>JAPTYO010000014.1:4231432-7090599 GCA_036873135.1 Clarkia xantiana subsp. parviflora
GACGGGCTGATCATTAGAGAATAACAATTGTAGTCCCGGCGAAATACGGTTTCCGTCAACAAAGGTGGCCAGTAGAGGTACCTCAGTGTCGTCACTCCCAGTCGCTGATGCCGCAGTGGATGAATCTGCCTGATTAGGAATATCCTCATGAAAATCGAAACCCTCCCGACGACGACGAGCAGCACCACCTGGGCTATTATACCTCTCATCCTCGTACCATTTGATCCAGTATGTCAAGACCCCAGTACCCTTGTTCTTAATCGTATAGATGGCTCTCAAATTATCACGGATTGCACGAACCCCAGGATGAGCATCGATCCTATTGAGCATGTCCTCCATTTGGCGAGTGAATATCCTCTCAGGTGTGTTGCAGTGATCCTGATGATGTCCAAGTCGGCCACATCTCTTACATGGCATGCCCGGTCGGTACGTAAAAAGGATCTTGAACGCTGAGTCGTCACCGTGAAGAAGCCATAGACCCGGAACCACTGGCCTCTCCAAATCTATCATAACCCTAGCCCTAGGGTATGCCACTGAGAGTGGTCTACTCTCATCGAGTTCGAGAAAAAGAACCTCTCCCACCACTGTCAGAGCGTTCGAAATCACCTCCCTTGAGACCAGAGAAGACGGTACCTTCCGGAGTTCCAACCAGATCGGAACCCTACCGAAGGATATAGACAATGGAAGGCGGTTGTCCGTGCAGGGAAACAAGACCAGTAGGGCACCATCGACAGTGAATGGGCTGTTGAGATACACTTCATTCAAATCCGTCACCGTGGCAAAAGTGAACGTCCAGAGATTGTCCTCCCTACGCTCCATTACTGCTGGCGTCGAAGTTCTCCATTGTTCCTCCACCAAAATCTTAATTAGATCCTCCCGTTCCCGACGAGCAGAGAAGGTACGACCCACGAGCACTTTGGAGTAATCAACAGAAACCCTCATCGGAGAAAGGGTGGTCGATGAGCAGTGAGAAATTAATTAGGGATTGAGGTAACGAAGAGATTGCAAACTGAAAATAAATCAGTAAAAGGCAAGAATAAGAAGAAGAAGGTCTGTGGAGAAGAAGCCGTGGAGTCCCTCGTGCCGAAGTTGAGAGATGATTGTCAGGAAAATCACGCCACCACAGCCAAAACGGCGTTGCTGAAGCTTCCACGTCAGACGAGGCAGACATTCCCTTATATTGCTTGTAGGGAAAAGATTTGCAGCGTGGTTGATTGGCCATTCCAGGCGGTGGCCAAGGAGGTTGATGCCAAGTGGCATGCAACCAGCTGAAACTTTCTCTCGGAACTCGAAGGCCATGATTGCAGATAAGGAAAAAGAGAGAGAAGGGGGTGGCACGCTGGGAGTTCAAGGGATTTGAAAAGAAAATTGGATGTGCTAGTAGGGGAGACGTGTATGAGACTAGTCGATAGGCTTTAGGGTTCCGGCGTTGATGGGGAAAAGGTTGAAAGAAAACCCTCAAAGGAAGGTTTTCCATATTGTAATGCTCTAATGCACAATGGCATTTTTTTAGTTTTAAGGTGATGATTATGATTTTTTTTTTAATTATGATTAAAAAAATGCTTCTCAAAACGACGACGTCGATCATCATAATTTTTCTTTTGGTAATCAACAACGATCCTCTGACTTGTTGACCCCACTGACCCCCTCCCTGTTCCCCATTAACTTGAAATCCAAAAAGGTCAATTAAAATCATTAATTACATTTTAGCACTCAAACTTTATTCTTTAGGTTTTGTATCTTTTTAATAGAAAATAGAAAATGAACAAAGTAAAGATGGTTCATATATATTATATTCTGACTTTTGCATTTGAAAGTAATTCTCTTTATGGTGTATAAAATTAAATAATTATGGTTTTTCGTATAATTAACTATTATGATTAACCGTACCATTATAGTGCGGTGCGAATATA
Organism: Clarkia xantiana subsp. parviflora; assembly: GCA_036873135.1. Lineage (NCBI taxonomy): Eukaryota > Viridiplantae > Streptophyta > Magnoliopsida > Myrtales > Onagraceae > Clarkia > Clarkia xantiana. Next base: position 4,233,346 of record JAPTYO010000014.1, read on the forward strand.
GTGATGAGTTTTGTATTCACAATGATTATGGTATTAAGTTCAAACACATGGTTATAATCATTGTCGTTATATATATATATTATATTGAGCTCTTATTATAATGATCATTCATTCATTCTTAACCATTCATTTTTTACTATTCATCATACCATAACTCTAAATATATGACAATTAATTCATGCAGTATTGACTCACGCATTCAATCTGAAAACCTAATTTTATCATTTCACTCTCAGTTTTTTACGCCGCGTCTAGTCTCGTCCCTTCTAAGGTCAATAGATCATGCACTGTGTTTAATTTGTATTTATTGTATGATATAATGATGTTGTATTAATTTGAATGATAATCGTTACATAGTGCGACTGTGATGAAAAACCATGACTATGATACTAATAAATATAAGCAATAATTATAATTATAGTATTAGTGAAAAAAAAATCATAACCTCACCTCCCGTTCTTCATAGTTAAGATATATAATCTAAATTCTAATATAACGACAAAAACAGGGTACCATTGAGTGTTAACATCTCCTGAATAAGGTTTTATGAGTTTGTCAAAGTCATTTTCGCACATTAATTAAGTGCAAGCAGAGATTCAGTCATTAGGGTAACTTTAATTTCTTACGCTATATACAAAGTATAGACCATTTATTTTATTTAATCATCGGATATCTTATACCCGATATTATTTTACTCCTTCATCCATAATTTGTTTAACTAAAATCTTAGCTTTGTCATTTTAATATAAGAGAATTGATTAAAATGTAGTTAAATTTTCACCTTTTAAATTATTGTATTGTATTAAAATAAATAAGATTTTAGGAAATATAAGATTAATCAGACTTTAGTCTTTACACTAAATATTAGAGCATGAGACGGATGGACGGGTTTTTTCTAAAAAATGGCCAAGCCCTAAAACTAGGGCCGCTTAATGGCTGTCCCGAGCCCTAGCTAGTAGGAAAAGGCCCGCCCGCCACGGGCCTACAGGGACTAGGGACAAATGGGACAAACCCAAATTCCCATCCAAGTTCAAAAAAAAAAATCATACTCAATTTACTTAAACCATAACCAAACACAGAACAACAACAAAATTCACCACAAAGTTCACCATAAAACATCAAAATCACTCAAACATTTTGTCACTTGTAAGAACACCAAGTTCAACACATAACTTGGTTCTCCAAAATAGTTCACCAATGACTCCAAAACTAAGTTTTACCAAGACTCTAACACAAAGTCACCAAAAATTCTGATATAACAAGTTATAAATACAAATCCAGATCAAATCGAACTTCAACCCGAGCCATCACTAAAGTTAACTTAACTAACTATAATTTATAGATGATTAGTTAGCAAAAAGGGACGGGACGGGTCTTTTGGGACTTCGTTAAAAAGCCCTAGCCCTAGCCCGAGCCCTAGTTGAGAAGAAAAGTCCCGCCCATTAGGGCTTGGGCACATTTTTGGGACGGGCTTTTTGGGACGGGCTAGGGCGGGACGGGCGGGATTTTGAGCCTCTCGGGATATTTGTTGATGCTGTAAAAAGCAGAGTGTAGAAGAAAAAGAATACGAATTCTAATTTGCTGAAATATTCTTAGTTACTTGCCGTAAATTTAATTCGGTGGTGTAAAACAAAAAAATGTAATAAACTAGTTAAGCTACTTGTAAGTTACTCGAGATCGGCTCGGTTGATATTCATATTCGACTCGCTAATTTTCGAATCGAGTTCAGCTCAAGTTGAGCTTTTTAGATACTGAATCGAGTACGAGTTCACTAGTACTTGACTCGATAGATATATGAGCCTAATCAGGTTATTTTTCCTATTAGAGTCAAATTTGAGTTAAAACTCGAGTTTATTCAAGTTTTATATTATATGTATATATTCATTCAAATGGACATCGAGCTCTACCCAAAAGTCTAATCGAGTCGAGTTCGAGCTCGAATTAAGGTACATCATTTATAATTTAATTAAACAATTTTAAACTTAACGAGCTGAATCATGCTGAGCTTTGAACTTGTCGAGTATGACACCGAGTCGAGCTTAACACTTAAGACTCAATCGAATTCAAACTCGAGTAAAATAAATCGAATCAAACTTGCCTAATAAAATGTTTGGTTATGCCCGATTACACCCGCAGTCCCCTACCATTATACTATAGTATTAACGTTTTTATTAAGATTAAAAAAAATAGGTTTTTTTATAAAAATAAATAAAGACAACAAATTTCAAATTTTGTTGTCAGATATTTAAAATCCACTATAAAGTGCTACTCTTTCTCTCTCGACAAAACACCTGCCATTGCTCTGCTCCAACTCAACTCCATTGGCTAAAATGCGCCGGAGTTCCATCCACCGGAGGAGATCTCCGTCGTCATTCCTCACGGCGGCCGTCCTTCCCGTGCTGCTGCTCCTCTTACTCCTTATCAGCCCTTCGATTGCTTGGCGCCCCTGGCCCCACACAAAATCCAACGGCTCAGATTTCCTCTTCAGCAGCTCCAAGAAATACGAGGGCTCGTCGGAGTTAGTCCATCTGAAGTACCACATGGGTCCGGTCCTCACCAACAACATCACCGTCCACACCATCTGGTACGGCGCGTGGGCCAAATCTCAGAAGAAGATCATCCGCGAGTTCATCAACTCCATCTCCGCCGCCGGCCCCACCTCCAAACGCCGCCCCTCCGTCGCCGGCTGGTGGAAGACAGTCCAGCTCTACACCGACCAGACCGGCGCCAACATCTCCCGTACAGTCCACCTCGGCGAGGAGAAGAACGACCGGTTCTACTCCCACGGCAAGACTCTCACGCGCCTCTCTATCCAGAGCGTGATACGAAGCGCCGTCACGGCGCGTACGAAACCCCTTCCGACCAACCCGAAGGGCGGCCTCTACCTCCTGCTCACCGCCGACGACGTCTACGTCCAGGACTTCTGCGACAACGTCTGCGGCTTCCACTACTTCACTTTCCCCTCCATCGTCGGCTACACGCTGCCGTACGCGTGGATCGGGAACAGCGCTAAGCTCTGCCCCGGCGTCTGCGCCTACCCGTTCGCCGTGCCGGAGTACATGCCGGGGTGGAAGCCGGTGAAGTCCCCCAACGGCGACGTCGGCGTGGACGGCATGATCAGCGTCATCGGCCACGAACTGGCCGAGCTGGCGACGAACCCGCTGGTTAACGCGTGGTACGCCGGGCCGGACCCGAGCTTCCCCGTCGAGATAGCGGATCTCTGCGAGGGGATATACGGCACCGGCGGCGGCGGATCGTACACCGGGCAGATGTTGGTCGGCGGAGACGGGGCCACGTATAACATGAAGGGAATTCGGCGGAGGTATCTGGTACAGTGGGTGTGGAATCATGTGGTGAGCTACTGTCGTGGACCGAACGCGCTGGATTAGTATCGGTTTGAAATTGAATTTCCGCCATGGATGTACGAGTTTTCAACCTTTTGTGGCCTACTCACTGCTTGTGGGTCTCTCTTATCTGCTTCGATTTATTTGGAGTTGAGTGGTTGATGTTGATGAATGAATGAATGGTTAGTTATTATGGTAGTTAAGTTTGTTGATTATGTGTAATAATATTATCGTATACTCTGCGTTGGCTTGGCTATGGATAATAATAGTACATGAAATACTATATATATCTTTCATTTGCAAAAATAATGTCATGATCCGGTTTTTTTATAAACTAAATTACTTAAATTGAGTTTTTTAGTCTTACTTTTTTGGACATATATAAAGCCTACAAAATGTCTATCATGATTTTCTTAGCACATGTTACTATTGACATGACACTTCAAATTTAAAGTAATAATTTATTCAATCTTTTTACATGATCTAATGAAGTGATGTGACAATTTCATGATACAGTAATTTACGGTTATAAATTATTTTGTTACAATTTGTTTATTTGACTAAATTAATTTTACTCCTAATATTTTTTTAGACTTTTGTTGCAAAATATTTTGCTGTGTGTAAATATTTGTTAGTTGATTGTTAAATTTGACCAATAAACAGCACGTGACCAGCCGTTACTTAACTAGCCCTCCAATTTTTATTTTCAGTTTAGTTCGGCAATTTTTATTTCTATTTTACAAATTAGTCCTAAACAATTTCAATCGGACCCTATGTCCACTTGACCTAGTCAGAGTGTGATCCACGACTGGATCAGACTTTGGTCATGGTCGCCAAATCTGGGCGACCCAAACAATGTTTGATCTAGCCATGAGTCGGACTCTGGCTAGATCAATTGGACATAGGGTCTGATTGGACCCAGTTGGACTCTAAGTCAAATTTGTCCCAGCCAGGGCCTGACCTTGGTTAGAGTACTCGGACTTGGGCGACCCTAACTAGGAGTCGACTCAACCATGGGTCAGACTAGGGGTGAGCTCGGGCCGGGACGGGCGGGCTTTTACCTGAGCCCGAGCCCGAAAATAAGGAAAATGGCCCGCCCGAGCCGGGACTTCGGGACTCGGGCTCGGGCTAGCCCGAATTTTAACAAAAAATCTGAAAAAAAAAAAAAAAATTCAAACATGGAGGAAGATGGTTAGATACTAACTATAGTTAGTGGGGAATATATATAATTATATATATTTATATAGTATTAAACAAAATTCGGGACGGGCTCGGGCTTTTCGGGATTTTGGCACAAAAGCCCGAGCCCGAGCCCGAGCCCGAATTGAAAATAAAAGTCCCGCCGCTCGGGCTCGGGTCTATTCGGGACCGGGTTTTTCGGGACGGGCTCGGGACGGGTTTTTCGGGCTTTCGGGCTTTCGGGTTTTCCTGCTCAGCCCTAGGTCAGACCCTGTTAGGTCAATTGTACTTAATGTCGGATTGAAATTATTTAGGGACTAATACAATATTTAAATTATGAATGAAAATTGAGGGACTAAACTAAAAAAAAAAAAAAAAAAGGAAAATTGGAGGGCTGGTCACGTGTAAGCCGCGTGCTACTTAACGGTAAATCTAAATGTCACATAATGGATACATCAAAAGTCTATAAATTTGCAAAAGTATTACATCAAAAGTCTAAAAATATTGTTGCACCAAAAGCCAATTTAGACCAAATATATTGTACCAAAAGACTTTTTAACCTTATATAATTTATGATGTAATAGTTTAATTTTATCAGTAATCCATTATTTTAAGTTTTGAAACTAGAAAAAAAAAAAAATGCGACATAGAGGCTAATACGGTTTGATACACATGTTAGTATGGCACTATCTTAATAAACTTGCTACCCCACTAAGCTGGAAAAGAATAGTGAAATTAATAATAATGTGGTAGGTTGGTGTGGTGTATGATCACCATCCCTAGACTAGAGGCTAGAGCACACGTGATCCATATTAGATATATAGATTTGTACAAATGTCATCTCCTTCGTAAGTGAGTGAGTGTGTTGATGTCATATGTATCGCCACCTCTGTCTTATATCAGATTCTGCCATATGTAAGAAACCTTCGGTACAAATTAATGAAACTAGAGATGCTATCTCGCGTGCTGTGCAGATGAAATAATAATAATAATTAAAGTTTAATAAAAATAATATAATTTTCTGTAAAATTTAAAAGTTTAGTTTATTTAATCTAATTATAATGCTTAAGTTGTTATTATAAATGCATATACATTATTGATAATAAATTAAATAAGCATGTAATAATTGTATATAGCATAATGTTAGTAATGATGCGACATTTCGATTAGATAGTTATTTTATATGATTTGTTATCGAATTGTATATATTTTAATATGCTTTTATTGTTTATTTCTTTATTATTTGCCTAGTTTTATTTTATTTTACATAAAAACTAAAAATGAGTATAAAGTTCTAATTTTGCAGTGAAAATTAAGGTAAACACTTATATTAACTATGACTTTTAAAAAAAAATTAATGACATACAATAATTGGAAAAGTTAATAAAGAAAATTAAATAGAATAACAGGACATCTTGATAATGATTTTTTTGGCCGATATATTGATATAATGATTTAAAAGGAACATACTATACTTATTAGTTATTAATATGTATACGATACGCAAAGAGTATTATATTAAAAAAAAAAAACTAACATGAAAAATGTACTTTTAATAATATATTTTTAGTTATATAAAGATGAGTAAAATATATCAAATCTATATAAATACAAAATCTATGGATCGTTATTTAAGAATAAAAAAAACTTAAAAGCTCTATGAAAGAAGTAATTTTAATGCCTAAAAACGCAAATTAATAATGATTTAGAACCTCCGTTGATTAAAATATCATATGCTAGGCAACTAACTCGAGCTTTGCGCACACTTAAACAATTTATTTGTATTGGTTTTGTATAAATTTAGATTTATTATGCCCTATGAATCAATAAACATAAACATATTTGGGAAAAAAAAATCAATAAACATAAAATAAAAAAACGTTAGATGAATGACTTATAAAAAATTTGTAGTTTTTTTCGTGACAACATTTTGTGAATGATCCTACTAAAAGGTTTTTCCTATGTACCGAGTATTACTGACATTTTACTTTTTTATATTGTTGAATCATTTGACATCCAAATTCGTCATTTTTAATAAGTTTACATATTCGTTAGTTTCATTTTTATTGGTTTTAATATTAGGACACGTTCGTTTAAAAAATAGATAATGCAATATATTTTAGTGTAGACATAAAATTGTTTGTCTAATATAACTATGAAATTACAAATTATTTGGGTTTGCCAAAAATAACAATATTAACATAATGAAAAGAAATGTATAATTGAAAAAAAAAAAAAAAAGGTTAGTAAGTGTTACAAACATAAATAATGGACCAGAGAAAAAATATCAAGGTTCTTTTAGAGTTTAATGAACAGCTGCTACGCGTAAAGCAATAACCGACTAATATCCAAAACAATTGGTTTAATACATACTAGATAAATAAATATAGAAAAATATATACTCTAACTCTTGACCTCATGAATAGATAATAAACAAGTAAATATAGAAAAATGTATATATTAACAGAGACTCCGACTCTCATAATTAATGAACTATTATGTAATTAATTTATGATTTTTTTATGTTAATTTTTATACGCGGATGTTTCTCATTCTAGCGTAGGGGTGAGCTCGGGACGGGACGGGCGAGATTTTGCCTGAGCCCGAAAATTTCGGGACTCATATTTTTGGCCCGAGCCCGAGCCCGAGCCCGAGTCCGAACCTAAAGGAAATGTCCCGCCCGAGTCGGGACATCGGGATTCGGGCTCGGGCTCGGGCTAGCCCGAATTTGAACCAAAAAATTTAAAAAAAAAAAAAATCTTAATATGAGGTCCATCCATTTCAAATACATGTAAGTTCAACACCTCAATACAAAATTCAATAAGTTCAAACATCATCCATAGTCTAATTCTAGTATTTTTTTATTTTAACTATAGTAAAGTTACTTAAACTATAGTTAGTAGACTTAGGTTAAACTTAAATATATATAATATATACATATATTCGGGCGGGCTCGGGACTTTCGGGCTTTTTAAGAAAAAGCCCGAGCACGAGCCCGACTTGGGAAGAAAAATCTCGCCCGACCGGGCTCGGGCTACATCTCGGGACGGGATTTTCGGGACGGGCTCGGGTCGGAATATTCGGGCCTTCGGGCTTTTCGGGCTTCTTGCTCAGCCCTATTCTAGCGTGTCTTAAAGCTCAAATCCATATTATTATTTAACTTAATTGAATAATTTCAGTTTGAATTAATTAAATTTTTAAAAAAATTTAGATACTATTGGTTATAGGTTGACAGTTGACTGGACTCCTTGTAAAAATTAAGTGTCTGTTAATTATATGTAATTTCAAGAAAAACATTTTTTTTCCTTCTAATGTTTCATTTTAATTTGAATTATGCCCCAAACTCTATATTTCGTTTTTTTTTTCTTTCCTTATTTAATTTAAAAATTGATAATGTTTGGTATGCCATGCTACAGTCTGGTCCGGAGTTTCAGTTAAATGACAGAGGGACCCCCATTATTTTGTCAGTTCTCCCCAATTATCCTCAGGTCACTTTTATGGGGATTTGAGCATCCTCAAGGCATCTTTACCCAATGATGCAAATTGCAAACCCTATCTATTATTACCTTTCCCTTTTACTTTTACCTCAGATTTTTCAGAAATCACAATTATTACCTTATAATAATTAATAATAAAGGAAGAGGAGGAAACTTCACATATACACACCCACTACAAATTAAAAGCAAAAGTAGATAAATATTGTGACTTTCAAAAAAATATATATATATATTGAGATATGGTCACTTATTCTTTGATCACATCCGGTTAGGCTTTGGTACAATATAATTTGAATGGTGTACATTGGAACTTTAATTACCATGTATAGTGTCATTAAGTAATAAAAAAAAATAAGGGAATATTATTATTTCAATCATATTCATATCTTCATCATTTTCATAGTGTAATATTTTCGTATTTCTTTAACTCAAAATCCGTTTATGGGTTTGATTCTTATAAAAATTAGAAAAATAGGATAAACGTCATGATCGAAGATGAATATAATTATGACGGTGAAGAACATTCACGTACACATACCACGTCAGCTTTCTATCCGCTGCCTACTAAATAATAAATAACATCTAATCAATCCCAGCAAAAAAAAAAAAAACATCAAATCAATAAATTATAAGTTATAACGTACACTAGTTTTAAGATTGGAGATGGACCATGCATGTACTCATTTAATATTAAATTGGAGGATTCATTTTTCTGGCCAATAATGGAGGACTCATGAAAAAAAAAACACAATCTCTTGAATACGAAATGTTAATCCTATATTCCTAAGGTGATGGGCGGCAAGTGTTGCTAATATATCGATAGCATATAGTATGTGTTTGTCAATCCTATAAATGTTGCTAATAATAAGTAAATCCGTTATATATATATATATAAGGTAGATTTATAAAATGCTAATCGTGATTATTTTTTTATTTTCCAAACTCAGAAAAAAAAAATTAAATCTAAAACCTTAAAGAATAGATATAATATGGTTTGCAAGGCACTGCTAGTGGAGCTATATTTGACTTTGATCATTAGATGAGATATTGGACTACTTTCGGTGACGGTGCGGTCGTAATAATATTTGCTTATCAAAAAGTACGACCAACGTATGTGAATGCATTCCATTTTTCTTCCTTATTATATTATAGGTTGTGGAGATTTAGTACAAACAGAACTAAACTTATAGGATTAGTCGCGTTTAACTATGTTTATGCGTTTATTTGCACCTCTGAGTTGTTTAAGCACGATTATTAAATAAGCTACTCGAATTTCTAATTTTTGGGTTAATTTTTACATTTGTTACAATTTTTATTAAATTTGACCTAAAATAAATACGTTTGGTCACGTGGACTCTTTTGATGTGTTCAATAATAAATTGAAAATATTGCAACGAAATGCCTTCAATTGAACGCTAATTGGATATCCACTTAATTTCAACGATGTAGTTCAATTGAAAGTCCTAGTTAAAATATTTTGATGCAGTCCTATTAATTTCTTGGCGAATCCATTTGGGGAGAAATCAAAAGACTTAGTGTGATTATTACTTGCTTCAGTTTTGTCTAATTTGTTAGAAATTATAATAGAGATAACGATTTATTTAAAAGTTCAAAATTTAACGTAGGCAATTTTAAAAAATTATATTTCAAGTAGCTATTTATAATGTAATTAAATTTTATATAGTAATTTGGTTATTAAACATTTTTAAAATGATGTTTACCATGGGTATCCAAAATTTGTTCAAGCAAGCAGTTTAGGCCCATTTAAGTAATGTGTCTCACGGTAAACTATATGGTCAACATTTAGGCCCAACTCCTGTCCGATGCAACTCTTTAGGGTCCATATATATGCAATCATTAAGGCCTATAATCTAAATTACTCGTTTTTTGGTAGAAACTTAATAAAGTTGAAAAACTGATAAATTGTACGTTATTACTTGTCATATGGCGGAGTGGTTTAAGGCGTTAAACTCAAATTCTAATCCTCGAAAGAGGGCATGGGGTTCAAATCCCACTTATTACGGTTTTAAACCTAATTTAGGTGGTTGATCCCGCGCTTTGTGCGGTAAACACATAATAAATTTAATTTTAATTGTTTTTATATGCTTATTTTATGTTTGATAATAATACATAATGTAAAAATGGTTTAAATTATACGTATTTATTAAGTACATGAATATGACAATGTTTGTTTTTACAATTTTTATTATTATTAATATATATTTTGCCATGATAATTTTCTTTTATTAAATATAAGTATAATATACACATAAAGTAGATAATTATTTATATATGGAAAATAATGATAAAAATTATTATTTTTAAATTAATGGAAATTTAATTAATAATTATTTATAATTTAGAAAAACCGATCAATATATATCTATTAAAATATTTAATGGATAACTAGTATAACTTGGCAAAACAATAATATACATTTACTATAACATATGATGTTTATTTTATTTTTTTTGCCACGACATATGTTGTTTATTCAAGTTGTACATTTACTAACATATGGGGTTATAAAAAATTATATGAACTAAATTGTAAAAATCAAAATTTAGGAATATAAATTGAAGGATTAAACTATTTAAATATCAACTAATGGATGCACAAAATTTTACAAAATATTAAAACAAATGTCATCAAAAGTCTAAAAAAACATATGCACCAAAGCAAACATTGATTAAAGATATGATGTAAATAGAACTTTACCCTATATAAAAACCATATGAATTTAAGTAGTAACAATTGCCACCTCTTAAATAAATATATGTAGCTATGCCACTGCATACCGACGCGTCACTTTTCGGTAAAATTATTATTTGCAAACCATGGGGGTAATAAATTAAATTCAATTAATTAACCTAACATTACATAAAGATCTACCAATGCAGACTTAATAAGAGAACGCATTACTCGCCAGTTTCTCAACCTTATCCACGCTAGACGCCACGTCACTCTCCCGAATCCGGGCTCACCTCCACCTCACCAAGCATCTCCTCACACGTGGCCATGTCCGTGACGACAGCACTCATCCACGTCATCACGTTCAACATCTGCCAATCAAAATTACTCCTCTTCAGCTCCCCGACACCCATCGCTCTCATCGACTGCCGCACCATATCCGCTCCACCTCCATGCAAACTCCGACCACCTCCGCCTCACTCCTGCTCATCCCGACGCGCCGCCTCGAAAGGCTGTACCCCAGGACTGTGGAGTCACGCGCCGCCTGGAGCGTCACCCACACAGGGCGCGGTTGCAGAGCTTCCAGTGGTTGGACCCGACGGCGGCGTACGGCGAGAGGGTGTCGGAGCAGAGGTCAGCGTGGGTGGTCCCTATGCCTAAGGTGGTGATGAAGCGCGTGTCGGGTTTTGGTGCGCCGGGACCATTGAGGATTGTACATGAGCCTGCAATATTAATAATGAACTAATTAGGGCCTGGAGTAACACTTGTTCTCTGAGCTTTATAGGATAATTTTTACAATAAAGATTCAAACTGTGAAATTTGCTGTGAAATTTCTCTAAAAAGTATGAAAGAGAAAGTGCTACAGCAAATTCTATTGGTTCCTTGATGGGCCATATAACACTTTCTAAAAATAATTCACAGTAAATTTCACAGTTTCTAGCACTACTCTAATTTTTATTAGGGTTTACCGTACAAGAGGATAATAAAAAAGGGCATTGTGAAAGTGCAAGTATGAGCGTAAAAGTTGGTGTGGAAGGAAGACTAATTCAATCCCAATTTACAAGGTGAAGATTTTTTTTTTTTAAATAAATAAATAAATCTTACAAGGTGAATATGGCATTCCCTACAAATGTGATAATCAACATCAACTTATACCGGTTATATAGTTAGCCAAAAAAAAAAAAACTTATGGTCAGCACTTTTTTTACAGGCAAATCCAATACACTGGAGATTAATTTAAGTGTAGAACAAATATGTTACGAGTGTTGCACTCCTGCTAGACCTGTATTTAAAAAAAAAAAACTATTGTGTTGGTTTATGATATAATAATAATAATTTGTATTATCAATCCCATACCGACTAACTAAACAACAATAACCAAGAAAACAAAAACAAAAACCACACATCATCCAAAATAACAAATAAGAGTTGAGGAGATGAGCTTGGTCGAATCGACCATCAGCTAGAATCTCGACGATATCATGAGTTTCATTTGGAGCTTTCTTGTGTTCTGTTCACAAAGGACAATCATTGTCCACCATGGACAAAATTATCAACAAAAACAAAAATAATACTATTATTTTATAAAAAAAATAGACGAATCAATATTATCATTACGTTAGGTATAGGTCCATGTTCTTCGGAGTTCAATCGAACGATATCTTCTTCATTTAATTTAAAAAAGAAAATGGAGTAAAATGTACGTATACTCTTTGCAATTTTTTTTTTTCGAGTATTTTTTAACTAACACGTTTTTTGTTTTTGCTCAGTATATATGATATATATGATAATTTTTACTCGTACCGAATCAGTATTTGAATTTCCTATAACGGCCATATATCCATCCCATGATTATTTGGAAGCTGGCAATTATATGTTACCGACGTGAGAGGATAATTATTAAGCAACTAGCTAGCAAACGAGAAAGGAGGCGCCACACTGAATAATTGTCACAGTTCAATTATAGTTTCACGGGCTTAAAATTTACAATAAAGATTCAAACTGTGAAATTTGCTGTGAAATTTGCTGTGAAATTTCTCTAGAAAGTATGAAAGAGAAAGTGCTACAGCAAATTCTATTGGTTCCTTGGTGGGCCCTATAACACTTTCTAGAGAAATTTCACAATAAATTTCACAGTTTCTAGCACTACTCTAAAATTTATCATCTACTTACTGCTTTTCTTTGCTCCATGCAGCTTTAATTAAGATTTGGTCCACAAAAGTATTTCTTCGCCACAAAATTCTAAAGAGACAAGTTCTAAACTCATATAATCATCTATTGTTATTTATATTACAAAGGGACCTATTACAAAATGATGGAACTTCCTTTTATATAAATTCTAAAAGCCTCATCCACCATATTGAAGTATATATATTCTACCAGAGCGATTGTGAAATTAGAAATTAAGAACAGTATAAATAAATGATTATCTTCTCCTATTACAATTAATTATAAAATTAAATTAATTTTCATAGATGGTTGCTATGTAAGACGTTGACTCGGTTTGTCCTAATGCGAAATTTAGCACACCAACTATATTCGCACTAATTACAGATTCATAATAATAATAATTCCAGAAATGCTATTTCGGGGTTTCTAAATAATCTTCTTATAAAATTATGAGTTATATCAACTACGTCAAAGTATTCGCGAGACTCCTATAATTTTTCTAAAATGCACACATCACGATAGTCTTTGATATATTCGCTCTTGGCTTGTGAATGAGACTCTAACAGACTAACACTATGGAATGTTTGTTGGGAGAAAAAGGTAATTTGTGAGGACTAATTCGCAATTAACTACAATTTAAAATTTCCAAACGGTACGACAACTGAAAATATTAAGAAATTGACTACGAAATTAAAGGTAAACATGATGACATGAGGAAAACTCTGTAAATCAAAGAACTGAGTGTTGAATTCCAAAATTGACTGATTATAGGTAAATGATTAGGAAGCCGACACTCGTGTTATGAGACATCACGACTGTGAGGGGGCAATAATTGCCCAAAAAGTTGATAATATTTACATCATATACCATTGTATCAGAATTCGTGGTTTCTCGAATTACAAAATCGGATTCGTATCATTGTTGCTGATTATATTAGCAAAGAAATGAGAAATTATTTGATGGAGTAAGTACATCTCCATAGTTTATGAACCCTCGTTTTATTTAAAAGAAGCATATTATATTTAGTTCAAAAAGTTAATTTTTTGTCCAAAAACTCAACCGCACATTCACATCTTAATGTGAAACCTCTTTTACAGATGTTCTGACACAGACACTGTCTATATATACTATACCCCATGTCTACTCTCCTCTAGTGTCTCATTCATCCATCACAGCCCACTGCAAATCACTCATTTACGTACCCACCATGGAATCTTTCACATGCCGCCTCATACCAATCCTCCTCCTCCTCATCTTCCTTTCCGCCGCCGGAGCTCACCCACCCTCCGACACCGATTTCATCAAAACCTCCTGCGGCGCCACGCGCTACCCATCCATCTGCTACAAGACGCTCTCCTCCTACGCCAGCACCGTCCAGAGCGACCCTACCTCCCTCGCCTCCGCCGCCCTCAACGTAACCCTAAAGTCGGCCAACTCCGCCGCGAAAATGGTGTCGAAACTGTCGCGGCGAAACGACCTCGGACACAGAGACGCGGGAGCCGTAATCGACTGCGTGGAGAACATGGGAGACTCGGTGGACCAGATTCGGCGGTCGATTGTGCAGATGAAGGATTTGAAGGGGCCGGAGTTTGGGATGAAGATGGGGAACGTTCAGACGTGGGTCAGCGCGGCGTTGACGGACGAGAACACGTGTATGGATGGGTTTGAAGGGAACGGGTTCGATGGGAAGATCAGGAAAACGGTTAGGAGTCGGATTGTCAAGGTTGCTCAACTTACTAGCAATGCATTGGCTCTCATTAATAGAATCTAGAAAGCTAGCTAGTGTGTATTCAGTATATATATATATCTATATCTATATATATATATATATATATATATATATATTATGATTTCTTCTTAGAGTGGTTTGTGTTTGTTTGGTGTTTTATTGGTTACTTTTAGTTGTAGATTTGTTTTAGCTTATCTCCTCTCCAGATCTATGAGTTCATGGTGTTTACTCGTTAGATTACCTTACGGCTTACGGTTTGACTCGATACGAGTAATGATTATTTTGTATGCGAATCAAACATGATACCGATATTACTTTCTTGCACTAATCCCTTTGAGGTTTTATTAATTATGTAATATAGTATAATAGTTCAGTGGTTCATCACTTAAATAGGCGTTAGCAGTTCAATCCATGTTAGTGACCATAAGAATATAAAAATATTCATGATTAACATTTTAACCTTTTAAGGGCTAATTCGGTGCAAGTGGAGATTAGTTTAGGTGTGAAATAAGTATACTACATATGCTGCCTTCCAGTTTCAGAAGCTGCCCTCATAGAACCAACCCTGAAGACAAAAAATAATGTTTACATCAAGCCAATGTAACAAATGTGACACTCTTTTAAAGGTTTTTATATTCTAAAAATTCTAATGACTCTAAAATAGTGTAAGCTAAAGACATTAGTCATCATTGTATTATCTTCTTGTAAATACTCACAAAAAAAATCTCCTTTGGGGACATTGTGGGAAAAGAAAAGAAAACTTTATCACCTCTACTCATGGCGTGTGAATGGCCTGTAAGTAACGGCTAAATGAATCATGTCAATTTTGAATGTATGTATATAATGTATAACAAGTGATGATGATTCTTTCTGGTTCAAGAAAAGGACAATATTTAGCAATAAATGAATTGTATGATAATCTGTTGGAGGTATTCTAGATTTTATGGAACTGTGTGGATGGTGGTTCCACATATTTGGAAATTTGGGCCTATAGAGTCAATTTAATGGTTTTGGATTCAATTAATAAATAACTTCATTTTTTAAGTAAATGAGAGAATTAATTTTTCTTTTGTACCCTAATACTCCTTCTCTTTTTATATACGAACTAAACCCGCTACCTCAACTGTAGACTAACCAATTAAAATGTACAATTCATTATTAATACAATAAGTATTGAAAATATTATGTATAATAATGAGATTCTCATCATCCTTAATAGGAATATTTAATTTATTATTATTATTAGTTTTTTTCTTTCTATATATTCAAAAAAAAAAATTATCTATGAAAATCTCTCTAACAATATTTTACAACAATGTAATCACTAATTCAATAAGTGTCTTATTTGTCCTCTAGGGTTCATCCTACCTCATAGGTTTTTTTGAAGGAAACCACAAAACTATCGTACAATTGTTAAATATTAATTAGTCACATATTGGAAAAAAAAAAAAACGTTACCGATCAATATTTGATAATTATCCGATAATTTTGTGGTTTTTTTTAAAGCCTATAGGACAGGATGAACATCAGTGGGCAAATGAGACACTTCTCAGATTGTGATTAAATTAGGGTAAATACCGAAATCACTTATAATTTTTCTTGATAAGAGTTTGTTAGAGAAATTTTAATAGATATATAATGTATTTATATTATGAAAGATTAACTAAGAATAACAATAAATTACCATACCTAATAAGGATGCTTAAGTTTTATTGTACATCTTGTTTTCAATACTTCTTGTATTAATGTTGAGTTGTTGAATTTTCATTGACTTGGTCCATAATTAAGGTGGTGGACTTAGTCCATAAAATAATTTCTCGTAAAATGACATACGTACTGCTTTCATTCACTAACTAGTTATTTCATATTCAAGATCTAAAAAAATAAATAAATTTATAATTAACATTTGATTCCTTATTGTTAATTTGGTGTTAGTAGGGAAGCATGCAGAGCGGTACTAACCTTATGAACAAGTTACTTATAATCACCCGAAGTGGTAGTCTAGTGTTTAAAAACACTTATTTTCATGTGGTTTGGCTTTAAAGTCGCAAGTTTGGAACCCTCAGGGGTGTCATCTTGCGGTGAACTGATTAAATATCATATTCTGTCTGGTCCACATACCGCGTCAAACATATAAGGAGCACTAGGCTGCTGGTGGGGGCTACGTTGACGAGACCATAGTGCATGCGTTGGTTGTTCATTAAGTCTGATTAGAATTATGACTTAACACTAGGCTGATGGTGGAGCTACGTTGACGAAACCAGTGGATGCGCTGGTCGTTCACTAAGTCTGGTTGGAAAAAACCTCAAACCGTGAGCAGGAGTGTCCGAACATTACGCAGCAAGATGAATCTAGGTTCGACACAAGCTTATTCATTTTTTCTTGGCCAAAAAACCAACTTAGGACACCTCTTGGAAGCAAAATAATAATAATAATAATAATAATAATAATAATAATAATAATAATAATAATAATAGTATTTTTCTTGAAATAATAAACTTACGATTCTTTTATAAACATTCGAAAATTAATGAGTGACAAAAGTCCCTATTAATGTTGGTGTGTCCGTCACTATATAGATAATGAGAATCATGCAGCTGCGATCACCTATATAATAGTAATGTATAGTGTATAGGTGAGTTATAAGTGAAGCTATGCCTTACAAGAAATAAAAAGAGTTAATTCGCCCAACTACAATTCCGTGAAGTATCTATCTAAGTTTAGGTTCTCTTTTGAGTGAATTCCTAAAATATGTTTGTTTCTCAAACTTATTCCTAAACTAGATTTTTTTTAAAAATAATTATCAAACTAGGTTTTTCTATTTTCTTTTTAATCGGTATACTTTTTACTTTACATCACAAAGTTTATATTTTGTTACAATTGACTCTAAACCGAAATATAGAAATATATTTAAAGAAATGTTGAAAAAAATAAGGTAACTATATGTAAAAGTGAAAAACTAAAAAGATAATAAATTAGTAATTTTGAAAAAAAAATATTGTAAAAATAAATTATACTAAAAATATAAATTATAAAAAAAACAGAGATATAAAATGTAAAGAAACTAAATACTCGTGATTTTTTTAAGTATGGAAATATAAAAATGAAAGCGTACATAAACTCTAAGTAAAACATGTTAAATTTATTAAATTAGTGACTGAAAAAAAAAACAGATAAACTAATTTAAATTTGAAAAATCAATAGAATAAATTTAAGAATGGATTTTAGTTTGTATATATGTTTTTTTTATACTCTTGATGAATAATTTTTATATCATTATATAGTTGTTTGTTATATGCATACAGTTTTTTTATTATAAAATTTGGCCCATTTTTATTTATAATGAATATACTTATTTTGGCCAATTAAATATTAATATATTAAACCGCTATATACTTGTGTATTGCACGCGATTTTAAATAAATAAAAACCTATGTCATAATGTAACTAATTTACACTTTGCGAAACTTTATTTTTAAGTTAATATATTATAAAAATATATGGATCTTATTCTTCATTAAATTGTTATAATAATGTAAGTTTGTTAGAATATATGATATTTACGTCATTGGAAAGCCTTTCACATGAAGAATACGATAAATTGCTATCATTAATTTATATGTTTTTTTTGTAACAATATTTAAAAATAGATATTTGTATATAGTAAATAAAAGTAAACACATATATTTATAGATATTAAAATTTCATAATATTATTTAATGACGTGAATATTTTTGATGCGTGTAAAGTTCAGAATTATTAGTTGTGCATGTCACATAATAATAGCAATTGGAGCAAAAAAATGTAAAATTAATTTAAAACCTCATAATTATCGATTTTGCCACGTGTTATTATTTAATTTAATCAAGTAGAATTATATTTCTTTATACTTTGTACAATTGGATGTGTAATTTAGAAATATTATATATCATCATAAAAAAAATCAAATCTATTTTCATATAAAATAAACAATTTCTAAATTATATATTGTAGAAAAAGATAATAATACTTAAAAAATATCTAAAATTAATTAAAAAAAAACTATTATTCAGTTTATCTTGTATTATTTTTATTTAATTAAATATATAGTTATATGTTTTTATTAAGTCTCGGTTATTAATGCAACATTTTAGGACTTGGAATGTCATTTATGAAACAACCAACGTACACTTGAGAGGACACGAAACCAATAAGGCCGGGGGCACATGCATGGCACTTGTCTCCACTAGCTCTTTTTGTGCAATATGCAATTATTTTCGATTTAATTCTTTAAAATTTTATATTTGTTCATCTTCAATTTTTCTAATCATATATTTGTTTATACTCTAATTTCAATCTCCACTACATAATAACAACATGCTTAAATGATCTTTTAGTGTCATATGTTTGACTAATGTTAGTTTTTTGTGTTATATGCTTTATTTTGCACACTTTTAGTATCATATGTTTGCAAGCCGTGGTCAGACCCAGCTATGGATCGTACCATGGTTGGGTCCAATGGACCCAACCATTGGGTCAATTGGACCCAACCATTAGGTCTTAACCCAGCCATGGTGCGAACCATAGCTGGTTCTTGACCACGGCTGAAGTCGCCCAGGTTTCGACGACCCGAGCCCTGTTGGGAATACGAAGGATGTCACGAAGAAGAGAAGGTTAGAGTTCAAGAGTTCAAAGTGTGGCTCAGATGTAAACATGGTGTCAGGCATGTTACACGGATCAATGTATTGCTGGTGTAAACATAGTGTGATGTATAGTTTTAGATAAGACGTATGTGACTTATCTTGTTGGCAGATACTCCTGTGTTTTAGGAGCAGTTAGCGTGTTTTAGGATGTTTTGAATTTTAGTTTTTCAGTCACTTGTAAGTTAAGTTATGAGACTTTTTTTTTTTTTTTTTTTTTTCTTTTTCGACTGTTAAATGAAGTTTCCCTGTTCTAGTTTCTACGTCTTCTCCTTCTCGTTAGTTAAGTTTTCTTTTGAGTGAATTCTTGATTGGCAAATCAGAATTACACTCTACAAGCCCTAGTCTGACTCAGCCACGAGTCGCACCATAGCTAGGTCAATTGGACCATGGGGTCCAATTGAGTTTTTTAAGGATTAAATTGCAAATATCAAAGTTAGGTGTATAAACTGGATGACTAAAGTGAACAAAAAATAAAAATATTTTTTTAAATTTCACATTGGGCCGAGTCAAACCCAACGAGCCAACATAGAGCAACCATTTTCACAAGTAGTGTTCCATCCTAAAACCAATTGGTGATAGAAGGAGGTAACTCACATGCTTATATGGTTGCTCTAATACTAGATAACCACTGGTGTGGTACACCACAACTACTCACGGTGGGAATACTATTTCAACATATTTAAGAGTCAAACTTAACTGTTGACTAACAGATGCACTAAAATTCAACAAAATACAAACATATAACAATAAAATCATACAAAATAAATATATGACACTAAAAGTCAATATTGGTCAAACATATGTCACCTAAAGACCCTTCAACCCATAACAATATAAATTAAAGTGGACATAAGAGCATATAGATTCCTCTTATCATTTGTGCAGTTAAGTTAGAAACTGAAGATAGATACTATTTTGTATGTGAATGGGATGGTGAGATATACACTGTGAAGATAGTGGCTCTGGTTCTAGTCCACTAATTAAAAAAAGGAAAAGAAAAGAGATAAGGGAAATGGGGGTGATCCACATGCAGGCCATAGGTTAGGCTGGAAACTCTCTATAGTCAGAAATGTAAAGAAAAGCAGAAAACCACCTATCCTTTTCATATTGGCAAATATCCAATACATGCATTCATGCAATGCCACCAAAATACTGTGCTTGTCCTAATCAAGCATCAACGTACCGACCTCACCACTTTATATTATTGGTTGAAGAGCATATAAACTTAGGTTAAAAAATTCCTTATTCACAAGTTCAAGTATACACTTGAATAAAACTCATGTGAATATGTGACCGAATATCAAGATTTCAAAATAAACTTAACCATAAAATCATGGGTTAATAGGTCTTTTGGTCCATGATGTTTGACAACTTTTGAGTTTTGGTCAATGATGTTCTTTTTTACCTAGTTTTGGTACCATATGTTTGCAGATTTTTTCTAGTTTTGGTTTAACCGTTACACACCGTCCATTTTTTGACATGTTCAAGTCACGTGATCCACTCTAAACTTTAAATTTAGTCCCTCTAATACTTTCTTAACTTTTTTTTTGTTCAATTTAGTCCTGAAGTTTCAAAATTGACCCCAATTGGACCAAGGTCCAATTGAATTTTTGAAACTTCGGGACTAAATTGAACAAAAAAAGGTTAGGAAAGTATTAGAGGGACTAAGTTGAACAAAATTGAAAGTTTAGGGTGGATCACGTGACTTGTACATGTCAAAAAATGGACGGAATGTAACGGCCGGACCAAAACTAGAAAAAATCTGCAAACATATGGTACCAAAACAAGGAAAAAAAACATCATTAACCAAAACCCAAAAATGGTCAA
Source organism: Clarkia xantiana subsp. parviflora (assembly GCA_036873135.1). NCBI lineage: Eukaryota > Viridiplantae > Streptophyta > Magnoliopsida > Myrtales > Onagraceae > Clarkia > Clarkia xantiana. Next base: position 4,254,464 of record JAPTYO010000014.1, read on the forward strand.
ACATCATGGACCAAAAGACTTGTTAACCCTAAAATACATATTTTAACTAAAAAATAATATTGACTAAATAATTTGGTAGACTATACCGTGGGCTTTACAATGGTTGAATATGATCTGGTTTAACTCGAGCTCAAGTTCAAAAGTTCAAGTCAAGGAGAGTCCATTGACCCGTTCAGTTGAGTCATTAGCTTCTTACCTTTTTGTTTTTTAAAGTCGAGTGACAAAATTTGTAGTGTGATCAACTTTAGATTTAATTGATAAATACGTGACGTATGTTTTCCATCCATTTTAACGTCTGAAATGGACAAAAAAATTAATTAACACTTCAAATATATGGTGCATCAACTATAAATTTTCCTTTTTTTAAAAGAACTGAAATGACACACTCCTGAGTTATACATAATGTACCGATTACGTTTTCCCCTAACTAAATATGTATTTTGGTTTTGGCAAAATAAAAAATAAAAAAATTTGGTAGAGGTTATACTGGGCATGACATTGACTAGATCATGGAAAAAATCGCTCAAATACAAATACAAGGTACGATGAGTTTCAGAAACCAAAATATATAATAGCACAGAACTGTAAAGTGCGCGATATCGAGTAATTAGCATTAATTACGTAACACATTGTGCTACGTAATTAATGTTAATTACTCGATCTAGCAGAAATTAACTTAATATAAACCACTTAGCAAGTGCACTATTGGATATTTTGATCTCTAAAACTTTGTATTTGTATTTAAATTACAAATCATTTGGGTGTTTTTTCCTTGATCTTGTCACAACTCACAACTGGAGCAAGGCCTGATCTTAATGTATATATATATATTCTCCACATAGGCCGTGGAATCTTTTTAGTTTTTATACGGAATAATGGGCTGGGCCCAATGAAAGCCCATACATGCAAATTTGTTTCAGGTAACTTCTAGAATAGAACAGAACAGAGAAGAAAGGGAAGGAGTAGCCAAGACCTAAGAGGAAGAAGAGAAGACGATGAAGGAGGAAGCAGTATGAACTGATTCCGATGCTAACTAAATCTTTTTGGTTGAAATCGATTGATGGGGATCTTCAGGAGCAGCTTCTCGCTAATAGCAGGGACGGTGTGCGGAATTTACATTGCTCAGAACTACGAGGTTCCCAATATCAAGAAGGTCGTTAATGATTTCCTTTTCAAGGCCAAGGAAGTGGAGGAGAAGTACCGCAAGCCTCCTAAAAAGGATTGATCGACCGCCATGAACGTGATTTAACATCCGATCCAAGGTTCGATACGTTAATTATTTGATCTATATATCGTTTGCTTGCGTTTCGTTTTATTTTTCCAGAAATTTTATGCCCTCTGTCTCCATGTATCTGGAATTCGCTGCCTGGCTTCGTTGATTGGATTGTGTAGTTAGTTAATTTTTCCATTATTTCCATTAATTGAGTAGAATTGGTCTTCTTGTCAAGTAATCTTCCATGAAGACGATGATGTTGCTCAAATAAATAAATAAATCAATTTTTTCAATGCTGCTTTTTCTGCAAGTTTCTCTGTGACTGCGATTTCAGCAGTGAGAGAAGAAGGGGTTTTGAAGAACCTGAAATTATTAGATAGAAATTAGAGAACTTAATTGTTTGACATTAAGAAGGCTAAGCTGTATATGAAGAAATCAGCAAAATTTGCACAACTGTTCTCTGCTTGAGTGCCTGGCTGGATGGAGGTGATAATGATCTTAATGGTATTAGCCTATCTATCTGTGCCGATGAGAACTGGAAAGTGTATGTATCAATTCTTTTTTTAGTGCATACATGAATGTGCATATCTAATGGCTCAGTGATTGACTCGACTTTAGTTTAGCCAAACTCTAAATTGAATATCATCAATCAATCTTCCTATTTCTTGATGTTACTTCTCAAAGATAGCCAAATTGTATATGTTTGTTGCCCCCTTAATTCTTTACTTGCCATTCTTAATTCAGTTGCAACTTGCATGCTAAACTTTATATATATGTTCTAAATAAAAAAAAGTGTTATTTTTACATTGACACAGGTAATTTTAGATGGCAGACCAAGAGAAGAGAAGAGAGTAGGAGTAGGGATAGAATGAAGGTGTTTTGCAGCAGCAGTGAATATTGTTTTGATTGATATTTAGAGCAGCTAAGTTATCAACAGTCTTTCTTCTCAACTTTCAGTTGTCTGCCAAATTATGCTTCATTCTTATTTATACATGGAAGATTCAAGCTAAAACAAAAAGATTAATATGCAGAGTCAGGCACACACATATAGTGGTCCACTGATTGTTTTTTTGTTTATTGTTTTGGTGTGTGTAATATTACATGGCAATTTCCGATTAGCAGGGTTCACTTTACCAGTTTGTCCAACCAATGTTGATAAATTTCCGTAACACGAATGCACTAATTAACACACAGTGTGCAGTTATTTTTTATTTAATTCTTAAAATTTTATATTTGTTCATCTTCAATTTTTCTAATTATTTGTTTATATTACTCTAATAATTTCTTTCTCCACTACCATAACAATATAAATTCAAATGGACATAAGAGCATATATATTCCTCTTATCGTTTGTGCAGTTGAGTTAGAAACTGAAGGTATGTTTTGTATGGGAATGGGATGCTGAGATATATACTGTGGAGATAGTGGCTCTGGCTCTACTTTTAACCAACTTTCAACAGTAGTGTATTACATACATGATACATCCAGTGACATTTATGTATATAAAAATGAAATGGTAAATGTCAGATCATTCTCAACTATTTATTATGATTTTGAGTGTATTTTTTAAATATAAATATCCTAATACATGACACAATCAAACATTAGCTAAGCATGTATTAGTTAATACGTGTATTAAAATATCGCAATACTGTCAATCAAACGTGCCCTTATTGTTTATAAGTGAAGTAAGTTATTCTACACAATGATAGACTAGTGCATTGTATTCAGCCTATTTGATTTATTTTTAATTTATGATATATACACATTAGGAGGATAATATCCATTATCTGTAGTATGTGTGCACTTTATGTAATTGATGAAGTGTTGGTTATAAATATTTTTCCATAATTTAAACTTAACGATGTTGTACCCGAGATTTCTAGTTAATTAATGAATCATTATTAATGCCATTTGATCTGTAACAAGTATGCACTAATTAACACACTTATAAGGTCTCTCACATATTAAGATTGTTCAGGATTTGCATGAATGTGAATGCTATATAATATCTCAAATTAGGTAAACGCCTTTATATGTATAATCTATATATATATATATACATGATGAAAAAGATAACTTTCTGCTTTACTCTAGTGACTAGCAGAAACATTACTTGTTAATTTGAACAATCAGGATCCAACATTCAACTCTTTAATTACATAGAGCAGAACACAAGACATGTGATCAAAAGAAAAAAAAATCTATTAAATAGAAAGAACTTAAATCTATACCACATAAATAAAACACCCACAGAAACAAAATCTATCTTATTATCAACAATCCGCAGCTTGAACTTGCTTTTGTTCACCACAATCAATACTGATAGTATGCAACAACTTCCTCTTTGGTCTTGCTTCTTGAAGCATCAACACCACGTCTCTCATCGACGGCCGGTCAGCCGGGTTCCTCCCCGTGCAGAGCAACGCAATCCTCAGCAGCTGCATCATCTCGTCTCTAACCGACGCGCACGACGCGCCAGCGTTCTTGTCCAATACGTCCGTAAGCCCATCCTTGGTCTTGATCTTGGATCCAACCCAGTCCACAATGCTCTTCCCTTCACCGAACTCTGGGTCCACCGACCGTTTCCCGCTCAGTATTTCCATCAGCACCACTCCGTAGCTGTATATGTCGCTCTTTTCATCAACTTGGAGCGTATATGCATATTCTATACAACACAAGAAAAAAAATGAGGTTTTATCACTATATACTTAAATTTCTAATATATGTATGGTAAAATACATTTGTAATTAGATAAAGGGTTAAAAAATCGGTTGGTATCATATGTTTGACCAAAGTTCGTTTTCGATACAACTTTTTTTTTTTAAAAAAATAATACGTTTGAATTTTGTAGACTTTTTGTGCATCCGTTAGTTGACTGTTAAGTTTATCCGTTCAATACTTTTATTTTGTTCAGTTTAGTCCTCTAATTTATATATTTAAGTTTTTATTTTATATTAAGTTCCTAAATAGTTTCAATCGAATCATAAGTTCAATTGACCTAATTAGGATTTGACTCATGGCTGGATCAGACCCTAATCAAGGTCACCCAAGTCTAAAGATCTTGACTAGGGTCTGACCCAGTTATAGGTCAGACCCTGCCTGAGTCAGATTGACCATAGATTTCGCAAATGATTCAATGAAAGTCATTGCTCACGATTTTCGGCTAACGGGTTAACTGAAAATAGCGAGTAACGACTTTTATGGTATTTGACATAACTGAATCAATGCGAGCATAAAAAGAAGAAAATTGTACCGGGTGCAATATAGCCATACGATCCCGCAATCACCGACATGGACTCATCGCTCTGAATCAATTTGGCGACCCCGAAATCGGCAACCCGAGCCTCCATCTCGGCATCGAGCAGTATGTTGCTCGGTTTAAGGTCGCGGTGCACGATCACCGGGTCACAGTCATGGTGAAGATAGCAGATCCCTTGGGCGACACTGAGAGCGATCTTGAACCTGGTGAACCAATCCGCTAATAAATTGCTCTTATTATGCAACAACTCGTCTAAATTCCCATTAGGCATGTACTCGTACAGCAACATTGTACACTCCTTGTTCGTAACACAACCTAGTAACCGTACGATGTTCCGATGCCGTACGTTTCCTAGTACGTCAACTTCTGCAAGGACCCCTCTTCGCCGTCGGATGTTGTCCTTTTGTTTCCCCCACAGTTTCTTCACCGCTATGATGTCGCCACCTGGCATCTCCGCTCTGTAGACTGTTCCGGCGGACCCCATTCCGATTACCTTGTTGCTGACGGAGAGACATTCGAGGACGTCGTCCGCCGTGAAGTTTAGCCGCTGGAAGGCGGTTAGCTTCCACGGCCCTACCTCACCGTCGCCGAAGCGACGGTGGCTGACGTGGCTTGCGTGGAAGCACCGGGCTCCAGCGATGACGGCGAACAATCCGATCCCGAACACGGCGGCGGTTATCCAGACGATAGCTCCGGCCGCCGTCCGCTTTTGGTGGCTGACCTCCTTATCGCCGACCACCTCTGCAGCTGCGCACGGCTTGGGAACAACGCCGCCGCAGAGACCGTCGTTTCCGGCGAACGACGACGGGTGGAGGTTGCGGAATACGGTGCTGGACGACGGGACCGGTCCAGTGAGCTGGTTGTACGAAACGTCGAAGGTCTCTAAGGTGGTGCAGTTGTCGAAGTGAGACGGAATGGTTCCGGTAAGGAGGTTGTGGGAGAGGTCCACGTTGGTGATCGCCGGCAGGGCGGAGATCTCCCACGGGATGATTCCGGCGAGGGCGTTCTTGCTGAGGTTAAGCGACAGAAGTTTCTCGCAGTGTACAATGTTCCACGGAATAGTTCCGTTGAGGGAGTTTCCGTCAAGCTCGATCCTGTACACGTTTTCGCAGCCGGCGAAGTCCGGAATTTGTCCGACGATTCCGGCCGAACTTGCGGAGAAAACCTGTAGATTCGAACCCGCCCACAAATTCGCCGGCAAAGAACTTCCGAACGAGTTCCCCGACACGTTAAGGTACTGTATACCCACCGCATTGCCCAGATCTTCCGGGATTTGACCGGTCAGAGCATTGTTGCTCAAGTCGACGAACGACAGATTAGTCAACGACCCGAATCCGGTCGGAACCGACCCGTTAAGGTTATTGTCCTGGAGGCGGAGCCGGTTCAGAGAAGAGCACGTCGCTAAAGATTCCGGCAGGCCGTGGCTGAGGTTGTTGGAGAATAGCAGCAGCTTCTCTAACTTCTCGCCGGAGCAGATCGCCGGCGGGATAGGTCCGGTGAGTTTGTTAGAGCTCGCGTCAAGCTTCCACAAACTCCCCGATGAGCCGAGCTTCTGAGGGAGAGTCCCGGTGAGTGAGTTGTTCCACAGCTGTAACATCTCAAGCTTCGGAAGCATCCCTAGGGTTTCCGGAATCTCTCCGGTGAAGAAATTATTCATCAAGCTCAAATTCTTCATCTCCGAGAACGTACCGAAAAATTCCGGAATCTTCCCCGACAACCCGTTATTCGAAACATCGAAAGATTGAATCTTTCTCATCCCTGCGAAGCCCGGTGGGATCTCTCCGTCAAACCGGTTGCCGTAGAGTATTAGGGTTTCTAAATTCGTCAAGTTACCGAATTCTTCCGGAAGGTGACCGGAAAGATTCGCCGCCGCAATGTCCATATACTTGAGGCTCGATAAAGACGATAACTCCTTCGGAAGCGACCCTTCATACGCGTTATAACCGATCTCGATATGTTCCAACTCCGACAAAAACCCTAGCCGAGCCGGTACCGGACCACCTAGGACATTGCCCTGAAGACATAGGGATTTTAACCTAGGAAAGTTGCCATATTCCGGCGGGATCTTGTCCTCGAAGTAGCTACCGCCGAGATTGAGGTGTTCCAAAGATCGGAGATTAAAAGCCGGCAACCGACCTATGAAGCTGTTACTATAAGCATTCAAAACCCTAAGATGCTTAAGGTTTGAGATTTCGGCCGGAAAAGTCGAGTTGAAGGCGTTGTGGCTGATATCTAGGGTTCGGAGCTTCGGGAGTTCGAAAACGGAAGCTTCGAGAGCGCCGGCGAATGCGTTTCTCGACAAGTTCAGGTGAAGCAAACCCGATAAGTACCGAATTTCCTTCGGGATTTTACCGGAGAGGTTTCGAGAAGAGAGGTCGAGGGAGGTGACTCGGGCGGTGGTCGGGTCGCACCGGAGGCCCGACCAGGTGCACCAAACGGGTTGGTCGGAAAATGGTGGGTCCCAGTCGTGGAATGTGGAGAGGGGGTCGTTGAGGGAGGATTTGAGGGAGAGGAGTGAAATTAGGTCAAGAGGTGCAGGAGATACTAGCAAGATAGGAGATAGAATGAGGAAGAAGAAGATGATGAAGAGTAATTTCATGGTTTCTTTTTTCTTCTTCTGTGAAGTGATCAGAAGAGAAAGGAAGAAATAGATTTATTAATGGAAGGAGGAGATAGTGTAACTCCGATGATGATGATGAAGAAGAATGCTTTTGATCAGTAGGGGTGGCCCGACGGGGAGAATTCGGTGTTTTACTTTCATAATGACTACGGTCATGTAATTGAGTGGGTTTTCTTTGTCGATATGGAACAACCCATCTATATTTGAATCCAGTGAGTGACTGAGTAGAAATCAAAGCAAAAGAACACAAATGTATATATATATTATATTTATGTATATAAATTCAAAATGGAAGATCCAAGAAAGTGTAGATGTAATGTGAAAGTAAAGGTGTACTTACTTTAAATACTAATTAATATAATGAATTAATAAAAGGACTTCTTTAATTTTTCAGGATTATATCTTTGATTTTTTTTTTCTCATGTTTACTTTCGAATACTTATAAAGGCAGAGGCAGCACTTGTAATATACTTACTTCACATACATATTTCACTTGTAATATACTTACTTTACATACATAATCATTTTTATTTTATTTAAATTGAATCAATAGAGGTAAAATGTTAGATTATAGGGTTAAGAATCTATAAACAATCCAAGGTTTACCAAATGTTAAAAGTTGGTATCCGAAGTTTGAAATGTTAAAATGGACAATATCATGTTTCATTTTTTTTTTTTTTTATGAAATTCGGTGTCTCGTTGTTATTACTTTATAGAAGTTAATTCCGGCGAAACCGACTGTCAAATTCGAGCTCCCATGCACGTTCCATTTTCGTCACTTTGTCAGGACCGTCATCTAAGAAGCTGGCTATATCCGCACAAGTAAATCCCTCTCCATTGTCGCTGGAAATTGCTTCACACACTTTGCTGGAAACCTTTTTTTTTGGATGTGCAAGTTTTGTGGGAAATTTAGCGATTTTGTGAAAAGTATAGAGTGATAGACTATGAGTAGATGAGTGTGTTAAAAAAAAAATGAAAAAATAGAATTAAAAAGACGCACGGAGACACCAAATTTTAACAAAAATAAAGCTTGAGACTTTTCATTTTAACATTTCAAATTTATAACATCAAATTCCGAGGCAAACCTTGGTCTGTTTATACCTTATAGGTTATTATTAACCATAGATCATAAATATTTTTTCCCTCCCATACCAAAGTTTAATGAATGAAGCGGACCGCTATACTGTACTACCAACTGCTTTGTCTCATATTTTTTCTTGTAATACAAGTTGTCTCATATCAGTACTACGCTACTACATTGGATTTCAATCTTTTTATTATTACTTATATTATTATTTATATTATATATGGGGATGTTGCTTTAGATCCTGTGCATGCTACTTTTGTGTCATTGGGCATTCCTTCCTTAATATTCCACTTTATCTTTGGCCTACAATTTTATTAGTGTCTTTGCAGTGACATACATAAACTGACATTATTGTTTTTCTCAACCCACGGGATCCCAATGCGTAGAGAAGAATGAGTAAAAAAGACTGATGATTTGATGATGCTTATAAGTCAGTTATTATTATTATATGTATGAATTTAACTATAGAATTTTTTATATTTTTTTTACAAAGTAATTGATTTGAATCTTACGTAAAAAAAATGTAAAAATCATATTTAACAAAGTATAACACTACAAATATGTAATGTAAAGTAGTATAATAATAATAATAATAATAATAATAATAATAATAATAATAATAAAGAAGGCTCCAACAACTACTTCCATTTAACAACTTTTTGCTTCAAACTTCCACGTATAGTTAAACTAGAGGATAATTATCTTATGCAATATGATTTATCTTTTTTCTTTATTGTTATTAAATAAATACAACAATTTTGATTCTTTATTTTATTATAATATGTATGTCTATGGCAAAGCAACCTGCAAAGAAAGAATGAAGAAGACAGTGACAGAAAGATGTTGAGTGAGTCCATACAATAATATTATTGCCCATGAAAAACAAAGAGAGTAAACCGCAACTACAACTAGAGACACTAATAAGAGTTGATAGATATTTTGAAACAATATATTTGACTAATTTAAGTTTTTAATGCAACAGTTTTTTTTACATACTTTTCGTACGTTTGAAATTTGTACACTTTTAATACACCCGTTAGATAAATAGTTAATATTAATCGTTAAATAGTCATCTGATTAGCCTTAAAATTTTATTTAGTCATCCAATTTATTATATTAATAATTCTTTTTTGTATAATTTAATCTATAAACTTGTTCCAGTCGAACTCTTGGCTCAATTGAGCTAGATCAGATCGATTCTAAGAACTAGGTCCAATCATGGTTAGTACCACCTGACCGAGCCAACCCTAACCATGATTGGAGCTAGACTCCAATCAGAATAGGTCCCAATTGACCTAATATGGGTCAAGCCCATAGCTAGGTCCTACCATGGTTAGAATCAGCTAGATCAGCTAACCCTAACCATGGTTGGACCTATTCCTGGGTTCAACTCGGGCTTAGATCAATTGGGACCTAGACCCAATCAGACCTAGGTCCAATAATTAAGGACACCCCTATAATTGAAATAAATACCAATTAGACAATAATTCTCTCTAATAACAATCATCAACAACAAAGACTTTTTGAGCAAGCAGCAAGCTTGAAACCACAAACAATTTCCTAGCTCCATCTTGCATGTCTACAAAAGATAATAAAACTTAAAGAGTAGAGTAGAGCTTCACTTAAAGTCTAGTTTGACAATGATGTAGCTAATTAATTAAGAGGAGCCCACACACATAATACAAAACACAATAGGAATGTCTCTCCTTTATAATACCCTCCCCTCCATTTTGTTTCCTTTCCTCTCTTTAAGTTTAGAGATAGAGAGAGATAGGTGGGCCTGCCACAGTGCCACTACCACCCAATGCAGCAGCAGCACTACATCTCACTCCACTCCACTCTATTACTTATTACCATTGGCGTGCCATTCCTACTGTCATGCGCACACTCACTCACTCTATCTATCTATCTATCTATCTATTCCCCCTTCACTTGCGCTACCTTTTTCCTCACTTTCTCTTTCTCATCACCAACATTGCATTCCATTATAATACACATGACACTCAAATCTGAGAAATTCTTGTATACATCAGATCCACCACGTGTTGCCCCTTCAACCAATTAAATCGTGACATATGTATTTGTCCACTCTCTCACTTGACACATATCACGATTTAATTGGTTGAAGGGGCAACACGTAGTGGATCTGATGTATACAATAATTTCTCCTCAAATCAAATCAAATACCCCCCTTATAATCTCTACAATTATTATCCCTATCCCTCATCATATCTACTAAACCCAATAATAGTGTAGCGAGCATGACTTTGTTCTTACATGGTGATGGCATGCACTTCTTTCTTTTTCTATAAATAATTAAGCACATACATACCTTTTAAAAGATCCCACGCCACACATTTTAAAAACTGGAGCTAATACCACCACACTTTGATTAGGAGGCACCATTTCCACATGAACCTGAAAGAATTTCTGCTATATCACTGTCAAAAGAAAGCAATTTTGCTTCTTGAAAACTGAGACAACACAAACACACTTCTATGCATGTCTGAGCTTCCCAAGAGCAGTCCAGTCCAAATAGAACAAGCTACTCAATCTCAAAAGGAGCTTCATTTCATACCATTCATATATTTCCTAACATTAATGGCCATTTGCAGGAAAAGCAAACAAAAAACAAAAATCAACAACTCCCCCAGAGAAGAATCCAAAAGCGAGAAAACAAAACAAAAGAAGATAAAATATAATTATGAAAACCTATTACTACCATTAGTAAATTGAATCATATTGAACTGAAACAACACGCATGTATTGTGTTGTGGTCCATCCACATTCTAGTCAAGCCATGTTGACATTTCAGCAGTGTTATCAGACATTGTAATTAATGTTTGTCCCATTCTCTATTATAGATATCCTTCTGAAAACTAGCAATTCTTTTGTTTTTCAAAATGGACATAATAGCTACAGAAATACCATAAGGGAAAAGAAGCAAGAATACAGTACAAGGGGAACCATTATAAAAGATTCTGTATATATGTTCTAACTGCAGCTATCAGTTGAAATTTGAAAAAGAAAGCAAGAGGTGGGAGCCACATATATATCACAATGATGAAGGAATTGAACATTCTCAAGATCAAGAACAGCAAAAAAACAAATTCAACACCACAAACAAATAAAAAAGATAATATATATATAATAATAATTATGCATATACGGATCTGACATGGACCCCTTCTGGATCATACTTTGGTTGTTGGTTGGTTGGTTTGTTGAGTCACCTCGGGGGAAATCACACCCAACATATTCCCCCCTCCTCCTACTCTACTTTTCCACAATCCTGACATTGACTTAAGTGGAGAGCAAAATGATGAAGGTTTTTGATATTATTAGTGGCATCAGCATGTGACACTACCTTCCTCCTAATTAAGTCAAGCCTATTACAGTACTGTGGGATTACCATAAAATTCATTATAGGTACTTTTCAATTTAGGGAACCTTAAAGCTACTAGAAACTTTATACTTCTTGAAATCCTATCTATATATCTCCATTAACATTTTCCTCATTTTGGCTCTGATACATATATATGAATATATGATAGTTAATTACCCAATTTCTTTAGTATGAAGAAACTCCAACTCCAGATGTCTCAGTTATTCAGATTTCTAAGAATACAGCATCAATAAATAATTTAGTATTGATCATATTATGAATTAATAATAGAGATATCAACCGTTAACTGGTGAAAACGGTAGAAACCACAAAGTTCTCACATCACTTTAAGTTATTTTGCCCTTTGCAATTGGCAGCTTCCAAACAGCCAAAATCCTAAAGTGAAGCAACCAAATGACGCATTATACTAGCTAGTTTTAACCTTGGCAATTCACGTTTTACTTTCTGGAGAAAAGCTAAAGCCTTAAAGGGATCAGATCCATGTGACTAATCGATTCTTAATAAATACAAGCAAATAGGTACCCGTAACACGGTTGAAGAAAAACGCATAAGGGACGATTAATTAATTAATCAAACATTGCCCCGCATCATGATTGTAATTTTACATGCTTTTACGTGGGGCAATATTGTTATTTCAACATCTTGACAGTTGACACACTAAATTTGCACAAAAAATCTCTCATTAGCTGGCGATGCTTACATGTCATTATATCAGAAGCTTAATCAATCCTCACTTTATGTTTAGTAGCTATTTGATACTTGATAGAAACTGATTTGAGTTGCATTCAGAAGAAATCAGTTCACCTAATCCGAGACGGTAAGAGTAAGACCTGACCCCTTCAGTCCGCATGATCCCGGAAACGAATGATCTTCTTAATGAAAGGCCTCTCACGGCGGTAGCTATTCAAAGTAGGAACAAAAACAAGTATGAGCTGCTTGTTCTAGCACCATTCAAACATGTCATCTTAAAAAAAAGAACCATCTTTCCATTCTAAGAAAGAAACTTGGGGCTGTGGGTGGGGGGAACTTACATGACAATGGCCGATATCAAGAAGCATGAAAACCCAACGGAGAGATGAATTAAAAATGTAGGCCAAAAGTTCTCCTTATCCAACAAAATCTTCTCCGACAAAAGAGTTATCAACCCTGATAACACAAGGATTGCCCCGCCTGAGGGGAAGCATCTATGGAAGGAAAAGTAGGAACCATCCTGCCAAAATAATGGACATATAGATATAAACAAGGCATACTGTGAATATTCTACTTATAATTGTTTCAGAAAGTGAATATTCCCAGTACCTGGAAATATTGTTTGATGAATGCTGCAGAGTAAGCAATCCTCAAAAACATATCTTTTGTTCAGTCAAGAAACCCAGCATTAGATAATTATAGACTGGCGTTTAAATGTGGTATTCAAGAAAAGATGTCCTAAAAATTCTACATCAAAACTACCAGCTGCAAAATATCTTAAAATAGTGCGTAAGCGTTTATAAATTAAACACGGTTTCGAGGAAAAGCTGTCATATCTATCATTAAAAATTTGGGTGGATAGCTGATCAATATTTGAATGCACTCCAAAATCACATTCTTACAAATTCTAGGCTTGAAATTCCAAGCTGTTGGTAGGATCCAAAAACAAGATATAACCAAAATATCCTAGTTTGCATATCTCAATTGCCATGATAAGGTGCATGGGATAAAACAACTTTCAAGGGATGGTTGGCATGAATGCTTGTCTACTCCATGAGTTCATGATTACTCAGATGCTCTAGATATACACCTCATATTCCATGAGTGCATGATTACTCAAATGCTCTAGATATGCACTGTTTTTGAAACATGCTCCTTGGTTAATGAGACTATGTCAAAAACATAAATATACAGAAAGACGTAACTACAAGAATCAATGACTAGAAAGCCCCCACAGATAACAACATAGAGAAATGCATTTAAAGGATACTCAAAGCATTTGCCATAATCAAGCCAACTGCACCAGCTGACCGAATAAAATAGATGTTTAGGCCAACATAGATTACTGAGAATACGAGCAAAGAGTCATTAGAGCGCTTGAGCTGCCTTTCGTCAGCAACTGCGTGCAGAAATGCCTCGGAAGTTCCTGATACATATACCAAAGAAGTGCAACTATCATTGTTAAGTCAATGAAGATTCATACTCTTAACTTATACACAAACATTTTCGTAACAGTCTGAAAAAAGTTTCATGTCAGTGGCTCGCTTTCTTACTTTGAAATGCTTGACCAAGTCCTAATATTTATCAAACCATAATTTCACAGTAAATTAATCAATTACTGACCGTTCATTGCCAGAACAAAAACATAGATGCAATAGTAGCGTAGGGCTGAAGATGCTTCCCCGTCACTCCATGTCCGACCATACAAAATCCGTATAAGAGAATAAGAATAGCTGGGGCCAAAACCAATAAAGACAAGACCTACATTTGAGCACGAAGATACAAGTCAATGAAAAATCAAATTAGACTTACAAATCTAAAAGCATACTGATCAGACTCAATTTTCGGAAAGGTGGAATAATCTTATCGATGAAAAGTGTTCGCACCAATATAAGGCCACATGATGTGAAATAAAAAGATACCACCAGCTCATATTATATTTATATACTAGGATAACAGTAATTTGAGAAAAATAGCATAAGTCCAAAAGAACACACATTAACTAAACCACGTACCAATGAGCAAAACAAGTTTCAGTGCCTCCGCAAGGGAATTTGCCACATTTCTCCGTTGATCAGGGTGCTTTCCTGTCAAGGAATACAGAAAACTCATGATTCTGTTCTCAAGTGATAACTGTAACTGCCAACTTCATTAGATTGGCAATCTAGATGTAAACTGTAATACATAGCTTGCTAATAATGTTAATTAAGATTCCAACTCATTTCAATAAAACTTCATAAACACAATTGCAATAACAATCACTTAAGAATGTCATCTAGCTGATCTTCAACCAGCACATGAAACTTTACTATAATGCAGCTAACATCGAATAAAAAAAAATCAACTGGGAGAGAAAATGGAGCCTAGCTAATTAACATGTATAAAACAGAGTGATTATTTCTCAATAACTAGCTAATAAGAAGGCAAAAGAAAAAAAAAATACCAAAACAAGTTTATTCTTTAAAAAATAAATCGGAAAGAGAATATGAACCTGATGCGGACCTTGCAAATGTTGTGTAAGCACTCTCTTCAAATGGTAGAAATATCAGCCTCACCACTAAGCTCCCTGGTGAGAAAAACAACCAACTTCAGTACGCTCAACCAACATTAAGTATTTTTTTAGGCCAAACAAAATTAAGTAATGGAGTCCACATAAATAAACAATAAAATAGAAAAAAAGCTATAACCGGCACCTAACTTCTCAACTATATTGTTTGACCATCCATAAAGGACTTACCGAGTTTGTCTACAAGTCCATATACAGCCTGGTTATATGGTGTATCAAACCAAACAAGAACCATTTTTTCTCCTTCCTGAAGGATTAACTTCCGAAAAGATTGGAAGGTAAACAGCATGCACATCTTTGCGAGTTGTCTATCATAGGGCATCATCTTTCTAAATCTGCAGAAGCAACCCAGATAAAATATGAACTTATTTTTCATTTTCTGAGCATTAAAAAAGATTAACTGAGCAAGAGTTTTTCTTTTTGCCAAACTGAGCAAGAGTTAATTAAGAAACAAAGAGACAAATTTTCATTGATCTGACTGGAAAAATATAACAAGTAGCAGCAAACCAGGGGACCTTACTTCTCTCTTAAATAATAACCATAATTACTTAAGAGAGTAAATAAAGAAAAAAATAAGAGAAACACTTTATCATTGATCTGACTAGAAAAATATAACAAGCTATTATTGCAGCAAACCAAAGGACTTTACTCCTTCACTCCTATATAATAACCATGATTATTGAAGAGCATGGATGCTAAAAGGAACATACCTGAAAGGGAAAATGTCAGCACTTCTGAAAGAACTAGACAAAACAAAAAAGCACCAGTAGCCCAAGAACAAGCAAGCTCCATATGCTGCTTGAGACAATGCAAATACAACTGACTTCTCCTGCAGAGATTTTGCCAATATCAAATAGATGGACATTAATATCACACCATGGAGCATATCAAAGGATCATGAAGAAATTGGCTTCATTACATGAATTTAAGCATATACTACACACACAAAAAAGGACAAGAAATGAGTGCACCAACAGTTCTGACACAGCAAATGTAACATCTAAAATGCACATATTGGTCTATCTCTATCTCAATGTAGAAAGAGAGTACAAATACCCTGAAAAAGGATTGTCAATAAGTAGGACCAGAGGTTACAGATATTATTTTGCAATTTGCATGGAATCACTGAAAACTCTTTCAAGAAGTCATTTTCGAGTCTCAAAGAAGACTGAATAAAACTATACCATGGTGATTTGCTTGACAATGAGAATGTACATAATTATGCAACGGCTGAGTGTTGCAGTCATCTCCACTATCAACCGTAGCTTAAGCAAAAGCATAGTTTGAGAAAGGATGTAAAGAGGCTCTGCTAAAAGTTCCAAGATACAGGCAAAACCTGCATATCAAAGTAGTTGTTCAATACATAATACAACTGCAACAACCTGAAGAATCCGTCTAATATCGATAGCAAAGAGTACTGAGATTTATCATAACTAAAGGTGGATGAAGATTTGAAAGGGCTCAAACAAGGAAGCAGTCGAGGTAGAGATAAGCATGCAATTTTTTAGTGAAGGATACAAAAACTGATTGAATTGACATGTAAATTTTATTTAGTGAAGGACGCAAAAACAGTAATGAGTTCCGATAGCAAAATAAAGAGGTGGAAACATAGTAACATAGCTTTGTGCCAGCCGTTTATCCATAATGTTGGACGGTTCGCATAGAGGCTAGAGAGATTACCATTAATCAATATAGCCACAGCATATGGGTTAGAATAACTTAGTTCTCGCCACCAAAACACCAATGAACATGCGGCAACTGTGATAAATAGTCCCAGAGGTAGAGACATCCAGGCTACTGTCAATAGCTTTCTTGCATTTTCTCTTGCTGAGGCACCGGTGCTACTACACAAGATGTGATGGCAACGGTTATTTTATCAGTCAGAGAAACCTTTTTATTGTTTGTTATTAGGGAGGACCAAACTCTCAGCATAGGATTTAGTCACCATTCAAGTGAGGGAACTAAATCATTTTAAATGCTGTGCTGATAAATAGGAAGGCTCATCCAGTGTCAAGTCAATGAGCCATCTATTCACAGTCACAGGGATTTACTAAGACATCCAGTGTCAAGTCAACGCGTCATCTATTCACAGTCGCAGGGATTTACTACTAACACTGATTCGAAATGATAAGAGACACCCGCAAGCATAGAAATTGCTGACAAAGAGAATTTTTGACACTGATACAGTATGAATTTTCTTTTCAAATGATTCGTGCCTTTGTATACTAAAGAACAAGTTACACAAATGAAAACGGAAAATATGTGCATGTATATAGCTAATTGAAGCTTTACCAAACTATTATGGCCATGGATAGACTGCAGAAGAATTTTAAATAGTCCTCAACAAAAAAAGAGAGAACTGAAAAGATTCAGTATATATAACACATAAGAAGTAAACTTGAAGTAGAGTAGACTCACCATTCTAACTCTAAGTCTGCTCGCATGCATGCTCGTCGGAATCCCTCCCGACTCAGAAACAGTACACAGGTAACGAAGAGATGAAACTTTACTGCATATAGCTGCACAACCAACATCTTGACATCAGTAATAAAAAATAGAGAGACAGCAAGAGGGAGGATCCAAATCAACATCATTTTCCAATTGATATTCCAAATCAACATTACATAAGGAAATGAGCAGAGAATGCAAAAAGGAATGAATGGACATAGGATTACCGCATAGTCCTCCTGGGTGAGATGCCTCACAATCCATGTGTTGAATATAAACGGAATTCCCCTGGACAAGAACTGCGTAGCTTTTGTACCAAAATCAAAGAAAAGAGTAAATATTCAGTCAACAGCTACATTATTTCCTTGGCAACCAATGATAAACACTGAAGCATGATCGTGAGCTACGAACCAAACAAGTACTTGAAAGTACGAGAGAGGCTGGCCTTGCTCGCGGTGACAGATTTCACTGTTGAATCCGCTTCCATGGCTCTTCTTCTACTCCGCTCTCAGAAGGGGTGATATCTCCGGTCCTGGGGAGAAGAAGAACATTGTTAGTAACGCTGCTAACTCACCAACATCAATATCTACTTGAGAACTGGATGATTCAGTTCAAGTCATGAAGATCGGAAAATTAGTGCGGCTAAAGCTACCTCTTCGACCTCCGCTTGCCCAGTCCGGCTCCTTTGGACTCACAAGACGCTTCTTCGGCCGTGGAGGAGCTGCCGGAAAGTAAGTTTACCGTTTACGTTTAGCGGCGAAAGAGAAAATGAAAAGTAATCGGTGAAATTTACTACAATGCCCCTATCCCTTTCTTGACTAGAAACTGAACGCTGCAAGCCCAGGCCTGTTAAACGGCTCTCGGAATCAAAGCCCATGTAAATGTAATAGGTTTTTTTTGGGTAGAAAAATGTAATAGGTTAACTCATTATCAAATGGGCTAATTATGATTGGTCAATGGAACAAATTATTAAACCTTTTCTTTTTCACATTTTATCATCTTAAATTTCACATATATAATGTATATATACAAATTACTAGTTTTATTAGTATTTCTGTCTAATTTAAACATAATAGGTCATGTGCTAAACACATAATGAAATAGCTTTGTCTGCTCAAATATTAGTTAGCAATTTACTATATTTTTTTCATTACGTGTTGGTCATATGAGTCATTACGTCCAAATTAGATAGAAATCTTAACAGGATTAGCAATTTGTACCTATGTGAAACTTGAGCTAACAAACTATGCATAAAAAACCTCAAATTATTAATTTGTTCGACTGACCAAACATCAACGGGCAATTTGATAATTATTAACCCTAAAAAATGACTCTGTGTAGGTAAAAACAGATTATAACATAAAGAAACTCTTATCACAATCAACCAAATATTAGTAGTATAAACAAGGTCTCAGAGTTCATCTGCAAACTAGAAACAACTGCAGGTTCATACTTCATACCCTTAACAATGCTCATATTGCAATGCACTTGAGCTTCAGCTTCAACATACATTTCAGCATCAAAGTCAATCTCTGCAACAAGAACTCGAACCATCATCACTACTAGTACTAACCGGGTCATCATCCATCATATCATATCCACAGTAGTTAGCTACATCAATCAATCCACAGTTGAGCTTTTGTACACTCCCAAGTGAGCTAACTAAATCAATCCGCGTTGATCCCCGGATCTAAGATAGAATCATCGTCTAGAGTCACAATAACATGTTCCCTGATCTCCCCAAGAAAACAGCACTCTTTCTTCTTTGTATTGACTGTTGCAGCCGTTTCACCAAACGTGTGCTTTAATCCCGGTGAAACCTACAATAAAAAAGCTCAATTTCAGAGCATAAGTAAACAGAAATGGCAGGTATAGATTGTCAAGTTTCTTTTTTTTTTTTTTTGCCATGAAGATTTTCAAGTTGTTGAATAACTTACATCGTAAAGTGTCTCTCCTAGCTTTAACTTGACCATTCCGCTCTTGTAGATCAACAACTTGCCCATACATCCCTCGGAGAGCTCTTCAAACTTGCACCCTTCGAATTTACCACCACTCCTCTTAACCGAGCTCCCAATTTTCTCCTTCCCTTTAGCAGAAACCGAACTTTTCACCAATGGAAGTCTAGAGGGAAGCTGAAACAGCATCATCTTGTCCTTATTATCACCTTCTGGCTGTGTCACCAACACAAATTCAAGTCAACAACATTGTACAGACACTGTCTTCTTCACTATGACATGGCTAGAGTTAAAGAGTTGTCATCAGAGAATGAACTAGAGGAGTTCTAAGTTCTAACCATGAAACCAAGATCCACAGCAGAATTAACGGTGCTCTCATCATAGTCCGCGTTTCTTGCAGCCTCCCCAAACTCTTGCTCATCTAGAATTTCTGACCAATAAGCAAGTGATAGATAGATTCAACTCACCGCAAAACAAACCAACTTTAATTTTACTGTGACAAAGTTATTGGACCTAAAAAAACCAGAAAGTTAATGCTGTTGGAAAAATCGTGATCTAAAATTTACCTGGATCTCCTGCATGTGGCATTCGTATTGGAAGGGTAGTTGGATAGTAGGAGTTCTGGTAGTCCTGCCATGTCAAAAACAAAACCATTTGTTACAAACGACTCTACAAGTAATATTGCATTATTTGTACGGGTATGATAACAGCATCATCGTATACCATACCCAAGGGTCTCTGTAGTGTTTTTCCACTTTGTAAGGTAAAATCCCATCAGCATCATACACAATAATTTCATCTTCATCATTTGGTTCCGGGCTTTTTATCGTAATACCACTGCTTGGACCACTTCTCCCGCCCTTGGGAACACCATAAGTATTTATAGGAGGAGCCGATGCAGCAGATTGGTCAAATGCAACATGTACTGGTGCTGCAGTGGGAAGTATTATTATTTAGCACACCATTGATCATTTTTCACATTTTGTAACTCCTTAGATCTTCACAGTCTGGTATCAACACATTAGTTTACTTAATTTGATATAATGTACTGATTGCAATCTATACATTAAGCCCTACTATTTCATATTTAACTGTGTCATATCTATCAAATAGTAGCGACCTTTTCCTAGTATCGTAGATTGCATTATGATTCTATGAAATACAAGAGACATAGTGACCAACATTTTTACCCAAATTAATGATGTCTTGAGATGGAAAATCTCATCCTTATCAACATTGGGAAGGTTAAATATCAAGCAAACTCAAAGCAACCCTAGTACCTACACTATACTGAAGCAAGTATACAACTTACGTCTAGTTTCTGCCTTGGTTCTCCGTCTTGTGGTAATCTCCTGTCAATGTTTGGGGTATAGGATCAACAAATTTGATCAGAGACGTATACATCTGGCCAACATCTCATCAACGTGCTAACAAACAATTGATTAAAACATCAGCTGTAAAAAAACATTTTAAAAAGAGAGAGAAGCAATAGCAAATTTGTAGCAGAGGTACCGATTATCAAGTATTTTTTAGCTGTAATATTACCTGATATAATATGTCTTCTTGAAATTTTTACACTTGCTAGTAAATAATATCCAATAATAATATGTTGATTTTCTTCAACTAGTCCAATGACACAGTAAGAGCTGTAGTAATATTTATCATTTCCTTTCTGGCAGCTCTTACACGAATTTCATATTTAAACTGTCTGGATTCACATGAACTGAAAAGAGTGACTTAGTTGTGTATCTAAAAATGCACACGGTCTAGTCAAAATATACAAAAGGAAAGAAGCAGTTTTTGTCACCAAGAATCATAAGCAAAGACAATAACAAGCAATAACCTTAAATTTCTTTTATCATCACATGGAAAACCTCAGAGTCTGCCCAAATATGTAAGAATTAACTTATCTAAATTTGTTAATTGGGAAGGATATTATGCTGAGTGGTTAAACAGTAACTAGATGAAACTGGAAGGACTATATATATCAAGAATCAAGACAGCAGGAGGTCCTGAAGATTATCTGAAATTCTAGCTCGATTTTTTATTTTTATTTTTTCCATTATTTTACAACTACTATATATGAAGGTAATAAGATCTTTCCAGAGCAAGACTGACTAATTGGAGATTTTACACTAGCCAAACAGCTTAGCTAGTATGATACTGAAATGTCAAACGCGTCGAATTCAAGCAACGAAACCCGAATTATGGTTTTAAAAGAGTAGACTATTCACTACCATCTATCAATCCGATTAATTTTGTTTAAAAAAAGTAAGGCATGGAAATGGAAGCAGATAGAAGAACGGAAAGGAGATTACATTGAAGCAACGGAGTAGCTCTTCTGCAGATTTTCCATCGTCCTCCTCACTGGAGAAGAAACAGGAAACACAAAGTTACAACCAAAAGAAATGGTGAATCATAAGCAGATACAGAAAATGAAGGGAAATATTGAAGGTACGGTTTCTGTGCGGTTGATTGGCGCTTCTTGCGTGGCTGAGCTTTGGGCTTGAACTTGAGCTGCAGGACATAGCAAGTTAGTCAAGGAGACTTGAGAATTCAGTAATTCACTCAGATCTGGAAGTTTGAGAGGTCGTTGAAGAAAAAACCATTTACCTTCCTCTGCTTCTTTTCGTCGTCCATGGGGGTCAAGATCGGAACGGAAGAAGCGAGAAGGCTGAAATTCCCAGAGAGAAAAAAATGCGACGCCGGGATTCGAACCACCACCGTGGACCTGAGCAGATACCACTTATGCCGCTGGACTACCGGAGCTTTTATGGCACGTGTTCCAACAAAAAAATATTTCATTACAAGTTAAGAGTAGAAAATGAACGGTTAAGCCGAAGGTCGAAACTTTTGGGCCGTGTTAAATAAATGGGCCGAAAGCAAAGGTTACAAACCGTATAAGAAAAGAAAAAATCACAAAAAAACCAGACTGGTTCGATCCGATTCAATCCAGTTCAATTTTAGTTTTTGATAAGTATAAGGTACTTATCAGTATATTACGACAATATCTATTGGCATTTACAAATACAAACAAACAAATATTATATATAATATAATATCAACATTAATCCATAATATAATGAAGATGATGCATTCAATCCAGATTTTATGTGTTTGGTTCAAATTTGTCTTTTGTTCAAATGAACATTAATTTAGGTTTGAGATAATATAATGAATTAAATAATTTAATCTATACATAAAAATATGTGACAGTTGATTAAGAAAATTTATTAATGTGATGATATTGGATTCCCGTTGAGAGGTAATACCGGATTCCCGTCAAGGGATTCAAATCTTCTATTTCACTATTCGTACTCCGGATCGTGCATCACCGTTAAAATTTTGACATATGTATTTATTTATTTTTTCATTTAAGAGTTCACAAATCTCAATAGTCTTTTAGAAATAAAATAAAAAATTAATTACACTCAAAACACGTGTCAAGATCTTAACGGTAAAACACGATATGAGACAAGAAGAATGGAGAAGAGATCTGTATCCCGTTAAGAGGTAAAATGCATCCTCTTTTGAATGGGACATTAGTAGGAAATTTACCTTTTTTTTTTTTTTTTGACAAAGAGGCAATTTACCTTAAATTATAGTAATAGTCTCTCAAGTCTAAATCATGAAGCCTAATACTTTCTTCAGATTAAGTCAATTACCATGCATTGGATGAATATGTTTCCATGCAAGACCAGCCCAATTTCTACACAATACTTCCAACTGTACAAAATATGAAATGGATCACAGTAAACAGTAAAATCACCATTTTTAAGATACCAAACTTTCAACACTAATAATGAATAACAGTGTATGATGGAATTATATTACAACACAGCAAATTCACAACCCCATGTTATTCTTCTCTCTTGCATCACTCACTGTGAGACCTGCAGAAGATGAAGAACTTCACTCTGCAACTGAATGAAGATTATGAGTTGCTGGAGCTCCCAAGATCAAAGTCCATTGTGTAGTCATATTCAATCGTTGGAATGACCGACGCCACAAATTTCAAGAACAAGAAAAGATACCTACAAATAAATCATGAAAAATCCAGGTTGGTTCGAATTTGCTAATTAATGCTCCAATTGAAGCAGAATAACTATCAAATTAACCCATGAAGGTGATGATCGGTTTCATCACGAGTTCACGACCCTCTTTATCTACTTAATTGAGAAATATGCTTAAATTGTCGTATTTTACTTACTTGTCAACTTCGGGTTCAACTCCACGAGACATGAGGACATCTATAATCTTCTTCATAACTGCTGCATGTCTGCATGGATGAACAGATGCATGTTTTCCGGGTAAATGTGGATGGTCTTCAATTGTCACCTAGAGTGAGTAACACAATTAATTACATCACAACTGAAAATAAGCAGAAACAGGATGAAATCAGGCTTTGACATCATTATCATCATAAAAAATAGAAAGTTTGTCTCACCGTTTTCCTTGCATGATCTTGGCTAACATCTTCTAATACGAGTTCTGGATTCAAAAGCATCCTCGACTGCCAAGAATGTCATTTTCAAATAAATAAGTAAACTCTACGCATTGTTTTGTATTTGAAAAATACGTATCAAAGTTAATCACATTTAGTAAACATACAAACAGCGTCAACTGAATATGCATTCTGACCATATAGAAATATTCAATATAACAGATGTAACAGAGGAAATAAGTTTTACTATTTGAAGAGTCGTTTTACTGATCAAAAGCTTATCAAGAGAGAAGCACCTTTCACTATGAAATGGTAAAAAGGGAATCAAATAGCTCGAGAAGAAGAAAAGCAAATCATGTTCTGTAAGAAAGTATACAAACCTCATCATATCCAGTAAGCCATACTCGCGGTGTTTGATAATATTTGTCATACCTAACAACAAAGAGGAAAACAAATTAATAATAATAAACAGATAAGGTAGAGAAGCCAGAGAATACACAGCTAACCAGGAATAAATACATTCATCTTATCCAGGAATTAAAGAGCCATCTCAAAGTAAACGATGACTGAAGATTTGACAGTGCGCAACCACGTACTATTTAGTTGACAAAACTTTTATTAAAAAAAAAAAAAAAACTTTATGCAAGAAGTAGAATCATCTCATAAGAAGATTATCTTACGTAATGCTAACATCATATGTTCGGGTCCGCAATATGTTATCATCATCAGGTTCATGAGCCTCCATATATGTAAACGGAAGAGTTGCCTACAAAAAAAGTAGACATAGAATAATCAAACACTAACAAGTTACAATTTCATACAGGGAAATCGACACAAGAAGAAAACTAACAGCATCTTGCTCAACCACGTTGTCCGCATCATCGTACTCAGCCATGTCAGGAATGTCATCATCGTCATCTCCTCCGAAGTATGACTGAATGGGCTTAATAGATTTTTTCTCACTGATCTCTAGATTTTCCATGGAAGGCAGATTCTCAGCCTCATCAGATGTAGTTTCTGGCATAGGTAACAGTCATAGAGATTAAAGGAGAAAACCAAATGGATTCACTAAAACCAAAACCATATTGAATGCCAACCTCTTGGCTTCCCATGAGTAGCCAGCCACCCATCATTATCTTCATCATCAAGTAGTACTTCTCCTCCTGCAGCTTCATAATCTTCTTCCACAGAGGCAGCTCTTCGTAAACAAGGAACTGCAACCAAGTTTTTTTTTTTAAAGATCCACATTCAATTTGGATCAAATCACTTGCACTGAGATGAAAACTGCATTTATAGATCAAATCACTCATACAATACAAGCATGATGTCCACAATCCCTTACCGCTTCGCGTGATCAAGAACTGTTTATCAGCTGGGAGGTATGATTTCCTTTTGCTGGGTTCCCCTGATTCCCTACGCAAAGTTCCACAAATATCACTTGGTAAGGGGCAAAACATAACTAATCTATAATAGAAATCCCAAGGATATCAATCACGTATTTTCTTTTGTTTCCATGAGCAAAATACAAGGAAATCTCAGAAGCTTGAGAAGCATAAACTTGAGAAGATCGTTGACAGAAAAAAAAAAAAAAAATAAAAAAAAATTGGAACCCCTTCTCTTCAAGGGTAAACATCTCCAAGAGAGAGCTGTAATGACTTCTTCTTGATTGAGCTCTAAATTATTTCGAAATACCATTGACTCAGCATGGAGTATTATGTCCTACTCTAACACACAATTTAGCACTGACCTAGTGAGAGCGGTTAAGTTAACCTCTAATCTAATGCTCTGCAATGCAATTTTCCATGATCGCTATACATTCTACCTAAAGCTTAAATTAGATACATTCAAAAACCAGTACAAACTCCAGTTTAATTAGTATGCCTTAAATATTCCATAGGAAGATACAAATACAGAAACAAAAAGAAAGAACAAAAACCAGAATTTTGAAGATTTCTGGACAAACGACCTCATCAAGGAGAAGAAAAGGAGAATACCATGACCAGGTGGGGCACTTGGAGACGAGATTGTCACCAGCGACGATGAACTCGGTGACGCTGAGGACGCCTTTTTCCTTGAAAGCGGAGACGGTGCGTGCACTCGTGATCCTCTCGACGGTGCCCTTGAAAGCCTCGTGGAGCTTCTGCGACAGAACCATGGCTCGCTTGATTCCAAATTGAATGAAGAGTGTAGCTTTGAATTTGATGGGAATCAATCAAGCAATCGTTTTGACGTGCCGTCGTAACGTAGTTAATCAGATCGAAGCGGACTTGAGAAAGACGAAACGTGATCTGTAAAAATTAAATATTGGTCCTCGAACAATTCCTCAAGAGAAAATTAGTCCGACAAGCAGAAACGCCGGTCATTGAAATCTTTAAGGATTAAATTTATTTTTTAAAGATAGACTAAAGACCAAACAGATAATCGTGGGCTTTGCCGTCCGACTCCATGGGATATGCTGCAGCCGGCCCTTTTATCATCCACCCAGAAAGGCCGAAAGTTTGCATTTTTTTTTCTTTTTTGGTAACAGAAAGGTTGCACTTGCATCTTGTTTAATAGAAAGATTGCATTTTTTTGTTTTGGTAAATGAAAGGTTGCATTTTAGGACATGAAGTCTCTCTCATTGATCGGATAGAGAAGATGGTTGTGGTAGATATGAGTAGTTAAGCAAAATCGGGCATTGGTTACATCGAGCGTTCCTCCAGTTGAGTGAGTGCTATAGAGGAGAGGACAGTTCTTACTCCGAGAGACTGACTGAGCTCAATGGAGGAGTCTTGGGACTCTTTGGTAGAGATAGCACTCCATAAACTTGATTCTCTCAAGCTTCTCCGGTCGCTGAGGCCCATTCAGCTCTCGTTCATCCACCATCCTGAACCTGACCTCAGTACCTCCACTCTTACTCGAAGTAGCGACTTTAAGGGTGATCACCTGCAGGTGTTCGATGAAATGCAGCATTTTGATCGAACCTCTGTTGAAGTTCACGTCGCTCAACCCACTTTCAATAACTGGATTCACGACATTCCTAGCTCTGGTACCCTTCATTTCTTGCCTTTGGGGTGGCCTTTATGATCGCTACATTCATTGTTCTGTGTCAAATGTGGTGAGTAGTTAGGCCATGTATAACTGTTAAGCATTCCTCAGCTCCTGGATGCCGGGTCAGTGATTATTCAATTTAGTATGCCCTCGAGAAACTGAACTGAATACTTGTCTCTACTCAAAGAAATTGAATAATGGCATGGAAATTTGAAAATTGCTTCATAATCTATTGCTGACCCATAATCTGTTTCATCCTATGGTTGATCACTATCCACTATCGGACGAGTTTAATTAGAATTGGGAGCTTCAAATTAGGTAATGTTGTGCCAAGAAATGTTCATTCCGATTGGACATTTTATGTTGGCCCGATTTTGTTATAAACAAAACAACATTGGCAATGCAAGATTATCCTGAACATCTCACTTGTGAATCCTCTGCTACAGAAATCCAATTACCTGGCAAGTGGCATGTGAATCTTGTTGACAGGGAAACTCTTGACTTTTCTTCGTCTCTAATGATTCAAGATTTTTTTGTCGCCGAACGATTCAAGAAAAAGAAACCATCTTGATTGCAGAAGCTTAACTTTGGATCCTCATGTCCAGTTTCATATAACGATTTTCTGTGTAGTGATTGTATTTACCTATCTTTATTGTGCACCTATTTATTTTTTCCTTATGTCTGAAGGTGATGAAGCTATAGGTGAAACTGGAGCAGTTCAAGACAGTAAAGATCTAAGCAATAGCCACTTTATGAAACTAATATTGTTCTCTGGTAATGATTACTTGGGGTTGAGTTCACACCCAACAATCGGAAAGGCCACTGCAAAGGTTCGGATATAAATCAACCCCCACCAAGGTTTGATTGGAGATTCATTGTTTCTAGTGATTATGTGTTTCCTTATCCTTGTACTTGTGTCCATGGTTTTCTGTGCTAGGCTGCTCTAGAACTTGGAATGGGTCCAAGAGGTTCTGCCTTAATTTGTGGATATACCAATTATCACAGAGAGCTGGAGTCTTGCTTGGCAGAGTTGAAGAAGAAAGAGGTGAGCAGCTAAGCATTGTAGTAGGCTTACATAACTGTTCATTAAATAACACAAAGATCATTAATTTTTTGAATCATTTTGAAAGGCGATAATATAGAATGTGAAATTTAGACTGAAATTCATAGTGAAAATATAATCTTTTTCATTTCAGGGAGTTTTTTACTGTCTTATTCAATCAATCTTCTTTCCTGAAAAAGTAACATTTTACATTTTCACTTAAATTTAACTAGGGTTTCACACTTTGTAGGATTATCACATTTAGAATTCTTACATGGTATGTTCCAACCTATGGTTGTATTTAATGTGTTTACACTTGTGGAAAGACTCATCTAAACTCAACTGATGTTTTAAACTTGGCACTAGGACTGTCTTCTATGTCCTACAGGATTCGCAGCCAATATGGCGGTTATGGTAGCTATCGGAAGTATTAGCCTTCTCTTGGCTGCAGACACACAACCAAAAAAAGAAAACAGAGTTGCCATATTTTCAGATGCGTTGAATCATGCATCGATCATTGATGGAATCCGTCTAGCAGAAAGACAGCGAAGTGTGGATGTCTTTGTATATAGACACTGTGATATGTCTCACCTAAATGAGTTATTGTACGTTGTTTCCTTTTCTTTCTTTTATATATTTCCTTTTTGGCATGCATCATCACAGTTTTAATTCATGATTCTACATCTTGCCAGATCCAATTGTTCGTTGAAGAAGAAAGTTGTTGTCACTGATAGGTAAGTATCTGGTATAATGACTTTCTTCAATATTCAGTTTTGCTTAGACTTTAAAGTAAAATCTGTGTTGGTTGTACAATTTATGTAGTTTGTTTAGTATGGATGGGGACTTTGCACCAATGGTTGAGCTCACAAGGCTTCGCAAGAGACATGGGTTTTTGTTAGTCATCGATGATGTAAGACCTCCAATCCTTCACTTTTATTTTACTTTTTAGCCAAATGGGCGTCATATTACGTATCAATTTGCAAGAAATGTACACTTTTGTTGCAATTTCTTCATTTACACAGTACAATGAATCAAAATATTAAGGTTTCAATTAATTTGATATATTTAAGGCACAAGAAGTAGCTTTCTTGCATCCCGACCACTTAATATCTCTGCAAATTTCTTCAGGCTCATGGAACATTTGTTTGTGGCAAAAATGGGGGTGGAGTAGCAGAGGAGTTCAACTGTGAAAGAGATGTGGATATCTGCATTGGAACACTCAGCAAAGCTGCAGGTTGCCATGGTGGTTTCATTGCTTGCAGGTTTGCAACTAAACACTCTTTCATATTCTTTCCCTGTGAAGATTAAGCATTATTCTTAGTATACTCATCTTTATGATAATAATAATGATGAACAGCAAAATATGGAAGAAGCTGATACAATCAAGGGGTCGGTCATTCATATTTTCTACTTCTGCTCCAGTCCCGGTAGCTGCTGCTGCACTTGGTAAAAACCAAATGGACTCTCTTAAAAATTTCCACATGATATATACTCATTGAGAAATTGAAGAAAAGCTTTCCTTCCCAATTTACAATAATAAATATAATGAATTATTGCAAACAGCCGCTTGTGTTGTGGCGAGAAAGGAGAAGTGGCGTAGGAGGGAAATATGGAAGAGAGTACAAGAGTTTAGAGAACTAACCGGAATACCAATAGCGAGCCCTATCATCTCCCTAGTCGTGGGGAGTGAAGAAAATGCCTTGCAAGCAAGCAGGTCAGTTTTCTTATGTTTTAGGGTTAAGAAGCTAAAAATAGTTCCAACTATAGAGCATGTTGCTAATCGCTGTCCCATGTTTAAAATGTTGATATTCGGTGTCCCAACTATTAGATTGGTTGATTTCCACTTTTTTCTCTTAAAGTTAGACGGATCAAAAACATGTTTTTTAATCATCAAACAAGCTTAAACCATGAGTAACAAATATGATATACTTCGTGAAAGTGTAAAACAACATGTTTTTTGTTACTTAAAAACACCGAATATCAACATTTTAGATATGAGACAACGATTAGCAACATGACTTATATTGTGACTGTTTTTAGGTTCTTAACCTTTCTCTTAAAAAGGTAGTTGAGATGCTAATTTAAAATGCATGCTTCTCTTATGTGTGATTGATGGATGATGATCATGAGCAGGCATTTGTTGAAGTCTGGGTTCCATGTCACTGCAATCAGGCCTCCAACAGTGCCTCCTAATTCATGCAGGTAGTTATATTTACTAGATTTTGTGCTAGACTTCAGATATTAATGTAGTATATTGAATTTACTTAGAATTTGGCAATTGAATGGGTAAAGGAAGAAAATTTAGTTTTCTTGGATGATGATGATGTTGATGGATGGACTATTTTTTTTTAAAAAAAAAAATTGATTTTTTTTTTACAGGTTGCGGGTAACGCTGTGTTCGGCACACACCAAAGAGGATGTGAAAGAACTGACAAGGGCACTTTCTAGCTGCATCAACTTCAGAGATATTTCCGTGCGTTGCTCGAGCAACGGTTATGCTAGGTTGTAGTAACATAGGGGAGTAGAATAGATTCAGATCATAGTATTCTGATCTCATAATGAATAGAAAAAGCTGGAATTGAAGTCTTTCTTTGCAGGTAGTTAAGAGGTATTATTCATTGGTTTCCTATTTGATCAACAGACATTGTGAACCGACATGTCTGCAGAAAGAAGTATTCATTTCGTATTAGGATTGAAGATTAAAGATAAAAGTTTAGGGTAAATTATGATTTTAGAAGCATATTGTTAAGGAATTATGGAACTTGTTCTACAATTGTTATAATGCTGCTGCTATTTACTATTTAGTGTTATTGCTGTCGAATTTTGGAACTTGTTCTACATTGTTTTGTTACAATTCGGTATTTGTGCTTTTAAAGCTCTGCAATTTGTGTATGTTCGGATAGGTTCAGTGCTTGGGCTGGCCTACTACTAAATCATCAACTTTGTATACGTTTGGATTGGTTTCGTATAGGCTGGGCCTACTTCTAAAGCCATCAACTTGCAAAGCAAGTAGCTCCTAGAGTCCTAGTATGTTTTCAAAAAGTAAATAAAAAATAAAAAATCTTAGGGGATGTTTGGATCAATGTAATGTGAGATATAATTTCACATTTCGTTTCACAATACATTCACATTACGTTGTTTGACAACTCAAATAATGTGATGTGTATTGTAATGTGAAGTCTAGTATAATTTGAAATTACGTACAAATTTCCTTCACTGTAATGTGAAATAACATCTGAAAACGGATCTAATGTGAGATAACAACCAAGATTACGGAGTGTTTATTTATTATTATTTATTAAATAGATAAAGTAGTTTGTATATTCCTTATAGTTTATGTTATTAATATTTTTATTTATATGTTCTATAAATTATTATTATAATCATGAATAATGCACATGATGTTCATGTAAAATGATAGTCTTTTTCGTGGCTTTCATGACAATTATCTTATAATATAATATAAAAAGTTTCACTTAATAAAACATTAATATTGAATTTTTATTATTAAAAAATCATTGCATGGCGTTCTAACATTTTGGATTTTTCTACCATCCTCTAAGAGCACCATGCTTTGGTTTTTTTTTATTACTATGGTGAACTTAATTGTAACATATGTAAAACTTTAAAAGTATAAAAAATATGGAATTTTTTAACCACACCTAATATTTGCATCATACTATTAATAATATCAATTTTCCTCTAAGGTTCGCATTTAGGGCAATAGAAAAATACAAAAAAATATACCAAAAGCATGATGATCTTGGAGCATGATAGAAAGGTCCAACAATTGTATAACATAAATTTTATGTGAATAGATTTCCACACAACCAAGGACGAAGTTATTAAGGTGTGTGAAATAAGTACTTGTCCCCTTACTTTTTAGTAACGTGTTATTTCAGCTCTAAAAATGTAGTTTTTATTTTTTAGCACTTTAAAATATTATGAATACTCCCTAAAAAAAATTACATAAATTATTACTTAGTTTAAGTTACAACACGCGAGATCAATACGATAATACAACTATTATAACACGCGAGATGGTCGAAATATAATTTGTGGCCTCTAATTCTAGGCATTTAGGCTAAATACATTGGCTATCTAACTACAATATGACAATGGTGTGGTGGTTCAGCGTTTTATTCTTTAACCAGAAGTCAATAGTCAATCCCCGCTAATGACTATGGAAATGAAAAATTGTTATGATCAGCATTTACCCCAATACAAAAAAAAAAGTTATTCTTGCAATTTTGTTGGTCATACATCTCTATTTGGACCAGAATAAATATAAAGTAAATGAACCTTTTGTGCTTGATTAGCAATATAATTCTACTTATTAAGTCACATAGTGACAACTAACACGTGTTATTATTGATAATTTTGAAAGTTTATAATTTCCTATAATCCATGCGGCGGCACAAATGACATTTCTAATATTGCAAAGCAAGTAGCTCCTAGTATGTTTTCAAAAAGTAAATAAAAAATCTTAGGGGATGTTTGGATCAATGTAATGTGGGATATAATTTCACATTTCGTCTCACATTACATTCGCATTACGTCGTTTGACAACTCAAATAATGCAATGTGTATTGTAATGTGGAGTCTAGTATAATTTGAAATTAAGTACAAACTTCATTCAATGTAATCTGAAATGACATCTAAAAACGGATCTAATGTGAGATAACAACCAAGATTACGGAGTGTTTATTTATTATTATTTATTAAATAGATAAAGTAGTTTGTATATTCCTTATAGTTTATGTTATTAATATTATTATTTATATGTTCTATAAATTATTATTATAATCATAAATAATGCACATGATGTTCATGTAAAATGATAGTATTTTTCATTGCATAGCATTCTAACATTTTGGATTTTTCTACCACGCTCTAAGAGCACCATGCTTTGGTTTTTTTATTACTATAGTGGACTTAATTGTAACATATGTAAAACTTTAAAAGTATGAAAAAATATTAACTTTTTTAACCGCATCTAATATTTGCATCATACTATTAATAATATCAATTTCCCTCTAAGGTTCACATTTAGGGCAATAGAAAAATACAAAAAAATATACAAAAAATATAGTGTTCTTGGAGCATGATAGAAAGGTCCAACAATTTTATAACATAAATTTTATGTGAATAGATTTCCACACAACCAAGGACAAAGTTATTAAGGTGTGATAGAAGTATTTGTCCCCCCTTACTTTTTAGTAATGTGTTATTTCAACTCTAAAAATGTATTTTTTATTTTTTAGCACTCTAAAATATTATGAATACTCCCTATTACATAAATTATTTGTACTTAGTTTATGTTACAACACGCGAAATCAATACGATACAATATACAACTATTATTGAAGTAGATAACTGAGATGATATTGTGGTTCAAAAAGAGTTATGGTAAGACAAAATCCATTTATTAGGTTTTTCTTTTTGGTAATAGATAGATTTATTTGTTTGGGTCCTAGGGGCTTCAACTTGTATCCACTGAAACTGATGGATCAACAAGTTGGCTTGATGTTGTCCATATATAATAATGTTGCAGATGTCATGTTTTTTTTTCTTCCGTTACAGATGTCATGTACTCATGTTTACTTAAAAATAGTAAACGAAGAAAAAAATAGTCAATTTCAATAATAATGGCGCTTGTCGGAAAGTTTTATTTTTCTTATGTAATAACAGATATATTGAGTCATTGACTCTTTGAATTTGCAACTAGGCGGCCTACGATAGCGAAGTGTCTTTCTTTAGTCTAACTAAAAAAATATATAATTTAGTATAAATCGATTACATGAATGTAAGTAATAATAAAATTTATTTAGGGAATATATTTAAGTAATACGACTACATAGAAAATATTATTTACATGTATCTTAACTTTATGTATTACTTAGAGTGTACATGAATGTCTACGTGACAGTTTTAAAGAATACAATTCAAGTAAAACCATCGTGGATGCTCTTAGTTAAGTTAAATTATGAAATATTGTGAAATTAGTGATTTTAAAATTTAAAACATGTTAATCTAAGTCACATTAGCCGATAAAAATTAACATCCAATAAAAAAATGTAAAATTAATTACATATTAGTTGGTCAATTCCGAGGTAGAGAGTTCGAATTTCTCTCACTTTATATATTTACTCTATTTATTTATCTAAAATCTATTAAATCAAGAGTCTCTCTGTACGTGACTGTTGTACTAAATCCTCTTTATAACTTTTTTTTTTAAAATTTCAATTATACATTTCTTTATTTTTATTTTTATTTATGTTTTTTTTGTAAACCCTAACAATGTGTAATTTAATAATTTTTACTATAATTTAATAATTTTTTATACACTAAAAAATGTTATACTATTAATTTTTTTAAATGTATATGTCGCAACCAAATTAGTGATATTATATATGTGTAAATTTAATTTATCAAGGGACGGATTTAAAAAGTGTAAAATTAATTTGAGACAAACTAGCAAATTTATTTTAACTACAGACATGAAACGAAAAACACAATAATTATATTTGAATAGTTGATGGAGGTTAACAAATTGCTACAATCTATATATACTAATAAGGGGCTGGCTAAAATGCAGTCGAGTTTATTTTAACTCGATTTCTCAGCCGTTAGATCATGAGAGATAATCAATCGAAATTCAGGAGAGATAAAAAATGTTTCTTGCACATGCATAATCTGATGGCTGATAAATCAAGTTGAAATAAACTCGAGTTTATTTTAGCTGAACCCTATACTAATAATACTAAATAAATAAATAAATCTTGTTTGCCATGTAATAATAATTAATTAATAATAATAAATAAAATTGGAAGTCCACACTAATTCATTTCACCCAAAGCGGGGAGCAGGGAAACGGAGATAACGGCGACAACGGAGGGACTAGGGATGGCAACAGGTCTCGGGGCCCCGCTGACCCGCGGGGCCCCGACCTGGTTTTGACCCGAGGACCCGCCGACCCGCGGGTCACGGGTCGGGTTCGGGGCAGGGCGGGCCCGGGTCGGGTTCGGGGCGGGGCCGGGTCGGGTCCGGGTCTAGGGACACGGGGCCCCGTTGACCCGCCCCGAAATGCCTACATATATATTTTTTAATTTTTTTTTATTTTAATGTTAGTATAATGTAACATTTACTAACAATATGGTTAATATAGTACCTATATAAATAATATGAACAAAATTATAAATAGATGTATATTTAGATTATTAGGATTTGTTAATTTGGATTTGGTGTTCGGATTTGAATTTGTATTTGGTGATGAATTTGATGTGTTTGTATTTGATTGATGTTAGATTTATGGTTTGAAGTTATGTATAATGTAATATTTTGGCAAAAAAAAAAAATTGCACCAGCAGTAACTGTAGAGAGAGGTCCTTCTAGTCTCCAGGTCTCATTTCGAGAAGGTCCGTATATGAACCCATGCAAAGGGTACAACTATTGCTATTGATCCCCGAACCAGAGAGCACTTAGTACCGGTGCGACGAAAAGATATGTTTTTAGATCTCGCATTGAAAATCCTCCTTCTTTATTGTAATGTATAATTGTAATACATATGGGATCGGATGTATATGGAAGCAGTTACGATAAGAACCGCTTGCATTTGTACACGAAATTCCGAATTCCAATTGAAATGTACACGGGATTTGGAAAACAAGACATGAATTCTCTACAATGACACAGCCGACCAATTGAAAGGGATGTAGCGCAGCTTGGTAGCGCGTTTGTTTTGGGTACAAAATGTCACGGGTTCAAATCCTGTCATCCCTACCTATTACTTATCCTCTGAGCAGTAACGAGGGATCGATTTCAATCGATTCAAATCATGCATACAGAATCGTTTTTTAGTCTAGAGGTTTCTGCTCTACTCCGAGTAAAAATAGACCCGATTTCGATTTGCACATACAGCAGGACACATCTTACTAATATAAAACTGCGTCTTTTTCCTACCACTTACTTATTTTTCAATTCATTTCCTATCTTCTGCCAAATATTCGACGTATTTATCCTATTTTTGAGGGTATTAAAAGTTTGGGTAGAACGATAGCACTGAACAAAGGTAAGCTGAAAGGGGGAATGTCTTTCGAACTTCTTCTTCATTACGGCTAGCTCAACGCTATGCTTTCCCGCCCCTACGATGCCTATGCCTACTGAGCCTCTGTTCTCTCTCCTGCTCGGCCAACTCTATCAACCTTCAAACGGTCACTATTGATGCTTCAACTGGCAGATCAACCTCATCAATAAGTGAATTTGCACCTCGCGAGGCAGGAAACCTATCCTAAACCATTGACGTCCTACTCTGATTGAGCGATTCCGTCGCTAGCCCTTGTTGGCTTTAAGGCCTTTCTACAACTCTTTTTTGTCTCATCCTTCTTTCCCTTCCGTAGAGCGATCTGACGAAACATAGATAGATCTATCATCATATACAAATAGATCCTAATGATGTGATGACCGGAGGCTCTTTTGGCTACCGGCTGCGGTACGGGAACCCCGAGGTTAGACGGCTCCGCCCGGCTCAGAACCTCGGTGAAAGAGGGCGTGACTGCTTCCGCTTCCGGCGTATTCACTGAACCGGAATCCGTTGACCAAGGCTCCATGAGAACCCTTTCTTCAAAGGAGCTCAAACGAGACGAGCGTATTTAATATTGAGAAGTGAAAAAAAAAAAAAAAAAAATTGTTCACGGCGGGTCGGGTCGGGGCCCCGCGGATCGACCCGTGGAATTTTTTACCCGCCCCGACCCGACCCGGGAGGTACACTTACCCGGGTCCGGGTCAGCCAGGCTGACCCGCGGGGCGGGTCCGGGGCTGCGAAAACCCGCCCCGACCCGCCCCGTGCCATCCCTAGGAGGGACGCTGAATATGCTACCCTCCTTATTAACGTCTCCGAAGTCCCAAAACGGCATCCAACTTGACGGCGTTAGTGGTGACGCTGCCACGTCAGCAAATCCCGACGATGCGACATATTTCCTCTTCTTCAAGGAGGCGGAGGTCTCATCGTTTTGATCGCCTTCTTCTTCCCCGATCTCCCTCTTCACACCAGAAGTCGTCGGAGCTGACGAGTCGTCACAAACCGGCGACTTACCGGCGTCGAGTGGGAAATTAAGTATCGCCTTACATCCCCGAAGCATGAACGAAGCCTTGTCGTAGGCCTTGGCGGCCTCTAGGGCGGAGTCGAAGGTTCCAAGCCAGACGCGGGTGCCTTTCCGCGTCGGATCGCGGATCTCCGCCGCGAACTTGCCCCACGGCCGGCGGCGGACGCCTCTGTAGTGCTTTTCGTCAGAATCGAAGTCTGCGGCTGCGCTCGTGGAGGTGGAGGCGGAGGCGATTGTGGTAGGGCGCGGAGGAGGGATGGCAACGTTGATTTTGATGGGTTTCGCTATAGCCGTTAGACCCTTTAACGACGAGTAAACGGTGAATAGGCCCATTGGGCCCTAAAAAAGGTCAAGAAGACCAATGCGAAGGGTCCCGACAAGATGGGTCCCGATGGTGAAGAGTCCCGACAAGGTCGGTCCCGAGCTGGACGCTCCCGATGATATGCCTTTAAGTAGGCCCCGATGATACGCCTTTAAGTAGACCCCGATGATATGCCTTTGAGATAAGCGGAACGTGGGTTAACTGCCCTGACAGTCGGAATATATATCACTACTCTTGTTATAAACTTATAATTATACTTAAAGTAAGTACCCCTTATTTATTGTAATTCAAATATTGATTGATTTCTTTAAATAAAAAAGAATTTTTATAGGTATAATTTCCTATTAATTAAGTAAAAATTGAGTCCATCTTAGTCTTAACGGTCAACAATAGATTCCCTAACTGCCCATTATTATTGCTATATATTAAAGTGAGATGGTCAAATTATATTCTGTGGGCCTCTAATTCTAGCATTTACTAGGCTTAATACATGGGCTATCTAATTCTAACTACAATATGGAGTTCTATATATAAAAAAAAAAAAATTGTTCTTGCAATTTTGTTGGTCATACATCTCTATTTGGACCAGAATAAATATAAAGTAAATAAACCTTTTCTGCTTGATTGGCAATATAATTCTACTTATTAAGTCACATAGTGACAGCTGACACGTGTTACTATTGATAATTTGGAATTTTTTTTAATGAATTCCTATAATTCATGCGGCGGCACAAAAGACATTTCAAATATTAAAATACATTTTACTATAATGTTATATTATTATTATATATAGTTTATTTTTGCTTTCTTTTACTTTACCGTTTCTTGTTTGCTTTCTAGTTTCTACTCTTTGCTCGCCACTAAAGAAAACAACGAATATATATTACGAGTCTTTATTTACAATTTTTTAAATATTACATAGATAATTTTTAAAAAAAAATTACAGTTTACACAATTTATTAATTAATTAATATTAGTACTACTATATATGTACTGATTACTATTTTGTAATTACATTTGCCTAATGTTTTCTTTAATATTGATGACTTTTATCTTCAAGAATAGGCAATCGATTACTTTCAATTATATGGTGTGCTCGTCCAGGGCCAATGAACGAACGACGGCATCATGTTGTATTTTTGAAAGGAAATCAAACATTTTTCGATTTTGATTTGTTTGTTTTCTAAATCAAGTTTATGTTGAATGTGTCCTCTATACATAGTCTATATATACATAATTAAGGTCTTTAGATACATCGCGCGGGAGTCATCATTTTTACCAAACAAAAGATTCATGTACCAATATATATTTAATTTAATTTTCCCCATAACGTACAAATTTGTCCTCTAAATTATTAATATATATATATATATATATATATATATATATATATATATATATAACACGTTTTTTAAGTAACTAGACAATATTTTTAAGAAGCTAATAACTAGAAATTAGATCATGCACACCCCTTAACTAGGTTGTCTAATTTGACAATTAACAAATGGACAAAGTATAGTACTTAATAATTAGGACACAAAATATGTACCGCACAATTAATGCCGACCCCAAAACTATAATAGAAATAGATACACACAAAAAACATAGGATTAAGAAATTATAAATTGTCTGAGGTTTGTCTTATGTGAGATTTCGGTGTCTGAGCTTAAATTGTTGATATTAACTGTCTGGAGTTTCAACATTTTTTAAATTTGGTTTTTTGTCCATTTTTGCTGTCAAATTTGATAAAAGGGTGTGAAAAGTTGAAAATGCCTATAATACTATTATGTTTATTCCGGCTACCAACTCTGACCGGCCACCGCCCAACTCCGATCGGCCACCACCCCACTCCAGCCGGCCACCACCAAAACTTCGACAACTACTCTACTCCGACCGGCCACCACCCAACTAGGGGCAATTTTGAGATTTTTTATCGGGTCATGTGACAAGCACATAACCAAGTTCTGTCAATTTTAACAGCAAACTTGGATGAAGACAACACATATGAAACTTCAGACAATCAATATCAACAATTTAAACTTCATACACAAAAATCTCATATATGGAAAACTTCAGACAAATTATACGTTCTTAACCCTAAAACTTAACATATTAAACTTCGTGGCCAAAATAATAAACATCCAAAATGGCCATTGAGTACAATCCCTAATTAATGGCTAAGGATGTGATTATACATAGTTATATTGTGACGTGCAAGTGCAACCTATGATAATGTTTTTAATATGATATATAAATGAAATATAAGCAATAAACATGATCAGTTGGACGAGCAGTATAAAGTATTTAGTGTAGTCAATAATAATGTAAAAGTAATCTGTAAACAAAGTATATATAAATAATAGAATATGACTAACATATGAGAATGATATAGCTAGATATGTTTTGTTTTGTTTTTAGTATAGCTCACCATAGAAGAACATTTTATGGTCTACCACAACCACAAGGACAAAACCGTCTTTTTTAAAAATAAAAATAAAAGAAAAACCGTCTTCTTGGATGTTGTCAATCAAATCAAACATATATATAATTTGCGTCAGTGATAGTACCAAAACGTGATTCATGTTCTGAATTGTCTTTTTAATTTACTATTTGTTGCATCGTCGTTTTTCAAAAAAATAAAAATAAAGCCCAACTCGAATTAAATCAACATGAATGAGTTCCAACCAGTGTTATCAGAACCGGACCGGACCGGCGGTCCGACCGCGGTCTGACCGGAACCGGACCCCTACACGGTCCGGTTTGCTCATTTCCGGAGGATGTAAGCGAATCCGGTTCTGAAGTCCGGTTTTCACCGAACCGGCCGGTTTTGGGCGAACCGGGCGGTTCGCCGGTTCACCGGTTCGGACTTTCCTTTCATTAAACAAAAAAAACCAGGTCGGACCGGCGGTCTGAATTATTATATCATATATTATATTATATGGACCAGCAACCGAACCGGGTCGGACCGGCGGTCTGACCGGTGAATCGGGAACCGGCACACTTGCCGGTTCGACGTCCGGTCCGGTTCTGATAACACTGGTTCCAACTAATTAAGAAAACCTAAATGTTAATTTATTGTGAAAAATGTGAAGTACCCTGTTTTACACATTGGGAGATATAAAGCCTTTCTAATTAATCCACATCTAAGTTTCAATTCGCACTATAAAAATCTTTAACTCATTATTATATTATTTTAATTTCTATCATTATATTTTAATTTCTTTAGTTATTATATTTTTATCTATTTTTGAGTATCGTAATTAAAGAGTTATAATTTTTTTACGGTATTCTAATTTTACGGATGATTTATTTCCATGTGAAAGTAGTAGTCATTATGAATGATATATGATATGATATATATTTCTAACTAATGTACATTAATGTAACAACTTAATCAACAATAAATACATATGTGCGTGTGTCAAAATATATATATTAATTTAAATACAATTTTTCATGCAAAGTGCATGTTAATAACATTATATAATAATT
This sequence comes from Clarkia xantiana subsp. parviflora, assembly GCA_036873135.1. Classification (NCBI taxonomy): domain Eukaryota; kingdom Viridiplantae; phylum Streptophyta; class Magnoliopsida; order Myrtales; family Onagraceae; genus Clarkia; species Clarkia xantiana. The sequence continues at coordinate 4,295,145 of JAPTYO010000014.1, forward strand.
TTTCTCATGAGTAGAATCTAGTGAATTGTATTATTAGGATACTCGACATCCATACTAGCTAAGAAATCTTATTTTCAATTATTGTACGTGAACAGTAATTATACATGCATGGATGTATTATTGGGGTAAGTCCCTACTTATGAACCGACCAGCAGGTCGACGTCTTTTAACGGGAATCTGATTAAAAATTTGAAAGTGGATAATAGGACTTCTACAACGGGCCTACTTGATTTATTTTTGGGAAAAATGTGATTTTTTGAATCGAACTCTTATCGTGAACGCTCTGTTATTCGCTTTTTCATATAAGTCGAGTATCATACGGTGATGCAGCCGTTAAATTAATTTGGGTACAATCTCTAAACTGGGAATTTGGTGTTACTGATCTCACTAGTGAACCTATTCTTTTTTTTTTATATATAATATTGGAGCAACCCGGGTAAGCAGTGCCAGCCCGGGTATTTCACTCATGTATAAAACACATTTTGGTTGCCTATCATTTTATCCGAGCCTAAGTGTACGTTTATTTTCCGGTATTGCGATATCCTAATACCGGTATTAGTTAATACCTTGTTTGTTTACACTTGGTATTGGTATTAGCTGATACTCGGTATTACCTAAAAGTGATGTACTAATTAATACCAAACTCAAAATTACTTATTTACTCATAACCTTATTTAATATACAACAACTACCCCAACTTCCGCTCATAACATCGGCCACCGGCGACCCCCGGCCGGACTCCGGCGACCCCCTGCCGGTCTCCGGCGATCCCCTGCCGGACTCCGGCGACCTCCGGCCCGACTCCGGCGACCTCCGGCCGGACTCCAGCGACCCCCGGCCGGCCTTCAATTATAATAATAATTAAAAAATAAATATATCTATTTAGAGGTATTTATGTCTTTTAGTCATTGTATTAGGATATCCTAATACATGACACAATCAAATATTGTATTAGCTAAGCATGTATTAGTTAAGCATGTATTAGCTAATACCGGTATTAGGATATCGCAATACCGGCAAACAAACGTGCTCTAAGTATAACAATGTCAACTTTGTGTTCATTATATATATATACAGATGACCAATTTGCATATGCACTCACCAAATCGCTACCCCGAAGTCGCTTTTGTGATAGTTGCACCAAATAGAATTTCTCAATGATACGTTTTTCTTGTGATGACGTATTAGGAATACTAGAAAATTTAAAAAAAAATAACTATTATTTTCTTATAAGATTAGTATATTATTTTTACAATTTTTATATTTTTATATATTATCTATAACACTTTTATATATTGAAATAATCTCTATGTGTATAGTATATGTAATTCAATCAATATACATAATATTGTTCCCTTCAGTGTTCATATTTATTAAATTTAATACGATCACTTGTAATAAAAACTCTCAAACACATGTACCGCAGTCCGGATAAATCGTTACATCTAGGTAGCGCTGGCGCTATCTCTATCGACCAACCGCAAACAAAACATATTTAATTATTATTATTAATTATTAATGAATCGAAAAGGCAACCAACCAAACAAGGCACTAACAGGTTCTATTGTCATGTAGCTGACCCAAAGAAAGTAGACTCGCATACACACACACCTAAAAGGCAGGCACACGTCTTGTTTGCTTTGCAATTTGCATGGTATGTAACGTACCGGCCCCGAGTCATTAATTACGCTGCCCTGCCTATATATATATATATATATATATATATATATATATATATATATATACATTCCTCAAAATTATTAACCAAACTCCGGCCACTTAATTATTCAACGCTAGCTACATCATCCATGTTATCCCGACTCATTCAAACACACTACTCCTCGTTCACACTGTGAATTTGCCCTCTATTATTACTGGACATAAATTACACTTAAGTTACAATTCAATGTTTCATTGTTTACTTTTAAATTTTGAAGTATAATTACGTCTAAGTCATGAAAACGAAAAATATTTATAATAAATACTTTAATAATTACAGACGGGCTGATACGAATAATGTTTTGTCCTAAATGTAAAGTAAGCATGTTATATGTGTTTCTTTTGCAATAATCACTTAGGACATCCACACAAAATTGAGCATTTGATCAATCAAGCATTCATGTTTAATCGAGCAAAGTGTATATATATATGTGCATACTTTTTATTTGTCTCCCCGCACTAATAAATCCTTAAAATATATCTTTAGAATGATAATATTACTAGTGTTGATTAATTCTACATAGAGCTTCTATTAATTAAAGTATTGCACGAGTTGTAATTCTATTTTATATTTATTTATTTGGTTTATAAAAAGGATAGCATTGTTTTCATAAACCCTGATTATTTTATATACTGTAATATTGCAATAAAATATGCTATTTTTTTTAAATTACTTAAAGATTTACAGTTCAAGTTTAATTTGCGCATTGATTTTTTTTTTTTTTTTTAACAATTAATGTGATTTATCAGAAAAATATGTCTTTTTTACATAATCACTGCGTATAAAATTTGCAACAATGAACCCACTTGAATTAGCTTGTTCTCTATTTACTTTTTCTAAGATCTATTTACAAAATAATCCATTATCTAAAATTATATTTAATTAATATTAATATATATAATAATATTCAAACTATAGCTTAATCATTTTGCATACCAAAAAAAAGAGACAGATATTCCTTAGTCATAATTGGGTACTGATCATGAAATATAATATGATTAATTGAGCAAAGTACATATATATATATTGCATACTTTACATGTCACACATCAATAAAAAAAAAATTCAAAGATGTCTTAAAATGTATTTAGAATGATATAGTAAACATATATAGTGTTTATTTATTCTACAAAGAGCTTCTCTATTTAATATTAAAGCATTGCACGAGTTGTAATTTTATTTTATGTTTTCAAAAAAGGTTAGTATATTTTGTTATGACAAACCTAGATTGTTTTACAGTGTAGCACTTAAGTATGCTACTTTATTTTTTCTTTTTAATTACTGTCCTTTAAGTTTAATTAGGCTGTAAAAAATACTTTTTCTTTCAAAATTGATAATGTATTTTTTTTTTACAACTAATTTGATCTTATTGCATACAAAAAATTGTAATAAAAAGCTATTTAATTAGATGTGGTCTTATAATAAAAAGGCACACCCACTTCTGTCGTATAAAAATTCGGAATAAAGACTTACTTAATTAGCTGAAGTCTTAAATCCACCGGTGAATATAATGTACCTTCTTTTTTAAGAAGACCATACTTTTTACCAACCCAAATATCTATACATACAGCACCCCTCCCACTCACTATATATACAGACATCAAAATTCTCCATTACACATGCTTACTTATATCATATCTTCTCCTTTGCTAGCATCTGAATCATTCTTACCCTCATAATCTCTAAAATTAATTCATCTTATATATATAGATATACATATACATATATAGATATAATATATAAGATGGAGCATGCAACGTTCAGCTTAGATGATCCTCTCTTCTACCCATCATATAGTTACGACTACTGCCATTCTAATTATTACAGCAATAACTTGAGCTGCAGCATCTCGCCGGATTATCTCTTTCCGGCCGCCGCCTACTCAACCGCCGACGACATATGGGGAGATCTTCCGTTACAAGTCAATGACTCCCAAGACATGATCATCTACAACGCGGTCAACTCCGGCTGGTCTCCTCCTCCCGTTGACTCACTGTTGACCGCCGTTGAGCCCGTCATATCATCGCCGGCAGAAACTAACGGAGATGATCAGATTCAGAATATGCAGCAGCAGAATTTGGAGGTTTTGGAGGATAAGGGAAGGCATTACAGAGGAGTACGGCAGCGGCCGTGGGGGAAATTCGCGGCGGAGATTCGAGATCGGGCGAAGAACGGCGCTAGGGTTTGGCTCGGGACTTACGAGACAGCGGAGGAGGCTGCTCTTGCCTACGACAGGGCGGCGTTTCGGATGCGTGGCTCCAAAGCGCTGCTTAACTTCCCGCACCGGATCGGTTCCGGTGAGCCGGCTCCGGTGAGAGTCACGGCGAAACGGAGAGAGGCGAATCAGCCGACAGGTGGCGTGGTGTCAAATGGCGGCGGTGAGGGCGGCGCGTGTCAGAAGAGAAGTAAGCGCGTGTCGTCGGTGGCTAAGGCTTAGGTACGGCTCACTACGGCTAGAGGAAGCGGGGCCCATTGCTCGTGTGAAAAGTCAAGCACGGTCTTAGCTGATCCGTTAATTATACATATTTTGTATACTAGCTAGCTTAATTAGTCAACAATTGCAGTCTATATTATAAAAATAATATAATAATGATAATGTAATAACAATAACAATATAATAATATAAAAAGAGATATATTTTATTTTTCCACGGAAATGATTTTCCGGTGTCTCAGCGAAATAAACAATACCAAATATAACCTCTCCAACAATATGAGTCTTGATATACATAATTAAAAACACGTATATATTACCTAGACAAGTGCACTATACATACATGAAGTCAAACCAAGCGGTGTTGATAGTTTACGTACGTAAGCTGCATCTGTAATTCTTCTGTATGAGTAAACAATGAATATTTAATGAAATAGAGACAATTTAATTTTACTAGTTAGTTATCCACTAACAAAAAAAATTATTCGATAAAACCTTATATGATAAATTTATATAGTTCAGCCAATATCAGCTCGCGTTTTATGTAAAAATCATTTTCAAGATTATTAATATATTAAATAAATATGTACGTTTTATTGTTGGTTAATTTAGTACAATCATTTATATAAGTTATAAAAAAACAATTATCTACTATTTTCACATATAGAAAAACTGTTCGTTAATTAGAGTACCGTAAAAAATAGGTATAGTACTTTTAAAATATTTATAAATAAATAATATTATGTATAGTAAATGAAAGTAAATAAAATATGAATTAATCGTGTGCATTTTTAAAACTAGCTAGAATCATTTTTTGTGTCACACAATACAATAATATAACTCTGAAAATGAAAACTCCAATTAAAAAAAAAAAATCAAATTTATCAATTTGTATTACATATCATTACCTAATTTAGCTAAGCAAAATTATCATTCCACTTATCGTAATGAGAATCCATCCGCAAAGCGTGGATTGGTATATGACCACTAATTAATGCGTCCATATCTAATTACATGCAGAAATAATGCATGGGTTTGGTAGAGACTTTTAGATATATTTATAATTTAAACAGAACATGCTCTATTACCTAACCCTACATATATGATCTGATATAGCGGCTTGTTCAACCCTAATATAAGCCAATTAATTTAGGATATGGTGTGCCATTAATATGATCTATTTATTTATCTATTTTTTCCCCTTTTTACAAGAGTAGCTTTATATCAGAAGATATAGTTCATTAATATTAATTAAATCTGGTTGCTTTAGATCATATGCCACCATTTGTTATCACGGGTGATTTTGGCGTTCTAAAACCGGCTGATTATATATAGAGCTTCTAATAATTTTCCGGTTTTCAACCAACCTTTTTTATTTTAGAGAAAAAAATTTATTTTATAGTACATTATATAGGTAGTCATTAATTAGATCGGGTAGAACCGTTGAAATCAAAACCAAACATCTAGCCGGCTTAATTAGTGCTTATTCTGATGCTGATAACACTACTTAATTAAAACGTATGAAAAATCACACATAGTTGATTATACTCTAACTTTAACTATTTACTTAATACTTCTAAAATAACTTATCAAGTATGATCATTTTATTTAATTAAACAGAATTATTTTTTTGTAGATGTAGAAAAATTACATAAAGTGGATGTATTCCATTCGACGGTCCATTCTGCTTGTGTAAAAGTCAAAAGCAGAAAACAAAAATGACGAGAACTGGGTAAACACATGGGTGAGTTGGCAAAACGATATACGTGAAAATCGTGATGAAATTTATATTTTTATCTAAGAATTGCAGTAGGGCTTTTAGAATAAATATTTTTAGGGGTAAAATGCAAATAAATTAAAATTTAAGCTGAAATAAAATATGTAAATTCGTTAAGTCTAACAATTTGTGTTATAAAAGTTTAGGGCTTTACTTGGTCATCAGTGAGCTATATGTTGTAATTGTACTTGTATGTATACGTACCCATATATATATATACGAGGTAGGTAAATTGGGAAAATAAGTAAGTTTGGGGACTAATTAAAGTTGCAATTTTTGGAATTTAATTAAGGGCAAAACTAGGCTTCGTATGTAGTTGGTACATATTATTATAAGAATTAATAATTAACAAAAAAATCAAACCAAACTTTGAATATTTTGGCAAACTTTTTTTCTTGATAAAAGACAAACTTAACTTTCAGCGAATCACAAACTATGTTGATTTGTTCATTAATAAATTACATAAAATTGCACATATAATAATCACATCATGTATATTACTGTGACATATATATAAGAGCATCCACAGTGGTATTACGTAAAGATTACGTAAACGTGGGTCCTAAATGTTTATTTAAGCAAAACAAAAAAAACTATTTACAGTGGTTTTACATAGTATTCCTTAAAGATGGGACCCACACGTAAATTTATGCTTTTACATAAAGCATTCCTTAAATTTAAGTAATGCACTATGTATTACGTAACCAATTTTTTATTATAAATTAATTCATTTTATAATTAATGCTAATATCTTATTGGTGGTTGTTGGAAAATTTAATAATAAAATATATCTAAGGAATATGTTTAAGTAATACGATTGTAGAGAAAATATTTTTTACGTGTGTTTTAAATTTACGTACTACTTAAAATGTACATAAATGTCTACGTGGCAACTTTAAAGAATACAGTTTATGTAAAACCACTGTGGATGCTCTAATGGAGTTAAAATACATTATATAAATGTTACATGCTCGATTTTTATCGGTTGTTAATATAAAATTTATTATAATTTGCACTTTGTTATTATTCAAAAATTAGTTTGCTTTTTTGTAAAGAAAAAGGTTCATTTTATTTTTTACAAAATAAAAAGTTCAATTTTCTTTTTGGTAATTAACCATAATAATATTAATATTAATAATAATAATAATAATAATAATAATAATAATACATTTAATTTTGAAGAGGCATTCATTAATTGCTCGTGGTCATAGTACTTACTATAGTAGTGGACTAGTGGTGGTGATGCAATGCATGAGTGAAGGTTGTTATCCATCGACATTAATATTGACCAATAAGTCGAGTGTGTGAAACATAGGCAATTCGTTAGCTACCGTAAACATAATAATAATAATAATAATAATAATAATAAGGGTTAATAACTAAAAAACTGTCCAAGGTTTACCCTATGTTAAAATTAGGTGTCTGAAGTTTGAAATGGATAGTCCCAAGTTTCATTTTTGTTGAAATTTGGTGTCTCGGTGCGTCTTTTCATCTCCATTCAATCATTTTCATCAACCCACCAACTCACTCATAATCCATCACTCTTTACTTTTCACAAAATCGTCAAATTTCACCTAAAAATTGAACATTAAAAACAAAGTTTATAGAAGAGTGGTGTGTAGCCATTTTCCAAGGACAATAGAGCGATATTTACTTGCCCGGATGTGACCAACTTTTTAGGTGACGGTCCCGGCAAGATAACGAGAAAATAGTGTGTATGAGAGCTCGAATTTGACAGACGGTTTCGTCGGAATTGACTTCTCTAGAGTAATCACACCGAGACACCAAATTTCAACAAAAATGCAACTTGGGACAGTCCATTTTAACATTTCAAACTTCAGACACCTAATTTTAACATAAGATAAACCTTGGACAGTTTTTTAGTTATTAACCCTGATAATAATAATAATAATAATAATAATAATAATAATAATAATAATTATTAATATTATTACTATTATTGTTATTATTATTATTATTATGTGGTATTTACCCTTTTGATAACCCACCTTCATCAATAATAATAATAATAAAAATTCAAATGACTTTCAATTAAATATAATAAAATTTCAAAATGGTTGAAAAATATTTAAAAAAAACCCTTATTATTTGGAATTAACCTTTATTATTTATTATGTGGATCTATCTATCTATCTATATATTATATAAGGGAGGAGGAAAGAGAGTAGAGTATTCTCATGCTGCCATGTCATCATTTTCACCACTCTTCTTGCTGCCACGTGTTTCTCTAAAAGAATAAATGAAACTCTATAAGGCTTCCACATAAGCCTCTTCATCCAATCAACTTCCTCCACATCGACATTAAAACTCAACAAAACCTATATAATTGTTAGAAAAAAAAAACGTATATATTTGCAATATAAAATCAAACAAACATTATGGTAATTATAATTTAATGTATTTTTTTAAAAATGCAATGACAAAGTGGTAAGCAATATTCGTTTTTTCTAAATCGGTTAGTTGGACCGTTCGAATAGGAGTCGACACTTTTGTCAGTTTGATGTCTAAATTCGGTTCTAACAAACTTTTAAATGCATATTGTAATAACACTACGAGAGTGCAATTTCATTAAAATTAAATAAAATGATTGCCAAAATAAATAAAATAAAATTAAAATTTAACTGTCTTGAAATTTAGATTTTACGAATGTGGTGCTTAACCATAATTCTTGAAAATTCATAATCATTAAATTATATATATTTAATTTAACAAAAGTTGTAGATATTTTTTATTCTAAAATAAACATTTTTAAAAAATCTTATACTTTTCTTACTTTATTTTGTTTAAGCGTGAAATTATCTTCCTTTAGTTGTACGTTATATTATATATTTTCATTTTGAAAAAAATATATTATTGAATGTCCCGCGCGTAGCGCGGATCAGCACCTAGTTGATATGATAAATCAATCATGTAGATATTTCCAAAGATATTCTCCTTTACAACTAAACCTTTTCTATTATGAGATGTACTACTGAATGTGTACATAATATATATGTAGCTCCCAATAATATACATCTAATAATAATGTCCAAATAGATGGCGCTCTACTTTTTCTTCGTTATCTTTATAATTAAGTCAAAACTAATTAATATCTAGCATAACTCCTTGTCTGATTTATTCCCATGTATGACTGAGACCTCTAAAGTCTTCTTCCCAAATTTACATTGAACAATGACATTTGACATGACATGTTTTTGACATGATGTTTGTTAGAGTTGACCGCAAATAATCAAATATATACTTATAGGCTGGTATTCAATTTTTTAAATTTATGGCTGGTATTCAATTTTTTATGGATTTACTCTCAGTATACATAGAAATTATTTCAAGCGTAGTGAGTGTGGAGACTATTTTAAATATGAAGTATGACATATATATATATATATATATATATATATATATATATATATATATATACGAGAAAAATTATAAAGTAGTACCAAAAGCCAATTCCTGTCAAAGAAGTTTCAGCTGTAGAACTTTAATTCTTGGTAGAACTTTCTTGGAATGAGAAATGCAACATTCCCTTCAACACCATTATTAATTTATTATTATTAACTACGAACCTTAATTCTTGCTAAGAATTACGATTAAAGATGCATAGAGAACAATTCGTATTCAATAACATCAACTCTAAGGTAGACTTTGTATAAACAAATCACATTCAACCACTCAAGATTGAATGGTTTATCCTAATTCGTTTCATGTTTAGGTGTTTCAAATCTGCCAACCATGTATGTGCAACCATAATAACTAATTACCCACTGAGTGGTTAAAAATCAGCCATTGATACAGCATTTGGTTCAATCATGACAAATTATAAATTTAGACCTACCCAATTTTGTAAGCAAGATTACATTACAGTAAACAGATGAATCTCTTCAGATCATCTACATATGATCTGAGCCAATCATCATAGGCGTACTGTATATGTTGCTTCACCCAATATCAGAAACCTTGTACAAACAAAATAAATTACAAACAATCTGAATTTGAGTGACATGTCGATCTGAATATAAATCCAATAATTCACAACACCGTTGAAAAATTACAAAACGACCCAACTATTAAATTCGATAGAGCATATTTAGATGGTGGATAATCCTTCAGAAGAAAATGTGAAAAACCACAACTTCAACAAGAAATCATTTTTGGTCGAAAAAGAAACCAAGTCCCAAGCAATCAAGATGTATCCATCATTAGATGATAACAGTATGCAATAAGACCAAGAAATCACAAGACATAATTAGGGATTGAGGCCTCAGCAAAGTCGAAGATGTAATCAATCATGTAGAATAAAATCAGGGAATGTAGGCAAGACTTTATTTTGGATCATCATCGGCCTCAACCCCCTCCCAAATTTAATCAGAATCACAACTTTGAATGAAATCATAACACAGAAGCGAAGATTTGGATTCCTTCTGCAGAAGCTTATTTTATAGAAGAAAAGAAACCGTAGCTGCTGTTTGTTCATCAATGGTTGCCACTAGGGTAGCGGCAAGCATTCATTTTATAGAGGGAAGAAAGGGCTAGATAAGGCTTTCGATTCATTGATATAGGGTTAGGAAACCCGGCCCATTTGCTTTTTTTGATATATTTACATTGCTTTCGCAAGTTCGGACCATTTGCTTGCTCATTGAACTTTTGTCCGAAATTTTACTTAAATGAAAATCTATATTATAAAACTATTAACTTGCATTTTGTATGGAAATTTATTTTTAAAATTAATCAATATATTAAAAGAATTTATACATCTTATTGTTAATTATTTTGCAATGATAGACTTAAGTTAAAAACCTATATTATGTAATTTTGAAGGTCTTTATCTTTATTTTTATTTGAATAAAAAAAAAACAGTCTGTAACTTAAAATACCACGTAAAATGTCACGATTTTTTATTACAATATTCAATAATTAATAATATTATATAAAAAATTGTATATATTAAATTATAAAATATTATTTAATACCGTATACTTTTATATATATATATATATATATTCTAAAGCTTTATCGCCGACGATAGTGTGTTGTCTTAGGACCAAAATAATACTACTTACAAAGCCGCAATTTTACTGGACGAGAGTGGGGTTATCTCGGCGGTCTCCATACCTCGGCAGTAAGAGACAACCCTTTTTGCCTTTTGGCGGAAGAATTAACATGTCGGGCAGGGTTATTGTTAGCACGGTCGTCAAGACGGGATATCTTGTTCACAAATTCGACCACATTGCTGGAATAAATTAACTCCTAGAGCATGTATTCGTTTAGCATACAATGTGGTTTCCTTTACAGTTACGGCTGATGTAACTGGATGCTGATTTAATCCACGAGGTAGGTAAATTGGGAAAATAAGTAAGTTTGGGGACTAATTAAAGTTGCAATCTTTGGAATTTAACTAAGGGCAAACCTAGGCTTCGTATGTATACATACAAAGCCTAGGTTTATGTACCAACTACGTAGTTGGTACTTGGTACATATTATTATAAGAATTAATTAAAAAAAAAATCAAACCAAACTTTGAATATTTTGTCAAACTATTTTTTCTTGATAAAAGACAAACTCAACTTTCAGCGAATCACAAACTACGATGATTTGTTCATTAATAAATTACATAAAATTGCACGTATAATAATCACATACATATAATAATCACATCATTTATATTACCGTAACATATATAATGTTGGAGTTAAAATAAATTATATAAATGTTACATGCTCGATTTTTATCCATTTTTAATATAAAATTTATTATAATTTGCACTTTGCTAGTTCAAAAATTAGTTTGCTTTTTTGTAAAGAAAAAGGTTAATTTTATTTTTTACAAAATAAAAAGTTCAATTTTCTTTTTGGTAATTAACCATAATAATAATAATAATAATACATTTAATTTTGAAGAGGCATTCATTAATTGCTCGTGGTCATAGTACTTACTATAGTAGTGGACTAGTGGTGGTGATGCAGTGCATGAGTGAAGGTTGTTATCCATCGACATTAATATTGACCAATAAGTCGGGTGTGTGAAACATAGGCAATTCGTTAGCTACCGTAAACATAATAATAATAATAATAAGGGTTAATAACTAAAAAAACTGTCCAAGGTTTACCCTATGTTAAAATTAGGTGTCTAAAGTTTAAAATGGATAGTCCCAAGTTTCATTTTTGTTGAAATTTGGTGTCTCAGTGCGTCTTTTCATCTCCATTCAATCATTTTCATCAACCCACCAACTCACTCATAATCCATCACTCTTTACTTTTCACGAAATCGTCAAATTTCACCTAAAAATTGAACATTAAAAAAAAAGTTTATAGAAGAGTGGTGTGTAGCCATTTTCCAAGGACAATATAGCGAGATTTACTTGCCCGGATGTGACCAACTTTTTAGGTGACGGTCCCGGCAAGATGACGAGAAAGGAGTGTGTATGAGAGCTCGAATTTGACAGATGGTTTCGTCGTAATTGACTTCTCTAGAGTAATCACACCGAGACACCAAATTTCAACAAAAATGCAACTTGGGACAGTCCATTTTAACATTTCAAACTTCAGACACCTAATTTTAACATAAGATAAACCTTGGACAATTTTTTAGTTATTAACCCTAATAATAATATTTATTATTATTATTATTATTATTATTATTATTACTATTATTGTTATTGTTATTATTATTATTATTATGTGGTATTTACCCTTTTGATAACCCACCTTCATCAATAATAATAAAAATTCAAATGACTTTCAATTAAATATAAAAAAATTTCAAAATGGTTGAAAATAAATAAAAAAAACTAATTATTTGGAATTAACCTTTATTATTTATTATGTGGATTGATATGATAAACCAATCATGTAGATATTTCCAAAGATATTCTCCTTTACAACTAAACCTTTTCTATTATGAGATGTACTACTGAATGTGTACATAATATGTATGTAGCTCCCAATAATATACGTCTAATAATAATGTCCAAATAGATGGCGCTCTACTTTTTCTTCGTTATCTTTATAATTAAGTCAAAACTAAATATATCTTGCATAGCTCCTTGTCTGATTTATTCCATGTATGACTGAGACCTCTTAAGTCTTCTTCCCAATTTTACATTGGACATAAATACAATGACATGACATGTTTTTGACATGATGTTTGTTAGAGTTGACCGCAAATAATCAAATATATACTTATAGCAATACCAGATCAACCTAGTAAAATAATACAGTAAAAATGAGAAATTATTATTTGGACACAGACGGCCAACTAAATGTATGGACCAATTAACGAAAAAGAGACATATAATAAATGTACTCTATATAAGTTATTTTGAGTAACATGTGATTATAATCTAATAATTAATCTTACTTTATTTTTTTCTAAAATAATAATTTCTCTTAATAAATAAAAATAATTTTTTTATTTACAAATATATAATAGAAGTGTCACAAGTTTTGTATTTTTTTTTCTTTCTAAAATACTATTAGACATGGTGGACCCTAGATCACAAGTGTGAAATTGCCCTTGTTCACCATGTCCAATAGATTCTTAGAAAAAAAAAATCACAAAACTAGTGACGCTCATATTATATTTATATATGAAAACAATATTTTTAATTTATAGGATAAATTATTTTTATTAGCACAAAAAAGAGGTATGTATTAATTAACAAAAAAATGTTGGATTGTAATCACATATTACTCAAAGTTATTTATATAAAGTACATTTATTATGTGTCTGTATTTATTAGTTGGTCCATACGCTTAGTTGGCGGACTCGGTCCAAGTAATAATTTCTCGTAAAACGGTTTATCGCTTTATTCATTATCATTATTAAATTTATGGCCGGTATTCAATTTTTTATGGCTTTATTCATTATCATTATTAAATTTATGGCCGGTATTCAATTTTTTATGGATTTACTCAGTATACATAGAAATTATTTCAAGCGTAGTGAGTGGAAACTATTTTAAATATGAAGTATGATATATATATATATATATATATATATACGATAAAAATTATTCTAAATGTGAGCGTATTCTTTCGGAAGAACCTGTCACAATTTTTGTCTAACAAATTGTGGCGTTTACAAATTACATAAATGACTGATATTTTTTTTTTTTATACATAAATGGGCCTATTCGGCCAAAAATAAACGGGCCTGTTTATTAGTATCAGTGGGCCTCACGTAGCACGTTAGCTGATCATTTTAGGAGCCCATTAAGATTAAGTAAAGTTTAGGCTCGTTTGTTTTGGTGAGTGAGGCGTGTGGCCCCTTAGAATTAGGTGAGAATTATGTAAGCGTCTCGTTGACGGCTTGACGCACATCGGATAATATACAAAATATTAATAAAAACAATTGATTAATAATTTGTTATTATATACATCATGTTACTGAGTGGTTGAAAATCAGCCATTGATACAGTATTTGGTTCAATGATGCCAAATTATAAATTTAGACCTACCCAATTTTGTAAGCAAGATTACATTACAGTAAACAGATGAATCTCTTCAGATCATCTACATATGATCCGAGCCAATCATCATAGGCGTACTTTATATGTCGCTTCACCCAATATCAGAAACCTTGTACAAACAAAATAAATTACAAACAATCTGAATTTGAGTGACATGTCGATCTGAATATAAATCCAATAATTCACAACACCTTTGAAAAATTACAAAACGACCCAATTATTAAATTCGAGAGAGCATATTTGGATGGTGGATAATCCTTCAGAAGAAAATGTGAAAAACCACAACTTTAACAAAAAAATCATTTTTGGTCGAAAAAGAAACCAAGTCCCAAGCAATCAAGACGTATCATTAGATGATAACAGTATGCAATGAGACTAAGAAATCACAAGACATAATTAGGGATTGAGGCCTCAGCAAAGTCGAAGATGTAATCAATCATGTAGAATAAAATCAGGGAATGTAGGCAAGACTTTATATTTGGTTCATCATTGGCCTCAACAACTCCCAAATTTAATCAAAATCACAACTTAGAATGAAATCATAACACAGAAGCTAAGATTTGGATTCCTCCTGCAGAAGCTTATTTTATAGAAGAAAAGAAACCGTAGATGCTGTTTGTTCATCAATGGTTGCTGCCACTAGGCTAGCGGCAAGCATTCATTTTATAGAGGGAAGAAAGGGCTAGATAAGGCTTTCGATTCATTGATATAGGGTTAGGAAACCCGGCCCATTTGCTTGCTCATTGAACTTGTCTTCCGAAATTTTACTTGAATGAAAATCTATATTATAAAACTATTAACTTGCATTTTGTATGGAAATTTATTTTTAAAATTGATCAATATATTAAAAGAATTTATAATTAATTTGCAATGATATACTTAAGTTAAAAACCTATATTATGTCATTTTGCAGTCTTTACCTCTACTTTTATTTGAAGAAAAAACAGTCCGTAAGACCGTAACTTAAAATACCACATAAAAAGTTAGCAATTTTTTATTACAATATTCAATAATTAATAATATTATATAAAATATTGTATATATTAAATTATAAAATATTATTTAATAACGTATACTTCTACGTGTATATATATATTCTAAAGCTTTATCGCTGACGATAGCGTGTTGTCTTAGGACCAAAATAATACTACTTACAGAGCGCAATTTTACTGGACGAGAGTGGGGTTATCTCGGCGGTCTCCATACCTCGGTAGTAAGAGACAACCCTTTTTGCCTTTTGGCGGAAGAATTAGCTTGTCGGGCAGGGTTATTGTTAGCACGGTCGTCAAGACTGGGTCCCCATATCCTGTTCACAAATTCGACCACATTGCTAGAACAAATTAACTCCTCCTCGTCAGTGTTCCTTCCCTCTTCAAGGTTGTTCAAGATATTAGACACTTATTAAGTGTTGTTGTTTCAATTTATTATGTTCCCAGAGCACGTATCACAATGTTGCTTTCTTTACAGTTACGGCTGATGTAACCAAATGCTGATTTACTCCCGATTTTTCCCATTTCATGAGGATGTCGTAGGTAAACGTTTTATTTTTACGGTTAATATACGAGTGATTAGTAAAAAAAAAAAAAAACTTTATCGCCGTATGTGCTGTGTAGGTCTTTCAAAGAGTAGAGTTTGGATTTCAATTACACAACCAACTGCTATTAACATCAGTTAACCAAACTTGCATAGTCCCCCAACTACAGGTACCGTTACAAGGAAAATACATGTTTCGATTGTTTCCTAGATAATTATTGACAAGGAGAGATACTTTACAAATATTAATTATTATTCTGAGGAATCATCTTCAAGACGAGGAATTTTGCGAAATCTAGCCAAGTAGCGACGGTAAGATGTTTCCCCGGTAAGCTTCTTATTATGTGCAGCCATGGTTGATCTCTTTTGTCTCGCTATGAAACACTTCCAGCTGAGAGATTCATTTAAACTTCCCATGTTCATCTCCTTTTGGATACCACTCCTCTTTCAAGTAACTGCATTCCATACCCAACAATGAAGTTAGGTATATATATAATCAGAGCTCATATTATATTATGTAATTACTCGTAAGAAGACATATATCTGCTTCAATAAACATAAGGTCGTCTAATTTACATCAATCAATCAATCATGTTAAAATTGTGAATGGGAGTCGTACCGTTCGCGAATAAACTTGAAAGCTTCTTTCGTAGCATAAGGTAACCCGATTTTTGGATCACGGTACCTGCAAACCAAAATTACGGTTCAAGAATTTCAACTGTTAATTAATGTTTGTTTGACAAGAAGAGGACTTCTCCATAAGAGAATGAAAACTGAAAAACATCTCTTACTTGGATGGCAATCCTGTTACTGCACATACCGCTTTCTCTGGGCCTGACAAACAAAAATGATTCATGTTGAATATTAGACGGCTTTCAACATTGTGAGATCTATTTAATACAACTACTTCAGAGTGTGAACATTTTTTTTTTCTCATAAAACACACTTCACTACAAGAGGATAAAGGTAAGTAACATCAAACGCAGTTATACCATCTTAGCAGGTGTGGACTGCACTAGCACTGGAATGAAATCTTAAAGATAGAATATTCATAACTCATGATGGAAACACAGTATCAAGTTCATAGCAGAATATCTCGAGCACATACAAGGAACTGAAGCTGCACGAAGTTCTGACTGAAATGAGACTCCTTTGGTAAATTCCAAAAATGAGTAACCTGAAGGTGACAAGGGAGTAATATGGATGTTAAAAGTTAATAAAGTTAAAAACTTCGAAGGAAAGACCAGTAATATCTACTGTATCTTTTATTGGGTGGTGAGAGATAGAGAGGTAAATCTTACCATCTTTTGAAATGTATCGTATCTGTGGACCAGTATAGACAGCCTAATGTACTATAGCGCGCTTCTTAACTTCCTCCTCCCTTGCTAGTACACGCTCTAAATTTCTTAAATTCATGATTTCTGTATAATCCAAAAGCAGAAAAATCAGATGCCATGGCAGTGAATAGCAAAGTTGAAGATTCTGTAAAATCTCTGACTAGACCTGTCTGAGCTGCTTCGAGAAGCATCTCTTCTTGGCTCATTCTCTTTTCCTCCCCTTCCTTCTTTCTTTTTACTGTCTGCATTAAAAAAAGAGAAGAAAAGAAATGAAACAAGATTGTGTCATGAGCATAAGCAAATCTGTACTGCAAGCTCAGCTAGAAACGAATCTACAAGGCAAAAATATCTCAAAACCTATCCGTAATCTCCTGCCTATTAGAGCTGCTTTATGAGCTCTTGCTTTCTGCCAATCCAGAGAAATTCTTATTCTTACTGAAAGACCAAATTAACCTATTCCTGGTACACCTTGTCTTGGATGAGGAGCTCAGCTGCCCAGTAAAAATCTAACATGGTTAAGAGATTGATATGACTGACTCAAAGATATTGTTAAGAGACGATGGCGTATAGAAGCCTTTATGTTTTGCCATAGATTAAGTATCTTTTAAAGTAAGTGTACACTAGAAAGCAACTTAAGCAAATGATGAGCCCAATACCCATATGAACTGTGAAGAGTAAGGTCATGAGCAGAAGAGACTGCCTTTATATGCTGCCTCTTGCAAACCAGAAGATATTAGAGGAGGATAAACACAATGCAATGACAACACCCAACACGATCATCTACTCATATAACTGGAAAGACACAAGCTTAAAAGACTAAGCATGTTTAATGAAGTAAACAGATGCTACTAACCCTTGCAGTTGCTTGCAAAGCAGCCCTTCCCTTATAGCATCTCTTTCAGCTTGCCTGACTATAACAGCAGTTCTGGTTGATTTTCTCACTGTTCTCTCAACTTCCATTTCATCAGGAGCATCTTGGTACTCTGGCTGAAGGGACTGCTCAGAGGACTTGTCATCCTTTGGAACTACATCCAGTTTTGACAGGACTTTCTGTTTCTTTTTCTTATTTTTCAATGTCTTCCCAGGAAATATCAGTCGCTTCTTTACACTCCCTCTGTTTACAACAAAGAATGTATGATCACTTATAACTAACATTAACAGAATAATTTATTCTTAAAAGTTTCAAACCAGACCTGTCTTCAGCATCATCTGCAGCTTCTTCTTCTGGTTCAGGTTCCTAGAGAGAGCAACATTGATAAGCAGGATAAGGCTTTTTTTTTTTTGTCTAAGTAGGATAAGGCTTAGATAAGTTGAAGCTACCTCTTAGACAAGCTATTAGCACAATCCTTCAGATACACCAACTGCAGAGTTACTTACATCTTCATCAAAGTCACTGTCAAACACATCAGCAATTTCAGGTTCTTCTTCATAATTATCATCGTGTTCTTCCTGGAAACACATAACCAACCATAAGAAGAAGCAAGAACTCACTATCTATATGATAGAGATTAGAACGCAAGGCATGCATATAATATCTTCAAAGAGTTATCTACTGTCCTTAAGCTCTCATTTTTTTCTAATAACATCCATGACAGGTTTTAAAAAACAAGAAATGAAAACAGGAATTTAAACTTATAACATCGATAAAAGTGGTCACCTCTTTTAGAGCCTCCTGGTTCCAGAACAACTCGTCTTCTTCAACTTCATCATCGAGCAAATTAGTCATCCTGCACTTTGCATCAAAAAATTGTCCGAATAAGTTTATCAACGACGACATCCAAGTAGCGATTCCAAGTCGAAGCAGAGAGTTTGTTGAGGAACTCACCTCTTTCCTCTCGTAGCACGAGATGCGCGATCAAGGAGAATCGGCGCATCTTCTTTGGAGGTCTCCATTGCAGAGATGATTGATCGGAGATGGACGCCCAACGACTTGCAGCGGGAGCTTCTACCGGCTCCGACCTCCACCTCCGGGAACGAGAAGAAGACTACTTGTCTACTACTTCTTACTTCTTTATGAATTTACATTTCAGTCCCTATTTTAATTACTGTTTTTTCCTTATATTTTAAGTGTTGAGAACAATTTAATTTTAATTTAATTCACTTAACCCAAAAATATAATTAGATTCAGAAGAAACGAAGAAAGGAAATTACTCCCATTTAATTAATTAAGGGAAAGAGAGAAGAGAGAGACCAGCCGTCCGTCGCAACTATCATCTCTGACCTGACCTGACCACGATTCCGTCCACCTTCAAAGTTCCTCATAGCTTCTGCAGAGCTTGTTCTGTTCTCGGTATTGCATGAGATTGCGTCCTTGCTCTTCAGTGGCAAGCTAGGAACTCCTTCAGTTGCATGCTTTAGCTAGCAGCTGGGTCTTGATATAATCGATCAATCGGATACAGGTGTCAGATTGATCATATCGATCAAGATTTCCAATCTGGGGTATAGCATGGGATTAAAATCTGTTGGCAATCGCTTCACCTCGCCGGCGTTGTGCTATCGATAGCGGAGCATTGAATGATTTGATTTTGATTGATTGCTGCTATCTTCTCTCTCTTCTTACTCCTTGCTGAAGTCCTCTTCTTCCTCACGAAATAAAGTCAAGGATATGGTTGGTATGCGTGTCGGAGCTTGAAATTCCGCATTTTTGTCATGGAGGAGGTCAGCCCTAGCAATGAAGCTGTTCCCGGAGCTCCAGTCTCCAGTAATTCATCCTCAGTGTCATCATGGTGTCCCAGGAAGCTTGTGTTTACTGCATACTCAGCCCCGTCTGGAGCTGCTAACAAGACCCCAAATTTGCGAGTTGCTGTGAGAAGATCGGTTTGTGCCTCAGTCTCTGGTTTCTTATTGTTCTTTGCAATAATTTTCATTGAATTGGACCTTTACTCACTTTTACCCTTGTATGTACTATGGTTATAAGGGTTCTGATTGGTGAATGAAACTCTGCCCAACTTGGATAACATCATTCTGCATTCAATCCGTGATAGTTTTTTTTGGACTCAATTAGACTGCTTTCTTAGCTGTGCCTGCAATGTTAAGTAGCTCCCGCATGTTACATTACACTTCTCTTCCATCCGTGGTCCAATTAGCAGTGGCGTAAATGCCTAGTATAGGGTGGGGTTTATACTCAGATTGAAGCTATAGAGGGAAAAGGATAGTGGAAGCTAGTGAAATAGGTTGGGGTGCAAAATTAGAAGGACTTCATTTAGTAATCCATCTACTAATGGAACTTGGCTTGGTACTCTTGGTTATCTTTTGCCGGTCTTACAGAGAAGTTCTCTTGGCTACAAAATTTGCCTGCTTCCCCTAAGTCACCACTTCATGCAATTCTTTTCCCCTATATATATTTATATATATTACCTCTTTACATCTTTCTGCCAAACATGCTAATAATATCTGGATAAGTTTTATATGTACATATATCTTTTGACAGTTGGTGGCTCGACTAACCAAGGACATAGTAGAGACATACCGTATATGCAACCCACAGTTCAAGTATTCAGAAGATCAGAATCCAAAGCGGTATCTGACCAGTCCGTCGGTGGGAGTGCTCAATGATGGTTATGATAATTCAAACTCGGATCTTATTTTAACTGTCAACTCTGTCTTGGTTAACCCAGAGGCGACCCAAAGGTTTGCTTCCTCTTTTTATAAAAAAGAATAATGAACTAAAATTACTTGCAGTAGTTAGCATTCACTGTTAGCTTTTACATAATACCAACTATGTTAGAGTATATAGGCTTCATGTATTCTTGCTTAAACCACATTCCAAGAAACAGGTCCTGGAGTCCTTTATAAGAGCTAACTAAATGTACCGCCTATTTTCCTGTAGTAAACATAGGTTATATCAAGTCTCACTTTCTCTATTGATAAATGTGGAAAAATTCAGAAATCCATTAAAGTGCCCCTCTAGCAAGTAGATATGTTACAAGTTTCAATGGTAGTTTCATCCTGCTCTCATATCATATTTTTTTTGTTTTTATAACAGCTAAGTTAAAATACCTTTGCATTTTCCATTTGCTTTATGGGGTTTCTTAAAGGGGCATTAGCAATTTGCTTTTCAATTTTTTTTTTTTGAATACTTGTTGCTGCTTAAGTGCAGTAGGAATAAGAAATACTCTACCGTGTTATTTTTTTTTATTTGTTGACCTTATCATATAATGTGTAGGTACATTGTAAAAGATGTTCTTGGTCAGGGTACATTCGGTCAGGTTGCCAAATGCTGGGTTCCAGAGAGTGGGGAGTTTGTGGCTGTCAAGATTATAAAAAATCAACCTGCATACTATCAACAGGCGTTGGTTGAAGTTTCCATTCTAACAACGGTAAAAGTTACAGACTTTATTTCCTAAACTTGCTATTATTTGGTGCTTACTGCTGTTTCCGTTGGCCAGTTAAACAAGAAGTATGATCCTGAGGACAAGCATCACATTGTCCGTATCTATGATTATTTTGTTCATCGACGGCATTTATGCATTTGTTTTGAGCTGCTTGAAACAAATCTGTAAGTTAAACCTATGTATTGACGTTATTGTGCAATTTTTACAGACAAAATGTTGAGCAAATCTATTCTCATTTCTCCTGTCTCATATTAATCCATTCATAGATATCTGTGAACTATTTACATGAGAGGAAAGTAATACTGTCCTGTAATGCAGGTATGAGCTTATTAAGATGAATCACTTTAGGGGACTGTCATTAAGCATAGTTCAACTATTCTCCAAACAGGTATTGCAGTTGTTCCTTCTTTTTTGGTTAAACACAGGTATTATATGGTTTTAGGAATGAGTGTAACATTTTTAATATGAGTTGTATGTTTTTTTGTTTATCATGTATCTGCTAACAGATTTTGAGGGGATTGGCTCTACTAAAAGATGCCGGTATAATTCACTGTGATCTGAAGCCTGAAAACATACTTCTATGTACAAGGTCTGTTTGTGTTCTTGTTTTAAGTGAAAGCTAATTTATGGTATTCCTTTGCGATTTAATTGAAAGCTGAAGATGCCATTTCCAATGTGTGCTGTCTATTGTTCAGCTTGAGACCAGCTGATATAAAAATTATCGACTTTGGATCAGCATGCATGGAAGATCGCACTGTGTACTCATACATTCAGGTTTCCCTTATAATTAATTGCCAGGATTTTGTGAACCGTGTCTACATTATTGAGCTGTTAACTCATATTTTCTTTTCATCTACCTGCAGAGCCGGTATTACAGATCTCCAGAAGTTCTTCTTGGCTATCAGTATCCTTCAATCCATTTATGTCCAGAATCTTATTGCCAGAGAATGTTTGCTGATATTTGTTTTCAAATTGATAATAGAGTCCTATACGCTTGATTGTGGTTCTTCAACTATTCTGAACCAGTTTTCCATTTTCTTTTTTGACTCAAAATATATTATTTCCTATCATGGGTATTTGAGGCCCATATCCTAGGGGTTTGAGTGCCACAGTCTTTAGCCACTTAATACATCATTTCGTTTGGTGTCTTATCACGTGCCAGCTTTGTTTGCTTTTATCGGATTATTATTGTTATAATTATGCCGTGCCATGAAAATTCATGCTTTAACTCATCTCTAGATATACAACTGCCATTGACATGTGGTCGTTTGGATGCATTGTTGCGGAGCTTTTTCTGGGATTGCCACTGTTTGCTGGAGCTTCAGAATTTGATCTTCTGCAGAGAATGATCAAGATACTTGGGTATGTTGCTTCGGTTTGGCCATTCATACTAAGGCCTTCCTTGTCTTCCACTAATTTGATCTTCTGCAGAGAATGATCAAGATACTTTTGTTATTCCACTAAGGCCTTCCTTGTCTTTAGCCCAAAAAAAAACCTAAGACCTTCCTTGCCTAAATAAGGAAGCAGGGTAATCTGTAGAATTTCCAATGAAATGAAAGTAACTCATTAATGTATATTCTTTCACAATAACATTAAAGCTGATTGCGGAAATTGCTGCCTTTTGTGTTTTTACTTGAGTATCTTTCCGCTTTGTTATTTCATCGCGTTCCTCGCATGCTTTCATCTCTTTGGCTTGTGGATATATATATAAGAAAAAGGATCTCTGGAATTGCATTGACTTATACATACAATATCAATTCTGATGTGGTGGTGTAGCATTTAGCTTCTCCAGATCGTGGTCTACTACTAAACAATTCTTCTTTAGTACTCAAATGTGCTTTGTTTCGGTCATTATATAAAACATGAGTACTTCTTGCTGATTCACTGTTGTGCTTGTGCTTAAAGAGCAATGAATAAATTGCTTCAGATAGTAGTAATAAGCAATCTTGCTTGAGCCAGAAATAAATGGTGGTTGTACACCTCTGAAACATCATAAATGATTTGCCTTTACCTTTCACCTCTTTTTTATTGGGTCAATTGCATAGGAAAAGGAAAAGTAAAAACAGAGGAATAATTTGATTTTTTTTAATCGCACCGGCAGGCTATTTTCAAACCTCCCTTGAATCATGCATATATCTTTCCATTGTCATGATCAAATTTGGAGGAAAAGTAGTATGTAGACCATGGTTTGTAGATCCAGCAAAAGGACTGTTCTTTCAATTTATCTTCTCTTTCGTGTTTTTCGGTCTTGTATATACCGATTTATCTTTTGATATGTATATATATTGCAGAGGTCAACCTCCTGATTATGTGTTAAAAGAGGCAAAAAATGCGACCAAATTTTTTAAGTGCATCGGTAATGTATACAACCCAGAGAATGCTGAGGCTTCTACCAGTGGAAGAAGTATTTACCAAGCACTATCAGAAGAAGAATATGAACTTGTAAGATTTTCAGCTTAAAAATCCAAGTATTTATTCAATTTTAGTTTCCAGAATGATGGTGCTTACGTGGTTTTATTTATTTATTTATTTATTTCAGAGAGAACATAAAAAAGCAACCATTGGAAAAGAATACTTCCATCACAGGGACCTCGAAGCAATTGTCAAGAACTACCCTTACCGGAAGAACTTGCCGAAGGAGGATATACTTAAAGGTTTCCATTTGTGTGGGCTTTTTATGGGCTACCTATTCCTTTTTATATGTCTTACTAACTCTGGAATTACTACACCTGATCTCTGGGTATGGCAGAGACTCAGATACGCCTTGCTCTGATTGATTTCCTGCGAGGACTTGTGGAGTTTGATCCTTCAAAACGTTGGTCACCTTTACAGGTTGCTGACCTTTGATGTATTGTGTGTGTCTATCTATTTGAGTTTAAAAAAATTCTGCAGGTTTTTAATGCATTGTTACTATTGCAGGCCTCAAGACACCCATTTGTTACCGGGGAACCTTTTATGAGCCCTTATCAGCCGCCCCCAGAAACCCCTCGCATGGTAAGGAAATGCCAATAATCTCAATTATTCTCTCTACTGGTTAAATGAATAATTTCTGTAACGAAGGTTGTTTCATTTCTCGGCGATGAGGGATAGCTGAAAATCACCATTTCTACATTTGGTTTATTGTCTTTTGGCCTTTTATGAGATAGGTAAAAACCTCCACTTTTCAAAATCTACCAAACACACCCTAAAAAAGTAATCAAAATCTAGATTTTGTGAACCAATCCATCCTACTTCATATTCCCCAACAGTATAAGTATTAGCTAGGTAGTGTATGGAGCGGCAAACCAATTATCATTCCAGCTAGCCTTGAGGAGAATGCTCATCTTTAGGGTGTTGTTCATAGTTCAAATTCGGAAGAGTTATGATGTCACAGTTTGAAATCATCTTCCTCTGACATATCTATCAGTGGTTCTATTGTTTACGCTTAGAAGCTGTTCTGAAATTGTACATGCTATTTTTTCCCTTCAGCTGGTGGGTCATCAAAACATGAAAGTCAGCCATCATCATCCAGGAGGAGGTCATTGGTTTGCTGCCGGACTATCTCCTAATGTGAGATTTCTGTCCCTCTAAATTTCAGCTGTCTCATTTGTTGAAGGATTCTTGAATTTTCATCATTGAATGTGCATATGTTTAATTTTCCCCAAATCCCTAATAAATATATGTTGTTGCCCAGGTAGCTGTTTGGAACCACCAAGTTCCCGCTGCCCCAAGCTATGGGGGAACTCCACATGGACATGCACATGCACAACACGCCAATAGTTATGGCAGTTTAGGAAGCCATCATGGAAGCTACAATGAGAGTGTAGCTGGATTCGGTACCAGCTACGGAAGTCATGGTGGGGACAGTGTCATGTTTCAGTATTATTCACCAGTTGGTCCATCTGCCATGAACCATCTTAATACAACACAGCAAGGTGGAGGTAGTAGTGCAATGTTGGGGAGCAGTCCTGACAGAAGACGGAGAAATATGCAGCAGCAGTTTTCATATGGACTGGGTGTGAGTCCATCAGGAGGAAACTTTGCCCCACTGCCACTCGGCACTAGTCCCTCACAGTTTACACCTCCAAGCTCCTCTTCCTATAATCAATTTTCTCCAGGGCAAGGGCACTATGGGCCAACTTCCCCAGCAAGAGGTAGTATACAAGGATCGCCTTTAGGAAAGGGCGCTGTAATGAATAGAAGAATGGGTGGATGGGGTTATTCTTCTAGTCCTCAAGAAAACTCACCTACTCAGCAACAGCAGCATTGTCGAGGAAGCGAAGGAGGAAGTATTAGTCAAGCTGGTGAGGAAGTTGCCTCTCAGAATCTATCATCATCTAATGGTCCCCTTGTTCATCAGCATTCAAATTCTAATGCCGTGAACAGCTGGAAACCGCAGCCTTTGGGAAGGAATGGAGTTGTTCCTGCTTCAAACTTCCATGCCACTAATGCCGCAAGGCAAAGTTCTATTAGGATGTACCAGCAGCAGCAGACATCAGCTAGCGAGATAGCTGAGACTAACATAATTCCTGATCCAGGAGACTGGGATCCAAACTACAGGTTCAACACATTTTTCAATTGGAAACTTCAGAATTAGCTATATATTCTCCTCTTACAGCTTTCGCGTTGTTCTCACTCACTGGGGAAGGAGTGCGAAATTGGGGGTAGGAGAAGTATATTGTTTAATACATATGTTGCTTAATTAAGCCATGTGGGTCCCGAAATGGAAATAGAACTATTTACCACCTGCTCAAAGAGTTCCAAATTTGAGATTGTTAGACTTTTATGAGACGTGTATTAGTTGATGCTCATTGGGGTAGTTTAGGATCTAGAGCCCACCATTTGTGTTTGATGTATGCAAACATGATATGTTTGTGATTTCAAGTGTTAAATTGCATTGATCAAAAAGTATTGAATTGCTGTTATTTTTATTCCAGTGACGAGCTTCTTTTGCAAGAGGATGGCACAGAGACAGGCTCAACAGCATTAGCTGCTGAATTTGTGGAGATGCAGTTGAGTTCTGCAGATCTAGGGATCCGAAGGCTAAATAACACTGCAAAAACTGGCTCTAGCTCCATCTCAGTTAATACATCCAATCATCAAAGGTAAAATGTCAGTTTAGCTTGTTGTTTACTTGAGAGCTCAATAAGCTTCTCCTACTGGTTACAGTTAGTGGGTGTGGATTTGAGTTGGGTTGTGCTTGATATGTTGGGTGTTTGGGTTGTGTCTAATGATTTTATAGAGAAGGAAGCTCATCACATGGAGGAGAGGTGGGGAAATATGCTAGTCCTCCTGGAGATCAGCAGCAGTATTCTATTTCTGGACATGTTCGTCCTCCTGCTTTCAAGCCTCCTCCTCATTCATTACCCCACCACCAGTACTACAATAACCCTTTAAGCCGCTTAGGACAGCAGCAGCAGCAGCAACACCGAATGAACCATGGCATGTCTGTGCAGACAGCAGATTGGAATCACAGCAGCAAGGCTCAAAATCCTCCTCATCATCATCATAATAGCTCTAGCAGCTTTATTAGCAGTGGGGGTGGCATCCATCAGTCTCCTGGAAATAGCAGCTCCTTGGTTAATGGCATATCATCCTCCTGGGGTAATTCTCTTTAACTATCTACTAGTGCTAGGTTGTGATGTGAGTGTGTTCTTGAATGGAAAATGCTACAATACATACATGAAAGTGAAAAAAAGTTGCATTTTCTGGAAAAAGTGTGCAAGTTATGTCTATAGTTTCTGAAAATGGAAAAGATTCCATTTTGGGTTAAGAACCTATAAACTGTCTGAAGTTTGTCCTATGTGAGATTTTGGTGTCTGAAGTTTAAATTGTTGATATTGACTGTCTGAAGTTTCAACTTTGTTGAAATTTGTTGTCTCCATCCAAATTTGCTGTTAAAATTGACAGAACTTGGTCATATGCTTGTCAGTTGTCACATGACCCGATAAAAAAATCTCAAAATTGCCCATAGTTGGGTGGTGGCCGGCCGGAGTAAACATAATAGTATCAGTGGTAATTTAGACTTTTCACACCATTATGTCAAGTTTGACAGCAAAAATAAACGGAAAACCAAATTTCAGACAGTCAATATCTTCAATTTAAACTTCAGACACCAAAATCTCACATAGGGCAAACTTCAGACAGTTTATAGGTTCTTAACCCTTCCATTTTTCATACTATATTTTGCAATTTTTTTATGGATAATTGAATTGGGATTTGTCCATACAGGAGGAGGGCGAAGAGGAGGATACAGGGGCGGCGATCCAACAACATCTCGAGGAAGAAAAGACTATGGAAGATTAGTGTGAAGTGATGGAAATGCAGAGAGACCAAAGCAAGAAGTTGTAGCTGCAGCATCCTGTCATTTCTTGAGGAGAAAAGAATGTTGAAGATGAAGAAAGAATGGGGGTGTGTATTATTAATTATGATGTGTGGGGAACTTTGAGTGTTCTCCAAAGTCGAGTCTTTGTACTCGAGTCGAGCGGGATCGACTCTCCTGTTGGCTGTTGTGTTAAGTTTGGCTTGTGCTGGAAAATTCTCATTAAAAAGTAGTGCTGCTTATTCATTTTTTTGGTTCTTGTGGCTGCTGAAATGGCTGTTTTCTTTATTGTTTCACATCAAAATGCTTATTCTAATATGTATACTTACTCTGCCTATGGTTGGTAGCTTTCATTTATTTATTTATATATGGTGGTGGTGAATGGTGATGATGATGTTGATGAGTTATTGAATGATGATAAATGGTGTTATATTTCTTCTTCTGTTTAATTTCCAATCCCATTCCAAGTCTTCATTTTTATGATTAATTTTGTCAAATCATAAAGGGTTAAGAACACAATAGGGGCCTGAATGTTTGCCTATGTTGCCAAAAGGGGTCTGAATTGAAAAAACGTATTATTAAGGGTCTGAATTTTGAGTTTTGTTGATAATCGAGTTTCCGTCTAAATTTACTGTTAAATGTAATGGAAATACATGAAATGACAAAATTACCCTTTTGCAATTATTATACAATTTATCAGTTTAACTAATGAAATGTGAAATGTCTAAAATACCCCTGCACACTAATTATGCCCTAAGGCCGACCACCACAGCCACCGACCACCACCACTCCGGCGACCACCACTCCGGCGACCGAAACCCCCTCCGGCGACCGAAACCCCCTCCGGCG
Organism: Clarkia xantiana subsp. parviflora; assembly: GCA_036873135.1. NCBI lineage: Eukaryota > Viridiplantae > Streptophyta > Magnoliopsida > Myrtales > Onagraceae > Clarkia > Clarkia xantiana. Next base: position 4,323,917 of record JAPTYO010000014.1, read on the forward strand.
ATCCCAAAAAGCTCCGATCGGAGTTCCAGAGCTCCGATCGTAGCTTTGGAGCTCCGGTCGGAGCTTTTCGGCTCCGATCGGAGCTTTTTTGGGTCGCCGGAGGGGGTTTTGGTCGCCGGAGTGGTGGTCGCCGGGTGGTGGTCGCCGGAGCTGTGGTGGCTTAAAGGGTATTTTCGTCTTTTTAGGTCAAATATGTGAGGACACACTCTGGTCAAAGGGCATTTTCGGGTTTTCAAATTATTTTCGGTCACATGCTTGGCACGTGACCATTTTCCGTCACTTTTAACAGAAAAAATAGACGGAGACCTCACTTATACACAAAACTCAAAATTCAGGCCCTTAATAATACGTTTTTTCAATTCAGACCCCTTTTGTTAACATGGACAAACATTCAGGCCCCTATTGTGTTCTTAACCCAATCATAAAATGTTCGATTTTATATGGTTGGTTGTGGATAAGTTGTATCAGGATCTCTAATGATATTAATTATTATACAATATGTTTGGCTGAATGTGACTTTGGTACAATATGTTTTTTGTGTGTGTATACTTTTGGTGCTAAACATATGAAAAGATGTGGATTTTGGTACATTCGTTAGTTTTGACCGTTAAATGGTACGCACAAGTCACGTGACCCACCATAAATATTTGATTTTATTTAATTTAGTCTCTCAAATACATTTTTAACTTTTTTTTTGTTAGGTTCCAATTGACCTAGCCGGACCTATCCATAGGCCCAACCTTGGGTTGGGTCGGTTGGGTTCGGCGACTCAGACCCGACCCAGGGTCTGACCTAGCTAGGTCAATTGGGAATTAATTGAGTTCGATTTTGAAGTTTTAGGACTAAATTGAACCAAAAAAAGTTACGGATGTATTTGAGGGACTAAATTGAACAAAATCAAAAGTTTAAGGTAGGTCACGTGACTTGCACATTTCATTTAACGGCCAAAACTAACGGTCAACTAACTAACGGATGTATTAAAAACCACATATTTTCGAACGTTTGATACAAAAAATATACTATAAAAAAAATTTGTACAAAAAACCACATTCGGTCAAATATGTTGTATGAGAAGTACATTTAACCCTATTTATTATTATTATTATTATTTATTCCATCATCAATTTCAATAGAGCAGATAATTTCTCACACTCGATACCACAATATGAAAAATATAAAAACGAGAAAAAAAAATTATATTTGTGCAAGCATGTAATAGAATGATATCACGACATTACAAATATGATTAACATGATATAATTTTTGTGTCGTGTTTGTGTTTATGTATCACGCTGTAATATTCAGAATAGCACAATAAAGTTGTATTATTGCTTTTAATTTTTTAAATATTTTTAATAAATCTTATTTAATAATTTTAATTAGTGGTATTGTTTTGATTTTGAATTAAATTTTCCATATAGATGTCAGATGTGCAACTGAATAACTTAATACAACACGATAATACGAAAAAAATAAGCTTGTAGAATTATGTGTTTTGTTTGTGTTTGTAAATGTGGTACAATAAGTTTATCCCGTATTTAGTAAGTTTGTGACAAAAATAAAATAAAAAATTTAAGAAGACACGATTATTTACACAAAAATTGCCACCCCTTTCAACAAGGAATGTTTGTGACTGTTCGGAAGCAAAGGACTAGGGTCGCGCCGGAAGAGAATGTAGATAGAATAGATACGATACTGGAAACGAACAATCACTCAGATTCTAATGGTTCTTCGTCGTCCTTGGCAATCGATCAAATGAATCACGTTGACGTGATTACTATAAGCAAATCCTTCTCGTTGAACCAATTTGCTACTGCTTTATCTGCTTTGAATGGAGCCGAATGATGCTGCTGCCGCTGCTGATCCTGATCCTCCCAAGGTAAGCCATCCCTCCGATGAGTTTTTTTCTCTGTATATGCTCAATCTGTACATCGCTTCTCGGCAGAGAATTCTTGCTTAGTCTTCGTCGTCTTCGATGTTGGATTACGTCCCAGTTATAATTTGTTCTAAACAATATGGATTTTGACTTAACTCTTAAGCATATGGTATATGGAGGATTTGAGCGGAAATTCGTTAATTTCTTCGACGGTGATAAGTACATGGGTTGGATTGAAAGCTTTTTGTTCTGTCAAAATAGAACTGAATCTTCTCTCCTCCTGAACTTAGCTGAGCTCAGGTGCCGATTGATTTATTTTGCTCGTTCTGGCGTTTATATCTTGGAAGGGAGATTGCATCATAACTTCTTCCGGTGGCATAATTTAGCTGCTGTATACACTAGTTTTATCTTATGAATGAACATTTGACAACCAGCCATTTGCTCCTTATTCTTGAACGATGATTTGGTTCACCTTTCTACTTGATTATTACTGGCTTAGACATACATTTACATCGTTTTGGTTCTTCCTTAAATACCAATTGTATCACATTATGCCTCCTACTCCTCCTACTGGGTTCTCAACTACTTATTGTTTTTTTGTACAGTTGTTGCAAACTTTATTACGTTACAAAAGTTACCTTGTTATTTTGTTTATTACTAACTATGGACCAATTGAAGGTTGGAAAGTGAAGCTAACAATATATTAGACTAAACAAGGTTAGGTTGTGATGTTTAACTGTTTCAAGACGGGATACATTATTATTAACTTTTATATTTGCAAATGGAGATCTTCCTTGTTTGGTATATAGAAAGTTTTTGATAATAGAACTTCACATTAGTTCTGTCAACAGGCAAGAGGAAAAGAAAACATCTGCATATCCCAAATTCCCAATTCACTAGTTAGTTTAAATATATGCATAAACTAGAACAGTCCTGATGTTTCTTTCTTCTCTTCCCTCCTTGAATTCCTTGTACAATCAAAAGTCATCCCATTTTGATTCTGCATTGAACCAACTCAATATAAGTGAATACGTTATCAGCGATCAATCCTTGAAGAGGTTTAAATATGGCAGTGATTGCTTTGTTTTAATGATGTGGATTAGCTGTCATGCTTTTTCTCTTGTTGGGTTAAATTCTCTATTGTACTTCTTGTGACATATACTTTACTTACAGGACAAAGTTGTTATTGAGTGTATTTGGAAATCTGCTTCTTTTATTTGAAACCATTAGTTCCCAGAATTGCTATTCTGACTTGGTGCACTGTCTGGTGCCATTGCTAATGAAATTTGATCTTACAATTCAAAGGAAAAGATGGAACATAAATAGATTTACAAGCTAGTGGCTTGTAGGGGTAGAGTTTCAGCTTTTGAGATGAATACCTCGTCTAACATTATGCTTCTATGAAGGACTACTACAAAGTGCTGGGAGTCGAGTATGATGCCCCTGATGAGGCAATCCGATTAAATTACCGAAAGCTTGCTCTGGTAAGTGATACATTCGTTGTTTCAGTGTTTATGCTCACAGCAGACGTGGCTTTGCTAAACTTCCGCTCTTCCATTTATGTGATTGTAAAGTCTTTTGCCCACAGAAGTTGCATCCTGATAAACACAAGGGTGATAGTGCTGCAACCACAAGGTTCCTGGAGATCAGTGAAGCTTACAATGGTACTACATATATATATGCATTGTCTGATCCATGGTTGCACTGTACCTAGTTGTACATCCTTTATTGATTTTCTCAGCTGGTATTTTTAAGGGTTAATTAATAGTTATTTGGTTATTTCTGTTTGCTGCAGTTTGCACCATGTGACCACAAATAGTTATTTGCGTTTCAAAATGTTGCTAAATGGTTACTTTGTTAATTTTCTGTTAAATACTAACGTGGCAGTGCATGCAAGCAAGAAAATGACATTGGGTTTTTTTTCCTATTATTTTTATGTGTTCATCATGTTTTTCCATTTTTATTTTTTCCCAAAGTGAAAGCAGAGCTGCTGCTTGATTCAGTCTTCTGTTGGCTTCGATCAAAGCCAACATGATTTTGGTTTTGGAAAAAAAATATAGAAGAACTTGATGAAGAGCACCAAAAACATATGACACGTCGTTTTTTCCATAGAGCACGTCACTTTTCCAGCCACACCATAGCCAAAAAGCGTCTTTTTGAAACATAATTAACTACATAACATAAATTTGATTGAAAAAATAACATTAGCAAATACAAAAAATAAAAAATGTTGTTAATTAACTCATTTGTTCTATGTGCAGTACTGAGTGATCCTATGAAGCGCTTCGACTATGACATAACAGGAATTTATGGAATCGAGAAGTACAGTTTGCGGGTGAGTTAATAATGGAATTGAACCATCTGCTTAGTGCTTTATTTCTGAGATGATCATCATCTATGTAACATACATATCCTTGGCTGCTTCTGCCTATATATATACAGGAATATCTTGCCAGATTCAAAGGAATGATACTAACCTGCAACGGTCTCGGTATTGACCAGTGCACTCGGTAATCATTTTCGTGATAGACAGAGCTCATTCATTTAAAGAGAGTCTTAAGTAAGAGAACTGTAATGAGAATTTTACAATGAAATGGATGGACTATGCAGGACTGAGCAAGTGACAGATGCTGAGAAATTGGGAAAGGAATGAGACATTGAGTATTTCTGCCATGCCAGTAACCAACTCTAACAGAAATGCCATTTTGATATTTGGAGAGGAGTTTACATTATGTTTCGGGTCATGGAGTACTCAGAGTATGTATGTATGTATCTGTATGTATGTGCCAACTTTAAATATTGTTAGGCTGGCTTGTATAGAGTTTTGTTTAGTAAATCAGATAGAGGCATACATGTGATTTTTTTTACACTAATAAGTTGTAATTTACTAACTCTATCTATTTTTTTACACAATTCCAGACTTAAAATGAATAATAAAGTGTTGTCAGTAATGGTGCTACGTGCACATTTATTACACTTTGACATTAGTGCTTAAGTGGGGAGTCATCTGGAAAAGTTGCAGTTGGTAAAAAAGTTGCATACATAAGTAATAAAGAGTTTAAAATCATAGAAAGGATGTTCAGTTAAAAATAAAATAAAATTAGAACCATGATACCGGATGCACCATGAATTCGATCTCACAATCTAGTTAGAAATTATGAATACAATTTTATAAAAAGAACATTTAAGAAATGGTGATTTCTTTTGCGAAATTGATGAGGACAAGACAATGTATGATAATTTATACTGAAATTCACAAAAAATAGACTAATAATCAAATCGTTATCCGAATTTTAATGTATTCGTAACAAAGTATATAATATACTCTTATAGTATTATAATTGGGTCCTATGAAATGAAATTTCATAAAAATAGTGCTATTGTTAAAATGGAGCTCAATTTGGCTTATACATAATTTCAATTTTATCTTTTAATTGAACGTCCAATTGATTGTAGTTAGCTTTAAAAATTAAAATATTTTTACTATATCATTTTAATTTTTTAACTAAATCATTTAGGGCATTGCAGATCAAAAAGTTCACATGATCAACATTAATTTCATTTATGTCTAATTTGATGAAAAATATAACTAGTAACAGATATAATAACTAGTAACAAATATAACAATTTATTCTGAAATTATAAATACGTATACAATACAAAGTTATAAAACATTAAAGTTAGAGTGCACTTTTATTTGTAACAAGCGAAGCGACCGGCAGATACGACTTGGCCGTGGAGAAAATTTTGGTTTGCTTAACGGAGAAGGATATCTGAGTGAGAATTCATTTGTCAATTGAGAAATTTGAGATCGACTGTGTGGAGTACATAACCAAGTAGACGAGTGACCAACTACGCTTCATCTTCTTCTAGATCCTCCTTTCATTTCTGGTTCTTCGTTCACCGTCATTGATTAACCACGGCTCCTCCTGCTGCTCACCCTCCTCCTCGAGACATGTGGATCGAGATTCTATGCGGGCTAGTTATCTATAAGCTCGTCCGACACTTCTTCTTCGACGATCAAGTTCTAGACGTCGAGACCTCCGCCTACAATGCCCTATTCGCCGTCGCCGATAGGTTGGAGAAGCTTTACGATGGGAAAGCCTTCGTTGGTCTCAGTATTCCAGACCCTGATTCCGGTACTAAGCAACATATCGACTTAGTTCTTGTCACCAAAGGGTAGGAAACTGCTTCTGTTCTCTTTTCTATTCGATCGGTCTTATGTGAGACCTGACAGTTCGATTCTGATGTGCAGGGAGGCACTGGTTATTTCTGTGAAGAACTTTTCAGGATTTTTGTCAGTTGAGGCCAATGGTAGCTGGGTTTGTTCTGGTAGCGGCATCCACAAATCAGAGCGCCATATGAATCCTGTATGTACTGCCTTTTTTGTTTCATTAGTTTGAAGATTCCTGTACCATCTACTTTGTGTGCATATATCAGAATGCTTTATTTTATATAACAAACAGCAGTAATCGGTGTGAGATGAGATAGTTTCAAGGAAATGAGGGATCTATGATTATGATTTGTGAAATGTTATTGCAAAGCGAAGCTTGATTATTTCTTTGAACCTGATTTTCAATATAAGGGACTCTTCTTGTCAAGTGTTAGCTCAAGAGAATCAATGGATGTCGTTAAATAGTTCAGTCATTTTGTTGTTTTCAGAAGCAGTCTCTTTGCAATGTAACATAAGATTTTGCCCTTTACATAATATCATACCTCTTTAACTTTGAGTTTGCTAGGCTATCTTTCTCTTTGCGATTTCAGTTGTGTTGTTGGTAGTCTCTTTGCTGCACAAGATGAAGAGGCTAAGCTTTCATTTTAACGGGGGTATTTCAGGTAGAAGAGACTAAAGCACAAGCGTCAATTCTTGAAGCGTATCTTGAACATAGAGGCCTTGCTCTACCAGAGGGGTTTTTCTCCTGCAAAGTTATACTTCCAAATCCTAAATGCCGGTATGGAATCAAGTTTCTGTTTTTGTGGAAATGTTAAATTATAGAAACATGAGTTGAGCTATAAATAAGTTGCTATTGGTTGATTAACTTTGAAATTCAGTTGCCATATATTGAGGAAAGTGCTCAACTTAATCCCATTACTTGTCTCTCTTTAAAGAGTGCTATTGATGCCTCGCAATGTAATAATCTGAAGTTGAAATTTCTGTTTGTGGTTATTTTGTGTAGTAAGAATCTGATTGCATAACCATTCTGATGGTACCATGTCCGTATGACACTTTCCATCTTGTACTTTACGGTTATGGTGTGATTATTTAGAATCTAAAATTCAAATTTTGGCTGGTGTCTTTTCGTATGCTTGAAACAACTTTGTTTTATCTTTTACATTATTTAATGTACTCTTTGGATAGAGGATATAGAATGATGATGAATATACATTCTGAATTCCAGACCATTTAGTAGGTATCTACTTTCTATTACATTATCATGTTGAAGAGGGTTGTTGAGTTTACATAAAAATACCATTGCTTTGCTTTAATAGTACGATAGATGCAAGCCAGTTCGGATCTGAGGTTATAACCTATGAAGAATGGGTGCTACTGAAACCTGTAACGAAGAGTATGCTGTCTGGTTGGATAAAGGGTGCCTTTCTACGTGATGGTAAGAAAGAGATGCAAGAATCCATCCTTCAGCAGCTTACTTCTGTCATGAGCACAGCTCCAATGTGGGATAGGTTTGTCTTTCTTCCTGAACTCTCCATGTTTTTTTTAAATAACGTTAATTAACTTGCTAGCTGAACATTTTTTGGACAAATTATAAAATAAACTTATACAAAGTTAAGAGTATCCTAACTCCGTCTAATTTGCTGGTAAATGAAGACAGAAACTTGCATGTTATTTATTGTATTGCTCAGTCTTCTCTTTAGTGCAAATTGCTAGCTGGACTTTGAAAATTTGTAATTTGCTAGCTGAACTTTGGGAAAATTTGTAATTTGCTAGTTGAATCCTGATGAAACGAGATGCACGTTCACGCCTTTGTCCCCATTTAATAACTAATTAGATGTTGCTTGCAAATTGTAACTTTACATATGTTCAACTATTGGTTGTCCATAAAAATAACTTCAGCTAACAAAATTATCCGTACTCTCAAAGTTCAGCTAGCAGGTAGGTAATTAACCCTTTCTTTATATTAAGATATCATCTACTTATACTACCTTTAAAAGTCACAAGGAGAAAGCATTCAGTTGAGCTGCTTAACCTTACAACTTTGTCTCTAAGCAAAAAGCACTTTTTCACATTTCACCATTAGTTAATTTATATAATGCAGGTTGGAGCTTAAAGGAGGCAAGTATATCTTGGGAGAATTCATGGAATTCAAAGGGAAGCAGGAAGACATTCAGGCTTTGAGGAATGTGAGAAGATCGAGAGTCAGTCGAGTAGTTATCCAGAAAACAAGCATGTTCGGTTTAGGTAAACTAAATGCTCCTAAATTTGATGCTCTAGTTTCTAGTCTCTCTATGATGTGATACTATTTGATGATAATTGCTGTCTGTTTTAATTATATATGATAATAATTGGATGCAGCTCCGTCGAATCTCCAACTTTTGTACTCGGCTCGGGATTATCGACGTGAAGGGGGTGCCTCGTCTTCAGAGTGGACAGAAGTAACTGCAAGATCAAGCACTGAGATTCTGTTTCAGCCTCAGAACTCAAAGAAGCTGGGGAAATTCAAGCTCTCTTCACTTGTGTCCATGACACTCAGTGCATAATAGACATGATCTATTTTAATTATAATAATATGGTTAATTAGCTGAAATTTTATGTTCTCTAGTATGTTATATTGTGGGGGGTTCTGCTCTTGATCAATATTTGTACAGTAGATATGAGACTTAACTGTAATCAGATTTCATCTGATGTAATAATTTTGATTTGCAACTTCACTGAGTGGATTGAACTTAAAAGTGGATTTGTCATCCTGTTGGTAAATGGTTAACTCCACTCTGATACAGTGATTATCATTTGCGTAGTTTTACTACATTTGCATATTTTTTAATGTGGTTAAATGCACCCATCATTACTCTTCGTGTAGTTTCAATCAAATTTTGTATTTTTTTTTTTCAACAAAATGATGGAGTTGCCTTCAAATTAGAGTTGATTCCGAAGTGCATCATTACCTTACCCAGTTACCCTTCATTTTTTTTTTCATTTGCAAGAGTAAAATGGTCTTTTTAAGCCAATACGTAACATCCACGTCTATTTAACGGAAATAGTTAGCCGTCGTTAAACAATTAGTACAAATAACAATATTATGAAACATGTTGAAGCAATGAAGAAAGAACAAGAGAGGTGCAAATAATAATAATAACTTTTTTTTTTTTTGGTAATAGTAATAATAACTTGACTAAACATAAGAGTACACCCAACTCATTTACCCAATATTGTAAAGGGTTAATAACCTATAAAATGTCTGAATTTTGACCCATGTTACCGGAGATGTCTGAATTTTCAAAAATTAATTTGGAAGGTTTGAATTGTCAACTTTGTTGAACTTTGGTTTTCCATCCATTTTTAGGGTTAAATTTAACATAATTGTATGAAATGACATTTTTTTTTCCGGAGCTTTGGGCGGCCTTGACGGTCACCGGCAGTGTTTTCCGGTGAAGAAGAATCGGAGACCTCTTATATCAACAAAGTTGAAAATTCAGATATCTCCGGTTAACATGGATCAAAATTCAGATATTTCATAGGTTATTAACCATATTGTAAACTATTATCATTTGCTCCTTGTACTTCATCACAGCAAAACAAACAAACAAAAATGATCTCTTTCATATCACAAGCTGCTTAGCAAGTCTAGTAGCTGAAAGTTAGTGACATGAAAAGGCAACATTCTCATATCCACAAATGACTAATTTAAGATCAACCATTAGGAATATGCAGAGCAAGGGATATACCATTACAGATGAACATGTCTCTTTGAAAGGGGAACGACTAGAAAGAGCTTCTATGAATCGGTTCAATCGACTAACATAGCTTCTGAGTTGCCCATGGCATCTTCCAATCCACTCTTGTGCTCTTCTGCAGCTATCCTCATCTCCTCCATTAAACTCTTCTGGTCCTCCTCTATCGTGTTCTGCAGCTCATCCACCTGCCACATCCAACAACAACAAATACATATCAACATTACTCAATACCCTAACTGATCCCCCCACATTCAAGGAAACTCATCAATCATAGTCTACCTTCAATTACCGTTGAGATTGAAGTTTGAAGATATATAAACTAACAATATAGTGCAATGCAATTTCATCCTAATAACAGAAAAAGATGCAGAATATCATGGGCAAATTGATCTTTTAATAATATTAGTTTATGAAAATGCATTTCCATCATCCATAAGTAATACCACCATAAGCAGACATCTTCAGGGACAGAATGACCAAAAGATTCGTCAACACAACTGTTATGGAGAAACCAACTTTAGAGATTATACCCATTTAGATAATCCATTTTCATTGTTTTCACCTAATACATAATCAACTAACTAAGAAAGGCTCTACTACCATGAACTTACAATAATTGGTGTGAGTGGGTTCAAGGTAGGTACTTCTAGAATAACGAGAATGCAGTGAAAGAGATGTGGGTGAGGCAACAAAAGCACAAGATAATAAACAAATAAATATGATGATGAATAAATGTACCCTATAAAGATATCTTGAAAATGGACTTTAATTTGAACAAGTACTGAATGGCATACCACATGCAATAAGAGAGCAAACTGTTTCTTGCGGAGCTCAAGCATTCGAGAACTAGCTGTGTTCTCAGATTCAAGGGCTGCAATATTGTTTTCAAGCTCTTCAATAAGCTTCTGTGTCTCTGACCTAGGTGGCTGTGTTGCAATCAGTTTTCTGATAGCTTCACATTCCTCTTTGTGCTTCCTTTCAATTTTACTTTCCTCGAGCTGTTTCTTCAGATCTTCTATATCAGTCTGTGCCTGCAGAATCTGCCTGTTAATCTCATCTTTCAGCTCATTGAAATTCTCCTTCTCTCTAATGTTGGCATTGACGACAGCATTGCTCTTCAGGAGAGGAATCTCAAAAGTGGAAAGCTCCTGCAAGAAGGCTCTTGAAAGTTTCTCGCACTCTTCGAGGTTACCTTCATCATCCTTGTCAGCTTCAAGGACAAAGGCAGTGAACTTCTTCTGAAGTTTCTTCAATGGGGGCTCACCTCTAGTTGTAGTTGTTCTGGTTAGAAGTCTGTGCTTAATGATAACGTCATCTTCGAGAGGGGCGAATGCATAGTTAGCTGCAACTGCTTCTCCCCTAACAGAGACTCTTCTTCCCCTTGCCGACATTTAAAAAATATTGTAGATCCCTTAGAGCTTACTGCAACAGATAAAATATGCCAGAAAAATATACTTGAGCCACCATAAGAGTGTGCATATATACAGATAAATATAAGCAATTGAAAGCATATATATCAATTCTAATGAGATTTCAACTAAGAACAAAAGCAAATGGTTCTCCACCAAACTAGCTACTAAACTTCTAGGCACATCAGTGAAACGAAGCAAATTGTGCTCGATTCCAAAACTCATATCGAAGTCCAATTTCTTCCAGCCAGCTCTGGAAACTGGAATCAATGAACTCGATCTTTAACAAGTTAATCAATCTAAGCTCATCATAGCTCTGGGGATCGTCGGCAAAATCTTTTCAAGTTCTTCCTACCTAAAGCCGCAAAACAAATACACAAAAGAGAGATAGAAGATGGCGGAATCACAAACCAAAATTGAAAATTATCCGTCAAAACCCTAGCTAGGTTAGCACTTGATTCGTCTAAAGCCTCTGCCTTCCGCCGCCGTGGGGCAACACCGAGGAATCCCGCCGAACCGAGTCGATTCAATTGATAGGCCGAGAGAGAATGAACTTTGATGTTTGAAGTGAGAAAGGCTTGGCCGAATCAGTTGTATAACTGGGTCATACTTAAACATTAGCTTTCTCGATATTCAATTTTTTTTGGCTTCTGGCCAAAAAAAAAATTGGCCGAAAATGCATTCGATATAAATAAACCAAAATATCTTGATAGTTCAACAGCAGATAAATTCTCTATCCTTTACAAGTAACAAAAATAGAAAGGGCGAGGTGTGGACACCCAATTTTGCATGCACGACTTCTTTTTAGCTTGATGCGATCGAGTTAGCACAATTATTAACTTGTCTCGGGACAAACGACCAAATCACCAAACGAATCAACTCGACTCTCTTTTGGATATTATGAACTTGAGTTTCTATCTCAACTTGAAGAAGTTTGTGAGCTTTGTTTGTCTTTTTTTCTTTCAAATCCTATTCAAATTGAATTCAACTCATTCGGTTTTTTCTACCATACTTGTGGAGTACCATGTTTTTGCTTCTTTTTTTATTACTAGTGTATACTTAATTGTAATATATGTAAAACTTTAAAAGTATGAAAAACTATGAATTTTTTTAACTACACCTAATACTTGCATTATACTATTAATAATATCAATTTCCTTCTACGGTTCACCTTTAGAGCAATAGAAAAATACAAAAAAAAAAAAAATTATATATATATATACCAAAAGCATGGTGCTTGTGGAGCATGATAGAAATACCCAATGTATTCAAAGCAAGTTTGAGGTTATTCATAAAAACTTATGAATATAAATTTGAAGACTAAAATAAACAAAATAAAAGTATTTAACGGCCAACTAACGGATGCACCAAAAGTCATAAAATGCAGATGTATGACACCAGGGTTAAAGAGTATTTTGGTGTCATATGTTTGATCAATGTTGGTTTTTTGTGTCATATGTTTGCATTTTGTAGATTTCTGGTGCATCTTTTAGCTGACCATTAAATAAATTTATTTTATTCAGTTTAGTCCTTCAATTTATATTATTATTTTGATTTTTACAATTCAGTCCTTATTATTTTTTCTGGTCACAGCCCAAGTCTGTTGGCCAGCCGACCTCTACTCAATAAACAAACTCCTCTGCTCTCACAACTTTACTAGATGCAAGTGTATATTTTCCATAATATAGTCAGTAAATATAGACTTTTAAATGCATATCTCAACCACTACGGGTGAGATTATCAAGAAAGAAAAAAAAATAGTGAATTAGATATAATAGTTATATCCTATTACAATTAATTGAAAAATAAAAGAATCAGTTCAATTTAAACAAATAGATTGTATATATACATGTATGTACAAAACCTTCTGATTGAAATTATATAGAATGAAAACAATAAATTATTTAAAAAAAACATCAAACATGTTTGAAAAAAAAAATTGTTTTATGGACCAATATGTTTTAAAATGTACAACATGTTTAAAAATAATGGTTTTATGGATTAGTGTGTTTTAAAATGTATAACGTATTTACAAAAGATGGTAAAATGAAATTCCGTCCACTTGCTGTCAATTGTGAACATGTGCGTGTCACGTTTTTAGGAAATAATAATAATAATTAAAACAATAAATTAATTAACTATCTTTTTATAATACCTATTGTTTAGTCAAATCTAATCAACAAATATCGTTGATTTATTTTACTAATAATTACAATATATTATAAACATTAATCTAAATATTCAGAAAATATATCATGCAATAAATACATATAACTATCATAATAATGTCTGAGTATTCTTAAAAACTTTGCAACTTGCTATATTTAAACATTTCCTTATTTAGCGCGCCACATATCACACGTATCATATGTGGTCCAAAATTAGATACTTACGCCGGCTAAGACATTGGGTTAAGCTTTGGTTGATGAGAGAGCGTCAACTCATAATAAGTGAGTTCTTCATCCATTCTCCCTTGGGAGGTTTGAAACAGTAAAAAGCTAAAAAAACTAAGGGGTGTTTGAATGGATGTAATGTGGGATGTAATGTGAGATTACATCCCACATTACATCAACATTACGTTGTTTGATTTGCCAAACGACGTAATGTGCATTGTACTTTAATGTGCATTGTAGTATCAGATTACGTCCAAACTCTATTCAACCTAATGTGAGATTACATAAAAAAACAGATGTAATGTGAGATTACGTCCAACATTACGAAGTGTTATTATTTTATTAATATTTATTAAATAGACAAAATACTTTGTATTATCATTATAGCTTATTTTGATAATAATTTTGTTATTATTAGTAGTTTTTTTTTTTTTTTTTTATCTACTCCATAACTCATTATTATAATTATAATAAATAAATAATGCATATAATGTTCGCATAAATGAGTAAAGTTTTTTCAATGCAATTTTTTATAAAAATTATCTTATAAAACTAAATATAATGTTTTAACTATTAGAATTTTAATAGTTGTGCATATTGAGTTTACATGTTTGTTTTTAGAATTCATAAATGACTATAGTATAAACCATAAAACATAAACTTTAAGAAGTTAGTTGTAGTCAAATTTTTTTTTTTTTAATCTTATCATATTAAGATATAATATACTCTCTATAAATTAATATAATAATAATAAAGTCACATTACAACACATACCAAACACTTTAATCTAACATTACACCCCACATTACAGCACAACCAAATTATAATCTAACATTTTAAATAATCTCATATTATAGCTCACATTACTTGTAATTTCATATTTCAAGTAATCTCACATTACATCCATCCAAACTTCCCCTAAATGTTAAACGTTTTATCAGCCTCACAGACGGTGATTTAAAACATAGGAAAATGATAAAAATTCTGACAAGAAGATTTCAGCATGTGTCGAATTATGTCACAACAGCATATCGTGTAATTTCTTACAAATTTATAAGCAAATTAATCACTCACTCATTTAGGAATATGACGAAATTCTCAGTCGCGTATTATTTTCCAAAACCCTAAGGTGCTCTAATGGTAAGTTTTTTTTGCTTAAAAAATCCGCTCGCACCCACTCATACCATAAAGTTAGTTTAGTAAGTTAGTTGATTTTTTATGATATTTAAACTTTATATAATAATTTTTTTTTCCCATAAAGTGATGATAACCTGTGAATTATTATTATCTTAACTCTACGGTAGAAAGTAATATGGAACTTCAAAGTTCAAAGCCTCCTTGTTAATTGTAATTTTTAGTGTAAACCACTAAACCTGATTATATTTAACATTTAACATTTAAACTAATACTCATGGTCTCATATGTATAGTTATCTTGCAATTGACTGTATTCATCTCTATCATTTATTTTTGTTGACCAAAAAGAAAAATATTTTTACAACAACAAAAAACTCAAATTCCTTGTTATTTTTTACTCAAAATTACAAGTAATGAAGTTAAGATTCATTCCCATGTTTAAAGTTAAAAGGGCACTGTAGTAATTTTCTATAATTGTAATCAACTTTCTTTCTGTTTTTGCCCCCTTCAAAATTCAAAGCATTTCAAAAGTCTTTATCTTTCAAGTTTTTTTCCGGCGATTGAAAAAGAATCCAAATACCTATTGAGCGGCTCAACTCAAACTCTATCTCTCACAATCTGCATCTGGAGCTCAGATCTTCTCTTCTCTTCTCCAAAGAAGCTTCTTTCCTCCGGCCCGATATTATAATACACGACACGCATATTCTTACTTCACAAGATCCACCGTTTCAACTTCTTTATATATAATATTCACGTTCACATCATGACCTCTTAGTGCTGGCTCTGTATGCTCTTCTCACGACTCAGTATACAGTTGTACTACTTCTTCTTTCCCTCTCTCTCTATAGCCGGTGATGGATGAAGAAGACAGCCGGAGACCGTGTCTTGGAGCTTGACCAGTTCCACCTCTATTCGGACAAAATCCCTTTCTTTCAGCGTCTCGATCGATAACATTTCTTGAGCGGATAATCGGAAGAGCAGCAGCAGCAGATCTCGGCTGGTGAGCATCAATCTCTCTCAACATTTCTTTACTAGATAGATTTCAGGAGATCTGCATTATTCGTAAAGACAAGCCCCCGATCTTCTCTCCGGTTAGGTCACCAACTGTTTGACTTGGAATTGAGCTTTCGCGTTTTGATTGGGGCTTGCTTGTTCTTCATTTACGAGCTTTATTCTTTTCTACTGGATTTGGTGGCCGAAAGTTGATATCTTTCGTAGTTTTAATCATTGAATCGACTAGATGAGCTTCGGGGTTTATTTTAGCATCTGATTTGGATGGTTTAGGGAATGGATACACCTGATTTCATTTGTATGGAGTTTATGTTTCTTCATAGACTACCTTGTTTGTAAAAGAACTACTGTCTTTGCATATGTACTGATGGAGCATTGTTTGCATTTCACCGTCGTAGCTGCAGATCTTACCTTGGTTAGGGCAATCTGATAATTGAGAAAGTTTGGGAGCTATGGCTTCAAAGTCATTCAAGGCAAGTCGATCATCTTTATCACGAAACTCAGATGAGCCCGAGTCTCTCAAGCCCCCATTGCCTCCTACTGTGACATTCGGTCGAAGAACTTCATCGGGTCGATATCTCAGCTATTCGAGGGATGATCTTGACAGTGAACTCGGGAGCACTGACTTTGCCAACTATACCGTCCAAATACCTGCCACCCCTGATAACCAACCCATGGATCCATCCATTTCACAAAAGGTTGAGGAGCAGTATGTATCTAATTCACTCTTTACTGGGGGATTTAACAGCGTAACACGGGCCCACCTGATGGACAAGGTGATTGATTCCGAGGCAAACCATCCCCAGATGGCAGGTGCGAAAGGATCATCATGTGCAGTCCCAGGGTGTGACGGTAAGGTGATGAGCGATGAACGTGGTAATGATATTTTGCCTTGTGAATGTGATTTCAAGATATGTCGGGATTGCTATGTCGATGCTGTCAAGGCAGGAGGCAAGTGCCCAGGATGTAAAGAGCCCTACAGAAACACAGATTTGGATGAAGTGGCGGTGGACAATGGGCGGCCGCTTCCGCTTCCACCACCTCCCAGTGGAATGTCGAGAATGGAGAGGCGGCTTTCTCTGATGAAGTCCAAGAACTCCATGCTAATGAGGAGCCAAACTGGGGATTTTGATCACAATAGGTGGCTTTTTGAAACAAAAGGCACTTATGGGTATGGTAATGCTATATGGCCGAAGGATGGTGGTTTTGGGAATGATGATATGTCTGAACCAACAGAGTTGATAAACAAGCCCTGGAGACCGCTCACTAGGAAGTTAAAGATCCCTGCTGCTATTCTCAGTCCATACAGGTAGTCTGTATTTCCAATTTCTCCTTATTCCTAGTATGCACTTTTCAAACATAAGAAAAGGGAAAGAGCAAGTGCCTTGAATCTCTTGATTTGTGATACTAAGTAGTATCAATTATGCAACATCCTAAAAGAAATGTTTTTGCCTTAAGATATTCCAATCAATAGAAGGTGAATATGACCCAATTCTATTTTGTGGTACTCTCAGAACTCTGCAGTAGATTAGATTAGATTCGATCTCTGGAATATATAAAGAAGTATCCTTTGGTTCACCAGTGCTCATTATTTTCATTTTGATGCAGACTTCTTATTGCGATTCGAATGGTGGTCCTTGCCTTGTTTCTGATGTGGAGAGTGACTCACCAAAACAGCGATGCTATTTGGCTGTGGGGGATGTCTGTTGTATGTGAACTCTGGTTTGCTTTTTCTTGGCTTCTCGATCAACTCCCCAAACTTTGCCCGATTAACCGCTCCACGGATCTGAATGTCTTGAAAGAGAAATTTGAGTCAATAACCCCTGAGAATCCCAAAGGGAAATCTGATCTGCCTGGTATCGATATCTTTGTCTCTACTGCAGATCCAGAGAAGGAACCACCTCTTGTCACTGCAAACACAATCTTATCCATCTTAGCTGCTGATTATCCAGTCGAAAAACTAGCTTGCTATGTCTCGGATGATGGAGGTGCCCTTCTAACATTCGAGGCCATGGCAGAAGCTGCAAGTTTTGCAAATGTATGGGTCCCGTTTTGCCGTAAGCATAATATAGAGCCCAGGAATCCAGACTCTTACTTCAGTTTGAAGAGGGATCCCTATAAGAACAAAGTGAAGCCAGATTTTGTCAAGGATCGTAGGCGTGTCAAGCGTGAATACGATGAGTTCAAGGTTCGCACCAATGGCCTTCCCGACTCTATCAGGCGCCGATCAGATGCGTATCATGCTCGTGAAGAAATTAAGGCAATGAAGCTTCAGAGACCCAACAGGGATGATGAACCAGTAGAGGCTATCAAGATCCCAAAAGCTACATGGATGGCAGATGGCACCCACTGGCCTGGTACTTGGCTCACTACTGGACCCGAACACTCGAAAGGTGACCATGCTGGTATTATCCAGGTAATATAACAAATAACTTTACTTGGTTTCTTATTGGGTGGTAGTATTAGCAATTAGCATTAGCATATTTGCTGAATGAGTCTCTAATCTTAGGTGATGCTGAAACCACCTAGCGAAGAACCACTGCACGGATCTTCTGATGATGCCTCAAGGCTAATAGATCTGACTGATGTTGATATCCGTCTTCCTTTGCTCGTATATGTCTCTCGTGAAAAACGTCCTGGGTATGATCACAACAAGAAAGCAGGGGCTATGAATGCATTGGTTAGAGCATCGGCCATCATGTCCAATGGGCCGTTTATTCTCAACCTCGACTGTGACCACTACATCTACAACTCACAGGCTATGAGGGAAGGCATGTGCTTTATGATGGACCGAGGAGGTGACCGCCTCTGCTATGTCCAGTTCCCTCAGAGGTTCGAGGGTATTGACCCGTCCGATAGGTATGCTAATCACAACACCGTTTTCTTCGATGTGAACATGAGGGCGCTCGATGGGCTCCAGGGTCCCGTCTATGTGGGAACTGGGTGTCTCTTCAGGAGGGTAGCACTTTACGGGTTTGACCCGCCCCGCTACAAGGAGAACCATCCGGGTTGCTGCAGCTGTTGCAGCCGCCGAAAGAAAATCAACACCACTTCTGCAGAAGAGAAACGAGCTTTGAGGATGGGCGATTCAGATGATGAAGATGAAGACATGAATCTGGCACTGAACCCCAAGAAGTTCGGGAACTCGACTTTCCTCATTGACTCCATTCCAGTAGCAGAGTACCAAGGTAGTATTAGTGAATAAATATATGTTAGAAAAATATATTTTATTATATTTTGATAAAGTTATATTAGTAATAGATATATTTTCCTAATATATATTTGTTCACTAATAGGTCGACCTCTGAAGGACCACCCGTCTGTGAAGTATGGCCGTCCGCCTGGCGCCCTCACCATCCCAAGAGACCTTCTCGATGCATCCACCGTTGCAGAGGCTATAAGCGTCATTTCCTGCTGGTACGAGGATAAAACCGAGTGGGGCCAACGTGTCGGGTGGATCTACGGGTCGGTCACAGAGGACGTGGTGACTGGATACCGTATGCACAACCGAGGATGGAAGTCAGTCTATTGTGTAACAAAGCGCGATGCTTTCCGTGGAACCGCACCAATCAACTTAACCGACCGGCTCCACCAAGTGCTGAGGTGGGCCACGGGGTCGGTCGAGATCTTCTTCTCCCGAAACAACGCAATACTAGCCAGCCCGAGGATGAAAATACTGCAGAGGATCGCCTACCTCAACGTCGGCATCTATCCCTTCACATCGATCTTCTTAATCGTCTACTGCTTCCTTCCGGCACTCTCCCTCTTTTCCGGCCAGTTCATCGTGCAATCCCTCGACATAACTTTCCTAACGTACCTCCTCGTGATCAGCTTGACTCTATGCATGCTAGCAATCCTCGAAATCAAATGGTCGGGGATTGAGCTCGAGGAGTGGTGGAGAAACGAGCAGTTCTGGCTCATCGGAGGCACGAGCGCGCATCTAGCCGCCGTCATCCAAGGACTACTAAAAGTCATAGCCGGGATTGAGATCTCGTTCACACTGACTTCGAAATCCGGGGGTGATGACGTGGACGATGAGTTTGCTGACCTGTACATCGTGAAATGGTCGTCCCTTATGATCCCGCCAATTACCATTATAATGGTAAACTTGATCGCGATAGCCGTTGGGTTTAGCAGAACGATTTACAGCGTGATACCGCAGTGGAGCAGACTGATTGGTGGTGTGTTCTTTAGTTTCTGGGTGTTGGCTCATATGTATCCATTTGCAAAGGGGTTGATGGGGAGAAGGGGAAGAACACCGACCATTGTTTATGTTTGGTCGGGTTTGATTGCAATCACCATATCACTGCTATGGGTGGCTATTAATCCTCCAGCTGGTACTAATCAAATTGGAGGCTCATTCCAGTTCCCTTAGAAGAGATTGATTGATTCATTACTCAGGTTTCTTTCTTACTGATTTTTGTTATTGTTGTGATTTTTGTTACCGGCTATAATACAGTTTATTTTAACTCGATTTCTCAGCTCTGCTCTTAGATCATAAGAGAGAATCAATCAGAATTTAAGAGAGATAATTTGTTACACATGCATAATCTGATGGCTGAAAAATCGAGTTGAAATAAACTCGAGTTTATTTTAACCGTTATTTAATTTAATGTCAGCTATATAAACCAGGCTTAGAGGAGGCTAGATTGGCAACATACAACAAAAGCCAAGCAGACTGCAATAGCAGTGAATTGAACCCTTTCGCGGAGGGTGGAATGAAGAGAGATGGCGCCTTTTTGTTTTGTCAATTTATTAATATTTATTTTGTGACCTTGGATTTGTTTTAGTTCTTAATTTATTTATTTTTACTTAATTTATTTATATATATATATATACACCTGGGGATGTAGAATGAAATTTTGCATCATGTTAAGTTTATGATGATGTCACCTCACCTGTCTCCTTTTATTCATAGTTCATTGTTTTATTATTATTATTATTATTATAGTGTAGGCTGTGTGGTAGAAGTAGAACTAGACTTTGCATAATGTAGATCTCTTCATTGTATTTACTATTTAGGTTGACTTATTTTAAGAGTGTAGCATAAGCAAAGCTTTAAATAGACAATTTAAGATATGAACAATTGACCAAGATTTTTTTTCTCTAAAGTGAGAACTTCTATTGCAAAAATATTACAAATTCATGAGAAAGAAAATAACCGACGCAACTTGATGGGAATAGAAAGTATAAAAATTTGTTGATTCGAAAAATATCGAAAGTTTGACGCGGAGTTGAGAAATCTTTTGATTTTTTCATTAATAATTTAACTGAATGCAAACGGCGGTGATTTGAAAAATATCGAAAATTTGACGCGGAGTTGAGGAAAATTTTGATTTTTTCATTAATAATTTAACTGAATGCAAACGGCGGTTAAAAGAGTGAAATATTGTAAACGGAAACTCTAACCCTAGGAAAGACCCGAAAATAACGAAAAAGTCCAAACAAATCGAAATATTACAAAAATACCTGAAAAACTAAAATGCGATTTTAACCGCCTAAGCAATGGAATTTGGCCGGAAAGCAGCGCATTACATGATGAAGCTATGAATTTTGCTCTAGGCATTCCGCGTGTAAAACACTGTTCGCGCGCCAAAATCCAACACTTAAAAGTCCGGGACCAGAAAATCACAAAATTTTCGAAATCGCAGAATTACTCAATTCCGCTCGCATCAAGAATCCGAGTTAAGTCGTGATTTCCAATCTTTAACCATAGGTAAATGTGCCTCTATTGGTAGTCCAATTTATGTGTGCAGAGAATTGACTGTTACAACTTTTGGTTATGCAATGTCCCACTTCATCTCCCACTCTGAGCATATGAGAATGAAATACTTTTCCAAATATATCTCAATTTCTGCTTTATATCTACTAATCAATTTTCAAACCCCTGCGACACCTGACTAATCCAATTAAGCATATTAATAATTATCGCCTACTAGTAAAAATATTAGAGTACTCACTTCTTGTAGCAAGAAAGATCCCAGGCCGAGCAACAACATAAGGGTGCTAAAATATCAAAGTCAGATCCAAGAGCAGCATTAATGACTGATTCCCACAGTTCCACCTAACTGCAGCGAAGGATATTACCATTCTTGAATCTAGCATCAAAATTAATTTTTGAGAAAATAATATTTAGTGTCTCAAGTTTACTTAATATATTAGTTTTTTGTGTTCCATTATTAAATTGTTAATATTTGGTGTTCAGGTTTCAATTTTGTTGTAATTTAGTTTTCTGTCCAAATTTGGGTTAATTTTGACAGATTTAGATGGAAAATACATTTTTAGCCCTTATACTTTTTTTTCAAAGCCACCCACCTCTGATTTTGAGCTACTCACCTCCGATTACGGATTGACCCGATTCCGGCGATTCCAAACATTTTAGGGGTAGTTTGAGAATTTTCAAATTTATACGGTCATGTGATTAGCGCATGACCAATTTCCGTTAAATTTAACCCAAAATTTGACGGAGACACGAAATAGCAACAAAGTAGAAACATGGGATAGACGAAAGTAATAATTTAATCATTAGATACTAAATTAACACATAAGATAAACCTGAGACACTAAATATGTACTTTTCTCTTATTTTTACTCGATTCTCCTATTGATAACAGATGAAGTAGATGAAATCAATAGATGGAGATTCGTTAGATAACACATGTATGGCCGGGATTTAAGAGGCCGAGACCGGGACATGATATGTCCATCCACTATTGGGCATTTAGAGGCCGTTGAGTTACATGTGTGCTTTAAATTCTTGAGGGAATACCCCTACACGAAAGAAATTCTAAACCAGATTCATCACATCCTTTTCACGTTCCATGCAGCTTCATAAAATGATCCTGACATTTCATCCGGTCCGGAGGCCTTATAGAACCCATTTTGAAGACAACCCGGCCGGTTCACTTCCAAATGGGTTTCTAATGAGGCAGCATTAGGACTTAGGACTGTAAACGAGCTGAGTCTAGCCGAGTATTTGTCAAACTCGACTCGATTCAATTAGTATATGTCAAATTCGAACTCGAATTTGAACTCGACCGAGCTCTAATTTTTAAACTTGATCTCGTCTCAAATCTATGCTCGACATAATCGAGTTCGGCTCGATTCGTATACCATTTATTCATTACAATAAATTAACATTTTTCATTATTAAAAAAAAAATCGAGCTTGCCTCGACTCGACTCGAATTCGGATGACTTATGTAATAATTAATAAGTATTAAATAAGAATAATAATAAGAATCAAACTCGACTCGATTTATAAACTCAAAACTTGTTTAGGCTCGCGAATTACTCACGTCGAGTACTATCAAGCTCAACCTTGACTCGATATACCAAAAATCTCAATTCAAACTCGGCTCAATTTTTTTCAAAGCAAATTCGAGTTTTGACCGAGTCGATCCAAATAGTTTACGAGTCCTCTTTTGAAGCTAAGCTAATACAACCAATAATTTCATTTTATCGGGGGGGTAGGTAGCTAAAGGCGTAACACAAAGTGAAGACTGAAGAGGGAAGGGTGACAACGTGTTTTTGAATGAGAGATGGCGCGTGCGTGACTTGTTTGGCTCCGCCATCTCCTACTCCCCAACACACACCATGACACCACCACCATTCAATTCTCATTTATTTAGTCTCCCATCTTCTCTATTTATTATTACTATTATTATAGAAATATTATTTTACTTTATTAAGTTCAAATAATAACAAATGTTAAAAATTAAAGGGTTAATAGGTGTTTTGGTTTATGATGTTTGACGACTTTTGGGTTTTGGTCTATGATGTTTATTTTTTCCTAGTTTTGGTCTCAGATGTTTGCATATTTTTTCTAGTTTTGGTCTTTCCGTTGCATTCCGTTAATATTTTCCGTTAAGTGATATGTGCAAGTCACGTGATCCACCCTAAACTTTTGATTTTGTTCAATTTAGTCCCTCTAATACTTTCCTAACTCTTTTTTGTTCAATTTAGTCCTAAAGTCTCAAAATTGACCCAAATTGGAGAAGTCAATTTTGAGACTTTAGGACTAAATTGAACAAAAAAAAAGGTAGGAAAGTATTAGAGGGACTAAATTGAACAAAATTAAAAGTTTAGGGTGGATCACGTGACTTACACATGTCACCCAACGGAAAATATTAACGGAAAGACTAAAACTAGAAAAAAATATGCAAACATATGAGACCAAAACTAGGCAAAAATAAACATCATGGACCAAAACCCAAAAGTCGTCAAACATCATGGACCAAAACACCTATTAACCCAAAATTAAATAATTAGAAAACTTTAAATATTTTATAAATCTAATTTACAAATAATGAGACATGACGAAATCGATAATTTATAATTTTAAATCAATTCTAAAGTTTCCGACACATACTTATTGTAGTCTCATATGACATAAATGACAATTTTGAAATTTAACATGGACCAAAACAATTAACATCATTAAAGAATATTACATAATTTTTCTATTTATAGCTCTTTACTTTTAGTTCTGTATAAAAAAAAAATTGTAACCAAAGGGGTAACCGTTTTTTTGTTTTTCCCTAAATAGTTACACTATTATAAAATCCAAATACATAAATAGCAAGGTCTGAAAATATTTACCAAAATAGCACACATATTGATAAATTTTTTCGCATTATTTTCTCAATTTTGCGCCACTTTTTACAACAGTGCATTTAATTGTTTGTTTTTAGGGGTTTTTCTTGAGTTTATGTAGTTTTAGGGTTTACGTAATTTTAGGGTTGTAGGATTTATGTGATTTTATGAGTTTTCTCTTTTTAAAAATCTATTCTATTGTGTGAATGTTTTGGTTGGGTAAATTTAGAGGGAATATTTTTTTTTGAAGTTTCGTTGTGTTGTGCGAATGGTTTGATTAGGTTAAAATATGAGGGAATATGAGTTTGATCTTCTACGTTAAATTCGGTCAAATCATTCGCCTAACACAATCGGTTTTTAGAAATAAATCACTCGCCTAACATTTGTTTAACCAGAGCGTTCTCCCACACAATGTGTTTTTTTAAAACATAAAATCATATAAGCCCTAAACCCTAAAATTGTGTAAATCATAAAAAAAAATAAAAAAATTGCACCAAAAAAAATAAAGGGTCAATAACCTGGGAGAGGTCTGAAGATTGGCCCTTGTGAATTTGAGAGGTCTGAAGATTGAAATGGTGATAACTGAGGTCTGAAGTTTGTACTTTGTGATTTTTAGGTTTTCCGTCCAAATTTTCTATTAAATTTAACAGAACCGCATGAAATGTCAAAAATACCCTTTTGCAATATTAGAATTAATAAAAAGTTTAATTAATATAAAGATGAAATGACAAAAATACCCCTGTCCATAATTTAAACATAACCCAACTACGGCCACCACCACGGCTCCGGCCACCACCCAACTTCGGCGACCACCACTCACAACTTCGGCGACCGCCACCCAACTCCGACGACCGCCACCACGGCCCAAATCGGAGCCACCAGCCCGATTAGGCCCAAATCGAAGCCACAAAGCTCTGATCGGAGTTCTGTGGCTCCGATTTGGGGCCATAGAGCTCCGTATCGGAGCTCTGAAGCCCCAGATCGGAGCTTTGTGGCTCCGATTTGGGCCCAATCGGAGCCACCGGCCCCGTTTGGGCCCAATCGGGACCGCGGTTGTGGCTGCCGGAGTTGGGTGATGGTCGTCAGAGTTGGGTTGTGGTCGCCGGAGTTGGATGGTGGTCGCCGGAGCTGTGAGTGGCGGTCGCCGGAGTTGGGTGGTGGCCTTAAAGGCATTTTCATCTTTTCATTCAAGCATGTGAGATGCAAGAATGATATTTTTGGAATTTTGTTTTATTTCTGGTGACATTCCATGCACATGACCAACTTCCGTCAGTTTTAACGATAAAAAATAACGGAGACCTCTATTATCTATAAGTCGAAACTTTAGACCTCTGTTATCACCAATTCAATCTTCAGACCTCTCAAATTCACAAGGATCAATCTTCGGACCTCTCCCAGGTTATTGACCCAAAAATAAAATTATAATGAGTATAAATTAGAAATAGAACCACATGTTAATAATTATTGTAATATATCGTATATCGCGCATGTCATTGTTTAGTATATAATCTAAATTATGCAACGTAGTTACAAGTTTAGTTGTTAAATGGGGATGGATCCATGCAATGTAATGCATCTAACTATCCGTCCATATAAATGTGATAATGATGTCTACTCTACTCTTCTCCTTCCCAGTTCATACCAGACCCCCGTGCTGCTAATTCCTCTACCACTGAATTCACCTACCTCGTCTCCCCCCTCCTTCAAATTTCCCTCTCTTCCTCTCTCTCTCTCTCTCTACATCTTTTCTCTTCTACCAAACTTTGAAGAAGAAGAAGAAGCAGCAGCTAAGCTTCAGTTTTCAACTAATTCCATTTCAGTTTCACTTTCTCTCTCTCAAATTCAATTCATCATCAAGCTACAGCTAACTGCTCACGCAATTATGATTTCCGTTGCGTCTGCTAATTCTTCCTCCTCCACCACCACCAATGATCTCGTCGCACCTTCATCTTCTTCGCATCCGAGTCCGGATGATTCCTCCAGCAACGCCCATGTCTTCCGATCCAAGCTTCCAGATATCCCCGATATCCCCAATCACCTCCCTCTCCACACCTACTGCTTCCAGAACCAACTCACCGGCGACGCAGCTGACCGCCCCTGCCTCATCGTCGGCTCCACCGGCAAGACCTACACATTCTCCGAAACTCACCTCATCTGCCGGAAAGTCGCCGCCGGACTCACCAACCTTGGCGTCCGTAAAGGTGACGTCATCATGATCCTCCTCCAGAACTGCGCTGAGTTCGTCTTCGCTTTTTTAGCTGCTTCCATGATCGGCGCGGCTGTCACCGCGGCCAATCCGTTCTACACCTCCGCCGAGATCTTCAAGCAGCTCAACCTCTCCAAGGCCAAACTCATCGTCACTCAATCCAATTACGTCGACAAGCTCCGATCGGGTCAGAAAGTGGTAATAGATGGCGAGGAGGTGGATCTGACGGTAATCACGACGGACGATCCGCCTGAGAACTGTCTCCACTTTTCGGTTCTGTCGGAGGCCAGCGTTACGGAGGAGATCAAGGCGGAGGATGATCAAGTGTCGCCGGACGAGGCGGTGGCGCTGCCGTTCTCGTCGGGGACGACGGGGCTGCCCAAGGGAGTGATGCTGACGCATAGGAGCTTGATAACGAGCGTGGCGCAGCTGGTGGACGGAGAGAACCCGAACATGGAGATGAGGAAGGAGGACGTGGTGCTGTGTGTGCTGCCGCTATTCCACATATTCTCGCTGCACAGCGTTCTGCTGTGCGCACTGAGGGCGGGGGCGGCGGTGTTGCTGATGCAGAAATTTGAGATCGGGACGCTTCTGGAGCTGATAGAGAGACATAAGGTGTCAATCGCGGCGGTTGTGCCGCCGCTAGTGTTGGCGCTGGCGAAGAATCCGATGGTTGAAAAGTACGATCTGAGCTCAATTAGGGTGGTGCTTTCAGGAGCGGCACCTCTGGGGAAAGAGCTGGAGGACGCTCTCCGGAGCCGCCTCCCGCTGGCCATTTTGGGTCAGGTAGGTCGGTGACTGTCATCATAGTTCTTCTGCATTCTTCACTTCATACATTCCTTTGATTTTTTTTGGTCAAACCATCTTACTCTGTATTTATATGCATCTTATATAGTGTTTTTCGTCTGGGCCATCTCTCATAAGGCCCAGCCCACGTGATATATTTTACAAAGCTAATAGCTAACTAGGATTAATCAAATTTGCATTTAATTAATTAACATATATATATTATTTTGCCACAATTTTATATTTATTTAAAAAAAAATGGTGAATTATCCTCCTTTTTTTTCTGTTAAAGAATTGTCCTCTCTTATTGTCGTCGATGTAATAAAAATTAGGATTATCCTCTTTTGCGATATGATTTTGGATAATTCCTTTTATATTTTAAAATGTGTTTTTATTACTTAAAAAAATAGAATTGGACCAAACTTTTTTTTTATTGCCATTTTTGGACGAAAATATTAAAATGAAGAAAATGTTATTGCTTTAGAATAGAACATTTAAAAAAAAACAATGTAGTGACTTGGGTGAACTTAAGGAGATCAATTGTTTTTGTTGATTGTAATAATGTGGACGTAACTTAATTTTTGTTATGGAGGATATCAGTTGGAGTTGGAGCCTCATAGCCATAGGGCGTGTTCCTTGTCGTGGGTTCGAACTCATTGAGGAAACTGAGTGCCTGAGAATTTTAGATCTATGGGACAATGATCTGAATTCTGACTTCGAGTCCGTACGTAGTTGATTAAGTTTGGGCTTAAATATGGATTAATAGGTTTTTGTTCCATATGACTATTTTTTAGTTTAGGTTTATGATGTTTTTTTTTTTTTTGCTTAGTTTTGGTACCTTTGCAGATTTTCATAGTTTTGGTCCGACTGTTACATTGCGTCCATTTTTTCTATTAAGTGACATGTGCAAGTCACATGATCTACCATAAACTTTCAATTTTTTTCAAATTTGGGGAGTTGACACCCTAAACCTGGTTCAATTTGGGCGAATTGAACTAGGTTAAATGGGTCAAATTTGCCCTAAACCTAGTTCAATGGGTCAATTCCCCCAAATTTGAACAAAATTGAAAGTTTAGGATGGATCACGTGAATTGCACGTGTCACTTAACAGAAAAAATGGACAGAATGTAACAGGACCAAAACTAGAAAAATCTGCAAACATATGGTACCAAAACTATGGAAAAAAAAAACATCATAAACCAAAACCCAAAAGTGGCAAACATCATGAACCAAAAGACATTTTTATTAACAAAGTCGACTTTGAACAAAATAAATTTGAGGACCACAACAAAAATGGTATATGAGTTTGAGGGATCATTCGAGTTTAACAAGACTATTTAAAGTTTTTTATACATATTTTTAGTAAAAGGTAATGCCACTCTGATTTGAAACAGAAATGCTTAATAATCAACATAATTTAAATTTAAATAGGACAATTTTATTTTGCCCAAACATAAGTGGACAATCTAGTAGTTTTTCCTATTATTTATTTTAGCATATGGAAATTAATTAGACCATATTAACTTGTCATGTGCTAATGCTACATGGTTCCACACTTCCTTTTGAGTGTTGGTGGTTGTCATTAAGTTGGGCAAATAATTAATATAATTTTTTTTACAATGGTAAATATAAAATTTTAAAAAAAATAAAATTGACAATAATTATACCACCACAAAAAATTGAGTGGAACATTTACCCCTCATCACATAGTTCCTACACCCATAACCTGACATGTGGTATGTATTTTGAGAAATTCTTCTGTAGCTCGGAGCCAATAGGTGGAGCTTATTTTGTAGCACTACAACCAATAAATATATGATACATGACCATGTGTCAGTCATTTTCTGCCATGTGTCACATGTTTATTGGCAGAAGTGCTACCAAATAAGCTCCACCTGTTAGTTCTGAGTCATAAAAGAATTTCTCATGTATTTTCTGCTTTTGCGGCTCACTTACTGAAGAATTATATGAATGAGAAACAGCAATCCGGAAATAGGAGTGGAGGATCTCCTAAATTCCAGTTGAACTTGATTACTTCGATCAAACCTTGTGTAAAGCAAGAATATCTATTTATAGTAAAGTACTTAAATAACAGACTGTAGAACTAGTAAGATAAATCCTAGACTTTACTAATTGATCAAATAAGTCCTTATAGTTCTACACTTTCTAACTCAACTGCCTAAACCCAAAAATTAAGTAGAACTTGAACTTGGGTAATAATGAATGAATGACTATGCTGCGAAACTGAACTATGTATATACACAAATAATATGCAGGGATATGGAATGACGGAGGCAGGACCCGTGCTATCAATGTGCCTTGCATTTGCCAAGCAACCTTTTCCAACCAAGTCCGGCTCATGCGGAACTGTGGTCAGGAACGCAGAGCTCAAGGTCATCGACCCTGATACACATTCCTCCCTCGGATACAACCAGCCTGGCGAAATTTGTGTCCGTGGCCAACAAATCATGAAAGGTCAGAGATGATGTATAAACTTGCTAACTCTACAACTGCTGCAAAATGCAATTCTGGTGTTATTTATATCATCATCATCGTCATGTATTGACAGGTTATCTAAACGATCCGGAGGCCACTGCCAACACCATCGATGCAGATGGCTGGCTGCACACCGGTGACATTGGATATGTGGACGATGATGACGAGGTGTTCATTGTGGACAGAGTCAAGGAAATCATCAAATTCAAAGGCTTTCAGGCACTAACACCCTTCTCACTCCCTTTCTTTTTTAGTACTCTATATATATTCAACTGGTATATATATGAACAGCTTGTTGCTAGCTAAACTTTCTGTTTTTGTTTTTGGGATTGTTCACTACTTGAACTAATACTGAAGTTCAATTGACTAACTTCCTTCTTTTTCTTGTTAACTTTAAACTGGAAGACACATGTGCATTGTTGTGTATTTTTCTTCTAGCAAAATGAACGGAGCTAGCAAAATGCACTAATATATTACTAACCTAGCCAAATAATGCACACACAAAAAACCCGCAATAATAATGACAGATCGATCACAAATTCAGCTAGTAATTTGATATTTAACCCTAATTTACGAACTAGTTAAGTAAGCTAGCTTGTTTCTTCTTCCTTCCTGTACACCAACTAATTGCAGCTAAAAGTCATAGATTATCTCAAAATGCAGGTGCCACCAGCTGAGCTCGAAGCCCTCCTAGTTAGCCATCCATCCATTGCCGATGCTGGCGTTGTACCGTAAGAAAAATCCCAATTTAACCACTAAATTCTAGCTAGTTCTAGGTAGAGTTGTTAATATTCAATATCTTCATTCATCAACAGGCAAAAGGACCAAGTCGCTGGGGAAGTACCGGTTGCATTTGTGGTACGGTCCACCATCAATGATGCGGAAGTCACCGAAGAAGCTGTCAAGGAATTCATCGCGAAACAGGTATTATATAGGGTTAAGAACCTATGAAAGGTCTGAACTGTCACCCATGTTAACGGGAGAGGTCTGAAATTTAAAAAGTTAATAACAGAGGTCTGAAATTTCTGTTTTGTTGATAACAGCGGTCTCCGTTAGTTTTTTCCGTTAAAACTAACGGAAGTTGGTCACATGCTTGGCATGTGACCGGAAATAATTTTTTTTTCCAAAAATGCCCTTCTATCAAGTGTGCCCCTCACATGCTTGGAGTGAAAAGACCAAAATGCCCTTGAAGCCACCACGGTACTCCGGCGACCACCAATCGTACTCCGGCGACCACCACCGTACTCCGGCGACCACCACCAAGGCTCCGATTGGGCCAAAATCGGAGCCACCGGCCCCGATTGGGCTCCGATCGGAGCCCCCGGCCCCGATTGAGCTCCAATCGGAGCCACCGGCCCCGATTGGACTCCGATCGGAGCTTTTTGGCCCCGATCGGAGCTTTTTGGCCCAGGTGGTGGCCGGAGTCGGGTCGCCGGAGCCGAGGTGGTGGTCGTCGGAGTCGAGGTGGTGGTGGCCGGAGTCGGGTGGTGGTGGCCGGAGTCGGGTGGCGGTGGCCGGAGTTTGGTGGTTTTAATTTGACTTTAGGGGTAAAATTGTCACTTCACATTTACTTAAATAAGATATTAAATAAAACAAAATATTAAAGGGGCAAAAATGTCATTTCACACAATTCTGTTAAATTTAACCCTTAAAATGGACGGAAAACCTCAAATCAACAAAATTGAAATTTCAGACTTCTGTTATTAACTTTTTAAATTTCAGACCTCTCCCGTTAACATGGGTGATAGTTCAGACCTTTCATAGGTTCTTAACCCTATTATATATATATATATATATATATATATATATATGTTATTGTTGTATTAGTTTCAGTAGATGTTGAATTGGATGTATAAAGGTTTGGTTTGGTTTGGTTGGATTGGATGTAGGTGGTGTTTTACAAGAGACTTCACAAGGTAATATTTGTGCATGCTATTCCAAAGTCTCCTTCTGGGAAGATACTGAGGAAAGATCTAAGAGCCATGTTAGCTCCCCCTCCTACTACTACTCCTTCTTCCTGACCTGTACAGACTATGTAGTCTGTGTTTGTTCAGGCACAATTGCCAGCTATCATTCTTATTTCCCTGTTGTCAGTGTACCAGTAAGTTGCAGCTAGCTTAACTGAGAAGGTCCACAATGTCTGATTACCAAATCTTTTTCTCTTTTCTTTTGGTGGCATTTGATTGGAAATTGTTGTTGATGTTCATTGGAACTGGAAGGAAGCAATAAATGTAGTATCTGGTTTGTCTGGTTGTTTTTATAGCATTCTTATAATTTTTTGTTTTTGTTTGAGTTAATGCTGAAAAT
This sequence comes from Clarkia xantiana subsp. parviflora, assembly GCA_036873135.1. Taxonomy (NCBI): domain Eukaryota; kingdom Viridiplantae; phylum Streptophyta; class Magnoliopsida; order Myrtales; family Onagraceae; genus Clarkia; species Clarkia xantiana. Next base: position 4,356,042 of record JAPTYO010000014.1, read on the forward strand.
GTTGCTTTTCTGTTATCAAGCAAGTTAATCAAAATTAGGGTAAATGATTTATATAGTTGCACCTACATGTGGTTAAATGCACAAACCATGGCTGTTCAATCTAATTTTGCAGTTCTTTTTGACAAACTAACAAATTTACCCTTTTAATTTGCTTTTCTTGGTTGGACTTGAACTCGAACCCTAAAAAAATGCCGAACGTATTTAGTTCATCATCAGTCATCACTCTTTTCAATGGCATAGGTAAAATGGTGTTTTTAACCTAAATTGTGTCACTCAAGTGTATATTTAACAAAAATAACTAACTGCCTTTAAAATTTGGTGCATGAAACATGTTACAACTAGGGTGGTGCGAATAACAAGGTCAAACATGTATATGCACTCAAAAATTAGTATGATAAAACATATATTATATCATATGATTACAAGGGAGAGCTTAACAAACAAACTGAATCTTAACTGAACCATCAATTAAGGTTTCTAAAGTACACAAAGGCAAAAACAAGTAGAGCACTAGGTTGTTTCATTCCCATCTAGTCTATAGCAGATAACAATGTTACTACGAAATTAGGAACATTTCATTTTGTTCTTTTCTTGATGATGATGATAAAAATCCTTACTTTTTTCTCAACAGCAGCTATTCTGATCTATTCTTCAACCATAGCATCACCTACTGCTTGTGGTGTAACTGCTGCTGCTGACTTGGAGGATTTCCTTTTGCCTTTACCTGAAATCAACCCCCACACACAATTCAGTGGGCAATCAAGAGACCATTCAACTATAGAAGTGGTTCGGAACTTTTGGAACCTTGCAACTGAACCTATACAACTAAATCTGATTGCAAGCTAATTAATAGATATGCTATCCAATTTCAAACCCTATTTCTATATATATAGGCATTTGAAACTTGAGATAGCAAAATGTTCTTTCTTAAACTCCAGTTAGCAATTCATTCGACCGGCCAAGGATCGGCTAGCAATTTGATAACTAACCCTATGTATAAACAGTATATGTCATGAATCATTATGAAATTCTTCAAAAAAGTAAGAATATGAATGAATGTAATGAGTCCTACTGAGAAAAGTAAGTAACCCTATGTATAAACAGTATATGTCATGGATGATGATGAAATTCTTCGAAAAAATAAGAATATGAATGAATGTAATGAGTCCTACAGAGAAGACTGACTGGCTTACCTTTCTGTTGCTGCTTGGAGCGTTTAGTATTCAGCTTCACTCCTTTCTTCATGCTGAATGCCTTGGGGGCAGGCGCTGATTTACCGCTACCTATTTTTGATACCAGAATACATATATGTAAAAATGTATTAAGCTAATTCAGATGCTTCTCATTGCCTTTACCAATCGCCACACCACAATCACATAATCATAGAAGCAGATTTCACACTTTTCTGAATTAACTGAAACTGAAAGAACAAGAGATTCAATTCAATATTACCTTCAGGTTCAGCAAGAGACATCTCTACATCCTGCATGGTGATGAGACCCTTTTCAACAGCCTCCTTCTGATCCTGCAATTATTGTTGCATAGCATATTAATAAATTGATTGCTTCAGAACAGGAAGATTGACTCCATTAAGAGATTGATTGAAAGATAGAGGAGGAGGAGACGCACTCGACGCCATTTCTTGAGGAGCTTTCGCTGGCGCTTGCCGGACACAGACAGCGGCTGCGGCTTGTGCTTGAGCTTCGCCGTTATCGGATCCCCTTTCTGGACTCTCTTTCTATCGGAGACATACTTTCTTTTCGCTTTCTGCACTACGTTGAACTTCGCCATCTCGCTTCTCCTTCCTCTCTTTTCAGCTTCCTTCGGCTGTTGTAGTGTAAGACTAAAGACTCACTCTGCAATGTCCTTATAAACCCTAAATCGCCCAATTGAATTGAACTTTCAATTCCGCTCTCTGAACCAATCGGTAACCAAATGGGCTTAATATTAGGCTTGGGCTGACTGAAGGAAAAAAATAGCGCATCCCTATTTTTGGGCTTCGTCGTCGCGTGCATAAATAAATAACTATTATGTCCAATCTGCAACAAGAAAAAAATATGTTAGTTATCAACATTCCATCACTAACCATGTGTTTTAGAGGTTAATAATAATGCTTGATTTTTCATATGATTTAGTATCTATTTAGTTATGAAGTTGGAGATTCGAAACCACTTAAGGTTGTCACTTCGTACTTGTAATGACCTGATTAAAATATCAAGTCTCACATAACAAATTACTTGTTGATTTGTATGTAATTGAATAAATTGCTATTTGCCCCAAACATTAAAAAAAAATTATTAGTTATTTACTTCATAACGTGCCTAACATGTGGATGATTTCGTACCATAAAGATAAAAATATTGAATGAGCTAACAATTTGTAAACATGTAAAACATGAAACTTGAGTTATTAAAATGTAAAAAGAAAAAGAATTAGCTAGCAATTTGTTCAACTGCGCAAACACAACCAGTTTGATTAAAAAAAGAGGATTAGTAACAAAATCACAACATAAACTTTGATACAATAATAGTTATTAACTTTAATCATTTAAAACTAACTGTTGAATATGCAATTACAAACCAAATTGCTAAATCCGTTATGATTCATTCGAATTGAACATAAATTTAAAACAATGTCAACTAACCATGTAAACTCTTTTGAAAGTTTTGATGTATACCAGACTGATTTATATAACATATAAATTGAAATACAAAATTGAACTTGTCTTCATGTTGAATTAAAGATAGTAAGCACCAATCAATTTTTTCTTGTAAGGCTCCAACCATTTTAATTCACTACACATTCCATATTGGTATACAATAAAATATCTCACATGGTAAGAAAAGTTTAGGTAAATAATAACAAAACAAAAATTGGTTACATGTAATTTGGATTACGTTTACTTGTTTAGGACTTAGGTGGTTCGGCTATATAAGTTTTTTTTTAAAAAAAAATTGAAGGCAAGAAAAGAAGTAAGGAACAATTTGATCTTGACCTATCTGGAGCTGTCTGATGACGAAGACGGTAGACGAACAGGAAAATTTCTGATTAAACATTCCTCGTCGATCAATCCGTCAATCCCTTGTTCAATTCCATTCTAGAATCCTCAGTACCCTCACCGTTTCTCAATTACTGTTTCTAAACCTTCATCGGACCGAAATTGACCTGCTTCGGCTCCATAGCCTCCTCTCAGGAAAGAGAGATCTGAATAATCTTCACCGGCAGCAAGAAAAATCCTTCTTTGAAGAAGAAGATGATGATGAGGCTGCAAACTTACGCGGCGATTAGTGTGTTTTCTGCCGTTGCACTGGTTTATCATGCTTTCAGCAGTCGCACCCAGTTTTACCCGGCCATGGTTTACTTATCCACCTCCAAGATCAGCCAGGTGCTACTTCTCAACATGGGTCTCCTCCTCATGTGCGTTCTCTGGCAACTCACCAAGCGTCTCTTCCTCGGCTCGCTTCGAGAAGCTGAGGTGGAACGCCTCAATGACCAATCATGGAGAGAGCTCATGGAAATTCTCTTTGTCATCACCATTTTTCGCCAGGATTTCTCCGTTTCTTTCTTGGCCATGGTCACTGCACTGTTGTTCATCAAAGCTCTCCATTGGATGGCCCAGAAGAGGGTTGAGTACATTGAGACCACGCCTTCTGTTCCTTTGCTGTCTCACTTTAGGATTGTCTCTTTTATCGGATTTCTGCTCTTTGTGGATTGCATTTTCCTCTACTCTTCCCTCAGATATCTCGTTCGGACTCGCCAGGCTTCGGTCACCCTGTTCTTTGCATTCGAGTAAGCTAGCAACCAATACTTTCTTCACTAATTCTTTGCTTGCCGGTGAAATGAAATCAATAGTTTTATGTGCCCCAATTGCATATGTTGAACTTGAAATGGCATTAACTTTACTGTTTAGGATATGACTCGAGCCACACTGCTGATCTGAATATCAACTGAAATGGGAATAATCAATAATTAACAGATTCCACACTAATGTTCAAGTGCCACACTCATGTCATCATTGTCAGAACCTGCTATGATTCTGAAGGGAAGACGCAAGGGGCTGTTTGTATGAATTTCCTTTTCCCTTAAATATATAGTGGCTGTAAGGGCTTGTTTATTAGTGGTTCAATTAGACTAGTTAGTTAGTTAACAAGGGAAACTGGATTATATGTCACTCTTATCACTTAATCACTACTAAAGTAAGAATGTCTCTTCATAGATTGTTTGATCATAAGCACAGCCTGGACTGAGTTGTATTCTGTTTTTCTAGTTGTTAAGGCTCTTCCTTACTAAAATATATTGGAGAAAACTAGAGGCATGAGGTGATTTGCTTTGTACTTCCATTATCTGGACTAACAAAAAAAAAAAAAAGACATCTGGTGTTGTTAATGTATAAAGATAAACTCCTTTGATTCTCAGGTACATGATTCTGGCTACTACGACAATGTCCATATTTGTCAAATATGTCTTCTATGTCAGCGACATGCTCATGGAGGGCCAATGGGAGAAAAAAGCTGTTTATACCTTTTACTTGGAACTTATCCGTGACTTGCTTCATCTGTCCATGTATCTATGCTTCTTCCTTGTCATATTCATGTAAGTGATTTACTAACCTCCACTCCACTCCCTTTTGGACTATTAGTTTCATATGAAATATCTTGGTCCTTTAACTGGGATTGGCCTTTTCCGGTCTCTGGATATGCCTCGGCAGAAGTATGCCATTAAACTGAAACTTTTTTTCTGTATCTAATGATTGTTGTCCCACATGGATTGCATGTCACAGGAACTATGGTTTGCCACTCCACTTAATTAGGGAGCTCTATGAGACATTTAGAAACTTCAAGATTCGCATTGCTGATTATATGCGCTACCGGAGGATCACTTCAAATATGAATGATCGCTTTCCTGAGGCTACTGCTGAAGAGCTTAGTGCGTGAGTATCTTAAAACAAGTTATAAATTTGTCTTGAAACAAACTTGCTGAAAAAAGTAGAATTAAATATTTAGTTGAATCATTTGTGCAGTGCCGATGCAACCTGCATTATTTGTCGTGAAGAGATGAGCAGTGCAAAGAAGTTACTGTGTGGGCATCTCTTTCATGTGCATTGTCTCCGATCATGGCTGGAGAGGCAAAATACATGCCCAACCTGCAGAGCACCTGTTGTACCAGCAGAAGCTGGGAGTCGTCATGACCAACACTCTAATGCTAATCAACAATCTGGTAAAATAAATATGAAATACTTGAATCATTTTCGTAAAAAAAAATTGTCTCAAATATGTGATGTATCAAAGAAACATTATATTGGCTTGCTATCATCTAGTTTGTTAACCTGATGTTTGCACGAAAGAAATTGGGCTTTTCCTTTCCTTTGAGCACTGTGTGGATGACTCAAAGTTATGTTTCTGAAAATGGTGATAGGTTCTGCTGCTGCTCCATCCTCAGGTAGTAGCGTGCAGACAGAGGGAGCCACTCCTCTGACTAGGCATCAGGCCAGACTCCAAGCCGCTGCAGATGCTGCATCGCTTTATAGCAAGTCATTTGTGTATCCTTCACCAAATCCAAATGTATTGGCATAGTATGTGATAATCTTTTGATTCATGTAATATGTATGTATATTCCATCTTTTCCTCCTCAATTTGGACTGATGAGAGTTTTGATTGACTTGCAATGCATGTTTCTGTTGAGCAGCGGGTATGCTTGTCTTCCTCGGGACCCTAGCTCTTCTTCAGATACAGAACCTGCTGGTGATTTGACTCGCACTTCTCCTACTATCCAATGTGCTTTTGTTCCTTTTGCTGCCAGTATGGCATCTGGAGAGACAAATGGGGATGTGTCACAGTTAGAGACTCAGAAAAGGCTACTTCAACAGCAGATTGAGGTATAATTTTGTGCTTGTTTAGTTAAATTAAGCTCATATTCTCATTCCATATATCTCTATTTGGAAATTTCTGTTTACTTATGTGCAGCGTTTAAAAACCAACTTAAGGTGTCGGTTCAATTGACGGGACAAACTTTATTTTGTTGTTTATGACGGATGAATTAGGGTTTAAATACCAAATTGCTAGTTAAACCTGAAGCCAATGTGCTGATTTCTAACTGCACTTTTTTTCTTGCGACATTTTGCTATCTAAATTAATACGTTAGTATAATTTGCTAGCTCTGTATCTTTGTTCCGTTAAGTCTTGGACGAAGAATTCACAAGTATGCATACTTGTCGTCTAGTATCAGGGTGACACATATTCATTTTCTGTCTAAGGCTAAGCTAGTGCATTGCAGTTCAATATTAGTTTTTGGCCGAACACTTAATATTGGTTTAGCTGGTGAAAAGTCGCAAAAATAAGTCGAGCTAACAACCAGCTAATCGGGCACTTAGCTAGCAATTTGGTATTTAACCCATAAACCACTTGTTGAGCTGGTGATAAGTAGACAGCTATAAGAAGTTATGACAGTAAATTCTATTTGTTTTGGTGCTCTTGAGATCATGGTGATATATACAAATATATGCTAGTTAGTGTGTTGATGGAAGATTGCTTCAACTGTATTTAACTCGAATGAAACCATTATAAGATGGCGTACTGACTACTGACGTCAAAAGTGTTATTAACTTACGAGTCCATCAATCCTCATGATCAGAGTTATGTTATTATTATTAAGAAACACAGTTTGTCTGTACTGTGTCCAATGAGTGAGCTTTCTTTCTATACCTTTTGTCCTAAACAAATGAATAAATAGGCGTTGCAGAGGCGGCTTGAACTCGTGGATGAATCTTCAAAAACAGCTTCTGGTGATGAAGGCAGGAGTTGTGGAGACAGCAAAGAGGAGAAGTCTGTTGCATCATCTTGAACTAAAGCTAAGTTGAAGAAAAGAGAAGAGAAAAGAAACCAAATAATGTACATCACTAATCAATACAAAAGGAACTTTCCTGTGTTTGTGGTTGCTGCATCTTTTAACTGGTAGTTGAGTCTTCTTTTCTTTTTTTTCTTCTCGTAAGTTGTCCTAGATGGACCATCAAGAGGGCATCACCTGTGTAGCTCATAGAGAATTGGTTATGAATATTTTTCATTTTGGGTTGTGGCGAATTTAAACTCGAGACCTCTAGAGTCTATAGATGAACTATTGAACTGTTAGTTCATAAAAGTTGTTTCTGTATTATCAGTAGTGGTAGTTTAGTGATTAACAGCACTTACTTCCATGTTGTCTGACTCATATGAGCAGACGAGTAGAATTTGGCTTAAAATGTCGGGTGTTTTAAGAAAAAAAAAAAAAAAAACCTTAAATAGAATAGCTTGAAGCTCATTCCTTTATAGTTGCCAAAGAAAGAACTTATAATGTATCCATGCCACCACATAATATATTACATTATTGGTGTGCATGTGCTTAAGTTATACGCAAGAAATGATGAGGTCTTTGCACATATGAGCCCACGATCCTACTAGGCATCTCTTCAATGCAATTGTGGACTGAATCTTAATACTTTTACCGCAAGATTATAACATGTGATAAGAGTTATAAGGATGTTAGCTTGGTATCTTTTAAATTTTTAAGGGTTTATAAATCTATATTTGTTAAGTTATATTTGACAAAAATTTTATTTCATATTTGTGATATATTTAGTTAAATACGTTTCGAGATGTTAATATTGATCGGATTGATTAATGAAAGTTGACAGAAAAAAATGACAAAATGGAAAAAGATAAGTAGAATATTATAAAGATCATCTTGTCCAAACCTCGAATAAGCTCATTGTTTAACTGCTGAAAAAAATGTGCACAACATGATGCACATATATAAAGATATTATTTTACAATTATGATTAGAATAATATCTTTTTGCATGTCACTTTTTACATGATATTGGCACCTCAACATTTGAAGAAAATTAATGAAGTAACTAATTATAATATCCATGGTTAAAAAAATTATATATATATATATATATATTATTCGTAATATTTAAGTACGTAAAAAAAAAAACTAAAACTTAGCATTGAATAAAAATAAGTATATAGATAAGTAATTATTTCTATTTTAAGATTTTGATAGGTTTATAAATGCAATTGATAAAAACTAAGGGTTAATTAATAAATTGTTAGTAGGATTCTTTTTTTTTTTTTTTACAATTTATAAACTTAGTTTTATTTGTGGATAAATTACAAGTTTGGTCAAATATTATGTCTAATGTGAACAAAATTTATCATGTGGTTTGCACTTGATTAAGGAAAATTCGAAAACTGACTTAACCGAAAGAGTTGCAACCTATGTTACAAATCCAAATTAGAGAGAATATTAGATATACCTAGCAATTTGTCAACAAGCCAAAGTTAAAGCTTGTAAATCATTCAGTAAAATAAAAAAAAGTTCAACTAAAAATTAGAATTAGCAATTTTTCAAATTAACTAAACTAGACCTAGCAATATGAATGAACTAAATTTGAAAACTGACTTAACTAACAAACTTGCTAGCCAGTGACTAATGTCTAATAGTCGTATCCCATCAAATTAGACATAATGTTCGATATAAATAACAATTTATCAGCAAATACAACTTTAAATTAGTAAATTATTCAAAAAAAAAAAAATCAACGAGGCTAACAATTTGATAATTATTAAGCCAAAAACTAAACATTATTTATTGCTTTCCCTATCCGAATAAATAAACCATGGTCTATCTAAAAAGGTTAATACATAGTTTAGTTATTTACATTTATCTATGCGACTGTTTGGTTGAAACGTGTATTATTTATTATTTATATTTTCAAATATAATTATTCGGTTTGGTACAATTTAATAAAATGTTAAAAATATCCTTTATATATTAATTATTCATGTTCTTCATATTTTTCATTGTATACTCAGTTTCGGCTGAAACCAAGCCGCAATTGTTTAATCACAACTTAATAGGAATCTCTAAAATTAACGCTCTTTCCACAAAATATCATATCGTAGAAACAGAGGAAGAAGAAAAACTCTACTAATTAACCTACCTAGCTGGTCTTTAACAAAAAAAAAAAAAACTCTGGTCTGTCAAGTTCGATTATTCTCCTCTCCTTCTTCCTGCTGGAAAAGCTATCTGCGATCAGATCAGCTACTTTTTTTCCGACTGCTGCTTGTTTAACCTTCTGCGGTCCTCGCCGTATCTCTCCGTCGCTGGTCAATCTCTTTGGCCTTAAGCTTGCCCAGAGTCGACGCTAGTAAGCACGAGATATGGGGCAAGCGTTTCGTAAGCTCTTCGATACTTTCTTCGGCAACTCTGAGATGCGGGTATGCTCTCTCTCTCTCTCTATTAGCTTGCTCGATCGGCGAGCTACAACTTTGTTATTATATGTACAACTCTATCAGCAGCATCAGAACTATTCTTCTGTATCTCTAATTAATCTGAATTTCATCGGCCATCAACGAGCTTAGCAGAAATTGCCCTTCAGTGTATAAAGTTTGTCGCCCTGTAGTGCCTGCTACAGCTGTTAAATTGTGCTTGAGCCCTGAAATTACAATTGGACCTAATGCTATGGAGTGGTAGAATGTAACGTTTCTGTTGCTCCGATTAATGGAGTTCGTATTTCTACTTCCTACGAGAATATCTGTTGGAAAACAAGAAAAACGGTGTAGGTATAGACGTGTTTCATGTAATGTTGAACAATCCATACAAGGACAGGGTGCAGAGTAGGCATCCTTCCCAGTTTATGAATAAAACCTACAATATGAGCAGACAATAGATAGACTTGCTTACTTTAGCTTATTCCAGCTGTGGAGGGTATTTTCTTAATGGCTACGCCTATGGCCAATCCCTTGTCAAAATCTCAGAAAGCTATAAGTTGTGAACGTGAGATTCCAATTGTTAGCTTTGCTTGCGTTTTCCATGATTCTACTTTCTTATCTGCTCAAAGGATAATCTGGATCATAATTTGGTATTCAAATGATGACAGAAGTCCCATCTAAGGTAAACTATTGACCTTGGCTCAGTGGCTGACCTACCATGAGTTGTTTCTTGAACATGGTTCGTGGTTTTTTTATTTAGATTCTAACACCAAGAGTTAGGATACATTGTTTGATTTTGCTGCTAACTGCACTATGGATGTTTGCTCTCCGAAGAATGTGATATGCTACTTAGATAATTGTTTGTTTGGTTTGCTTTTTTGCTTTTAGGTAGTGATGCTTGGCCTGGACGCAGCTGGCAAAACGACCATATTATATAAACTACATATTGGTGAAGTCTTATCAACGGTACCTACAATTGGTATGGCTATTTTCTCTGATTACTTTTTTTTTTCTTTATGCATGGATGGCCACAAGTTGCAGTTGGATTGAAGTCATAATTCATGCTTATTTTTCTCTTACGTTTCAATCATGCTGACTTAATCACCTGAGGCATCCAATTTTCAAGGTTAAGCTGAAATTGCAAATAGCAGGCTCTACTCTACTAGTTTAACTTTCTTGGATTTGTTACCTAGCTGAACCTGATTATGTTTGTTTTTCTGGACTTTGAGATATCTGCATTTTTAGTGCTTCTTTATGGTTCCATCTTTTGATGAAACAATATGTATTGTATGAAATTACCAAGTAACACACTTTTCAAAAATGGATTGCCATACAATAAAAGAAGGTAATCTATTACATCCACGTACACTTAAAATGATCATGGAGAAAGTTCCACCGTTGCAATGGAAGAAAGAGTAAACCTTTATCTTTGGCACAGTTCAAGTGGCACTGTTTGAATTTCATCATATATGAACTTTCTGTAATTTCATTTGGAAGATTGACCTGATAAAGATATTTATGAGGTGAACAATCGAATTAGGTATATTTTATTCTGAAGTGCAATGCTTTGGCTAATTAAGGCACAGTGAGATTTTGTTGCATATATACGCCATCTCTTTTTGGAAAACTAGACTAAATTATGCCATTGATAAATTAAGATAAGATAGAAGGCCTCGCGGAACTTTCTTCTTCGGCTCTACATGCTTTTCTTTTAGTTGCATATGTGATTTGTAGCTTTCTGGTTCCAGATAAGATCTCCTTGAGAAAACTACAATATTATGCGTAGAAAAGTAGAGAGTACTGTTTTAAATATGAAATCTACGGAGGTCTTAGAAAATTGCTTTACGACAACTACTTTGCATGTCTCTTATTTTTTTTAGGACATTAAGTTCTAGAATTTGCTTACACTCACTGGATGAATTGTTGTTGACAACATTGTGTGCCTTAGAAAGATTACTAGTGAAGAAGATGACTGCGAACTTATGTGTTTGATTTCAGTATGTCTGATTGGTTGTATCACTTGAGCCAAGTTGGTCAAAGTACTGATACTTTCTCTTTTATGATATTTGCGTCAGTTTCATTAATATATGTGCTGCGGGTTTAGTTTTATTTCGGGAATATTCTCCCTATTTTTCATTGCTGAGAGTGCAGTTTTTCCTTTTTAGTTTCACTTTGAAAATGGCCTAATGGAATGCCTTTCTGCTTGTCAACCGTGGTATAACTATCTGAAGGATTCAATGTGGAGAAAGTACAGTATAAAAATGTCATGTTCACTGTTTGGGATGTTGGGGGACAAGAGAAACTCAGACCACTTTGGAGGCATTACTTCAGTAACACAGATGGATTGGTATGTTGTAATATCTTATTATCCCAAGAAAGCAAGCAACTTCACTTCACTCGATCTTCCATGCTGCTTAAATGTTTACAAAGGAAGAAAGTAATAGTCTTTGCTGCAATGCAGATATACGTTGTTGACTCCTTGGACAGAGAGAGAATAGGAAGGGCAAAGGCAGAATTCCAGGTGAGAGTTTCTGATGTTGTTAATATAAATATAGCGGTTTTGTCCGATTTCTGCTGACCTTGTAATGAATGTCCGTCCATCCAATTCCAGGCCATCATAAACGATCCTTTCATGCTCAACAGTGCCATCTTGGTGTTTGCCAATAAGCAGGACATGGTAAGTGAATCGTATTTATTTTATCTTAATAATATTCATATAATTTATTACGATTTCCAAGAAGACTTGAAGGTTATAAAAATAACTGAAAGAAAATGTGGAATAAGAACAGAGGGGAGCAATGACACCAAGGGAAGTCTGCGAAGGACTCGGTCTTTTTGAGCTTAAGAACAGGAAGTGGCACATACAAGGGACTTGTGCACTGAAGGGAGATGGTCTTTATGAGGGCTTAGACTGGTTGGCTGGAACCCTTAAAGAAATGAGAGCAGCTGGATACTCTTCTGCTCTGGGAACATCCTTCTAATCTCTAGCTCAGGTTGGTATCATCTCACCACTTGACTAAACAGTCGTAATCAATGACGAATTTAGGATTTTTCAAAAGGGGGTTCAATATTTAGAAAAATCATACAAAAGAATAAATATTTTGAAATGGGATTTCTAATACCATATTTTATACCATAATTTAATGTAGTTATTGGTAATTTGCATACATAATACTTTTAAGCCACAAAAAAGGGGAAACAAAATGTCCCCATTATATTTAATGGATCTGCCCCCGGCTCATAATAAACCATGTTTTAATTGTTATATATTATTTATTATATGCATTTTTGTTTCTTCTACGTGATGTTATCACTCTGTGATCTATACTGAGAAGAGTACATCAAGAAAGGGATTAGGGCCAAGGTCGGAAGATATGATCAAATGCCTTGGTTCCATATGCTAGTTGAAACTTGAAAGGCTGCTCCTCCTCAATGCGCTCGAGTGGCTACACGGTGTAGTATGTGTTAAGCATATCTTGATAGTAGTCCTATCAGTAAGGCCCAAAATGATACATTTTCCCAGCTTTTTTTGGTAGCCAAGTTCGTTACAGATGCTTAGAATGTACTTACGAATTTTGCTTTCTTGCATTTGCTAATTTATAGATTGATCAGAAACAGAAGAAAGAGGGACACCTCTCTTCCTTCTGTTTCTGATCGATCTATAAATTAGCAATCGCAAGAAAGAAAATTTGTTAGTACATTCTAAGCATCTGTAACGAATTTGTCTACCAAAAAAAGTAAGAAAAATGTATCATTTTGGGACTTGCTATCACAATATGCTTAACACATACTACTTATACTTGAAGACCGATTGTTGATCCGGATGCCTTTCCATCCTTAGTTTATGAACCAATATAACCCGACTTGCTTGTAGCATTTGCCTTATGTTAGCCACCTGCTAATGCTTAACGTTCTCTAAGTGCCGTTCCGCGTCCCTTGGTGCTAGTCTTGTTCTTGTTTTGAACATGGTATTCTAAATGTCTGTTTATTTACTACTGCAGATGTGTGAATTTCTGTTGGGTTGGGGACACATGAAGATTGAAGCTCTTCTCTCTACTCTCTAGTGTTGGGAATTTACTTTTCCTAGTGGAATTGTTGTTATTATATATATATTATCACTAAGAAGAATGTATTTAAGTACTAAATGTTGAATGAGCTTAACTTGATTCCCAGATAGATTCAATCTTTTGGCTAATGTGGCGTTTTTTTGGGTAGAACTAATGTGGGATCTGATTCTTTCTACATATATATTTAGTTATTATTTTTAAGGGTTTGTACTATATTTATAATATTGGTTTAAATGGTCATATATTTAAACAAAGTTGCTTTTGGGCTTATATGTTTTTTTTTTTTTTTTAATTTTTTGTTATACATTTGCGTTTTGTAGATTTTGGTACATCAGTTAGTCAACCGTTAAATTTGACTGTTATATACTTTAATTTTGTACAATATAGTCCCTTAATATATAACCACCCGCTGAAAAAAAAAAAAAACGATGCGAAGCTTTTGCCGACTTTTTTTAAGCAAAGTGAATACAAGAGCAAACCGTTTTTGTTTATCTCCCGCCAAGCCAACCGTCGGAGAAAAGACGAAAGGATACTTCTCGGCCCTCTCAGCCAAACGCCATTCATTCATCACCACATATTTAATTAATAATAATATAATATATATATTTTCATTAGAATAGTAGATAGACTCAAATTGTTTATGATCATTACAAATGAACAAACGAAGTCAAAGAAGCTCAAGTGAGCAGTAGCTCTAGCAGAGCGATGTCCTCATGCCAATCTTCATCTACAATGTCCATCTTCCTCCATAGATCCTCTTCCAGGCTCCATTCACACAGGTGTTGTTGCGTCTTGGACCAAATCTCCGCCTCCAACTTGTCCTCCGCCTCTTCCGTCTTCACCTCCGCCAACCTCATCGCTGCTGCCGCCAGGAGCTCCGGCTCCCTCCACCTCCACGGTGCCGTCACTTCCGCAATCACTCATCTCGCCGTCACTGCCCTCGCTATCGCATCCGGAGCATGCCTCTCCACCAAAGTTGATTTCCTCTGGCCTCGACTCGAGGAACAGCCCGGTAAATAACCGCTTCTCTTCCTTGACACTTCGACGACGGAGATTCTCCTTTTCTTCTTGCCTGATTTTGGCTTTATTCATCTTATTCGTTGCAGGTTCGATTGAATTGGATGGAGTCGACGTAACTGGTTATCCCATCTTTAACGATTCTAAGGTATAATTTCTCCTTATCTACTTGATTAAGGATTCAATTCCTACACTCGGTTAGCTCCATTTGCACCTCGTTCTGTTAAGGCAGGTACGGAAAGCCATTGATTTCGCCAAAAGAGCCCATCACGGGCAGTTGAGGAAAACTGGAGACCCTTATTTAACTCATTGTATCCACACTGGGCGAATCCTAGCCATGTTGGTTCCTGCAAGTGGCAAACGAGTATGTGGCTCCATGATCCTTCCCTCCAACTCCTCCAGTGTAGTTCTTATTGAGAGATAGTATTACTTGCGCATTTTGTAAGCTCAAACATATTCTTAAGCAGGCTGTTGATACTGTTGTGGCTGGAATTCTCCATGATGTTGTTGATGATACATTTGAGAGTCTGCGGAGCATTGAACAAGAATTTGGTGAGGATGTAGCAAAGTTGGTAGCTAGGGTCTCCCGCTTAAGTTACATCAATCAGGTACTCTACTTGCTCGTCACAGTTGAAATGGTTGCTCCTTTTTCTGTGATGTTCATTTTATTTTCTTCCTTTTAGTTTATGCTTTACCTGTTCTTCTCCCCAGCTATTAAGGAGGCACCGTCGCATAAACATGACCCAGGGTGACTTTGGTCCGGAGGAGGTATTAAAGAAGCTAAACTTCGTGTTCAACAACTACTGAACACCTATTTTCAGTTCACGTGAACATCAATCTTGTTTCATCTAATGCAAATATTGAACATGTTACCTGATTAAGTTGTTTCTTGAAGCTATTGGTCAGTTCACGTGAACATCAATCGTGGCTTTCTCGTCCTTCACAGGATATAATATTTTTCTCAAAAGTAAACAGTCGAGTAATCCTAGGTTGCTGATGCAAAATTCAGTGCCAATAGAGTAACCTTCAATGAGAAGCAGTTATTATCTTACAGAAACTGGTTGACTCTAAGCTTATCCTAGGCCCACATACTCTATTCATTCTGCTCTTAAGGTATTTATCTGCTGCTTCTAATCCTGGCAGCATGGTCCATCTTTCAGGCAGATAATCTAAGGGTTATGCTATTAGGCATGGTTGATGATCCACGGGTTGTCCTCATCAAGCTAGCTGATCGACTCCACAACATGAGAACCATGTATTTCCTCCAAAAGTTTCTTCCATAATGAGTGTTACATTGTTTTCTTGGTCTAATGTTATTTTCGTTTGTTATTTCAATTTCTTTGATAATCCTGCATGCTGGTAATCTTTCCCTATTCTTGAATGTTAAGAAGGCATTGAAATGCATGATGTCTCATTTTGTACTGCTTCCTTTCTTTCACTGCATGCCCTGACTTGTTTACTGCAGTTTGCCAAAGCCTGAACCCTTTTCTCTCTTACATATCAGATCTATCATAACATGCTACATAGAAGTGTACCTACTATATTGCTCATGGTTTCTAATGCAGCTATGCTCTTCCACTACCAAAGGCTCGAGCAGTTGCACAGGAGACTTTGGTTGTTTGGTGCTCACTTGCTTCTAGATTGGGTCTATGGGCAATGAAAGCTGAACTTGAAGATCTATGCTTCGCAGTTATTCAGGTCAGGGCTGGCCTTTATATGCAAGTCTCCATAAATTCTACTAGCTTGGGTTGACTACTTTGTCCGGTTTTTTAAGCCGTTGTGCTATATTTTGAGAGATATTTGGATCATAATAATAATCTTCAGTCTTCTTATCACTTTTACCCTCACTGGATGTTTGTCCCTCATCTCTACCGAGTTACCATTGCACAGATACTGAATCTTGATATTTCGAACATTTCAGCCAATACATTCCAGAAAATGGTTATAGGTATCCGCAAACCATTTTAGATTCGAAGTCGTCTCGACTGTTTATGTGGAGAGATATTGTCTAAAGAAGATATAGTTCTGAAGCAGAAATCTATTAGTACAACCTCCTTCATATGTTGTGTTGAATTTGTGAGTGTTCTTGGTGGGTTTTATGCAAAATCATCTAAAAATGGTGTTTCTATCTGTCATCACCATTTGTTGCATTGTAAGCTGAAGGTTCTTCTGCACTCCATCCTAAGACATGCCTTGTTGTGGAACTTTATTCTTCATCTAATGGTGCTTAACTGCATGCCATGCATTCGCTAGTCATATTTCACGTTACTTTCAATGTATAACGAATGTGCCTGAGCAAGTTGCGAACCATAGTTAACTTAGCTTGTGGAAGAAGGTATTCTCAAATTTAGTGGTTCAAAACATTCATACTATTTTCCATGGTGTTTATGTAGCCTGAAGTGTTCAGGAAGATGCGAGCTGATCTAGCTTCAATGTGGAGCCCTAGCAATAAATCAGGAAATAAGAGAAGGATGCTAGCAAAGGCTATCGTTCAATTCAGTGAGGAGAAAAATTCATCTTCCGACAATGAGGATGGTGTACATATAGATGAGAACTTGAAAAGCATGAAGGTAAAACCTGTCCAAAATGTCTGTTGCTTATTTGGGTTAAAGATCTCTTTGGGTGCTTATTGACATCAAGGATATCGCCAAGGTGTTGGTTAGAGAATCGGAACAACGAGAAGATGTTCATTTCACTTAGCTTAAAGATAAACAACTCTAGGAGACATTGTATAGGAAAAAATGGCACAGTCCCCCTAATGTTTCACACTTTCACTCAATTTGGGGATACTCCTAAAGTTCACTTTATTAGCCATTCCCTTTTATTTTATGGAAAAATGTCGCTGTTATGTTACGCATAGTCCCATTTAGTTTTGAAGAGTCAGTGCATGTGCCTTGGACGTGACTTGGACATTGCAAAAAGACAAGAATGCCCTTGTTTTTACAAAAAAAAAAAGAGAGAGAAACAAATTAGAAAAGGTAGGAGGTGGGAGGTCGGACTGCTAACAAGCCCTCTGTGGCTCCACCTGTAGCCTGGAGGCTCATATGAGCCAGAGGCACAAAAGGCTTTGATCTTGCACAGAAAATGGATGAAGTTCGTTTCAAGCTAATGGTTTTTTACTTCCTCGGTGAATTAGTTTCAAATGGAAGGTCGTATAGATTAAAGTATATTTGTTGAAGTAGCTAAAGTCTTTGCACGTGGTTCTCGTAAATGCTAAGACAAATAGCTTATTGCGGTTATTAATTTTGAAGAAATTGTCCTACTGCATTTGCTTTCTGAAAATTTCCCCCAAGAAACCTCACTTATTGTTAGTTTGTATATTCTTGTAGGATCTTTTGGAAGCGGTAGTACCTTTTGACATTTTGACAGATAGGAGGAAAAGAAGCAAGTATATCACTGACATTGGAAACAATTCAGAGAAGCTCTCTAAAGCCAAGGTAGTTCAGGACGCTGCCGTTGCTTTGGCATCTATGGAAGTGTGCGAGGAAGCACTTGAGCGTGAATTGCTCATATCAACTTCGTATGTCATGTTTTCTTTACCCTTTTTTTGTCGTTTAAATAGTAGTTGCCAAGCACCACCCAATGTAGAGAAGAGGTGTTACTTCTATTAATTCATTCAGAGGTATTAGACTAGTAGATGTGTTCCAATTTTTTTATCTTTCTCTCTCTGGTTTTGCAGGTATGTCCCTGGTATGGAAGTAACTCTATCTAGCAGACTCAAAAGTCTCTATAGTATCTATTGCAAGGTATCTTCTGGTGTTGTGCTCTACAAGCACTAAGATGAAAAATGATTTCCTCCATCACTATTTTTTAACCCACGTTATTTTTGTGGTTGGACAACTAATATCTTCTTTAGAAAGGTTCATATGAAGCCATCAATCTGGGAGATATAAGTTCATTCTACAAAATTTTGAGTCTTACTGGAATTCTTTGTCCATCATTTTCTAATCTACCATTTATCAGATATCTAATCACCTTTTCTTAGAAACTTGGTCATGATCTGTGGAGAGTATAAGATTTTCGCTCTAAAAAACTACCGTTCTGTCTACTTATTGAAGAACTTGTATCAAAATGCCATCATATGCCTCTGCTTTCCAGCAGCAAATGATTGCCTTCTTGCATTTTGTTTCCTAGTTGAAGCATTGCGGTTTTTTGAATCTTCTGTTCCAACAGATGAGACGGAAAGATATCAGCATCAATAAAGTATATGATGCCCGTGCATTGAGAGTGATTATTGGAGACAAGAATGGAACTCTACACGGGCCAGCAGTTCAATGCTGCTATAGTTTTCTTGATATAGTTCACAGGTAAATGAACGTGAATTCCTTAAATCCATTCTCCCTATAACATGAAGTAAAAAATATGTACCCTAAGGGTGCGCTCCTAGAATAATCTCATTTGTTGTGCAGCAAGGCATCTTAATATACTAGAACATATATAGCTCACTCTTCATTTTTCTCTTAATTGAGCAGGTTCTGGACCCCTATTGATGGTGAATTTGATGACTACATAGTTAACCCAAAGCCAAGTGGTTATCAGGTCAAACTTCTACCACTTGCATATTGTGTAGCATTACTAGAAGAACATATTATGTTAATATTTAAATTGTGTAGACCTGAAGCTGTATGAATCAACATGTTTACCTTGGTTCTTTGGGTGTAAGATTTGTCTGAAGTGGTGCTTTTCTAATCTTTCGATTGATCATATGCTGCATGTCCTTGTTTGTTGCAGTCTCTGCACACTGCTGTACTAGGTCCTGATAGTTCAGCTTTGGAAGTTCAAATAAGAACCCAGGTATAAAACCAATCTCTTGTCGGTTTTTTCACAGATTCGTCTGCTGCTGTAGCAACTATTCTTTGTATGCTATTTTGCAGAAGATGCATGAGTATGCTGAACATGGACATGCTGCACATTGGCTCTACAAAGAAACAGTCAACTTGTTGCCATCCGTAAGCAATGAGGACGAGCCGGAGTCCTCATTTCTAACCGAAAGCCGAGAGGACGATGAAGAATCAGTTGTGGAAGAAGATCGTAAGTTCGAGAAGTATGGTGGCCTGAAACCTGGCCATCCAGTCCTCAGAATAGAGGGAGGTCACTTGCTAGCTGCTGTTATAATCAGGTAAGGTAAAATTACAATAACTATGATTTGTTGGCTGGGAGATGTGATGATGAATACATTCAGCTCAACCCTGATATTTTCTATATATAAGTAAATGAACAGTGTAGACAAGGGTGGGAGAGAGCTACTTGTTGCAGTAAGCTTTGTATTGGCAGCTTCTGAAGCAGTTGCAGACCGAAGATCTTCATCCCAAAGAAACCGTTGGGAAGCTTATGCAAAGCTGTATAAAAAGGTCGGTTTCATTTTTACGGTGGTTGATTTGTTTAAAACCTAAACAAATCTTGAAACTGGTTGATTTGAGTGATGTATGTTGCATGGCAATAGGGAGGGCCACGTCGGTCCAGGATATGCCACTAGGCTTGAAATAATAGTTGTGAAATATAAGAGTCGGTAATTGCAGTAGTGTTAAAAATCGATCCCTCTACATTAAAAATTCCCCAGTCAAGGTAGTTTGTGCATCCAGTTTATTTTAGAGTTGACTCAAGTTCAAGCCAGCTAGATATGCTACGATGCACCCACTAAACCCGGAGTCCTGGGTCAGTCACTGCATGATAACAATAACCAACTCTAGTGGTAATGCTGGCAGGTGTCTAATGAGTGGTGGTGCCAACCTGGACATGGAGATTGGTCTACATGCCTTGAGAGGTACACACTTTGCCGGGACGGTATGTACCACAAGGTATGTATGTAATTAAATGCATGTATTTGTATAGCAAGGAAGTGGAGATTGTGCATGTATATTTTAAAGAGGGGAGGTGATTAAATTGCAGCAAGACCAATTTGGACGGTTCCTTCCAACATTCATCCAAGTTATTGAGTTGACAGAGCAAGAAGAAAGTGAATACTGGAGAATTGTATCAGCTGTTTTCGAAGGGAAGCAGATTGACTCTACTTTTCAATCAAAGCAGTCTGGATCAGGTTCAGGATTGAAGAGTAGTTCGAGTTTGGATTCAGTTGCTAGGGGGATCATGAATAACAAGGTAGATTGGAAAAAGGCATAATAATAAGAAGGGTTAAGAACCTATTTAGTGTCCCTGATTTACCCTATGTTGCTTTTTGATGTCTCAGGATCGAATTGTTGATTTTGGGTGTTCTATGTTTCATTTTGGTTGCTTTTCGGTGTGATTACCTTAGAAAAGTCAATTCGGCGAAACCAACTTATCAAATTCGAACTCCACCGAAAGACGGCCAATATGAAACCTAGGACACCCAAAAGTAACAATCTGATCCTGAGACACCAAAAAACAACACAGGGTAAATTTGGGACACTAATAGGTTCTTAATCCTAATAATAATGGTTCCCTTCTGTTGCGACGACATAATAATTGAGTGGATGAATCGTATTTGATTCGAGCAGGTGCAATTGCTGAGGACAATGCTGCAGTGGGAGGAGCAGATGCGGATAACCACCCCGGCTTTAAAGAAGAAAGGGGATGAACATGATGGTGGTGAAGTGGTGATTGTGTGGTGGCCTCACGGTGAGATAATGAGGTTAAGAAGTGGGAGCACTGCTGCTGATGCAGCGTGTCGAGTCGGCCTTGATGGAAAGTTTGTTGCTGTTAATGGCCACCTTGTCCAGCCCAGTACCGAGCTCAATGATGGGGATGTTGTCGAGGTTAGGGTCAGGGTCTGATCTGATGTTATTATCACTCACTGGCTTTAATTGATCAAATATATGTTTATCAACGGGTTAATGTATGTATCTGGTGAATATATTCTTATAATCTTTGTATATTAATTATCTCTTATGTATATGTAGACAGCACAAGCAGAAATTAGATTGGTAGATCAATTTTGATGCCGAGGAATGGAACTAGAAGTTCAGTTAAATCTTAGTTATAGTGAAGTTGTAGATACCTGCCTTGGGTATCACTCAACTTCCATAGAAAGAAGGTAAAAGGCTCTTTTTGTGTCATTGTTGGGCCAATATTTACTTTTGGGGCCAAATATTATTTTATACGCTTTTGGTGCAACTGTTAGTTAACGGTTATGTTTGACTGTTAAATAGTTTTATTTTGTTCAATTTAGTCTCTAGTCTACTTCCGATCACTGTCAACAGTATTTCGGCTACCGCTCAAGGCCGCCAGAAGCGGAGCCGTCCGGCCTCGATTGGTGGTCACCGGTGGGGTTGGATGGTGGCTGGCGGCCTTGTGCAGGTTCTGGCGGTCTTGAGCGGGGGCCGTAATATTTTGGGCGGTGGCCAGAAGTAGATTATGGACTAAATTGAATTAAATAAAACTATTTAAAGGTCAAACTTAACCGTTGACTAACGGATGCACCAAAAGTTTATAAAATGCAAACATATGTCACCAAAAGCTTACAAAATAAAATATTTGACGCCAAACGCCAGCATTAACCAAACATAACACCAAAAGACCATTTAAGCCTAAAAAAGTTTAAAAATATTGATCAATACTTACAATTACAAATGCTCTCTGCAAATTGTATATATGTATTAATGTAGGACCATTACAAAACCAATAATATATATTATGATTAATAATGGGAATTTAAAAACACTGGATATATTTAATTTCCAATAATTAAAAATGCATGATCATTGAAGGCCATAAACTAGCAAAGCTCCGACTGCACCGAGACCGGCGACCAGGCCGATAATAACTCCGACAGGAGGCAACCCACCGCCAATTGCTTTCCCGGTGTTGACGTCGTACTTGGCAAACCTCTTCTTTGGTGCTTGACATTGAGGGCAGTCATATGTATCCGGCTGCCATGCATTTAATTAAACCAACCATTATTTTATAACACTAATCAAATATCTCATTATAAATATGTCGAATTTTTTTCACTTGCCTGTTCATCGAATGGCTTTGACAAGGTGTAAATGTATCCACAGTCCAAGCATATATGGGTAGCTTTAGCCTACACGACACCAAACACGTACCATGCATGAATCCCGTTATTATCTCAAAATTCCCGTTAAGACGATAAATCTTACTATCTATCTTAATTTTTTTTTTATACATATAGTAAACTCTCTTTACAAAGTTATAAATCCATCATCTATTTATGTATGTACCTTCTGAGCATCAGTGAGCTTCCTTCCAAAACGCGGAGGAGCTGGTCGCTTCGGTAGCCGCTTAACATCCACGTCAACTCCCCTAATATTATTTATCAAATTAATTAAGATAAAGATACATAACAAAAAAAAAAAAAAACCGAAAATAAGTAGATGTAATTAGGGTTAATTAGTACCTGCTAACAACAAAGTAGACAGAATCAGGTTTAGCTTGAATAGCAGTTTTAGTGAAACCGAGCTTATCGGCCGGCCATAGCTCATCACCGAAGAAGCTGCTTGTGTATACTACTTGGTCCCCTGTCTTAAGCCCAGCTTTAGCTGCATTTCCTCCTCCATCCACACCCTATATTCATTATATTCATATTAATTCATTAGTATACATATATATAGCTTAATTAATTAATTAATTAATTAAGAGTTTATTGTATAATTACTACGCACAGTGATGACGACGCCGCCACCGGATTTTGGCCCTAATGTGAGGCCGAGCGGCTTGTCAACCTCCACCTCGATGTTCTTGCCGGCAGTCGCCTTCCTCGCACTAATCTCCATTACTCGTCTTCTTCTTCTAATTGCTACATTATTGTTGTTGCCATCACCTGATCTGTTAATGCTACTCTTCTCAAGGGAGAGGCCTTGAAATGAAGTTTTCTGTGCGGAGTTTAAAGTAAATGATCAGTAAACTGAGACTATGAAATTGAATTCAAGATGTGTTATTATTTGATTTCATCAAACAGAATTACAATTCTTTACCTGGTGGTGGAACTGAGAAGAGACGACGACAGAGCTGGGAGATCGGATGAAGGACGAGGCGGCGCGTGATGATGAAGCGCCTGCAACCACCGCCGGGGCCAACGACGAAGACATTATTATTATATTTATTCTCTTACAATTCCGACGACGGCTTCAAATTAATTGATCCTTGAGGATGAAGAAGATGATGATGAATATAATTATTGGAAGTGGATGAGAGAGAGATAAGGCTTTGGGCAACCACACGCCATTCGATCGCATCGAGTTCAAGTGAAGTGAAGTGATGAGGTGAGTTCCAGCTTGTGGTTGAATGCGATGCCACATCTCTCTCAGTCTCAGGACAGGAGTCACCCCACCAACACAAACTAACTTACAATTAACCCAGCAAAAATAGGAGTAACTTACAATTTTAATTTTTTTTCTTAATAATATATAATTAGTAACTTACTTAAATTATCATATTAAACCGCCATTTTAAGATGGTAATATTTCGTAAGATAAATTCACATTTAGGAAGCGAATTGATTCAAAGAAAGTAATGTTGAAGTGTTACGAAAAAGAGTGACATTCCGCCAAAAGAAGGAAGAGAGTATATTTTAATTACGTTAATATATTGGCACCAATTTCAGTCAGACAATTGCAATTTACGAATTTCGTTAATTTTAAAGGGAAAAAAATAACAGATATCTAATTGCTACTTTAAGAAAAGTATAACTAGCTATTTGCTCCAAAAATAAATTTAACTAGCTATTTGCACTTTTAAAGAAAATTCAACTAGTTATTTGATATTTAATTAGTAAAATAAATCACAATCCGTTAGGATTTGAAAAAAAACCAACATCTTAATCAAAAAAATCATCACAATATGAGGGAATATTAAAGCGTAAACCTCTACCATGAGATGTAAATTTGACACCGCTTCTGGATTGAAATTTGAACATGAGCACTATATATATATATATATATATATATATATATATATATATATAACTATGATTAGTTTTAGTATGGAACCATATTTATATAAATAGTTTTGTTCTATGAGTAACTATCCACACTATCCCATTTCGTTGTTCTTACTCGAAAATAGGAAAGAAATAATTTATTAAGTAGTACATGTACTATCTTGCTTATCTAGGCTCTAAATCCTTTTTTTATATTTCACGTGATGCAAATCATGGGTTATTACAAGTAAACTCGTCCCAATGTAGAATTTCACGTACCTAATATTTTTGGACTAACATGTTAAGTATGCGGGTTTCCTAAAAGTTGCGAGTTGTCTTTCGAGGAGTAAACCAAGTTTAAATATGAAAGGTTGCGAGTTAACTTTCCGTGGGCAAATCAACCTCGTATCTTAAATGTTGCAAGTTGTCTCTTAAATTGTTTACCCATATTCTAACATAGTTTAAAAAAGAAATCCCTAAAATTATATAAATTCTAGAATTATTAAATATTAAACAATAAAAAGAAAAAAATATATAAGATGTGCAAAAATGCTGTGCCGAGATTGAATTTTGGAAAATGCTATTTTTGGTATTAGTTGTGAATAGTTGGCTATTATCGTGTTTAATTGTTCAAATAGTAATGGCAAAAAAAAAAATTGTTCAAATAGTAGTATAATATAGATATGGATGAAACCTAATAAGTTTGTATAATTTTTTTTTTTTTCAATATAAACCTGACACGATTAAGTTAAACCATATTGTTGATTAATATTTGTATTTGTATTATTAGAGAAAAAAAAAATAGAGTATTCTGATCGGGTCGTCAGGCAGGCCCAGAAGAAGTAGTTCCACGTGGCGGCAATTCCGACGAAGCCCAACACAAGGAAATGAAGGATCTTAAAATGCGGCTAACCTTTGACCGTCAACAACTAACGGACGGGATGGAGCAATAATCGCAGAGGGTCAGTCGGACAAAAGTTTCTCAATCTCAGAGGAGCGCTAGAGATAGAGAGAGAGAGAGAGAGACCAGAGGAACGAACAAAGAAGCAGAAGAAGAAGAGATGGGGAAGAGTGAGAAGTCCAAGGAACGAAGAGAACAGAGATTGCAAGAGATTTCTCTTCTCCGCACTATTCCTTACTCCGATCATCAGAGGTCTCTTTCTTTTACATACTTCATCGCTTCCCCTTACATTTCATTTTATACTTATATTTGATGAATCGTATTCTACTTGTTGTTAATCCATTGTTTTGATTGAAATTTCTGGATCTTTTTCTATTTTGTTTCCTGATTTTGATCTCAACAGCAAATACTTAGGTTAATGGCATTCCCAAGATAAACTTTACTGGATACATACAAGAGAATTACAAAAAATCTGAAAAAACTAGATTTAGATTAATGATGTGTGTTTTTTGAGGTTAGCCTAAATAACTGCTACCTTGATTAGGGTTAGGGTTGGTTCCTCATTTGAAGGTAGGTGGGTGGGATTTTGAGATGTCATCCTCTTCATAGATGTATCTTTATCTATTCCTAACATTTCAATTAATTAAAGAAAAGTGTGGTGATCAAGCATAGAATTCCCACCTTGAAGTGGATGCGTTTTATCTGATATTTCTAGGCATAGAATTAAACTGGGTTGTCTCTAATTTTGCAGTTGTTGTGCGGTAAATAATTTGTTTGGCTTTGGCTTTGAGTTGTGGTAGTTCCACACTACCTGATATTAATTGATGCTTCGTTAATTAACTCATTTGAATCGAAGATTTTACTAGTTAATTGGCTCGAGTATTATTTATATGTTCACTACGTTTGTATTATGTGTGTAGATGGTGGTCTACAGAGACAGTTGCTGTAGTAACGGGAAGTAATAGGGGAATCGGGTTTGAGATCGCGAGACAGCTTGCCGTGCATGGACTGACCGTGATATTGACATCAAGAGACGACGCTGTTGGTGAGGAAGCAGTTAAAGTCTTACAGGAAGGCAGCTTGAACGTTGTCTTTCATCAATTAGATGTGATAGATACTTCTTCTATCGAACGCTTTACTGAATGGGTCAAAGAGAAATTTGGTGGTGTTGATATTCTGGTATATATCCTCAAAACATTGAGATGATTTTGTAGTTACTACATACCAACAGCTGTGTGTGTGTATATATATATATATATATATATATATGCTGAAGTATGGTGTTTTCATTTGATCAGGTAAATAATGCAGGTGTTAATTTCAATTTCGGGTCAGATAATTCAGTTGAGAATGCCCAGATGGTTATTTCCACAAACTATTATGGAACAAAGAATATGATTAAAGCCATGATTCCGTTGATGAGAGCTTCTGCAGCAGGTGCGCGTATTGTTAATGTCAGTTCTCGACTTGGGAGAATACAAGGAAGGAGAAATGTAAGTCTCTCTTCTCATTCATCTTCTTATATATATTCACTTAATTACCTACTTGTCGATAGTTGGCTAGCTGAACTTTTTTTTTTTGGAAAATTGTTAGCTTAACTTATGTTAAGTTGTATCTTTATAGCTCTGTCTAATTTGCTGTTAAATGGTGATAGATATGCATGGGCACAACACATGTCATCAAAGTTCAAATAACAAGATATCAATTTTTCCAAAGTTTATCTAGCAAATTAGATATTTTATGAACCTTAAAAACAGTCTCAACTATAGGTCATGTTGCAAAGCGATGTCTCATATTTAAAATGTTGGTATTATTCGGCGTCCCAACTATCAAAATAGTTGATTTCCACTTTTTTCGATTGATTTTGGCGTTATTGACGTTTTAACAAACAAAAACATGTTATTTTCTATTTTTTCCGAAATATCAGAGTTGTTGGTCATAGCTTAGGCTTATTTGATACTTAAAAACATGTTATTGTTCCGTCAACTTTAAGAGGAAAAAAATAGAAATCAACCAATCTAATAGTTAAGATACCGAATATCAAAATTGTAAATCTGGGACAGTGATTAACTACATGGCCTATAGATGAGACTGTTTTTAGGTTCTTAACCCTATTTTCACACAGATTACCTAACAATTTGTACAAAAAACAGAGCAAGACTATAAATGATATGCAGATTAGCTCTATATATATAGCAGGCATGCATGCATGAATCTTGTTGTAGTATGAATATTGATTTTGTTGGGTGGGACAGAAAATTGAAGATGAGACATTGAAACACAAGCTAGAAGACATAGAGACATTGACAGAGGAAGACATAGACAAAATGGTGTCAACTTTCCTTAAACAAGTAGAGGATGGGAGTTGGACATCAGGAGGGTGGCCACAGACATTCACAGATTACTCAGTGTCAAAGCTAGCAGTGAATGCATACACAAGGGTGGTTGCAAAGATGGTTCAAGAAAGAGATGAAGGTGAGAAGATATTTGTGAATTGCTACTGCCCCGGGTGGGTCAAGACTGCCATGACTGGTTGGGCAGGTAATATCTCTGCAGAAGACGGTGCTGACACCGGTGTATGGCTGTCTCTGCTTCCCGATCAAGCTATCACGGGCAAGTTCTTTGCTGAAAGGCGCGAAATCCACTTCTAAGTGTTTTCTTTTTCTCTAAAAAAGTTAACTTTTTTGCATATCATATAGCAGCAGCAGCAGCAGGGCAATTTAGGTGCTTGTTGTGTAATTTCATTCATTATGAAACTTCTCCTCACAATTTCAATGGGAAGAAAGGCAGGAATTGTTGTGCAGAGAAAAAGATCATTTTTTTTGTCTTTACTTGAAGAAGCAGTAGTTATAATGTACTTAGTAATTGCTCCATGAATAAATATGAATATTTGGAGTGGCAAGTAAAGCATATACATAGACTGAAAGAGCAAAGTGGCAAGCCAGGCAAGGTAGTAAATTTATCATATATATATGTAGTGATAATGTAATCTAGATAAAATGATGTAGCAATGGGAAATAAAATAGAGGAAGCATAATTTAGAAGGTAGAGTTGAGATAGAAATATAAAGCAACAAGGGCAACAGCTCCAATGGCAATAGCAATGGGCAATGCTTTCCTGCAGGTTAACAAAAAAGTACAACTGATTCAGCTAGCTACAAAGCACATCTCCAGTCCATATATCTATCTATATATCCATCTTTGCAATACTACTACTTTATAAGCCTTCACCATGCCCTTATTTTGCAACAACAAAATGTTTAAATTCATCACAAAAGTGAAAGTTCCGATTTAGGGTATCATTGTCTCTACAGTTTGCTAATATGTGTATTAGCTAAGGATCATACTAATATAAAATATCATAATACATGTATAATTAATACAATGTTTGTATGGACAATTGTATTAGTATACACTACTAATATGCACACAAAGAAAGCAAAAGTGATTTGATATTAAATTGTAGAAGAAATATAGAAGGGTTAGATAGATAGTTACTGACCCAATGGCTTCGTCTTTCTGGATTTGAGCTTTCCTTGCCTTGCGAACATCTTTATCATTAACGTTCTTTGACACATCAGGCTGATACTCTCTAAATCTTCGTTTTGGAGCACCACAAACTGCAATCATTCACATCATCAATCAAATGCATTCTAGCTTATCTTAGCTGCAACCGCAATAAATAATGTGGTAATTACCTACCTGGGCAGAAGTACTTGTCAGGTAACTTGTCAAATGGAGTTTTATCACTATAAATGTACCTATACATATCATATGATCCACGGAATCAATCAATTCAAAATTGAAAATCATAGAAATACAATTCCAGTTCCATATACAATTAAAACAGATTATATAGTACAATTATAACAATAGATATACTCACTGACCCACAATCGCGACAGAT
Organism: Clarkia xantiana subsp. parviflora; assembly: GCA_036873135.1. Classification (NCBI taxonomy): domain Eukaryota; kingdom Viridiplantae; phylum Streptophyta; class Magnoliopsida; order Myrtales; family Onagraceae; genus Clarkia; species Clarkia xantiana. Next base: position 4,385,039 of record JAPTYO010000014.1, read on the forward strand.
ATAGGATTGCTTTGATTTGGAAGCCATACGCATGGAGATTTTGGGGGAAGCGCTAGCTCTTCTTCTAGAAGTAGCAGTAGCAGAAGAAGATGGAGGAGGAATCATAAAGTGATGTAGTGATGGAGATACGAAGGTCGATTTCAGAGGAGAATGTCGCCGGAGGGCGGCGGAGGCTTTGCCATTGCCGATCGGAGACACGGGGACCTGCAGTACAGCCATATGATTATGATACGATATCGCGTCTTCTATCTGCTTCTGGTAGCTACTACTTACTGTAAATTATATTATAGAAAATGAGTGGAAGTAAGGCGACCACACGACAAGCCTATTCACGTCAACTTACTTAAATGTTATCTCAATTATATAATCTAAAATATATATTTTTTACAAAATATATTTTGAAGTTTAAAATTAATGTTAAATTTTTTTAGCTCAAATTAAATGTATATTATTTTATCACGTAATACAATCTATAATTCTGTATTTTATAAATACACATAATGAAACTATTTTTTGTTTGGAAATGAATTCTTTATAATATTATTTAATTTTAATGTTTACAATATTTTTTTTTATTCACTAAAATATTATTATCTAAATATCATAGTCAGATAGTCATAAATCTACTATTTACCTACTATAGCTTATGTATTTTTTCATGTAAAAATAGTTTTACAAAAATTCAATAACATATATGATATAATATCATATAGTTCTAAACTTAGGTAAATATGTAACAAAACAATAAAAAAGTTACATTATTAACTTAAAACGAGTTTTTCGTCAGAGATAAATCAATAATATTATAACATAAATTTTGTTACGTAATTAAATAATAAGACTTTTCTTTTCTAAGTTCCGTTTATAATAATTAATTTATGCCTGTCAGCCTGTAAACAGAAGAATATGGGGGCACTTGTAAGTTTAAAGACTGTCCATATAAAAAGGTGGAAGCTAGATTTGGGCTGCTGAATGTAACCCATCAATAATATTCATAAGGAAACATGAATGTGAATCATTAATAAAAAGAACCAAGATGATACAAACAATACAAATTTTTTACAATTACAAAGACGAGGAAACTGAATATCATTTAAGCTAAATTCTAGCACTAATACCACATACATATATATGAATCACAAACTATAACTACTAGCTAGCTATCTACCAGGGTTTCAAATCTCCAACAGGGCCAGCAGTCCAATTCAACATCTTATGACCAGAGCCAGCAACATACACAACAGAAGGATCATGCGGTAACTTACGTGCAAGACCATTGAGCACCTGATGAAACGCATCTCCAGGCTGTGCCGGTTGAGGAAACAGCATCGCCTGCTTCATCGATGGATTTGCAAGCAACCTCTGCTTCCTCAGTATCACATCTATCGGGATCGATGTCAGTATCGTGTCTAAATTCGGCACGTCCTTCTCTTCCACAAAAACACCAATCTCTTCCCATGGGATTGCGTCTGCAAATGGTAAAACAATGTCATCAGCTATGATAACCGGGATGCACCCGAATATCACCGCCTCGACGAGTCGTGGACTCCACGGGGCCCACCCGAGTGGGCAAAGACAGAAGACCGCTCTCTGCATGTCTTCATAGTATGTGCTTGGGTGCTCTGTGGAAATGTCGAATAGTGGGTTGTCTTTGAAGTTCTCCCACACGGCTGCTCTGGCACCTCTGGCGTAGTAACCACCTTCAGGGTCGTTACCTACATCGTAAAAAAGTCCTCTGAAGTATACAAAGATGGAGCGGGGAATCTTGTCGGGGATGAGATGGGATTGCATCTTCTGTGGGGGTGCGTATGGAGGTATGGTGATCGAGCCGTCTTTAAGGCAAACATGGTTCCTTTGACCGAATGTCTGAACCAAGGTGGCGCGTTCCAACAATGGTAGAATTCCCCTTTCAATGGCTTTCTCTTCCTACAAATGAAAAAAATCAGGAAACACCATTCAAGATCTATACACAATCAAGTTATCATTAACAGGTAAAAGAGGCATACTTGGTAATGAAAGCATGCTCCAAAATCATGAGGAACCAAGAAAAAGTGGTCAGCTCCTTCTGTGCGGTTCCAGTAAGGCCAATTCGATGAAATGAGCTGTATGGCACTTCTCATCATGCGTGGTGACTTAAACGGCAATGGGAGGCCATTGGGGGTGAGATCACAGGTGGTATAAACAGGTGTATAGAACCAGTCAGCTTCATCAGGATTCAGGGTTCGTACTGGGCTGGATAAGAGAAACCGGTGCATAAAGATTTCAGCAGCAAACATGTGATTGAGGCACCTCTGATCCTTTTGAAGTATCTTCTTGTTGTATTTACTGGGTAATTCATACACAAACACTTTGAGCCTCCCAACAGGATCATCTTCCAATACATCACCAGCACTACCTAATACAAAACCACTATCCTCATCATCATCGAATTTTAATCGTTGTTGTTCATTCAATCCAGCAAGTTTCAAAAAAATGTATAAGAGTACAATCAATCCCAGATCTTGCATCAGTAAAACAAGAGCATGGATCCAGCACCACAAACAAATATCCAATGAAATTCAATTTCAATTTCCCACACAGACAGATATCAGCAATCAAATAGTATCTAAGAACCCTAGATCGGATCTCTCAAATCAAAACCTCCGAAAGCATCATATACAACAAAGGCATCGAGCGAGGGAGAGTAACGAGCTTGCAAACCTGAAATACGCTCAGTATGAGGTCGGGTCAAGCGAAGTGCTGCTGCAATCCGTATCTGTGAAGTAGCCACGGCGATGCAAACAAGTCCGATCATAATGGAAATCCATGAATTACTAGACATGCTGCCTAGTCTAATCGAGTCGCACGCGCTCAGGTGTTAGCTCAGCAACTACAAGGATTCAACTCACTGTGGTGTGGTGTGGTGTGGCACTGCGCTTCAGATGGAGATGGAATCTGGCAAGTTTCAGTAGAAAAGAGAAGACTCGGTAGAGAGGTCAGCACAGCAGCAAAAGGGGAACAATCTATATTCTATATCATTTCGATTAGACTCATGTAATCTTGATAACTACTAAAATTAACCGGTTACTTGTATTTCATTAGTTCACATAAACTTACATCTATCAATAATGACATGTCAATGACATGTAGACAAAACATTGTACGTTAAATTTCTCAAAGCAACCACAATGCAAGTTGAGAGCCGTTTCGATTTTTTCATAAGTTTTATTACAATTAACACTTATATAATTAATAATAATCTATAAAACAATAAAAAAAATACTACTCATAATTCATTGTAGTAATACTACTTAAGATTATCCTTGGTTTTAGTTAAAATTAAAGATCTCATATTTGTACAATTCTTTCATATAAACTAATTAATGTATATATTTTTTTATAAAAAAAAATATTTCATAGAAAATAAGTATATGTACATATGTTATGATTTACATATGAACATTTGTAATTAAAAAAACTAAACATAATGATACACTTTATAGATTTCACTTCACTTTTTAGCTTTTTTTTATTTATTTATTTATTCAACTATGTAAAGAGAAAATTGTACCAATTGTAATATATTTACGATTAAGACAATGGGTAAATAAATTAGTTTAATAATGTTTTTTATAACAGATTTAAGAAATATTAACACACACGAAACAAATTTATCATCACAATAAACAATAAAAATCCTTACAAGTAAATTAGCTAGAGTGTATTAGTTAGCCATGAATTAATAAAAAAAATTAGTAATTTTAAATTTACTATGATATTTTTCTAATTTATATTTAGTGGTAAATCTATTGGACAAAAAATAATTTTACAAATAAAGGTATTTAACTAATGTGATGTGTTTAAATCATAAACTCTTATAAATAAGGTATTTAAACCCTAAATCACAATTCAATCTTGAGAGGAGTTACAATTTTTTAGTTTGATACCATAAAAATATTGATTAATTAATAATCCACTAAAAAACTAAACCAAAATATACTTATACTTCATTTATTATTATTATTATTATTATTATATTAATATTAAAATAACCTTTAAATTTAGATAAATAATAATATATATTTTTAATATACATTTTTATAAGGTTTTAAAATACATAAATTTAGAAAACACAAATTTTATAAGATAATAATCTATATATAATTTGGATAGGCTTAATGTATAGTTGAAACATAATTTTTTGTACCATTTAGTTGTAAATAGAAACTATTATATTGGTTGGTCAATTTTTCAAGTTACAAATCACTAAATTACATAGCCAATTAGAAGATATAGAGAAAAATAAATTGTTGAATTGCACAAATGTCTCTTCTTGTTCTCACCAAACATTTTTTTTTTCAATCACCATAACCACATTCTCTCATCATATAGTTTCACTTAAATAAATATTTATATTTTAGCAAAAAAATATATATATTTAATATGATTACTTGAAATACTAATTAAAAAAAATGTAATTACAAATTAAATGTACAAACTACTATCAAATATATGTATACAATATTAAAAAAATATCTATCATAGACTGCAATTATAAGAATATATAATTAACGATTATAAGTAAGTATTTATTTCTTTTAATATTTCGATGGTTTGTAATGAGTATACTAAAAAAATTGTAATTTCATACGTATAAACCTATTAACTAACAAATAGAACTTTTGTTCACACAAGTTTAAGATAGAATTCTATAAACTTATAAAGATACACCTTAAATTTGAAGTTATGTTTCATTTTCATTGAATAAAATATTTTAAATAATAAAGACCAATCAAATAAATTATCAATATCAAAATTGACTTTTCATAATATTCTAACAATTATATAAATAAATTACTTACCGCGCAACGTGCGGGTCGATTACCTAGTATTTAATAATATATAAGATATCATTTTTTGACCGTGATAATATATATAGGATATCAAAACTCAATTTTGGACCATGATTGGATTTTTATTAGAAAATATATATTTTTTTTCCTTTGAAAAGGTAAAAATAAAGAAAGAAATTTACTTATCAAGCAATAAAGATTTTCGCATATAGTTTATTTATGAGACACAGGTGAACAGAGAAGAGACACAGGTGATACGCCTCCTTAATCTACAAAAAATCAAACTACATAAAAAAAAAATTGTTTAACTGTTGAGTTCACATGTACTTGTGTTGCGTTTGCCGGCGTATCAAACATATTACTAGCTAGAAAAATGTGTAGTTTAGAGAAGATACTACTCTCACAACAAAACCTGGTAGATTGTGGGAAGCTAATAGAGTAGGGATGACTAATATGTATAAGACCTTCGAATATGCCAAAGAGACGGGGATCTGTAAGATGGGAACTCACAGACCTTATAGTGGAGTGCGGAATCAACAGGATGAGTGCCATTGTGAGCGTGACCCCGAAGCTTTATTCAAGATTCAAAAATATAAACTGATTGAATGCACAAATAAGGGGATTATAACTAGCTTGTTGACCGAAGTACTATTAGTAACTGTCGACATCTATTATAAAACTGCATTTGTTAAGTGGAAAGAGGATAGGGATCAAGTTATGAAATTGCGAAAGAAGAGAGTATTATCAGCAGGAGAAGAACCAGAACATCATAGTATGGTAGTTACGGGCTGTGGTAAAAAAAGGCAGCCGGGAAGCAATAAAATGCTGGATTATCTGATCCTTAGGAACTCATATTGTACAGCCCGGGGTAATAATGGGAGTGTAGATGTATATTTGTCCCGGTCAGCAGCAGGGCATTCAATCCATTTCATGACCCGGTTCGTCCAATCTTGGGGAGGCCGATTTTACAGTCTATTAAAGACGAAATGTACCGTGCATACAGTATAATAATAGATCTAATGTTTCCAGAGGAAGTGAGGAGTAGTGGAAAGAGAGGTCTTGAAAATTCTGCAACCAGTTCCACTTCTTTAAAAAAGATGAAAGGAGTCGAAGGAGTTGAGCCACATAGAAGGTAATATATTAAAAAACAAACTTATTGGAATTTAGATTCTTTTTTAAAGTTGGATTAACTAATTAATTGAACACTGAATTTTTGCTTTTGGAGTAGTTGAATGTTTAGGCAAAATGGACAGACTGAAACATTCAACTACTCCAAAAGCAAAAATCCAGTGTTCAAGTAATTAGGTAATCCAACTTTAAAAAAGAATCTAAAATCTAATAAGTTTGTTTTTGAATATATTATCTTCTGATGTGGCTCAACTCCTTCGGCTCCTTTCATCTTTTTTATAGAAGTGGAAGCAGACTTTTCAAGACCTCTCTTCCACTACTCCCCACTTCATCCGGAAACATTTTATCTATTATTATACTGCATGCACGGTCCATTTCGTCTTTAATAGACTGTAAAATCGGCCTCCCCAATATTGGACGAACCGGGTCATGAAATGGATTGAATGCCCTGCTGCTGACTGGGGGCAAATATACATCTACAGTCCAATTATTATTCGTACCATACGAGTAGAGGAAGGGTTGTGGAAGGGTGAGGTTCTTGTCGTGTTTTCAGTGCAATGGGAGCTGGTTAGACAAGTCGATGCTGATTTCAGAAATCCCTTGGTTTGTCTAAAATCTGCAAATGCAATCTATATTATTATTAAACAAATTAAGGACATAGCTAACGAATTCCCAATTGCACGGGGTTGGTGGATGATAATTGCTGCAGAAATGACAAATAGCGTCGACAATTATTATTGTCTAATCATGTTATGTATATTTAATTGTAATTTAACATATAGTATTATTGTGGTAAAAAACATATAGTATGCCCGTGGAAAAAAAAACATAAAGTGTGACCGTGGCAAAAAAAAAACATATAGCACGCCCGTTGGATTAGTAAGGTTTAGGTTAGCGGGTACTTGGAAAATTCAGTGTTCAATTGTTTAGGTAATCTGAACTTACAGGAAGAATCTAATTTATAATTATAAAAGTTTGTTTTTGAATCAAAACAAAAATATTACTTGATGTAGAGAAACATGCTCAACTTCTTTTGTAACACGTCTCCCTTTAACAACTCTGGAACTGGTGGAACTGATGGATGCAAACTTTTCAAGTATAACACCTCCAAACTTTTCAAGTATAACACCATCTCTCTTTCGACTACTCTCCACTTCCGGGAACACTTTATCAATTACTATGTTGTATGCAATAGATATTTCAGCTTTAATAGCCTGTAGAATCAGCATTCCAGGATTGGACGAACCAGATCATGGAAAAGATTGAATGCCCTGCTGCTAACAGGGGAAAATATACCCCGACTGTCCCATCTTTATCCCAATCCATACCAAAGAGTTTATAAGTATCAGAAAATTTAGCATTCTACCGCGCTGTATTTTTCTTCCACAGTCGGTAACCATGATACTATGGTATTATTCTAGTAATAATATATTTACAAAAGAAAACAACAATACGATACAAATATGTGAAAAGTACGAAAAAGAGTCGTAGACAATATTTGCCTAAATTCTTTTACAAATTCCTAGCATTTTATGTACCACTACCAATGTACCATATTGGATTTATTTTAAAAATTCAGTTACAATTGTTTTATATATACGTTAAAAGTTTCAATTTCTCTACCATTTCATGTACTAGTACAACCCACTATATTCGATTTATTTAAAAATATTTTACGTTAAAAGTTTCATGTTTTGAAGTTTCCATGATTATTTAGTTTTTTAAAACAACTTTTTAACATAATGATTAATTTTTTGAAATATTTTATTATTTTATATATATATTATTTATTAAAAAAATAACATTGAACATTTTTTTTCTTTCTACTATTTTCTAATTTATCTTCAATTTTTTTAAATAAACAATTTTTTTTAAAGATTATATATTTTTTACCAAAGAAAATTATAGATCATAGATTCGCTATATGATGCATTAATTATATTCAATGAAACTAACATATTTAGTAGAACACGTTGTGTTTAGGTTGGGTAGGTTAAATATTCATTTGGGTAGGTTATTCTTATGGCATTTATTGTGTTGTATAAATAAAACACAAATACGCGTTCAAACTTCAAACTACCCAACCACACAATCTGGGTGTACTACCTATTCAGTGATTGGTTTGGGCGATGCAACACTTCCGTTGGGCCCAGAATCAGGGCTGGCCATGCAATAAAATAAAAATAGACTTGGGCTCGAAGCCCAATTTCATCCATGCTTTCTTGTAAGTCGAATGTTGTAGGAAGTATTGGCCCAAAAGAAAATGTTGTAGGAAGGAGATTAGGAGTGTTATGAGGTCAGTAGATGCTAATGAGTACCAATGATTTTGGTCTAAAACGGTTCTAATGTTATTAGTTCCGGTCGGTTTCTATCCTAGTCCTAAAGGTCAACTAACTGTTCACCCCTACTCAGTAGTACACTTAATATGAACAATTTGAAAAAAACTCAACTGATGAGACACCACACGCTTCAAAAGACATCATTATATAGGATATATCCAATTGGCTTCGGCTTCTCGTCAAGGGAAATACCCAATGTTGTTATATATCCTACATATTATATCAATGTTGTCAAAGGCCTAAGGCGAAGTAAGGCAACGAGGTTAAATAATGCCTCAAATATGAGGCGCACGCGAGGCGATCGCCTCATTGAAAGAGGCGCACTTACTCAGATATACTGTTATACTATTAAATCTACTGCAAATACCATCTAGAATGATCAAGTCAAATTTTTTATCATATAAGGAATTGGCTAGTAGGCTATTTACTCTAATTAGGTAGATAATGAACCTACTAGCATAAAGGAGAGACGTAGATGAATAAGATATATAGAAAAACTGAAAAAGAAAAGATCTAGAAACCAAACCCTAGTATTTTATTAACTTTAAATTTTAATTGTTTAACTCTAGAAAATAATAGGTTGGGAAAAATAATAATTTATTCCTAGGGTAATGTTTGAGGCGCTCTTAAGACACAGCGAGGCGAATGACCCTTTTCTCGCCTCGCCTCATCGCCTTAGGCGACAAGGCGCTAGCCTTTAACAACACTGTATTATATACCGAGGGTTATAGCAAGCACCTCTTCAGCCATCAACTTTGCTCTTCCATCCACCCACACCAGTCTAGTTGTATGATAATACCTACCCAAACAGCAATATAAAATGAATGATCAGACTCAAGATCGAATTTACCCTAACAAATATTCTGACATCAAAAGTCTTCTTATATCATAGAGAATACGATAAAACCGAAAGATGTATCTAATTCAAATGGAGGAGAGCATTAAACCAAAGCAAGAATTTCAGTTGAATGAACTTCACGTATGCCTTGGGTTCATATATTAGTACAACACGCATAAGGAGAGGCAAAATTTAATTATATGAATCACCAGCAGAGATGAATAGATATGTGCATATATAGCTACCCACCTGACCACACCGGGTGATGTATAGACGATGATCAAGGCATGATGTTGATGTGTGTACTGGGCCTGCTGGTTGATGCAATGGCATTAGGAATGGAATTACTTGAAGCTTGTTTATCTTCCTTTCTAGAAAATGGTTTTTTACGCTTCTTCTTCTGGGAGTGGCCTTCTTTTGTCCGAATTTCATAGCAGATAGACCTTAGTGACATTGCTAACTGCTCATTCCTATGCGCTGATCAAGACATGAGCAATTTATTGATTATTATACATATACATTATGAGAAAAAGGAACCATCAGGAGAACAAACAACAAAAAGTAATGCATTGATTGACTCACTGGATAGTAGGACATCTTCCATATTCACAGACTTGCGACCAGCATGGCGCGCAAATTGCTCGAGGTCAGTAGCTAACTGCACTGTTTTCATCAGAGGAATGCAAAGATTTACACCAATGTATTTATATATATGTGTGTGTGTGTGTAAAGAGCCAAAACAGAACCTAAATTCACAGTTCCCTTAAAGTAAGAACACATACAAACTACTGACTACAAGGTATGGTGTATTATGTCATGTCTAGCTAGGCTTTCCATTTCTATTCTCAGATGAAATCCACACAGTACAGAATAACTTGGATAGGATTAGGAACAGAAGCACAGTAATGGCTATGCCTGATAGTGATAGCACTAGTATGGTGATTTGTATACCAGTTTTAATTTAACAATTTTAGACGAATCAGCAAAGCATGGAAACATAAACAGAAGCTGGATTACACTAAATAGAAGATGCACCTGTGTATTTGAATGATAAATCGGCAATGCAGGCCATAACTGGTGCGGAGATCTCCATGCCGTTCTTGGCAGCTGCATGATTGATTGTTTTAATTGGGGATCAAGTCAAATTGAGAGGAAGAAATTAGTAACAAAATCGAATCGATCAATCGCAAGCAGCTACAGTATGCAGTATATGATTTAGGTAAAGGCGAAATATGAAAATGAAAGGAATTAGAGGGAGGATACCTTCAGCTTGAGCAATGGAGATTGTAGAGAGTCTAACACGATCTCTTAGTACCTCCTTAACGGACTCGTCTTCTTCATCTTCATGGTCTTCATCTGCGATAACTACCACTTTTTCTCCGTCTTCTTCCAATTCTTCCCTTCCTCGTTCCATAGTCACCCCACTCTTTCCCTCCACTTTAGCTCTTACTAGTCAGCTAAGGTAGCAGAGTCCTAGGTATATATACTACATTTGGGCTAAACTAGTAATTCCATAGCCTAAGTTAAGCACGGGCCCAACATTTAATAGGCCTAACTAAAACTTATTGGATCCACCACGTAGGCGCTTTTTAATGTTAAATTATCATTCATCATTTCTTTATATTTTTTACCATGACATATATTATACTAAAATATTTTCAACTTAATAAAATTTAACTACAGTTTATATATGGAGATAAAATAAATAAAAAAGACTGCTATTATATCATGATACTACATACAAACAGTCAAATACAACACACAATACAATCATGGATAATTAATTACTTACTAGTAAAAAGTCAGGGAGAGAATCATCTTCATCACGAAGAAGAAGAAGAAGCAGGAACAGCTTCAACAAGTCTTGCAAAGTAAAACTGAGTAGTGATGAGACCTCTTTTCCTAATCTTCCATCCAACCTTTCTCAAAGCTCTCTCGACATCAGCTTCAGCATGGAGATACGCCCGAGTCGCCTTGGAAGGCCCAGGAAAGAGCTCCCCGACTCTCTTCAGCGCATTATAGTAGAACGTCTTCGGCGCGAAGCTCAGAATCAACCGCTTCTCTGCAAGTGACGCCAGGTGCCCTATCATCCCATCCGCCTTGCTCTGCGGATAATGAATCAATACATCCAAACACACCACTGTGTCGTACTTCCCATCGATGCTCTCCAGATCACTCACTTGGAAACTCGGCATCTTTTGAATCTCCTCTTGTTTCGCCTGATTGATTGAAGCATTTCATCAAACACCTTGCAAGCAATGCCAAGTATGCATGTAATTGAAGAAGAAGCACCTACGTTTTTCTGAGCCTCGGCGACCATGGCGGCGGAGATGTCGCTCGCGAATACAGTGGCACCTTCCTTAGCTAAGGGTATGGAGAGGGATCCGGTCCCACAGCCGGCGTCGCAGATGGTGACGCCGTCGAGGGAGCCTTCCTCCTTGAGCATCTTCATCACGTTCTCCACGGTCTTGGAGTGGCCGAGCCTGATGTCGCGCTGCACGCGGTTCACGTCGTCCGTCTCGCCGTAGATCTTCTTCCACCTCTGGAACCCCGTGCTGTTGAAGTACTCCCTTACTACCTCCTTGTCTCCACCTCCGACCTCTTCCGCCTGCATCCGCCGCCTCCTGTCTGGGTCGGTTAGGGTCAGCACGGCCGCCAGCGCCGCCACGGATCCACCTCCGACGACCGCAATCGTCGTGCTGTCCACGGAGGATGCCAAGTCTGCCACTGCCGAGATTCTGCTGATTCTACCGCCAGCTTTGTTAGGTGGAGGAGCGGCTGACCTGCTCAGCCGCACGGAGGACTTGAGGAGAGAGTTGGAATCGGAGGAGCTTCTTAAGGTCCAAAGGGTGGACGAGGAGGACAATGGCGCAGAGCTAGCCATCTCCGTCTCTCTGGGTCTGGAAAATGGAAATTAGCAGGAGGAGAAGGTGGTTCAGAGCTCGGATAAGGCAAGTATGGTTTATCTATCATCCACATCCAGAATCGAGACCGTCCGACATGGAATTTTTCCATACTGGATAGTGGATAGTGGATGGTAAAATTTATTTAATATCCTTATTTATTTGACAAATAAAATAAAATAAGAAAGTCATCTTTTCTTCATTCTTGTGGGTCCTACTCCCTCTAGTGTATATACTATAATTTATAAACTGTAGTCAATACTAAAAATTCAACGTTTTTTACGTTACGGTTGTAAGTTTTTTTTGGTAAACTATTCCATTCAATATATTCACACTTACAGAAGTACAAATTACAGGAGTACAATAACCAATTACAAAGCTTAAACAAAAAAACGACTAAATAAACAGAGTAATACCGGCCAAAAATAATAAATTAATAAACATAGTAGTTGGATCTTTCAAATTTTGTAAGTTAATAAAAAATTAAAATGTGATAAAATAAAACAAAGAGGTGATACCCAAATCTAAAAAAAAAATAAAAATTATGTCATATTCTTTACTTAATTTTTTAAGACTAAATAATTGGATTATAACTTCTATTTAATGTCGCTAAAATGGGATGGGGTTGATGTTCGAATTATGAAATGAAATGTCCATACATTTCTATCCTAATTTTAAATATATTCTAAACTTGTGATCAATCCAAAAGTTGAAATCTAATGTTAATGTTGAAATTATAATTTAATTAGAATATATGTGTATGGTAGATATATTCAACTGAATTACAACCCAAACGTCCTAAAAAGGTTGATTTTCTAGTAATTTTCATTCATAAGTTTACTTGAAATTTTTAAATATTATATATATTTTTAAAATGATGGCCAAAAAATATATTAAAAAAATGAGATTTAAAAAAAAAATGTTATATATTTGATCTTTAAATAAGAGAATTAATATTAAAAAAAAATATAGATAGAGGTTCTTCTCAAAAAATATAAATGGGCAGCACCTATAGTAAATGACGACGAAATAAGGGCTGCGTTTTCTTGTTTTTTTATGATTTTTTTTTTAATTATTTTCCCCAAAAGTAAAACATATTTATTAACTAACTCTTTGTTGGAATTACGAGTTACCATACCACTTGAATTCCTATTGCTGATTTTTGCATTGCATGGCATGATGGGAGAGGGGTTGAGGAATTGTCGTGATTAATTTTTTTTGGCAAAATATAACTAATTATGTAGTTAGTTAATCAATGAAAATGTAGCAAAAGGAAAATTAGAAAAGAAAATCAAACCTCTAAAAGAAAAAGTTTCGGCAAACACGCATACACCCTTAAATTTTCTCTACTACCACTGCACAATTAATGGCCATAATTAGATAGGAACAGAGACTCAAATCTCTTTCTTTAGTTACTCTGTCTTTGTTTTTCTCTTTTGTTGGTCAAGACCTAATTATGTTTCTAGAATCCTAATCTGATGACTATCATAATACGTACCCCGCAAAGGTTGTATTTGTAAGGTAGATTATATCAGATTAGCAAGCCAATGTTGTGATTCATTCATTCACCTGGATTCAATCAAAATGAATTTCAAACAGCTTGATGATCCATCAGCTTTTCGACAACAGGTGGTTTCTAATCTTTTTCTTTTTCTTCCCTAATCCTTATTATTCATGATGATGATACATCAAATGTGTTGATCATTTTAATTTTTTGTGTCAAAATAGGTAAATTGCTGGGAAGAAGACAATGAATCTTTAAGGTCACGATGTCTAAAATTCCAGAAAGGATGCCGAAAATATATGTATGTCTATTTTATGGAAATAATAATGTTATACATACCGTCTTGCGGAGTGTTTTAGCCTTAATGCTCCGGGCCTGATATTCCATAAGCAATCTGTTTAAAAAAAAAAAAGATACATAAGAGTTTGATAGGATATAGCATAGTAGCTTGGTATAATAACTAACAAACATACAAATGGTGAACATTTAATATATTTATCATCTCTCTTTGGGTTGGATTTTTCAGAGAAGGGCTGGCTGAACAAATAGATTGTGACACAGCTTTTGCAAGCTCTCTTGAAATGTTTGTTGGAGGCCAAGATGATCCTTTTTATGATGCTCTTGGAGGTATCTTATTATTACTATACATAAAGAAATCTCACTCCCAGCTTCATTCTATATATGCATCTTATAATTCAACTACTTCTTCTAGGTGATGTAATGACAAGATTTGCAGCAGTATTAAAAGAAATAGGGCAATCAAAGAATGCTATTGTATCACAGGTATGTATGTGTATGCAGATAGATCCATTTCATTTCATTTCTTAATTAGTCAAAACTAGCAGCTAAACTAGGCAAATGCAATTAACTACTACCATTAGCTCCATAATAAAAGTTAATTACCTTCCAAGTTGCTTTTCTTGCTTTTCCTTCCCAGATAGAGAACATCCTTAGCGACAAGTTACTCAACTTCATCAATGTTGACCTCCCGGATCTAAAGGTTCGTACACAAATCACATCCAATGATCCAAGTTTTTTCCTTCCAACACATACAGAAAAGTAATGTTTCTTTGCATTGGTACTGCAGGAAGCTCGAAAGCGTTTTGATAAGGCATCTGTTGTATATGATCAGGTAATACTTTATTTCCTCAATACTAAGCTAGACTGACTATACATTAACAGATATGAACATTATATGCATATGCTAGTTTGTTGTGATTGATAAAGTAATTTGTCATGTGTACTTATGCATGCACATATGACATCTGTGGTTATCCAAACTTCACAGCGATGATAATTTTGTCACAGGCACATGAGAAGTTGAGTTCCGTCAAAAAGAACACCAAGACAGATGTAGAAGAGGTTAGTAGTCATGACGTCCCGAAGACAGATAAGATAATACACATATGCAGAAAAAAATTATTAAAACAGAAGCAATGTCTTCTTTTCTGGCTTGTTTTGCTAAAATAAAAAGTATTGAATTTTAGCTGACAACTGAATTGAATTCATATAGATTTTGTAGTCCAATATATGACAGATAGACTTAACAAAACTTTCAGGAACGCAATACTGCAAAGTCAAGTTTCGAGAATGCTTGCTTCAATCTGGTATGGCAGACTTCCAACTAATTACGACTATCGTCATTCATTAATACCCCAGATCAAATGATGTTGTTAATGAATCAAAAATATAATAGTATTACTACGTAGAAACAAATAATAACAATGAATACTCAGGTCAGTGTTGTCTCTACGGTTGAAGCCAAAAAGAAGTTTGGGTTTGTGGAGGCCTTAAGCAAGATAATGGGTTCATATCTTCAATACTTTGAGCAGGTACTATCTCATTAGTGCCTACTTGATGAATTCAGCTAAACTGACCTGACTTTGGTTGTTATCTAACAGGGCTCTGAGCTGCTGCATGAGATGGAGCCCCAGTTTAACCAAGTAACTTAACTTTCTTGCCTTCTCTTTTTTTAGTTTTCTTAATCCAATCCCTTCTAGTAATAACTATGTTTTGCTGCTGCTTCTTTGATGGCTTCTTTTTTGGTACACAAACAGTTGTTGGCTTCTGCTCAGCAGTCAAGAGATAGTTCTAACAATGAACAGGGAACCTTAATTGAAAAAATGCAAGAAAAGATGCAAGAAAAGATTTCGCGAAATAATCAACCCACTCCCACTCCCACCAAACCAGAAATTCCTGCAAATTCAACTGAAGTCAAAGAATCCGTCACAAAAGCGAAGGTGGGTTGAGTGTTTATCAGCCAGAGTTTATTTGTTTTTTGTTTTTTTATTTTTTTTTATAATTTATTTCTATCATTAGAAGTTAAGAATAATAATAGTATAACAAACAAGCTCATCATTACTAACTATTTCAACCAAAAACAAAATCCAGGTCCAAACCATTCGACAGGGTTACCTTTCCAAGCGTGCTTCTAATTTCTGGAAGAAGAGATTTTTTGTTCTTGATAGTCAAGGAATGCTACATTACGCACGAAAACCATGGAGCACCTCATTTGTAAAATCCATTATTTCCTTTTTGCAAAGAGCTTGGTTTCTTATTTCTATGCGTTTAGCTTAAAGTTCGATCTTTTTTCCTTTAACAGATAACTGGGAACCCAACATGTAATAATAATACTGCCCTAAAAAACAGCTCCTCTGAGAATGGATTGAGCAGATGGCTTGCTTCCCATCATCCCCTGGTCAGTAGTAGTGTACAGGATGAAAAAGCCACTTCTCGTCGCTCTATAAACCTCTTGATATCAGCTATAAAAGTGGATCCCGACCAGACAGACTCAAAGTTCTGCTTCAGAATCATATCACCATCTAAGAACTATACTTTGCAGGTTCTTAATCAATTTATTGGAACTTAAATTCATATTTATCTAACAAGCAGCATGCATGAGAACTGACTGACATCTACTGTTAGTACTTAGTAGTAGAATTAGTATATATTATTTAACATTGTTTTTCACTAATACTGCAGGCAGAGAGCGCAGCAGATCAAATGGATTGGATTGAAAAGATTAATGGGGTTGTAGCTTCTTTGTTGTTCCAAGCACCTGAGGGGGTAAAGTGCATAAATTTATATTCAACTTTGGATTAAAAAAATCTCTTTAATCATGTAATGGATTAATGGTTAGATCAGGCTTGTTATGTTATTGATGATACATAATTTTTTTTTAATATCCTGCAGTGTTTGGCTGCTTCAATGAGGCCTGGGGACCATAACGGTCCCCTTTCTAGTTTGTCTGAAGGGTCAGGTGCAGCTGCAGAAGAAACTACTGCTCCTTCTACTCTTTCAAGGAGCTCAATAGTCTCAAGACACGGCAACTACGGCACCAAAAACAGTAACAATAATAGTAATGGAGCAGTATCTCAGCAGATAAGTCCACTTGAGGCACTAAGTTCAATAGATGGAAATGGAACATGCGCCGACTGTGGAGCACCCACACCCGACTGGGCATCTCTCAATATTGGAATACTCATTTGCATTGAGTGTTCGGGTATCCATCGTAATCTTGGTGTTCACATATCAAAGGTATAGCAATTGGTATACATATACATGTAAATGTGCTCATATTTTAGTTTCTTACCTGACTTGAACTGAATCTGATCTAGGTAAGATCACTGACACTGGATGTAAAAGTGTGGGACCCTTGCATCTTATCTTTGTTTCAGTCAATAGGCAATAACTATGCAAACTCAATCTGGGAGGAATTCTTGACTTCAAGTGCTTCTAATGGTAGCACTAATCCAGGGTATGTATGTATCTACGCATTTTTACATGCTACGGTTGATAAAAATGAAGATCTTTTGACAGCATATAATCAAATTGTTACCTCGACTGCAGACCTAAATCCTTCCATGTGAAAAAACCCAGCCATAAGGATCCAATCTCAGTAAAAGAGATGTATATTTATGCCAAGGTATATGAATCTCCTCTCCTCTCTTCTGCAGCAGCAAGAAAAATAAGAGAATAATTATATGTAAGTAACTAACTTAGAGAAGGTGCAAAGTTGATTGCAGTACGCAGAGAAGATATTTGTGTGCAAGATGAAGGACAGCAAGAAGATTGTTGCAGACAAGTTATGGGAGGCTGTGAGTAAGAATGAGATTAAAGAAGTTTACCGTTGTATGGTGACCTCTGATGTGGTGGATGTCAACACTATCATCCATGAGCAACTACTGATCGGGACTTTGATTGAGACGTTGCTTCTGTCTCAAGGAGGAAATGGGATTAATCAT
Organism: Clarkia xantiana subsp. parviflora; assembly: GCA_036873135.1. Classification (NCBI taxonomy): domain Eukaryota; kingdom Viridiplantae; phylum Streptophyta; class Magnoliopsida; order Myrtales; family Onagraceae; genus Clarkia; species Clarkia xantiana. The sequence continues at coordinate 4,402,827 of JAPTYO010000014.1, forward strand.
AGAAAACATCTAGAAGAAGATGATGATGAGAAAAAAGTGTCTCTTTTCCATCTTGCTTGTCAAACTGCAGATGTTGCCATGGTTGAGCTACTATTGCAGTTTGGTGCCCACATCAATGCTTGTGATTCTAAAGGCAGGACCCCTCTCCATCATGCCATTATCTCAAGGAGACCTGCAACTGCAAAGCTGCTTCTTGCTAGGTTTTTTTGCTAAGCTAGATAACAACTTTACTTATATATATGAACTATGATCAGTTCTTGAAAGAAAAAAAAAATCTTTTTTTTTTTCAGGGGAGCAAATCCAAAAACAAGAGACAAAGATGGGAAGACTGCTCTTCAGCTTGCACCGGAAGCAGCCTTTTATGATAGAGAGGTGATTGCAACCCTTCTTACCGAATCAACCCCAGCATGAAGACATTGTCTTTGTTGGTTTGATTGTTGAAGTAAAGCTTTTTATTTGTAAACTCAACAAGTCATATATATAGTAGATATACGTATATACACGGATCAAAAAGTGCCGCTTTAGATGTAAAAAAAATGGCGAAGCACTTACTAATCTCTCTAAGATATAAACATTTTTGATCGGCTGACTTTTTTGCATTAGTTCAGAAATATAAGTATTAGCTTTTTTTATGCCATTTAAAATGCAAGTATTAGTTCAACACCCAGAAGTTCACAAACCCCTCTTTGAAACATACTCAGCAAAAATAAAAATAAAAATTGCAATATCTGTATTTTCCATTCCAACTCACACTTATGTATATAATGATTGTATTTGTATGTTGGCAAAAAGTCAACATTCTAATGAATGGAATCAAAAGTGACCTCCCAAAAAAACACAAATCCTTTTTGAGGAGAACCTAGCATTTGACTTGTATCACTAAATATATTTTATTGTGCTATCTTATCTTTTTTGGGTACTTTATAGTTTTATGTATCTGTAAAGTATATATATTATTGTGCTTCCTTAATGCTTAAACAAATAAATATATATATGCCACTTACTTTTCTTTTACAGAGCCATTCGTCCGTGAAGTTCACGCGTTGAACGACGCGTGTGTTTTCTTTTTGAGTGTGTGTCTGTCTGGACTCTGGAAAATAGAGTACCTCCAAATCATCTCTAGGCCACGCTGTTTTCCCCTTTTAACCGCCCACTGAGCATTTAGTCGTCTCTCTCTTCTTCTTCTTCTTCATTTCTCCGATCATCGATCCGACTAGCAGAAGAATCGATATGACAGTACCAGAAGCCGGTAATCCAATTACGACCTCGCTCGACCTCCTTTCCTCGCTGCTAGATAAAATTCCACAGACTTACCATTTCCGAGCCAAGTGGTCTCTTATTAGAGGAAAGCTCAATCTTCTCCAGTCCCACCTTTCCGACTTCACCGAGCTCCCAGCATCCACCTCCAACCCCCTCTCCCTCGACCTCCTCCGCTCCGCCGCCCATACCTTTGCAGACGCCGCCTCCCTCGCTGACGTCTGCCAATTCACCGAGCTTTCCGCCGGCAAGCTTAAGACCCAGAATGACCTCGACTCTATCATCGCTAAGCTTGACTGCCATATCCAGGATGCCGATGTGTTGATTAAGAGTGGCGTTCTACACCGGAATGACGTCGCCGCCGCAACTTCTACCTCAACCTCCGCCTCCAAGCGAGAATCAATACGAATCGAGTGCCGCGATTTGATTACGCGCCTGCAAATCGGGAGGGCGGAATCTAAAAATGAAGCCATGGACGCTTTGCTTGGTCTTCTCCAGGAAGACGATAAGAACGTGATGATTGCGGTGGCGCAGGGAGTGGTCCCGGTGCTGGTGAAGCTACTCGACTCCGGTTCTCCGACGGAGATCAAGGAGAAGACAGTGGCTGCAATCGCTCGGGTCTCGATGGTGGAGAGCAGCAAGAACATGCTGATGGCTGAGGGCTTACTGCTTCTGAACAATCTCCTCCGCGTCCTCGAATCTGGTTCCGGATTCGCCAAGGAGAAAGCCTGCATCGCTCTCCAGGCGTTGACCAACTCTTCTAAGGAGAATGCCAGATCGATGGGCGGCAGGGGCGGAATCTCATCCCTGTTGGAGATCTGCGTCGCCGGAACCCCCGGTTCCCAAGGCTTCGCCGCCGGCGTTTTGCGGAATCTCGCGGCAGTTCGAGAAATCAAGGAAAACTTGATAGAGGAGAACGCGGTCGAGGTTCTTTTAGGACTTGCAGCCTCGGGAACCGCACTTGCGCAGGAGAATGCGTTAGGTTGTCTCTGCAACATGATGGCCTCCGGCACCGGCGCCGGCCAGGACAACAACCGCGACGAGACTAATAATGATAATCTGAAGCTATGGATAGTTAGGGAGAAAGGAGTCGAGTGTGTGAAGAACTACTGGGAATCGCAATCGGAGAAACGGAGCCTTCAAGTGGCAGTTTCGTTACTCGGCCGATTGGCGTCCTATCCACCAATCGGAGAAGCGATCATGGCGGAGGAAGGGAGCTGGTTCATACCAAGGCTGAGATCCGCCCTGAGGCATGAATCAGTGGAGGTGAGAGTGGCGGCGGCTGGCTGCCTGTACCAACTGGGGAAGCTGAGCTCGGCAGCGAAGAAGGAGATAGGAGAAGGATGCGTCATCGGAGAGCTTACCAGAATGCTAGAGGGGAAGGTGGCGGAAGAGAAGGAGGCCGGAGCGAGAGCGCTGTCGTATTTGTTGGAGCACGGCGGAAACCGGCGATTGTTCGCCAAGGAAGAGAGAGGGATTTGGAATGCGGTGGAGCTTCTGGAAGATACATCCGTCGACAACAAGTATACTGTAAGAGTGCTGACGTGGATGCTTGTCCACTCCGGCAAGTGTCGCAAACAGATGGTGGCCGCCGGAGCATTGCAGAAGCTCGCGGCGGTGGAGGAAGGCGTGGAGGGTGCGAAGAAGCTCCGGGAAAGCTTAAAACGTGGCGGCAAGATTTGGGGTATTACTATATTTTCTTGAAATTTAATCCAGGAATCAGATTGAGATTAATTGCTAATCTTAATAAAGAAGATCGATCATAAGGAGTCATTCATAGGATAGTAAATAATAATAGGATGTGGATTGTTTTGCATCTTTGTTATGTAAATTGTGTATGTACAATGTAAGAAGAGTGTATAGCTTTTCAACTTTAAATCTGAATTAGAGTTTGCATTTTGGTTGTTAAATTATCAAATTAACCCAAAATTTGGCACTTAGATAAATTATACTACATAACTTAAACAATTTATTAATTTAAAAGAAATTATTATGTCAAATGCACATGATTGAAGGAAAAAAACTGATTTAAAATAACTTAATTGCTCTCTAATATCCAGCTTTTATTGTCAAGTGTCTTGTCATTAATAAAAAATTCTAAAATTAGAAAGGAAAGACAATAATTTTTAATTTTTTTTTTAGAATAATTCTGTTATTTAAGGTTTTTTTTTGTTTACTATCACATATAAACTACACGATTAATTTATCTAAATTGTATAAAAAATTTAATGGAGTTAACGATTTATCTACTAGTAAAACTGAACTAACAAATTGTTAAAAGAAACTTCGACTAAACAAGTTAATAATTATGGCAAAAAAAAAATAAGTTAATAATTAATTTTTTGATTTTTTTTTTCTTGGCAAGTATAATTTGCATATGCATGGTCCTAATCATATTTAGATTTAACAAATATTATATATATATTATGACGGCAACAGACAGGGTGAATGAGGTGGTGATGTGGTGTTACTCTTAATTGATTGGGTGCCTGCAAATTTCTTAATTTCTGAGTTTTTTTTTTATTAACAAATTTCTGAGTTCGGTTGAGAAGGAGAAGAACGGTCAGTAATGGATGATGTTTCTTGTGTTATTAGTCCACACAAGAGAATCTGGAAAGTAAACGAGTTAGGTTACCTAACTTCTTTTTATAGAAAAGGAATACACAATAAATAAATAAAACATTTGCACCTTACTTCGTTATTAGTAATTTATTATCAATTCTATAACACACAAAAATCATTTTTGTTTTTAAATCAATTATTAATAAATAACTTTTATTTGAGGGTTTTAAGGGTTAAGAACCTATGAAAGGTCTGAACTATCACCCATGTTAACGGGAGAGGTCTGAAATTTAAAAAGTTAATAACAGATGTCTGAAATTTAACTTTTGTTGATAACAGCGGTCTCCGTTAGTTTTTTCCGTTAAAACTAACGGAAGTTGGTCACATGCTTGGCATGTGACCGGAAATAAAATAAATTTCCAAAAATGCCCTTCTATCAAGTGTGCCCCTCACATGTATGGAGTGAAAAGACCAAAATGCCCTTGAAGCCACCATGGTACTCCGGCGACCACCAATCGTACTCCGGCGACCACCACCGTACTCCGGCGACCACCACCGTACTCCGGCGACCACCACCGTACTCCGGCGACCACCACCGTACTCCGGCGACCACCACCAAGGCTCCGATTGGGCTAAAATCGGAGCCACCGGCCCCGATTGGCCTCCGATCGGAGCCACCGGCCCCGATTGAGCTCCGATCGAAGCCACCGGCCCCGATTGGACTCCGATCGGAGCTTTTTTGGCTCCGATCGGAGCTCTTTTTTGCCGAGGTGGTGGCCGGAGTCGGGTCGCCGGAGCCGAGGTGGTGGTCGTCGGAGCCGGGTGGTGGTGGCCGGAGTCGGGTGGTGGCGGCCGGAGTTGGGTGGTTTTAATTTGACTTTAGGGGTAAAATTGTCATTTCACATTTCCTTAAATAAGATATTAAATAAAACAACATATTAAAGGGGCAAAAATGTCATTTCACACAATTCTGTTAAATTTAACCCTAAAAATGGACGGAAAACCTCAAATCAACAAAATTGAAATTTCAGACCTCTGTTATTAACTTTTTAAATTTCAGACCTCTCCTGTTAACATGGGTGATAGTTCAGACCTTTCATAGGTTCTTAACCCTTGTTTTTATTCCCTTTTAATTATTATATTATTGATGTTGATTTGAAGTAATTGAATCGTAACAGAAAAGATTTGATTGAGGAGCAGATAGGGCATATTGGGAAATGTGAAATTCCAACCCCCCAATCATCATCCAATCAAATAATTCATATTTCTATATAAACCTAGCTAGTTGCCGTTTATAAACCTACACAATACTCGCCTTCAATTCAGTTCTACAAAACAGAGTTACTAAATTATAAAAATAAACTAATTTTTAAAAACATGTTTAAAAAATCAGTAATAAGAAGCAAATAGTATGTACCAAAAATCAGTAAATTTACAATACCAATTTACTTACAAATTACAATGTAAAATTTCAATCCAAAAGTTACAAAAAAAATCAAAAATCAAAACTAGTACTTCAGTATGTAGATATATAGATGACATGGGGTGGTGGTGGTGTTGCTATGTATAGGACTTGGAATAGGAGCACAAGATATGGAGGAGATGAAAATGAAAAATCAGTGGAATGCTTCGAAGTTTCATTTTGGAACATATGCCACCATTCCAATAATAGAGCAACCACGTGCTCAGGTTCCTACAAAAGGACGACGGATCAACTGAGTGAGAGGTGCACTTTTCACTTTTCAGTGTTTATTATTATTATAGGAAAGTATCTTTATGTTTATTCCCATTTAAATTTAATTTTATTATATAATAATAATAATACTAGTTAGCTTGCTTACTCATGTTTCTAGATTGACAGTCTATAATAATGTTTAAAGTATACTAATAATATATTTGTAATGTAATACATGTGCTAGTTGATGCAATGTGTAAGAGAGTTTCAAGTGACAAAGAAGAGTACTAACATAAGGACAACTAAATTTGTACGGGAGAGAAGAATAATTAATCTTTTGTAATTATGTGGGCTATATATATGTATGATCGAGAGGGAATAAAACAATGTCCATATGTCTTGTCTGGAAGAAGTGCATGAGTCTGCTTGATAATAATGCAATAAGAAGAAGAGATAAGGTAACGTACCTTTTTGTCGTAATGGGATCATGGCATGTATGTGCATCCATTAGAGTCACCATCTATCTATATTTGACCCGACCGTGGCACCATAAACACATTCACCTTACCCTGAAGTGAACACACTCAATATTTGGGGTCAGATATTTGAAGAATGCTCCAGGAGTGATCTTAGTTATAACTTATAACACTATTATATCCGTTGGAAACTGCAGCGACTTTCATTCTTCTATGGCTCAGCTCCAACAAGTGGAGCTGAACTGGTAGCACTTCAGCCAATAAGTATCTGACACATGGCAAAAAAATATCTGACACATGACCATGTGTCAGATGCTCATTAGCAGAAGTGCTACCAGCTCAGCTTCACCTGTTGAATCTGAGTCATAGAAAGAATTTCTCGACTTTCATACCAGTCAGTCTACCTTTCAAGTTCTAACAAAAAATATTCTAAATGATTAAATAAATTAGCAAAAAAAAAAAACTGATTAAATACAACAAAGTGCATACTACCATCAAACTATAAAAATAAGGGTCAATAACCTGGGAGAGGTCTAAAGTTTGGCCCTTGTTAATTTGAGAGGTCTGAAGATTGAAATGGTGATAACTGAGGTCTGAAGTTTGGACTTTGTGATTTTTAGGTTTTCCGTCCAAATTTTCTGTCAAATTTAACAGAACCGTGTGAAATGTCAAAAATACCTTTTTGTAATATTTGAATTAATAAAATGTTTAATTAATATAAAGATGAAATGACAAAAATACCCCTGTCCATAATTTAAACCTAACCCAACTCCGATCACCACCACGGCTCCGGCCGGCCACCACCCTCTCCGGCGACCACCACTCTCTCCGGCGACCACCACCCTCTCCGGCCGGCCACCACCCTCTCCGACGACCGCCACCACGGCCTCAATTGGGCCCAAATCGGAGCCACAAAGCTCCGATCGGAGCTCGGTGGCTCCGATTTGGAGCTCTGTGGCTCCGATTTGGGGCCACAGAGCTCCGATTTGGAGCTCTGTGGCTCCGATCTGGGGCCACCGAGCTCCGATCGGAGCTTTGTGACTCCGATTTGGGCCCAATCGGGGCCGGTGGCTCCGATTTGGGCCCAATTGGGGCCGTGGTGGCGGTCGTCGGAGAGGGTGGTGGCCGGCCGGAGAGGGTGGTGGTCGCCGGAGAGGGTGGTGGTCGCTGGAGTTGGGTAGTGGCCGGCCGGAGCCGTGGTGGTGGCTGGAGTTGGGTGGTGGCCTTAAGGGCATTTTCGTCTTTTCATTGAATCATGTGAGATGCAAGAAGGGTATTTTTGGAATTTTTTTTTATTTCTGGTCACATGCAATGCACATGACCAACTTCCGTCAGTTTTAACGGAAAAAACTAACGGAGACCTCTATTATCTACAAGTCGAAACTTCAGACCTTTGTTATCACCATTTCAAACTTCAGACCTCTCAAATTCACAAGGGTCAAACTTCAGACCTCTCCCAGGTTATTGACCCTAAAAATAATCCCAAATAAATGGAACAAAATTCTTAAATAATACAATTGTGAAAACTATAGCCTAACTATCATCTCTTGAAAACTATTATTTGAACTAGCTAGTACAGGAAGCAATTTACAGTTGCATCGTTCTAGCTACGCGAAGTCCATACATATCATTGTTAAATCATCTCTTCTTCTTCTTCTTCTAGGCCCCATCAATCATTCTCCTCAGTCTTCTTCTCTAGTGAAAACAAATCAAACTCACTCGATATTGGTTACATTGATCTTCTGCAAAAGAGAACGATTGAACATGATTGCCAAGCACTAGTAGTTCCACATCTACCCCAGCTATATAAGAAACATGCCTCACAATCTTAACAACAGTGACATTGTCGAAGCAAGTTCCTTTTCCTCTTCCAAGTTCGATCCTTTTCCTAGCCTATGCTCGACTATAAGTAGAGGTGAAGTTATCATCCTTCTTTTTGGTGAAAGCCTTTGGAGACTGTAAACTCTCTGTTAGAACAATGAGTCTTCTGGCTAGATATCCATATTAACTTGCATCAATGCCCTGAACTTCAAATCTCCTCAAAGTGGTTGTATCAATTTTGTATAGAAACAAGTAAAAAGACCCTCCTTTGCACAACGGAGTAGCAAGAATCAACTCACCTTTTTGGGTGGCACCAAAAAGCATAACTTTACGCCCCATTGTATTAGCATGCACACCATCTATACTTATCCCATCCCTCATCAGATTCTCCTTCCATGGAACCACAAATGATTTGGAACTCCAAATATGCTTCTCTTGATCCTCCAATATCCACAACTTAGTCTCATCCACTCTTGAATCATGTAAATCACCATCAGCAACTAAAGCAACATGACCCTTATACTCAATGAGAAAATCAGTCACAAATGGTTGACAATAATCGGGAGGGCACTGAATCATTTGAAAGCGCTTCAATCTAACATCAAATGCACACAAACATCTGTCAAAGTAACTGACTGAAGCATCAAAATATATGAATCCATTGATGTAAATAGGTAATGCACGGGTAGAGATCCATGGTTGAGAAGAAATATCATACCACCGGTTTTCTGCGAGATCAAACACACGGCTCTTCCCGCTCTTCTCCAACTTCAAGATAACATGTTTCTTGCCAGTCGAATCAAACCCGAAAAAGGATTTCTCAAACATATAGGAAGAGACAGGGTATGGTATGAGATCCATGTCTCCAGTAATAGGATTCCCGATTTTGATGCCGCCTGGGTTAGTAAAGCAGATCAGGCCACTAGGCGATGGGGAAATCAAGTCAGAAAAAGGAATGTCGATTGAGCTATTAGAGGTAGCACGCAACGGTTGCGAATTGAAATCTTGTTGAGGATAGTCAATCGAAAAGTAAGTAGAATGATTTTTTGGCCAACGATCAAGCACGGGAATCAGCAACTTTGGGCGGGATCTAGAGTGCGCTAAATGGGCGGCAACAAAGTCAGGGTCGGAGATGATGGAGAGCCAGAGCTTGGAGACACACCTGAATCTGCAGATCGATTTCACCGGCAGCCTTGTTAAGATTTCAAATAACATTTCTTCGGGTATGGGATTACGATTTGGATTCATCTTCTTCGAATTCGTCATTTTGTTCTTCAGAGCAGCACTCAAACTATTCTTACCGATGTTAATTAGGTTAATGCACGTTGCTAGGATCCTAGGATTGTAAATTAATCCAGATCGCGGAAAGGATCTCTTCTACCCGTTAGGATCGGTACAGAATATCTGGAGTAGCTAGTATGATTTGTTGTGAAAAAGAAAAACTATATTAAAAAAAAAAATCTAAACCTATACCAATTTTTTTAAAAAGAGTATACCAAAATCCCGTTAATTCAGACCCTGTTTTAATCTTAGATCTACCAATTTTTGTTGAAAAAAAAAAATTTATGTCAAAATAATAAAAAACAGGACACAAGATCTAACGTCGATCGGCAAATCAGGGTTCGCTCCGAATTTCTTCCCAACAATTGGTATTAACACTAGTGTCTCGATCGGGAAAGCACAAAAGTGGTGAGCCTCAATAAGGGTGGTATGTACACGCGGGTGAGCATGGGAAGACATGTGGTGATGCCTCCTGTGTTGTCGTGACACTGTACATGGAACATATAACATAATAACAATACCAATAAATATGAATCAATCAGTAAAATAAAAATTAACATCCTGGTCAAAATCGAATGTGTAACGTCGTTACGTTCTGGTTAAAATCGAGTGTTTACGAGGGTAGATGTTCAATCGTTCTCTTTAACCAATATCGAGTGAGTTTGATTCGTTTTCAATAGAGAAGACGAGGAGAATGATTGATTGATGGGGCCTAGAAGGAGAAGAAATGATCCCACGATGATATGAATTGGATCCGCGTAGTGTGATGCAACTGAAGTTGCTTCTGGTGCTAGTTCGAATAATAGTTTTCAGCAGACGCTAGTAAGGCTATTAGTTTTCACAATACTGTTATTTATGAAATTTGTTCCATTTATTTGGGATTATTTATAGTTTGATGGTAGTATGCACTTTGTTGTATTTAATCAGTTTTGTTTTATGCTAGTTAATGGAATAATATTTTTTATTTTTGCTTGAAATTAAATGGTATACTGACTGGTAGAAAAATTGCTGCAATTTCCAACAGATATGTAAGTAGTTCTTTTGGTAAAGGATTTCATAGAATAAAGACCAAACACAAACCAAGTACAGCAAGAGCCTAAGGCTATAACAGAAGTGCCGGTATAATCCGGACATAGCCAGGTTCCTAAGAAGTTCAACACAACACAAACACAAACACAAACACAAACACAAAGTGCTTTTTACAAAGTTTATCAGCCACATACGATTAACCTTAAACACTGATAAAAAAGAAACCCAGGAAAGCAATTGACTTCACTTCCGGCCAAAAGAGAGCTACTTGGATGTGCCCTTTGTCCTGGAGGAAAAGCAAATATAAGTACTTTGAATTGTACAAGGAAATACTTGGCGAAAAATATGCAATCCATAACTTATGTTGATGACAAGCTGTAATTATACCAACTGAGAAGCAACTACTACCTAGCTACTCACATGAATGATACATTGTGTAAGCATGTAAGCAAATATATATGTTGACCATAATTCCAAGATGAACCCATTGTCCAAAGTAGAGTTTATCTCTAATAATACAAATCACATATGCATATTAACACAGCAGAATCAGCATGCTTCGTCTATTTATACATCTACTACATATGTACAAGTTAATAATCATCACATACCTCATCCTTCTGCTGGGATGTTCAACCCTGCATATATGTCAATACGTTAATTAGAATCCACCATCTTGAAAACTACTTTGTATATATATTACAACAGATACAGAAATAGATGGACTACTTACTAGTTTGAGTCTGCAGAAGGCTGAAGAGGATAGGAATTCAATGTCCTCATCAAACACCTGCAGATTCTTGGACTTCATCAAGAAATCCATGGCTTCCTCATCAAACTCAAATGGGTACCCAAACTTGATCAATTCAGCAAGAGCATTGATGTTCTCCTCCTTCTCATCCCAAATCACTCCTTTCGATATCTCTTCGCCAAAATGCAGTGCATATTCGATGCGATCTTTCTGGCTGCTACTGCTGGATGGCCTCTGCTGCATAAAAAGCTTCGAACTCTCCCTATCCCACCGTACCATTCTCTTAGCTGTAACCGAAACAACTTCCCCTGACGACAATAACGGTAAGTCGTAGCTCACAGTGATGGGCTCCACCGACTCAAAGACAGTGACATCAGCGAGGCACTTGACAGCCCTGTGCCTCTTCTCAACCTCCATGTTAATGGGAGGGTTTGCTAAAAAGCTGAGAATGAGCCTAACCAGCCCTTTGACATTACTCCAATTAGATTTCTCGGTCTGATCTGGCACTGAGACTGCAAAAGTCCCTCTCTGGTTAACGTGCTGAGAAATGGTCCACACCCCGATTTTCCTGTATATTTCGAGCAACTTGACTCTGTTAAGTGCACCATGATTCGAGCTCGTTTTAGGACACCACACAAAAATCGGGCGATGAGCAAAGATGTCCTTGAGCAAAAGGTCATCGGCAATGAAGGCATCGCACTTATTAGACATGACAATTTTGCCAGAATCTTCAACCGGCAACTTTTCCAAGCCCTCGGTAAGCATCTTCTCTACTTTTGAGTTCCAATGCTTCGTCACGTACCCCCAGAAGGCGCAGCAGTCGGCTATGGACAAGCTATCCCTGGAAACTTCCCACTCCTGCCAGAGCTTGTAATAGTCCTCCAATGAAGGACTCGATTTGACATTATAAGCACAAGAGAAGAACCTCATGTACCTACCCTCGTAGTGTTTATCCAACACATTCAACCGAGAGCCGAAGAGGTCGTCTTGATCATACAGCACGCATTCTTTAGGACTTGCCCATGTGGAGTTCAGTGGTATCCAGACCCTCATTTGATCATCACCTGCCTCATTAGACCAATCAAAATGCTTCAAGAAGTCATATATACGCATGATAATACCCGTGTCGGAATGTGAATATATGTGGCTGGACATCAAGTGGCAAGCTTCTTTTGCATCCACAATAACTCCAATGGCATGCAGCTCTTTTTTGTATTCTATCATGCTACCAACAGCGCCCATATAAAACTCTTCATCTATGAAAGGTCCGTCGGTTGGCTTCAAATATGGGGCCCACTTTGGATCGAAGAGGCTGCATCTGTCGGGAGGCAAGTAACCCGCATGAGTCTTCAACCAATCCTGAGAGGCAACCCTTGAGAGGAATGCTTCGGGTAGGGGTTGCTCCTTTTTCTTCTTGTATATGCGGATGCACTTCAGCAAAGCAAGGACATTTTCTGGACTAACCACACTAGGAAGTTTAAGGCCAGAAATGACAAAGTCAATGCCATCTTTCAGCTCGACTACAACTCCTATACTCTTTAGCTCTTCCTCGTAGCTCTGGAATTCGACATTATCAAGGAGAGGAAGGCGACAGATCTGGGAAATGCATTTCCATTTCTTACCATATAAGATGCAATTTCTCGGAGACTTGTAGTCTCCGAACTTGTTCTGCAGCCACTTGACCTCAGTAATAGTGGGCCTAACTTCTGAAATAATTGATGGTCTGGTTTGCTTCAGCTTTCTATAACAAGCCAAAAAAGAAATCACCTTCTGAATAGGCAATGATGAAGCCTGCTGCTTAAAAGTACTGCAAAATTCCTTTATCGCCCTATCCAAGTCAGCCAGCACACCTAATCTTTTGACCTCTTTTTCGTAAGACCAGATATTTCCACCGTAGAAGCTCACATCAACAACTGGAATACTGTTGAAGACCTGGAGAAGGCAGCTCCATACAGGGTCCGGCCAGAAGCATTCGGCAGGTGACCTGTGTTAGAATACATTGAATAGTTAGTACATGGTTAGTCTCATCTTATATACTGATCATACTCTATTTTCTCAGATGGCATCAGAGCCCAAATGGCCTAACAGCCTACACAATACAGGGACCGCAGCTAAATAATTATAACAAAAAATGATAAGTTTGTCTTCAAGCGTCCGAGATTAAATGTAGTACCTGTATCCCAAGTTTGTCTTCAAGCATCTTCTGTCTTTGAGGGACCTGACTATCTTGTCTGGTGATGCACATTGACGAATGCACATAAGAACCAAGAAAAGGGTCTCTGGCTTCAGCACATTCAAGTCATTAGGGGGCTTCAAATATTCAACAACGGTATTGTGCAAGTTCTCCAAACCCACAACCACACCTAGAACCTTCAGCTCCTCTTTGAAGCCAAGTAGATCCTCACCGTAGAAGTAATTATCAAGAAAAGGAATATTGCAAATTTCAGCAGCAGTACTCCACCCTTCATCCAACAAAACTGATTCAGCTGGAGATTTGACACCAAGGGTCGTTTTGAGCCAACTTCTTTGTTTGATACTTGAGACAAAGTTTTCAACGGGTAGATACTTGTCCCTCAAGAATCTTATGAAGAGCAGAATTGAGAAAACATTGCTCCTGGTCAAATTCGTGGATGATGATGACAACGACATAAGATGGTTACCTATGTACTCGCATGCCTCCCCGTACTCGCACATGACCCCGAGCATTTTGAGTTCTTCCTTGTAGTCCTCGATTATGCTGCCACCATAAAAGACTTTATCGATCAATGGAACATCAATGTGCACAGCCACATTCTGAAATATCTTCCCCCATGCGACGGTGGGAAAGAATGACTGTGATGGAGGCCTATAACCAGGACTAGCCCCACTAAGAGTAACTCTTAGCCAACTCCCCTTTTTGATGGACTTCGAGAATTCAGCAGGAAGCTCAATTCTGCTGTACTTGAGATTGCGCATCCATTCCAACAAGAGCAATGCATTTGCACGGGTGAGAGGCCCCGAAACAGCTGGTATACCTGAATTTGGAGGATGCAAAAGAGGAATATCGGATGCTCCAACATATGTCTTCAGGAATTCCATCAGATGGTTACTAGTGGTGTGCTCAGCAGCAAAATAGCCTTGCTTCAAATAAGCTTCCCCTAGTTCGATAAAACCCTCGTTGCTCCAGGGATTTGAGCCCATCAATTCTGCCCATTTGCTTCCCTTTCCTGGAACAAGGACCCCTCTTCTTGTGGTAATGACTATTCTACTGTTATTCAGGAGTGGTAACTTTTTGCACAGCTCGGTGACATTATCCCTGGAAATATATTTCTTCGCCAGGGAATGGTACAGAAAATGAGCACAAGTGACCACCAGATTGGAGTCACTACAAAGGAAAGGGAGAAGGACAACTGCATAGTCATATACGTCAACACTCACAACCTTCAGATGAGTCTTGAGCCATTCCAACACTCTCTCCTTATCCGAGCAGAATCTAATAGCTACCTCCGTTTTCGTTGGAATAAAGTATCGACCACTCAAACATCTGAACTCTTTGTTACACTCAATGAGCCAGGAAGAATGGTCAAACTTGTTACTCAAGCATATTGATACCACATTTGTTGTAGAATCACTAGCACTACATAAGGATACAACTCCATTTTGATTTACGTATTTCACCAGAGGTAAGGTCCTCATGCCAGTGTTTTGAAACTTCGACACCCAGTTTCCTGAGATAAATACTAGAAGTTTTACGTAAACCTCATCTTCAACTCCAAGAATAAGATTAGAACCCCCAAGGAACTTTGCGTACCAATCATCACTAACCTCTTGCACCCCCAGAAAATTGAGCACATCATTGTACTCACTGCTGTCAAATGACGAGCAGAGGATAAATCTTCCATAAGATGAAAGATTATGCAGGCTGACTCCCTGCACCTTCGCATCCTTCAAGATACTCCAAAAGGCGGGCATCAGTCTACCAACCTCTTTGGGTTTATGGAAGAACCTTTGCTCCGTGAAAGACTCACTTGGAACGATATCTTCTTCAACCAACTTTGTCCTGATTGCTTCCCTGATGAGGTTAAACTTCGGATATGAAGAGCTGCAGACTGGAATGAATCTGAACATTCGAGTCATTGAAGATAAGGGAGCAGTTTCTGATGATTTGACGAGTGAGATAGTTGCACTAACAAAAGCTGATGGCACGCAGTCAAGAATTCCTTGGTTCCACTTGTCATCAAAGAGGATTGTCTCTCTTGATGAGGCTAAAACAAAATCCGCCTGAATGATGAATGGGAAGTTGGTGATCATCTCTGTCGGCAAAAATGCATACACCCCAGGACTATGCATTCCTCTATTCAGGCGGTCTTGAAGTGGAAATGCCAGCGTAATCCAAAACTCGTCAACTTCCATCCTCCTATCAACTCTGTTCTCTGGTCTGACCTGAAACTTCTGCTTCCACATATAATAACTGCACTCTCTCATTGACTGGTTACTATTTTCCTCTGCAGAGAGGTGCAGCATATACGATTCTGCATTAATGTTTTTCTTCATCGCAAAGTTTGTCTCGCTTGATATGGCGATTGTGTTCACCGTAGTCAAGCGAGGATCTTCATTATCCTCTTTCACCGAGAGACTCCTAATCTTTGAAAGAAATAGCAGAACTTCCGGATGTATATCCGAGAGCTGCTGCTTAACTGCATTTATCTTGTCGGGCTTGAGAGGCAAAATAATGACAGTGGTGGGAAGAGTTTTGCTGGAGCCGTATATGGATTGGATCTCAGATATGGTTGGTTTTTCATCAACCCATTCAGGAACGACATACCCGAGATTGCAGTACGAGCAAGGGTCTTCGTTGAACCGTATCTTATACCCATTGCTGAATATGTAAGGCCGTGCAGTGATCAAGAAGACACTCTTGAACCCAATACCTGAAACAGTTGACCAAGACATAAAAATCATCATATTATGAAACATAATCATCATACAGAATAAAATTTCATTATTACCTAATAATCATCAATGACAAAACTGTCCCCATTGAACACAAGCAAGTACATAAATAAATAATTTAACCACAAATCATTGACTTTGAATCAAAAAAGGGAATAGCCACTGGCTTTCTAGCTACCATTTAAGCTTACACATGACAGAAACGGATGCTCATTCTTTTTTAAATGCAGCCAAGCCTACTTCATCTTAAGTCTGGATATACATAATTATAATTAGATAGTGTGCTACCAATAATTACTATTACTACAGTATTAAGAGAAGAAGTTAATAATACGGACCTTTCTCGCCAATATACCCTTTCTTCCTGTTGCCTTTCTTGGTAGATCTTCCCACACTGCAAACGGAGTCGACGTTTTTGGGAGAAAATCCTTTCTCATTGTTGAAGATCAACAAAGTGGCCAGGGCTCCGGTGGTCGTAATGTCCTTGGAAGTTATAACAAATTCAAGAGACGGGCCCACACCCTCCATATACTCGTTATCTTCCGCATTCTGTAGCCATAATCATCATCACTCAACAACAATCCCTAAAAATAGAAGTACGCTGAACATCGTGAGCAATGAAGCAGATTTAATTACCTGGATGAGCTCCATGAGAAAATGGACGTCTTTAGCGTAGAGCTCAGCAGAGAGATTCTTCACAGCTTGATGAAGATCCTCAGTTAACGGATTCATCTCTTCGCCTCCAATCGAAAACTTCTTTCTCCGGATTTCTTCTATGTGCTCCCTAGGCGTCGCCATTTCCTCTTCAGAACCGATAAAAGGGAACAATGAGTGTTACGTAGGATCAAATCGTACGGCTGGCTGGTTGCAAGCTCGCTCGCTTGCTCTTTGTTTCTTCTTTCTGATCGAGACTACAGCAGTGAAGGAGTAGACTGCTACTACTGAGGAAGAAAGAAAGTTGATGAATTGACGAAATAACTTCCCGAGGAAGTTAATTTACTTTAGATAACCGTACCGTATTAATTTTTATATCATTAATTAATTATCTACTAATCTAAAAAAAAAAAATTATCTACTAATCTAAAAGCAGTCGACTCGTCGTCAAAAAGGAGGAGTCTACGGGCATTGCAATGAAATTACTAGCCAAATTTAATGCTAATTACACATTCATTGGTAGTTTGATTGTGATTATTCAATTTCCAATGTGGGTAGGAGCATTCTAGTGGCCAATCACGATTGCTCCGTTCAAAGTTCCGGCAAAAGAAATTCGTAAAGTTTATCATTTCCATTGTTATCGTATACTACTCATGTCTCATGTATTCTACATTTCTACTTTATGATATTTTGAGAAATTAGTTTTAAAATTATTAATTAATTTATTAAGGAAATAAACATGCATATCGACTAATTTTTTATATACACTAGTATATTTAAGTTAAAATATATAACACAATATGTTCACTTAAAGAATTTGTGTGTATATTAAATACTTAGAAAAGTTATAACTAATATAAATAGTAAATAAATAAATATATTTTTAGACATGGTTATGTGGATACATTTGATTTAAATTTAGAACGCCGGTTGTGACACGTGACATAATAATACTTAATTATGATAAAATTAATTTTATAATTGATTTTAAATTTTTGAATTAGTAATTTCACAACGTATTCTTATTTAATTTAACTAAGCGAAATTATATTTGTTTAAATTAGAGTAAATATCTAGTAAGTAGTACCTTATCATTGTCAGTATTTTTATTTTGTCTTAATATCTTCAACAGTCCTCTATGTTTAATATAGATGACCATATGGTAACCTAAGTCATTTTTTGTCCGAATGGTCTACTATGTTGCAAATGTGGTATTTTGGTCATATGAACGGCACATACATGGCCAAAAAAATGGCACATAATGTGGTTATTTAGTATCATGTAGATAAATAAGTAATATAATATTTTTTTTTAAATAAAATAAAAATTTATGATGATAACAATAAAATAGCTAAAAATATCACACACAAAAGTGCAAATATATCATTTAACATAAAATAACAGAAGTAGACCAAAAATCAGTACACTTCAATGCAACATGGCATTTAAAGGAAAAATAAATAGAAGTTAGTAGAATCAATTAAATAATTACATCTTGAAAACAAAAATACCATTTTATATATTAAATTAGGGCTGACAATTCGTGCGGGTACGTGTTGTGTTTTGGGGGTCAGCCCAAACATGGCACAACCCGGCCCACATGAAAAACTGACACAAAAACTCTATAGTAAATTAAAGTAAAAAAAATTAATATTTAACCGTTTTAATATATCGTGTCGTGTCGTATTACTAATATCAATCTCAAACCCGTAATTTTCATGTCGTGTTCGTGTCGACCTATCGTGCCGAGCCAAATTGCTAGCCCTATATTAAATATAGTGAATATTTGTTGCTATTAACCTTTTTAAGACTACTTACTATATAGTATATGCTGCCCAAGTAGAAAGAAATTCTTTTTATAATAAGTAGAAAGAAGTTGATGACTGGAAAACTTCACGACGAAGTTATTTGGTTTACTGTAAGGTATTTTATTCAACAAAAATGAGTACTATCGTCTCTCCAGTTGGACCCGCATAAAAGCGAATAGCTTCTATTTTTTCTGTAATTTTTTTTTGTTCACGTTCGTAAAATATTTTTCTATTTTGAGAGTTCATTTGTGGAATTTGAATATTAATTTTTAATTAAAAAATAAAACGCTAAACTGTCATATCATATTATATATACAAAATCTTAATTTATGATTGTCCTTACTAGTTACTTATAATATCAATAACTTGCGCTTTGTACATAAATTCCATTTTACATTAATATATTATAACAAAATATATTTATTTTATTTTTAATTGATTTTTTTTATAGTAATGTATGTTAATTAGAAATATTATAGCAATAAATCATTGAAAAACTCTTTATATCTTTTTTCATATAAAAAAAACGTATATAAATTGGTGCGTATTAAAAAATGATATTTAATTTTCAATAGAACTAGACGAGGAAAATGGTTGATGCGGGAAAATCTCTTATTATACCAATGGGAATGGGAAGTTGCGGTTGATCATACTAAGAACAATCTTTATTATCGAGTATTATTTATTTTATTTTTATAAATAAACATTATAATAGACAGAGTGAGTATATTTATATAGGAAGTTTTATTCGTAGATCATTTATTGTTCTATAAATAATAATTTATTAATATTATATATTCTAACTTTATATTAATTTATATTGCCTATTTTATATTTTTTATAAGTGCAAAAAAAAATGCATAAATTTATTAATAAAACATGTAACTATATTTAGAAAATTAAATATATGAAGATTTAAAAAAAATGTAAGAGTAATTTTTTCTTAAAGGAAAATTTTAATATTTAGGGTTTTGTTTTCATAAAAAAAAATTATTTATCATATTTTTTGTATAAAATTTATTTCAAATTCTTTTTTTTCCAATTTTACAAAAAAAAAAAAAGTCTATATGTTTTATTTTTTTAAAAAACTAATAAAATTTAAATATAATATTTTCAATATTCAATTTGAGATCTACGAAAACTAATCAATAGTTTACCAATAAAGTTTTTCATTTTCTATTACTATAGAAGTAGATAAAATTTTACCAGCGGTAAAACTTTTAAAAATAGTAAACATGATGAAATGAAATAATTTTACCGGTAAAAAAATTCCATCATGGAATAATTTTCTGGTAAAACATTTTTATTGGTGAAATTTCTCACCGACCAAATATTTCTGAAAAACAAATATATAAATTCCATGCAACTTAATCGGTAATCCACGGTAAAAGTCATATATATATATATATACATATTATTTTTTACCAAGACAAATTATAATATGACAAGCACTAATTTTAAAATAACTAATAACTCAATTATAATTATGACGAGCACAGTAAATAAAAATGATCATGACAGAAAAAAATGTAGCAGTACTAGCACTACTACTATTCAACAACAAAAATTACCATCTTCTACGAAACTGTAAAACGCCGTCCTTACAATAAAACCTAAAAGATTATGCATAATTAAATTTAAACATACTGAACATAATAATTCCAAGAACCAATTGTCTGCATATTAGTCCACACCACCAGAATCAACTACCGTCTTTTTTTAAAAACAACACAGACCTTCTCATTCCTGCTGCGATGTTCATCCTGCATATACATACATATATAAAGATTAAAGACAATAATTAAAAAAATCCACAATCTAGAAAACTACTTTGTATACAAAATAGATTAACTACTTACTAGTTTGACTGCAAGGAATGCTGAAGAAGATAGGAATTCAACATCTTCATCAAACACCTGCAGATTCTTGGACTTGATCAGATAATCCATGGCTTCTTCATCAAACTCCAACAAGTACCCCAACTTGATCAGCTCAGCAAGAGCATTGATGTTCTCCTCCTTCTCATCCCAAATCACTCCTTTCGATATCTCTTCTCCGAGATGCACTCCGTATTCGATTCGATCTTTCTGGCTGCAGCTTTTCCTCTTCTGTACGAAAATCTTCGAACTCTCCCTCTCCCAACGTACCATTCTCTTCGCCGTAACCGAAACCACCTCCCCAGACGACAATAACGGTAGTTTGTAGCTCACGGTAACGGGGTCCACCGACTCGAATACGCTGACATCAGCGAGGCACTTAACCGCTTCGTGCCTCTTTTCGACCTCCATGTTAATCGGAGGGTTCGCTAAGAAACTGAGAATGAGCCGAACCAGACCTTTGATGTTACTCGAATTAGATTTCTTAGTCTGATGTGGCACTGAGACTGCAAAAGTACCTTGCTGGTTAAGGTACTGAGAAATGGGTAACACTCCGATTTTCCGGTAAATATCGAGCAACTGGACTCTGTTAGGTGAACCGTGATCCGATGTCTTAGGATACCACACGAAAAGAAGCCGATGAGCGAATATGTCCTTGAGCAAGAGATCATCAGGAATGAAGGCATCACACTTATCAGACATGACAATTTTGCCCGATTCTTCAACAACCGGCAGCTTTTTCAAGCCCTCAGTAAGCATCTTCTCGACTTTGGAGCTCCAATGCTTCACAACGTACCCCCAGAAGGCGCAGCAGTCGGATACCGACAAGCTATCCTTCGAAACTTCCCATTCCTTCCAGAGATTGAAGTATTCATCCATTGATGGATTCTTTTTTACACGAAAAGCACGAGAGAAAAACTCCAGGTACTTAGTTTCGTAGTCTTTATCCAAGACATTCAACCGGGAGCTGAAAAGGTCGTTTTTGTCGTGGCGGACACATTCTTTAGGACTCGCCCACGTGGCGTTCATTGGTATCCAGACCTTCCTCATTTGATGATCATCACCTGCTTCTTTATCCCACTCAAACTGCCTCAAAAAGTCGTAAATTCGCATGATAATACTCGTGTCGGAATGTGAATATATGTGACCGGACATCAAGTGGCATACTTCTTTCACATCCACAATAACTCCAATTGATTGCAGCTCCTTTCTGTAATTCTTTATCATGCCACCCTTGTAAAACACTTCATCAATGAAAGGTCCATCAGTTGGCTTCAAATGTGGGGCCCACTGCGGATCGAAAAGGCTGCATCGATTGGGAGGCAAGTAACCCGCATGAGTCTTCAACCAATCCTGAGAGACAACCTTAGAGAGAAATGATTCTGGTAGGGTTTCCTCATCTTTCTTCTTCAGGTAAATGCGGATGCACTTGAGCAAAGCAAGAACATTATCTGGACTAATCATCTTAAGAAGTCTAAGGCCAGAAATCACAAAGTCAATGCCATCTTCAAGATTCACTACAACTCCTATACTCTTTAGCTCTTTCTTGTAGCCCTGGATTTCTTCATCATCAAGGAGAGGAAGGCTACAGATTTGGGAAATGCATTTCCAGTCCTTACCATATAAGATGCAATTTCCCGGAGATTTGTAGTCTCCGGACTTGGTCCGCAACCACTTCACCTCAGTAATGCATGAGCTAACTTCAGAAAGAATTGATGAACTTGTTTTACTCAGCTTTCTATAACAGGCAAGAAATGAAGTGATCTTCTGTGTAGGCAATGAAGTAGCCTGCTGCCTAAAAGTTTCGCAAAATGCAGTTACTGCCTTATCCAAGTCTGCCACTACTCCTAATCTCGTCATCTCTTCCTTGTAAGTCAAGATATTGTCACTGTAGAAGCTAACATCAACAACTGGAATACTGTCAAGTACTTGGAGAAGGCAGCTCCATTCGGGGTCCGGCCAGAAGCATTCGGCAGGAGACCTGCATTAAAAGTAGTTAATTATATACATATACATGATTAAGTCTCATCTACTTATATACTCATACTATTAAGTTTTTAGATAGTATCATAGGATCCATCTCAAAAATTTGGGGTCTAGTGCTAGGGTCCCTGATATAGGACCAAGTACAGTAGCGACGAACGACTGGATTAGGTCAAGCTACTCTATTCGGACGTGCAATAGTGGCGCTTGACAAGTTGAGTTTCTGTTTTAACTTCTTTCTTACGTTGTTTACTGATAACTAAATCCCTTTAAATCGGGTTTAAGCAATACAATATTGAGATAGATATCTAGCTATTACAGAGATAAATCTATAATATAAATATAAACCCTAATAAATATATCTGCTAATAAACATATTTGCATCTATAATACTACTCAACTATTAAAAAACCTATAAACTCTTAACCTAACTAATAACTTACAGCAGTACCTAATAAAACCTTAACCTATCTAATAACACAGTAAAGTTTCTACCTGCGACTTATCTTGTGAATTTTGGCCCGAAAGTCATCTTTTTGATGAGAGAGAATCAGATGTATTTAATGTTATGCAAGTAAAAATCTGCCAGCTAGATGTTAAAATCACTTTCGGGCAAAGTTTCACAGTAAATTTCTCACGTTTTAGCAACACTCATCTAATAATTGTACCTAATAAACACTTAACCAATCTAATAACCTAGGGGAGTACCGTAACATCTAATGCAAAACTTTAAGAATTTGCTTTTTCTATTTAAAGTATTTTTTTTTTAAGCAAATGACTAACTAAATTTTATATATTTATTAAACACGTACATATATATACTACATGTTAAAATAAATTCATAAAAGTGATTATAAAAGAAGTAATATTAAAAAAATGCTAACAAAAAAATATATGAAGAGTGTACATATGAGGTTCGATTTAGTACCTGTAGCCTGAGTTTGTCTTCAAGCATCTTTTGTCCTTGAGTGATGTAACAATCTTGTCTGGTGATTCACATAGACGAATGCACATAAGAACCAAGAGAAGAGTATCTTGCTTCAGCACATTCAAGTCATTAGGGGGCTTCAAGTATTCAGCAACTGTATTGTGCATGCTGTCTAAACCCACAACCACCCCTAGAATCTTCAGCTCCTCTCTGAAGCCAAGTAGATCCTCACCATAGAATTTATGATCAAGAAAGGGGATATTGGTAATTTGAGCAGCAGTTCTCCACCCTTCATCAAACAAAACAGATTCAACTGGAGATCTGACACCAAGGGTCGTCTTTAGCCAACTTCTTTGTTTGATACTTGAGACAAAGTTTTTAACGGGTAGATACTTGTCCCTCAAGAATCTTACGAAGAACAGAATTGAGAAAGCGTTGCTCCTTGTTAAAGTCGTGGATGATGATGACAAAGAGATAAGATGGTTCCCTATGTACTCGCATGCCTCCCCATACTCACACATGACCCCGAGCATTTTGAGCTCTTCCTTGTAGTCCTTGATTATGCTGATGCCACCATAAAAGTCTTGATCAATCAGAGGAACATCGATGTTCACCGCCGCATTCTGAAATAACTTACCCCATTCGAGGTTGGGAAAGAATGACTGTGATGGAGGCCGATAACCAGGACTTGCCCCACTAAGAGTAACTCTTAGCCAGCTCCCCATCTTGATGGATTTCAAGAATTCATCAGGAAAATTACTTCTGTTATACTTAAGATTACGTATCCATTCCAACAAGAGCAGTGCATTTGCCCGGGTAAGAGGTCCCGAAACAGCGGGTATACCAGAATTTGGAGGATGCAAATGAGGAATATCAATGGCTCCAACATAAGTTTTGAGGAATTCCATTAGTTGGTTAACAGGGGTGTGCTCACCAGCAAAACGGCCTTGTCTCAAATAAGCTTCTCCTAATTCGATATAACCTTCTTTGCTCCAGGGGTTTGAGCCCATCAGTTCCACCCATTTGCTTCCCTTTCCTGGAACAAGGACCCCACTTCTTGTGGTAATGACTCTTCTACTGTTATTCAGAAGTGGCAACTTTGTGCACAGCTCGGTCAGACTCTCCTGTGAAATATATTTCTTCGCTAGAGAATGATATAAAAAATGAGCACAAGAGACCACCTGATTGGAGTCAGAGTCACTATCAAGGGAATGGAGAAGGTCAACTGCATAGTCATATACGTCAACACTCACAACCTTCAGATGAGTCTTGAGCCATTCCAACACTCCCTCCTTATCCGTGCAGGATCCAATAGCTACCTCCGTGTCTGTTGGAACAAAGTACTGATAATTCTTACATCTAAACTCTTTGTTCCACTCAATGAGCCAGGAAGAACGGTCCAACTTGGTACTCAAGCATATCCGCATCTCATTTGATGAAGAATCACTAGCACTGCATAAGGAAACACGCCCATGTTGATCTATGTACTTCACCAGAGGTAAGGTCCTCATGCTAGTGTATTGAAACTTTGAATCCCATTTTCCAGAGACAAATGCTAGAAGTTTTACGTAAATCTTCTCTTCAATGTCAAGAATAAGATCGGAACTTTCAAGGAACTTAGGGTACCACTCATTACTAACCTCTTTCACCCCCAGAAAGTTGAGCACATCATCGTACTCACTCCTGCCGAATGAAGAGCTGAGGATAAATCTTCCACGAGATGAAAGATTATGCAAGCTGACTCCCTGTGCCCTTGCGTCCTTCAAGATGCTCCAAAAGGAAGGCATCAGTCTACGAACCTCTTTGGGTTTATGAAAGAACTTCTGGTCCGTGCATGACTCACTTGGAATGATATCTTCTTCAATCAAATTTGTCCTGATTGCCTCCCTGATAAGGTCAACCTTCGGATAGGAAGAGCTTCTGACTGGAATATAGGTGAACAATGGAGTCAGGGAAGATAAGGGAGCAGTTTCTGATGATTTGAGAAGTGAGGTAAATGCACTAACAAAAGCTGATGGTACGCAGTCGAGAATTCCTTGGTTCCACTTGTCATCCAGAAGGATTGTCTCCCTTGATGATACCAAAACAAAATCTGCCTGAATGATGAATGGAAAATTTGTGATCATCTCTGTGGGCAAAAATGCATAAACCCCAGGACTGCGCGTTCCTCTATGCAGGCGGTCTTGAATTGGAAATGCCAGTGTTATCCAAAACTCATCTACTTTCATCCTCTTCTCCACTCTGCTCTCTGGTCTGACCTGGAACTTCTGCTTCCACATATAATAACCGCACTCTCTCATGGACTGATTGCTATTTTCCTCTGCAGAGAGGTGCAGCATATACGATTCTGCATCAATGTTCTTTCTCATTGCAAAGTTTTTTTCGCTTGATATGGCAATTCTGTTCACTGTATTCAAGCTAGGATCTTCATTAACCTCTTGTACCGAGAGACTCTTAATCTTTGAAAGAAATAGCAGAACTTCCGGGTGTAAATTCAAGAGCTGCTGCTTAACTGCATTTATCTTGTCGGGCTTGAGAGGTAAAATAATTACAGTGGTTGGAAGAATTTTGCCGTATATGGATTTAATGTCAGATAGAGTTGGGTTTTCATCAACCCATTCAGGTACGATATACCCGACATTGCAGTATGAGCAAGGGTCTTCGTTGAACCGAATCTGATAACCATTGCTGAATATGTAAGGCTGTGAAGTGATTAAGAAGACACTCTTGAACCCAATACCTGCAACAGTTGGTCAAGACACAAAAAACTTCAAATTATGAAACACAATCATAAAAATAAAATTTCCTTATTGCCTAATCCTTTTATTTTGCATGAAATCCATTTTTACCTAATTATCAATCACAAACACTGTCCCCATTGAACACAAAGAAATAATTTAACCAGAAATTCAGCACGGCAGTGACATTGAATCAAATAAGGATAAGCCACTGTGGCCAAGCTTAACTCATCTCAAGTCTGGATATAAATAATTAGCAAGTGTTGCACCAATAATTACTGCAACAGTTTTGAATTTGATTTGAAAGAGAGAAGAAATTACTGCTACGGACCTTTCTCCCCAATAAACCCTTCATTCCTGCTGCCTTTCTTGGTAGATCTCCCCACACTGCAAATTGAATCGATGTTTTTGGGAGAGAATCCTTTCTCATTGTTGAAGATCAACAAAGTGGCTTGGGCTCCGGTGGCCGTAATGTCTTTGGAAGTTATTATAAACTCAAGAGTCGGGTCCACCCCCTCCATATATTCATTATCTTCCGCATTCTGTACCAATCATCATCATCAACAAGAATCCCTAAAAATACGCTGAAAATAGGAAGCAGAATTAATTACCTGGATGAGCTCCATGAGAAAATGGACGTCTTTGGCGTAGAGCTCAGCAGAGAGGTTTTTAACAGCTTGATGAAGATCCTCCGTTAACGGATTCCTCTCTTCACCTCCGATCGAAAACTTTCTTCTCCGGATTTCCTCGATGTGCTCCCTGGGCGTCGCCATTTTTCTCTGCTGAGAGTTACGCATGATCGAATCATCATCTGGTTCGCTGGTTGCTAGCTCGCTCCTTCCTCGTTTCTTCCTTCTGATCAAAATGGCGAGACTAACTAGATCAGCAGTGAAGACTATACTACTACAGTCTACACTATACTACTGAAGAAGGAGAAGAAGAAGAAAGAAGTTGATGAATTAACGGAATAACTTCCTCAGGATTTTTTTTACATTTGATTACCGTGCGGTATTTTATTTTTAATAAATAAATAATAAAATGAGTTGACTTTTCTTTCACTTTTTTACAAGCTTGAATTTGATTGACTTCTTTCAAATTCAAACTCGGTTTAGAAGAAAATTCAACGAGATCGAGCTTGATTTGATTCCAAACTTAATATTATTTAATTGAATAATTAGTTGTAATTTGGTTTGACTCGATAGTTATTTTTTAATTTAATCAATATCAAATATTAATATTAGACTATGGAAGCATATCTAAATGAATTAGTAGGCTAAGTATTTAAAAGATTCTGTAGTTGTGGGTTAAGACTACTAAATATGAAATAAGTTGAAGATGATGGAAATGTTGTTTAGATTACTTTCTACCTTTAAAATTCATAATATAAATAAATTATACTTTAATTATTTAATATTAAGGGACAAAATATCTCACATTGTATATTAAAAAAATAATAAGGAATATTGAGTAACCATGATTTTTTATATAATGGTATTAAGTAATAATAAATATAATAAAGCTAAAATAAAATAAAAACTGTTATAAGGATATTCGAATTAGTAATACGTTTTAATAAAAAAAAAAAAAGAATTAGTAATACGTTTATTAGTTATATCAATTCGAATAATATGTGTAGATAATACTTTGCTTACCTCGGCATATTTCAGACCTTCTAATCAAGTAGAAGCAGATTACCTTCGATCTTTTATCTGCATCCAAGCATATAAATAGGTTTAAAGTATCTATACAATCAAATAGATTAAAGATAAAAAATAATCATCGTCTAATATATCTCAAAACCAGATTCATGAAAACTAATTCAGCATCTGAATATGAAATCAAACTTAAATGAATTAAGAGGTCCAAATAATCTAAAAATGCATCTAATTTGCGATTTTCTAAAATAAAAATAATCAAAATAAGCGGATAATTGCAGATCAAACAAGTCTAAAAATCGTACGTAAAAGAATTTATGGATTTTTTTTGTTTAAACTTCATCATCAAGAAACTTTTGAACATGGCGCATAGTATTAGAATTTCATGATTGATGATCGAAATATGGAGAAGAAGAAAACCTAAAGTTCTTTTATATTGATTGAAACATATATATAATAGATAAAAGGGTTAAGCACCCCACAGGGCCTAAATGTTTGTCAATGTTGTTAAAAGGGGTCTGAATTGAAAAATGATATTATTAAGTGCCTGAATTTTGAGTTATGTTTATATGAGAGGTCACCGTCTATTTTTTTTTTTTTAAAAGTGACGGAAAGTGGTCACATGCTTGGTATATGACCGAAAATAAACTGCAAACCCGAAAATGCCATCCGACCAAAGTGTGCCCCTCACATCCTTGACCTAAAAAGACGAAAATACCCTTTAAGCCACCACGGCTCCGGCGACCACCACCGCCACCACGGCTCCGGCGACCACCACCACTACCCCGACTCCGGCAACCACCACCTGGCTCCGGTGACCACCACCCAGCTCCGGCGACCACCACCCCGACTCCGGCGACCGCCAAAAAAGCTCCGATCGGAGCTTTGGAGCCCCGGTCGGAGGCACAGAGCTCCATATCGGAGCTCTCTGTGGCTCCGATCGGGGCCACAGAGAGCTCCGATCTGGAGCTTTTTTGCTCCGACCGGAGCTTTGGAGCTCCGATCGGAGCTTTTTTGGCGGTCGCCGGAGCCGGGTGGTGGTTGCCGGAGTCGGGGTGGTGGTGGTGGTCGCCGGGGCGGTGGCCGGAGCCGTGGTGGCCTTAAGGGCATAATTAGTGTGCAGAGGTATTTTAGACATTTCACATTTCATTAATTAAACTGATAACTTGTATAATAATTGCAAAAGGGTAATTCTGTCATTTCACGTGGTTCCGTTACATTTAACAGAAATTTGGACAGAAACCCGAAAAAAAACACAAACATGAAAATTCAGGCCCTTAATAATACCATTTTTCAATTCAGACCCTTTATGATAACGTGGTCAAACATTCAGACCTCTATTGTGTTCTTAATCTAGATAAAAATGTTAACCTAATAATGATAAAATTGTTAACATAAAGATAAAAAAAAAAATCTACCAACTGCAATAAGGATCGAAGGTAGAAGAAAAATATAATTTTGTAGTTCTTAATTTTTTTTAATATTTGATACATTTTTTCCGCAATACAGAGATATGATCAAGGCAACTGTTCCTTTACTACTATGTATAAAATTGCAATTCATAATCAAATTCAACAGAAATACTACCATATAAATATGCATGAATCACGAATATTTAAACCCTAAATCACGAAAAGTCATTTAAAAGAATACATGTTCATTGTGGTATCATCTCTAACATTTAATTTATAATATCTATATACTTGACAGAGAAGGCAAACTCCATAATTTAATTCTAAACAAAACATCAAAATTCTATAACCCTAGCCATGCTATTATCGATAAAGGTGTTCAAACATAAAATTGATCGTTTTAAGATAAATATAGACGCAAAGAGAATGAAATTCATCAACAATACCTTAATAAGAATACAACACCTTTCAGTCAGAGAAAAGCTTAGCTAATGTAAAATTAAAGTTTTTTTTTTTTTTTGGTAAATGATGTAAAATTAAATTCGGCAATATGAAAAGTTTGTTTTATATATTTCAATCTGAATATTACCGTATCTATCTATTAAAAATAACATTGGCAAAAAAAATATATCATATTATCCCTAATAAAGAACTTTGATACGCAAGACTAAATATAGATTGATTACCCACAGAAGAATAAATATATTTATTATGGATGTTAATTGGGACGGGACACGGTTGGCGGGAATAGAAAATAGGGTTCAGATCACTTATTATATTCCTTATACTCTAAATTGCCTCACTAATTTCTATCAACGGGATCTACACTCCTTATTTCTGGTGGTTAAGTGATGAAATTTTGAATATTACACCATATTACCATATTACATAGTTTAATAAGTATATCGTTAAACTACTATATTATTTTATTTTGCTGAAACATTCTTTATATATGTACCGGCGTAAACGAGCCGAGCCGAGTCGAGCCGAATATTTGTCAAGCTCGACTCGACTCAATTAGTAATTGTCAAGCTCGAACTCGGTTGAGCTCTAATTTTGAAACTCGAACTAGACTCAAATCCAAGCTCGACATAATTGAGCTCGGCTCGACTCGACCTGTTAGCCAAATCACAATAAATTAACATTTCTTGTAACTAAAAAAAACGAGCTCGACTCGACTAAATTCGAATGACTTATATAATAATTAATTATTATTAAGTAAGAACAATAATAAGAATCAAACTCGACTCGACTTATAAACTCGAAATTCTTATAGGCTCGCAAATAAGTCGAGCTGAACATTATAAAGTTCGAACTCGACTCGGCATACCAGAAAGCTCGACACGAGCTCGGCTCACCTCGAATTTTTTCGAGCCGAATTCGAGTTTTGTCAGCGTGTGGAAGTAGTTTGCATTTCCATTATGGAATCACTTCATAGATAAAACACCCAATATGCAAAACTGACTGATTGGAGCTCAAATATCAGTAGCAAACCAACTTTTCCCCTAAATTACAATAACAATAATGATGTGAATGAGCGAATGAGTTTGTTCATTCACACTTCTTTTCAACAACTTCCTTCATCCTCAAACATAACACATTATGCTAATCACCTTTGGCTTTCACTAGTACTCACAAGACTTGCAAAATATACAAAAAAACTAAACAACTCAAACAAGTCTTTTTTTTATACACTAGCAATGATGCAAGAAACATCCCATTTATCGCGCAACTGGTAGTTCCCGTTCCAGTTCTATAACAAGCTCATCTATGTTTTGAAGCTTCTTTCTTTGTGCATTTAATCATTTCTTGTTTATAAGTAATTATAAACATACCAGCATTTTACGCAGCTAGCTTCCTTCATGGCCGTCTCTGCTGCTGCGCATCTTCATGTTCGGACTTCTCCTCTGCAACTTTTCTCTCACTGCCAAATTCACTCTCCAACTCTTCATCAACCATATTCATCTTCTGAACTTCATTATTATTATTGTTATTATCATCAATGCCCTCTCCAACTTCGTTGCTCCTTCCCGACCCTAATTTCATCCCCATTTCTATGTCACCAATCAAATCTTTCCCTACACTTTGATTCGTAAAACTTTCGCCCATTCTCCTAGATGGATAATCAGTCATTGTCGTTCTAGCAACCTTTGCCCTGAAATTGTTCTTCGATCGAGGAATTGAGGTGAAGAAAACCTCCTTCCAGTTTCCAATCACCCCTTTATTGTAAGGGTTGGCTCGTGGTTCATAGCGGTACCTAAAGTTCTCATATGTGGTCTGCAAAAGTATATAGCTGTGTTAATATCATGGTTGTTGTTGCAAAAGTATATATCCACCCTGCTTAACTGTGTTAATTGAATATAATGTTCTCATCAATCAAACCACAAATATCCACTCTCCCATTTTAATACGATGAGCCACTTGTTTGCAAATACAAATACGCATCTTCCTTTCCTTTAGCAGAAATTTTTCTTATATTATCTCGTACTTGCTTTACCAAGTTTAGCAATTTATGTGAAATGAGATTTATGTATATGGACCATTTGACTAACTGTAATAAAAGCTCGAGCTGATAAATGAAGGCATTGTTCAACATTTATTACATAAACTAGAGATGGTTTTTTTTTTTTTTTTCCACTTCAACAGTTTATAATCTATCCATCCATAAAGTCCTAGAGCAATTAAAAGTAAACTAAGGAAGTAAATAAATTTAATGTGACATAAGAAGAATCGGGCACCTGATTTGTACTGATAAGATAGGAATGGAAGACGGTCAGGCCTCCTACAAACCACACAGACAAGAAACTGTAAACCATCAGGAGGATGGAAGCAGGAGTTTTGGCCAATGCTTTCCAGACTGAGATTCTCTCTCCATTCATTATCCTCGACACATGAATTGAGCAAAACGCAAACACATAGATGCAGAGAAGGGTTGCTGACGTGATAAATAGGAAGTAGAAGCGGTAATTTCGCTGCAAACCAAGATAAACACGCCTTTGTCAGTTGCAAAATTTTAGCATCAGTTGATTAGCTTAGAACAGTTGATATTCACATATTCAATATGAAATCTATGTGCAAATGCTTACCTTCATGTATCATGTTCTAGATATCTTATGCAAAACATGTACATGCAGTAAGAAATTGTATATGCTAATTTATACTTTACAGCTTTGACATTTAATCAATAGGCAAGATATTGTTCATTTCTAGTAACACAAGGATGAGTTTCATTGTAATGCCCCGAAACATGGGAGGCCTCATCTAAATGCAAAAACTTAAATAACAACAACATCGCACCTAAGAGAAAAGGGGCGTATATTTTGAATATTAAGTAACAGTTGAAAGGAGGAGGATTGATTAACTGAAATGATAACAATTAAGATATGACTCTACATGAGAAGTAGATATGAAAAGTGACTGCAGTTACAAATCAATGTAGATAGTCTTCAAGCCAAGAAAAGTACTCTCATCATATAATATCAAAGAAAAAGAAGGTTTATTACCAGTCCAATGCATTGACCGACCCAAGGGCAATGATGATCGAATCTCTCAACACAGTTATCACAAATCGAACAGTGAGAGCAGCGAGGGGGGCGGTAAAGCATACAAGTTTCACAGTATTTGACTTGCACCCGCATACCATTATTGAGAATCACTTCTTTTACACGCCTAAAGTGTGGGCGGGTCTGTAGATTCTGCCCTGTTTCACCTTCATGGCGAAAGCTCTCAATTTCTGGAGGGCTTGTACAGCGAGGAATTATCCCAGGGTCTCTTGCTGATGTTAGTACAAGGAAAGAAAACACCTATAGAAGAAGAATGAAAAAATCGGAGAGTTACAAATACTAATGACTAAAAATAGGAATTTCCAGCAAACAAAATCCAAGCTATTGAGATTTATAGTCTTTTCCAGATCATATCCATAACCAAAAGAAATTCAATTAAAAACCACATTTTTTTACTCTTCAGGAAAGCACTAATCAGAGAAGGGAAGGGATATAGATACTCACTGCAGCTGACAATAGGAGGGCAAAGATGATTATCAAGATACCGAGGTGATGAGGGAAGTCATCCATCAATTTTGTGCCAATAAAAGCACAAAAAATCGCTACGGGACCAAAAATCATGGGAAGAGTCAGTAATATAGATCTGGCATCAGGTCCAAATATTAGCCTCCCTTGGAAACAAAATATCTGCATACATACATGTAAAGAAGTAGGAATTAGAGCAGCTCCGATCATATCTAGACTATCCCCTACCTTGTTGAATACCAATTAACCAAAAATCTAATCAGAATTAGGACTCAATTCAAGTTTGTTTGTCTATTCCTAAAGATCATCGAACGAATTAAACGAAGAAGACGGATAAAGTTGAGTATTGAAACTTACATTGCTGCCTCTCCAGATTTTGTATGTTCTGACAAGCTCGCCGCCGCCACGGTCGGCTGTCGAAGGAGGGGGATACGTCGGCGGGGGATTCATCATCGCAGCTTGGATTGTTCAATTATTTTTCTGGTTAGAGAACTACAGATAGATAGAAATGAATGGATGTGGAGCCAACCAACTGACGGAGTCAATAATGGAGGAGGGAGAGGTGGAACAAGTCAGAGAGAGAGACGGAGGAGAAGAAGACGGCTCATAAATCATAATGAATTGGTTGGTTGACTCTTCGTCCCAGTCTCTGTCATTACGTTTGAAGTTTGTTTTTCCATTACCGCGGTGATTTTGATATGAATAGTTAACCAGAACGACGGCGCTACCGCTCAGGTGGTGAGAGACGGCAGCACTGCTCTGCCGAAGCGAGACTCTTGCGGTGGGTCAACGAGAAGAAGAAGACCGTCGTCGGTAAATCACCATTGATACGATACGATACGACCCGAGATACTGAAACTAGATACTCATAGGAAATAGGATATTCCTCTCTCCTTCACTTTGTGTGCGCGCAATTCTTTTTTTTTTTTTTTGGTTAAAAAATCTAACAATTCAACAATTGTTAGTTACATTTATAGAAACTTATACTATAAATCGGATTCAATGGATCCGACGTGGTGCATCATTCAAGATTGATCTAATGCGTGAACATTCTGATTTGTTGATGGGGTCACCACATCGGATCCGATGTACATAAGAATTTCTTCATTTATAAAGGCTTTAAGATTTCACTTCGCCAAAAAGTTTTTAAAAAATGCGTAATTCTTTTTTAAAAAAAACTCAAAAGGCAAAGTATTTAATCTGATTCGAATCATGTTCGGTGCAAATCCAGCTCGTCCAATTTAGTGGCGGATCAAATAACAAAATAACGAAGCAAAAAAGTATTAATACGAGATGGAATTTAAAAAAAGAATTTTTAATATATAACAAATTAACATTGTACTATATTAGAGATATACCTTAGATATTAGGAGATGTAATTTTAGAATATATATATTTAGTATTAGAGATATACCCTAGATATTAGTAGAGGTAATCTTAGAATAAATATATATATATATATATTATTTCTATCTACACTATCTATATCTCCTATATATCTGTTAGTATTGTATTATATATATATACCAAGTTTCATGTAATCAATTCAAGTCAATATACAATTTACATTCTATTATATACAAATCGTACAATTAAAGTAAATAACTAAAATAATACTCATCTAACCATGTAAGATTGCAACATACTACACAATTCCACTTAGACATTTGAAGCAGATATGAAACGTATCTTCAAGCCTCAAGAATATAGAATTATCATATTCTTAAGGGGAAAATCATGATTTTTTTTTGGGTATTATTATTTTCAAGAAAAAATTGAATTTAATAACTATATTTTTTTACTAGTTTTCAATTTTTTTTAATAATAGATCAAAAATATATTCTAGGTATCAATCAACCAACGAGGAAGTTAAAAAATGCACATTTTCCGTCCATTTCAAGCATCAAAATTGTACCAAAATAAAAATAAAACTTACAGTATTATCTTCCTCAGTATAACACGAATCCAATCTGAATCTCTTACAACAACACAATAATGACAGAGAAAAATTCATGAAAAGTTGAAGAACACACTAATAAGCAAGATAATTATACCAGTAATTATCTAGTTAACTGGTAGGCTAACTAAGAAACCGCCCAATCGGGATAAGGGCAGTCGTATGTCCATTCCGGCCCAGAATATTTGATACAGTGCAACCATAAACCTTCCTCTTCTCCTCTTTCATACCTGCAAAACCCAGCAAAACCATCACAACAATAAAACGAATGAATCTGCATGCTTCAATCATCTCACAAGTAAGGTTTAAGAACCTATAAACAGTCTGAGGTGTTAGAAGTTTAAATTGTTAATATTGGTTGTCTGAAGTTTCAACTTTGTTGAAATTTAGTTTTCCGTCCATTTTTTCTGTCAAATTAGACAGAATTGTGTGAAAAGTCAAAATTGCCCTAATACTTTTATGTTTACTCCGTCCGGCCACCACCCAACTCCGGCCAGCACGACCCTACTCCGGCCGGCCACCACCTTACTCCGGCCGACCACTATCCAACCCCAGCCGGTCATCACCCTACTCCGACCGGCCACCACCCAACTCCGACCGACCACCACCCAACTCCGGTCGGACACCACCCTACTCCGGCCGGAATTTTTTATTGGGTCATGTGACAAGCACATGACTAAGTTTTGTCAATTTTAACAGCAAATTTGAACAGAGACAGCAAATTTCAACAAATTTGAAACTTTAGACAGTCAATATCAACAATTTAAACTTTAGAGTTTAGACACCAAAATCTCACATAAGGCAAACTTCAGACAGTTTATAGGTTCTTAACTCCACAAGTAATGTATATAATTTATATGAGTAGTAGTACCCTTTTGGAGCTAAATCTGGACAATTGGTGCACACAGGGTCTTTGTCAAAGTCGGAATTACAAGCAGTATGATCATGAGATTCCTCTTCTTCCTCTTTGATTTTGATTTCATCATGGGTAAAGGAAGTAGCAAAAGGTTTGCCATTTGTGGAGGATGAAGATGGCAAAGCTTCTTCAGCTGCAGATACAGAAGTTCCATTGAAGCTCCTTCGATACTGCACGGGTGAGTCGGATAGGTAAAGCGTGTCATTGGCAATGGGATGACCCAGATACTGCAAGTGGACTCGTATCTACACCACACAGATGGAAACCATTAGTTTGGTTTAGTACTTGTGATTCACCTCACAAAATTCAATCATTTGCCAGAAAAAACGAAAAAAAAAAAAAAAAAATCATTACTTGATGAGTACGTCCAGTGATCGGTTGACACAGCACAATGCTATGTGTTCCATTAATAGTCCTTATCCTTGTGAACTTTGTGCAAGAGGCTTTTCCTTTTGTAGTCAAGGAGCTCTCACTCAAAGGGCTACAGCATACCTGCAAATATAGTCATTTGATGATGTAGCTACACCACATAAAATGTCATCTCCATACTCCACTTTGCCAACAACAAATTGTCATGGGGATTTTCAGATCATGCCCGTTAAGGAGATGGTGGATCATATGTCAACTACATTTTATGTATATCATTTATTGATAGGATGTGTGGGAAACAACTTAGGGACGATATACTAAACAAACTTAAACCAAGTAATTGATCAATGAAGTTGTTGCCTCGGTCTTCTTTATAGCAATTCATATAGTTAACTTTGAGAATCTCACCTCAGCTGTGCTTCTTCCTTCCCGGGCATCATAATGTACGTTGGCATCCACCACTTGCTGTGAAAAAAAAAAAAAAAAAAACGTCAAATGTATTTACCAGAAAGTATGTCAAGATCCAAACAGCGTAACAAAGTAAATATCAATTTCTACAAAACGGATAGCAGAGCAGATATTGAATATCTCGATAAAAGGATAACTATAAGTCTATGGAATGATTTCTGCCATCTCCAAGCCATTCCGCATATAAATAGGGAAGTTACTCTCAGTGATAACTTAGTATACTAGTTACATACAGCATACCTCATCTTCTGGAAATATTCCAACTACCTTCGCGATGTACTGTTTCTGCACCTTCCCTGCTTCAATCTGTAACATGGAAATACTTTCTAGTTTAAATCTCTTGCTTGGACCAGAGAAACGAACTGATTTATGTTGCTTTGCCTATATTTTAAGCTTCAGCAAAGTAAATATTTAGATATGGTTAATATTGAACTGGTAATCCAATATGACTTAATATTCATAATGGCATCAAAAGAGTCAAGTAAGCATATGGATGGACATGCAAAGCTGAAGATATGATACTCACATGTTGCCTGAAAAGATCAGCTTTTGCAGAAGTTCTGGCCAAGATAAGTAGTCCTGAGACAAGACGGTCGAGTCGGTGTACAGCTGGTATATTCATGCTAAAGAAAATTCATAAAACCAAGGATTCTTATTGTCCACAAAGCATAAGCATGGATAGGAGGGCAACTAAGTACAATAGAGTTAACTTAATGATGAAACTGGGATGAATTAGATTCACCTATAACCGTGCTTAACCTTTCAAATAAGACAGCCAGCAATTGCCAATTAGTTATAATATTTTTGGTTCTCTAGCACTGCACTTGAATACAGCACTGAAGTTTGAAATCTGCCAAAGCAGCACAAGGTTCATATTTAGCCGTTGTAATTCAAGTTCCACTAATTGGTAAAGGTTAGGCTGTCAAGAATACTTATGGGTAGGTAAAAATAAAAGCCAATAAAATTGAGAGCT
Source organism: Clarkia xantiana subsp. parviflora (assembly GCA_036873135.1). Classification (NCBI taxonomy): domain Eukaryota; kingdom Viridiplantae; phylum Streptophyta; class Magnoliopsida; order Myrtales; family Onagraceae; genus Clarkia; species Clarkia xantiana. The sequence goes on from JAPTYO010000014.1 coordinate 4,440,377, forward strand.
ACGGGTAACTCCAGGATACGGAATAAAGGTGCCAAGTCGTGCTCTGCTTGAAGTATGCCAACAACAGTGTTTTTCCGATATTGGCCACATGGATGAACCTGATCATTAGATTTCAAATTAAAAAAGATAACAGAAGTATTTGCCCAAAATATGGAAAAGAGAAACATAAAGAAAGTAAAAAGAAAATGGCAAGCACGCAGAAGCTAGCTTACGGGAACGGATGCTGGTTTACAAACTGTTACAACATCAGATTCTTTCTGAAGAATTAAGACTTCATCATTTGCCATGACAGGAGGTTCATGCCTGAAACAACTTCACAATGTTATCACTAAACTGCAATATCTACACTTGAAAAAACAGCTGCCATGGTGAGTAGTGACACTAAAAATAGAATCAAGTCAGATTCAGTTCAGCACATTGAAACTGAAGAAACTTAACAGAACAGATACAAGAAGGAAGAGCAGCACCAACCGATGTACAAAGTGGCTTATTTTCTGAGAGGTTTTGACAATGTAGGAAACAGGCACCGTGTCTCCCTCAACTTGGATACGGCCTGATTGAACAGCACCAACCTACAATGTTAATTCCAGATGTAAATATAATCAAAACTAACTAGTAAATCATAAGCAGCATTGTGTGACTGATAGTCCTGCAAACCATCCATATTCCATAACCAATAATGCAAAATGAAAGATGTAAACAACAATAATCTAGCAACTTGTGCTATACTAGTATCTTTCACGGCTTCACAGTTCTATGTCAAACTATTGGCTCTTAATCCCAACACAGACAAATGACAAACATATACAATACATGGTGTGAGGTAACAAAAAGTTAGCTAAAGGAGGAATTAGGACGTACATAGTATTCATAAGGTCGACCTTTGAATTCTTGAGCAAATAAATCAACAATTGTTTTTCCAGCCCAACGACCTTTCACCTGCACAACCCCCAATCCCAGCCAGTAGGAATTTTAATTTAGATGTAGAATGCATTGCACTAGCTCTCAGTAAAAACAATGATTAACTAATGAACTGATATGAAGTTAGGGTTCATGTCGAAAGCCACGCTTCATTGGAACGGGTAAGAGGACAAAGTCCCAAAAACCTAGCAAGATCAAAGAAATAGATGAAATGCAGGAGTGAGGAGTGATGTACGTGGCATTTGAACTCGAAGAAGTAAGGCCTCACGAATCGTTTCCCTGCAATGCAAAAGGGTAGATTTTTCTGGGATGGGTCAGGATGGATGGAGTTTAACAGTCAAGTTTCAGGGGAAAGAAGGTGATTTGGTTCAATTCAACTCCAGTTGTTTAAAAGGAAGATAAGAGAAGAGAAGAGAGTGAGCAGAAGACCATTGCAGAAGATATAATCATGGCGCTCAGGTTGATTGTCAGGAGTTTGCCACGCAATCTTCGCCACCATGTCCTTCTTCCCCTCCTCATCATCATCTTGTCTCTTCCGTTTCGTTGACATTCTGTTCCTTTCTTCCTGCAACTCTTCTAAACTAAAACACCGACCGCGCTGCTCAGTGTTTCAATTTAGAAGCAACGTGGAGTGGTCGCCGCGTGTGGCGGTGGCGGTGGCGGCGGCGGCGGCGAAGGAGTGCACTGCTGAAGAAGACGATGGTCTTTTTTATTTTCTTTTTGTGTAAAGAAGAAGAAAATGGTCACTAGTCACTATTCGTCTGTTCCTTCCATTCGTAGGAGGAAAACAAATTTCATTTTAGTTTTCTCCAACACGACGGCGTTTTATGGAGACTCAAGTTTTCCAAGGTTTACAGTAGTTTAAAACAACATTTCATTAAATCTTCAATGAAAAATTTAGGGGTTGCAATGAATTTTGTGTTTTACCTGAGGTGCAGATAAATTGTAATTAGGGCTGGGCAAAAAAACCGGTTCGGTTGAACCAAACCGGAACCGAACCGGAACCGAACCAGTTCGAACCGGTTCTACTTGAACCGGTTCTTATATGGTTCGGTTTTGAAAGATAATATATGGAGCGGTTCTCAACCGGTTCAAACAGGTTTAGAACCGGTTCTGAACCGCTTCTCTTTATAAAAAAAAATAACATTCCAAAACCCTAATTTCTAAGGAGACCTCGCCTAATTGTAGCAGCTGGCGGCTGAATAATTTGTAGTCCCATTTCAATTCATCTGAAAATCAGAGTTACAATTACATAATTTGTAGAAATTCTACTTGAAGAGTCTCTAGTACAGCACAACATCTCAAGCATTCTGCTTAAATTTCTTCACCTTCTTGGCTTCTTCATCCTCGAGCTCTCAGGGGTCCTACTCTCGAGCTTTTGCTTCTTCTCTAACAGTAGCAACCGTTAGGAACGACCATCTCCTTCGCCATTCACGCCCATACACTCACTGAGTGTTTCTCTCTAAGCACATCATATAAACTAAACCAGACTTTGCTGGGAATTCAACTAATCTTGCTTTACCACATATTGTAAATTTCCCACGTTTTCATTTTCCAGTTTTCTGTTCATGAAATTTCTCATATGAGCAACATACTATGTTCTTGTTCTGCTTCTGTTGAAATTGATCGTGAGTACACATTTTCTTCCCGGTTTTGGTACCTATTAGAAGGAATGAATTATAATAGTAATTGTGTGTGAAATATCTTAATTAAAAGTTGAAACTTAATTGTAATTTCTTGTATCTTATCATGTTCTAATCTTTGATTCACAAAGTTGAGGTTTTTTCTTCTAAGATTATGACTTGGAATCTCTTAAATTGGCGGTTGAATAAATATTGCATTTACTTTGGTTAGCCTTAGATTTGAATCTTGAATGTGAAAGTCGATCTTTTTCTGGGTTGATATTGAGTGATCCTCATATTTTGTGAATTTAGGCTGCTTTCTTATAATTAATCTATATATGTATATATATATATATGGTGACCTATATTTTGCAGACTTAGAATACAGCCAACAGATTGAGTGCAATCTATCTAAGAGGTATTTTGTAGCTCATGCACTTAAATAGTGAAGCAATTCATATTTGTGTCACTCCTAGTTGTGTTTCTATCAATTCTACACCCTTCGGAGCAGCTTCAACCTTTTGAGAAAGAATCCTAACGGCTCTTAAACAACCTTCCTATAGCAGCTGGAACGAGGTCACTGACTTCTGCAACCTCGTGAAAAAGGTTCGGACCGGTTCGAACCGGTTCTAAACCGGTTCAGCTATGGTTTGGTTCTATAGCTCCAAATTCAGTTCGGTTCTTACTTGGTGTATGAAACCGGCTGAACCACAAATTCGGTTCCGGTTCGGTTCTGAACCGGTTCGGCCCAGAACCGAACCATGCCCAGCCCTAATTGTAATACATTTCATTATGTATAACTACACCACGAATTATTGGGCTAATATAATATAAATATTTACAAGTATTTATATATATATATATATATATATATATATGGGTTGAATACAAATTGATATAAATTGTGGATATCCATAGTTTAACCCTAATCATTCTGATCCGAACTCTGACCGGTCAGGACTTCAATAGGTTATTCCACTATTTCAACCAACCACCACCACAACATCAGCGGACCACCACTCAGCTCTGGTTGATCACTAATTAGTTTTGTTGACTATCACAATTACCGAAGGACTCTTGAAATTCATCGGGAAGTCGTTCGTTATTAACCATCTCTAGTCCCAATTAGAACTACAATGGCTCTAATTAGGGCCGAAATGCTTCGAATAGAGCCCAGAAAGCTCCGTTCAGGAGCATTCTGGCCCCGATCGGTGATATAAGGGGCTCTACGTCTGGTCTGGCTAGAGTCAACGGTGACTCCAATTGGGATCGGAGAGCTCCTGCTTTCGAGGTGTTCGCCGACAATAGTTTAATTTTTAAAAAATTGGTTTTGGATAGAACAAACTCACATGCATACATAGTTGTTGTTCGTTGGTATGATAAGAATTCTAACAATAATTAGTAATTGTGCAGTCATCTTAATAATAGAACTAAATCGGGTACGTGCGGTTTGGAACCGTGACTTCTAAAAACAATAACATCAATCAAAGAAATTAGAGACAAGTATACTGTATATAACAATAATAGTAAAAATAATAATAATGCAACCAACAATGAACAATCAACTCAACACAGAGGGTTTGGTAGAAGTAAATTCTCACATTCATCTTCTTAACAATCAAACTAACAAGCTCATAGATCATCAAAACCCATAAACCTGCAACTGTATGTATCCATACTAGTAATCAATCATTTCCTCTAAGAATCAAACTGCCTTGCCTTGCAAGTTTCAGGTCAGGTTCCTAACAACTATCTACACAGAACCCAGTTAACCAAAACTGGCACCCCATATTAGCTACTGCCTACTCTATCTACTCTAGTTAGCAGCAGCAGTAGTAGTTGATGATCAGGCATGTCTCTCTACATATATAGATTTTGACCAGAAACTAGTGAGTATCGCAATTACTTGTGTTGTAAGTAAGCAAAGCAAAGCAAAGAAGTGTAGTGAAGAGGCAGCTAGCATGATACTGAAGCCACAGTTAGAGGGTAGAGGAAGGTGTTGGAGTACTCAAAGGAGAGGATGGAGCCACTTTTTAAAGGCTTACCATCATTCACAAGGCATTCATCGTATCTGAGGCGCCGGAACATCCTTGGATTGACAAGCCGAGCCGAGCTGAACCATCCACACTTGACACTGATGTTGCTGATGTCGCATCCAGATACACACTCATTTGTGATCTCAACTCTGTAAGTGGGGATCCCATCTGAGAGAGGAGTTGAAGCCCCTTGGCTTATCACTATATCTGAAACTGAGCATCTCTCATTATCCCTCTTCATGTTTACTCCTCCTGCACATCAAAGCCACACACAAAATTCCATTCATTTAATGTAATATGTACTTCTGAGTTCTGGGTTGGTTCCCTCTCACATTCTCAACTCCATCCAATATCAATGAATGATGATCATTCAATCATTCTCTTCTCAGAATCATCATCTTTTGTTTAACATATGTATCAGATTAGTGAGTAACTTTTCATTAGAGAAGAAACACAACAGCACAGAAAATAGAAACCAATTACTAAACCAACACATTTCCATCCAAAAAATATAACTAATTTATCAAAACTTAAACCACATACCACCTAACTGCCCTATAGTCGACAGAATATGACAAGCAGTAACTAACTAAACTAACTACTCAAATGCAGTTTGTACTACAAATCATATCAGATTCTACACTCCAGATAGAGTCCAATAGGCTTGGCATGGCTTGAATGGAACAACAATAACGAAATACGATATCACTATGAATGAATGAATGACTCTTCTTTAAAAAAAACAAGTAGTCATGTCAACAGGAACATACCTGAGTTTTGGGTGTGTAAACAAATTCATTTCATTACATTCACATTCTTTTTATTAAGGAAAAGATGAATGGAAGTTCCTCACTTACTTGGTCGCTAGCTTAGGAAGCTGCATATATTATGTCATGGGCTTTCATCTGAAGCCAACTGGGCCTAGTCTAATTTATTTATCTTTATAAGCTGGCTAAAAAAGTTTTATCTTTTTTTATTTAGGACATAATAAACTTATGTGTATCAGATCCCCCATAACACATACATATTATTTCCTCCTCTCAACTCAAGTCTCCATTTTGGCCAAAAAAAAAAAAAAAAAAACTCAAGTCTCCATCACATCAGTTCCTGACCTGGTCTTCTCCATTTCAATTCCTATCCATGTATGTATTTACTCAAGATTGAACTTTTTCACCCAAAAAAAGTTCATTTTTTTCAGCATAAGATAGACTACCATGCATAAACAAGAGAAGAATAGGTAAATGTAACAACAAATCAGAATCATATGGAATGTGCACATTATACTATCATTATATTGTTATATATATACAAGAAAAAAGAGGTAATCATCCAGCAGCATAGAGTAGGGACCTACTAGTCAAATGGAAGAAGTCCCCTACCCTACAATATCAAGAGACAAAATACACTTTTTTGGAGGCGATACGCTGGCAAGAATTGAATTATCATTATGAGAAAACATAGAAAAAAAACAAGGGACATATCATATCAGAATTAAAAGGACTGTAGATAGAGCCCCACTTATTTACCCTATTTTTCGCTACCCTTTATTGGAAAAGAAAGGAAAATAGCAGACCAATCCATCCCCCACGTCTTTCCCCAATTTACTTCCCTCAATCCATTCTTAACCCGTCTCATTAGCCTATGCATAGATTTTAAAATGAGAAAGGAAGAAGAAAAGTAGCAATAATAATAAACCAAAGAGAAAACTGAAGCAGGTCAGTGTGTGGGTGTATACAGCTATAAGAAATACTTGGATAGCACGGTGCCAACACATGTCCGTGTGTTAGCACCCCTTCAGCCAATAATGTGTGTCAGTCCCTTTATGCCACATGGCACATTTTGGTTGGCTGTAGGGGTACCAACACACTGACGGGTGTTGGCACCGAGCTAGGCAAGTATTTCTCCAATTAATACTGCGGTAAACAGCTCCATGTGCACATTGCGCGCGAGGGTCTATGACCTAATCACTGACGCCTGCCATTTAATTTCCTGATGGGACGTCTGGACAAATTCAAACATTCCATCTACAAACAGTACTAATTATTTAATTAAGGAGTAATGACCAAGAAAGAGAGATAATAAAGACACCAGTTAGCTTTTCATCCCACATCATTAACTTTTAAAGGTTACCAATCTTCCAAACAAATCCTAAATTTCATAATACATAATTTAATGTCTTTTTCCCTGAAAGTTGGTTCTTTTATCAAGTCGGATAATTGTGAAAGCTTTTTAATAACTTCAAAAAAATTATACTAGATAAAAGCAAACCCAGTTATATCATGTGATGGGTCAAGATAATGATTCAAACAAGCAAGCTTCCAGATCGTTTATGAAAAACCCAGAAAAGGAATTGTGGAGACCATGCAGACCAAGAACACCCATCAGCTGTAATCCAGTTTCGCAAAATTTCATCAAATTGGTAAAAAGTTTCAGCCAATCTTACCCCAATGATGCAGTAACTTTCTATGCAGTAAAGGGAAGTTGTCGCAGCCAAGCGTTGGAACTACACGAGGACCATCGACAATACCTGCAATAAGGTACGTACGGAGGAGGTTATTTATTACATAGAGACAAACAGTTTTCTGCAAAAGAAAACGATAACACTGGAGACAACGAATTTGCAGAAAAAATGTTACAATCGACTTTGCACAGTGAATAGAAACGATCGACAACAAAGAGGGTGCATGAAAGGAAACGATGGGCACTGGAAAACCCATCCGTATGTCGCTAAAAGAGAAGCAGCTAACGAACAAAAGCAAACCCTCATCTTTCTCTTCCTTCTTCCACCCAAAATTATCGATTAGATTCGTAAGCAAATCGAATATTGAACAGAAGATTCGTATAATGACCATGGAACTTGGATCGTCTACAGACTCACCACAGAAAAAACCGACCAGAACTCCCACCCTACACTACCCTAGACGTGGAATCTCAGGTAAAGCCTGTTCGTTCGTTCGTTCGGTTGGGTTTTATACTGTAACTATACGCACCTGTGTCCGTCGCACACATCAACAGAAAAACCGCCATGAGTACCCGCCTCCATGACAACGACCTTCCGACTTGGAGAAACCCCAGAGTGGCCATCGTACAAACCCTAGAAACGAAATCTCGAAAAGCAACAGGGAAGTGGTGGTGTGAGGATCGGAGTGAAAAACGAAAGGAATGAGAATCGAATCCTGGATTTTTGAAGGAGATGGAGGATAATGATGTTGGTTCGAGCAAAATTCAGTGATATTGCTGCTGCGACGAGAAACAGGGGCTCGCGGTTGGTTACTTTGGAGAAAGAAAGAGAGACAAAAATGGCAATGACGATTGACGGTGATCGGAAAAGCCAGAAATAACGAAGCAGCAGCAGGGAGGATACTGCAAGTCTGCAAATGCGTGCGGATTTTGCTGCTGAGCACTGCACACTCACACGAGAGGAGGAGAGAGAGAATTTGAGAGAGAGGGAGAGAGAGAGATTCGTGGTTTGTTTTATGGTGTAGAGTGAGTTAAGTCGGCAATGACGATGATTAGATTACCCTAGTTTAGATTAGCCTCGAATTTAATGTATTTTTTTAAAAGTTGACTAGACATATTTACGTACAATGTAAACCTCAATTAAATAATTACTAATGATTTTACTTAATTATATTATTATTTTTTACTTTAGCCTCTTTTTGTGAATCGTGTATAAATTAACTTATAGCAGTGAAAGTGTGAAGATGTATTTCTTAATTATTTTTTTAAATGTATTATAGAAAATCAAATGAGCCTTATATTGAAAAAAAATGATATACCGTCTGTTCTATTCTTTATATATTAAACAAAAAAGATATTTGAGGAATACAAAAAGTAATGCCAAGTAAAATCGTGTGGATGGTCTTAACGAGACGAAAACTTATTATTAACAGACATATCCCTAGCAAATAACAAGCTATAACTAATGACCTGTTGTGGCAAAAATAAATAAATAATGATCTGTTAATAAATAATAATAATAAGATAAAAGAAGTATCTTCAACAAGTTTCCCCCTATACAACCCTATTCCAGTTATATAACACTAATAATAATAAGCTAATTAATTTTCCAGTTAAAACTGTTATGACAAACTTGCTGAACAAATGAAAAAAAAAATGTCATTTTTATTTTCTTTAAAAAAATCAAATGCTTACTTGTAAATAATATTTTTCGGGCCGGGAGCGCGTAACTAAACCATAAACCCTCTCTAAGGTGGCACTTAACGGAATTCAAGCTCAATTCGTTTTTGAAAATACAACTCAAATTAACAGTTGTTTAGCTGGGCATGATAGTAACGATCAAGAAGCGTCATCGTTATGTTGGTCCAACCATTTAAAGAAACTAGAGAAGGGCCCGGCCCAGCCCAGCCCAGCCCAATCAATCAACAAACTAACTAGACACATTCATTCATTACAACTACTCACTCCATTAATTAGAGAAGAGAAAATGAAACCCCCACATCAATCAAAAACCCCTTGATCACGTTTACATTTACAATTTACATACAAATGTTAAAAGCGTTTCAAACAATATAGTAGTAGTAGAGTAGAGCTAGCTACACTACCACCTACACCTCACTAACTACACTTCCATTTTCCATCCATTTTCGACACAACCGCTTACTGGCGTCTCGGAGATTTCATGTTTTCATAGAGCTTTACCTTGTCAAGCAAGCCTTGGATCGTCGTAGAAGCTTCCTGCAATTTAATCACATCACTTCACATATCCAAACCTCAAAAACAACACCTTCACTTGTTATTGATCTCATTCAACTTACCTTTAGCTTGTTCCTCAAAGTCTGCTCCTCACTGTCTCGCCGCTCCCTTTCCTCCGCAAATATCTCACATAGGGTATCTTGCTCCTTTGTCAACTGCTCTATTTTCTCTTTAGCTTCTTCCAGCTGTTTATTATACATACCAAATCAAACTCTACATGAGCAATGCATAAATGTGGTAACCATATATGAAATTATTTTGGCATAACCATGAACATTCGAAGCAGCAGGTAACAATTTGGTATTGTTTTTTTGTTTTCGGGCGTGATGTTAGAAAAGTTCAATCAGAATAACATCATTAAAGATAGGTAAAAGGCGTGCAACCAGTCCTGACCTGGAGTTCAAGTGTTTTACTCCTATTTCTTTCAGTCTCTAATTCCGCATGCAACCCAGCTTCAGTAACATCCTCCGTCCTTTCCAATCTACTCCACAAACCAAAAAGAAAAACACACTAATCAATGAGTTATATACAAACAGTTATTTCGGGCATGCAAAGTGAAAGGGGAGTTGCCAATGCCACCTCTCTCTTAGTTCTTTGTTCTCCAGTTTCAACCGTATTATCTCAGAATCCTGCAACATATTAAAAAAAAAAAAAAACTCTTGTTAGCACTATTGAAACCAAAACCTAGCACTGAATGATTAAGTCATTCAATCCTATGTTATGAAGCTCTAAAGGAAAGAGCGTTACATCAGGCTCGGAATGGGACAGTGGGGCAGGTTCGTCCATTCTATAAGCAGCTGGTGAGACATCACCGTTTGATGCTCTAGCACTCCCAGATTTTTCATTGAAAAATGTCTTGTGAATCTTGTCGCTTGAAGAATTTAAGTTTCTTTTGGGCCGAGGAGTAGGACGCTCAACCTCACTCACATCATCCTCTGATGAAGATAACGCTGGTCTGGACGAAGAAGGGGGTGCAGTTTGCCTACTTGAGCGTGAAGAATATTTGTCTGAACTATGAAAAGGTGTCCTAGCTGGTAAGTGTCCTGCAGATTTTGAAGCTGTCCAGGGACTATTAGGAATAAATCTAAGGTGAGAACAAAAGGATGCGAGTGTTAAATTAAAAAAATTAAGAAAAGGACAAGGTTTGAAAGAAATAGAATCTTGTAATAGAGCAGTTATAAATGTCCAAAAAAATTGTTTTTATAAATAATCATCAAAATTAAAGAGATTTTATGGATTTTTTTTAACTGAATATGGAAATGAAAACGAAAGAGCGTGATATACAGCCAAAAGATAGTTCCAGTGAATCAATCCCATTGATCCTTAACCACCGAAATTTGGATATGCCTACTATCTAGATGCAAGCTAAAAATACAACAGAAAAAACAGTAACTTCAGATCATATATTTAGGAATGTAATACTACAAACAATTTGGTTTTGTTTTGAAGTTACCAGATCGTATAGGCTCAATAGTAGGAGTCTTGTTATTAGAGACGTATCCAATTTTATGACAATTGGTCTTCCTAAGACAATAAAAAATGCAAGAGATAATCAGCCATCCCAACATGTCAAACTAAATATGCTTCAAACAACTTCACTAGCTAATATAATAAAATACCAATAATTCTTTTGCATCTGAATCAGCTTCCCTTCAAGTCTAGCCAGAACAGTTGTTCTCTCAAAGCCCTGCTTGTCATGCGCTGGTTCAACAAAATTAGCTTCCAGAACACCTAATAGGATAGCAAGAATTCATCAGCATTTCTAGTAAAATACAAACTCTTATAAAAGAATCATTTGCATCTGTTCCAGGACACATACCTATGACACCACGACCACCACTTCCAGCAGGATTCCATAGCCTCCAGAAAGGCTGCCAAATAATTTCAACGTAAAATTGTAGCCACAATCTAGTAACAACTTTCTCATACTTGCAGCAGTAATTAAAAAGTAAAGGATAAGCAGCTATTTTGCTAACTAAGCCCATTTTTCACTCAATAAAAAGGAAAGCAGCATTAGTGGCAGTCCAGCCACCTCCCATAAGCAATGTTCCGATTTTCATTTCCAACTGAATGTTCAAAGAATCCGATCCATTAATCCCTAAAGAGTGCAAGGGAATCAAACCTGGTAGCCAGGCCATGAACATGGTTTCAAATTGGTTAATGCTCATACTTGAAGCCTCACTAGGGAAAACCAAACTTGGCTAGGCTATCCGTATCTTAGAATATGCTCTAAGGCATATCTTATTTCAAAACTTTCGTATCAAGAGGGCTGAGAATCTTAAGAGGGAATAAACAAAATACATGCAAGATGATTCAATAAAAGTAGTCACCTTAATGAGACGGTTTTTGTGGTATACATTAAATCCCTGAACATCAATATGATGCATAGCATCCTTCACAAAACCAATAGTCACAACAGCTGCCATCTGTCAACAATAAGACCCGTGTACTATTAGGATCAAATAAATAAGAAGAATGAGGAGACATATATATCTAGTCATAAACGGTATTACGTCATCTTTAGGAATCCCATCTGCATTGGGCTGCGGACGATAAGTGACCTCCTGGGACATCATCATATCATTCACAATATTATGGTGTTCAACATCTTTTCCACGAAGAATAATCCGGAAGCTTGGAGGAACCCTCAGGTAGAGGATCGAAGCATAACTCTTTACATGAAATAAAAAGCAATATAAATAAGAAAAACAGTTGCAGATATTCAACAATGTCATTTCTATGCCATGCTCGGAATGCTAAATTTTTATGGTCATCAAGAATGCACACCGATCAGTTATCAATTTGATCAGAATCCAAATGAGGCCAAAAAGACCAAGCTTAAAATCAAATAGCTTCACGAATGGCAACTTCACTCATACACGTTAAAACATCTTTTGCAACAGATATTTTCTATCCAGAATATCATAGTACATTGGTAATAATATAGGAATGATATCATTTCATGTAATCCGACCAAGTAACTTGAGCTGAAGGCATTCAAATCAGCAGGCGTCTATATATCAATTTGAGCAATCGTCTTCAATTAAAAGATTTTGATGATTAAGGAAAAAAGTCTATCTACTAAACCATGTGTTAAGTTCCTAAATTTTAGTCATAACTCTGTCGGATCAGATCTTTACCTGAGACCAGGTTGCTTTTCTTAATTAGTTATGAAAGTAACATATAAGATTAAAAATACTAGGACAAAATTTTCAAAAAAAGCGATGAAACCCATATGTGGAATTCATTTATTTAAAATGTAACATACCCTTAAGGAATGCCTGTAAGTAAGGAAATGCCGAGAGTTGGGAAACCTTTGAGCCATTTTGATATTCTTCTCATCCCGGTTCACTCCTCCAAGTTGAATGTCCTGACACACGTATAAGAAATCACTATGTCTGCAATCAGATGTAATACTGTTGTTTAATGAAAGAGTACATACATGATTATCAGCATCAAAGTCTAGCTCCAGCAGTCCTCGATCATCCTCCCAAAGGTTGTATATTATTATGCGAGTACCATGGTCCTTCATCATACTAAACTACAAAAACAAAATGCAAAGAGATTTAAACCATTTAGGATAAACATTTTAAAATCTTTTTTTTTTAAAAAAAAAAAAAACATATCCTCACCTATCATAAGCTAAATTTCAATGGAAACATGAGATACTTGAAAACTACAACTGCTAAACATAAAATAGGGTAGAAAAATTTTCTTAAAACAAAACCAGCATTAGCTACTCAGGATAGAACTCCTCTGCTCGAAGCCGAAATAAAAATAAAGAGTAGAACACAGGAAGTTCTGACAACAGTGACTGTAACAGAGACAGATGATGTTGCTTCAGCTATGATAATGTAGCCTCATATGTCCTGCCTTTTCCTGGAACCATCCTAATTATTTTTCAAGGAGGGTCTTTCACATTAATACTTGAGCTTTCCAACTTCACCAAGAAAAATCCATCAGTGTGAAGTTCTATGGTCTATTATCAAATTTTACACCATGTAAAAGAATATCTGAACAGTAACAAAATTAAAGATCAATAATCGTCCAAATCTTTCGCCAATGGGCCATAAAATTAACTTGATCCCAATTCCTTCTCATAAGGACCCAAATAATTGAAATAGTATATTGATACTGTGCATTGAGCACGTCGATCACCCAAGACGTTTATTGCAAATTGATTATACCCTAGTATCATCATATGATAGAAGCATTTCAAACCACATAGACAGGAGACGTACATGGGGGTAAACGATAAAAAAAAGTCTTATACTAGAGATAAACATGAACAAGAACATAAAACTCGAGCACCCTTTCTTGTTAAATGTGAAAATTTTAATCTCTGGACATACCTGCCGAAGTAGATCAGCTTCACTAGAAAATGGTGACCATCGAGTAATGGTTTCCACATTTTTATTCCAGCTGCTTGAAGAAGACCGTTGCATGGGATTCCATCCTCCAATTCGTCTTTCATAGTCAAGCTTCAATGGAAAATATATATATTTAAGATATGATGAAGTAGGGGAATACAATAAGGCTGTAACGATGTGAGATTACGCTCAAAAGAAAATCAGAGGCCGCACCATTGGTACTATTATGTCCTCCATCCCAGTGCTTCTTAAAAATGTATAGGACAGCAGTCCAATGCTCTGTGTAGAACTGTATGAACCCAAACAGCAGTAACAAGAAATATTTCAGAATCAAATAATCAACGAACCACAGAACACAGAAATGAACGAGGGTGAAAACAAACATAAAAAAAGCCTAAAACACCACAGAAAATATGTCGTTGGATGCCTAAAACACCAACAATTCTTTAAGTAGCACTAGAAATGTGAATGCTAGTCTGATGCAATAACCTAAGCAAAGGCATCTTGACAACAACAAAAAAGGAGGATATAGAGTTTTGGAAACTTCAAGCAATAAACTATAACATACTGAGGAAATATGTTGTATGCACCAAATAAACAAATCCTGTAATTACTATTAGTGGTGAATACTGGAGATGCATGCACCATGTTACATAGAGAATGATATGGAAGAAAGATGTCCCGCCTCCGAAGAGGCACTTACAACAGTCCAGAAAATACTGTTTATAATCATCCTTAATCAATCATCATATAACTGATGTGAGAATTGCAAAAAGAAAATTGCCAGTGAAGAGCTGCTACAATAACCAAACAATCAAAAAGTTTATATCAATTTTGTAACAACTGAGATCATAATGTCGATACGAACCCTGAAAGAATGAGAAACAATGCATTTTGTGATAATATCCATGTTCCACTAGGAAATACAAGATTGAAAACTAGTGAATGAAATGCATACCTTTTTCCATCTTTTCCTGGACATCTAGAGAAGACAATCACATCTGCTCCCAGCCTCATTGTACTAGTTTTGAAACCATTACCATCTGAATGGACAGGAAAACCATATATTTATATATTACTTAAAAGTTAAACTTTAAATAAGGCAACCTTAAGCATTTTTTTCAAATATTTAGTCCCTTACATTGACCGATTGTGTTTGCAACCTTGCTTTTTGCAGAATATCCAAGAGACATGCACTGCCGCATCTTATCGGGATCCATCCCACCACCATCATCTACAATAAATGAAGACGGCGCAGATACAATATATAAGTTACGTCCTTAAACTTACTGCGGTATTATAGGATCAAACTGATAAACAACAAGTCGATGTGAAATATATAAAAGATCTCAATCAACAACCAAAAATCAATCAACAGTATTTTAACTTTGAGCAAAAACGCAGACATATAATATCACAAGTGAGTACTAATTAGTTCTCCAATCAAAGAGTTTTTAAATCTATGCATAATTCATATTAAATGGTGCAAAGGAATTAAATAGCCCCAACTTGCAGCTAAAATATTAAACAAACACCAAAACATCAAAGTTCCCACTTCCGAAAAAGCACCTTGGGGAGTTGGTGATTTAGAAATATCTAAGTCATCACTCAGTAGATTTAGAAGACTCTGCTTCAGAGCAGAATCAGTAAATTCATATTAGAACTCTGTCCATTTCAAACCACTAAAGAGGGATAGTGATTTTAACAGTAGATAAAATAAAAAAAAGCTTAATCAGGATTTAGAAGATTCTGCTTCAGAGCAGAGATTCATATTAGAACTCTGTCCAATTCAAACCACTAAAGAGGGATAGTGATTTTAACAGTAGATAAAATCAAAATGGCTTATTCTTAAGAACGGAATAGCAACACGATCCACCTAAAGGCACTGAAGACGCTTATCCACCAAATGCATGTCAGAGTTGACGGTACATCATCCATCAATGTGAATTACATACAACACAAACAAAAGCAAACTATGCCTAGGAATCCAACTCGAGACAGCTTAAAGAAATGGGAAGAGAAAGTCCAATACCTTCAATCAGCAACATTTTGGTCCTATCTTTCTTATTTTCAAGCATGTCTATATTCACATATGTTGCCCCACTAGGAATCTGATTTTAAAAAATAATATCCTATTATTAGTATGACTTAAAATGGCTATTTGAAAATTCAACATGACATATCCAAATATGCTTGCCTCATCTAATGAATTGTCCAAAAGCTCTGCAAAAGCTGCAAGAAGAAGCAGAAACGGCTTGCTCAGATTAACAAAAAAAAGAAACATCTCAAATTATTATTTCCGAAATTAGAAGACAGAGATGCCAAAATATCTGCCTCATTTTCCTCTTACCTCCAAGAGCCCATTTATGACTGGTTGCATTCGAATGGAGAAATTTTGGATGAACCCGAACATGGTCAATGCCACCTGAGAAGCAATTAAGAATCGTGTTAGCAGTAAATTTAGCAATAAAAAGTACCTTTAAGGTGTATAGGAATAGCCTTGACTATTGAAGGCGATTCGTAACTCATGAACACCACGGTCACATGCTATGCAACAAAGAAACGATAACTGAGCAGCAGGAAAAATGATCAAGCAGTGGAACAATGCAGCATGCATAACAATGTGAATAGCAGCGGTACTAATGCAGCATAAGCTAATAGCATTTTCTCTAACGGCCATCAGAAAGACAGCAATTCTTGGACAATGATCAAGTAATTAGTACTGGCATGTTCATAGCATGATTAGAAAATTTTCAAATCTAACCAATCCTATCAGCATCATTGAAGATCATGAAAGTCCAAGCAGCATTCTGTTGGAGCTTTAACAACAATGCACAGTCGTAATCACCTTTAACTAACAACACATGCAACTGCCAAGAGCAGCAGAGCAAATGACGAGAGCAAGACAATGTCCATCTGGAAAACCCAGCATGCATAAAGCCAAGTATGAATCCAACAAAGTATCCAAAAGTAGTAACACATATCAATAACTGGAAGCTGTCCGTGCGCATAGGAACCCTAGTAAAACTAGTAATCGACTACTGATTTCGAGATGACTCCATTTATAAACGAGAGAACGGAGTGAAACTTGAATTAACAAACCAGAGTTGACGCCCCAGTCGCCAGAGTTTCCCCCATCATAGTCCCCAGCCTTCCAGAACTGCTTCGAAGAGGACTTGCCGGAGGGAAGTTGCGGAGAGGGGGGCGCAGGCAATGGCAGTGGCCTCGCGTCTTCAATGGGAAGAGGAGGAGGTAGTTGGAGAGGGGCAAGGAAGCCTTCAGGCACGAGAAACCCTCGTTTCCTCTTCTTAGAGGAGGCTCCGTCGTCGGAGTCAGAGCCGCTGCTGCTGCTGTCGCTGTCAGAGAGATTGATGACGTGGAGCGCCCTTCCAGGCCTGGGAGGTTCCCTGGGGCTGAAGGTATCGGTCACTTCTCGCTTTACACTGGAGCCATCCATTCCAGTTCCGATGAACCTCGATCGATACTACGGAGAAGAAATTTATGAGAGACCGAACGTTCAGACTCTTCCTTCAGGAGGGGATGGCCGGATGGTGATGATGACGAGAGCATTCGAGAAAATATATATAAAATAAATAATAATAAAAAAATTTAACGCAGGTTTAATTCGGGTAGTTTGGAACGGATTGGGCTGGCTTATTGTCTGAGCCCGAATTTCAGGGTTTATTATCTCTTGGTCCGAATGTGAATTCAATAGAGAAATAGACATCATCAAGGCGAGTTTATGTGATTTGGGCCGGGTTTAATTAGCCCAAATTTACACGCAACTGAAAAATAAAAAATAACAAATAATTTATTTCAAAGTTTTAACATTTAATATCATCATTTCGGCCAAAATAAAAAACAATTAATATCATCATTTAATAGCAAAATAAAGAACATATGCCCCTTTGAAACAATTAAACTAATATCATATACCACATTCAAACAACTAAACAAACATTATATACCACATTACAACAGCTAAAAAACATCATCCATTTGCTGATATTTCTCCACCTTTTTTACTGCAGCACGCATCTTCTTCTTCAACTTGACATAAACACTTTTAGCATGAGGACCTCTGCTGAAAATTTCTAAAATACCCGAAGTTTTCACTGCAACATTCAGTCCATAATCGCATTTTCGTTAACTGGATGTGTCCATCGAACTACTAGAAGTTATTGAGGACATCAATTTGAGGAGGAACGACAAAAATCGCAGATATTGGAGGAGATAGAGATTGGAAGAGAGAAGCTCAACGATCGAAACTTCAAAACCCTAATTGAGTTGAGGAAGAATAAATGGGAATTGTTCTAATTGTTTATTGCAAAAGAGTATTTTCGTCAGTTCAGGTCACTCGATTTCTTAAATTTCCGCTAAAAGTGGTCATGATTTTCCATATAAATTAACGATTTTGTAGACTGTGCAACATCTGAGTCTTCTCGGGTACCAATCTGTAGGGGTGAGCAAATTACCCAGTTGGAACCGGACCGGACCGGAACCGGTCATTTGGTAAGTTCCGGGTAGATGCAAATGGTTCTGGTACGGTTCTGGGATTAAATTTCAAGAACCGGTATTTTCGGTTCCGGTTCCGGGATAAGTTTTCGGGTACCCAAATACCCGGAACCGGAACCGTTATATATATATAAATTAAAAAAACACTAAACATTTAACAAATTTAAAATTGGTTTGTGGAAAATGTTATAATTATTTTTATGATTCACTTGGTATAACATAAATTTCAGTTTCAATTGACTACCTAGAACCCGGTTCCAACTGGGTATCCAGAATCCGGTTCCAACTAGTACCTAAAATTATATTATTTAGTTTGAAAATTTGTAACCGGTTCCTTAACGGGTACCCGGAACCGATTGGCTCTTAACGGTTCTGGTACGGTTCCGGTTCCTAAATGTTCTGGTACGGTTCTGGGTAGTAAAGTTAGGAACCGTTTAGTATTGGTCTGGTTCTGGGATACCCTAAAAGTACTGGGTACCCGGAACCGCTCACCCCTACCAATCTGTCACAATAATCATTTCGATACCATTTCGTATTGGCGTATTATCTTAGGTACCAATTTAATTATAATCCCTATAAATTATAAAGAAGATGGAAAACATCAAATTCTAAAAGAAGAATATGAGAAGACATTTTCAGGTTCACAGAAGATGGTTCTTTCATTCCGCATATTCTCGCCTTTATATATTATTATTAATAAAGGGACCTCGCTGTACTATAAATATCAACCTCATAATACAAAATACTGAATTAGGTCCACAAATTAATGAAACAAAACCTAAACAAATTAACTGAAACAATAAGAAGTGTTCCTAAACACAGGTCATAATATTATATATATAATGCTACATTTTTATATATATTCCATTAATTTTTTTATTAATTATACGTAAATGAATATAAATTGTAGCATTATATATTGATTAATGGCCAGTTAAGTAGAGATTCAAGTGGCATTTCAATGAGAGTGATAAATGAATAAACTATCTATTCAATAAAGAAGCTATCGCTCCTTCCTCATACTTGGAGGAACTCAGCTCCATGGCCCATTACGTAAAGAAATCCCCTCTGTTGTCAATTTGGGCCGCTCCACATCAACGACAATACTAGCTAGGCCTAATTGATTTCAATGTGCTAATTCAAACCATCCGACATCACGACATACTTTCTTAAGGTTGTATTAGGAGTGCATCACTTTTGTTTCGCACTTAATATAATTTCTGCCAACATCGGATCGGTTCGTGGTGAATAAATGGTTAGTTATGAAGTATGAACATTTGCCTATTGTCTTTTTATATGGTAACTAATGAATATAAATGCCCCCAACCGTAGATATAACAGCAATCCTAATAAACATAAACATGTATGTATACACTACAATTTCAATGGTGTATATTAAAAGTCAACTTCTCTGTGGAAACTCCACATCCCTCACTTACTACTAGCTAGCTAACATATATTCAATTCATCATTATATATATATATATATAGGCCGTATCCCATTAACTACTATTCATTTATTCCTTTCTCTAGATTTGGTCAACACATGCTAGTCTAGCAGGATAGTGCCTACTAAAATTATAAATTTTTCCATCAAAGCCCTTTAACCGTGTCAATATAATTTAATGGCTTAACACATCACTCATTAACTAAAATATGAAGAATTCAAATACGTTAAAATACTAATATGAATATTTTTTAATTTTTCTGAATTTTAGCATAAATTAAACCACTAATATCTAATTAATTAATTAATAAAACGTTGAAGCACTAAAATAATATTGTATAGATATTTTTTTTCTCGTGGGGTGGTCTTAAGAGGGGCCCTTATTATGAGGGCAATATCCGTACATTACTCCACACATAAATTAATTTACACTTGCACCGAATTATCTCGTAATGGATAAAGTGTTGATTATGAATGTTTTTCCATTCTTATAGTCACTATGAAAGTTTGAAGCATTAATCACTGGCTAAGGAATGATGCGCTAAATCATCACACCTTATTACAAGGTTAATATTGCATGAACATTGATCACTATGTAGTACACATTACTAATAAAATAATTTCTAATAATAATGGCCCCACACATGTTAATCATATAGTGGCATGTGATATTTGAGTGCAATTGGAAAGAGATGTTTATATATGTAGCCAAACATCCACCGTAGCTATATAGCTCCTAGCTTAGTTAGTTCTCATGAGTTATGAGAATATATATATATCCTTTAATTCCTTGGGTCCGGACCCTCCAATGCGCTCTGTCCTATCTGATCTAACGAATTCATGCACCGATATTCCATCATTCATTACTAATAATATATTATTGTAAGACAACTACTGTATACAGATTTAGAGAATTAGTTAGTAACAAATTTGCATTATGAAAATATATTAAATTATTGAACAATTAGCAAAGGGCTAAAATAAGGGGAATAAATGTCTCATTTTATGGTGTACAATCAGCTGATGCAGGGTATATACCACAATCACATTTCAACACGTACATGTTCATTCCTTCATAATACATTATTGTGAATTGAATTGTTTGCTTACTTTATAGGTTCAAAAAGTGATTATTCTCTTTTCGTGGGTTCCCATGCATGTGAATATGCAATTATTAGCTATATATATTTTTAGACTAAGAGGTGCACATGTGACTATAAATAATTGTACTTTGTTTATAATCGAATTAAGCTAATTCGAATACAGTTAACCGTTTCTTCCATTAATTAAATAATTGTATATTTTAGGCTCAAACTTTGTTAATAAAAATACATTATTAATTAACAACTAATTAAGAAAACTACGATACATGTTCTATTATTTGGTAGTTTGTAATTTGTAAGCAAATGATGGATCATGAATGTATTATTATGTAGAAACTAGAAAGTATTTAAATACTTTATTTTATAGAGCTAATTAAGGAAGGGTAGGGCCCACGGGTGTAGACTAGGGTAGCTACGAACGAAGAACATAAATTAGTGACGCCCACGTGATGCGTCCTTGGATCCGTTTCAGTAAGCAGCTGTCAGTGTGCCACGTCATCACTGTAGCCGAAATAAGTAGCCACGCCCACGCAGTCGGATGTCACGTCACTCTGACTCAGACACTCTCTTAAGTAATAAAAAAAAAAGTTGAAACAAAACAAGTAATATTTATATTCAACTTTTGAAGTTAAGTTTTAACTACATATATGATATATATAATAATAATAAATAATAATATGTTGTAATGGCTAAGAAGTTAAGATAAAAAAAAATGTTGTAATAGTTGAGTAATTTATAGTTCAAATCCAACTAAGATGCTTTGAGTTAAAATTCTTTTTTTTTTGGGCCAACAGTTAAAATTCATAATTAGCTGAAACGCTATGCTCAAGCCTAAAGTTTAGTAGTTACATTATTAATGTATATAAAAATGTATTTGTATATAAAAATGTATAAGTCTTTAAATTCATTTGGCAAAATATTTATTCTTTTGTTGCATTAAAAAGTTTGCTTTCCCATAAAAGAATTGAAAACAAAATTAGGTAACTACATATGCGGGAAGCGGCCGAAAATGTGTCGGGAGAATTTAGTAGATGGGAGCCCATCCCCTCAAGTATGGGCTCGGGCTCAGTCTATTTATTATAAACTCTAAATCCTAAAAGTGTTGTTGAATAAATAAATAAATAAAATATTTGTAGTATTTGCCGTCATAACCTGATTTGACAGAGAAACATTTTTTAAATAAATATTTATAATATATAATATATAATAATAATGCCTGAATTATGTATAAGGAAGTAAGATACATTTAAATATATTCTATTCCCTTATATTATGTCCCAAAAAAATGTTTACCATGTCCTTCAACTTTACAAACAGTTTCTGCTATACCCATCTCCACGATGAATTATTAAGAGTAACATTATTCACCGCTTGCTACAAAAAATAAAATAAAAATGAATAGTTCAAAGCACTCAAATACAAATATTATAATGGTATGTTCTAAAAGTACTTCTCTAAGCAAAACATAAAATTGAGTGCAATTAGTTATTTCCTCGTTTATTTAATTTATATAGTACGGATTTTGATGAATGTGCCCTTTTTTTCTTTCTTTTTTAGGAGTTCGAGATTTGGTGGTTCAATGCAAATGAACATTTGAAGGTCCAAGTGCACTAGCTAGTCCTACTCCTACACACTATGGGGTCGGCTACTTTGTCTACACATTATTATTTATATATAAAATATACAATTAGTTAATTTAAAAAAAAAAAAAAAACTCGAAATGAAGAAGAATAGTATATGTATATGGATGTGATCTGGTGAGAAATACTGAACACATATATAGTACGTATATTTTTCTTGGAAAGATACGTACAATGAATCTAAAAGGCCAACACTTTTTCTGAGGTGAATTATATGTACTTTATTATTTGATTCGGAAAATGAGAACAACAACAAAACTTAAGTTTAAGACAAAACAAAAGTACAATTAAGGGCATATATGATGGAATCTGAATAATGTATAAATTCTTTTATCTTGTTTGTTTTTTAAAATATATATATAATTTAAAAAAAAAAAAATCGAATCAGCTGCTTAAATAAAAATTCTAAAGCAGAGCTTTTTGATGAGGTCTAAACACGTATATTGCTTTGTGATCAGAGTTTATTATCAGTCCATTCAACCATCATTTTTTTTTATCAAAAATCTCCATTTTTAAATTCATTTTCCTAATAATAATAATATGTATGTGAATAAAAGAATATTCACAAGCGATATTTTACTCCTAGGTAACATGTAAGAGTAAAATTATTGTATATATAAAATAATTATATTACATATAATACTCTCATGATTAAGACATTGATGGGAGAAGAAATGTATGGTAGGATATGAATTATCATAGGGAAAGTATGGACAAAAGGCAAAGGTTGGCATGTGGGGAGCTAGCTAGTACGGCCCTTATTAGATTTAGATCTCAATTCATCATCTTCTTCTTCCTTTCTCCTTCTTCACTCTCTCCAGTGGGCACCAGTCTTCACTCACTACCCACCCTTATGTATCTATCTATTTATTTATCAAGAAGGATTTATTTACATTTGACTACATAAAGTAAAGTAGTTAAATTTCTCATATTATAAACCCTAGCATAGCCAAATAATAATACGTAAAAATTCAGACGGACCAACTGTCGTGAAATCATAAAGTACATAATAAGTGAAAACATGATTTAATGTTTACATTTAGAAAACCGATCTCCATTTTGAATACACGTTATATATATATAGAGAGAGTTGTTTTTTTAATATATATAAAATATAATATAATAATACAATTCAATTGTATTTTCGTTAGAGCACATCAATATACGAGAGAGCGTGCAGTTAAGTTTTGTAGGGACCATACCAGGTAGAGTTAGGTGGAATACTTGTCGACAACAATGAATTCATGAGTATATACATATATATATTATACATATAATCATGGAATGGAGCAAAAGGGGTCCCGACCTGAGCAAGACTTCGGAAGCTTCTGGGTGTTTTATATAGTTTTTACTTCCCCAACTTACGCACCTACCCATCTTTTTCAGTATTCACTTCCTATCACTTAAAGCGGTCTAGCTAACTATCTGTTATTTATTTGTGATATATATATATATATATATATACTAAATATCGATTCGCGCAGATTGACTAATTCTGCGATTTCCGACTCCTAACTTTGAAGTGTCGGATTTTAGTGTGCGAATAGAGTTTTTCATGCAGAAACGGCTGGCTGATCAATAGTCTTAGCTACGTGGAATACGTCATTATCGGCCAAATTCCTTCGTTTAGAGGGTAAAAATTTCAATTATGCTTTTTTGGGCATTTTACAGTTTCGATTTTGTTTGGAAGTTTGTTGTTAATTTCAGATTTTTTTTTTTTTTCATTTACATTCAGTTGAAATACTAATGAAAAAATCGAAGTTTCCTATACTGCATCAAACTTTCGGTATTATTTGAATCAACAAACTTTTGTGTTTTCTATCCCATCACGCTGCATCACGCGCTGTCATCTTGAAAATATTAGATGAACATGATCGTGCCAATTTAAATGATCGATAGATATACAATAAAGCTTATTACAGGAAGTCATAAAACTTAATTATCGGAGACAACCCGATCATGCATTTGCATTTGTATCATACTCAAAATATATACACATTATTTAAAATGCTATTTGTACACCAGCGTAGAAAGCGAGATGCATATGAGAGAATATACAGTACAAGAGAATCGTTCAGTTAGTCATATAGTTCCTTCATCGTCTTGTTGATATATTTTTGTTTATTAGAGGGAAAATTCCAAAACAATACTTAAACTTGATCCCTTTAGTGGCGGAGCTAATGATGCAAGAGCGATTAAATTTTTTTCCGTTAAAAATATTATATATAAATAATAGATAGATAGATAGAGAAAGACGTAAATGCCCCCCATTGATAAAAGGGAAAAAGGTTTACAAAAGCAGAAAATCAAAGGGCATCACTTTCTTAATTATAACCGTTAAAACAAAATTCCTCTACACAGCTTACGCGTAGATTATACCTTCAATTTAATCCCCAACGGAAAGAACACCTTTAATAAATTGCACAAAATATATATCGACCATGCGAATTTTGCTTTCCTTATTATTGCATCATCAACATACCATTTTTACATGACACTACACGCATTCGGGTTCTCATCGCTAAAGATCTGCGGCGGGTAAGCAGCGGTTGGGTGGTACGTCATCGGGTACATGTGATCCACCGTAGGCGCGTATTTCTGGGCGTAGTAAGGTGGATAGTAATAGTACTCGTTCTTCTTCAATACATCCACCACCTTGTTCTCCTCCGTTGATTCTCCTTCACTCTTAGCCGTTGGATCTGCTGCATTGCCGTCGTCTTCTCCCTTCTTTGCCGCCTCTTTCTTCTCGTCGTCTCCTTTTTTCTCGCCTTCTTCGGAAGGTTTCTTCTCCTCTGTGGGTGGATTAGTCGGTTCGGCTTCGGGTTTCTTCTCTTCCGGAGGTGGCGGGTCTTGCTTCACAATCGCCGCATGCTTACCTGTGGTGATCGATCCGAATTAATAAATTAAAAATAGTTGATGATGTTACTAATCAGTGTCCCACATTTAAAAACAGTCAGATATTTTTGTGTAAAATGTTCAGTATAAGAATGTTGATATTCAGTATCAAATTTATCATTTTCCACATTTTTTTTAAAAGATTTAGGAATAAAAGTAGCGTTTAACCAACAAAAACATTTTTTTTCCAAAGTATCAGATTTGTTAATTTTGAAATAAAAAAGTGCAAATCGACTAATCGAGCTAATAGGGATCTTTCTTTTTATCATTTTATCATGCTCCATGATACTTTTTTGTATTTTACTATTGCCCTAAACTCAAGAGGGAAATTGATTTTATTAATAGTATGATACAAAATATTAAGTGTGGTTAAAAAAATTCATATTTTTTTTCATATATTTAATATATGTTACAATTAAGTCCACCTAGTAATAAAAAAACTAAAAGCATGGTGCTCTTGGAACATGATAGAAAAATCTCTAATAATTGAAACACTTAATATCTAACATTTTAA
The DNA here is from genome assembly GCA_036873135.1 of Clarkia xantiana subsp. parviflora. NCBI lineage: Eukaryota > Viridiplantae > Streptophyta > Magnoliopsida > Myrtales > Onagraceae > Clarkia > Clarkia xantiana. Next base: position 4,466,156 of record JAPTYO010000014.1, read on the forward strand.
ATATAAGATAGCAATTAATAAGCAATTAGCAATAACTTATAAAAATATGATGATATATACTTTTATGGTAAGTCCATCAAACAATGCTTAATTACCTGTCTTCTTGTAGACATAGTCAAGTAGCTTCTGTGGCTCCATTGTTCCTTTCACTGCCACCTCCGAGCTCTTCGAGTCCGCCTCGGCGGATTCGACACCTATATTTAATTATTAACAATTTCCCAATGAAATCATTAATGAATATATATATAATGTGATGCATCTAACTGAGTAGTAGTTAGCTAATGAATATTTGTAATAAGACACTCTTTTTGGCCTTAGCTTTTGGGAAAGGGTCCCAAATTAAACCATCAAAGATGGGAAGGAAGAATATTCCAGTGGAGTCTCAGATTTGTTTGTGTCTGACATATTATTATTATATTTTACAAATTAATTTATATTTGATTTGATTAATGATGATTTGATTTGGACAAAAGAATGTGGAGATTCTGACAGCATATGTTATCTTATCTTAAAAATAAACAATATATCTGAAATAAACAAATAATAAAGGCTATGAAGTAAACAGCTCAAAGGACATAATAATAATATATATTCAATAAATAACTATTTTTAAAATTTCTTAAATATTTACTGCAAGAAAACTTATTTAATAAATGAAAATCAGACTTGTACTCGATGTATATAATAATAGAATAAACAAAACTGAAAAGAAAAAAAGAAAAAAAACATAAAACAAGTAACCCCATACGAAAATATAGCCGAACGGACATGAGGCCCCATCAAGAGTTGCTAAAATAATTATTCTTTGATTTATTGCTCCGAGGCCCCATTGATTATCATTTATTTAAAAAGAAAATCGATTTATTTTTTTTATAGTGAAATAATTAAAGAGAGGGAAAGAGAAATGAAAGGTGTGGTGGGTATGATAAAGAAGAACAGTGTTTAATGAATTACCTTTCATTCGGAGAATGCGTTTCTTAATTTCTTGAGCACAAGCCTCACAGTGCATGTGAACCTTGAGCACCACTGTTATCACTTGCGGCTGCACCCATTTCCATCAAAACACACTATTTAGTACTCAGTAATAATAATTACTTCATACTAGGAAACCCAAAAAGCTTATAATAATTGCACTACCACTAACCAAAAAAAAAATCGAAAATTTTACAACCCCTTCAAATTTTAAGAATTTATTTATAAGTGTTTTATCAAGTTTTAAAGAAACACCATACAAATTTCATCACAATTTTGAATATTTATAGCAGAGTTTTCTCATGTTAGAGGTTAAATCCCTTAAAATATTCTTGAGAGTATTGTATTTTCAATATTTCTTGTGTTAAGAGGTCAAATTAGAGGTTAAATTCCTTTAAATATACTTGAAAGACTGATATTTGTAAGATTTTCAATATTTCAAATTCGTATTGTTGAGAGATTAAATCCGGAAGAGCGACCTTAGACCCACTACATAAGTCACTGTTCCTAACTAAAAATGAGTCACCGAGTTTATATAGTGTTCAAAATCTTTAATTTAATCGATATGGTACAACTTACCAACATATACACTTAACATTTTTTTTTTAAATGATAGATCTGAATAATATTACCTCAGGTTTGGTTTCTTCAACAGGTTTGGGTGGGTCCTCAGTGGGTGGCTTGGATGGCTCCTCAGGTGGCTTAGGGATAGGGGATAGCAGCTCCACCACTTGTTTATGGCTTTTCTTTTGCACCCTCTCCAACACTTTGAGTGGATCTGCCTTTTCTCCTTTCACCACCACCTTATGACTCTTGCAATCTGTTATCACCTCCTCCACACCTTCACAATCAAACACAACTTATTATTATAATATAAGTGTAGCAGTTCAGTATTTCATCCTTATACTGTACTTCGAGTCCTTAAATGGAAAAATCATCATGATCAACAATTTAATGTAGAAACTATTATAGATTCAGAGTAAATACGACAAGTGCACTTCTTATACACTCTTGAGAGAAACAAAAAACAAAAAATTAAAAAAAAAAAAAATTTTTTTTTTTTACCATCAAAGCCTTTGAGGCAGCGGCGGACTTTGCGGGCGCAACCCTCACAATGCATGTAAACTCTGAGGACAATCTCCGGCGGCGGCGGTGGAGGGGCGGCGGCGGCGGCTTCCTTCTCATCGCCGCCGCCACCTTCTTTCTTGGGTTCTTCTTCTTTCTTCTTCTCTTCAACCGGTTTCTTCTCCTCCGGCGGGGCTGCTACTTGCTCCTTTCCCTCTGCTTTCTTTTCTTCCTATATATATATATACACACACACATACATACATCAGAACATATATATGAATGGAAAAAGAAGGTTAAATCGGATAAAGAATAAGGAAAGGAAAAAGACCTCTCCCATTTTGAGACGCAGTGTTCTTCACAGCTGAGCTATTACTACTCTTCACCCAATTACACAGATTTAGATACAAGTGATAAAGAGTGTGCTTTGCTTTCGAGAAAGAAAGATAGAGAGAGAGAGACAATGAGAGATAATAAGCTCACACTTTACTTCTTCCTATCTATACTAACTATAATACTATACAATATACATACGGTTTTTCCTTTTTATTAATCAAATTAATTAATTATTATTATATTATTTAATTAAATATATAAATAAATAAATAATAGGTTGGTGGGTGCTGGCTCGTTACAGGATATGTCTCGTAACGTTGAGTCTCAGACATATATAAATATAAAATATTTAGTCGAAATTCGGAGGACCATCCATCAAGATCTGAATCCTCATCATCACCATTTGCCCCCAATTATTTTTTATTCTAATAGTAATATTAATAGTTCATGCCCATAACACACTATCTGCTCCCCACTGATGCATGCTTTTCCTCTCTATAACTAACTATATTTATGTAATCAAGCATTAATAGAACACAATTTTTTATTTCATGGTTAAAACAGTTTGGTTACGTATGCATACACGGGATTGAAGGTTTACTTTTCCTTTCTATCATAACTAGATAAGTTACGTACATTTTAGAATATATATGAAAAAAATAGTTTAAACTTATTTTTTATTCACTTAAATTTAACTAAATATAAATAAATAATTATAAAAAAACATTTTACCTTTACCTTAGCCAATTCAAATATTCTTTATCAAAATTTTCATTGATAATTTTTAATTTGTTTTAAAGAAGCAACATATAACACGTGTAATTCCTCCTCAAATTTCCACCTCGTCGATCGTGTTATGGAATTCCATAACAAAGCTCGTTATTGAAGTTCCATAGCAAAGCTCAAATCTGGATTCCAGAACGAGGTGCTTAAGTTCGAACATTGTTCGATTTTGGAAAGGAATGTTCAATTTTGAAATTTGATTAAAAACATGATGAGCAATACAAAGAATGATGAAAAATATGAAAAACATGATGAATAAACAATAGAGAGAGTGTAAATGTAAGTAACTAAAAAATAAATGTTTGCAAACAATCATATTAATTAATATAAATAACCATATAATATATTAACCATATATCCAACATTAAAATGCTATTATTTATTATAAATAAAAGCATTAAACGTGCATCTTTAAGTGAAAATCTAGGAAGCTTTAAAAATAAGGTTCACGTATTTTTATAACAAAATAGATGTAAATATTACACTTGCAATATAAATACAAAATACAAAATTTTCATTATTGAAAAGAAAAAAGTCCTGCTCTTTTCAAGTGCTAATGTTTTTTTTTTCTAGGAATAAATCATTTATTGAAAGAAAATAAGGATGAGAACTGAGAAGAGTCCGGAATAAATTAAATAGCGCAGTACGATGGGAACATATTATTATTATTATTATTAATTATTATTATTATTATTATTATTATTATTATGGTAAGAAGAAGGATTATTTCTTAGTGGAAGGACAGCTAATTAAGTGGTCATATGATGCTCGTTTAATTACACTAACTTTTATGTTCATTCATTAGATATCAGAGAATAATTATAAACCACTTACAAAGATTCAACACGATAAGCAAACTTCGCGTGGGCCATTATTAATTATTGATTATTATTATTATTATGATAAAATGTGAAATAGTATGTTTAAGACTACATATGAATGATTAAAAATGATATAGGAAGTTGTTAGTATGTTTAAGAGAGTGTTATTATACCGAAAGTCTTCACTCACAAATTCGAGCTTATGGATTGATTGATTAATGCGTACGTTTTTATTCCCTTACAAGTAGTATCAGAGCCGGGGGTTCGAATTTCGAGAGCGGCATTAAAAAGATGAAAAAAAGTGAGTTTTAAAAAGAAGAAGGGAATAGAAGTTTGAAACCTCCCGTAAAGAGGCCAGTGTGGGCTGGGTTTTGAAGTTATGGGTACGAATCTAGTGAGATGTTCGGTGTAAACTGCAGTTTACATTAGTTTAAGGGAGGGTTTGAATTTGGGGTAACCTCCCAATGGCCGATGTGGCCAATGAAAAACCCATATTACGGACCAAATGATATGTCTGATGTATAATGTTTGTGTAAACTGTTGTTAGCAAACATCAATTTAAGAAAAGTATGTGACTTTATAGACTGATTGGTTAAGGCGTACGTCTTATTCGTTCCATTACATAAGTAACTAGTGTGCCAACCTTGATGTTTCATTCAATTTAGGCTAGCTATGAGAATATATTACACAGTACAGTACTCAGTAGTGTAAATTTACATTTTTGCGTTAAAAAATAATATCTTATCTTCTTTTTTTTGTAAACATTTTATCTTTTTTTTTTTCACAACAAAAATATTACTTTAATTTCTGTATAAAAGCCAAATATAATTTAACTAAATTTCCACGAAAATAATAAAGAAGTAATGCATGAATGAGCCTCATCATACACGTTACGTGGCGTTCGGCGAGGTGCCTCTGTGCTGTGCTGGAGATCTGTGAGGCCAGTTGGTGCCCGGGCTGACATGAGGTTGATGATGGCCTTTCATTACATTTTCTGCCTTTTTTATTTTTTCATTCTTTCTGGAAATTTCCAATATGAATTTGATAATAATAAAAATAAAAAACACTTTTTTTTTGTGAAGCTAAAAAATCACTTATATACATATATCGGCATATATTTACTATTATTTATTTCTGTTTTAAAAATGAATATTTATTGTTTATAATATATATATATAATATGTGGCTCTGAGTTTGTATTAGATTTGATAATAGTGTTGAGCATTGGAGTGCTAAACCTTTGGATTCTGAATAAAGCCCTTTCTTTCTCATCAATCCACAGATTCTTTTTGGGCCCTAAATAAATCCACAGATTCCCATATTTTCTTTAATTGCAGTCAAAGGGGAAGTCTAACAATAATAAATACCAACAATCGATTCTTTATTAGTTGAATGAATTGAACTATTTAAATTCGTTTACTTGTCATAGTAATAAATATTAAATAATAGCTTAAGAAGAAATAAAAATTAAGGTGGTTGGTCCAACTATAAAACAAGTTATATTTTAAGAGTTGAATTGAGTTCCAATTTACTAAAAATGCCTCTTTTAAAAAAATTAATCATAATACTCACGGTACGAAAGTAAGGAATCAATATTGTACATTAAAAAAATAATTTTTTTGCCATAAAATAGACAACACTTTAGTTAAATATGAATTTAAGATATTTAGATTATAGCTTTTAGGGGTTTTAGGGGTGTTTGGATGGATGTAATGTATAATGTAATCACACATTACGTCTTCATTACATTCACATTACGTTTTGACAAACCAAACATTGTAGTGTGTATTATACTGTGAAGTGGATTGCAAATGTGATTGCATCAAAACTACATTCACTGTAATCTGATTATATCAAAAAAATGTATGTAATGTGAGATTACGTCCAATATTACAGAGTGTTAATTACTTTATCATTATTTATTACGTAAATAAAGTAATTTGTCTGATCTTTGCTATTTATTCTACTAATATATTATTATTAGAATATTTTTTTTTTAATTCATCAATTATTATAACAACGAACAATACAGATGAAGTTCGAACAAAATGGAAAAATATTTTCTTTTTTGTAGCATTCTTTACAAAAGTTATTTTTAAGATTATACAAAATGTTTCAATTTATTTAATTTTAATATATATATGCAAATTTTATTATATTCAATAATTTACACAAAAAAAAATTGATTTTTATAGTTCATGAATAAACTATGCATGTTTGAACATAAAATATAAAAATTTAAGAACTAAAATAGTTGTTTTCAAAATAATTTTTCATTTAGATTTTATTATATTAAGATATAGTATACTCTTATATAGATTAATATAATATTAATAAAGTCACTTTATACAACACTCATTACGAAGCATTCAAAATATTCTAGTCTAACATTACAAAACTTAGTTCATATTACTTGTAATATAACATTTCAAGTAATTTCACGTTAAATCCAATATGTATATAAGTTTTTAAAGCATATACTGATTTATGGTTTATGATATACTAATTTAAGCTTTAGTAGTTTATAGTTGAGTGTATAGTGGTTTAGGTTATAATGTATAGTTGTTTATAATATAGTATTTTAGGGTATATGGATTTATAGTTGATGAATGTTTAGGTATAATCATTTAGGATATATGGATTCAACATGTGTTTCATCGTGTAAATACTCATAAATATTTTTTAAGTATGAAAATATAAATATAAAATTGTACATAAACCCTAAAGAAAACATATAAACTCTATAAAATTATATAAAAGTAGTGATTAAAAAATTATAGATAAACTAATTTAAATGTGAAAAATTAATATATTAAATTTAAGAATGATATTGATATAGTGTTAGATTACGAGGAGTAATCACTATGGAAACACTAAAAACATGGTACGTGCATGTAATCGAAATTACGCAGCGGAATAGTTACACATACCTCAACAATTTACCGTAATCCTAGATCATTTGCACGAGAGAGTTCTTGACCCACTGGACGGTACCCGTAGAGGTTCTTGTGAAAGAAGCCCTACGTGGTGTTAGCTCCACAACAAATCCTCAGATCAATTCTTGACACGGGGACAGATCTTCGGAGAGTTGCTCGAAAGCAATTTGGCACACCCTTGGTGTAGGTATGGTTCGGCCGAAACTTGTGATGTGGGATGAGGGTTTTCTCTCTAAAACACTCTTGTGAGGGAATTATGATTAACCCTAAAATATTCTCTACACCTCTTATTTGGAGTAAAGTGGACAAATATTCTCTAAAAGTCCACTTTACCCCACCTAAATATTTCGGCCGGCCTATGTATTGGGGAGGCCCAATTTTGGGCATACCATGTCAATTGGGATTTGGGTCTAGCCCAATAACCCTAATGTGACATTTACCCAAGTTCATTACGTAAACTATACATATTATGGTTTACCAGTTACGACGCCCATCACCATATGCTTACATATAATATATAATTTTTTCTGTTCTACTATTATTATCATTATTATTTCCATTTTTTTATCCATTTCATGAATTATTATGGTAATAAACAATAATGCTAATGATTTCGTCCAAAATGAGTAAAGTCTATTTCGTTGATTTTTTTATGAATTTTTTCTTTTAAATTATACAAAATTTTTCAATAATAGCAATTTAATAGCTATGCACAAACTGGGTTGCTTTGCAATTTAAAAATGAGATTTGTCATGTGAATCGGGTGTTGTTACCCCCACATCTCTTATATTTTTATTTTTGTTAATCGATTGTATTCATGGTTTGCATATTAAGGGTTCAACATGTCTAACTATTCACCACATATCCCCTGTTCTACTTACTTCTCTTGTTTAGACTGTAACTTAGTTTGTTTTAATATATATATGCGCAACGTTTATAAAATAAAAATAAAAAATCACCCCGACTTTCTTTAAAAAAAAAAAAAGCACCCTTCCGAAAATGATGTATTCTCTCATTTTATGGGTTTAAATCGATTAATCGAAGCTTTCTTAAAAGAGAAGAAAAGTTTAATAATACACTAACATTTTTAAAAAAGGTGATAACTTAATATCATTTAAAAAACGTCAGCATTACACCTTATATTACATTATATTAGGAAAATTAGTTAATTTGTAAGTAAACTTTGATACACAACAAAATTAATTTATTAATAAGGTGTTTAGCTAGTCAATGAGTATACATCTAACTCATTATTATAAGGGTTTAATAACTAAAAAACTGTCAAAATTTTACCATATGTTACAATTAGGTGTCTGAAGTTTCAAATATTAAACTGTAGTGTTCAATGTTTCATTTTTGTTAAAATGTGGTGTCTCGGTTTGATTACTTAAGAGAAGTCAATTCCGATGAAACCGACTGTCAAATTCGAGCTCCCGTACACATTACCTTCTCGTCATCTTGCCGGGACCGTCATCTAAGAAGCTGGCCACATCCGCAAGTAAATCTCGCTCCGTTGTCATTGGAAAATCACTCCACACCACTCTTCTAGAAACCTTTTTTTTTTAAGTTAATTTTTGGGTGAAATTTGACGATTTTGTGAAAAGTAAAGACTGATTGATTATGTGTGGGTGGGTGGGTGGGTTGATGAGAATGATTGAATGGAGATGAAAAGACGCGTAAAGACACCAAATTTTAAAAAAAATGAAACTTGAGATAGTCAATTTTAACATTTTAAACTTCAGACACCTAATTTTAACATAGGGTAAACGTTCGACAGTTTTTTTAGTTATTAACCCTTATTATAATTATAATTAATCATTATAAAGATGTGAAAGGATGTCAATATAATTAACAATAATATATATATATATATATATATATATATATATATATATATATATATATATATTGGAACCACTTCTAATTTGTATGGACATGGGGAGCTTCCTTACTTGTTTCCAAAACCAATCAGTTACTACTTACTTACACATTTCGAGCTTCCTAGCTAGCTACCTCTACCATCCACCTAACTAACCATATATGCAATACATGACACCATCATTATTTATTTGGGTTGTTTTATTTAGGTGAAGCTTGAACTTTTTTTAGGAATGTCAAGCCCTAATTATAAATTTGTAATTTTTAGGACTCTTATAGTTTTTTTTTTTGGTTTTTTTATTTTATGAGTTTTATATTCAAAAAGTGTTACTTATCACTTAGATACGATTCGATTCACATAATTAGGAGGTCCGCCTGTGAGCATGTACCAAACATGTTCACATGGTCTGAAAGACCATTTATATCGGGAGTTTGTGTGGACGTACGAACCCCTAGCTTGGTCAATTGAGTTATGACCGATTTAGAGTTTTGATTAGTTATATGAACTATGAGGATCACTCAGACTTGGGGTTGTCCCATACACGGTCTATAGACCATACGAACATGCGTATTAACACATACTTGGACCAATAAAAGCTTACTAGCTAGATAAATCGAGTCATATATATACAAGGCAGCATGTAGGAAAACTGAAAATGAATAAGATTCTTATTTTGTTTTAAATTAATAACTTTTTGGATAAATTTATTTAAAGAATATTAATTTATTTCCATTTATATAAAGAAAAAGCTACAATTACAGCTAGGAAAAGTGAAACTCTTTCTACAAGGAGATCTAAATTTAAACACCCTTGAGATTTTGCCTATTCTTACTTAGTTATTTTCGTTTTAGTTTTTATCATATTTTCTGTATACATTTTTTTAAAAAATAAAGCCGGATTATATCAACGTTTGCTAATTTTTTAGGAAAGTTTTAAAAAATTTAAACTCAAAATGTAACGTGGTAGTGGGAAAAAAAAATGTAAAGTGGTAAAACTAATTAATTAGGATTATCTCCGTATACTTTTTATAAGGTACTTATGGTGATACTTAAATATTGGATCCGTATGAATGGGAAATTATTAATGATGATGACGAATGAGATAAGATCCGTCTATCTATCAAACTTTGCTCCTCCCTCTTTGATGCTTTAATAAGATCCAAATAAAACGACGCATTTAATGGAAAATTATTTTTGGCCGAAAATTAAAAGGAAAATTATCTGCAACCTGAGAGTGTAATTATATTAATTGTTCGTCTTATCTTGTAATATCAAATCACACGTAAAGAGACAATATGATGATGTCATGACCCGATCCTCACTTTGTCATTATTATTATATTATATTATATAATAATAATAATATAGGCAAAAAAAATTAATTTTAATTATTAAATTTAATAATGCTATGTGGAGGAAGTTATGGTTTTATTTTTTTTTTTGGCCAGAAGTAATGGTTTTATTTTTATTTTTATTTTTTTTAGAATTTCGATTGCAAATGTCTATTATTCTGTCAAGTGGTATAATTTTTTTGGTAAAGGAAACACTTTACTAAAAAAAATGAGTGATTACCATCAAGCAAGATAAGTGAAATAACATAAGATGATATATTGAAATTTGATTGCAAATCTCTTTTTTAAATTGAATGATAATTCAATTAGCACATCAATTTACATTACCTCAAATGAAATTTAACAAATTTTTGGAATAGTACCCACTATTGAGTGGATAGAGTTAGAACTACCTTTTAAAGACAATGTAAAATTTAATTTCTTGAAATAATATTAGTACTTTAGTTTCTTTAGATATTTATTTTTATTTATCATAATATTATATAATTTAAATATCATAATTAAATAGTAGTAACATTTTTCCTACAATTGAGTTAACAATTTAGTTATAAATTCATAGTTCATATAACTAATTTTCAAAATTAAAGTTAATGCATTGATTTGTAATTAAGTTTAAGCTTGAAATTAGCATATTGCGCGTGCTACTCTCTAAATAGTGGGCAATTCTTGCGTAGGTTTGGTGTTTACACAAAGTCAGTAAAAACATAACAAAGTGTTACACTCTTTAAGTGATTTTTTTTTTTCTAAAACACTAAGAATAAACCCTAAAATGAGATGTAAATACACTTGTTATGTTTTTATTGATTTAGTATAAACACCAAGTCTACCCAAAGAATTTTCTATAAATAAGGGTCTCTCCTAAAACCATTTCGTGAGAAATAAAAATATTATAAATCTATTTGATTATATTATAAAACCTTATTTCTATTGCTAAAGACTTTAGGGTATATATTTATAGTATAGGCGTCTTCCAAGAAGCGGCTCTCACATTTGGACAAGGAAAAACCATATCATTTGGCTTCTTCGGCGGGTTATCTTGACAGTTGACACTGCAGTGACGCTGCAGGCTACAAAAATCACAAACAAGACAACATATATATAATAATAATACTATAAGTTGAAGACTTCGGACATGTTTGATTAAGATATAATACACGTATTACTCAAGTGAAGATGACGATTAATCAGTAATTAGTTAATAATATGTTTGAATCAACCTATTATGATATTCTAAAACAATACTTGGATAAACTTTATATTATGATATCTTAATACAGTGACTTAAATAGTAAAATATCTATATATGTATTTTTTAATAATATTATATTTTTACAAAAGAATATTTAAAAACATTAAAATGAAAAAGTAATTTTAATTACCACGAGTCCAAGGTCGACGGACTCTGTACCGAACCCATCTTGACCCGAACCGAACTGTTAGGGCCTGGCCCGAGCCGAAAACACTGGGACTCGACCTGCCCACCGGAGTACGTACCGAACACGCAGGGGTACGTAACGAACCCGCTGGAGTACATCACGAAACCGTGGGGGTACGTCACGAACTCGCAGGGACTCTACCATAACCCGTCGAGGTCTAGCTCGAACCCGCCGGGACCCGTCCGAACCCTCTAGGGTCCTATATGAAGTCGGCGAAGTTATTATATATTAAGTAAGAGTGTGAGTATTTTGGTCATTAGTCACTATGTATTAGCTAATGCATTATTTTTTAGAAGACTTAGCTAATACATAATTAATTTATTGTACAAATGAGTATTAGCCAAAATTAATGTAATAGTTGATATTAAACCAAAGTAAAACAAACAAAATATTAACTAAGACATGTATTAATATATTTTAATATATACAATCAAACATTTCATTAGTATTTATAATTGATTAACATATAATAAGCTTGAGTGCAAAAATTTGAAACATAACTAAATGAACTAATCGCTACTACTCGTGCATACTTTTAAAAAATGCGTTAAGAGAAAAAAATGGAAGAAGATTATTCTCCTCGCCTCTCTATCTATGGTTGGTTGATTACGTCGTTACAGTACAAAGTAATATGTGATCACCACTATACACGTGGCTTATTTATAGTAACTGACTTAACTAATAATAATAATTGCATATATGGATCGAGCGAGAAGGTACGTGGGGGACTCTTCATGCGTATATATAATAAGAATATGAGTTTGCAATTATATGATTCCCTCGCATCAGTATGCACTTGGGCGCAACATATCATAATAAAATTATTTAGTGCGTACACAAATTGATTTCACTATTAAAATACCTACTTATCGTGTCATACAAAATATTTACTTGTGCTTTATGTATTAACTAGCCTAGGATTAGCTATATACTTTTAGAAGAAATCAAATATATGATTTATTGATTTATTGGGACACTTGAATGTTCCTTGCACTGTAATTATAAACATCTCATTTCGTGTTAATTAGTTTTGTTACAGTCTAGTAATAACTAAATTTTAAATTTTATTACTAGGGAAAAAGCTTTTCATAGTAAATTAAGTTATTTATTAGTTTGTAGCAATAAGCAAACATTTATACAATAAACAAAACTCTTTTGAGGATCAACTGATTCCTAATTGAGTCGAGACTACATCATAACATTAAAATATAGGTTATTAGGGCTTAATTTTTTTTTTTTTTTTTTTTTTTTTTTTTTACAGATGATATTTTAATAAAAATTAATTAACAATTATGGAGAGGAAATTTACGAAAGTATCAATTACCAATATTATATATATATATATATTAAAACATATTAGTAAAAAAAAATAAAAATTCAACTATCATCTAATGGAACAAAAATTGAGAGCTTTCCTTATTTTAAATAGCTAGACATGGAATCAATAATTGAGACTATATGAAGATTAATATATTCCACAGTCAAAATAAAGCTAACCCTATAGTCACTTCAGTACTACACGTTTTATCTTTACCATCGCACAATTAGTAGTACCAATTACATTTACATCTAAGTATATTTATTATATCAAACTAATGGGCCTACACCTTGTTCAAAACAAACGTAAGGCTTTATCATGTTTAGCCATCCACAATTTATTCTTTTTATTATTTATTTTATTTATTTTTTTTTTTTTTTTTAACTTTTAGATGTTACAACTATCTGAAGTATGATTATTCAATAACGCAGTACTCATTCACCTAGTTTGGGAGCTCGTCATTACCGGAGCTTATGCATAACCTGCCCGAGCTTATACTTGATCTAGTCACCTAGTTTAGGAGATCATGTCTAACACGACCAACTCTACCCTCCTAGATCACCCAAACCAATTAAAACTCTAAATTGGTCATAACTTTTTGGGACGGGCTAGAGAGCTCGCCTTGGTTGGTCCGAGCACGAGTTAGACATGTTCTCCCAAACTACGTGAGCTGGTTTAGCATGATCTCGGGCCAAAACGACCGTCTAACTAAGTGAACCGAGTCATGCATCATTAAATAACAATTTAAACTGAAAGTAAAAAAAAAAAAAAAAAAAAGAAGTTAATATAACGTACTAAAAACTAATATCCCCTTATAATAATATAATAAACAAGAATACCACGCAAATAGAAATTGTAACCTCCTAACTGAGATTTACATCATCAGTAATCAGTTAAACTAAAAACATCTACATTTTGTATATGATATATAAGGATCCACTAAAAACATGTTCAAATTAGAATAACATCATCTAATACGTCTCTAAGCTGGCCAGAAACCTTTCTAAACTCCAACTCATACGTCTGTAATTATCATTGTTGTTCAAAATCAAATCAAAACATGAATCATTCAAATGCCTAACCATTAATGAATGAGGCAGCTTCTGGGATCGAATTCTGTATAACCAACATCAACGAGGCAGAGCCCGTCCGGAGGAGCAGGAGGTGCTGTTGCCCTTCTGCAGGTCGACTCCATCAGTTTTATCAACACATCATCGTCATATGCACCTGCTGCTGCTTCCCTTACTGCTGTTGCTACAAGTACCCTAACCATCTGCAACTCATAAGATGAATTTTGTGGCAAAGTAAGGCAGTGAATCTAAGTGGCAAAGTAATCTGAAAGAAGCGTGTATTACCCTGCGCAGAAACCGATTTCCTACTAATTCAATGCACATTACTTTTCTTCCTTTTCCATGATCCTCCTCTTCTTCCTTTGTTTCGACAACAAAAGTAAGAACTTATTTTAGTTAATAATACAACACAAGCTTTTTGTCTAATAAAGCCAGATAAAATATAAGGGATAAAAACCTATAAACAAGTCTCAAGTTTGCCCCATGTGAAATTTTGGTGTCTGAAGTTTAAAATGTTGATATGTAATGTCTGAAGTTTCACTTTTGTTGAAATTTGATGTCTCCGTCCAAATTTTCAGTTAAAAATGATAGAACTCTGTCATGTGCTCGCAACATGACCTGATAAAAAAATAAATCTCAAAATTGCCCATAGTTGGGTGGTGGGCGGCCGGAGTAGAGTGGTGGCCGGCTGGCCGGAGGAAAAATATAATAGTATAAGGAGCAATTTTTACATTTCACATCACTCTGTCAATTTTAACAGCAAATTTTAATGGAAAATCAAAATTCATCAAGAGTGAAACTTTAGACATTACATATTAACATTTTAAACTTCAGACACCAAAATCTCACAAGTGACAAACTTCAAATAATTTATAGGTTCTTAACCCTAAATATAATGCCAAACAATTATATGGCAATTATGAAATGAATTTCAAACTGCAATTTGTGTGTGTGTGTGTTTTTTTTTTTTTGTCTTCTTAAAGCATCACACAATGATTTGAGCGCAAAGGAGAGGAGAAGAGACAATGCTATACGGAGATCACTTGACTATGAAGGCAATGCATTGTATAAATACAACAAAAGGGACATTTACCGAGTTTTTTAATCTGGTTACTGCAGCACGAGCATGATACAAGAAGCATTCTGTGGGAGGACCGCTGTAACAGAAAGAAAAGGAGAACTGAATTAAGTTTTCATGTAACACAACAATGCAATGATTAACAGATATGAGATACATCTTGCTTACATGTTTCTTGAAGGTTTTGTATCACGTGCAAACAACTTGTATGATAACAATTTTCCTTCAAGCAACTGCAGAAATCGATTTACTCGATCAACACTGAAGTTTGTTGGTCTATTTCCCTTTTCATCCCTGTCACTGAGAATTGTATCTTGGCTACTATCTTGCCCTATGTGAGCATTGCTAGACTGATTTAGGCAACCAGCAAGATTTTCACTAAGCTGCAAAGTCTCAACACATTTCTCATTCCGACTATCCCAATCACCCTCTCCGTCGTTAAGGGGAAATATGTACAAATAACGTCTCCATTTAGCAGAAAAGTTTGGATGGAATGCACGGGATACCTACACTGACAAAAGCTAAGTTAGTTCCCAACAAGGATAAGTGTAAAAAAGAGAAACAAACTGTAAAGGCTAAATTAAGTTATGAGATGACGTCTAGAGTACTATAGATCAATAGGAAATAAAGTAGTAACACCATACCTGAGAAACAGATACAACCCTCAGTTTACCAGGAGCTGCCTGATTAATGCTGTCCTCAATGTCAGGAAGCATAAGTCCCTCTGCCCATGTATCTGGATGGTAGATAACAAGCCCAAATCATACAACTGGTGGTGACCATATGAATTACGACAAAGAAAATGAAACAGTCCCAGAAGATCTTCCCACTAAACTATAGTTATTCACATACTAAGGCATTTTAATAAAAAAGGATGTAGCTTAAGAAAGCCATTGCAGATAATAAAACCTTAAAAAACCCAGAGGCGTTTAGTTACAGATATCCCCTTATCATCCATGAGTAACATTCAACTAACAACTTAGCTCATCACACCTATCCATCTCCTAACAAACAATTTGCTCAATCTGGCGAGAAAACAGGGTCAAGTAGTATTATGGAAGGAAAACACCATAAAACAGAGAGAATGACTCTAAGTGTAAATTCACTAAAGAGTCGCACTCTCATTAGTGTAACATACATATAAGAATGGGGCATACAAGAAAACGATATAAGCTGCAGAAGGGAAAAAGTAGGGAAAACAAACATCCAGCGTGACATAATCAATGGTATCATGCAAAGGATAATATAAAGGGACAAGAAACTTAACATACAGAAGGAACACACTTGCTGTAAAGCTGTGACTCCTTTATCTGTGCGGCCAGCAACAATTGCACCGCCTTCAACTGGTACGCCCCTCTCTATGAGCTGCTTAGCTTTCCTCTCATCCACAAACTTCCCCAGAGATTTTTCTATTAAGCTATCAATTAAGATTGTAAGATAGAACCCAACAGAACATACAAGAAGATCAAAGGTGCAATAAACTTCAAGACTTTCTTGTTAGATTATTTTCATGAGGGGGGGACAAGAACAGAGCTTTTATCATCAGATTACTAAATGAGCCCACAACATATCCATACATGCACGTTACAATGTAAATGTGTATATATCATCACTATGGAATACAAAGTTAACATGCTTCTACTAAAAATCAAGAATGAGAGAATTCCTCACCCTTGAACAGAATTTAAGCCTGGTTGTCTTTGCCATCCATCAAAGGACGCACCGTCATAGGAGACTACAATCTTAAAATTATTCCGTGCCCATCTTCCAGTCCTATCTTTTTTTGAAAAATTCTCAATTTGAACTTCTTCCAAAAGCTCAGAGGTTTTTGTATCATCATGAACAAGTGAACCCTGGGGTGAAACTGTATAGAATGAGTGAAGAAAATCATACTATAGCAAATCATATTATTGAAGCTCCTCTTAAAAGTACAGATACTTCAGAGAAATCTATGAGATCAAATCTTAGAGACTAAAAAAAGCTTTCTAAAAGCGCATAAAATATACTGAACATCATACAATCAATTCTGGAGTAAGTTATGGTAAGCAAAGCAAATACAACCTTAGTTGAGAACAATGCTGACAGTGAAACACGCCCATTAACGACATCCGAGTAAAAATCGCGAACTTCCTGCCAAGGCCTGTTGTACATAAACTCGAAAGACTCCCTGTAAAGTGAATCGATCGTCAATGCAGTGACTCAAGAGATGAATAGGAACACGATATATCAACTCAAGTGGTGTGAATGAAAGATATGGGAATGAAATCCTACCTAGAAGTCCATCTCGTGTATCTGGACGGAAGAACGTGGTTGTACTGCGCATAAACCTTCTTTTCAGTCGCCTCGACCTCGTCTACTTCAACTTCAGCGTCTTCATTCTCCATGGCCAGATACGGCTGCCGGATTTTGTAACTCAACGGAGACCTTGAGACCGGCGCACTAGCCCCAGAAATGAATTGAGGGGGTTACTATATGCTCGTCGTTGTGTTAGTTCTTAGTTGTACTCTAGGACGACGGGTCAAGGGAAGCCGGCGGGCTAGAATCGACATTCAGTTTTTGCACATTTTTTAGGGGTTCATTACAACTCATACTGGAAAGTTACGGCGCTAAAGTTGAATTATCATAGTATAACAGTAAATTGGTAAAAATATGAAAATGCACCCCCGAATTCATTTTATTTCGTAACTGCACCGAATATGTTAGTGCGTAACTCGACTCCGCTCATTTTACTTGAACTCGAATTTGACCGAGTCTAAAATTTTCAAACTCCAGCTGAAATTCAAGTAAATGTCATATTCGAGCTCGGTATACTTGATTTTTTTTTTTTTAAAAAAAATCAGTTAAATAATAAATGTAGCACCTTAGTTTGAATTTATTCAAGTTTTACATAAATATTTAGATTCAAGTCGAGTTTGAATTCAAAACTCGACTTGAATTTCACCAACGTATCGGCTAAACAATATTATAGGTGCTATTACCGATTTTGGTAAATGGAAATTCTATGGAAATTCTATTAGTAAACTATAAATTACATTTACATTGGACTGACGGTAAATCACAAACAAAAGTGATTTTTTTTTTTCATTGGACTGGCTTGGTTTAATTTAAATCACATTTGTCACTTACAAAATCTTACCCAAAATTGCAAAAACGAAGTTATTATTAATACTCGAAAAAGTAATAGAAATTCTTTTCACTCGTTTTGAAAAGAAAAAACAATATAGTTTCTAGACAAATATGTCGATCTGAAACGTAAAAAAATATCGAAAAAGAAACACCAATTTTTTAAGTCCAAACGACCAAATCGATAACATTAATACAAGTACAACGGTTCACTTGTAATTAAAGTTGAATTAACATGTCCTGAGTTCCATGATTCCATCTTGCAAGCGCAGATTACACCAAGTGGCAGGGATATACAGCGCAAGACCATATTGCGTAACAAAAAGACAGGTTCGGGCATTATGAATTTCCGAAATATATTTGTACTTATGTTAGAAAGGATTCAGCCAAAACAATCGGTGTTCAGATCAGAACACTTTTACGGTCTCTAATCACCAGTCAGTACACATTAAACCTGCTACTGGCTTTCTCTACTGTTTCAATTCACACAAAAGATCTACTTGCTGGATCATTCATTCCATCCACTACTATGCCAATAATCCTAAACTGGAGTTAACAAGCTAAGATCTCAGTGTCCTCATCAGAATCCAGTATATCGTTTACCTGAGCATTCCCTAATGAAGCTGCTCTTGACCTTACGTTGCTTCCACCCGATATATCCTCTATAACTCCCTTTCCAACAACCACATCGAAGAAGAAAAAGTTTTTGATCGGATCTCCTTTCCCAGATATCGCCTTTATCACCTCCTGCATTTTTTTAAACAAGTCCATACATGCAATATTGAATCACTTTTTGAATCTTGAATCCATCAACAAAATCTCGGTAAAGGAAAGGAAAACAGTAGGGAAGAGCTTTTGTTAAGTACATTACCTGACCAAGAAATCCTCCAAGAATTGCACAGACGGGTGGGAATTCTCTAGGACCATACACCAACCTCTCCAGAAGATCATCAGGAACTCGAGATTCATCAATTGACTGTTGTTAGAGAGAGATTAACAAGATGTCATTTCGAGGCAATATAATGACATTATCATGGTCTGTGGACCCGCCAATGAAACCATTCACAAAAAATGGAGGGCCCTTCAACAATTCAGTCTCAAATCATAACACTTGTGACTTGTAGCAAGATTATTATGGACTTGTGGTTTCAACAAACATAGTTTTTAACAAATTAGTTGCTTCTTTGAAAGGCCCAAAAATCAGATTGGTTGCAGAACAACCAGTTGAAAAGGTTCTATACACATACCTGTGCCTTACACAAATCCTTTTTTATCTTCAGAACATTTGGAAGATCGGAAGTCGAGATTTCACCAGCATGGCGCCCTTCTGCCTCTTCAAACTTTTCAATGACTGCAATAGTTTACCAAGGTTCAGGTTTAGAAAGACAGTTAAAGACGAGATATATTACAAATAGAGCAGTGGTATATTACGTGGCTAACCTCCTTTCCGTGACTTTTGAAACTTAAAAAAAAAAAAAAAAAAGGGTTAACTTCCTGGAAGTCTGATATTGCAGAGGATAGATAATTATCCTTACCTCTCATAGCAAAATAGAGCTTTGAGACTTTGTTAGGCAGCTTTGCCCATGGAGTTGAAATGGCTTCCTGGATGAAAAAAAATCCTTTAATTAGTATTTTAAAATTTAATGCAACCTCATTAAAAATCAGTAACCAAAACTGTAATAGCTATATTGTAATTCAAGCATGCTATCCAGATAAATCAACCTCCTTATTTTTTGAGATCCTACCTATAATTATGGATGCCTAGGGGAAAAAAAAAGAAGCATTACATAAACAGCAGCTAATTTCTCCACAGAAAATTATTTCTGATATTCTGACAAAGTTTATATCTGCTCTTACAGATCCAATTTCTTTTACGGACCGACAAAGTAGTGCAGCATTAAGGAAAACCCAGCATACCTCAAAACTCGGATACTTTAGCTCACACGCAACAGTTTCTTCTTTGAATTTCTGTTAACAAGGAAAAGGAAACAGAAACGTTACACAAGAAACAAACTAATACACTAGTTCACCACTATCACTCTTGTGCAACAGAAATAGTAACTTAAAACGTGCTAGACTTCATTTAACTACCACCATTCACCATGAATCATCATGCTGCAAAACAATGCCACCTGAATTTAAGAGTTTGTACTTTGTAATATAAAAGAAAAAGCATAACAATACAACCATACTCTAAAATCACGCTTCCACTATAATCATGACACACTAGTAGTCTATCATGATTAAAAAAAAGAATGGAAATGCAGAATACCACAGTCAAATTACGTTACAGAAATAGAACACGGAATACCTTAGTATACTTGTAGTCCTGCAGGTCAACAAAAATTTCACCACAAGAATCTCTACATTCCACAGCATAAAATGACACACGCCTTGTCAATTTTCGGCAATTTGCATTGATGAGTTTCTGGACAAGCAAAGAAAAAAATAAAAGGGAATCAAAATTCAAGACAGACTATCATCACTAGATGGCTGACAGCCCTCACGGAAATTGAGTAGTATCTACAAGAGAAAGAGAATCTCGGACTCTTACTTTGGTGGAGAGAGGACAACAACTAACAACCACCACATCAAACTTGGAATAGAAGTCAGTGTCAAAGCTCAATACATCACCTGTTCCCCCCAAGCATAGAATCTAAATCAACCATATTTCTTCCTAATGGTATCCAGTAACACAAGACCAAATGATTTTCATATAACTTAGAACTAAGTTTCCTATCAGCATTTTTAAGTTTGTTGTGCATCATTTATAGCTCGAACGGCCAAGGCCTCGTATAACTATTAACTGTAGCAATGAAATGCTACGTGCAACTAATTTCATACAATACGTGCAAAGCATATAAGATAATTTTATGAATAGACTAACCTTTAACAGCTGAAACCCGAACCATAGGGTTGAATTCTTTCAGAGAATCACAGCAAAGCTCAGCAAGTGTCTTTCCCTTATAGATGCTTTCCTCCGGAGGAATTAAGAAATTGGCAGACAATGAATCTTCAGTGACTATTCTATTATCCACCAAAGTTACACTTCCAACTCCAGCCAGCACAATATTCTTGCAGAACTGCCCCGAAACGCACAAATTCATAAGCTAGAGAATATCTACATGGCTAACAGTTCAAAAACTTGACAGAAGAAGAAACCAATGTCCAACTGTCCATTATTCCTTAAAGAGGTTGAACTTTGAAGAATTACCTCAGCAATGGTTCCTTTCACTCCGCATACTAGGATATTAGCTTTGGTCAGCCTAATGACACGGAAGAGGGCTAAAATCAGCAGATCACTCAAATGCAACAACTCGTAAGCTTCATTACTAAGAATATAAAGAAATGGGGGAGAAAAAAGGAGAGAAGTGGGAAATAGTAAAGAGAAGCACCTTCGCTGAGCGTCAGCACCCCAAACCCTAATTTGACGATCGTAGAGCGCAGTTTCCTGCTCAGTCAACTCCTCTCCGTCCATTCCCATGTTTAACCTAGCAAGAAGAGATGCCACTTTGCAAGTCAAAAGGAGCACCCAATTTCATGGTAAATCAACGCAGTATCCCTAAGCGGCAGAGAGAAAGAGCGATAGCAGTGAAATTAAGGTACGAAGGATACAGTATCCAATCCATACACTGAGGGAGAGAAGCCGCAGTACACAGTTACAATGAAAGGGGATTGCCTAACTACCTTACAAATAAATTCGATCTCTGAAGAAGATGATGAAATTCAGAGTTAAGCCGCTTCTCTTCTTATCGGCAATTCCCGCACTTTTCTAGTCTTCGATCGATTGGATTGGACTTGGAGCAACGAAATGATGTCAGTCCAAGGAGTCAACGGGTGTCAACGGGGTACAGCCCGGGAACCAACAGACCCGCCCCGATTTTGCGTAAACGGGTCCGGTTTGACCCGATCCCATACCAGACTAAAATGAAAAAGGGCCGAAGAATACGTGCGGACTTTTTTTTTGGGCCTAGAAGAATTGCGTACTCCAGAGTCCAGAGACTCTTTTTTTATTTGTGTATAAAAAAAAAAAAAAAAAAAATCGACCTACCCGAAACTAAAAATTAGGGCTGGCAATTCGGGCTCGGCACTATGGTCCGATACAAAAATTACGATTTTGGGTTTGACGTTAGTGACACGACACGATATAACACGATGTTTTAAACTAAATGGTTAAATATTAGTTTTTTTATTCAATTTACTATATATTTCATGTGCCAGTTTTTCATGTTGGGTTGTATTTGGATTGACCCCAGAACACGACATGAACCCGCACAGCCCGCACGAATTGGCAGCCCTACGAAAAGATGTTGTAGCATATTGAATTTGATGCAAAGGGATGAAACTTACAGAGAAAATATTGTAGCTACTGAATACTGATCAGTTCTACTAAATATGGTTTTTGATCGGTTCTTGTCGCTGTCGTCATTTAAAACTGCTTTCAATCCTGGATTATGAAATAATTAAAATCTATTAACTCCTTCAATTATTCAAGGGAGTTCGAAATGAGATGTACATATAGATAAATGAAGAAACAAATTAATGATCAAAGCATATATGAATAGGCCTACCTGTACATATTCTCATGTTTGACAGATCCCACGAGTTGCTGGTTTTCGCTGGCTAGCTGTGAATATATCTTTCATCACATTATATGAATGGAAGGCAAGCAAAGTAGAAATCGAAGCGTCGCCAGGTAATAATTAAATTACGTTATCTAGAAATATGATTTACTGCTACACGCCATTATTAATTAAGAGCATGAATCAATCCAAAACAACACCAAGGTAACCAATTGTCATTGGTAGATTAAATGTAAAGTAGCGACTTGTAAAGTGAACTTTGTGCTTCGGGTATATATTTTGCTAATTCAACTTTACAAAATGAAATTGCCAGCTTTGTTAAACTTATACAAAAGTGTAATACATTATTTCTGTCTAACTTTAACGGTAAACAGTGATGAAAACTAATATGTTGGTTATTGTCTTGTTTTGCTTTTTGCATAGTTTAATTTTTTTGAAAAATTTAAAATTTGCTTTTTTTTTGCCAACAAAATTTGCTAATTGGATTTAGATGATACGTGATGTACATGTGCATGTTACATCACTATTTAACAACAAATTAGACGAAGTTAGCAGATTAACACTTTATATAATTAAGTTGCTTATGGCTGTAATTATCACGCGGTTTTTTTCTTTATAAA
The DNA here is from genome assembly GCA_036873135.1 of Clarkia xantiana subsp. parviflora. Taxonomy (NCBI): domain Eukaryota; kingdom Viridiplantae; phylum Streptophyta; class Magnoliopsida; order Myrtales; family Onagraceae; genus Clarkia; species Clarkia xantiana. Next base: position 4,489,526 of record JAPTYO010000014.1, read on the forward strand.
TATTATAATTTATTGATCGTTATGATATTATCAAATAAAATTAAGTTACTTTTACATAAGAACAAAGTTATAAAAAAAACGAAAAGTATCACTCATGTAACTTTTCTTTTCGTGCCACTGAATTGCTCATAGTTGAAGAAACAAATTGCTATCCGTTTTATGATCAAATAACAGTTGCGCAAGTGTTACACGTTTTAATTTAATGTGTTAATAAAAGTTACACCAAAAACTAACATCCATGACCTAATGTATAATTCATACTAGTCATTCACCATACAAAGACTTATTAAATAGTTGATTAAATTAAACAGGTAATACATATATGCAACAACTTTGCGAGTTAGTATTTACTCATTCATGAGATGTTGACAGCATACTTTTAAGACCATGTGAAGCATAATAATATTTGATGATATCTAGTTTGGGTAGCTCGATCTTCGTTAGTGCATTTCATTCTCTCCGTCTTGCCGAACTTTTTAAATGTGACCTGCAGAAGGGTAGTTAGGGGTGGCCAGACAAACTTTTTCCGACGCTCAAGTCAGTATCCAAATAAATGAAGTAGATCAATAGCAATAGAGTAGAGTAGAAGTGATTAACTTATATGTGATGGAAATGTTGAGATATTTATAAGGATGCGTGTCACTTATTCTTGAATAAATATTAACTCAGGATATGGTTATCTTATTCCAAAATTGTAAATTTACCATTTAGGGATAGAACGGTGGTTATCTGGAGGAGGACGCATGCAAATGAAGCGATCGACCCTTAAATTTAGACTTGTGCGCATGGGGTGCTGTGCATGGCAAAAACATGACCTAACACCTTAGGACGGTGCTCGGTCCAGAGTCCAGCCTAGGCCTTATTCGGACAGAACACCGTCCTAAGAAGGTGTTCGGTCATGTTTTCACCATGCACGACGCCCCGTGCGCACAAGTCCTGTTTTTGCCATGCATGGAGCCCCGTGCGCACATGTCTAAATTCAAGGGTCGACCTTAGGGAGTGACCATTAGTAATGAAAAACTAGCTATATAGCTATATTCATTGATGCAATCAGTTATGATTATCAGTTTGTTTAAGTGTTAATAACTAAAAAACTGTCCAATGTTTACCCTCTGTTAAAATTAGGTGTCTGAAGTTTCAAATGTTAAACTGTAGTATTAAAGGTTTCAATTTTGTTAAAATGTGGTGTCTCGGTGTGATTACTTTAGAGAAGTCAATTCCGACGAAACCGTCTGTCAAATTCGAGTTCCCATACACACTCCCTTTTCGTCATCTTGCCGGGACCGTCACCTAAGAAGTTGGCCACATCCGGGCAAGTAAATCTCGCTCTGTTGTCCTTGGAAAATGGCTCCACACCACTCTTCTAGAAACATTTTTTTTAATGTTCAATTTTTTGGTGAAATTTGACGACTTTGTGAAAAGTAAAGAGTGATGGATTATGAGTGGGTGGGTGGTTTGATGAAAATGATCGAATGAAGATGAAAAGATGCGCAGAGACACCAAATTTCAACAACAATGAAACTAGGGACAATCTATTTTAATATTTCAAATTTCAGACACCTAATTTTACACAGGGTAAACCTTGAACAGTTTTTTAGTTATTAACCCTTTGTTTAAACTAGTCTTATTGTTGTATTTTCATTCATTAGTTTGTTTTCCTGAGTTAATCTCTCTTTCAGCAAATACCATTCGGTGCTATTTCTCTTTTAGCAAATACCATTTGGTGCTAATGTCTGTCTCTATTGTTATGAAATTTAAGTAAGGGGGTGTTTGGCTCTATGTACTAGCTAACAGTTTACGACTAACGTAGACTCTTTTACCATTATTACATATGGTTCGTTTTTATAATTTAGGGGTATTTGTTTCCACGGTTAAAATAGTAATAAGATATATTAACAAATGTATATATAATGCATGCAATGGTTAGGATTTAGATGGACACCTATAATAAGATATACTAATATCCAACCAACCATTATATGTATTAATTTTGTATGTGTGTTAACTAATCAAAATACATACTTAATGTGTAACCAAACACTTCCATTAAGGAATGAAGTAAGTCTCCGACGACTGGATTCTATAACCGACAGTCAAAAATAAAAAAAAAATATATATATATTTTTAATATGAAGTGGAAAATGATTTATTTTGTTTTTGTATTCTTAGCACAAATTTAACCATTTTTCTCAAATTAAACAACTTTTTAAGCAATAATACATATCTAAATATCACAATAATTTACTCTGTTTTATCAGCAAAACACTTCTTGAAATGTGGATTAACTTCAACGAAATGTTAATGTATAGCCGCCTTAAGTAAATTTGCAGAAAATATGTAAATATATATGCAACTTCATTCAGGCTGCAGATAATGAAGTGGAGAAGATGATATTGGCACGGCTCAATCAGATTAAAAACCCAGCAAGTTTGTGGGAGATTTGATATGATTGAGCCATTCCAATATCAATATTATATCCTCCCCTTAATATTCCAGTATAATACCAATACGTACCTTGATATCTGCAACTGCATAATGAATCAATGGTGAATGAATGGTACCTTCCTTAATCAATCGCTAATGAACAAGTTTGAATGAATCAACATAAACTGCGGCAGCAGCCAGCCGGCAGAGAGAGGGACATATATTACATATACAATAATTATAATTGGTACAATTGAGACGGCTAAATCGTTGGCCTAATATAGATATGTCAATGCCATACATTATTTTATACCCAATAAATATAATTGCAATATTAGGTGGCGCTTACTTATCACTCATTTGATTATAAACATCATTATTACTTACTTTACGCTTGTTGTGCGAAATTTATTTGAATAAAAAGTTATACAATAGTAAGTTATTAATTTGTAGTATCTTATTTAAACTATTATACTGAAAGAACGTATTTGTTTTATTATTGTAATATATATAAAAATTAAAAATAAATAATTTTATATAATCAGAAAGCTCTTTATATATTATTTAGTGACATGGATTTTTCAGATTTTAAAGTTTAGAATTGTTTCTATTTTAAAGGTTAGAATTGTTTGTATGAGGAAATATTATATACTTAAGTTTAGAAATTTTAAAACTTAAACCTCTAGATCGTCGAATTTGTCACGTGTCCTTAATTCCTTATGTAAATCAATGAAGCGGTAATTATATTCCTTTAGTATTATTAACTTTAGTCGGTTGAGTAAAAGGAATCTAGGATCTTGGATTCATGGAATGATCAGTGAGATGAAATCCATACACCCTACAAATTAAGAGAGTAGTTGAAAAGCAAGAAAAAGAAGAAAATAGAGACCTTCCATTCACATTCATTCATCATCCATCAACCCAACCACAATCCTTTTCACTCTACCACATTTCTCTTCTTAATTATTTTTTCTCAAAAAAGTAACAAGCAATTCCAAAAGTTAAGACAAAGAAACCAAACCCATTTGTCTCTTATATGCATGCCTCATATATCATAACAATAGTGGCTAGATTGATTAAAAGAGGAATCACTTTAGAGAAGTGGAGATGTTAGGGCCATTTGATATGAAATGATTTAACAGCAGCAGAAAATGTCATCCACCTTCATAAAAAAGCACAACTCTGCTTTACAAGTAGAGTAGTAGTAGTCTAGGGTTTTAACCAAACATCTTATTACCTTTCTCAATCAAATAACAAACATAAAATGATGATCATCACCAAACAACATACATCTTCAATCCATACCATAACTTCATCATATGGAGATCCCCAAGGTTTTCTTAAACTTCTCAACCTCCAAATACACAGTCGAGTACGGGAGGAACTCGTGGAAGTAGCACTTACTCAGATCGTTGATGGCAACAGCTAGCTTCGGGATTTCTAATGTCTCTTCATGAGTGAGTGTCCTCACAAACTTGGCTGGGTTTCCTGCCCAGAGCTCACCTGTGGGGATTCTTCTTCCAGGAGGCACCACTGATCCAGCCTCTAAAATCGAGTGAGTCTCCACTAGGGAACCTTCCATGAGGATTGAGTGTTGTCCGATTATGCACTCTGGCTCTATCGTGCATGACCTCAACAGACAATTTGCTCCAATCGTCACAAATCTCTCAATTGATGTCTCAGCAGGCAACCCTGTTAAATTAACCCAAGTTTTAGGACAAAATACAACACCTTGCTCCTAGCCAAGTCAATTGTGTGAATAAATCTGAATTTGCTAGTTTACTTGGTAAAATACCAAATGTCAAGAGATTTCAATATAGCAATCCTCATAGGTTTTCATAATTCATTCTGTTTCATGAGTAAGAAGGTTAAACTTTCAACAAGGCTCAAAAAAGCATTATTGAATGATCACACTACCACCAGCCCTTGAGTTAACCTAAGGTTACTATGATCCATAAGCACAAATGAGGGTGAACAAAAACTATCTTTTGAGTACAAAAGTTGACTCATTTTCATCTCATGTGAGGAGTTGAGGGGGTGACTGTAACGCAATCGTCAAAGCACCATTTACATCTCCCTCTAGGGGCCCAATGGAGTCACATAAACTACAGGACATAACCATAAAAAAGACTCATATGTTTCCTTGCATCTGGAAAAGTGATGACTATCTAAACAGATGAATATCTGTTGGAAAAGTGGTAACTTAGGACAGGATGACTATCTAAACAGATGCAATATTTGCTAACGATCACCTCAACCGACTTGTTTCTTAATTACTGAGAATTAGATAGCACATCATTACTTTCCACATTTACCAATAACAGAAGGATCTATGTCAATATGAACCGTTGGATTGGATGTATGATTAGTAGTAAGTGATGATTATTAAACATATAATAGAAATATAAGAAAATATGGATACCAATGGATGTATGGCCTATTTACTTTAAATGGGAAAATTAGATAACTTTCACATTAATGTCACCAAAAAGGCTATACACAATCTACGGAACCGCACTAGCAGCAGCTGCAACCTCAGAAAGATGAAATTCAATACCAAAATCACTCAAGATGTCAGCAATACTAGCACCTTTAATATGCATCCCCAGAAGTTGACACTTTATTAGCGGAACCAGCTTGTTGAACTATGGCAGCTACTGAATTCTGTATCTGCTACACACAGCTCTATTAAAGTATTATATTACAGTCCAAATCCAAACACACCTACCTAGTTCCCCAGTTGAAAACCTTAATTCCTATTTCATAGGCACCACACTAGTGAAATCCTTAATATCCCAAGTCAATTTGTCTGTCTCAATCTGTTATTGAGTATATCGTTTTCCTATATTCAAGAACTTAACAGGTAATCCCTTTCCATTTTCTAAATGCCTAACGTAACACAGATTGAATCATGTTACACTAACAACTCAGTACACATGCAATCTACCTAAAGGGAGGTTGACACAAACCACCCACTTCTCTTCAATCAAATCAAATCACTGGAGAAAAAGAAAAAGGGCGGATCTTCATCAAAAGAAATGGAATTGAAGATCACCAATCGCAATAAAAACAGTAGGCAATAATGTAAGTAACCAGTAAAATAGTAAACACCCGCTAAATGAAATCTTTCCGCTGAAAATTTCCAGCTCAAGTAATACAACCACCGAAAGAGAAACGCAAATTATAAAACCCTAAGGCACGCAATCAGAGAAATTGGCAGAGAGAATTCGACCTCTGACCTGTAGGAGAAGACCAGGCAGCGTGAACCACACACCTCTCCTGGACATTGGAGCAAAATCCAATGGTAATCTTGTTGAGATCACCCCGGAGAACAGACCCGCTCCAGACGGACGATCCGTCGAGGACCGCCACCTGGCCGGCAAGGACAACGTTTGGAGCCACGTAGGCATCTACAGCGATCTTGGGAAGCCACTGCCCTAGGGGAATGATCTGTCTCTGCCCTCTGTAGTCCCATTTGACTCGATCCGGCGACGGCGTTATGGCTTTAGCTGCTTCGGTGGCGAGGCCACGGTGTATGACATGGCTACTCTGTGGCGACAGAAGGGAGGATGCGACTTTCCTAGAAAGACGGGCTAGGGTCGCCATTTTCTGGAACGGAGATGATTCCTGGAGATCGAAGACTAGAGAAAGAAGCAGTAGCAGTCGGCTTCAACGATCGGGGAACTCGAGTGAAGGAGATACTGAGGAAGAAGTAGATTTGGGCCTAAAGCGGTGTCAAAGGCCCACTAAAGGAGAAGGCCGTTTCCACGAGGAGAAGGCCCACTAAAGGAGAAGGTCCACTAATAGTTCTGAAATTATTATATGTTTTAAATAAATAGACCATATATTTCTAGGAAACGTTCACAAATATATACCACACTCACACTTCGAATAATATATGTGTACACTCTATATATATTATATTATTATACAATTTTCTTCACAAACTTAATGATCGAGCATGGATTTTGACTATAATTTAAGAAACACTAATCAACAACTCCATGCATATATATTCTTTACTATATATATATATATATATATATATATATATGCGCATACAGCCATACACATACATGCATTAATTATAAGTAGGCCCATCCTTTGGCAGCAACATTGCACGCATCATTGGTCGCCTTCATAGAAATCTGCAATTTATTTAATTAGTAACGTGTTAGAAAATCTATATATATTAATAAAATCATCTTTCACTATATATTACTGTAATTTTTACTAGAAAGAGAGGTAGAGTCACATAATATATATAGACTGAATGCATGCAATATATACAGAAACCTGATCAGTTTCTGACTTTCTGTATATATTGCATGCATTTGTTTTTTGGTAGGAAAGAAAGAAGACTATCAAAATATACATAGCCGCGAATTCATTGTTAGTACATTGCATGCCGTATAGAGTTCATAATTCATATAGACTTATATATACAACTTAAATTCTGAAATTTGAAACTTCTTTCTGTTCACACAGGAATTATGCAGAAACTATCTTGATGTGTAATATATAGAGAGGAAATGCTTCTGATCAAGCCCGTATATACAAATCAATAATGGAATTATTTTTCGTTTCTTTTTTGGAAATCAGATTTTACTACATTTATCTAATATCAAACGTCAATTTTTGCACTACTTTTTTCCTAAACCCTAATTATTATTTTTTTCCTTTTTTAGAAGCATAATTTTATTTTAAAACATTATCTATTAGATTTAAAAAAAAAAATCTAAGATAAAACCACAAAATCTAGAATTTTATCTTATACAGAATCGAAATCATAAAAAGTGATGTGTGAATGTATAAATAAAAAAGAAAAAACAATCACTCTGTAAACAGATTTTTTGGGCCAATTTGTTTATAACCTCAATTATTGAAGAAATTAAGTATACCAGAAAACTCCCCCGTGAGGTTAATTAATGCAAGAGGGTAGAGGCTGCAGCTGATGCAACTTAACCTCAATATTTCCCCAAAAAAGAAAAAAAAAATTAAATCAGTTGGGCTCTTTAATTTGCCCTAAATTTAAAGATATAATTATGCTCTGAATTATTTTATATATATATAGAAACTCAATCAAAATATTGTCTTACTTTCTTTTCCAGGCGAGCGTTCTCCTCTTGTAAGGCTCTTTGCTGCATATCGTAATTATCATCAATAAAATACAGAATACAATGCTAATTAATTATGGTAAACTACTATTGACTATATATATATATGGCCATTCTATTTATACTTAAAACATTTAACGGTTAATCGAAAACTTGGTATTATACCAACTAGTAAAGTGAATTTTATGATTATAATGTTGAACCGAGTGCAACTCTCACTAGAGATGTTATATGGTGAACTTTTAATCTTAATGTTGCTAGTCCTAACTTACGAAATCAATCTTGTACTTAAGGAAAAAAAAGAAGAAGAAAAGTAATGTTCAATTTTCTGATCAGTTACAAATCTAGGAATTTAATTATTTAATTCGAGGTAAAATTTGAAAATTTTAAGATGCATCAAATTAATTAAGAAGAAATTTAAAAAATTTAAAAATTGACGAAGGTAAAACTTATGATTTTTTTTTTTTTTGTGTGTTTATGGAGTAGAAAGTGAGAATTACAAGGGTTTTGCGCGCGGCTTACATTTCTCTTGAGCATGTTGATGTGCTCCGTGACGATGCGTCTCTACACAATGTTATCAATAAAAAAGCTTTGTCATTAGCAAAATAAACTAGCTATACAGATTATGGAAGATGATATATATATATATATATATATATATATATATATATATATATATATATATATATATATATATATATATATATATATATATATTATATAAGTAGTGAATAGTTTGTTTTAAGAATACACAAGATTATATGGGAATAGGAAACAAGAAATTGCCAAAATAAATAATAATAATAATAATATATGTACCTTTTTAGAGCGGATACGTTCAACACCAGACCTCAATTGACGTTCGAGTTGTTTCAGCTCCTTCATGCCCAACGATGAAAGATCTTCACCACTCAAGTGTCTGTATAATCAATTTATAAGCAGCCAAATCGATATTTATTTATTTTATTATCATATATATGATCATAATAGTATTTAAATCATTACGAACTATGTATATATATATATATATGGCTACGCGTAGTTATTAATCACTTAAAACCGGTACCATCAATTATTAATATGGGTACGTACCTGAGTTTAGCTTCCAAGTCCTCAGCTGTTCTTCTTAACTCATTTAGTTCTGTCCTCCAAAACTGTTTTTAATATTATAAAATAAATTTAAAGGGTAAATAATGGCGATTAATTACATCAAAGAATTAATAAATTTACATTTTGTGATAGTAATAATTATAATACCTCAGGAGTTCTGAAGCCTTGGATGTTGTTTGATCTGGGCAGCCCGACTTCATTACAGTACTTGGAGATTGTCCTATCCATGCTGCATATATATAGTATAGATACTTAATTATTATTAATTAATTCATAATATATATGATAATTATTAATGAATTAATTAATTAAAGTGAAATAATTAATTAATACTCGTGACTGGCGAACTGATAAGATTTGCCGGAGGCGGAGAAGATGAGGAGAGCAACTTCGGCATCGCAGAGAATGGAGAGCTCAAAGGCTTTCTTAAGCAAACCATTCCTCCTCTTTGAAAAAGTTACTTGTCTGCTTGCTGTGTTCTCTATTCTCTTCAGCTCCACCTTCCCTCTCCCCATTCTTCGATTCTTCTTCAACAACAGATCATAAGCTTCAATTAGCTTTATTAAGAGAGAGAAAGAGAGTTTCAACTTCTCAAGATAGCTAGCTTCAATGACTATGAGTGTCTATTATACCAGATGGTGAATTCACTAGAAATAATTTTTTCATTTGTTTGCTTTTATTAAGGTGTAATAGTTTTTTTTAGTTCTAGGTGGGTCCCATCAGGAGGACATTACTTGTAGCATGTTTGCTCTAATACTAAACTAATCACCACTTGCAACGGGGTCAGTCTGTAAGGGGTAATGTGTGTTGGCCAAAAATATTTTTTCATTTACATGGTCACTAATTCGGATTGAACACCTGACCTCTGATTAAAAAATGAAACGTTGATCCACCCCACCATATTATATAGTTTATAAGGTATATTAGTTGCCAGCCCTTAGAATAAGATATATATATATATATATATATATATATATATATATATATATATAGTAAAATAGTAAAGTTCTAATTGTAAATATTTTTCTATTTTTAAAATTAAAATTGAAATCTTCAAAATATTACGTTAATAATAATCGATGCGCTGAACAAATACAATATATTACATTATTAAAACAAGGTAGTTACTTATAAATTTGAAATGACTATTTTTCCAAATAATGTTTTCTTCCCAAATTGTTGGTTTTCTTATTCTATTATTTTAGCTCTAAACTATACGTTCTTAACTCTAGTTTTTAGAAGATTTGGTCAAATGTATTTTTCTTCTAAAATTCCACATTTTAAATATGTTGGATCCATGGCGTAATAGTATATATATCGGTATAATGTGTGATTCACGGCACCACTGCTCACCTCTTCTTTTGGAAAATAGCCTAAATTAAACCTCTCATATATACATTTGTTTACGTTTTTCAATCCCATGTCATATCGATTGTCGGGGTCATTTTAGTATATATATATATATATACTTATATAGAGTACTTCGCATTAATTTTAATATAAATGAGAGGGTTTTACTTAGGTTGAATACAATGGATATATTGCGGTCCAAAATGATAAGATCTAATAAACTTAGTATGCATGCAATAAATAATAATGCATATATATATATATATATATATATATATATATATATATATAGCGAGGGCCTTTTCCACTTGTCACATTCATTCTTTTTAAGATTCTAGTAGCGTTGATATTTTCTATTATACATATAATATTAAGTATATTAATTAATAGAGCTATCGTTTTTAATTTAAAATAAATGTCTAGCCACTTTGATAGAATTTTATACATCAATAACTTTTACATAAAATTATTGTTTTATGATAAATGTAAAATGGTACATATAAATTCTTTCCCAAATTGTGCCTTCCCAGGAACGAAAATAGCTAACCTAGGATTGAGTTGGTAGGTTAGAAGTTTATACATCCTTCCGATAGCATCTTTTATATCTTCTATATGCATGCATACAAATTAAAGTCTAAATTTATGCACTAATTATACTTACAAAGTTTACCGACAAAGATGATAACATATGTCATATAAAAGTACTGTATTAATTAAATTAACTAACCCACTGTAATAATAATAATAATTTATTTTTAATAATAAGTAATTATCTAAATCTAGTAATCATTGAGCAACTCCAAGTGTGTGGAAATGAAACAATTTTTACATTATTCTCTATTATCTTTAAAATAAATATCTAACGGCAATCGTGAATCGACACGTAGTTTCAGTACGATAAGAAGAATAAATAATTAGCAAAAGGGAAAACGACACGTGCGTGTTAAGGAATTGATCGGTGTTATATCACATATACATGGTTCAAGAATTGACGTACTAGGTTAACCAAAAAATAAAAAAGGGAATTTAATTTACTACTACTACTTTCTTGAGAGATTATGATGGCACTTTTTGAATGAGATGGAGAGTTGAAACGAATCCACCACAAATAAAAATAGGTGTTCTATTGAAGCTTTGATTTTGAGAGGCCCCACAGAGATGAAACCTGTCGAATTCCGAATGGTGATGGAAGCTTCATTGTCATTGTGATTGGACCGAACCGAAGGATCAAAACAAAAACAAAAGGCTCGGCAATATATATTATTATTATTATTATATATATGGTCTCCTCTTCATTTCATCATGGACCCCCTTATAAAATTTGTTGGTAAAATTACACACTTGGTGCTCGATTATAGGAAGTGTGTCTTTTTACTTTTTATCGGTGTTTTGAAAACCGGATGTTAAGTAGGTGAGATAGCCGGTTCACGGTCTATTCAGATTCAAACCGGTCCAACCGCATATTCTATATTATACACTATAATTTTGTTAAAAAATATTTAAACACGGCTCATCTTAACTTGATAAATTTTTCTGCCAAAATGAAAGATTGGTGATTTAAGAAGTAGTCCATCATAATGTTCTCTATTTAATAAACTAATTATCTGTATCAGTGGCGGATGCAGAAATTTTAAAATTGGGGTTCACTACTAAGTACCAATTATTTTAAAAAATCACTTCAGAACTCACCTAGTTGATGTACGAATATGTAATGCCATTTTATTTTATTAAATTACGCGCGTATATATTTATATATTTAGTCTAACAAAAATGCTATGTCATGCGAATATAAGCGTGCGATTGTCTTGCAACCATACATATTTAGGAAAACAAGTGGAGTTTATTTAATAATAATAAATTATTCCATCATTGTCTCATGCTAGTCGGTGGCTGTTTTTCGCACATCGCTCTTAGTTTAATATTACTTTTTAAGTAACTATGACTTGTGTATATCTATATATAAAAAAAAACATAGTTAACTTAGCATAAGTCTATCCCATCCCATTTCTAAACTTATTCATCAATTTATATTTGGATCTATTATATATATATATATATATATGAAAAGACCTCATATAAGAAAATTTATTTATTTATTTTATCTAATTTAACAGAAATTAAAATAGATATAACAATTTACTCAAAAACTAAAAATTTGGGTAATCATTTTTTAAAATAGTCCAGATAGACATTTATAAATTATCAAATTAATGTATAAATGTAATCACTAACTCTAGAAAAATCTATAAGGTATGTCTAAAAAGAAATTTATTGTAATTTAATCTGACTTCTTAATTAGAGTAAATTGGGCTACATTGAGTTCCATCCCAAAGTCTAGACAGGCCCACTGGCCCAGACTTACCAAGTCCAGCCTTTCGCTCCAAAATAAAAAAGTTTATTTTTATTAGAAAATAATGGAAACTTGTTTTTTTTATTTTCCATTTCACGTGCCACTAATATTTTCTTAATAAAAACACATACTATAAGTCTATGGACTATATATTTAAGGGAGTTGATTGAAGTTGAATGGGTTTCAATAAAAAAAAAAAAAAAGTTGAATGGGTTGTCTTTTATACATAGATTTATTAGTTTGCCTTTTGGGTTATCAACTTATCATCATTTGTTCATCGGTCATTAGTTTGACTTTTACAACTACTACTAAATAAAAATACTTGGTTACATCTAAGTATTCCATCATAATTATCATTTGTATTTTTCTATCGGTTTATTTTGTAGTGATGAGTTTTTCTAATAATATTTTTGTATTTCTAAATCTAAAAGAAAAAAAGGTTGAATAAGTCTATATTTTTCTCTCACAAAATTAGAATAAATCAAATTCCAACTAACTATGACAACGTGAAAAAAAAAAAAACTAACTATGAGAATCATCTTCATGATATTGTTAATTTTATGAAAAAGTACAATTGACCCTTGTTAGGAGATATTTTTCTTTAAAAATATCATTGTTTTTTATTCCCTCTATGATTTGAATCACGCCCAACATCATACAACGGAACGTTTATTAACCAAATGAAAAACAGAAATGGATATGGAAATTGATGTTTTAATCACCCAACACTTTGTTTCGTATAGTTGTTGCTCTAATATAAAATTTACGTATGTTATTTTGGATTGTAAAAATTCACTACTCCGGATTAGGAGATATAGTCTAACACAAATCTATTAGGAAACAAATAAGGTTATAGATGACTAATAAGGATTAGAGTACGTCAGCAGTCTAATATTGTAACACATAGTATTAAGTAAAGCTCGATTTTAAATCTATATAGATATTGGGACCTTTCTACAATGCTCTTGGAGCACCATGCTTTTGCCACTAATTTTTTTATTTTTCTATTGCCTAAATGTGAACCCCATAGGAAAATTGATATTATTAATAGTATGATACACATCTTAGGTGTAGTTAAAAAAATTCATATTTTTTCATACTTTTAAAGTTTTAGTTATGTTACAATTAAGTCCACCATAGTATTAAAAAAACCAAAAGCATGGTGATTCCAAAGCATAGTAGAAAATCCTAAATATTGTAACCAATTCGCTTTGAATTGGTGCAAACTTTCTGTTCTAATACGAATATTTTTTCTACCAAAAAGACTACTGAAATGGGTGGTGGTAGTTTGGAAACTTCACAATACAATTTAAGGATGATTTTTCGGAATAATTAAATATAAGGATCAATTTTCCAAAAAATGCAAAGTGCAGGTTCAACTTTTCATATCCTAGTGGGGATGCACTACGCGCAGTTGAATTTCAAAATCCCCCAATTGATTTGATACAGTCTAGCCGATTGCAATAAAATACAGTTAACGTGTCCAAATTGCAATGTTTCCTTCCTCATCAAGAGAATCGTGCTTTGCCTGATTTTCGTTAACAAGAGTTCCTCCTCTCCATCCTCGTCGGACGGAGATTCTTCCCGGGGAATCTGAATTGTTCGAACTAATCATTTCCAGGAAGTATCGATTCCAACACTGCACGGTTTTCGAGGCTGATGCTCATTTCATTTTCAGCTTCATTATCCACAGACTGATCGGCTGACTGTTTACTCGTGAGTCAGTTCGCGTATTCTCTTAGGACACTGAGCTTCGCAGTTCCTGGAATTCGGTGAATTCTGATTGGAGATTGAAATATTCATCTCCGATTGCAATTTACCGCGTCAAATTGTGCCGTCTCTTTTTGGTCGGTTTTCTTCTTTGTGTCTTACTGGTGATCGATAATAAATTTGGATGTCAATCTGGAATTCTTGGTGTCGTCCATTTTCAGATTTCGCATTGAGGTAAAAGATCAGACTGTTGTTGATCAAGGCAGAAAATGGCAAGTCAACCTGGTTCATCGAGGAGAAGTATGTCACTTCAAGGAAAAAAGAAATTGCCTCAAAATGGAGGGACCGAATCGCCTAGAAGATCTATGTCCTCCTCTCGTTCCATGTACGTTAAACCTGCCTTCAAGTTTTACTTCTTATGCAATTTAGTTTCGTCAATAATTCATTAAGCATCTGTTTGATATCTATTCTACGCTGCAATTTACTTCATACTTTTGTATTGCTCTATGAAAATTATCATTTCTTTATATTTTGTTTGGCCGAAAGTAAATTGAGGAAGCGAAATGTAGCTTACTTGCTTGGCTGTATATAAAACAGATGAAAGACTTTTTAGATTTTTTACTACCTTTCTTGTGTACTAGAAAACCTACTGATTATGGATGGAAACCATTGTATTGCCTGGAACTTTAGAGTTCAGGATCTCACTACCAGTGTCTTTGTTTTGGATAAAAGACTTTTTTTTTTCGTGCTGCAAGCGGAAAGGCATGCCGATAGTTTCCATGGTCCTCTTGTTTGAATTCCGAGTGTGGTTTACCTTTAGGAGGAGTTTTCTCAGGTCCTGAAAATGAAAAATTTATTCTTACTGCTATCTAGCATTATAGGATTTTGTTATCGAGAGAGAGGCTGCAGCAAGTTCATTTGTAAATTCTCTTGCAGGGGACTGACTGGAGAACGTACTGTGAAAAGGCTTAGACTATCCAAGGCCCTGACAATCCCTGAAAGCACGAGCATTATTGAGGCTTGTCGCCGAATGGCATCTCGTAAAGTTGATGCTGTGTTGCTAACTGATTCTAATGCCCTACTTTGTGGAATTCTTACAGACAAGGTTGATATATTGTATATTTTATTATATGTTATATATGGTCCTATATCTGACAACTTCTAAGACTATATCTATGTGAGGTTACAGGATATAGCAACAAGAGTTATAGCTCGAGAGCTGAATCTTGAAGAAACCCCAGTTTCTAAGGTCATGACAAGGAACCCATTGTTTGTTCTTTCTGACACTCTAGCAGTGGAGGCACTCCAGAAGATGGTCCAAGGTCAGTCCAATTGAGAGACTGTATTTGTGTTCTTCTTCTTCATTCCTGTTTTCTATGTCTTGTCGTTGCAATATCTTCCTACTTAATTATGCAGGGAAATTTAGACATCTGCCTGTTGTGGAAAATGGAGAGGTCATTGCTTTACTTGACATAGCCAAATGCTTATACGATGCTATTGCGCGTTTGGAAAGGACTGCTGAAAAGGGTAAAGCGATTGCTGCTGCTGTTGAAGGCGTTGAGAAGAATTGGGGCACATTAAACTCAGGTTCATTTGATTTCTCAGGGCTTTATGCTTTTCCACCTGTAGTCTCTGCTCATATAATTGATATTGCAGGGTCAAACACCTTCATTGAGACTCTACGGGAGCAGATGTTCAAGCCTTCTTTATCCACGATCATTTCGGACTATTCAAAGTAGGTAATAACCTTTTAGTGGAACTTATGTTGCAGTTCGATTCTGATTTATTCACCGTCTGACGTTACATATTTTTTGTTGTTTGTGTTTTATATAGGATTGTTACAATTGAACCTACAGACACGGTCTTAACTGCAGCAAAGAAGATGCTGGAACTTCGATCAAGCGCAGCAGTGGTGACAATTGAGAATAAACCAAAGGGAATTCTAACGTGAGTACGGATGAGAGTTCTGTCTCCTCTCTCAGGAAGAATATTCAGTTCATTTACCGTTGCTTGCATGTAAGATTAGTGCTCATGTCTGCTATATTTTGGATTATTTACTTAATAGTGAATGATTCTGCTTGTGACAGTTCAAAGGACATCTTGATGCGGGTTATAGTTCAAGATCTTCCGGCAGATTCCACTCCCGTTGAAAAGGTAATTTTCTGCCGATGAGTGAGGATGTTTGTTAACTTTGTTCAGACATTCCTACAACTATCATTATTCGTAACCGTCATTAAGTGTGTAATAGTACAACGCCTTTCTAGGTAATGACGCCGGATCCACAATGTGCTACAGTTGACACCCCTATTGTTGATGCTTTGCACACCATGCATAATGGAAAATTTTTGCACCTCCCTGTGGTAGATAGAGGTAAAAGATGTAGATTGGCTTTATTTTAAATCCATATTTCGTAATTTGCCTTTTCAGATCTGGTGTATTTGTGTCTGGAACAGATGGGAACATAACTGCTGTTGTGGATGTAATCCACATTACTCACGCTGCTGTGGCCACGGTATGTCACATGTCCAGTTCTAGTGTGTCCTATGTTGTTCCTGTTAGGCTGTTACTCATCATGGTTAAAGAGCATTTTAGTATCTCTATTGTGCTTAATTATCTTCAACTGCACATATGATTATTGTTCCGGTATGCTTGTGTTGTCTATGTCCTGGGAGGATTTGGACAAAAGCTATTTGCCCTATATAATATTGTTCAAGTTGTTTTTTGAGATTTTCTCTGTAGGAATCTGAAATTGCAATACCAAGGTGTTTAGTGGTTAGCCCCCTATCAACCTATCTTGCTTGTGATTTGGAATTGCTATAGAATGGCCACAATTCACGCTGAGAGCATTTTTGTCTAGTATTAGTCTTTCGTCGGTCATTCTAGAGTGCTCATTATAGTTGTTCTTGCCATTCTGAGTTTTCACTTTTAATGCAATCACGTCTATTTAAAGTTTTCTAATGTTTTCGTATTTAGATTTTGTTCGTAAGGTCTTAGAGACACATATTAAGGTTAACAACTACCATGTCTCTTCTTCTTGATTACATCTCCAGTAGTAAATATTAACATCAAACTTATAGATAGCAAAGTTTTCGTTGATTTCATGTTTGGCTTGCTAATTAGGCTGCCGGGTTCTCTTCTTAAACAGTCCATGGGATTAGTCAAGTATTTCATGGGCTAGATTTTTTCTGTTGTGGCTTGCCTAGAGAAAGTTTTATAGTTAAAAGGAGCCTCTCCATTGTCCATATCTCATATATTTCGATTTTTTTATTAATATTGATTACTGTATTGTACTTATTAAATAGGTCGGCAGTACATCTGGAATTAGTAACGAGACAGCAAGCACTATGATGCAAAGGTTCTGGGACTCGGCCCTAACTGCCAGTGCTTTAGATGAAGAAGAAGAAAGTAGGAGGTTAGTTACTCTACATGTGTGTGATTTCATTATCATTTTACCCTAATACCAATTCTGATTTGGTGCCAGCTAGAACTGATTACATTGACTATTGACATCTCAGTGAAAGTTCAATGAAACTAACTTCTGAAGCAGAAGAGATTGGAAAGTCACCTGCCTATCACCCTTCTGCACAATCTAATGTGTTTGGTTTTAAAATTGAAGATAAGAGAGGTCGAATGCACAGATTCACGTGCGGTAAATCTTTTAATCTGTTTCTCAATGCAAAAAAATCATTTTAAGGTCTAGTCAGGTTTAGTTTACTGATTGGTTCTTACCTCCTATTCTGGTGTTGTTGGCCTTGAATCCATCCATCCATACAGATATAAGAAGCATGACCGATCTTTTAACTTCAGTTATCCAGAGGGTTGGAGAGGACATTGACAGAAAAAACTTGCCCCAAATTCTGGTATGTACATTTTATTTTAGGGCTTTGCTTTGGTATGCTTGCTGTTAAGATAACAAGGGTCTAGTTGTGTATGCAGTATGAAGATGAGGACCATGATAAAGTGGTGCTTGCAACTGATAGTGATCTTGCAGCAGCAGTGGAACATGCAAGATCAGCTGGTTGGAAGGTAAACTTTCTTTACAATACATTGATTGGTACGGGTCTGAAAGTGCAGTAACGGGTCTAAAAATGGTTCGTTTTGTGGCAGGGTCTTCGGTTGCACCTAGACTATTCGGGGAAAATCAGTAGGGGTAGAGTTGATTTGGGTCAGACCCATGCAGATTCATGGGCTGCAGCCTATAGTACTGTTGCTGCTGGAGCGGCTCTTGTTGCTGGGTTCGGTTTATTAGCTTATCTCAAAAGAGCTGGATGAGTACAACAGTAAGTAAATTTGATTTCTCAATTGGCTATTTGAGGGAGTGGGGTTTTGAGTTTGTGTCTATGCTATGCTATTGGTGCAGTGCATAATATTTGTCTGATTACTGGGAGTTTGCGTTTATGGTTGTTGATTCATGAAATATATCTGTCTGTCTCTGTTGATTTGATTTGATTGAATTGAAGATTTGATCAGATCAATAATACGAAAGAAACAAGTTTTGTGTGTTGCATGATTCAGCATTAGTTGTTTGATTCGATTTCGTATAATCCTACAAACTTTCCTGATCATTCTCGATCAAGTGAAGGTTTTGGTGTCTGCACAGATTACTGATTTGATTATCATTTTGGTATCTGCACAGATTACTGATTTGATTACCATGGATGGTCCCTGATCTAATTCTTGGAAATAAACTACAACCATAGCCAAAGAATAAAGCTAAAGTCCAGTTCATTATTCAATGTGTTGTCCAATATCCAAATGCGTATATCATGAAATAATGAAAGGTGGTAAAATTGAAAACTGCATGGTTTAAAATAAAATTTGAACTTATGAACCTCGAAATTTTATTATTTTGTCACTGTGCTCAGTGCTCACCTGTAATTCTGAAACACTAAAAATATTAGAGAAGATATATTATCAAACGTTGTTTTTATTTATTATAATAGCTTTAAATATCATCATTTCATTGTTAAAAACAGGAGTTTCTATTCCACGGTTTCACCGTGCAGTACCCCCTCATCACTTCACTCTCAGTCTCACAATTATGTGGGACCCACCAACATAGTTTCAACTGGGACCCACCTCATTATAAGAGTGATGAATGGGTAATAATAAATTAATAATATTACTATGTGGTGAAAACAGTCACTTATACATGTTTAACAAATATATAGCAACTATATATATATTACTAAAATAGTATCCAATATATATGCATAATATATATAATTATTCTAGATAATTATATAATATATATATATAATATTTATATCTATATAATTAAATGTATAGCAATGTCAAACTTTACATATCTCTAACTTGGAAACAAATCACATCCTCCCCGGAAAATTCGGTCAATCTCATTCATTGTTAGAATGACTTTGCAATTAATCTTTCACACCACCTATAGAGAGTTTATACAAAAAAAAAAAAATATGTGGCATAAAAAACCAACATTGGCCAAACATATGATACCAAAAAACTTTTTAGCCCAAGTTTTAATTATAAGTTGAAGTGCTGAGCGATACACTAGTTTATCTATTTCCAATTAGACCGATTAAAATGTCTAAATACACGTAAATTTACAGAATTTGAATCTCAAATCTAGACCTGATTTGTGCAAAGAGAATGATGAATAGTGTAGTTAAAAAGTGGAGGCACATATTTTAAAACTTGAAATCCAATTTCAAAGCTTGAACAAAGTAACTTTTTAGCAAAGAGAAATGTTAGAACTTCCGAATCTAACATTCCTCAATGTTCCGACTGAGAGGTAAACAATAAAAGCCCAAAAATTTGTCTGAAATTACATCCAGAGCCATTGGGAGTGTCTCGGAACAAAACTGTCGACGTATGGGTGGGCGTGTATGAATGAAACGATAATAAATAAAACTGAAATGTCCTTAGAGCACTTTAAATGGGCAAATTTTGCAAGACATTTGCTTATGTGGATGTGAGAGGCAATGACAAATTTTGTCCACACCACTAATTGTCCCTCCATAATTTTTTCCTCTAAGTTGTCCTTAGGACATTTCTGTTTCCAAGACATTTAATTTATTTATTTATTTTTAACAAAAATAAAAATGACTTACAAATAATAATAAAATGTTTGTAGTATATAAAATGTTATAAATTATTGTGACTATGAGAGGTATATCAAAAATAATATCAAATTTCGTGATAAACAGACACATCGACAACTATAAGAAGACTTGATCGAACATATTTGACAGTTTCATAATACTAGTGCGAATTCCGTTTAAGTCTACTATGAGTGATTACTGATGTAGCTTAATTATTTAATAAAAAATTTAATACAATGAAATTTTCTATTTTATAATATTATTAATGATTTAAATTATGTATTTTTTATATATTTCATAGATAATTACTTGAATAAAATATTTATTTGTATATATAATAATATAATTAGTTGATTAAAAAGTAAATTATAATTAAATACATTTTATTTATTTAAATCATATAAAAACCATATAGATACAAAATGGTTTGCCAAATGTGTTCAAAATAGGTTTTACACATTGTAAGGACTTTGGACAAAATTCATTTTTCTCTCTCTTCTATGACACATAGTCTGTGTGGCGGCAAATGTCCTTCAAAATGTTTTTTACGGTTTTACCATTGGAAATGCTCTTATTAATAGCGAAGGTGATTCTCTTTGCTATGTACCACTCCTCCCCTCTCTTCTCTTCTACCCCATTTCTTTATATTTTTAGTAATTAAGCTTATGAGTTGTTGCATTTGAGTGATCTGCTGAGTTTAGCCCTCTTCCATGTCATTAAGCTGACCAAAGCTAATATCCTAGTATGCCGAGTGAAAGGATGTCGATTCAGTTTCACAGCTTCTTCTCTCTTCTAATTCAGTTCCTTGATTCGTCTCTTCCAATTCCTCAAGGTCTTTAATTGTTGCGTCTCTTCCAATTCCAGTATGTTGGATTGCTGCGCATCTCCCCATTATAAGGAGTTTCTCCTTTGACGCTCACATTGCATTTCATTTGCTGATAGATATTTTGAGATTGATGCTTCTAAATGTACCACCTTCTTCTACCTTGAATGACTAATATTCATTGACAAACAAATAGTTCAAGTTGATGATGTTAGTTTCAAATTCGGGTTTTTCAATTGATAATTGTTGACATCTCTTCTTTTGTATTATCGAATTGGTTTGGAGAGCCGATGAACTTTATGCACTGCAATCTAGGCATTTAATCTTCCGATATACTGAATTGATCTTCATCTTCCAATTTGACTTTGTTGTGGAGTGCTGTGCGCCTTCCCATTTTAAAGGGTTTCTCCTCAGAGTGTTTAATTCTTAAGGATATGTTTTGGTGCCTTCCCAAAATCACTTTCAGGGTATATAAATTAATTCCCATTGCAGCAGCAAGCATGATTAGATCCCACAGTGTATCTGGTGTTTTGTCCAGCCAGATCCAGTAATAACTGATATTTTAAGGAAAGAGCCGTAGCAGGAAACATTTGTTAAGCTTATGTTCTCTCCTTATGGTACATTTCTTGCTTATTTGTATCTTGTAGATCTAATCTTAATGAAGGTCCCCCGAATGATAAAAGAAGAAAACTAGCTTACCGAGGAAAAATAGCTCAACAGAACTATTAGGATTTAACTCCATTTGATCTTTCACCTGTTATTATGAATAGATTGATTTGTAAGCTCCCTCCATATGTATCCACTGTGTGGATTAGTAGAGAGGCTTAGAAGATGCTCTTTAGCTCTCCAAACTTAACTTGTTTTTGCCTAAAAGATATATTGGGTAATTGTTCTTGTTCTGTGCTTTTATAGGTTCAGCTACAGATAAAGCATCTTTCAGACTTGGCGAAATCTGCAACCATTCGGCGACTGAAAGTCAAGGTTTGCTTGTGCAACTTAACCATAGGATATGTTTTTACCGGCGTGGTTTGTTAAGTGTTGATGTTCACTATAGTATAATGTCAGGATATGAGTGCTGAAGGTTGTAGATAGCAACCCTTACAGCAGGCTTATTGCTTGGTATTTTCATGATTGCTTGGGGGAAATGGCAGCTGAGATGCTGACAAGGTGTGGTATAGGCGGCCTTCTATTGTATGATTATGACAAAGTCGAATTAGCAAGCATGAATAGGTTGTTCTTTTGTTTTATGTTTCACTTTATAACCTAAAGTCTAAAGTCTAGTCCAGTGTTGGGTGCATTAGATGAGAATGGGATCATCATCAAATTCATGCTGCTACAGAATGATTTTTCTACATCTACTGGGTTGGAAAGTATGCAACGTCTTGTTGCGTTTTTTGTGCTTTTATATTCAGGCATGTACTGAATCAGACATGGATCGAATTTGTAATTTGGTTGATAATCATCATTTGCAGTAGGAACTTGTGAATGCAGAGTTTGTTTCGCTGCCTTTAAATTTTGTGGCTATATGTGTATATTCCGAGAATCACCTGATCAAACAGATTATTATCCTTATTATTATTAAAGTTTTGATTTTATTTGGAACAAATCCACGTAGAAGAATTTAATAATCACCAATTACGGCTCTATTAGTTCAAACTGTTAGGGTCAAATCTACTTTGGTTATGAATGATAGTTGTAATACTTGCCATAATAATTATATTTTGACTAAACCAATATATTATAATAGATACATAAGTTAGCAACCACCCCTACCTAGGCTTTCTTATCGTATAATAAATATATATAGTATAATAGTTTAATTATTTTGGGTGTAGTAGTGGTATTATAATATAAGCCTTTTATATATGCATGTATAAAGTCTCCTTTTCAACTTTCATCATATATTGCAAAGGAAAACACACAAGCTTCTTCTCATCTACAAGAAAAAACAACAAAAAGATTATCAGTAAGTGAATAACCATAATAATAATGCAAAGATTGAAAGAGTAGCTAATACGTAGATAGATAATGACTAAGAAATTACTTCATGCCATGGGAACAATAGAGAAGTTCCAACCAAGCTTCTTCTCATCTGCAACAACAAAAAGATTAAAGTATTTATGAACAGACAAGAGAAGAAAAATCAACTCGTGAATAACCATAATAATGAGTTGATTAAGTAGTAGCAAAGAACATTTATCAGACAGAGACTCACTCACATATAGAAGACGTCCCTCCGATTAAGTGTTGGCTCAGCACCATCATTGCGTTTTAGAGTTTTTCTTAACGTCACACAGTTAACAACAACCGGCGGAAGTATGCGTGCCTTATTAAACTTCTCACTACTCTGAAACTCAAATTTCAGATGATGCAACAGGAGTTCGAACCATTTCTCCTCTATGGGATTCATCCAACATCATGACTCCAACATCATGACACAACAAGTATATTTCTGGGAGCAATCTCTATAATCCTAGCATCTTCCCCACATGAAATCTCTGGATGCTTAGACATGTCCCAACTTGGCAATGGTGTTCAAGACATGCCACCTCCAGTTTTAACCTTTAATGAGAAAGGTAAGTATGCATATGGAGTTGGATTTGGGTTATTAGATTCCAAAATTTATATGGTTGGTGGCAAAAGGCACAATAATTGGACGGATCCTAATACAAGTCGTACGTTTAGAAAAGCAAATGACAGTCTTGATGTTTATGTGTTTGATACTACTTGCCTGTTTCGAGCCTGACCAGTGGGCCAACACCCATGGCCCCCTATAGATGTGAAACCAGTTGTTATCCAGTTAAATGAAAGTTTTATGTGATGCCACTCGTACCTGTGTCTGGGCATGGAGGCAGTGTTCGATCTGTTATCCAGGTGCTTGATCCAGTTACCAACTCTTAATGTCTCACACTTAACAACAACCGGCGGAAGTATGCGTGCATTATTAAACTTCCCACTCCTCTGAAACTCAAGTTTCAGAGTTCGAACCATTTCTCCTCTAAGGGATCCATCCGACATCGTGACACAACAAATATATTTCTGGGAGCAATCTCTATAATCCCAGCATCTTCCCCACATGGAATCTCTGGATGCTTACATGTAAGATCTGAATACAAATAGAGATTTCAGATGTTACATGTAAGCATCCAGAGATTCCATGTGGGGAAGATGTTAGAATTATAGAGATTGCTCCAAGAAATATACTTGTTGTGTCACGATGTTGGATGGATCCCTTAAAGGAGAAATGGTTCGAACTCCTGTTGCATCATCTGAAACTTGAGTTTCAGAAGAGTGGGAAGTTTAATAAAGCACGCATACTTCTGCCGGTTGTTGTTAAGTGTGTGACATTAAGAGTTGGTAACTGGATCAAGCACCTTGATAACAGATCGAACACCGCCTCCATGCCCAGACACAAGTACGAGTGGCATCACATAAAGCTTTCCTTTAATAAAACTAGGTTCACATCTATAGGGGCCATGAGTGGTGGCCCACTGGTTAGCTCGGAACAGGCAAGCTACTAGTATCAAACACATAAATATCAAGACTGTCATTTGCTTTTCTAAACGTACGACCCGTATTAGGATCCATCCAATTATTGTATATTTTGCCACCAACCATATAAATTTTGGAATCTAATAACACAAATCCAACTCCATATGCATACTTACTTTTCTCATTAAGGGTTAAAACTGGAGGTGGCATGTCTTGAACACCATTGCCAAGTTGGGACATGTCTAAGCGATACAAGCTGTAATCTATGTTCCAGACTGCATACACAAAATCGATGTGAATATAGTACAATTTCTTTTGGCCATCAACTTCCACTGACATTTTCTGTTTTTTTAATACAACTTCTTAAACTTCTAACATGGTGATGATGATGATGCCTACAAAACAAAACAAGTATGGAACAACAGCTTTGAATCAATGTGCTAATTTTAAACATGAACAAGGAAGAGAAAGGAGAACTGAATCAATGTGCTATTTTAAATATGAACAAGTAAAATCAAGGATAATACATCAAAGCAAAATACAATGATGTTCATCAACAAAATAAATCAACCATGCATATTAAGCTGCAATTAACACTACGCCCACACAGAAACAGGTTTCAAGTAACATACTTGGTGCTTGATTAATTCATTAATTAACTATATAGGAGCATCACAAATCAAATCAAAATACTTACCTACTATAAATATTGGGTTTTAATAAATTCATCAAATAAACTAAATTGAATAAACATTATTTCAACGCCTGACTGATTAGGTTTAGGGTTTTCCTTCAATTGTACTGACATAATTAAAATCCGTGTGAATGAATCCAAAACCTCAGTACAATCGAGAGGAATAGATTTAACACTAAAACCTAACAAACAATTTAGGGTTAGAAATTCTACGAAACAAACATTATAATCAAAGCTAGAAATATAAGGCTCGGCTTTCACTCACCAGAATCCAAAAGAGATGACGAATAGTCGAAGAGCAATGGATGACGGAGTCGAAGAGCAATGGAGGTCGAGAGTCCTACAGGAGAGAAATGGGTGCTGCGGCTTCGGAATTGCAATTGCCGTTGTTTTGCTGCAGTGCTGTGTAATCAGGAAGAGAGAAACCAACGGTGCTAATGGGCCGGGAGAGAAATTAGGGAACGGCTAAAATAGGGTCGACTGCATATGCAGTCGAATCCTCAGCCGTTGGATTAAACAACTCAGACACACGCGCTAGTGACATAATCACTGGTCAACTTCTCACTTTTCTCTTTCCACATTTGTGACATTATTTATTACACTTACTGTTATTCTCTCCATCTCTCACTCCTCTCTCATCATCAATATTTTTTCACGGACCCACATCCAATTCATTCTCAGATTTGTATTTTTATATTTTATTAAAGTATTATATTATTATTATCTATGTAAGAACAATTTATTATTTATAAAATTTGTCTTTAATTAAAATTTACATCTTTAAAATAAATGTATAATATCTATCAATATCTTGTGAATTTTTTTTTTTAATGTCTAAATTTCTAATTGGATAAACACTAGGAATTATAGATTAGAAGAATTGTGTTTATTTACTTTTTATGATTTAGGGATGATTTTGTTTATTCTAGTAATCTAGTGAACATTTAGAGCTTGGCTAATGGCTAAACTGTATGTGCCATTAGTTTTATAAGTTTTATAAGATTGGCCGAACATTTGAGTCAGTAAACCTTAAACAACAAATATCATTTAATACTATAAGATTTATTCAGCTAAACATTTCACTTATTCTGACAAAAATAAAACATTTTACTTAATCTAATATATTTTTTGAAAAATAAAATCATAAAACTAATAACATTTCGAATTTAGTCATTTCGAATTTAGTCATTTGAACAATTAGGTTTTATTAGATAAAATTATATATAAAACAAAAGATATTTATAATTTTGAATCTATTTTATATACTATATTTTTTTAAAAAAAAAAATCAACTTCTCACTAACATTCTTTTTTTTTTTGCCACTAATTATAAAAGGATAATAGAACTAGGATAAAGAAAAAGGCTGGAAAGGAGGGAAGATGAGAAAATAACAAATGGAGATAAATAGGGGAAAGTGATAGGAGAGAGAGGAAGAAAAGATGAAAAATGAAGTGATGCGCGTGTATCTGGGGGTTTTAACCAACGGTTGAGAATTCGACTGCAAATGCAGTCGATCTCAAATTAGCCATCCCCGAGAAATTATCCCTTATTGGGCTTCACTTCGTTTCCATTATTATCTTCTTATATTAACAATAATATAATTAGTTGACCCATTGTCAGTTAATATTTGTTTATAAAATTGTTGGAAGTTTTTTAAACATAAAAAATAAATTCAAATTTGATATTATTAATTACGTTTCAATAATTTATTTATGAACAATATATCTCTTTAAACTATATAATGTACTAGCTACTAACCCCGCGCACCGCGCGGGTTAAAAATACCAAGATATTAGATAAGTATATCTTAATTTATTTTCGAAATAATAATTTTAAAAAGACATACGGTCATTAAATTGATTGCTATATAATACTATATATTTTATTGTAAATAAAGCTTGTATAATTATACTTGTAAAAGTAAGCATAACATACTCTTGAAATAATATTTTAAGTTATTATATTTTTTCTGACAAATTTGAATTTATTATGGTTGATTAAGATTTGGCCTAAAATGTATAAATATGATCTATTAAAGTTATGAAGCTTTTTACCAAAAAAAAAAGTTATGATGCTCGTAATTTTAAGGTTTTTCTATATTATTATTATTATATATTTTTTTTAATAATTATAATTATAACTATATTTATATTACTAATTTTTTTTCAGTGTAAAACTTTTTTTTATAAATATTAATATTGTATATATAAATAAAAAATTATAAATTTATTTAAAAATTATTATATGATTGTTATTTTACTAATTATAAGTTGATTTTTTTTATGAAAATTGATCTAAATTATATAAACGATGATATTTTTTGGTTGACCTTATATGCTATGATTTTGTTTTACTGTATATATATATATATAGTATACTATACGTAAATACACATATTATAGGTACATATATAATATTAATCATAATAATAATTAAATTTATATCATTTGGTCAAAAAAAATTGAATAAATATGACCGTGTAAACATTACAAATATTGCTAAATCATCAAAGTTTAACATAATAATATAAATAGATAATGTAAAATCATAATATTTCAATATTTTAGGATCAATATGAAAGAAATACATAATTCAAATTGCACACACATATGCGAAGTGTAAACACACGTGTGGAAGAACCTCTCATCCAATAATAGCATGCTAATTAACATCCAATAACTTGTTCGTCTTAATGTTGATATTATCTCAAATACGAATTACACGCACTCGAATCGTAGATTGACAAAAACAAAGTTGTATATCACCCATAAAAAAGTAACTATAACCATTAGGAGATAATCAAACTATAATAAATTTAAAAAATCGAGATATGTAGCTTACCAATTGAAGAAAACATAACCATAGTTCCACAGTTCAAATTACAAAGTTACCGGCTCAATCAATCCACCGACCCGGACGAAAAATATCCAATAGAATTGACCTACAAAAATAATATAAGAATTAATAACATCATCTAATAATAGCATAAACAATTGAATTACTTATTTTTTGAATATTAATATTATCTCAATCACAAACTATATGAACTCAAATAGCAAATCGACTAAAAACATGTAAATCATCCACTTCATTGCTAGGACCGGTCTCATCCATGACACAATAACAGTATTTCTAACACTGACACACATACTGATATGACCATACCCACAAGAGTATTGTCAAAACCAAAATTTGGAGTTGATCAATCTCTTAAAAAAACCATAATTTCGACACACTTACCTCGAATTTGATGAAACAACGTTTCATTAATTTTAGTTGATATACAACTCACCACCATGAGCCCTACATCTAAATACAAATACAACATATATAAAGTTCATGAATATATATTCAGTATAAAATAATAAATAAATTAGTCGAAGCATAAACTGACATATTCTGTGAAACTATCATCGTCTTTATACAATTATTATTTATTGGCCGGGACCTGCATACAAAATTAGGGTATGCTTAGAGACTGATACTGGATAGAGATTTATATTAAGGTTTACAAAAGGATTAGATCAAAATATTTGTTTCACATAAGAATTTAAATGTCAAAGAAAAACGTGTAGTAACTCATCATACGTAAGTTGATATTGAATAAAACAGTTTAATTTTATGATTTATAGTCTTGATCTTCCGGCAGTCAACAACAATACTTTGATTTTGATGGTTTGTCTATATATTTTCTTGGAGTAAAAAAAATCAAGGAAAACTATATCAAAACCCTAACATTAGTTCAAATCATTAAATTGGAGAATACTAAGACGCTATTATAGTCGAATACCACCAAGAACAACCACCTTACATAACGAACGGGAGATTCCTTGGTCAAGTACCTAATTAAACCTTTCATTAGCAACTCTATCTGCCTCGTCCATCTCTTTGGACCCACTTTCTACATTCTCTGCATTCAAACAATTCACATTATGAGTGCATATAACTTAAGTCCATGTATAATTGTATGTATATATAGATAATATAAAATATAGGAAATAGTTACATTACACATAAAACCTCGCTGGTGTTTCTGTCATCCCTATTTCGTCAAAGCTCTTCTCCTCGTATCCCCGTATAGGATATTTACTGGCTGGTACAAAAGTCCACTAAGTCGTAACCAAAGTTGTATCTGTAGCCTCGATATGATCACCTCCCAGAGAAAAATTATGATATGATCCTCAAAAAGTGTTGTTGCTTCAGAAAATAGGTAGCCCATGTAACAATTGACATCCTGTTGTTTCAACATTATACAAAGTTATCAGTTGCTTTCTTGAGGAGTTTTAGCTCAATCAAAAGCAGCTCGAACTTACCTAGGAAAGTATACGTTCTTTATGCTAGATGATCAGGACTTTCACGATTAGAAGGTTTATGCGGGAAGCTTTTGCTTGAGCAATGTACATGCAATAAAAAAAGACATGCAATATATATACAGTATTTAACGGTTTCTTGGGAGCATTAGCCGGCAGTGCTTTGACATCTTTTTTGGCATAATTTGAGCAATATATAACAAGATCTCTTATTTAATGGATTTCCTTTGATATAAAAAAAATTATGCGACAATATATATTATTATAATTATAATATTAAAAATTTACAATCACTTAAATAATTTATATAGGTTATATATAGTATAATATATATTTTTATGTAGTAGGTAAGTTATATTTTTTATTGTAATATAATATATATTGTGCTTCCTAAATTATGGGTGTATCTATTATACAAATATATATATTGATTTTTTATTTCTAAATAATTTTAAAAAAATATACATTTTTTTGCCGATTCTATTTGAATAGTTTAATTGTTTTGATACTATTTTTTTCCGAATCTATTTGGATAGTTTAATTAGGGTTTTGCACTTATTTATTAATTATTAGTATATTTTTTTAGGTAGTTCATTTATATAGTAGGTTTCCGTGAATTACGTAGTTGCCTTAAAATTCCTAATTGTATGTGTTCATTATATATATAGATAGAAAATTCTATAGCTTATATGTATTTATCTGCCCGTGAGTTTTTTTTTATATTTCTTCCTAAATCATGTATTGTTATTTATGAGTTTTTTATTTATGACGAATTGTATATATATATATATATATATATATTATTTCTAAAGTTATATTGTTTATTAAATTTCTTTACCAATATACATGGCTTATGTGGCGGTCTATGGTCTTCCGGAGCCAAACTGTATAGATTTGCTATTTAAATGGAAACTTTTAATTAATTTGTTTCTTTAAATTGCGTAGATGCCAAATTAGGAGATAAAAATACTTCTTAATTTTCAACCAATCAATATTATCTAACTAAATTTAGAGAACCCCTATTAAATTCCGATTAAATTAGGAAACGGTGTCTAAGTGGACTGTCCACGTGTCGGCCAGAGGGCTTCCGATACCGAATTAATATAATATAGTAGATATGCATAAAATTGATACACATTTAAGTACGTAAAAAGACTTTTGAAATAAACTACTTGCTGGAAGAGTGATAGCGACATCGATTGTTCCGAGGCGAATTCCACGATTTCTTTGTCGATCAACCTTTACGGCGGATCGAGGCGAGTTGGAGCTAAGCTTTAGATGTCAAATTCATGGAAGTCGGAGATGATGTTCGACGGCGCATCCACGATCGAAGGTTCGGTGGTGATGAGACAGTACGTTTTCTGTGGATTTGGATGGAGGAGCTGGGAGCCCGATAGCTTTCTATTGTGAAATAGGAAAGGTCACGGTGATTAGGGGTTTAGGGAAGGGAAAGGTCACAGCGAGGCAAGGAGAAAGCGAAACGCGTATATTGCAGATGCAAGTATAAATTTGTGCTGATGTGGCAATCGTAGGTAGCCTCTCTTACTCACTTTCTATTGAAATTTCACAAGAAATTTCACATTTTAAAGATTTACTCTTTATAAATATATAGATTATTTCTGTCTAATTTTAACGGCTAAACAGTGATGAAAACTAATATGTTGGTTATTGTCTTGTTTTGCTTTTTGCACACACTGTTAGTTGAATTTTTTTAAAAAAATTTACGTTTTTTTTTGTTGGCCAACAAAAATTTGCTAATTGGATTTAGATGATACGTGATGTACATATGCATGTTCCCATCACTATTTAACAACAAATTAGACGAAGTTAGCAGATTAACACTTTATATAATTAAGTTGCTTATGGCTGTAATTATCACGCGGTTTTTATTCTTTATAAATATTATAATTATTTGTTGATCGTTATGATATTATCAAATAAAATTAAATTACTTTTAAATAAGAACGAAGTTATCCAAAAAACGCTAGGTATCACTCATGTAACTTTTCTTTTTGTGCCACTGAATTGCTCATATTTGAATAAACAAATTGCTATCGTTTTATGATCAAATAACAGTTGCACAAGTGTTACACATTTTAATTTAATGCGTTCATGATCTTCAAGAAAAATCTGATATTTATCAAAATTGAACATTGTATTGTAGATCTTATTAAAATTTGATCTTAAAATTTAACCACATGTTTCCAATATAGTGTTTTTGGCCGAACCCTAAGCTAAATTACAAGGTAAAATTTTTAATTTCTTAAGCAACAAGTTTCAAAATTTCATAAGTTAGCAACCACCCCTACCTAGCCTTTATTATCCTATAATAAATATATATAGTATAATAGTTTAATTATTTTGGGTGTAGTTTGTGGTCAAAGTGGTATTATAATATAAACCCTTTTATATATGCATGCATAAAGTCTCCTTTACAACTTTCATCATCATATAAACTAGGGCTGAGCAAGAAGCCCGAAAAGTCCGAAGGCCCTAATATCCCGACCTGAGCCCGTCCCGAAAATCCCGTCCCGAGATGTAGCCCGAGCCCGGTCGGGCGGGATTTTTCTTTCTAAGTCGGGCTCGGGCTCGGACTTTTTCTTAAAAAGCCCGAAAGTCCCGAGCCCGCCCGAATATATGTATATACTATATATATTTAAGTTTAACCTAAGTCTACTAACTATAGTTAAAATAAAAGAAATCCTAGAATTAGACTATGGATGATGTTTGAACTTATTGAATTTTGTATTGATGTGTTGAACTTGCATGTATTTGAAATGGATGGACCTCATATTAGGATTTATTTTTTATTTTTTAATTTTTTGGTTCAAAATCGGGCTAGCCCGAGCCCGAATCCCGATGTCCCAACTCGGGCGGGACATTTCCTTTAGGTTCGGGCTCGGGCTCGGGTTCGGGCAAAAAATATGAGTCCCGAAATTTTCGGGCTCGGGCCCAGACAAAAACCCGCCCGTCCCGTCCCGAGCTCACCCCTAATATAAACTTTAAATCATAATACCACTTTGACCCCAAACCAGATCTTAATTCAACTACACCCACTCATAAAACCCTTATACTATATTATTTATACCATCATAACAGGCTTCGTATGGTTGGTGCAACCGGTTGCATTGTTAATGAACCTATTTCCCCACTGTGTAAGAAACTGTTACATAGAAACTGATAAAGAAACTGATACATAGTGGGGAAACTACATTGTTAATGAACCTATTTCCCCACTGTGTAAGAAACTGATAAAGACAATTCAAAAACTTTCTATTACAACATGTGTATTAGATTTCCATGAAGTTCATCTTTCAGAAACCTTGAAACTGAAGAATTGGAAAACGCTAATAAGGATAGTTCCAAAGAAAAATGTGCATCAGACTCGTCAGAAGCCACCAAAACATTTTCCCGAATAATGGATAGTCGTGTATAATTCTAAATGCAGAATCAACGATGGAGTTCAACATTCACATCCAAACATAAAAAACAACAGCTCATCTCAATTTTACCCAAAATGCACATCATTTCTAAAGACCCCTAATTTCTATTTTGCTCAATTAAAAAAACCTCTAATTTCTAATTAGGGTTTCCATCTATCTTACCTAATTTGGCAGGCACATGCGAGGCGGGCTAAGGAGGCGAGCCAAAGCAGTCAAAATGCGAAGGAGGCGAGGAGAACGGAGGTGAAGCCGCTAAGGAGGTGAAGCCGCTAAAGAGGTGAAGACGGCGTCCTGAAGGAGGTGAAGACGGTTCATAAAAACTGATAAATAGGTTCAAAAACCGGTTGCATCAACTGAAACACATGATAATTTCATTCATAATCACTGACCCTCCAAAAAAGTAAATTTATTAAATGCGTTTCTATATTTGAAGAGTCAGTATATTATTAATGTATATAGACCAATTACTATACTTGTTATTCTTTATAATTAGTCCATTATAAAGATTAGTGTGATGTGAGAATGAAATAATAAATATAACTAGATCCCAGCCCGCGCTTGTAAATTTTCATGGTCAAATTGTTACAATAATACTTGACTGATTGACAATACTCAAATGATGATATACGAACGTGATCGACTCGATTCTAGACGATACAAGAATAGAGTCAAACGTAACATAATGAAATTAATATTTTTTTTTGTAAAACAAATACATTTAAATTATGAAACATAATTTCATATTTTTTTTTTTAAATATTCAATTTCAATTTAAAATTCTAGAGCGACCGGGAGAAAAAACTACTAGCTCCCGGGAGAAAAAGCTACTAGCTCCCGGTATAAAATTCTATAAAATTTTAGAAAATTTTATGCCGGTAAAATTCTAGAAAATTTTCTAGTAGTTTTTCTTTCCCGGTCGATCTGATCGAGAAGTTACAAATAATAATATATTATATTAACTGAATAACAAGTATGGACTTTATTGCACTAATAATATCGATTTTTTAGGAGTGCTACTAAATTGTAGTGCTAATTTGCTTAATAAGACAATCCATAATTACCCTCTAGCCCAGCCAACTGACAATGGTGATGGGTCAAAGTGCCTCCATAATTTCAAGGGGCAAGGGTTTATGCCGGAAATGCAGCAGCAACAACAGTGTTTCAATTGCCAAGGAAGATGATGATCGAGTTATCCTCAAGCTCTACAATGATATAAAAAACAAAAACATCTCCGAATTGTCGGTGATATTCAGGTATGGGAGTTGATGTTGGTCCAATTTGGTCCCCATTTTCCATTCTTATCGAGTGAAAGATGTGTATATTTATATATGAAGTAAATAGTATGATACTGATATGTGGTATGTGGTTCGATGTCTAGATTTTGAACCCTAAAATTGTTCGTTTGGTTTTTATTGTTAGATATGTTCCTTGATTGTACTGGGGTGCTCAATTCATTCACCTGCCTCTTAATTCAGATTTCAGTCGATCCATTTAAGCAATACCTAGTCTAATCTGTCAGCCGTGGGAATAATGAATTTTCAATTTACTTTATTTGATGGATGTATTTGTTAATTAAACATAATATATATAGTAGATAAGTTTTTTGCTTTGATTTGATTTGTGATCCTATGTAATTTACTTAATTAGTTTAATTGAAATCTGGTTCCATATTTATTTGTTATACACATTCGTTGGGTATGTGATATGACCTCTGTTATTGATTTAATATTTCAAGTATTCTCTTGACTTTTTGGGGTATTTTTCAAACGTGCAACTAAAGTCTTCAGTGGTACGAAATCAAACGCTAGAGAATTCATTTCTAATAAATAATGCTATGAAGAAGCTCGAAACAACAGTTCCAATTTTGCCTCTGATTGGGTCGTTGTCTCAAGCGAAATTTTGTAATGCATTAGGGCATCCCATTAGTAAGCGAACAACATTGTATTTTGCCTTGATGTATTATCTTGATTTTCCTTGTTCATGTTTCAAATTAGCACATTGATGATTGATTAAAACTTGTTCCATATTTGTTTTGTGTTGTAGGCATCACCATCATCACAATGTTAGAAGTTGAAGAAGTTGCATTCAAAAAACAGAAAATATCAGTAGAAGTGGAAGATGATGGACAAAAGAAATTATACTATATTCACAATGATTTTCTGGATGCAGACTGGAACATATAGTACAACATGTATCGCTTAGACCTCTCCCAACTTGGCAATGGTGTTCAAGACATGCCACCTCCTGTTTTAACTCTTAATGAGAAAGGTAAGTATGCATAAGGAGTTGGATTTGGGGCATTAGATTCTAAAATTTATATGGTTGGTCGCAAAAAGTACAATAATTGGACGGATATAATACGGTTCGTATGTTTAGAAAATCAGAGCCCAGTCTTGATGTTTATGTCTTTGATACTAGCAGCTTGACTGTTCCAAGCCTAACCAGTGGGCCACCACTCACGGCCCATATAGATGAGATATCAGTTGTTATCTCACTTAAAGAAAGCTGTATGTGATGCCACTCGTACCTGTGTCTAGGCATGGAGTTGGTGTTCGATCCGTTATCTAGGTGCTTGACCCTGTTACCAACTCTTGGTCTGTCATTCAGTTCCCTAGTCTAATGTGGGATGTTGGGCTGAGACAATGAAGAAATTGGGGAGGGAAGAGGTTCAAGGGCAAAGCCCTTACGAAATATTGGGCTATGCTGTGAAGGATGATTCAGTGATAATCTTGTCCTTGAATGACATTACTTTATGAAGTTGATGTTTTTCTCTACAACACGGAAACATGAGTATGTACTTTGCAAAAAGTGGTTCCCCGAAGATTGTACACATTTCGTTTTATGAGAGCTATCATGTGTGAGATAGGGATTACATTTGGTGCGCCACGCATTCTACGGATGGATTCTTGAGGCTCCAAGATGTCACTTTGGTTGAAAACAGCGACGGGTCACTACCCGATGAAGAGAATGGGGAAATACAATTAAAGATTTCAGATCTTACATGTAAGCATCCTGAGATTCCATGTGGGGAAGATGTTAGGGTTATAGATTGCTTCTAGAAATATACTTGTTGTGTCACGATGTTGGATGGATCCCTTAGTTGTTAAGTGTATTATTATTAAATGAGTTTCCATATTTGAAGAGTCAGTATATTATTAACGTATATTGACCAATTACTTTACTTGTTATTCTTTATAAATAGTCCATTATAAAGATTAGTGTGATGTGAGAATGGAATAATAAATATAACTAGATCCCAACCCGCGCTAGTAAATTTTCATGGTCAAATTGTTACAATAATACTTGACTCAATACTCAAATAATGATATACGAAGGTGATCGACTCGATCCTAGACGATACAAGAATAGAGTCAAACGTAACATAATGAAATTAATATTTTTTTTTTTGTAAAACAAATACATTTAAATTATGAAACATAATTTCATAATTTTTTTTTAAATATTCAATTTCAATTTAAAATTCTAGAGCGACCGGGAGAAAAAACTACTAGTTCCCGGGAGAAAAAGCTACTAGCTCCCGGTCGAGTATTGCCAGAGAGCAATCATATATGCAAGTGGGTTTCCATCCTAAAACCAATTGGTGATAGGAGGAGGTGACCCACTTGCTTATATACTACTCTAATATACAAATTCCATCCGGTGTGGTATTCCAGACTCACGGTGGAGTGTCTATTTCAACATTTGTTATACACATTCTTTGGGTATGTGATATGGCCTCCGTTATTGATTTAATATTTCATTGATGAACAACATTGTATTTTGCCTTGATGTATTATCTTGATTTTCCTTGTTCATGTTTCAAATTAGCACATTGATGATTGATTAAAACCTGTTCCATATTTGTTTTGTGTTGTAGGCCTCACCATCATCACAATGTTAGAAGTTGAAGAAGTTGCATTCAAAAAACAGAAAATATCAGTAGAAGTGGAAGTTTGATGGCCAAAAGAAATTATACTATATTCACAATGATTTTCTGGATGCAGACTGGAACATAGAGAACAACATGTATCGCTTAGACCTCTCCCAACTTGGCAATGGTGTTCAAGACATGCCACCTCCTGTTTTAACCCTTAATGAGAAAGGTAAGTATGTATAATGAGTTGGATTTGGGTCATTAGATTCTAAAATTTATATGGTTGGTGGCAAAAAGTACAATAATTGGACCTTCGTATGTTTAGAAAATCAGAGCCCAGTCTTGATATTTATGTCTTTGATACTAGCAGCTTGCCTGTTCCAAGCCTGACCAGGGGCCACCACTCACGACCCATATAGATGAGATATCAGTTGTTATCTGTATGTGATGACACTCGTACCTGTGTCTAGGCATTGAGTTGGTGTTCTTGGTCTGTCATTCGGTTCCCTAGTCTAATGTGGGATGTTGGGCTGAGACAATGAAGAAATTGGGGAGGGAAGAGGAAGAGGTTACTGCTTCTATACGTGGGTAAGTCTCTGTCTGATAAATGTTCTTTGCTACTACTTAATCAACTCATTATTATTATGGTTATTCACGCATTGATTTTTCTTCTCATGTCTGTTGATAAATACTGTAATCTTTTTGTTGAAGCTTGGTCGGACCTTCTCTATGGTTCCCATGAAGTAATTACGAATTCATGATCTATCTATGTATTAGCTGCTCTTCTTTCAATCTTTGCATTTATACAAAATTGAAGATAGTAGTTAGTGCTGACCATGGATGATGGGTTGCTCTTAGCTTAGCAGAATATGTATTGCAAATATAATCGAAAAGTAGGGTTGGTGTTGGTTTTTGTCAGGATCTTAACCAAAATGAACAGAGTAAGATTTAAGAATCACCATTCACTTTGCTTCATAGTGGACATTGATTTTCCTAGAGTCCCTATGATATGAATGAATGCTTCAAGATATGACAATGATATGCAAGCTCTAAGTATTATCGATTTGAGTCTGTTATTCCTGCATTCCTTTCTCTTTCATTTGTGTGAATGTTGTCTCTCTTTGACAATATCAAACAAACACAATACTTGATACTGTTAAGAAAATGGTGTTGGAATCATTTGCAGGCTGATCAAGAAGACTTGAAGAAATTTAAGTTTTGGAGTTAACTTGCTGTTGAAGCATAGTTAACTTGGTGAAGAAGTATTATTGGATTTGGAGAATTGTTGAGCAAGTTTAGCCTTGTTTTCAGTCTCAGTTATTAGTTGGTTTAATTAATGAGTGTAATAAAAGTATGGAGACATATAACCATACTTAGAATAGGATTAGGATTAGATTAGGTTCACATTTCTGTTAAAGTAAGTTGAGTAAGTATTAAATTATGAGTTTTTTGTTTTTGCAGTGTTTTTAGTGTAGTTGAAGCAGTTGGTGTTTGGCCTATTAATATGAATTGTACCTGTTCCGTTGAGCAAGTATTCAATATACAAGTTTGTTCTCTAAGCCATCTGTTTTCTCTCGGTTTTACTGCACAACTTGCTTCATAATTTCTCTACATTTCTCAGTTTTACAGTTATTTTTCTTTTCCAAAATAAAATAAAATTATATGAGTTACAATTCGTGCAATCGTGTATAAAAAAATTATGTCGTATTAAACTTACCGAACAAGAACGGTTAGGTTATCGTGCCACGTTCACAAACACGAATATGATACAATTTTTTTCGTGCGTCTTCGTGTCGTGCTATCGTGCCGTGTTTAGTTATTATATTGTACATGTCTATACGAGACCTCTAAAAAAAATCAAAATAATGAACTTTTTTTGGCCTAATAATGAACTTATATAGCAAAAAAACTGTGAATTAATATCACAGTATTCATAAGTTCATAATTTATGGTATACAAACTCTAAAAATTAAACTACTAATTGAAGTTTCAATTACTATTAAATAAGATTTGCTCAAAAAACACCTAAGAATTATACTTAGTAGTACACATTTATTGTGTTATCGTTTTGTGATACATGATGGATATACGCTCGATTTAGACCAGTTTTCATTCGGATTATATTATTTTAATTACGCCACGAACGATTGCAAATCGAAACTTTGACCCGAATACGTCACCCGCGGCAAAACGGTCCGGCGGGAAAAAACGCCCGTCCAGACATATTGCTTGTCAAATCTCACCAGATTGGACCAGCTGGTCCGATCCCAAGCCTTTGAGGTCGGACTTTCAGTCCGACCCCAAAGGCCCCGACATCCTTCCGACGTTCAATATCCCCGCCCAAGGGGTGTACGCGACGTCCAGAACACTGTCATCCAAAACGCCACTCGCGGCGACCCGACCTCACTTTGCGCGTCCACCCTTAGAAAATATCACGAACTCTCTCATATTTCTAAGGGACTAATCTCTTTATTAATTGTTAACTGAGCTCGTTTAGGAGTTACTGGTGTCATTAACCACCTTAATCTCCTCCGAGCCAATATATAGAACCCCACCTCCTTTCATTTGAGGACTTAATGTAACTTGAAATATTTGAGCTCTGTCTTCTCTCTCTAGACCGACATACTGATTTAAGTATCGGAGATGGTTCGCCGGTACCACCCCCGCTTACCCCTCGTGCAGGTTCGCAAGGAGACGGACCGCGAGAAAAGTGGAAGGAAACAGATTACGGAAGAAGAGAATCGGATCGTGAAGGAAGGAAATCTACCCGTGAGTTTGTCATTCGGACTGACGACCGTCAACCTGATACACAAGACTTAACAATACGTAAACACGAACACGAAACGTGAGTTATATTGCGTGAATTGTGTATCTGATATTGTGTTATCGTTGTGCCATATATTTGCACGAATACGATTTTTTTTGTGCGTGTTCTTGTCATGTGTCATGTGAAAATTTTCCCGCCCTGATAGATCAACACATGCCCGCAATATGCATTTATTGAGATCGTCAAGTTGCAATCGAAAGGGTACATAATTTTTTGTATGATGAAAAGTCAAGATATATCCATCGAAGACACAGCTCCATTAGACAATTACTATCTGCTAGAATTATCACGGTCGATTTTACAAGATTGGTTGATAATATTGCGGATATGTTAACCAAATGGTTAAATAGAGAGTAAACATGATTTGCTAAGATCCTTTGAAAGTATCAATACTTTAAACTTATTTTTGCAAATATTTTATTTATAATTTTACCCAAAAATTTGTAAAATTAAACCGAATAATCACAATGGTTATAAAAGTTAATTTTAAGATTTTTTTTAAAATTTAAATGTTAAGTTTTACATTGTAGAAAATAAAAATAACACTTTTAAAAAAAAACACAAAAAAAATATTTGGAGGCAAAATAAAAATAAAATAATTACTAATAAATGACAAAGTATAATGCTCTTAAAATTGAATGATTAAACTATAAATAAAATAATTTCTAAACAAAAATAATGCATGAAAGCACCAATACTTTAAAATGATGTTAGACAAACCGGTAAACATGGCACCATTTTTCATACTTCAAATCTTATCTTATTTTTATTATATTGACACATATGTTTTAGATTTAATATTTTTATTATATGATTCACTAATTATAATAGTTTTTCATTAAAACAAATTATAAAATTAATTATACAAAATTTAAAAGTGGAGCGTGCTCGGATCAAATATTTGAGTTGACTTGGATTCGGGTTGTAGGCCGAATAAAAAAACATTGGCCCCTGTTTCATTATGTACGGAAGTGTCAGGTGGCGGTGGCCGGAGTTGGGTGGTTTTAATTTGACTTTAGGGGTAAAATTGTCATTTCACATTTCCTTAAATAAGATATTAAATAAAACAAAATATTAAAGGGGCAAAAATGTCATTTCACACAATTCTGTTAAATTTAACCCTAAAAATGGACGGAAAACCTCAAATCAACAAAATTGAAATTTCATACCTCTGTTATTAACTTTTTAAATTTCAGACCTCTCCCGTTAACATGGGTGATAGTTCAGACCTTTTATAGGTTCTTAACCCTAATTGTTAACTGAGCTCGTTTAGGAGTTACTGGTGTCATTAACCACCTTAATCTCCTCCGAGCCTATATATAGAACCCCACCTCCTTTCATTAAAGGACGAGTTGTGATAGAAACTGTGAAATATAGTGTGAAATTTCTATAGAAAGTGGTTTAGGGCCCACCAATGACCAATACATTTGTTCCATTACATTCTCTTTCATACTTTCTTTTGAAATTTCACTGGAAATTTCACAGGTAGAAAATTTACTCTTAAAGGACTTAATGTAACTTGAAATATTTGAGATCTGTCTTCTCTCTACTTTCTCTCTCTAGACCGACGTACTGATTTAAGTATCGGAGATGGTTCGCCGGTACCACCCTCGCTTACCCCTCGTGCATGTTCGCAAGGAGACGGACCGCGAGAAAAGCAGAAGGAAACAGATTACGGAAGAAGAGAATCGGATCGTGAAGGAAGTAAACCTACCCGTGAGTTTGTCATTCGGACTGACGACCGTCAACCCGATACATAAGACTTAACAATACGTAAACACGAAATGTGAGTTATATTGCGTGAATTGTGTATCTGCTATTGTGTTATCGCTGTGCCATATATTTGCACGAATACGATTTTTTTTTGTGCGTGTTCTTGTCATGTTATCGTGTCATGTGAAAATTTTCCCGCCCTGATAGATCAACATGTGCCCGCAATATGCATTTATTGAGATTGTCAAGTCGCAATCGGAAGAGTACATAATTTTTTGTATGGTGGAAAGTCAAGATATATCCGTCGAAGACACAACTCCATTAGACAATTACTATCTGCTAGAATTATCACGGTCGATTTTACAAGATTGGTTGATAATATTGCGGATATGTTAACCAAATGGTTAAATAGAGAGTAAACATGGCCCCATTTTTCATATTTCAAATCTTATCTTATTTTTGCTATTTTGACACCTATGTTTTAGATTTAATATTTTCATTATATGATTACTAATTATAATAGATTTTCATTAAAAAAAATTATAAATTAATTATACAAAATTTAAAAGTGGAGGATGTGCTCGGATCAAATATTTGAGTTGACCATGGGAATACTACTTGGATTCGGGTTGTAGGCCGAATAAAAAAACATTGGCCCCTGTTTCATTATGTACGGAAGTGTCAGCAGCCACCTTAATTCATCAGATTTTGGACGTACACTGCAGTTTCCAATTCGTTGACCAACCATGTCCTTCACAGCAGCGCCCTCCGTCCCCTCCACGGCCTTCGCTTCGAAACCATCCGCCTCTTCTTCCTTCACCTCGCGATACGATCATCATTTGGCTCCCCAGCTTCCTTTCTTCCATCTGAGTACAAAGAATCGCTCGTCCGATACCGTTCTTCGCCGCCGTGGCCTCTGCATCTCCAATTCCCTGCCAAAATCCACGCCTGCAGCTTCTCCGGCAGTCGATCCAGCCGCCGCAGACGGTGGTTTCGTTTCCCGATTCGGCCCCGACGAACCACGCAAGGGCGCCGATGTGCTCGTCGAGGCCCTGGAGCGCCAAGGCGTCACCAACGTCTTCGCCTACCCCGGCGGCGCTTCCTTGGAGATCCATCAAGCCCTAACCCGCTCCGATGTTATAAAGAACGTCCTCCCTCGCCACGAGCAGGGCGGAATATTTGCGGCGGAGGGGTATGCCCGGGCCTCTGGTCTGCCTGGTGTTTGCATCGCCACCTCTGGCCCCGGCGCCACTAATTTGGTCAGTGGTCTAGCCGATGCTATGTTGGATAGCACTCCTATCGTCGCCATAACTGGACAGGTATGTAGTGCTTTCGTTTTCCCGGATGTGCGTGAATGTCCTAATATTCATAATATTCCTCTGCATATGAATTTGTTCGTGGATTGTCTTTGATTGCTTAGCTAGTAGGAAAAGAAATGGATTTTTTTTTCGTAATCAACGAACTGATGCATTGAATGATCTCTGATTGCTTAACTAGAAGAATGTACTGTTGCCCTGACACAAGTTTTGCAATTCATCTTTTGAATATTCAAATCTGATTTCAGTGCCATCAATTTCATATGCTCTTAAAAAATTACTTCACTGAGGTTAGTTGGATGTTTATGTTTCTTCCTCTTAAAATAAAGTTTTAAGAACCTAAAAAAGTCCTAACTATATAATTGCTGTCCCGTATTTAAAATTTTGATATATTTAAAATTTTGATATTCGGTGCCACAACTATCAAATTGGTTGCTTCCCACTTTTTTCAACTGACTTTGACGTTAAAATTGGTATTTTAAGCAACAAAAACATGTTATGCACTTTTCCGAAGTATTAGATTTGTTGCTCATGGTTTAGACTTTTTTGATGCTAAAAACACATGTTTTTTCGTCAATTTAAAGAGAAAAAAAAGTGGAAATCAACCGATATGATAGTTGGTACACCGAATATCAACATTTTAAATATGGGACAATGATTAGTAACAACTAACATAACATATATTGAGAGTGTTTTTAGGTTCTTAACCCTAAATTAAATGGGATCATTGTTTTTGGCCAAAAAAAATGGGACCATTGTTCAACCTGAATTTTTCCCTCGGGGCCTTCTGGGTGGGTTTCGCTATCCGTGTCGTCCTCGGGCCTAAGTGATGGGTCCGGGTGTCCGTGTTCCAAGTTTTGAGTTATATTCGGTCGTGGCCCATTTCTCGGGTCCAATTAATGATAGCTTGGGCGTATATCCACCATTTGCCCCCCGAGTCAAGGAATGGTTTCACCGTTTCTTGACTCTATTTTAGCGGAATATTGCCCAAGCGAGTTGAGAAACGTACCTTTGTGACGATCCCGGCCTTTATCGAGTGCTCGAGGAACGTCGTAATTTTCTCTGCCCCGTGTTTAAAGGAGCTTTGAGATGGTCCCAGCCTTCGTTGAGTGCTCAAGGAACGCTGTAACTATCTTTGACCCCTGTTCAAGGAATCCGAATACACAAAAAACTATTGCTAATTTAGAAAATTTATGCCATGTATATATATTGTGTAAGGGTAAGAGTTCACGAGCCTTGGTCTCGTTTTACTTAGCCTTAGGACTGTGTCCTTATTGGGGAAACCTCATTTTTAGGCTCTTAGAGCCGATAGGATGTTTTGG
Organism: Clarkia xantiana subsp. parviflora; assembly: GCA_036873135.1. Taxonomy (NCBI): domain Eukaryota; kingdom Viridiplantae; phylum Streptophyta; class Magnoliopsida; order Myrtales; family Onagraceae; genus Clarkia; species Clarkia xantiana. The sequence continues at coordinate 4,533,479 of JAPTYO010000014.1, forward strand.
AAGCGGTGTTGCGCTCCGTTTGTGAGTATGATCTTCTAACTTTGGCCTTCAATGGGCGTGGCGTTTTTCTCCCCGTTTGTCGGAGCGTGGGCTTGGTCCTTTAACCTCATCCCTACAATTCACTCTATATAGATGGAGGTGAGAGTGGTTGAAATTCCTCCTCTTACCTTTGGTATAAAAGAGTTTTGATAAATGGATGTGGAAGGTTATTCCCTTTATATATGTTGGAGCGTTACTCCCTTCGTGTAGGTTAATAGACCCTTTCCCTGTTAGATTCTCTTGTGATTTGTTCTCGGGGCTTCCCGGATGCTGACTTTGTCTCCGTGGCTCAGTGTTGAGGCTGCCTCCGCTGTGTGCACACCTTGCTCCTCCATAAGGGGGGGGCTTGGTCCTTGTGTTGCTCATGCTCTGTGACCTGTGCATATAGAGCTGTATGCATATGGTTGCCCCCGTAGTAGACATGTTTCGGACGAGTGGGTGTGCTTGGCGTTTCGGACACGGAGGGGTTAACCCTTGAGGTGACTACGCTTGGCAGCCCATGTATGTATCGCTACTCCCGTAGTGAGTGTTTTGATATCTTTGTATGTAGGAGTTTCCATTCGTGCTGGTTACGCTTGGTAACTTATGACTGTGTGAGTGCCCCTGTAGTGGACACGTCCTTATATATAAGGGGATACTCCTTGTATTGACTACGCTTGGTAGTTCATATATAAGGTGTTCCTTTCATCCGACTATTTGATACATAGCTCGCTATAGGTGTTTGGTCCCCATATTTTACTATAGGTCTTGCTCAGATCACCGTTTATGAATGAAATACTGTACTCGTCAAAATCCGACACTTCAAGATCTCCCACATCAATTCCAGTCTTAGTTATTACTGTTTGCTTTAAGGAATAAATATAATAATCATACTTAGAATAGGATTAGGATTAGATCATTAGATTAGATTGACATTTAGGTTAAAGTTAGTCGAGTAAGTAAATGAGTTTTTTTTTTGGGCAGTTTTTTAGGGTAGTTGAAGTAGTAGGTGTTCGGCGTATTAATAAGCAGTGTACCTGTTCCTTTAAGCAAGTATTCAGTATACAAGTTTGTTCTCTAAGCCATCTGTTTTCTCTCCTTTTTACTCCACAAATTGCTGCATAATTTCTCTACAGTATTCAGTTGAGCTTGGCAATTGAAGCGTGTTTCACGTTGATGACTTTTTACATCTCTTTTATCGTTATCTCGCGTGCCTTCACATGAGCAAACAAACATTCGATGTGTACATCTTCCACAATTATCTTTGTACCCCTTACTTATGCGGGTACTAAATCCAACTTGTTTGGCATATCTATTGTAGAAATCAAACGCTTCTTGCTTATCAGTGAACTTCATACCAATTTTTTGTATCAATTCTTCTGAAACATTACGAGCGTACTCACACCATCTTGATCGTGTTCAACATCAGCCGCATTATTATGATCTGCATTTTCTTCGATTAATGATTCGCACGATACTAAATTAAAATCAAATCTTCTACAAGATTGATTCTCAACATTTTCAAAATTTATTTGTCTTTCCATCATCTATAAAAATATGCAAAATATATAATTAAGTACCTTAATCTCTTGTTCGTATAATTAGAGAACTTAACTACGAAAATGCATAAATAAACAAAATTGTGCCGGTACTTTAACCTATATATAGTGTAAGATTATAGTATATTTATGTAGATTATTGATATAATCTTATTATATTAATAGAAGATATTATGTAAAAAATTTATATATGTATATATCAATGTTGTCAAATGCGAAAGGCGACATGAGGCGACGAGGCCAAATATCGCCTCAAATTTGAGGCGAAAACGAGGCGCTCGCCTCATTGAAAAAGGCGACCTACTTGAGAGAACTATAACATCTATACAAATACAATATATAATACTTAAGAAAATTAGGACATTTTTATTTTTTTTTATGTTTCTTCTTTATTCTAAACTTTTAAGTCCTAAAAACTACTAATATGGGTTATATTATAAATGAAATAGCAAGTTTGAGAACTATTTAAATCACTATTACAAGTCTAGGGACCTTTTTACAATTTTTTAAAACTTTTAACTAAAAACCCTAACTCTCTCTCTTATACCAGCTGGCAGCCACCTTAAACCTAGGGACCTTTTTGCAATTTTTTAAATTTATTATATTAAAAACCCTAGCTGCACTGCTGCAGCCACCATAAAACATGGTCTAGCAGTCGTAACTTTGCTTCTTTCTTCTAACAGTGTTCTTCCAACTTCTAAGAGTCTGCTTCTTCTTCTTCTTCCATGGCCATTCTATGGCATCTCTGTCCAAATCCGCCCTTAATGTTCAAATAAATACCTAAAACTCATCAAGGCGACGGAGGCGAGCGCCTCGATGCCTCAACGCCTCATGGCTGAAGCGCTATGAGGCGAGCGCCTCAGGGAAGGAAGCCGCCCCAGATAGGTCTGAGGCAGGGAGGCTGGATTTCGCCTCAGGCGCCGAGGCGCTCGCCTTTGACAACACTGGTATATATATATATATATATATATATATATATATATATATATATATATTTTAGTAAAAAAAAGAAAGATATAATATGTATATATATATATATAGTTGGTAGATTTTAGTTAAAAATATATCTACCAACTATATATATATTATATACGTAAAGATATATATTATCAAATTATATATTTATTATATCTAATATATATATATCTAAAAGCTATATTTTATATTAAAATAATAGTAATACATAATAAAATAATACATAATAAAAGAACTCTTCTATATCTTCCTGAGAAATTCTTCTATGGAGCGCCTAACAGATGGCTCCAAGGTGTTGCCCCCACAACTAATAATAGTTTGACATGTGGCTATGTGTCAGTAAATTTGTGCAATTTGTCTCATTTTCATTGGACGGAGGGCCACCAGCACTGAGCCACGTATTGGCTTAGTGCTATGCAAGAATTTCTCATATCTTCCTTTGTTTGTATATATGCATAAAGTGGATGTGTCAGGTGAGTTTTTATTTTATTTTATGAAATAGTCAGTGTGATTTACTGTGAAGGGATGTGCGTGTAACTTGTTTTTCCGGTGGCGCCTGGAAGTGGTAAACGTAATTAAATAAAAAAATAAAAAAATAGAGAAAAAATAAAAGATGCGTTTTTTATGCTAATTGTTGAAAGTCTTCACTTGAAATTGAATTAATTACCTGCTTGCTCTGCATCAGAAAGTGGTTTTTTGAATTACCTGCTTGCTCTGCATCGGAAATTGATATTTCGTCCATCCAAACACCCCTTAGTGGGCTTGCTCCATCCAAACACAGTGCATTGCACTTAGAAGGTCAATTACAAAATTTGCTGAATTACCTTTTTGCCTAAGAAGCTGAATTTTGTGTTTTTTTTTTTCTATAAAATGTAAATCTGTTTTCTATATATTAATTAATATATATTATCTTCCATACAATATGTAAAATATTGAGTACACATTATGATTTTTAAAAAGGAAATACTTGCAACTTTGATATTTTTTAAAAATCCAAAAAATAATCTGAAATTTTTTCTTTATAATATTTTATTTAAATAATAACTACAATAAAAGTACCTAAAAATCCTAACAAAATAACTTTTTTCAAAAGAGGAAAATATATTAAAATCATTTAAAAAAACTGAAAATTTCAAATTAATTTTGCATTTTTTATTTAAAAGATAAAAAAACAATAAATCTAGCCAAGGATTGAGCCCTGGGTGGGTTCAATCCAAACCGGGCTCGACCCAAAATATGAGTTAATTTTTTGCTAGATTATTTTTTTCCTTTTCCTAAAGTTCAACATATTTTGAAGATGTAAATTATTTTCAAGAATTATAGAATATTTTTTTTTTCTATTTTTTGTATAAAAAATTTGCGCATATTGTTTAATTTTTTGCCATAATAACTTTTTTCCAAGATATTTTTTCTTCAGAATATTAATTTATACCTTTTTCTTAATGTTTTTTGTTAAAAAAAAATAAAAAATCTTATTACCACCGTCATTACTCATTACCACGCTTACTTCTTCCAATTCGTTGAGGTTGAGCTGTTTTTTTTGTACCACCGTCTCTTTTTCCGGTCTTAAAATCCACGGTCATTACTCATCTCTTTTTATTCAGCTGATATAATCCAGACTTCTTCTTTTCTAGCTTTGATTGATTATAAGCTTCTGGCCCCTGGGTATATGGTTCGGGTATAGATTTGAACCCTAAAGTTGTGTATTAGGTTATAGTGTTAGATTTATTCCTCGATTGTACTGGCTCGATTCATTCTTAATTCAGTCGATCCATTTAAGTAAAACCCTAATCTAGTATGTTATCTGTGGATTGCTGTTTTGTTTTGATTTGATTTGATTACTGAAACCTCTTTCTATATTTATATTACTCTCTGGGTATGTGATCTAGCCGCCATGGTTGATTTATTAATATTTCGTTGATGATCAATATTGTATTTTCCTTTAATCTATTCTCCTTTTCTTTTCATTGTTTATGTTTAAAATTAGCACATTGATTCAGGCTCATTTCTCTTCGTTGTTCATGTTTAAAATTATTGATTCAAAACTGTTGTTCTATATTTGTTTTGTGTTGTAGGCATCATCACCATATTAGAAGTTGAAGAAGTTGCATTCGAAAAACAGAAAATGTCAGTAGAAGTGGAAGTTGATGGCCAGAAGAAATTGTACTATATCCACTATGATATTGTGGATGAATACTGGAACATAGAGTACAACATGTATCGCTTAGACCTGTCCCAATATGGTAGTAATGGTGTTCAAGACATGCCACCTCCTGTTTTAACCCTTAATGAGAAAGGTAAGTATGCACATAAAGTTGGATTTGGGGCATTAGATTCCAAAATTTATATGGTTGGTGGCACAAAGTACACTACTTGGACGGATCCTAATACGGGTCGTATGTTACCAAAATATGAGGACAGTCTTGATGTTCATGTGTTTGATACTAGTAACTTGCCTGTTCCGAGCCTGACCAGTGGCCCGCCACTGATGGCCCCTATAGGTGAGAAACCAGTTGTTATCCCAGTTAAAGGAAAGTTGTATGTGATGCCACTCGTACCTGTTTCTGGGCAAATTGAGCATGGAGGTGGTGTTCGATCTGTTATCCAAGTGCTTGACCCAGTTACCAACTCTTGGTCTGTCATTCAGTTCCCTACTCTAATGTGGGATGTTGGGGCTAAGACAATTAAGAGATTGTTGATGGATGAGGATGAGATTCGGTGGAGAAGCCCTTACGAAATATTGGGCTATGCTGTGAGGGATGATTCAGTGATAATCTTGTCCTTGAGGATGACATTGCTTAATGGAATTAAGGCTTTCTTCTACAACACGGAAACAGGAGTATGTTTTCTGGAAAAAGTGGCCCCTCCGAACATAGTACATATTCCCTTTTATGGGAGCTATCATGTGTGGGATAGGGATTCTATTTGGTGCGCCACACATTCTTGGGATGGATTATTGAGGTTCCAAGATGCCACTTTGGGTGAAAACAGCGATGGGTTACTAAGTGATGAAGAGAGTGGGGAAATAGACATAGAGATTTCAAAGCTTACATGTAAGCATCCGGAGAGGCCATATGGGGAAGATGCTAGGATTATAGAGATTGCTCCCAGAAATATACTTGTTGTGTCAAGATGTTGGATGAATCCATTAGAGGAGAAACGGTTCGAACTTCGGTTGCATCATTTGAAACTTGAGTTGGAAAGGAGTGGGGATTTTAGAAAGGCAAGCATACTTCCGGTTGTTGTTAAGTGTGTGACATTAAGAAAAACTCTACAAGTTGCACGGAATGAGGTCAATTCTATCATAGGAAACAGGATCGGTTTCACTCCTGGTTACTGCTTCTATATGTGAGTGAGTATCTGTCTGATAAATGGTGCTTTGCTACTACTTAATCAACTCATTATTATTATTATTTACCCATTGATTTTTCTTCTCTTGTCTGTTGATAAATACTGCAATCTTTTTGTTGTTGCAGATGAGAAGAAGCTTGGTTGGTAGGAACTCCTCTATTGTTCCCATGGCATGAAGTAATTACTTAGTCATTATCTATCTATGTATTAGCTACTCTTTCAATCTTTGCATTATTATTATGGTTATTCACTTACTGATAATCTTTTTGTTGTTTTTTCTTGTAGATGAGAATAAGCTTGTGTGTTTTTCTTTGCAATATATTTTTAGGAGTCTATATCAAATCAAACATTCTGATGTGTTTTTCTTTTTTCTGGGGATTGTTTCGAATTCACCATCTTACTAATTTAATGAATTTATGATTCGAACTTTCTTTAAGCATTTTGACTTTATGGACATGTAAACTTTGTATCCTCTTAAACCAACCATACGAAGCCTGTTATGATGGTATAAATAATATAGTATAAGTGTTTTATGAGTGGGTGTAGCTGAATTAAGATCTAATTTGGGGGTCAAAGTGGTATTATGATTTAAAGTTTATATATATATGATGAAAGTTGAAAAAGGAGACTTTATACATGCATATATTAAAGGGCTTATATTATAATATCACTTTGACCACAAACTACACCCAAAATAATTAAACTATTATACTATATATATTTATTATACGATAACAAAGCCTAGGTAGGGTGGTTGCTAACTTATGTATCTGTGATAATATATTGGTTTAGTCAAAATATAATTATTATGGCAAGTATTACAACTATCATTCATGAATTTGACATCTAAAGCTTAGCTCCAACTTGCCTCGATCCGCCGGAAAGGTCGATCGACAAAGAAATCGTGGAATTCGCCTCGGAACAATCGATATCGCTATCACTCTTCCAGCAAGTAGTTTATTTCAAAAGTCTCTGTATATACTTAAATGTGTATCAATTGTATGCATATACATTATATAGTTTAAAGAGGTATATTGTTCATAAATAAATTATTAAAACGTAATAAAATTAATAATATCAAATTTGAATTTATTTTTTATGTTTAAAAAACTTCAAACAATTTTATAAACAAATATTAACTGACAATACGTGCGGGTCAACTAATTATATTATTGTTAATATAAGAAGATAATAATGGAAACAAAGTGAAGCCCAATAAGGGATAATTTCTCTCCCGGCCCATTAGCACCGTTGGTTTCTCTCTTCCTGATTACACAGCAGTCTAAACAACGGCAATTGCAATTCCGAAGCCGCAGCACCCATTTCTCTCCTGTAGGACTCTCGACCTCCATTGCTCTTCGACTCCGTCATCCATTGCTCTTCGACTATCCGTCATCTCTTTTGGACTCCGGTGAGTGAAAGCCGAGCCTTATATTTCTAGCTTTGATTATAAGGTTTGTTTCGTAGAATTTCTAACCCTAAATTGTTTGTTAGGTTTTAGTGTTAAATCTATTCCTCTCGATTGTACTGAGGTTTTGGATTCATTCACACGGATTTTAATTATGTCGGTACAATTGAAGGAAAACCCTAAACCTAATCAGTCAGGCGTTGAAATAATGTTTATTCAATTTAGTTTATTTGATGAATTTATTAAACCCAATATTTATAGTAGGTAAGTATTTTTATTTGATTTGTGATGCTCCTATATAGTTAATTAATGAATTAATCAAGCACCAAGTATTTGTTAATTGAAACCTGTTTCTGTGTGGGTGTGGTGTTAATTGCAGCTTGATTTATTTTGTTGATGAACATCATTGTATTTTGATTATGTGTGGGTGTGGTGTTATTTACAGTCTTGATGTTTATGTGTTTGATACTAGTAGCTTGCCTGTTCCGAGTCTGAACAGTGGGCCACCACTCATGGCCCCTATAGATGTGAACCCAGTTGTTATCCCAGTTAAAGGAAAGGTTTATGTGATGCCACTCGTACCTGTGTCTGGGCATGGAGTCGGTGTTCGATCTGTTATGCAGGTGTTTGATCCAGTTACCAACTCTTAATGTCACACACTTAACAACAATCGGCGGAAGTATGCGTGCCTTATTAAACTTCCCACTCCTATGAAACTCAAGTTTCACATGATGCAACCGGAGTTCGAACCATTTCTCCTTTAAGGAATCCATCCAACATCGTTACATAACAAGTATATTTCTGGAAGCAATCTCTATAATCCTAGCATCTTCCCCATATAGCATCCCTGGATGCTTACATGTAAGATTTGAAATCTCTATTTGTATTTCCCCATTCTTTTCATCAGGTAGTGACTCATTGCTGTTTTCACCCAAAGTGGAATCTTGGAGCCTCAAGAATCCATCCGTAGAATGTGTGGCGCACCAAATAGAATCCCTATCCCACACATGATAGCTCCCATAAAAGGTAATGTGTACTATCTTCGGGGAACACTTTTCTCAAATTACATACTCTTGTTTCCGCTTTGTATAAAAAAGCATCAACTTAATAAAGTAATGTCGTCCTCAATGACAAGATTATCACTGAATCCTTCACAAGGGCTTTTTGTCCCTTGTAATAATTTTGTCCTTGAGGAGGATGACATTACTTTATGAAGTTGATGCTTTTTTCTACAACACCGAAACATGAGTATGTAATTTGAGAAAAATGTTTCCCCGAAGATAGTACACATTCCCTTTTATGGGAGCTATCATGTGTGGGATAGGGATTCTATTTGGTGCGCCACACATTCTACGGATGGATTCTAAAGGTTCCAAGATGTCACTTTGGGTGAAAATAGCGATGGGTCACTACCTGATGAAGAGAATGGGGAAATACAAATAGAGATTTCAGATCTTACATGTAAGCATCCAGAGATTCCATGTGGGGAAGATGCTAGGATTATAGAGATTGCTCCCAGAAATATACTTGTTGTGTCACGATGTTGGATGGATCCCTTAGAGGAGAAATGGTTCGAACTCCGGTTGCATCATCTGAAACTTGAGTTTCAGAGGACTGGGAAGTTTAATAAGGCAGGCATACTTCCGCCGGTTGTTGTCAGCGATGGGTCACTACCTGATGAAGAGAATGAGGAAATACAAATAGAGATTTCAGATCTTACATGTAAGCATCCAGAGATTCCATGTGGGGAAGAGGCTAGGATTATAGAGATTGCTCCCACAAATATACTTGTTGTGTCACGATGTTGGATGGATCCCTTAGAGGAGAAATGGTTCGAACTCCGGTTGCATCATCTGAAACTTGAGTTTCAGAGGACTGGGAAGTTTAATAAGGCAGGCATACTTCCGCCGGTTGTTGTTAAGTGTGTGACATTAAGAAAAACTCTAAAACGCAATGATGATGCTGAGCCAACACTTAGTCGGAGGGATGTCAATACTATTATAGGAAACATGATGGGTTTCACTCCTGGTTACTGCTTCTATATGTGAGTCTCTGTCTGATAAACGTTCTTTGCTACTACTTAATCAACTCATTATTATTATTATGGTTATTCACGAGTTGAGTTTTCTTCTCTTGTATGTTGATAAATACTGTAATCTTTTTGTTGTTGCAGATGAGAAGAAGCTTGGTCGGACCTTCTCTATGGTTCCCATGAAGTAATTACTCATTCATGATCTATCTATGTATTAGCTGCTCTTTCAATCTTTGCATTTATACAAAATTGAAGATAGTAGTTAGTGCTGACCATGGATGATGGGTTGCTCCTACCTTAGCTTAATTATTATTGCAAATATAATCGAAAAGTAGGGTTGGTGTTGGTTTTTGCAGGATCTTAACCAAAATGAACAGAGTAAGATTTAAGAATCACCATTCACTTTGCTTCATAGTGGACATTGATTTTCCTAGAGTCCCTATGATATGAATGAATGCTTCAAGATATGACAATGATACACAAGCTCTAAGTATTATCGATTTGAGTCTGTTATTCCTGCATTCCTTTCTCTTTCATTTGTGTGAATGTTGTCTCTCTTTGACAATATCAAACTAACACAATACTTGATACTGTTAAGAAAATGGTGTTGGAATCATTTGCAGGCTGATCAAGAAGACTTGAAGAAATTTAAGTTTTGGAGTTAACTTGCTGTTGAAGCATAGTTAACTTGGTGAAGAAGTATTACTGGATTTGGAGAATTGTTGAGCAAGTTTAGCCTTGTTTTCAGTCTCAGTTATTAGTTGGTTTAATTAATGAGTGTAATAAAGTATGGAGACGTATAACCATACTTAGAATAGGATTAGGATTAGATTAGGTTCACATTTCTGTTAAAGTAAGTTGAGTAAGTATTAGATTATGAGTTTTTTGTTTTTGCAGTGTTTTTAGTTTAGTTGAAGCAGTTGGTGTTTGGCCTATTAATATGAATTGTACCTGTTCCGTTGAGCAAGTATTCAATATACAAGTTTGTTCTCTAAGCCATCTGTTTTCTCTCGGTTTTACTGCACAACTTTCTTCATAATTTCTCTACATTTCTCAGATTTACAGTTATTTTTCTTTTCAAAAAAAAAAAAAAAATTATATGAGTGACAATTCGTGTAATCGTGTGTATAAAAAAAAATGTCGTATTAAACTTACCGAACAAGAACGGTTAGGTTATCGTGCCACGTTCACAAACACGAACATGATATAATTTTTTTCGGGCGTCTTCGTGTCGTGCTATCGTGCCGTGTTTAGTTATTCTATTGTACATGCCTATACGAGACCTCTAAGAAAAAAAGATCAAAATAATGAACTTTTTTTTGCCAAATAATAACAATGAACTTTATATAGCAAAAAAACTGTGAATTAATATCTCAGTATTCATAAGTTCATAATCTATGGTATACAAACTCTAAAAATTAAACTACTAATTGAGGTTTCAAATACTATTAAATAAGATTTGTTCACAAAAAACTTAAGAATTATACTTAGTAGTACACATTTATCGTGTTATCGTTTTGTGATACGTGATGGATATACGCTCAATTTAGACTCGTTTTCATTCGGATTATATTATTTTAATTACTCCACGAACGATTGCAAATCGAAAATTTGACCCGAACACGTCACCCGCGGCAAAACGGCCCGGCGGGAAAAAACGCCCGTCCAGACATGTTGCTGGTCCAATCTCACCAGATTGGACCAGCTGGTCAGATCCCAAGTCTTTGAGGTCGGACTGAACATCCTTCCGACGTGCAATATACCCGCCCTATGGGTGTACGCGACGTCCAGAACACTGTCATCCAAAACGCCCCTCGCGGCGACCCGACCTCACTTTGCGCGTCCGACCCTTAGAAAATATCACGAACTCTCTCATCTTTCTAAGGGACTAATCCATTTATTAATTGTTAACTGAGCTCGTTTAGGAGTTAATGGTGTCATTAACCACCTTAATCTCCTCCGAGCCTATATATAAAACCCCACCTCCTTTCATCTGAGGACTTAATGTAACTTGAAATATTTGAGCTCTTTTTTTTTCTCTACTTCCTCTCTCTAGACCGACATACTGATTTAAGCATCGGAGAGGGTTCGTCAGTACCACCCCCGCTTATCCCTTGTGCAGGTTCGCGAGGAGACGGACCGCGAGAAAAGCGGAAGGAAACTGATTATGGAAGAAGAGAATCCGATACACAAGACTTAACAATACGTAAACACGAACACGAAACGTGAGTTATATTGCGTGAATTGTGTATGTGATATTGTGTTATCGTTGTGCCATATATTTGCACGAACACGATTTTTTTGTGCGTCTTCTTGTCATGTTATCGTGTCATGTGAAAATTTTCCCGCCCTGATAGATCAACATGTGCCCGCAATATGCATTTATTGAGATCGTCAAGCTGCAATCGGAAGAGTACATAATTTTTTGTATGATGGAAAGTCAAGATATATCCGTCGAAGACACCGCTCCATTAGACAATTACTACATGCTAGAATTATCACGGTCGATTTTACAAGATTGGTTGATAATATTGCGGATATGTTAACCAAATGGTTAAATAGAGAGTAAACATGGCCCCATTTTTCATATTTCAAATCTTATCTTATTTTTATTATATTGACACATATGTTTTAGATTTAATATTTTTATTATATGATTCACTAATTATATTATAATAGTTTTTCATTAAAAAAAAATTAAAAAATTAATTATACAAAATTTAAAAGTGCAGCGTGCTCGGATCAAATATTTGAGTTGACTTGGATTCGGGTTGTAGGCCGAATAAAAAAACATTGGCCCCTGTTTCATTATGTACGGAAGTGTCAGCAGCCACCTTAATTCATCAGATTTTGGACGTACACTGCAGTTTCCAATTCGTTGACCAACCATGTCCTTCACAGCAGCGCCCTCCGTCCCCTCCACGCCCTTCGCTTCGAAACCATCCGCCTCTTCTTCCTTCACCTCGCGATACGATCATCATTTGGCTCCCCAGCTTCCTTTCTTCCATCTGAGTACAAAGAATCGCTCGTCCGATACCGTTCTTCGCCGCCGTGGCCTCTGCATCTCCAATTCCCTGCCAAAATCCACGCCTGCAGCTTCTCCGGCAGTCGATCCAACCGCCGCAGACGGTGGTTTCGTTTCCCGATTCGGCCCCGACGAACCACGCAAGGGCGCCGATGTGCTCGTCGAGGCCCTGGAGCGCCAAGGCGTCACCAACGTCTTCGCCTACCCCGGCGGCGCTTCCTTGGAGATCCATCAAGCCCTAACCCGCTCCGATGTTATAAAGAACGTCCTCCCTCGCCACGAGCAGGGCGGAATATTTGCGGCGGAGGGGTATGCCCGGGCCTCTGGTCTGCCTGGTGTTTGCATCGCCACCTCTGGCCCCGGCGCCACTAATTTGGTCAGTGGTCTTGCCGATGCCATGTTGGATAGCACTCCTATCGTCGCCATAACTGGACAGGTATATATTGCATAATATCCCTCTGCATATGAATTTGTTCGTGGATTGTCTTTGATTGCTTAACTAGTAGGGAAAAAATGGATTTTTCATAATCAACGAACTGTGCATTGAATGATCGCTGATTTCTTAACTAGAAGAATCTACTGTTGCCCTGACACAAGTTTTGCAATTCATCTTTTGAATATTCAAATCTGATTTCAGTGCCATCGGCCCATCAATTTCACGTGCTCTTAAAAAATTACTTCATTGATAGTTGATACACCGAATATCAACATTTTAAATATGAGACAACAATTAGTAACATGGCCTATAGTTGATACTGTTTTTAGGTTATTAACCCTAAATTAAATGGGATCATTGTTCAACCTGAGATTGTCAAATGAGTCTAGTTTTCTTTCTATGCTAGCTCTTAGTTTCGGGGTCATCACTTGTTCTGCTTTCTTAGGTCCCGAGGAGAATGATTGGCACAGATGCGTTTCAGGAGACACCAATCGTTGAAGTAACACGGTCCATAACAAAACATAATTATCTTGTCCTTGATGTCGAAGACATTCCCAGAATCATCCGAGAAGCCTTCTTTTTGGCTACCACAGGGAGGCCTGGACCAGTTTTGATTGATGTACCTAAAGATATACAACAGCAACTTGTAGTTCCTAAATGGAATGTACCTATGAAGCTCCCTGGATATGTATCTAGGTTGCCTAATGCACCAAAGGAAACCCATTTGGAACAGATTGTGCGGTTGATATCAGAATCAAAAAAACCAGTTCTCTATGTTGGTGGAGGATGTTTGAATTCGAGTGACGAGTTAAGAAGGTTTGTGGATCTTACAGGAATACCTGTTGCAAACACTTTGATGGGCCTTGGGACATTCCCAGGCACACATGAACTCTCACTTCAAATGCTTGGAATGCACGGAACAGTCTATGCTAATTACGCTGTTGACAAGTCTGATTTGTTGCTTGCTTTTGGAGTAAGGTTTGACGATCGTGTCACTGGAAAGCTTGAAACTTTTGCTAGCAGAGCCAAGATTGTTCATATAGATATCGACTCTGCAGAAATTGGGAAGAATAAGTTGCCTCATGTTTCTCTATTTGCAGATTTGAAGCTCTCGTTACAGGGGTTGAATAAGATTCTAGAGAGAACATCCTCAAAACTGAAACTAGACTTTTCAACATGGCAAAGTGAGCTAAATGAGCAGAAAAAGAACTATCCATTGAGCTTTAAGTCATCAGGTGATTATATTCCTCCTCAATATGCAATTCAAGTTCTTGACGAGCTAACTCATGGCAATGCTATTATAAGCACTGGAGTTGGACAGCATCAAATGTGGGCTGCACAGTTCTACAAGTATAAGAAGCCCCGGCAATGGTTAACTTCAGGTGGGTTAGGTGCCATGGGATTTGGATTGCCTGCTGCTATCGGAGCTGCAGTTGCAAAACCGGATCATGTAGTAGTGGATATTGATGGTGATGGAAGCTTTCTAATGAATATCCAGGAATTAGCAACTATCAGGGTTGAGAATCTGCCAGTTAAGATCATGTTATTAAACAATCAGCATCTTGGAATGGTTGTTCAGTGGGAAGACCGGTTTTACAAGGCTAACAGGGCACACACATTTCTGGGAAATCCTTCAGATGCTTCGGAAATCTTCCCAAATATGTTGACATTTGCAGAGGCTTGTGGAATACCTGCTGCTCGTGTGACGAAGAAAGGGGATGTTAGAGAGGCGATTCAGAAAATGTTGGATACTCCTGGGCCGTACTTATTGGATGTGATTGTACCGCATCAGGAGCATGTGTTGCCTATGATACCCAGTGGTGGATCCTTTGAAGATGTGATCATTGAGGGAGATGGCCGGTCTGTGTAAACCTACATTTAAGGTAATGCTACTATTGTCATTGGCAAATGCTGCCCGTTATTAGTTCAGTTATTGAAAGTAGGGTTAAGAACCTAAAAACAGCACCAACTATAAGCCATGTTGTTGATCGATGTACCAGATTTGAAATGTTGATATTCGGTGTCCCAACTATCAGATTGGTTGATTTCCAATTTTTTCTATTAAAATTGACGGAACAAAAACATGCTTTTTAAGCATTAAATAAGCCTAAACCATGACCAACAAATCTGATACTTCGGAAAAGTGGAAAATAACATGTTTTTGTTGCTTAAAACGCCAATTTAACGCCACAATCAATTGTAAAAAATGAAAAGTAACAAATCTGATAGTTGGGACACCGAATATCAACATTTTAAATCTAAGACAGTGATTAACAACATGACCTATAGTTGGGATTGTTTTACTTTTTAGGTTCTTAACCCTTGAAGGTATGATAAATGTTACTTTTTACTATCAATCATGATACTCATGGTTATGTGACATAGCTTTTGTATCGATTCACTTTTAAATATTCACAAAACTGTGAGCTTATATTGCATTGATCTGGGCTCTGGTCCAGCAATATAGAACCTTCCAATTGTAAGAACACACCAAAAGAAGTTAAAATAGTAGTTTGAATGCTGCATAATTGCCAGGAATTGTTGGCTCTCTTACTATGCTATGACAACCTTAAAAAAAGTTAAGTTTGTAAATTCTGATTCCACTGATAGCTGTGGAGTTTATAATCTGAAGTTGATCTTACTCTCTGGCTGCAGGACATCCGACAACGGGCATGGCGAGATTACTACGCAAATACAATAATGTATCTTCAATAAGTATGGCATCTTTAGCTTTTTACTATAATTTCTTTTCTTATGGATATCTCTCTGATTGTGAAGCTCAACTCTGGTGGGGGGGCAAGTACTTGTAATTTCACTCTGCTTGGCTTTGATAGTTTCTATATGTAATGTAACTAGAGGTTTGGTTCAAAAGAATCTTTACTTCAGCCTATACTTGCTGTGTCATTCAGTTTTTTTTTTTTAAGTTATTGTAAGAAAGAAACGTTCTTAAACTCGGTTTAACTTGATCGATTTTATGAATATTCATGTCTCTTAACTAGGACTAAAAACTCTACAATCTCTATAGAGAGAAACTATTAATTAAACCATAAATAGAGAATGTATCTCAGCTGATTAATTTCGGAAATAAAAATATATAACCATATCTTCTAAATCATTAGCCCTATAATTACTTGGTTAACAAGAAACTAAACCTTAATCAATAAAACCCTATGATAACTTTTTAAATCAGCAGCCCTAGGCTTACTTGGCTAACAAGGAACTAAACATTAATCAATTAAACCCTAGGATAACTAGTGACCGTAACACTAACCAACCATGACCGGTAGGATCCAATAGACCTGATTATTGATTTGATTCTTTAGTCTCGTCGCCTCAGTGCGCATTAGTCTTTCGACAACATTGAGTGACATTTTGTTTTCAAAATGGCAGAGGAATTGAAAGACTCTTTTTGCTGAATGGATCTTCTTTAGATATACTAAAATCCAGTCTACTCAATAAATGCAATTCATAAAGGAGCAAATTATGCAGCATCTGATAAACTGTATTACACCATGAAAATTTTCCGGAGAATATATACAAATAATGCTCATTCATTCAAACACATCCTAATATCTTTACACACACATGAACTGTTTTTTTTTTTTTTTTTCTCACTCACTCACTAACTCACTCTGTGGTAACTGGCGTAGTAGTATCGAACGATTTTTTCCTCACCAGAAGGCAAGTTATCCTCGAAGAAGGAGTCGACGTGTTATCTGGGCTGCACAACACGAAATCCGGGTGGTGAAGTGCTAGATTGAGTCGATTATCTTCTCCAACAAGTGCAGTTGCATCAAGAAGAACATGCCACGAGTTTCTATGCGCTTCCGAAACCCAGTGCATTGAATAACGAGTCCCATTCACATCAGCCGGGTAGGAAAACAACCCCTTGGGACTGTTCTTGCATTTACGCCGAAAATACTGACTCAACTGTGACCCCTTGATCCTCAAATCTAACCAACTCTCCGGTAAATTGATCACTTTTGATTCTTTATAAGTAGCAAACTCTTTCACATAGTCTTCTTCTCCAGTTTTAACAACAGTCATGTAGAAGTTTCCTCTGAAGAAAGGGTAACTCTCCCCAACTAGCATCATTGCATCCTTGTAGCTCGGAGTAAACAAAACGAGGTACCCATCATCGGGTAATCCGCAGTGCTTTAGGACTTTATTTCTGGCTTGAATTTCGGGTATGGATATGAAACTTCCTGGGAAAGATGATTTCTTGGTGAGCAAGTCTTGTAATCTTGATGGCTCTAAGTGGGTCCCATCTAGTTCCGGGTGGCGGCTACCGTAACCTGGTGATGACGGAGAACCGCTGGTTCTAGGAGATGCTTTTCTTTTATCGTGTTCTGATGGGTATTCGATTGTGGGGTCCTCGTTGATGCAAAGACTGGAGAGATCTATGGAGTTACCTTCGATTAGGCCGGCATATTGAGGATACTTGGCAAGCACGTATTGTTCAACATATTGTATCTCAGCTGGTGTGATTGGCCCGGACCATCTGAGGTCACGAAGAGTCGATATGGCTTCAGCTACTATGTGAGCAGGAATCACGGTACGAGCTTTCTGTTTTTAAATTAAAATGCAAAAAATTAAAATTAAACTTATGTAGATTTAAAAAGGTAGAATTTTTAGTATGGTTTCTGGTTTTTTACTGTACCTTAATGACCATGCTACTTGCTTTTGCATCTTCTTTCGGAATAGAAGGGAAAGAAACAAATTTTCTTTGACCCTCTTTGCTGCCCTGTCATTGCCACAAAATTTGTGAGAAACATGTTTGGTTTTACATCTGCTCTACAAAAAAAAAAAGATATTTTCTTTGGTAAACAAATAAAGATCACTTTTTTGGGTACAAATAAAATGGAAAGATGGGTTTTTGTGTGTGAAATTCATGTTGCAAACATGATAAAGAAACTTACATACCTTGAATCCTGTATCTGAGGCTATAGTTTCTTCAGTCATCTTAACCATAATTAGCCAATCTGAAACTGCTAGTTTCTTCTTCTTCTTATGTAGTCAGTGAACTCAATTATATATACTAGGAAGGATATATATATAAAGTGCATATGACAGTTGGAAAACAGGATATGTCAGTTGGTGGAGGAATTGGTCTGAGCTGGAGATGTCAAAGGTTTTTGAGAGAAAGAGTGTGGCTGTGTTGTCTGGGTCTTCTTTTGCTTATATGAGCATTGTAGATGAATTTGATGCCCAGAAAGGACTAGGAAGCTTCTCATAAGAGCAAGGATTGGATGAAAATATTTTAACTTGATATATACTCAGGAAAATTTATATCCCGGTCCTCGAGTTTGCAGTCTTTGACTAAATTTGGTCACAAAAAACCGTTTTGTTTCGAAACATTAATAATATTTTATTTAGTTTAACCATATGTTGCAAAAAGTCATACTCCTGACCAACCATCTTTGTTGAGTCTTGCAGGAGAATGCTAGACATCACAAAATATCTTAATCAGAAATTAACATCATCATTTAAATTTTAAATTCATGGGAGATGTTTGAACAGCAGACAAACATAGTATTATGTTTAGAAATTAACATCATCAATGAATTATTAAAATCTTATATGACCGTGACGGATTGCAACTTGCAAGTGTATCACTCTTGAACCATCTTTGAAGACATATTCGATATGAACTTTGAGGACATGCTAGAGATGCTAGAATGTCTGTGAATCTCCGGGACTAAACTTTCAAATGTATACCAAAGAACAATTTACATTGATTTCTTCATTACAAACTGACGATAATCGCGCACTTATCATCTTATGACATGTCTTTATTTCTTTATGTGCGTGTTTTATTTGTTGTAAAATGTTGTATTAGGTTTGTTGCCTGATCTTTAGATGAATGTCTTGTTACGACACATAATTTTTCTTTATTACTGAGTTTATGCTATATATTCTAATATATTGGCCTTAGTATTGCCTTGTTGAATGAATAGAAGAAATAGAGTAGTAAAGCAGTCGTTTTCAGCAGCGGTGTGATTTACAATGGATTGATTCTGCAAGTACAGATAGATGCCGAACGTAGATGCTCAGGTTAATGACATTGAAAATGGACAAAAAAAGGGACAATTTGCTTATATTAATAATGTTTATTTATGTCCTTGTCATGACAGCTCCTTTTTTTTTTTTTGGTAACTAGCTCCTTCCTTACCTTAGTAGTAACTTAACAAACCAATTACTATTAGATTGCTTGTTGCCTCTAATTTGAGCTTCACAAAATTTGGAGACAGCTCAGCTCATCTGACAGACAATTTCATTAAAGAAATAAAAAAAATTAACCATTTTTATTTTTGTGTGTTTAAACCACTATGAAATTTCATCTGTGATGGCTCTAGAAAGTCTGGGCAGACGGTCTATTCATAATGGTATCCCGACTCCAGTCGCACATAAGACCGGATTCTAATCAACCAACTTGTAGATTCAGCCTCAAGTTCATTTTATTTGCAAACTAAATGTTATCTCAATTATGTGTAAAAGATAGAATCAGTTTACTGAAGCTAATTTGATCTTGGATGGGAATCTTCAACTATGAAGTTATTTGCTAGTACAAAATGGGTGAAGTTGGAACACTTCAAATGTAGCATAGATCTTTTTCCCATTATTTTTCATTAGGTTGGTTGGTTAGTAGGTCCAGCATGATGTCATTGCTATAGCAAAAAAAAAAAAAAAAGTATTTATGATGACAGAGTGAGTCAATCTCAGGGTGTACTAAGGTACATTAACTGTATTATATGATGATGATCTAATCAAAGATGTGGTAATTAAATAAATGCTAGAAAAAGGGATATTCTGGGAAGCTGCTAGCTACTGAAAGAGACCCCTGAGGCTGAGATGAGCTAGCCTCCTCAACCACCCTCTCCTCTACATTGTCAACTCTTCTAAATTACTCTATATCTTCATTGTTTCTGTTGTTGTCACTGTAAATATCAGTTTTCGTTGGGTTAAAAATAGAGGATCTCCTTTAAATAAAGTTGTATTGTTCTGTGGGTTAATAATCAAATTGTTAGCTGAACTTTATTTAATTACAAATTGTTACCCAAATTAATCCTTTTAAAATTAGTTATTCAAACTTTTAATTTCCGAGCACATTGCTATCTGTGTTTTAATTCCTGCCAAATTGGACAGAAGAATGAGCATGCTTTGGCCACACATGATCTTTTCATATGAAAAAATTGCAACACAATTCTTTCAATTGAACACTCAATTGAACATCTATTCAATTGGACGTTCATTGTGTCTTTCAATTAAGCGTCTAAAAGTATTTCATAGCAATCCTTTCAATTTATCATGTCTGAATTCGTTTTCGGTACACATGAAAAACTCACGTGCCCGAAACATGTTCATTTTATATCCAATTTGATGGAAATTGAAACAAATGTAGTAACTTATTTAGAAATTGGAAGTTCGGATATCCAATTTATAAAAATTAAAGTTGAATAGTGATGTAACAATTTGGTTATTTAACCTTGATTTAGAGATTTGATGAGTTATTGATCCAACTTTTTTAGGTGCAACTGGTTCAAGTTTATTTCATTAATTTAGATAAAGAGGTACAAATCAGCCTGATGTAGGCCTCCTCAGTTTCAAATGCACCTAAATGACATCGTACGGGCTAGAATTAGGCCCATATAAAATCATCGAGAGTTAATAAAAAAAACCTTCTGTAACTTAGATGGTCTACTCACCGAATTAGTCTTTTGCTTAATCGGCTCCCATGTCCAACCAACCCAGCCGAATAAGAAAAAAGAAAAAAAAAAACCATCATAATAAAACAAGACCCGACAACAATCGGATTCATATCACTTGTCTCATTCCTCCTATAGTTTGATCATGTCTGATTATTATGTTCTTAACGTGTAATTGTTGTAATTAATTTTGTGGATTTCTTTTAAGACACTACTGGGATTGATAAAGGAAAATATTATATCAAAACACATGTGTCAAGATCACAAAGGTGAGACACGATCTAAAAAAAAACGAGACAAGTAATCTATGTATCCATAATAGACAGCCAAACGACCCCTCTCCATCATACCTTTCCTTTTATTTTTCCTGAAAGAAGCACTCCGCCTAAACAAAATTTTCCAACATTCCCTCATGCTTTGCCTTCACTCTACTCTATTAGAATTGCATTACAATCAGCGCAAACCACCATTAAGAAGAACAAATGGCTCTAGAAGGACACCACACCAGACAAGTTTTTTTTAATAAAAAAATTGTTCTTTTTAGAAGAAACCCCACCAATATACCCATGTTTTTTCTGCAAAAAATGTTGTTTAGCTATAACAGTAACATCTAGTGGGTAACTAACTACCTGACTCTGACCTCACCAATAGTTCTTTCCCAGCAGCAACATTTTCTTCAAAACAAAGCAAACTACTGACCCTTTACTTATTTGCCTTGTTTCTTATTCAATACTAAAACCCCAAAGCAGTCTCACATTTCAAACAGAAAAAAAGAACCCAAAACAATAGAACTTCAAAATGCCCCCTGAAGATCATCATGCACCTTCACTTATTCCTATAGTAAGACACCCTTCTTCTCCAGAAGGGCAGCTTAGGCAAGATATCAGCAGCAACAAGAACATCCTAGGAAGAACTAAGAAGATGAAGTTCAATGTAAGAAGAATCATACCTATGCTCGTGTTGATTCTTGCGTTTTTTTCCCTTCTCAGACTCGTCAGAATCCTCATCACCACCACTACATTCAATCGGTCACCTCCAGTAGAGAATGTGAACACCACCAAATTGTCACCTTCCACTTCTTCCTCTTCCCTGAGTGCAAAGGAATTTCACTTCTTGTATAAAATTGTTAAGCAGAGAAGCCCCTGCAACCTCCTCATATTTGGTCTCGAGCCCCAGTACCTCGATTTCCAACTGCTGAATGCAGGCGGCACAACGATGATATTGGAGGATAATGTCAGCAAGATCAGAGCAATGCAGATGCAACTCAACAACAGTAAGGTATACAAAGTTGAGTACGATGCACCAGCAAATCAAGCATATGCACTGCTCAAACAAGCGAGGAGAAACCCAGATTGTGGCCCAAAGCTTCTTCAACACTCAACATGTCAATTGGCACTCAAAAGCTTGCCAAGTGAAGCTTACCACATTAAATGGGATATAGTAGTGGTGGACGGACCTGCTGGTGATTCCCTTGATGCACCTGGACGAATGGCTGCAATATACACAGCAAGCTTATTAGCAAGGGCGGGTGGGAATTCAACAGATGTAGTGGTTCATGATGTGGATAGGACTGTTGAGAAATGGTTCTCCTGGGAATTCCTCTGTGAAGAGAATCTGGTTTCCTCAAAAGGAAAATTCTGGCATTTTAAAGTGACGGGTAGGTCGGACTCAACAAGATTCTGTAACCCTAGAACAGTTCAGATACAGTAGAGTTATTTATACAAGATCAGTAGCAGCCAGGCAACACCAAATGCCTATTGAAAAGTGCAATCTCAAAGCATTGTCGTTTAGTGTTAAGGGGAGAAAAAGTAAATATTAGACGTAGTTCTTATTACTCTGTGTGGAGTTAGTGAATAAAGTAATATTTTCATCAAGAAATTCTCAGCAATATGTCTCCTATTACAGAGCCAACGATGGGCCCAACAAAAAAATATGCAGTACATATCAATCAAGAAATAGCAATCTATTATCTCTATACACTTTTTTTCTTCATCACCTAAAGTTTTGAATAAGAAAATAATACTAGTGAAGTGATAGTTCATTAAAAGAATGAACTACTGATCTACAATATATGAATAAACATGCCATAATACACCTTAATGCGTCGCAAATTAGCAGCTTGCTGCCGCCTTAAGAGTAGAGACTAGAGATTGATTCTGGAGGGCAGAGGAGAACATCTTACCTTAATTGGCTTTTATTAGGTTCCTTCCAAATACCTGGGGTTCCAATGAGTTCCTTGAGAACCAAACCAATTATTTCCAGTTGAATAATAGTATGCAGGAAGTCTTCTAATAAAAGATCACTCCATGATGACTTGATGATACTTGATCTAACAGGAGAAAATATGACACCACAAAACTAGGATTGATGGTTAATATGCTTTCTTGAAACATTAAAAAAAAAGGGCACCACATTAATAGATTACTTCTTGTCAGTGAAGCAAACAACCAGTAAAGAAAAAAGGAAACAGCCTAACACAAGTCCGAAAAGGCATTCTGCAAATGCTACAAACATAGCATAAAGATCTTGTTATCTCTTAAAATGGTACAAGCTGTGTATCTATCTATTCACAGAAAAGCACCAAGCTATGCCACCCATTTACAAGACAGGGATACTATATTAGCGTCAAGGATAATGGACAACCGTAGAATCTTCATCCAGAAACAAGAGTATGCACACCCAAGCCTGACTTAACATTGTATGGAATAGGAGAATATTGCTGCCATCATCCAGTTACATCCTTCCTCTGCAAAAATGAATGAAATAAATCAGAGAAGGGTCAACTAAGCCATCCTGCTTACAAAGGACCACAATACGATAGTTAAATCAACCAAGATATGCTAATATGCTAATAGTGAGAGACCAGTCAGAAATTACCATTCGTTTGCTGACATAGGGTTGTATTTCTGTTGGCATTTCAGATTGAGTTTCCCCATTAGGAATTTGCTCTTTCTCCATCTCAAATTCTTTTCTAGATGCTCTTCTGGTGCCGGATTGCCAGACTCTGCCAAAATCTGGAAGCCAATCGGCATCATAATTACTTTTGACAGTTTCTCCTTTTCTCTCCAGCTCTAGCTCCATCTTCCTCTTCTCTGCCCACGCAGCTCCAACACGCTTTGGGTTTAACTTTCTGGAGTTTCCTGAGTTCTTAGGAAGATAAACAAAACTAGCTGATGGTTTTTGGCTGCTATCAAACTGACTTTGCTCTGAACTATCCAACCAAGGTGGTGCTGCTCCTGAATGCACATTTCCTTGAGCCTCTTCTTTAACCAGTGAAGAAACTTGAGTAAGGTACTGCCCCCCTAAGGAAGAGACAAAGAAACATTTTTTGCTTCATTGAGTTGTGGAACTAAGCTTTAAAAGCTAATAACAGACACCGAAGCCCAAACGTATAATCCTTTGGAAGAGAAGTTAATAACTGTGAATCAAGAAAAGTAGAAACATTGGATACCCGAAGATCTGTTCTCCGGAGTCACCACCCTGTTATCTTTATACACCTGAGATATCCTCAAGAAACTTGTTAAATCTTCAAAAATTGCATATACATTTAATATTACGCAAAAGAGACGTTCCTAGCAAGCTAATATGGAAGAGTCTTGACCATTACGGATTGGATAGAAAAAGCATACATGGTAAAGATAATCAGGGAAAAATTTCCAGATCCCGTACATAGAGCTCTGGTGAAAAAGGGAAGGTACCCAAACTTAAGCCAAACAGTTGTCGATTCGAGAAAATAAATAGTAACTGATTGGCCGCAACATAAAATAAGGACTAGTATTTGTCTCTCTACCACCAATCCTTATGATTACTGCCAATAGCAAAGATATGAGTAGTTGCAACTACAAGAGATTGGACAATCCTTTAATACTAAAATAACTGAGTGAACAAATCTAATAATACGAAAATGGTTCATGCAAACTCTGTGCTAATAATACCGTCCTACCAATCTGCTAAGGATAATAAATTTGCATGTAAATGTGCAATTTGTTCTAACTTATGGAACGAGATTGTATACCATAAGATTCCAAAAGATTGGAAATAGAAGGGAGATATACTTAAATTCATAAGGCCAAGCATTTACCTGATTGTTGACAACACCATCCATAAAGACATTCATGCCTCTTGAATGTACTTGATGTTGGATCGCTCTGCTTCCTGAAGTGTTTTCAATAAAAAAAAGAAAATATTAGAACAAGAACCCGATTAGAGGGAACTAAACAGCAGTGCAAGGACATCTCACCAGTCAAACTGCCCGAGACATTATTTGCCAGACGAAACCCGTCCATAAGCACATGAGAAGTTTGATTCGAGGCTGAAGTACCAACTTCTTCAATCCCGACATTTGCAGGAAGAACTGTCTGATACTCATTCGTGCAATATTGTAAAGGCATAACATCATTTAAGTTACTCGGACTAACAATATTAACATTATTTCCAAAATGCTCAATTCCAAAGATTGGTTTATTGTGGATATCATGTGATCGCCCAGCTGATTTTCCATTTGACACTTCTTCAGATGCTGCTGCTTCTTTATTCAGCGCCTTGCACTTCTTCTTCCACTGTTGAAATGAATTGGAATGTAAAATAAGAAAAAGCTTCATAAATAAACAAATACAACTTTCCAGAAGAAAAAAAAAATGAATAAACAAATACAATAGTCTAGTCGTATCAAAATTAAAGAGTTTGCTTCACAGAATTCACCTCCTAAGAGGCTAAAACAACACAAGCCCTCTTCATTGATTTACTTCTACTCTGCCACACTTAACTGATCATAAATTTAATGGGAAACGGAAAAAAAACCAATCATTCAGTCTATTTCTTACCTTTGTAAGATCATCATCTGATACCCTAAACTTGTCCAGGTGATCCATCACACCACCATACTTCCATGCGAACTGCTTCAACTGACTAAGGTGATGCCCACTTGATAGGTGATTAATTGCATTCTCACTGTTCAATATCGAGACAGTCAAACCAGATGATTACCAAAACGCAGCAAAGCAAAACCGGTGGATAACTGAGTCACTAAGATCTTAATGAACAACGTAAAGCTGAAACAATCACGTTAAAAATAGCAGTAACTCCACAATTTCGTCAAAAGCTTCAAACGGTGACACGACTCTTAGGATGCCAACACTAGTAGCAGAAGGATTCGACTTAACCAACACATTCTCTACATGAGTTACTAGAATAATCAAACAGAACCTCACCACGCGAAGCAGCTGTCGAGCTCTACAACATCGACGTCGCAGAAGATGCACCAGAAGCGATTGCGCAAGGCGAGTTCGGGGCGGAGAATGCTAGGGTTGTTAAGGAAGAAAAGGACATCGCCGACCTTGGATTGGAATCGAGACAAGTAACTGGACAGTGATTTCTTATGACTAGGGAAGTACTTGTGCTTCTGCCCCTGGTCGTGATTAAGGTTGCAGACCTTGCAGAACTCGAAATTGCTCCGCGGCTGCTGCTTCTTCTTCTCCGATGAGTTGGTCGCCTGCCGGGGCAGGGTATCCCCCGTCATCACCTAGCTATGATTCTAGACGATGATTGATCGGTTCTCTCAATCTTCAAATCATCTGCCGCTCTATTTCTCGTCAAGTTCCGACTCGGTTAGCTCGGGCGTTTTTTTTTTTTAAGAATCAAACTTGACCACAAATTCTCGGAAAGGGTTTATTGTTTTCGGGCTGGGTGAACTCCGTTTTAAACATGCATATTATAAATAAATCTATTTATATTTTTAAAAATATGAAATTTATGTTTAATTTTTAAATCAATTAATATATTTATGTATTTTTAGTTAAATCAGACAAAATGTTCACACTATTTAAAAAAAAAAAGTACACATGAAATTATTTATAACATAATTTTACATTGTTATACTTTTTAATATTGATTTTTTAAGGGTGATTATTTATTGTAAACGGGCAAATCGGTTTTTTTTTCATAATTTTCCTAAATGAACTCGGATTTTAACTCGAAACGGGATTGTAACGGTTTCCTTAGGTTTCGGGTCATCCGTTTTTTATGCGCACTCCTTAGCCTTACCGTATTCTTTTTATTGCATTTAAATATTTATAAGTGAAAAAAAAATAGAGTGAGGTGAAGTGAAGTATTCTAGATATACCAATTTATTAATGTTAACAATTAATATAATAAATTTGTTATACTACAAAATGTGAAAATTCAACTGAGTCTTTCTTTAAAAAAAATCTTAACAATGCTACTCGTTTTTAAATAACAATTTTCCTTTTCACGCCAAATTTAACATTTTCACATAATTTTCAATTTTGAATTATAATGGAAAAAAATAGAAAAGAAATTATATGTTTTGTTTAGGCCTTTTAGGGCGGGGAATGAGCTCAAAGGCCCAAGCCCAAAGGCGACAACATTGCCGGCGTAATTCCCTCTCCTCGACAATCTCAATCTTGTGTGTTTGTGGATGTGATTTTACACTCTGTTAGTTTCGCCGATAAAATCATTAGGAATTTGGAAATGATGAATGAAGCCTTGTCTTCATCTTGTTCAATATTCCCTCTTTTCTTCCCCGAATCAGGTAACCAAACCAGGCAGCAGGCTACTGATTGGTCTGTCCATAGCTGTAAGGCAGAAGCAAGGAATAATTACAAGTTTGATTAAAAAAACTTCAGTCGTGGTGTCACTGCTCTGAGTAGATAGATTAATCTCTGTTACCACGGCGCTGCCTGATTTCTCTCTCGTCTACTCTCTCATTGCATCCATTCATAACGAATGAAAAAAGCAAGATTTTGCCCAAAAGACTCACGTGGTTTTCTGGGTTTTTTTTTCTCCAAATCAGCCCAGCTTTTGCAATAAAATAGTGGGCGGTGTTTTTTTTGTTTTTCAGATGAACATTTGCTTCACCATAAATTCGAATTTAATGCTAGATTTCTTATGTTAAGACTCGTTTTTTTAAACCGTAAACCCTAAACCATAATGTGTGTTTATGGGTGGTAGATTTGAAGATTTTCTTGACCAAAAAAAAGATTTGAAGATTTTTTTAAAAAAATAATCAAAAGTTATGAAGAACTGCTTTTAGAATTCGTGTAATGCATGATGACATTGTTCATATATAGACTAGAAATGATGAATTAGGATTCTTTCTGCGCATTCTTGGATCTAGTTTTGATTATGCCAGAGTGTTGGAATCTCAAAAATGGACACTTTTTAGTGGGAAAGTTGCTTCAGCCTTAATAAGCAGACATGCCCCACCTCAGATCAATTTTTATGGTGCTAACCTAGCTAGTAGTAACAAGTCAAGAATCATCTAAAATAAGGTCTATCTTCAACCATTTTTAGATTAGAAAAGTCCAACTTTTTTAATTTTTTTACAGTAATTTCAAATTTCAATCATTAAAAAAACAAACTTAAATTATAGTCAACTTCATTTTAGCTGTTGATATACGGGTTTAGTTTCTTTTCGCCTTTCGGTGTCACTGTACTGATTCATTCAACCATCAAACATTGTCCTTGGTCCATTAAAGTCATTATCATCCATATCTGCTTTACATTAAAAATTGCACATATACACTCTTGCTTTCTTCCTTGCAGGTTAAAATCACTAAACAAGTTCTCTGCTATTTTACTCCAGTTGGGAATCAGAATGTTTTTGGCTTTGTATGGAAAACTGATTATCCTTCATCAATTATAGATAGTACGACGATACCGTCAAGATTCATAGATAGCGAAATGTCACGAAACACTTACCAATTCCACCACTTATTGTTTCCCTGTGACCTTTCATTGCCCAACTGGTCCCAACAGCCAAACTGGCCTGTTTCTCACACTTGTATGTCAACCATTAGAAATCTGGTAACAATTTTAACAAGATTGATCACCCTTTTTAATAATAGCCAAAATCTGCAATTTCCATTTAAATTTGATACCTTCGTTAAAATGCAATTTTTTACTTGATGCTGTGGTGTTGATCTGTTAATGGGGTTTTAGGATCATTTGGCAATAATGTGTGGACAATGTAAAAAGACAAAATTTTAAGGTTGTGTCATGATGACTAGTTTGATTCCAGTGAGAAGCATGCATGTCCTACATCTTTAACTTAACTTTCTGTAGGTAGGAGTTGACAGAAGTTGTAATTTTTTCCCCATTGTTCCAAATCAAATATCCAAACCTGTTGCAGAAGCAGCAGAGCAATTGCATTATGCACTGCAAATGGTCTCCTGTCAGAGCATGGTCTCATCATCACAGCTGCAATCCAGTATCTTTCAAAAGGATTGACTAAAATGAAGTCGAATTATTTTACTTAATTTTTCAGTTATTAGATCATGAAAGATAATGAATTAGATTCATGATAGAGAAAATGTGTTTTTTTAACCCTGATATCGATGTGCATGATCTAATGACTAAAAACTTAAGTTGAAATAATTTCGACTTCATTTTAGCCAACTTTTTTCTGAATTCACCAAAAAAAAAAACTCTTTTCTGAAAATAAAAAAATCAATTTTCTTGTTTCATTTATGCTGAGATGCCAAACAGGAGATTCTAAAGGGATAGGCTTAAGACAAGACAATGAATGAGAATAATGTTTTATTCAATGAACATAATGATTTCTGCTCTATTTGTATCGCGGTTCATGAATATTCCTTTATATATAACATCGCAGCCTGCAGGTACAGATGAATCAAGCATGACATCTCTCAGTTTATCTATCATCGTAACATCGAACTACTTTAATTCCCAGGTACTTGGTTTATTGAAAAACATGTTACAATTTTGACATTATTATTTTCGCATTACACGAGTTTTTTTCTTTCTAAAACCCGTTATAGAGAGTTAATTTGCAGCATGGATGATTGATTGATTGGATTGGGTTGTAATATGTAGTTGGCATTGTTAGTTTGTGTTTTTCCTGAAGGGCATAGTTTGAAGGTGTGGATTCTTTGGATCATGACACTGGGAATTGACTGAACTACTGCTAGTTGTAGTTAGGATCCAACAACTGTGTCTGGTTTATATCAATTCACTGCAGCAATCTTATCTCTAGCCAATAGAGAAGTTTGGTGTTTAGTATATGTGTGTATCTTGAGACAAGGATAGTGGGTGTTTGGTTTGGTCTTTGGATGTACAAAAGCTAAGGAGTTGAGTCCAACTAGATACTTACATATCATACTCTCTATCACACACAGTCATACTATATTTATTAACTTAAGGATAGTTTGACAACTTGTAAAATGAATTGCGATTTTCATAATGCTGAAACCGCATTGGAGATAGCTTTAACATTAACGCTACCCACCAAGAATTAAGGAAGTAATCTTGTAATTTTACGTGAAATGTAAGAAGTTTAAAAAAAAAAATAGTAGTTGTTGATGTGAAGAATAACATTTCACTTCACATGATGGAGATAAATCTTATGTGATGAGCAACTGAGTCACATGTAATATGTTGGTGTAATAAAATTAAAACATAAATTGTTACTTATGAAATGCATATTAACAAATGCATCGACGAAATCAGTAATTTTGTTTAGGGGGCAAAAATTAAATTAGGAGCAAACAATTAATGTAAAAAAAAATAGATGGGCAAATATAAAAATTTACAGAGTCAAATAATTACAAGTTTTGAAGGTAATTCATTTCTATGTAGCTCCCATCTCTAAATGACATGCATAGATAATATCATTAGTTGGTATGTAGTTAATACACTCATAGTACAATTTCATATTTATAAGCAGTCTTGTGGAGATATCATCCAATTAGGCATTTGATGAAATGTAAACAATTAAAGTAAATGACCAATTAAACTCAAATTACAGACAAATTTCATTAACCGTCTTTATTTTGACTAACCAAACACGCCCTTAGTATTATTAATTATTTGTTATATGCTTTTTGTTCGGATTCATTTGCCTTTTGTATCAAACTCGACCACTCCAATATCTGTCATCTTACCCGATCGAACCCCGCAAACCCGAACTCGGTTTTATCTTTTATTGCAAGCATTATATCATCCGTCTCTGAATAATAGTGGGTGTTTGGTTTGGTTTGGTATATGGGTGGTGTACAAAAAGTTAAGGAGTTGAGTCCAACTATATATATACATACATATCATCTTGTAATCTATCGCAATGATTATTGGTGTAATGGTTCAGCGTTTTATTATTTGACTAGAAGTTTCGAATTCAAAAGCCTTGAGAATCGATTTTTTTTTTTACTGATAACACTTTGCCCATTACAAGTTGATTCATAACTAGTGCGAACTAAAACTAATTTTTTTTTAAATAGTGTTAAAAAAAAATAATAACTTCATCGCCAACTTTTTTTTCCTCTTACAAACTGATTCAAAGTGTATGAATTAATTTAAGCGTGAAGTAAATATATTACGAATGTTGTTTTCCTAATATGCTTTTAGGAACACCCCGATAGGAAACAAAAAGACAAATGTATGCATGGATGACTTCATTCATTAGTAAGTGGTGATACACTCTTAGTTTAGTTTCATATGAATTAATAAATTGTCTCATAGAGATGTCACCCGTATCAACTTTGAACAATTAAACTCACATTACGCACAAATTACGTCTTTATTTTGGCCAATCAAACACGCCCTTAGATGTATGGAAGATTCTTATCTCGTCTTTTTGTTGGGATGGGATTCATTTGCGTTTTTTATCAAGGTTCCTAACTCAACACTCCAATTTCTATCATGTTCGATCGAACCCCACAAACCCTAATTTGATTCTATCTCTTATATAAATACTGCAAGCATTATATCATCCCTCTTAATTATAGTACCAACAACTCGTAGTCTCGTACATGTTCTGTAACATGAATTATGCCATGTTCCTATGTTTCTATTGGAGACAAAACAGTTACTTGATACAACAATTATTACTCTACATTAAGTTATTTTTAATTGATATTATTTGAATATGCTTCATTAAAGAGTAAAGAATATTACATTTAATTTAGTATACATTTATACTGTGCATTACTATTGTGATCTTGACACATATTCTTTACATTTAATATATTTTTCTATGGTTCACCAATCTCAATAGATTTTTAAAAAGAAAAAAAATACACGAAATTAATTACACGAGTACATGTGCATCAAGATCACATCGATGAAACACGATTTGAGATAAAAAGAACGAGATATAATCTAAATCCGTCAACTCATTATGGTCATAAACTGACTTCTTCATTTTTTTTTTTTTTTTTGATAATCTTCATTTTAATTGATTACATATTTTTATGGCCAATTAATTGATTACATATTGATTGACAAAACACATAAAATTATGTCGCTCTTTATTCTGTTTCCTAATTACTCGAACCGTTACGGAAGAACACAACTACAAGAAGAATCAATGTCGACACGCGCCATGCACGTGGGCGAAATAAGAAAACCAATAATAATAATAATCTCTCAGTCGTATCGTCGTCAGTTAGTCACGGCAGGGCGCGCGGCGGTCGGAACCTTTGTCTGCAAGAACGGCACGTGATCTCCTCGTCCTCCTCCATGCACGTGACCTGCTCCGCCTTGTCAACCTCCTCCCTGGCCATCTCCCACATGTGCCTGGCACGCGCGAACTCCGACTGCGCCAACTCAATCTCCCGCCGCGTCAGCTCACGCACCCGCTCCGCGTACGCTTTCTCAATCGAAGCTAGCCGGATTTGCTCCGACGCGTGCCACTTCAGAGCCTTGACGGAATCGACGGTGCTGCGGTGGTCGACTACTTGATGAGGGGAGCGAAAGGGTCGACCGAGGCTGATGGAGAGCTGGAGGTCCAGGCCGGTGGCGGCGGCTTCGAAGGGATAATCGAAGTTCATGTGGTGGGGTGAAGAGGAAGAGGCTATGGAGTAGTGTGGAGTTGGGAGGAGCTGGAGCTCTCTTTGATGGTGGTGATCTTCTTCCATTGATGAATGAATGGTAGTGAGAGAGAGAGAGAGGTTTGGAAATGGCAGATGGTGATGTCTATATATAATCACCACATGGAGGACCAAATCACCATTTTTGCCTTTCGTATACCCTAAATGCAGTCAACTGAACTGGCCATTATGCCCTTATTGTTGCTATCTTCATTATTATTGAGGTTGAACCGCCGTTTTGGAACCCGGCATTGTTTTTTGGGTCAATTAGCAATTTACTAATTGGAATTTTGAGAAACCGGTTCAGTGTTTATCCTATAATTAGATAATTTCGGGCTTGTGTTTTGAAAAATGATTAGTAGATATTTTAGTACAAAATGTTTGATTAATTTTAGTTTTTGGTGAAATAAGTTTTTTTTTGCATACTTTTGATGCAACTTTTGAAACTTGTATACTTTTTGGTGTATCAGTTAGTCAACTATTAATGTTGAACGATAAATAGTCACGTAATTTGCACATGACTAAGTCTAATTTTTTATTTTATTCAATTTAATCATCCAATTTATATCACTAACTTTCTTTTTTGTATAATTTAGTTTCTAAACATGTTCCAATCGAACTCTTGGTTCGATTGATCTAGTCCGAGTCGAGCTTAGGGATAAGTCCGACCATGGTTATGGTCACCTTACCTAGCTGACTCTAACCATGGTCGGATACAGACATGTGCTCGACTCGAACTATGTCAACTGAGACCTAGACAATTTGTATAGTTTAATTTTTTAGTTGATTTTTCAATTTTTATAGTTTAAATAGTTGAATTTTTGGAGTATTATTATGTTAGATGAACCTTTTTTTTACGATGTTACTTCAAGTTCAATTAGATCTCTTTTGAACTGCATAGTGCATAACATAGAGTTAGCAAATTTTAAGTTTATTTTAGTCCAACTAACAAATTAGTCGGAGAAACGGTTCATCTATTAAATTGTACATGCCTCAAAACTTCAGGTAGCCAGCCGGTTCGTTTCCTGGTCTGCATGGAATTACAGAAAAATATGGAGGGTAGTATGGGAAGCGGGGGACAGTAGTGGGGAACAGTGGAGGGGAAATTCCGTTAAGGGCGAAGAGACAAAGCGAAGCATGGGAGAGGGAGGGGGAAATCGAATAACGGATCGCGTTATTGGGCTTTTTGGGCTCTTCTCTTACATTGCAAAGTGTTTGGATGTATCTTTACGAGTTCTTTATACTTTACACCTATTATATCTATTATTTTTATTATTAATTTTTCAAAAATTATATATATATATTTGGCTAACATAATAGTTTGGTTACTTACATTTGTCAATGTGACCGTTTAGTTCAAACATGTGTTTTTACTTACATGTGTTTGCAAATATGATAGTTTGATTACATTTGATTAAATTTCCAAAATATTCTTTTTCTATTCATTATTTACCATGTTCTTCGTCAAATTCATAAAAAAAATTATAAAAATAAAAAATTTCATATTTTTTAAATCGACACTATGTTCGAATCTTAACCCAAAAAGAGCAGTAGCTGGGTTTGATTGATCCTAACAGTGTTGCTGCTGTTGGCTTCGGTTTGAGTCCAACTGTTGTTGGTGGGTTCAAACTTTAAAAAAAAAATTATAAATAACTTTATAAATTTAATTTGATGTAGAACACAAATACGGTAAAGAACATGAAGAATATGATAGAAACTTGAATTGATTGAATGAAATGTTAAAATGTCATTTTATCATTTAATCACATTTGGTCAAACATAAGTGATTAAATTAAAAAAAGTTTGAAAAATGTACTAAAAAAATGCATATAATGTTCGTATTAAATGAGTAAATCTTTTTTATTGTATTTTTTTTTAAGGAAAATGACTTATAAAACTATTTATAATGTTTTAATTAATTGAACTTTAGTAGTTGTGCGTATTGAGTTTAAATATTTAGTCTTTAGAATTCATATATAACTATAATATTAACCACACATAATCTTTAAGAAGTTAGTTGTTGTCAAAATATAAATTAATATAATAATAATAAAGTCATATTACAATGCGCATTACAACACCTACCAAACACTGTAATCTAACATTACGTTCCACATTACAGCACAACCAAACACTACAATTTAATATTACATTACATAACTCACATTACTTGTAATCTCGCATTTCAAGTAACTTCACATTACGTCCATCCAAACGCCCCGTTAGAGTCGGAAGGAAGGAAGTATGAAGTTTTTTTTTTTTTTTTTTGGAAACAAGTGAAAATGGAAGATTATATTGTGAAGAGTTAGAATAAAGAAGTAGATGTTTAATTGTAATGATATGTTATTTAAATATATGAATTTTTATTTCTTAAACATATCACTAAACCTAGTTTTCTCTTATTTCACTATGAACGGCAATTCTAAACTTTAAAATATACTAAAAAAATCAAATTATTAAAAAGAATTATAGTTTTTTTTTTGTTTCCCGTGAGTGGTCTTATGTGGGCCCTCATCAAGAGGGCAGCACTCGTAGCATGCTGTGTTAGTCATAAATATTTTTCCATTCTCATTGTCACTAACGAGAATTGAACTCCTGACCTCTAGCTAAAGGATGATGCGTTGAACCACCACACCATATTATATGATTGAATTATAGAATTTTAATTAATATATATAGATATATTTGTATTATTTTATATCACACATTGTAACTTTATATATTGTACCCCTTATACTTAAAAGTCACAATTTTTTCTACAGTATTCTAGTTTACAAATATACTAATTTTATATAAAAAAATGCCAAAGTTTTCTAATAATATGTAATTTCATCTATTTTTAAGGGTTAATAACTGAAAAACTGTCCAAGGTTTACCCTATGTTAAAATTAGGTGTCTGAAGTTTGAAATGTTAAAATGGACTGTCCCAAGTTTCATTTATGTTGAAATTTGGTGTCTCGGTGTGATTACTTTAGAGAAGTCAATTCCGACGAAACAGTCTGTCAAATTCGAGCTCTCATACACACTCCCTTCTCGTCATCTTGTCGGGACCGTCACCTAAAAAGTTGGTCACATCCGGGCAAGTAAATCTCGCTCTATTGTCCTTGGAAAATGGCTCTACACCACTCTTCTAGAAACTTTTTTTTTAATGTTCAATTTTTAGGTGAAATTTGACGATTTTGTGAAAAGTAAAGAGTGATGGATTATGAGTGGGTTGGTGGGTTGATGAAAATGATGGAATGAAGATGAAAAGACGCACAAAGACACCAAATTTCAACAAAAATGAAACTTGGGACAGTCCAATTTAACATTTCAAACTTCAGACACCTAATTTTAACATAGGGTAAACCTTGGACAGTTTTTTAGTTATTAACCCTATTTTTAATACTTATACACTTATATAAATAAGCACCTAATAAAAAAAACATCTAAATTCTTTTAATATAAATTATATAACATAAATTTTTACACAAAACTCAAGTTATATATATCTTAAGATAGTTAGTTTTTACTATAAACTCCGTGTAACGCGTTGCGTGAATCTATTTATAATAATAATAATAATAATAATAATAATAATAATAATAATAATAATAATATGTTCGATTAAAATTGTCAGTTTCTATATCTTAGGAGGAAAATGCTATTTTCTTTTCTGTTTTAATTAATAAACCATTTTGTACTATCTTTTAAATTATTATTATTATTATAATTTTAATAATTTCACCAATACAAAAAGACAAGCATGACAATTGACAAGTACTTCCTAAAGTCTTTTTCATATAAATAGAGAATTGTTTTTATGTGCTTTTGGTAAAATATTACAATGATTGACTTTTTCTTTTTATATAATTTGGAGGAAGTGGCGGAGATGGATGCACATAGAAAGAGAGATAGGGGGTGGCTGTATAATAATTACATTCGCACGTGCGTAGATACACATACATAGAGCCCGATCTCCTCCTTTATCCAACAATTTGTCGTACAAAAATAATTTTTATCGCAACATTTGATCACACCAATAATTCTCCTAAGTTGCTTTACAGTTATATATACTAACACCAGATGAAGTTTTAGCATAATATAAATGACTAGTTAAATTTTTTTTTTAAACAAATTGTTAGTTAATTTTTTTTTTGTGATTTGTTCAGTTAAATATTCTATCTAATTTTAATGTATTCATTACTAGCTTGTATGTGATTAAAGAAAAAATAAGAAATTAATCTAAAATAATAGAATTATCTTTAAAGAAAAGAAGACGAATCTTCTATGAGTTCAGACCGGTTCGGCCAGTTCTAGCAATAAAAACAATCCAATCTTGTTTTTATTTCTAAATAAATCTACAAGTTTGATTTTTAACGTTTTTTTTTTTTTTTTTTTTTTTTTTTTTTTCATTCGAACCGACAAACCAGCGTTGATTTTCACAGTTCAACTCGATTCCGACCGCCGGTTCACTCATTAAGCACGATATAGTATGCATTTCGATTGTTTAGTCGTGGACCGATGCTTTGATCAGTTCACGATCAAT
Source organism: Clarkia xantiana subsp. parviflora (assembly GCA_036873135.1). NCBI lineage: Eukaryota > Viridiplantae > Streptophyta > Magnoliopsida > Myrtales > Onagraceae > Clarkia > Clarkia xantiana. The sequence continues at coordinate 4,570,360 of JAPTYO010000014.1, forward strand.
CCGGTCCGACCGTCGATCAAGTTCGGTTTTCAAAACTAGTGTTGATTTATGTCATTCGATCCGACAAACAGCGTTGATTTTCACGGTTCAACTCGATTCTAACCGTTGATTCACTCATTAAGCACGACTTAGTATGCATTTCGATCGTTTAGTCAAACTGGAACTTTGTTTTGACTAGTTCACGATCAATCCGGTCAGACCGCCGGTCAGGTCCGATTTTGAAAACACTTCTAAGCAAAGAGATATCCATATGGATGGGTGTGTGGGGATGAGCTTATGGTGGTAGGGCAAAGAATGTCGGGGAGTAGATGCTAGCTAGAAAGAGAAGAGTGGCAAATGAAATCCCACTTTCTATCTCAGCAAGCACAGCAATGTCCATAACCAATGCGCCCAGTTTGGCACGTGAAAAAGAGCATCTATCTATATTCTATTTAGTGTGTGAGTGAGGAGGCTCAACCTCACTATCTAATCATATCATTTGCCACTTCAACAAACACCTCTTTTCTCCTTCCTCCCTATTGTTTAATAATGTGTTTATCATCGGCAAAACTGTTAATTATGACGTCTAAAAGTGTCAAACTTCGGTACTCATGGGCTCATAAGCACTTCATTCTCAATGCTATTTACTAATCTAATCTAAAAAATTATAATTCTTAAACTAAATCATTTACTAGATTAAATGATCTAAACTCTACATCAATATTATAATTTTTGTTAAAAGACATTCTCCAAACCAAGTAATAATTTTTTTTAATTTTTTTTTATATTATATGTCAAATTTTATTAGGTTTTGCTCATGTTTATTTATTGTTAGACGGTTTCAAATTTTTTTTTTTTATATATAGATAATAGTGGTATGAGTTTCATTTTCACAAAAAAAGGGTTTTTTTTAGTTATTTTCCCTATCATATTATACATTAAACTTGATTAATTTTTATTTACGTTTGTCTATAGTTAGATATTATCAAAAATTTATATCAATAATAATTGTATGAGTTGTTAGAATATAATTACTTCTGAGTTGAATTTCATAAATACAAATGGATTTATCTTGCGCGTGATATTTTTTTATGAAAAATAATGTATAAATTTGTACAAAATGTTTCGATTAATAGAATTTTAATATTAACGTGGATTTAGTTTTAATTTTTTATAGTTTATTTACATTAAACACAAAACATAAAATTTAAGGCAAGTTAGTTTTTCTCAAAATAAATATATGTTTAAATCATATCATATTAAGAAGTATAATAATAATGATAATAATAATAATAATATCACATTGCAAAACATACCAAACATTAACATTAAATTTCAACTAATCTCACATTACAACGACTCTTTATACTATAGATGGAGTCGACTTCACTTGGATCATAGTTGGGGTACAAAAGGGCTAGTCAGCAATTTAGTAGGAGAGGCTCAGACAATTTGCTAGCTCTAACCTACTACAGTTACAAACTATACACTAGTTATGTATACTTTGCTCTTAAATGATGTTGAAAACTTATATGTTCTTTATTATTGTCTTGCTATATTTTTCGTGCAAAAAAAAGAGGTTAGCCTCCAAAATTCAGCTAGCATCCAAAGTTAGGCTACCAAGTAAATAATTAAACCTATACAAAGTACACAAGTGCTTTTGTTTACTTGTCCTAATAGTAATCATGACCACATGCCAACCTCATCTTATTAGTGGAGGAAAAGGGAGCCAAACGCATAATAAAGGAAACCCAAACTAAAGTACATGTGAATTTCCATCATCCAAACATGTCATTTCCCGCTATAATCGGACGGGTCGGTCATCGACCAACTTACAACTCTTCTTTTGCGATTCAACTACAAAATTCAAGAAACAAACCACAACATGCTTTGTATGTTCTGTTGTCACTCTCTTCTAGACCCGAAAATTTACTGTCTATAAGGCACACCAAATCTGTTTAAAAAGAAAGTTAAGTGATAAATGGACCGACCTTAAGCAGCATTAAGAGCTTCAAGTTGCTTCCTAAGTTCATCGAGATCATCAGCAGCCGTATCAGCTGTTTCTGAAGGAGGTAACTTCTGCATCTCGTCGGCACTGGGGAGTTCACGAGTTAGTCCTTCCGGAAGAGCATCTGTATTGACATGACAGAAGACCATTCTTCATTTGTTAAAAAACATAAACAAAGGGAAGTAGCTGAAATGCTATGCTAGTGAAGAAACCTTATTTTGATTCTTAGCCAAAAAAAGAAAACAAAGAAGAAACCTTATTTACTCAGTTAATAACCACTGAACTTAATGTTAGTTATACATGACATAAATATATGCCTAGTACTATGTTGCCACTAGCTCCTACAGACCAGAAAGTTCATATGAGGAAGAAATTAACCCATGAAACGGAAGATGCAGAAGGTTTAGTATTATCCGGGTCAAGAAAAAAAAAACAAAGTTATCCAACAAATTAGGTAGAAGTAGAAGTAGAACAGTGAAATACCTGTATATGGAATATAAACAATCGCTACCATTTCAGAGGGACCTCACACACAATGATTCGATAAACTCCGGAATAGATCAAGTTATAAGGTCGGGAAAAACAAAAAATAAACAAAAACCTTGATCTTATTACTACATTGCAAAAATCTATATGCTCTGTGAAGTGTGAACTTTGGAAATTTTAACCCAAAAAAGAAACTTTGGAAAGGAAGCAGCATAAGAATGTCCTTGGAAAGCAAAACTACCTGAACTAGAAGCATGCTTGTCATCCACTTCATCGTCATCAACAACACTGAAACACCATATTGAGAGTCAATATACAATAAGCATGTGCATCTAATATCTACACTGGAGAACATCAAGGTACTTTAATCTTGCCGATAACATATATGCATTAAAGAGTTCATACCTCTCACATGTCTGTCTCACACCATCAATTAATTACCCATATCAACTTTTTGGGGGGAATTAAAGCAATTATTGTGTAATGAGTAATCTTATCGGAAGATTACCTTATGTTCCATTCATTATCATCATGAAGTGGGCCCTCTATAACTGGCAAGGTTTCAGCTTCCAATTTCGCTTTAGCTGCATCTCTAGCTGGCTTTGCAAGAAGATATTCTTTCTGCACAGGAGATAGATACAACACCATTAGGTACCTGATGATGCATATTTCAGATTCACATTTCACACTGTAGGTTAACGGTTGGTTTAGTCACCTGACATTCCAAACATGCTGCATTTGAACATTGAGGGTTGGGCCTCATTTCCATCGTTGGAAAGAAGTCTTTAAGAGAATTGTACCCCTGCAACCACAAGTGCTCTTCGTCAATTTCAAAAAACAATCAAAACACAGCCATAAAGATGTCAAACTTACTATAAGAACAGAAAATACTAATAGAGTAACAAGACATGCAAGTCAGATAGAATAAGTTGAGAATACCAAATATGGTGAAACATTCCCAAATTGCAGCAAAAATTTCAATGTATTTTGAACAAGCAGCCCTGCTACAACTCCCTGGAGATAAATCACGTCATCAGACATTAAATAAGTTGAAGAGGATAGTGTACAGTACAGTCTGTCAACATTATATTTCACCTATCTGCAAAGTCAATTCTTGCTGATGAGGAATTAACTAACGACATGTTTAGATGATAAATCATATTTCCAGTCTATAAATGTAACCTCGAAACACTAAATCATGCAAGAAATTGAATAAATACCGGATAGAACTTGTGCAATACACTGAATATACATATGTGAAAATTGATGTGAGAAAAAGCATCAATCACCATGGTAGTAGGCAAAGATGCAGCACAGACTCCTTCTCGCTTTAGAGTACGTTCATCAACTCCAGATGCCACAACCTGAGAAAAGTAGTTGATGACATTGGCATTTTACATTTTCTGATATAACAGGCTTAGATTATTGTTTTAGTGATTACCTAGAAAATGTCAACTCTATGCATTAGTACTATAAAATAAACAATCCCTCCCTGATTTACAATGTGAAGGATAATATACATTTTAGCAGAGCTTTACATTCAGAGCCATTCTAGATTCACAGAATGCAAATGAACCTACCAAGGGCGGTGCACATGCAAAACAAGCAGTCTCTCCAGGAATCAACAGCTGTATATGACCTGAAACAGCATCCTCAGAGACACCTGGCAATAACATTTCAAGTGAATTTCCACTGAAATTTCATTCATAACCAAAGTAGATCTGGAAGGTTGCTCCTAAACAGTTTGAAACATTAGAGCCGTAATTGGTGATTATTTCTACGTGGATTAGTTCCAAAACTTCAAATACTAATCTGTTTGAGTAGGTCTGGAAATTGCACATTGCCACAAAGGTAGAGAAACAAATTCTGCATTCAGAAGTTCCTAATGCAGATCTTTTTCTTAAGTGAAGTTCCCTTCATGCAAACTAGATATCTTGGACTGAACATAACTCATAAGATGACTATCAACAAAATTATAAATATGTACCTGATTCCATCCACGTCTGATTCAGTTCATTACAGGCCTGAATAAGCATAAAAAGCACAACAAGATAGGATTACGTTGCATACTTCCCAATCAAGAAAGTTATTTTTGTTTTCTTCAACACTACCAATGTTCCAATATGGTGCACACAGTTACAAAAGATAGCAAAGTAATTTTTGAATTTTGATTAATTATGACAGATGCTCCACTGAAATAATTTTCTTGCAGCACCATATCATTTATTAAACACCAGGATAAAGCTTACACCTGAGATTTGTTTTACCTGGTTAACAACCATTCTCGCTTCATAGTTATCTACACAACTTAAAACAAGATCCACTCCACTGCCTTCTTTCTCTTGGCGAAAGGATTTATTTTTCAAACTTGACATGAAGGTCTCAAAGCCTTGCACTGTTGTGATGTTCAGAGTGTAACTCTGCATCAGAAAATAGATTAGCAAATATGGAAAAGCTGAAACTCGGTCCAAGTTGGAAGCTTGCTGACTAGGGTTGGCAGCTAAATAATACAAAATTATTAATGATAAATTATGAGACACCAGGGTACTAAAATTCTATTCTGCAGAAATACTTACTTCAAGGACAACATCAGGATTTATGTCTGAGAGAGTCTGAACAGCAGCATCAGTCTTGGTCATTCCAGCCTAGACAAATATAAATATAAGCCTCGAGTAATAGATAAAATACACTGCAGTAGATGGAGAACAATCATTTTGTAGAATGAAATTCCGGAAGATGATACTCCCGTCAAGTTTTGGGTCATGCACCATTTTAGTACATGCCATTCTAATGCACCCAACACTGGACAAGATTTTAGGTTATAAAGTGAAACATAAAAGAAAATTATTAAAATACCTGCTCAGGGCGAAAGAACAACCGGTTCATGTTTGCTAATTCAACTTTGTCATAATCATACAATAGAAGGCGGCCTATGCCACACCTTGTCAGCATCTCAGCTGCAACACTGCCTACACCACCAATTCCCTAGGCAATCATGAAAATACCAAGGAAAGAAATATCAACGTTAATAAACTAAGATATTGCATATCTGAAATCAATCTGACAAATCTTGAAATGAAAATGGCTAATAGTTGAGACTGAGAAGGCAACCCTACTACTAAAACATCTTTAGTTTGGAGCTTTACTAGCATGGAAGATAATGTAAAACCGTGACGTGTATGTTCCATTTATGATCTTTACAGGAGACGAAAAGTTTCACCATTGAAACCTCAATACCTATTCTAACCATGGTACAAATTAGCAATCTTTCTATCTTTCTCAATATGCAACCAGAACAATAAAATTGTTGGAATAATATAAACATAGGAGGAGATAAGATGAAAATACCAAGGAAAGAAATATCAACGTTAATAAACTAAGATATTGCATATCTGAAATCAATCTGACAAATCTTGAAATGAAAATGGCTAATAGTTGAGACTGAGAAGGCAACCCTACTACTAAATCATCTTTAGTTTGGAGCTTTACTAGCATGGAAGATAATGTAAAACCGTGACGTGTATGTTCCATTTATGATCTTTACAGGAGACGAAAAGTTTCACCATTGAAACCTCAATACCTATTCTAACCATGGTACAAATTAGCAATCTTTCTATCTTTCTCAATATGCAACCAGAACAATAAAATTGTTGGAATAATATAAACATAGGAGGAGATAAGTACAGACAACTATAGCAACGGAGTAGTCCCGGATTCTTTCATAGTTATGCACAATCCCCATTCTCTGTAGTGCCATAAGCCTGCTGTAAGGGTTGCTATCTACAACCTCAGCACTCATATCCTGACATTATAGTGAAGAAACTACATCAAATATTTTTTGTTCCAAACAAACCATGCTGCAAACTGCAACTGGTAAAACATATCATATTATCATATGGTTAAGGTCGACGATCGAACCTTGACTTTCGGTCGCCTAACTGTTGAAGATTTCGCTAAATCTGTAAGACGCTTTACATGTATCTGAACCTGTAAAGCAAAGTACAAGAACAATTGGCAACATTGCTTTTAGGCAATTACAAGTTAAGCTTTGAGAGCAAAGGAGCATCTTCTATGCCTCTCTACTAATCCACTCACTGCCAGATATGGAGGGAATTTATCCATCAATCAAATCATGAATCGTATGATTATGAACCTACAATGGTCACCAGACATTCCAGGGAAAATTCTAGCTCGAATTTCTGTACCTAGTAGAAATGGCATTTATATATTCATGTTGATCGATGATTGACACTGATCTTCAACGTGCAAAATGATACGCTATTACACATGCAAAAGCAAACACTAAGGCAACGAGGCCAACGACTGTGATCTAATAGCTGGAGCTCCATGGCCGGTATACTGAGCTACATCGTCAATTTACTTGGCGGGACCAGAATGCAGCAGAAACAAGAGCATTGGATGCAAGTCAATATGATCATTTACCTTGTCGATCGCAGAAGTATGAGATAGATCAGAGAGTGATCGCTTGAGAGATTCGAGCTCGTCATGTATCTCCTTCAATTCAACCTCCATTGAATCTGAATGGAGTCAATGGAAAACTGAGAATTTGGTCCGAGAAGAGACCGCCAATTCCTTCTCCTGCAGTCCAGTCTACAGGCGAATCTCTACCGGAAAAATTGAGAGCGGAAATGAAAGAAAAGAACGCTCCCAATCTAAGACAAGTATCCGAAATTGCAGGACGAGGCTACAGTACTTGCGTGGTATCATACTTTCTAAGAAGATAATATTATTTTACTGTAAATATTTTGAATTAAAACAAAGATCAAATTATCTCCATATTTTCTAAACGGGACAATCCGGACATACAATATGTCTCTTCAATTTATTAATTACAATAAGCATAAATAGAATTCACATTTAACCATGTACAATTTAAGTACTAGCAACAAAGATTCTTTCATAGCATAGCTAAATGAAGCAACAAAGACACGACTTTGATCATTCACATTGTTTAAAGAATATTATTTAATGTATATTAATTTAAAACGAATCAAGTACAAAAAATAGATTACCACAAAAACCAGTTCTTTTAGAACCTTAGAAACATGGATTTTATTATTATTATTATTATTATTTTTTTTTTTTATCAAAACTACTATTTCAACAATCAATCAAATAAAAAACTAATAAATTATTCATAATTATACTAGGATTTTTTTGGGCATAATATACTAGGATATTTCGAGTAAGGCTTTCCAGCCCAATACATTTTATTTTGTACGGGAAGTGACTAGCATCGCAATACAAACAATATGTTGTGAGTTTGTGACCCTCGTGGGTTTATACTTTATTTTATATTTATATTTTAATAGTTTTATGATTTATGTAAATTTAAGATTCTTCCTTAAGCCTCATTAAAATATATGAATAGTTTGACTTAGATTGTTAAAATTGGACAAACAGTTTGACCGGTGAATTCTATAGGGTTCAAATTGTAGTTTAAATAATTCTATAGTTTATGTATTTTACAGGTTGTTTCTTTAAAACCCTATTATAATCGGTGAAGCTTATAGGGCTAAAATTGAACATATAGTTTGGCATAGTGAATCCTAGATGACTAAAATTGTGATTTAGTAATTTTAGAGTTCGTGTAGTTTTATGTTTTTTTTCCCTTTTAAAAGCCTATTCGAATGGCTGAACGGTTTGGTAGGTGAAACTAAACAACTAAAATTGGACAGGAAAAAAACATAATTTTAGCCTTCTGGATTCACCTCGCCTAACTATTTGTCCAATTTTACCTATATAATATTCATTATGCCAGTTCACTTATTTTAATAAGGTTTAAGAAAAAAAAATCGTAAAACTACGTAAGCCCTAAAATTATTCAAATAAAGAATTAAATTAAATTAAGTACAACCCCACACGGGGCACAACACTCGTAGCATGTTTGATCCACACCTAAACTAATCTTCACTTGCACCATCAGATCAACTCCTAAAATGTAAAGTAACGTAATACCTTTCAAGTATTATGATCACTAGTGGGGTTTGAAGTCTAACCTCTGATTAAAAGAAGGTTGAACCACTATGTTATCAGTTTTGTGTTTGAGAATTTGAATGTTAAAATAGTATTTTTAGTGAAAAAAATTATTTTCTTCGGGAATTAAGGTAGACTAATGTAATAATTAGTAATAGGGGTAACTGGCTAGATGCACCACTATGCTTTGACCATGTTGTCAAATGCACCATATTGTTTTCTTGTGTTTTCAAATGCATCATTATGTTTTTAAAATGTTGTCAGATGCATCGTTATGCTAGTTCACCGTTAAATATTATGTAACAAGTGATTAATATCACATGATACTAAAGTGAAATATATTTGATTTTTGGTAATATTTTTAATAGTATCAATTTAAAATTTATTTCAGAATTTTTAAAATTTTCTTAACTATTTGTAAAAAAATGGATTTTTTTTTGGCCTATTTTTAGTAAATTTGAGTTTATTAGCTATTTTTTATTATTTTAATTTTCATGCGACATTATCATAGTTTTGTTATTAGTTTCACGTCATGAATATATGACTCGACAACATTTTTAAACTAAAATTTAAAAGTAGATTGATATAGTAGTGTATTAGCAGTATTTTAAATATAGCGGTGCACCGAGCAATATATAGAGTTTTTATATATACGATGCATTGAGCAACATAGTAAAAGATAGTGGTCCTTTTAATTAATTAATCTAGTTAATAACAAAAACCACTTCAGCTTAATAGTATAGATAATATAATAATTAATTAATAATAATAAAATAAAAAGTGGAGGTTTAGTTGATTGGTCCGCCATAGAGAGAGTGAGAGAGCGATCGATAGCACACTTCTCCAGCCGAAGATGATAAACGACGACGGCGAATTGCCTGGGGATCACGGCGGCGCCGATCAAAATTTCCATAACCAAGGCGACCAGTCCCAAGAATGGGAAACCATGGCTCAGGCTTGGCTCCGTGCCTTCCCGGAGGCCAGGGTTGTCAGCGCCATCGAGGTTGAAGGCTGGGTGGACGTGAACCGGGACTGCGTTCCCTCCGAGCTCAAGTCCATGGAGCGCGACGAGCTCATCGAGAAGCTCCTCTCCATTCAGAACTTCCTCAGATTACCGACTCAACCACAAGGAGTTCGATTTTTCTCTGCCATTCTCTGTTTTTTTTTAATCTAATTTTTACTTTATTTGAAGCTTGATTTTGCATAAGAAGTAATTGCAGTATCATCTTGACTAGAACAGGTAGCAGTAATTGTAATTGATTAGAAGAGTTACAAATGCTGAATATGATTTATTAGGAAAGTGATAATTGATTAATTATGCAGAGTAACTTTACAAATCTGGGGGCGTTTTGCTAGACTGTGGGAAATAGTCAGGCTGAAAGCTTCGACCTGACTTACCCTTGTTATTGGAAAAAAAAAAAAAACTTACAAATTCATTAATGCATTGTTAAATGTGGCATAATCAGAAATTAGAACAAGCCTTATAAATCAAATTGATTGGATTGTTACACCTCTTACGTGGTGTACCTGTTACACACAAGACTATATTGTTAAGAGGATACCAAATAGGAGTTTTCATTATATATAGCTCTGTCAAGACTGAGATTGAATGTTCAAGCCACCATGGGTTCTAGGGAAATGGTAGAAAAAAAAGGGTTTTTCTTCTCTAGGAAATTTTGCCCTGTTCATAGCTTTATTCATTTTGAAAAAAGAGAGAGTTTTATGTGTTATTTTGCTTGTCTTTCTGTCAGGAAAAGGAGGACCTCTCTCAGGAAAAGGAAGATGTCAGTCAGGAAAAGGAGGACTTTCCAGATCATGAAATGGAAGATCTCACTCAGGATAAAGAAGATCCGCTTCATACGAATCCGTATTATCAGTTTCAGCGCACTGATCAGTGGCGTCCGGTTTATGTTTGGTTGGAATCCCTGAAAACTGATATTGTTGTGAATACACAAGATATTGCTGATTGGTTGGCAAGCAATCCAGAAATTCGGGATCGGCTCTGCTCCAAACATTCTCGGTATCACCTGACGCACTACATAAAGAAGTGCCACATAAAGATTCTAAAGAGAAAGGAAAAGAAGAAGGTATCATTTTATCAGAACTCTTTATAGCTCTTCAATTGCATGATCCGTGGTAGTAGAACATCCTAGTTTAAGAAAAAAATGACTCGGTAGTATCTTTTCAATTGGAAAAACTGTACTGTTATATGATGATTGAGCCCCACATGAGTCGGATATCAGTTAGGCTCTTCAATCACATGATCCGTGGACTGTGGTAGGAGAACATCGCAGTTTGAGAAAAAATGACTCCGTCTTATGTTTTCAATTGGAAAACTGTATTGCATTGTGATGATTGAATCCAACTTAAGTCTGATATCAATTAGACAAATTAAATTAGCCACTGTTTTTCTGGATAACCAATCATACTGTAAGAGGGCAAAAAAGTTTGTTTGAAAGTGTATGCATGGGAAATTCATTAGAAGTTGGGGATTCTATCCCCTAAATGATAGGTTTGTCATATATTTTTGAAAGTTCAATAGTACTATTGATTATTAGTGGTGCCTTTGCTGAGTTTACAGTGTTGCAGTATGTAAAATTATTGTTTTTGTTTAATTATTATATCTCTGGACAGATATCAGATGTCCCGCTCGATAATCATTCCAAGGATGCCAACAGAAGCTTAATTCCACATCAATCTGTGCACATTCCCTGTAAGACTACTTCTTCCAACATCTTTCTATCTCCGTCTCATAATGAATGGTCTCTTGCATTCTATGTGGATCATTTGATTGAATCACATTTAATTACCCCTTTGATCTCTCGATTGTTGTTTCAAGATTGAACAATAGGGAGATTGACGAAGGAATCACAACTATTAACAGACACCTCTTTCTTCTTTTAGTATGCAATATCTGCAAATTTGTGTTGCCTGCTGACTAACCATTTTAGGTTTTCATTTTCTTGACATCTTAGCTTCTTTCTTTGTCAATTCTAGTAGTGATTCGATTTAACTGTAGATTTTTTGCTTATATCCATTGCAGACAATCCCGCGAACAGTGTACCTAAAGAGAGTGATCTTTATGGGGCAAAACGAGAGGAAGCAAAGCGGAAATATGACATGCAAGTTTCTTTAACTTGTAGTTGTACTATAGAATGCAATGCTGTAATTCATTTGCCTTTTCCTATTTTTCTAACTCTCTGAATGTTTGCTTCAGTTTGTTGGCTCTGGAGAAGCAACTGCAGACCCTTTTCCCAAAGAACTAAGATTTGGAGATCCAAAGCTCGCCAACTTCAGCGCAGTGTACAAGCAACTAGTGCTTTCTGCCTTAGTGTGCATGCTGCTTTTTATGCTTTGTAGTGTATGACTGTCATATTTTGGTAGCAGTATGGTTTTTTCCACATCCCTTTTTCAATGTTGGGAATACATTGTGGGAATTGTCATCCACCTGAGGTACTATGCATCTGAAGGTTATTTATATACAGTGCGTGTCGGTCTATGCAGTCAATTCTCGCATGAGTTTGATATTTACAAGGGTTAATAACTAATAACTGTATGAGGTTTGACCCATGTTGAAATCTGGTGTCCGTTGTTAAAATTACTGTCCCAGATTTGGTGTTTGTTGAAATTTGGTGTCTCCGTCTAATTTCGGTGTTAAGTCTAACGGAAATGTATCACGTGACCGTCACGTGAGCTCGATAAAATGAATATTCCAAAAATGCCCGTTTGTGAAAAATCTGAGCTTCTGTAACCTAGCGAATTGGTGAAATTGCCCCTCCTAGCTAAATCAACAACTATAGGGTTTTTGGGGTGGCCGGGCGGAGTTGGGTGGTGGCCGACCAGAGTTGGGTGGTGGTTGTTTTAATTTGAATCTAGGGTAATTTTATCACTTCATATTTGGTAGAAAGTGCAATTTCGACTTTTCGCAACATTCTGTCAAATTAACAGCAATTTTGGATGGAAAACCAAATTTCAAAAAAGTCCAAACCTTAGACAATCAATTTCAACACTTTAAAGTTCAGATATCAAATTTCAACTTTGGCCAAACCTCGGACAGTTTATTAGTTATTAACCCTATTTACAAAAAAAGAAATTGATGTCATGTTCTTTTTGTCCAATGGTTAGTTTATTAGTTATTAACCCTATTTTTACAAAAAAAAGAAATTGATGTCATGTTCTTTTTGTCCAACGGTTATAGGGAACCATTAGGAGAACAAAGTAGCATGTTTGCTCCATACCTAGATTAATTTTAACTCGCTCGAGTTAGACCGTAATAAATTATCTGCTGACGATCGATGAATATTTTTACATGATATATGGTTTAGGACACCATATCATGTCAAGACAAAAACGTCACTATTTTGTGGTTTCTTCAGGATTGAAGTGACCATGTCATTGTTTCTTCAGCATGCAGCTAGATGTGTAAAGAAACAAGAGAAGAAACTCCACCAAGGTTTCAATTTCTGAATGCAAAAGAGATGATGGTAATAATAAGACGTGGTCCAGCCAAAAAAGAATAGCTGCGAAATAGGTCCCAACATTTATGGTACATAAACAAATAGTATCTTCTTGAAACATCATAAGAAAAGTCATTACAAAGAGTGGAGAACCAGATTTGATCAATTCTTACAACATAAATTGACACCCACAAATCCGTTCTTCAAAGAGGACAAGGAAAGATGATACTATTTGGGAAGCAAAAGCCCTCCAAATAAGACTCATCAGTTGTACACCATGTACTTAGGTGTTGCACTGAACTTCTGGTACCCTTTGATGACTTTGTTCACAGCATCAAGAAAGTCTTTCTCGGTCACTGTCTTCCTCCGAGCCCGGATTGCATACATTCCAGCTTCTGTGCATACACTCCTGATATCCGCACCTGCCCCCATCATAAATCAATTTTGTGTCAAAAGAATCCTAAAAGCTTCACCAAATTCTAATTAAACACACTATGGTAGCAGATAATAAGGCAAGTCCTAGAAACTCAAAAGCCAAAATTCAATCAACTGTTCAAATTTCAAGTATGAGTTGAACAAAGCAATTTACAGAAAACTGATACAGGTCAAAACTTGATACCTTCTAGTGGTTTCAATCATGTCAATAACGTGAGGAAATTTGCATTGTTCATTGGTATACAAGTGAATAAGAGAGATGAACTACAGAGCCTATTGTTCTTACCTGTAGAATTTGGGCAAAGACGAGCAAGAAGTTCAAATCGAATGTCTCTTTCACAGTTCATTGTTCTGGTATGAATCTTGAAGATCTGTGTCCTGCTCTCCAGGTCTGGTAGACCGAATTCAACCTTCCTATCCAATCGTCCAGGACGTAGCAATGCAGGGTCCAGGGTATCGGGCCTGTAACCAAGACAAACCGTGAGTGTCAAAACATTTGACTAATTCAAATAGATGAATCTACATATTAGAAGATTCAATATTATCTTTTAGGCATAGGTTGGTTATTGATACCTGTTTGTGGCCATGAGAACTTTGATGTTCCCACGGGCATCGAAACCATCAAGCTGGTTGACTATTTCAAGCATGGTTCTTTGAACTTCGTTGTCCCCACCAACGCCATCGTCAAAGCGAGCACCACCAATGGCATCAACTTCATCGAAAAATATAATACAAGCCTTCTTTGACCGTGCCATCTGCAGAATGATAACATTCATTTCAAGAAACATACATTAAATTAAAAACATATAATCAAACAACTATGGTTCTCAAAAAAAAAAAAATCAGAATAACTGAATTATGACTCATTACCTGAAACAACTCCCGAACCATTCTAGCACCCTCACCAACATATTTCTGAACAAGCTCGCTTCCAATAACACGAATAAAGCATGCATCAGTTCGATTAGCTACTGCTCTAGCCAAAAGCGTTTTTCCTGTCCCTGGTGGACCATAGCAGAGGACACCCTTGGGCGGATCAATTCCAAGTTTCACAAATTTCTCTGGGTGAAGCATAGGCAATTCAACTACCTGAAAGGGGAGAACATAAATGAAGGCAGTACATATAAGAGATTAGCATCAGAAACAAAGATTATACCTTAAATATATATTCATGTGGTGATTATGCCATGCATAAAAGTGTGAGTGCAAGCTAAGCCATACTTTGAAATGGCTCATGATTCAAACTATTATATTCTAGCCCAAGGAAAACCACTTACCTCACGCATCTTTTCTATTTGCTCCTTACACCCTCCAACATCATTATAAGTGACATCAGGTTTTTCTTCCACAGTCATCATAGTCACACTAGGATCGATTTTTGGAGGCAGTGGAATTTGAATCTGATATTTGTTCCGGTCAACACTGCAATTGTATGATAAAGTTTCAAGCGTCAAGAAGTGATAACACAACAAAACAAGTGATTTTTTATGCATACGGTTAAAGTAGGAAATCTACTCATGTCAACATCACAAATGACTAAAATAATGCCGTTGTTAAATATCAAGATATGCCAACATCATAACCATAAGATTTTCAAAGTATATGGTGATCTTTGAGGGAGCAGTAATAGTATATGAGTTGACATACCCCACACGCATGCCTTCTTCGATATCAGTAGGTGAAACTTTGTCGCCCAGCCCAACAACAAACTGTTACAAACAAAAACAATATGACTTATACAAATTTTCTCTCGCATAAGAGGCAAACTATGTACAAAAGGAAAATAATGTGAGCATACCTTGGCAATTTGTTTCACATTTATCACATATTTCGCATCTTCTGTATTTGGATTGATAATCTTTGTACATCTTGCCACCTAGTAACAGGAGAAACCATTTCAGCAACAGGCAGCAAGAAAATAGGTAGCATAGAACATTTTGAGGAAACACACCTGAAGAGGTTGCTCCTCTTGCATCATTTGCTTATCCGAAACAAGATCCCATTGGCTGGGAGCAGCTAGACCAGTATCTGACTCCTTGATACCTACAACATTAAAAAAGATCGCAATCACAATCAGGAGAAGGAAAAGGTTATGGATTATATAAACCCACAATAAAGAAGTGGGGCATTAGGCAAGGAGAACTATCACAATATGCTCTTAGTTACCCTTTATCATGTGAAAAAAGAGATATAATAGCACATTTTCCCCATCCTACAACTAGTTTTGGGAAAGATAGAATAAGAAATTTGGTTAATCATCCCTTTATAATGCATGTCAATTTGCTACATAATATATATATATATCATTTTGAGAGATCAAGCTCCCATACTGGGCTCTCCATGATGCTAATAGTCTCAAACTCATTAACATATTCATCACTCCTTAAAAAAACTACAATAATCATCCCAGCGAGCAGCAAAAAAGAGGCAAGGTATAAAACTTACCACATAGATCATTAACTTTCTTAGCCATCTCCTTGATTTCCTTCTCTGCTTTCTTTATGCTATTTGAATAAGGTCCCAGACCCTGCATATATAATAAAACGTGTCAAAGCAGATACTGGGTACATACATCGAAAAGTAAACTAGTAAGTAGTAACAACCACGGATTTGTAGCTGAAAAAAGAAAACCTGGCGAAACCAAGCATCGGCAGGAAGTAAAAGAGTACGCAATTCAACTCAAGTAAGCTAGTAGTTCATCCAACCACGTAATCATAGCTCAGAGAAGCATACTTGGCAAAAACCAAGCATTCACTAGAGTAAACAACAGAGAGTACGAATTTCAACTCAATAACTTTCTATTTTTTTTAACCTAAGGGAACTGAATTGGTCAATTAACACATCCGACGCCAAAAATTCACACAGATCCAGTACAGCATGAGCGCCAATCAAACTTAAAAGCAGAGGAGACCAAATGGGAAGCAGCAGTAGCAGCGTAAAACAAACAAATTGCATACCGCAGAATGATTAGGTTAACACAAACAGCGATGAGAAACCTACATATGTTTTGAGTAGCGCGATATCGTCTTCATCGAGAGGGCGAGGATTCTTCTCGTCCTTGATATCATCCTCAGCTTCCCTCGCCATTGTTCGAGATCAAATTTGGCTCTCCTTGGAATCGGAGATGATGAATCGGAGTGAATAAAAGGTTTCTTGCAGTAGAGGGCAGAAGAGGAGCAGTAGTCGCCTATTCGGTTTGTGTAACTAAGATATAATTAACAGGGTTGCAGTCCAGCTCTTATACAGAGACTACAAGAACTTGGACTACTTCTCTATTATCTGTAGATATCTTCTTCTCTATATGAAATTCTTTCGGCGGGCTCAATGGGCTTATTTGGGCTTGGTACAATGGGTTTCTTTAGTCTTTCAACGGGCTGTGGAGTAGCCAACCCTCCTTTTAATAATATAATAATAATAATCTTCACCAAATAATAATAATAATAATAATAATATATCTCTATTAATTAATTTATAAAAGAACATTGACACGTGCTTTGCTACATTTTTACTCATATAAAAATTTAATTTGAAATTATTGTTAAATTGTGAACTCATTTTTAAAATGAAAAAGTAGGTTAAACTTATAATATGTTTGTAAAATAGTTTTTTTTGTATCAATATATTTAAAAATGTATCATATGTTTCAACATGACGGTAAGTAATATTTTCGTCAATTTTACACTTTAATTTTTTGTTAAATTACAAAAGTAATCAAATTTTTTTTAATATAAGAAAAAAGCTCTAATGATTAACATAGGTTTTATTCATAAATGAGATGTGTCCGATTAATTAAATCTCCGTTTCAATTTTTATGATTTCTCTTAATAAGAAGATTTTACATTGGTTAAAAAAAAAAGGACGAAGCTACTAAGGATGAATGGGCAAATTACCTCTCTCAACTTTTAGCAAAAATTTAATTTTGACTTTAAAATTTATATTTTTTTTTCTCAATTTTCTCCTTTAAAATTATACATTTGGCATCCTAAGCTTTTTAACATTTATTGTTTGCCCTTAGTTCAATTCACGCACCCTAACAAAATTATTGGCTTCGCCCCTACTAATAATACAATTGAGTCCAACGTGCCTCAACCAATTGTGGGTCAATTGATTATTCGATTTACTTTATTTAGGATTAATATAAATTCTTATGACTAAATGTTTTTTTTTTCCACATAACATGAATAAATGTTGATATTTGGAAAATTACTTGTTTAATTTTGTTAATTTGAAAGGTATTTAACGATAATTTTGGTGCAATACGTTTGAAATTTATACTTTTGGTACATTTATTTGTCACATGACTATTTAATGGTCAACATTAACAATTGACTACGGATGCACCAAACGTGTACAATTCAAAATGTATTGAACCAAAAGTATGCAAAAAAAAAAAAAAAACAAACAAACAAATTGTTGCACCAAAGTCAACATTAGTCAAACATATTATACCAAAAGACATATTATCACATATTTTATTATCCAATATTCTTGGAAAATTATTCGTTTTTCTAGCATTTTAATTCCTTATGGAATTTTATTGTTGATTCCACTATCAGTGGATATAAGTGATTGATATCATGATAAACATATTACAACTTTTTCTTTTTTTGCCAATAGTAATGAATGGACTAGTAGTGGCGACCCTAGACCCATCTCACTACGTAATGTTCGAGCTCTCCTGCTTACGGTATGAGTTTTTCCGACCAGACTTAGCGAGCAACCAGCGCACGTGCTGATTTCGTCAACGTAGCCCCACTAACAACCTAGTATAGTCAAGAGGTCGGTCTGTGCCCAGTTCTATTCGCCTCCTTATATGCCTAACGCGGTGTATGGACCAGGCGGTACCTGATATTTTTTAAACTAGTCGCCGCGAGGTGACGCCTCTGAGGAAATACAAACCTTTAAGACCTTCTTATGTATTGTCAATGTAACGATGTATTTAGAGGTGAACTCTACCAAATGATCCGTATAATTATTTACAGAAATTTTGAAAACCTTGCTTTCGTCACATTTTTCAGGTTAATAATTCACATGTTGGCTCATTTCCCTTAAAATTATTTATATGATTCCCTGATCGGAATCAAGTTCGTTGAGATACGATGTAGTCTGAAATCAAATCAAATATATTAAAGAGTTAAAGATTACTTTCTTAGGCCAAATATATTAAATACATGGGTTTAGGAAATGACGACATGATGATAACACCAGAAGATTCCAAAATTTATCAATCACTTTTGTTTTTACGTCCAACAGTAGTCCCGTCTCCGGTCATCTAGGGTCAGCTGAAGTCGATTCCGTCGAGGAGGGAGACTCTCTCTCTCTCTCTCTCTCTCTCTCTACATCATACAACCATCTCGTCAACTACGAATATAGAATCATCCTAGGGAATCATTCATTCGGCTGCCAAAGTTTCCACATTTTATACGACAACCAGCCACACAATTACTGACTATATCGAATTTCACTCCATTGGAGCGAGCTATGGAATTGGAGGCGAGCTTGAGCTTCCGCTACCTCCTCAAGGCTTCTGTAATCGTTTCTCTTCTCTGTATTGCGCATTCGCTGAGCTTTCCTGTAGCCGACGTTCATGGATCCGGCGATCAACCACTGGCTAAGATTGCAATCCGGAAAACCATCCTTGCATTTCACGAGTTCGCTTCTGTTTCTGCGTCGCCTCTTCTTCTTGGCTTGAAGGTAGTACTATTTACTTTATCTGCTTCTGCAAGTGGTAGCAGAATGTTGTTTGGTAGCACTATTGAGTTCAAATTTGGTACCTTCTGTTATTCTATATTTAGAATTTGGCTATTAGTATTTTCTTTTCTTTTTTCCATGCTCTAGTCGATCTGGTTCTTAAAGTTGCTGTGCGTATAGTTGATTTGTGGATAATAGGATGAAGTACATTTTTTTCTTCTTCTTGTTTTTACTTTTTCCCATTAGTAATGATTCCATGAACATTTTTGCAAAAATTATAGGGAGAGGATACTGAATGGGTCAGTGTGGAGATTGGATATCATAGTCCATCTGTAGATGACTGGGTTGGAGTTTTTTCTCCTGCAAAGTTCAAGTAAGTCATGCTTTACTTTCCTCTAAACTACAACAGAGAAAAAAAAAACAGTAATTTTTATGTTTAGTGCTAAAGTTTTCATTTTTGTACATGGCAGTGGATCAGAATGCCCACCTGTAAATGATCCCAAGGAAGTGACTCCATATATATGCTCAGCTCCAATAAAGGTTTGTTTTTTTAAATGGAACTGTGTGGTTTAGAATCATTTAAGCTTTACATTTTCTGACCTGTTTAATTTCACTGGAGCAGTACAAGTTTGCGAATTTCTCCAGCTCGGATTACATTCAGACTGGCAAGGCTAATTTGTCATTCCAATTGATCAACCAGAGAGCAGATTTCTCTTTCGGTTTGTTCACGGGTGGTTTGTCAAATGTATGTCTATAATTCTTCTGTTTTTAGTCTTTTTAAGTTGTGTTGTTCCTCACATTGTTAAATCCACAAAACCTGCTTATTTCCCTTCGTCATTTAGAAAAATTGATAGCTTTTTAGGTTGTTCATATTGGTTAGCTGAGTTCTTGATTATTATTTTCACAATTTTTTTGTAAATTGCAGCCAACACTTGTGGCATTGTCGAATTCTATATCATTCGTTAACCCGAAGGCACCCCTTTATCCGCGACTTGCTCAGGGGAAGAAGTGGGATGAAGTAAGTACATTTTTACTTATTGGTTTCCTCCTTAAAGCATCACATTTCTATATATTTTTCATCAGAATTTATTTATGTGGAACTTTATCGAAATCTTAAATATGACCTAAAATCCCAAGCCATGTTATTATTTATCCAGATGACGGTTACTTGGACTAGTGGTTATGACATTAAGGTAGCTGTCCCTTTTGTTGAATGGGGTCTCAAGGGTGAAGTCCAAATACAATCTCCAGCTGGGACCTTAACTTTTAAGAGGAACAGCATGTGTGGTATGATATCTCTTAGTCTACTGATATTACTGCAAATTTAGTGCCTCATCTTCCAACAATTTTTTTATTTTATTTTTTGCTTTCCAACAAAAATCTTATTTTTCAGGTGACCCTGCACGAAGTGTTGGATGGCGGGATCCGGGTTTCATCCATACAAGTTTTTTAAAGAATTTATGGCCAAACTCCGTGTATGGCTATGCACTCATTATCGTTTCTTAGTATTTTCCAGAGACTTGCTATCAAGAACTTGAACCTATTAGTATTGATAATATCTATCTGCATCTGTATTGTTACTATCAGATATACTTACAGACTAGGCCATCGCCTATCAGATGGCACCTATGTCTGGAGTAAGTTTTACTCCTTCAAGTCATCTCCTTTTCCAGGCCAGGATTCATTGCAGCGTGTTATTATGTTCGGCGATATGGGCAAGGTAATTCCCTGCATTGTTCATATATATCAAATACTTCATGCTGCAATTTTTTTTTTTAATAAAATAATATTTATAATTTGTAGGGTGAGAGAGATGGTTCGAATGAATACAACGATTATCAACCTGGTTCCATAAACACAACCGACCAACTAATCAAGGATTTGAGCAACATTGATATCGTTTTCCATATTGGCGATCTTACATATTCCAATGGATATATCTCTCAGTGGGACCAGTTCACTGCTCAGGTGGAACCCATTGCATCTACAGTTCCATACATGGTTGGAAGGTAGTATTCTTGTTCTTGTTACAAGAATCTGTTTTTGCAATGTCCTGTTTCTTGTTGTACCCTCCTATGTTTACAAGAACAATATTGAATCATCATGACATGTAAAATAAACATTCTTTTTTGGCCAAATGTAAAAAAGATGGACTTTTTCCATTTTATTTTGTTGGTTTGCAGTGGAAACCATGAACGTGATTGGCCAGACTCAGGATCATTCTATGACACCATGGATTCAGGTGGGGAATGTGGTGTACCTGCTGAGACAATGTTCTATGTTCCTGCTGAGAACAGAGCCAAATATTGGTAAGTGGATCTTTATTACAATTTTTTTTTTAAATCCTTGATTCCTTTAGATGAAATTTTTCAGACAATGAAATGCAGGTACTCAACTGATTATGGCATGTTCAGATTCTGTATAGCTGACAGTGAACACGATTGGAGGGATGGGTCAGAGCAGTATCGGTTCATCGAAAAGTGTCTCGCAACTGTAGATAGACAAAAACAGCCATGGCTTATATTTGCTGCACATCGCCCCCTCGGTTATTCCTCTGGTTCGTATTATGGACAAGAGGGTTCTTTTTCAGAGCCTATGGGAAGAGATGACTTGCAGAAATTGTGGCAGAAGTACAGAGTAGACATTGCCTTCTATGGCCATGTACATAACTATGAAAGAACATGTCCTATTTACCAGGTACCAACCAAAACTTAAAAAAAAAACATTTTTTGTTTTGTTTTTTTGTTTTTGCTTTACAATTGATGAATTTGTTTCTTGGAGCAGAATCAATGTGTTAATTCAGAGAAGAGTCATTACTCGGGCACCATGAACGGGACGATCCATGTTGTCGTTGGTGGGGCCGGGAGCCACCTGTCGCAGTTTACTACATTGACCCCGCAATGGAGCCTTTATCGGGACTACGATTTTGGGTTTGTAAAGCTTACAGCTTTTGACCACTCGTCCCTATTGTTCGAGTACAAGAAGAGCCGAGATGGGAAGGTTTACGACTCCTTCACCATCTCAAGAGACTACAGAGATGTTCTTGCTTGTGTTCACGGAAGTTGCCAACCGACAACCTTGGCTACATAATCATTGGTTGTCTTTAGATTATAGTAAGTAGATTCTTGATTTGTTTAGCAGCAATAGAACCACAATCTTCTATTAGTTAGCAACAAAAGAAAAGCCTTTATTTACTTGTCTAGCAAGTTACATTCTTTGACATCGACAAATACTACAACTACTCCAAACCCAGTATTATGATGAGCAATCATAATTACAATTCTTGTATACATAACAAAATCTCCATCAAAGAAATAGCAGTTAAACCCAGTTTATGGGGCAATCTTAGTTACACAAGTCTTGTCTAGTACTGTGTCTCACAGCTCAACACTTAAAAAAAAACACAGATATTCATGACATGCAAACCAATGAAGGTACCCAGGTTCAGTAAATCATCAACTTCAGTGAAGCAACAACTTGTAGTTATCGATAAGTCTATGCTTCGGTTTGTGGCAGAAAAGGAGTTGCTGCTGCTTGACATTGACAGTGGCCACATAGATGTTTCAAGGACTAAGATATGGTAGACTTGTCATGTCTGCATGTCTCAGCCAACCATTTCAACATCGTTAGGTCTGTTCTCTTCCTCTTCTGATGATCTCATTGAAGATACCAAATCTTCAATCCTTAGAGGTGAGTTCCGAGCATTTTGTTGAAATAAAATCTAGAGACAGAGAGACGGAAATGAATTATGATGAGACAGCAACAGAGAAAGAAGGCAATGGTTAGTGGTTACCACTACATTAAGTATCATCATAGATGCACAAACATTTATAGTAGTGTAAATCATTAATCCAATGTCTTCCAAGTTCCAAATTGATGTTATTTAAGGAAACAACTGAAGGTTTTATCTAGACTTCCCACTTATGATCATATTGTTGGAGTAGAATAGTAGCTAAAATAAAAGCTTAATAGTTGTATGAAAATGAAGCTAATGACACTCAGTTATCCAAGAGCAGTTAGCATGGATTCAGCAGTCAAAAAATCCACCAACCTTAGAATAACTGTCTGCAAAAGCACGAGCTCTGTTTGGCTTGTCAAGGTACTGTAAATCTGCAGTCTGAAGCCTCCCATCCACAAAACTTAACCCTCCATTGCCAATAGTAAAACGTACAAGATTTCCTGGACGCAGCCCTGACTGGAATATAAAAGAAGGTATCAACACTAAATAGTTGAATAATCAACTGGCAAGTATCTCTAGTTATATTTGGCTATTCAGAATGGACATTACTGCTAAGTATGAAAAAAATGAAATTGCAACTGAATTAATTTCAAGGTAAAAATAAGCCAAAATGAAATCTAGCATTAAGTAGAGATGGCCAAACCTTACTAATGAACTCACTGTCTAAGCATCCAAATACCACAGGAGGGTCATCTGATGTTGTCACTTTGCCATCATCGTGTAGCTCCAAAACTACCTGATCAGGAGGCAATGACATAGCATCTTATCATCAATTACTAAAAGGAGCATCTTTCATATTCACAAAGCAGTCCTTATACGGTTAAAGTAATTAAGTAATTATACCTGCTGGTGGCTGGGGATGTTTCCTTGACTGTCGGTGTCAATTACATACTGGCTACAGTTCTCATCCTTCCACACTAATGCTAAGGGTGTATTACCAGTTTGATAATGAGCTTCCCTAGTGATGAAATAAAAAAGGAAAGAATGTCAGCAGATCATAACTCACAAGTACAGAGAACTGATCATCATTTTTTATGCATTTGACAATGAACATTCAACTTTTCACATTCATATATTGGCTACAAGTTACTTCAATCCTGAGAAAGGAGAGATTAGTCAATAATCAAAACTGAAAAGGTTCTACGACTACATGACTAAAGCCCCGACCTTCACATTTGTTTATGCAACTACAAAAATATGATCACAAACATATAAAATCTGCCCTAAAACTATCTACAAGCTAAAACAGGCCCATCCGGAAAAATTACCTTAGAACTAAGTATAAGCTAAAACATATAAGTGATTTATGCTCACAATCATCAGAAACTCATTCCACCCAAACACATACTTCGTTAACCAAAAAGGAAGAACCAGGAAGTGCTCCACGGGAAAGAGAATAACGGACTCTTTACTAGTAAAGTTCATAAACTCACTTGTTATAGAACAGTAGCCCATCCTTCATGTAAGGAACTGTTGCAGCATAAGCTTCATGGAGGCCAGTTTGGTCGCAGTTATATACTGGAACAAGACTAAATCTGTACCTATGGTACTGTGAAGGTGGCTCACAAGCCCCAGTCTCTGCAAGCTTAGAGTTCAACCAAAAGAACCTGAACTCAGCTGTGCAATCGTAGAGAGAGTATGCATTCCAGCAAAGCATGTCTATCACATAGTATGTTTGATCTGGCTGCATAAAAAAGTTCAGCATCAATACAAGCTCTGCAGCATTATTATCAAATAAAAATTCCCATTTGGATACCAATTATATCACCTCATGAAAAATACAGTCTAGTATTGAATATGACTGAGATGATCCAGAATCTCTTGACCGTGACCCACCAGGAAGAGAAGAAGGGAAACGATGCAAGATAGAACCATTCCTTAATCGACTAACTGTCGCGCCGTTAGAAGACACAACAAAGCATCGTTTACCAGAAGGCCTTGCAAAAACATACCTGCAAAGGGGTTTAAATAACACTTATAAATCACATGATAAAGAACTTCTCTGAGCCACAGTCAGAGAAGTTCGACCAGCAAGTGCTTTGCAACACCAGCAAGTGCTGCAGCGGCCCCTCAAAACAGCTGAATTAATTGATACTGATTTTTCTTTGCTCATTTTGGCGTCACAGAGCTCCTATATATCTAAATGCTAAAAATGTCACCTTGAAATATCCCATCTAGTAAGCAAATAAACGAAGAGGGAGCCATACCAGTCTTGGCAAAGACGATCAGGCACGTCAATCATCCATTCGGGGAGCGTCAGTTGTCTGGCAAACCACTTGCGAGCATCGGCTCCTCTGAGCTTCGAAGCTTGACGTACGTCAAATTCTTTTTCCGCAGCTTCTGAGCTTTCATCCTCGGTCTTCGAATCCGATTGCGGCTCGAGGTCAATTTCAAGCTCGGGTACTGGGGATTCGAGTGAGAGAACACTGGAGGCAAGACACCGCGCCCGGTGCTGTGCGTCCAGGCGATGCTGAGATTGACGAAGAAGCGAGAGCTCTCTCCTGCGTTGTTGATCGGAGACCGTGGGCCGCTTGTATGGGCGGCGGTGATCGGGCGGAGCCATGAAGAGAAGAGTTCACCTAACTGGAGCTTAACGCTGAGACGCGGGCCGAATCTTTTCGGCTTAACGAGAAATGTTCGAACTTCGAACCACTCCGCGGCCGCGGTTTTAAATATTCGAACCGCGCTCGAGATTGTGAAAATTACACCTTCCCCCCTTATATTTGAGCCACTAAGATTTATCCCCTTATAAAGTTCATTTATTCAAGTATTTTCCTAATGTCATCCCATTTCCATTAATCTAAGTTTCAAGAACTAATTTAATGACCCCCAAACTTTCATTTTTTTATTTTATAATAATATACATATAAATTCCAAATAATCAAATAGGTACTCAATTTTATCCGAAATGCAACTAGTTCCTCACTTAATAGACTGGACTGGTACTCTTCGCTCATGAGAATACGTCTGGAGATCATACTAAGAAACACAATACATTTTCATGTAAAAAAATCGGATCTTTCTATCATGCTTTGAGAGCACCATGCTTTGGGTACGTTTTTTTGTATTTTTCTATTGCCCTAAAGGTGAACCCTAGAGAGAAATTGATATTATTAATAGTATGATGAAAATATTATGTGTGGTTAAAAAATTTCATATTTTTTCATACTTTTAAAGTTTTATATATGTTACAATTAAGTCCACCCTAGTAATAAAAAAACCAAAAGCATGGTAGAAAAATCCAAAAAAATCAACTAGTTAATTGTATCCGATCGAATAAAAGTTCAACTATTTATAAATGATTACATAAAGTGCACGAAATATAACCATTTGATTAGTATAGCTTATTTGAGTCCATCGGAAAGCTTCCCTAAATTCAGCTAGTTATATAATTACATAAAGTGCACGATATATAACCATTTAATGAAAAAGATTAAATAAAATGTGCAATTAAACAATTTTAAACGTTTGACTACAACATATATATTAATAAAAATGAAAAAAAGCATACAAATATACGTTTATAATTTTCTAAGATCTTAATTACCAAAAAGCAAACTCGACTTTGAATGTATTGAAAAAAGCTTTTTTTTTTTGTTACAAAAAACAAACTTAATTATACAAAACATAACTATGTGCAAATTACATGATTTTTATATTAAGACGTTATAAAAACCACACACATAAGAGTTAGAGCATGCTTGTTCACGTGACTCATAATAAAAATATCAACATAGCTTCTATTAAAATACATTATGTGGATATTATGCGTTTAATTTTCGTTACTTTTTGATTGAAAAATCAACATAATTTATATTTTTCTATATTTTTTAAAATTGAATTTGTTTTTTGTATAGATTTTTTTTTTTCAAAACACTCAAAGTTGAATTGGTTTTTTGATAACTAACCATTTTCTAAAGAAAAATGATTCTCATTCGAATTCTACCGCATGAGAAATTCTAAATGGAAGGAGAGATAATAATATCCTTTAAATTGTCAAAATTTACACATTATCATTGTGAGAGAATCGAAACTTCTCGGAATCCCAAATTCGGAATATGTATGTGTATCATCTCTATTTTCTAAAATATAAATATGCCCTAATTCAGCTTCATTCATTAATTCCCCTTCATATTTTGTGTTGATGATTCTTCGGGCCGAACATTGAAGGCGATCGTTCCTATTTGGGTCTTAATGGGCTGCTCCTGAATAGCCCAACAAATCGGACCTTTCTATCATGCTCCAAGAGCATCATGTTTTTGGTTAAAAAAATTGTATTTTTCTATTGCCCTAAATGTGAACCCTAGAGGGAAATTGATATTATTAATAGTATGATGCAAATATAAGACGTGGTTAAAAAAATTTATATTTTTTCATACTTTTAAAGTTTTACATATGTTACAATTAAGTCCACCGTTATAATAAAAAAACCAAAAGCATGTTGCTCCCAAATCATAGTAGAAAAATCCCAACAAATCGGACTCACTTAATAAAAGTTTTTTTTTCTTTTTTCTTTTCTTTTCTGGGTAATACTCACTTAATAAACGTTAAAGTTAAAACACCCGCCTCGCAATTATCGCCGTTCCAGATTCAACTACCACAACTACTCCGGCGGAACCTCCAATGCTGATCCTGTCTTGTCTATAGCCGTCGTTTCCATTTCATTCACGAAATTCTCCATCTGCCTTCCATTTTGATCCGGAGCATGAAAGCGGAAGAATCTCCTAGCTTTGCCTCTCCGATTTCCCCATATTCAGGCTACATTCCGTCTCTCAGGATTCGGATTTCATGTGCAGCTGCCGCCTGAACATGGAGATTCCACTCTCACAGTACGGAACTGTGTCTTTTGATGATATCCGAAGTCGATGTAAGTTTCCATTAGATAAGAGGTCATTTTTGCTCCGGCGTTCTTCCTCGTTTAATCGGAGGAAATGGGGGTTAGTCAAATGCTCTTCTTCAGTGGAAGAGGCTTTACGTCCCAGGCCAACGCCGATTCGGAAAGTAGAGCTTAAAATAGAGGAGGACGAAGTCGTTACGCAACCTAGGAGAACCAATCCATGGGTTTGTGGTCAAATTGAGAAACTGGTTCTGCAGAAGAGGTACCGCGAAGCGCTCGAATTTTTTGAGGATTTGGAGCTTGATGGTAATATTGAAGTAGGTGACAGCACGTATGATGCACTGATCAGTGCATGTATTGGTTCAAAGTCAGTAGGGGGTGTCAAGAGGGTGCATAATTACATGATCAAGATCGGTTTTGAGCAGGACCTGTATATCAGAAACAGGGTCCTGCTCATGCACGTTAAATGCCGTATGATGCTTGATGCCCGTAAGCTGTTCGATGAAATGCCTGAAAAGAACTTGGTATCGTGGAACACAATCATTGGAGCCCTAATCGACTCAGGGGACCTAATGGAGGCGTTTCAGTTGTTTTTTGATATGTTGGATGATTTCTCTGAAGTTGAGTCCTGGTTACTGGCTACAATGCTTCGGGCGTCTGCCCAATTAGGTTCTCTTTCCGCAGGAAGACAGTTGCATTCCTTTGCTTCAAAGTTGGGAGTTGGTAATGACACTTTCATTTCTTGCACATTGATCAATATGTACAGCAAGTGCGGGAGCATCGAGGAGGCACAGTACGTGTTCGATGAAATGCCAGAGAAGACCACAGTTGGATGGAACACCCTCATTGCAGGCTATGCTCTGCATGGACGTACTGAGGATGCATTGAGCATTTATTCTGAGATGCGTGATTCTGGTGTTAAAAGGGACCCATTTACATTCTCTGTTGTTGTGAGTATTTGCGCTAGACTAGGTTCATTGGAGCATGCAAAGCAAGCCCATACAGATATGATTAGGCAGGGGTTTGGACAAGACCTAGTTGCGAACACAGCTCTTGTGGACTTCTACAGCAAGTGGGGAAGAATTGAAGATGCTCGCCACATATTTGATTATATGCACAAGAAGAATCTCCAATCGTGGAATGCATTGATTAACGGTTACCGTCACCATGGCAAAGGTGAGGAGGCAGTGCAGTTGTTTGAGGATATGATACAACAAGGAATGAGACCTAACCAGGTGACCTTTCTGGGTGTTCTCTTGGCTTGTAGTAGTTCAGGGCTATTGGATCGTGGGTGGGAGATATTCGAGTCTATGGAGCGAGACCATAACATTAAGCCCCGATCAATGCACTACACTTGTATGATTGAGTTGTTGGGTAGGGAAGGTCTTCTAGATGAAGCCCTAGAATTAATAATAGATTCCCGTTGCGAAACGGTGAACATGTGGGCAGCTCTTCTCACAGCATGCAGGTACGAATTGTTCTAACAAATATGGCACCTTTTTCACATACTTAGTTGTAGCTTGACATGATATATTTGCCATTAGAATTCACTTAGCTTTTTGGTAGATTCAGCTGCAGCCCTTATGATTTTTATTTATGAAGTATGAAACTTGGTGAGAAACTTTTAAAGAAAGTGAAAAAAAAAAAAAAAAAACTAACCTATTCAGGGAGCAATCAACAGTTTCTCTGAAATACAAAGATTGGCGTGATAGGTTTGCCATTAGACCTCACTTAGTTTCTTGCAGATTCAGCTGTAGCGTTATTTATTAATCAAAACATTTTCAAAGTTAGAAACTTTCAGAAAGTTAAAAATTTGCCTTTCCCTGGGTGGGACAGTAACTGATATTATTCCATTTTCTAATTCTCACTAAGTTTCACTCAAACATTACAGCATTTGATAAGAGTAAGTTTGAAAATGAGGTGAATTCCTCAACTTTATGCTATGTGGCTTGTAGGGTTCATGAGAAATTTGAGCTAGGTAAGTTTGCTGCTGAGAAGGTCTACGGAATGGAGCCCGAGAAGCTCAACAACTACATTGTCCTCCTAAACATATATAACCATGCTGGCAAGCATAAGGAAGCTGCTGAAGTTGTAAATGCATTGAGAAAGAAAGGACTTAGAATGGTCCGGGCTCACACCTTGATCGAAATCAACAAAACCTCACAGTTTTTCCACTCTGGAGACAAATCGCACCCCCAAACAAAGGAGATCTACCAAAAGGTGGACGAATTGATGCTCGAGATCTCAAAACACGGGTATGTTCCTCAGGAGAAGCATTTTCTTCCAGATGTTGATGAGAATGAAGCAAAGCTACGGTTTTACCATAGTGAGAAACTAGCTGTTGCTTTCGGGTTGTTAAATTCACCGGATTGGTCTCCTCTTCGTTTGATTCAGTCACATCGGGTTTGTAACGACTGCCATAGCGCTATCAAGATGATTAGTGTGGTCACGGGGCGGGAAATTGTTATGAGGGATTCGAGTCGGTTTCATCACTTCAAAGATGGGAGGTGCTCTTGTGGGGAGTACTGGTGAAATACTGAAGTGATGACTGATGAACAACATAGTTTTGGTCCCCAATATCTTGTAAGTTGCAGTTTGGTTAAACACAGAGCAATGGTTTTTTTTTGTCTTTAGGAGAAGGTTTAAATTCATATGATGTGTATTTATTCAAATAATGAGTTATAGATAACCATGTTGCATGTTGGGAAAAATCTGCAATTTTGATGGTATGATTGTTATTCAGAATGTTATGCTGATATGTGTAGTGGATGTATTCAATTCAACCATCTATAATTGTTTATGCAATTATTGGAGCCAAGCTTTATTTAATCATAATAATTATAGTATATGTAGTCCATTTCATGACTCATTTGCAGCACCAGTCCTTTTCAATCAATAAAACAAAAAGATATATGTATGCTTTATTGAATGTTAGTGCATGGTGACAGGTCAGTTGTGGACTGGTGTTTATCTCTTTTTGATACAGTAATGGAATAGTAGTGATGATGTTAGGCTAATAACTTTACGCAATGTCTGAATTCACTCATGTATATATTATATATTTTTTTTAGAAAAAAACATATCATATATTTAATTTAAATTATCAACATAAGTATTAAACCTATTAATATAGCATCCAAGAGTATAGTATAACTAAGATGTCGGCTCATAAACCACCGATCGTTCCAGTTGTGATATATGAAGAAGATATTTTCTTGATATTATCTTTTCACTATTTAATCCATTTATTTATTTATTTGGTATGAGCAATCAAGTAAAGTAGTTGACCAGTAAGTGAAGCATCATTATCAAGTAACTTTTCTATATGCATGCATAAGCATACAAGAAAATATCTCTCTATATACTGAGTCACAAGCTCAATTTTAGCTAAAGTATAAATATATACTATATATATACAAGAAAAAAAAAAGCAACTAATTATTGGAAATTATTCAAGGATAGGATCGAACTAAACCATACTAGCTCTCTCTCTCTTATCCGACTACATATGATATGAGTATATGACATGACCCATAAAATAAATTGTTATATTATTATACACACCTCGTTTGTTATTATTTTTTATATATTAATTAATATAAATTTACTGGATGATGTTATTATTATATTATATATGATCGGATAAGTTTATCCTGGTACCCTACTAGATTTGTTTGTTCATTACAAAAGTGATGGACAAATTAATTTTATTATTATTATAGAAACAAAGAGAGACAAAACTGAAAAATGATCCACATCACTTTGTTCTGCTTTTTATACTTTGTTCAGATAAGATTTTTAAACCTGTACTACATGTAATTAATTTTATATATTTTTTTTATAAATTTTATTAAAAATGGTAAACTCTAAAAAAATAATATTAAAATTTCATGGAACGTGTCATCATCCTTCATGGTGAGATACTAACTGGGTTATGCAATCTGAATCCGACAAAAATGAGTAAGTGGATAAGAGCAAGGCAGAAAGCGAACTCCTCGAATAAGCCATCACCCATCCTTTAAAAAATTGAAAGTAGTATTTGTATTCTTGAATGAATCTGTGTTCTGGACCATTCCGTCATCCGACACTTGTCATTTTTCTGCTCTAAAATAAAGTCGGCTCTCTTCATTATTTATTATTGTATGAAAAAAAACTCTATTTTAGCATCTCAATTATTATTATTATTAACTTTTTTGTATTTTTTTTATTTACTTAGAGATATTTTAATCATTTAAAGTAAGAATTATTTAATTACACATTACTCCTTTTTTTCATAATTACACGTTACTCGATTCACTCTATTATGTGCCTAACTTGGCTGAGATAATACTAAATTTGACCACTTAGTATTTGAGAGCATGTTTAGCACGAGTATCTGTCAGTTGAACTATAGATTAGTCATAACTTAATTGATTGAGTTAGAGAATTTTCTTTAACCGAGCTCGTGCTATACATGGTCTTCTAGACTAGGTGATTAAGTCTAGCATAAACTCGGATCTAATCGAGCATCCTAACTAGATTAGTTGAGTCATACGTTATCGAATAATCACACTTCTAATAATTGAAACGCTTAAAAAAAGTTAAGGTGATAATTGATGTATTTAAATGATAGTAATAATAAAATATTGTTATTATCTAAACTGATACATGATATAAATTTATAATTATACATACAATGACTAGACATGATTAGTTAGTTTAGTTAGTTGCTCACGAAGTAAAACTTGACATAAATAATCTCAAGTCAGTAACCTTTCTAACTACAAATAAACGTCTCTGAAGTAGGTAAAACTACTATAAATAATGCTTTAGTTTTATAAATATGTAGCAAGTTTGTTAAATTAGACTAAAATAACACCTACTATGTCACTAATTTTTATTTTATTTTTACAAAAAACAAAGATAGAATTCTTTATAGTAATAATAACTAAAATTAAATAAACTGAATTTGTTATATTAATTAACCAGTAACCACACGCATTTGTGGTTTAGTAATTTAGATCGCTTAACTTTATGTGGTTTAGTTATAAAGTTTTGATTCTTCGTGAAGTATTTGTAATGACTTAACTTATATTTAGATTATATATACCGCATCAGGTATAAAAAGAGACGTGTAATTATGTTTAACGAGTTAGCTTTTTAACTATACTAGGCTGTTGGTGGGCTAAGTTGATGTAGTCAGTGAATGCAAGTGTTGTTCATTAAATATAATCGGAAAAAAAAAACTTAATCCATAAGCAAGAGTATATAAACATTATGTAGCGAGATAATTTTACTGTTTTCATTTTTTCATTATTCGCCTTTTTTAAAACTAATATAATAAAATAACCAGTAATATAATTGTAAAGAGATATTTTCCAACGTGGCCAATACAGAGCTTTATTTTATCTATACTAATAATAAATAATTACTGATAAACAGTTACTTGCTCAATAATAAAGCACGGACCATTGTCTGCTCACCTCTATCTATCTTCTTCTTCGATAGTGGAGAAATATAGAGAGAAAATAATACGCAGTTGCTTCATTCGATCATGGCGACTCTGCAAGCGATTCGAGTGGTGAAGGAGGAAGAAGGATTGAAGGAGAGCCCTAGGAGCCCCGAGGCGCGGCTCGGTATGAAAGTTGAGGATTTGTGGGACATCCAGGGCGCGCAGCTCTCTCCCACTGAGAAGCTCAATGCTTGCTTTGAAGGCATCCCTGTCTCTGCATTCCCTTCTTCTCCGTCCTCGCAAGGTCATCTATCCATCTCTATTTCTCTTAATTGATGATCTAATTTTATGATTTTGCGTGTTTTGGCCGTAATTGGCATATCGACAACTTTTTATGTCCGTTCTAAATGTTTAGGATCCTGTCTTTGTTGTTCATGCTGTGGTTCGATTTGTGTCCAATTCTGCTTTTACAGAACATCTTATTTATGGATCATCATGATCCTGGGAATCTTCTGCATACGTAGCAGATACTTAGTAGTTTCAATTGATTCTGGGAGTAACAACAAGCTAAGGATCAAAATTATGAAACATCCCTAAATGAACATGTGATTCTGTGAAAGTGACTTTGCTTGATATAACGCATCTGCTTATTCTTTTGCCAAATGATCCTGAAGCTGACTGTGCTTTTACATTTACCATCTATATCTTGTCAGTTAATTGAGATCAGATGCCTGATGAATGATGATCCTCATGATATACCCATTTGGTTGTTTTATTTGAACAGGACACAATATGTCTGAATGGTCAAATGATGGTCTTGTCAATACTTTATAGTTTCCAGCAAGATCAAGATTCAATTTCAGGCCATTTGTTCTATTCAGTTTCCTTTTTACATGTATTATGACTGCTTTTATGCAATTGCAGTTTTTTAGATTCATTGCTAGGCCAATTGTGATGCTTTTGTTATGGTCATCATTCTTCTTTGTATGGTACTATGATTTGATATGACAGTAACTAGCAACAGATGATGATGATAATGCTAATCCTGACAGTTGTTGAAATAAGATCCAACGCCAGCCTGAAGGAAGCTGTTGAAATACTAGCCAAACATAAGATACTAAGCGCACCAATAGTGGATGTTAATGCACCCGAGGACGCTAGTTGGATGGAACGTTATACAGGCATTGTCGAGTTTGCAGGAATTGTCGTCTGGATTCTCTGTCAGGTAAATAATCAGTATCTACCTATATATGTTGTTCTTGATGTGCCCTTGTATTGTGTTTCTCCCTTCCTTAACTTGCTGTTTTATTTTTGTGTTTCGGAAAGTCGGAACCTCCATCTCCGAGGAAACCAAGAATAGGAAGTGCGTTTACTTCAGCAATGGGGCTCAGGAGCTTCGGCCCTGAGCCCGCCTCGCCCACTCCAGGAACCTATTTCCAGTCCCTCATCTCCTCCCAAATCTACAATAATACAACGGTGGGATCATAATCATAATTATTGTTGTTTTTATCATAGGGTTAAAGCACCAAACTGCTTGCTGAACTTTCTTTTGCTACCTTTCAGTAGCTTAACCTAACGGAAAATTTGCTAGCTCCGTTCATTTTTTTTTGTTAACCTTACATGAAAATATACACGCGGCGCTCTGACTGGACAATACGTGCGCCTATTCGAACTTTCCGTCTGAGAGTTAACAAGGAAATGGTTGGAGCTAGTAAAATGCAGTAAAGTATGAGTTTAGCTAGCCAAATCTCGCACAACAAAAAACTACAGCTAGCAAACAGCACATAAGTCACAAAGTTCAGCTAGCAATTTGGTAGTTCCACCTTATTGTTAGTGTTGTTTTGCTGATGATTCATTTGTTGGGTGTGATTCAAGGTTCAAGAGATATCGGGTTCGTTCAGGTGGGGCCCGTTCCTCGCTCTGCAGAAGGAGGATACATTCCTAACAATGTTGCTGTTGCTGTCAAATTACAAGATGAAGAGCATTCCAGTGATTGACTCAGGAAGGGTGGATCACATCGTGACTCAATCTGCAGTCATCCATATGTTAGCGGAATGCGCGGGTCTGCACTGGTTCGAGAATTGGGGGACCAAAAAACTATCAGAACTCGGTCTCCCTCTTATGACCTCTGATCGAATGGTCAAGGTAATTGCATTCTAAGCTCATTACTGTAAACAAACAAAAACTTGAAAAACAAATCTGGTCGGATGTTGTAATTGGTGTTGGTCTGGTCTGGTCTTATAGGTGCACGAGGACGAACCAGTGTTGCAGGCATTTAAGGTGATGAGAGAAAGAGGCATCGGAGGTGTACCGGTCGTCAATGCTAGTGGGACAAAGGCTGTCGGGAACATCAGCCTAAGAGACATTCAGCTGCTCCTCATGGCACCCGAGATCTACCACGATTTCAGGTTGGTACTGATAAATGTGCATGTGAGTGAATAGTACCACATTTGTCAGTTTGAAAAGTTGGAACACTATATAAGCTTAATGGGCTACTCTTAGTATCAACAATTGGTTTTAGTAAGGAATCTCAGTAGGTTTATGTAGTTGACCTGGGATCGCTCCCCAGTTTTAATCTCTCAACAGGACATTTAACTGGGTTGTTAGTTGTTACCCAACAACAATATTAATGACACCTTATAATGTTTGAGACAATTTGGAAACATCATTTACTTACCGGTCGGAATGGCTGACTGTGAAAGTTTAGACTACACACATGACCAACTGTCCTAAAATTTTAAGGTGATAGGTGAATATATGACTTAATCTTTATACTTCAACATTGACAGGTCGGTTACGGCAAAAGGATTCTTGAAAGGGTCGAGAGAGTACATGAACAAGAAACTGCAAGAGGAGGGCTTGCCAATGCTAGGAGAGATGATAACTTGCCACAAAGACGCGACAATGAAAGAGCTAATACTGAAGCTCGACACGGAGAAGATTCACAGGACATATGTTGTTGACAATGAGGGTAATCTAGAGGGAGTGATTACACTGAGAGACATCATCTCGAAGCTGGTGCACGAGCCACGTGGATATTTCGGGGATTTCTTTGACGGAGTTCTTCCCCTCCCTCAGAACTGTCGGGTTTAACCGGCCAATCCAAACCCTAATCAACTGAAATCACATCCTTCCTTGTGAGCTGCATTTCTGTGGTAGACAGGGAGAAGAGACAACTGACTGAAGAATAAAGATGGATGGTGTATCTAACAAAGAGAAAGACAATGTATGATAAGTCTACAATGTTTAATGTTTCCTCTGCCAAGATCCTGTTTGTTTTTTTTAGTGTTCGGAGAGTTCAATAATTGATTCTACTTGTAATTGTCAAATAATTAAGCAAATAGTTGGCCAGAGTCTACACGCAGCCATGTAATTATTACAAATCATTTGCAGTTTATGTGGTAAGACATATTTGGGAGTATGAATATGAAAGCATTCTGGAAACAACACCATTAGTATTTGACTTCCATTTGATTTGTGTTAGAAAACCTCAACAGGATACTATCTATTTGACATTAAAGTGCACCATCAGAGAAATTTTCTAATTATATATAGTTAGGAATTAATTACTGCAATATATTATTTCGGGAAACCAAAATATTATTCCGATTCTGAGCCACCAACCTCCGATTTTAACCAAATCAGAGGTGGGTGGCCGGAATCGAAAGTGGTTGCCGGAATCGGAGGTTGGCACGTGACAGATACGCTGCATTTTTGGACTATTTTAGGAATTTTTAAAATTATTTACTCATGTGACCAGCACGTGACCACATTTTGATCAACTTAACCAAAAATTTGACGGAGACACCAAAAAACAACAGATGAAACTTAGGATAGTCAATTTCGTCATCGGACACTAAATTAAAACATGAGTCAAACCTATATTGTATAATGAAGACGGTAGAGTCCAGGTACTGGCTCATGCAGTTGTGTGACAAATCCATTATTTCTCCAGTATATGTTTGTCCTCAGCACTTGACAAATTGAGCACCAACTTGATAAGTGGAAGAATCTGATCTTCAAATGTATAGATTCAAGAACAAGTAACTTTTACAAGTAATAAAAGTGAGTTTGAGATAGGAAATTAGCACTTTAAAGTACATTGCCAGAAATAAGGATGCTAAGAATGTTGAATCCTAGTATATTGTGGATGCTTGCCAACGATTCCGTACCAAGAAAATCACACAATGTCTGCAAACTCATAGATAGATAAATCATGTACAGGAACCAGGATCATGAAAGGCAATAATAATACATAGTACTTTACAGGTGCATCAAGCATATACATGTCTGTCTGTCTGTCTATACCACCACCCCATACAAATAAGAAAAAGCAAGAGACAACAAACAAAACAAGAACCTGTTGCTAGTAATATCTAGGCCAACCATAAACAAAACATCCATCCATGTTATTGGTTCATCATCATGTATCCAGATTCAATACCATATAAACTCTATCAGGTAAACTGTAGTTCAAACCGAAATTTACCATTTTTATTAACCGCTGCTGCTACTGCTACTGTGAGCTTTTCCTCCTCAGCTGATGCACCAAAGCCGGCGACCCTTCAAACAAATCCGACAAATAGTTCTCCAAATCCTCGGGCATATACTTGATATATTTACCTGCAGAGTTCCTTCCACCCTCGAGCTGCCCCCTGAATCTCCCCACAAACGATCGATAAGCAGGGATCACCCTTTCGGATATTGAAATCTTGAGCTCGTCTCTAAGCTGTGGATCGGGGACTTTCCAAGCTGTTTGGACTCTGTAGATTTCTTCAAAACATGCATTGAAGTTCTTGAATCGTTCCTTTAAGACCAATTTGGCTGCATTGCTCATGCTCCCACCACTGAGGCCTTCGTCCTTCAAGCAAGATAGAGCCTTGCTCCATGAGGATCTTAAGTAGCTAGTTGCATATTGCCGGACTTGGCCACTGTGTTTACGAACCCAATGGTCACCTAAATGGGTTCGGAGCTCAGAATCCTTCACTTTCTGCACTATGTAGAGTATGTTGTTCATCAAGAATATGTATTGCAGGGTATTATCTTCATAGAGCTTTGATTTCTCCTCCAGGTTTGATTCTAGGCACGAAAGCAACAAGAGTAAATGTTGAGCTATTGGGGATAAGGGTTTCGAATCTACACCCACATCTCCTCTATTTTCATCATCATCATCTTCATCAAGATCGGTTTTTTCCGAAAGCAGAGAGTTCATTGTACCACTATATACCACAAGCAGCTTCAAATAATTCATAACATATCGTGTCAATGGATGAATGTCACCATTAGGCATTGGTTTCTTCGAAGATTCACGCTTCACTGCATTCTCAAACTCTGCAAATGTGCCCAACACAGCCTCTGCTAGGCTTCCAAGGACAACTTCGGCTTCTTGCACAATTTCATCGTTCATCATCAACCCCAGATCAGGAATTGCGTCTTTTAGAGCATCGTACATGTCTAAGAGACGGAACAGCTTCTCCGAAGACCTTGCTCCGATTGATACTGCCTCCCCAAAATTCAGAATTTGCATCACCGAACATTTGGCAGTCTCGTTGAAGCAAGTTTCCCCCACGGTATCGGAGCTGAAGAATATCTGATCACAGAGGCGTCTCTCACACGGGAGCAAAACCCTAACTGTGATTTTCACTGCTTGAACCCATCTCTTCATCTTCTCATCCAAATCTTTCCACTCGATCTTCTGAACTTGATCGATGCTCAGCTTCTCAGCCCCCAAAACCGCCAAGCACTCATCGAGAGCTTCACTGCGGACAGCGGTATACACTTGGCAGCACTCTTTCTCGTACCTGGATTCAATCATCCTCTCTGCTATCTCCCTCAACTCCACCACAACATCTGGATTTATCAAGTCCACAGAGAGATCACCAGAGAGGCTTGCACCTCGGTCATGGTAGCAGCCACTACCGTTTCCACCCTCACCAAAGCTTTCAAATTCTTCACCAATTTCAACATCGTGAGATGCAAAGGACAGAGAAACCCTATTGATCGACCCGTAGAGTTGATTAGCATCCAGAGGCACCGTATTCTGGCTCAGAAGTTGGCGGAACTCATCCTCCAATCGCGCCATGGCGAGCTGAATCACAGTGTCCGCTCGCTCAACGAGCTGCTTATCGTCATCGAACGACAGATTCTTGCATAGATTGAGAATCTCATCGAGAGCGGACAAGTAATCCGCCGCCTCATCTGGAGAATCCACCCACGGCAGAGAAGCGGAGCTCGATTCCCAGCTGAGAATAACCTGCTCAGCAGATTCGAACCTGTCCTCGACGCCCGACCTGGTCTCGACGAGATCGGTGATCTTGGAGAGGCGATTGTCGAAGCTGGAGAAGATGAGCAGCATGTCCTCCTGGTCGTCCTTGGACGCGTTGAGACTCTTGAGGATCTGTTGCGCTGTGGCCATGACGCGGTCTTCAGCGCCGGCGGAATCTCCGGCGCCGTTAAATGACTTGTGAGTCGCCGCCATAGAATCGATAAGAGAGGTAATTTCGTGATCTGGGCGGAGGGTTGTTTACTGCTACAGCGTCCGTTTGTGGTTGATTGAAGAAGAACAATAATTAATACTCTAACAGGAGGAAGAAGAGGATATAGAAAGAGGAACGGCGGCCATGTCTGTTCGGAGTCAAATGGTTGGAGCTGAAGTGTGAAAGAGGAAGTAAGGGATTTTTATTGGAAGAGTTTCTCTCTCTTCTTTCTCTCTCTAACTGAAATTTTTACAGTCGATGAATGGAAGAAGATGATGCCGGCGGATCTATCCACCTTGCTCCTCCATAAACTGAGAACTGAGGCGACGTAACGTTTTCTTACATTATTAAATTGGGTGACAACGTTTTGGTAAATGGTTACTGTAAATAGTAAAAAGATAAATCTCTTTCTTTTTTAGGAAAAAAATATATATATTAGTTTCACATTCTGGTATTCTTTCAATTTTTCCTCTTAAAATGTAAAATCATAATAAGTGATAAAAACGACAATTTTAAAATTTAATATCAATTTTAAAGCTTTTATTATTCTAAATTTTAAAATGTATCAAAATATTTTTTTTTATAAATATTCATTTCATGATCCTACAAATGGTTTTTATATAAAAGTAAATCTAAAGACTTTCTTAATATTATATATTTCTTATTTATTTATATTGTTATAATAAATTAATCAACAATAATATATATATACCTTTTAATGTATTAGTTTTATTAAAAAAAAAATATATATATTAAAACACAGTTTAATGATATTATTATATAAATTTTCATCATTTGCTTAAGTAGGTAACTACTATTATAATCTTCTTATTTCATTGAAAACTTGACAGATTTAGCATTATTCATTTACCATATATATTATTTACCCAGACATAACTGACCCCGTCTAACTAAAAGAAAGTAAAAATCATTGTACTATTATATATTTAGTAAAATCATTGTACTATTCTAAGTAAATAAATATAAATTTAATGGAAGATATATAGTTTGTTGCTTGTTTATTGTTATTGGTAGATTGAATAAATCAGCTGAGGCATATGAGACGTTGCGGACCTTTCTATTCGGACTCTGAGAATTTTTATCTCGGTCTGATGTGGCAAAGCCACGTAAGAAAGTCATAATAGGAGAGATGAAATAAATATATTATTTGGATAAGATTCGGTTAGCTGATTGAGTCGGATTGGAAAATCCATCGTATATTGACAAAAGAAAATATCTAGATTAACGTTTAAATACAAATTAATGAAGAACAAAGATCAAATTTTGAACAATAAACCCTAAACTAAATTAATCTTATCATCTCACGTCTTTTTTCCTCCTCCTTTCCTTCTGCATATTCTCAACAGTAGTGTGCATATTTTATTGGAATTATGTATAGTAATTATAATTTTTTTATGCACCTGCTTTGAAATATTTGGAATTTTAGATGACACTTTGTTATTTTATGAAAATTATTTGATGTTTTACTATATTATTTTAGATCAAGTAATTAATAAGCTATGAATTTAAATTAAGTGATATAAATGGCTATTCATAAGAATATCTTGTTAATATTTTGCGGTATATTAAGAGCATCCACAATAGTTTTACATAAATTGTATTCTTTAAAGCTGCCACGTAGACATTTATGTACACTTTAAATAATACGTAAAGTTAAGATACATGTAAACAAGATTTTCTCTGCAATCGTATTACTTAAACATATTACTTAAATATATTTTATTATTAAATTTTCCAACAACCACCAATAAAATATTAGCATTAATTATAAATGAATTAATTTATAATTAAATATTAGTTACGTAATACATAGTGCATTCCTTAAATTTAAGGAATATGTTACGTAAAAGTAGGTGGGTCACACTTTTAAGGAATGCTATGTAAAACCATTGTAGCACGTTTTTATACCTTTTACGTAAAAAATATGTAAAACACCTGTTTAAGGAATACCATTGTGGATGCTCTAAATGTAATATGTTTTATTTATATAAAATGTTAATATCATGCGTTTTTTTCTTTAAATAAATATATTATGAGTTCATGAAAATCAATTTTGTGTTGTAATATTTTGAATATATATATATATATATATAACTATGATCTATTTATATCATTATTAGGAGTGCAAAAAGATAAATATAACTGATTTGGCTTTGTTTAAAATTTATATATCTATACATATTATAAATTCTGAAAGAAAGATAATAACAGAGTAATGTGGAGCTGATGATTTTGTTTTTTTACGTTAATCGATGCATTTATGACAACTGAGTTAAGGGTTTTGTAGTCTTTAACTCCATAGCATTGATTGCACTAGTGGGCTGAGAGTTCTTAAGTTGCAATCAATCGCAATTAAAACTTCGCTGATTTCGAACCGTTCAAGATTCACTGCATACAATTAATCACAATTAAAATTTCGGACAGTTCAATATTCAATGTATGCAATTAATCGCAATTAAAATTTCTCTGATTTCGAACCGTTCAAAATTCAATATATGGAATTAATCGCAATTAAAATTTCGGACCGTTCAAGATTCAATGTATGTAATTAATCGAAATTAAAATTTCGCTGATTTTTAAAAGACGCTTGACGCAGAGCCGGCGAACGAAGATACCAGACGGTACGGGCGGCTGAGAGTCTCAGTGGCATAGCCATCTCTATCTCCGGCGAGATATCGCTGGTGGTCATCGAAGCCATATCTGTTGAAGAACAGACGCTTGACACGTATCCGACGACCAAAGGTAGCATGAGGTACGGACATCTAAAATTTATTTGTGAATTTGCGCAATGGTATTTTATGGTTCAAAATTTTCAGTAATTCGTTTACTTTTTCAAATTTTAGACTGGTGTTTTATTTGAAAATAGTGTTTCAACATATTACAAATAGTCAGTATAAATTTCATCGAATATACGTTTGTTAATTATACATATTTGGTAAGTCACCCCGTGCGATGCGCGAGAAATGCACCTAGTAATGAATATAATTCATCTTATTAATCATTTCGATTTTTTTCCTTTT
Source organism: Clarkia xantiana subsp. parviflora (assembly GCA_036873135.1). Lineage (NCBI taxonomy): Eukaryota > Viridiplantae > Streptophyta > Magnoliopsida > Myrtales > Onagraceae > Clarkia > Clarkia xantiana. The sequence continues at coordinate 4,612,937 of JAPTYO010000014.1, forward strand.
TTCTGTTAACTTTACAAAACATTAGTTGATATTCATTAAAATTATAAATTTATTATCTTAGCATATGCATTTTATTTCAGTAATTTTTACCGTGCGATATTAATATCGACTATATATAAACGTACAATATGATTGAGACGTAAAATTATTGAACAATATATCTAAGTTGTTGGTATTTTCTAACTAATAGATATAATTTTCAAACTGTAGTATATATGTACATGCACAATTCGATCGAGACGAGTAGTAAAATTATTGAGTGATAAGATTAATTTAGTTTAGGTTTATTGTTCAGAATTTGATCTTTGATCCTTCATTAATTTGTATTTATATGTTAGTCAAGATTTCATTTTGCCAATATACGAGGGGTTTGCCGATCAGAATTTGACCCGATCAGCAAAACGAATTTTATTCAAAGAATATATTAATTTTATCTCTCCTTTTATGACTTTCTCTTTCTTATGTGGCTTTGCCACATCATACCGAGATAAAAAATCTCAGAGTCTGAATAGAAAGGTCCAGACGTTGCTATCGCCTACCATAAAGTCTTCTTCACCGCCTCCAGTTTTATAATACTACTATAGACTAGTAAATGCAATGTCAAGTCATTTTTTTGAAAAACTAAAAAAAAAAAGTCATTTTTTAAATCTGTGGCTGAACTTTGGGTTTAGTTGAAAGTTGAAACTGCAGAGTTTAAAATTAATTTAAGAGTTTATAGATTTTATTTAATTTGTCGCGGGGTTCAGTGATAATTTTAAAAAATTAGTATGATAATAAAATATTCACAATTTTTTATCTACAATATTTTAATTTATAAACACTTTTTTCATGTGATATGAAATGAAGGTAAGTCTGAAATTATATATATATGATTTTTTAATATATTTTAATTTACAAATAAAAATGCGAATTGATAATTATTACCGTGACATAAATTATCGTCTGTGTAAAAATTATGCACAACGTAGTAAATTCTGCACAGAGCATAAGATTGATTATATTTACAAGTGAATATCAACCTTCTTTTAGTGTTGTTAAGCACAATGAACATTCGATTACTAAAATATGGCGACAATCATGGTAGCCAACATATACCAAGGGATCGGCCAAAAAAAAAAAAACATATACCAAGGGAGAATAGTTTCCACCTGGGGAAAATTGAACCACTTCCCCACATTATTATTTTAAAAAAAAAAAAATTAAGAATGGATGCATCTTATAATTACAACTGCTGGTGATCACAATCATCTTATAGCAATAATAAACATGTAAAAATATTTATTTATTTTATAAAGAAGGTGGCAAATTACGACCCACCAATTTAGAATATATATATATAATGGTAATCACAGATAAATATTGAGATTTGAGAAGCCACTGCTTTAGAATATGAATGAAACGAAAAAAAAAATTATGTAATTAAGAAAAAGTCAGCCTTCAGTGTGTAAAGATGAAAAGTTCAACCAACTGTATAACGTGATGTCGGATATATAAAGAAAGAAATCACGTTTTCAGGATAGTAACCAACGGTTATTAAAAAAAGATTAAAAAAAAAAAGAATTTTAGAACAAGTTGCGTACTTTGTAGATTGCACTTTTGATCTTCTTTTGACTTCAGGTTTGCCTCTAAAGTTCCTTTTGCAACTTGAGATTGCACTTTTGATTCACCACAGTTGAACTTCACATCATTCTGAAGCTGCAACATTCATAATGTTGATTAACCATCCCAAACCACTCATTGCAAGTGAAAAATTGCACAGTTTACCGATCAATACGTAGTTAGTACCTTCAGATTGATAGCAGCGGTCGGCTGAGGTGATTTTGCATCGGGTTTTTTTCCATATTCCATGCCGTTGCTTTTAGTCGCAGCAAAGATCACTGAAAAAGAAACCCTCATTATCATAACAGAAACTGAACATCCAATATTATGGCAAGCAGCTTCATTTACTGTGGTTTCATTTTGTTAACCTGATCCTCCATAAGAACATCTTCCCTCCATTGATTTTGAAACTTCTGCAGCAGTAGAGTCAACAGTTTTTGCAATTCAGGTAGTACTTCAGCAGGAAACAAGGTTTGAATGCCATCATTGTTGATGTTATCATAGACGCTTCTAAGACACTCCAGAATCTGAGGAATAGAGATCTAAAGTCATTTCTGCACAGGATTTTACAGTAAAAATCTGTACTTCATGTGCTCCTAGTTTAGTGGTGTTCATGCAAATCACAGAAAGAAAAGAAGCTATTCAAAACACAATTTTTTAAGATTACTTTAGAGAAGTCAATTCCGACGAAACCGACTGTCAAATAGAAGCTCTTATGCACGCTCCCTACTCATCACCTTGCTGGACTGTCACCTAAGAAGGCAGCCACATCTACGCAAGTAAATCTCGCTCTATTGTCGTTGAAAAAGACTCCATACCACTATATTGGAAACATTTTCTTTCGGATGTTCAAGTTTTGGGAGAGATTTGACAATTTTATAAAAAGTAAAGACTGATGGATTATAAGTGGATGAATGAGTCGATGAAAATGTTTGAGGGGATAGGAAAAGACGCACGAAGACACCAAATTTCAACAAAAATGAAACTTGGAACTGTCCATTTCAACATTTTAAACTTCAGACATCAAAATCTCACATGGAGCAAACTTCAGACATTTTATAGGTTCTTAACCCATAATTAAATCATTACAATTGAAGAGCATAAACTTGGTTGTATTCTCAACAACATTCAAGTAACCTGTTACATTGTTGGAGACACCAAATTAGACTTAACCTTAACACTCGCTTGGGCGATATTGTACATCGAAAAAAAGTTGATACATTGTTAGATTTGAGCTTGAATCAAGCATTTCCAAAGTGTCCACTAAACCATGGAAGTCCAGGTTGAGCGCACTGTTGAGAGTCGGGAATGGGGACGATGGGTCCCAAGAAAAGACGCCACAAGTCGAGAATTATGGTGACGAGCATGGCTGCACCGAGCGCATCAACAGCCACTCTCGACAAGTCCCATGGGTTTCCAGGCTTCTCATCAATCCTGCACAACCATAACCAACACAAATCAATGTCTCTATCTATCTTGTCTTTGTTGTTGTAACAGATAGATGGGTTAAACCAGAAATTTACCTTAGAAACATTGGAAAGCTCACAAGGAAATAGATGGCATAGAACAATGATCCGACCGTGTACATTGATGCCCGGTCAACAAATGAATAGTAAGGGAACTGCAAATATCATCATCAAAATATTTATTTACTTCTAAATAGATAAATACTAAACAAACATAGGTTAAAGATTGTTTATCTTTTGCACTGTTACCACATACATTAGAAATAGCAATGGTCTCAAGGTAGGCGATGAAATAGGATAGAGCCAGAACCCATGCTGCTTCAACCAACCACCGAACTTTTTGTGGTAAGTGAGCAGTTGAGTGTCTTAGTCTACGAAGAGTCATGTTGGATGTAACATGGTAAAATAAAAAGCAGACATGGGTGAGCAGGAAAGTCGTGTGCGGTACCTGCAGTAAATATACAATATTGTGTTCATAAGCTTTCCATAGATTCAGTGAGCGGAAATGTCAGAAATTTTGTTAATGTGTGTGCTTACATTGTTCATCTTCCATGATGGGAAGGTGTATGATGCTCCCAAAACCGTGAAGAAATAGTGAGTCCAGAAGTAGTTCCCGACATAACTAAAAAGAATTATCCACACACTTGCCTGTAAAAATGGCTAAGCTAGTAAAAATCTACTTAAGGCGCTAACTTCTTAAACATGATCAAGAGTAAGGAGACAGTATCGCAAGATTATAGAATATGTATATCTTGTTAAAAATAGCAGAAAAGAAAAAGGAACTTGCCTTGACCCAATATCGATCGCTCCAGCACAATTTGCGGTCAGCCTGCATAGAAAAGTTCATTGCAGCTATCCTTTTAGTTAACTTATGATCCACCATTTTAAAAAAATAGCATACTCATAATTAGAGTTCAGAAAATAAGTTACCTTCCCAACAAAGATCATAGGTATCAAGAATGCGGGAACTGCTGAAACCAAACCCAGAAGCAGATACTCCAACTCTGTGAAATTCTGTTGCATATAACATACATGGAATTACATAAACATGGAACCAAATAGTAAAAAGATATCACTCGAGTCTTGACATATGCTAATCCGGATGTGCTACTGTAGTTAGATTGAACATTGTCTAATCTAATCTCTCTCACTCTCCAATTCAAAACTCCAAAAATCATCAAGCCTTAAGGAGTTATACATTTCATGCGGAAAAAAAAAATCCAAATTGCAGCAATGATCAATCATGATAATGTAATAGCTAATCCAATATCCCCAACATTTATTAATATTCTTCTGCTGTTATCAATTTCAATCCGAACCACCTCATATACATGGGTCCTAAATTCGAGCAACGAATCAATGGAGACCGACTGACAAATCATCCCTTCCATTTTCACGACGTTTATGAAATTGGAACTAAACCCAGAAATCGCTTAACTTTACAATTCACATTACATCAAAATTCAAGCCTATGAGCATGATTTTGAGCAAACCTCGTATAGCTTGTAAGGAACCACAATCCCCAGACAGAGAGTGAGCCAGAACGGAGTGTAGCAGAGGAAGAAGAGCTCCGCCCATCTCTTACTCGGATTGGGAGCGAGCCACAAGCTGGAAGAAGGATAAGCTGACGCTGCAACCAAACAGTATACCATATATTAGAGGAAAGCTCCGAACTTGAAAGAGGGAGAAAGAACGATGAATTACCGGCCATTTGGGTGTTCGGATCTCGAAAGTGATCGTCGTCTCCACGGTTGTCAGTACAGTAGGGAATGGAGTGAAGATGGGCCGGGAGTGATCGGAGAGCGATTAACTAGTATCTGGCGATATTATATTGCTGCTAACTAGAAGAAGAACATGTCATTTGTCTGTTACTGTCTCCGCCTAGGCCTAGAGGAGTCCGTCAATGGAGGAATGAATCTACTGTCTACAATCTACATCCTAATTGTATATATGTGATTTAAAGTTGGTTAAATACCAAATAGTTAGGTCAATTTTATGTCTTCAAGTTCAAGTGAATATATATTGCAAATTGCTAGTTAAATATTTGCTAACGTGCAGATTATCAGCTCCGAAATTATAGACGAAATATCACTATAAAATTTCACTGTAATTCTAAAATAATTTTAAATTTTAATATACAAAAAAAAAAATCTCAAATAATATATTATAATAATATATATTGCACAATATACAAAAGTTAATAATATTAATCCTAAAGTTTAAAACTAAAATTAAATATTTTTAAAAGTTTATAGTATGTTATAGAATTTTCAAAATATTTTAAAAAAATTAATTTTAGATTTTGTGTTACATTTGTTTCTTTCAATTTTAAAGGGTCTTAAATCAAATAGTACATGAGATAACACGTATTGACAAACTGGTACCTAATATAATGTTTGTCACTTTCGGGTATCTAAGAAGTCTAAATTGTTCCACCAATTGAAATTAGGTTTCAATTTACCTAGCCCGGGTCGAGTCCAAAATTAGGCCCGGCCAAAGTTAGGTTCGCCTGACCTAGGGGATCACAACCATAGGCTCGAGCGACCTAGTCGGTTTGATACAACAATTTGTACTTCTCTGATACCTAAAAGTCGCAAAAATTATATCAGGTACCAATTTGTCAACACGTGTTATCTCAGATACATGTTTGCTTTTAAACTCAAATTTAAATATATTATTTAACATGTATATTTAAACATTTGAATTTATATAAAATATTATATCATTATAACACAACTTTATGATATTTTAGTAATTTTTTAAGTATTTTTTTTAATTTAAGGTTAATAGAAAAATAAACGGAGCTGTTTTTTTTGCACAATACATAATGTTCAGATAACAATTTACATCCAATATCATGCTCCACAAGCACTATGTTTGTGGTACTCTTTTTTGTAAATTTTTTATTACCCTAAAGATGAACCTAGGTGAACCCTATGGAAAATTGTTATTAATAATAATGTGATGCAAATTTGAAGTTTAATTTAAATAAATCACATTTTTAACTTTTAATTTTATGTATGTTACAATTAAGTGCTTGTGGATCGTGATAGAAAGATCCAAAGATTTATTAGGAAATTGCGTATTCAAGTAAAGTTCAGTTTAGTAATTAACCCTTTAAATTTAAATAAGGTTAAATTAGACCATATAAGTTTAATTATAATTATAAATATATTTTTTTAACAATTTATACGTTTCCCATGAACAATTTATACCTAGTTAGTTTTCATTAAAAGTGTGGAAATCTGGAATTGCTAGTATTCCAAAGTGAATTTAACATAAGCTAGTTTCTTCTTAGTTAATAATACATCATCTAATTATAATTACTTATATTTGCATAATGTCATTAATTTTTTTTTTTTTTTTAAATGATAGTTTGATTATATTTCAGAATATGATTAAATGGTTCAAACTTGTTTCATTTAGTCACTTAAGTTTGACTAAATGCGATTAAATAGTAAAAATGACAATTTTACTCTTACATTCAATCAAATAAAGTGTTCTTCATCAAAATTATCAAGTTTTAAATAAAAAATATTCAATTTGTTCTTAAAAAAAAAGTTGAACACCAGATTCGAATCTAGAACCTAACTGGATTCAAATTCGAACCCACTAATCGCATTTGGGTTCGATTTGAACCCAACAGAAACTCTTATGGGCTCAATCGAACAATTGAGGTTCATGGTATGTTTATCTTCAAGAATAAATTTAGGGTACTATACTCAATAATTGGATGACATTTGTCACCTTATTATTACTTATACCTCAATCACTGTTTGCATATACACTTAGAAAGAAATTGACATTTTTATCATACATTCAACAATTATAAGTTGTGTCACGTGGTAAATAATATGAATTTAGGCTCATAGTTAACATATACATGCAAGTTATTACAAGTTACGCAATCAATTTTATTCAAATTAGACGAAATATTTAATAGAATTAATATTTTTTTCCGCTAATTAAATACAAAATAGCAAATTGTCTAAAATTACAGGGTCTTTCTACTATACTACACAAGTACCGTGTTTGTTGTAGTTTTTTTTTTTTAACATTTTTATATTGTCGTAAATATGAACCCTATAGATAAATTGATATTATTAGTATTATACAAATATTAGGTGTAGTTATTTTTTTTATTTTTTTTTTAATACTTTTTTGTTTACAGTTTAAAGTTTTACATATGTTACAATTAAGTTCATCCTGATAATAAAAAAAACATGAATACGATACTCCACAAGTAGGGCTGTGAACGAGTCGAGACGAGCCGAGTATCTGACAAGCTCGACTCGACTCAGTTTACTCGAGTTCGACCGAGCCTTAATTATTCAAGCTCAACTCGATTCAATACTCGCCGAGTTCGAGCTCGGCTCGACTCGATAGGGTTAAAAAAATTAAATTAAATTATAAATGATGCACCTTAACTCGAGCTCGAACTCGACTCGATTAGGACTTTGGCTCGAACTCGACTTGAACTCAATATATACATATATAATATTATTATTACGTAAAGCTCGAAAAACTCGAACTCGAATCAGTAAAACAAAAAATCTCGATTAGACTCGTGAGCCTCTCGAATCGAGTACCAGTGAACTCGAACTCGAGGTCGAATCGGTAAAACAAAAATTCTCGATTAGACTCGTGAGCCTTTCGAATCGAGTACCAGTGAACTCGAACTCGACTCGAAATTTATCGAATCAAATTCGAATATTTACCGAATCAAATTCGAATATTTACCGAACCGATCTCGAGTAGCTCACATATAGTTTGAATAGTTTGATTCGTTTACGCCCCTATCAGAAGCATTCCACATTCTCAATCTAGTCCTCGGTCTTATTTCTAACCACGCCAAATAAAAGAGACTAACATACTAAAAACTATAAGTTAGGCGACTGAAAAAGAATTTCTTATATATGTATATATACGTAAGCAAATGCAAAACCCATAAACCCTAGTCAATTCCTTTTCTATATGAGCGAGCCATCTCTCTCAGCGTAAACCCTAATAACTCAGAGGAGCCGCGAATCCTGAGTTCTTCTCCTGCCTCCTCCAATGGCGCTCTACCTTCTATACGAGTCTGCGTCTGGTTATGCTCTCTTACACGCCCACGGGCTTGATGAAATCGGCCAGAACACGGAGGCAGTCCGTAGTTCCGTTACCGACCTTAATCGGTTTGGCAAAGTCGTCCAGCTGACGGCGTTCAACCCATTTGAATCGGCCCTCGATGCTCTCAATCAGTGCAACTCCGTCTCTGAAGGTGAAATGTCTAATAACTGATTTTGCTGAGCTAGTGTTTGGTACGAGTATGTTGCTTTAGTAAGTACTGAGAGTTTACACTCTTTTTTCAGACCTAGTGATGCTTGAAAATTGTGTTTTGAGTTGGGTTCGTTACTTTCTATAATGTTTTTTAATGTATTTATGCATGCTCTTGTTTATCTAATACTTGAGGTATCTAATACTTGAGGTTTTTAGTTACAGTATACTTGAGATATTAAGTTACAATAACAGGATGTAATTTTTTGTTTGGTTTCTGGTATCGGAATCTACACAGGAGGAGTATATGTTAAATATGTTGAAGAAACTGTTATTAACATAATGCTAATATTACTGACGAGTTTCATACATTTAACATAATGCTACTGTTTTTTGTTTGGTTTCTGGTATCTGAATCTGGTAAGGGTTCAGGAGTTATATGGAGCTTATCTTAAGAAAAACTGTAATGTACTAGATATGCTTATATTTTTTCCCTTCATTATGTAATGCATGTTTATAGGGCTCCTTATATTTTTTCCCTTCATTATGTAATGCATGTTTATAGGGCTCCGATGAGTTTCATAGATTTAACAGCAGGATAATTTTTTTGTTTGGTTTGTGTAATCTGAATCTGGTCATGAGTATATCTTTCTTATGTTAAGAAGAAACTGTTATGTACTAGATATGCTTATATTTTTTTCATATTATGTTTATAGGGCTTATGACCGATGAGTTGAGGAATTTTTTGGAACTTAATCTTCCAAAGGTGAAGGAAGGTAAGAAACCAAAGTTCAGTTTGGGGGTTGCTGAACCCAAACTTGGATCTCATATTTTGGAGGACACCAAAATCCCCTGTCAGAGTAATGAGTTCGTTCTTGAGCTTCTTCGTGGTGTAAGGTTGCACTTTGAAAGGTTTATCAAGGAATTAAAGGTGCGTATATCTTCATTTTCTTGTATCCCTGCAATTTCTTAGATCTGTATAAGCTTATTAAACTCACCTGTTTTTTCATAATTTGTTTCTTTAGCCCGGTGATACCGAGAAAGCACAACTTGGTCTTGGTCACAGTTACAGCAGGGCAAAGGTGAAGTTCAATGTCAACAGAGTGGACAACATGGTTATTCAAGCCATATTCCTTCTGGATACCCTTGACAAAGATGTCAATAGTTTCTCCATGAGAGTTAGGTATGTTGCTCAATTTATTCCAAAAGTATGTCCTAGCTTATTTACAAACATTATATTCTCTGTATGCTATCTGAATTCTGGAAACCATGCATTAAAGTATATATATATATATATATATATCAATAAGGATCTTAATAAATATTTATAACTGTGTATGTTTGTAACTAGTTCTTGTCTCCTGTCCTTGGATGTTATTGCAGAGAGTGGTATTCATGGCATTTCCCTGAATTGGCAAAGATTGTCAGTGACAATTATCTTTATGCCAAAGTCTCCAAATACATTGGAGACAGAGCTGAGCTATCTGAAGAGAAACTTACTGCTTTGACAGATATGGTTGGTGATGAAGATAAGGCCAAAGAGATCATAGAAGCTGCAAAGGCTTCCATGGGTAGATTTCTCAACATCTGCGTCCCCTATAAACTTTGTCAATGTTCTAGAAACATATTCGTTTGTTTAACATGTTTGCTTATCCTTCTCAGGTCAGGAATTATCTCCAGTTGACTTGGTAAATATTGAAATGTTTGCACAGAGAGTAATGGACCTCTCTGAGTACAGGAAGAGACTTTATGAATATCTTGTTACTAAAATGAATGACATTGCACCCAATCTGGCCTCTTTGATTGGTGAAATGGTTGGAGCTCGTTTGATTTCTCATGCTGGTAGTCTCACTAACTTAGCTAAGTGTCCTTCATCTACTCTTCAAATTCTTGGTGCTGAAAAGGCCCTTTTCAGGTAATCTTACTGTAGTTCCTAAACTATTTTCTTTTTTAGAGCATTAATTGTTGTTGAACATTAACATGAAATAATTGTATTGGTTTAATCTTGGTTTAATAACCATTTTTTTCCATCTTCAGGGCATTGAAGACAAAAGGTAACACTCCCAAGTATGGCCTGATATTCCACTCATCTTTTATTGGCCGAGCATCTACCAAGAATAAGGGACGTATGGCCCGTTACCTTGCAAACAAGTGTTCCATTGCATCTCGCATTGATTGTTTCACTGGTGGGTTTTCCTCCATATGTTGGTCAAATTTTTGTTTCTGTAACTTGCAAGAACATTGCTGAATCTTTTATCATCTTGCTTTCTGATTTTAATTGAATTTGTCCCTCAACTATATAAACAGATAAGGGATCAACTGTGTTCGGTGAGAAATTAAGGGAACAAGTTGAAGAACGATTGGAGTTTTATGACAAAGGAGTTGCTCCTCGCAAAAATATTGATGTTATGAAAGATGCAATTGGACTTTCTCAGGACAAAGGTAATGATCATGATTCTGGTGTCCTTACAAAAAATGCTGCTCTGATCCTTGTGAATCATGGAGATGACAAGTTTGCAGTTAGTAAAAAACAAACCATTTGGACATTATGAATGTATTCTTTTATAGTGTTTTACAATAGATCTCTGTTGTTGAAATGTCTGATTATATCTACAATTGAAAGCACAAGATGATTAATTCCTTGATTCTGTGAATATGGTTTGTAGATGATATGGATACAGAGCCCGAAACACCAGCTAAGAAAAGCAAGAAGAAATCTAAATCTGCAGATGATGTTGATGCAATGGATGAGGATAAATCTGCTGCCACAAACGGTGAAGAGGCGAAATCAGAAAAGAAGAAGAAGAAAAAGGAGAAGCGAAAAATCGATGATGAGGAACAAACCAAGCCAGAGGAAGCTGAACAGAATGGTGCATCAGGTAAGAAGAAGAAGAAGAGCAAGGAATCAAATGGTGAGGATTTGCAGGCAGCATCTGATATCAAGAAGAAGAAAAAGAAATCCAAGGGTGGAGATTAGGTTTTATATGCCTTGTTCGGTTATATTTTAGGGTACGGATTTTTAAATTTGAAACTTTCTTTTTGTTTGGGGGATTTTATTGAGTATGTGTAATTGTTCAATGTGATATTAGCTTTAAGGCGCCAAACTTCTACCTGGTACCTACCATGTTTATCGAAGGTCTGGCCAAGTTTTGCTCCTCTATCATTATTCTTCAGCACATGATGCATGAAGATATTTTATACTTCAACCGTTTTGACTTTTTCCAAGTCTCTTTTTCTAGAGTTTCACTTTCAGAGGTAAGGGTTAAGAACCTAAGAAAGGTCTGAACTATCACCCATGTTAACGGGAGAGGTCTGAAATTTAAAAAGTTAATAACAGAGGTCTGAAATTTCTGTTTTGTTGATAACAGCGGTCTCCCGTTAAAATTAACGGAAGTTGGTCACATGCTTGGCATGTGACCGGAAATAAAATAAATTTCCAAAAATGCCCCTCACATGCTTGGAGTGAAAAGACCAAAATGCCCTTGAAGCCACCACGGTACTCCGGCGACCACCAATCGTACTCCGGCGACCACCAATCGTACTCCGGCGACCACCACCGTACTCCGGCGACCACCACCAAGGCTCCGATTGGGTCAAAATCGGAGCCACCAGCCCCGATTGGGCTCCGATCGGAGCCACCGGCCCCGATTGAGCTCCGATCGGAGCTTTTTGGCTCCGATCGGAGCTTTTTTGCTGAGGTGGTGGCCGGAGTCGGGTCGCCGGAGCCGAGGTGGTGGTCGCCGGAGTCGGGTGGTGGTGGCCGGAGTCGGGTGGTGGTGGCCGGAGTCAGGTGGCGGTGGCCGGAGTTGGGTGGTTTTAATTTGACTTTAGGGGTAAATTGTCATTTCACATTTCCTTAAATAAGATATTAAATAAAACAAAATATTAAAGGGGCAAAAATGTCATTTCACACAATTCTGTTAAATTTAACCCTAAAAATGGACGGAAAACTTCAAATCAACAAAATTGAAATTTCAGACTTCTGTTATTAACTTTTTAAATTTCAGACCTCTCCCGTTAACATGGTGATAGTTCAGACCTTTCATAGATTCTTAACCCTAAAAATAATTTCCATTGGAGTGACGGGAGTTTTACTTTGGAGAGACGGGAGGACTTTTACCATGGCAATATTCATCATTATTTTTGGAATTATTTGTAGATTGTATATTGTATTATTGGTTAAAGGGTTTTTGGTGCTATATGTTTAATCAGCGTAGACTCTTGGTGTCATTGTTTTATTTTGTAGGTTTTTTGTGTCAAACTTTTACATTTTGTAGGCATTTGGTGCATCCGTTAGTTAAATATTAAGTTTGACCGTAAATACTTTTATTTTGTTCAATTTAATCCTTATATTTATACGCCTAACTTTTAATTTTTGTAATTTAGTCCTGAAATAACACAGGGTCCAATTGACCTAGTCATAGTGTGATCCATACCACTTCCCGTTCCGGTGAACGATTGTGAAACATCGCTTTCTCCTGAAATGAGGTGGTTAGTATATAGGAGTTGGATGTAAGATCAACTTACCCTCTTGTTTCAATATGGGTTTTCTTAAGGAATGGATGCCATAAGATCTCCCGCTTTCGAAAGTCTCGGTGCACCATTTCTTAACTAATCGTACCTGCCACGTTCACACCCTAGCACAACATCTTCCACCAATTCTCACATACTTGTTCATTTGTCTCCACACGTATACTAAACTCTCGGTAAAATTCGGGTAACACTTTATAAACTTGATGATCATCTTAAAATAACAAGGGTCAGTCTTCAGCTACTCAAAGACTCAAGTATCCTAGTTCGTCTCTATGGAATAAACTTTGGTCAAACAAGCTTTCCACAAAAAATTGAATGCTCATCTGAAAATGTTGCAACGACGATATGCCCATTGGGCAGAATGTCCACTAATGGATTCCCTTATTCATCCCAAAGTGTCATTTTTTTTTTTAAACAAATAAGACATGAGATCATCTCATGTTAACTGTCTGGTCTCTCAAAGAGTGTGGTATGCCTCCAATTTAGGCGTGCATCCACTGAGTACATTTTTCACAACGGATTTTGGGTGGTTGTTAGACTACCACAGTATACTCTGCCTAGCTTATCCACCATGTGAATTCTAGTGCAAAACTGTTTGGTTATATGAGGATTTTGGCTAGAACAGAATCCTATTATCTTTCGTGTAAAAAGTGTCACTGCAATCTTTGTAATGTGCCTTATTACAAATGTTTTGACTAACAATGCTAATGCGTTTCTTTGTGTTCATGCCCATCTGAACCCCGACATGACAGATCAATATGCCACAGGCGACGCGCTCCACCACACACCAGGCCCGCAATATTATGTGATGGGGAAGTTCATACCCATATTAATGTAATCTTTGGAGCATTCATTTTGGTACACGAATACATGAGGGTTACCGTTTTCTCCATTCTTTCAGCTTACGATGATAACCTTTTTTTGGCTGAAGGACTATCCTGTCGAGTATGACAACTGTTTGTGAGGTCAAATCCACCGAAGCCTTGTCTCTTGTTTACACGAATTCGACTATTCTGCTGAACTAGATCGAGTCCTCTTTAACGGTTTGCAACACTTACTTGTTTGGGTCATTCATGATATTAGAACCTTGTTAAATATATTATATATTTTCTTATTTCTAAAAATAACGTGCACTTAGCATGTTGGTTATTAACCGTGCCGCTACACTCAATATAATTGGATGTTGAAACACTAGGGCAATTCGTGCTATCGTGCATGTCAGTAATCATGTCGTGCTAAACTTACTGAACACGAACACGCACGGTAAGCTTATCGTGCCACGTTTTACAAACACGAACACGGCACGAATATTTTCGTGCGTGTTCGTGTCGTGCTATCGTGTTGTATAAGGATATACATTTGTACATCTCTATACGAGATCTTTAAGCAAAAATCAAAATAATGAACTCCATATATAAAAATACTATGTATTAATATGTCAGCATTCATAAGTTAATAATATATAGTTTACAAAAACTAAAATTAAACCACTAACTGGAGTTTTTAAAGGTAACAAATAAGAATTGTTCAAAAAATACTTAAGAATTACTCTTAAATAGTACAACTTTATCGTGTTATCGTGCGTGTCGTGTTATGATACTCAAACACGAACACGACACGGAAGTTATGTCGTGTTAATCGTGTTCGTGCTATCGTGTTATCGTTCTTACATATGCTAGCACGAACACGTTTTTTTTCGTGCGTGTTCGTGTCGTGCTATCGTGTCGTGTCACAAATTGCCAACCCTATGAAACACCCATAATATCATGTACTTTTCGCTGAACAAATAGGTTTCTTATTTCATTTCTACGTTTGTTATAATATAAGCTTTAAAATAAAAAAATTCATTGTCGTTACTTTATTCATTAATATATCTATTATATTAAGGATACATTCAGAAAGATAATCGTCACTCTACAAAATTATTTGAGTAAATCTTTAAAATGTGAAATTTCTTGTGAAATTTCAATAGAAAGTAAGAAAGAGAAAATAAAGGAACAAATGTATTGGTGTTTGGTGGGTCCCTATATCACTTTCTATAGAAATTTTACGGGAAATTTCACAGGTTCTATCAACACCCAAATTATTTACATTCCCTTAAAAATTAAATAACAATAATTATTTTATAATAATTTTGACATTTTTACACCGCTCCAATAAAATTCCGCCACATGTCCACTCTACTTTCTTTTTTTTTTCTCCCTCATTTCTCTCTCCCGGGGATTTTTTGTTTTCTCGGTTGTTTTAGTGGAAAATAGAAAACACTATCTCTACAAAATTATTCATTTGTATTTATAATCTACTAAAAGAACTATTTAGTTAGTGTTTTCCTATTTAGATTAAAAAAGTTAATGTTCATTTTTATGTTGCACGAATTATATTTATATTAAAAAAATGTTTTTAATATAGTAAAAGGTCTTACTGTTGCACATTTATGTATACAATCGTAAAAATTAACTAAATTGACGTTTTTAATCCACTTATGTACATTTTCCTAATGTTTATAAGATACCCACCAGCGCTACGCGCTCGCGCACTATTGTCCTGATGATATATGACATGATTATCCCGACTCCTAAGTATAACAAGAGGGTCTCGACTTCAAATATTAAAAATTTAAATTCAAATGCTTGAGCGACCGGGAGCCCTTTAATATTGTTTTTGCTCCCGAACGTTCGAGTATTTGAATTTAAATTTTTAATATTTGAAGTAGAGTCCCTCTTATTATATTCATAGTCTGGATAGTCATGTCTATCATGGGGAAAAAGTGAATGTCAAATATTACCAATAACCACTGCTAAAGAAGTATTACCTATAGGCTATATCTTTTTTATAAAAGACATAATAAATATAGTTTCTCACGTGAATTATACTGAAGCACAATAACATTATTTTATGTGATCTCCTTTCATATATATATAAAGATGCCGTGGTGAGGAATCGCTTTTACTTTTATATAATGGTGGTTAAATAATAAATAGCAAATTTCTCTCTCTCTTTTTTCTTTTTTTTTTTTGGTAATCAGTAAATTTCTATCTGAACGTACACATTGTTATTTAAACTTTTTTCTTTTTATTTATTTATAGTAAATTGTTGGCTTAAGTTTTAAGTTAGCTAGTAATGGTGGCAATTAATACTTCCCAACGATCTCTCTTTCTCCCATGGCGCCCACAGACCCCACCGGTGCCTTTTTCCCCACCACCAACTCCACCGCCGTCAATTCTTCCTCCGGCTTCTGCTCCGCCACCAAGACCTTCCGCAGCCTCCGCCCTGCCGTACCCCTACCTTCTCCATTTCAGCCAATCTCCGTCATCGACTACGCCCTCTCCCTCCACCCAGCCGCCGATGCCTCCACCGCTACTTACCTCGTTGACTCCACCACCGGCCGCCGCGTCACCTACTCCCAGTTCCTCCATCAGGCCAACTCCCTCGCTCTCCACCTCAGAGCTCGCTTCCCTTCCCTCTCCAAGGGTGACGTGGCGTTCATCCTACTCCCAACCTCCCTCCACCTTCCCGTCGTCTACTTCTCTCTCTTGTCCCTTGGCGTCGTCTTCTCTCCGGCGAGTCCTCTAAGCTCTCAGCCCGAGATCGAGCACCAGATACGTCTCAGCAGCCCCTCGATCGCTTTCGCTACTTCAGCCACGGCATGCAAGCTGCCGAAACTCCTTTTCGGTACAGTTCTCGTCGACTCGCCGGAGTTCGTCTCCGCTTTGGCCTATTCTGGTGATCCTAAGCTGCCTATTCTGCACAATTTCAATCGAGTCTCTCAATCCGATTCGGCCACTGTCCTGTACTCTTCCGGTACCACCGGCCGAGTTAAGGGCGTCGTAATGACTCACCGAAGCCTGACTGGAGTGATTGCGACACTCGCAAGATTTCACAACGTCAAGGCGGAAAAGGATCTCGACGGTCCGGAGCCACATCCAGTACAGCTCGTCACAGTTCCTCTGTACCATATATACGGCTTCGTTGTCCTTCTCACAGGATTTCTGGACGGAGACACGCTGATTATAACGGAGCGGTTTGATTTCGAAGCGATGTTGAGAGCCGTGGAGAAGTACAGAGTAACCTGCATGCCAGTATCGCCGCCGGTCGTCTTGAATCTGGTGAAATCAGATCTCACTGCGCGGTATGATCTGAGATCTCTCCGGAGTCTGTTCTGCGGCGGAGCGGCGCTGGGAAAAGAGGTTTCCGAGCGATTCGAAGTGAAATTCCCTCACTCGGAAATCGTGCAGGTAAGATTAGTGATCTAGCTACTGCACAGAATGAGTAGATTTTTACAGTTGCAGTAAAGCTATGTTCTTCCTTTTGCTGCTGCATTTAGGGATATGGGTTGACAGAGAGTGGTAGAGGAGCTAAAATGATAGGTCCCTATGAGACTAAACGGTATGGTTCTGTTGGCCGCCTTGCTCAAAATATGGAAGCCAAGATTGTGGATCCACTTACTGGTGAAACATTACCTCCAGGACACAAAGGAGAACTATGGCTTCGGGGCCCAACTATCATGAAATGTAATCTTTTTTCTCCATAGGGTAAATAACCAAGTGGTTAACTTTACTAAAAAATGCAATTAGCCGGCTGAACTTAATTTTAGTGGAAAATTTGATGGGTACCTAGTTGCCCATTCATGAAAATTTGACTAGCTATTTAGTTAAAAAAAAAACAAGTTCAACTTGAGCTAGCTGTTTGCACTTTCAGGGTAAATGCTAACTGTTTGTTTATTTACCCTGGTCAATAACATCCTCATCTTATCTTGAACTTGGAATCTAATCACATTTAATTTGATTTGGCAAATGGGGTGTTATGAAGGTTACATAGGAGATGAGAAAGCAACAGCTGAGACCTTAAATAAGGATGGATGGTTAAAAACGGGCGATCTCTGTTACTTTGATTCTGAAGGATTCTTGTACATTGTTGATAGGTTAAAGGAACTCATCAAATACAAAGCTTATCAGGTAAATACTTGAGTATGTTTGACACTAGTTAATGATCAAACACAATCAATAATTGTCTCTTTGGTCTTACTTAATAGGTACCCCCAGTAGAATTGGAGAGCATTCTTCAATCCCATCCTGAAATTGCTGATGCTGCCGTCATTCCGTGAGTATTAATTGTCCTTTTACTACTAATTATCTCTGCTAATTACTTTTTAGAATACATAATAAATCTATACGATTCGAAAAGGTATCCTGATGAAGAAGCTGGGCAGATTCCCATGGCGTGTGTTGTAAGAAAGCTTGGAAGCAACCTCACCGAATCTCAGATTATAGATTTTGTTGCAAAGCAGGTGAGTGTGTGTGTGTGTTATATCAGCTTGCAGTAAACCTTTTGATTTCAGGAGCTGCATGCATCAAACAAATGTTTGGGTGATTGTAACTAGGTGGCTCCGTACAAGAAGGTAAGGCGAGTGGCGTTCGTCGATACCATCCCGAAATCTCCAGCAGGGAAGATATTGAGGAGGCATCTTATAGCCATTTCTTTGGCCAACTCTAAACTCTAGAAATGCAACTTGGGCAGCAAGCAAAGCAAACCAAGGAACAAATCTGCATTATATCCTCAAAATTCTAGGATGGTAAATCTTAGTCTCTATATTAGTCAAACTGAAAGAGAACTTGTGAGTTCCATTATTGTGCAATATTGTATTAGTAGTTATCATAAAAAAAAAAGACAGTAAATCTCATTTGTGTATCAAAAGTCAAAACTGGACAGGGTGTTGAACTAGATAATTTTTTCGATTCAGTTTTGTTTTCCATCTCTTAGTTCTATGAACTTCTGTCTACCTTGTAACTTGTAAGTTCATAGGGTTTTTTTTTTTTTTTTTTTAAATTCCATAAACTGGTTGGTTATTAATTTATTATTTACACAATATATTTTATACACATTCTTATTTTCTAGGGGAATCACCTAATTGGACTTCTAACAAGAAGGAATATTTTTTAGTAAAAGAATAAAAACTAAAAACTAAATGTTGAGTGACTAATAATTGAGTGCAACCAGAATAACTAACTAAATATTACTCTCATAATTAAGAGTGGTTCATATACCCAATATTATAGCTTCAAAAGTATTAGATTTAAAAGGTAAAGCACTATGAATAACAAATCTTAACAAAATTAGATTGTTGAAGAACTTCAATATCCTATTAATAATATCTGTGAACGAGCTTTCTAATAAATGTGACTACATTTGCATCTACTAAATCAAAGTAAAAATCATGCAATTCTAAATAACAAATATGTAAATCGATAGAGAATCAATCGAGATGAATGTAATTCATTATCATTCGGAAAGTTA
The DNA here is from genome assembly GCA_036873135.1 of Clarkia xantiana subsp. parviflora. NCBI lineage: Eukaryota > Viridiplantae > Streptophyta > Magnoliopsida > Myrtales > Onagraceae > Clarkia > Clarkia xantiana. Next base: position 4,632,085 of record JAPTYO010000014.1, read on the forward strand.
GTTATAAAGTCTGTTTACTTGAGTTATATATACAGATAGCTTGGACCGTAAGTCAACAGCTTAGACCACAAGTAAACCGGAGTGAGTTTGCTAAGTAAGCTAACTAAAACTAGCTAACTTATAACAGTAGTTAATACATATGTCTACATTCTCCCATCTTCTTTCTTCTCCTCTTGTTGATTCTGAAAATTACCATCTTTGAAGATGTCTATAATACCATAATGCTGGAGAAGTGACTCATGTTGCAGTCGACCAAGGGCTTTAGTAAGTAAAATTCGAAGAAACATGAAACACATAAATTATTCTATTCTCATTATGTATGCAGTCCCTGGTAAAATGACAATAAATTTCTATGTGTTTTGTTCGTTCATGAAAAATTGGATCTTGGACATCTGAATTGCTGACTTGCTGTCAGAATATAAATAGCATAGTTCAGAGTCAGTCCAAGTTCATAAAAAATCTTCTCATCCAAATAGCCTATGCAGTAGCTTCTCTCAAACTTCTGTACTCTGCTTCTGCAGGCGACAAAAAAACAGTGTCTTGTCTTTTGTGCTAGAGTAATAAAGTGTGTCAAAAACAAACATCAATATTTTCACCATCTCTAAGAGTTGAGAATGAGTTTCTTGTTAAATGTTTAGAATACATATTGACCATGTCACCATGTTTAGTGGGAACTATTATTTTGTTTAGTAAACTGCTAAGTTGATATGGACAACGTCACGATAAGAAAATTTGATGGGACTACTATGAAATATATCAACATATATCTACACTAATGTAGAGACTAAACTTAAATGTTAATGTTAAAAATTTTCACATTTTTGTACATTTGTAGGCTTGTGGCATATACCTATCTTCTACACATTTTTGATTGGTTTGAACTTGTTAACCTAGCTACTAACATGCAGACCTATACATCTTCTTTCTTAGTAACATAAGGACTTTTACAATTACTTATACATTGTATCTAACTGCATACAGAAGATCATTTGTATATTTAGGTTGGCAATACATCTGAGCAGATTATTTGCGAAAAAGGAAGCTAAACATAGGCAATGCAAGTGTCATTGGTGAGAAAAGTCAGTTAATGAATATTATTTACCTTAGTTGTCAACCATATCTACATCCTCACTAAACGAAGAACAACCCTATACACCCATTAGAAGAGCAAAAGTTTAAAAAAAAAAAAAATGATTCATTTAAGGCCAATCCATATGGTTGTAGCTGTTTCTTAGTGTCATGTTGATTAAAAATTGACATTTATAGCAAAACAGTCTGCATATACTTGTTTTGCTGCAATTTTTCTTTGCATTTCAATTTTAGCATCTCTATTTGTATGTACCAATACAAGAAGAACAAGCGTGAAAATCAGCGATTTAAACTAAATTCCTATACTAACATTTCGTCTTGAATTGCTTTTAGTGTTTGGCAAAAAAAAATTGTTTTTTTTGTAAAAACCGATGTTATAATCACAGAAAATTCAGATATGATGTGTGGAGACATCTAAATTCCATATCAATGGCAGGAAGGTTAAATTGAGCATATTTAAAGACAACCTATTGTTACTTTAGCTAAATCAACGTTATGAAGAATGTAACTAGTCTACTTTAATTCTATTACGACAATGAAAAACACCCCATGTGCATTTTATTTGAAGTGCAGACCCAGAGCTACTTTAATTTTGTTAGGACTATGAGCAAACAAATTATGTGCATTTTGTTTGACTTGTCGAACCAAAGTTGTTTCAATACCTATGACATTGTAGTGAAATTTAAAGGCAGAGTACTTGTCTAATTCCATAATGAGTAAAACTCAAAGTTCTTTTATTAAAGGGAGATTAAATTCTTCTTGATTGAAAGAACGTTTTTTTTTTTTTTTTTTTTTGAATTCTGAATTATATTGGACCCAAACAATGAGATAGATGCCCAAGCGGTCAAGCCCCATCACTTAAGTGTATCTAAAATTTGTTATTATTATCTATGACAATTAATGAAGTAATTCTAGGAATATATTTGTTGAAACCAAAGCAGATTTAATTACAACACATTTTCCTAATGACTACAAAGTTGATTCCATAAAGGTTAAATTAAACATTGACATGAATGCTAATACTTTACTTGTATGTTAATATGTTGTATATACCAGTAATTTTTACCTCGATTGTATGTATTAAAACTTCATATAGGCGTTGAAAGCTATAATAATATATTAATACTTACTACTTGAGGTTTTATTACAAATGGAAAGTTATAAACTCATGCTGCTTATTCACAATATATTGATGAATGATGTATTGAGTTTTCTTAAATCGAAACATCAACAATTTGTGAGCCATCTCATATTAACTTAATATAAAAAATCAACATTCTTTTGTACATTGAAGCAAACCTCAATAATCAAATGAAAGATTGCTTATTTGGTTATCTTTTAACTGATATGATATTCATTCAGCGCAAAAAGGTTTATAAGTGATGAAACAGAAGCTAACACACAAATAGTGGTCGAGACATAGTCAGCACCTCCTTGTAACTAAAACATCATACATTTGCATGCAATTAAATCTCCTTGTAACTAAGGCATCATACATTTGCATGCAATTAAATCCAAGACAAATCACATAACATTTTAGTTGTGCAGATTTTCACCTTAGTTAACTTCTATTTGGACTATCAACAAACACCTTATGTGCATTTTGTTGGAACTATGGAACCAAAGCATTCTTAAAAACTATGACTGATTATAATGCTCTTAAAGAAGGCATTGTAGTTGAATTATAAGGCACAGTACCTGCGTTTGTTTTCCAAAGGTTGAATTGAAATGTCAACCCCCTCCACTCAGTTGATGAATTGTAGTGTAATGAAAGTTCGCAACTAAAGAGTACCGAACCGGGAAATTTGGATGGTTCCTGAGCAGTATTGATAATGCAGGAGTTGGTGCGTGAACAGTACGATCAGGAATCAATGAGTGAAATTAGAGCAGAGAAGGATAAAATTAGAGCAGGAATCGCTTGGTGTGATTTTGTAGTTTTCTAGGAGCATGGCGTTTCAACTGCTGGTCTGATTTCACTATATTGGTGGTGGATATGATAGTATGTTCAAAGGACGCCTCAATTGTGAAGACAGCCCAAACTTTTATATAGGTTATAGAATAGTATGTTCAAAGTACGCGTTGCTCAGTTGTGAGGACAGCCGAAACTTTTATATAGGTGATAGAATAGTATGTTCAAAGGACGCGTTGCTCAGTTGTGAGGACACCCGAAACTTTTATATAGGTGTTAGATGTTAGATATATAAAGAGTTGAGAAGTAAATTAATTTTTTTCAATATAAATATTTAATCTCATCATATTAAGAGTACACTTTCATTTCATATAGATTAATAAAATAATAATAAATTTAAATTACAATGTCTAGTATAAACCATTTAAAACATTATAATCTACAACTACATTGTAATCAAATATTGTAATTAAATATTACATTACTTAACTTATATAATTAATAATTTAATATTTTAAGTAATTTCATACTGTGTTATCACTTAATAACGTTAATCTATAAAATAATAATAATATAATTAAATTAAATATTATAAAAACACGAATAAGAAGGTGTACGTGTACCGCCGTGTATGACTCATATGTTGAAAGTGAAATGATTTGAGTGTCCCACTCAAAATAGATGCACTATCTTTTTTTGTTGTTTTTTTAGTTTAATGATCCAAATATAGACAAATATTTGATTTGATAATGACGTGACGTCTTACTTAGCTTTGACAGGGAATGTAGCAACGTGAAACATGAATATTCTCCCCCCATAATTATATTTCATTTCCTGACGATTACTACCACCTGACAGCATCTCTCTTCCTCCCTCCAATGGCGCCCACTAACCCCAACACCAACAGCATCTTCTTCCACTCCACCACCGTCGATCCTTCCTCCGGCTTCTGCTCCGCCACCAAGACTTTCCGCAGCCTCCGCCCTTCCGTATCCCTCCCTCCGCCGTCTAAGCCCATCTCCGTCACCGACTACGCTCTCTCCCTCCACCCAGCCGCAGCCTCCTCCTCCGGTACTTACCTCGTTGACTCCACCACCGGCCGCAGCGTCACTTACTCCCAGTTCCTCCACCACGCCAACTCCCTCGCTCTCCACATCAGAGCTCGCTTCCCCTCCCTCTCCAAAGGTGACGTGGCGTTCATCCTACTCCCAACCTCCCTCCACGTTCCCGTCGTCTACTTCTCCCTCCTGTCCCTCGGCGTCGTCGTTTCTCCGGCGAGTCCGCTGAGCTCCCAGTCCGAGATCGAGCACCAGATACGTGTCAGCACCCCCGCGATCGCCTTCGCTACTTTAGCCACAGCCTGCAAGCTACCGAAACTCCATTTCGGTACCATCATCGTTGACTCGCCGGAGTTCGTCTCCTCTTTGACCTATTCCGGTGATCCTAAGCTGCCGATTCTGCACAATGTCAATCGAGTCTATCAATCCGATTCGGCGACTGTCATGTACTCCTCCGGTACCACCGGCCGAGTCAAAGGCGTCTTAACGACTCACCGAAGCATAATCGCGACACTCGCCGGAACTCACAACGTCAAGGCGGAAAAGGATCTGGACGATCCGAAGCCACATCCAGTACAGCTGCTAACAGTTCCTCTGTACCATATCTACGGCTTCGTTGGGCTTCTCATAGGATTCGTGAACGGAGAAACGCTGATTCTAACGGAGCGGTTCGATTTTGAAGCGATGCTGAGAGCCGTGGAGAAGTACAGAGTAACATGCATGCCAGTATCGCCGCCGGTCGTGTTGAACCTGATGAAGTCAGATCTAACTGCGCGGTATGATCTGAGATCTCTCCGGAAGTTGATCTGCGGCGGAGCGGCGCTAGGAAGAGAGGTTTCTGAGCGATTCGAAGTGAAATTTCCCGACATGGAAATCGCGCAGGTAAGATTAGTAATTTAGGCACTACTTGGAATCCTTAGGTTTTTACAGTTGCATAGATTGTTTGGTGGATTTAGGGATATGCGATGACGGAGAGCGGAGGAGGAAGTAGAATGATAGGTCCGTATGAGAGTAAACGGTATGGTTCAGTTGGCCGCCTTGCTGAAAATATGGAAGCCAAAATTGTGGATTCACTGACTGGTGAAGCGCTATCTCCAGGACATAAAGGAGAACTCTGGCTTCGGGGGCCACAGGTCATGAAATGTAATTTTTTATCCTCTCTTTTAATATATTTGTTTTCCAAAACACCACCCTAGAGTATGCTAAAAACAAATAAACCCCTTAACAAAGAGTTTTTACATTTCTACTCCGAGAGCCAATCAGATTTTTTTACTAAAAAAGACCGACCGACTCTCGGGCATATTTAAGGGGTAATTAGCGTTAATTAGGAATGTAGACAAGTCGAGTCGAGCCGAATATCTCTTAAGCTCGACTCGACTAGATTAGCATTTTCCAAGCTTGAACTCGAGCTCGGTCGAGCTCTAATTTTAAAATTCGAACTCGACTCAATTCTAAGCTCGACATAATCGAGCTCGACTCGACTCGTTAGTCAATTATATATCACAATAAATTAACATTTCTCATAACTAATAAAATCGAGCTCGACTCGACTAAACTTCGAAGTCGATTGATTTATATAATAATGAATTATTATTATTATTAAATAAGAATAATAATAAGAATTAAGTTCAACTCGACTTATAGACTCGAACTCGAAACTCGTTTACACTCTCGAGTAACTCGTGCCGAGCATATCAAGCACGAGCTCGACTCGGCATATCAGAAAACTCGACTCGACTCGATTTTTTTCGAACCAAATTTGAGTATTGTCAAAGTCAATCCGAGTAGCTTGACTCGTTGTTAATTACCCTTAAAGCACGGCTCCAAGCCAGGCTTTTTAGCAAAGCAGACTGCTGCTAAAGGAGACATCACATCTCTGCTAAAGGAGATGTGACATCTTCTTTAGGAGACCTGCACAGCAGTCTGCTGCAGCATAAGAGCACTTTCAATGGGCAAATTTTGCAAGACATTTGCTTATGTGGATGTAAGAGGCAAGGACAAATTTTGTCCACACCACTAATTGTCTCTCCATAATTTTTTTCTCTTTCCTCTAAGTTGTCTTAGGACATTTGTGTTTCCAAGACATTTAATTAATTTATTTATTTTTAACAAAAATGAAAATGACTTACAAATAATAATAAAATGTTTGAAGTATATAAAATGTTATATATTATTATGACTATGAGAGGTATATCAAAAATAATATCCAACTTCGTGATAAACAGACACATCGACAACTACAAGAAGACTTGATCGAACATATTTGACAATTTCATAATACTCGTGCAAATTCCGTTTAAGTCTACTATGAGTGATTAATGATGTAGCTTAATTATTTAATAAAAAAATTAATACAATGAAATTTTCTATTTTATAATATTATTAAAGATTTAAATTATGTATTTTTTATATATTTCATAGATAATTTCTTGAATAAAATATTTATTTGTATGTATAATAATATAATTAGTTGATTAAAAAGTAAATTATAATTAAATACATTTTATTTATTTAAATCATATAAAAACCATATAGATCCAAAATGGCTTGCCTAATGTGTCCAAAATGGGTTTTGCACATTGCGAGAACTTTGGACAAAATTCATTTTTCTCTCTCTTCTATGACACATAGTCTATGTGGCGCTGATGTGGCGGCAAATGTCCTTCAAAATGTCTTTTACCATTGGAAATGCTCTAAGAAGCCCGTTGTCAGGCTTCTTGGGATAGTAAACACTAAGAGCACTACCAATAGTTCCGGGTTTATAATTCCTAGTTTAATATTGTAAATTTGTCATTGTAGACAGTTCCTAGTTCCACTTACTGTTGGTTCCTACTTGTAATGATTAAATAGGAACTTTACATTCCAATGGGAGTTACTAGTTCCAAAATGGGAGTTCCTAGTTCCTAGATTTGCCACTAGACGCTGACTAGGCGCCACTAGGCGTGACTAGAATTACTAATATTACCGTTTTACCATTATCACGTGAATAGTGAAGTGGGTCAGTTCCCACTAGTAGGAACTCCCCAATTACTGTTCATGTCGGTTCCTACTCTTTAATATTATTTTATTCAATTGTTTTACTTTTTTATTATTATATATATAATTATGCTACGCTAAGTTGGACAATGACACGAGCCGTAGTGAGTCATTTTTAATATTAAATAAGTTAAATGATGACACGAACCAAAATTACTACTTTTTAACTTCATACAAATTTCAGAGTTTCCAGACTCGGTTTGTTTATATTTTACCATGTAACACAACCGTCAATTCTAAATTTTAAAAAATAGTATAGAATTCCATATTATTAAACGTGAAATAATTTTTTTATTAAAAAATATTATATAATTTTAGTGCATATATATTTATATATAATCTACTTATTATATTATTATTCTATAAATGAATATATTTTTTATTATGATACATTATATAAAAGTAATATTTTTCCGAATGATATACAATATATTTTTGATTTATATATATTAAAATCATTAGTAAAAACACACGAGAGCTTCACCTTTAACCGATTTACTAATATGTATCTAATTAATGTGCATAAACGTGATTTTGCTAACGACGATGAATCAAGACTTGTCAATCGATGAATAACAGATATACACTGATATGATGAAATAATATTGATTGAATCAATTTAATTAATCACTATTATTGTATCAATAATATTATTATATCAATAATTATATTTATCAATCATCATGCCCGCTGAGTAAAGACTGCACCTAATAGTAATATTAGTAACGTATAATTATTGAAAAGATTCAACACTTCAAAAGTTAAATTTGATTCTTCCATAGTGAATTATCAAATCAAACTGACAAAAAAAGATTCAAGACGATTTGGTCGAACATCTTTGGCAATTTAGTAACGTGTATGACAATTCTACGTAGCCTCATATATATATATGTTAATTTTTATTTTTATTGGTAACTTTAATGTATTAATTTTTATATTTTTTTGTAGTGTAATTTTTAAATTATTGCAATCATTATTTTTAAAATCTTATGTGCTCATTTATATATTATATTTATTTTTATACAATTTTTAAATACCAAAAGAATCGTGATTACTTTTAAATGTATACTTAAATAATTGAACTAACCTAACGACGCCGACTTTCAAATTTCGGAATAATTAACAACACACGTCGGTCAAAGTTGGAACCCAAATAGTTGATATAAAATTAAAATTTTGACGAAATCATAAAAAATGTGAAATTTCGTTAAACAATCAATTACATTTTTATGATTTTGTACATATTTTTTCCAATTTTATTTTAATTAATTCAGTCTAACACTTAAATCTTATTCATTGGTTTATTCATGTCTGTATTTTCAAAAATATGAATATTTAATTTATATATAATGCTTAAAAAGTTTGGTCGAACATCTATTGGATTTTAATATGCATTTGCTAATTCTATGTTGTCTCAAATATGTATATATATATATATATATATATATATATATATATATATATATATATATATATATATATATATATATATGCTCATTTTTAGTTGACAAATTTAACATATTATTTGTATTTTTACTATAATATGATTTTTAAATTATGACAATCATATTTAATAAAATTACGTGTTTATTTATATATTATGTTCGTAACTTTTTATATAATTATTTAAATACCAAAATAATTTTGTATTTATAAATATTTAATTTATCTATAGAGTTTTTAGTACAAAAAGTTATATTGTGAGTATAGAATTATGTTGTTCCCAATTTGGAATTGGAACTAGGTCTCCACCACTAGAGAATTCTTATTTTACTGTAGTATTTACTGTAGCAGTTCCAACTTTGATGAGTTGGCAGTGACGTGGCGGGTGATGTGGAGGAACTAGGAACTCACCATTGGAAGTGCTCTAATTACCCCTAAAGATGTCCAAGATCCTATCAGGCTTTTTTTAGTAAAAAAAAGTCTGACGGGATCTCGGTCTTCAGGGTAAAAATGAGAAAGAAAAAAAAAACCTGTAAGGAGTTTATATGTTATTAGTTTACTTTAAGATGGCGTTTTGAATAAAAAAATCTTTTTTGAATCTTAAAGACTTGACTTCTTAAATTTGCCGCGGGCAACACTTAAAATAAGGAAAATGTGGAGTTGTGCCCCACGAATTCATTATGATGCTCAAGTTAGTATAGAGTTTGTCGATAATATTAATCTTACTAAATGAATATGTAAAACTTACTATTTATAGGTGACTTTAAACCTAGTTTAGCGCGTTGACTCTATTTTTTATGATTGACTTATAAAGGTGGCGGCAGTCAGTTTTCTATTAGTAGGGATGATCGGCAGTTTGTTAGTTGGTGACAACAGATTATCACCTTATGTTTCTTAGTAGGAATGATTTCTTCCAAGGAGGTCGCCACCTCATGCTCCTTACTAAAAAAAAAAATCTTGGGTGGATCGGATCCACCACATGTTGCCCATTACCCTCTCACAATGTTGTGATGTGGGGCCCAATTTTGTAGGTCCCACATCACAACAATGTGAGAGGGTAAAGGGCAGTGGGTGGTGGATCCGATCCACGAAAAAAAAAAGCTCATTAATAGAAGGGTTTCTTTCAAACAAGTCGGACGTTGATTCCCAAATGTTTGTGTATATTGATTCTGGAAGTAAATAACTTATCTTTGAATATTGGTTTCGCCTCTTCTAATCGTTGCCTAAAAAAGGCTAGGAAGTGAATGTGTCAGAACTCTTTAGAGTTTTCATAAACCTAACACTTGTCCTCAAAACGTTTGTTGATTGATGAAACGACATGCGTTGATTTTCATTACAAATAAGAGTTTTGAATACTAACTTCAATTATATATGGCGATGACGTTTTTTTTGTTGAATAGTCTGTTTTATGACATATCTATTCGAATCTGCTAAGAGTTAGTTTTGATGAATAACTTCCTTTGTAGATGGCGATGACGTTTTTAATTTAAGTGTCAGTTTTATGACTGATCCATTTGAATAGTTTAAGAATTAGTTTTGATGACTAGCTTTGTTTGTTTGATGGCGGCGATATTTTTCGTTTAAGTGTACACTTGTTTCTAAACCTTTTTAGGCGACGACCAAAAGAACTCCACTCAACAAAGAATTGAGGCGACTCCAATATTCAAAGAAAGTAATTTAAAACCGACTTTAAGTTTGTTGGGTTCACAATAACCCTAAAGAGCTCCGAAACTACCCAACAAACTTGAACTCGGTTTTTTCTTAAATTCAAACAGTAACCTATAATCAAACTCATTAATCAGTTTAGATGACTGACGTACCTTGTACATCAAGTGATAAATTTCGTTAAATTTTAATGTTATATATTGGACGGATGTACCTAATTAATCATTCGCAAAATTTTAGCTAGATATTTGTTTTAGAAAATAAAACCAGCTAGGTATATACATTTTCGATTAAAGTTTAACTGACAGTTTGTTTATTTACCCTTGTTAATAGCATCATCTTATCTTGAACTTGGAATCTAATCACATTTAATTTGATTTGGCAAATGGGGTGTTATGAAGGTTACATAGGAGATGAGAAAGCAACAGCTGAGACCTTAAATAAGGATGGATGGTTAAAAACGGGCGATCTCTGTTACTTTGATTCTGAAGGATTCTTGTACATTGTTGATAGGTTAAAGGAACTCATCAAATACAAAGCTTATCAGGTAAATACTTGAGTATGTTTGACACTAGTTAATGATCAAACACAATCAATAATTGTCTCTTTGGTCTTACTTAATAGGTACCCCCAGTAGAATTGGAGAGCATTCTTCAATCCCATCCTGAAATTGCTGATGCTGCCGTCATTCCGTGAGTATTAATTGTCCTTTTACTACTAATTATCTCTGCTAATTACTTTTTAGAATACATAATAAATCTATACGATTCGAAAAGGTATCCTGATGAAGAAGCTGGGCAGATTCCCATGGCGTGTGTTGTAAGAAAGCTTGGAAGCAACCTCACCGAATCTCAGATTATAGATTTTGTTGCAAAGCAGGTGAGTGTGTGTGTGTGTTATATCAGCTTGCAGTAAACCTTTTGATTTCAGGAGCTGCATGCATCAAACAAATGTTTGCGTGATTGTAACTAGGTGGCTCCTTACAAGAAGGTAAGGCGAGTGGCGTTCGTCGATACCATCCCGAAATCTCCAGCAGGGAAGATATTGAGGAGGCATCTTATAGCCATTTCTTTGGCCAACTCTAAACTCTAGAAATGCAACTTGGGCAGCAAGCAAAGCAAACCAAGGAACAAATCTGCATTATATCCTCAAAATTCTAGGATGGTAAATCTTAGTCTCTATATTAGTCAAACTGAAAGAGAACCTGTGAGTTCCATTATTGTGCAATATTGTATTAGTAGTTATCATAAAAAAAAGACAGTAAATCTCATTTGTGTATCAAAAGTCAAAACTGGACAGGGTGTTGTACTAGATAATTTTTTCGATTCAGTTTTGTTTTCCATCTCTTAGTTCTATGAACTTCTGTCTACCTTGTAACTTGTAAGTTCATAGGTTTTTTTTTAAAAAGCATTAAAAAATTCCATAAACTGGTTGGTTATTAATTTATTATTTACACAATATATTTTATACACATTCTTATTTTCTAGGGGAATCACCTAATTGAACTTCTAACAAGAAGGATTATTTTTTAGTAAAAGAATAAAAACTAAAAACTAAGTGTTGAGTGACTAATAATTGAGTGCAACCAGAATAACTAACTAAATATTACTCTCATAATTAAGAGTGGTTCATATACCCAATATTATAGCTTCAAAAGTATTAGATTTAAAAGGTAAGGCACTATGAATAACAAAATTAGATCGTTGAAGAACTTCAATATCCTATTAATAATATCTGTGAACGAGCTTTCTAATAAATGTAATATGTAAATCGATAGAGAATCAATCAAGATGTATGTAATTCATTATCATTCGAAAAGTTAGTTATAAAGTCTGTTTACTTGAGTTATATATACATATAGCTTAGACCACAAGTAAACCGAGTGAGTATGCTAAGTAAGCTAACTAAAACTAGCTAACTTATAACAATAGTTAATACATATGTCTACATTCTCCCATCTTCTTTCTTCTCCTCTTATTTGATTCTTCAAATTACCATCTTTGAAGATGTCTATAACACCATAATGCTGGAGAAGTGACTCATGTTGCAGACGATTAAGGGCTTTAGTAAGTAAATCTGCAAGCTGATTAGTCGAAGAAACATGAAACACATAAATTATTCCATTATGTATGCTGTCCCTGGTAAAAAAGACAATCAAGCTCTATGTGTTTTGTTCGTTCATAAAAAATTAGATTCTTGGACATCTGAATTGCTGACTTGTTGTCAGAATATATAAGAATAGCATAGTTCAGAGTCAATCCAAGTTCATCCAACAATCTTCTCATCCAAATAGCCTATGCAGTAGCTTCTCTCAAACATATGTACTATGTTTCTGCAGACGACAAAGAAACAGTGTCTTATTTTTTGACTTTCCAACCAATCATGGCATTCTCCAGCTTGACGCAATAAGCAGTGAGAGACCTTCTATTAAACTTGCAAGATCCCCAATCAGAATCACAGTAGATTGAGAGGTCTAAAGTTTTTACTGCTGGGAATAACAAACCTTGACATGGCCACATGGGGCACCTTCAATATATTTTACCACTCTCATGTTGCATCCAAGTGAGACTTCTTAGGATCGTGAATAAACTGACTGAGTCTCTGAATAGAAAAGACAATGTCAGGTCTAGTCATTGTCAAATACAAAAGTCTACCCACTAATCTCCTGTATACTGATGCATCTTCAAGAATGTGATCATTCTGATTGATGCTAGCTCATTTGTCATATTAAGCAGTGGTGAGTTTAAAATTGAATTTCATTGGTGTTGCTATTGGTTGGGCAGCTCCTAAACCAGCCTCATCAATCAATTCTAAAGCATATTTTCTTTGAATAATAGTAATTACAGCTTTAGAATGAGCAACTTCAAGTCCAAGAAAGTACCTTAGAACACCAAGATCTTTGAGTTTGAAATGAATTTGAAGTGTGAACTTCAGTTGCTCTATTAAACCAGAAGAAGACCATGTGATTAAAAGATCATCTATATAATCAGTAGAAAAACTTGATGACCATCATGAGTTTTACTGAACGATGAATAATCAGATTTGTTTTGTTGATATCCATTCAGTAGCAAGGTCTGAGACAACTTGATATTCCACTGTCCCGGGGCTTACTTAAGTTCATATAGAGACTTTAAAAGCCTGCAAACTCTCCTATTTACTGTAGTGATCTATGAATCTTTAACATGCTTGAACCCTTCAGGAATGTCCATGTAGACTTCTTCTTCCAAGTCCCCTTGTAGAAAAGCATTATTCACGTCTATGCGATACAACTCCCAGTCCTTAGCAACTGCTATTTCCATCACGGCTCTTACAATGGTCATCTTTATGACAGGAGAAAGAGTTTCATTAAAATTAATACCCTCTTGTTGAGTAAAACCTTTGGCCATTAACTGTGCTTTATATCTCTCCAATGATCCATTTGAGTTATATTTAGCCGTAAACATCCACTTGCATCCAATAGAAATCTTGTCAGGAGGAAAATCTACTATCTTCCATCTATGATTATCCTCAAGAGCCTTTATCTCCTCTATAGCTTTAATCCAGTTAGTGTCTTTGATAGCCTGCTTATAAGTGCTCGACTCTTTCACCTTGTTAGCAGAAGCTAAAAAACATTTTTAAGCATGTGATAAACTATCATAAGAGAAGTAATTCTGATCCTAAAAGCTGCCTTCGATCTGAGTTGAGAAACCACATAGTCATTTAGATGACCTGGAGGTCTCCTTTGATTTTGATGAGGCACTACATCAGTATCAATAGTAGGCCCTTCATCAGCATGATTATCATCAAGAAGAATTGGTTATTGAGTTTGAAATAAAGAGAATAATTAGTATTCAAGCTTGAATTTTGAGCATTAGTTAAACCTGGTATCAACTGAAGAAGTCATGTTTCTTCATCCCAAAAGGATAATATTTTCCTGAAAGTAACATCACTATTCACATGAAACACATATGTCTTTATATCCATCACTATGTAACCCTTCTGAGATAAGTATAATCCATAAAGATGGCAAGAACAACACGAGAAGATAATTTGTCTGAGTTAATCAAAGTTGTAGCAAAACAAAGACATCCTAGAATCCTCAGATGCTGAATATAAAGTTTTCTTTTAAACAATGTCTCGGAGGGAGAAATATTATCAAGAACAACTGTTGGCAACGAGTTTATGATACAACAAGCAGCTAAAATGCAGTGTCCTCATGTAAATCGATAGAGAATCAATCGAGATGAATGTAATTCATTATCATTCAGAAAGTTAGTTACAAAGTCTGTTTACTTGAGCTATATATACAGAAGCTTGGATTGTAAGTTAGTAGCTTAGACCACGAGTAAACCGGAGTGAGTATGCTAAGTAAACTAACTAAAACAAACTAACTTATAACATTAGTTAATACATATGTCTACAAAATATAAATTTTAAATTACGAATTACGATCTATAGTATTAATTAGAAATTAATTTCTAAGCAGTTAAAGTACGAGGCGATTGGAACGGTAGATCGAGAACCATTCTCCGACACCATTGCTGCGCTGGTCCGACGATAATACTTCGTGAATCATGCTGCCTGAAACACAATAACATTATTTATCTTACCTTCTGAAAATAATTCATATTTCCGTGGTGAGGCAGCTGAAGGCATTTTTTATAAGTAAAATATAGATATTATCTTTTTACTAGCTAAACTCTAAAGTATCATCAGTTATTGATTTTTATTAGTAAAATAATGTATCATCAATTATTGATTTTTATTAGTAAAATAATAACAATCTCTCTTTCTCCAATGGCTTCCACTTACCATTTATTTTTAAAAAACATAATTTTAAAAAACCACTAGTTAATTATAGGACAAACTTTAAACCTAAATTATTTAAGAAATATAATATTAAACTCCTTAGTTTTAAATGGGTCTACAGTCAAATATTAAGATTCTCGATTCGTTATTTTATTCACCTAATTTGTCATTTCCTTCTTTAAATAAAATTGGAAGAAACGAAAAGAACTAAACAAATGTAAATTAGAACACACGATGTGATGTACATGTTTAGAGATGCAATGCTAAACAAACAGATGAAAGAAATTATGCATACTTATATATATGATGGTTAACGTACTCCACCCTTTCTACTCATATCTCTGCGCCACCGCGCCTCCGACGATTTTCCTCAGATCTTGGGTTCGTGATGATTCAACCCTAACTCTATTCATTAACTGGCAGACCGGTGACCAGGCCGATTCGCTCAAAACTGGTCAGTTCAATCAAAATCGGTCAGTTGAATTCAAGTGAGGCCTTTTTTTTTCAAACCAAACCGGTTAGAGATCCGAATCCCAATCGGACCGCTGATTCGGCTATGATAACTTTGCTTTCTAGTTTATTCTGACATTATTATTATTATATTATTATTTTCTATCTATTTCATGACTCGTTATTATAATAAAAAATAATACATATAAATTCGACAAGTAAAATTTTTTGCATGACATATCTTATAAAGATATACAAAATTATTCTATTAATAGAATTTTAATAATTATGTGAATTTAGTTTTAATATTTAAATATTTGGTTTTATAATTCATGAATGGACTATACACTTTTAACACAAATTATAAATTATTGAGAAGTAAATTATTTTTTTTCAATATAAATATTTAATCTTATATTAAGAGTATATTTTCATATAGATTAATAAAATAACAATAAATTCAAATTACAATGTCTGTTATAAACCATATCAAACATTATAATCTAGAATTACACTATATATTACAATATAATCAACTGTTGTAATTTAACATTACATTACTTAACATGATTTATAATCTAATACTTTTAAGTAAATTCACATATGTCACTTAATAAAGTTTATCTATAAAGAAAATAATAATATAAATAAATAAATATTATAAAAATACGAATAAGAAGGTGAACGTGTACCGTGTACGACTCATGTTGCTCAGTTGTGAGGACACCCGAAACTTTTATATAGGTGTTAGATGTTAGATATATAAAGAGTTGAGAAGTAAATTAATTTTTTTCAATATAAATATTTAATCTCATCATATTAAGAGTACACTTTCATTTCATATAGATTAATAAAATAATAATAAATTTAAATTACAATGTCTAGTATAAACCATTTAAAACATTATAATCTACAACTACATTGTAATCAAATATTGTAATTAAATATTACATTACTTAACTTATATAATTAATAATTTAATATTTTAAGTAATTTCATACTGTGTTATCACTTAATAACGTTAATCTATAAAATAATAATAATATAATTAAATTAAATATTATAAAAACACGAATAAGAAGGTGTACGTGTACCGCCGTGTATGACTCATATGTTGAAAGTGAAATGATTTGAGTGTCCCACTCAAAATAGATGCACTATCTTTTTTTGTTGTTTTTTTAGTTTAATGATCCAAATATAGACAAATATTTGATTTGATAATGACGTGACGTCTTACTTAGCTTTGACAGGGAATGTAGCAACGTGAAACATGAATATTCTCCCCCCATAATTATATTTCATTTCCTGACGATTACTACCACCTGACAGCATCTCTCTTCCTCCCTCCAATGGCGCCCACTAACCCCAACACCAACAGCATCTTCTTCCACTCCACCACCGTCGATCCTTCCTCCGGCTTCTGCTCCGCCACCAAGACTTTCCGCAGCCTCCGCCCTTCCGTATCCCTCCCTCCGCCGTCTAAGCCCATCTCCGTCACCGACTACGCTCTCTCCCTCCACCCAGCCGCAGCCTCCTCCTCCGGTACTTACCTCGTTGACTCCACCACCGGCCGCAGCGTCACTTACTCCCAGTTCCTCCACCACGCCAACTCCCTCGCTCTCCACATCAGAGCTCGCTTCCCCTCCCTCTCCAAAGGTGACGTGGCGTTCATCCTACTCCCAACCTCCCTCCACGTTCCCGTCGTCTACTTCTCCCTCCTGTCCCTCGGCCTCGTCGTTTCTCCTGCGAGTCCGCTGAGCTCCCAGTCCGAGATCGAGCACCAGATACGTGTCAGCACCCCCGCGATCGCCTTCGCTACTTTCGCCACCGCCAGTAAGCTGCCGAAACTCCGTTTCGGTACCATCATCGTTGACTCGCCGGAGTTCGTCTCCGCTTTGGCCTATTCCGGTGATCCTAAGCTGCCGATTCTGCACAATGTCAATCGAGTCTCTCAATCCGATTCGGCCACTGTCATGTACTCCAGTGGTACTACCGGCCGAGTCAAAGGCGTATTAACGACTCACCGGAGCATAATCGCAACAACCGCCGGATTTCACAAAGTCAAGGCAGAAAAGGATCTCGACGCACATACAGTACAGCTCATCACAGTTCCTCTGTACCATATCTACGGTTTCATTGTTCTTCTCAAGGGATTTGTGAACAGATACACGCTGATTTTAACGGAGCGGTTCGATTTTGAAGCGATGTTGAGGGCCGTGGAGAAGTACAGAGTAACCTGCATACCTGTATCGCCGCCGGTCGTCTTGAATCTAGTGAAGTCAGATCTCACCGCGCGGTATGATCTGAGATCTCTCCGGAGTCTGTTCTGCGGCGGAGCGGCCCTGGGAAAAGAGGTTTCCGAGCGATTCGAAGTGAAATTCCCCCAATTGGAAATCGAGCAGGTAAGATTAGTGATCTAGCCACTGCATCTAGGTAGATTTCTAGTGTTTGATAGATTCTTAGCGTACATTTGCTGGATTTAGGGATATGCGATGACGGAGAGCGGTGGAGGAAGTAAAATGATAAGTCCCTATGAGACTAAACGTTACGGTTCTGTTGGGCGGCTCGCTGTAAATATGGAAGCCAAAATTGTGGATCCACTTACTGGTGAAGCCCTATCTCCAGGACACAAAGGAGAACTATGGCTTCGGGGCCCATATATCATGAAATGTAATCATCTTTCTCAATACTGTAATTTTTTTGGCCAATTCTCAATGCTGTAATAACCCAACAGAATTTACTTGAAAACGCAACTTGCTAAAATTAGTGCATTTTCGGTTAAAGTTTAGCTAACTGTTTGATTATTTACCCTTGTCAATAACATCTTATCTTGAACTTGGAATCACATTTAATTTGATTTGCCAAATGGGTGTTTATGAAGGTTATGTAGGGGATGAGAAAGCAACAGCCGAGACCATTAATAAGGATGGATGGTTAAAAACGGGTGATCTCTGTTACTTTGATTGTGAAGGATTCTTGTACATTGTTGATAGGTTAAAGGAACTCATCAAATACAAAGCTTATCAGGTAAATATTATAGTATGTTTGGTACTAATTAATGATCAAACACAATCAATAATTGTCTCTTTGGTCTTACTTAATAGGTACCACCGGTAGAATTGGAGAGCATTCTTCAATCCCATCCTGAAATTGCGGATGCCGCCGTCATTCCGTGAGTAACAATTCTCCTATTACTGATTTGATTCCATCTGGTAGTAATTACTACTTTTTATGATGCATAATAAATCTATACGATTCGAAAAGGTATCCTGATGAAGAAGCTGGGCAGATTCCCATGGCGTGTGTTGTGAGAAAGCTTGGAAGCAACCTCAGTGAATCTCAGATTATAGATTTTGTTGCAAAGCAAGTGAGTGTGTTAATAAATATTAAGCTCTCATGAACATCAATGTTTAAAAAAAAAATTAAACATATGTTGGCTTGATTTTTAAGTTTCAATATTATTCTGTAAATTGCAACTAGGTTTCTCCGTACAAGAAGGTAAGGCGAGTGGCATTTGTTGACACCATCCCGAAATCTCCGGCCGGGAAGATATTGAGGAGGCATCTCATAGCCATTTCTTTAGCCAACCCTAAACTCTAGAAGTACAACTCGCGCAGCAAGCAAACGAAGGAACACGACTCTCTCTATTCGTGTGCAGCGGT
The DNA here is from genome assembly GCA_036873135.1 of Clarkia xantiana subsp. parviflora. NCBI lineage: Eukaryota > Viridiplantae > Streptophyta > Magnoliopsida > Myrtales > Onagraceae > Clarkia > Clarkia xantiana. The sequence continues at coordinate 4,651,185 of JAPTYO010000014.1, forward strand.
TTGGTTCCGCTTTCCCAATCTCTCTTTTCAGATTGTATGTTATTCAGATAGAGAACTTACCATTATCTATTTGTACTGGATTAGTCCGTATATAAAAATATGATCATAAATATTTTTATATTCCCAAGTTCTGATCCGCACTTAATGTAACATTGAATCTAATAACACACGGTTACCGTGAATCTCATTTGATCTTGGAATGTTCAAACTTCAAACTACAATTTTTCTTTTCCTATATGTTATATTTTTTTTTTTACTTAACTGTGCAAGAGAAGATTGGGCATGTAAACCATATTGTGCACAACTTAAGAGAGGTTTGAGGCATTCAGGCGTTATTTTAGGAAGCACCTATTTTAGGAGCAGTGTTACACGATAGGCTATTTAGGAGCAGTGTGGTACACAATATGAAAAAAAAAAAAAAAAAAAAAAAAAAAACTAGAGTTTTTTCGTCAAAATACTTGTCTCACAAAAACTAAATTGAAAAGTGCCAAATGATATTTTAAAAAAACCTTATTCCATATTACCCATAAACGTGCAAGCAATGCGTAAGAGTTGATCGAGGCAATCCCAGAAATTATTATACCGAAAATGCCAGAATCCATACACACGTGCATAGAGTTTTTTTTTGGCTAGCACGGGCAGTGATTCTCTGACCAAGGCAAGAAGTTCTCTGCCCAAAGCAAATTAGCCTTGGGCAGGGAAGTTTTTGCCCAAGTCAAATTAACTTGGGACGTTTGCCTTGGACAGCTTTCCATGGAGCTTTTATTGGCTGACTCGGCGCCACCAGCTGCCGCCCCCGCACCCTCTCACATGTTGTGATGTGTGGGACCCAAAAGTGGGTCCCACACATCACAACATGTGAGAGAGGTGCGGAGCAGCAGCTGGTGGCGCCGATGTATTGAATATTTTTTCCTTTCCATGTGCATGTGCATGCCAAGGCGCGGCCCCCGTGCCCGAATTTGACGTGTTTTTGCACGTGTGAGGTGTCTGGGTATAACGGCTCCCGTTTTGATTCTGGATTTAATATTATGTCAGTATTAAAATGTTATTTTCTAATGTTTAGTTTCAACTTTATTACTATTTGGTGTTTCCGTTAAATTTTGAATTTATTACTATTTGTTGGTTCCGTTAAATTTTGAGGTTAACTTAACAGAAACTAGTCATGTCACATGTGTTGGTTGCATAACCAAATAATTTTGCAAATTCCTAAATTAACCCCAAAATGCTTGGAACCTCCGAAATCGGATCAGCCCGGAATCAGAGATGAGTGGTCAGAGACGGAGGTGGGTGAAATCGGAAGTGGGTGGCCGGAATGAGACGGGTGGCTTTGAAAAAAAAGAATTATAAAATGCAAAATTATCTTTCCATCCCAATCCGTCAAAGATAACCTCAAAATTGGACGGAAAACCAAATCGCAACAAAATTGAAACATGGGACACTAAATATTAACAACTTAACTCTCAGACAGTAAACTGATACGTGGGTAAATCTGAGATATTAAATGAGTGTTTCCAAACACAAATTTGGTTTATCTGAAGGGAGCATTTGGACGACAGCTTAGGAAAAATTACCTAAATATATTTGGTAACTCAAATACATGGTATGATGAGTTTTAGAGACCAATATGTAATGCGCACTTGGCAAATATGCTACATTACGTTTATTAATATTAATTACTTAACACGTTGCGCACTTGCTAAGTGCGAAACATGTAACGGTCAAATTTTAGACTGTTCTAATCTGTGTGGCAAAACACGTGCCAGCAAGACACGTAATGATGACATCTTTCGTAGCCCATCCAGCAAGTGCGCTACAGATGATGTCACTATTACATGTCTTGCTTGCATGTAATAATGTGCGCTGCAACTACAGAAAATAAAAAAATGTCTAGGTTGCAATGTACTGTTACATGTATAAAAATTAAAAGAATAATGTTATGTCCAAATTCCAATACATTCTTAAAAAATTATGTAATATCTTTTTTTTTCAACGACACTTTACGTGTCTGGCCGGCACGCATTTTGCCAATCACTGAATTTGACTGTTACATTACTGTGCACTTGGCAAGCGTGCAACGTATTAATTGCTTTAATTAAGTAATTAATGTTAATTACTCTATCTAATTTTAATTAACGTATTATAGCGCACTTGCCAAGTTTTTCCCCAAAATAGGGCCAACAACTTTTGACGCGGCACAAACACGCACAAAAAGAACTATGATCGTGCTAGCATACAGCAGAAGATAACACTATAGCTCGAAAACGATTAGCACAATATAACTAATGTGCCTTATTCTACAAAACAAGACAATTATTCTACTACGTTAACTCTCAAGTCTTTTTTTTATTTAATAGCTTTTAAACTCCATTTATTGATTTAATTTTTTTTAAATTTTATATCAATTTTTTCTATATGAAGTTAACATTTTAAATTTTGCTTAAACATCTTATATAGAGATGAACAAATGCATAAACAAAACACGATAGAACGACACGAAAACGCACAAAAAAATATATACCGTGTTCGTAAAACGTGGCATGACAAGCTTACCATGCGTGTTCGTGTTCAGTAAATTTAACATGGCAAGATTACTGGCACGCATGACAGAGCAAGAATTGCCACCCATTCCCCGAAACAAGTGATCCAGAAGCATGTTCGCGAACTTCGAGTTGATGGGGCATATATACGGGCTACAATGACTAGTAGCTACATAAATTCAATCCAGTATGCTACCAACATTAGCACAAGCATGAACGTTGTTACTATTTAACAAAAAACAAAAAGACTCCACTTACAAGTGTTGACCTTGCCTTTTTACCGTCGTATATACAAAGGAGCCCCACGTAGAGAGTAAGATCAATCACTCGAACATGCTAAAAATTAAAGGCTTCATGTCAGGGCTCACAAATGTAGTAGATAAGGGGTTCAATTATAGTGTGTTTGCACCACTTACCTCTCAAATCAACTTCAGCTGGTATCTCCAGATATCCACGATACCGGTGAATTACAGCAGCTACACAGGAGAGAACCGGAAATAATACCCCAAGAACAAGTATATAAACTTAGATACCTAACTGCCAAGGAAGTATATAATATCTACCCATTGCAGATGCTTTGTCTTGACAGAACCCAGCAGACAAGTGCAGACATAATTCATTCAGGTGAAGAAACCATACCGCTCTACTTATCCACCAAGCATATATATTCTTAACACATAAGAATTTTCTTAAGCCCTTCATCAATTCGGGCATGCACATTATCATCTGTTTTAAAGTTGCGAACCATCAGTGACAAAATGTTTACCTATGACCAGATACTTAATATGTAAAAGGATAGTTGTCAACAAAACCTCATCCAATAGATTTTGATGCTCTAACAGTAGAGATTCACCCAAACAAAGAGCTCACTGATGTTTTCTGCAAAGATACTCCATAAGCGCAGACATGCATTCAACTTGAAGCGAGCATAAACTTAATAAATTACTCTCGCAACCCTCTCTAACATACAGTGTTCCTCTAAAAATCAAGAAACTACCAGATGATACTGAAACAAGCACCTAGGGAGATGCTTGAGGCTTCCCTTTATTATTAGATTTTCCCTTTACAGAGGTTCGCGCTTAGAGAGGCTAAACACTAGGCAGTGCAGTAATTATGGAAGTTTTCTTCATTAGTTTCAAACAAGTATCTACGACAAACAAATTGAGCCAATAAATCTCGAAAATAGCCAAATACCATACCTAATATTTTAAGGCAACTCAAGATTTATAATCCAAGGCCACTAAAATTTCTTGAGAGCTAAAATTTGAAAAGACAGTACCACGGAAGTATTGGCTTACAGATGTACCCACATGATGGTATCCACATAAGAAAGCTGCAAAGAGCAAACAGTACCATCTAGCTGCAATCCACATTATGGCACCTTCATCACAAACCAAATTTATTACTCATAATGAAAACATAAACTTTTTACATTCCTCATAGAATCAGTTTTACCTCGACTATTGCTGCATTAAATGAATGAAAGACCGAGGATGAAATTGGAACAATACCCATCCTTCCTCTTTTTGGGCTAAATCTTGAACACTAAGAGCAAATGACCAGAGAGAACAAAGTGAACACGCTACTTGAGAATATCAACTATTACTTGTAATCATTCGAGTAGGATGAAATATTTACAGACTCGAACCTCCCTTGGCTCAATTAAAGGATTTTTTTGTTGCATGAATGGGAAAAGCTTGATATGTAGCATGTCCCGCCTTTTAGGTGTAAGAACACCTAAAAGGTACATAATTGATCAACCAACAACTTTGGACGCACAAGATCCAGAAATGAGGGATGGTAAGTTCCACAGCTTCTGCCACCTACCACTTCTTCTTCTACCTGTTAACAACATGCGGTGGGGGAAAAGTAGGCATTAGATCTTTAGAAGTTGCAAAAGGTACTTCCTGAAACCAAGCATGCTTGAGGGCCTCCTCTGCAGTAATTCTCTGCACAAAAAGAATCTCACAAGGATAAGTAACTACCATAGAAAATGTCAACAAACATTGCAATCTAACTTTTTAGTAGCCATCCAATTACCTTCTTAGGGTCATACGTTAAGAGTCTGTTCAATAAGTCAAATCCTGAAGCAGAAAGAACTGTAGATCCAGTAAAGGATGAGACAGGGAACTTCTTCCGCAACAAATTATACCTGGAGAAATAAAATATTACTTAGTCAAAAGATGTACACTAAGAAAACTAACTTGTACCATTAGGTTTTTGGATACTTACGGTTGCTTGACAAAATTTGCTTTAGCCCCTGGCAAATTGGTAAAGTCGGGCCATATATCCTCGGTCGGTGTACCAAGCATCCTGAAAATCTGCAGAAATCAAATATATTAGCAATTAAACAAGAATCAGAGGACATGTTAAAATAATAGCACCTCATGAGAATAAGTAATACCTTGTCAATCTGTTTGATTTCAGTATTTCCGTTGAAAAGAGGTTCATTGGCCAACAACTCGGCCATTATGCAGCCAATGGACCACATGTCAATCGCTGTGGAGTATTGTTTTGTTCCCAGCAGTAATTCAGGTGCCCTGCATAGTTTCAGTGACAATATCAGCTTAGAAATTAGAATTCAGAAAATTTCTGATAAAAAAAAAGACCATTATAATCATCAAGTTACAGTAGCTGAAAAAAAAGGTTGAAAACACACCTGTACCACAAAGTAACCACCAAAGGAGTATAGGGCTTCAATTCACTCCCATACTGCCGTGACAAACCAAGATCGCATATTTTCAGCTCTCCTTTGTTGTTCATTAGAAGATTTGACGTCTTTAAATCACGATGTATTACCCAGTTATCATGAAGATACTTGAGCCCCTCCAAAAGTTGAATCATCAAGCATTTGATCTCACTTGTACTAAAAGGTCTCTTCCTTCTTTCCATCAATCCCTTCAAGTCATGCTCCATATACTCCATCACCATATATACACTATTATCAAGGTCACCCATCACGACTTCTTTGACATTCACGATAGCTGGATGATTCAGAGAGAGAAGAATGTTTATTTCTCTCAAGGCCGATAGTGGAAAACCATCTGAATCCCCATGATTCATCTTCACCTTCTTTAGTGCTACAATGTCTCCTGTTTTCTTATCTTTTGCTCTGAACACAATACCATAGGTGCCTTCATTGATTTTGTTCAACTTCTCATACTCAAAAACATCTCGGCAACAATTAAGCATTACTATACCTCTCTGTTGCACAGCGAGAGGCTCTTCTACTTCGGAAATATCTGTGTCGCTTGGGCTGTCCATGTCATTATGTTGGCTATTAACCTTTCCCCCATTATCATAGCTAACTAAAACATCAGTATCACAATCATCTTCTAATTTACTTGCAACTCTTCCATAACCATCCAGTTCATCAGAGGACCCTGTCCTTCGACCTAATCGCCCCATAACGATCTCCCCACTTTCAAGGCTCATGTCATTCAGATGAGGTATTTCACCATCATCGGGTATACACTCTTCTTTTGGTGAATCGACCTCTGATGCCCATCTTGACTTAGAGATGACTCTTTCTTGAACAAATTCTCCATCCTCCAAAAATCCAAGCTCAAGATTACCTGTCTCAACAGGATCATTAAGCAAAACAGGAGACTTAATCATCAAATCAAGGTCTTGAAATAGAGGTTTTGTCTGAGACTGACATTTCAGTTGATTCTCCTTCTCAGCCAAAACATCCAATGCATGACTCTGGTTAAAAAATCTAGGAGACCTGGAGGGGCTCCTTTCAGACAATGACTCAGACCCAGATTTCACAGGACTTATAACACTTGCTGGACTCACTTTTCTGTTCGGTGAAATCTTATCCAGTTCGTTCCTGTGGAATCTTTTCACCATATCCTCCTTTCTGTCCCATATAATGGGGGAAAACTTCCTTTTCCTCTCTTGAGATGCCTCACTTGTCTGATACACTTTACTTCTTGCACTAATAGCACCTTCATCAGCAACCAGACGGCCCCTCCTGGATGGAACATGGAACCCATCCCTTTGTTTGTCACCATGCCCATGATCAGCATATCTGCGATTCTGGAAACCATCATTCCCTCTTCTCAAAGAATCGGAATAGCTTCTCTTCCTAGAAAGAGTTACTTTTCCTGATTCCATAATATTAGCAAACCACAACCCCTCAATCTAACCCTCGAAAGAAAACCTAATTGAAAGATTTAACGTTCTCGGTTTCCCTTCAAAACCCTAGCTAACTGAATCCCAGATCCACACAAAACAGATCGACAATTGACAAAACCACAAAAAAAACCCCAACTAAGATCCAAGAGCAAACCCAAAGACGCGACGAACAAGGATCGAATTCGACCGAATTAAGAACAATACAAACAATTACCAGAATCAGCAACGATAACAATAACCTAGACTCTAGAGCCAGAAATGAAGGCCGTATGGATGTCTCTCCCTTCAAATCACACGAATCGAAAGCTTACCAAACAGAGAGACGCGCAGCAATGAGAATCTCAGAAACCCTTGCAGAGCTTCGTCAACGCTTCGCAAGATATGAGACGCGTTAATGAGACGCGGTTGAAACTGACAGAGGATATTAAAGGGAAATTCGCCGCCGCTTTCTTTTACCTATTTCTAGTAATTGCAATTTTGGCAGCTGAGTTGTCATGTTATTTTTATTTATACCTCCGTACTTTACTCAAACTGCATAAACATCCCTATATATTTAGTTTTTTTTAATCAAAGACAACAAGAAACAACTACTACAACTACAAACTACTTTAACACTTCCCAATCTTGAGTAGTTCCTAGTACATCATATAATAATAAAGACGTAAATCCATAAGGCGGGACAAATAAAGAGACAAAAGAGTCTTTCGTTTTCACAACATCTTTTGCAAGCTGATCAACAACCTTATCAGTCTCCCTAAAAGCATGTTGCAACTTGTATATACCCAAAGGTTTGGAGTAGAATCCTGCAAATAAAAATTAAAGATATTAGTGGTCGATCCTCAATGGACTCCTCGGAGATAAGGTTTAATCCAATGTCAGAATTTACTAATGTTAAACCAACTCTTAGGGCACGTTTGATTGCCGGTATTGCGATATCCTAATACCGGTATTAGCTAATACCGTGTTTGTGTCAACTTGGTATTGGTATTAGCTAATACTTGGTATTAGCTAATACTCAATTATAGAAGGAATTTGGTATTAATTAATACCATCTAAAAGTAAAGCATTAGCTAATACCAATCTCCTAATTACCAATTTACCCTTGTAATATATGGCAAACTCTCACTGTTTACATCGTAGCTTCGGGCCGGACCCCGTTTACATCGAAACTTCGGACACGGGTCGGGACGAGTCATGTTCGGGCCGGGGTGGGCGGTTCGGGCCGGGGTTGGCGGTTCGGGCCGGGCTGAGTGGTTCGGGCTGGGCTGGTCAGTTCGGGCCGGGCTGGGTGGTTCGGGCTAGGCATGTCAATTCGGGTCGGGCTGTGCAATTCGGGCTGTTCGGGTCGGGTTGCTTTATGTTGCTTTGGTTTAGTTCGGGCTAGGCCCGGCTAGAACGGGCCGGGTCGGGCTAATCACTTTTTTCAATTCTTTTGTAGTATTTCTTTATATATATACATATTTATACATTAGCAAAAATAGTTTTTACTATTTATACATAAATTTGATTTTTTTTTTATGAAAAATATTATTTTAAATAATTGAAGTTACTTTTTTTTGTTAAATTTTATCATTGTTAAATTAATCATATGTAAAATATATCTTCATTGAAAATGCAAGTAAGGGTATTTAGGTCTTTTAGTCATTGTATTAGGATATCCTAATACAAAGTTCATTCAAACATTGTATAGGATATCCTAATACATGGCTCAATCAAACATTGTATTAGCTAAGCATGTATTAGCTAAGCATGTATTAGCTAATACCGGTATTAGGATATCACAATACCGGCAATCAAACGTGCCCTTAGGGTTCATAGTTTTGCTACCAAACTATTGTTGTAGCCAATCTTTTTATGAGTCCATGTACCAAGCTTTATATTTATTTCTCTGAATCCCACCCCTACAGCGGGGGTCTAGAGTTACGAAAAGCCGACCCATTATTATTCAACTGAATCTAGCCACTTGAGGGTGAGTTTCATTTCGTAAATAGTTAAATACGAGCAGATAGAAATATTAAAACATATATAAGGGATTTAATAAGAATGTGCAAGTCACGTGACTATTTAACGGTCAACTAACGGATGCACCAAAAGTGGTACAAATTGCAAACGTATTGTACCAAAAGTATACAATATAAAAGATGTTGCACAAAAAGCCAAAAATCGTCAAACATGTTGTACCAAAAGACCTATTAACCCTTAATTTTAACTAAAGTATAATGTCAAAATTGAAACATGATAGCCGCTGGCAGATCTACATGTAATTGCGGGGTGCAACTCAACTTAATATAAGCTGCATAGATATAGTGTATATTGTAGCGGATACGTAAATTTCGCACCCCCTCTTAAGTATGAAAAATGATTGTTGCACACCTCACTTAAATATGAAAGTTGTGCAACATTAAATATAAATTTTATGTATACTCATCTTATATTTATTTTGTATATATCGCTCGTATGTATAAATATATGTCTAAAACTATATCTAACTGGTATGGATATATTTATTGTATTTTTCTTTGATTTATTTTTCATCTTCATTTTTAAACAATTAATATACTTTACGGCTCGACCCGCCCGGAAAAGTCATCAGGAATTAAAACCCACAAAAATCCTACGCTACTTGGAAATCCAATTACAATTGAGCGGCTAAATTTATCGTCGGAAGTGGAAGTTGCATTAAAAAATGACGGCTAATCTTTCTTCATCTGTTCTCATTTAGGTCGAGCCTTCTTTTTACAGTGGATTATCTCCAGATTTGGTTAGTTCTTGGGTAGGATTCAAGCAACTAGATCCACATCCATCACGTACTGGCTTGGCTTCCAACTACTACTCCCCCCTAAAGAGCTTTATATACAAAAACTCCATTGGACGTAGTAGCCGTTGGTGGGCTCCAACTTGCGCCACTTTTCCAGGCACGTGACATTCTCCCCCACCCAACCAACGCAACGCCCTCGTTGCGCGAACCCGTTGCTTCTAGAAAACTTCAGTTCTTCCACATCAGTAGGGATGGCAACGGGTCACGGGTACCAGCGAGTCGGCGGGTACCCGACCCGATGACCCGCCGACCCGCGGGGCGGGTTCGGGTTTGGGTTCACGGCCCGCCGACCCGACCCGAGCTTTCATTTTATATATATATTTAATATATGTATATTATATAAAACTATACGGGTAATATAACACATAGTCAAAATAACAATTATTCTAATGAATGGGATGATTTATATTTGGATTATGAGTTAATTTAATAATTTATAATTTAAATTTGGAGTTGAATTTGGATACGGTAACATAGAATTTAGAATTTAAGATTTAAAATGATAAATTATACCTCACATGGGTCGACCCGCGGGTCGACCTGACCCGACCCGAAAGTGCATAGGACGGGTCCGAGTCGACCATATTAACCCGCGGGGCGGGTCCGGGTTGGCAATACCCGCCCCGCCCCGCCCCGCCCCATTGACATCCCTACACATCAGTGCACTTCACCACGCCATCAATGATATGCCCTCTTAGGTATGGTCAGAGTTGTTTTTTTGCGTATTGTCCTCTCCTTCCTGAGAAGATCAACTTCCTCGTTGGTCGACGTTATGTTGGTTTCCGTGGCGCTTTAGGCCTACCAACCATAAACCACCACTACAAGGCCCGTGAGACAATCTCATCCTCGCTCCTGGAGAAACGGCTTCCGCGCCTAGAGATTTCACACTTCCTGGGACGCTACTTGCCAACTTGCCTCCGCCCTTCCAGTAGTCAATATCACATGCTCGAGTATGGTCAGGATTGCTTGTCGAGCAACCTGCCTCCGCCCTTCAAGCAATGATTCACACAGTCACGCAACTCATACTTTCTCGTCGAACAACTCCTCGATCAGAACCCTTGTTCGTTAAGAGCCACGCCACCCGATGGCATCTCGTGGTAAAGTAATTCGCAACCACCACTATTGTTCAGAGTCCGTAGCAGTAATATTTTCTTCATTTCTCTGATACCACTTGTCACGGTATCAAGAGCGGAACTTTGCTCTAATACCACTTAGAAAATACGACGTGCGCCTTAACCAACTGTCCCATAAGTCCGAACTTGTGGGTGAAGGCCGACAACCCATTCTTATACTTATGGGACAGTTGGTCAAGGCGCACGTCTTATTCTCTATGTGGTATCAGAGCTCACGGGATCGATTCCTGGTGAAGCCATTAACTTCCCTTAGACGTAGTAGATGTTGGTGTAGCTGATGCCTTCACCCACAAGTTCGGACTTATGGGCAGTTGGTCAATGCACACGTCTTATTCTATATATGGTATCAGCGCTCATGGGATCGATTCCTGGTGAAGCCATTAATTTCCCTCCTATTAAAAAAATGGTTGAAGTCCATTATAATTGACCAAGATGGTAAATGCCAAGATGGTCGGGCTGATCCATAGTTTGACCAAGATGGTCAGGACCAAGGTGGACGGAATGATGTTGAAGTATAAGAATGTGTTGCAGACTTTCACCCACAAGTACCATTATTATACACATTAATTTCCGATTTCTTAACTAATTAAAGAGTATATTTCCGTCAGCAATTGAAGGATTTTCACTAGTTAATTGGAGAATTTTGCACAATGTTTAGGCTAATCTTCTTAAGAGAAATCCATATTTGTAATATATACAAGTTTCTTGCTATATCGTACCAATTTCTATTTTATTTTAGGGAACCACCCAAACATGGCTCGATGACTAAGTTGTATGTTGTAGAAAAGTTTGAGGACCTTCACATGCTTATTATACATATAACAAGTCCTATGAAACGTTTTCTGGCAAAAAAAAAAATCCTAAGAAACGTTCAAACTTTGAGGACGTCCTCATCATTTTTAATTACTGTTTATCATTTTAGGGTTTATTACAGTTTAAGGAGTTCTTTAGGGTTAACTATATTATTAGCAAGAGAGAAAGATCGGGATAAATATTGTAATGCAACTTGCCACCCGAACAAAGAGTAAATCCAAGGCATGCATTAGTGTCAAGTCAAGACTTTCTAACATTGTGATAATTAGATAGATTTATATTTATGTTTCGCACAGATTTGGAAACATAAATATAAATCTATCTAATTAAGATATTTGTACATCCATCCATAAACGACGCCGTTGTAGTCCATTTCCGACAATTTCTGCTGAACAGAATTCCATAACCCTGACCTCATCTATAATGTACACAGATATTTATGTTGACCTCGCCGACTCTTTATTAAAGTGTCTAATATAGCGTAAATTGTTGTTTGTATATATCATTTTAAAGAGATAGTAAATATATTTAAGAGTGGGTTGAAAATTTTAATAATCTAATAAGTTTAAATTTATAAAAAATATTTGTTAAACTAAATGTATTATTCTTAATACATTATCAAAACGTATTGATTTAGACGTGTGTAATTGTACCTTATTTTGTATATACAAAATTATTTTTACAATATCAGGCTAAAAGCGTTAATGTTAAAATTCTCTCTAATAACTACTAAGTTGTCTCCGGCGGGTTCAAAATCGGTTTGCCCCAAAACCCAAAACAAAATTTGGGGTGCGCCAGCCGCCAGTGCTCTATCTTGTACCCAAATAACAGAACAAACACAATGGTGTTACATTAAACCGCGTTTAATCTTATTTAAATTATTATAGTAGAATAATTAGATAAATATGAAATAACAATAATGAAATAAAGAACAAGTATGTTGATTGGCCGAGCGGCACACATAAAAGAATTCCTCAACCCTTGGACAAAGTTAACTATTGATAGATCTAAAATGCCTTGTTGTGCACCACCACCATCCAACTATGATGTTTTGTTCTATCCTTTTGTACAGATATTGTTGTTCTGGTTCATTGGGTTCTCCACCAAATTATAATCTATCTAATCTAATATTCAAAATCATATATAAATCCCTTCTCTGGGGTGACCGAGCAAGCAAGGCTTTGAGGTAGAGAGTTCCATGATATTATGGTTTGCAATGATCCACTGCTTTCACATGATGTCTGTGATGATAAAGTGTCACTTATAAGTTATGGGGATGATGAATACTTATCTGACCTGCTCCTTCATCTGTCTGACGAAACGAAGCCCGACAAGAGGATCCGAATCGACGATGGATGGAGGGCTGTCGTTACGACCGGAGGCATGAGTAGAAGCCCTAATGTGAGGGCCCATATAGGAAGGTAGGTGAATATGTGTTTTAATATTTATCTTTATAGTCTAACAATCACTTTACAAGGGAACGTGCGGATTTTTTTTTTTAATGAAAAATGACACGAGCTCGAATTTTCAGACACACTATCCATTAGTCCGCGTCTGAGTACAAGAAAAAAGTTCCGCCCGAGTTAGGATTTCGGACGTGATTAGGCTAGCCCGAAATTTAAACAAAAATATGGGTAAACACTATAAACACCAAGAACTTGAAAAAAACAATATTTCAAACACCATTAAATATACAAAACCACATTTCAAACCTGAAAAATACCATTTTAAATCTGAAAAATTACCATTAGTTTATGATTCCTTTCAAATCCATCCAAATCCAAACACCGTAATATATATATATTAACTAAATTCAGGACGAGCTCAGAACTTTTGAGATTTTGAGCAAAAAGTCCGAGCCCGACCTTAAAGAATAAGTCATGCCTGGTCGAGATCGGGCCTAATTTCAGAACGGGGTTTTCAAGCCAGGCTCCTCGAGATTTCAGACACGTGTTTTTTGCTCGGCCTCACTTTGAAAGCTCATCACATGGAATTAATAAATTAAAATTGTGATTTTATTTAGCATCGCGGAGTTTCGACACTGTGTGCGGAATTTTTAAATATACCACTTGATAAAGTGTTCTAAAACTTTAAGATGATAGGTACATTGCGGCTGAAGCAAAGGCGACCGAAGAGGCGGACCTCATCGTAACCGTAGCCGCAGAGGATGATTGCTCCGATACCGGGATGAAGCTGCTTCAATGCCTCGTCAGCTGCTCCGAGGCCGTTGCCTGCCGTGACCGAGCCCACGCCACAGCCTTACTAACCGAGCTCGGAACCCTAGCATTAGTTTTTGGAACGTCCTTCCAAAGGGTAGCTTCTTGCTTCGTCCAGGGCTTAGCTAACCGCCTCGAGTCGCTCCAGCCGCTCGGGGCGGTCGGTTTCAAGGGCCCCACAAAGCATCACGGAACTACATGTACGACGTTTTTGGACGACAAGAGGGAAGAAACCCTAGGATTGGTCTACGACATTTGCCCATACATTTCATTCGGACACTACGTGGCAAATTCAGCGATATTGGAAGCCTTTGAGAGAGAGAGTTACGTCCACGTGGTAGACCTAGGGATGACCCTAGGCCTGCCACGTGGACACCAGTGGCGACGGCTTATCCACAGCCTCGCCAACCGTCCTGAGGGACCGCCGCGTCAGCTGCAGATAACTGCGGTCGGGATTCGCGGTGGGAGTTTTCGAGCGATCGGGGACGAACTAAGGGAGTATGCGAATGGGTTGTGTGTGAATTTGAAGTTTAGTGTAGTGGAAAGTTGCCTTGAGGAGCTGAAGGGTGAGGATATAATGAGCTTTGATGGTGAGGTTCTTGTGGTGAACAGCGTTCTTCAGCTGCATCGGGTGGTTAAGGAGAGCCGAGGGGCGCTTAACACGGTCCTTAAGGTCGTGCATGAGCTCGGGCCTAAGGTGCTGGTCCTCGTGGAACAGGATTCGAGCCACAATGGACCGTTCTTTCTCGGAAGGTACAAAAATAACTAAACCATGTAATGTAGTCTAACAGTTTAACGTTTCATTCCTTAACAATATGTTTCAGGTTCATAACCGTCCGAGCATTAAAAACGGGAAAATACGAAACTGTCATAAAATCTTAAGGTGATAGATGAAGACCTGGTTACTGATTCTTTTGTCAAACAGATTCATGGAAGCGTTGCACTACTATGCCGCAATATTCGATTCCTTGGACGCACTGCTACCAAAATACGACACGAAGCGGGCTAAGGTGGAGCAGTTCTACTTCGGAGAAGAGATCAAGAACATTGTGAGCTGCGAGGGCCCAGACAGGGTGGAGAGGCACGAAAGGGTCGACCAGTGGAGGAGGAGGATGAGCCGAGCCGGGTTCCAAGCGTCTCCTATCAAAATGGTGGCTCGAGCCAAGAAGTGGCTCGGTAAGAACACGGTTTGTGAGGGTTACACCGTTGCGGAGGAGAAAGGGTGCCTTGTGCTCGGCTGGAAGTCCCGACCCATCATCGCGGCTTCGTGCTGGAAATGTTGAAGCATTGTTGTTGCTTAAGAAGCAAGTTACCTACTTATGCATAATAATAATCCTAGTCACGAACATAGGATTTCAGGTCTTTAATTTGGGGTTTACTTGGTTTGCAAGTATCAAACAGTATAGAATAAGAGACAACATGGCCTCCCACACGCAGGGAGGAAGTTTATCTACAAAATAAGCATATTTTGTTGAGTTATCACCCAAAATGTGTACTCTTCTTGTATATGGAGAGATATATGAAATAAAGACCATGTTTGTATGCTCAACTTACACTATCTTACTAATCATTGTCTCAAGCATTGAACTAGATTCTACTTAAATAAAAATTCATATTATAATAGTTACTAACTTGCACTTTTTGTACATAATAATAAAAAAAATTAAATTAATATATAATAAAAGAATATATACATTTGATTGTTATAACGCAATTCCACACCACGATAAGTAATTTACTATTAGGTTAATGATAGTGGTAGACAGTTAATTATAAAAACTTATTTAAGTGACAAATTATTGCATAAAACAATAAGCAGAAAGTTAATTACAAACTAAGCTTTCTATATATCCTGTGCCCATAACATAATGCAAGAACAAGAAACACACAAACAAGGTAACATTATTCCCACAAATCCAATGGTGTAAGTACCTTGAAACATAGACTGTAGGGTTTAACCTCCTCTCTGAAACCCGATCCGGCTCTGCGACCCTCCCTCTTGATAACCCTCACCCTTCTTAATCTCGGTCAAAAACCGATCCAAACCGAACAGATCCGGGTCCTTGTCAAACTGCACCAACCCCTCTGTTTGCCCGGCCCAAACCCTATCGAACGCATCAGAAAATCCTTTATCCGGTTTGAACCGTTTCGTATTCAGTATCTTCTCCATCTTCTCATCCGCATCACCACCATACATTTCGCCATCCGCATTATCCCTTTTAGGCCGGTAGAGAGTAGACAGTGTGGGCTGCGCAATAAACAGTCTCTTGCCATATACATTATACCGATCATCTGTACCAAACCCGGAATCCATTCCCTTGTCTTGGTTAAACAGCCTTTGATCATATATAACCTCTCCAGTTGAGGCCATACCCAGTGCAACTTTCTCACTGATATCTCTATCGCTATCTCGAGCGATCTTTCTTTTCTTGCCAAAAGTAGCGTCTTTCGCCTCCAATCTCCTCTCGTGCCGCCTCTCCTCGCGGATTTTCTCTCTTTGCAGCCTATTTTCCGACTCCATTGGTGGATGTACTACTAATGCAACCCCTGCATTTCTCTCAGAACGCGCTTTTTGTGCTAAAGCTCGCAACTCCTGTTCTTTCGTTTCGTTTTCCTTGATAAGCATTTCCTTGTGCACTTTAGACCTCATGGAGATTGCCTCTCGAGACTTCTGCTCGGCGACATACATAGACTCCGAAAAGTAAGCAAAATTGTGATTAACCTGCACTTCCTGAAGACCCCTTCCATCAGCAGCAAGGCGCTTGCTAAGTGGGATAGTGTAACCTTTCCGATTCTTCCAATTCGAGATACAAGGCGGGATTTTCCAATCTTGTTGGTCTTTGAAAGACGGGCCGAGGTGGTGAGTGCAAAACAGGCACAGCTGGGGACCGAGATGGGTTCGGCAACTTCTTGTGCTGGAACTTTGGGGGCTCAAGTGCATTCACAGGCAATTCCACAATCTTAATGATCCTTTCCTTTGCACCCGAATTAAAGGCGGTAGAAGATTGTTGTGACGGTTTGTATTTGATAAACTGAGAAGACGAGGTTACTTGAGCTGCACTCAACCGAGCATTCACCATCTTCTTCTCCAATGCAGCCTTTGTTTCCAGGGTTGTTTGTTCAATCTCCCTTTCCAAATCATCCTCACCCCCTTTCAACACTTTGGGGATGAGATCCTTGTGGTGGCTATACAAAATTTTGTTTGAATTTTCATTCTGCTTAACAATTGCATCATATGCTACGTTCCCGTGAGCATCGACTGTTACTGGAAGAATCGTTGAAACTGATTTTCCAGATTTGTCAATGCACATACCAAGAGGATACTGTGGGATATGGATCTCCGGGAAAGAACCTCCATTGGAGTGGTCATAGAAAGACTCCTCTGTCGACGAATTTGCACGAGACAGCAATTCATCCAAGGATATCATGGCTCGTTCCATTCAAATCCACCAAATATAAGATTGAGTACAGAAAAAAAAAAAAAAAAAAAACACACACAGATTTTGACAATTTAAAAAACACAGCAGTTCAGTAAATTGTAGCGGCAAAAAAATAATTGGCCTGAGAGAGAGAGAGTTACGTCCACGTGGTAGACCTAGGAATGACCCTAGGCCTGCCACGTGGACACCAGTGGCGAATTCAGCGATATTGGAAGCCTTTGAGAGAGAGAGAGTTACGTCCACGTGGTAGACCTAGGAATGACCCTAGGCCTGCCACGTGGACACCAGTGGCGACGGCTTATCCACAGCCTCGCCAACCGTCCTGAGGGACCGCCGCGTCAGCTGCGGATTACGGCCGTTGGGATTCGCGGTGGGAGTTTTCGAGCGATCGGGGACGAACTAAGGGAGTATGCGAATGGGTTGTGTGTGAATTTGAAGTTTAGTGTGGTGGAAAGTTGCCTTGAGGAGCTGAAGGGTGAGGATATAATGAGCTTTGATGGTGAGGTTCTTGTGGTGAACAGCGTTCTTCAGCTGCATCGGGTGGTTAAGGAGAGCCGAGGGGCGCTTAACTCGGTCCTCAAGGTCGTGCATGAGCTCGGGCCTAAGGTGTTGGTCCTTGTGGAACAGGATTCGAGCCACAATGGACCGTTCTTTCTCGGAAGGTACAAAATTAACTAAACCATGTAATGTAGTCTAACAGTTTAACGTTTCATTCCTTAACAAGATGTTTCAGGTTCATAACCGTCCGAGCATTAAAAACGGGAAAATACGAAACTGTCATAAAATCTTAAGGTGATAGATGAAGACCTGGTTACTGATTCTTTTGTCAAACAGATTCATGGAAGCGTTGCACTACTATGCCGCGATATTCGACTCCTTGGACGCAGTGCTACCAAAATACGACACGAAGCGGGCTAAGGTGGAGCAGTTCTACTTCGGAGAAGAGATCAAGAACATTGTGAGCTGCGAGGGCCCAGCCAGGGTGGAGAGGCACGAAAGGGTCGACCAGTGGAGGAGGAGGATGAGCCGAGCCGGGTTCCAAGCGTCTCCTATCAAAATGGTGGCTCGAGCCAAGAAATGGCTCGGTAAGAACACGGTTTGTGAGGGTTACACCGTTGCGGAGGAGAAAGGGTGCCTTGTGCTCGGCTGGAAGTCCCGACCCATTATCGCGGCTTCGTGCTGGAAATGTTGAAGCATTGTGGTTGCTTAAACAGCAAGTTACCTACTTATGCATAATAATAATCCTTGTCACGAACATAGGATTTGCATTTCTTTAATTTGGTTTTTACTTGGTTTGCAAGTTTCAAACAGTATAGAATAAGAGACAACATGGCCTCCAACATGCAGGGAGGAAGTTTATCTACAAAATAAGCATATTTTGCTGAGTTATCACCCAAAATGTGTACTCTTCTTATATATGGAGAGATATGTATGAAATAAAGACCATGTTTTGTATGCACAATGCTACTTACACTATCCATTGTCTCGAGCATTGAACGAGATTCTACTTAAATAAAAATTCATATTATAATAGTTACGCACTTTTTGTACATAATACTGTGAGTGTAAAACAGGCACAGGTGGGGACCGGGATGGCTTCGGCAACTTTGAGGGCTAAGTTGTTAAGAATCAACATAGACTTACCTTCATGGGCTAGGACCAACTTAGCATCATTGGGCCAAGACATAAAGATTTGGGCTAAGAGGAGTTGGGCTAAGTTGAAGAAATATCTAGAGACTAATAGTTAGTGTATGTGTCTAGATAATTCTAGGAACCAATAAGTGTAGGAAGTTCTAGAGAGTTTCTAGGGAGTTCCTTGTCTAGAGATTTCTAAGAGTCTAGATATTTCTTTAGGAGACTATAAATAGGAGTGGAGTCATTAGTAGTGAAGCAAGCAAGAAAACCACCACAACTAGCACCACCACCACAAGTTGTAAGAGTCTCCAAGATATCATATTTAGAGTAAGAAAGTTATATATATAAGAGCTCTTCATTAGCTACTAGATACGGTTTTGGGCAAGTGCAAATCGGCACTTCGTTATTTTTACACAAGTGGGTTCACAGGCAATTCCACAAACTTAATGATCCTTTCCTTTGCACCGGAATTAAATGCGGCAGAAGATTGTTGTGACGGTTTGTATTTGATAAACTGAGAAGACGAGGTTACTTGAGCTGCACTCAACCGAGCATTCACCATCTTCTTCTCCAATGCAGCCTTCGTTTCCCGCGTTGTTTGTTCAATCTCCCTTTCCAAATCATCCTCGCCCCCTTTCAACACTTTGGGGATGAGATCCTTGTGGTGGCTATACACAATTTTGTTTGAATTTTCATTCTGCTTAACAATTGCATCATATGCTACGATCCCGTGAGCATCGACTGTTACTGGAAGAATCGTTGAACCTGATTTTCCAGATTTGTCAATGCCCATACCAAGGGGATACTGTGGGATATGGATCTCCGGGAAAGAACCTCCATCCCCAAAATCCTCGACTTTACGAGGAACAAAGCCCGAGCGTTTCAAGTATGGTGGCACGAGATTCTTCGGCTTGACCACAACAGCAGACTGTTTAGCCATGGCTCGTTCCATTCAAATCCACCAAATATAAGATTGAGTACAGAATAACAAAAAAAAACACAGATTTTGACAATTCAAAAAACACAGAGCGGCAAAAAAATAATTGGCCAAAAAAAAGAAGTTTTATCTATTTTTTTTTTAAAATAAAAAACTAATAAAATTAAAAGATAATATGTGGTTTATGAAAAGCACTTAATAATTTATTTATAAATAGAACTTTCATTTACACAATTATCTTACACCATTTTAGCCTAACCAACGTGTTAGTTAACTTAATAAAAAAGCGAACATTTTAGTGTATTTTTAAATGCTTTTCTTAAAAATATATAATATCATATGTACTTAAAAATTATTTTCTTCTATTTTCATTTTTTTCGCATATCATTATCTAACTTAATAATCCAAAAATATATTTATTTAGATTAA
The DNA here is from genome assembly GCA_036873135.1 of Clarkia xantiana subsp. parviflora. Lineage (NCBI taxonomy): Eukaryota > Viridiplantae > Streptophyta > Magnoliopsida > Myrtales > Onagraceae > Clarkia > Clarkia xantiana. The sequence goes on from JAPTYO010000014.1 coordinate 4,671,283, forward strand.
TATGATACATACCATGGGTGGGTGGATTTGAGGATAAATGCAAGTGAAACTTAAGTTTGAGGATGAAATCGAATAATTTATACAGTATGAGTAAGAGGGCCAATTTGAGGACCGTGATAAAGATTTGGTCCTTTTGGAGCAAACAAGTCAACGTAATTATTGCCGGCCAGAGGTCAGAGAGATAGAGAGAGAGAGAGGAAGAGGATGGATGCAGTATCAGTGCTCGGCAGCGCCTGCGCTTCGTCGTCTCCGGTGGCTCGCTCGCAAGCCAGAAGATATGGTGGAACTGGAGCTTCTACCTTATCCTGCGATTCCCTTAGCCTACGCACCGTCAACCACCAGCAGCGTCACCTGGCGGCATTTACTTCGAATTTGAACCTGTTCTCTGCCGCTCCTCCCGCTCGCAGTGGCGGAGTCAAACGGAGAATCTTCCTTCCTCACTTGGTCGCTTCCCTGGTTCGTCTATCACTTCCCCATGTCTTCCGGATAGAAAATTGGAGGAGCTTATGATTGTTATGTTGAATCTCACGGAGCTTTTAGGAAATTTGTGTTGGCGAATTAGAGAATTTTGTTCAGCGATGTATCGGGAAGATAGTTTTAAGAATTGGTTGAGCTGCTGCAATGCTTGGTTTGAGGTTTTATCATCACAGTTAGAAAATTGTAGCAGAAATTTTTGCCAGTCAATGTTATGATGAAAATGATCAAAATTTAGCTTTGAGTAACTTGAATCTGCATTTCTAAAGTTAATTAATTGCAACGCAGCAATAGTATTCGGATTTAACCTTTTATCTCCATCTTGTTAGGAAGTGGAGGAGACATACATTATGCTGAAGCCTGATGCTGTTCAACGGGGTCTTGTAAGCTTTACTTTTCTAACTTATCTCATCTTCAGGATTTAGGATTCTTTATTCTGAAATACATTCTTATCTGATATAGCTGTCAGACCTTTGTCAAACATTGCATCACGTATGGTCATTCAGTGGTTGTCTTACGAATATCTTACAGCATAGAAAATTAATTGTGGGTATAATTGATTTGCCATAGGTTGGTGAAGTAATTTCGAGGTTTGAGAAGAAGGGATTCAAACTAACTGGGCTGAAGCTCTTTCAGTGCCCTAAAGATCTTGCAGAGGTTTGCCATTTCAAATTTCTTTGCATGTTCAACTGAGAGCTTATTGTTACTAACCCATCAACCTCATTGTATTCTGCGCAATATTATCGACACTACTAAAACTTGCCATGACATATGATCTTGGTTTAATGTTTCAGGAACACTACAAAGATCTTCAGTCAAAGTCATTCTTCCCTAACCTGATTGAGTACATCACTTCTGGACCTGTTGTGTGCATGGTATGATAAGACTCATTTCCTTTTTACTACAATAGAGCTAGTCTCGGAATCAAGGAGGTCCAACTACGTTGTAAATAATCTGTTTTTGGGCTGACTTTAATGTTTTGCATTCACAGGCTTGGCAGGGTGTTGGTGTTGTCGCATCTGCACGTAAGTTGATAGGCTCAACTAACCCTCTTCAAGCTGAGCCTGGAACAATAAGAGGAGATCTTGCAGTTCAAACTGGAAGGTAAAGTTCCGACTCCTGAACTGTAGCCAACTCGTTCAAGCCTCCTTTTCCCGTTGAGTTAAATTTGTCATAACAGTGCAGTCCAACCGAGCTGTAGTTAAGCAAATAGTTAGAAAAGAATAGAGACACTTGAGATGAGCATCTGTTTATTGGCATGGATATTTAGATTTTAGATGTAGAGCACAAGTTTTTGCTCGTCTATCAAAATCCATTATTTTCTACTGTGCTCATCTAAAGAAGCATGCTAACTACTAGAAATACTGCATACTAAAAATGAGGCAATGGACATGTTGTGAATGATTAATTGTTACTGCTGCTAAGCATCGGATTATCTCCTCTTTGAACAGAAACGTAGTGCATGGCAGCGATAGCCGTGAGAATGGCCAGCGGGAGATTGGTATGTACTATGTAACACCATCATTTATTCCACTATTTTTGCACAGTGGAGAGTTTTTCATTGAAAGTTAAAAGTATGAAATGTCTACATTTCTTCTTAGGCATGGGTTTCTTTTCTTTGTTTGCAGCTCTTTGGTTCAAAGAGGGAGAGCTCTGTCAATGGACACCTGCTCATGAGCCATGGCTCATGGAGTGACCTTTTTACATATCTCATAAAAAAAGGATGGAGGTAGAGCATCATTATGTAACCCTCTTTCAGATTGTGTAATTCGCGGCTTAGTGTGAGATTACTTGTGTTCTTAATTGAGCTATTTGTCTTTCTTCCTGGATTGATACCTCTTGTAGTTGTGGTATAAGTATTTGAATTGATAATTCTTTGGCACTTCTACATACTACGACTTCTAAAAATAAGCCAATGGATTCTTATTAGAAGACCGAACAGACAAAAGTTCGAGATACAAAGTACAATCCTGAACATACACAAGTACATACATTTCGTATACAATAGGCTTTGATATAGAAAACTGATACATGATGAACAAGATGAGATCTCTAACAAGGAAAAAAAATCAGGAAACCGGCAAGAAGCAATGCAGCTATGAGATGCAGACCTCCTGATCAACATTAGCTATGCACTGGTAATTGTTCGAGGTCGATGAAATACTTACAGAACAATTACTCTCAATGTTCATGATCCTCTTGTCAGGTGATGGTGATTTTTCTCTTGAACTCTTGAATCTGGAGAAGAGATAAGTAACAGATAGTTGCCGAGCTTGTTTTGAGGTCGAAGCTTCGGGGCAATTACTAGCAATTGCCGAAGTGGTAGTAGTAGAAGGATCAGAACCAATGTCATCTACTGCCATTGGCTCCTCCTCATGGGGTGGTGAGACTTCATTAGCCATAGAGTCACCATCATCCTCTATGGTCATTGAATCATTCTCTGGATGCGGTGCTTCGTCTTCGTTAGGGAAAGTTGATGCATTTTGAGAACCCACTTTAAGCTTCAGAAGTGTTGATTCTGCAATATACAGGGAAATTGTTTAAAAATAGAATATGGTAGCTTTTCCTTTAATCTAGGCCAAAAAAAAAAATTCCTCACAAAATTTGAATTGACACCTCCAAGGAGCTTGCAGCAAGAAATCATAAAGAAGTGATCTTGTAAGTTGTAACTTATTATGGACTTATCACTTATGTAACTGATATTTCTTTTACAACACAGAAGATACTTCATTGAAAAAGAGATCGGCCCTTTGTCTATCCTAGTGATTCTGCAACAAAAACATTGTAATATTCCAGTAACCCAAGCAGGCTTTGCCTAGAGCAACAATGTTTGACTTCTTGATATCAAGACACAAACACAGATGGAATATACAAAACGCAGCCACTGTATGAGCTGAAAGTGCCGTACTATTGTTGACTTGCTGTCAGTGGAGCAAATGCAAAACCATACATAATTGGGTCAATAACCTGGGAGAGGTCTGAAGTTTGGCCCTTGTTAATTTGAGAGGTCTGAAGATTGAAATGGTGATAACTGAGGTCTGAAGTTTGGACTTTGTGATTTTTAGGTTTTTCGTCCAAATTTTCTGTCAAATTTAACAGAACCGTGTGAAATGTCAAAAATACCCTTTTGTAATATTTGAATTAATAAAAAGTTTAATTAATATAAAGATGAAATGACAAAAATACCCCTGTCCATAATTTAAACCTAACCCAACTCCGACCACCACCACGGCTCCGGCCGGCCACCACCCTCTCCGGCGACCACCACCCTCTCCGGCCGGCCACCACCCTCTCCGGCGACCGCCACCACGGCCTCAATTGGGCCCAAATCGGAGCCACCGGCCCCGATTGGGCCCAAATCGGAGCCACAAAGCTCCGATCGGAGCTCGGTGGCTCCGATCGGAGCCACCGAGCTCCGATCGGAGCTTTGTGGCTCCGATTTGGGCCCAATCGTCGGAGAGGGTGGTGGCCGGCCGGAGAGGGTGGTGGTCGCCGGAGAGGGTGGTGGTCGCCGGAGAGGGTGGTGGTCGCCGGAGTTGGGTAGTGGCCGGCCGGAGCCGTGGTGGTGGCTGGAGTTGGGTGGTGGCCTTAAGGGCATTTTCGTCTTTTCATTGAATCATGTGAGATGCAAGAAGGGTATTTTTGGAATTTTTTTTATTTCTGGTCACATGCAATGCACATGACCAACTTCCGTCAGTTTTAACGGAAAAAACTAACGGAGACCTCTATTATCTACAAGTCCAAACTTCAGACCTTTGTTATCACCATTTCAAACTTCAGACCTCTCAAATTCACAAGGGCCAAACTTCAGACCTCTCCCAGTTTATTAACCCTACATAATTTGATATAAAAACTGTATAACGCGAATAATAGATACTTCTTTACAATTATAACTGTGGTATGCACATCATCAAGTTCAAGCATTTGCTACTGTAAATGGAGAAACCGTTTACAAGGCAAAAGACGTCAAATACTGTTGTCTCAAAATTCAGATGTGTTCTTGTTTCTTCAAAATCAAGAGAAAGATCCAACATCTTTTATGCCAGGTTTATATTTTATCTTTTATGAGCCGTTTCATCAAAGCCACGGCCAAACAATATTTAACAATTACAAATCACAGTCCCGCAGACTTATGAACCTCAAGAGGGGTTCAAATTAGAAAAGTGAAGGTAGAAATCCTGGTGAGCTAATTCCAATTTCTTGTACCAAAGAGAAGAGCAACTCTCCATCAATGAGTAAACCAACAAACTAGACCAAGATTTCCCATATTGAAGGGGCGAACCCAATTGAAATCAATGAAACCCTAGACGGCAAAATCATGAATAAATTATATGGAGATCAAGCGCGCACATATTATACATTGAGAGAGAGATGGAGAGTACCGTAGATGGAGAGCGAATCGTGCTTGAGAAGCTTAGAAGTTGGCCGCTCTAAGTCATCTGGCGAAGAAGACGACACCCTCACTCTCCCGAACATCCCTCTCTGCTGTCTGTAAGTACCACCTCCCTCTCTCTTTAACAAGTGTAGTTTGAGATTTGGGATTTCTGCGTTCTCTTCTATATTCTTATCGCGGCAAAGAATCATTTTCAGGTGAAGAGAGCGGGAATGTAAGAGACCAAACGTACATTACACGCTTGTTAGTGGGCCGGTCAATGCCCATTTTCCTCCACCCTAAAGCCCAATTTGAATGTCACTTCGCGGTAAGTGTGGCAAATCGTGCACACCTATGTTGCGTGTCATATTGAACTTACTCAATACGCAGGATAAGCACATTTTTTTTTTTTTTGAGTTTCAATTTGTGTGTTCGGATGAATGTAATGCGGCATGTAATCTCACATTACGCTACAAATTGAACAATGTAGCTACAAATTGAACAATGTAGTGTGCACTACAAATATGAGATTACTTTCAAACACCATTTAATGTAATGAGAGATTACATCTAAACTTCAATGAAATAGGAGATTACATAAAAAAAAACGGATTTAATGTGAGATTACGTCCAACTTTAATGAGTGTTATTATTTTAATATTATTAATTAAATATATAAAATACTTTGTATTTATCTTTATAGTTTACTATGGTAATATTATTATTAGTTTTTTTATTTTTTTTTATCTACTCCATAACTAATTATTATAATAAAGAATTATGCATTATAAAATGAGTAAAGTATTTTTCGTATTTTTTTATGAAAATTATCTTATAAAACTATATAAAACATTTTAATTAATAAAATTTTAATAGTTATGCGTATTGAGTTTAAATATTTATTATTTAAGAGTTCATAAATGATTATAGTATTAATCACAAAACACAAAGTTTAAAAAGTTAGTTATTGAAATACTTGTTTAAATCTTATTATATTAAGATATTATATATTCTCATAAAGATTAATATAATAATAATAAAGTCACATTTACAATACATACCAAACACTGTAATCTAATATTACACTCCATATTACAGCACAACTAAACACTGTAATCTAACATTACATTACATTAGATAGCTTACATTACTTGAAATGTCATCTCACATCACGTCCCGCCCCTCAATTTGTGTTATGGTAAATTTATTAGTTCGTACACAAACAAATATTTATGCAAATATTAAAATTATTAAAGATTATATAATAAGAACTATGAACTCATGTATCACGAATCCAAGAATTGACAAACTGTACAAATTAAATATATAGTTGGTGGTTTTAAAAGTAATTAAACAACACTTGTTAAAAAAAGTTAACCACGCGTTTGATTCAGCGTAATGCACTATAAATGGGTACTCAGGGTTTTGATGATAATAATCTAACCGCATAGGATTAGAAGAACATAGTAGACATATCTTACGATTGATTAGCTTCACTCCTATCCTAGGTTGCATTTACCACCATCTTTCCATCAAATGCCATTTCCGCGCTCTAGGCTTCACCTCATTACCTGAAAAACACAGACAACATTTCATCAATGTGTTGTTTTGCACTAAACTAAACACACACTTAATTAAAACAATGGAATACGTTTCAATCTTGCAGCAGTATACAAAGCTTCTTCAGCAATGGGCCTCCATTGTTGTATGCACGAGTAGTTCACTCCCAGACCCACACTTAGACCTCGCAGCAGATGCACCGTCCGAATAACCGAGAACAACTCCTCTGGAAAACCCTGTTCTTGTTTTTCCATTCAAACATCAACAAAATAAATCATCACCCAACTCCAACAAACATACAAACAGAAGACCGCGGTTTTACCTGAACAGCAATTTTCTTCATTGAACATTCATCAGAAAAAGGCTGCAGCATTGTAACACCCTGTGCTAACTTTGTGTCAAACATTGTATCTGTCAGTCTGAGTAGTTCATGTTCTTCATTCTCACATTTGCCTAAAGTATCTATCCCCAGTTCCCTGAACAATATCACCCAATCATGCTCAGTACACCCGGTAATTGAACTATTTCATTGGCTATGATCAGATCCAAGCCATGAAAAACGAGCCGAATTAAAAGGATCCCAAAAAAAAAGATGAATGTGAAAAAATTTAGTACCTAAAGCTCTCGGCCACTCTACCTGGGTCTTGATCAGCCATAGCAAGAACAAGATGAGCAAAACCGAGCCTCAATGCATCTGGGAGATCTTTCACTTGCCCGTAGTCGAGCAAAGCTACCTGCATCACCTCATCATATTAAACTTGGAGACCAAGTTTCGATATTCGAGGAACTTGAACTCCTACTCAGGGATGAAGCCATAAATGTATTTCAGTGGGGGCAAGAGTTAGAGTAGGGGAAATTTCGGGGGGCAAATATAAGACTTTATAGGGATAAAATTGAAACTTTAATACGGAATGACAGACTTGCCTCCGAGCCTTTACAGATAAGAATATTTCCGGGATGTGGATCTGCATGGAAGAAGCCGCTCTTCAAAATCATTTGGCCATAACTCGCCGTCAAGCTGTTCAGTATTTTCCTATGACGTAGCAAAATGTCTTACATATATCACAGAATGGTAATGTAAGCAGTTCAAATACTCTCAACCCAGAATAACCCTATTAATATATTAGATAAATTTCAAGTTGTAATGATTTTCTTAAAATGATAAATTCAAACGGATAACTAATTGAGGATCTTACTGCTTGGCTGCTGCGGCAATCTTACTACGTGGGTTAATCCCTCGTTTGGCAATTTCATCTCCAATGTTCATGATTGGTATCCCATCGATATATTCCATCACCAAAACCTTTCTACACAAACCAAAACAATGATATAAATGTGATGTGGCAATATTCATATCCTTTTTAGTGAAGAAATTTTAACTAATCAAGATACAGTTTTGTGCTTGGACGAAGTGAAGTGATACCTTGTGACCATATTTCTAACAACTCGTGGTACCAAAACTGGAGACTTTCTGTTATTTTTGTGTAGGAATTCTCGGATTCTTTTCATGGCATCAGCCTCCCTTATGAAATCAAATTCATACACAATCTAGAGTGTAAAAGCAAACATATAACATAAGTAATTATCTTAAACTGAGAAAGCAGATAGATCAATATGTGAGAAATAATATACCTGCTTTTCCATCTCCTTCATTATCGAGAGCAAATCAAAGTGTATATCTGTCTTTTGCATGTATAAAGCAAATGCCTGCAAATTATGAATGTCTGTCATCATCAATTGTTGAACACCTGGATGCTGGACCTGTTGTTACAAGAAAAAAATATATTAGATAAATACCCATTACCCATACTTAAATCCGCGAAAAAAAAAAAAAGAGATCCATTCTTCATAGTCTACTTTCATCACCTTGACAACAACATCACTTCTATCACCCTTTAGTCTTGCTCGATGCACCTAACATAAAATCGAACAAAGAAAAAATATATTTTTGAGTAAGCAGATTGAATTGCTTAGTCAAGAAATAAGAATAGCATGTGTGCTATGCAAAACTTCTATAATCTTTGGTAAGAAACATTGAAAATACACAAAAGATTGTACTGCTAAATTGGTGGTTCATTTAACCAGCCCTAGTAGCTCACTTTTGTTTCTTCAAGTAATCTGCATTTTATAATCTTCATTTATAAGTCAGAATTGATAACTTGAATGCATGTATGGAAATTAGAGTATGATGGACATATATATTAACTTGTCCTTGTTTCATCGATGAACTAACAAATGAGAAAAAGAAAATACAAGAATGGCAAAGAAACTATACCACAAACTATGCACATGAACAAATATGGTTACTTTCTGTAAATGTTAGGTGGGACAGACCCTAATTGCAAGATACATTGCAATCAAATCAGTTACCTGTGCAATTGAAGCAGAACCTAGAGGATCAGGATCGAATCGTTCGAACAAATCCATGAAATTTGTACCCAATTCCTTTTCCAGAACTAGCTGAACAGCATCGTACGGGGTAGCAGGAGCATGATCACACAAAGTAACTAGCCTTCTAACCCATGCAGCAGGAGCTAAGTCAGGCTTTCCAATTACTTGAGCAACCTAATTGTTGACATTAATTAGCAGTTCTAATTACAACGTTGTTCGTAGCAGATATTTGAGAGTATAAGCTGTAATAAAATCCCAACAAATTTGATTCTGATCTGTTGGATGAACCATATAGAACAGAAGAATCTTTTTTTTTTTCTCAGAATCGGTGAAAGAAGAAATCTATTTATTCAACTAGTTAGAGACTGAACTCTGAAGACAATTCTGTAGCAGCAAAATAACACAGTGCAGACATCAAATAGTTACTTTTGCACGTCTTTTTCAAGATTCTATGAATTTGACAGCAGTAAAAAGGACGAGTTCAACATTGCAGAAAGAATGAAATCCTTATTTATGAATATACCTTGAGAAAAAAACCACCAAGATGAGAGCACATGGAGTAAACTTTATCAGCTGCATGCTCGTGGTGCCTTTCCCACATCGCTTCCTGCTTCTGCTTGTCTTTTTCAAAACTCATCCTAAGCTGAAACACCTGGACACACACAACACACGCATTGATTGAAACAACAGTCCAACCATTGGAGATAGCTAGAGAGAGAAGGAGAACCTTGTAGCCAGTGTAGATATCAGCTGCGCGGACCCAGAACTTGAAAGATCGGTGCCATGGCGTCAAAATCTTCTCTTGAATGTCTCTGAGATCAAGAACAGGCGCCATGGTTCTCGATTAGTCCGCCAATAAATTCGATCTCAAGGTCAATTTCTTATTGATGCTCCGTTCTGGGTTATTAATGAACACGACAAGTAGAGTTCATTGTTGTGTTCCTTCCCCCAAATTTAGATTCCAAAGGATGGAACTTTATACATCATGAGGTGTCAATTGACTGGGAACTGAGAATTACATAAGAATCAATCATGGACCACGTGAAATACAAATAAGAAGGTATGAATTGCATTTTCATTTTCCTCTTGTATTGCTTCTTTTTGGGTCAAAACTATGAATCAGACTACCATTTCCGTGCTTCCTGCGGTTGATTGATTTGGGACGCGTATATAATAATGAAATGAACTACGGTGCCTCGGCGATACGAACAAGTTAATTGAAACTGCAATTTCAGATTTCAGCTGCACGTACCACTGCCGTTGTTGCAGTGTCGAGCAGTTACAAATATTCTAGAATCTGCAGAAATAAGCTCAATTTTTTGCATTTCAGTAGAATTCACAGGCACATCACGGCGAGCAGCGATCGAGGCCACCTGCCGGCGACGGAGACAACATTTTGGGCCGGCAATCTCGGGCGAGCCCAGTCCGAATCCAGTGACTGAGAGCATTTCTCGGACTGAATAAGGCCCAATGACAGGCAAAATCGAATCTTTTCTAAATCTGCGGCTGCGATACAACCTCGCGTTCTCTTCTCCAACTATAAATGCACTGGTAAGGCTAGGGTTTCAGCATAATACTATACTCCAGAGTTTGAATCTCTGCAATTCCCAAACGGCGAAGCTGCTAACTCTCCTTCCAGATGCAGTTCTTCTAATAAATTTCTGTTTTCTGACAATTGATTGATGATGAGGCTACATGTACCAAGAACAGGGACAATCTGTGCCCTAGTTCTTGAGCCAATGCGGCTGTAGCCAGATTGAACGCAGAAGTTTACTGGCCGGTTGCCGTTATCTCGTCGGCAAATCTGCTTACCGAACTTCTCATATCCAAAACAACTGAAAGTTTCAAAGTTTTTGCTTCAATTGAGTCGGGTCCAAGCTCCGTAAGAGAGAAGGGTTGAGAAGAGGTAAATGGCGCGCGAATAGCCAGCCATTTGCTGAGGCCCTTCTCTTTAAAACTGATGCAGAGTAGTATCTGAGGTCACCTTCCAGGCTTGCCGCCGCTTTTATTTTCCGGCGGCTCGCGTCTATCGGTGCCTACATTACATTCTTAATTCGACCTGTGGTCCTCCATTAATAAAAAATTTAAATAGGGTTTGTACCAAAAAAAATATTCAAATACGTTAATGGTTTATTGCAAACAAAAATGATCTGCTTTCCCTGATATTGGTTGCTTCTCTGATTCTGATTCAAATGTACAGCATTTCCTGATACAACAATAAACTTAAGGTGTCTCCTCTAATCCATTAGAGAATCGATCCTACAATGACTCTCTGGCTTTCTTCTTAAATGAGATAGAATAATGAAAGTTTAAATTGAACAGATCAACTGATCTACTGTTGTGAATCAATCCGATGAAGAAACAATAACAATTGAGCTGAAGATAGACCTTTCTTGATCCGATGCCATGTAGAAATATCAAATTGAGATGGAAAATGAACAGAGCAAGCGGAAAATCTCCCTGACTTACTTCATGCATTCATTCAGAAAGTGATTGCAAGCAACTACCGAACTACAATCTAACAACTTAATTAACTTCTAGGAATAACAAAAAGGTCCTTTCAGTTTGGGGAAGATGAAGTTTGGTCCTCAATGTTCCACACTTCAACAAGAACATATTAATAGTTTCATCAGCTTGAATTAGCTTGTTAAGAGTCAAGTCAACTTTCTGAGTTTGAGAAGTTTCACGTTCATATTTGCCACATCACAGTATGCCAAACACCTCCTTAGACCTTAATCTTTTGCTGTACATATACAAAATGACCACCACCACTACTACACTAAGGCAACACTATCATAATATATATATCTTGATTAAGTAGACTGCTTCTTAACAACAGAGACATCATATACTTGCTTGCATCTGAAATGAAAAATGCACTCATCTCCGAGTTGTACGCCATTCGCCTTGCAGAACTTATCCCACCCTCGCGACAGAACTTTTCTGGTGGTGTCACTGTTGTAAACAACCGAATGCAATCGCTTAAGCGAATCCTGAAGAAACACTACACGCTGTGTCACCCCCGCACACTGTAGGGTTTCACCGGGTAATTCTAAAGGCAACTCCTGCAACAGCAGCAGCAGTGTTCACCAAGTAAATATCCAATTGAAATAAAAACAGGGTTTTAGTTATCTTCTTAGAGAACTACAAGTTTCAGAAGAATTTACTGACAAGGAAAGACAGGTTTGTTGCCACGGCTCTCAACGGTTCTAGTGACCAACCAGTAAAAGTTTCGACCTTTGGCTCCGTTTTTGCAGAAATAGTTGGCTTTTCTGTCCCTACATATACGGTCTAAAGCTAGTAAGAACAATCTCATATCAATAAAACACTAATTAAGACAAGTGTATGTGTGTGGTCGAAAAGTTCTTTCTTGGGCATGATGATACTTCATGCTTGGCTAAATAGTTTGCAGTATTGAGATTATAGGGTTAAGAACTTAAACACAGTCCTAACTATAAGTCATGTTACTAATTGTTGTCCTAGATTTAAAATGTTGATATTCGGTATCTCAACTATCAGATTGGTTTGATTTCCATTTTTTCCAACTGATTTAGGCATTAAATTGGTGTTTTAAGCAAATTTTTCACTTTTCTAAAATATCAGATTGCTTCTCATGATTTAGGCTTATTTAATGCTTAAAAACATGTTTTTGTGCCGTCAATTTTAAGAGAAAAAGTGGAATCAACCAATATGATTCGGGACACCCAATATCAACATTTTAAATTTGGGACATCGATTAGCAATATGACCTATAGTTGAGACTGTTTTTAGGTTCTTAACCCTTGGTTATATATACAACCGATCAAAGGTGAAGAATTGGACCTTGTGCTGTTGGGTTGTTCTTCGTGAGGTTGAATCGGAACGCATCTGCTCCTATTCCTTCTTTCTTAATCACAGGCACAGCAGCACCTGTTTGCATTCCTTCTTTCTTAATAACAGGCAAAGCAGCACCTGTTTGTAGGGACAATCGATAAAACACTAATTAAGACGGTGTATGGTTTGAAAAGTTCTTTTTGGGGCACGATGATGCTTGAGCTTGACTAAATAGAGTTTTGCAATATTGAACAGATCAAAGGTGAAAAATTGGACCTTGTGCTATTGGTTTGTTCTTCACGAGGTTAAATGGGAGCACATCTGCTCCCATTCGTTCTTTCTTAATAAGAGGCACGGCAGCACCTGCTTGACAAAGGAGACGATATTGAAAAGATTATTAGCTCCGAAAAGATACCTTATTTATGAAACCAAACAAAAATGCAAAACATATATGAAACAGAAGCGAACCTGAGACAGCAAGGGGAACTCTTTTGTTATATTCATGTTCTTGGTAACCTGCAGGCATCATATGACCCGGGTATTTCTTTGCTGAGATTTAGGAAAATAAGTACAAAACAATCTATCAAGTCAAACCCATCTGAATTCATTCAACCAGGATACATTTTCTCAAAAGATGCTCGATTTGTATTTATTTATTATCTAACCATGGAAATGAAATTATCTATGAAACAAAATCGAACAGGTCACCTGAAACTGGAACAGAAGTTGGCTCTCTTGGGTGATCTCCAAACAAAATATGGCCTTTCTCCTTCTTTGTTGCTATTGGGGCATCAGATTTACTCTTATATCCAAACATTTCTCCAGCAGCTTCGACTTTAGCTGCAACTTCAGATGCACAGTTGCTTGTCTCATTAGTTCTAACATCACGAGAACTAGTTCCCTGTTCTTTGTCACCAAATCCACTTTTAAATGCAGCTGCTTTGATGCCTGCACTCTGATTGGTGCAGCAACCACCCCAAACTTCAAATTCTGACAAGTCTAGCACAGCAGTTCGTATTTCATTGTGCGTGTTTTCGACCTCCTTCCAAGCGAACCCGAAGAATGAGTCTTCGAAAAACTCTCTCTTTGGTTGAATTTCAGCCTTTTTGATGCAAGAGGGCAAAGACTTTTCTCTATCACCAACATCTGTTTCAACATCCTGTCTCTTGAATTGAGATGTTTCTTCAAAATCATCTATTTCTACACTGTTCCTCCCCGATTCAGATCCATCTTTACTGCCACCATAAAGTGATGGGTTTTCTCTATCACAACTGTCTGTTTCAACAACATTCAGTCTTTTAAATTGAGTTGTTTCTTCAAAATCATCTATTTCTACATCGTTCCTCTCTGATTGAGATCGATCTTTACTGCCACAATAAAGTGAAGGGCTTTCTCCATCACCATTTGTTCCTCTCTTGAATTGAGGTTGAACTTCTTGGCTATGAAAATGAGAAAGGGTTTCTTCAAAATCATCCGTTTCCACAGTATTCCTCTCTGAATCAGATCGATCATTTCTGCTACGATAAAGTGGAAAGCTTTCTGTATCACCATTTGTATCAGTTGAGTCACTGTTGGACTGTGATTGATCTTGACATCGTGGGCTTTTTCTTTTATCTCTATTAACATTGCCTCTCTTCAGTTGAGATTTATCAATTCTGGTATGAAGTGGTCTTGCACTGCTTTTTTTTCCCTGTTCATCAGATTCCTGCAATTAAGGCCACAAAAGTCAGATTTCAAACAGATCAAAACACAATAAAACTAGCTCATCAGAACTAATTTACCATTCAGACAAAAAAGAATATTACTTTTACCATATTTCTTTTTCTTGATTTCTCCTTTTTCATCGATCTTATATTAGTGAGATCTACAAAATCATTCAGGGGGTTGCTGCTTTGAGATTTATCATTTCTGGAATGAAGCAGTCCTGCCATGCTTTTTTTACCCTGTTCATCAGATTCCTGCAAGTAAGGCCACAAAAACCAGATTTCAAACAGATCAAAACACAACAAAACTAGCTAATCAGAACTAATTTACCATTCATATAAAAAGAAAATTACTTTTACCATATTTCTTCTTAATTTCTCGATTTTCATCGATCTTATATTAGTGTGCTCCGCAAAATCATTCAGGGGGTTGCTGCTTTGACGATCCATTCGGGTCCTTTTGTTAGTTTGGCTGCTGTTTTGAAACTTAAACCTTTGGGTCGCACTTTTGTTGTAGACCTCAACATCAAAATATGTTCCCGTGTAAAGGAACACGAGAAAATCCCCATACACCAAATCATGTCCAGTAAAGAAATCATTCCAGCCTTGTTGGAAAGCAAGCAAGCCGTCAACCTCAGATACCGACACTTCCCACTTACGGCCCGATGAATCGTTTAGATAAGTCTTCCGACCATTCAGCTCAGATATCAAAGGATCGACATTTGGAGGAATGTACTGAATCAAGAAAGCCACAATTTTTTTAATTACACATTGCAGATAGAGCTAAAACCAAAAGATTGATATAAAAATTGGAACTTTCCCTTACTAGTACTAGTAGCAGAAAATAATGAAATAAATGTTTGAGAATGAAAATAAATGAGGAATTTACCATAAGTTTATCAAAATTCTCCCCAAAGATGGGCTTGAAGAAAGTTAGAGGAATTTGGCCTTGGGTCCTTGCCATGTTCCAATCCTTTCTGCTGCTCCCTGTCTCAGTATACGAGGCTTCTCTATACAAGATCGGAGCTTGATCGTGATTCTCAACTGCATACGGAAAAAATTAAAAAAAAAAAAAAAAAAAGTCAGATGTATAAATTTTCATCAACAGCAAAAGTACAAACGACAATAACATGCGTATTTCATGGCCGATATTCATTTTGTAACAAGCAAAAGCTAAGCTTTGTCTTTTCTCTCAAAGTTGACTGCTTTTTTTGGATTTTCTACAGAATCCATGTCTAAGAAGTTGAAGATGCAGAGGCTGAGCAAGAATGGAGTTCAGGGTATGGAGGAGCAAGTCAGGATCATATTCATACCTGTTACAAGAAATGCCCTCGAAGCTACGAAACCTCCATTGCTCACTACTTCTGGTTAATGGAAATCAAGAAACAGAGTAACGGAAACCCTAATGAAGAAGTGGAGGGGCGTAAAGAGAGGTCGTTCCTTTCGATCTTGATGAGTGAAGCTCAAGAGTCGAGTGTCAGAAAATGCACAAGGACAGCAGAAAGAAAATGGAGACTATCAAAGTGAAATGAGTTGACGAGAAATTATTAGTTGGTTTTAGATAATTAATAGGATTTTTTTTCTTCTAAAAAAATAACAACATTATATAGAAAGGAAATACTCAAATTAAAAATAATGTGTTACGTAAAGTAATGTTAAATTACAGTGTTTGGTTATGCTGTAATGTGTAGTGTAATGTTAGAACTGTGTTTGATATGCTTTGTATTGTGCATTCTAATGTGACTTTATTATTATTATATTAATCTATATAAGAGCATAATATATCTTAATATGAAAGATTTAAACAAATATTTATTTCGAGAACAACTAACTTTTTAAACTTTATATTTTATGGTTGATACTAGAATTATTTATGAACTATAAAAACTAAATATTAAAACTCTATACTTATAACTATTAGGGTTAAAGGTACTTTTGGTACCACATGTTTGACCGGTGTAGGTTTTTTGTGTCATAAGTTTAGTTTTGTAGGCTTTTGGTGCCATGTGTTTAAGAGGTTGTATGTTTTTGTTCTTCTGTTAGTCAACAGTTAGTTTGACCGTTAAATACTTTTATTTTGTTCAATTTAGTCCTCGAATTTATATTTCTAAAATTTAATATTTATACTTTAGTCCCTATTGTTTGCTCAAGTCACCGCCCACCACCCACCACCTCCAAAGCCGCCGCCGACCACCACGAAAATGGCCGCCACCACCACTTGGGGTTGGAAACCAACCCAATTGGTGGCGGCCGGCCCGATTAGGGCTGTAGCCACCACCAATTGGGGCCGGCCACCACCAATTGGGGTGGTTTCCAGCCCCAAGTGGTGGTGTCCGGTCATTTTCGTGGTGGTCGGCGGCGGCTTTGGAAGTGGTGGGTGGTGGTCGGCGGCCTTCGACCGTGACTTGAGCAAACAATAGGGACTAAAGTGTAAATATTAAATTTTAGAAATATAAATTTGAGGGCTAAAATGAACAAAATAAAAGTATTTAACGGTGAAACTAACTGTTGACTAACGAAATAACCAAAAACATAAATCTCTCAAACAAATGACACAAAAAACCTACAAAACTAAACACATGGCACCAAAAACCTATGTTGGTCAAACATGTGGCACCAAAAGTACCTTTAACCCTAACTATTAAAATTCTATTAATTAAAATATTTTATATAGTTTTTTAAGATAATTTTTATAAAGAAATACCACGAAAAATACTTTACCTATTTTATACGAACATTATATGCATTATTCTTATTATATTAATTGGTTATGAAATAGAAAAAAAAAACTAATAATAATAATAATAATATTACTATGCTAAAATATAAAGATATTGCAATATATTTTATCAATTTAATAAATAATATTAAAATAATAATACTCTATAATGTTGGACGTAATTTCATTTTACATCCGTTTTTGGATGCAATCTCACATTACAATGAATGAAGTCTAGACGTAATATCATATTACAATGTACATTACATTATAATGCATATTAGGTCGTTTGGTTTGCCAAACGACGTAATGTAAATGTGATATGAGACGTACTGTGAGATTACATCCCACATTACATTCATCCTAAACCCCGAAACTGATTTTACATATAACCAACGTTACTGTTTCAGACACCGACACAAACTTATGCCGTTGTTTTCAACATCATTGTAGATTTTTCTATCACGACACATTAGGTCTTGTCAAGGCCGGCTCAAAGGTAAGTCCACTAAAACTAGGGCTTTAGGCCAAAGAAATGAGGCCTCATATATTTTATTATATAGCTAAGTCCATTTCACATGACAAAAATGTCCAGTTCACCAAAAAAATAAAGACACTTTCCATTATTTTTCTGTTTGATCATCTTCTATCTTTTCAAACTTCAATCGATAGTTTTTTTTTTAAATATATCTACTAAAAAAAAAGTAAAGACCCCGAATTTAATTTTAGGTTTAGGCCTCGGTCTCTCTTGGACCGGTCCCTGAGTCTTCCACGTCGATGTTTAAGAGAGCAACATGCATAATTAACTACCGAATAATGATATTATTGTTGGATAATTAATCATGCATGCCACTCTCTTAAATCGCAGTGTGCAAAACTCAAAAGGTAGAAAGCCTACGATGTTATCTCAAACGACAACAAAGTTCTCCAAACTTTTTCTGATTCATTATATATTCAAATTATCTCCAAAAAAAAAATTTCATCTGTCATTCAATATTCTGATGGTAAGCGGTGAATGTAGTTCCGCCATATGTTATGATGGTTGAAGACTCGAAAATGTACTGATCAACCAGCTTGTACTTTTGTTCGACCATTAATCTCTTCATAGGTCTTAGTTAGGATGCTGCGGCATATACAATAACTTTTAAACATTACATTGTTTAAATCTGTACAATATAATAGAATATAGTGTCGCAATTAGAATGTGTAAATAGGCTAGACTGTCAAATTGCTAGATTTAGAATGCATTACGTTGCTAAACGGTCAATTTTTTCATTGTACTTTTATTTACCTAAAAATAGTTTTATTAAAAAAAAAAAAAGCTTTTTTATTACATTTTATATTACATATATAATTTTTTAAACATATAGAATTCATTACGTTATTAAATTGCAAGTTTATACATCACGTTGTTATATTATCATTTACATATAAATTATCATTTTTATGAATTAAGTTTTTCTAATAGTTTTTAAAAATTCATAAAATAACATTTTTATACAACAAAAAAAACTATTATAGTTAATTTTTATATTGATAGATGAACAACCCACAAATAAGGGAAATTAAACTCTGAAATTGGAAAATGTAACTACATGACCAAACACCATGTCATGAAGCGGGTTTCATGCATGCGGTAGAGGCATCATGTGTTGAGGTAGATATTGATATTATACATTTTTTAGAAAAACGGTGGAGCCCCGAGGCACATAATTTTCACCTTCCAAAAGGTGAAATGACTATTACACTGCGGGATTAACGATGATTTTGAATATTGGGATTACGCATCGATGGTAGGTCTTTAATCAATCATTACAGGTAGACCATTAATATAACATGCTTATCCGCAAACAAGATGAACATATGTGAGGAGTTTCTCAGAATACAACCCACGTATGACATTTGCATAAATGGATGAGAGGAGATCAAAGAGCTGACATGGATGAAGTAGCATTTTGAAAAATAATGTGGTACGCGCGAATGAGATGCGACTGATTCCTAAGAAGCTCAACGAAGAGTAAATGCCTATGTAATGATCATCCTAGGCCAGTGTCCGTTCTCCAGCACCTGTGGAGGGGTCGTGACACTAGAGTACATGTACTTCCTCAGTGATTTTCAAAACAACCCAGTTTAGGTGAGGTTGATCAACTGAGCTACTTGTTCAAAAGGCTCCGAAAATGGACTGGTAAAAAGAAGTTGTACATGCTTAGGGCTACTGTGCGCTCTTTATGGATTAAAATTGTTAGTCTTAAATTACGTTTTCAATGTTACTCGGGGTCGGTGGACCACCCAGATAGTATCCCGTGAACATGGAAAACCGGTCGGTTCCCATTTGACCAAACAGAAGGCCGTTAGTCATATACAACCATTACTATTATCGAGATGCATTTAAGCCAATTAGGAATACTACGGTAAAAATAATTTGAATTGTCGATTATTTATTTGAATTAATTGTTTGTACTTTAATTAATATGATATTTTCAACTTTTAGAATACCTGAATTGCAGGTCTTAATACCTTAAATTGCTACATCATCATCATCATCATCATCTTACTTTATAAATTCTCACTTCTAATAGTTTCAGTTAAATTAGTTGGGACACGAATTTGCAACTTTTTAGCAAGAAACAGAGAGTTGATCTGCTACATTATTAAACTTTAAAATTAATATATGAATGGCACAGAAACAAATTTCCAGCTACTAAAAGTCATAGATATATAAAACCCGAGTAATAATAAAGAACTTAAGCTAGTTGAGAAATATCAAAACACCTAGCTATATAACTATATAGAGCTATTGCTTATTCTAGGAGAGTACAAACTCTCTATAAAAAAATCGACTCTTACTCCTATAATCGATGATGAAGTTGTTCCAAATCCATCAACTTGAAATCTTCTCAAAGTGTCTGTATCGATTTCATATAGAAACAATTGGAGAGAGCCTTCTCTTGATACAAATATCAATTCACCTCTATGAGTTGCACCAAAAAACATAACCCCAGATTCCAAAATATTATCACTCCATGGAATTACAAAAGACTTAAAACTCCAATGATGCTCCTTTGGATCCTCCAATATCCACATCATAATCTCATTCATGCAAGTTTTTGGAGGTGAAAGATAATCCACAGTGTAATCTTCAAAACAAAGCAAAGCAACACGACCCTTGTAATCAAAAAGATGTTCAACTGCAGAGAATGGATAGGGAGGGTACTGAATCAGTTCAAAACTCTCTGATCTGACATCAAATGCATATAAACGTTTACGGTATTTGCTTATTTTAGCGAATGCCGTAAAATATATGAAGCCGTTCACGCATATAACCGATTTCCCAAAATAGTATAATGGTAGAGGCGGCAAAGAAGTAGTATCATGCCAATTGCTTTCCTGTAGAGGAAAAACACTGCTCTTCATAGGAACATGGTGAGTATTTTCTACCATCAAGATAGCTAGTTTCTTCTCAATCGGATCAAACCCTAAATAGAATCTCATCAAAAAACTGTCGGAGTCTGGGTATTGAATGAAGTTAAACTCTCCAGTGATAGGGTTTACGATATTGATACCATGGGTGCAAGTACAGCAGATAAGACCATTTGTTGAAGTAAATTCAGTGTATGTTGAAGCGTTAACTGATGTATGAGCAATGGCGTGCAAATTGGGTGATTCCTGATGATGATCTTCGGGATACTCAACTGAATAGAAACTCATATCAACATCGTTTGATTTATGGAATATCCCCTCTGATCTTGTGATCGAGATTAAGAACTTTGGGCGAGATTTAGAGTACGATAACTGGGCGGCTACGAAATTAGGGTTGGAGATGATGGAGAGCCAGTGTTTAGAGACGCACCTGAATCTGCATAGTGATTTTACTGGTAGCATTGTCAAAATTATGAACATGATTTCTTCAGGGATATTGAAACTCCGATTCGAATCCATCTCCGATATTGAAACGCCGTCTTTCTCCTTCACGGCTGTTTCTTAATTACCCAGAAAAATTAGGTCACCGTAAAGGAAAAGTGATTAGGTCACAGTGGAGATTGATCATTGATCTTTGTTTTATATATATATATATATATATAATAACTAGAGATATTGATCTTAATTAAGTTAATTGATTGGGTCTAATTCATACCTCTATATATAGATATATATAATAATAATAATAAATATATTAATCTAAATAAATAAAATATATTTATTTCTTTTTATACAACATATAATTATTTGGTCTGATTTTTTGGCGGATGAGTGAAAATCACCAATAATTCACTTAATTTGGAGGGTGTGTAAATTGCCTACTCAATCGACTTGGGGTAGAAGAAAAAATTGTTAGCAAAGAAGAATATGGTATGAAGACTTTGTAAATATTATGTATATAATGTATACTATTATATTAATTCGGTTGTTGAGATATTCTCCGACTAAAACGTGAGCTTTTTATCCAGCGTATTTTAATTTAATTAGAATTGAACTGGAGTTTTATAAATTTAGATACAAAATATTGATTGGCTGCAAATAAAGAAATTTTTTAATTTCTTATTATAGTCTCTCTACTCTCCACATAAAATATAGAAATAATCAATTAAAAGTTTTTATTTAAATTTATTATTATCTATATAGTTTGATCGCAGAATATTCGTAGGCTGCCGCATAATATATATATTTCCTTACAAACCATCCAAAAACCTACGAATGAATTTCCAAGCTTATTGCATTCAATATTTCATATGGGTCGTCCTCTATATTTAATATATATATATATATATATATATATATATTAAAAAACCATCCAAAACCTTATAAGACAAAACTATTTAAATAAGTTTATCATTTAGGATTAACACGGTCAAACCGTTCACCCAACTCAATAAAGTTATTAAAAAAACTCATAAAACTACATAAACCCTAAACTCGTAAAAAAAAAAAAAGCTAGAATCTAAAAATTTTAAAAAGAACAAAAGTAGGCGATGCCAACGTTGTTTGGAACAACGACATTTGCTAGATATGTAGAAAAATAATTTTGGCGGCTATATTTGTATTTGAGCTTTTTTATGTTTTTATATAAGTAAAAGTTCAAGATATTGTTGTTCTACCTTGATTCTCTCTTTCTTTCTTTCTATATATATATATATATATATATATATATATATATATATATATATATATATATATATATATATATACTTTCATCTTTTCTTCAGAGCTTGCTAAAATCCCATATTATATGATTCACTAAATTCTTTACAATTTAATCGCGTTGCTATTCTTAGGTTTGACGAGCTCATCTAGTGAAGAAGAAATGAATATTGCATCGTAACATAGAAGTCAAGTCCAACAAGTTGTTAGTAATTTGGTATCGATGATTATGCATCAGTATATACCATTAAAAAAAAAGTGCTACATATGTCGTGAATGTGATAATGCTAATCAACAATTATGGAACGATAATTTTGCTGATAATTGTATTTATTATGAGGAAATTTTTCGTGTCGAATAAGGCGGGATTATTTATGTGGATACTGAAGATTAGTTGGATTAAAAAAAAAAACGGTTCAAGGTGGGAGTCAGGTAAAAAAAATATACATAAATTTAGATAATTAGGTGGCACGCATAGCGCATTATTTATCTTTAACGAAAATGTTATGTAAAAATACGTGATCCCTACTATTAAAAATGTTATATAAATAATTATACCACTGTAGGTGTTATTAACACTCATATTTTAAGGGTTAATTATTAATTACTAGCTGATGTTTAGTCATGTCACTCACATATAATTAAAAAAACTGAAAAATAGACATAAAATAATGAGATCGTCATCATGGAATATTTGATTATTGAAATACTTCTTGGTGAAAATTCGTAGTTCGGGTTATGTGGACCTTTCTACAATGCTTTTGGAGCACCATAGCACCATGCTTTTGCCACTAATTTTTTTATTTTTCTATTGCCCTAAAGATGAACCCCATAGGGAAATTGATATTATTAATAGTATGATACACATCTTAGGTGTAGTTAAAAAAATTCATACGTTTTCATACTTTTAAAGTTTTAGTTATGTTACAATTAAGTCCACCATAATATTAAAAAAACCAAAAGCATGGTGCTCCCAAAGCATAGTAGAAAAATCCGGGTTATGTGGATGCTAACAAAATCATTATGAGGATTATGTCAATTATGTAATTTTAAGTTAATTTTTCGACTTTTATTTAATTATGTGCAACTCAAGTGACTAATTATGTTCAAATTAGAAGAAATATTTGACCGAACTAATAGTTCATACACTGCAAGTAAAACTAAGCTAGTGAATATCCAAGAAAAAAAATTCAGTGAACAATTTGTCCGACTACCTAAATGTCAACTATTAATTTTATAATTGATCATATTTTAATTGAATTGTTAGAAATTTATAGGACTCGCATCACTATAGTTTTCCAAGGAAGAACCTACAAATTATAAAGTGATTTGGGGGTCTTGAAATTGTCGGATTTTTGTCGTGTGACTATAACATTTCATGCGAAAACGCCGATCTGAGCAAGATCTATAGTAAACTATGGGGTGTGACGTTTTTCAGCCAAATTCATTCGTTTAGGGGGTCAAAATTGCAGTTTTATGTTTATTCAGGTCTTTTATGTAATTTATCGATTTTGTTAGGGTCTGTTTGCAACTTTCAGATTTTGACCTAGGTCTAGGGTTTTTATTTTCAGTATTTAAGATATGTTTAGCCGTCGTTTACATTCAGTTGATTGATATATGGAAAAAAAATCGAGATTTTTCTCAACCCTGCGTCTGAATTTTCGATATTCCTTGAATTGTGGATGCACATCTATCCATCATCACGCCGCATCATAAAGTCCTCACTTCTAATAGTTTCGGTTAAATTTGTTAGGTGTCTATTTTCTTCCCTACGGCTAAAGTGAGATTTTTCAGGACACTAATTAGTGACTTTTTGACAAGAAACGAATTGTTAAATTGCTACATCAATCCTCTTAATTTAAAATTAAAATATGAATTGCAAAGAAACAAATTTACTACTAGTAAAAGTCATACATATATAAAACCCGAGTAATAAACAACTTAAGCTAGTTGAGAAATATCAAAACACCTAATTTATATAGAAGTATTGCTTATTCCTAGCTAGGAGAGTACAAACTCTCGATCAGAAAATCGACTCTTACCCCTACAATAGATGATGAAGTTGCACTTGCAACAAAACCATCAGCTTGAAATCTTCACAAAGTGTCTGTATCAATTTCATAGAGAAACAATTGGAGAGAGCCTTCTCTTGATACAAATATCAATTCACCTCTATGAGTTGTACCAAAAAACTTAACCCTAGATCCCAAAATATTATCACCCCATGGAATTGCAAAAGACTTAGAGCTCCAAATATGCTTCTTTGTATCCTCCAATATCCAAACCATAGTCTCATTCATGCTTGGATGTGAATGACAATCCAGTGAATTCACAATGTAATCTTTAAAACAAAACAAAGCAACACGACCCTTGTAATCAAAAAGATGTTCAACTACAAAGAATGGATAGGGTGGGGAATGAATCAGTTCAAAACTCTCTGATCTGACATGAATCAGTTCAAAACTCTCCGATCTGACATCAAATGCATATAAACGTTTACGTAATTTAGACGTAAAATATATGACGTCGTTCACGCATATAACGGAATTGCCAAACTCGTAAAATGGTAGCGGCGAAGGAGTAGTATCATGCCACTTGCTTTCCAGTAGAGAAAAAACACTGCTCTTCACAGGAGCATGGCGAATATTTTCTACCAACAGATTGCTAGTTTCTTGTCAATCGGATCAAACCCTAAATAGGATCTCACAAAAAAATTGTTGGAGTTTGGGCATTGAATTCGGTTAAACTCTTCGGTGATAGGGTTTACGATTACGATTTTGATACCTTGGAAACAAGTACAGCAGATAAGACCATTTGTTGAAGTAACTTGAGTGTATGGTGAAGCGTTAACTGAGGCATGAGCAATAGCGTGCAAATTGGATGATTATGGATTATTTATTTACTAGCAACTTCTTGGTACACAAGGCACGCCTTGTACACATAGCAATAGAACGACCACAATTATTTACTGTTTCATCACCTTATAGGCGCGTCTCATTTATATTACATGGATTAGTATGAGAAGTTTACATTCATAATAGTCCAATATAACATTCGCAGAACTGGATAAAGGAGAAGATTTAACCGTCCCAGAGGTATGTATTTCCAAGCTAATGGAAATAACGAAATAATTATAGTAAGTATTTGTTGTAATTTGTATATTCAAGAATTATTACTTTTTACCAATATTGCAGAAGTATTTATGACTAATTAACAACTATTATGTTGACAATTGCATTTTTAATTATATATAACTATTATATATACTCGAATCACTATAATTTTTCAAGGAAGAACGTACAAATTATAGCTTTCGCTTGTAATAGTTTCGGTTAAATTTGTTGGATGTCAATTTTACCACGGCTAAAGTGAGATTTTTCAGGACACGGAGTCTTAAATTGCTACATCATCATCATCTTACTTTATAAAGTTCTCACTTTTAATAGTTTAAGTTAAATTAGTTGGGTGTCATTTTTTTTCCACGACTAAAGTGAGATTTTCAGTTTTTGAGACAAGAATTTGCAACTTTTTAGCAAGAAACAGAGAGTTGATCTGCTACATTATTAAACTTTAAAAATTAAAATATGAATGGCACAGAAACAAATTTTCAGCTAGTAAAAAGTCATAGTCTCATAGATATATAAAACCCGAGTAATAATAAACAACTTAAGCTAGTTGAGAAATATCAAAACACCTAGCTATATAACTATATAGAGCTATTGCTTATTCTAGGAGAGTACAAACTCTCTATAAAAAAATCGACTCTTACTCCTATAATCGATGATGAAGTTGTTCCAAATCCATCAACTTGAAATCTTCTCAAAGTGTCTGTATCGATTTCATATAGAAACAATTGGAGAGAGCCTTCTCTTGATACAAATATCAATTCACCTCTATGAGTTGCACCAAAAAACATAACCCCAGATTCCAAAATATTATCACTCCATGGAATTACAAAAGACTTAAAACTCCAATGATGCTCCTTTGGATCCTCCAATATCCACATCATAATCTCATTCATGCAAGTTTTTGGAGGTGAAAGATAATCCACAGTGTAATCTTCAAAACAAAGCAAAGCAACACGACCCTTGTAATCAAAAAGATGTTCAACTGCAGAGAATGGATAGGGAGGGTACTGAATCAGTTCAAAACTCTCTGATCTGACATCAAATGCATATAAACGTTTACGGTATTTGCTTATTTTAGCGAATGCCGTAAAATATATGAAGCCGTTCACGCATATAACCGATTTCCCAAAATAGTATAATGGTAGAGGCGGCAAAGAAGTAGTATCATGCCAATTGCTTTCCTGTAGAGGAAAAACACTGCTCTTCATAGGAACATGGTGAGTATTTTCTACCATCAAGATAGCTAGTTTCTTCTCAATCGGATCAAACCCTAAATAGAATCTCATCAAAAAACTGTCGGAGTCTGGGTATTGAATGAAGTTAAACTCTCCAGTGATAGGGTTTACGATATTGATACCATGGGTGCAAGTACAGCAGATAAGACCATTTGTTGAAGTAAATTCAGTGTATGTTGAAGCGTTAACTGATGTATGAGCAATGGCGTGCAAATTGGGTGATTCCTGATGATGATCTTCGGGATACTCAACTGAATAGAAACTCATATCAACATCGTTTGATTTATGGAATATCCCCTCTGATCTTGTGATCGAGATATAAGAACTTTGGGCGAGATTTAGAGTACGATAACTGGGCGGCTACGAAATTAGGGTTGGAGATGATGGAGAGCCAGTGTTTAGAGACGCACCTGAATCTGCATAGTGATTTTACTGGTAGCATTGTCAAAATTATGAACATGATTTCTTCAGGGATATTGAAACTCCGATTCGAATCCATCTCCGATATTGAAACGCCGTCTTTCTCCTTCACGGCTGTTTCTTAATTACCCAGAAAAATTAGGTCACCGTAAAGGAAAAGTGATTAGGTCACAGTGGAGATTGATCATTGATCTTTGTTTTATATATATATATATATAATAACTAGAGATATTGATCTTAATTAAGTTAATTGATTGGGTCTAATTCATACCTCTATATATAGATATATATAATAATAATAATAAATATATTAATCTAAAAAAATAAAATATATTTATTTCTTTTTATACAACATATAATTATTTGGTCTGATTTTTTGGCGGATGAGTGAAAATCACCAATAATTCACTTAATTTGGAGGGTGTGTAAATTGCCTACTCAATCGACTTGGGGTAGAAGAAAAAATTGTTAGCAAAGAAGAATATGGTATGAAGACTTTGTAAATATTATGTATATAATGTATAATATTATATTAATTCGGTTGTTGAGATATTCTCCGACTAAAACGTGAGTTTTTTACTCAGTCAACGTATTCTAATTTAATTAAAATTGAATTGGAGTTTTATAAATTTAGATAGATTGACTGCAAATAAAGAAAATTTGTAATTTCTTATTATAATCTCTACGTAAAATATATAAATAATTAATTAAAATTTTTCATTTAAATTTATTATTATCTATACAGTTTGACCGCGGAATATTCTAGGCCGCCACATAATATATATATATATATATATATATATATATATATATATATATATATATATATATATTATTTCCTTACAAACCATCCAAAAACCTACCAAATAATTTTCAAGCTTATTTCATATGGGTCGTCCTCTATATCTACTATCTACTATTAATTCGGTATCGGAAGCCCTCTGACTGACACGTGGACAGTTTGTCCAGTTAGCGTTGCCAAATTTAATCGGAATTTAATAGGGGTTCTCTAAATTTAGATACATAATATTGATTGATTCAAAATTAAGAAGTATTTTTATATCCTATTTTGGTCTCTACGCAATTTAAAGAAACAAATTAATTTAAAGTTTCCATTTAAATAGTAATTCTATACAGTTTGGTTCCAGAAGACCGTAGGCCGCCACGTAAGCATAATATATAGAGAATAATAAATATTTTACGACATTATATATAGCAATAGATATTTATATTATTAAAAGGTGACAAGAGATTATGCCCTAGTATATTGCCTATACTAAAAATAAATTGCCTATACTATATACGTTGATAAAAGACTAAGAATTAACTAACATTATGAGTACAAATTTAGACGTCTAATTAACTATTATAATAATAAACTTCCATAATTGTTTGATTGTTCAATTTTCATACTAAGTTTCTAATATAAAAACAACCGATTTTTTTTTTTCTAAAAAAAACAGCCGAATTCCGAATTAATATAATTATACAATAGATTAATACTAAATATTTCTTGAATTGTTATGGTTAGAAATATCTTGTGTATATATATATATATATATATAATATACACGTTAGCAATGTTCCGTAGCCGCACACACAAAAATGTTCCGTAGCCACCACCACCTCTCAACCTGAATGAACTGTTATTTTAAGAAGTCAGGAACCATCAAACTTGCCAGCTCCATCAACAGGTCTTTTCAATCTTGCTCCTTTCTAAAGCAGTTTAGAAATCATGGTACGTTTGTTGCCACCACTCTTAATCCTTCTTAAAGCACTTCAAAAGATCATAATACATATTTTTTCATATGTACGTATATATAACTTATTTATTCATATAGTAGTTGATCAATAAGAATTGTTTTTATTTTTTCAATCTCTTGACAACAGGAGAAGAATTTAGCATCTAGAGATAAATGCAATGCAATGCAATAATCAATAATCATATAATTATGTTGGGAATACATTCCATCAGATGTCCATTCGATAAATGAACGAATTGTGCATCACACAGTAAAACTTTGCTAAATAAATGAGTTAGTTTGATTAAGTACACATTAAATTTGTAGTTTTTTATAGTAAATTAAATGTTCATAATTCATTATTTTGTCATGACATTTTCTAATATATATTTCTACCATTTTTACGGTAATTATCTTAAAAAAATATATTTCCTACTGTCAATACCATAAAATTCTACTGCTACTATTGATTCAACAAATTTACTGAATTTCGAAGCAAGTTAGAGATTCGTGTTAATTTTATTATCGTGAACATGCGAGATAAGTTGCTAAATCATTTTATTTTACCCTGGATTGCGCATCTCAACTCCACTAATTTGAATGTTAGGGGGTATAATTTATTGATTTTCAGCTGATACATTTGTCACATGATTATACTTATAATATTTATAGTAACAGGAGGATGTTGATTCGGCCAATTTTATATACAATCAAGAAATCCAGCATGGGTATCAAATGTGTGGAGCAACTATGGAAGTTCTCATGGGTAAGATGTCTCGCGGATTTAGTTATATATGGATGGAATACTATGATGATGTTTAGCTATAAATCTACATATGGCATCATCTAATGAGTTTGCGATTGTTAGGTTTTGTTATATACTTTGGTAACTTGACTGTTGCTCTTTGTATAATGGAAAAATGGCGTGTGATTATGATTTTATTTTAATTTCGATAGGGATTAGCAGGTTGCATGTAATTTGGCATTTTGTATATGTTTAATATAAAATTAATACAGCCAACTACATAAACTTATATTATAAAACCTATATATATTGTTAATGATTAAAATAGGTAAAAAAAAATATTCATATTATATCTATGAAAACCCTAAAATTAATTTTATTTCTAAAATCCAGTTACAACAAATTTCTTTTTTTAACTTATTTGTAACGCTAAACAAATTTTTCTTACTTCGATTTTCGATTTCATTAGTTATAGTCTTATAAAAATGATATATAATATTGATTTTTTCAGTACAATGAATTATTTTACACAATAATTACTATTAAATACTTTAATTAAACTACGCATTATTTTTAATTAATTTCTATCCAAAATAAAACAAAAAATTTAAATAACAGTGCATGTATTTAATAAATTAAGATATTTTAATTTTATTTAGAATTTTGCCCGCGCGGTGCGCGGGGTTAGTGGCTAGTATATACTATTTCTTAAAAAACCATTCAAAACCTTATAAGACAAAACTATTTAAATAAGTTTATCATCTAGGATTAACACGGTCAAACCGTTCACCCAACTCAATAAAGTTATTAACAAAAAACTCATAAAACTACATAAGCCCTAAACTCGTAAAAAAAGAAGCTAGAATCTGAAAATTTTAAAAAGAACAAAAGTAGGCGATGCCAATATTGTTTGGAACAACGACATTTGCTAGATATGTAAAAAATAATTTTGGCTGCTATATTTGTATTTGAGTTTTTTTATGTTTTTATATAAGTAAAAATTCGAGATATTGTTGTTCTACCTGGATTCTCTCTTTCTTTCTATATATATATATATATATATATATATATATATATATATATATATATACTTTCATCTTATCTTTAAAGCTTGCTCAAATCCCACATTATATGATTCACTAAATTCTTTACAATTTAATCGCGTTGCTATTCTCAGGTTTGACGAGCTCATCTAGTGAAGAATAAATGAATATTGCAACGTGACATAGAAGTCAAGTCCAACAAGTTGTTAGTAATTTGGTATCGATGATTATGCATCAGTACATACCATTCAAAAAAAATGTGCTACATATGCCGTGAACGTGATAATGCTAATCAACAATTATGGAATGATAATTTTGCTGATAATTGTATTTATTCTGAGGAAATTTTTCGTTTCGAATGAGGCGGGATTATTTATGTGAATACTGAAGATTAGTTGGATAAAAAAAAGGTTCAAGGCGGGAGTCGGGTAAAAAAAAATATAATAAATTTAGATAATAAGTTGGCAAACATAGCGCATTCTTTATCTTTAACGAATATGTTATGTAAAAATACGTGATCCTACTATTAAAAATGTTATATAAATAATTATACCACCGTAGGTGTTATTAACACTCATATTTTAAGGGTTAATTATTAATTACTAGTTGACATTTAGTCACGTCACTCACACATAATTAAAAAAAAAACTGAAAAATAGACATAAAATAATGAGATCGTCATCATGGAATATTTGATTATTGAAATACTTCTTGGTGAAAATGCGTAGTTCGGGTTATGTGGATGCTAACAAATCATTATGTGGATTATGTCAATTATGTAACTTTAAGTTAATTTTTCGACTTTTATTTAGTTATGTGCAACTCATGTGACTAATTATGTTCATAAGAAGAAATATTTGACCGAACTAATAGTTCATACACTGCAAGTAAAACTAAGCTAGTGAATATCCAAAAGAAAAAATTCCAGTGAACAATTTGTCCGACTACCTAAATGTCAACTAGTAATTTTATAATTGACCATATTTTAATTGAATTGTCAGAAATTTATAGGACTCGCATCACTATAGTTTTTCAAGGAAGAACGTACAAATTATAAAGTGATGTGGGCGGTCTTGAATTGGCGGATTTTTGACGTGTGACTACAACATTTCATGCGAAAACGCCGATCTGAGCATGACCTTTAGTAAACTATGGGGTGTGACGTTTTTCGGCCAAATTCCTTCATTTAGGGGGGTCAAAATTGCAGTTTTATGTTTCTTCAGGTCTTTTTTGTAATTTATCGATTTTGTTTGGGTCTGTTTGCAACTTTCGGCTTTTGACCTAGGTCTAGGGTTTTTATTTTCAGTATTTAAGATATGTTTAGCCGTCTTTTTATTTAAGATATGTTCAACCATCACCCCACCTTCCTTGATTCTGGATTCATCATTTCCCCGACCGCCATGAGCGACTTCGAAGGCCTATTGACCTCCGATTTTGGGTGCAAGCCACAAGGTAAATCGACCCCAATGTCGGCTTAAAGACCACCGCGTGAAAAAAACTATGTTGCTGTGGCTAAGTGTGTTCTTCTTCCTACTTCCTATTATTAGCCTTCGTTGCGCAATATTCTAGGGTGAATCTTCTCCGGAGAGAATGATGTGGGAGATCTTGAATTGTCTGATTTTGGCGTGTGAGTACAATATTTCATGCGAAAACAGCTATCTGAGCAAGACTCATAGTAAACTATGGGTTGTGACGTTTTTCGGCCAAATTCCTTCATTTAGGGTGTCAAAATTGCAGTTTTATGTTTCTTCAGGTCTTTTTGTAATTTATCGATTTTGTTAGGGTCTGTTTGCAACTTTCAGATTTTGACCTAGGTTTAGGGTTTTATTTTCAGTATTTAAGATATGTTTAGCCGTCATTTTCATTCAGTTGATTGATATATGAAAAAAAAATTGAGGGTTTTCCTCAACCCTGCGTCTGAATTTTCGATATTCCTTGAATTGCCGGTTTCTGCGCATCTATCCCCCATCACGCTACATCAGATTGGTATCAAAGCCGAAGATCCTGCGAGATGTCGTTTCTTGATTAGTTAGCACCAGATTTTACCATAACGGCTACTGTTTTGGATAATTCGATTTATGATGAGTACGCTGACGATTATGACGTCACAACGACGATCGAACATCACCCCACCTTTCTTGATTCTGGATTCTGGATTCATCATTTCCCGGACCGCTAGGAGCGACTTCGAAGGCCTATTGACCTCCGATTTCGGGTACAAGCCACAAGGTAAATCGACCACAATGTCGGCATACTGACCACCACATGAAAAAAATTATGCTGCTGTGGCTGGTTGTGTTCTTCTTCGTGCTTCCTATTATTGGCCTTCGTTGCGCAAGATTCTAGGGTGAATCTTCTCTTCCCCTGAGAGAATGATGTGGGAGATCTTGAATTGTCAGATTTTGGCGTGTGAGTACAATATTTCTGTGAAAACGGCTATCTGGAGAAAGACTCATAGTGAACTATGGGGTGTGACGTTTTTCAGCCAAACTCCTTCGATTAGGGGGTCAAAATTGCAGTTCTATGTTTCTTCGGATCTTTTTTGTAATTTATCGGTTTTGTTAGGGTCTGTTTGCAACTTTCGGATTTTGAACTAAGTCTAGAGTTTTTATTTTCAGTATCTAAGATATGTTTAGCCGTCGTTTACATTCAGTTGATTGATATATGAAAAAAAAATCGAGATCTTTCTCAATCATGCGTCTGAATTTTTTATATTCCTTGAATTGTGGATTTCTGCGCATCTATCCCTCATCACGCCGCATCATAAAGTCCTCACTTCTAATAGTTTCGGTTAAATTTGTTCGGTGTCTATTTTCTTCCTACGACTAAAGTGAGATTTTTCAGGACACTAATTAGTGACTTTTTGACAAGAAACGAATTGTTAAATTACTACATCAATCCTCTTAATTTAAAATTAAAATATGAATTGCAAAGAAACAAATTTACTAGTAGTAAAAGTCATACATATATAAAACCCGAGTAATAAACAACTTTAGCTAGTTGTTTATTACTCTCCTAGCTAGGAGAGTACAAACTCTCGATCAGAAAATCGACTTTACCCCTACAATAGATGATGAAGTTGCACTTGCAACAAAACCATCAACTTGAAATCTTCTCAAAGTGTCTGTATCAATTTCATAGAGAAACAATTGGAGAGAGCCTTCTATTGATACAAATATCAATTCACCTCTATAAGTTGCACCAAAAAACTTAACCCCAGATCCCAAAATATTATCACCCCATGGAATTGCAAAAGACTTAAAGCTCAAAAAAAAAAAAATCATCTATCATTCAATATTCTGATGGTAAGCGGTGAATGTAGTTCCGCCATATATTATGATGGTTGAAGACTCGAAAATGTACTGATCAACCTTGTACTTTTGTTCGACCAATCTCTTCATAGGTCTTAGTTAGGATGCTGCGGCATATACAATAACATATACATTGTTTAAATCTGTACAATATAATAGAATATAGTGTCACAATTAGAATGTGTAAATAGGCTAGACTGTCAAATTGCTAGATTTAGAATGCATTACGTTGCTAAACGGTCAATTTTTTTTATTTTACTTTTATTTAAAAATAGTTTTATAAAAAAAAAATGCTTTTCTATAACATTTTAATAAAATAGAGTGATTTAAAAAACTACATTTAAAAAAACATGTAGACATTACACCTATTAAACTGTCCATTTATTCGTTTTACTATTTTTAAAATTTTATATAAAACAAAAATAGTTAATTTTTTAAATAAAAATTACATTTTAATTTTTTTATTACATTTTATATTACATATATAATTGTTTAAACATATAGAATTCATTACGTTATTAAATTGCAAGTTTATACATCACGTTGTTATATTATCATTTACATATAAATTATCATTTTTATGAATTAAGTTTTTCTAATAGTTTTTAAAAATTCATAAAATAACATTTTTATACAACAAAAAAAACTATTATAGTTAATTTTTATATTGATAGATGAACAACCCACAAATAAGGGAAATTAAACTCTGAAATTGGAAAATGTAACTACATGACCAAACACCATGTCATGAAGCGGGTTTCATGCATGCGGTAGAGGCATCATGTGTTGAGGTAGATATTGATATCATGCATTTTTTAGAAAAACGGTGGAGCCCCGCGGCACATACTTTTCACCTTCCAAAAGGTGAAATGACTATTACACTGCGGGATTAACGATGATTTTGAAAATTGGGATTACGCATCGATGGTAGGCCTTTAATCAATCATTACAGGTAGACCATTCATATAACAGGCTTATCCGCAAACAAGATGAATATATGTGAGGAGTTTCTCATAATACAACCCACGTATGACATTTGCATAAATTGATGAGAGGAGATCAAACAGCTGACATGGTTGAAGTAGCATTTTGAAAAATAATGTGGCACACGTGAATGAGATGCGACTAATTCTTAGGAAGCTCAACGAAGAGTAAAGGCTTATGTAATGATCATCCTAGGCCAGTGTCCGTTCTCCAGCACCTGTGGAGGGGTCGTGACACTAGAGTACATGTACTTCCTCAGTGATTTTCAGAACTACTGTGCGCTCTTTATGGATTAAAAATGTTAGTCTTAAATTATGTTTTCAATGTAACTCGGGGTCGGTGGACCACCCAGATAGTATCCCGTGAACATGGAAAACCGGTCGGTTCCCATTTGACCAAACAGAAGGCCGTTAGTCATATACAACCATTACTATTATCGAGATGCATTTAAGCCAATTAGGAATACTACGGTAAAAATAATTTGAATTGTCGATTATTTATTTGAATTAATTGTTTGTACTTTAATTAATATGATATTTTCAACTTTCAGAATACCTGAATTGCAGGTCTTAATACCACTACTTGCCTTGAACGTACAATTAGTACTTGGCAAATCAACATTTGTCAGTTATCCACTTCAATTGCGTGGACTTGGAAGAACTGGATAAAGGAGAAGATTTAAACCGTCCCAGATGTATGTATTTCCAAGCTAATGGAAATAACGAAATAATTATAGTAAGTATTTGTTGTAATTTGTATATTCAAGAATTATTACTTTTTACCAATATTCCAGAAGTATTTATGACTAATTAACTATTATGTTGACAATTGCGTTTTTAATTATATAACTATTATATATACTCGAATCACTATAGTTTTTCAAGGAAAAACGTACGAATTATAGCTTTCGCTTGTAATAGTTTCGGTTAAATTTGTTGGGTGTCAATTTTACCACGGCTAAAGTGAGATTTTTCATGACACGAAGTCTTATATTGCTACATCATCATCTTACTTTATAAAGTTCTCACTTCTAATAGTTTCAGTTAAATTTGGGGTTAATAGGTCTTTTGGTCTATGATGTTTGACAACTTTTGGGTTTTGGTCAATGATGTTTTTTTTTTACCTAGTTTTGGTACCATATGTTTGCAGATTTTTTCTAGTTTTGGTCAAACCGTTACATTCCGTCCATTTTTTGACATGTACAAGTCACGTGATCCACTCTAAACTTTAAATTTAGTCCCTCTAATACTTTCTTAACCTTTTTTTGTTCAATTTAGTCCCGAAGTTTCAAAATTGACCCAAATTGGACAATAGGTCCAATTGAATTTTTAAAACTTCGGGACTAAATTGAACACAAAAAGGTTAGGAAAGTATTAGAGAGACTAAATTGAACAAAATTGAAAGTTTAGAGTGGATCACGTGACTTGTACATGTCAAAAAATGGACGGAATGTAACGGTTTGACCAAAACTAGAAAAAATCTGCAAACATATGGTACCAAAACTAGGTAAAAAAAAACATCATTGAGCAAAACCCAAAAGTTGTCAAATATCATAGACCAAAAGACCTATTAACCCTTAAATTTGTTAGGTGTAATTTTTTTTTCCACAGACTATAATGAGATTTTCAGTTTTTGAGACAAGAATTTGCAACTTTTTAGCAAGAAACAGAGAGTTGATCTGCTACATTATTAAACTTTAAAATTAACATATGAATGGCACAGAAACAAATTTCCAGCTACTAAAAGTCATAGATATATAAAACCCGAGTAATAATAAAGAACTTAAGCTAGTTAAGAAATATCAAAACACCTAGCTATATAACTATATAGAGCTATTGCTTATTCTAGGAGAGTACAAACTCTCTATCAAAAAATCGACTCTTACTCCTATAATCGATGATGAAGTTGTTCCAAATCCATCAACTTGAAATCTTCTCAAAGTGTCTGTATCGATTTCATAGAAGAACAATTGGAGAGAGCCTTCTCTTGATAACTGATCAACAGCAAATATCAATTCACCTCTATGAGTGGCACCAAAAAACATAACCCCAGATTCCAAAATATTATCACCCCATGGAATTACAAAAGACTTAAAACTCCAATGATGCTCCTTTGGATCCTCCAGTATCCACATCATAATCTCATTCATGCAAGTTTTTGGAGGTGAAAGATAATCCACAGTGTAATCTTCAGAACAAAGCAAAGCAACACGACCCTTGTAATCAAAAAGATGCTCAACTGCAAAGAATGGATAGGGAGGGTACTGAATGAGTTCAAAACTCTCTGATCTGACATCAAATGCATATAAACGTTCGCTGTAACTGCTTAATTCAGCGAATGCCGTAAAATACATGAAGCCGTTCACGCATATAACCGATTTCCCAAAATCGTACAATGGTAGAGGCGGCGAAGGAGTAGTATCATGCCAATTGCTTTCCTGTAGAGGAAAAACACGGCTCTTCATATGAAGACGGCGAATATTTTCTACCATCAAGATAGCTAGTTTCTTCTCAATCGGATCAAACCCTAAATAGAATCTCATCAAAAAACTGTCGGAGTCTGGGTATTGAATGAAGTTAAACTCTCCAGTGAAAGGATTTACGATATTGATACCTTGGGTGCAAGTACAGCAGATAAGACCATTTGTTGAAGTAAATTCAGTGTATGTTAAAGCGTTAACTGAGGTATGAGCAATAGCGTGCAAATTGGGTGATTCCTGATGATGATCTTCGGGATACTCAACTGAATAGAAACTCATATCATCATCGTTTGATTTATGGAATATCCCCTCTGATCTTGTGACCGAAATTAAGAACTTTGGGCGAGATTTAGAGTACGATAAATGGGCGGCTACGAAATTAGGGTTGGAGATGATGGAGAACCAGTGTTTAGAGACGCACCTGAATCTGCATAGTGATTTTACTGGTAGCATTGTCAAAATTATGAACATGATTTCTTCAGGGATATTCAAACTCCGATTCGAATCCATCTCGTATACGCCGTCTTTCTCCTTCACGGCTGTTTCTTAATTACCCAGAAAAATTAGGTCACCGTACCAAAGGAAAAGTGATTAGGTCACAGTGGAGATTGATCATTGATCTTTGTTTTATATATATACTAGGTGCTGTCCCCGCGCGATGCGCGGGGTTATAGCAATATAATATTTGAAAAAAAATTACACAAACTAAAAAAATCACATGTCAAAACTGTAGTTTCAATAAATTAGAAATTACATATGAAGCTATTACTATAAGAGGTTCTGGACCATTATTATTATTTTATTTTATTTTTGGTAATACAGAGAAAACTAAAAAAAATATCACTACAAAACCTACCATGACAAATTCTCCACTACTTTCCTATCTTGGGAATTCCCTAAAGTATCATGTAACAAACAAAACCTTAAATGGGAGGGAAACTCGATTAACAATTCAAAATTTTATTTCACCGCTTCTTTTGAAAGCTGATCTGCCATTTTATCCTGGATCATTATAAAAGATGTCAAGTCTTCCTCTTTCAACATAATCAATGCTTTTAAGAAAAAAAAAACATTATCAATGCAATCATCTGTACAATCATGTCAGAGACAATAACATGCACTGGCTCATAAAGATCCATTTAATCGCCAAACCCATTTGCAACTCCAACTGCAATTTTTAACATGACAATATTAATACTTTACCAAACATATCTTAATATGATGATTAGCTACGATATATGTACAGTTATGCAGATGTGTGACCTTGTACTCGTAATCAAAACACTTCAAACTTTGTAATTAGTTTCCATATTCGTGTAGTGACGCCATTGATTGAATTCTGGTACATAAAATAGGGAAATATCAAGAAAGGTCGGATTAAATATCTCAAATTAGGGAAATTAGGACAGCATGTCCAGCTATTGTTTCACAGCCTTCCCTCATTCCCTTCTAGTTATTTACACTCAATCATTTGAAGAATTTGGTGGTAAAAAAAAAGAGAATCATTTTCAAACTCAATAATCTGAAGAAACATTTAAAATTTATAGCAACGTGACAAAACCACCATGACATACAGATTTTAAAGAATGTCCAGCAATATTTTAGCAAAACAGCAGAATAAACAAAAATAATCTGAACACAGAATCATCTTGTTGCACAAACAGAAACTGAAGAGCATACCTATTTAAAGTAGTCTCTGACAACTGTGAAAAATACAATGTGCTCCTCTGCCTCTATGAACCACTCCAACCTCTCAAGCAACACATTGTGAATGTTGATCATGATTTGGGAGAGTGGGAAGTTTTGTCTTCCAACCAATGAAGTGCACTACAATGTGTACAAATAGTTGGCCTCTCAAAGTTAAACGACTCATTAACACATTGATCAAGTGCTGTAAAGTTTCTAACTGACTCTTGTAAATGATATGTAATTTTCGTTGATAATAAATTTAATCAATTAGAGGTTATAATATTAATTAATAAGTTATATTATACTCATCTTATAATGTCTAGGGCTGGGCATGGTTCGGTTCTTGGCCGAACCGGTTCAGAACCGAACCGGAACCAGATTTTAGGTTTAGGTGGTTTTCTGTACCAGGTAAGGACCGAACCAGATTTTAGGCCCTAGAACCGAACCATAGGAGAACCGGTTTTGAACCGGTTCAAACCGGTTTTGAACCTTTTTTCATTTTTTTTTACTAAAATTCAAAATATACACCTTTTTTTTTTTACTAAAATTCAAAATATACGACCAATATAGAACTATTCCTAAGTTAAGTTTCGAGTTCAAAACTAAACTCAATTGACTGTATAACTGATATGAGCTAACATAATATATAATAACTATATATAAGTAAACAAATCTGCTACGACCAACTATATATCCAATATGAACCAAACCCAAATAGTGAAGGATCTACCCTATGGGTGTAAACGATTCAAGCTACTCGTGAGCTTCTCGAGATCGGTTTGGTCGATATTCAAATTCGACTCGCTAAATTTCGAGTCGAGTTGAACTTTTTTTGATACCGAGTCGAGTTCGAGTTCACTTGTACTCGACTCGAGAGGCTCGCGAGCCTAATCGAGCTTTTTTGTTTTGCATATTCGAGTCGAGTTCGAGTTTGAGCTTTTCGAGTTTGACGTAATAATATTATATATGTATATATTGAGTCGAGGAAGAGTTCAACCTCGAGCTAAGATGCACCATTTATTATTTAATTGAATTTTTAACCTTATTGAGCCGAACTCGAACATGTCAAGTATGGCACCGAGTCGAGCTCGAGCTTGAAAAATTAAGGCTCGGTCGAGTTCGAGCTCGAGTAAACTGAGTCGAGTCGAGCTTGCCGGATAGTCGGCTTGTTTATGGCCCTTTAATCTACCAAAAAAAAAAAAGATGCAAGAGTGTGTTACTATTTAACAATTTAGGTTTTATGTAATAAAAGTGGTTCTGAAAAACTGGTTCAAAACCGGTTCGGAACCTGTTTTGAACCAGTTAAAAACCGCTCCATATATTCCTTATCAAAACCGAACCATTTAAGAACCGGTTCAGTCAGAACCGGTTTGTATTGATTCGGTTCCGGTTTGGTTCCGGTTCGGTTCGTCCTAACCGGTTTTTATGCCCAGCCCTAATAATGTCAACTTTAAACAATATATACATTGAATATTGACAATCAATACAAAAATGATTATATCCTAATAGCACCCAAAATCAAACAAATTTGAAAATACATATACCAGTTTGTTGATGGAAATTATACTTAAATAATTGGAAGTCATAAACATGGGCTCAGGACATAATCATTAAAATAGGATCATTCTAATATATAGGTTGTTGACCAAAGATTGAATGACGTTGTACTCAATAAAATCTAGGGGCAATATAATTGATTAGATCAATCTGACTTGACGAATAATGATGCCAAGGGCATCCCAATAAACCTGCAGTGAATTATTCAGATTACAGTATAAAAATAATTTGACCAATTTTATAAAATTAAAAAAACAGCTTGTATAGTAAAATTTCACCAAATTTAGAATAAATTGACGCTAAAAGTACGAAATAATAGATGAAGAACATATTAATGGAGACCACTTGTTGAAAAATAGATTAGAGCAACTTCCTTTTGATGAATCTGTGAAGTAATATTGCAGAATCTTTAGAAAATTCATTAACATATGTAAATGAACCAAATCTATTATATATATATATCTATATATAAAGCAAGAGGAAAGAGACTACGGGAGGGTGTGTGGTTTCGCCACATCAGCAAATTAGTAAGTCCATGGCAAACATTTCAAATTTCAGTGAGGTCAACTTCTTGTAAATTGAGCATACATTTGGCTTTAGTGCAATTGATTAAAAATTTATACCTAACAATGGATATGAACTGAAAAAGCACCTCAGGATCGAATGATGGCTGTATATACCTGTGTTCATTGAGTCCATATATGATGAGAAATATACCCCTGAAACAATAATAAACAACAATATGAAAAGGAGTAGCCAGGGAATTTACAATAATAAACAATATTATGGTTAGTTGGACCAAATTGTTCAGTTTAACCTGAACTCGCCTGTCCAAATCCAATCAATATCAAACTAATCTAGGAAGTTCAACATGTTCATACGAAGTTGTATGTATTTATCACACATTCTAATGCTAATTCAAAACTTGAATAAACATCTAAAGAAGAGCTGCATTCTAGCATTTTGCACATTAAGTTAAAATTAAACTATTTGAATGCACGACAATTGAATAACATGGTTAAGAAATTGAGATGTGTATATCACCCATTCTGTCCAGAACGAAATTGAGATATGTATATCACCCATTTCTGTCCAGAACGATCCTTAAACCCTCAATCCAATTGATTATGAGCAGACAAACATAATTTTACAAAACATAAGAACGAAGCAAATTGAATGCTAAGATGAAGCAAAAACATAATCATATGGATTCAATTCAACAAAGGGTGGCAACAATCGAAGCAATTTTTGTATTGTCTCATATATATAGGTGTATATATTTTATAATTTTTACCAACCATCAACTAAACCCAAACCGCTTTTCTCTTACAGCTTCATTAATCATATAAATCAAGGAAAGCAATTAGTTTCCCTTCGGCAAATTCTCCTGCAATGAAAGAGGCAAATCAAAGGTCAACCAACCCCATTTAATCTAATTCTAAGTATGAAGAATGAAAAGTGAGAGGGCATGTGGTATTAGCTTTTCACAATAGCTGAAGAAATATGGTAAGAGTAGCGGAAGGAATTCACCGTTAAATAAAAATAAAAGTGAGGGCATCAAAATCATATGAGGGGAGGACGTCGTCCATCTGATCTGATTACCAAAAATCTCTACCATCGTCTTCTTCACAGCGCCGGGACGGTGACCTCCACGTCGGCGACCAGGCGAGCTCCTTCGATTCTCTGAATTCTCACCATCTTGTAAAGTTGATTCCATGCGTTCCGTCAGAATTCAATTGAATTAATTGTGATAATGAATTGAGATAAGAAAATCTAGATGAAATCAGACTGTAACAGGCGCGGTTGGGATAAAGAAACGGATGGTAGACGATTTGGATGTAAACTCACAGGCGATTAATTAGGCTGCAATAATGGTATTAACTTGATGTGATACTATTGAAATTAATAATATGGCTGCTTGGAAAATAACAGCTCAAACTGGGCCATAAAATAGTGAAACAGTAAGCCCATAGAAATTTGGCCCGTGAATAGAGGTTGTCTTAATTCTTCAATGTGTGATGGAAATGACGTTTTCTTCTAGGATGCGCGTGATGTAGAGAACGGGCGGACGCGCGTATGTAAAAGCGTGCTGACATGGCGATTTCACATGAACTCCAGATGCTGACGTGGCCTTACCAGGTTAGTCTCTTCTCTTTCTTCTTCCCTTATATAATACTAGGTGCTGTCCCCGCGCGCTGCGCGGGATGAGTTATTCAAATCGATGGGTGAGTGCCGGTTCAGTGCGATATGAGTTCTACATATGCATAATTAAAGACATTGAACTCTTAATGTTAAAAAGATGTAAATTTAAAACACTTTATTTAGATTCAGTACAAAACATATGGAAGACATTACATTTTCCTACGAAACTATATTTGCTTCTCTTTACTTTGGTATTGCTACTCAATCTTCCTATTACACATCCACCAGTTGTAGCTTCTCAATGTTTAATCATCAATTTAATCTCAGTAAACTACTAACAACATTCATTTTGACAATCAGAGATAAATTGACAGTCTAGTATACGTAAATTTGTAGTCATAGTTAAGTCTTTCTCCAATTGAGAACCAACGTTAAGCCATAATAATTAGAAAAATGTCATACATGAAATCTAAACTTCATTGTGTTGTAATAATGCATAAACTCCTATTT
The DNA here is from genome assembly GCA_036873135.1 of Clarkia xantiana subsp. parviflora. Taxonomy (NCBI): domain Eukaryota; kingdom Viridiplantae; phylum Streptophyta; class Magnoliopsida; order Myrtales; family Onagraceae; genus Clarkia; species Clarkia xantiana. The sequence goes on from JAPTYO010000014.1 coordinate 4,714,438, forward strand.
CTAATGCTAAGCTGCAAACCGTAAACAATACAAAATGTCAGTCATCAATCGTTGTTTCAAGTATGCTTATTTTTTTTTGAGAAAAACCAAACATCAACATATTTATTTAAATATACTATTAAAGAGCTCCACTAATACATTTTATTAGTTGATGGTTCTAGCTGCTATGGAAGTGTAGGGATTACTTGGTTCTAGCTGCTATGGAAGTTGTACTTGAACTCAACATAGTTCTTAGCATCCAGCAAGAATGATCTAAAGCCACCGCCTCCAGAATCAACATCGTCAAACCATTGTTCTTACACTTGATGCGCTCAAGATGAACGATATCCCAAACTGATAACAAATCCAGAACTGTAACACAAACCATGAACAATTTCATCCAATTTAATTCAATTGAATATTGAATACTAAAAAAAATTAAACTTGAGAAAGATGATAAGATGTTTCGAAGGAAGTAGTCATCCTTTCTTTACGCAAAAACAAACGCCTAAACCCCAACCAGTATAATGCCCTCCACTATGCAATCATCCAACACACCTAATTTTTCTCGACACTCAACTCCACTTCATATTAATGAAAGTTGCACCCTTTTCCCACCAGGTGGCCCTCGAGGAAGAGTTACACCCCATCAACCTAACCTGATTTCACTTTAGAATGCTCCGCCATTTCATACAACAACCTCATCTTTGTTTCTAAACCACCTCACATCCTTTATCCCATCGGAAATTGTTTCTAAGCCACCCCACATCGCTCTATCATTGGAAATTAAAATTGAAAGATATTCTCAAAAAATGAAATCACAAAAGGGTGTGCATATATCACATCTAAAAGAAACAGGAGATAAGTTTCAGCATCATCATAAATAACATGATAGTGGAAGTCCAATTCTTGTGTCACACTCTGAACCCTCATGTTTACTGCTTTCACCGCTACACACAGATGAAATTACAGTTACAACACAAGTTAAAATTACACTATAATTCTGAATTGCACCTTACAAACCTTTCACCGCGTCCATAAGCAAGACAAATGGGACAACTACATAAATTGGTAATTCAGCTCTTCATTATCACTGTATTCATCGTCTGATTAAACCGAGGTGAGTTCCCCGACGTCTGAATCGAAAATCGAGCAATCCGGCTGAATCGCAGTCGGAATCGAGCTAAGAAATTGAAATCGAGCAGCGCGGGCGGAACAAAGCTAAGAAATCGACAACGCCCAATGAATTGTAATGGCGTGAGAAATAGATCGTCTTTCATGACGTCTCATTGAATTGAAAGGGCCTGAGAAACAGATCGTCTTTCATGGCGTCTTATAAGGAGCTGGAGATGAATTGAAAGGCTGTAACTGAGGAAGAGGTAGGGATTGTAACCGCCGTGATTGGGATAAAGAACGGATGAAACGGGTGCGAGGATGAAGAACGTATGAACATGAAATGATTGAATCGTCGCTGCGGTTGGAAGGATGGAGAAGGCAAAACAGGCGCGCCTCTGGAGAAGGAAGACAACTTAAGGAAAAAATGGCTGAAAAAGAAGCGGCCCATTAACAAAAAAAGACTCAAAGAAACGCGGCCCATTAATAGAAGAAGACACCAAACGGCCCTAGATAAGCTAATGACGTGTTAGCTAGATAATTAGTCTAATTTGCTTACTTGGCACCCTGATAATCACTTAATCTCTTTCCTCTTGCCTTATATATATATATATATATATATATATATATATATATATATATATATAATAACTAGAGATATTGATCTTAATTAAGTTAATTGATTGGGTCTAATTCATACCTCTCTCTATATATATATAATAAATATATTAATCTAAATAAATAAAATATATTTATTTCTTTTTATACAACATATAATTATTTGGTCCGATTTTTTGGCGGATGAGTGAAAGTCACCAATAATTCACTTAATTTGGAGGGTGTGTAAATTGCCTACTGAATCGACTTGGGGTAGAAGAAAAAATTGTTAGCAAAGAAGAATATGGTATGAAGACTTTGTAAATATTATGTGTATAATGTATAATATTATATTAATTCGGTTAGATATTCTCCGACTACAACGTGAGCTTTTTACCCAGTCAGCGTATTATAATTTAATTAGAATTGAATTGGAGTTTTATAAATTTAGATACAAAATATTGATTGAGTGCAAATAAAGAAAGTTTGTAACTTCTTATTATAGTCTCTACTTTCATCTTATCTTCAAAGCTTGCTCAAATCCCACATTATATAATTCACTAAATTCTTTACAATTTAACCGCGTTGCTATTCTCAGGTTTGACGAGCTCATCTAGTGAAGAAGAAATGAATATTGCAAGTGACATAGAAGTCAAGTCCAACAAGTTGTTAGTAATTTGGTATCGATGATTATGCATCAGTATTACCATTCAAAAAAAAGTGCTACATATGTCGTGAACGTGATAATGCTAACCAACAATTATGGAACGATAATTTTGCTGATAATTGTATTTATTCTGAGGAAATTTTTCGTGTCGAATAAGGCGGGATTATTTATGTGGATACTGAAGATTAGTTGGATTAAATAAAAAAAGGTTCAAGGCGAGAGTCGGGTAAAAAAAAAAAAAATTAGATAATAAGGTGGCACACATAGCGCATTCTTTATCTTTAACGAATATGTTATGTAAAAATACGTGATCCCTACATTAACATGTTATATAAATAAGGGTTAATAACTAAAAAACTGTCCAAGGTTTACCCTATGTTAAAATTAGGTGTCTGAAGTTTGAAATGTAAAATGGACTGTCTCAAGTTTCATTTTTGTTGAAATTTGGTGTCTTTGTGCGTCTTTTCATCTTCATTCCTTCATTTTCATCAACCCATCAACCCACTCATAATCCACCACTCTTTACTTTTCACAAAATCGTCAAATTTCACATAAAAATTGAACATTAAAAAAAAAGTTTCTAGAAGAGTGGTGTAGAGTCATTTTCCAAGGACAATAGAGCGAGATTTACTTGCCCGGATGTGATCAACTTTTTAGGTGACGGTCCCGGAAAGATGACGAGAAGGGAGTGTGTATGAGCGCTCGAATTTGACAGACGGTTTCGTCGGAATTGACTTCTCTAAAGTAATCACACCGAGACACCAAATTTCAACAAAAATGAAACTTGGGACAGTCCATTTTAACATTTCAAACTTCAGACACCTAATTTTAACATAGGGTAAACATTGGACAGTTTTTTAGTTATTAACCCTATAAATAATTATACCACTGTAGGTGTTATTAACACTCATATTTTAAGGGTTAATTATTAATTATTAACTGACGTTTAGTCACGTCACTCACACATAATTAAAAAAAACTGAAAAATAGACATAAAATAATGAGATCGTCATCATGGAATATTTGATTATTGAAATACTGCTTGGTGAAAATTCGTAGTTCGGGTTATGTGGATGCTCACAAATCATTATGTGGATTATGTAACTTTTAATTTTTCGACTTTTATTTAGTTATGTGCAACTCAAGTGACTAATTATGTTCAAATTAGAAGAAATATTTGACCGAACTAATAGTTAATATACTGCAAGTAAAACTAAGCTAGTGAATATCCAAAAGAAAAAATTTCAGTGAACAATTTGTCCGACTACCTAAATGTCAACTAGTAATTTTATAATTGACCATATTTTTATTGAATTTTCAGAAATTTATAGGACTCGGATCACTATAGTTTTTCAAGGAAGAACGTACAAATTATAAAGTGATGTGGGAGTCTTGAATTGTCGGATTTTTGACGTGTGACTATAACATTTCATGCGAAAACGCCGATCTGAGCAAGAACTATAGTAAACTATGGGGTGTGACGTTTTTCGGCCAAATTCCTTTGTTTAGAGGGTCAAAATTACAGTTTTATGTTTCTTCAGGTCTTTTTTGTAATTTATCAATTTTGTTAGGGACTGTTTGCAACTTTCGAATTTTGACCAAGGTCTAGGGTTTTTATTTTCAGTATTTAAGATATATTTAGCTGTCGTTTACATTCAGTTGATTGATATACGAAAAAAAATCTCTTAACCCTGCGTCTGAATTTTCGATATTCCTTGAATTGTGAATTTCTGCGCATCTATCCCTCATCACGCCGCATCATAATGTCCTCACTTCTAATTCGGTTAAATTTGTTGGGTGTCTATTTTCTTCCCTACGGCTAAAGTGAGATTTTTCAGGACACGAATTAGTGACTTTTTGACAAGAAACGAATTGTTAAATTGCTACATCAATCCTCTTAATTTAAAATTAAAATATGAATAACAAAGAAACAAATTTACTACTAGTAAAAGTCATACATATATAAAACCCGAGTACTAAACAACTTAAGCTAGTTGAGAAAGAAATATCAAAACACCTAACTATATAGAAGTATTGCTTATTCCTAGCTAGGAGAGTACAAACTCTCGATCAGAAAATCGACTCTTACCCCTACAATAGATGATGAAGTTGCACTTGCAACAAAACCATCAACTTGAAATCTTCTCAAAGTGTCTGTATCAATTTCATAAAGAAACAATTGGAGAGAGCCTTCTATTGATACAAATATCAATTCACCTCTATGAGTTGCACCAAAAAACTTAACCCCAGATCCCAAAATATTATCACCCCATGGAATTGCAAAAGACTTAAAGCTCCAAATATGCTTCTTTGTATCCTCCAATATCCAAACCATAGTCTCATTCATGCTTGGATGTGAATGACAATCCAGTGAATTCACAATGTAATCTTTAGAACAAAACAAAGCAACACGACCCTTGTAATCAAAAAGATGTTCAACTACAAAGAATGGATAGGGTGGGGAATGAATCAGTTCAAAACTCTCTGATCTGACATGAATCAGTTCAAAACTCTCTGATCTGACATCAAATGCATATAAACGTTTACGTAATTTAGATGTAAAATATATGACGCCATTCACGGATATAACGGAATTGCCAAACTCGTAAAATGGTAGCGGCGGAGGAGTAGTATCATGCCACTTGCTTTCCTGTAGAGAAAAAACACTGCTCTTCACAGGAGCATGGCAAATATTTTCAAACAACAAGATTGCTAGTTTCTTGTCAATCGGATCAAACCCTAAATAGGATCTCACAAAAAATTTGTTGGAGTTTGGGCATTGAATTCGGTTAAACTCTCCGGTGATAGGGCTTACGATTTTGATACCTTGGAAACAAGTACAGCAGATAAGACCATTTGTTGAAGTAACTTGAGTGTATGGTGAAGCGTTAACTGAGGCATGAGCAATAGCGTGCAAATTGGATGATCTTCGGGATACTCAACTGAATAGAAACTCATCTCATTGTCGCCTGATTCATGGAACGTCGCCTCTCTTGTGACCGAAATTAAGAACTTAGGGCGAGATTTAGAGTGCCATAACTGGGTGGCTACGAAATTAGGGTTGGAGATGATGGAGAGCCAGTGTTTAGAGACGCACCTGAATCTGCATAGTGATACAAACTGTGAAATATTGTGTGAAATTTCTATAGAAAGTGGTTTAGCAACAATGACCAATACATTTGTTCCATTACATTCTCTTTCATACTTTCTCTTGAAATTTCACTGGTAGAAAATTTACTCCTTCAGGAATATTCAAACTCCGATTTGGATCCATCTCGTATCCGCCGCCGTCTTTCTCTTTCACTGCTGGTTCTTAATTACCAAAAAAAATTAGGTCACTGTAGCAAAGGAAAAGTGGAAATTGATCATACCTATATATATATATATATATAATACTAGTGATCCGCGCATGCGTTGCACACGCAACGGTCGAGTTTGTAGGTTTTTTTTTATGGTATTGTTCCGAAGACGAATAAATATATTTGAAAAATAATTAATAGATTATAGAAACACAAAAAGTTCCAACTCAAGATTATAAATCTATGAGAGGAAAACATAAAAATAATAATACCCTAAGTTGCGATATTTTTAATATGTGCAACTCGGTTTCCTTGTCAACCTAGCTCGTATTTTGAATGGTTAAATTGCAACATAATTTTTAATTAATTTTTTTTATCACTACAACAACATACAATAATAATAATAATAAGAAAGAAAAGTATTCGCCATTGCTTACTTTTTCTCCTCATTACTATATTGTGATATATAGAACCAACGTCATGACGTAAGAAATGCGAGTTACATGCATCATCATTAATAAATGAAATAACATCAACATTCAATCTTAGAACCTAAAGGAATAATCTAGATGTACAAATAGTACAAGGAAGCTACCTTTCATTTAAGTAAGAACTTTGATCTTCATAAATTGTAAAGAGCGGCTTGCCAACTTCAATACAGATCAGATCGATTAGGCCATGCATTAAAGAACTGAATCAATCATACATAACCAATCCACCACCAAATAGATCAGTAATACTATATCAAAATGAAAAAAACAACGATAATAAATGAGCAAATAAATCACGACTTCACGTTAAAAACCTTAATTTTCAGATAAATCTGGTGATCCATTACGTACCCAACTTCTTTGACTTCTGGACATAACTTTGATATTACAAGATATGCTTCCTGACAAATATAATTTCAGTGTTCGGCTGATTCCAACTCTCAACAAATATTCCCATTTATTTGAATTTAGAGAACAACTATCCACTTGGATCTAAATGCAAACCTGCAAAATAAGTGATTAATTTACTATTAAATAGCATGTAACTATGTGCTACAAATATATGATATTGTAGATTGATTGACTATCACATGCAATTTAACAGTCATGTCTTCTTTACGTTCAATTTAGTATCTAACAAAGCAACAAAGACCGTACAAAACCTTATATATGTCATGATTCCAATTTTTTGTAAGCATGACCACAATTAGACCCAGATTCCAGATTGGGAATCAATCCTACTACTCGTAGATTTATAGAATTAAATTAGGCAAGATTATCTAGGATATGGAATAAAGTATAATCCAAGTGAATCATAATTCAAGACAGTCAAAGTGAATGGATAAAAAGATGCAATCCAGCAATTCTTTCATGTGTAAACATATCTAATTTAAAAGCTAATCATAGATAATGTTGTTGCAGGAAATGCTAACATGACCCGAGAACCGACTTAAAATACTACATTATGCACAAATGGTGATTAATTAATTGAAGAAACTCTTCTCTGTATAAATTGAAAAGTAACACCTAATCAAACAGAACAGAAATGTTAAATTTGAGTATTGAAACTGTTTTATCAAAACAACAACATAAACCCCATAAATGAGATAATCTATGTAATAAAACAAATCATCAAAATATTGAATTGTTGTTCAACATGTTTCAATAAAACAACACACCTACTATGAATCCAATCTCTACCCAAATATTTGCTTGAAAGTACAGTTATTTGTACGGAAACCCTAATCTAAAACAACCGGCGGATCAAACATTGATAAGAAATGTGGGGAAATGATATGTTAATGAGGGAAAGAAGACTAATTAACCAGATTCACAACCTAGAGCCATGAGTTCCAGACATTATAGTGACACATCTTCTTCTTCTCTTCATTACACAGATCTCCCATAGACAAATTTTCTCTTTAGACGACGACGGGCTGTAAATATCGGGGGGATCTCTAGGGCTGATGCAGCAGATGATTTCGGTGTCGGAGTTCCTCTTCTTCTAAAGTTTGGACTTAGAAAATTGAAATTCCACTCTGTGGCGGTAAAGCGTTCCATCCTGACGAACACCATTTTCGACACCACCAAAGTCATCGTGATAACCGCTGCTGAATCTGCAACATCCGGTGTAAGAACTTCCACTGAGAGAGAATGAACATTTCATAGCCAACCTGTGCAGCACGACCGCAATCGATGTCACCGCCGACTCAGCCACTGCGGTCATAACCGCAGTCTTCGTAGTTGTACTTGATGAAAAGATTGTAGATGGGAGAGTGACAGTTTGCGGCTCCACCCGTTTCTGTCAATTGTGAAGGCTGGTAGTGAAATACTAATAGGTTTCATTTTGTCAAATTGAGAAGAGTACTGTTGGCCTAATGTCGATTGGATTTCTATAGATTTTTTTAAACTGGGAAGGCCGATGGAAGATCACGTCTGTTGGTGTTGGTGGTGAGGCCATCAATTCTGAATTTTCTCATTGTTAAGCAACACGAGGGGGGAAGCCTAAAACCTATGGAATCCAAACAATTTCTTAAAGTAGATCAACATCTGTTAGATTTATGGTTGGCAATTCGTGCGGGTCGTGCGCGTTCGTGTTGTGCTAGCTTCGTGTCGTGTTCTGGGGTCAGCCCAAACCCAGCCCAACATGAAAAATCGGCATGAAAAATCTTGAATAAATTGAATAAAAAATCAAATATAAAAAAAAAAAAATAAACTAAAATTTTAAAATTATCGTGTCGTGCCGTGTCATCAATATCAAACCCAAACCTGTAATTTTCATGTGATGTTCGTGTCGGCCCATCGTGCCGGGCCCAAATTGTCAGCCCTAATTAGATTGGTCTTAGCAAAAAAAACATTGTGGAGATAGTAGATAGCGTTGAAGCACTGCAGATTGGTCACAAACATCAGAGATTGGCTTAAACTGGATAGGAGTGAAGTAGTGCATTAAGAAACCGTAATAAGTGGTGACCTTTGAGTGTATGGTGGTGACTTTTGGGTGTGAATGGTGGTGACTTTTGGCTGTGAGGACACCTCAAACTTTTATTATAGGAGTAGATAGATGTATCTCTATAGATAAATAATAATATATTAATCTAAAGAAATAAATAAATAAATAAAATATATTTGTTTCTATTTGTACAACCTATTATTGATTGGTCTGATTTTTCTGTGGACGAGTGAAAATCGCCAAGCCTCCTGAATCTCTGACTTGGGGAAGAAAAAGAATTTGTTAGCAATTGGTGACTTTGTAAATATTATGTTTAATAATATATAATTTTCTATCAATGAAGTAAAAAATGGTTGAAATCCTTATATGACACGTTTGGCTAATAGAGTTTTTAGTATAAAATGTTTTTTTAGTATACTTTTAATACCAAACACCAAACGTTTAAAAAAAAAAAAACTATATTTGAGTACATCCAAATATGTCGTTCAAAATAGTTAGCCAAGAATGTAGCCATGCTCTATGTCTCAACACAAGTCACGATGTACATTTTTCCGTCCCAACCCGAATCACCCTCTCACTAACCGAATCACGATCCTTAAATGGCTAAATCATCATCATCAACTGACAGTTAAACCATCATCATCTACTAAACTAAACTAAACTACCATTTATCATCATCAATCAATTATCAAATCTCAGCCCTTAACCTTTATGGAATGCCCAGTCTTCCTCTTATGGCGGCTGAAATCCGACACGAACCTAAACGTCTGTCCACACCCAGCCTCCCCACACACGTAAGGGCGGACCCCAGTGTGGACCCGGATATGCTCGGTGCGGGCCCACGCCCACTTGAACGTCATCTTGCACCCCTTCCACGGACACTTGAGCGGCCGGTCATCGTCGTGGACCCTACGGTGCTGAACCAAGTACTTGTGCGAAAAGAACTTCTTCCCACAACCTTTGACTGGACATATGTTCTTCATATGTAATGTCAGCTCTTGCTTCAACCGAAACCTCATCCCGCAAGCCTCGATATCGCACCCGTGCTCTCCTCCTTCCTCTACCCTCGATTTCGAAGATCCCGTAGTTGCCACCTTCTTCTTTGATGGTATTTTCGTCGATTTCTTTCTCGGAGCTGTGGGCCCCACCAATTTCTTCGTTCGAAGCCGCGTGCTTGGCCCTCGACATTCTTCTTCTTCTTCAACAAACCCACCGATTTGTCTCTCGAGCCGAAGAGCAGCGACATTTTTGCTCGCTATTCGTGGGGTCCGCTGCCGAACGGGCAACGAGATCCTTCCTTTAGTCAGCCCCGGATTTAGCGACGGCGAAATCATCTCCGACAAATCTTGCTTCGGTTTCTTGTTCCTCAAAATCCACGGCCGGCTACCATTCTCATCCGACACGACAGTGAGATCATCGATACGAGGTGGTGGTTTCTTCCTCCTCGAGTAAATCTTCGGTGGCGGGGCCGACTCCTCGTCACCCGACTGGGAAACATCGGAGTTGAGCACATCTTCAACCGGAGTAAATTCAGCAGCCTTAGTATTACTATTACTATTACTATTACTATTGCTACCACCGTAAATCCTCCCTCGTTGTCGATAATTCTCCTCCAATGAATTGTCCGAATCCGTATTATTTTCGATACTCTTCACATCTTCATCCGAAACCGCCTCCTCTTTACACAAACTTGTTCTCGTTTTCTTCAACGACCGGCTCGATTTACCCGCCATCTTTCTCTTCTTCTTGGTCACCAAACTTGTACTTCCACTTCTGCCCCTTGTCGGTTTCTCATCGCAACTATGCAAGTAGTTTCTTTCATCTTCTCGAGTTTCCTCCTCTTCTTTATCGTACTTGTGAGCGAGAATCGGGTGGATCTGATTGGACATCCAGACCTTGCCGCACCATTTTCCTTCAACAACCTTCTTCCTCGTTCGTCTCCCGTAATCTTCATCTTCTTCGTCACCAGTTTTCATTCTTCGGCCGAATGCTTTGTGGATAACTGGGTTATACGGCATTTGCTTACTATAAAGAGATGACCAACTTAGCCGAACGCTATGGAAGAGATTCGCACCGAGCTTCACTGTCCAGTCTCCGCTATTGGGTGTCGCATCGTCACTGTCGAGAGCTGCCTTGATTCTCTCCTTGTCCTCTTTATTGGCACTTCGAAACGCAATTTCGTTCCAACCATAATCATCCCCGATTTCCTCCGCGATCGATTTAGCCTCCGCTTCTATCTTGGGATAATCTGCAAATCATAGATTATTAAGATCGGTTAAGCATATCGAGTGGCTCGACTTATTCTAATAAGAAATTAAGGCATTAGGGAAGTACCCGGATGACAAATGAGGAATATTTCGGCTCCTCCGATCGGCTGAAGTTGTTTCTCGACCTCGATAGCGTGCTCGAGACAGAACACGTGCGGTCGAGAGGACTCTTCATTGTAGATCGGAGAAACATACGATGTATCCTTCAGTTTCAATGCCCCAACACTTCCATATCTCGTAGTATTCGTCTCGAACCGAGCTGAAGAATCCAATTTTCGACAACTCTGTTCGTTTAAATCATCACAAACAGAAGCTTCGTTTTCGATATGCTCTGTTTCGTCATCCTTCTCGGAATCCGATGAATCTCTGTAGTTTAAACCGATAAGGCCGAGAGCTGAACTACCTTTATCTTCTTGTACACAGCTTGATGAAATTTGGTCCCTTGGATCCGGGCTTTCGATGTTACAATCTGATGAAAGAACAAGAACATCGTCGGTTTATGAATAAAAGAACAGTCATTTAAAATAACTGAATAACAGAGTCAGAACTAACCTCCAAAGTGTCTCAACCCAGAATCTAATGTTTTCTCCTCAAATCGTTCAATGGAGCGGGTGGTCCAATCATTGAGCAAGCTACATTCAGCAGAACCGAGATACCGAGTAGCAGGTGCTTTAGGGTTTAGGATTGCAGCACAAGAAAACGTCAAAATTCCACATGTAACGCACGAGAAGAGCCTTTGATCAGAAAGCATATCGCCGAGATGAGCATTAGTTTTATCTTCCTCATTGTGTTCTTGAGAATCTTCTACTCCATTCCCGCAATAGGAAGAAACAGAAACCCTTCTTTCACATAGAGATGAAAATTTCGCTTTCATCGAGTAAGAAGAACTTCCATTCAGCGGGTTGTTGATTCTCTCCGGAGACTTGATATCTTCGTCGGTGGGATTGCAGAGGCCGAGGGCGAGACGGGAATTTGCCCCGACATGTAAATTCTGACAAGAAGAAGAAATGTCCGAAGAATTTTGAGGGAGAAGCACTACCCAAGAAGTTGATCCTTTACAGAGTGTCTGAAGCAGATTGTTGTTTTGAATAACATCATGCAAAAACTCTTCTTTGATCATCGATTCTCCTTCGCTCTTTTTCTTGTCTTTTAGACGAGTACTCCGAGGCACGGAGTTGATCGTCGTGGGGACCCTGTATCAATAATAGCATAACTTACTGAATGTGTATAAAAGAAATTGAAGCTTCTTAGGAATGAAAGTGAACCTTGAACATAGAGCAATAGCGAGGTCATAAAGCAGCTGGAAATGCGAAACCATGGGAGGGTAATTGATTGAAGCTCTTCGAGTGGCGGCATCTTTTGCAAACTTCAACCATTCCGGAGTTGCAATATTAGCTGCCTCCCCACAATTAAACCCTGAAAATGAAAAAAACAGAATACACTGAAGAAACAAACACACACTGAAATGGCACCATAGCTCTGTTCTGGTGTATCGTGATCATATAACGTGGCTGCAATTGGAGATTTATAAGCAGAGAGAGTTTCTCACCGTGACTAAAGCCCGAATGATAAGCTCTAGGGAAAGTGACAACGAACTCCCCAGCATTTTGCACCAACCTGAGTTAGATAGTAATGATAATGAGATTGTGTTTCCAGAGAGAAAAAGAGGTTTCTTTTGCCCCACGAGTAATATCAAGTTCCTATTTTTCTGGCTTTAGTGATTTGAATCAGATGAAGCTAGACAACTAGCATGAAACCTCAAAACAGATTAAGATTTCATCTTCATTAGATAATGGCAAAAAAGAAAAGTAGTTGAATAAGTTCCTTGCTTGAAAACTATCTGCTTAATTTCTTTCTTTCTTTCTTCTAAAGTCAACAAATTTCAAATCATTTTCTCCTTACTATTTCGACTTTATACAAGCTTTCCCACCATTCACACACACTAAAACTAACCACATTTGCCCCCAAAATGAAAATGACATCTTAAGTAACTTCCACAGAGAGAGGTATGCAAGAAGTCACCTGCAGCATGGAACCCCTGCTTCTACTAGCACTTCTGGAGATATTACTGTAGTCTTCTCTCCAAGAATGGCAAATGTAACTAGTCAAAACAGATCAAAGGAACAATAATAAGGGATTTTATACAGAAGAGCTCGAAAAGGAAAAACAACTTTTATGCAGAGAGCCTTAATCTAGCAGGGGATGTATCAAAGAAACACTCTAGGGAGTCGTAGGCTTCAAGATCCTTAAAAACCTAAGTGTCAAAGCAGTTTCTCATTTGACAAGCAAGAAGCAGAGGAAGTAAATTATCACATCTGATCGAAGAAGGATCAACTTCCTATTCATTTATACTATCTCCTCTGCATTCCACTTGAACCCTTTTCATTTACAAACTTAAAATTCCAAATGTCCACCATCATCAGAATTCACCATTGAGATGATAACAAACTATCTAAAATGCAACAGCAACAAAACTTACTCAACATCAGACTCTTAGTAGCTCTTCGGATCAATTAGGCATTAATCTACTTTGTTTCTAGTAATAGCCTCTGTTTTCATCAAATACATACAAAGAATAGCAAACTTATTGAGCAGCTAAATTGTGGACTCACCAAGGGGATTGACTTCCCCTCCATACCCATGAACCCTAGCAACCTCCTCAAAAGCAGCTGCAGCGTCTCGAGGAACTCCATACCAAGTCTTTCCAGCACCCAAATGCATGTAATTCAAGCTATGAAGATCATGATCCTCCACATGCCAAGCAAACCAACTGAATAACATTGCAACGTAAACCATGGGCGAAGTAACACCAGGAATCTCCTCTTTCATGAACTTCAACAGAGACCCCGCCCACCTGGAAACACCTCTCATGTTCCAATTACTATCCCCTACGTTTCCTTGACCCTCCCCTGTTTCCCTCTTCCCCTTCCTCGAGCTCAGTGGAGTAAAAGCAGAGCCCGGCATGTCGTTAGCGTACTCTACAGAGATGGGCTTATCGACAGTGGCTTTCCAATATAGGGTTTCGATTTCGAGAGCTGATGGATTACTCTTCTTACTGCATTTCTTCAAGTAATTCTTTTCGAATGCTTTCGCTTTAGTTTCGAAATCTTGGAAAGTGTAGTTCTCACCACTCTGCCACACGGGCTTCTTCACCGGACATGGCTTCCTAGGGCAGAACCCGACCTGCTGCTGCCGAGTCGTGAATGTGGGAGTCGATTCGGTGGAACGGGCCGCGAGGGAGCGATTGAAGTTGGAGACGACTGATTTCTTGGGAGCAGGTGGTACAGGGGGCACAATTTTGCAGATTCCATACGATGATGCCTCCTTCTCGATTTTGAAAATGTAGGCGATTGGATCTTGGAACTCGGCCACCGTGGGATGGTACTCCGGAGCTAAAGGTAGGTTCCTCAGCCATGAGAAGACCTCCTGTGCTGCTGGCTCCGGCGATAGAATCCTCGAAGCTGCCATGAGAGGTGCGGTTTTGGTGAGGTTTGTCGATTGGGGGGTTTTCGTTTCTGGGTTTCTCACACATAACCCATGGCAGAGAGAGATGGGAAATGAAGAAGCTGTTTCAGATTCTCAACCAGCTCTTCTTCTCCATTCTTTCTCTTCTACTTTGAGGATTTTGCTCTGTAAACTAATGGGAATTGTAATATTTATATGTATATATATATATAGAATCCTCTGTTTGAGACAGAGGAGAGAAATGGTGAAACTAGGGGCAGAGGAACTGGGGCAGAGCATAGTGAGAGAAAGAAGAGAGTAAAGACATGAAACTTGAAAGGGGGAAACTAAAAATTTACATTTCCATCCTCAAACTTTAACTTGTCTGCTCAAGTCTTAACTTTGATATTTGTTAGAGTATAAGTAGTTGGATCATGTTTGTTTACAAAAGTTTATTAGAAATATAAATTGAAAATCATGAGAAAAATATTTGAAGTATTCATTTTTATTTCTATTCTTATTAGGAATAACTGCTTTAAGAATTTTACATTCTTTATTTTTTATTCCATATTTCATATTCTATTTACCAACCGTTATTCTCATGAAATTAAAATATATTTATATCATTTTATAAGATCAGTGAAATTTATCATATGCTCGGATATTAAACCGAGATTATTTAAAGAATATATTAAACGATGATCTTGATTTACCATCTAGGTTACCTCATTCACATACTCTACGGTGTGTATTAAATTAATTCTAGTGAATTTACAATTAAATTAAGTGCCATGCATCATGTTCAATTGAGATTGATTTTAAATGTTGAACTGGAAAAAAAAAATAAATAAATAAATAAAAAGTGATCCTATCCTATCCCACGATTCCCACCCATTATATACTTTAATAACCCAAAAACGAAATTTTGGGCCCAACTATTTGGGCTCTCCTTTAGTTTGTTTGGGCCAGAAAGCAAGCTTTTTTTCCTGACATACAAAAAGGACAAGAACTCACGGTCACGGTTTATGAAACAATTTAGGTGTCATGTACTCAGCGCATCATTCCTTAATTAGATGTCAGGGGTTTATTCCCGCTAGTGACAATAGGAATGAACTTTACCCATACGGCCTGAACTTAGTAAAAAGTGAAGTGTTGTCTATAAATATATTTTCATTTGCATGGTTACCAATGAAGTTAGAATCTCTTATTTATGATTAAAGAATTATGGCCGGTCCAAAAGAATTTGAGGCATAAACCCGTATTTTAATTTGAAACCTTTTATTAAAAGTATTTTTTATCCAAACATTAAATTGATAATTAAACGTAATTTTTTTATTAAAAAATAATTTTTTTAGCTTGTAATTCAGCTATTTTTTTTTTATCATAAACTTAATTGTATATGACATTCAACCCCAAACAAAAAAAAAATATAAAATGTCACTATCACATATATATATGCCTCTTAAAACTCAGGGTATAAAGCGCTTATTTAGTGACCTCACCGTTGCACCCCTATAATGGATAAATTGCTGAACCGCTACACTATATAACATGGTTAATGTGTTGCACTTTCAACCAGTATTATTAATTATTTTTATCTAATATTTTATAATAAAAAATATATGAACTTTATTACCTCTAAATATTTGTGGTCGTGTTTTCCTTATTTTCATTGTGATGACAATTGAAAAGTTTGGTGATTGAGACTTGGTAACTGGTATTTGAAATTTGTGACTTAGACTAACTAATTTGGCGTTTATTGTAATGTTAAGTGAATTAAGGGAGGAAAATGTCTCAACGTGCACCACGGTTTTACCATGCGGTGAAATTTTTCTCCACCTTATGATATTCTGGTGTGATTTTAGTAGGTGCTAGTATAGGCCTAACTCGCCCCAAATTATTAACATGCATATATATCAAATTTCACCATGAACAAAATGGACCTACTAATTCCAAATTGATGTACCCATTACTCCAACCATGTAATGATACCTACCAAAGTCTCATAAAAAAGACAAAATATAAATTTTGTTTAGAAAGGTGTGCTCAGATTTGTGTCATACACATAATATAACTTTTTTAGGAAATCAGCATAAATTTAAATTACTATACTGTTAAGAATTTAACTATAGAAAGTTAACTTTTAAAGTGATAATTTTTTTTTTAAATTGTCTTTGGTATATTAAATAAGAAGTGAGAAATAGAGAATATGAATACGGATGAGAATTGTTATTATTAAAGAGATGGTCAAAAATTGTTATTTTTTAAAAAGTATGACAAAACTGAAGTTAAGTTTATTTAAATTCTGTTTTTGCAGCATTTAAATCGGGTACATTGAGATGTAAAAACATTTTTTTCTCTATCGAAATATGATTTTTTTTTTCTCTATCTTATGATCTAACAAATGAAAAATAGAGTTTAACTAAACTCGATCTCCTTTTAGTCATTTTGTATATCAAAATTTTCATGTATACAAATATTATTGGTTTCATTACGAGTTTCATCTAATTTTGACAAAATATGTAACATGATGAACATAAAAACGTAAATTGCTTGTTGATGTTTGAGTAGTTGATCAAACTATTAGTTGAGCTCGGGTAATCGAACAAATTACTACCTATTTTTTTTTTAGGGTTAAGAACACAATAGGGGCCTGAATGTTTGCCAATGTTGCCAAAAGGAGTCTGAATTGAAAAAACGTATTATTAAGGGACTGAATTTTGAGTTTTGTGTTTTTTCAAGTCTCCGTCCAAATTTTCTGTTAAATCTAACAGAACCACGTGAAAAGACAAAAATACCATTTTGTAATTATTATACAATTTATCAATTTAATTAATAAAAATGTGAAATGTCTAAAATACCCCTACACACTAATTAAGCCCTTAAGGCCACCACGCTCCGGCCACCGCCCTGCGACCACCACCCGGCTCCGGCGACCGCCACCGGCCTCCGATTGGAGCTCCGAAGCTCCGATCGGAGCTTTTCGGTCGTCGCCGGAGGTCGGTGGTGGTCGCCGGAGGCCGGTGGTGGTCGCCGTAGTCGGGGTGGTGGTGGTCGTCAGAGCTGTGGTGGCTTAAAGGGTATTTTCGTCATTTTAGGTTAAACATATGAGAGACACACTTTGGTCAAAGAGCATTTTCGGGTTTTCAAATTATTTTTGGTCACATGCCAAGCATGTGACCACTTTCCGTCACTTTTAACAGAAAAAATAGACGGATACCTCACTTATACACAAAATTCAGGTCATAAATAATACGTTTTTTCAATTCAGACCCCTTTTGACAACATGCAAACATTCAGGCCCCTATTGTGTTCTTAACCTTTTTTTTATTATCCACACAACATATAAGTGATTCCGTCCAAGAATTAAGGACATCCAGACGAACCTAGCAAGTTATAGGTATGGTATAGCCGAGCTAGCAGAATGTTGAAAAATTAACTTCAACTAGCAATTTGTCCAACTATATAAATATCAAAATTAGCAATTTGGTAATTAACCCTAATAATAATAACATAATTACAGCAAGAGTTCAATGATCATCATCATATTACAAAAGGAAAGAAAGAAAGTGGATAGATATTAGATTTGACTTGAACACCAAGACAACACTAGCTAGCTAGCAATCTACTTGACTGCTGCACAAGGAAGAACCCAACCCATAAACCTTGAGCTCATTTGCTTTCCATGTCTCATCTCCCAACTCTGCAAAATCACAACACCATCATTCTTCATTCATCTTCATTTTCCTTCTCAATCAATATCTACTCCCAATATTCAAAAATCTATACCTTCTTCAACACTGAAGTCCTCCAACAAAGCATATTCGATCTATCCACGAATCTGCAGTAAACAAAATAAGCAATCATTCAAACAAACCGCAGTCTCACAGTTAAACCTCAAACATGACTCCATAATTACTATTTACCCATGATTAACGTCATTGTCCAGGTTGTCAGAAAAAACATAAGGCTCATGATGTTGCATTTGCTGCTTAGGATCATGATGAGAAGATGATGGTGTTCTATGGGACTTAACATTCCCCATACTCAGTACATTTCCATCTCTGTTTCTCAATGTACTGGAACCTCCAATCTGGTGATGGCATCGGTGCAGCATGTGGGACCCACATTCCGAGGAACAAATCATCGGCTTCTCAAACCCGTAGCCTGAACAATCCGAATCTGACCCACATTGAGATACATGATTTGTCTTCTGGTCAATTCCTCGAGAACAGTTGAAGAAATTGAAAGGAAGCTTCTTCAAGTTGACACACTTTGTGGATGATGATGATGATGCTACACTGATCCTTATCTCCACATTGCAGCCAACCACGGATTGAAGTGAACTTGCGATCACTTTCCATGACTTCTCAGCTCGTGATACGTTGTGGGTATTGTCGAAATCCAGCTCAGCAACTGCCAAACCTACAAATAGACAGTGATACCAAGTTAATCAACAAAATCAGTGAACAAATTTAATAAATAGACAAAAGAAATCCATTTTTTGATAAGCTACCTTGACTTAAACCCAGAGAGGAAATTTTCCCGTGCTTTCTTAAAAAGTTCTTGAGTGAATTGGAGTTACATAAATCGGTTGCCCTTCTCCATACAGAACCCAGTATCTTCTTGTACTCTTCTTCGGTTTTTGATGTATTAACATCAGTTGATGAAGGTATGAAACTCTTCTTGCTTTCCGTAATTAATGTGGTTCTTCCACAATCATCGCCATCTACATCTAATAAGAACCCAAGTCTTAAACTATAATCAGGACGGTGTTAAAAAGTTAATTAATTCCTTTAAAAAAAACTCACCTTTATCATCTGCATTCCCTGAAAAGTCATTTTCATCACCGGAGCTTAATTGTAGCAGTGCAACAGTAAGCCATGTTGTTTGATTCTTTGAGACCCTCAGTTGCTTCTCACTTTCAGAAAGAATCTTTAGCGCGTGGCTCAGTTTATGCAGGTCAGCTTCAGCTTTGATGAAACAAATACTTCATTTTTAAACAACGGACAAAAAAAATCCCAATGCAGATAACTGCATACCTCATTTACACAAAATTGGCGCAAAAAGTTTTTTTTTTCTTTCTGTTATTATAATAATCGTAAAGAAGATGGAGAAAGAACTTACAAGTATGCCTTCTGAAGAACTTTCTTCTGGATTCTGAACTAGGCTGTTCTTGACAATTCCCAGAAAGAATATCCATAATGAGATTTGCGAGCTGCGATATCAACTGCATTGGGTCGATTCTCGATCTCATCAGCTCTCTCGCTCTTATTACTGTATTTGAAGTGTCACATGACAGAGCGAGATCAAGTAAATCCAGTAATTCATCGTCCGACACAGTCCCAATCTACATTAAAAAAATGAACTAATATTCAAAGCCGAGTACCATCTTATATGATGCATGTATATGAACAGAAAGACATTGCACTTACAAACTCGTTGGCTAAGGACATCGTAATTCTTTTCCCAAGCAAACTTAGCTGATCAAGCATCATTTCTGCATCCCGAAGAGAGCCATTGGCCTTAGCAGCAATGAAATTCAAAGCAGTCTGATCAAAATCTAATCCCTCTTGAGCACAAATATTTCCCAGTCTGCTAGATATTTCAGCATCTTTGATCTTATGGAAGTTGTATCTCTGTGAACAAGACAGAACACTCCTAGGTAACATGTCAAGGTCAGGAGTGACCATTACAAAGACTGTCGTCTGCCTTGAAGAAGTTATTTTCTCGAGACTGTTCAATAACAAACCCCAGGTCACAGAATTCAGTAATTGGCACTCATCAATAATGAAAACCTTAAATCGCGATGAAATCGGAGGATCGCTAGCACTTTTGACCAAGGATCGGATCACGTCTTTGCGATTGAGTCTCATAGAATCGACTTCTCTAACATCTCGGCTCCTACCTGAGAAGAACACTATACATTCTCTGCAATGCCCACAGGGTCCATGCTCGTTGATTGTGAGACAGTTCAAAGCAGCTGCAAAAATCCTTGAAGCTGAAGTCTTTCCAGTACCACGTGGACCGTGGAACAGATACATGGAGGATATTCTTCCTCTAGAAATAGCACCCAGAAGAGACTCAGCCACTACATTTTGTCCAACCAATTCAACAAAAGATTTTGGCCGGAATTTCTGACTAAGACTTCTAGGAGTTGCTAAATATGGAGAAGCATCAAAATCATAGCCTTCTCTGGAAGCTCCGAGCAGCAACGGATTATTATTATCCTCAGATTCGGAGTATCTTTTAAATTTTGGGGTTCTTGACCAACAACAACTTACCTTGCATCTAGAATTATAGTAATCAACAAGATCAACATCTTCTTCATTTGCAAATAAGGAGGTATTGAGGCTCGATGCTCCTAGAAAAGTATCACTTCCTGAGAACTTTGGACTACCAACACAACTTGCAAGATCAGAAGATAAACCAATTGACCCTCTGTATCGATATTTTGAATCTGACATGGCATGCTTCACTTTTTCGAGCGGGGATGATATTGCCATGGTTGCGCTACATGAATCGGCGTCTTCCGAATAGTTGTATGATGGAGTGATGCAAGCTAAGTCCAGATTTCTGTCCATTAACTTAGGATTCCCTAAATGAGAATGAAAATCAAGATCTCGAGCACATTTCTCTTCTTTTTTATGCAAATTATCGAGAAGATCACCCTTGTTTGAGCCATTGATAAATTGCAGAGATATCCCATTGCAAGAATTTGTGTCCCAATTCACATTCTCAAGCAAAGCAGTAAATTTGCTCATAGAATTCGTAGAAGGATCCCTCAGAGACCTAACTCTCCGAAGTGCTGTAAGAGCTTTTGAGATAGGAATATCGACTGAATGCCTTCGCCCATCCATGATTATACAGCAGCAGCTCCAACTTCAAAGTTCAATCTGATGAGAAAGCAGCCACCAAAGTTACCAAAAAAAAAAAGTAACCCTAACAGTAAAAAAAAACACCCTCAATTCTAGTATAATCTACTATCAAGCTCCGAATCTGGAAAATAAAGAGCTAATGTAGCAAATTTCTGAAACCAATTAGATCTACTTTGCAAAAGAGGGAACGGGTTGGAGAATTTACGCAATGGCTGCTGCAACGACAAACACAACGGCACAGATGACTCCATTTACTCCGACGAAGACTAAGAAAGAAGCAAAAATCTTGGGATATGAAAGCCACACTACTAATCTACTACATTAGAGATGAATAGGAAGGGAATCTCGAATTCGAAGCAGACGAATAAAATAATCAAGTAAAAACAAACGACAGGGTTGAAAAGCTCGAACCTTGGAATATAAAATTGCTCGATCGAATTCCTTCTTCGAAATTAACGAAGACATTTGAATGAGCAACCGCTGAATACGGGATAGAACGCCAAAACCCTAAACCCTAACCGATGGTAGTTGCAGCGGTGGCGGTGGTGGTGCATTCATCGGTGAGCTCCATTGAATACATTAGATACAGCATTGATATGGGCACCGGTAGCTGTCGGAGAGGCGGAGGCGAGAGCAGTGGTAGAATAGTAAATGTCATTAATGAGTGAGGGTGATCATATATTGGCTGCCATCAGAGCTTCAATTGAAGACTGAAGTCTTTCCACTCTGTTCATTATTATGCAGAGATTCTGCAGAGTTTTCTGTTGTTTCTTTTTTGGCCAACGGGCGATCTTCCATAGGGGTGTTTTCGGTATTTTATATTGTCTCGGTGGTTTCAGTTAGTTTGGAATTTGACGATGGTCTACTTGAGCTGAGCGTTGATTATTTACGCGCTGGCCAGTGGCGCGTACTCCCACACTATATATATATATATATAGATTATAATGTTAAGTCACTTAAGAGCACCCACAATGTTATTACGTAAAGATTATGTAAATGTGGGTCCTACATGTTTATTTAAGTAAAACAACAAAAACTATCTACAGTGGTTTTACATAGCATTTCTTAAAGATGAGACTCACACGTAAATTTATGTTTTTACATAAAGCATTCATTAAATTTAAGTAATGCACTATGTATTACGTAATCAATTTTTTATTATAAATTAATTCATTTTATAATTAATGCTAATATCTTATTGGTGGTTGTTGGAAAATTTAATAATAAAATATATTTAAGAAATATGTTTAAGTAATACGATTGCAGAGAAAATATTTTTTACGTGTGTCTTAAATTTACGTATTACTTAAAGTGTACATAAATGTCTACGTGGCAACTTTAAAGAATACAATTTATGTAAAACCATTGTGGATGCTCTAAGTACTAACTTTTAAAAAAAACTTTTTAGAAAAATAAAAAGAATGAGATTTTATTGACGAGTTTCAATTCAGCCTGCTATGTAAAGTTCAGTATTCTCTGCTCACTTCCTAAGAATTTTTCAACCTAATTTGCTACTTAATGTTCATATTTTCCCACTTACAATTATCGTACTGTATTTAATGAACAACAAACGCATGAATTGGACTCCAACAATCTAGTATAGTTAAGATGTTGGCATGTTAAACTCATTTTTACTCGACTTTTCTTATGTCTGACGTTGTAGACATGCTAGTATTATATAATAAATATATTAGGACACCACCTAGCATATATATATATATATATATATATATAATGTAACTTTATCAGCATATAATAAAATATATTTAATTAGATGAGATTTGATATTTTGATCAGGTCACCATAAAGTAACTAAATAGAAGTTACTAACTTGGTACTTCAAATCAAACTACATAGAAGTGTTATTACACACTAAAAAAATGAATGCCATTTGTATGATGTTCAATCATCGAATTTTCTACTATTATTAAATTTTTAAAGTTAATTAAAGCTAATCAGTAGTGAGGGTGTAAGTCATAGACTCATAAGATGGTGTTCAATAGCTAAATATTTATTTGGTTAAAAGTTAACTAAAGCTGAACCTGAACGGTTATACTATAATTTTTAGATGTTGTAAAAAGCGTTACGGCTTTTAATTTTAATAATATATAAATATATATTACCTCTTTTTCACAGTTTTTAAGAGAGAATCTTCACCAATTATAAGCATTTTTGCTTTACATATTTAAACAATATAAATATTTGAGCTTTTAATTTCATATTATTGGATTAGCTAAAGTGTTTCCTCTTTTTAGGCCGAACAATATAAGAAAAATAAAAAAGTGACCTTGAGAAATCAGTCTTACGTATTCCTAAACAGAATTATTTATACTTAATTTTTAATATTCTCCTTGAGAAAGTCCTTAGCAAGAGTTTCCTGCTAATGTGTTAACGAGTATTAGAGCATTTTTTTGGAAAAGTGGGTTTGACACTGACATAATAGTCACAGTGAATGACATTTGAGCATTCATATAAATTGTGATTAGCAATTTAAGTACCTCACGCAGGTCCGGTTATGGAAAAGGGAAAATTAATTGTTGTCTAATTATGCAAACCGAAATTACCTATTTTTATTGTGTCCAGATATATTGCACAGGTTGATTGGTGCAAGTGTATATATTATATGTGCATAATATATTTTATGTATTTATGAACATATAATTCTTTTTTTTTTTTGTAAATAATATTTATATTAATAAAGCAGCCAAAGAGTTCAGGACAGTAAGGAAGAAGGAATGTTAGGATCAATCCAAAGACCTAATATTCCTTCCCTTGCCGCCTCTTCTCTTAACTGATGGGCTAACTGAACATCAAATCTAGGATGATAACTAACTATTACAGACGAACAACAACATAAAGTTACAATATCCGAGAATAAACTAAACAAAGACGCGGGGTAATTGTCGGGTTGATCCAACAAAGACACCAAAAATTGTGAATTAGTCCACAGGTTTAAGGCTTCCGGAAAATGTTGTTGTAGGAGCAAACCAGTACGAACTGCAAGAGTCTCTGCAACCAAAGGATCTGATCCCACAGGTTTAAGGCTTTCGGATCATGTGTATTTTCTCTGCGTAATTTCTCCCTCTCTCTAGTACACGCAAATCACCTCTTTTTATATTTCATAAAGTTTTGTCTATTTATGAAATAAATATTACTGATTTATTCTAATAATAAGTACTAGAATTAAGAAAATAAATTACACTTTCTACTAATAAATACTAAATATTCTTAACAATAAATATATATACTATCATAATATTGCAGGAGCCTTATTGGAAGCTTCACAGCGTGTCATATTTTGACACTTCCTCATTTAAGTGTGTCGCATATCACGATACTGCGAATGGTCCAAAATTAGATGTTTACAGTTGACAATCACCACAAATTGGATGCGAGTAACAATAAGAGGCGGCACCCACGCCTCGACTAGACTGAACTCCGAGTTGTCTAATGATAAGTAACCCCTCATATAATGAGATATAAGTGATGCCTAAAGACTCCAAATAGCATGTCTAGACCATACCAACTTTTGTACCAGGCAAGTGAAAAAGGAGACTCATAAAGAAATAAAATGAGATATCCCTTAAAGATTTAAAGTCAAACTTGAGAACTATAATGAGGTGTTGAGTCAGATTAAAGTCGGATGGGCCTACCTCATGAGTATTAAAGTCCCAAGTCATCGGCTAATAATATCGGTTGATTCGGCAGGACGGCCCATTGGAATTTTGTCCATAGCGCGGCCCATTGGACTTGAAGCAGTTAGAAGTTAGAAATAAAACGAGACTCTACATAACAATATAATATTACTATATTATTTATTTATGTAAGACGAATAAAAGACCTCCACGCCCTTTAGTTAGGCTTTATTATTTGTAAATTGTAGTCCACGTAATCAGGGACAAGCTAGGATTACTTTTTAGGGAGGCAATATTAAATTTTTATACAATATTGCTTCTGTAATTTTGAATTTCGAATCAGATTTTGTAGGACGTAAACGAGTCAAGTTATTCGAAATCGGTTGGGTCGATATTCAAATTCGACTCTCTAAATTTCGAGTCAAGTCGGATCAAACTTTTTCTGGTAGAATCGAATACGATTTCACTGGTACTCGACTCGAAAGCCTCGGAAGCCTATTCGAGCATATTTTTTTATCTATTCACGTCGAGTTCGATCAATGGTTTGTCTTATTCGAGTATTACATAATATTATATATATATATAAACCTAGTTCGAGTTCAGCAGTTTTATGCCGGAAATATGAACGCCGAAATTTTCGTAATCGAAAATCGACTTGGAGATTTTTTTTTTGTTAAATTGGTTTTCAAACAAGGATCATTTTGATGAAAAACTAATACATAAGTAGGCGTAGCTGCAACCTGCAAATTTTTTTTTTTTTTTTGGGTAAAAAACCTGCAAGTTGCAGCACAGCACAGCAACCCACAGGAAAGTGGAAGAATATATACACGTCAATTGGTAAATTAATTAATAATAATAATATATACACGTCATCAATGTATATACATATATATAGGTTTAATAATAATCAACATGCAACTATGCAAGTGTGTAGGGCTAGTATGGGATTGGAAATTGGAATTAGCTTCAGTAAAATATTCCGACAAATTTGCTTATAATGTACATCAATTTGTACTAGCTAACTTGTAATATATTTTTACAAAAAAATCTTAAAATACATAACATTTTTGTCCTGCACATTAAACTTCACTTTTGACAGATCCCTTTTCTTTTGTTATATGTATATATTTATTTATTTAAATACAAATTTTGCAGTCACGTACTAATTAATTATTGGCAGCTAAAGTATGCTTAGCAGATTCGTTGTGTATTTCCTGTAACTGATAAAGGACAGCTAAGAACTATATATCTTCAACAGTATTACTTAAAGCATTTTCTTAGTGCAGCTGTATTTTATTTTTTCTTTAAAAAATATACAAGGGTTAATACTTGACAGTTTTGTATAGTTTTTCAAAACCTGAGGTCTATATTCGCAGTAAT
This sequence comes from Clarkia xantiana subsp. parviflora, assembly GCA_036873135.1. NCBI lineage: Eukaryota > Viridiplantae > Streptophyta > Magnoliopsida > Myrtales > Onagraceae > Clarkia > Clarkia xantiana. The sequence goes on from JAPTYO010000014.1 coordinate 4,740,637, forward strand.
ATTTTTCTAATGATAAAGTTAATTAAGTAATACAAAAGGTGTCACTAAATTTTTGTCTTTGTTTCTCCTTACTTTTGTTTGTTATTGGTTGAATTAATTATAATAATATCTTCTTAAAATCTTAGTTTCAAATATTCAATATAATATTGAGGTTTGGAAACTTACACAAATGATTAGTTAAAGTTTTTTTTAGAACAATTTGCTAACTCGTGGTTAGACTGTGTTGACAAATTGTTAGTTCCGTTCAATATTTATTAATTAAAAAAAATCGAAAAATTAACTTAAAAATTGAAGAAATTGACATAATTATTCATAAACATTCACATAACCGAAAATATCCTAACATATGAGATCCACATAACCATAATTATGATACCCCGAGAATCATTCTAAGAATCGCATTTTTCGTGATGGAAATTTCATAATTTTAGTTCGGTTTTCCAGATTTTTTTATAATCATGTGTAAGTCATGTAACCAATTTCATCTAAATAAGATTAGATATTTAACAGAGCTAACAATTTATCAACAAGTAAAACTGAGCTAGAAAATTGTCCAAACAAAATTTAGCTAGCAATTTATTTAAGTATCCATACGTATAGTGATTTGATAATTACCCTAAATATACTTAGCTAGAATCTATATATATAATAAAGTATGAGGAGATAGAATGAGTGATTTTAAGTGCGCTACGTCAGCATAGAGAGCTAACCTGAGTGTGTCATATCAGCACGACAGGAGAGATAGTGGATAAAGTTAGAAGAAATTTTTGGCTACCTCGGCTGTAACATATATTCTCCATCTGGTGACTCTCTCTCCATTCATCAAGTGACAAGTGTCAAATACAAGGAAAGAGAAAGGCAAACAAAGACACGTGTCTTGTGCTGAATGGTTGAAGAGCTACCAAGTGTTGTCTAGAATCATGTCAATCATTATACATATTATTTAAATACGTATTAACTCACATGCGCAAATCGCAAGGGCAACACATTAGAAATGTATTATTAAATGAGATCAACTCAAAATATAATTTTAACATTCTACGTACAAGTAAATATGTACGGATTAACGGATCACCCCACGCGTAGCGCAGGGTTAGCAGCTAGTTTAATATATGCAAGATTTGAGTTTTTTATTCGCCCACAGTTATATGAGATTTAAAAAACTAGCATCCAGCTGCTATATACGCGAAAATCTGAACATGCCCAACCCTTTCCCTTACCCGCCTTATATTATTATTTATTAATCAAGAATAAGATTCCTTAATTTTCAAGTGGCTATTAGTTTTTTTTTTTTTTTTTTTTTTTTTTTTTTTTTTAAAATGTAACTCGACGGGAACTTCTAAAAAAAATTAGTTCAAACAGAGCTCGAGTCTGTTATACTTCGAGATTCATAGCTGTCAACCTTCAACTCGTTCATTTATCTTTCATTCGAAGTATTACTTTAGATATCGTTCTAAAATGGCATAACAGTTTAGATTTAATGCTTCGTCAATTAATCAAAGTGAAGTTACTTTTTAGAATATCATATAAAACTGTTTTTACAGAGTATTTGATTCACGGTAAATTTTTTTCCAAATTCAACGGTAAGTATTTGAGATATATGTAAAACTTAAGAAATGAGGTCAACTCATATTGAAGACGTATTAGTGCTAATAATAAAATGTGTAATGTGCAATGAACATATTTAGGTTATAAACAGAAGAAATTATGTTTAAGAATAATTATTTATCGTTATAATATATATACTAAAATAATAATTTTATATCAACAATTTTCCGTGAAAGATGTCCGGAGTTATATAAGGTTAAGACCATCGATAGTTGATTTACTTAGTATATTATTTAAGTTTTGCAATAAATAAAAATCTAGCAATTTACAAATTGAGTGCAAATTTCAGCTAGCAAATTGCTATTAAATCCATTAGTCTATCTAACTATTAAAAAAATAGTGTATTCAAATAATGTCTAGCTACAATGATTTTATTTATTATTCTTTAGTCTCACTTATATTTTAATATTTATTTATTTAATTAATTATAAAAAATATACATGTGTCATGTCAACAAAATAAAATATAAAATATACGTTGTATAAAGTCATTTCATTAATAATAAAATATATTCAAATAAATAAAATTGTAAAATTATTAAAGATCAAGACAAACACCTCTACTCTACTACAAATTTCATACCTTGTAATTATTGATTTGTATAAGATCAGTCGGACCGGGTTTTTTTTTACTTGTTGCGACTAAATACCGTATATTTTCAGTACACTTTTTTTTCAGTTTAATTAAACCGTTCTCCATCCTTAAGGAAGCCAACATTTCAGTACACTTTTTTCGGTTATATACCTATGTTGTTAATGGATAAATTAGTTGGACCGAGATCACCATCTTAGCATATAAAGTATAGATTAGGTAATAAATATTTAAATTTAAATAAATAACGATGGTTAACACGTAACTGTAACCCAATAATTCTCCTAATTGACACTACCTTTTTTTTTCCTAGTAAAAATAATTTCTTCTAATAAATAAAATAATTTTTTCATATACAGTAATATAAGTGTCATAAGTTTGTGCTTTATTTTTGTAAACACTTATTAGATACATGGTGAATCCTAGAGTGCACGTGTTCACTACTTTATCAGGATTACTATCTATAATACAATAAGAATTAATCATATGAATTAAAATTACTTAGATATTTGAGAAAGGGTGCCCTTTGAGAAAACATGGTTTGAAAAAATAGTACCTTAAATAATTTTTGTGACTTTCAGATAACTTAGAATTTTAAAGTATTGCATCGTCTCTTAATTTTCCATTTTAAATAGAGAAGCTTAACCGTGGAATCAAACAAGCTGTTAAAGAGTCCTACTTAAGTATTTATTCCAACTATGCAAATTGCCTAGCTAGGGAATAAATATATGAGTAAGACGCGGCATGAAATGCTTTACACTTTCGACTTGTTATGACTAAAGTCGTACCAACTTTGTCATGCCTCTTAGGTATATGGACGACGATCATGTTTTCCATCATACAATCATTATTATTATTCTTTCCACACCTTTTGTCACCTTAGAAATTCAATTAATTGACGTGCTACTCATTCTTTCTAACTTCCTATTAACCGAAACTTTTACTATGATGATGATTAGTTCTATAAATGATAACGAATTGCTTATAAATGATAACAATTACTTTCTATGTAATAATCTCTAGACCCAATTAAACCATTTGGTCCAATTGACACAGCCATGGTGCGACCCACGGCTGGGTCGGACCACGGCTGGGTCGCCCATGTCCACCGACCGGAGCCGTGGTCCGACCCAGCCATGAGCCGCACCATGGCTAGGTCAATTGGACCCTATGGTTTTTTAGGACTAAATTGCAAAAAAATAAAAGTTAGATGTATAAATATGAGGACTAAATTGAACAAAATAAAAGTATTTAATAGTCAAATTAACATTTGACCAACAGATACACCAAAAGCCTACAAAATGCAAACGTTTGACACAAAAGACCTACAAAATAAAACATATAACATAAAAAAACTACACTGGTCAAACAAATGACACAAAAAAAAGACCCTTTTAACCCTCGTTATAAAGATAACCTATTTTATTTATTGGTCGAACCAACATTATCATTGAATTACTAATGATATATTCACTTCTAGATGTATTATGATTATTATATAGTGAAGATGAAGGTAAGGTCACAAATGTTCCCTTTGTATTTACAGTCCAATCCCAGTCAACTCTTCTTCACTCGCTAATTCCAAATTTCTAACCTGCCCAATGTATCTATCTATCACATAAATATATCGTATCAATTTTCTATTTGTGCATCTGGTCCCACCACTTGCCCAAAAGTCTAGCTATCCTACCCTTACTCTCCCTTACCCGTCACCTTCCTCCCTCAATTCCAGCTTTCCCTCTCGCCACCTGTCATTAAGTCCATCGCAACACCTGAGTTACCAAAACCCGCAGGTAACTATATCATCACCCACTCACACATCGCCACACTATCAAATACCAAATAAAACCACCCCACCAAACTCAAAGTCTTCAACGATTCCATAACCAAAGCAGCAGAGAAAAAGCCTTCCTCATCATATATCCTCCGATTCCATTTCCGGCACGACAAGATGGAGAATTATTCGTATTCCTCGTACCCAGATTCCGGCGACTCCTCCCCGCGTTCGAGGGAGGTCGACTTCGACAATCAGCCGCCGTGGGATGACCAGCAGCAGCCGCCTAACTACAAGGTCAAATTCATGTGCAGCTACGGCGGCAAGATCCACCCTCGCCCCCACGACAACCAGCTGTCCTACGTCGGCGGAGATACCAAGATCCTGTCCGTCGATCGGAGCATCAAACTCTCCTCCATGATCGCCAAGCTCTCCGCCCTCTGCGGCGACTCCGACGTGTCCTTCAAGTACCAGCTCCCCGGCGAGGACCTCGACGCCCTCATCTCCGTCACCAACGATGACGATCTCGACAACCTCATGCTTGAGTACGACCGCCTCTACCGTTCCACGGCCAAGCCGGCGAGGCTGCGGCTCTTCATATTTTCGACTTCTCCGTCTGGGAGTTTCGGCTCCGGTCAGGCGGGATCCGATCGGGAACGCTTCGTCGAGGCGCTGAACTCCGGCCCGGTACTTGAGCCACCGAAGGTGGCCGCAGCCGGAAACGCGGATTTCCTCTTCGGGCTGGAACGAGGATCTCCTCCTCCGCCGCCGCCGGTGGCGGCGGTTCCGGATCCTGTTCCAGCTGCTGCCGCCGTTCCAGACCGGGGGTTCCGACCAGAGGGAGTGAATCCGGCGGAGATACAGCGCCAGCTGCAGGAGCTGCAGAGGATGCAGATCAGTGGACAAGTCCAGGAAGCCATGCAGCGGAGAAAGAATGAGGACAACATGGTCGGAGGCTTCGTCGGCGGCGATTATTACCTCCAGAAGATGCCGGAGAAGGCCACGCCAGTTCAAATTCCAGCATCAGTACCACAACAAGTCGCTGTGGCGCCGACTAATTACTGGCCGGAAAAGCAGCAGTTTCACGGTGGACAATACCCTGGGCCGGTAACGAACATTCAAGCTCCGACCGAACAGCAACCCATGTACGTCGTCCACGGCCACGGCCAGGGCCAGGGTCACGGCGGAGTGTATCACGCCCCGCCCCCGCAAATGATCCGCCCTGTCTCCGGTCAGCCCGGTCAAGGATACTACGCCGTCCACCAGAACGCTTACCACATGGGCCCACCACCGACACAGCAGCAGCCGCAGCTTTCCATGGCAGCACAGCAAGGTGTTCCGCCGCCGCAGCAGATGCAAAAGCAGGTGGTGGAGATGGGGGCGCCACGACAGGGAGCCACCATGGTTTCAGACGGGGTGACGTACACTCAAATGGGCTATGATCCAAATGTCGGGCGGCAGGTGTTCTACACGGCCGGCGGAGGGGTGGTGGGGGTGCCGCCGCAGTACCAGGGAATGACGGCTGTGACGGCGGATATGAGACCAGTGGGGGCGGTGTTGGGTCAGGAGGGTAAGGTGGTGGCAAAAGTTTCACAAGCTTCCGTGTAATTGATTTTGTTTGATTATATTACTTAGTGATTATTATAAAGAGATAATAATAATGATCTTTCATTTGGGCATATCTATCAATTAATATATATCATTATCCACAATAATGTATGCATGAAGTTGGACTATATATATTTAGATAATCCAAAAGTAATTAATCATCTCTTCGTATAAATGACTCAGTTGGATAAGTGGTACTTTCCAATTTTACAAACAAATCAAGCTCGATCTAGTGAAGAACAACAAACACATGGTTGCGGATTTTAGTTACAATTGGTGGAGCTAAGAATTCAATAAATGGGAGTTAATTGCTATAGAACATAAATTTGGATGATCTTCATATAGTATTTACAACTTTTTCTTAGAAAATAGAACTCTATGCATAAAAATCCACTTATATACACATACATATATGTATTCATAAACACACCCTTTTACTTTTTATTATATTTTAAAAAATGGATGGGCTATTTTTTTATGTGTTTAAAGATGTAATATCGGGAGGACAATATCTATAACATGTTTATATTAAATTTGAAATAATATTTATACTTGATCAACTCGCCGTGTATATAATACTAACCGTGAGTTACTCTAAAAAATTGGTGGGGTTTGATATCGAAACATTTGATAAAATGATAATATATTGCAACATGTTTATTTCACATATAGAATAATATTTACTTGCACTGAATTAACACATAACATATAAAATACTAACCAAGAATATTTCTATTTTTTTACGAGATTTGATCTCGAAATCTATGATTACATGATAAAATATTGAATTTTGAACGGTATTATAGGGAGATATTATCTCTATATACTTTACAATGTTCCCTGCTAACGAATATAGAGTTGAGTCATTGAGGAGTGTTTGGATGGATGTAATGTGAGATGTAATCTCACATTACGTCCCACATTACATCAACATTACTTGTTTGATTTGTCAAACGACGTAATGTGCATTGTAATGTAATATCTATTGTAATCTGAGATTACGTCCAAACTCCATTCGAGTGTCAGTGTAGAAATTACGTGAGTAATTTAACGTGCATAATTGCTTTGTGCTAAGTTATTTGGAAGACTTATTATTCAAACCAAAAGAACAATGGTGGATATTTTTCTTACAAAATCTAGCCTAACTAGCACTACTTTAGCTTAGCACTGAAATAAATAAATAAATATCAAGGGTACAGATTTTAATAAAATTAATTGACAACATGCATTGTAGTGGGAGATACTGTTAGCAACACAATGAGCCAATTTCATTGACTAATTGAAGCATGTTACCATGCCACTTACCACTGATTAATAATATCGTTAGAGAATCGTTCCGTCAAGTTCACTAGATTTCTTCTGCACTAATGTGTATTGCGGTAGTTCCCATTCCCAACCTATGTTTATTATTGGCGTACTTTTTTTCAAAATATATTTATGAAGAAATAAAATTTAAATACTATCAAACCTCATTATAAATCCAACTTTTTCCTAATTACTAAAAAAATGTTATCTTTTAATATTTCTTCATAATTATTATTTTTAAGCCACTTTTTTTTTCCATTATAGGTTCACTAAGTTCACACCATGCACGATGTTGTCGCAGTTATACTACAGTAGGGTTAATTATCAAATCGCTAATTTATATTTTAGATTGCTTATTTATATTTTAGATGCATGACAAATTATTAACTGAATTTTTTTTCTGACTTTTTTGTTCATTCGTGTTTTTATATGTATAAACTGTTAACTCTGTTAATTTATCACCTCACATATGTGCTGAATAAATATAACTAGCAATTTGTTTATATGAAAGTATCAACTAATAATTTGTTCAATTGCTCAATCATCGGTTAATAATTATGATTTTTGTTCGTCACATGTTGGAATTAATTATGTTCAAATTAGAAGAATATATTAATAAAACTATATATGTGCTAAATGTGAGCTAGCAAAATGTTTTGAAAAAAGCTCAAATTAACAATTATCCTATTGCTGAAACGCTACTTAGGAATTTGATGATTAACATGGTAAACTAAATAAGTTATGTGAAAACAAACAAAACGATGACAAAATGTGGATATAAATACGTTATCAAAGAGACAAGACACAAAAAATAATTACAAATTAAGGACAAGTGTTCGAGGTTTCATAGTATTTGACCCCACCCAATAAGTACATCGTTTTCAGTAATTAAAAACAAACCTAAACCTGATCCGCTCCATCATGGAAAATCTCTTGCCGTTACTTCAAAACATTATTTAATTATTAAAAAATATCTTGACTATGAACATTTCGTATCCAATAAGAGATTGTTTCATTTGTTTAACCAAATCCAATTAATGATTAAATTAAAGAACAATAATAATGTAATTTACTAAACAAAAATCCAAAAAGGCACATGTGTCGTGAATCTACATGTTATTTACTAGCAAACCAAAACAAATATGCACAAGAAAAGCTACGTACGTCGACGATGTCGATGTGTGGTGTTAGTTTCCCGTACGTGGATGTTTAATTAGTGTAGTTTAATAAATGATGTAATGTTAGGTGAAGTGGCTATTTTCTATTGTTGATTTTCGATTTTGCATGTTCTTTCTTGTTTGTAGTAATCCCATATTAACAATACTAACATTATCATACTAATATTATATTTATTATTTAATTTGTCAAACAACATAACATGAACACAAACCATTTACCGCTCATGTTACGGATACTATCAATAATCCATATTGTCAAGAATAGTCTCATAAGTTCGAACTTGTGTGAAAACGCTGGACGCGCTCTTAATCGTACTTTAACATCATTTCTTAAACTGATGTTTATTGACAACAGTTTAGCCACTGACGATAATTGTGTATAATCGTACATTTTAAATGTATTCACCAGAAGTTGAACCTGAACGTTCTGATATACCATGTCAAGAATAAGACTCGTGCTTTAACCAACTGTCTCATAAGTTCAATCTTGTGAGTGAAGAAATTGGACACGTTCTTATTCATATACTTTAACACCTATATATATTGCAAAAATACATATAAACTAAAGGAAATGCCAATCACATTCCTTCAAGTCATTAGAGAGTTCGTTTACCTAGCTATAATTCCGATAAAATAATTTATAATGTTTATACCCTAGGCTATTTATATCCTTTTATTTATCATCTATCGTTGGATCTACTACAAGGGATGGCAAAGTGGACAGCCGAAAACATTAAGGTGACAACACTTTTTCTTGGTAAATTTACACAACTACGTTAAAAAGAAATCAACGAGTATTGACTATTATAAGGTGGCGATCAGTATACAATTGACATTAAATAAAACTCTTCACAATAAGTAAACATGAGGTGGCAATCGGTTTATTGCCGACATCAGAAAAACTCCCTCACAGTAAGTAAATATAAGGTGACAACCTATTCGTCATTAACTGACAAGATTACAACCGAATATGTCAATTAATAGGAAATCAAGCCGTCAACACTATAAAAACTCTTCATAGTAAGAAATAAATTGTCACAAGATCGGTTTAAGATCCCTATAAATAGTAAGCTCTATACATATATCTATTAGTCACAGATACTAATACTATTGTAAGATTCAAAGTAAAATCATAAAACACAACCTTACCTTAAAGATCCAACCCCTATAATTCTTATGATAACATAATAATGCAGAGTAGAGTTGAATTAGCGTGATATCTATTATCTACTAATATTTTTTCTTCCTACTTAATTGCTTACGAATTTCAAGATGGCGTGGAGGCAAATCATGTGGGCAGTTGGGGGTGACGAGGATTGAGTCCAGTCGCCAATCAACATCAACCTATCCATCATTAAAATTATATTTTTTATATACTTATTGTATATTTAAAATAATTATAATTTATATCAAATTAATTTGTAATAAAATATAAATATTATTATTTAATTCTTAATTGGGTTCGATTAGATTCAACTGAGTTCGATTTTAAAATTTTATGACTAAATTGAATAAAATAAAATTTAAGCATGTATTAGATGGACTAAATTAAACAAAATAAAAAATTTAGGGTGGGTCACGTGACTTGCACATGTCATTTAACGGCTAAAACTAACGGTCAACTAACAAATATATTAAAAACATACTTATTTGAAACGTTTGATACCAAAATAAACCAAAAACAGTATGATATTAAAATCAGATTTCAGTAAAACATATGATACCAAAAGTATATTTAATTATGGGTTAAATGTACTTTTCACACCACATGTTTGATCAAATGTGACTTTTAGTACTTGATGTTTGATTTTGTATACTTTTGGTACCAAACGTTTGAAAAAAATATGGTATTTGGTACATCCGTTAGTTGACCGTTAGTTTTGACCGTTATATAACATGTGCAAGTCACGTGACCGACCCTAAACTTTTGATTTTGTTCAATTTAGTCCCTCAAATATATTCATAACTTTTATTTTGTTTAATTTAGTTCTAAAACTTCAAAATCGAACCCAATTGACTTAGACCAAATATGGTCCAACTGACCCAATTGGGGCTAGGTCAATTGGGATGTCGATTTTGAGGTTTTATGACTAAATTAAACAAAATAAAAGTTATGAATATATTTGAGGGACTAAATTGAACAAAATCAAAAGTTTATGGTCGGTCACGTGACTTGCACATGTTATTTAACGGTCAAAACTAACGGCCAACTAACGGATGTACCAAATACCATATTTTTTCAAACGTTAAGTACCGGAAGTATACAAAACCAAACATGCAGTACTAAAAACCACATCCGGTCAAACATGTACATGTAGTGTGAAAACTCTATTTTAACCATTCACTTATTTATTTATTAAATGACTGCGTCCTACTAGATTGTTAGAGGCGTAGAGTCAGGGCCGGCAATGGTGCGGTGAAAATCAAATAACCATGGTTATTCGCACCATTTATCGCAATGGTTAACCGCACCATTATGGTGAGGGCGGTTATGGTGATGAATCTTGTAACCGCAATGATTATGGTTGTGGTTATGGTATTCAGTCTATAACCGCGGTTATAACCATATCACCTCTATATATATATATATTAATAATACCTATATTGTTATATATATATATACATTATTATTATACTTTAATTATTATTTAAATATTATAATTCTTATTTCGTTCCATTTCCCACCCGCCATTTTTTTGTATATATTTCATATTATTAGGTAACCACGATTGTACGTGATGGCGTATGAGGATCGGTGATCGCAAGTGATAGCCAATTGAAGATGTGTTTTTTTTAATTGATTAAAACATGAAGTTATGTTTAATTTGGATTTCGTGTATGAAACAATGAATGTGTATTTACTTTTTCTTATATGAAACAATGATGTTGTATTAGTTTGAATGATTGTGGTTAAATGGTTTAATCGTGGTTAAAAACCATGGTTATGGCTATGATATGAAGAATCATAACCGCAGTGGTTATGGTTATAGTTATGGTATGAGTGAAAAAAATATAGTATGGTTATGATATTAGTGCTATTCGCACCATACCCTCACCTTCACCAGCCCTACTTAGAGCCCACTCTACTTCTTTCAAGTTAATTAGATAATCATTATTCATGGGAACTCTAATCTCTGCTTATTACAGAGTTGATCCATCTACCCCACCCAATTAATTAGTTTCTCATCTTTAATAAATATATATATAAATACATGATCCTGCAGTGCAGAGTACGTAATATATATGTATGTATTCATTGGAACTTGAAGAAGCGTGTGGAGGCGATCTACTACAGAGAATATACTCTAGCCTAGTTAGATATGATATGCATGGCAGTAGATCAATATTCTCATAAGATAAGGATGTATCAATTACTATGACACATTTTCCTATCAGACTCATATTTAATTGGAGTTAGGTGACACTCTGCAAAAACACACACACATATATATATATATATATATATATATATATATATATATATATGGTGACACACTGACATATATATATATAATAAATATATCTGTATGTTACATACTGTTATTTTACTTTATTTCTAAATGTGTTATTATTATGCACATTGCACAACACTTTAGAGTATTCGCATTTCGCAAGCGGTTTTTTAAGGATAATTCTTTCATACGATAAGTTGTTTTCTCTAATTGCATTAGAGAAGTATTTTCATGTTCAACCCATCAAAGAGGGCGGTTAACTTCTCACATCCCATTTCCCATCATATTACATTTTCATTTATTATATTACCTTTTTTATTTATTTTCTAAATATTTGTTGATATAATAAAAATATCTAGGGGTCAAATTATGGGTTTGTAAAGTGTAGATATTATCGGAATAGTGATAGATAACTTATAGACACGTATTTTGTGATATACTGATTAGTTGACACTGATGTGACAGAAAGTGAAATAAAAGTTGTGGCTCTGTATTATTAAAACTCTTAAAAATTAAAATACACCAAATTAATAGAAGTCTAAAAATATATTTATTTCCTTTTATTCGTTATTATATACTCCACTCTTAAATACCATAATTAAGTAACCATAACTTCGTTTTTTTTTTTTTTTTTATTTTATTTATATATATAAGCTCTGAAATATGAAAGACTTTTTTTTATTGAAATTAGATATAACTATTGTTAAAATAACATATTATATCATACATAAGTTAATCAACAATCAATATGAATATGCATATGTTTTTTTAATGCATGTTGCGACCCTCTCTTCATCATTTGATTGAAACTAAAAATAAGGTCACCCTTTTCATAGGAGTTCATTTTTAGAGCGACTAATATGAGATTAAATTTAGAATATGAGTTAAAATAAATTTGACTTTATTTTCTAAAACTAAATTTTAGTAAAACTATGTTTTTAGTTACTTTTTAGAGAGTATGAAAGATATATAGATTATCAGAAAATAGGAGGTCTTTTGGTATTTTGCTTGTAATAATAATAAGAATTGTAAGCTTCATTTCCTTCTCTAAACTCTTTTAGGGTTAATATCCAAATAAATTGTTAACTGATGTTAATGCTCTCTAAACTCTTTAAGGGCTAATTTTCAAATTGCTCACTGATTATAATTGTTAGTTGGAGTTTATTTTCAAATATTTTACCAAGTTTTTTTTTTTTTGTTTTTTCTCGAAATTTCACTAGCTTAACTATTTAGTTTGCTTTATTAACTATTCAAAGACACATATTTACCCAAAAAAAAAAAAAAAAACTAAACACATATAGATAATGAAAAAAATAACTAGTAATTTGTTCGATCACTGAAACCAAGCATTTTTTTGTTTAATTGTCTAAACTTACCACATTTTTATTCATCAAATGCTGCATCTCACCTATCCATTCAAACTACTTTATGGTAATAAAAGGGTACACCCCTCCCAAGAGCTAAAAAAAACAAACTTTATATCATTTTAAAAAATAATCTTGCACAAAGTGTATCAGCCTCAGCTTCAAATCCCAGATAAAAATTACCTCAGTGCAATATCAAGGCAAAATAAACCAAGCATACAATAAAACATGAGATAATACAAGTGTTTTTGCTGCTATTCTCCAAAAAGATGACACTTTCCCCAACTATTCCTTAACCATCTTGAGAAGGACAGCAAATTGGTTACCAACTTGAGATTCACAAGCAGTCCTAGCATCCTCAGATAATTCTCCAAGGAAAGCATCAACCAATTTAACAGAAGCAACAATCTGAAACAACTTACCACAGAACCTCCTTACCTCAGCACGCCTCGCCTGCTTTTTCGGCATATTCGTCACAAACTGCTCCACCAAGCGAGTCAGTTGAGGTAAGTGGGTTTTAAGAAGCTTTCGATGATCTTTCTCGGGATTAGAGGGGAACATCTGTCTCATAATCTCACCTATCAAACCGAGAGCTTCCACCCTCCTGAAATCCGACTTTGAGTTTCTGCATTTCTCCAGAATGAACCCAAAGAGATTACGCCCAATCCACGGTCTCCTCTTCACCATTTCCTTCAAGAACTCGGACTTTATCTGGGATTTCTTGCTTTCGAAATAACCAACGATTACTCCCCTGAGAATCTCATTGACCCCTGCAAGTTCAGCCTCGGGCAGGTTCTTTGCATCAATGATTTTGAGAAGCCAGTGGGTTGAGTTCTCGGCAAGGGAAGTGATCATCTTGTGTCGGTTCCATGAGGCGGATTTTTGCTTACTGTTAGGAGGGGGGTTGTTAGCGGATTTTTTCTTGAATGCCTTGGATGCCCACCTCAGGTTTCGCTCAAGTAGAGGCTCGAGAACCGAGAGTTGAATGGATTCACCCTTTGGATAGTCTTTGGCTTTGAATATTTTCTTTTGCAGAATCCCCCATATTCGTTGACTGAGCTGCTCGCTACCTTCAGTTGTGATAAATGCTCGAACCAAATTTGAGTATACGGTCAACACTTGAGATTTACCTATATATCCAAAACCAGAAATAAAAGAGAAAATGCATGAATAAAACTGCAGAAGGGCAATGCTACACTATGTGAAAAAGTTAAAAGTTTTCACTTTCAAGCTAAATTTCAAAACAAGTTTCACACTTTGTAGAAGCTTCCTTGCAGAAATCATCAACTTAAGTCTCTTCTTTCACAAACATAGTACAACTTTTACTTTCGTGTTTGCTAGCAAATACTTGAATTCTTGGAAATAAATTCATGAGAAAAATACCTGGATTTTCATGGAGATAAATTTCCAGCAAAGAAAGCACCCTGAGTTTGAATAGAACGAGCTGGGAATGAGCAGATTCACCACCAGCACCCTGATTTTTACGCTCTTTGAAAATCTTAGCCAGGTAAGTATCCATTCTGAACATTGCTTCATCATCCATATCTTCATCCTCGGAATCTTCCTCGTTGTCATCATCGTCACTATTTTCATCGTGCCCAGCTACTGCCTCTGAGTCATCAGTTTGGCCATCACTTTCCGCTGTATCACCTGTCTCGGCTTCACCAAGTTCTTCATCTTCATCTTCTTCAATTTCAAGAACATCCTCGTCCTCTTCATCATCGTCCTCACTATCTGCTTCCTGGTGCCGAGGAGGTTTAAGTACTTTCTTTATTACCCGCAACATCTGCCGAAGTCCATCTTCGGTGACTTCAGAACAGAAAGCTTTGAAAACCTACCCAAAAAAAGGCATACCACATAAACACCCAAAATAACTGCATAATTTGTACCTTAGATAAGCCTGCACTCTTTTCTCAATTTCTCTATGTATATTGTATAATACTATAAGACTCACTTGATAGACCAAAATAAAGTAGCAAAAGCCAGAGCAATAAACAGGAGAAAAAACCAATCAACGGCAATTTGAAACAGTAAGCACAAGCAATGAGCTCAGTAATACAATCAACAAACTCTATAAACATAAAAGAATGCCAAGGAGAAGCTCAGTTAAAGGATGTACTTGCTCAATGGCAGATCTCATAGGCGCCGAGGACTGAGGAAGCAAAGAAAGAAGTGTGTCCACCAGCACATCAATTAATTCTGGTGCCTCATCAGTGTCCATCTCATCATCTTCTGGTGATTCAGTGGGTGGAAAAGCCTTTTCACAACATATAATAAGCTCTGAAGCGGCCTCAGTGAACTCCCCTGGTCGAAGAAGAACTTGAAGGAGCAACTGGACCAACAAGTACCTCAATGCACGTAGTTTACGTGAATCAGCACTGGATGAAGTGTTTCTTTCCTGTAACCATCAGTTAACTTAGTTTAGCTGAATTAAGTGATCTAAGGGGAATTAAGTGTGAAAATAAACAAGTTTAAGACAAAAGAGCACCTCTCTGAAAAGCCTAATCTCCATTTCTTGTAATTTTTTGAATGCGCTGTCATCATCATCACTAAGAGTCCGGAAGAGAGATACAGAAGGAATATTCCGAAGAGTGGAAAGAAAGCGAATAAAGTAAGACCCCAGATCACTTTGCTCAGCAGTGCTGCTTGAGGTATGAGAGCCTTCTCCCTTCTGGGCTGCAGCCAGTAAAGACTGGATTTGCTCGATGCACATTTTGCAAAGAGCACTTGAAGTAGCTGCTTTTGGCCACCTGAACTTTTCTTGAAGCTCGAAGGATGTAAGTTCTTTGCCAAGAGATGCAGTACAAAGACCTTGAACAGCTAGGAACTTCAAGGCTTCTTTTTGCACCCGACACTTCACCTCAGAATCTAGCTTTGCAGATCTCACCACATTAGGGATAGATTCTATAACCCAACTCTTCAAGGAATCAGAGCTTCCAGCTGTAGCAGTAGATTCTTTGTCCTCCATAGAGCCTAACTCAGAATTATCATCAGTAGTTTGACTCTGATCAGATGGATCCTCAGATGGACTTTCATCGACAAACATGTTGGTCAAGCTCTGGATAAACAGCATACAACCAGATTCGGACTGGAAGTCAGCAACTAGAGTTCTGATTGTTCTGGTTTGAGTGACTGTATCAAACTTTCCATTGCTGTTCTTCTGCAGAGCCACTACAACAGCAACTTTCCTAACATCATCAGAGCTAGCCCAGTTTGATAATTCCTTGAGGTAATTTTGTGCAACCTTGTACAGCCAGGAATCTTTTGTTGAAAGTACATCGATAAGACACTGGACCACCTTGTAGGACAAAACAGTTGGGATGAAAGAGGCAGGCAACCTAGGGAGAAGGAGAAGGATAACATCCAGCGCCAAATTCTTACGATCATGCGATGACAAGAGAAGAGATCCTTCAATCACCACTTCACAAAAGCATTTCAGATTTTTCAAAGTTTCATCTTCTGAAGAGTTTGATTTACGTCCTTTTTTGTGTTTCTTTAAGGAACTTGAAACAGCTGCCACATCTTCCTCTTGCAAAATAACATCAGGCAAAAGCATGTTGGCAATGACTGGCCAAACACTGTGTACTCGGGGTTGGCAGAAGGTAGATTCCTGCAATATCAGACAAGATAAAGCAAGTGATTACATTAGTTTACAAGAGAACAATGACAAAACATGAATAATTGTGGCATACCTTCATAAGATTAACCAACGAAGACAAATGATCTGAAGAGAAAAATTTGCTAGGACTGAACGGGTTTGGCAACAGCTTTCCGAAAGATGGATTGCTAGCAGAAGTTTTTTCTCGGATTTTCAGAGCAAGGAGCAAAGCATCCGGATTTCCATTTTCAGAAGCACCATCGAACCATTCTTGTACTCCAGGAGCACCAATCACATGAGTTAGCACAGCCTCAGAGGGCAGCTGCACACATATTCAATCATCCGTTAAGAAATGAAGACATCAAACAAAATTATATTTATCCTCAATCATATGTATCATTTTATTGAGGTGACTTAAATATAATAGTCATTAACCCTATTCTTCCAACAATCACAGCTTCTCTACAAACAAAAGAACAACTTCAGTATCGAACGAAGAAATGATAAATCTAGTGTTACTAAGATTGCATAAGAGTGCAAAACCGAGAACATCCAGAGAGCTAAAAAATAGAAAGGAAACGGCAACCAGGAAATGGAAGTACCTTCTCTACTAATTCCAGAAGAGCACAAACAGCAGGCTCTTGTAGATATCTCTTCTTTGTGGAAAGGGCTATAAGAGCACTTGTGAATTCTTTAACTAATGGAGTGTTTTTGTCTGCTTCCAACTCCTTAACTAGTCTTCCAGTCCGAGAAAGGGCACCATAAACAAATAGACGACCAAGGAGGCAATCCCGCACTTCCTGGAATGCAAATAATTTTTAAAAGGGGGACACCGACATCAGAACAGGCCCAGAATAAAAGAAGTTAAATGTAACTACTGATCAAAGAAAAAAAATTCTACCTGTCCTTTCATCGAAGAAGAAACCTCTAAAATCTCAAGAGGAATTTTCAACAAGGAGTCCACTCTAATGCTTGAGATCGTGTCCACTAAAACAGTCAAACCTAATGCAAACCCTTGTCTAGCACACTGCATTTAGGAAAAGGTATCAGTTAACTATATATATGATGATATCATATCCTCCTACGGCACAGAAAGAACAAATGTAATCTGATAAGCAATAGCTAGAAGCTCAGAATGTTTCAAGGAATTAGAACTACAGGTTTCTGTGAATTACATGAATAATTAATAAATCATGTAAAACATGATGGCAAATGAATTTCAAAAGAATCATAAAATACCAGATGATAAGGCAAGATGTATCTGTACTCTATATATATGTGTATATATATGACATCAAGATATGCAAACATTTATAAAAGATATACATACAAAGGGAGGACTTACTAACTACCGGCTTGTAGTTAAGCCTATCTGTCATGTCAAACATGCACTCATTTCAATTACAATTTCCAATCAACCAAATGTTAAGCCAAAACCATTTATCCGAATTGTATCAAAAGATACTTGAGCCACCAACAGGTTTAGCAGAAAGAACATGTAATGGGTTAATCTTGACTTTAAACAGATAAACACTTAAACCTATAAACATAAGTTATTCTAGGTTACATATATCCATCAGCAGCAACCCTCTATTGGATTAAAAGACAAAAGTTGCTCAAATGTAGCAAGAGACCCTGATTCTATAGCCTAAGATGAAGAAACTGGCCAAGAATATCTTGGTATATTATCTCAGTTCTATGTCATTCTCCATAACCCAACCACCAATTCCCATATACAAGGAAGACGGAACAACTAAAAAAACAAGACAATACTAACCTCTCTTGACGAAGAAACACCACGAATGAGTCTTCGAATAGCATATCTCAAAGATGGGGCACAATTATTCAAGCCATCATCCTTCTCAGCTTCCAATTTTGGTCCACTTTCAACCAATTCCTTGTTCTCAAGTTTATCGTATGCAGTCTGAACCTCCTGCAACTCTTTCACCAGGGATTCAACAGCAGCTTCCCTTACTGAATCATCTGCGGAAGCCAAATCCTTGAAAACGCTAATGTGAAACTCAGGTAAGTCGGTACTTTTTGAGGAGACTGAAGGAGCCTGAGGTTCCTCTGTTCTATTTTCTACAGTCATCTTTTTCGGATTCAATTCTTTATTTTCTACAGCAGCAGTATGGTGCTTCTTCTTCTTGTCAAGTGCTTTCCTTTTCTTCTTTCTCTCCATAGCGGACTCTTCTTTTGGAACAGACGGCCCTGCAGCATCTCCCTGTCCTCCTTTTTCGGGTTTCTTCCTATCTTCTTTAGTTTTCTTCTTTTTTGCCTTATTCGCATCCACGTCTTCAGCACCAACTACTTTAACCACATCTTCGGAGCTTCTTTTTTTGGACATTGTAATGGAACTAGTCGAACTGAATATTTCTGTAAATTTGTGACAGTTATTTTCGTAAGAGATTTGACTATGATAACGAAAGCTTAGAATGCATCAGTGTATTAATAACTACACCAGTTCAAGTACATGGAGCACAGAAAACACACATCACATAAAACTAATATTCCCCTAAACCCATAACTAAATAGGAACAAATGAATCAATTTTCTCCATAAATTTAAACTTTGTTGATAAAATAGAACTCAAAAACTAATCAAATGATTCTTCAGAAGCTCTTTCCTTAGTTCTTTTTAGAAGAAAAAAAAAGTGCAGTGCTGCGTGAAAAAATCATACCTGAGGTGCCGTACTATGACATTTTCAACCTCAATGCAACACCTCGAGAAACAAGTTCAAAGCTTTAAAAAGAAAAGATTTTACGCATTCAAAAGCAAAAAGACTCTATTTGTAGGGCTCCGAAGAGAGATTGAGGAACAGCAGTAACCAAACAAACAACCTGAAAGCTAAATTGAAAATCTGAAACAATTGCTCACCTTTCGCCGAGAGATGTAAAGACGGCGGGCGGGATTGAGAGTGAGATTCCGATGGATGTTCAGAGATGGAAGAACAGAACAAAACAGGAGGGAATGGATGGAAGAGGCGGGGGAGTTAGGGCTTTTCGGCAATCATCCGCATGGTAAGGGTTTAAGGGTTTAATAATATAGAATAGAACCACTTAATCTGTAGCCGGTTCGAACCGGTCTAACTTCGTAAACTAATAGTAGGTCCCAAACCTTTTGACTAATAACAAATCGGTCCTATTAGGGGAAATATATGTATGTACCGAAATAGACAGAAGAAGTCTTTCGTGTCTCGTAAGCCGTAAGAGCATCCACAATGCACCAAAAAATTGAAGGACAACTCCTCCATGTGGCAAGTTGTCTTGTCTCTTTGCATTGGAGAATACCTATTTTTTTTGTCCAATCCCTCCAAGGAGTCCACCACTCTCTCACATCCCATAATTAATAATTCAACATTTTATTTTATTTTCATCACTTTTTATTATTATTTTTTTTATTTAATACATTAGATTACCGTTGGATATAGGTGAGATTCTTATATTTTTAATTAACTCTACTGTAGAATTAGGTGTGGATATGAATGTTGGCAGGTTTTTGTTTCTTTTGACCGTTGCAACATTTCATATATATATATGTAAGTTCATCCATTCAATCCCCAAAGTTCTTCTTCATCCTTATCAACCACAAATTCTTCTTAGTCTAAATATGAATCATCATCAATTCAATCTAGATAATTTCTCCATTTGCTTTCAAAATCCCAGCCAGCAAACTGCAAATGGCAATAATTCTCAATCTTCAAATTTTCAAAATCAAGTTTCGTATTTTCCACCACCACATTTTTCCACTTCATCTCCCTACATTCCAATTCCACCATCAGCATATGTGGGAACACCACCAATTTCTCAGTTTCAAAACCAATCTGGAGGTCCCAGTGCTAGTTTTGGAGGGTCACCTACACCACAAGCACCAGCATCATTGTCTCCAAACTCTGCATTTTCATATGAGTATGAAAGTATAGGTGAAACCACTGCATATGAGTGTTTGTCTAAATTTGCTGAAGATGTAATTATGGTGTTCGGTGATGAATATTTGCGAAAGCCAAACTCAAACGATGTCCGTCGTCTGCTACAAATTGGCCAAGAATGTGGATTTCCTGGTATGATGGGTAGTATCGATTGCATGCACTGGGAGTGGAAAAATTGTCCAACTGCTTGGAAAGGTATGTTCAAAAGTGGCTACAAAGGACCTCCATCTATAATACTCGAAGTCGTGGCTTCGCCTGACCTCTGGATATGGCATGCATTTTTCGGTGTCGCGGGATCGAACAATGATATCAATGTGCTAGATCGTTCACCGGTGTTCGACGAAATTTTAGAAGGTCGTGCTCCAGAATTAAGTTATACAGTAAATGGTAAGAATTATACTATGGGTTATTATTTAGCATATGGTATATATCCTGAATATGCAACATTTGTAAAAACAATCTCTCGACCACAACAAGAGAAGCGACAATTGTTTGCAAAGTATCAAGAAGGGCGACGTAAAGATGTTGAACGCGCATTTGGAGTTCTGCAAGCTCGCTTCGCAATTGTACGTGGTCCAGCACGAGCTTGGCAATTGACTAAACTTGGGAATATAATGAAGGCATGCATCATATTACATAATATGATTGTTGAGGATGAAAGAGCCTCATATACTGGAAATTTCGGAGATCAAACAATTTATGATGACGTTGACAATGGTATACCACCTCCGGTACTAGGGGAAGAACCGTTAGAAGCTTACGAGAGGTATATTCGGAAAAATATACAAGTTCGTGATAAAAATGTCCATCGAGAGCTACAAGCAAATTTAGTGGAGCATATTTGGTTGTTCAATAATTCGCGTGCACATCCAAATTAGACTAAATTTATATTTGATGATGTCTTGTGTTAATTGAATATGAATGAAATGAAATTCAAAAGACATACTCTTTGAAATGGTTTGGCAATATATATATACTTTTGTGTTTATATATGTATAAACTAAACATGTGCATGTGAATATGATGATATAATAAAAGAAAAAAAATGTTAATTTTATTAATATACAAAAAAAACGTGTAGGGCCAAGTTGGGATTGAAAATGGTAGACACCATTGGAGTAGTAGTAGACAACCCCAAGACACTTAGTATTTTAATAATATATTGATTAGGCGGCGCTGACGTGGCACAAATAGGAAAAGGAGTTGGGGTTGTGCATTGTGGATGCTCTAACTCTCGTTATTTTGTGTAATTAATTTTATAATTTTTTTCTAAAAAATTAATTGGATTATTCAATTCTAAATTTAAAATATTAAATCTAAAATATACGTGTTAATATTACAAAGTAAAACACAATCTGGATATTCTGGATATGAATAGTGAGACTAATAATCTGATTGGATATTGGATTAATTATTAAATTACTAGCTGACTTTTTCTTTTATCAGATAAAACAAATTGCTATGCTCATCATATATTGTGCCTAATCTGGACAATATTATATTGTGCCTAATTTGGACAATATTGGACACATCGACTTGCACGTATTAAAGAAAACGAACTCCATCATTTTAAGTCAATTTTTCTGTTTTGTTTAATCGCGTGCAAACCACATAATCTATTCTTTTCCAATTAAATTGAGTATTTCATAGCTAGTTAATCACGAGTAAAACTTGAGTTATTTGTCCAAAACGAAACCTCACCTAACGATCCCAAAAATCAGCTAG
This sequence comes from Clarkia xantiana subsp. parviflora, assembly GCA_036873135.1. Lineage (NCBI taxonomy): Eukaryota > Viridiplantae > Streptophyta > Magnoliopsida > Myrtales > Onagraceae > Clarkia > Clarkia xantiana. The sequence goes on from JAPTYO010000014.1 coordinate 4,762,768, forward strand.
CAATTTGGTAATAACCTAGTATGCTTTGAAAACATGACAAAATTTGAATGAAACGTTTCCATTGTTATTTAAAAAAAATGTCAATTAGACTAATAAACAGAAGAAGCTGCTCAAACTCAATGAATTTCAGTTCTTTATTTCTTTCCAGAATGTACAAGTAAAACCTCTAACGAAAGGGGTGTATCACACTAAGGTACACTTTCTCTGTTTTACAAGTACATCAAAAATTTGAAGGGGACAAAAGAGTATCTATACACATTGGAACACTATCTGATCATTATTTTTAAGGCAAATTTGATCAAATACAGTCCTAATCTCTCCTGACATCTAAAAACGAGGAGAAATATATTATGAGCATCCAAGACCTTATGGAAATACATTCACCATATCTGAGTACATCTCGCTAATACAGCGATTTTTCCTGCAACACGTAAATGACGAAGAGCGTTATAATAATCAAATCTAGTCATATTTCAAAACGCAGAACCACGAAGATTAATTATTGTATAGTTACCTCATCATATCCTCAAATACCCGCCTCGTTCGTGAGCCGGAGTCCTCCTGTGGAACGATCTCCTGTTGAGCGTCCAAGTTTTCTGAACAAGCCACTTCCTTCTCCATGCAGCCAACCGGGTGTACACTATGAGGAATATAAAGCACAGCAGCACAAGCACCAGTGTTGCAACACATATCAACAGCACATTTCTGAACCCGTCTTTCAACGCCGGGTTTTTCTGCATCGTCCATGGAACTCCTCCCACATTCATTCCAAAAACTGTGTAATATGCAAACCAACCAGTCTTGTATCAAACTCTGAGACACCAAACTTGCTAGTTGGTATAATTTTGTTTTCAATTGTTTCAGTGAAGTGATTCTTCATCAAAATAACACATTTTATCTCAGGGCAGCAAGAATTTAGAGACTAGGCAAACTGACAAAATGTGAACTTTTTTAGGGGGCAGATGAAAGGAAAGAAGTTTACCTCCTGTGATGATGGATAAGGGCAGGAATATTATTGAAAGGAAAGAGAGATAATATAGCTTCCGATTAATCTGCTCGGCCTGCCAGCTGTCGAGACCAGCCTGGATTGCTGTGACGCGATTCGCTATGAAACCCACATTCTCCTTCAGTCTTCTGAGCCGTCCTATCAATTCCTCTAAAGCGTTTACATCTTCACTAGCAAACCAGTTCTTTGAAGAACATTTTTCTTTAACTCGCGGGAAAACTTGTTCACCGTGTGAAATAACCTGATTATCATCGTAAAACCTGAATTTATAATCTAGATTACACTATAACACATATTGCCTTATTAGAACGAGAAGACCTTGGTTTGAACATGAAAACATTGCCATGTCTAGATGACTCTTTTAGTATTTGGTTCAGGATGCAACTGAGTACATAGTTTACTTGAAATTAAGCTAAGAAAATATGAAATTATATATATATTTAAAGTTCACAGCAGGAGGATACCTGCAAGAGGCGCTGCAGATTAAGATGCATTTTAGGAAATCGCCTATCATCTAGCATCTGTTTCTTCAAAGCAAAACCACCTGTATTAGTGATATATTTGCTGTTAATTATGGAGAAAAGCACCAACTGAAAGTAACGGCAAGTTGCCTGCTTTCCTCGTGCTTTTGTAAGTAATTCTGCAAGACTTTACACACAAGATTGCGATAAATTTTTGCAACTCGAGCAAGGAAAGCATATAGTCCACTTTCAGAACTACTGCACAAATTAACCAAATGCTGTTCTCTAATCCTGAACAGTGCATAACTACTTCATTTATCAGGAGTTCATGAATTGCATATATAATTTTCTGGTTCAAATTCATGCACTTCAAAGTTCAATGCTTCATATAGTTGAGCAGATTAATGAGTAAAAATATTGTGCACATTAACAGGAGAACCGTAAATTGCCACACCACAAAGAAGTGCGGGAGTGATTTATATTTACCTTTATCCATCTCAAGCTCCACTCCATCAATCTCTATCTCCAGCTTGGTCAAGATATCCTGGACTTGATCCACATGTGTATCAATAATATGAACCACAAGATTGGAAACTGATTTAGGAACAGGATTATCAGCCTCCTCCGAATGGTTCATCGTCAGGAGGAACTCAAGAACATGTTCCTTAATAACAATACCACCTCCCTCATTTCGCTCACTGTTAGCATAGGTCGGAGTCTCCACACTCGGGATCTCAGAAAGAAGAGATTCACCCATCTGAGAAAATCCCAGTCGAGGCACTCTTCCCAGAGAGACAGTTATAACCGAATTTTCAGTAACTCTTGCAGCTATTCGGAGGGTAAAATTGCTTGAAGGTGGACCTGGGGAGTTAACTCGGAAAACTAGAGCCCCATCAACGTGCCCACAAAAGGGTCCGTTGCTGACTAGTGAGAGTATATCTTGGAGCTTTAATGGAGGGCAAAGGGAATCAATGAGGTACTGAGCAGATTGAGATAATCTTTGATTTCCCTTCGGTAGTTCAACATGGTACCAACAGAATTCTTTGCCTCTTCCTTCTGAAAGGTCCCATTCCTTATTGAAAAATCTACCCTCTCCATCGAATATGTAGGCTTTTTGTCTAACAGCACCAGGAAACCGGGTTCTGAAGAAGCGGGTTTCACGCAGAGGAGTATCTCCAGATGCATCTCTTTCAAGTTCGTCTATGTCACTATCTCCAATAGGCTCCACCCGAGCTAGGTCCATGACTATTCGGCACTATATTCACAGAGCCAATCAAAATTATCTGCAAATGAACAGACATTCAATTTCATCAAGATTCACAACGTAATTTGAATATACCCTTTTCGCCTTTTCGAAAATATAAAACCCTCAGAGAGGTAAGTAATAGCAATTTCCAAAAGGAAGAGATTTCGATCAAGTATGGAAATCGTATCAATATATTACATGGTAAGCCAGGAAAGGGTAAAGTCTGGCTCTGGGCATTAAGATGAACAATTGACTTGCAAAAATAGAACTAAAGCAGAATCACACGTATTCTAATAGAAGAGCAAAGAAGAATGCATGTGATGTAAGGAATGAGAAGCATCAAAAACTTAACGAGGAAAACGGAAGTTCAAAATTGCAGCTAAGCGAATCTACCGATCTAAACTCCATCAACTAGGAAACAATATTAACCCTTCAACTGAATCAATCTATTCAACCCAGGGCTCAATCCGAAATCACCAGAAACTACAAGATAGAAGAGCAATTTGAAGATAACTGCAGTTGAAAGATGACAAATCCGGATCTGAAACACTAACCAATTACTTTAAGTAAGACCCACTCGAGACCTCGACCGACGCCGTGGTTAAGGCCGGTGAGGATGAGCAAACAAGAGAATACGATCCGAAGTTGTTGCCGGAGGGAAAGAGAAGTGGTCGCAGACTCGCAGCTGATTAACAGAGACAATCTCAGGTCAGAGACTCGGAAGTTTCCGGGTAGTATCACCAGGAAATTCCTTCTCACTATTTAAAATCTTGGAAACGTTACATTAGTCAACTTAATTAGTTTCTGCATCTTCAATCTTGGAGATGTTTGGCAAATATGATCTGAAGATGAAACCTTCAAGACGTATGTTATTTAAATTCATTGTTTATAGTTTATTGGAATGTTTTTCAACAATTAATAAGCCGAACTTATGTTGTATTTGACGTTTAGATAGTGAGTTTACAGTTTGAGTTAGTTTCATTTGGTCAATAGTCTAATAGGCTGAAAAATACCAAGCTCAAAAGAGCAAGTTTTGAGACAGGTTCAAAGATGAAAATCCAGGCTCGAAAGAACTCGAGCTCTACTCATTTAACCAGAATCAAATACAAACAATCTAATACATGGGTTGACTCGTTTACATCTTAAATAGTCACTACTCTCCCTTGAAATTTAATATTCAGAATTTCTTTTAGGGGGCGTTCAGATGGGTGTGATGAGAGCAAAGTAATGTACCTAATGCAGTATTTGATTATGTTTTAATATAGAGTGTGATATGAGATTACATGTTCAATATGCTCTTCAACGTGCATTGTAATGTGAGTATAGTATTATATTAATTTATATGAGAATATACTATATTTTAATTATAATAAGAGTTAATTGTATATTTATTTTTAGAACAACTATCTTACTTCTTAAACTTTATATGTTGTGTTTAATACATATATCTATTCATGAACTATAAAAATCAAATATTAAAACTTAATCCTTATAGCTATTGAAATTCTATTAATTGAAATACTTTATATAGTTTTGTAAGATAATCTTCTAGAAATGCTAATGTCTTAACTCATTTTGTACGAATATCATATGCATAATCTTTTCTTATAATAATGGACATGTAACAGATAAATAATAATAATAAACTATTAATATCATGCAAATTTATCTATTTAATAAATAATAACAAAATAATAAACACTATCTATTGTTAGATGTAATCTCACATAACATTCATTTTTCGATGTAATCTCATAATACAGTGAATAAAATCTGTGTATAATTTCAGATTATATTAAACTTCACATTATAATGCACATTATATTGTTTCGTTCGCTAAACGACATAATGTGGATGTAAGAGCATCCACAATGGTTTTACATAAATTGTATTCTTTAAAGTTGCCACGTAGACATTTATGTACACTTTAAGTAATACGTAAATTTAAGACACACGTAAAAAATATTTTCTCTCCAATCGTATTACTTAAACATATTCCTTAAATATATTTTATTATTAAATTTTCCAACAATCACCAATAAAATATTAGCATTAATTATAAAATGAATTAATTTATAATAAAAAAATTGGTTACGTAATACATAGTGCATTACTTAAATTTAAAGAATGCATTATGTAAAAACATAAATTTACGTGTGGGTCCCATCTTTAAGGAATGCTATGTAAAACCACTGTAGATAGTTTTTGTTGCTTTACTTAAATAAACATGTAGGACCCACGTTTACGTAATCTTTACGTAATACCATTGTGGATGCTCTAACATGAATATAACGTAGATTAAATCCTAATTATTAGTTGGTCTTGTCCAATATGTGTAACGTTAGCTGAGATGGTTCGATTGATTTTGCAGGGTGAATCTTTCTGAATCCAATAGTTGGTTTTTTATTTGTCATTGGTATAGTACTGTTGTGAATTGTGATTCATTAAGTTGATAAATAAATGTCATTATTTGTATCGTTTTAGTTGCAAGGAAGAAGGGGTAAGTAGAGGATAATCAGGAGGGATGACTGGGACATATGTTTGACCGAATGTGGCTTTTAGTACTGCATGTTTAGTTTTGTATACTTTTGGTACCAAACGTTTGAAAAAATGTGGCTTTTGGTACATCCGTTGGTTGACCGTTAAATTTGGCCGTTAAATGACATGTGCAAGTCACGTGATCGACTCTAAACTTTTAATTTTGTTCAATTTAGTCCCTCAAATATATTCATTACTTTTATTTTGTTTAATTTAGTCATAAAGCTTCAAAATCGAACCCAATAGGGACCTATCTCCAATTGGGTAAATTTGACCCAAATGAGGCTATGTCAATTGAATTCGATTGGTTTAATTGGGTCCGATTTTGAAGTGTTGTGACTAAGTTAAACAAAATAAAAGTTAGGAATATATTTGAGGGACTAAATTGAACAAAATTAAAGTTTAGAGTCGATCACGTGACTTGCACATGTCATTTAACGGCCAACTAACGGATGTACCAAAAGCCACATTTTTTCAAACGTTTGGTACCAAAAGTATACAAAACTAAACATCTAGTACTAAAAGTCACATTTGGTCAAACATGTGGTATCAAAAGTACCTTTAACCCTTCATTTAATTTTTTTTTTCTCGAAGATTTAACATATTTTAAAAAAAAAAATTATATAAAAATACTAATGGTAATCGTCTAATTATCCCGCTACGAAATATTTGGATTTTTCCATTTATGTTTAGAGTTTTTTTCCAATCAGATTTAGTGAGAAACTAGTGTATGTACTAACGCCGTTAATATAGACCATCATCAGTCTAGTTTAGTTTAGAGGTCGGTCATTTAAGCCAAGATCTACTCACCTCCTATTGTGTCTGACAGAGAATATATGTTATATAAAACCTGATATTTTAATAAAATTACCGTGAAGTAACTTACTAAGAAATTTCCAATTGAAGTTCAGAGTCAAATCACATTAAAGTAACGCGCGTAATCAAAAGAACACCACTATATATGGTAATTATTAATTTTATTTAAAAAAATATATTAACTTAGAACTTTTTTTCATGACCAAGTCCAAGTCAACGTGGTCCCTATCAATTAATGAAATTTTGTTATGGACAAAGAGAGTCCCGCCAACCTCTGTATGTTGTCTTGGTTAGAGATAGCCTTGCGTAATTGTGGCGTAATCGACTAGTTTTCTTTTCTACTAGAAACTAATCCAGTTTTGATAGATGTTTATGTGGAACTTAACTAGAATTTACATGCCATGTTCAAATCTAATCTAATGTAAAAACTGAGCTTGGTCAAAATTTTCTAATTACAGAAGGTTTTTTTAAATGAGTTATTGCCATAAATTACCATTTCATTTATTCAAATGAGTCCTTAAGGTTCTTTTAATTGTTTCAACTTTATCTAATTTTCTTAATTTGACCCTCCAACTTTTGGATAATATATATGAACCAAAATTATTACTCATTTTGAACTATTCACAACTTTGATTTCTTTAATTGAGCTACTATCATAAATTTTCAATATAGTCCTCAAATTTCAATATTTTTTCATCTTTATGTGATATTGCATTTGGTCCTCCTACTTTAATATATATATATATATATTATAGCCTATAGGCTACAACGTTCATGCTTCAATTCAGCTTAAGTTTCTCTATTTTGGCCAATCAGCTAATTAACTGTTTAAATTTAGTTTAACTGTATAATTAACTATATTAACATTACGAATCCACCATAATTTTTTCGATTCACTAATTAACTACCTAAATAAAATTTTGAATTTATCCACGTAAGCATTCAATTTTTGAAGACATTAGGCCCTCGTCCGACCTCCACAACAACAACTCAATGTAATCAATGTCTTTCATAAAAACCCCACTATCATGATTTTTTTTAATGATCATGAATTCTTTTAATTGGTGTAAGATTTTGTGGGAAGTGTAGAGGCGGTTCAAATTCTTGAAGGAATTCCAAACCTTATATATAACTAAAGAGAAATTATTCAATGGAACCGTGTCAACACGTTTAATACGTTTAATATGTGGTGACCATTTGACTAATAAATTATTAACACATAGTAGAAAAAGAGTGCTACTTTGACACATGTTATAACATCACTGACTAGAGGGTCACCACATATTAAACACATGCATTGAATAATTTCTGCATAACTAAGTATGTCATTCTGCAATTTGAATTGACATCACCATGTTCTTTCAATACCTAACGAGGAAGCCCCTAATTTCGTTTCAAATTCAAACAGTCACATTACAGATGTTCCAAGGGAAAAATCTTCATGTATGATGGAACAAGCTTGGTGGGACTCCGATCCTGGTGGCCTTGTGTCGAGTCGTGTTCATTTTGCTCTTCGTGTTACCTTTCTTCGATTTGCTCCAAGTTTACATGCACAAGAGGTAAGCCGGGGGTGTCCAGCGAAGCCTCTCCGATGCCTAAATGAGAGTTCGGTTTCTAGAGAGAGAAAACAAAGCTCAAGTATATATTCAAATGGGTTAAAGGTACTTTTGGTGCCATATGTTTGACATGTGTAGGTTTTTGGTGCCATATGTTTCATTTTGTAGGTTTTTGGTGCCATATGTTTGAGAGGTTGTATGTTTTTGGTATTTCCGTTAGTCAATAGTTAGTTTGACCGTTAAATACTTTTATTTTATTCAATTTAGTCCTCAAATTTATACTTCTAAAATTTAATATTTACAATTTAGTCCATATTGTTTGCTCAAGTCACCGTTCAAGGCCGCCGACACCACCCACCGCCGCCGACCGCCACCAAACGGGCCGGCCACCACCCCACGGCACCGGCCACCACCGCTTGGGGCCGAAAACCACCCCAATTGGTGGTGGCCGGCCCCAATTGGTGGTGGCCACCTCAATTGGGGCCGGCCACCACCAATCGGTGGTGGCTACAGCCCCAATCGGGGACGGCCACCACCAGTGGTGGTGGCTACGGCCCCAATCGGGGCCGGCCACCACCAGTGGTGGTGGTTACAGCCCCAATCGGGGCCGGCCACCACCAATTGGTGGTGGGTACAGCCCCAATCGGGGCCGGCCACCACCAATTGGTGGTGGGTACAGCCCCAATCGGGGCCGGCCACCACCAATTGGGGCCGCCGGTCCCGATTGGGGCCACAGAGGGCTCCAATCGGGGCCGACGGCCCCAATTGGCGGTGGCCGGCCCCGATTGGGGCTGTAGCCACCGCCACTGGTGGTGGCCGGCCCCAATTGGGGCTGTAGCCACCGCCACTGGTGGTGGCCGGCCCCAATTGGGGCTGTAGCCACCGCCACTGGTGGTGGCCGGCCCCGATTGGGGCTGTAGCCACCACCAATTGGTGGTGGCCGGCCCCAATTGAGGTGGCCACCACCAATTGGGGCCGGCCACCACCAATTGGGGTGGTTTTCGGCCCCAAGCGGTGGTGGCCGGTGCCGTGGGGTGGTGGCCGGCCCGTTTGGTGGCGGTCGGCGGCCTTGGAGGTGGTGGGTGGTGGTCGGCGGCCTTGAACGGTGACTTGAGCAAACAATATGGACTAAATTGTAAATATTAAATTTTAGAAGTATAAATTTGAGGACTAAATTGAATAAAATAAAAGTATTTAACGGTCAAACTAACTATTGACTAACGGAAATACCAAAAACATACAACCTCTCAAACATATGGCACCAAAAACCTACAAAATGAAACATATGGCACCAAAAACCTACATAGGTCAAACATGTGGCACCAAAAGTACCTTTAACCCTATTCAAATCAGAGATCAAGTTGCAAATGAAGGACACCTAACCCTATTTATAGGGATTAGGATTTTGGCATAGGAGGGGCCCACATTTACTGGTGGGACATGTGTAAAAAATGGTAGTATCGTAAATAGGAGTGACCCGGGTGTCAGTTACCCAAGATTCAGGAGCCGGACGCGTTGGCCCAGTGACACCGGACCGGATCGATGTTGATGACACAGGAACGGTTCGATGTTGATGACACCGGACTAGTCCGGTCCGGATTAGTTCACTGTATTCGACACCGAACTAGTCCGGTCGGGAGGACTAGCGCGTGATAAATAAAGTCATTGGCCACTTACCATGTTCGGGGTCGACGGTGTGACCAAGTCAAGCCTTAATGAGGTCCTGTCGGGTGTATATCCATCATTTGCCCCCGAGTCAAGCATTGGTTTTACCTTTACTTGACTCTATTTATTAGGACTTACACCCGATTGTATCTCGGCTATGTCTTACCTCTTTTCATAAGTCTGTCATTGTTGATGTCGATGTCCAACGGTCGTTCCTTCCGCGCTAGGAAGTTGTTCGACCTATGTCGTTGTTAAACTCATAGATAGAATTCACACATTTATGGGATTAGCATATAATGTCATGGATGTAATCATTGATATGGATCATACGTGCTTGTAATGGATCCTAAGTAACAATACAAGTAAATGCGAGCATGTCATCATGAGTATGTGTATATGTACGTAACATGGCATATATGAATAATCATTGTATGTCATGATGTGCGTGTGTATATGTAATGGTCATTAAAAATTTCTAAGTGCTTGTCAACGGTGGCCTTGACGTATATGGATGCAATCATGCATAGTGATGAAAGAATTTCTAAGTGTTTTGACAACACTAGTTTTAGTGCATACGGATGCATACATGGTAATCACTGAAAAATACTAAGTGTTAGGCAACAGTAGTAGTGATGTATATGAGTGTGATCGTGGCAATGAGTGAAAAAATTTATTAGTGCTATGGAATATCAATGATGTGTAGTGGTGCATATGTATGTAATCACCTGTATATGCCTTAGTGAAAAAATTACCAACACTATAATTAATGGCAATGGTGTAAATACTGAGGGCTTTTCTAATAGTCCTTAGATCTTAGATTTTAGAATAAAAGGTGGAGATTATATCTCCTTAAAAACCCTAAGAAACATCTTTATATAAATGGCTATAGTTTTCACCATCACCGTAGCCACCATTGCCTCAACCTTTAAAAATTCACTATTCTACCTTGCTTGGTCACCAATAAATCACCTTAGGTCGGTTTAGGAACCCGGTTTGATTGTGGTCCGGTCTTGGTTCGGTGAGGGAATCCGAAGTTTGAACCGAATCGAGCTAAGCGGTACGGTCCATTCACGGCAGTTCCCGGCGGGAATCCAAGCTCGCGGTGGTCGATTTGGGATTTTCCGGCGGCCAGCTCTCCTGCGGAGGTCGGCGACGGTGTGGCGGGGTCGTGGGTGGATGACCTTAATTTGCGGCCCGCAACGGTGATTCCAGCTCGCGAAGGCGGTGGTGCCCGACATTTGCTTTGGGCTAGGCGGCGGTCCGGGTGGTCAACATCGAAGACGACCGCGACCAGACGAGGACAACGGCGTTTCCGGCGGCCTTGCTTTTGGTCAGCGGAGGCGACGAAGGCGTGGTGGTCCTGGGCGACTGAATTAATTCTGGCGGCTTTCCCCGGTTTTACTGAACCGGTTGTATTTGGACCGATCTGGTTCAATTCAGTTCAATTAAGTCGGTTCCGTGCTTGGTTCCGACTTTTGATGGTCAACTCTTTTTCTTTTTGCGTCCTATTTTTAATTATAGTCTAGGCAAACACTTGCAATATATTATTATGTAAAAATAATTAAATAATTGTATGTGTAATCAGGAATGGGTTACACTTACTCAACTGAATGTGACTCATAAATTTTTATGAAATTATATAAGTCAGCTGGTAATAGTGTATGTCTTTTATATTATAAAGTGTATGAGATTGATTCCAACATCTTTCAGATTATTTTTCATTGTATGACGAAATATTAACAATAAGATTTTAAATTTATTTATAGTTTTATTTTTCCAAACTCAATTTTTTTTCTTTATAAAAAGGGTATTTAATCTGCAGTTATATTACATTTACCGATCAATATAGAAAATTGGCCAATAAAAAGTATTTGTCGATCAAATTATATTTTATGGGTGAAACATATAAATCCTAAAAACTTGTTAGATTGATAATTTGTTTGTTTGATATTTTCCGTATTTAGATATTTAATATCTATCTATCTATCTATATATTATATAAGGGAGGAGGAAAGAGAGTAGAATATTCTCATGCTGCCATGTCATCATTTTTACCATTCTCCTTGCTGCCACGTGTCTTCTCTAAAAGAATAAATGAAACTCTATAAGGCTTCCACATAAGCCTCTTCCTCCAATCAACTTGCTCCACATCGACATTAAAACTCAACAAAACCTATATAATTGTTAGAAAAAAAACACGTATATAATTGCAATATAAAATCAAACAAACATTATGGTAATTATAATTTAATGTATTTTTTAAAAAATGCAATGACAAAGTGGTAAGCAATATTCGTTTTTTCTAAATCGGTTAGTTGGACCGTTCGAATAGGAGTCGACACTTTTGTCAGTTTGATGTCTAAATTCGATTCTAACAAACTTTTTAAATGCATATTGTAATAACACTACGAGAGTGCAATTTCGTTAAAATTAAATAAAATGATTGCCAAAATAAAAAAAATTAAAATTTAACAGTCTTGAAATTTAGATTTTACGAATGTGGTGCTTAACCGTAATTCTTGAAAATTCATAATCATTAATTATATATATTTAATTTAACAAAAGTTGTAGATATTTTTTATTCTAAAATAAACATTTTAAAAATATCTTATACTTTTCTTACTTTATTTTGTTTACGCGTGAAATTATCTTCCTTTAGTTGTACGTTATATTATATATTTTCATTTAAAAAAAATATATTATTAAATGTCCCGCGCGTAGCGCGGATCAGCACCTAGTTAATTAATCTGTCAACATGAAATATATAATAAATTAATCACTATAATTTCATTAAAGCATATATTATTATTTATACATACGAATTCATTATGCGCGAAGCAATGAGACAACACCATAAATATCTATCATTGATTAATTAATCACTATTATTATATAAAATATTATCTAAATTACGTACCAACAGCTAATAGCTAATAAACCACCACAAGCGCCACGCGGTGACAACATTATAACTAGGGATGGCAACGGGGCGGGTTTTCGCAGCTCCGGACCCGCCCCGGGTAGGCCTGGCTGACCCGGACCCAGGCAATTGTACCTCCCGGGGCGGGTCAAAAATCCCGCGGGTCGACCCGCGGGGCCTCGACCTGTCGTGTGAACAATTTTTTTTTTTTTTTTTTTTTTTTTTTTTTTTTTCACTTCTCAATATTAAATACAATTTTTTTTTGCCAAATATTACATTATATATAAATTCAAACCATAAATCTAACACCAATAAAATACAAACAATAAACACATCAAATTTATCACAAAATACAAATACAAATTCAAATCCAAACACCAAATCCAAATTAACAAATCCTAATAATCTAAATATACATCTATTTATAATTTGGTCCATGTTATTTATATAACTATATTGTTTAGTAAATGTTACATCATATTAACATAATATATATATATATATATATATATATATATATATATATTAGGAACTTCGGGGCGGGTCGGCGGGGCCCGCGCCCCTAGACCCGGACCCGCACCGTGGCCCGTGGGTCAAAACCGGGTCGGGGGCCACGGGTCGGCGGGGCCCCGCGACCCGTTGCCATCCCTAAGTATAACACTCTTTTTTTTTTTTAATTACAAAAAGCCAAGCCACCCATAAATCACCATTTTCTTTTGTTCATAATTGAGTCCTTAAGTTTTTTAATTGTTTGACCTTTATATGATTTTGCTAATCTGGCCCTCCAACTTTTGAATATTATATATAATCAAAATCATTACTCATTATCAACTATTCACAACTTTAATTTCTTTAATTGAGTTACTATCATAAATTTTCAATATCGACCTCAATAATTATTATTATTTCATATTTCTCCAATTTCGGGGCGATGTTGATTTGTCGGACCTATGACTCTAAACCGGGACCCGTCCTATATCTCGCAGGATGCGGGTTCGCGGGGCGCCGTGACCGATGACACCCCTAATCCTAGTTGAAAAATTAATGAGGGACCAAAGGAACTTCTTATATAAATTAGAAGAGTCAAAGAGCCATACATACTAAAGATAGATGGGACTAAAATGATATTATTCATCTTATAAATAGAAGTGAATTGTCTGCTAATCCCACACAACTACTCTCACACAGTCTGTACGAATGGGCTCGGAGATGGACACTCCAAACACCACCACCACCCCTAAGGTCTCCGACCCGGAGAAGCCCGTCGACGCCGTGGAGGACAACTCTCCGATCGAAGAGGTCCGACTGACCGTTCTCACCTCTGACGATCCGTCACTGCCGGTATGGACATTCCGGATGTGGTTCCTCGGCCTTCTCTCCTGCTGCCTCCTGTCCTTTCTCAACCAGTTCTTCGCATACCGCTCGGAGCCTCTAATCATCACGCAGATCACCGTCCAGGTGGCGACGCTTCCACTCGGGCGGTTCATGGCGGCGGTGCTGCCGAAGTCGAAGTTCCGGATCCTAGGGGCCGGGAATCGATCCTTCTCGCTCAATCCAGGGCCGTTCAACATGAAGGAGCACGTCCTAATCTCAATCTTCGCTAATGCCGGAAGCGCCTTCGGATCCGGAACTCCGTACGCCGTCGGAATTGTGAACATCATCAAAGCCTTCTATGGCCGGAACATCTCTTTCTTTGCCAGCTGGGTGCTGATTATCACTACTCAGGTAATTTCAGTTTAACTGCTGAAACCTGAGCTCAATCGACACGGAATCTGATCGGATAAGCTTCGTGATGTTTCTAAATTGAACTGACTTTCTTGATTTGGACAGAAATTTCGTGAATGAATCTAAAAATTGATGTGAAATTTGCAGGTATTAGGATATGGATGGGCAGGGCTTCTCCGGAAGTACGTGGTGGAGCCAGCGCATATGTGGTGGCCGAGCACCCTTGTTCAGGTCTCCTTATTCAGGTACGTAGATTCAGTTCATGAATTCTGTATGATATATACTCATTTACGTATCCACAGTTTCCCTTTTATGTGGACCATACTCTTTTAGTTTGGGTGAGTTTTCTCTGTAACTAACAGTATACACTACTCAAGATCTTCACCGAGGCATAAATAGCTAGTTCAGATTAACCCTTGTTTAGTAATAATAATATTAATTAATCAGTTATCCAAAATCTCTAAAGTGTAAATGTATTTTGGAATCTACTCTAGATTAGTGGAGTTAAGGAGTGAATCTGGTTCTAGAGGCATTAGTAAGTGTTTTAACATTAATATATATCAAATTATAGAAACAATCTTATACATAAAAAAGTTTCTCACCTAACTAATAATTTTTTTGAGATATTTGTTTGACATTTTTGTCATGGCTAGGCCAGCAAATATTTTAATTAACCACTATTTGATCCAAAAAAATATCCTATTTTTAGACTTTTAACAAGTCTCTTAAAATTACCCTACGAATTCCATTCCGTATTTCCGTGTTTATATTTGATTATTATTATTATTTACAACTATTCCTTGTTTATACTTTATAGGTTTCTTTTTAGCCTCGCTCTCAATTACTAGAGGCAAATTTAGTATGTAACTATATAAATAATTACTGCCTCCATCATTTTACAACCTAATAATAGTAAAAACATAAATCTTTTCATACATCAAAATAAAAGTTTGAATCCAAAATTCCAATATGCTTTCGACCAAAGAAAAAATTCCAATAATTTGCTTTAGAATAAAATTCCAAATCCAAGATTCACCCGCTTTCTTGCGATAATGTGAGTGGGGCTGGCAACCATCATGCAAATGTCACGAAAACGAGATACAAAACAAAATATTCCAACTTGGGACCACCGCCGAATTTATATTGCTGAAATAACTTTAATTCATATTCATAACTCAAATAAAAAAAGTACAAATAAAAAGAAGTCGTTTTTCGTTTGCTGGGTAAAATATACATTTTCATTAAATGAAGGGTCAAACTACATCCTCATCATACAAGTGACAAATGGAATATGGGTTAACAAGGAAATGACACCACCACGGTCTTGTTTGAATAGAAATTGAATCAATTATTACGATTGATGCTTATTTTATTGTTTACTATATTAATATTATGTATGTGTATCATATGCAATATATCATAATATTATAAGCCTTTACTTAGAAAAGGCCGAAGCATGATTTTGACTCCATCTGCTTGGTAATACCGATAATCATTAGCGATATTTTGTCAATGACATTATTTTTCTGGCCGTATCTGTTTTTTGATTAAGCTGGCCGTATCTGAATAAGCTTGCATTTTGTTAGTTAAATTTGCACGTGATAATTGTGGTTTATTAACAGTGGCATCCATACAAGTGCTAGTTATTATTATTAGTTACTAAATTAACAAAATTGATTGAAAAGTTAACCGAGGCCGAAGACCACCACTTATCCCGAGCTTCGCATGTTCTAAAGAAACGGCCGCGTAACGTAACAACGTATTCATACGTAGGAGTCAACTATGTTGAGTCAACCTTAACCCCCAGTTGCCAACTGGGGGCTGCCTTTGAGCCTTATCCTATCCAATCATCGTCCTGTCCACATTCTCAAACCCCATTCTACGGTGGGGCTGAACCTGAACTGAAACGCGAGAACAAATAGATTAATCTAAAGAAAATCACTACTTTTTCATCCATCGGAATCTGGAATCTTTGACTTTTATATTTGCTTAACTTAAACGATTGTATTTTTTAATGATTTTGATGGATTCACATGGTGATTCTGACTTATATATAGGTAGAGATTCTTCTATATTCTGCATTAATGATAGACACCGTCACTTTCAAGATTCTAATTAAATAAGTTTGAAAAATGCACGCAGCTGTCATTTTAGAACTGTAGTTCGTCCACCAGCCTGTCTCCATTGACTTGAAGTAGTGTTATATGTCATATAAAGATGGAATACCACGGATTTCACTCTTCGTTATCTTTGACATATTATTCATATCATACGAGGGCCCAATCATATGCATGCTACACAATCAAATAATTGATACATTTACGTACGTACGTCACATATTCATATACATACCTTATGAATTAATAACAGATAGAAGTTTAGAACTGATGTTAAACCTAAACTAAACCCTTATGCCATAAAATGTGAAATTTACTGTGAAAAGTAATTTAATTTATTTGAAAATGATTTGTATGAGAAAGTTAACAATTTACTGAAATTGGAAAAAAAAAAAAAAATTCACTCTAAATTTCCACATTATGTAGAATTATTCTAAGGTAATCTGATCCAATTTCGTTGATACATGCAGGGCACTGCACGAGAAAGAAGAGCAGAAATTCACAAGAGCCAAGTTCTTCATGATCGTACTTACCTGCAGTTTCTTCTGGTACATTTTCCCAGGTTACCTCTTTACAACGCTCACAAACATATCCTGGATATGTTGGGTATTCTCCAAATCCGTTACTGCCCAACAAATCGGGTCCGGAATGAGAGGACTCGGACTCGGGGCTGTGACACTGGATTGGGCAGCGGTTGCTTCCTTCCTCTTCAGTCCACTCATCTGCCCCTTCTTCGCCATTGTCAACGTCTTCTTCGGATACGCGCTGATAGTGTACATCGCCATGCCGGTAGCATACTGGGGGTTCAATCTTTACAGTGCGGATAAGTTCCCTATTTTCTCCTCCCACTTGTTCACAGGCGCTGGTCAGCACTACAACATATCGAAAATCGTCAACAATAAGTTCGAGCTTGATGTAAATGAGTACCAGAGGGAAGGACCGATCCACCTCAGCATGTTCTTCGCCCTCACTTATGGCTTTGGCTTTGCCACTATTGCTTCTACACTTACCCACGTTGCATTGTTCTACGGAAGGTACATACATGCATAGACACGAACACGATTAAGACGATCTAATTTTTGTGCAATATTCGTGGTTAGGTATCAAAAACACGACACACATGATAACTTGATAAAGTTGTGTTAGAAAGTTTGATTCTTGAGTACGTTTTTTGAACAAGTTTTCTTTAATAACTCCTAAAACTCCAACTAATTATTTAATTTTCAAAGTTTGTCATCTATACATTAAGATTGTGAAATATGATATATGAATTCATAGTTCTTATTATGAAATTTGACAGCCGTAGTTTGATGAGACAAAATTTGATTGAACTGCAGGGAGATTTATGATCGTTATACTGCTTCCTACAAGGAAAAGGAAGATGTCCACACGAGACTGATGAAAACATACCCGGAGATACCTTCATGGTGGTTTCATGTGATGTTGGTTGGGACAATTGGTGCATCACTCTGCCTGTGTATCTTCCTAAAAGACCAAGTTCAGATGCCTTGGTGGGGTCTCATATTTGCTTGTGCACTTGCTTTCATGTTCACCCTTCCCATCAGCATCATCACAGCCACAACAAATCAGGTCTGTATGACTCGAAATATCGATCATCTCAATAACAAACGAATACCCAAAATTAAATCTTTATTCATGTTTATATGTTATGCAGACACCAGGACTGAACATTATCACAGAGTACATCATGGGTATAATATATCCAGGAAGACCCATTGCCAATGTGTGCTTCAAGACTTATGGTTACATCAGCATGGCTCAAGCCGTTTCGTTCCTCAATGATTTCAAGCTTGGACATTACATGAAGATTCCTCCTAGATCCATGTTCCTAGTTCAGGTACCTTTTTCTTTTATTTATTCATTGAAAGGATCAATTAGCAACTTGCTAGCTGAACTTCAGGGTATGAAAAATCTGTTAGTTGTATGTTTTTGGATAGACTGCTAGCTAAACTTATACAAAGTAACAATATGCTAGCTCTCTCTAATTTCCCATTTTTGAAGGAAACTTGCATCTTGTGTCTTGATTTGTTGTTCGTGCAAATTGCTAGCTGGAATTTTGAGAAATTTGCAATTTTGTAACTTAACTTTGTGATATATGTTATTTGCTAGCTAAACTTTGATGACACATGCATGTCTCCGTCATAATGTAATAGTAAAATGCACAGAGCTAGCAAATAACTAGCAAATAACAACTCTAAATAAGTTTAGGTAGCAATTTTTCCATAAAAAAAGTTTGTTTGCAATTTGTACAGACCCCCAAAAGTTTAGCTAGCCAGTAGCCTTTTTGAAATATTGGTCTTGTTCTAAAGCTAACAAATGTGAGGAAACAGTTCATAGGAACAATACTGGCTGGAACCATAAACCTTGTAGTAGCATGGTGGTTACTGACCTCCATCACCAACATCTGCAACGATGACCTCCTCCCAGCAGACAGCCCCTGGACATGCCCTTACGACCGGGTGTTCTTCGACGCATCGATCATCTGGGGTCTAGTGGGACCAAAACGCATCTTCGGTTCAATGGGGAACTACACTGCCATGAACTGGTTCTTCCTAGGAGGCTTTTTGGGACCAATCATTGTGTGGCTTCTCCACAAGGCATTCCCTAAACAAAGCTGGATCCCCCTCATCAACCTCCCCGTGCTTCTCGGAGCAACAGGGATGATGCCACCTGCAACACCGTTGAACTACAATGCGTGGATCCTGGTCGGAACGATTTTCAACTTCTTCGTGTTCAGGTACAGAAAGCAGTGGTGGCAGAGGTACAATTACATTCTCTCTGCAGCTTTGGATGCGGGATTGGCGTTCATGGCGGTGGTGTTGTACTTCACGGTGGGGATCGAGAACAGGACTGTTGATTGGTGGGGGACGCAGGGTGAGCATTGTGATTTGGCTGTGTGTCCGACTGCTAAAGGCATCGTGGTCGATGGTTGTCCAGTTTACTAGTAGTAGTATTCTTCATTCATAGCAATCTCGATTACTTCTAGTGTTGTTTTTCTTTTCTTTTCGGTTATATAGGTATGTCAAAAGCTTTGATCAGCAATTGTGTAGTGAATTTGGCAAAGTATTGATGTTGCATTGTTAGAAAGTCAAGTTACCACGTTTTACTGATAAATTTATATGGTGAAATGCATTTGTAGTACATAGAAAATCCAACACGGTGTTTAAAGAACAAATATTTCAAATTTACTAAAGTCCAACTAGGTGTTTAACTCTATCATTATGCAGTTGTTCCAAACCTTCAACTTCCTTAATAATAGCTTAACAATCTTATAGAGTCATACTGTGATAAAATTAGTTATAAGTTATATTGTGTATCATTTCTTCAATGCGATTTTCAAAGGTATTGGTTTGATAAAGTCCAAATAATGCTTTTCAGCATGATCTTGAAGATGCATAGAACCAAACTATGCAGCCGTCGCGCGCGTGCAACACAAGCACTGACTCCTAGTCTTATTAAGTAACAATGTACAAATAACTTCCAGACTCTTGACATGTACTTCAATCCAGACAGGAGAATGCAATGCAGGGCTGTAATTTTTTGGGTAAAAAAACAAGAAGCATTTGTTCTTCTCACTTTCACATTGTGAACTGAGTAAGGCTTGATTCCTTCAAATTTACAACAGCATAATTAAGAAATTAAAATATAAAACAGCTGACTCCAACATGCAAATAGTAGAACAGTAAATCCAAACCATGTAACAGGTAGGTACAGGTGAACGGTGGACCTGTGATATCAGTAACTAGTCTCAATAGGATGACAATAATTATTTGATATTAATAATTATTTGTTATTGAAATAATTTTATATTTTTATTGTATTTATTTATATTTTTATACTGTTGAGGTAATATCTTTATACCTACCAATATAAAAAGTGGGATCCTCACCCCTAATAGCCACATTTTCAACATTTTATTATTATTATTATTATTATTATATATATATAATTCCCAAAACTTTATAAAATTGATGATTTAGTCCTTATTATCTTTGAGACCCGTCTATTTATCTTTACTATTACTAAAAAAAACCATTTAGTTAAATTTTGCTATGGCTTAAGAACCTATTAACTGTCTGAAGTTTGCCTCATGTGAAATTTTGGTGTCTGAAGTTTAAAATGTTAAAGGACAGTCCCAGATTTCTTTTTTGTTGAAATTTGGTGTCTCGGTGTGATTACTCTAGAGAAGCCAATCCCGACTACCAAATAGGAGCTCTTATGCATGTTCCCTTCTCGTCACCTTGCCGAGACCGTCACCTAAGAAGGTGGCCGCATCCACGCAAGTAAATCTCGCTATATTGTCGTTAATCACTCCACACCACTCTGCTTGAAACATTTTCTTGATGTTTAAGTTTTGAGAGAAATTTAACGATTTTATAAAAAGTAAAGAGTGATGGATTATGAGTGGATGAATTGGTCTATAAAATGTTTGAAGGGAGAGGAAAAGACACACGAAGACACTAAATTTCAACAAAAATGAAATTTGGGACTGTCCATTTCAACATTTTAAACTTCAGATACCAAAATCTCACATAGAGCAAACTTCAGACAGTTTATAGGTTCTTAATCCTTTTGTTATTTTATTTTTTTTACAATTGCTTAATTGACATGTCACTATAGTTATTATTAATTTCTCAATCTAATATACTTATCAATTTGGGTTAAGAACCTATGAAAGGTCTGAACTATCACCCATGTTAACGGGAGATGTCTGAAATTTAAAAAGTTAATAACAGAGGTCTGAAATTTCAATTTTGTTGATTTGAGGTTTTCCGTCCATTTTTAGGGTTAAATTTAACAGAATTGTGTGAAATGACATTTTTGCCCCTTTAATATTTTGTTTTATTTAATATCTTATTAAGGAAATGTGAAATGACAATTTTACCCCTAAAGTCAAATTAAAACCACCCAACTCCGGCCACCACCACCCGACTCCGGCGACCACCACCTCGACTCCGACGACCACCACCTCGGCTCCGGCGACCACCACCTCGACTCCGACGACCACCACTTCGGCTCCGGCAACCCGACTCCGGCCACCACCTCGGCAAAAAAGCTCCAATCGGGGCCAAAAAGCTCCGATCGGGGCCAAAAAGCTCCGATCGGAGCCATAGAGCTCCAGATCGGAGCTCTGTGGCTCCGTCCGGGGCCACAGAGCTTCGATCTGGAGCTCAATCGGGGCCGGTGGCTCCGATTTTGGCCCAATCGGAGCCTTGGTGGTGGTCGCCGGAGTACGATTGGTGGTCGCCGGAGTACCGTGGTGGCTTCAAGGGCATTTTGGTCTTTTCACTCCATGCATGTGAGGGGCACACTTGATAGAAGGGCATTTTTGGAATTTTATATTATTTTCGGTCACATGCTTGGCATGTGACCAACTTCCGTTAGTTTTAACGGAAAAAACTAACGGAGACCGTTGTTATCAACAAAACAGAAATTTCAGACCTCTGTTATTAACTTTTTAAATTTCAGACCTCTCCCGTTAACATGGGTGATAGTTCAGACCTTTCATAGGTTCTTAACCCTATCAATTTAAACATAGAATATGCATTACATATGTGCAAATGTCTCGTGCATGAATTTTTCCATTCACCATATCACAGATTTGGGGAAATTCCACTTGTTGACATACATATTTGTATCACATAAATCAGTCACTTGTCAACTCATATAACATATTAAACGTGGTTCTTGAAGTTTGACTTTACATATAACACGTTACTTAAAGTTCAATACCCATTGACTCTAACTATTGATTTAGTTCTTCTGTTTGTAAATTCAATCATATTGGGTATATTCTAATTATTAGTTGAATAAATACTTAAGGTAAATTCAAGTTTTATCTTCAGACATTAGTGATTTAAAAATTTGATGATTTGGCTCCTATTATATTTGAATATTACTAGAAATTTCATTATTTAAATTGCATTATTTTTTTTATTAAAGTCGCTTAACTGACATATTACATTAGTTGTCATTAACTTCTTAATACAATATACCTATAGGCTATAAATTTGAGTCACCCCCAAAGTATGATATGTACTCAACTCGTGTAAATTTCGAGTACATGATGAGATTTTTTTAATCATATAGATCAGTCACTTATCAAATCATAGAAAGCGTCAAAATATGGGTCAGCCACGGTTCTTTAATTTTGACATTTTACGGATAACATGTTACTCATCATCCAACATTTAGGGTCTCGAACTATTAATTTAGTTATTCTGTCTGTCAATTTAATCAAATTGTGTACAACCTAATTAGTAGTTAACTGAATTTTCCTTTACCGTTAAATCAATTTTTGTTGGTATTATAGTATAAAATTGCATTGAAAGTGAATCGTTACGTTCGTATATGTTAAACTGCTCCACCGATGACTCTAATTGGTTAAGTACGAGTTTACATTCTTCACTCCTCAAGTTGATGAGTTAGATACAACTTTGTCGTTAATAACCCACGTCATGCGCGATCCAACTCATTATTAATTATATCCGTAAATATATATACATGTAATGCTAATTTAGTATCGTAATTGAAAACTATAGTTAATTTTGTACCTAATTATCATATTCTATTTATTCCGTTTTGAATTACATTGTGTCGTTCTTATCTATCACACAGATTCAATTCTCATAACCCCTCAAGTTGCCCATGTATTACTATCATATTATAAAACTTAAGATAAATTATGTATCTTGAAATTTAGACGATCAATGCGCGTGCAACGTACGTATTAATAACTAGTATATATATATATATATATATATGCTATTTGAGTGAAATTAACGAGAATAGATTATATTGAATAGCATTAGGGTTTCTCTTCTTTAGTAGGAAAGCCTGTAATTTTTTGTCTCATTCTATTTGAAACAACGGCATAAAAAATGTGCATCTACGTGACAAACAATAACTATTAATCACTTTAGCATTGAAATTTTTGGAAACACCCAACATATTGTATCTAACCAATTTTTTTTTCCCCAAAATTCTAAGTCAATATAAACATTGCTGCTGTACAGTTAATGAAGATTTTATTGATGAGTTTAGTTTTGAATAGAATAAACTAACCAATAGTTTCAATTGATACTTTTAAATTGAAACACTCGAGAGTCTTGAAGATGTATGTGCTTATTCTAAAATCAAGCAAACCAACGCATAATTTCAATCTTTTTCATACATATTAATATTAGTAAGCGGGGTCAGCACCTAGTTTATAATAAATAATGACCCGCGCAGGGTCAGCACCTAACCTAATATATATATAATAAATAACGACCCGCGCAGGATCAACACCTAACCTAGTATATATAATAAATAACGACCCGCGCAGGTTCAGCACCTATCCTAGTATATATATAATAAATAACGACTCCCTATCTCGCTGCACCAGCATTCATGTAACCAACTCCATGAGGTAGAGCTAGTTAGCGACCACCTCCGTTCTTCCAAACCTTTGAGACCTCAATCGATGTATCCCATATCTACAATCCAGTCAATATTCATTTTTCTCAACATATAATTATTTAGAAAACAAACAAACTATCCATATGTTGTTAGATTGACTTACTTCCAGTTTCCCCTTTGATCCTCCCATTGCAAGCAAATATGGCCTATCATCTGTGAAGGAAACTGAAAACAGGGCACCCTGCACCATAACCCCCCAACTTATTCATTAACAACTCATTTCTTCCCTTTATATAAAATAATTAAGGAAAAATAAGCTATTTAAGGTTGACTCCTGTGTCAATTTGTTGTCTCAACATTAAAATGTTAATATTTGGTGTCCCAGGTTTCAATTATGTTGCTATTTGGTGTCCCCGTCAAATTTTTGGATTAATTTTGACATATTGAGATGAAAATACAATTTTGCCTTTATATTTTTTTTGCAAAGCCACTCGTTTAATTCCGGCCAGGGCTAATTTCGGCATTTTAAATTTTATTCAGTCATATGCTAGTCACATGATCGAGTTATGTCAAATTAAACCCCAAATTTTAACGGAAACACCAAATGACAACATAATTGAAACCTGGGACACCAAATATTAACATTTTAATGTTGAGACACCAAATTGACACATGAAGTAAACCTGATACACTATATAGGTTCTTTTCCCTAAAATTAATATCCACTCACAAGTTTTGGAGTCCTAGAGGCAATACACGAAGGCTGGTTATTCGACATATCCCACAGTTTCACCTGCATCTCCCCAAAACAACATCAGCTTCACCTTTCATTATTACCATTATAAATCACTTTTTGATGTACAAGTCCAACTTACCGTTTGATCCTCTGACCCCGTTGCAAGAAGCTGTAGAAAAATCAGCAGCATTATTAGTTCAAGTCAATAGCGCTTATTAATGAATTACACTGAATAGAAGCCGTGGTGATGAGCATACATTAGGTGTTGAAGGATTATATGACACTGAAGTAACAGCTCTTTCATGTGCATGGAGTGTGAAAATCGTTGGTGCTGTGTATGATGAATCAGACGCAACTCGAATATCAATTCCTTTGATGGTACCATCCTCAAGACTTGCCTGAACAAACAATCAAAACAAATTCAATCTACTTATTCAACCACCTGAATTCGCATCATCCCGGTTATATAACTTACCACACAAGATAGCTCCAACTGTGGATTCCATGCTAAGCATTCAACATCTGCTTTAACTGAACATTTGGCTCCTGAATTGGACCTCAAGTCCCTCTGCATTCCAAAACACAGCATTTAGGGCAAAAGCTCAGAAGCAAATGAGAAGCGTGATATCAGTAGATTAGCATAATTTTATAAAAAATATGCATAAATTGGATACCAAGACGATGGTCCGATCAAAAGATCCACTGAGAATAAGATGTGGAGACTTGGGATTCCACGTAACAGCTTGAACCTGTAAAATATGTAAGAAAAACATTATCTTATCATGTTGAACATTTTATTCCCTTTTATGTATAAGATAACCCACTCATCCTTAAATAGTAACTTGCAGTATCATCTTAATACTAGATGTAAAAGAATCACACTCAAAGAGCAAGAGCAGAGCAAATAGGTAAAAGTGATCTTGCCTTGTCCGTATGGTGCTCCATGGTACTGCTGCATTTTCCAGTAGACACATCCCAAATTTTGACTTGCATATCGGAACTTGCACTTGCAAGTACATTCCTGTTAATGCATAGTTCATGATTGCCTTTAACAGATTCGAAAACCTTAAAATAAAAATGCAAGAGGGAGATCAAGAGCTTTAAATCACCTGTACTCCTTGTTCCAAGCAAGAGCAAGTACAGAATCACTATGACTACCTTCCTTGTATTTGACCGCTGCCTGAAGATGGTAAAGATTGATACGAGTAAGAAAAGAAAGACAGTTTATACATTAATGTTCAAGAACACAAATCAATAAATATCTAAATACAGGATGACCAAATGAATATTCTTTGAAACTTTGTTCTCACATATACGGATAGGAGAATTTATAAAGCCAGAACTGAGGACTCAGCATATCAATAGTTCAATTTGTTTGGGTGAACTTTACACAACTACCATTACACTACAAAAATAGTATACATAAATATTAAGTGAACTACCTTCTTTTTGCTCTTCTTCTTTTTCACCTCTTCTTTCCCACCTAATACAACACATGCCTCTACTGGTTCAATCTACAAGAGACGTAGCAAAGCGTTTACATTTCCATCAAATGGCTTAATAAAACCAATGACAGTTGATGCTTCATGATATATACATACAACATCAAGATCCCAGATCTCTATAGCAGCATCCATTGAGCCAACAGCAACAAAATTTCCTGTTAATTATTAAAATAAAAATGTTTAAATTTAAAGCACTGTAATGGCTACCAAATGTAAATGAAAAAAGAAAACCACTGGAAAGACACAGTAATCAAGAACATGTTCATTTGTTCAATACTTTAATGCAAATAAGGATAAGTCCAAGGAATCACCAGACCTTTTTCTCCACCATTAAGGGGGCAATCAAGCCAAGCTGTGCAGAGGGGAAACTCAGAAATAGCTACTTCGTGATGGACAAATAAATTTGTATCACCATCCTCCAGTTCCTCGAATACATAAACCTGCTTCATAGAAGAACATCAATTACTACCACCAAATCCAATCCAAGCATATGAAATAAATACACGGCAAAATGACAAAATTGCATATTGATCATGGACTACGTGCCTCAAGAGCATTGTATTCCTCATCTGCACATGCACATACAATAACAGAATCTGTTGGTTTGATTTCCTTGTCCTCAAGTTCATCAGAGTCCTCATCCTAGGAAAGAAAGGAGCAGAATTATATAGTAAAAAAAAAAAAAAAAAATAGTTCTATTCATGTAGAGTGCACACTAACATCCTTATGTTTGAGGTATGGATCCATGTCATTACTAGGGTAATAGACATTCCCAAGTCCGGAGCTGAAAACCTCAATCTCTGCAGTAATCCACTCTCAGCTATTAGAATATATTGCTCGGAAGACTAGGTGGGGGAAAGAAAAAAAAAAAAATCAAATTTGAGGGTTGGGAAAGGACACACCAGCTTCCTCTTCATCATAATTGTCCATGTCAAGTTCCTTTAGACCATCAGTGATATCGTCAAAATTGGGATTTAAAGTTTGAGGTTTGGAAGTTTGGTTCAGTGCATTCGCGACAGATAAGGCGTTAGCAACTTCATCAGCCTTCTTTGAAGCATCAACATCCATCTCCTCCTCTTCTTCTTCGCTCTCCTCATCATGGCTGCACAAGTAGCAAAAATGAATCAGATTAATGAAAAACATTGTCCTTTGTTCATTGTAGCGTTAAATTAATTTTTTTATGGGTCTACCGACGACATAGATCAGGCAAACTGCTAAACCAATAAGAAGAAAAAAGCGATATGCCAAATTGCAATCAATGATAAACATACAATCCATCATATATAACAGGAAGTATAAATTTTCACCTCTGCTCAAGAATCCCACTCTTCAACATCTCTTCGATTTCTGCAGCGGAAGGTGGATCAGGGACGGCCATCTCGGGGATTGCTTTCGGCGCCCCTCTAGGGACCCATGAAATCGACGATATCATAGTTACGCAAGCTGACCACTAATAGAGCCTATGAAGTATGAAGCTCTCAACGATTACTTGTCCTTGTATAGATGTCGATCAAACGAGGAAAACTGAACAAGTGATAGGGTCTGAACCCTAAAAACCTTGGAGGTGCACTATTTATTTAGTAGGGTGAAACCTAACCGGTCGGACAGGGTTTCTGTGTTTCGGTCGGATATTTTTATTTTTTGTGTTTTTTTTTATACTTACAAAAATTCGAAAAAAAAACTCTGTGAAGAAAATAAATCGTCCATTGGTACTACCTTTTTTGTCGGTTCAGTTTTTGGTTATAAACCGAAAATCTAAATTTAGCAATTATCATTTAAACTTCTCGTCATTTTCATCAATTCGAAATGAAAAATTACATCCATTATTATAACTAAATAAATAATATAAGTAGAAAAAACAATATTCATATGTGTCTCTTTTACAGTTTATTAATTATTAATTATATTAATTAATACTAACTAATATAATATATATTATATTGAAATTAGCATAACGGCTGGTTCGGTCCCCAAAGCTCAAAATCCGATCCCGACCGAAAAACCGAACTAGAGTAAAAAAAAATATATGACAAAAAACCAAGCCGAATATTTCGGATTCAGTTTTTTCGGTCCGGACTGGTTTGATCTTCACCGGTTTTTCGGCCCAACCGGATTTTTGTTTCACCCATACTATTAAGGGTAAATTATTGGCACCTAACAACTATTAAATGGGCTCGACCCGAGACCTGGCTATAAACTGACTCGACTTAAAATAAACATGTAACTTTGCATCCCTTCTATGGAACGACCTTGTCCTTAAGGTCTGTTTTCGAAGAACTCCCGCTTGACTTCGTCTTCACTTCGCTCCATTTACCTTCATCACGACTCTCCACATTAATTCGATCTTCAGATGCATTCAGTTCTTTCATAACAGGTTGTTTAATGGTCTTGCTTCATCGAAGCTCAAATTTCTCCTTTCCTTTTAAGAACTTCATTGTCAGTTTTTTGAAATCTCATATTATGCTACCCAATGTGAGCAACCATTGATCTCCAAGTACCAAATGATAATTCTTCAAGGGAATCAGAAGAATATAAGCGGTAAATTGCTAAAACTGCATAACTCATTGCAACCCCTTGCAAACTTTGTCACATGTAATTTCACTACCATTTACCACCAAAACCTTCATTAGAGGAACCAACTATATGCAGCAACCAATCTCCTCTACAGTGGAGATATCGATGAAGTTGTGGCTGCTTCCTGAGTCAATCAACAAGAGGATCCCTTTATTGTTGACTCTACCCTCTACCTAAGTACCCTTGACACATGAAGTGAAAGCTCTACAATTTCCTCAATCACAACACCACCTTCACCACTTTCACCTAGATCAATTTCATCTCCTACCTCGATAGTAAAAATCAGTTTCCCCTTGCATCGTTGACCAACAATATATTTTTTAGGTGACCAATAACATAACCCTAAGCACGACTAGACTCCATCTCCTTAGTACTTTTTGGCCTAACATTTTTACTAACGTCATCTATTGCATATGGCTTAGGCAAATCATCATTGTTTCCAATAGCACTAGAATCATACGAAAAACAGGCCTAGAGGACTTAGCAAATGTCGGGGAGACCATGTCGTAAAGCTTGGGTGTAAGCTTCACTGGCTCAAGAATCCCACTCTTCAACATGTCTTCAATTTCTGCAGCGGAAGGTGGATCAGGGACGGCCATCTCGGGGATTGCTTTCGGCGCCCCTCTAGGGAGCCACGAAATCGACGATATCATAGTACCGGAAGTTGACCACTAATAGAGCCTATGAAGCTCCCAACGCTCACCAAGGCTCGCAGGCACATGCCGTCAGCGTGAAGAGGGCAGTCGCAACTGCATGAGATGATGCGGAGTGAGATTATTATAATGAATATATATAGTAATTGAATTAGATTAGGGTGAAATATGTTTTTTTTTTTATTTATTTTTAGAAAGGTTGGAATAAAGTAATGCTACAAATTATATATATAGAAATTCTACTTCTACCCTAATTAACTATCCAAATATAGGGAAATAATTACCTATTCCTTATTCCATTGATAAATCAAACATGTGTAAAACCTTCAAGGCGCACTAACAAGTAAATAATAGAATTAGCAAATTTGGTTTCCAATTCCTTATTTCTGCAAGTCCGTCGACAAACTATTAAATAGAGGTTAAATCGAACTAGCCAGACCGTTTTTTTTTTTTTTTTTGCTAGTTTCGATCAGATATATATATTTCCGGCCATTTTTTTATTACAAAAAATCGTGTGAGGAAAATAAATCGACCATTGGTAATACCGTTTAGTCGGTTCAGTTTTCGTTTTAAACAGAAAATCCAAAATTAGCAATGACCATTTAAACTTTTCGTCATTTTCATCAACTTTGTCAAATCGAAATGAAAAATTATGTCCATTAATATAATTAAATAAATAATAAAATAAAATTAGAAAAAACAATCTTTAGAAGTGTCTCTTTTACAATTTATATTAACATAATCAATTAATTATATTGATTAATATCAATTAATATAATATATATTGTATATATTTAATTAGCATAACTGTCAGTTCGGTCCCCACGGTCCTCAAAGCTAAAAATATGATCCGGACCATAAAACCGAAATAGTGTAAAAAAAATCCGACAAAAAACAAGCTGAATATTTCAGATTCGGTTTTTTTTCGGTTCAGGTCAGTTCGGTTTTCACCGGTTTTTTGGTCCAACCGAATTTGTGTTTCACCCCTACTATTAAGGGTAATATCATTGGCACCTAACAATTATTAAATGGGCTCGACCGGAGACCAGACTCTAATCTGACTCGACTTAAAACAAACATGTAACATTGCACCCATTTTACGTAACGACCTTGTCCTCAAGGTCAGTTTTCGAAGAACTCCCGCTTGATATCATCTTCACTTAGGTCAATTTACCTTCATCACGACTCTGCACATTAATCGGAACCTCAGATGCATTCAGTTACTTTATAACGAGTTGTTTAATGGTCTTGTTTCCTCGATGCTCAAATTGCTCATTTCCTCTTAAGAACTTCATTGTCAGATTTTTTAAGTCCCATATTAAACTATCAAAGTGAGCAACCATTGATCTTCAAGTACCAGATGATAATTCTTTAAGGGAATTATAAGAATATCAATGGTAAATTTCTAAAACTACATAACTCACTGAAATTCCTTGCAAACTTTGTCACATGTAATTTCACTACCATTTGCCACTAAAACCTTCAATGGAGGAACCAACTCTATGCAGCAACCCTTCTCCTCTACAGTGGAGATATCGATGAAGTTGTAGTTGCTTATGTAGGATATAAGGGGATAGTTACTACTGATAAGAAACACATGTACATGCCAGGTAAACTAATTACGCAGAGGAATAGGGACACATACCAATTTCACACTTGTCGTAGTCCCAAGATCTATTGGGAGTTCGCGGTCCACCGGCCAGATCCTGTAGTGATTCTTGTTAAGGAATCGCTTACGATGAATGTTCTCCACAGCAAAGCCTCTTGTCGATTCATTGCAGGGATGGATCTCTGGGGTAATTGCTCAAAGCAATTTGGCACATCTTCCTATGTGGTTCGGCCGAACTAGCTCTATAGGGAGGAGAGATTTTTTTTATCTCAACACTAAGGAGAATGGAGTAATTTTCTAAGTAATCCCTAAAGAAATCATGACACTCCTTATTTATAGATGAGGTGGGCAAAACTCACCTCACTTCCTATAATATTCGGTCGACCATGTAAGTAAAGGGAGGCCCAATTTTGAGCATCTCATGTCAATTGAGATTTTAGGCCTAGCCAAAAATACTTAACGTGACATTATTCATTTACTTAACTGTTAGACTTATATTAAAGAGCTTCTAATACATCGACCAATTCACCAAATGCCAACAGCTCCCACTCGCCGGAATGGGAGGGTTCCTGTTAATATTTTGTCGACCAACACATCAACATTTGTTCTTAGATCCAGCCCTGCTTCAGAATAGTTCATACGAGGTTTGACGCGCTACCGACAGACACAACGGACATCGTGCTATTATCTACAAGTCTAAACTTCATACCTCTGTTATCACCATTTCAATCTTCAGACCTTTCAAATTCACAATGGCCAATCCTCAGACCTCTACAAGGTTATTGACCCAACTTTATATCATACTCTTCCCTCAAAACTTGAGGCCGGTTTCTAAGGCAGTGAAACGTTTCATGTGCC
The DNA here is from genome assembly GCA_036873135.1 of Clarkia xantiana subsp. parviflora. NCBI lineage: Eukaryota > Viridiplantae > Streptophyta > Magnoliopsida > Myrtales > Onagraceae > Clarkia > Clarkia xantiana. The sequence goes on from JAPTYO010000014.1 coordinate 4,794,175, forward strand.
ATCACCTATATTATCATAAATAAACCGACCTGCTACAAAGCAATTTGAAATAAAGAGATCATATCCGGAAAAAAAAAAAAAAAAAAAAAAAACTTCAACCTATACGCTAGTGTCACGTGCCTGGAAAACTGGTGCTAGTTGAAGCACACCCAACGTCTACTACTTCTAGAGTAGCTTTTGTAAATAAAGCTCTTTAGGGGGAGTAGTAGTTGGAAGCCAGGACACGACGTGATGGATGTGGATCTCTCCCCCCATACATAGGGTGTTGCTTACAAGCCAATGGCTGGTTTCCAATGTCCTGGTTGTTATCGGTAAGACGTTGCATATTCTTCGGGATCCTGCTGGTTCGGGAGCTAATGTCGCTCTCCTGATGATGGCCAGGGCAGGCCGAAAACCAGTTAAGCTGCTCTCCGGAGCAAAGACCCCTAACCACGACCCGTTCTGTCCGTATGCGCAGTGCGAGTTGGGCTTCGAGAACTGATCTTGGGAGAGAAGAGGGCTGATCCGGACGTGGGAGTGTCGGATGCCCCGCGGGCGTATTCCGTTGGGAGCGTGGAAAGCTCCAAGCCCGTGACACCGTTGGGAGCGTGGAAAGCTCCAAGCCCGTGACACTAGCTCATTTGAAACCTAGTATATTCACATGTCATTTGTCACGGTTAAGTGAAAACTACCTATCCTTCCTATAATCTCATTTTGTCTAGCTCCTCAATACACACAATACCTTCAATTTCCGAAAGCAAGATACGAGTATTAATTTGTGTTCATCATCTTACGCATCTTCTGGCCTTTTCTTTAACTCCAACTCATCACACTCAATGAACAACAAACATAATGAACAAAATAATCAGCACCCAACAAACTTATCTTATTGATTAAGAACGTACAAATAACTTGCAGACCCTTGACATACACTTCTCAATTTCACAATGAAAAGCAGAGTTGCAAATATGTCACACAAGCTAGCTAGCATATGATCTTCTCAATTACACAATGAGGAAGAAATTATTCCTTTCAACTTAATTACAACAACATAATGATGGATAAAAACAAAGCAACAGAACTCCAATATGCAAACACAATGACCAACCAACCATGCAGCGGTAGATATAAGAGTGCTCATCACCACCCACATAAGTAGAGGCCTCCCTCGATCTTAAAGCCGATTCCGTCTGGTTTCTGCAAAATGATGAACCAAGTAGTATTTTTCTTATTTAGTAATGATTAGTCTTGAAAATAATACGGGTTAATTTATCAAGAGCGATGTAAAAGAAGAATATATGTACCTGGATGGATGTGATGTTTCATCAATTAAAAAGGGAGTGGAACGAACTTGGGAGCAAGAAGTTGCCGAGTGGTATCATCATACCATTCCAACCGATTCCACCATTGTTGTTGTCCTTCAATCTTTTGCAGTTTGTTAAACTGATTGCCATCAACAACAGAAAATGGGAGCTTGCACAGGATATAACATTTATAACAAAACATCAATCTTAGTGAAGGAAAGGGGAGTGGGCTCCAACAGATGCTCATCAGCGATGGGAGCTCAAGTAACACAAGCACTCTTAGGCATGACAAAATAGGGACATCTTGGCTTTCTGCAGGAACATCACCCATCCTCACTACTTCCCTCATATTTTTACAGTCTAACACGAAAAGAGTGTGCAGGTTAGGAGCATAGTAAATCAATGAGGTCAAATGTAATATTTTCGGACAATTACTCAGAAACACTCGGCCAAGGCTGTGAAAACAATCTTGCATTGGAAAACCTATTATTAAGGGTTCAAGCCTTTTTTCTTCAACTTCCTCCATTTCTTTTTTGGTACAAATGCTTATATCTTCCAGATAAGGACATTTTTCAAGGAAAAGGAGTTCAAACTGTTGCATTCTTTTCACTAAGGAATTGGCAAGTAATAATGAAGTCAAATTACCACTCCGTCTAAGCCTGAGATATCTTAAGCAACTCTGCAGCCTTGGGCACGTCAATATCTGTTGGATTTCTGAGGCAAAGTCCAATGTAAGGGATACCGCAGAATTCTCAACATCCATACCTTGCAACAACTTCAGCAAAATCCGTCTTTGTTTTGCCATCGACCAATCAGAACAATTATCAAACACTCTTAGACATGGAATAATACTTGACACTATTTCCTCAGAAGCACAATCAATATCCACCTTGTTGTCTAAGAATAAATATTTCAATTTTATGAGCTTCTTAAACTCTTCCGGTAACTCTCTTATGTTTGTGAGCTGGATATTAAGATATTGAAGATTTGTCAGCTCCCCAATATCCCTTGCTAACTCACACAACAATCGATTCTCACTCAAATCCAAAACTTTCAAAGATGGCATTGATGAGAAGAAACCACATGGAAAGCTCAGTATTATCGTCTTTCTCAAAATCAACGTGCTTAAATTCAAACAATATGGTAATTGCTTAGGCAATTCGTTTTGGATTGTTGCTCCTTCATGCATCAAAGATATCATCTCCGCGTCCTTCCATCTCTTTAGTTCATCCAATCCAATGATTTTCTGATCTTCTAGCACTAGGATTTTTCTCTCATTCAGTTCACGAGCCACCCACAGAGCCATCTCTCGGACAAGGTCATGCATCTTGTAGAACTCATAGCTATCACCAATACCCATGACTAATAAATTAATATCATAAGGACATTCCTCTAACAAACAAGTAGTTGTTAGTCTACCAAGAACATCCTCACAACAATAACGAGCATCATGAATGTTGTCACATTCATCAAAATAACCTTCTCCCATCCATAGATCCATGAGGTCATATTTTTTCATTACAAAATCCTCCGGAAATAAGGAACAATACAAGAAGCATTTTTTGTGGGTTTCATCAGGCAAGGCGTCAAAGCTAAATTTGAGAATCTTTAGCACTTTTTCTTGCATACCTTGGAATTTGGCCAGATTGCTTCGGAGATCTTTAATGGCTTCGTTCCATTGGCGAGGCTCCTTCTTGAAGACCATTGCTCTCCCAACAGTAGTAAGAGCCAATGGCAAGTACTGGCACTCTCTAACTACAATTTCAGCCAACTTTGGGATATGAGGATTCGCAGTCCAAGTTTCCTCTCCCACCTTCTCACGGAACAGTCTAAGTGCTTCTTTTGGTTCTAAGCACACCACCTTCATTCTTCTGTTGGCTTCAACACTCGTGCTGGCTTGCATATGGCCGCACACTTCCTCCGACCGAGTTGAGAAAATTACTTTGGAATTAGATTGAGGATGAGGGATGCCAACTTCAGCAAGATCTATTTTCTTCCATAGATCATCTAAAAACAGCATGAAGTTCTTTTCACAAAGAAAGTTTTGCATCTTAATAGGTCTCTCTTCTTTGTCGGTAGCTTCCCAATCCGCATCAGAGAACTTCAGCTGTTCCCAAATTTTCTTTTGAATTTTCTCAATGCTCACTGGTTGGGATACCACAACCCAAAGAACAAAATTATTGTTGGAATTGACTCTGACAAAGTGGTTATAGACCCTTTTCAGGAGGGTCGTCTTTCCAACCCCACCAACACCGAACAAGCCGATACTTCTCACGGCCTCATCTTCAACCCACTTCCGAACAGTATCAAACATCTCATCCATACCCACTGTAGGCTCCTGATGCCCCACTGCGGATGAAGTTTCAGCAGGCTTAAATGTAACGTGAACATCTTTGAAGCTACGCCCAATATCGAGTAGTTCCTTTACACTTGCTTTCACTTCATCAGCTTCCTTGGCCAACTTATAGCGAAATCCACTGTTTGTCGGGCAATGGCCTCCGAAGCAATTCTTCTGGGCAGCTTCTTCTCCTTTTTGCAGAATGCCATCTACCTCATTGCAGATGTCTTGCACTCTATTCGACCAGCCACTTACTTCATTTGTTGGCAACTGATGCAGCTCTAGTTTTTCCCTGTCAACTCGTCGTTTCACATCATTACTAACATGAACGAGTCTTTCCCTCTCTGCACTCAAATCCTTGAGACTCTTCCGGAAAGCCTTGATAGTCAGCCTATACTTAGCCGACCGATCCCAGCATGTAATGCATATTTCAAAGACTGGCGTTATAAAATCCATGGCAGTCTCAGACGCTGATGATGCTAATGGTAGCCCAGAGAAGGAGATGGATGGTGGTACAGTTTAATGTTGCTGAAAATACCAATAGGAAGTTGAAGGTAAATATGCCTTGGGTCCCTAGCATTCTCTAATAGCTTTATTACCCGACAAAGCTAACGTTTTCTACTCTTTTCTATTTCTCCTCTCAAAATTAAAGCACCCGATGCTAATAGAGAATACTTACCTCATATATTTAGAGATATGTAAACGTGAAGAAAAATTAAAGAATTCTATAGCTAGCACGGTGGTTTTATATAAAGCTAGAGCTTCATGATAAACCAAACTCAAGTATCACAATTCAAAGAAAAGAACAAGATACTCAACTTGTTCTTTACACATTTTCAAAGCATATTACTGTTCTATGAGATGAATGAACACACATTCCGATCCGCCAGTCATAAGATTTCACCAATTTAAAGAACACAAAAAGAAAATCTGATGGATTAAATGGAACCCGATCAACGCCACTTAAGGTATTTCTCAACCTAATAATATCTTAACAACATATACTCATAAACTACTATGTATGATATATATATAGCGTGTAAAAGATTTATGAACAATTTTAAACTAATTAAAGAACTGATGGCGCCATTGATGACAATGAGTCAATGATTAAGAGTGCTCACCCATCAGAACACTGCCTGAACTATGAAAATTCAATTTACAGTTCGGCCTTTTCGTGGCACCAACCGATGAGTTGGACTAGGTTTCGGCGTCGAAGGTGGCTAATGATCCTCACCTCCGACGCGTACTCCTTAAGGCCTTGTTTGGATCCTTTCGAAACCCTCTTCACTGCTATATACATGTTTGGTTCCTTTAATAAACCCTTGTAGACACACCCAAACCCTCCCTCTCCCAGCTTCCCTTTTTCGTCGAAGTTATTCGTGGCACGAGCGAGTTCGTGGTATGAAAACTTCTTCGGCCCCGTTTTTCGTCCAAAATCGTCGTCAAATGCGATCGGTAACTCGAATCCATCTTTTCATTTGAGAAATTTTCTCCTATAATGCAGCCGGGGCTAGGTCATATGGGGAAGACGATTATTGAAAAGTCGAGTCGTCTTTCCATGAGAGGATCTTATAATGTGATATCGGCAGCAATAGCTGACTAAGCTTCGGTGCACATTTCATTTCATACATTTGTTATAAATGTTTTGGGCTTCATCTTTCTTTGTAAACTGAATTTTCCTAGTTCAGTCAGTGTTCTGATGGGTGAGCACTCTTAATCATTGTCGTCAATGGCGCCAGCAGTGCTTTAATTTGTTTACACGCTATATATTTTATACAGAGAAGTTTATGAATATATGCTGTTAAAATATTATTAAGAAATATCTTAAGTGGTGTCGATTGTATTCCATTTAATCCATCAGATTTTCTTTTTTTGTGTTCTTTAAATTAGTAAAATCTTTTGTGTGTTAATTCATCTCAATAAACAGTAATATGCTTTGAAAAATGTGTAAAGAGCAAGTTGAGTATCTTGTTCTTTCTTTGAATTGTAATACTTAAGAGTTTGGTTTATCAAAACGCTCTAATTTTATATAAAACCACCGTGCTAGCTATGGAATTGTTTAATTATTCTTCAAGTTTACATATCTTTAAATATATGAGGTAAGTGTTCTTTATTAGCATCGGGTGCTTGAATTTTGAGAGAAGAATTAGAAAAGAGAAGAGAGAATGTTAGCTTGTTGGGTAATAAAGCAGCTATTAGAGAATGTTAGGGATCCAAGACATACTTTTCTTTAACTTCCCCTGGGTATTTTCACTAACATTAAGCTGTAGCACCATCCATCTCCTTCTCTCTGGGCTTAGAGCATTCACAATAGTGCAAGTCATTTTGGTTCCCATTTTAAGCCACCTCACCTCCACATCATAAATTGTAATAATAATATTAATTTAATTTGAAATGGCTTAACCTCCTACAATGGCAAAGACAATTTTTGTCTCAATTTTGATTATTATATAATATAAATATTAGATACAACATGGAGAGAGAATAAAAACTATAGCAAAATATGAAAGAATACAAAACGTCTCATGGACAACTTAGAGGAAAGAGAATAAGAAATTAGATGGACAATTAGTGGTATGGACAAATTTTGTCATAACCTCTCACATCCACATAAGCAAATGTCTTGAAAAATTTGCCAATTGAAAGTGCTCTTACCATCAACGTCATTAGTGTCTGAGTCTGCCATGGATTTTATAACACCGGTCTTTGAAATATGCATTACATGTTGGGATCGGTCGGCCAAGTATAGGCTGCCTATCAAGGCTTTCCGGAAGAGTCTCAAGGATTTGAGTGCAGAGAGGGAAAGACTCGTTGATGTTAGTAATGATGTAAAACGACGAGTTGACAAGGAAAAATTGGAGTTGCATCAGGTGCCAACAAATGAAGTAAGTGGCTGGTCGAATAAAGTGGATGACATCTGCAATGAGGTAGATGACATTCTGCTCAAAGGAGAAAAAGCTGCCCGGAAGAATTGTTTGAGAGGCCATTGCCCGACAAATAGTATATTTCGCTATAAGTTGGCCAAGGAAGCTGATGAAGTGAAAGCAAGTGTAAAGGAACTACTTGATATTGGTCGTAGCTTCAAAGATGTTCAAGTTACATTTAAACCTGCTGAATCTTCATCCACAGTGGGGCATCAAGAGCCTACAGTGGGCATGGATGAGATGTTTGATACTGTTTGGAATTGGGTTGAAGATGAAACCGTGAGAAGCATCAGCTTGTTCGGGGTTGGTGGGGTTGGAAAGACGACCCTCCTAACACTACAAGAAACTAGGGTCAATTAACACAAGGCATTTTCGTGTTAAAATCGTGTATAAACGTGTTTGACACGAACCTGACATGATTTTGCCCCGTGATAAGTAATAGCGTGAGTAATTTTTTTTGACACGGGAAGGAGCGTGTCAAATACTGTAGCCCGTGTCAAATTCAAAATTGACTCGTGTCAGAAATATCCCCGTGTCAAATTCATGTTGACCTGTGTCAAGTGTACACGACTTTTGTACACGGCTTTTTACACGCTGGATACGAATTTTCACACGACCTTGGACACGACTATTTTCCTTTTTTTGTTGTTTTTGAGTAAATAAATCTGATTCAAAATATATATTTAAAATCAACTAACTTACCTCAATAAAATACTTTTAGAATCAACATTCCAGTTTCAATAAAACTCTTTTAGAATTAACAACCCTGTCTCGGTAAAACATTTTTAGAATCAACTAACTTGTCTTAATAAAAACATTTAGAATCAACAGATTTGCCTCAATCAAACAATTTTAGAATCAGCAAACATGTATCAATAACACTTTTAGAATCAACAAACTTGCTTCAATAAAATACTTTCAAAAACAACAAACTTGTCTCGATAGCACTTTTAGAATCAACAAACTTTCCTCAATAAAACACTTTTCGAAACAACAAACTTGCCTTAATAAAAGACTTTTAGAATCAACAAACTTGCTTCAATAAAAGACTTTCAGAATCAACAAACTTGTCTTAATAACACTTTTAGAATCAACAAAATTTCTTCTATAAAAAACTTTTAGAATCAAACTTTAAATATGGAAATTATAATCAAAGAACATAATACAGTAATTAAAATCGAATTCAAATTAATCCAAAACTATGAATGCCAAATACATTTGTATTTATACCTCAATAAAATACAATTAGTCCAACTTATAATACCCAACAACTTAAAATAAAGGTAAGTGATCATATGTCGTTGTATGCCTAAAAGAAAAAAAAAACAATGAAACTAAATTTGCAACAACACATGGGTATGTGCAATAATGCAGGTTCCTTCTTATCGACCAAGAGAAGGACTATTGAAATCAAATCTTCAGTGGATTTGCAGAAAAATCTAGCTGAACAAGATAGAAAGATACCTGAAAATAAAAGTTAGCATCCAAAACAAATAAATTTTAAAAAAGAAAAAAAAAAAAAAAAGAAGATACTATACTTTAACTTCAGACTTTAAGAGAGTTCAATAATCATCAAACAATCATCTTGAGCCAAGAAAAAGACACTGCCACTTTTCCAGGAGAATAAAATTTACTCAAGGCATAGTTTCAACAAATTGTGATCATGTAATGAGCAGCATTTATTTTGAACATCTACCACAAGTTCATGCATGAAGTGCAAAGTAACAACTCAATACTTACAAATTCTCCTAACTGAAGAGTACTTTCCTATATATATATATATATATATATATATATATATATATATATATATATATAACTTGAGTTTTATATTTTGTCAATATCTATGCATCTCCAATTCTATTAACAACATATAGTTCATTTGCAATATCTAGATATGGTACACTGTATATTGCTAATGATGGAGCTGATAAAATGTTGCATAATGACGAATACAGTGCAAACATAACATAATCAGTCAACAACAACATAATATCATTGCAACAACACATGTGAGTATATATGTGCAAGAATGCGGGTTACTATCTAAGTCTTAGCTGTTTAAGAACAAATATTAATAAATCTCCAAATTCACTAAAGCAACATGAAACATAGCATCAGATCAATATGATGAAGCATGAAGAACTTCAATTCCCAGCAGTTAAAATACAGATCAGTTCAGTTTAGCAATTGAAATGCACATGTATTAGCATCTTTTAGGTTGGACCTTTAGAAACCTAAAGTAAAACAATGCAACTGAAATCATAATAACAAAAAAAATGCAATTTTTTTATAGAGTGGTGAATTGAGACTTATAACGAAAGATGAATAAAGACTTACAACGGAGATGAGAAATATGTCCACTGACGGAAAAGGTCCAGGGATGCGATTCCATTCCTTCCCACTTCATTCAGTAATCTCACTCGGGTTCCAGTTGTTGATTCCAATGAGCTGAACTCCTTTTCTGAGGACTCGATCCATTTTCTTCTCGTCATACACCTGGAAAACAAAATTATAAATAAAATATAAATAACATGTTCTTGTCTGGAAATATTGTACGTTATGTAAGGGTTGTACTCTGTAGTAGGGAAATTCAGAAAAAAAGAAAGAAAGAAAAGAAAATGATGGATTTTAGAATTAATTAGAAGAAGGAAGTACCAAACCTCAACAATGGCAACCAAGCCAAGCATCTTTCCGATTTTAACTATGTACCTTATGTGAATATCAGGGAGCACTGCTACAATTAGGAGGAATACATCTGCGATTTACTCGGGTATTGTAGATTTGGGCAAAAATTAGATTTAGGCAAAAAAAACTGTCACTCAAAAAGTGGCACCACTGGCTTCTCAAGAGAATCTCATTCAACATCAACATCAGTGCCTTGACACTCGGGGCCGAAGACTTATCCAAATTGTGTCACTGGGGGAGTTTCTTGTCGGCATTTTTCTTCAACTTAGTGCTAATGATATTAGCTGCATTCTTCCTGTTAGGCCTCCTTTATGCCTTTGGAACAGACTTGGATTTTGCAATTTCAAACTCACAAAGATGAGGCAGGTGCAGATCTTGACTTTCTTTTCTTGCCAACATTGCTAGCATTCTCTATAACTTGTGTAGAACTGCAAGAGAGCAAAGCCATAAAAAAATTATTTCCTCCATAAATCATAATTGTAACCCAAGATGATTATTTGCATAGTCATGCTGGGGAATCTTCCCAGAATTTAAATGATCTCAATCTACATACCAAATGTAAAAATAACTGAATCACATGCAAGTCTACCAGCATCGACTTAATTCAAAATAGGCTTTTCACATATGAAAGCAAACCTTCTCTTGACTGTCACATTCTTCTGACCTTATCCTTTTTTCTAAGGTCGTGGAGAACTTGGCGTCTTTGCACGACCTGATGATGATCAATACGAGGCTTCTCCACATCAGCTACCGCAACTTCTGAACTCAAAAAAGCAGGTGGTTCAACGACATCTTTAACAAATCCTCTCCACTCCCTATTGGAGCAGTTTCTTAATATGTTACTTGGGTTTTCTCATTCCTGATTGTCTGCACGTTGTGTATTACTTCATTCACACTGCTTCTCCAATAACCGCTTTGCTTTGATCTCTTTGGCCACCTCAGGATCCTCATCTTGTACATAAAGATCAAGACTTGAAGCTAAGTGATCCCACAACCTGGCAATAGGTAAATTGAATTTACATTAAGATTTGCACAGAGAAAGATCCAAGTAAACCAAAAAACAAACATAACATACATGGATCATCAGGGATCTCTTGTCCCAACCATTCGCACCATATTCTGACAATAGTATCTAACTTGCCATTTTTCCTGAAAAGCTTGCAGATATTTTTATAGCCCTAACAAATCTCACATGTAATTCAGACATTGTGGTCTTCACAGCACATCCGGAATCAACATACTGTTGTTGTTTCGCTTATCATCATTTAAATCAACATAGGGAAAGTTAGTATCTCTGTAGCTGACTAATTGGTACTTTTCCCCATAATTTACAATTGCAAGACTATTATCACTACCATTATTGCAGTTGAAAAACTTGATATTATCCGTATTATTATTATTCTCTAGATGCTTACCATTCTCAACAGAGCTATCGAAGAAAAGAACCCCACCATTAAAAGCCATGGATTAGGACCTAAAAGGGTAAGTTCAACAACTTGCCTCTAATTGTGGAGATTTCCCTTCAAGTGATCAAACAACACAAAATCAGTATAGCAAAGTGCTAGGCACAAAGTACTGAAGAAAATTGATTACCTCAAAGCTACCAGTCGAGGAAGATGCTATCCGACTGCTGCGTGGCCGGCGGAGACTGCTGCGTGCCGGCGGGAACCATTGCGTTGCCAGGGGAACTGCTGCGTGGCCGGTGAAATTTCTCTTCGCCTCTCTCCTTCCTGCCTATCCTGCCGTCTCCTCCCCTTGCGGCCTTCTGTCTTTGATTATGCTGGGGGATAGGGTTTATACTCATATTTATTTGAGAATATTATATCTAACCCTCATATTTTGTATTGCTTTTTATTAAAGTCCTCAGTGTTAGATACTAAGAATAAAAGACCTTAAACTTAAAACTTTTTTGGGTTTACTTCCTATTTCATTAAGGTTAATAGGAAGTAAATAATTAAGGTTAATGCTATATATAAATTTTAAGGTAATACATTATGAGTTTAAGGTAAATGTATTATATAAAGTTTGAAACTAAATAATTAAGTTTATAATTGCGAAAAAAACTTGTACACCTTAAATTAGTATACCCTAAACTATAACACTATATTCTCTAAATCAATATAGCCTAAATTAATATTACCGTTAACCACTAAACAAAAAATCACTAAACTCTACATCATAACACCGTATACCTTTTAACAATATACCATAAATGGCTAACACACTTAAATAGCATACCTTAAATGAGTATACCCTAAACTATAACAATATATTGACTTTCTCATTTATATGATTGAGATTTGAAAAACGGAGTATTGTCCTCGTGCTAAGCGCGGTGAGTGAAATTGGATTAGAGTTTAGAGTGAGTAAATTGGGATCTACGGTTAATGAGTTTAGAGTGGTTTATTGTTTAAGGTAAAGTGATTTAAGGTATATATTGGTTTAACACCTAAATTACTAAATAAATTTAACACATAAGTAATAGATGAGCGTCATGTATTACCATAATAGACTTTTATCACCTTTAAAATTAAGTTGACAAATATTAATAAACATCATATTGTTATCATTTGGCATAATTAATTGGGGATTCTAAATGTGTTTTTTAATGTAACTTTGTAACTATAAATGTGTATTTTAGGGTCAAGAGGTTTATAGTTTAGGATATGTGATTTTAGGTGTGGTGATTTAGGGTATAGTGGTTTATACTTTATAGTTTATAGTTTACGGTAATAAAAAATACATCAATATATATATATATATATATATATATTAGTGAAAAAATACATCAAAATATGAAAGAAAAAAAAATCGAAACTACAATATTTTATAAAATAAATTCATTGATTTCCAATTTAAACTTTTGATTAATTTGAGTGAGTTAATTTAACTTAATTAAAATTGTCATTAAGATAATATAAATATATCAAATTGAATACATTCATTCTAATATGGAGAACATTAAATTGTAGCCTATGTAAAACTATAAAGTATCATTAAGGTAAACTAATTAATTGCAAAAAAAATTGTTGAAATTAAATGTCCTATTTATTTAGTTATTAAATGATTTATAGCAAAAATTTAATTAAATAAAATAAATATATTTTTTAGTAACATATATATATATATATATATATATATATATATATATATATATATATAATTATATGAGTTATAATATATTGTACAATTATTTTATATTTTCTTATAAGCTAGTAAATAAAATCTATATAGAAGAAAAAAAGATCTATATAGCCATTCATTGCCCTAAATTAAAGATTGAATGAGAAATTTTTTAATAAAGAAACAAATATAGTATAACAAATATAATTAATAGACCAAAATGGTGATTCTTATTGATTGTTCTTATTCATTCAATGAAATAAAATCTCTATAGAAGAGAAACTTATATAACCAGATTAGTAAATGAATAAAATTAAACTACTATAAAAGCTAAAATGAATTTAAAAAATGATAACCATAATCAATTACATATACATAATATAAAAGGAAACTACCAATACTATATTTATCTTAACCAAAAGAAATAATTTTTTTATCTATAGCTTTATCAAATTGGATTTTTCTAGCAAAACCCAAAAGTCGGATCTTTGTGGTAGATTTTTTTTTATTCTTAACTTAATTAGCTCTTACGAATATTGATGTTTTAATATGTTAATAACAATGTTGTAAAAGTGTTACCATTATTCTTGTGCATGTTATTGTGAGGTAGGGTGCCCACTGCCCATCTAATATTTAGAAACAACTATCTATGTTTATTTCTTCCATAAAACCTAATATGGATGGAGAAGGCGATGATGGTCATAGAAGAAGAAGGGTTTCTAAGCTTGAAATTGAAGATGGTTACCTTTTGAGCTCCAGAGCGGGTATTTTCTAATTTATAGTATGTAATCGTATTATTTCAATAGAGTTCGGCATTGATAAAAAAAAAAAAAAAAAAATTGAGTTCCAAGAAGACGGAGTTCATAGCTTAATTAATCTTTTTTTTTTTTTTTATGCTTACATTGTTGATTGATTTATCTTTTCTAGTATTTGTTTTTATATTGAGGTAAATGCATTTTATGTTGATGAATTTTATCAATTTTAAGGTGCTGAACAATATTAAAGATTCAAAACTGAAAAATATTTATGTAAAAAATGAAACGGATGTTATCGTGCATTGTGAGAGTTTGGAGCTCATCCAAGCTATGAAAAGGCTTACGTGGACAATGCCACATCTACAAGGTGAGAGAGTAGATGAGTTGTACCAATAAGTTTTGATAATTTGCACATGTCATCGGTGAATTTTATTATTTGTCAATCATACGGTTAACCCATCAGAATTATATTATATATAGATAGATATAGATTTGGAGAGTATACAATTAATATTCTTCTTTTTTAATCTTATCTTATAAATATATGGGAGAAAAACTGAAATATATAGTTACATTTAAAATATAAACATTTATGATTTAAAAAATCATTGTAATAAAATATAACATGAAAGATATATATTCAACTTATTTTACAATTTGTTAATGTATTGAAAAATTACTAAACAAAATTAATACACAAGTAATAGATGTATGCCATGTATTACACGTTTATCACCATTAAAATTAAGTTGAAAAAAATCAATTAACATAATTTGTGTGTTTTATGTTCAACTTAGTCCCTCTAAATGTTTTTTTAAGGAGAATTTGATTCTAAATGTTTGATGGCAAACATGATGATTATAAATGTATCTCTTAGGATCAATAAAACTTTTTATCTTTTTTGCCAAAGATCAACGAAACCTATTTTTTATTTTTTACCAAGGATCAATGAAACTTTTTTATTATAAATGTGTATTTTTTATGCAAATATGATGTAGGTGCTGATACAGGATGTTCCATTAAACCCAAAATAATATGTTGTAACTTACTTCATTTATTATTTTCAGCTACATGTGGCTGAATAGTTACTTTAGCCCAGTGGTAGTGCGTCCTAGCCTAGAGTCTTGCCAAACCCGTTTTTATTTTCATAATACATCTTTTTTGCCTCGTGTCTAATTCGAGTCAGAGCCATGTGCAATAATTTTTCTTACACGATTTGTACACGAACTTAGGGCGTGTCATTATACCTGTGTCAGAAGCGTGTTAAAGGTCGTGTCAATTTGACACGAGGCAATAGACCGTGTCAAAGGTCGTTTTAAATGAAGGTCCGTGTCAAATTTATGCTAAATGTCGTCGCAATTTGACACGAGGAACCACCCTGTGTCAAAGTTCATGTTAATTGACCCTATTTTCTTGTAGTGTAAAAAGGGTCTACAACCACTTCGTCAGAGTCAATTCCAACAATCGTTTTGTTCTTTGGGTTGTGGTGTCCCAAACGGTGAGCATTGAGAAAATTCAAAAGAAAATTTGGAAGCAGTTGAAGTTCTCTGATGAGGATTGGCAAGATACCGACAAAGAAGAGAGACCTATCAAGATGCAAAACTTTCTTTGTGAAAAGAACTTCATGCTGTTTTTAGATGATCTATGGAAGAAAATAGATCTTGCTGAAGTTGGCATCCCTCATCCTCAATCTAATTCCAAAGTAATTTTCTCAACTCGATCGGAGGAAGTGTGCGGCCATATATGCAAGCCAGCACGAGTGTTGAAGCCAATAGAAGAATGAAGGTGGTGTGCTTAGCACCAGAAGAAGCACTTTGGCTGTTCCGAAAGAAGCTGGGAGAGGAAACTTGGACTGCGAATCCTCAAATCCCGAAGTTGGCTGAAATTGTTGTTAAAGAGTGCCAGTACTTGCCATTGGCTCTTTCTACTGTTGCGAGAGCAATGGTCTTCAAGAAGGAGCACCGGCAATGGAACGAAGCCATTAAAGATCTCCGAAACAATCTGGCCAAATTCCAAGGTATGCAAGAAGAAGTGCTAAAGATTCTCAAGTTTAGCTTTGATGCATTGCCTGATGAAACCCACAAAAAATGCTTCTTGTATTGTTCCTTATTTCCTGAGGATTTTGTAATGGAAAAATATGACCTCGTGGCTCTATGGATAGGAGAAGGTTATTTTGATGAATGTGACAACACTCAAGATGCTCGTTATTGTTCTGAGGATGTTCTTGGTAAACTAACAACTACTTGTTTGTTAGAGGAATGTCCTTATGATATTGAGTTAGACGTGGGTAAGGGTGCTAGCTTTGAGTTCTACAAGATGCATGACCTTGTCCGAGAGATGGCTCTGTGGGTGGCTCGTGAACAATATCAGAGAAAAATCTTAGTGCTAGAAGATCAAAGAACCATTGGATTGCATGAATTAAAGAGATGGAAGGACGCAGAGATTATATCTTTGATGCATGAAGGAGCGACAATCCAAAATGAATTTCCTAAGCAATTACCATATTGTTTGAATTTAAGCACGTTGATTTTGAGAAAGGCGATAATACAGAGGGTTTCCAAGTGGGTGAATAACCTGGTAGAGGACTGAAGATTGACCCTTGTGAATTCGAGAGGTCTGAAGATTGAAACGGTGATAACAGAGGTCTGAAGTTTCGACTTGTAGATAATAGAGGTCTCCGTTAGTTTTTTCCGTTAAAACTGACGGAAGTTGGTCATGTGCATTGCATGTGACCAGAAATAAAATAAAATTTCAAAAATACCCTTCTTGCATCTCACATGCTCGAATGAAAAGACGAAAATGCCATTTAGGCCACCACCCAACCCGGCGACCACCACTCACAGCTCCGGCGACTGCCACTAACTCTGGCGACCACAACCCGACTCCATCGACCATCACCCAACTCCGACGACCACACCCGCGTTCCCGATTGGGCCCAATTGGGGCCGTGGTGGCGGTCGTCGGAGTTGTGTGGCGGTCGTCGGAGTTGTGAGTGGTGGTCGCCGGAGTTGGGTGGTGGCCGGCCGGAGCCGTGGTGGTGGCCGGAGTTGAGTTATGTTTAAATTATGGACAGGGGTATTTTTGTCATTTCATATTTATATTAATTAAACTTTTATTAATTCAAATATTGCAAAAGGGTATTTTTGACATTTTATACGGTTCTGTTAAATTTGACAGAAAATTTGGACGGAAAACCTAAAAATCACAAAGTCCAAACTTCAGACCTCTGTTATCACCATTTTAATCTTCAGACCTCTCAAATTCACAATAGTCAATCTTCAGATCTCTCCCAGGTTATTGACCATTTCCAAGTGGTTTTTCTCATCAATGCCATCTTTGAAAGTTTTGGATTTGAGTGATAATGAAGTGTTGTGTGAGTTAGCAAGGGATATTGGGGCGGTGACAAGTCTTCAATATCTTAACTTAACATCCCGTTCACAAAGATCGGAGAGTTACCAGAGGAGTTTAAGAATCTCATAAAGTTGAAATATTTATTCTTAGACAACGAGTTGGATAATGATCGTGTTCCTGAGGAAATAGTGTCAAGTATTATTTCATGTTTAAGTGTGTTTGATAAATTTTTTGCTCACAAGATAGCAAAACATAGTCGGAATCTGCTGAAGTTGTTGCAATGTGTGGACGTGGAGAATTCGGTGGTATCCCTTACGTTGAACTTTGCCTCAGAAATCCAACAATTATGAACATGTCCAAGGTTGCAGAGTTGCTTAAGATATCTCAGGCTTAAAGAGTGTTATGATTTGACTTCAATATCACTTGCTAAACGTCGACAACGAATACTCATAAATGTCTCATGTAGTAGTATTTCGGGTCGAAGTCAGAACAACTGAAGACGACATACTGCAACGAGTTTATGCAACAACAATGGAAGGTTTCAGTAATAACAGAATGAGTGACTAAATGTGTGTAATTAACATGTACTTAATGGTAGTCTAAAGGCTTTCATCGAAAACCAAATCCTAGCTACTAAAGACGCATATTCAGTAGTACCGGGCTGCAGTTCCCTAAGGCAGTTTTAGCATCGGCCAGTTGGAGTCGACAGGGCAGTAGCGCAGCCCCCCAGGCCTCTGCTGCCATCCTAACAGCGGCAGGACATCAGTCGGAAGCTTTAACGACAGATTTAATGTACCGTCCTTTTCCCGTCTCGTAGGCAAACATTCCTGACTGATTTTTTCTCTCGGAAACGTTTCCGATCGCGTTCCGGAACATGTTTTAACGAGAGGCCATATCGGACGGAAAACTACCGGAACATGAAATTTCCGTTTGGATTCAGACCGATTCAGCTCGTAGGTAAAACCAATTTTTCTTGTAGTGTAAATAATTATTATTTTCATGTAAAGGACAAACTTGCCTTTAGCATTACGGTGGAACACGGAAAGACTTGTAGGATGCATATCAGCATATGACGAGGTTCAACGTGTGATGGGTCTGGCCTTTCCTCCGGCATCTCATGAAAAGAATAATTTCATTTCAGATATATATTTATAACTACGACTAGTTGGTTCGGTGCACACGCATGTTTCTAAGTTTTTCATTTAAATTTACATTAGCTAGTAAAAGACATTATTTGACGCGTCATGAAATTGGATGTGGATACGCGTAACATAAAGGCAATACAACGATAAGTATCCTTAATCGCGTTAAACCTTCTCATCAACCTATCAATTCGTGGACATCATGACAAAAACAAGAGCTTCTAAAAAACACAAGCTAGAAGTGATATCAAACACTAATCAGTGAAAAAACAAATTTAGACATCATTATCAACCATAAGCATATTATAGGAAGGTATGCTGAATATGAGATACACAATAGTGATAGCCACTTTGAGAGCAACAATCACTTACTTAAATGGAATGAACCTCTTGTACATATCCCAGGTTATCTAAATATGTCAAAATTAATATAACATATATCATATATAATTATTCGTGGCAAGAATGATAGTTAACTCATAAAGCAAAATACGAAAAGAGAGAAACTCATAAGGTATCTTTACCACAAAGATATAGCAAAAAGAAACATATTAGATGCCTTTTGTTAAACCAGTCAAGGAAGAACATCCAAATTGCCTTTTTTACTTTTGCATCAACTTAAGCAAGCCTTCAGAACCTACAAAAAGAATTCTAGACTTGCTCAGCACAGTTCATGCTCCACCACTACTAAACTTATAAGCTACATTTTTCTCCAATAGATATTTGATAATGAATAATAATCCATAAAAGCACTTGCTTGTCCAATTTATTATTATTATTATTATTTTACTTCCTAGTCACTCTTTAGAATAAATTTTACATTGTAATTTGAAAGAGAATGAGAAATAACAAACCTTAAAATAGTTCCAAACTTGTGAAACTTAAAGAAGTATAGTGGCCTCTAGAGCAAGTGGAAGACCAAGAACACCTTGGAGCAATCTGTTACAGAATAACCATGACTATGAGTACAATATCAAATGAATAAATGGAAGTCTTTTTCTATCCATTACCGATCGCATGCATCTTAAAGGAAGGTAAATGACTAATTTTAGCCATAGAGTTCAATCCTGTAAAACTTTTTTGAAAAATTCAAGTTACCCAATATGCCACAGTAAGGGACTGTAACCCATGCTCGAACTGCAAACTTATCAATCACGGAATGAACTCTTAGCTAAATCTCTAATTTGTTGTGTTGGAGGTTGAATATCTGCAAGATCAAGTCAAGAACAAGAACAAATGATAGTGATATATATATATATATATGTATAATATTATGAGCAAGAAAAATTGACTAAAGGCAGAATGTGGTATCTGCTGAAATGGATCTTTGCTTACTCTATGCATCATTCCTCTGCTATCAAGGAATCAATGTAAGTCAACGCAATCTGCTTTCCGGTATGATTGAAGAGAGGAAGTGTCCTTCTCGAATACTTGCACGGGCCTTTTAAATTGAGAAAAAAGATTCAAATCAAACTAATGAATCATTAGCAAAATGACTAAAATATATGGTAGTTCTGTACCTCTTTAGTTATGAATACTATTATTAACTTTACTTAATGATGCATTAAGTGAATTGTATACGAAGCTAATTGTATCCTCTGATTATTTGTTTTGAGTGGGCATGGTCTTCTTGATCTAAAATTCTCAAAGCAATGTTGGAACGTTCATTTTTGGAATCTAGTAAATTTATTATCTTCATTTGCTTCATTCTTCTGAAAGATAAATTGTTATGTAAGCATTCAAAAGATTTATATATAAAAAAAGCTTCACATGGAGACAAACACAAAAGCCAAAGATTCCTCACTAAGCAGATAACTAATCATGTGATAAGCACCCAAAATTTTCAAATTTACATGACGTAAAAAATGCACTTTTGATAATCTACCAAATAACCTTAAACACAAACAGTACCAATATGAACAAGTAAAGAGATCAGCCTTGTACTGATGAAATTGAATTCTACAGGCCTTTAAAAAGGGCAAATTCTAACTCATGCCTAGAATGGGAATCGATCCAAAGCATGTGAACCGAATTGAGAGACGTTAACTGCCGCTGGGAGAGCTGCTTTCGTCTATAGCACATGCAAGTCGGTTTAAACTCACAAAGTTGCATGCTGTTGTTTTTCTCTTTATTTTAGTAATCTAACTAAACTCGCTCGTGTTAGAAACGACAACAATAACTTGTTTGGTTTCCTTAATGGAGGAAGAGACCATAAACTAGATAAAGGGTTTACGAAAGAGAATATCTTACATCGTGAGAAGAAACTGACTGTTATTATTGCTGCTGAGCTCTACGAAATACCAAAATGCTAGGTCACCAGGAGGCAATTGTCCTGCAAAACCGAAATTACGAGTCTAACATGTCTGAGAAGCAAAGATCACAGTTGAAAGGTAAAACTGATTACCATTAGACATCATGCGAATACAGAGACGTGCAATTGAATTGAATGTAAACATATAATTTTCATCTTCTAACACAACCAGACGTAAAGTGAAAGATTAGCTCTTTGAGGGAGAAGTTCGACCGAATTGGAAGCGAAGAGGCAGCCAAGTGAGGAGAAAATCGAATTGCAAGAGGCGCAAAAAAACAACAGAAATAAAATATATATGAAATTTGAAATTTACACTGTAAGATGAGGAACAATGTAGACTTGTGGAAGTTTGATATATGCTTTCTTCTTAATCGGGGCGAGCTGTTGTACTATCTGGCGAGCAATACTCCAGCGGCGCGGCGGCGTCATGCAGACAGGTTGGTGAGCGAGGGGAAATCGAAATCAGCAATCCAGAGCGGTGTTAGACAGCGTCTCTTTCGGCTTCTCGGTGCTGGGACCTTCTGATTGGCTTTACTCAAATTGCATAAACATCTCTCAACACCCTTTGGGGTTAAACTGGAGTTGCATTTTTACTACAGCTATCTGATTTGGAAGAATATAAACAGTATTCTCTTCAAAAATACTGTTTTTTTGTCAAAGTTTGCCTCAACTTATTGTTTCTCAATCTAGAGATATGTCCACCCTCCTTGAAAAGCCCAATAGATTGAGAACAACATCAGTTATTAATGTGTGTTGGACTCCCACACCTCATGGTTGGACCAAACTTATTACAGATGGTTCTGTCATAGGAAATCCAGGTCCTGCTGGAACTGAGGTGTTCTAAGAAATGAATGGGGAGGCCGGATTAGCGGCTTTCAAAGGAGGGTGGGGATAACAAACAATCTTGCTGCCGAGCTTTGAGCTCTCAGAGATGGCTTGACATTAGCAAAAGATTTAGATATAGATTTCATCTATGTCGAATTAGATGCGAAAGAAGCCATAAACTTAATCTTACATGAGTCCAACGATGATAGACCTTTAATGCCTTTAATTTTTTATTGCAGGACTCTCCTTGAATCATTCAGAGGATGCAAGTTTAGACACATTTTTCGGGAAGCTAACAAAGCAGCTGATGTACTCGCAAAGAATGCGGGGAAGATGGATAGTGTGTTTATTGTGCACTCTAGGCCTCCAGATTGTGTATCTCTTCCAGTCTTGTTCGATTGTCAAGGACAAACAGAATCACGTGTGATTGCTGACTAGATCAGCTGACAATTGTAGTTATTTTTCTCTTATTTACCAAAAAAAAATAGCAGAGGCCTAAATTTCTCTTTTGTGCGGAACTTTGTTTAGGAATGCCGGTTTAAGCCGGATTTTTTATCCATTAATGTCTGACCGGCCGGTCCGGTTTAAAAGTGGTACCCATTAGAGTGAGGACAATCCTCACATTTTATATTAGTAAAAAGATTTATTTCCGTTGCAGAGATCGTGGAACATGCTCGGGGTATCTAGTTATTTTTGGAATCAAACCATTAAAAAAAACTTAAATATACTACCACAGCGCGTGCAATGCAGACGCGCCCCAAGTATGTTGAAAATTTGAAATGGTCTACATTGAAATGGTTTATTTTTTTTTTAAATCTATATACTAATATCTAATTTGTGTTGGGTCTTCATCCCAAAAGTCACATACCTTCTAAAAAGTTCCACACATACCTTCCAAAAAAGTTACATACCTTCTAAAGTTTAAACCATACTATTTTGGCAGTTTGAATTAATTTTTGTTATAAAATCGGATTTGACCGAAATCATACAAAACCGACACAATGTAAAAAAAAAAAAATTGGGACTAAGAATATAGAACCAAACTGGCACTATTATAAACACCAATAAGCCGAAAAAATCAGTAAATTTTTTATTCTCTCAACTCTTATTTAATATATGATATGTGATATATCAACGATTCAACGTATTTAGGGTCGCATATTTATTTTTATGTATATGGTTCAGAATTTGAACAATGCACTTTATAAAGCTGCCTGTTTCATGTTCCATTACATATGATGTCCCAACTATTGAAGGAAAATCATGCAAAATCTCAATTTTTCCCATAATGATCACCAAATTCTATACATGTTACTAGAAAGAAATAAAATTATTATATTTAGGGTTAATAACTAATAAACTGTCTGAGATTTGGTCCACGTTAAAATATGGTGTCCGTCGTTGAAACTGAATGTCTCAGGTTTGGTGTTTGTTGAAATTTGGTGTCTCCTTCTATTTTCGGGTTAAGTCTAACGGAAGTGTATCACGTGACCGCACGTGAGCTCGATAAAATGGATATTCAAAAAATGTCCCTCCATGAAAAATCTGACCTTCCATTACCTAGCGAATTGACGAAATTATCCCTCCTAACTAAATCAACAACTATAGGGTTTTTGGGTGGTGGCCGGCCGGAGTAGGGTGGTGGTCGGCAGGAGTTAGGTGGTGGCCGGCCGGATTTGGGGAGAAGCTATTTTAACAGCATGTTATTTGATTAATCTTGTTCCAACAGATGTTTTAAAAGGAAAATCTCCTTTTGAAAAGTTATATGGAAAAGCTCCTTCCCTAGAACATCTAAGGGTTTTTGGTTGCCTCTGTTATGCAAAGGTTTTACCCTCCATTGATAAGTTTGCTCCCAGGGCGATTGCCTCAGTTATGATGGGATATTCTTTGACTCAAAAGGGCTACAAGCTCTACAATTTATCGACTAAGAGTTTCTTTGTCAGCCGAGATGTTAAGTTTCTTGAAAACTTCTTCCCTTTTAAATCTGATAGCAATTCAAATTTACCAGTTTTCAGTCCTAATCTTTTTCCAATTTCTGTTCCAGATAAAGTTCATGATGAGCCTCCTATTGATGATCCCAGTGGTACAAACCAGCATACCTTGGATAATGATGCTTCTGTTCCTGAGGATCAAAATGAAGGATCTGATGGTGAGTCCATTAATGCAGGTAGTGATGATGACAGCTCTTTCCATGAGGAAGTTCATGATGTTACTGTCTCTGAGCCTAGAACTAGGCCTATTAGATCAGCAAAGCCACCAATTTGGACTCATGATTATGATATGTCCACCCACTTTTCAACATTGCATCCTATTTCAAATTGTCTTGGTTATGATTTGATTACAAGTGACTACAAAGCTTTTTTAAGCCTTACTGATAAGATTCCTGAGCCATATCATTTTTCTGATGCTTGTAAAGATCCTAACTGGATCAAGGCTATGAGGGATGAAGTAGATGCTTTGATGTTAAACAAAACTTGGTCACTTGTGCCCTTACCTTCTGGTCGAAAATCAATTGGATGCAAATGGGTTTTTAAAGTTAAATATAATTCTGATGGTTCCTTGGAACGATACAAAGCTAGGCTTGTTGCAAAGGGTTTTAAGCAAAAAGAAGGCATTGATTACACTGAGACTTTTTCCCCAGTTGCTAAAATAGGAACTGTCAGAATTGTGTTAGCTCTTGCTGCTTTAAATAATTGGCCTTTATATCAGATGGACGTTTATAATGCCTTTTTGCAGGGTGACCTTAAAGAGGAGGTTTATATGGATTTGCCTCCTGGATTTGGCAATCAGGGGGAGTTGTGTTCTGTTTCACCTAATCTTGTTTGCAGATTGCACAAATCTCTTTACGGTTTAAAACAGGCATCCATACAATGGAACTTGAAATTGACAGAAGCACTTGTTTCAAATGGTTTTAAACAAAGTCATTTGGATTATTCTTTATTTACAAAGAAACGTGATAAAGAAATTGTGGTGCTTCTGGTGTATGTTGATGACTTACTTATCACTGGTAATAGTTCTTTTTTGATTAATGAGTTAAAGGCTGTTTTACAAACCAACTTCAAAATGAAAGATTTGGGCGATTTAAAATTTTTCGTTGGCATTGAGGTAGCAAGGTCGTCTAGTGGCATTGTGCTCTGTCAAAGAAAATATGTTCTTGAACTGTTATCAGAAGTTGGTTTGCTTGGGGGAATGCCTAGTAGTACTCCTATGGAGCAAAATGCTAGGTTTACTTCTGTTGGATATGATGAGAGCCTTAACCTTAACAAAGATGATGATTTGCTTTCTGATCCTACTGTTTACAGGAAGTTAATTGGGAAGCTTCTTTATTTGGGAATTACTCGTCCTGACATTGCTTATTCTGTTCAGTATCTTAGCCAGTATATGCAAAGTCCTAAAAGGTCGCACTATGATGCTGTTATTCGTATTTTGAAGTATCTAAAATTGCAACCTGGTTTGGGTATTTTGTTATCTTCAAATGGTGGTTTTGATATTACTGCATATTGTGATTCTGATTATGCTCGTTGTGTTGAGTCAAGGAGATCAGTCACTGGTTACTGTGTGTTTATTGGTAGTTCATTGATTTCTTGGAAAGTAAAAAAGCAGCCTACTGTTTCTTGTTCATCAGCCGAGGCTGAATATCGTAGTATGCGTGATACAGTAGGAGAACTTGTTTGGTTAAAAGGTTTGTTGTGTGAGTTAGGATTTCTTTCTGAAAAACCTGTTTTGCTTTATAGTGATAGTAAAGCAGCAATTCAGATAGCAAATAATCCTGTTTTTCATGAACGAACGAAACACATTGAGGTTGACTGTCATTTTGTTAGAGATCAGGTTAATGCAGGGTTTATCAAACTTGGATACTTGAAGACAACGGACCAGGTGGCTGATATCTTCACGAAAGCTCTTCCCAAGGGCCAGCATCGTTACCTTTTGGAGAAGTTGAAGATGATTAACATTTTTTCCCCAAGTTCAGATTGAGGGGGAGTGTTGAAGCCCAATATGAAGCCCGGACCGTGTGGCCCGGTTCTGTTATTTTTAGTTTGTATATTGGGCTTGGCCCGTGATTGTTTTGGCCCACTTGATGAATAAGGCTCGGTTCAATCTGAATTGGGTGTTATTGTTTTAGGGTCTTTTTACCTTCACTTAAAACTGTATGGACCATATTGTAATTCTCTGGATGTTGTGGTCTATTTAAGGGTGAGGAATGGCCGGTGAAGGTACTGTTCCAGTGAACCCTTCAGTGTGCTCTCATCTCTCTCGTTTCTAGGGTTTGCCGTTCCACCTCCCACTGCGAAACTTTACAATCGTGAGGGCAGTTGGAGCGGTATGGGTTGGCTGGTCGGAGCCGTTGGGAGGGCGACACGGGTGGTCTGGCGGTGCGAGGGCGGACCTCCAGTCCAGCGGGCAGGCACGGGCGGAGCTTCGGTCTGGTCGGGGCGATGGAGAAGATATACAGAGAAAGAGAGAGGGAAGACGGCGGTGACAAGCCGAGTGCCGGAGGTTGTCTGGCCACGCGAGGGCGGAGGACGGCGGTTGTTGCCGCTCAGCTGGTCCGGTCAGGGAGACGACGCGTGAAGAAGGGTGGTCGACTGCAAGGAAGCTGGAAGGAAAAGCAGAGAAAAAAAATTGCACCTAAATCGAGGAAACTCGTTTTTATTAATTTTCTGATATATACGTGTTGTCATTTACATGTAGAACTGGTCCCATAGTAAAATTAGACATAGTTACAGATAAGATCTCTTAGATATAAAAATAAAAAAATAACTTATAGATAAATTCTTATAAATAAATATATACATATAATTATCCCTAAACAATAATAAGAGATAATAAATGCAGATAAATACATTACATATAAATAACTATTATACATATTTATATTTCTAAATATTTCGAATATATCTGATATATTTTAAAAATATATATTTACTTATTTATATTAATATGCACATGAGCATTTTTTACACTTCGTGACGTGACACATCTGAAAATGACGCGTCATGTGTAACGACGTTACGTCCGGGCCAAAATCGAGTGTTTACACCACCCAACCGCACACTATGTCTAATAGATTTTTAGAAGGAAAAAAAAAATCACCAACTAGTAACACTTGTATTATGTTGTATAAAGTATATGAACCAAACCGACACAATGTATAAAAAAAAAAATAGAGACTAAGAATATAGAACCAAACTGGCACTATTATAAACACCAATAAGCCGAAAAAATCCGTAAATTTTTTATTCTCTCAACTCTTATTTAATATATTATATGTGATATATCAACGATTCAACGTATTTAGGGTCGCATATTTATTTTTATGTATATGGTTCAGAATTTGAACAATGCACTTTATAAAGCTGCATGTTTCATGTTCCATTACATATGATGTCCCAACTATTGAAGGAAAATCATGCAAAATCTTAATTTTTCCCATAATGATCACCAAATTCTATACATGTTACTAGAAAGAAATAAAATTATTATATTTAGGGTTAATAACTAATAAACTGTCTGAGATTTGGTCCATGTTAAAATATGGTGTCCGTCGTTGAACCTGAATGTCTCAGCTTTGGTGTTTGTTGAAACTTGGTGTCTCCTTCTATTTTCGGGTTAAGTCTAACGGAAGTGTATCACGTGACCGCACGTGAGCTCGATAAAATGGATATTCAAAAAATGTCCCTCCATGAAAAATCTGACCTTCCATTACCTAGCGAATTGACGAAATTATCCCTCCTAACTAAATCAACAACTATAGGGTTTTTGGGTGGTGGCCGGCCGGAGTAGGGTGGTGGTCGGCAGGAGTTAGGTGGTGGCCGGCCGGATTTGGGTGGTGGCCGCCGGTGTTGGCTGGTGGCCGACCGGAGTTGGGCGGTGGTTGTTTTGAATCTATGGGTAATTTCGTCACTTCATATTTGATAGAAAGGGCAATTCTAACTTTTCGCAACATTCTGTCAGAATTAAAAGCAATTTTGGACGGAAAACCAAATTTCAACAAAGTCCAAACCTCAGACAGACATTTTTAACACTTTAAAATTCAGACGACAAATTTCAACACGGTCATACCTCAGACGGTTTATTAGTTATTAATCCTTATATTTAATATAATTATCATAGTTATACATTAACAACTTATATAAATAACAATCTTAGAAATATGCATCTGCAAAGCATATGTAAAAATAACTAGTATATATATATAAATGTCTTATAACCAGGGAAAGCTTATATATTGTACTTTAATTCCATATTATACCCAAGATTGATTGGACCAACTGGTAAAGCGAGTTGCGTTCACAGGGGCGACCTAGGGTCGAATCTCACCGTAGACTCCACATTGGGAGGGATTTAACCTTGTACGCTCCCGGCCCGAAAAAAAAATTCCATATGATTTGTTTATACAGAAACTGAGGCAACTTAGGTCGCATTTGGTTGTGAATAGAGATAGCTATATATCGAGCATGTCTAATTAAACTTCAGATCATCATGAATCGTGATATTTAATCTAGAGCAAATTTGATATGCCTTTAGTGCTGTAGGTTAATTCACAGCATATAAACTCTCTTTATTGACCCACCATTAATAATATAGAGATATATTCAGTTGATCCGACTAATTCGACTCCGAGCAAAGTTCAGATCATAAAATACTGAAAGCTTTTGTCAACATATTTTTAAACTACAGAAAGCTTTGTCAATGTAACATGGACAGGCTAGCTAGATTAGAATCAATCTCTTCAATAAGGCAAACACTAAGACTTTCATATTTAATCACCAGACATAATATATAGAACGCGGTTTACTTAATTAACTAGTAATATGATGAACAAGTCAGCTTGGAATGAGAATCAATATATTAAAACTGAAGCTAATTAGATTAGCATTATATTTGGCCAAAAAAAAAAAATTAGATTAGCATTATTTACCAAAAAAAAAAACATTCAAGTTCGATGAAAAGAGATGCATCTGTAGCTAGCTACTGAATCCATTTTTGGTCTCTCTGAGCTACCTTTTCGCAGTTAGTGTCTGAGTTTGACATGGATATCATAACTCCAATTTTCGATATATGCTTTAAATGTTGGGATCGGTCGGCCAAGTATAGGCTACCTATCAAGGGTCTCTTGAGGAGTCTCAGGAATTTGACGGCAGAGAGAGATAGACTCATTGCTGTTCATGCTGATGTGAAAGAGCGAGTTGATAAGGAACAAGTGGAGCTGCATCAGGTACAAACAGCTGAAGTAACTAGCTGGAGGGAAAGTGTGGAAGTCATCTGCAAAGAAGTAAATGTCATTCTGACAAAAGGGGAAGAAGCTGTCCAGAAGAATTGCTTGGGAGGCCATTGTCCGACAAACTGTAGATCTCGCTATAAGTTGGCCAATGAAGCTGATGTAGTGAAAGAAAGTGTAACAAATTTAGTCGGTATAGGTCACGGCTTCAAAGATGTTGAAGTTACATTTAAGCCTCATGAACCTCCTCCATCCATTGTGGGGCCTCAAGAGCCTACAGTGGGCGTGGATGCGATGTTTGATACTGTTCGGGAGTGGGTTGAAGATGAGGCTGTGAGAAGCATAAGCTTGTTCGGGGCTGGTGGGGTTGGAAAGACTACCCTCCTGAAAAGAGTTTATAACCACTTCGTCAGAGTCAATCCTAACAATCATTTTGTTCTTTGGGTTGTGGTGTCCCAACCAGCGAGCATCGAGCAAATTCAGAAAAAAATCTGGAAACAGTTGAAGTTCTCTAATGAGGATTGGGAGGCTATAGACGAAGGAGAGAGGGCTATCAAGATGCGAAACTACCTTCATCAAAAGAAATTCATGCTGTTTTTAGATGATCTGTGGAAGTTTATTAATCTTGCTGAAGTTGGCATCCCTCATTATCCTGAACCATGTAATTTTTCCAAAGTAATTTTCTCAACTCGGCAGGAGGAAGTGTGCGGCCGAATGCAAGTCGGCACGAGTTTAGAATCCAATAGAAGAATGAAGGTGAAGTGCTTAGCACCTGAAGATGCACTTCGACTGTTCCGAGAGAAGGTGGGAGAGGAAACTTGGACTGCAAATCCTCAAATTCCAAAGTATGCTGAAACTGTAGTCAAAGAGTGTCAATTCTTGCCATTAGCTCTTAATACTGTTGCGAAAGCAATGGTCTTCAAGAAGCAGCCCCGCCAATGGGTAGAAGCTGTAAAAGATCTCCGAAGCAATCTGGCCAAATTCCAAGGTATGGAAGAAGAAGTGCTAAAGATTCTCAAGTTTAGCTTTGATGCCTTGCCTGATGAAACCCACAAAAAATGCTTCTTGTATTGTTCCTTCTTTCCGGAGGACTTTGAAATTGGAAAATATGACCTAATGGACCTGTTGATAGGGGAGGGTTATTTTGATGAATGTGGCAACATCCATAAAGCCCGTTCTTATTGTGAGGATGTACTTGATAAACTAACAACTTCTTGTTTGTTAGAGGAAATTCCGTATGATATTGAGTTACGTTTGGGCTGTAGCTTTGATTTCTACAAGATGCATGACGTTGTCCGAGAGATGGCTCTGTGGGTGGCTCGTGAACAATATGAGAAAAATATCTTAGTGCTACAAGAAGATCAGGGAACCATTAAGTTGGATGAATTAAAGAGATTGAAGGATGCAGATATGATATCTATGATGCGTGAAGGTACAAGAATCCAAAAAATCACTAAACCATCAACATATTGTTTGAATTTAAGCACTTTGATATTGAGAAACACGGACGTGAAGAGCTTTCCAATAGGTTTCTTCTCATCAATGCGATCTTTGAAAGTTTTGGATTTGAAGAAGAATCTGTTTTTGTATCAGTTAGCGGGGGATATTGGTAAGCTAACTATTCTTCAATATCTTAACATCCAAGACACAGGTATAATGGAGTTACCAAAGGAGTTTGAGAAGCTTGTAAGTTTGAAATATTTATTTGTAAATATCGCGATGAAAATTGATGGTGTTCATGAGAAAATATTGTCAAGTATTATTCCATCTCTGTTAGTGTTTGATAATTTTGATGGTCGGTTGAAAGGACAGCAAGTGGAGGAGTTTTTACAAAGGGTGAAGGTAGAGGATTCCGAGGTATCCCTTAGTTTATCCTCTGCGTCAGAAATAAAAAACATATGGACGTGTGAAAGGCTGCAAAGTTGCTTAAGATATCTCAAGCTTATAGAATGTGATGGTTTGGCTTCAATATCACTTGAGGGGCCCTCAGCGAAAAGAATGAAGCAGTTTGAGCTCCTTTTCCTTAAAGAATGTCTTGATCTGAAAGAAATAAGCATTTTGAGCTTGGTATTTCCAATTCAGGATTGTTTTCACAACCTTCGCCGAGTGTTTCTGGATGAATGCCCCAAATTGTTACATTTGACCTCATTGATTTTATATGCTCCTAATCTTGACACCCTTTCCGTGTCGGACTGTCAAACTATGACTGGAGTAGTGAAGATGGATGATGTAATTCCAGAAAGCCAAGCCGCCAATAGCGCCATTTTGTCATGCCTAAGAGTGCTTTTATTAGATAATCTCCCATTGCTGACGATCATCTGTGGGAGCCCACTCCCCTTTCCTTCACTAGAATGGATGTACTGTTATGACTGTAATCTGCTGTGCAAGCTCCCATTTTCATGTGTTGATGGCAATCAGTTCAACAAACTGAAAAAGATTGAAGGAGAAGAAGAATGGTGGAATCGGTTGGAATGGGATGATGATGTTGCCACTCAACATCTTCTTGTTCCCAAGTTCGTCCCGTTATGGAACACCACATCCAGGTACAAATATTCTTCTTTTTCACCCATTTACAACTATTTTTGCTTATTAGTTTTGAAGATGTGATCAAGCTTGTCTATTAAACATGAATTATTACAACTAGATGAACCATTATTGTTTTCAAGCCTAACTAAATAAGAAACACCATTTTGCAGAATCGAGACGATATCGGCTGAGATCTGAGACATCTAGTTATGTGGGTGACTTGAGGGTTGTGTTGCATGTTGGAGTTCGTTTGTATTTAATTTCTCATTATACATGCTGTTGTAAGTTGAGAGGAATAAATTCTTACTCAATGTGAAATTGAGAAGATCAAATGCTTGATTTTTTTTATAAAAAATAATAATTGTATGGAACTTTGCATTTCAATATTTTCCACTCTGGATTGAAGAATATGTCAAAGAGTCTGTAAGTTATATGTACGTTGTTAATTAATAAGATTGTGGTGTGCTGATTGTTGTTTACATTATATTTTCGTGCTCATTATTTGTCATTCGTTGTGTGAAGTTAACTGTGAAGAGTGGGAGTTTAAGAAAAGGCAACAGATGGAGTGTTTGATGATGGTCTCCGCTTATAGATAGATAGATATCGATGCACATTGTCATCATCTTACACCTTCTGGTTTAGGGTTTAGGTAGGGTTCATGTATTGTTAATTAGGGCATTCGCACTAATAGCTATTTGAATGTCTGCAGTTTCGGTTGGAATTTCCTGAACCGTGCAGAGCGTTGCTGTATCATGCGAAGATGGAGTGCGAGTGTCCTGCGAAACATTCACAATGGTATGAATGTAATTAATACAACTATAGAGGGCATTTCGGTTTGAAGACACAACCATATGATAATTGCATGTCCAGTGTCGCATCCTAAGCATTTCTGTTTTTAGAAAGCTCTATTTCACTAAATAATGCACTAATATTTAAAATTTACTTTAGAGCCTAAATGTGTATTATTGTGTCACTTGACATAAGTGGTAATTCTAAACTTTATAACGCTTCACATTAATTTCTGTCATTAAACAATATTATATGATGTTAATACCTAAAAATATACTTGTTTAGTTTTAATTACTATATAATATTATCTGATCCAGAGGTGATTTTTTTATGTAAAATTAGGTGTAAAGACCTTTCAAATTATATGTAGGGTTAATAGGTCTTTTGGTACAACATATTTGTCCATTTTGCCTTTTGGTACAACATCTGATTTTTTCTTTTTATTTAGGTGCAATATGTTTGTAAATTGTACACTTTTGAAAATGAAAATCCATTGTCGTATTTCTCTGCCCTACTCTATATCCTACTACATAAAACTTTCACAATAAAAAACAAAAATACTTTTTTATATAAAATATACAATATAACGTAAGCGCAACTAGTTTTGTGATTTTTTTTTCTTCTAAAACCTATTATGATTAGTGAACGGTTGGGCATGGTAAACTCTAGATGGCTAAAATGAGTAAATTTACCCTCTAGGATTCACTCCACCTGTGAGACCTAAATCTAACCTAAAGCAAATTACGTTTTGAAAACGTGAATTTTGAACAGAGTAGTCACTAGTTAATTTAGGCTAACTACAATCATAAATTACTTAAGCGAATAACGGATTAAACACCTAAATGTAAAATCGGTCTACGATCAGAATTTCGAGTTCGGGTTCCATTACGAATTAAAAATATAATTTTTAACTACGCCATTTCGGTACTTCATTCACTTAATTTGTCAATTTTATTGTTAAATAATATCTATTTTTTTTTAACTAATTTATATATAAAAAAAACACTAAATCACCGTCAAATATAAATAACACGTTAAAACAAAACTTAACATATTCACTTAGATATAATTTGAACTATCAAATTTTAATTAGCCTAAACTAACTATATTTATACGAACTAAATTACAAACCTAATATAATGAATAACCTAATATAATAATCTAGTAAATTAATTATAATATAATAATTCAAACATAATATAATAATAAATATATGGAAGAAAAAAAACGTATAGAAGCTTACCTGTTGCGGAAAGGAGACAGCAGCGCGCGACGACAACAACCGGGACGGACGGCGAGAGCTGGGCTGGTCGGAGGGTGGCCAGGAATGGACTCGAAGCGACGCGGAGAAGCGGACGACGACGGTGGTCTGGTCTGGTAGACCATCGTGAGGGCAGTTGGAGCG
Source organism: Clarkia xantiana subsp. parviflora (assembly GCA_036873135.1). Classification (NCBI taxonomy): domain Eukaryota; kingdom Viridiplantae; phylum Streptophyta; class Magnoliopsida; order Myrtales; family Onagraceae; genus Clarkia; species Clarkia xantiana. The sequence goes on from JAPTYO010000014.1 coordinate 4,826,860, forward strand.
GTATGGGTTGGCTGGTCGGAGCCGTTGGGAGGGCGACACGGGTGGTCTGGCGGTGCGAGGGCGGACCTCCAGTCCGGCGGGCAGGCACGGGCGGAGCTTCGGTCTGGTCGGGGCGATGGAGAAGATATACAGAGAAAGAGAGAGGGAAGACGGCGGTGACAAGCCGTGTGCCGGAGGTTGTCTGGTCACGCGAGGGCGGAGGACGGCGGTTGTTGCCGCTCAGCTGGTCCGGTCAGGGGGACGGCGCGTGAAGAAGGGTGGTCGACTGCAAGGAAGCTGGAAGGAAAAGCAGAGAAAAAAATTGCACCCAAATCGAGGAAACTCGTTTTTATTAATTTTCTGATATATACGTGTTGTCATTTAGAGTTTTTGACCGATATAAGCCTTCATGGACAACCAAATACAAATATAGACCGATTAAAAAACTAATTACCAATCTAAGTCAAACCGAGATTTCACATCTCGGTTTGGAATTTTTCATCCAAACCGAGATGTGAAATCTCGGTTTGGAAGTGACTCACAGACCGGTTGGCAACTGGCCAACCGGTCTGTGAGTCGACCGGACTCGGTTTGCAACTTAGTGTTTGGACCGGTTGGCAACTGGCCAACCGGTGTGAGCCGACCGGACCAGATGTTCTGGTCCGGTCCGGTCACTGTCGGTGGCAGCTTTGTATTTTTTTTTTTTTTTTACCGATTTTTTTTTATTACTCTATAAATTACCTATTCCTTTCACATACTCAAACTCTCTTCCACCACTCTAAACTACTCACTCTAAACTACTCTAAATATTTCATACTCTTCTTCAAACGTCTGTTGGTGCATTGCTTACTTGAGGTAATCTGTTTTTTTTATACGTAAATTTATAAAGCTTGTAGATGTACATATATGATATAATGATAATAAGTATGATGCGTACGTATATAACAACTTCATTATGCGTAAATTTCAAAATAAAAGAACATATATCATATTATTATGTGTTTGTTAGAATTTTATTAATTTTATCTATCTATGTAATCGCTCTCTATCTTTCATTCGGTGAATTAGGGAAATGCAGTATTATGTGTTTATTTAAAAAATAAGACAACTTATAACGTAATTTTGTTAACAATGATAGTTTTTAAAACTATACATGGAGATATGAAACAAATATTTTGAAATTATATAGATTTTTTTTTTCGTACGTAGATTAGAATGCTATAATATCAACACTATTACGTGTTTTTTTTTTCAAAATAAGAAAACGTGTAACATAATTTTATTGTCAATGATAGTTTTTAAAACTATACATGGAAACATGAAACAAATATTTTGAAATTATAATGATTATTTTTTTTTTTTGCGTACGTAGATTAGAATGCTATAATATCAACATTATTACGTGTTTTTTTTTAAAAAATATAAGAAAACGTGTAACATAATTTTATTGTCAATGATAGTTTTTAAAACTATACATGGGAAGATGAAAGAAATATTTTGAAATTATATTGATTTTTTTTTTTTGCGTACGTAGATTAGAATGCTATAATATCAACATTATTACGTGTTTTTTTTTTCAAAATAAGAAAACGTGTAAAATAATTTTATTGTCAATGATAGTTTTTAAAACTATACATATATGAAACAAATATTTTGAAATTATATTGATTTTTTTTTTTGCGTACGTAGATTAGAATGCTATAATATCAACATTATTACGTGTTTTTTTTTTCAAAATTAGAAAACGTGTAACATAATTTTATTGTCAATGATAGTTTTTAAAACTATACATGGGAATATGATTATCAATTTCTTTTTACATTTTTCCCAAATTAAATACTATTTACAATTTACTTTCTATTTTAACATTTTTTTACAATTATATTTACAAATCATATTATAAAGAATTTTAAAGCTTGCATATATATAAAATTCATATATATATATATATATATATATATATATATATATATATATATATATATATTAAAACTTACAGTATATTGGTCAGCAATTTGAGACTTGTGCGTATTTTGGGTATATAAAAGCGGCACACGTGAGTCCATCGGCCGGTTCCCGCGACTACCTCTCCTACTCGAACTGCCTTCTCCACTAGCCATTTAAGGTAGTTTAATGTAATAATTTGAGAATAGTAGATGTTTGTTGAGTGAGAGAGTAGGAAATGTATGTTGAGAGTAAGATAGTTTGAATATGAAATGTAAGTGAAATAAATGAGGTGATTTATAGAGTAAAAAACCAACAAAAAAATAAATAAATAAATAAATAAATAAATAAAGCAGTCGGTCCAAAAAAAAAAATAAATAAATAAAGCTGTCGGCATGCACAGCGACCTGTCGCTGTCGGCATGCACATGCATGCCTACACTGACCGGTCACTGTAGGCATGCACTGTGCATGCCTACATTGACCGGTCACTGTAGGCATGCACTGTGCATGCCTACAGTGACCGGTCCGGGTATGCCAACCGGTCACTTTAGATCGGTTGGCAACTCACTTCCAAACCGAGATTTCACATCTCGGTTTGGATGAAACAATTCCAAACCGAGATGTGAAATCTCGGTTTGACTTAGATTGGTAATTAATTTTTTAATCGGTCTATATTTGTATTTGGTTGTCCATGAAGGCTTATATCGGTCAAAAACTATGTCATTTACATGTAGAACTGGTCCCATAGTAAAATTAGACCTAGTTACGGATAAGATCTCTTAGATATTAAAATATTAAAATAACTTATAGATAAATTCCTATAAATAAATATATACATATAATTATCCCTAAATAATAAGAGATAATAAATGCAGATAAATACCTTACAGATAAATAACTATTATACATATATATATATTTCTAAATATTTCGAATATATCTGAGATATTTTAAAAATATATATTTACTTATTTATATTAATATGCACATGAGCATTTTTTACACTTCGTGACGTGACACATCTGAAAATGACGCGTCATGTGTAACAACGTTACGTCCGGGCCAAAATCGAGTGTTTACACCACCCAACCGCACACTATGTCTAACAGATTTTTAGAAGGAAAAAAAAATCACCAACTAGTAACACTTGTATTATGTTGTATAAAGTATATGAAAAAAACTAGGGTTAAAGGTCCTTTTGGTACCACATGTTTGCAAAAATTACACTGTTCATACCACTAGTATTTTTTCGTACCGAATTGGTACCATATGTTTCCAAACCTTACTGTTTTGGTACCTCCGTTAGGGTTCCGTAAAAAACGGCCGTTAAATGGCATGTGCCATGCACGTGACCAGCCAAAAACTTTCAATTTTGTTACAATTTAGTCCATCTAATACATCCCTAACTTTTATTTTGTTCAATTTAGTCCTAAAACTTCAAAATCAAACCATTTCCCCAAATTGACCTAGCCGGACCTAGCCATGGGCTAGGTCCGACCCTGGGTCGGGGTCACCGGACCCAGGGGACCCTGACCCAGGGTCGGACCTAGCCCTAAGCTAGGTCCGGCTAGGTCAATTGGACCTAGCCCCAATTTAACTCAATTGGGGCTAGGTCCCAATTGACCTAGCCGGACCTAGCCTAGGGCTAAGTCCGACCCTGGGTCATGGTCGCCGGACCCAGGCGACCCCGACCCAGGGTCGGACCTAGCCCTAGGCTAAGTCCGGCTAGGTCAATTTGGGAAAATTGTTTGGTTTTGAAGTTTTAGGACTAAATTGAACAAAATAAAAGTTAGGGATGTATTAGATGGACTAAATTGTAACAAAATTGAAGGTTTTGGGCTGTCAGGTGCATGGCACATGCCATTTAACGGCTGTTTTTGACAGAATCCTAACGGAGTTACCAAAACAGTAAGGTTTTGAAACATATGGTACCAATTCGGTACGAAAAAATACTAGTGGTATGAACAGTGTAATTTTTGCAAACATGTAATACCAAAAGGACCTTTAACCCAAAAAACTATTATTATTATTTGTCACCGTAAAAATTTATATAATAAAATAGAGAAAATGATAAGAAAGTAAAACTTGAGATGTTCGTCCAAAGTAAGGTGGAGAGCTATTTTTTACTTTACCATCTAATAGTTGTGTCGTGCGTGCGTTGCGCGCGCATTTTTCTAACTTTAATCACAAATTATTTTATTTTTCATGACTTTGTTCACAAATTGAATGCTAGCAATTATGACTAAATTCATCATAACCAAATATTATTAGGAATATGATAGAGTTTCCGATTTTGGAATCACGAGGAGTTTCGAATGTGAGAAAATGATATGTGTGTAAATTTTGACAACTTTAAAGGCATATCTATCCCATCTCACAGTCGGACGGAGCTCTTCGTGATTCCAAAGTCAGAATGTGTCCAACGACATTGAAGATCTAGAGAACTAACGCTAACGTTCGTATATACATGTTTTTATAACTTTGTTCACAAATTGTTTTTTTTTTTCCATGACTTTATTCACAAATTGAATGCTAGCAATTATGACTAAATTCATCATAACCAAATATTATTAGGAATATGATAGAGATTCCGGTTTTGGAATCACGAGGAGTTCTGAATGTGATAATAACATGTATGTAAATTTTGACAACTTTAAGGGCATATCTATCCCCTTTCACAGTCGAACTCCTCGTGTTGCCAAAGTCGGAAGCACGTTGCCGATATAGATATACAAACGTTCTTATTTATTACATGTATTAGGTAATTCTAATACATATTTTATGACTAACCACCTCATATATGTTATGACAAAAAAGCAAACTGCTTGATAGTATAATATTAATGTTAAAATAATATGGTGAAAGGAGATTACCAAGCACCATTACAAAACACGCTGAATGATTGCATGGGCATAGATCAGTATCTTCCGAATTCATTATAAACCCGAGGAAAAATCAAGAAATTTTTATAAGCAAATAGTTCACACCACTCATTCTTCATTCTTACTTCTAACCAAATAGTTGAATATCAAATACCTAACATAAGTAGTGTACCGCAATGGAGTATATAAGAATAGCTTCCACAGCATACATGAAGTGTAAGATGGGTTATGTTTGTTCAATTGCAAATGCTCGCCTTCCACCTCTAATTTCTAACTATGTTCTTCAAGAGAGTACTAACTGAAGGCACTATAAAATCAACCACAAGACTACTTTTAATTATTATTTTTATCAGATGTCATGTATTGTAATAAGAGAGGCATTACCTGACTGGGGCGAGGCATATGACATCCTAGAATTTATTGGATCGTTTCTACACTAATTGCGTGGCCTGCAAATTGTAAGAAACCTATAGTAATTAAATTTCAGGACATTGTGAAGTAATAGAAGATTAGCATTGCCTTTTGTTTTAAATAAAAAACGATTTATTTATCAGTCATTACCTTCAAAATTAAAAAGAATCTCTCACGTTATTTCACTGTTCATAGTTGATTAAAAAAATGAAACGACGTGAGAAAAGAAACATAACTAAAAACAGGTACCTAGGAGTCGTGATGTTTGGGCAAGTACCTTGTTTCTTTTGCAAGTTGAAAAACCTCTTCCATTTATATCACGAGCCTATGCAGACTGCAGTTTCATTAATAAGCGATGTTAGAAACATTTGTTATTAAGTTAATAACGTGATATTAGTCCATTTAGAGATACATATTGTTGTATAACAATTTATTGAGAGACAGGTAATATATCATGTTTAATGCCTTGCCATCAAGCAACACCCTGTCATTAGCAATGTTTCTCAAGTAGAATCCAAGCTATTATGAATGTGCAACGTTAAGAACCAACCCGTTTGTTCGACTATTCCATCGAATCATATCTGGCACAATCTCCTTATATCCTTATATTTGCTTCAGGACCCTGACAAGCTATAGAGGGATGAAAGGTGGCCTAGACATTGCTAGAGGAAATCCTTTCCCTGGAAGACCGTAACAATGAAGGTTCGACATTGCAATCAAAGGACATGAAAAAGTTCTGTTACATATACCTGTATTTGGAAAGGGAGCCATTGGCGGAACCAAATGTTGCATTGTGGTAGGTAGTATCATTGTCGAAATATACATACCAGCTCCCAATTCCGTTATATGTACGTACAATGAGAAGTTGTCAGAACTGCTCTAACAAATTTGGAAACTTAGGTGTTTAAAAGAAACTCAACGCTGCTCTCTATAACGACTGCAACTGAAGAAACGATTAACTAACAAAGATGAATATCGGCTTAATTGGGGAAGACTCACTTGCAACTGAAGTTGCAAAATGTTGAGATACTCAATCGCCTCGTCGAGCAGCGACTCATTATCCACCTATCAGCTTTGATATGCCCAAAATCAGGAAATAAATAAACCATTGATAACTGAAGGAACAGTTCTTCGTGCCACAAGATTTTACTGCAAAAGGCATGTCTTTTAGTTTGTTGATAAATAAGTAAGAAGGAATCTCTTGGAACATATAGTAATTATAGGAATGTTGAACTCTAACCGTAAGGAATTTGATTTTCTTTTTTCAGCAGCCGTTAAGTCAGCTCGTTTCCGTTTATCATACAGACGACGTGACACTTTATCTGCAGTTGTATGAAGTATTAGAAATAGAAGCTAAAATAGATGAATGAGAATGATATACTGTTGAAAATAGATGAAGAGTAACCAGACCAAAAGACATTGTTCTTATAGGCAATTTACTTTCTTCAATGGCACCTGTTTGTTATCCGTCAGTTGTTGAAGTTGTTTGTTGTGCCTACCAATAAAAAGAGATGTATGAAGATAAGCGACATTGTTGAAGTTTGTTAATGCAGTTGAACCTACAGATAGAAAGAGTTGTTAACAAGGTATCAAGTTTCATCAAAGATATTTACATATTCCACCTTCAGTTATTCAGATTGCAGAAGTAGAATTTACTCCTATTCTACAGAAGGCTCTATTTTACTTGTTTGGCTAATTTTTTTGCTGTTGGTAGGGATAAACAGGCGGCACCATGTTATAGCACAACAGCAGAAATAGATGAATGCTTGTCCTAAGCTGCAAAAGGATGTATTGTACTTGTTGGTCGGTGTTTAAGTTGTTGATTCTGCAGCAAAAAATTAACATTAGGAAGTAAGCTGCAACATAGCAGCAAGAAAACATGATTGTTGGTGTTTTTTTTTTCTCTGTGTCAGATTATATTGTTGGTACGTCAAGGTAGGTAGACAGATTTAAGCCGCTAAGGTAGAAGTTTTCTGACAAGCTTTTTCACAAACACGTAGTAGAAGGTTTCAATCAGGACGGTCTATGCGTTTTGATAATTGTCAACTGAATAATACAGAATTAGATTATCCTAGAAAAGTATGCTGAGAGAGAAAATTGTTTTCATACCAGTTTGGAGGTATATGGAGATTGACGTACGCAGAGTTGACGAGCGGCCGAAGGTAAGCTATTGTTAGGGCAAACATCCAACGGAAGTTGTCGCTGAACCTTCTTCCATTAAGAAGGCTGTTGTTCCTTCCTTATAGTGGGAAATATTCATGGCCAGATGTAAGTCAGCAATATGTACGAAGTAGCAGTCTAACCTTCAATTGAGAACAACAAGAACGGTGGATGAGGGAGGAAGATTTCGGTTTGTAGTGGGGAGCGATTGGAAGGCTGTTGCTGTGGTTTCTGGATTCTGTGCAGCGGTGCTTGGTGGCAGTTTGAGCCTTCGCTAGTTCAGTGCGGAGGTGCCGGGGTGGAAGGAAGTTAATTTGATCAGAGATAGCGCGGGGTTGTGAAGCAATTGCATTGGGGCGGGTTGCTGCAGATCAGTCGGGTCGGGTCGGGTTGGTACCTGTTGGTGGGTTGGTTGGTACCTGTTTGGGGTGAGGACCCAAGCCAATTAATATATTGGTAAAAGGATTAGTGTTCTCTTTCTTACTTTAATTACCACATTCATCTTCTTCTTTCTTGCATTCATAACTCATTACAACTTCCTTGTTAGGATCGACTAAAATAACCGGCCTACTTAATTGAGATTCCATATTAAAAATAACTGGTAATAGTAAGAGTAGCTTATCAAGCTTATACAGTGTTTCAAATCTTCAAACCGATGGTACAAGTCCCTCACATGTACACTTAACAATCTCCCCTTACATGAGTGCACTGTAACTCCCTATCAACCGGAAGTCTACCCACATCGTAACTCCCCCTTAATCGGAAGTCCACGACACCAATTTGTGAAATTTTACAAACAAGCCCCTCGAACGACCACGTCATGCACCGAGACAGAGCCAAACTCAAAACAATATGTACCACGTGTCGTCGTTCTTACCGAGACTCGGCACTTTGTGTCCTCCCGGACTTCCCAGTTCGAGTCACCGGCTCTGATACCAGTTGTTAAGATCGATTAAAACTAGGGAGCGAGCACAGACCCACTACGTAAGCCCACTAATGTTCCATACTAAGATCAATTGGTAATAGTAGAAGTAGTCCACCAAGCTTATATATAGTGTTCCAACTCTTCAAATCAATGTGATACAACACACTCACATATACACTTTTAACACTTCTTCTTCTCTAAGATGAAAACGTAAAGTGAAGTTGCATAGATCTTGACAGCGGGGGAAAGTAGACAGCTGAACGTACTTATACCTATTTTGTATTTTTAGGGACAAACTGAAGTTGTAAAAATTAACGAAGTGCCGATTTGCACTTGCCCAAGACCGTATCTAGTAGCTAATGAAAAACTCTTATATATATAACTATCTTACTCTAAATATGATAGGGGACTCTTACAACTTGTGGTAGTGATCTAGTTGTGGTGGTGTGTGAGTTGCTTGCTTGTTACAAACGACTCCACTCCTATTTATAGTCTACTAGAGAAAACTCTAGATCCTAAAGTTTCTAAAAAATTATGGAAGATGACCACTCTAGAACATCTCTAAAAACTCCAAAGAATCTCCTAGAAATTGTTTATATCCTAGAACTATCTAGGTATAAACTAACCACATAATCGGATCGTTCTTCTTGGCCCAACTAACTATAATATAGGCCCGGAATAGTAAGATCATTTTAGCCCACGAAGGTAAGTTAATGTTGATTCTTAACGGAAGTAAGAATTTTAGTAACAATTGTTTTGATATAATTAGAACGTAAATTCTTAAGTTTACGTAGAGTTAAGGGTGCCCCCTCTCTAAGACCTCACATGGCTTCGTGTCTGCCTGGTGTCTATGATCCAAACGGTCTCTGACCGAATTAGGACTAACACCGATAAGAACCGTTAAGGGAGAAATCAGGTCTTAGACTCAAATAGTCATGTACTTTTTCGATGCGATTTTGAACGGTCCGGTTATGTCTTGAATTTTATGGACTTTCATGTTCATCTTTAACTTATACTAGGTGCCGTCCCCGCGCTACGCGCAGGTTGACTTATTATATACGTATAATTAATACAATAATGTAATTTTTTTTTTCTTCTACAGATCACTATCCATAAATTAATGTTTTTTTACTAAAAATATATTTAACCATATTATTATTAACATAATAAAAATCGTAAAAAAGATCAATCGTTACTAACTTTTAATTAATTAGATAATAAATAAATTATTAAAAAGTTAAATTGAATTTGAATACCCATTTTTAGACCCTTAAAGTTTTGTTCCCCAATTTTTTTGTTTATTTATTTTTATTGTTAATTGGGGGAATAAAACAATGTAAAAATTTCGAGTCTAAAAACTGGAAGTGAAATTTACTTTTTATTTTTAATAATATTCTAATTTAATTGGAACTCTATAAATTTAGATACAAAATATTGAAACAATTAATTAAAGTTTCTATTTAAATCTATTTCGCTATGTAAGCAATATATATATAAACAAAGAAATAAATAAATTTATTACAAATGTAGTAAGGATAGTTTCATAATTAAAATATGAAAGTTTTAGAAACGTTCTCTTAGGTTAAATTAATTAATTATACTCTTAATTAATTAATATATTTAAAACACTAAATAAATCTAATATATATATAATTAATTAACTAAAAATACTAAACGTTTCTTAACCGTTTTCATATATAAAATATAGGTGTTGAACCCGTGCGGAGCTCGGTCATGTGAAAAATAAAATAAAATTATACAGCTTAATAATAAAAAAAATTGAAAAATAAAAAATTATACAAATTTTGAAAAAGAAAAAAAATTATACTTCATGTATCCACCGAGTATATTTAAATTCCATACATATACTCATTATAATCTGTAGCCTGTATGTCGTATTATTATAATGTAAAACTGAGCTAAACCACTCATAGCATTGGAAAGCATTATTATTATAACATGTAAAACGCTTTGACGATACTTATATATTTAAATAAAACTGGTATTGGAAATTTGGATTGTTCTACGTTATATACAATATCGAGAGATTTTAGATTTGAAATATTATGACCAACACATTATTGTTTATACTCTCAATTTCTAAACTACGGAGATTACTTATTTGTATACATACACATTATTATACTCTCAATTTCATATATAATTGAATAGGCTTGTGTAGGGCTGACAATTCGTGTTGCCGTGCGGGTTCGTGTCGTGCCAGGTTTGTGTCATGTTTTGGGGGTCAGTCTAAATACGGCCTAACATGAAAAGCCGACACAAATACTTATTGTAAATTGAATAAAAAAAATAATATTTAACCATTTTAATTAAAATATCGTGTCATGTCGTGACAGTAATACCAACATAAATCCGTAATTTTCATTGTCGTATTTGTATTGGTCCATCGTGTCGAGCACAAATTGCCAACCTAGGCTTGTGTAGTAATAATATTTAGCCCTATTCACATTTAGCCCAACCCAATTATAGCATGTTTATTTTTTTGGCCAATAACATCTGTTAACTAAACTATAAAGAGACATAGATAGGATGATGATGTGGCAATCTAGAAGAGCTCTTTCAAGCTGATGTGTCAATTCCATATACTCTCTTTATCTCTCCTATTGCCTTATATAATATATAGATAGATAGATACACTACAATAATAAATTAATAAACGGATAATATGTAATCGTTCTTTTAATATATATATATATATTAATGGGTTGAATTAAGGTCTTTTGGTTTTATATGTTTGACCAAAATTGGCTTTTAGTGAGCTGTTTTTTTTTATAGATTTTTTTTGTCAAACGATTGCATTTTGTAGATTTTTTATCCATCTATTAGTCAACCGTCAAGTTTGACCATTAAGTGTCCGGTACAAGTCACATGACTTCCCTCTAAGTTTCATTTTTTTTTTTCAATTTAGACTTTCAATTTATATTCATAACTTTTAATTTTTCATTTTAGTCACTAAACAAATCCAACCACACCCTAACCCAAAATTGACCTAGTTAATTAGGGTCTGACCCAGACATGGGTCGGAACCTAGTGTGTTACTTTTGACCTAGTGTTCAATTGGGTCCAATTGGATCCTAGGTCAAAATCGATCCAACCAGGGTCGGACCTTGGTTGAGGTCGCCGAACCTAGCCGACCAAACGCTAATGTGAGATTAATTACAACGTGAAATTACAATTATTAGCGTTTGTAATTAACAAAACATTCGTGTTTAGATTGACGTAATATATGATTAATTATAGTATTAGATTATAAATAATATGAGCTAAATAATATAATATTAGATTGAACTATTTTGACAAATGATCTAAATCTTATGTGACATCAAATGTGAGATTATATATTACTTCATTCATCCATACAACCAGTGCATGACTTCTACCCTTCGGGGTATCCTCGATGCATCTTTGGTCGCACCTTTAAATTGTCTCCCTTCTAGGAGACAAAGCATCTCTTTGGCACCCTCCCCTTGCGCTAGTCCTTCACGGATATTCCTATCGCGGGGGCGCTTTACAAAAATCTCTACATCGGTCATGTGGTCATCTTCGTTTTTGGATGGAGCTGTTTGCGTTTTGGACATACTATGGGTCCGGTTTGGTATCGCTTGTTGTGCAGGTCCTCTGTTAGCTATGTCAGACTCAATGAAGGTTCTCGTACCCTCCAAAGGACTGCTTTCGCTGCTGTATCAGATGGATTCCTCCTCTCCAAGCTTCTATCCTTTGCCTATGGTCATCTCTGTCATTAAGCCAATTTGCACCTTTAATTTATGTTTTACTAGCTGTATTTCTGTTTCGCACTTTTTTATCCTTATCCGTTGTTTTAGCCGTATCTGCTCTACTTTTCGGATATTGGACGCTAACCAATATCCCGAAGCAGTGTCGATTTTTTTATAGTCAATTTATCAAACTCTAGTTTTTACTTTTTTCTTTCGACCAGTTTTTTTTTTTTTTTTTTTTCCTTTTAATCCAGTATAATATTCCAGTATAGGAGAAACACACGTGCGCCACGTATCTGGCTTGTTGCCTTGGAACATGATGAATTGGAGCGGAGAGAAATCATCAGAGGTAAAAACCAGAGAGAGGTAGCAGCTGGGCACTCTCCGCCGCCGAAGATCAACTTCAGTGAAGACCCGAAGGGATTCGTGGCGTTGCACGAAATTACATGTTCTGGATCGCCCTTGCGGGTAAGGCTCTCTCGCTAGTTTTAATTGTGGCTCTATCTGGCAACAACCTAGCTGAAGCGAGCTTACTAGTGGCCTTGTATGTGATATTGGCAGAACTTGCAGAATAAACTTCGGCGCACATTTCATACATTTGCTATAATTGTTCCGGCTTCAACTTCCTCTTTCTCTGTTTAGATAATTGTGGAGACGGGTGTAAACTGGAGTTTCATATTTCAGCCAGCGTTCTGGTAGGTGAGGAAGGCGCAATCTTGGGTTTATTTGCGATTAGTCTATATTGTCTTGATACTAGCTTGTCGTAGTGGATCGAGTGGGTTGAGGCATGAGTGACGGTGCTCTGATGTCACTACTAAAAAAAGGGAATCAATACACATCTTCTTGAAAATGCACTCAAATTTTACTGGCGTTATGCTATTCCCCCAGGGATGGATATTTGATTGGAAGAGAGCTTTTTAGTTGTTCTTGTAGGTATTATGGTGACTACCTGTACCTACTGCAAATTAAATGGTTACTATATGTAATTTTTGTGTAGATCAAGGTTGATGTTACTCCAAAGAATTGCACAATCAAAAGTCAGATTTCTCACCTTTCCATCTGTTCCAAATCCAGACTTCTTTAGGTATATAAAGTAATCCGTTATATTTACTATTGAAATTCTGTTGGAGTAAGGTGGCTATTAATGTAGAGATGCTCTTTGTCAGATGTATTTACTTGGTTATAAGTACGAAGAATTGCCACAGTGCTGGAAACATATTCAACTACATATAGTCATATACCACTAGTGCTGTATATTCTTGATTTTGTATGCATTGCAAAATCAAAAAGGAGTTACTATCGACTATGGTTATGGGATTTTAGTTTTTGTACAAACCATGACAGTTACTATATTCCTAAATTTTTCAGTGAATTGGTTATTTATGGCTTTGTGCTTCATATAATATGACCATTTACTAGCATGACTAAATGTATGCTTCACTTTTCAGGGAAATTCAAATTGGAGTAAAGCTCCCTAATTTCTACAGACGTCTATCAACCGTTAAAGAGGATATAATTGGACACTGCTCGATAGATTATACAGACGTTCTTTCAATTATGAAGGATGGATTCCCAAAATTGCCTCGATGAAGTCCCTCAAATGCTTCCTCCTGATCCTGGTACTTTTGTGGATCGGGAAGAACTTATCCAATATGTTGGCGACTTTGCTGTAACTCAGGGATATGTGGTGACTATCAAGCAATCTAAGAAGGATAAGGTTGTCGTCCTTGGCTGTGATAGAGGAGGTGTTTACCGTAACAGGCGAAAACAAACAGATGAAGTCTCTGCAGATAATAGCCGCAAAAGAAAAACAAGTTCAAGGCTCACAAACTGTCCTTTTGAGGCGGTGGGCAAGAAAGACGATGGTTTGTGGCTACTCTCTGTTAAAAATGGGTCCCACAATCATGAACCAATACGGAATCTCTCAGAGCACCCTTCAGCTCGTCGTTTCAGTGAGACTGAAATTTTGCTTATCAAAGAGATGACTGATGCTGGACTCAAGCCTCGTCAAATTCTTAAAAGGTTGAGGCAGACTAACCCTGAGTTGGCTTCTACTAGAAAGGATGTTTACAATGTTAAAGCCAAAATACGTCAAGGAAATACAACAGGTACTTTTGGAGCATCATTGTTTCTACTGATTGGTTTTAGACAACCTTATTCGTTCAACCTTTCGATTCTGCAGTGAGGAACTTTAAGTCATTGAGACCTCAGACCACTTCCTTAAGAAATAATTTTGAACCTGTTTCTGAGCCCTGCTCGAGACTGCGGTACCCCTTGGTAAGGTCCTATAATTTTTCTCATTGACCTTATCATATACTCATTTGACGTGTGTTTTGTAAGTTCTCACACATTTTTATGATGTAGCGGGTCAACAATCTCATTGGAGGAAAGTTCATTGATTCACAATCCTTTGCATCTGTAGACGTTATAAACCCTGTAAGTTCAACACCTCCAGTCCGTCGGTGGCATATGAACTTTTGTTGATCTTAAGTTGGAACGACAACTTTGTAGGCAACGCAAGAAGCTGTTTCTCAAGTTCCTTTGACAACTGATGAGGAGTTCAGAGCGGCAGTATTTGCAGCGAAAAGGGCTTTCCAGCCATGGCGAAGCACCCCTGTCACATCCCGACAACGTATCATGTTCAAGTTTGAGGAGCTTATTCGGAGAGACATTGTCTGAAATTTTTTACATTTCATAATTAGCCTTTAGTTCACTTGGACATACTAAGTAATTGTAATTTTCTTGTAAAGGACAAACTTGCCTTAAGCATTACGGTGGAACATGGAAAGACATTGAAGGATGCATATGACGAGGTTCTACGTGGGTTGGGTCTGTCCTTTTCTCAGGCGTTTCATGAACAGATTTAGAATTAGTCCTTTTTTTTTTTGCCAAGAGCAGATTTAGAATTTCATTTCAGATCTTTATAAGTACTTATTTCTGTTGCAGAAATCGTGGAACATGCGTGTGGCCTGGCAATAATGCAAACGGGGGAATTCACTCCAAATGCATCTAGAGGGGTCGATTCTTATTGCATTAGAGAACCTCTGGGTGTTTGTGCTGGTATTTGCTCCTTTGAATTTCCAGCAATCAGTCCCTTATGGGTATGGTTTGTATCTTCTGCTTATGCTTTCTCTATCAATTCTCTTCTTGTTTCACTTGCTTTCTCAACCAACAGATGTCTTAGCACATCCATGATTTTTTCCAGTACACTTTTTTTGCGTGTTTCACCGCATCTTTTTTTTTTCTTCTTATAATGAGTAGCACCCTCTGGGTGTATTATGATAACATTTTACCTTTAAAAGTAGAAAAATAACTACCCTTCCTTAGCAATATTATGAATTCGTTGGGTATATAAGCAGCAAAACATTTTTCAGTTTCATGCTGATTTCTTATTACATGCATTCACAATACTTAATATTAGATGTATATACTCGCCCCCTACATTGATCCTTTCTTAATATTTATGCAGATGTTTTCAACTGCTGTCATGTGTGGCAATACATATATTTTGAAGCCATCAGAGAAAGTCCCAGGTACTCTTTCCAATTGTAATAGTCTATTTTATGCTGGGTCATTTTTCGTGTCACATCAGATAATAACTGGTTTGAAGAAAATTTCACACACTTAGTGATTGATTCTATGCTTGTGTTCTCATAGGGGTAGCTATCATTCTGGCGGAGCTAGCAATGGATGCTGGGTTTCCAAGTGGAGTCTTAAATGTTGTCAATGGTACCAATGTATGTGATTAAATACTATATTTATGATGCTTTATTGCATCCGTAAATTATTGTTTCAACCAATAATCAAGAACCTGTGTTGCATCTGATTTCCTCATTCTTGCTTCTTACCAGGATATTATTAATGGCATATGTGACCATGAAGACATTAAGGCCATCTCATTTATTGGCTCTGGGACAGTAAGCTACTTATATTAAGACTTGTGGCTTATTAAGATGCAGTTGATTTTCTTTATTATCCATAAGATCTCTTATCTTTCCTAAATTTACTGGACAAAAATTAGTCTATGGCTAGACAATGTTATCTGTTAGTCCAAATGTGAGCAGGGATCGTTCTACTTTGCTTTTTGAGTGTTTATTGAACTTGAACTGTGGCTTATCTTAAGATGTTTACTTGATCCTGTTACCTAATTATATGAGCATAGAAAAGTGCCTTTATTTTCATACGGGTCACATAAAGGTGGATCTTGCACTTTCAAATTATAAGCCTCTGCTTCTTTCTCTAGGCTGGTGCTTATGTACATGCAAGGGCATCTGCTAATAGAAAAAGAGTTCAGGTTAGTACCATTTCTTTCTTCATTTAGATTTTCATAGTTTTTTTTAATCATTTTAAATTTAGAACTTAGAAGTAATCCAAACTATGTAAAAACTGACTTGACTGTGTTTTTTTATTTTCAGTCAAATGCTGGCAACAAGAACTATGCTGTTGTCATGCCCGATGCAAGGATAGATAGTACCTTGAATGCTATAGCAGCTGCAGGTTTTGGTGGTGCTGGACAAAAGTGCACTACACTTAACACTGTCATTTTCGTTGGTGCCTCTAGTATATGGTATTGTTACAGGACCCCCTATCCTAACAACAATACTATATTACTTGGATTGTATCTTGTTATTAAGTAGATAACCGTAATGAAAAACATGATGGATGCTGAAACTAATTGCTACACATATTTAGTTTACTATGATTCTCCTTCTTGTGCTGCCAAATAAGGTGGTTATTTCTAGCAAAGTTGGTTCATGCGTAGGGTAGCTTATATTGCTTTCTTGATGTACTTCACTGACGAAAATTAATTAAAAAAAATTGTTTTTGCCAAAGGGAAGATAAATTACTGGAGCATGCAAAAGCAATCAAAGTAACAGCTGGTACAGAAATAGATGCAGAACTCGGTCCAGTGGTTAGTAAGCAGGTACTAATCTGTTTCGATTAACTTAAACATTTACTGTGTTTTTCAGGAAATATTGTTTTCTTCTGTTGAAATTTGTTCCGGTTCTGCAACATATGCTAGTTTTAGCTGCGACATTAATATGAGCATTGATTTATTTCAGCTTCAGTATCGAACAATATTCTCTGTACTGTTGGACACTAATTATTGTGACTTTTAGTTGAAGGACCGAATTTGTGGATTGATTCAGTCGAGCGTGGAGAATGGCGCAAGAGTCGTACTCGATGGAAGAGACATCATGGTAAGTTGTTTTCAAAAGAAAAGGGTTTAGTTGTGCATATGTTTATTTAAACTATTTAATGACTTTCTATATCTGAGGTATATCTCTTGGTTGCTCCTTTAAATGTTCAAATTTTTTTAATGATGAAGGTTGCCGAGTACGAGCAAGGAAACTTCATCGGACCCACAATCCTCTCTGATGTCACGATGAACATGGATTGTTTCAAGGTAGTTTTTTTTCCTTTTCTGTGGTCTTGCTATTGAAGTGAAGAAGGTAACTCGCTCTTTTCAGTGGCTGTACTGATGTTATTTCATTTGCAGGACGATATTTCTGGCCCGGTTCTCCTGTGCATGCAGGTTTAACATAAAATCCAATGACTGCCCAACTTTATAGTAACTGCTTTACTTATTTGTATTTAGAACACAAAAACTAAAATACAATTTTCACTATTCTTTGATGAACTTAATATTTGCAGGCTGGCAGCATTGATGAAGCAATAAACATAATCAATACAAACAAGTAAGTTGTCTGTTAATCTGCTTCTCATTGTCAGTTCAATCAAGAACAACATGGCTCTTAAATCAACTTCTTCTTTCAGGTTTGGTTGTGGAGCGTCGATATTTACGTCCTCTAGTCTCATGGCAAGGAAATTCCAATCCGATATCGAAGTTGCACAAGTAATTTCATCATTCTTCACACATTGCCAAGCAAAGCATCAACTTGTGTATGTTTTTATCATATTGAATTGCCAGTGGTATTTCAGGTGGGGATAAATGTACTTGTATCCGACCCCGTGCCATTCACTTCGTTTATGGGGTGCAAACCTTCTTTTGCTGCAGATATCAACTTCGACGGTAGTTTTACTTTTACCAGAATGACAATGCTTTTCTGATAAACATAAATGGATTAAGAACCTAAAAACAGTCTCAATTATAGGTCATGTTGCTAATCTCTGTCCCATATTTAAAATGTTTGATATTTGGTGTCCTAATATCAGATTTGTTGTTTTTTCACTTTTTTTCGGCTGGGTTGGCGATCTAATTGGTTTTTTAAGCAACAAAAACATGTTTTCCATTTTTCTTGTTGATTGTGGTTTAGGCTTATTTGATGCTTAAGAAACATGTTTTTGTTCTCTCAATTTTAAGATAACAATCTGATAGTTGAGATACTGAATATCAACATTTTAAATCCGGTACAACAATTAGCAATATGGCCTGTAGTTGGACCTGTTTTTTAAACCCAACATAAATGGATGATCATTAAGTGCTTTTTTGGTAATAATGGACTACAGGAAAAAGTGCTGGAATTAGCTTCTACACCCAGATTAAGAAGGTGACCCAGCAATGGAATGATATACAACAACAAATTGGTGTAGGAGCCAACTATGGGGGAGGAGTTTTCTAACAGAGCAACTTGACAGAATTAGAAGAAGACATAGCCAAATGATTCCATTGTATGTATTATGTTGGTAGTAGAAACAGGGTCGGATCCAATGTTTTTTAGGTAGAAGGATCCAAATGTTAGATGAGTTGTATACGCATCTCTGCTATGTAGATTATTAAATATAGGGTTAAGAACTCTCAATATTTTACCATATTGCTTTTAGTTATATTATATGTTTAAATTGTTGTTAATATCGGCCAAATATTTTATTTTCGTTGTTTTTTTATATCCGTTTTTTATTTTGGCCCAATACTCCATAAAATTTAACTGCAAAAGTATAATAAGAGAAATTAATAAAATGGTATTTTTGCTTTCTTTTAATATATGTTGTGTACTGAAATTGAAGAATTTATCTAAAATTAATTAATTTAGCTTAATTGATAAA
Source organism: Clarkia xantiana subsp. parviflora (assembly GCA_036873135.1). NCBI lineage: Eukaryota > Viridiplantae > Streptophyta > Magnoliopsida > Myrtales > Onagraceae > Clarkia > Clarkia xantiana. The sequence goes on from JAPTYO010000014.1 coordinate 4,845,905, forward strand.
ATTGAAGAAAATAAATATTCAAATATAAATAAATTTGACAGAAAAAATGTGTGGAAATTAAAAAGCAATGAAAATGAAATCTAAATATGTATTAGTAATAATTTTAACTTGGGATATCTAAAATAACATAATTCAAATTTAGAACTGAGATAAGATAAAGCCTTCTTAAGAGTAAAATTTATATCTAATTATCATTTTTCTCGTATCAAGAGTGTATGTTTTATCATACATCTATGGGTCAATTACTCGCGTTTGGTTTTGTTTGGCCTATGTAATAGAATAGTTACTTTTATTTTTTAACATTATTAAATGGTTACTTACGTTTTGAAATGTAAACGAATGGTTCAAACTTGTTTCATTTTAGTCGCTGATGTTTCACCTAGTGTGATTAAATGGTTATAAAATTACAATTTTACCCTTATCATCAATAAGTTCAAGTGTTCTTCGTTATGTTGTGTTATTCGTATTCTTCAACAATTTTTTTTTTTTTTTAAATCAACACCGGGTTCGAATCCAAACTCTGCTAGGCTCGGAATCGAACCTAGCAGAACTGCTGCTGGGTTCCAATCGAATTCAGCACAACTGTTGCTGCTGAGTTCACTCGAACTCAGCACAACTGTTGCTGCTGAGTTCACTCGAACTCAGCACAGCTGCTGCTGGGTTCACTCGAACCCAGCACATCTGATGGGTTCGGATTCAAAACTGGTATCATAGAAGAAAAATTATAACAATAGTATTTTAAACATTTTATTAAAATGTAACTAAACTGTCATGTTTGAAAATATAAAGGGTTAATAACTAAAAAACTGTCCAAGGTTTACCCTATGTTAAAATTAGGTGTCTGAAGTTTGAAATGTTAAAATAGATTGTCCCAAGTTTCATTTTTGTTGAAATTTGGTGTCTTTGTGCGTCTTTTCATCTTCATTCCATCATTTTCATCAACCCACCAACCCACTCATAATCCACCACTCTTTACTTTTCACAAAATCGTCAAATTTCACCTAAAAATTGAACATTAAAAAAAAAGTTTATAGAAGAGTGGTGTAGAGCTATTTTCCAAGGACAATAGAGCGAGATTTACTTGCCCGGATGTGACCAAATTTTTAGGTGACGGTCCCGGCAAGATGACGAGAAGGGAGTGTGTATGAGAGCTCGAATTTGACAGACGGTTTCGTCGGAATTGACTTCTCTACAGTAATCACACCGAGACACTAAATTTCAACAAAAATGAAAGTTGAGACAGTCCATTTTAACATTTGAAACTTCAGACACCTAATTTTAACATAGGGTAAACTTTGGACAGTTTTTTAGTTATTAACCCAAATATAAATAACTAAAAAGCTTACGTTTGAACAAACGGTCACATTGTCTAACGTAAGTAACTAATCTATGTATTAACCCTACATCTATACATAAAATAACTGTAATATGATCTGTCTTTTATAAGTAAAAATAATGTTTATGTATCCCTTAAATAATACAAAATGTCTAGGAATAGAGTTGTATGCATGAACATGGCTTCCAAAGAAAATATTATTGTGGATTATATTTTATTAAGTAAAAAACACAGGATACTGTCATTGACTGACCTCACTATCCACAATTCTTATCGCACTTTCGAATTTGCATCGTCAGATAGTCGAATACATTAATACTATTTTGTTCCCGTTGTTTAAATTTTGGCATCACTTTCTTGTTGTTTTGTTTCTATTTAATACCTTCAAAGTTTCAATAGCCTACGATATTTAGAAAAACCCGTTTATTCTATTTAGTCTTGATTGTCTTTTTGGTCTTATTAAAACTTTATATAAGACTTTATACTTAGTTGTTCGTAATTCGTTGTTACACTTATGGTATTTCACTATTTATTAAATGACTTACTTTATAAAAAAAAAAAAAAAAAACTTCAAATAGTGACCGATAAGTTATACTGTATGCAAACCATCTCAATATGGCGTAGTAGTTTAACATGTCATTTGTTAATTAAGAAGTTATGGATTCAAATTTTGCTAAGATTTTAAAATTTTAAAAATATTTATAATCAGCACTTTGTTCATTACTTGCGGTCATTTTATGAATATATGTTGAAGGAAACCTGTTGTTGATTGGACTAATTAATAAGCGAGATACATTTTTATTTTTAAGGATGATACACTTTTTAGCAAGATTTTAATTTGAATATTCTTTATCCAAAATTGTGAAATGAGTCTTGTACATAAAAAAGAAAATCTATCAGTAAGAAAATGTGAAATATATAGACCATTAAGATTCCGGTTGTATCTTTTATGGTAAGGATATAGATTTGATCAATTATTATTATTAACTGGCCAAAAAAATTATTATTCAGGGTGCATGTAGACCAGGTGCTTCCATCATATTACTCTTTATCATTTGTCATCTATATAGTATATATAGTATATATATATATATATAATACATAAGTACAGCGCCGCAAATTGGATAGTGCTTCCACTTCATCAGTCCATCCGCTTCATTTGCAGAGTTTCTCAAAGGCGGGGAAGATGATGAAGTTCTTACCGATCCATAGAGGTCAGACTGGACTATGGATTATACCAATTCCGGCTAAATTGATCGTCGATTTTCTGTGATCAATCACCATTGCCGTAATTGATAGTTTCTCTGTACGTCTGCAGTGAGGGCTCTGAATGTTCTAAGGCCTGAGATTGCTGCGGTCCGGAGCGCTCAGTTATCCACGGCGGCGGAGCCTTCTTCAAACCATGGCCCTCCTGTTAGTTTCACTTCTCTTTGTCTGATTACTAGTGAAAATCAAATATTTATGATTAGATTAGGAGGGGGCTTACCATGGAGATCATACCTTTTCGACTGAATATTCTTAATCGTTAATTTTTTTTTGCTATAATATTCTTAATGTTGGTTGCTCTTTCGGATACGTGTATGATCGATCATATTCAATGCATCTGAAAAATAAGTGCCTTTTCGACAATCGAGCAGTTTCCAGAAGGGCCTGTTGCATGTTTGAACTTTGAAGTAATTTAAGGCATCATTATTTGCGTAGCAGCTTCATAGAGTGTTATTTAATTTCAAGCCAAGAAATTTGTTCTTTTGATCTATTTCAGTGGCTTACGAAAAGTTTCCCGCTTTCAGAATGTTCCCAATCTTATTGGTGGCCGTTTTTCTGAATCAAAATCAGCTTCGTCAATCGATGTGATAAATCCAGTAAGATATTCTCTGGTGCTTTTTCCTCTCGAGATCATCTATGGAGGAACTTAAGTTAAGGACTACTTCACTTCTTTAATGATTGTAGGCTACCCAAGAAGTTGTATCCAGGGTCCCATTGACTACCAGTGAAGAATTCAAAGCTGCTGTTGCTTCAGCCAAAGAAGCTTTTCCATCTTGGCGTAATACACCAGTGACAACCCGTCAGCGAATAATGTTCAAGCTGCAGCAGCTTATTCGAAGAGACATGGTGAGTATTAAAAGCCTAAATTTGTAAATCCATCATTTTGGGCATGATGCAGTTGTTAAATTCTGAGAATTGTTCTATGGCTTACTGCAGGATAAGCTTGCTTTGAATATTACAACCGAACAGGGAAAGACACTAAAGGATGCACATGGAGACGTGTTTCGTGGACTAGGTTAGTCTACTAAGAGAACTGAATTTGTGTTATTTATACCCACCTTGTATAGTAAGTAAGCGGTTTATTCCAGTGAAACCTCGCTGAATTTCTTATTCTTCTCAAATTGTATGTGCAGAGGTGGTAGAACACGCATGTGGCATGGCTACCTTGCAAATGGGGGAGTATGTGGCCAATGTTTCAAGTGGAATTGATACATATAGCATCAGAGAACCACTTGGTGTTTGTGCTGGAATCTGTCCCTTTAACTTTCCAGCTATGATACCTTTATGGGTGAGCTGTTGCAGAACTCTATGATCGTAGCTTATACTGACTTTTTTTTCTTCTGAAAAACAAAGTTACCTCACAACCCTGCATGCCTTAATCTATAGTTTATTCACGATAACATGTTATACCGTTTAGACATGGTTAATTTATGTATCCTTATCCTACTAAAAGAATTCATTGGAACTGAATTAGTAGATTTGAGAATTTTGGCACCTGACGACGTTCCCAATTTTTTGTTGCACGTGAATATTGCAGATGTTTCCTGTTGCTATTACATGTGGCAATACCTTTGTCCTAAAGCCATCAGAGAAAGATCCAGGTAGATTTCCTTCTCTGTTTGTCAGAAGAAGCCAGAGATATTGGTCTTTGGTGGTTGACTATTAAATTAGAAGTCGGATTCTAATATTATATCCTTAGGGTGTATCCTAAGCCTGTTACATCACAGTTCAGGTAGTGACTAAAATGGGAAAAGGTTGTACAGTATGATAATTTGGCATTGCTGATTACAAAAGTTAAAATAGTAGCTCATTTTCCCTTTCGTTCTTTAGATGTCCTGCAACTACAGTTAAATAATTTTAGCGTCAGCATTGAATATTATCTTTAATGACTAATATTAAATAACCTTTTAATTTCTATTCATTGTATTGATAAGTTTCATGATATAAACAAGTTTATTACTTTGACCACTTATTTCCCTCTTTATATCTTCCTTTTGCTATTTTAGGGGCTTCCGTCATGCTCGCGGAGTTGGCAATGGAGGCTGGTTTGCCTGATGGTGTGCTAAATATTGTTCATGGAAGCACAGTATGTCTATATTATCAACTTTTGAAGTCATAGTGCTGCTGAAATTTGACCCTTTCATTTGATTTAATGTCCTCGTCTATATTTATCTCATTAATATGCATCTCTAATTAGCTCTTCTATCTGATTGTTTCCTTTCAGGATACTGTTAATGCTATTTGTGACGATGAGGACATTAGAGCTATATCTTTTGTTGGTTCCAATACTGTAAGTAAATAAATCCCTGTTTCAGTTTCATGTATATCTATAGATCAGTAGTCCTGATGATCAACCTCTCTTTCTGTCTTATGCTCTCTCTTGCTGTCAAATTAGCGTCACAAAATTCTGTATGAGTGTCAGTATTTGGTAATGTTTCTTGTGTAACACTTGCTACCCATTTCAAAGGCTGGAATGCATATCTACGGTAGAGCTGCAGCTAAAGGGAAACGTGTACAGGTAAGTTAATATTTTCACTTTGTGTCTTTCACTTTATACAAATATTGATTTCTTTCACTTGATTTGACTAAGCTGAGTCTGAAGTCTCTAACTATGTTCTTGTTCTTGTATATTTTTGGTTAGTCTAACATGGGAGCCAAAAACCATGCAATTGTCTTGCCCGACGCTAGCGCAGAGGCCACTTTGAATGCGTTAGCTGCAGCTGGCTTTGGTGCAGCTGGTCAACGATGTATGGCACTTAGCACTGTGGTTTTTGTTGGAGACTCCAAGGCAATGTATGGTTCTATTGCCTTATTTCACTAATATTTGCACCTTTATTTCTATTATATATTTGGACATCTGATTCCTCGTAGGATCACATGTTCATCTTTTATACTGTATATGGTTATCAACCAATTTCAGATTCCACTTTAAACATACAGCAAGCAATTACTACCTCACACTTTATGATGATAATTACTACTATGATGTTGCTTTTATTTCTGTCTATAATCCTGTAAATGGTTTATCTTGCTTCTACAATCTGGACTGGTATGTTCTGTAGAGTTGAATTTACATCGCCGTTTCATTATTCTGGAAGTTCTATTTCTGTTGTGGTTTGAGCTCTATATTCTACTCTTTCAGTAAAATAAAAAATTGAAAAATTTGGAATCAGCTACTTGCTTCTGAGATTTCCTGGGGACTTGCAATAACTCTGTATCTATTGAAAAGCGTGGACAAAAATTGATGAGTGAGGGTGTCACTGAATTCACGGCTTCATATTTTGCAGGGAAGACAAACTGGTGGAACTTGCCAAGTCCCTAAAAGTAAATTCTGGGACTGAACCTGATGCTGATCTTGGTCCAGTAATCAGCAAGCAGGTAATTGCATGGTGAATAGGCCACAGAAATTTGATTTTCACTAGATGATAAAAATGTAGGAAATTTTTATGCAGCATTGATAAAATTTGAGGACTTCATTCTCTATTCCATGGTTGAGTTTGGTTTCCGTTGACAGGCAAAGGAACGAATTTGCAAACTGGTACAATCAGGTGTTGATGATGGCGCCAAACTACTGCTTGATGGAAGAAGCATAGTGGTATAATTTTCACCTTGCTGTCTTATCTATTTTGATAATCTTAAGCTATTTTCATGCTTGAATTGTACCCCGAGTTATAATAGCTGACAATTGGTTGCATATTTGTTTTTAATAGGTTCCTGGATACGAACAAGGAAACTTTGTTGGTCCGACCATCTTAACTGATGTCAGAGCCGACATGGAGTGTTACAAGGTATTATCACTCTCTTAGAATCATTAGTATGTTAAAACAACAGATATGATGAAACATTAAGATCTGGGTTCTATCAAAAACATGCTAACCTCTCCCTTAATTACAATGCAGGAGGAGATCTTTGGCCCGGTTCTTCTTTGCATGCATGTATGCCTTCCGTCACAATTTACTACCCTCCTGAATATCATTGTTATTCGTTCGATATGATATTTACTAACCCTTCTCTGTCGTGTAGGCTGACAGTTTGGAGGAAGCGATAACCATTGTAAACCGTAACAAGTAATTTCCCGACTCAAATGTGAAGTTTTTTATTTTCATCTTCTCAAAATATTTGGCTGACGTGGATTTCATTAAGGTATGGCAATGGAGCATCTATATTTACAACATCTGGTATCGCAGCAAGGAAGTTCCAAACCGAAATTGAAGCTGGACAGGTAAAATTGAGCATTTGATCCCATTTAAATGCAGATTGGATTACGTATCTAAATTGTTCGGGTGTGTTGATGATGATAGGTTGGAATTAACGTACCGATCCCGGTGCCTCTGCCATTCTTCTCATTCACTGGGTCGAAGGCTTCGTTTGCTGGTGACCTCAACTTCTACGGTACAATAAATGCATTCCCTTTAAACATCTGGAAATGGAATGAAATTGTTTTGATTAAAGTTTGAGTTTTGATTCATTGTTTATAAAGTAAAAATCATTGATATGTATGGGGGTTGTGTTAATATTACAGGAAAGGCGGGTGTGAACTTCTTTACGCAGATTAAGACGATAACTCAGCAATGGAAGGATTTGCCTGGTGGAAGTGCAGTTAACCTGGCAATGCCGACCTCGCAGAAGTAGTTAACTGTTTTGATTTAGACTGTAACTTAATTCTTCTTCTTTCTAGGCAGGTACATCAATTTGAAACTACTCAATAAATTATCTGTTGGATTTGTGGTCATTTGATGTATGTCTCTATATGTGTTGCTTCTGCTGTGTTTGGTCTCCCCTCAATAGGTGAAAACAGAATGATAATAAGGTGGTAATAAGGTGAATAAGCTCTGTAGTTTATATTAACCGATTAAAACTCTAGACCGGTCATCTCTCAATTGACCGGGCTAGTGTGTTCTTATTGATCAGAACTCATATAATATAAGACATAGTCTCCTAGACTAAGTGATCAGGTCTAATATGAGCACGGATTAAAGCAAATCTTCTAATTAGTTTAATCGAGTTATACTTTATTAAATAAGGATTAAGAATCTATAAACTGTCTGAAGTTTTTTCTATGTGAAATTTTGGTGTCTGAAGTTTCAACTTTGTTGAAATTTGCTGTTCTGTCCAAATTTGTTGTAAAAATTGACAAAACTTGGTCATGTTTATCACGTGACCCGATTATAGTATAAATTTTAAAATTGTCCCTAGCTGGACGGTGGCCGGTCGAATAGGGTGGCAGCCGGCCGGAATAAACATAATAGTAGGCCTGTCAACGGGTCACAACCCGTGACCTGTGACCCGCGGGTCACGGACGACCCGACCCGTGATTGACCGGGGGTCATCACGGGTCAGGATTATAAACCCGTACCTGGGACACGGGTCAAACATGCAATGTAAATTTAAATAAGTGATGTTTCGAACTCGTTCGAACACACACTACTAATATATGCACCCGAATTTGAGTGGACGTACGAAAGTAATTGGATATCAATTAATTATGAGATCAAATATTAATTAGTAGTTTAATTTGTCGGTATATAGAAAGAAGTCTAAGATTGGAAGGAGTGACTAAGAGTGAGAGGACTAGCGCGCCTAGGGTTATCAATTTAGCATTTAGATTTTAGCCAATATTTAGGGAAACGAAAAAAAAAAAAACTGATTTAAACGGGTCACGGGCCGGGTACGGGTCCTAATCCCAAACCCGTACCCGGCCCGCTCTCAACGGGTCATTTACGGGTCAACCCGTAAATGACCCGTTAGCATACTTAGGGTCACCCGTACCCGACCCGTGAGCGGGTCATTTGCGGATCACCCGCGGGTCACGGGTAAAATTGACAGGCCTACATAATAGTGTTAGGGACAATTTTGACATTTCACACAATTCTGTTAAATTTGACCAAAAAATCGACGGAAAACCAAATTTCAACAAAGTTGAAACTTCAGACAGCCAATAACAACAACTTAAACTTCAAACACCAAAATTTCACATACATTAAATTTCATATAGTTTACAATATCTTAACAAATCCAATAGTTACATGACACCTAAAACTTAAAATTAAGTTGATGAAATAAAAAGTACTGATATTTGATTTACTGAAAAAGATAACATTTTGATAAATTGGTAAATTTGAGGTAACATTTTGATTACTAATCCTTATATATATATATATAATAATAATGAAAACACTGAAAGATGATTGGTGTGTTGACAAATAAGAGGGCACGTGAGGCGACGATAGAATATCACATGATGACAGGCTATCGCGTGGACATGGTCTGACAGCCTGAGCCTATATCGGCAGTATCACACTTGGAGTCAGAACTCCAAATTCAAACCAATGCCTTTGCAATCTACTTCACTTCAATAGTTCAATATATATATATATATTGTCTTATTTGTCATTTTTTTAACATACCCGTCTACTTAATAATATTTTTTTAGTTCACACTAATAACATATAATCGCACCGCCGGTCATTCTATAAGAAAAATGTTAACTATTAATATTTTTCCATGAGCTCTAGTAAGTTTTAAACTTTATCATCGATAGATAATATTACGTTTGGTTTGTCTTTTTGTTTCAGTCGTGATATATTCGAGTGTTTTGATTGATTTTAAACTAATTCTTTCATAATAAACAAGTTAAAAAGTAAAAAGTGTATCATTATTTATATTAAAATTCACCATCAGCAGTTGTAGTGGTCTAGCGGTTAAATACGTTTACTTCAAAAAAATTCAGTTTGTGAGCAGGATAATCAAAATATTACGTAGCGGAATGGTTATAGAATCGTCACTACTAGTTTTTTTTGTTACATTTTTGTATATCTAAATTCTAAACCAACACTCAGTTAACAATGGGAAAAAAAAACACTCACTTAACAAACAAACAAAAATATGATTGAAGAAGAATTATTAATGTGAAAAAAACAAAGGAACACGGGAATATGGAGTCCTCATCGGCATTGCATTACACTTCATCAAAGAAACGATGGATATGATATGACAGAACACGTAAGAAGGTATCATTCATGCTGCGATGCATTTAGCTTTTAGGCCATAACACCCTACCCTAGCTATGGGGGGAGGCTTCATTATGACCATTAATTATAATTATAAATATATAATATTAGTGGCCACTACGTACGTATTATTATTATATTATTATAGGCGTCGGCACATGCTATATACACAAATATTTATTGTCATTTATCTACTTTTAGTCATAATAATAATGTATGCACATAAATTATTCGTTGTATAGAATAATTAATCAATATATATATATATATACTTGTTGCATGTCAATACTGTAGAGGCGATGATATGTATAGTAGCCCAGCCTAACTAGTGGTCATTATACATAAACCTCAACCTGACATCTTTTGTTAATTGTACAAATGCACGATTAGAGTATTCTATTTAATAATAACAATAAGTAACTAAAAATAGAGGCCACAAACCCCGTTGAATCTCTATAAAGTAATAAATGATACAGAATATCATATTCTGTAACTCATACGTTCATGATATGTGAATACATAAAAAAGATTCCACTGTCTACAATAGTACCAAGATTCCTTGTCTTTATCTTTTGTCACTTCGTAGCAAGTCATTTTCGTGTTACTTGGAAGTTTATAAAATATCTTTTAAAAATGACAATATTAGAAAATGGTATATACAGTACTATATGCATATAGTTATTATATATATATGTTGGAATATGAGCTACTGTGTTGCTTTTTATGGAACTCATTAATATGAGATTATTAAGATGTCAGTTTAATTAGAACTTAATCATCACCACAGTAATGCGGCCATAAGTCAAATTACGGTGTGATTAAGGGTCATTTAGTTCAGCTCATTAACTGCTATGATAATGACACATTTAGATAGCTTATTATAGTTAATATCTAACACTGGGAGAGCTCGGATTAATCCATAAGGTAATTAACACATTAGTTAATCATTAAGTTATATCAAAAGTATCACATCTCTCCCTATAATCTATATTCGAACGAATATGCACCATCACCAACCTAAAGAATTATTATCCTCAAAATTTATCACGCGGCCAATTTAAAGGATTAGTTGTGGAGACAAGAATATTCTGCGACATCCATTTATTCGGCGTTGTTGAAATGACCCAACTGCAACTGATGAGTCGTGATTCAGCATTTTTTAAAGAATCTTAAGAATATCAATTTTGTTAGTATAGATCATATTAACCAATAATTTTTCTGCATTTTTTTTTATCAAATTAATATTTGTGATGATCTTATCTTTTTTCTCTGATATACGAACTTAAGTGCACTTTTTAATACCTTCATTAGATAGATGAGAGAGAGATGAGATATTGATGCCACATCAAAAAGTCTATATATCTACTCTACATTATATATATATATATATTTTGTCTTAACTCTACATTATATTTCATTTTACATTTTATACTTTGTAGCAAAGTACTAAGTTCAAGGATTAATTAGGAGGATCTTGCTTTGTGATGACTTTAACGGGACGAAAAGTTGGGAAAACAAATCGGGAAGTCAATACATATAAGGTGTCTATGAATGGAAGAGTAATAATGGATACGTACAAGTTTAAAGATATGGCTAGGATATTGGACTCTTTTCTTTTCTTACGACTTTTTTTTTCTTCTAGGGAATAGAATCTAAAAACTATCCGGATTTTGATTATCAATTCGGTGTTTCAATTTTAAACTGTTAATATTTGGTGTTCTAATTTTCATTTTTGTGTCTATATGGTTTTTCGTTAGTTTTTTGAGTTAAATTTAACAGATTTACTTAAAAAGACAATTTTGCCCTTTTTTAAAAAAACCAACTGACAATCCGGCCACCCACCGCCAATTGGCCGGAATTGGCCGAGAATCGGCCAAAATCGGCCGGAATAGGCCGTAATCTGCCGGAATCGGGACGAGTTTGTCCGTAATCGGGGTGCGTTTGGCCGTAATCGAGCTGGGTTTGGCCGCAATAGGCCGGAATTGGCCTTAATCAGCCAGGAATTGGCTGGAACCCTAAGCCCTAAATCGGCCGGAATTGGCTGGTCGGGGGTACTCTTGGAATTTTGAAAATTGGTCACTCACGTGACCAGATTCCGTCCAATTTAACCACAAAAATAGACGGAGATACAAAATAGCAACATATATGAAAATTCAGACAGTCATTCTTAACCTCAGACACCAAACTGACACATAGTGTAAAATTCTGACAATTTTTAGATTCTTTTCCCTTTTTTTTCTATTTGGCATGCTGGAATGCACTTCTGAAAACATGGAGAATTTCCATCTTAAATATATATAAATCGACGCTGGAATATGGAGGATAATCTAAATTGTAGTGATTTTAATATTTATTGTACACATAAATGAGGAGTATAAGCTAAATCAAGTGAGGGAGAATGACATTTTTTATCATCAGGTATCCGTCTGTTAGTTTTTAGAGCCGTAGGTTTATATCAGGAATGTAAATTTAAAAGTGTCAAATACTCCTGCGAGTCAAATTAAAGAGACGCCACTTGATAACTATGTCTATGAAGTATGATCACAACATCGTATATATAACTTTATCATAATTATCAATAAACCTTAAATAATGGAGTCAATGTAGTTGCAGATATATATATTATTACAACACAACAATGTATTATTTATACAAGATACGATATACCATAAACAATTGTTTGGTACAATATACCATAAACAATTGTTCCAATGCACTTACTAGGGGCTAGGGTGTTTCTAGGGGCTCTTACTATAGGGCAATACTGAGAGTATTTCTTCATATTTAGATTAACATTACTCAGCATTGAATTAGATTGAATTAGTAATAAAGTGCTAATTATTAATATTTTTTATTTTAATAAATTTTTAACTATATATCTTTTGATTAATAAATCACGTACTGACTCACCACATCATATTGACATACTATGTTAATGCACTGCTTATTCGGTCTAGCTAATTTGGATTACTTATAAAAAGAGATTAGATTTTTTGTTTCCCATCGGAAAATATTAAAAAAATGTATTGAAAAATAAAATAAAAGGAAGGGTTGAACTGTAAATATAGCAGAAAACGTGACTCTTTCCTTGGTAGATCCACTAATTAAACGCTATAAAACCCAGCATCATTCTTACATGGACAATACAAATTGCATCGCAACAACATTGCTAGCTTCCTCTTCCTCTCTCTCTCTCTGTCTCTCTCTCTTCTGTATCGATTTTCTCTCTCTAAATCTAGTTAGCAAGAGAGAGAAAGCAACGATGACGATGGGGAGGAGCAAGCGGTTCGGTGTTCTTCTGTGCGCGGAGGATTCAGAGTACGTGAAGAAGAAGCACGGCGGCTACTTCGGGTTATTCAAGGCAATGCTCGGCGAGGCCGGCGAGACTTGGGACGTGTTCCGCGTCTACGCCGGCGAGCTTCCCGGCGACGGAGAGATCGGGCTCTACGACGGATTCGTGATCACCGGCAGCTGCAGCGACGCCGATAGTGACGATGATTGGATCCTTGACCTTGTCGCCCTTTTGAGGAAGTTGGACTCCGCGAAGAAGAAGGTCCTGGGCATCTGCTTCGGCCACCAGGTAATTTATTGAAATTAACTTTATTAATTTATCATTTTCCGCAAAAAGAAAAGGTCAATAAACTATTAAATGGTTGAAATATTAATTTACTGAAACCTGCATTTTTACTGCTAAATATAAATATATGGCCATTAACAAAATATATACTGTTTTTCTTACAAAAGAAAATATAATAAATATATATAGATTTTGGTAATCTAATTAGAATATTAATAAACTGAAAAATATCATTATTATGACTCATTAATTAATGATGAGTCAAATAAGTCATTAGTCCATAATATTTCTTTAGAGTTTGACATTGACAAAAGAAATGCTTCATTATTGATTGAAAAAGTTTATATGGGGCCGCTTAAATGAGTCTCGTGCATATATGTTTTAAAATAATTACAATTAAACGACTAAACTGTAGTTAATTCAGTAAGATTGAAATTTTGTTCTAAACATAAATCAAACATATTATTTATTAAATAAAGTTGTTATCCTTCCAATTAGACCATCTATGAGGTTCGCAAAAAAGATAGATTATTAAATATTAATGCGGACTACCTATTCACATCTTCCATTTTATCCGAAAACTTAAATATTAATGCGGACTACCTATTCACATCTTCCATTTTATCCGAAAACTTATCATTCCTAGTAACTAATTTTAGCCTAATTCGACAATGTAGCGTCAGTAGACCTAGATTTCGATTGAAACTTTAAATTGGAAATGCAATTGACAAAAAGATACCACGTGTAACTATTAAATTTGTGGGTAAGCCCCTAATTATTATTAATTAGGGTTAATTACCAAAACCTTTAAATGGAATTTATATGAATGTGCAATTTCCTACTAAACTTTTTTTTAACAAATTGATAGCTGAATTTTTTAATTTTCAAAAAGCTAACTTCGTTCACCTTTCCGTTAACTTTAGACGGAAAATACTTTAAAAAAATTAATAAAAATACCCTAAAATTTTATTATGATAATATATAATAACATGACTTTTAATATAATATTTAATTTTCACATAATACATGTTAAGAAATATATAAAAGAAATAAATGTATTCCAAAAATACCAAAAATATATATTTTTATTTAAGAATATTCTATAAAACATAAACTTAGAGAAGATTTGATTTTAATTTTGAACTTGGGATTATATATTTAATTTATATATTTTATATATAATATGTATCTTTCTAAATGTTATTCGGGATTTTTATTTGGTGTTTTACATAAAATTTGAGGGAATTTTAGAATTATACTACGAATTTAGAATTTAGAGTGTTTTTAGTAATTTTAAAAAGTATACTCATCCAAATTTAACTGAAATGACAAAGCTAATAACAACCCATTAATAAAAATTCGTTTAGCAATTTGCTACTTAAAAAATTTATCTAACAAACTGTCGGTTCACTTAAAGTTCACTAGGAATTTGATACTTAAACCCTAATAAAAAATAAATAATGAACTGGATTATATGACGCGCAACAAATATGCTAAGCATTTCAGAAAAAAAAAAAAAAAAAAACAAATATGCTAAGCGCTGAAAACTGATAGCGGCTAGCACCACGCCACGTAAAGGGGACAACTCTAACTATTTATGACGTTAATCAACTTCCAATTATTAGCTCTAATAATAATAAATTAAACCGACGACCCTAACTTAGCGAGTTATAATGAAAATATAATTATTAATTATTAAGTAGCAAAAGGTCTAAGTAAAATAATTTAACGAAATTAAATTAACTTGTGTAGATGCTAAATAGGGCTAAGTATAGCAAATAGACATAAGTTGCCATAAGAGGGATTGTACGACTACGACATATTATCGGGCAATATTTTTGGTAGTTCATATAGTTGATACGTACATTGATGATATTGACATCTCCTAATGGTCCAAACTTATTCACATGGCAGATATTTATTTGATTGGTTTGATTCCAACTTCGTGGCGTATATATATGTCACTATTTTCAGTCTAATTTACAAATGAAAATAGTATAAGTTCCAATATTTGTAAAAATCGTGACTATGAGATACGTAGGCTCTAAAAATTGATAAATATTACACCATATGTCACTCTGTAAATCAAAACTTTTAATAATTAATTCACAAAATATTACAGTTTTAAATGATGAATGTAGTAGAAAAAAAAAATGAAGTGGCCAAAAAAATGATGAATGTGTGTATAAATGATATGTGGACCTCCAATGATTCAGTGACAGGTCAGTAGGGGTCGGGTGGTCCAGGTGCTATTGCTTTGTCTTTATTTATTATAAATAATTTATGGCTTTGATTTGATAAAATCATGGAACACGTGATCCGACAGAGATTATTGGATTATATCTAGCTATCATACATATACAATGATTTTATGAAAAAAATAATATTAAAATAACAATAGTCGATATGGTTAGATTGAATGTTAGGCCACCCTTATCGTATAAAAAAATCAAGCAAGCAAAAAAAATAAAAGAAATCTTCATTACCTAAAAAATATATAGAAATCAGTGATCTGTCACTTACGTGACAACCTGACCATTCTTAGTCATCAGTTTCTGATGTAGAGCAAATTTATAAATGCAAGCTTAATATAAATATATATAATAATAATATTGAATGTCAATGTTTATTAGCCACTCAAATTAGGCCAGGTGTATATATATATAATCATAATAATAAGCAAGAATAATAAAGTTGTTAAAAAAAAACTATAGTTTATGGTTCAAACTTAGCTTCATATATTAAAGGTCCTATATATATAAAATAAACATATTCTTAGATCATCTACGAGCCGCTACTCATCACATTAGTTAATAGTTATAGAATGCTATTAATTTTATGTGCCGTATATTAGTGGACAACAACAACAACCGTTCTTTATTAATTAATTAATTAACTAGCCGTTACTTAATTAATTATTATTATAAAATAACTATATATGAGCCGTATATTATTAGTGGACAAAAAGCATGACGACGATCAAACCAGTGCAACAGACTAGTTTAGCATGATTTATCGCGACAGCTATAACTTGTCGGGTAAGGCATACACTATGAGTCACGTATTATTGTCTTTTTCATATAAATTAATATAAATAAATAAAACGACTGAATCCGGAAATATGTTATATCTATTATATAATGGCGGCAGTCATTTCTGTATATTTCTATATATTAATGTTTACAGTTATGTGTTTAGGTACTTGGTCGTGCACTTGGTGGGACGATAGGTCGTGCAAAATCATGGGATATCGGACTTCGGACCGTCAATGTCTCCGATGCATCATTTACATCTCTCGCAATATTAATGCCCTCACTTTCAGTTATCGAATGTCACCGAGACGAGGTTAAGGAACTTCCGGCATCAGTCGAGGTGATCGCAGGATCGGATAAGACGGGTATCGAGATGTTCAGGTTCGAGGATCACATAATGGGTATCCAAGGTCACCCGGAATATACGAAAGATATTCTGTTACACCTTGTGGATAGGCTTTTGATGAAATCCCTAATCAAGGTATATATGTGTAAAAATTATAGATATAGTAAATAATATTGTTTGTTACTAATTGAAACTTGTTGATGAATTAGGAGGCATTTGCTCAAGAGTTGAAGGTGAAAATAAACAGTGGGGCATGTGAGCCAAACAAGGAGGCATGGAGAAGCCTTTGCGTAAACTTCCTCAAGGGCTCTAGTAATGAAGATTAAAGCAATTATTATTATTATTATTTAATCATCATCAACATCATAATAAGAATTGGAGATATGTAAATGAATTAGTACGTGGTACCATATAACATTTGGGGACATTAATATCATCATTCTACGATGTAATTCCTGAAACTATATATATGGTCAAGAAAATGAAAAAAATGAAGTATGAATTAATTATCTTTCTGTTATATAATATATAATAGTTATATACATGTTAAATCACGGTATTTTGATGTGTGATGTCTTATTGATGGTCACAGCAAGTCCAATGCATTTGGAATTTGACCCTTCTACATAGATGACTTGACTTTAGTGGGCTTTAAAGGGTCAAGCTGGAATGCATGAAAACTAATGGAGGGGTCATATATATAAGACATTTCCATGATGCATATGTCCAATCAATATGCACCAGCTAGCACATTTTCTGTGAAAGCGATTCCGTCATTTTATACATATTTTCTGGATTTGTTTTTAATTATGTATCAGTTACGTAATCAGTTCCGTTCAAATTAAAATAACATTTGCTAAATTGCTATGACTAACAATTTGTTAAAAAAATAATTCTAAGCTAAGAAATTGTCTTAAAAAAATCCAGCCAGCAATTTGTCAAGATACCCAAATATGAAGTAGCAATTTGGTAATTAATCCGTTTTGATTTAATTAATCCAGTTTAAAATGTTAGAGATCTGCCGCTTCAAAGTTGATGGGCACTTCTACCAAAAAGGAGAAGTTCATGGGCACGTCATAGATTCTTAGTCATTGGTAGGTAAAAGATAGGTTGGATTATTGGTGTGGTACGGTGGTTCAGCGTTTCATCCCTTAACCAGACGTAAATGTTTAATCTCCGCTAGTGATCATAAAAATAGAAAAATATTAATTGTCATCATTATTAATAACCAGCACTTTACCCTTACGACTGATCCGAACCATAATGCAGGAAACTAAAAAAAAAAAAAAGGTAAATTCGAGATATTGGATTCGTCTATTATTTTTATCCTCACCCAGTCTGGGCCTTCTACAGCACGGGTTCTTTAGGATCCGGATCCCATACAGGCCCAATGGTCACAATGCCCAAACCATTATATACGTTTATAATTATATATAAAATAAATATAATATATATATATATAATAATAAATGGCCAAAAATGAGAGCTTGATTTGGGTCATGGAAGGCATACTAGTCTTGGTTAGTACAAAAACTATGAGATTCATTACTAATGCCGAATCTCATGGATGAATATACGCCTAATTACGGAAGGATCATGTGTGGTCTTAAAAATCTCAAACATCACGCGAATGAATACACTCCCACGAAATGAACCCCAAAATCGGTTGACTTATCTTAACAAGGTACCCAAACGTAACCCCTTAATACCTCGTTGCTAAACATTATTAACATAACCTATCCTTGATTAATCAGATAACTCTATCTTAAACCGGATTGAGTACAAATCTCTATAAATACTCATTCCCAAACGTAACCCCTTAATACCCCGTTGCTAAACATTATTAACATAACCTATCCTTGATTAATCAGATAACTCTATCTTAAACCGGATTGAGTACAAATCTCTATAAATACTCATTCCCAAACGTAACCCCTTAATACCCCGTTGCTAAACATTATTAACATAACCTATCCTTGATTAATCAGATAACTCTATCTTAAACCGGATTGAGTACAAATCTCTATAAATACTCATTCATTTTCTTATTTAAATGTTAAGTTCTCTCTCTACAATTGATCTATTCTTTATACTTCTAAAACTGAGGCTTACTTAGGTTTCAGAGATGGTTCACCAGACACTTCCGATCTACCCCTTCTTGCATGTGATTAAAGAGATGAGCGTTATAAGAAGTGGAAAAGTGCGACCGAAGTCACCTCATAGGAGCACAAGATCCAACACTTGTAGTTTAAGTTCGACTCAGACTGATTTTACATGACTAAGCTACGGCGGGAAGCTCAATTGATGTAGAAATTAATTAGGGCTGGGCATGGTTCGGTTCTGGGCCGAACCGGTTCAGAGCCGAACCGGAACCAGATTTTAGGTTCAGTTGGTTTTCTGTACCACGTAAGAACCGAACCAGATTTTAGGTACTATAACCGAACCATAGCAAAACCGGTTCTGAACCGGTTCGAACCGGTTTTGAACCTTTTTTTCATTTTTTTTTACTAAAATTCAAAATATACACCCAAGTTGATAATCCATAAACAATCCAAAAATTTGCAAAATACAAACTATAAAGACAATTGATCGCTTTAGAGGAGAGAGTATCAAAGTCTAAATTAGAAACAATCTAAAATTATAAAAAAAAGTCAAATATTTAAAATATAAATATCGAGACTTTAAGCGACGTCAAGAGGCGTAGCTCAAACTTCAAAAGTGCAGAAAATCTCTGGTTGAAAATTTGTATATTAATCTATAATATCAGTTAAAATATAGAACTATTTATGAGTTAAGTTTCGAGTTCAAAACTGAACTCAATTGATTGTAGAACTGATATGGGCTAACATAATATATAATAACTATATATAAGAAAATAAACCTGCTACGACCACTTATATATCCAATATGAACCAAACTCAAATAGTGAAGGATCTACCCTATGGGTGTAAACAAATCAAGCTACTCGTGAGCTTCTCGAGATCGGCTTGGTCAATATTCAAATTCGACTCACTCGAGTCAATCTTTTTCTGATATCGAGTCGAGTTCGATTTCACTTGTACTCGACTCGAGAGGCTCGCGAGCCTAATCATGTTTTTTTTTTTGCCTATTCGAGTTGAGATCGAGTTTGAGTTTTTCGAGCTTTACGTAATAATATTATATATGTATATATTGAGTCGAGGAAGAGTTCGAGCTCGAGCCTAGTCGAGTTCGACCTCGAGCTAAGGTGCACCATTTATAATTTAATTGAATTTTTTAACCTTATCGAGCCGAGTCGAGCCAAACTCGAACATGTCAAGTATGGCACCGAGTCGAGCTCGAGCTTGAAAAATTAAGGCTCGGTCGAGTTCGGGCTCGAGTAAACTGAGTCGAGTCGAGCTTGCCGGATACTCGGCTTGTTTATAGCCCTTTATTCTAAATAAAAAAAAAGATGCAAAAGTGTATTACTATCTAACAATTTAGGCTTTAGGTAACAAAAGTGGTTCGAAAAAACCGGTTCGGAACCTGTTTTGAACCAGTCAAAAACCGCTCCATATATTCATTATCAAAACCGAACCATTTAAGAACCGGTTCAGTAAGAACCGGTTCGTATTGGTTCGGTTTCGGTTTGGTTCCGATTTGGTTCGCCCGAACCGGTTTTTATGCCCAGCCCTAAAATTAATAGTAACACTAGAGAGTCTTTTAGTAGTGTAGTTAGAAAAATTGCAAAAATTATCGGATGTCTGTTGCTAATCTTAAAACTAACTTTTGTTAATTTTGGACAAATAATAAGTGTATTAACAAGTAATATAAGTAATTAATAACAAAGCATGAGGGTGCAAATGCATAAAAAGAGATTCCTTAAAATGTCCAAACATTAGGGGATGGTGAGTGGTGACATTTGATTTTACACTTATTTATAAGTTTTGGCACAAAATTTTTTATTTATTTATTATAAGTTATAACCCAATTCAAAAATACTGGAATTCCAGCAAATACAAAAGTCGTGCAGGCTGAAACTTCAATTTCTCTCCTACCTCCAACTTCAAAACCCTACTGAACAGCTTCCTCCGATCCACTCATCTGCTCGATTCTCTGTCACACCGACTATCTACCATGGCCGAAGAAACAGCGTCCCCAACGCTATCCCAATCGCCGGCGCCGCTCGGTTCTTCCGTCATTCCCACAGTCAACAAACTCCAGGACATCTTCGCCCAGCTCGGCAGCCAATCCAGTATTGAGCTCCCTCAGGTCGCCGTGGTTGGCAGCCAGAGCAGCGGAAAATCCAGCGTTCTGGAAGCTCTAGTTGGCCGCGATTTCTTGCCCAGAGGTAGTGATATCTGCACGCGTCGCCCTCTTGTGCTTCAGCTCCTACAGACGAAGAAGAAGCCGGATGGGACGGAGGAGGAGTTTGGGGAATTCCTGCACTTGCCAGGGAAGAGGTTCTTTGATTTCTCGGAGATCCGAAGGGAAATTGAGGTACTATTTTCTACTTCTCCTGACATTGTTATTGTATGTTTCTTATTGTTGTTTTCCATGTTTCACTTGCAAGCTTATGATCATCCCGAGCGTGCTATTTAGACGTTGCATTTACCATTTATAAGCTTCTATAAGTAGAATGAAAATGCGCCAACAACTGAGTTCTGGCAGTTTCAGACTTCCAGTCCGGGGGACTATATGAATGAGTAGAGATGACGGTGAACTCTCCTGAGTTTCGCGTGACTTGTCTTTGTTTTTGTCAAACCTGCGTGTCTCATCTAACTGATAATGCAGTCACAGATGAGTAGAAGTCAAGGGCAAATGAGAAGGAGAAGTATTAACGGTTCAGGCTGAAATTTAATTTGTTGATTACTTGATTAGCAAATAAAGTTCTGTAGCTTTTGTTGATCTATTCAACTGGTTGGATGCATGGGTGTATGCTGAGTGTATAGCACAGATGGAATTTGTTTTTTTAATTGGGTGTGAGTTGTAAGGTATGGCCTGTATGATGATGAACTTAGGTGGGGGTTGGAGTTGTCTTTCAGAGCGTTCTTTGACTCTTTCTGCTGTTTCAGGAATTAAGCTCCTCGTTTTTGTTACTGTAGCACATTAATTTCCTTCCCTGATTCTGACACTTTGGAGGTTGAACATGAATAGTATTTGCTTTGGATGAGGCTTTTTATGATCTCTCATCAAATCTCAAATCATTGTATGGGTATTTAGAGGCCCCGAAGTTGTGATCTACTTGATGCATTGTTTCTTGGCATGGGAGCTACTTTATAGACTGAATGCTAAAACTTAAGATATTATGCCTCTGATTACTACAAATGCTGTCAGGCTGAGACTAAGAGGGATGCTGGGGGTAACAAAGGCGTCACGGACAAGCAGATTCGTTTGAAGATCTTTTCTCCAAATGTTCTTGATATTACGCTGGTTGATTTACCTGGTTTAACAAAGGTCCCTGTGGGTGATCAACCCTCTGACATCGAGGCCCGGATCAGAACCATGATCATGTCATACATCAAAGTTCCAACCTGTTTGATATTGGCAGTATCACCTGCAAATGCAGACTTAGCAAATTCAGACGCCCTTCAGATGGCAGGAATGGCCGATCCTGATGGTAAGCTTTGGACCTTCTCTTAAAATCATCAACTTTTTTGTTTGCATATTTTTTACAATTATTTCATCCACTTATATATATATACTTATGCATATCATGTTGCCATTTTATGGACTTTTTGTTTTATTTTATTTGATTTCCTTTCTTTTCCTTTCCTCTCCTTCAGTTTCTTTTGTTTTGCTGTTCTTATATTTTTATGAAGAATCGGTGTATAATTTCATTAGATGGGATATGTACAAGCCACCAGCAATATGTGCAATATTGTAGTATATAAAATATTGTTTATACAATATTTAAAATTGCAGTATGTACAATTATGTGTTACAGCTCAACCAGCAAAAAAGAAATAGAGAAAGCAAAGGAAGTACAAGCCATCTATGTAGACTTATGCATTTGCAAGCTAATTACAAACTACAAAGAGTAACTACTGACAGAGAAGTCTATTTTTTTTTTAGTTTACAGCCAATCCGTTTTTAAAAAACTTTGGTGAAGCATTGAAGAGTCTAGGGAATTGATGCCAAATGAGCTTGCAGCATATCCAACATTTCTTTGAATACTTTGTCATTATCAGCCTGCTCTTTTTTGCTGTGTTTATTTATCCGTGCATATTTCTATTCCAGGTCACAGGACAATAGGTGTTATCACAAAGGTGCAGTATCTTCCCTTGGATACATTAATTTATCTACTTCACTAATTCTTGACTATGTCACTAAGATTATTCTCCTTCTTCTCTACTGTGGTTTACAGTTGGACATTATGGATAGAGGTACTGATGCACGTAATCTTTTACTTGGAAAAGTGATTCCTCTTCGACTGGGATATGTTGGTGTTGTCAACCGGAGCCAGGAGGTACTGTTGTAACCGTGTTATCTAGACACGATATGCATTAGTTAGTTGAAGGTTTATGGATATTGGATAAGTAACTTTCATGCGTTCTCTACTTGTGTTTACATTCAGTTGGTTACTTTCAATTCTTGCTAGTGATTTTCTAACTCTCTTTAGAGTGGAAGGTTATATCTTCAGTTGTTCATTGTATTGCAATATATATTCTATTATATTATATTCGTGGTCTTTCATGACGCGTATGTGATGGAACTGTAATTAATGAACAAGCTTGAATTTTTTCTTATTTTTTAGCCATATCCAAGTTTGTGATGGGTATGCATCATATCATAACAAGTCATCTTCATGCTTTTAATGTCACATTGTGTTATTGTGATAGCATGATAGGGATTGACATCTTAGCATTATCATTGATTCAGCATATTTCATGCCTGTCCGTTGTATTATAAATGGGATGTTGAATCTTTTGTTGTTTGTACAGGATATTCAACAAAACAGGAGTATTAAGGATGCACTTGTGGCTGAGGAAAAGTTCTTCCGCAGTCGTCCTGTATGATCATATTTAATTTTGGCTGTAGTTCTCTTATTTGGGATGCCAGGAACCTATTTACGAGCTTTATTTTTTGCATAGGTTTACAATGCTCTAGCCGATCGATGCGGTGTCCCGCAGTTAGCGAAGAAGCTGAATCAGGTGATTCAAGATGTAGAGTTTGGAATTATTGAGTGTCCTTCCAACTCGCCTTATGGTCTTTTAGATTAATGTTGCATGAAACGAATAGTAGGGTTAGCTTTTTTAGTAACAGCAGTTATCATTATCCACTTACATATGAAAAGTCTTGAAATGTTTGCAGATTCTAGTACAACATATTAAGGCACTTCTTCCCGGGCTCAAGTCACGCATCAGTAATGCATTGGTTTCTGTTGCAAAGGAGCATGCTAGCTATGGGGAAATCACTGAATCTAAGGTTTATTTAGTCATTTAGCTCACAATAAAAATACGTGTACCTTTTTATATTATATTTTGTCTTCTCTTACTCTCTGATTTTCCCTTTTCGCTAGTTTAACTAACTCTTCTTATCTTCAATGTCGATCTCTTAGACTATATATTAGTATACTACTGTGCTGTGATTATTTCTCTCTATGAGCTCTCGCCTTTGGTAATTTGTTATCTTACGTTGTTAAGTAAAGGTAATGTGTTCTCTGATAAATAGGCTGGGCAGGGAGCTCTACTGCTGAACATCCTCTCAAAATATTCTGAAGGTAACTGCAGTTTTCTGTTGTTGTGTATGCTTTTTCATTATTCTCTTGTTCTCTTTATTTATTAGAGAAGTGGTAACCTTTTTGGAAACTATTTCTTTTGTTCCCTCCCAAACCAGCATTTTCATCCATGGTAGAGGGGAAAAACGAAGAAATGTCAACGTCTGAACTGTCTGGTGGAGCTCGTATCCATTACATATTTCAGTCTATTTTTGTCAAAAGTTTAGAGGTGAGCATTTGATGTTCAGTCATATTTCTTTCAACTTGTTGTATGGCGTCCAATTTGTTAGTCTTCCTTTCATAGTGTTTTCTGTGTGTGTGACGGTGCGGAGAATTCTGAAATATGATTCTTCGCCTCTATAACTGTTGCTGACAAGCTCCAATTCATGGGGCAGACGCACTGTCATCACTTCACTCCCCTTTTATTGTAGAAAGTAAATTCTTTTTGGAAGTGATGAAAAGTGACGCAACTCTATAATTCCTAGCCTTTGGTTAATCCTTGTAGACCTTTGATGCCTCTACTCCGTTCATATGAATAACTTAATTCAGAATATAGGTTTGTGCTATGTATTTTTTATTGCTAGAGTGATTAGTCATGATAAATTCATGGTTCTTTTTAATGCTTTATTTATAGGAGGACAAGTTGGACAATCTGTGTATAATATCTTGTCTGCATCTGTTGGCAGATATTTCGTTCTTCACTATAGAAATCTTTCTCATGATAAAGGGTTTCTTCTACTAGACAACTCTCTTTCTACGAAGTAGTCTCCATTTCTTTTTGACAATGTTTCTGGGATAGTCGTGTCTCGTGCTACTTATGTGTTGCTTAGTATTTATTTGTCTTTGAGCACTTATGCAGGAGGTTGATCCATGTGAAGGCTTGACTGATGATGATATTAGGACTGCCATTCAGAATGCTACTGGTCCCAGATCTGCACTATTTGTTCCAGATGTAGAGTCACTCTTCCTTTTCTTTGTGAGCTTTTAATAAATTAGTTATTAGTTTAATTATTCATTAGTACTACGTCATGAAGTTTTATCTCTTCTCTGCTCCTGCTTTCAATTTTGTATGGATATTCCTTTATTGCTGTTTAGATGTTTTGTTGATGGTGGTTGTAGGTGCCGTTTGAAGTTCTTATCCGAAGGCAAATTTCGCGTTTGCTAGATCCAAGTATTCAGTGTGCTCGGTTCATCTATGATGAGTTAATAAAGGTACAGTTAGTGGCATGTCATTCTTTATTTATACCTCAAACCGTATTTGTAGGGTTTCTCAGTTTAACTATCGTCTCTTTGTTTTTTCGGGTTTCAGATAAGCCATCGGTGTATGGTGAATGAGCTACAACGCTTTCCTATTTTGAGAAAGCGCATGGATGAAGTTATAGGGAACTTTTTGCGAGAAGGTCTCGAGCCATCTGAAATAATGGTTCGTCACATTATTGAAATGGAGGTATGCTTTAACAATTATCCTTATTATATTGCAATCAAATTGTTTATCTTTCCGATTGTCCGTAGCGTTGAATACCTGAAAAACGTCCTCACCTTTTTCTGGAATTCAAGAGACGTCATATACTTATGCTGGTAGCAATTAGTTTAGAACCTTCTCTTATGGTGTCTCTTTAAACTAAACACGAAACCCCTTCTAAAGTCAGGGTGAGTTGCAATGATTTAGGTTTTGATGCTATATTAGCTAGCAATCTAGTACAACCTCAGCTACTTAAGTACACCGATGTAATCATCACTAGCAAAGGGAAAATATGTAAAATAAAACATTCTGAGCTTACATCTGAAATCCTATTTAACCAACATCAGAAATTTACTCTCTATCTGATAACATGTCCCGCTATCATGGAATAAACTTCACCTTAATGGGAATTGTGATATTATTCTGTTGACAACCATCACTGATATTACTACAGAAGTCGAATACCAAGTACCATAATGAATTGAATAAGTGTAGGTTATACAGAATAAAGTTGCTAGCATTGGTGTTAATCCCTGTGATTGTCTATTCTAAACTTAGAAGTTATATTTCTTTAAAACATTTCTCAGTGTGAATTTTAACTTTTACTTCATGTTTCTCTAATAGTAATACAAGTCTTACTGTTGTTTATGTCATCCCGAGAAGCTACATATCTTACAGACAATGAGATTAGATCCAACCCCTTCTATATTTTTCGTCAAAAGCTTGGAGGAGTAGTTTACATTTGTTATTTTTGTGCTAGTTAAAATATTATGTGATTTTACTTGGTAGATGGACTATATAAACACTTCACACCCAAAATTCATTGGGGGGAGTAAAGCTGTGGAAAAGGCATCACAACAAATAAAGGCCTCTAGGATGGCAGTACCTGTCTCTAGGCCGAAGGTACATCCATAATTAGCTTATATATATCTGGAACTCTTTTGAAGGCTAGTAATTTGCTTATCCGTTTCTTCTCATGTTCATCTAGGATGGTAGCACAGAGCCTGACAAGGGACAGATGTCTGAGAGGAGTGCCAAATCTAGGGCACTTCTTACTAGACCTGCGAATGGCATTGTGCCTGAGCAGGTGTGTTTTATGGCCTTTCATTTAAATTTTGCATCTGGACAGTTCTATATAACTTACCTCCCTATATACTTGTTGAGAAAGACTGTGAGCTTGATCAAGTTTTTGACTCACTGTGTTGTGTAGAGGCTCTGGTTTTATTTTTGTGTTGAATATACTAATTTTTAGGTGTACTAAGGTACTTTATTCTACTTGCACAATCTGCAGACTGTTCGACCTGTTTCAGAGACTGAAAAAGCAGCACCTACAGGTAAATTTACATCAGTAACATCTTTGAGTTAGAATATCTGTCTATAATGATGTCTTTGGGAAGCAGCATATGTTTATATTTAATTGGGACCACTTTCATTATATTTGCTCCATGAACTTATGGATTTTGTTTCTCATTTAAAATTTTAAATCAAGGAACATTCATATTCGTAGTGAAGTTCAACCAAAGTAATTACCAAGATGGATGCTTATCAGATTAAGTGTACAATAATGTAGATAAGTTTGTTCTTTTGTACCATCATTAGGGAACGGTAGCAGTTCAAGTTGGGGGATTTCATCGATCTTTGGTGGTAATGACAACCGTTCTTCAACCAAAGAAATTGCCACAAGCAAACCACTTAATGAGCCTGTTCAGAGCATGGATCATGCCTTTTCAATGATACATTTGAGAGAGGTACACTCTTCAGATTTCTCTCTTGATCTGTCCACTGTTTAGGTTGCAACAATTCCTATTGCCATTTGCCAGTATTGACACTGTATTAAAAATGAAATCTGTGGAGAGACTCATTTTGCCAAGCTTCTTTGGATTTTTTTTTTTGTTTTTTTTGGTCATCAGCCCCCTACTGTTCTACGGCCCTCAGAAAACCATTCAGAGCAGGAAGGCGTTGAAATTGCAGTCACGAAACTGCTTATTGTATCATACTACGACATTGTAAGGAAGAATGTGGAGGACTATGTGCCAAAGGCAATTATGCACTTTTTGGTAAGTTTCCTCACATTTTTTTTTGGAAGGTCTAACTGCTCAGATGGTGAACTAAATAGTTCAGGGCACTTTAACAGTTTCCTCTTGTGATTTGTCAGGTGAACCATACCAAACGTGAGCTGCACAATGTCTTCATCAAAAAGCTTTACAGGTGCTGATGCAACTTCTTTTTTTAAGAAAACATTATTGGACTTGCATGCTATCTTATATATCTGTTGAGTCATTTAATCAAAGGTTGTAAGAATTTTGTTTCCTCTAATCTGATTGTGGTGGTGTGGCCTGTGTTGAAACAGAGAGAATCTGTTCGAGGAAATGCTGCAGGAACCTGATGAGGTGGCAATCAAGAGAAAACGTACTAGAGAAACACTCCGAGTTCTACAACAGGCTTTCAGGGTAATTAGTTACTTTGTGCTGTGTTTTTTTTCCTTCCAGAACATATTACTAAATATATCTGCCATTTCATTTGATGTGTTATCCTTCTTTTGTTCGTAAGACTTTGGATGAACTGCCATTAGAAGTAGAATCAATCGAGAAGGGCGTGGGTGGTCCTGATTCCACTGGACTACCAAGGATTCATGGGATGCCCAGTAGTTCAATGTATTCCACAAGTTCTGGTGATTCTTATTCTGCATCACCAAAGACAACAAGTAGAAGCCGCAAGTCGTCTCACTCAGGTGAATTGCACTCCTCACCCTTTTACCCTAATGCAGATTCCAATGGAAGTTCGGGAGGACACCCTTACATGCCTGCGAGCTACCCCACGGTTGATTTTTGAGGTCGGTTTCTGATTGCTCAGTTCTGTCTTCATTGCTTTGAACCAAAAGAGTCGAGGCATTTCTTTTTGTCCGCTGAGTTTCATGCTCTGTCTATATCAATATCACTACATATATATAGATAGGTCAGTCATAATTCATTTGTGTCAGCCAAGGAAGAAGCTAGCTTCGAATAATATGAAATGACCAAATTAAGCTGCAGCTTGATAAATTATTTTCGTACCTACCTGCATTCTATTGCAAATTTGCAATGCAACTGAGTTTGTCATTTGCCTTGCCATGTTCTTGGTCTGAATGAATGAGATATTGAATGCCGGTTTGATTTCATTGACTGTTCGATATAATAAGTGTTGATATTAATTACTTATTGGTGAAGTTACGATCAGTTACAATGAGTAATTATATTAGGGTCAATAACCTGGGAGAGGTCTGAAGTTTGGCCCTTGTTAATTTGAGAGGTCTGAAGATTGAAATGGTGATAACTGAGGTCTGAAGTTTGGACTTTGTGATTTTTAGGTTTTCCGTCAAATTTAACAGAACCGTGTGAAATGTAAAAAATACCCTTTTGTAATATTTGAATTAATAAAAAGTTTAATTAATATAAAGATGAAATGACAAAAATACCCCTGTCCATAATTTAAACCTAATCCAACTCCGGCCACCACCACGGCTCCGGCCGGCCACCACCCACTCCGGCGACCACCACTCACAACTCCGACGACCGCCACCCAACTCCGACGACCGCCACTACGGACCCAATTGGGCCCAAATCGGAGCCACCGGCCCCGATTGGGCCCAAATCGGAGCCACAAAGCTCCGATCGGAGCTCGGTGGCTCCGATCGGAGCTTTGTGGCTCCGATCTGGGGCCACAGAGCTCCGATCGGAGCTTTGTGACTCCGATTTGGGCCCAATCGGGGCCGGTGGCTCCGATTTGAGCCGTGGTGGCGGTCGTCGGTGTTGGGTGGCGGTCGTCGGAATTGTGAGTGGTGGTCGCCGGAGTTGGGTGGTGGCCGGCCGGAGCCGTGGTGGTGGCTGGAGTTGGATGGTGGCCTTAAGGGCATTTTCGTCTTTTCATTCAATCACGTGAGATGCAAGAAGGGTATTTTTGGAATTCTATTTTATTTCTGGTCACATGCAATGCACATGACCAACTTCCGTCAGATTTAACGGAAAAAACTAACGGAGACCTCTATTATCTACAAGTCCAAACTTCAGACCTCAGTTATCATCATTTCAATCTTCAGACCTCTCAAATTAACAAGGGCCAAACTTCAGACCTCTCCCAGGTTATTGACCCATTATATTAAAATCGGACGGAAAACCCAAAAAGTAACGAAATCGAAACTTGGGAAATCTATTAGCAACAATTTGATTATGGGACACATAAAAAACAACATGCTGCTATCTGAAACTGTGAGTTCTTAACCCTAAATGTAATAATTGTTTATATTAATTACTAAGTTATTTTTATAAAAAAAATTAGTGTACATAACTAGTTTGTTAAAGTATTGATGAAATGTTATTATTGTTCGTTCCGTTTCAATAATTTATCGTTGGAAAAATAAAACAGCTAGCTGTGAAGTATTTGTGGTCTTCTTCTCCATACATATGTATAACAGTTCAGTACATAACCGGAAAAGCAAAATGATGGGGAAGAAGCTACAGGTTAAGATGATAGCAATACTGTTAGTGATGCTGCTTTCTTCTTCAGAGTTTACATTGGGAAGATTCCTTGAATTTCAAAATTATTTACCAAAAGACAATACAGAACAAGTAACGGTACACTGTAAGACGGGAGATCCACACGATTACGGTACTCATGTTGTGAAACCCGGATATCCGTATCGGTTCGCGTTCGAAGGATATAAATTCTTTGAATCAGTGCTAATATTCTGTCGAGTGAATTGGGGGTCTAGGAGGACACTTATTGGAGATGTGTACGACCAGAGTAAAGCAATCATGAAGGAGTGTAACCTTTTATCATCTGGAGACAAGAATAGGATTGTGCGTAACCGTGTGTGTATCTGGAACATAACTCCTCAAGGTCTCATATTCATCCCCTTCCACATCTCCGGCAAATATTACATTCATGGAAAGAATATAACATACCCTTGGCAGTGGAGATAAATACCCTTGTTTACACAATTGAATGTAGGTCATATTTGTGAAAGCTACCACTAATAATAATAATAATAATAATAATAATTTATAAATAAATAAAATTATCAATTATTATGATGATATTTATTTATTTTGTTAGTCTTAGTAACTAAATCAATATCTTCACTCTCTCCGTTTTAAAAATCTCTATACGAGGTATATGAGGTTTGAGTGGTAAAAATAACGAAGTACTGATTTATACTTGTTCAAGATCGTACTTTAACGACAAATGAAGAACTTGTATTATTACTCTCTTGTTCTAAATATGATTTTTTGGAGACATACACAACTTTGTGGTTGTAGTGATATTGCTACAAATGACTCAACTCCTATTTATAAGAAGCTATGAAATTCTTATAAGCTTTCTAAAAAACTATATGAGTCATAGAACTTTTTATATTTACTTTGCATCATTATATTCTAGATCCAATATCCAAAAGTAAGCCTAAACTTTCTAATATAGTCCAAGACTTTAACTCTAAACCATGATGGTAAGTAGAGGTGTCAACGGGTCATACCTGTCGACCCGTGGGGCCTTGCCCCAATTTTGCCCCGTCGACCCGCGGGTATGGGATGTGTTCGGATCTAGCGATATCTGCCCCACCCGCACCGCCGCACGTATATTATATATATATCTATATATATACTGAATATGATGTAATGGTTTGGTCTGAAATATGAAACTTGGCGTATTTTTTTATTTTTTTTTTAAAAAAAAAGTTTGGCTAGCTTAATTTTATAAGTTCATTCCTAAGCAGTGTTGTTAAGATCGGCGCCGTTCTAAGATTTTAGGAGTACAAATCGATCCGTATTCCTTTTTAAGATCTCTATCCGTTAAGATCGATCTAGAATCGTTCCTAAATGATCATACTTAAAACTAACTACTTGACTGACTGTTTTTATTATTGTATTATTATTATTTTAAATTTAGTGTACGTAACTAGTTTGTTAAAGAATTGATGAAATGTTATTATTGTCTGTTCCGTTACAAGAATTTATCATCATTGGAAAAATAAAACAGCTAGCAGTGAAGTATTGTTGTCTTCTTCTCCATACATATAACATTACCGGAAAAGCAAAGTTAGAAGAGAAAGATGGGAACGAAGCTAGAGGTTAAAATGATGGCAATAATGTTAGTAATATTGCTTTATTCTTTCGAGCTAACATTGGGAAGATACCTTGAATTTCAAAACCATATACCAGGAGACAATACAGAACAAGTAACGGTTCACTGCAAGACGGGCGATCCACACGATTACGGGATTCACGTCGTGAAACCCGGAAACCCGTATCGGTTCGAATTCTCAGGAGCGAAAATATTTAAATCTGTGTTAATATTCTGTCGATTGAATTGGGGGTCAAGGAGAACACTTGTTGGAGATGTGTACGTGGAGAGATCAGACTACATGAACAGGTGTAATTATTTACCTGGAGAGGAGAAGAAGTTTTTTTTTAGTGAGCGTTTATGCATTTGGAGAATCACTCCTCAAGGTCTCGTTTTCACTCCCTACGACACCATCTCCGGCACCTATTTTTATGACAAGAACATAACCTACCCTTGGGAGTGGAGATGAATAGATAGCTAATCTTGCATCTCATATTATGTAGGAGTGTTTACTTTTTACAAAATTGCTTTGATCTCATGTTTGTGAAAGCTCACTGTAACCATATTAATAATAATAAGGGTTAAAGCCTAAAGTCATACACCGTATGTTTGACCGAAATCCGTTTTTAGCGCTATATGTTTTTTTTTTTAATTTAATTTTAATACCAAACTTTTGAAGAAAGTATGTTTTTAGTACGTACATCCGTTAGTTTTGGCCGTTAAATGACATGTGCAAATCACATGACTCATTCTAAACTTTTTATAGTTTAATTTTTATACTTTCAACATTTTTCATCACGTGTGGGTTAAATTTTTTTAAAGGCTCAGCACGTGCAACTTTAATTTAACTGGGATTTAAGTTGGTGTAGTAGAGATTTAAAATTGTACACTCTGGTAACCTTAATGTTAGGGCTGGCGATGGTTGTATCACTAATACCATAACCATATCATATTTTTTTAGTCACACCATAACCATATCCATAACCATTGTGGTTATGATTCTTCGTATCATAACCATAACCATGAGTTTTCACTGCGGTTAAACCATTTAATCATAAACATTAAAATTAATACAACACCATTTGTTTCATACACGCAATTTAAATTAAATATACATTCATTGTTTCATACACGAAATCCAAATTAAACATAATGTAATTGTTTTACTTAATTAAAGAGTCGGTCTTGTTCGGCGTCTCGTTGCTCTTTGAATGGAAAGTTCATTTAGTGGTTTCAGTGCAGATATCTTCCTTGTATGAGTATGTTAAGCTCGGTTCAATAATTCAATTGACAATTTAATAACTTCATGCTGATTATATATCGTGATCTTCCAATAGTCACTTCTATTTAATGGGTTTTATCAAGGCCAAGAAGAAAAATGTAGCATTTGGTGTAGAGAATGTAGAGTCAGCTTCTACAGGTAGTCTGACACAAGATGTTCTAAAGGAGAATTAATCAAATACGAGGAAAGGGAAAAAGGCAAGGTTAATGATGGTAATGATGAACAAGTAAGTGTTGGTGTCGAAGGAGAATCATCAGCATAGGAAAACAGCCACTATCTCCGTTAAGTGTATTTCTGTCAAAGTAACTTTCATTTTCGTTAAAAAATAATAAAAAACAACTTAACGTGCACGGCACATGTAAACTTAACGGTCATTTTTTACGGAAGATTAACGGATATATCAAAATGGTACCAAAGGAAAACGTTTGGTACCAAACAGGTACAAAATAAATATCTGTTATAAATAGTGGATTTCGTGCAAACATATAATATGAAATTGAGCTTTAATGATGCAGCGTGATGGTGGGATAGGTGCGCAGAAATCAAATGCAAAACGAAATCGAACGCAAGGTTGAGGAAAAACCTCGATTTTCTGATTTATCAATAACTGAATGTAAAATTCGGCCAACAACGTCTTAAATAGAAAACCCTTATCTACGAAATAACCGAAAATAATGAATAAGTCCCAAATAAATTGAAAACTGCAAAAAGACCCGAAATAACATAAAAACGCGATTTTGACCCCTCAAATGATGGAGTTTGGCAAAAAAGCAGCGTTATTCACAGAGTTGTGACTTTGGACCGGAACGTTGTTTCCGCCCGAAAAATACTATTCACACGCTAAAATTCAAACGTTCGCCTAAAAAACACTATTCGTGGCTAAAAATCTTCAAAACTACTCGGTTCCGCCTGCATCACTTAACCCTTAAAATTATTGGTACTTTATTGTTAAACTTGAACGTTTATTTAAAAGTTTAGAACTCAAGTTTAATGTTTATAATGCTTGTAAATATTGATATTATATTGTGTTATTTATTCACGTAAAAAATAGTTGTTATTTTTATCATGAAATCATTCGTACAGTTTGGATATAATCTTACGATCCTCAATAATCTTTTTCCAGCCTTGCACAAAATTATGAAAAACATATGATGTGATGTCAGTGTGAAAAATGACTGTTTCTATTTATTTAAAATTGAATGTACGTAACCAGTTTGTTAAAGAATTGAATTACTGTTGGTTCCGTTATAGGAATTTATTAATGAAAAAATAAAACAGCTAGTCGTGATTGTGGTCTTCTCTTCTTCTTCTCCATACATAAGATATGTATAACAGTACATTATTACACCGGAAAATTAAAGCAAAGTTAGAAGAGAAAGATGGGGAAGAAGATACATACATCAATAACGTTAGTGATGTTGCTTTCTTCTTTAGAGTTAACACTGGGGACATACCTTGAATTTCGAAACTATATACCAGGAGGAAATACAGAACAAGTAACGGTTCACTGTAAGACGGGAGATCCACACGATTACGGGATTCACGTTGTGAAACCCGGAAATCCATATCGGTTCGAGTTCGAAGGAGCGAAATTTTTTAAATCTGTGTTAATATTCTGTCGATTGAATTGGGGGTCAAGGAGGACACTTATTGGAGATGTGTACGACCAGAGATCACGATACATGGCGAAATGTAACTATTTACCTGGAGACGAGAAGAAATTTTTCAGTGACCGTTTATGTATCTGGAGAATCACTCATCAAGGTCTCGTATTCATTCCCTTCGACACCATCTCCGGCAGCTATTATGAAATGAACATAACCTACCCTTGGAAGTGGAGATAAATAAATAATCTTGCATGTTATAATTAATATGGATGAGTTTTTACACAGTTGCAATTGCTTGTATGTCATATTTGTGAAAGCTCTATAGCCATAATATTAATAAGGGAAAATAACCTATTTAGTGTCTCAAGTTTACCTCATGTTTCAGTTTGGTGTCAGACGCGTACTTATACTGAACCAAGTTTGAATAGTGTTCCTAATTGGTGTCTCCGTCAAAATCTGACGTTAACTTGGACGGAATTTGGTCCCGTGACGGTCACGTGCGGGAATTATTTATTAAACTATGAATCTGGCACGTGCATACATTGTTTTTAATTAATTTAATTACTTAAATGTGAAAAATACTAAAATGCCCCTATGCCTAAAACTAAACCGCACATTTTTGCAGTAAATAACCCTAATTTGCAACAACTGTTAGTTTGTAGTAAAGAACCCTAATTTTCGGATACCCAAAACGAATTGGAAGCTTACATTATAGAAAGGTGACCCGAAGAACCTCTTGCCGAAATTTGAAGTTGTGAAAAAAGTTCGGACAATAGCTTCAGCACCGTGGTCACAGTAAATTGGCCCTTCACATGCCGGAAACCTTCTCGCGGAACCCCGGCTCCAGTTGCTGCTACTTGACCCGGACGTAGCCACCCTTGTTAAAAACCCTAACCTTTCGTCGCGGGAGCTGTCTGCTGGGGAAAAAGAAGCGGGCCTTCATTTTATAAACTTGACAACATGGGTAGTTTTATCTTTTCGGTTGTCAAGTTTAAAGGGAGGGGCTCTTTAGTCTTTTCAATTTAAAGTGGTCCAGCACGTGTGTGGCACTTGTGAGACAAAATAATCGAAAACAGGGGCACTATGGTTTTTTCATCTAAGTCTGTTAAACTTAACACCTGAATTTAACAGAAAACCAAATTGCAACAATTGTCAAACATGTGATAGTCCATATCAACACTTTAATCATGAGACACCAAACTGAAACATGAGGTAAACTTGAGACACTAAATATGTTCTTTTCCCTATTAATAAATCAATAAAAATAAGAGTTAAATGGGTTTTTTTCTTTTTTGTAGCGGACAATGCATCTACGAACCCTACTTTGAGAAACACCCAGGTAGCAGACAATGCATCATAAAGCCCTACATTGGGAAACACCCAAGTAGCGGGCGACGCTTCTACGAGCCCTACAATGGGAAAAACTCAAGTAGCGCACAATGCCTCTACGAGTCCTACATCGGAAAAAACCCAAGTAATGGATGATATATATGCGAACCCGACTTTGAGAAACACCTAGTAGCGGACGATGCATCTACGAGCCCTACATTGGGAACACCCAATTAGCGGACGATGCTTCTACGAGCCCTACATTGGGAAAAACCCAAGTAACGGACGATGCCTCTATGTGTCCTACATTGGGAAAAATTCAAGTAGCGAACGATGCCTCTATGTGTCCTACATTGGGAAAAATTCAAGTAGCCTACGTTGGGAAAAATCAAAATAGTGGACAATGTTTCTAAGGGAAAATCCAGTCTTATTGAAACGAACCAATCAGACCGAAAATCAAGTTCAGCTAGTTTGATCGAGTCGGGCCGAAAATCGAGTCTGATTGAAACAAACCAATCAGACTAGAAATTCGGTCCAATCATAAGGTAAAAGGACAAGCAAAATTGAGTCACTCGGATCAAACAAAAAACCATTCTCAACAAAAGAAAGCTACCACTAGTATTCAATACTTTGAGGAAAAACCAATAAAAGTTATACGCGATCTCTTCTTGTAAACACAAGAAAGGGGTCCTAAAGCTTATCTATAATAAGTGAAGGGAGACCAACATATGGTAAATGAATGTTACTCTAAGGTGCTATAACATAAGGCTACAAAGCCTAACATGGAGGTCCTCTTGATAGACGTGGATCCAAGGGAGGAGTATGGTCGACCATCACCTACAAAAGGAAAGTGAAGAAGTGCGACTAAGACTAGATCAAGAGAACATCAGATTCATCAGTCATGAACGCTCATTTGCAACATTCATTCCTAAGGAAGGTTTGTTAGATCGGCTGATTCTAAGATTTTAGGAGAACAAACTTATCCAGATTCCTTCTAGGATCAATACCAGTTAGGATCGGGAGTTGAATCGTAAAATCGTTTAAAATCGTTTATGATCATGATTTTAAAAGATCATACATAACTTGAACTTTTTAATTATTTAAACTCAATAATTACATTTTGAGGGATCATTATAGTTATTTATGCCCTAATTCTATTGATAATGAAGAAGTGTAACTATGTACCTGGAGATGAGAAAAAGTTTTTCAATGACCGTTTATGTATCTGGAAAATTACTCCTCAAGGTCTCGTATTCACTCCGTTCGACACCATCTCCGGCAAATATTATGAAATGAATATAACCTACCCTTGGGAGTGGAGATAAATAAATAATCTTGCTTGTTCTAGCTAGTAAATTTGTTTACTAGTCATGTGCATGCTTGTTCTAGCTAGTAAATTTGTTTACTAGCTAGTCATGTGCATGGACATGGAGGAGTTTTTACAAAATTACTTGTATGTCATATTTGTGAAAGATCTATAACTATAATAATAATAAGTAAAAATAAGTGTTAAATTGTTTTTTTAGTACAATATGTTTGATTAAAATTGATTTTTTGTATAACTTATTTTTTTTTAGATCTTTGGTGTAATACGTTTGCAATTTGTTTATGCATCAGTTTAGTTGACAGTTACGTTTTGACCGTTAAATACTCACGTGACTTGCACATGATCGACTCTACACGTTTATTTTATTCAATTAAGTCACTCAATTTATTCCCCATTTTTACAATTTAGTTTCTTAACATTTTCAACCGCACCCTAGATCTAAATTAACCTAGTCAGGACCCGACCCATTGCTGGACCAGACCCATGTTAGAGTCACCTAGGTCCATTGACCCTAACCGGGGTCTTACCGATGAATGAAGTATACAAATTGCAAATGTATTGCATAAAAAATCTATAAAAAAAAAAAAAATGTTCCACCAAAAGTCAAATTTGGTCAAACATATTGTACTAGAAGACTCTTTAACCATACAAATAAACAAATATATTGATCATTATAATAATATTTATTTATTTTATAAGTGTTAGTAACTAAATCAATATCATCTTGATTTTCTCTATTTTAAAAATCTCTACCCGAGCTTTGAATTTTTAATTTTTGGCTACCTCAACTTAATATTTGAAACCAAAAGCTACTAATTTTGTCACCTTTTATTACCCTAAAAAATAGATTGGAGAGTCGTCCTGTCATATTCGCATGACTAATCATTTCTCATATAATAATTGTTGAGATTAATTACTATTTTTTTAAAGTCTACGTAACTAGTTTGTTATTTGATGAAATGTAATTAATTGTTATTGTTCCGTTATAAGAATGTATTATTAGAAAAATAAAACAGCTAAGCCGTGGCGTGAAGTACTTGTGGTCTTCTTTTCCATACAGAAAAGCAAAGTTTAGAAGAGAAAGATGGGGAAGAAGATACATACGACAATAATGTTAGTGATGTTGCTTTCTTCTTCAAAGTTAACACTGGGGACATACCTTGAATTTCGAAATTATCTACCAAAAGGTAATAAAGAACAAGTAACGGTTCACTGTAAGACGGGCGATCCGCATGATTTCGGGACTCACGTGGTGAAACCCGGAAAACCGTATCGGTTCGAGTTCGAAGGATCGAAAATATTTAAATCAGTGCTAATATTCTGTCGATTGAATTGGGGGTCTAGGAGGACACTTATTGGAGATGTGTACGATGAGGGATTATTATACATGAAGAAGTGTAACTATTTACCTGGAGACGAGAATAACTTCTTTTTCAGTGAGCATTTATGTATCTGGAAAATCACTCCTCAAGGTCTTATATTCATTCCCTTCGACACCATCTCCGGCAGCTATTATATAGGAACGAACATAACCTACCCTTGGAAGTGGAGATAAATAAATAATCTTGCATGTCATATTATGGAGGAGTTTTTACACAATTGCTTGTATTGTATGTCATCCTTGTGAAAGCTCTGTAACCATAATAATAATAAACAAATATACTGATTATTATAATAATAGTATTTATTTTATAAGGGTTAGTCAATAGCATCTTAATTCTGTCTGATTTAAAAATCTCTGCCCTGAGTTTTGAATTTTTAATTTTTCTCTACCTCAATTTACGATTTGAGACTAAAAGCTACTAATTTTGTCACTTTTACCGTAAAAAATAGACTTGGGAGTCGTCATAACACCCCATTCGCAACGTTCACTCGTAAGAAGAAACAAATTTTTTCAAGCCTTGCACAAAATTAATTAAGAAAAATGTATGATATCAGTGAGAAATTTCAGACTAGCTACTTAACGGATGTGTTCTAAAACCTAATTAATTAAGGTGCATCTTAACACGTTTGCATAGTTTAATCTTTATATTTTAACATTTCCCGTCATACGTGGATTGTTAAGTAAATGCATAGTTGTTTATTCTTTATACTTTAACATTCCCATAACATATATATCAAAACGGTACAAAATGGAAACTTTTGATACCAAAGTGGTACAAAAATAATATCTGGTATGAACAGTGGATTTCATGCAGACATATGGTATGAAATGAAACATTAACCCTTAAGATTATTGGTACTTTGTTGTTGAACTTGAACATTTATTTAAAAGTTTAGAACTTAAGTTTAATGTCTATAATGTTTGTAAATATTGATATTATATTGTGTTATTTATTCACGTAAAAAATAGTTGTTATTTTTGTTATGAAATAATTCGTACAGTTTGATATAATCTTACGATCCTCGATCCGATATAATAATAATCTTTTTCCAGCCTTGCACAAAATTATGAAAAACATATGATGTGATGTCAGTGTGAAAAATGACTGTTTCTATTTATTTAAAATTGAATGTACGTAACCAGTTTGTTAAAGAATTGAATTACTGTTGGTTCCGTTATAGGAATTTATTAATGAAAAAATAAAACAGCTAGTCGTGATTGTGGTCTTCTTCTTCTTCTCCATACATAAGATATGTATAACAGTACATTATTACACCGGAAAATTAAAGCAAAGTTAGAAGAGAAAGATGGGGAAGAAGATACATACATCAATAACGTTAGTGATGTTGCTTTCTTCTTTAGAGTTAACACTGGGGACATACCTTGAATTTCGAAACTATATACCAGAAGGAAATACAGAACAAGTAACGGTTCACTGTAAGACGGGAGATCCACACGATTACGGGATTCACGTTGTGAAACCCGGAAATCCATATCGGTTCGAGTTCGAAGGAGCGAAATTTTTTAAATCAGTGTTAATATTCTGTCGATTGAATTGGGGGTCAAGGAGGACACTTATTGGAGATGTGTACGACCAGAGATCACGATACATGGCGAGATGTAACTATTTACCTGGAGACGAGAAGAAGTTTTTCAGTGAGCGTTTATGTATCTGGAAAATCACTCATCAAGGTCTCGTGTTCACTCCGTTCGACACCATCTCCGGCAAATATTATGAAAAGAATATAACCTACCCTTGGAAGTGGAGATAAATAAATAATCTTGCATGTTATATGGAGGAAAGAGTTTTTACACAATTGCTTGTATGTCTTAGTTGTGAAAGCTCTATAACCATAATAATAATATAATAAATAAAAATAAGAGTTAAATAATTTTTTTTGTTTACAATATGTTTGCACATCGTAGATTTTTTATGCATTTGTTAGTTGACAGTTACGTAAACACCCATGTGACTTGCATGTGAATGATGTGATCAAATCTACACTTTCGTTTTATATTGAATTGATTTCCCCAATTTATTTCCCATTTTTACAATTAAGTCTCTTAGCATTTTCAACCGCAACCCAAAAACACCCTAGTAGCGGGCAATGCGAGCCCACCCTACTTTGAGAAACACCCAAGTAGCGGATGATGCGAGCCCTACTTTGAGAAACACCCAAGTTGCGGACAATGCATCTACGAACCCTACTTTGAGAAACTCCCAGGTAGCGGACGATGCATCATAAAACCCTACATTGGGAAACACCCAAATAGCGGGCGATGCTTCTACGAGCCCTACATTAGGAAAAACTCAAGTAGTGCACAATGTCTCTACGAGCCCTACATTGGAAAAAACCCAAGTAGTGGATGATATATCTACGAACCCTACTTTGAGAAACACTTAGTAGCGGACGATTCATCTACGAGCCCTACATTGGGAAACACCCAATTAGCGGACGATGCTTCTACGAGCCCTACATTGGGAAAAACCCAAGTAGCGGACGATGCCTCTATGTGTCCTACATTGGGAAAAATTCAAGTAGCGAATAATGCCTCTACAAGTCCTACATCGGGAAAAATCCAAATAGTGGACAATGTTTCTAAGGGAAAATCCAATCTTATTGAAACAAACCAATCTGACCGAAAATCAAGTCCAACTAGTTTGATCCAGTCGGGTCGAAAACCCAATCTAATTGAAACAAACCAATCAGACTAGAAATTATGTCCAATCATAAGGTAATAGGACAAGCAAAATTGAGTCACTCGGATCAAACAACAAACCATTCTCAACAAAAGAAAGCTACCACTAGTATTCAATACTTGAGGAAGAACCAACAAAAGTTATACGCGATCTCTTCTTATAAACACAAGAAAGGGGTCCTAAAGCTATCAAAACTTAGAATATGATAAGACATAGGTGTAGGGAGACCTAACATATGGTAAATGAATGTTACTTTAAGGTGCTATAACATAAGGCTACAAAGTCTAACAGGGAGGTCCTCTTGCGGATCCAAGGGAGGAGTATGGTCGACCATCACCTACGAAAAGA
Organism: Clarkia xantiana subsp. parviflora; assembly: GCA_036873135.1. Lineage (NCBI taxonomy): Eukaryota > Viridiplantae > Streptophyta > Magnoliopsida > Myrtales > Onagraceae > Clarkia > Clarkia xantiana. The sequence goes on from JAPTYO010000014.1 coordinate 4,887,686, forward strand.
AAGTGAAGAAGTGCGACCAAGATCAGATCAAGAGAATATCAGATTCATCAGTCATGAACGCTCATTTGCAACGTTCATTCCTAAGGAATGTTTGTTAGATTGGCTGATTCTAAGATTTTTGGAGAGTTTTTAGATTGTCTTCTGAGCAGGAATCCCGACGAGCCCGAAAGCCCGACGAGCCCGTCCCGATCCCGTCCCGAAAATAGGCCCGAGTCTAAACGGGCGGGACATTTGTTCTTAACTCGGGCTCGGGCTTTTTTTCAAAAGGCCCGAATGTCCCGAGCCCGCCCATATATATATCTAACTGTGTATAATTATTTGTAGTTTAAAAAAAAAAAAAAACGATGGCTTCCCATTCCCAAGTGGATAAGCCTTTTCATAAAAAAAAAAAAAAAAAAAACAAAAGTGGCCAAGCCCACTAGCCCAGTCGTCCACTATACTGATGCTGAGATACTCCATAGTCCATATCCATTCACGCCACACAAGAAGACAGAAGTCAAGAAGACCTAGACATCCCCAAACCAATTTCACGCCGGCCGCACCATTTTCTTTCGTCTGTCGTCGAAGACCTAGACGAAAGAAAATGGACTGAAGTTTAGATATATTTTGTGTTGAATTTTGTGTTGATGGATTTGAAATTGATGGACTGAAGTTTAGATATTTTTTTTTTTTGGCAATTTTTTTTTTCAAACTCGGGCTAGCCCGAGCCCGAGTCCCGATGTCCCGACTCGGGCGGGACATTTCCCTTGGACTCGGGCTCGGGCCCGAAATTGGAGTCCCGAAATTTTCGGGCTCGGGCTCGGGCTAATGCAAAAGCCCGTCCCGGCCCGCCCAAGCTCAGCCCTAGTTTTTAGGTTATATTCCCAATTATAAATATATATGATGTCCGCGTAAAATTTCAAACTAACTACTTAAGTGACTGTTATTTTTTATTTAAAATTGAGTGTACGTAACTAGTTTGTTAAAGAATTGATGAAATGTTATAACTGTTCGTTCCGTTATAAGAATTTATTATTGGAAAAAGAAAAACAGCTAGCTAGCTGTAAATATCTGTTGTTTCATCTTCTTCTTCTCCATACATAAGATATGTGTATAACTGTACATTACCGGAAAATTAAAGCAAAGTTAGAAGAAAAAGATGGGGAAGAAGATACATATAGCAATAATGTTAGTGATGTTGCTTTCTTCTATAGAGTTAACATTGGGAAGTTACCTTCAAATTCGAAACTATATACCAGGAGGCAATACAGAACAAGTGACGGTTCACTGTAAGACGGGAGATCCACACGATTACGGGACTCGCGTAGTGAAACCCGGAAATATGTATCATTTCGAGTTCGAAGGAGCGAAAATATTTAAATCAGTGCTAATATTTTGTCGATTGAATTGGGGGTCTAGGAGGACACTTATTGGAGATGTGTACGACCAGAAATCAGAATACATGAAGCAGTGTAACTATATACCTGGAGATGAGAAGAACATCTTTTTCAGTAACCGTTTATGTATCTGGAAAATTACTCCTCAAGGTCTTGAATTCATTCCCTTCGATATGATCTATGGCAGAAATTATAAAGGAAACCTAACGTACCCTTGGGCGTGGAGATAAATAAATAATCTAGTCATGTGCATGTAGGAGTTTTTACAAAATGGCTTGTATGTCATATTTGTGAAAGCTCTATAACTATGATAATAATAATAAGTAAAAATAAGTGTTAAATGTTTTTTTTAATACAATATGTTTGACTAAAATTGGTTTTTGTATAATATTTTTTATGTAATACGTTTGTAATTTGTTTATGCATCAGTTAGTTGACAGTTACGTTTTGACCGTTAAATACCCACGTGACTTGCATATGATCAGCTCTACACTTTATTTTATTCAATTTAGTCACTCAATTTATTCCTCATTTTTACAATTTAGTCTCTTAACATTTTCAACAGTACCCTAAATCTAATTAACCTAGCCAAGACCCGACCCATTGCTGGGCCAAACCCTGGTTAGAGTCACCTAGGTCCACTGACCCTAACCGGGTCTTACCCATGAATGAAGTATACAAATTGCAAATGTATTGCACCAAAAATCTAAAAAAAGATGTTGCACCAAAAATCAATTTTACTCAAACATATTTTGCCAAAAGACCATTTAACCATAAAATCAAACAAATATATAATAATATTTATTTATTTTATTAATGTTAGTAACTGAATCAATATCATCTTGATTTTCTCTATTTTAAAAATCTCTACTGAGCTTTGAATTTTTAATTTTTGGCTACCTCAACTACGATTTGAGAACAAAAGCTACTAATTTTGTCACTTTTAGCCTAAAAAATAGATTTGGGAGAAGTCATCATCAACACCCATTTTCAACGTTCATTTGTAAGATGCACCTTAACGTGTTAAATGAATATGTAGTTTAATCTTTATACTTTAACATTCTCGTCACTTATGGGATGTTAGGTAAATTCATGGTTTAATTTTTATACTACAATATTCCCCATCACATATGGGTTAATTTTTTTTAAAAACTCATCACGTGAACCTTTAATATAATAATGCGTAGTCTAAATTTTATACATTTAGTCACAACTTTAAAATATGGGTGTTGCTAGAACCTGTGAAATTTCCTGTGAAATTTCTATAGAAAGTGATATAGGGACCCACCAAGCACCAATACATTTGTTCATTTACTTTCTCTTTCTTACTTTCTATTGAAATTTCACAAGAAATTTCACATTTTTAAGATTTACTCTTAAAATATATCTGATTTTTTTTGTCTAGTATATGTTTAGAGGATGGCATGTTGGTTAAAGTACATCATAAAAATGGACACCCAATATGATCACCTAAATCAAAGACTTAATTTATGGCCAAATCGTATATAGATATATTTTAAACTTTATAGTTTATATACTGTTTTTTTCATAACCATATTGACCGTTCAATATAATAATTTTCTATATTAATTACTGAGTTTTTTTTCAGTGACCGTTTATGCATTTTGAAAATCACTCCTTCGTATTCATTCCCTTCGACACCAACTTCGGCAGATATTATATAGGAAAGAACATAACGTACCCTTGGGAGTTGAGATTAAACAAATAATCTTGCATGTTATGGAGGAGTTTTTACACATTTGCTTGTATGTCATATCTGTGAAATCTCCGTAGCCATAATAATGATAAATAAAAATAAATAAATATACAGATTATTATAATAATATTTATTTATTTATTTTATTAGGGTTAGTAACTGAGTCAATAGCATATTGATTCTGTCTGATTTAAAAATCTCTACCCTGAGTTTTGAATTTTTAATTTTCCGCTACCTCGATTTACGATTTGAGACAAAAAGCTACAAATTTTGTCACTTTTACCCTAAAAAATAGACTTGGGAGTCGTCATGAACACCCATTTGCAACGTTCACTCGTAAGAAGAAGCAACTTTTTTTCAAGCCTTGCACAAAATTAAGAAAAATGTATGATATCAGTGAGAAATTTCAGACTAACTACTTAATAGATGGTTCTAAAATGGTGCACCTTAACATTTTAGTAAATGCATAGTTTAATCTTTATACTTCATCATTTCCTGTCATGTGTGGACTGTTTAGGTAAAATGCATAGTTTATTTTTTGTACTTTAACATTCCCCTTACCTATGAGTTAATTTTTTTTTTAAAGACTCATCACATAAAACTTTAATTTAACTGGGGTGTAACTTGGTGCCGCGGGAATTTGAACTCGTGTACTCTAGTAACATTAAAATAATGGATTAATGCATTATGCATAGATCTATTTTTCAACAATCAAGAACTGCAGAATGAGTTCTCCGTTGTCTTTGTTACAACTTCAAAATATATCAGATTTTTGTCAGTATTTGCGTTAATTATTAGAGGACCACATGTTGTTAAATTACATCATACAAGCTTCAAATGGACACCAAGACGACCTAAATCAAATACTTAGTTTATGGCCAAATCGTATCGATATATTTTAAACTTTATATTGACTGTTTTTTGTAACCATATATTGACCGTTCAATATAATATAATTGTTGAGATTAATTACTAATTCTTTTAAAGTCTACGTAACTAGTTAGTTATTTGATGAAATGTAATTGTTATTGTTCCGTTATAAGAGTTCATTATTATTAACTAAATAAAACAGATGTGGAGTATTATATATGACATAACTCTTCTTCATATATAGACATTACCAGAAAAGCAACGTTATTAGAAGAAGAATGATTAAGGTTAAGATGAAGATGACAATAATGTTAATGGTAGTAATGTTGGTTTCTTCTTGTTTAGAGTTAACCGTAGGCTTCGACGACACATACCTTGAATTCATAAACAATATGCCGCTTGATTACGGCAAGATCGGCGAAGTGACGGTCCACTGTAAAACGGGAGATCCACACGATTACGGGATCCACGTGTTGAAACCGGGAAAATCGTATAGGTTCAAGTTCAATCTTGAGAACTTCTTCTGGCAAGGAAACGTGCTCATTTTCTGTCGATTGAATTGGTTTACTAGGACACTTATTGGTGACGTGTACGACCAGACCCGATCAGAGTTGGATGATTGCGGCGTGGCTAAAGGGCAGGGGCGTAAATTGTTCCCCGACTATGTGTGTATCTGGGAAATTACTCCTTATGGTCTCGAGTTTATCCGGAACCCCAACCTAGATGCTCGGGATCGGTATGGGAGGGCGATATCCACCGCCGAGATAAAGTACAGTTGGGAGTAGAGAGATTAGTCGTGAAATCCGCATTGAGTGAGTTTTATGCAATTGATTCGGTATAAAAAGTTATGAAATCGGATGCTGGAAGCAGTGTTTTAAAAACCGGACCGGAAAAAATGTGTATGATAAATAAATGGAAATAGTATTCCGGCTATTAAAATGATACTAGTTCGTAACATTATTTTTTGGGCCGGAACTGTTGGAAGATATGGGATGTTGGGTCAAATTGTCCAAGCCTACGATGGTTAATTGGCATATTGGGCATAAGTGGGTGACAAAGTGATTTCACCTGTTCTACACAGCCAAAATTATTTGTAAAAATACGTGAACATATTATATTAATATAGTCTTGAAAAAAATACAAGATATTAAAAGTCAATTTTAGTAAAATATATGATATTAAAAAACCTTTTACCCTTTATAAATATAGATGTAGATCTCTTGCTCTACTACTCCTCATGTTTCAGATCGTGCATCGATGTTAAGATCTTGATACGTGTTCTGAGTGTAATTAATTTTATGGTTTTTATTTTTCTAAAATTCTATGAGATTGGTGAACCCTAAACCCTAAAATATTAAATCTAAAGAAGCGTATCAAAATTTTAACGGTAAAATATGATATGAGATATGAATAGTGTGGTACGAGATTTAAATCCTATAAATATGCTTTTGTTTGCAGCCATCTGTTTTTTTTTGTGCCAAGTGCCAACTCACTATGTATGCTGTGTTTAAATTTCCATTAATAGGATTGTTAATTTTTAAACCCTAATTAATTTAAAAAACAATAAGTCAACTATACTTTATTATATATATACATATATATTATACTTACCATATATTTAATCAGCATAAATATGGCTATTTTCTATTGGCCAGTCAACAATAACCGAACTTTATATGGAAGTGAAATAATTTCAAATGGTTATATATATATACATACAATCCACACAGATCTATACAGCTTTGAGAGAGTAATAGAGCAATCCATAAAATTAAACAACAATGGTTTCGAGCGGTTATAGATCAATTGTATTCCTCTTATTAGGGTTTTTCTGTTTGGCCATCATTTTTACTGCAGCTGAAGGTAATTGGATTCACTGTCAAAAAATTGATCATTTCATATCTATATATATATATATATATTGTTAAGGATAAATGTTAATTTCATACCACTTGTTTGACTGAAATCCATTTTAGTACAAGAATTTTTGTTGTACAGTACTTTTGGTATCAACGTTTTGCATTTTGTACACTTTTCAAACCACCGTTAAAATTCCGTCCGATTTGACCGTTAAGTGTCACGTGTCGTGCACGTGAGTAATTCTAAACTTTTGATTTTGTTCAATTTAATCCCTCTAATACTTTTGTAACTTTTAATTTGTCCAATTTAGTCTTAAAATTTGAAAATCGAACCATTGTCCTAAACTGAGCTAGCCCTAGCTAAGTTAATTTGGGTCAATGATTCGATTTTCAAATTTTAGGATTAAATTGAACAAATTAAAAGTTAGGAAAGTATTAGAATGACTAAATTGAACAAAATAAAAAATTTAGGGCTACTCACGTGCACGACGCGTGACACTTAACAGCCAAATCAGACGGAATTTTAATGGTGGTATGAAAAGTGTACAAAATGCAAAAACGTTGATACCAAAAGTGTACAAAAAAAAATGGTACCAAAAGTGGATTTCGATTAAAGAAGTAGTATAAAAGGGAACGGATTTTAAAACAATATAATCAATTGGTTTGTCTAATTTTGTCAGGCGGACGACACCCGGATGAACAACTGATAACGGTGCCGGTAGGGAGGTGTGCTGATGTAAAGCCGAATTGTAATGAGTATTGCAAAGAGCGTTGTGGTGCGGAAGGGATCTGTGTTAAGGAAATAGGTCCAGGAACTGAAACCGAATGCTTTTGTATCGTTCCGTTTCCACCAAAGTGCTAATCATAGATACTAGAGCTAGATTAAGGGAAGTTTGATTAATTAGGTCATAATGACTGTATATGATTAAGGGAAGTTTAAGAACCTATAAACTATCTGAGGTTTGTCCTATTTTTGCGGTTAAATTTGACAGAATGGTGTGAAAAGTCGAAATTACCCCTGATACTATTTTTGTTTACTACGGCCACCACCAACTCAGGTCGGCCACTACCCAACTAGCGCATTTTTTATCGGGTCATGTGACAAGCACATGACCAAGTTCTGTCGATTTTAACAGTAAAATTTGGACAGACACCAAATTTCAACAAAGTTGAAACTTCAGACAGTCAATATCAACAATTTAAACTTCAGACACTAAAATCTCACATAGGGCAAACTTCAGACAGTTTATAGGTTCACAACCCTATTTTAAATTTCTTATACATTTAAGCTAATAATAAACACCCCCACCCCCATCGCGGTAAAAAAAATCAGGTCGGTGGAAACATATTAGCGACAATTCCAGAAGAAACTCACGCGGGTAACTTGATAAGTACATGCGGATCAACATGTAGGTTTCTTCCCGGTTGGGTTAAGGGACTCATTGCACCTGGATGTGCAATAATACCTTAGTAGGAAGTCTGATGTACGCGGTGCAATACACTCGTCCAGATATCTGTTACGCTTGTGAAATTAGAGCCGCGTTTCCTATCAAATCTCGGTAATCTACATTTGCGAGCCGTAAAATAAATAACGAGATATCTGATAGGTATGGCAGACTACGAACTGTGCTATGAAAGAAGTAAGCTTGAATTATTAATAGAATATAGTGACACTGACTATGGTGGTAATATAGATGATCGTAAGTCCACCTCAGGAGTGTTTCTTCTTGCTAATGCTGCCATTTCTTGAATGAGTAAGAAGCAATCATGTATCGCGCTGTCTACTATGGAATTCCCACCTGACTTTGTAACAGCCTATGAGCTAGGTGGCGGTGTCAGCGACTTGATACATACAGAAAAGATAGGGAACCATGACCTCAATTCACCCAAGACAGCCACACAATTCAGCGCCACAATCACTTCTATTCATTAAGAAGCGCTAAGCTGACAGAGATGGTTGAGAGAAGAGTTAACCGGTTGTGCTATAACTGTGACGAACTCTATTCAGCCAATCACCAATGTAAGAAGCTATTTTTTTTAGAGTTGGAGAAAGATAGTGATGGGGAAGAAAATTCAAGAACTGAACCAACCAGCTTCCTCTATGCTATCTCAGAGGGGTGATATTTTCGGAACTATACAGATGACAGCCCGGATGGAGAGGCAACCATTGACCAGCTTGGTCGACTCGGGAAGCACACAGAACTTCTTATCATTTTTGGAGTCTGGGATCAGCACTATCAAGATCCAATTTTATTGCTGATGATCTATCGAGTTTGAGGATAAGCTCGTTCCGCAGCCATAGAACTGCTATTTACGTTTCTTGCTAGCTAAGTAATTAGAGATAGACTATTTTATTTACAATAAAGCAAATATCAATTTATCCCAATGTTTTATTCTCCCTAAACAAGTTTAAAAATTGCACGTAAGAAGAAGACAACCTCACCTAGTAGACCCGATCCTGCGATATAAGTCATATCACAAGCACTCAATGGTTTGTTGATAGAATTTAGAAGCAAGTTTGGTGCACAAGCCTAAGTCTTCTGAAGAAAGAAAAAGAAAGGTTGGTGAAACTTAGTAGAATAATAATAACAGAAATTTCACTCATGAAAAGGCTATGCAAGAGAGAATAGCAAGAGGTGATTTTTTTTTGTATCAGAGGCTAGTCAGTCACATAAAGAAGATCAACACTTACTTAACACCATGCATATAAATATATATAATATAACTGTGGAAGAACCATATCTATCCAATTGAGCCAAATTTTGCAGACAAGAGTTATGGAAGCTAAGCAATACCATATCGCAATGTTACCATGGATGGCATTCGGCCACATGTTGCCGTATCTCAAGCTCGCCAAAAAACTCGCCGCAAAAGGCATCCTCGTATCCTTCATCTCAACATCGAAAAACATCCAAAGACTGCCGAGTACTCTATCAGTATCCACCCATCTCAAGTTTGTCGAAATCCAATTACCTTCCGTAAAGGGATTGCCTGACAACTGTGAGGCCACCATAGATTTGCAGCCCGAGAAGGTCGAGTACCTCAAAAAGGCGTGCGATCGGCTGCGGGGCCCATTCGAAGAGATCTTGGCTAACGACTTACCCGACATTATCCTCTTCGACTTTGTCCACTGCTGGGTCCCACAGGTAGCGAAAAACTTCGGTGTAAAATCGGCTTTTTTCAGTGCATATGCTGCTTCGACACTGGCATTCATCGGTCCACCATCCCAGCTCAAATCCCCGAACCGGAGAAAGATGGCCGAAGAATTCTCGGTTCCTCCCAAGTGGTTCCCGGAAAATAGTCTTGTCTGTCAAAGCCCTCACCAAGCATCAAGAATGTGCAAAAACATGAACTTTCCGGATGTTTCCGGGATGTCAAGCAGCCAGAGGTGGATCGAGACTCTCGAGACATGTGATTTCGTTGCGGTCAGGAGCAGTACCGAGTTTGAAGGGGAGTACCTTAATCTCCTGAGAGAACTGTATAAAAAACCTGTTTTGCCAATCGGGTTACTCCCACCTTGTTTAGAGGACGATCGAAAGGTGACAACAGCTTCTCCGACATTGAAGTGGTTGGACACCCAGTCGAGAAAGTCGGTTCTTTTTGTTGGGTTTGGAACCGAGTACAAGATGCCATTGGAGCTGATCCACGAACTAGCCTACGGGCTCGAGCTTTCAGGACTCCCCTTCATATGGGTGCTTCGAGAACCAAAGGGGATCGAGAACGAGAACTCAGAGCTGCTCCCACATGGGTTTCTTGCCCGAACAGCAAAACGCGGGTTTGTCTCGCTCGGGTGGGCCCCGCAAGTTAACATACTGTCCCACTCGGCTATCGGAGGCTGTCTCTACCATTCTGGGTGGAGCTCCATTGTCGAGTCTCTAGGGTTTGGTGTCCCGCAGATTCTGATGCCAATGGTGGACGATCAGGGCTTCAATGCAAAGCTGTTGGTTGAGAAGGGGATTGGATTCGAAGTACCGAGAAATGAAGATGGGTCTTTCGTAAGAGAAGAAGTTGCCCGATCCATTCGGTATGTGATGGTGGACAAGGAAGGGGAAGCAATGAGACTGGCTGCTGACCGTGTGAAGACCGTTTTTTCTAGCCACAATCTTCACGATGGCTACATAAACAAGTTCGTCCAGTATCTGTCGACAAAAGAAGATCGTTTGTTAAACCCACCAAGTAGTGAATGAAGCGTAAATCACCAAAAAAAAAGCGTAAATCACGGTCTCTAAAATCGAATTGGTAAGAATGTTGGATTAGTATAAAAGCATCTGTTTCTTCTGATCTTTAACATAAAATTGAAGGAAAGTAGAAGTGAGGAGTTCCCAGTTAGCCATGTCAAATGAATTTTCAATTTCAGTGAAGAAATAAACCAAGTACCTGTTTTGATTGAGGATTGCTCCGTATCTTCTCTTCTTCTTCTTCTTCTTCTTCTTCTCTATGTATAAAGCACCAAAATCATAAATTTTGATCTTTGAAGATCAAGTTCACCATAATGTCCTGTTTCATTAGTAGTTAAGCAGGTAATGGGCAGCAAAAAGGCGAAAAAACTGAAACTTTGCCGAATCCCATGAATTAAACTCGAATAATTCTTACTTACATTAATTATACAGTCGCTTTACAATGATTCAAAGTAAATAAATAGGGAAAAATAGATACAGAGACATCTTACCAAGAAACTATGAGAGATGAGCAAGGCAAGGTATCGGTTTACGATTAGGTAACCACATTGTATATAGAAATAAGGCTTTTCATTTCCAATGAAGCAAAATAGATTAGGCAAAACCGAGATTTCTATCAAACCTCATACCCGGGGTTTACTCTTTGCTGAACATCATCATAGCTTTCCAGCTCTTCAATATCCTCAGGGCTGCCCAAGAACAAGGGCAGTCTTTGGTGTAGTTTAACAGGCTGAATAGAGAGAATCCTGTTCTTACCATCAGAGCCCTTTCCACCAGCTTGCTCTGCAAGAAAGCTCAATGGGTTTGCCTCGTAAACAAGGCGGAGATGGTCTCTTGGATTCATTGCTACCCCACCGTATAGAAGAGTCCGGTGGAAATCAGCCACAAGAGAGCATATGTAACGCGCTGAATACTTCTTTGGGTATTTCCCTTTGCCTTGCCTCACGGTGTCTATATATCGCCTTAGCCCTTCTGGCCAGTCAAAGTAGCGAGCATCATTCACTGAATATATTTGCCCTGCAACCAGGAGCCACAGAACAATGGTAACTTCAATTTGGGGTCTACCATGCTAATCAACCGTGAAACTCATATCTACAACCCATCTTTGAGCACCAACAGGATTCTAGAAACTTTTAAGCAATTTAAAGAAGGAAAAAAAAAATTAAGCAATTTAGTGTGATTTGGTAGTGCATTTGCAAAGTACTTCTACCTCTAAAGCACTTTGCACGAAAGTAGTAACACTACTGAAAGGCATTTCTGGAAAGTAGTTTTTTTTTTTTTGGCCGGCTAGAAAGTGAATCTTTATTCAGTTGAAATATGGATTTTTGTAAAGTAGTTGGATTATTGCTTTCTAAAAGCCAGTTTCCACAAAAGCACGTTCATCGTAGTGTGGTATTTTTCTTTTGCTATAAAAATAACTTTGAAAATCCTAAAATTATCCTTATTGGACCATGATGTTAACTTATATATAATGTTAAACGAAATTCTTTTTAGTTGATTGATCTAAGTATTATACATGAACTACATGTTATTTACTCTTCATATTATTATTATATATATAATACAAAATACGAACTACATGCCAAGTCTATACGAGTTATAGCAACAGTTGCACAACATAACTACAATTGGAATTATGCGAGTGATCATCATTAGAAAAACTCATAACTACATCTAAAGTACCAATATCCCAGTGATAATGGAGCAGTTAGTCATGCATGCTAGCAATCTAGCAATTACGCATTAAGAAAAGGATCTTACCTCTAGAAGGAATCTTCATATTTGGATGGGTGAGAATAAAGTCTCCGGTCGAGCGGTCCAATGTAAATGCATGGGTGCCAGAACCAAAAGTAACACACAATATAGTGGCTGAAGAGTATAGAACATAAGCTGCAGCAACGAGCTTATTTCCACTTTGGAGCGAATTCAGCTGTGCCTTCTCTTCTTTAGGCAGATGGTCTAGTTCCACAAGACGGTTATAGACACCAAAAATTGTGCCAGTTGGAATCGACGCGTCAATATTCCGAGACCCATCAAGAGGATCTGTTACCACCACAAAGTGGCCGTTGTCAGAGATCCAAATAGGAGCATCATCTTCTTCAGAAGCCATGACAGCAACTTTCCCTGAGTTCCGGAGAGAAGACAAGATGATGTCGTTCTGTAAACAATCAATATAAGAAGAGTTCATATCAGCAAGTGATACCAATTTGCAATATCTGCTTCTGCTTGAAAAACAGAAAAAACATCAATTTAGACCATTTGTTACAGAAAAAAGTTTTTCCATTAATCAAAATGACTATCCTCGAATAGCTCCATCAAGACACAAACTCAATTTAACCTTTGAGTATCACCTAATTCATTTCATTTCAAAACAGCAAAATCTTGATTACCTAACACCGTGTTTCTTCAAATGACTGAAAATCAAAAATCGATACAAAGTGCATAAATTTAATATGATAGATTGCATTCAATCCTTCACTAGATAGCAAAAACTCAAAGAAAGATACTTGCTCCAAAAAAAATATGTCACATTGGTATTACAATATTCATAAAGTTAGCAACTTCAAAATTCAAGAGCTTAAGCAGCTGCACGTCCTTCACCAGCAGTCTCATGTAAAATAAACTTCAACCCAAGGATAGAAATCATAGAATCGAGGCAAGTAATTTCAAATATTTCTACCAATAACCCATAGGCAACTCACCGATACAATGTCAAGCGGCTTCGGTGTATCTCTATCGGATTCAGCTCCAACCCCCCCAGCAACCTTACTCTGCTTCCCAAGACTTGAATTGAAAGGAGAGGCGACAAGCGCAGCAATTCGCTTGCAAGAGTACTGTAAGTGATCGAACAACACCACAAGATCGTCTCCTACATCAATCCCTCCCTTGCCCACGTACTCCACCAGTGTCCGGAACCCATCGTCGTGCTCACTGTCCGCCACTTGAGACCTGACGGCAAACCCACCAAAAGATGCCATTTTTCTTGGTCTGGAGAAAACGGGTTTGATTACTGCAGGCGAAATTCGGGGTTTTGAAGAGCGGAAGGGAACTGGGTATCTGAGTATGGTGGATAATTGCATATTAATTTGATTAGAGAGCGGTGAAAGGGGTAGAACTGCGATCGATGTGGTCAGCTGTCGGTAAACAGAAACATTGGCGGGATCATCTGCAGTTCAGAATCAGACTACTCTTTTTGAAGATAACGGATGGATGGATGAAGCAAGATGTTGCAGATGCCAGAAGCAGCCAAGACAAGAGGAGATGAAGTTCTTCAGAGAATAAAAAAAACTGTGTTTTTAGAAAATAAAAAAAAAATTGTGTCATGGGCGGTCAATTTCTATTTTTTACATAAAAAATAGAGAGTAATATACTATTAGATGGATATTAAAAAATAAAATTTTTTCTTTTGGAACATTATAAAAAATAAAAAATAAAAAATAAAAAAATGGGGAAAACAACAAATTACAATGTTCGAGATTTATATATAGATGAATAAATATGGAAATTAATGTTAAAGTTAAAGGTGAAAGAAAGAAAAGGCAGTGGGACACATTGTCACGTTTATCCAACAACGGGTCTCTTTTTTATCCTCCCCTTCAAATGGATTTTTTGGTAAAGCCATCAAAAGATAAGAATGACATATTCCTAACAACTTTCCGTCAAAAGAAAGACACTTTTATCACAAATGTATGTTTCTATTGAAAAAAATGTATAATAATAATTATCAAATCTCTTCTAGTTCAATCGAATAAATGGTAAACTGAAGTTTTAAAATATATTTATTATATATAATTGCTAGTTCAGCTATTCTATATGTAACTCGTCATGATTTTGATTTTTGTAAAACAGGAATCATCATGTGAAGATGAAAAATAATTTTTCAACTAGCAAAATAATTATCTAGTTAATTGATTAATTGTCCTAGTAATTTGTCGTGTTTTTGTTCATCACATACTTGATATGTAACCCATTTTTATTTAAATTTAAATTATACAAAAATCATAACGAATTTATCAATTTATACAAAAATGAAACTTGACATAAAAGAATAATTCAAAAAATCAGTTAATAATTCTTTTTACTATCCAAATACATATATATGAATATAAACTGCATATAAGGCGGTTCATGTTCTTCTCTAATAGCAACATCTCCACTTACTCAGTCTGTAAGATGGTGTCTGGGAAGGTATCCCTGTTGAAAAGTGAGCTGCCTCTACAGCAAGAGGTGGTGACTCTGCAACAAGACAAGGTCACCGGTCTTGTTCTTGTGGACATCATCAATGGTTTCTGCACTGTTGGAGCCGGAAACTTGGTACAATTCTCTCCACTTCATTTATATCTCTAACTTTTAAATCAATCTCTTTGTACTAACTTGTTTCGTAGGCTCCAAGAGAACCTAATAAGCAGATCTCAGCCATGGTGGACGAATCTACAAGGTTGGCGAGGTTGTTTTGCGAGAAGAAGTGGCCGGTTATCGCCTTTCTCGATTCTCACCACCCCGACAAGCCCGAGGAACCTTATCCTACTCACTGTGTTGTCGGCACCGATGAATCGAACTTAGTACCTTGTAAGCCAAGGCATCTCTATTTACAAAACTACTTTACAGTTCTTAAATTGTGGAAAAAATTGCAGCTTTAAATTGGATTGAGGAAGAGGAGAACGTGATGATTAGACGCAAGGAATGCTTCGACGGGTACATAGGGTCGTTTGAGAGCGACGGATCGAACGTGTTTGTCAACTGGGTGAAGACTAATCAGATAAACACTGTAAGCTGAATTTTGGAATAAATTGTTTCTTGGGGAGTTCAAACTTGATTGATACTATGGTTTTTTTTTTTTTTTTTTGTGTGTGAATGAAATAGATAGTTGTGGTTGGAGTATGTACGGACATATGTGTGCTAGATTTCGTATGCTCGACAATTTCGGCTAGAAATCTTGGGTTTTTGAAGCCTCTAGAGGAAGTGGTGGTGTACTCGAGCGGTTGCGCCACATTTGATGTGCCTCTTCATGTTGCTAGGAACATCAAAGGTGCTATGGCACATCCCCAGGTAAAACTGTATTAAACAGATTGTAATACTTTATATGTTTGTGTACTACGTTAGTTAGAAATAAGAGATTCTGATAGTTAATGACCAAGAGAGGTATTACTCAAACCCAACAAGAATTCCTCATTTTCAGGGCCCAAGTGAGGACAACGACCTCTGTTAGGCTGAGTTAGACTTGTGAGGGCAGTCGCTCGGACTTGTGGCTTAATAAAATATGGTATCATAGCGGTCCTAAACTAACTGTGTGCTTATTTATTGTTTTGTTTGACCGTAGGAACTGATGCATCATGTTGGGCTCTACATGGCCAAACAAAGGGGAGCCAAGATAGCCAACCGGGTCTTGCTTGGCGAGGAAGGCACTGAGACTGAGACACGTTAAATCAAAACCAAACCGGGAAGACGAAACGTCAAGAAAGAAGCATATATATATATATATATGACTAGAAATGTTGTGTCAAATAAATAAGTTCTAGTCTGGAAAATAATGATCTGTTTGAATGTTTTTAGAACAAAAAACACTAGTAATAGCAACTTGTTGCTTTATTACAAGTGTGAGATATGAAATGCGTGGCATGAGAAAGCGATGATGAATCAAAGATCTCTATTGCGCTTGATCCGTTGCGGCACTTGCAGCACTTAAATCCACAGAAAGATCGAGATCCTGAGAGAAATGATGAAGAAATATACGTATCTTAGCGAGCAAGTAAACTCTAATCTTAAATCAATTGATACACGACATACCTTTCCAGTTATCTTATGGTACATTGCAAGAACATCGTGTACGGTAGACTCGAAGTGCGTAGTTGCATCGTAGCTCTGCAAGAGGAGAAGCGTGTCGATATATATATCCATGAATATATCCATGATCTGCTAAAACAATGATATTATTACATGATTTGAATGGTTGATTCGACTTACGGTTGAAATAAAGCAACTATCGGATTCATGGTTATTCGTGGGCTCGTATCTGTCATACATGTCGAAGAATATCTCATCCACAGGACCGAGAAGGTTGATGCCAGGCTTCAGTTCTTCCTCCGGTTTATCGGTTTCGGCTTCTGCTGTGACAAAGGCTATGTACTTTCCTTTGGGAGCTACATTGTGAGTGTAGGAGCAGCAAAACAGGTACCTTCAATGCAACAAAGTAACTATCTACTTATTCATAATGTTAGGCAAAATGGTACCAACTTCAATAGAACAAAAATTGTGACATTTATATTGACATAATATTTACATCAAATTGCTCCTATCTGTTCATTTTGCTAGCTCTGTTAGGAAGATTATATTTTCTCTGTTAGGAATTCCATTTTTTTATAGAATTACCCACATGCAAAACACGTGATGACGAAAATTGCGACTAAGAAAGAATTAACAATGTGAAATGACAGATGTGCCCCTCGATAGGGAGGCTTGAGCTAATAATTTCTTCACTTGCTCAAACATCAGTTAGCATATTGATAATTAACACTGTATCTTAAGACAATATCAGAGATCAAATTTATGTTGGAATTGAAACGACATACATGTCTGATTTACGGCCGAGTTGCTTCTGCGGCAAAATGACTTGAGCCGAGTGACAGTCGTTCGTGTTTGGGATCGGGTGGCTCATTATGCATATCGCGCGTGCAACTCTCCCGACCTTCTTAACCTGTTAAGTTTAAATTGAACACAAATCCAAACATATATAAAATATTCATCTTTTCATTTTTGTTTTGTTTAAATTTGATCATTTAACGTAAGCTGAAATCTTGAGAATATTTAGTTTTACCTTATCGGGAAGATACGAGGGATCGCAAACTACTTTCTTGCATTTGGCGGTTTCTCCTTCAGAGCTTACACCAACGGCTTTACCACTATCATCAAACTCCACCTTACACTGCGGCTTGTTCAGCATGTAAGTTCCACCGTAAACTGCACTCAGACGTGCAAATGCCTGCAAATTTACGCCGTAAATTCCACATTTGACCGAGTCAAGTCTAACAGGCTAACAAAGAACAATCAACTTATATACAAATAAAATTTTATCCTAAAATCAATTGATAATATAAGAAAGTGGCCAAATTGCATATATAATGCTCAAAATTCAAATACTCATACACCGCTCCAGTTGGTATGGTATACTGACATGAGGGAGTGGGCAAATACACTCTTTAACATTCTCTCGCACCTGAAGGCCTCTATGTTAAGACAGACTTTTTCGAATCTAAACAAGTTGTGAGTAATTTCAACAAATTCCCTCTCATTTTAGACCCGATCTGTAGAAATAAGGTACGTGAAGTTAAAAGTGACACAAACTAAACATTGTCAACCGGAATTGGACTTTGATACTATGTTAAATTTCATATTCGGCCGAGTCAAGCTCAGTGGCCCAACAAAGAGGGTTATACGAACCTGAGGTAACTCTCCAAGTCCATACATTGGATATATGTAAGGTGAACCTCCATTAAACCGTGCTAGAGATTCCGCATAGAGCTTTACAAAATCCAAAGAAAAATTCAATCACCATATCAACAATATAATAACATATTGAAAAAATATGTAATAGTTGTTTTTTTTTATAAAGATAATATATTTCACCTTGACTCTCTTGACGAAATTCATTGCTGGCTCATCCATGTACTTATCATCGTTATGGAGAGCGAGAGCGTGGCCTATGAAGTCGATGGTATCATCTTCGAGCCCGTATTTCCTGTAAGAGTAAATATACGACACTAATTTGCTCAACTTCATCTGTAAAATTAACTATATACATAGAGGGTAAATATCAAGTTGCTAGGTAAACTTTTTATTTAAATAAATTGCTAGCTCAATTGTAAGAATGTGCAAATACTAGCTCCGTTGTGTTTTTCGTCTACTTTGGACACACATGCGTGATGCATAAGTGTCCAAATTCACCGCAATTAATTACAAATAAATAAAGTGCACATTACAAGTTGAAGTATGATTCATTTTGTTAATAATAGAAAGATATATGTTAGTTTAAAAGAGTGGGTGGGGTGGGGGTCATACGTACGAGATGATTTGGCGTGCCGTAACTTTGTTAAGGTCCAAGCCTTCATGGGATTTAGGGTCATTTTCGTCAAAGTCTTGGACGTAAATGAAGAACTTCCTTGCTCGTCGCTTCTCAAACAGCCCCATCAGCGGCGATTTCAGCGCCTCCACATCTGTCGCCGGAACTTTATAAATCTACCCCATACCACAAGAAATTAGTCAAAATAATTTTAAATTAGTGAAAAGAACTTATTTACTGTCTTAAGTTTGCCTCATGTTTCAGTTTGGTGTCTGCCGTTTAAATTGAGTGTCCCAGGTTTCATTTTGGTTGAAATTTGGTGTCTCAGTGTGATTACTTTAGAGAAGCCAATCCCGACGAAACTGACTGTCATATCCGAGCTTCCAAGCATGCTCCCTTCTCGTCACTTTGTCGGGACCATCACCTAAGAAGTTGGCCACATTATCGGGATCATCACCTAAGAAGTTGGCCACATTTGCCCAAGTAAATCATGCTTTGTTGTCGCTCGAAATCCCTCTGCTGGAAACTTTTTTTTTTATGTTCAACTTTTGGGTGAAATTTGACGATTTTGTGAAAAGTAAAAAGTGATGGATTATAAATGGGTGAGTCGGTTGATGGAAATAGTTGAAAGAAGAGGAAAAGAAGGGGAGACACTAAATTTTAACAAAAATTAAACTTGGTACAGTTCATATCAACACTTTAATCCTGACACATTAAACTAAAACATGAGATAAACCTGAGACACTAAATATGTTCTTTTCCTTTTAAATTATCTATCAAACCCTAGCTATCTATCTAAGTGGCAACTATATATTCAATTGATCAGGAGTAGAAGCACCTGATAACCTACCTTTCCTTTGTTGTAAACAAAACTGCCATCCACAACCTTGAAGTTCAAGTACTTGGTGACATCAGTGTGGATCAGGACTCGAACAAGAGTTCCATTAGCCATCATGAACTGTCCAATTAATGTATATATCACAACTTTAATTAATTAGTTAACGACAACATAACGATAGCTAGATAAAACTGATTAATTATGTGGTTGTTTGAATAATTAAGTACCTTAGGCACCATATCCACATTGTACTCCCTGCTCACTCCCAAATGTTCTGGAGCTGCTTCATTTCCCTTGAAATGCTTCCACAGCTATACGAAGACCGGATATAAAAATTAGGGTTAAATGGTCTTTTAGTACTATATGTTTGACATATTGTGACTTCTAGTACAGTATATTTCTTTTTGTATACTTTTTGTTCGATACATTTAAACTTTGTAGACTTTTGGTTCATCCGTTAGTTGACCGTTATTTTGTGCCATTAAGTCATATAATTTTAATTTTGTTCAGTTTAGTTCCTTTAATACATCTCTAACTTTTTTTATTCAATTTAGTCTCAAAGAACCTAAATCGAACCTAGTGATTCGATTTGGGACTAAATTGAAAAGAAAAATCCCAATGAAAGACAAAAATATCACCTGGTTAAGGTACATGGAGGTTGATTCGCCACCATAGTAGTCATTTTTGTCCATGTGCAATACCTGTTGATAATACAACAAGATTGATCAAATGGAACATTAATTGTTTAAGGTGATGGATGGAGTATTCAATGGTAGGTAGGTACGTACATACCTTGTGACGATCGACAGAGAGAAGGCCGCTGAGGATGCATTCCTTGAGGCCCGTCCCCAGCACTATCACGTCATACTCTTGGTCCATGCTTATGTTTCTCTGTAATTAGCTACTAATTTACAGGAGGTACTTTAGTTATATTTTGAGGTAATCCAAAATCAAAAGACACAAAGAATAATAACATGGAGAAATTATTTAGTTACGCAAGTGAATGAGAAGAATTGAAGTAGTGGCTGATTTTGTTTCTACTGTCCAGATTGGGAACTAGTCGTTAGGCGGTAAGAGGTGATGCTATAGTTGCTCTTCACGGGGCAAGTGGAGAAAATAGCTATTTCATGCCAAACTAGTTAAGGACTAAATAGCCCATGCACAAAAGATTAGGGACTGAACTAACCCATGCCATTCCAAACCCTATATAATAAATTGTGCAACCACTTCTATTCATTTTTTCAAAAAAAAAAAAATTTAAAAACATTCTTGACTTAGGTTGGGTTAAACGTAGATGATAAAATATGATTAACCAACCCGTTCACCCAACTCAATAAGATTTTAGAAAGAAAAACAAAATAACGTTTTCTAAAACCATATTAAGTTAGGTGAATAATTTGGCCGGGTTAACCCGATTAAACCGTTCATTTATGACACGTGATTTTTAAAATTTAAGATTTATAAAATTTTATGGCTTTTTAAAAAAAAAAAAAAAAAAAACTATTGGGTTAGGTGAACGGTTTGACCAATTTAACTCTAGATGATAAAACTGTTAAATAGTACAACCATCCCACTCTCCGAGAGCTTGAATTTCACTTTCATAACATATTAAGGGCTGGCAGGGCTGGCAATTCGGACTCGGCACGATGGGCCAACAAATAACACGACACAAAAATTACGAATTTGGGTTTGATATTAGTGACACGGCACGTCACAATAAAATGATATTTTAAAATAAAATTGTTAAATATTAATTTTTTTTTTCAATTTACTATTTAGTTTTTTTGTGCCAGTTTTTCATTTTGGACCGAATTGTGTCGTGTTTGGACTGGCCCCAGAAAACGAAATCAACCCGCACGAAAAGCCAGCCTAACATTACAGTAGCCTTTCTTGAATTTCTTCTCCTGCGGTTGAGCAGAAAGACTGACAATAGACTATGCTTAATTGTCTCCTCATACAATCTGACAATACAATTAGTACTGCCTGCACTTATTAAATGTTTCTAATGAAACAGTGGCTCCATATGAGAAGATACATGATGCATCATATCACTTTTGCTCCTCTCTCCCATCACAAAATCATCCAAGTATACAAGTCAAAGAAGAACCGAATCCAAACCCCCCGAAACTCGATCCTTCGAGTGCATTCCAAAATAATCAGAACACAAAGTCGAAACAAACCGACTCAAAACCTGTGCAATCAGATATAAATGCTCCATAATTAAGTAGTATTCATCTGGCTGGTACTACCTATCTATCATCTGCAGTCTGCACCAACTGCTTCAAATACGTTCTTGAAACCGTCCCTTTCTAAGCACTCGGACAGTTCCGCCTAGTATAATTTACAACACCGTATCAGCCATGATTCACCAACATACAAATTTAAATAAAGGTAGATCCCTTTTTATCTATTATCTTCTTGTTTTCAAAAAACATGTACCTTTATCTGTGGGATAAGAGCAGGACCGCCATATGCAAATCCTGTATAAAGCTGCACAAGGCTCGCTCCGGATCTTATTTTTTTGTATGCATCTTCGCCACTAATTTAACAATTGGAATGAATTAAATAGAGTTGAGGAAGATATCAAGAATGATGATATGAAGAGCTACTACATACCTGCTTATTCCCCCACAACCGATCAGAGGAATTTTTCCCTGGACAACAATCAGAAGATTCTAGTATAAATACGTTGAGGTTCTAAACATACTTCTGATCGGTCATTGTTATTGAAACGACAATTGGAACACGGTGAAGGACTGTAAAGATAGTAGATCCGGCACGTACCCTTGTCAAAATGTACATCTCCTTTAAGATGTTTGAGGACAAACTGAAGAGTGGTTTTCCACTCAGCCCACCAGTTTCCTCAGCCACTGGATTTTGGCTGACAGCATCTGGTCGTGATACAGTTGTGTTTGATATAATCTGTACAGAGACAACTATAGACTTAATAAGTGAAGAAACAAATAATACAACAGAGTAGAAATCCAAGTTAACATATGTATATACATTATTTTTTAATAGTTAAATATAATAAAGACAGATCAGACAGCAAAAACATACTTTTCTGGCAACAAAAATGAAAACCTCGTTATTTTTCAGCATTCAACCTCTGTTCTTTTTATTTATACTTATTTCCAGATATTGTTGAGCAAATTATGAAGCATTTATTCATTATTAGATTATCAGGGGTTTAATTAAGTATCTTCTAGATAAACTTGTTTATAAATAAAAAAAAAAATCATGCTAAGGAAATGTATGGGGGGAAGCAATTACCAGTCCATCCAGGCGGAGGGTAAGAGCAACCTAAAGACACAGCACAGAACAGGTAAGAAACCAACTAAAGGGAACAGAAATTGCATTTCATAACACAACATAACTATGATTTTACACATACAGCTGCAATATCCTCTAGGTCCTCTTTTGACAAATCTGGAGCAATTTTGACAAGCAATGGCGGTGGACCTTCCTCGCCCCATTGCATTTCATCACGTGCAGCTTGAACCTTTGCAAACAAAAAATAGAAGAGTCCACTTATGCTATCATAATTTTTTTTTCTAATTTTTTCTTAAATTATTTTTTAGGTTACCCTGCATTACCTTCTTCACGAGGTCTTTTAATTGCTTTCTTCCTTGGAGCATACGCAGTCCAGGAGTATTTGGAGAAGAAACATTGATCACCTGTAAAAAAATTGATCTTTCAATTCCTTTAATTTTTGGCTAGTATAATGAAAAAGGACCGTATAATATTTGAGAGGAAGTTTCGAAAAGGCCACTGGCTGACATTAATAACAAGGCAAAGAAGTTGAGAGTACCAAGTAATCAGCATACTGTGATAGTGTATGGACACCTTGCACATAGTCTGCTGCTGCATCTTCACTTGTTTTATTCTTCCCAAGATTTACTCCAAGAATGCCGGGACCAGCTTTTCCTCCTTGTTTCACATCATCACTTGACACTGGCGATGTGCTTGAAGTCTCTAGCAGCTTTCGCTTGCCATGCTGGGCTCCCAATCGTTTGGCTACCACGACTATGCCTTCACTATTGAAGCCACACCTATTTATAATAGCGCTGCTCACAAAAGATAAGTACAATTAATTATTTCAATAGAAAGAGAAGTTCAGGAGTCCTACAATCAAGGATGCTGCAAGCAAAAATTGTAAAACTATCCGTTCTTTAAATACATGAACTCTTAGAAAAATACAGAACGGCAAAGCTAAGACCTTTACTTTTAGATTAGCAAATCTCTACTTTATTTTGGATAGTACTAATGAAATTGTCTTATATCCAGTGAAGATCAATCTCAAAAAAAATAAAGTATTGCAAGTTAAGAAAAATATTTCGAATCACCATCCTGATCAATTAGAACTATGACTGCACATACTACAATCGACTTACAAAGAAAAGAAAGATGCATTTATACCCTTCGTTACGCAGTCTGAAGATGCGTGGCTTTGGATTACCCTCCTGTGGAGCAGGAGTGACAGAGCCAACCTCTACAAAGCCAAAACCCATCGCTAATAGGCCTTCAATAGCCTCAGCATTTTTATCAAAACCAGCAGCTAGACCTATGGGATTGGAGAACTTCCTTCCCCAAACTTCCATCCTCAAATTCGTTGGATCAGGTCGTTTTTCTCTAGGAACCCAGCCTCGAGAAGCAGCTGAGACAGCTAATGTATGAGAAAATTCGGCATCAAGAAGAGCAAAGAGCGGATTGACAAGTTTGGTTGCTGAAAATAGCCAGCCACTGGTTCGAATAAAAATAGAAAGAAAAAAGTTACCATCAACCTCATTAGAGAACCTAAAATATCCATAAGCTAGCTAACCCTAAAAAATGAACGGACTTGATCTAGAATGGAGATCAGACGGTACCAGAAAGTTGCTTCATCTACAGTACTCACATAAGCTCCACCACCTATAGCTAGTCCTATGGTGGCTGCAGTCAGCAGTCGACCCTACAAAATACACTGACCATCAGAAAATTGCCAATGAACAACTTGGTTTGCTATAGAAAGATATCTCTGTTTTTGTTAGGCACAACTAGTTACTTGACAATAGAAGAGATAAAAGTACAAAATGAAGGCCTATAAATGCTTGGAGTGATGACTCCCACTGTCTTACCACATAGTATCAAAACTAACTGAAATTCTTTTTTTTTTTGGGTAGAATAACTGAAAAGTTGAGATCATGAAATGATCATCATATTCAGCAACATAACTCCGGACACAGAGTTTGTACAATCGGCATCTCATAATTTTTTTTTTTAAAAGACTATGCTTTATACATGTTTCATTAATTTACAGCTATGATTTTTGAATAAATTGCAGTAACACAAATCCTAAGTGCATTCTTTGCAGTTTATCCACCTTCACCTAAGAGGGCAGCTCAAACTGAAGCTTCAAAAACGCCTAATAATTCTTAAACCATCCATTTTCGCCTCCAAGTTAATCTTTTAACCTCAGCTTACAATAAGTAGTAGATAAGTACTCCAGCTCTCTATCTAACAATATTCAAAACACTCAGTATTCCCCAGTTCAGATTTTAGTTGACACCACACCAAAATGAGCAATGCTGCAATTTGGTATCTGGTTACCGCAATCTGGCTGTCTACTTCAATCGAAATGGAATTTACTAAAGCGTCAAACGCAGCAAAAAAGGAAAAGGTCACAGCTGAGCTCACCCGTTTGGAGAATGGAGGAATTCTCGGAGAAGATTCTGAAGCAGAAGTAGAACTGCTGTGCCTAGCTCCTCTGTATCCAGAACTCAAAGAAATCCGCTTGGCTAGATAATCCCGAATAAGTTTACGCGAGGCCATGATTTAGAATCCGGCCAGGGATTAAACAACAGACGAACTCTATCTCAACGAAAGTAAGAATTTTTTGGGCAACGAAAGTCAGAATATGAGCACGGTGATAGTAGACGATGGCAGGAACGAAAAAATAGAAAGCATTTGGTCGATGTTCGTAGTCGGAATGGAGAAATTGGACAGCAGTCGCAATACTGAGACAGAGACTTGGAGGAGAGGCTTAATTCTTGGCGGTGTGGTGGCGTAGGGCGAAAGATGTTAAGGCCGTGTTTGGTAGAGCTAAAATTACAGAAATCTTATATAATTATTTTTTTGGGGCAAAAAAATGTGATATTATTATTATTATTAATAAAAAACAATTTTGATCCGTGTTAGAGACACAATACAAGTTGTATTTATTTATACAAAAATATCATTGACTTGTAAATTAATTTTCTAAATTAATATATCACTATTACAAAAATTAAAAATATATTATAGGTTTTAATCTTTACTTTCACATAAAAATATTGTTCGTAAATTTGAGTACCAAAAAGTTATTGTCATTTAATTATGATATTTAAAATTAAATAATAGTATAGTAAAACAAAGGAAACACTTATATTTTTGTTGAGATTAAAATTATAAAATAACATGTAATGACGTGAAAGTTGATATGACACTTTCATTGATTCTATTGTGTTTTAAAGCTTAGAAGTACTAGTTTCACAACACGTCATTATTTAACTTAATTTAGCGAAGTCAAGAAACATTATAATTCTTTAGACACTATGTAATATAATATGGAGTAGCGGTTCAACGCTTTATTCATTACTCATCAGAGCTTTAGGAAGAGAAAAAATATTCATGATCTATGTTAAAATCAAATTTTGTAATAATCTATGTTAAGAAATATATTTGAAAACAAATGCAACCCAACCAAAAGTACCTAAGATTATTTTATTAAACTATTCGAAAAATCTTTAAAGAATAAAAGTTTAAACATTATTGAACTTTAACTTTATGGTAATAGATGGTAAAAAAAATTGGTTTATATATTAAATTGATATATTTTTTTTTTAAATAATATATATCATTTTAAAATTTTATTCATGATTTTTTTTATCAAGTTTGAGGTTATTTTAGAATTAATACAACTTTATAGTGTTTTAAGAAAGTTTATTTTTTTATAATTAAAGGAAAAATTAACGAAATTAGTAGATTCTCCATTAACAAAGTCAGCTAGTAATTATTAATTAGCAATTAATTCAATATTTTTTTTTTTATCGAAATAGAATTTTAGTGAATGGCCAGGAAATTATTAATATTTAATAACAAGGTTGATTATTAATTTAGGATTTTAGGATTACACTGCTGATTGTTGCGAGCCAAACGCTTCCTACCTAAATGCTTGAAGCTAAAACCCTGATCCAGTGATCCTCGCTTCGCGCCACTATCCCCCGTCTACTTTCTCCCTCTCGGTTTGTGGCGGTCGCTCTCCGCAATGGTGGCAGGCAAATCCATCGCAGCTCTATCCAAGGTACGTCTTTCATATCTAATCAAGTGCAGATACTCCTCGAGAAGTCTCTGTATCGCCGCTGAACGACTCGATTTTCCCTTTCCTGATTCCCGTCATTCGGAATCTTCCAACAATTGGAGAAACCCTAATGACGTCAACCATAATATAAACCCTAGCTTCGAATCCGGTATAAACCCAGATGTGTCTAGTATGAAACCTGATGGTTATAACGTTCAAAATCCGAGCTTTGGTGGATACCATGGAGGGAATGGAAATACTCAGAGTAACTCAAATGGCTCCAATCACTGGCCTGTTCAAGGTAATAGGGAAGGCTATGGAGGTGGATACCAGGGTAGAGCAGCTGCGCAAAATGCAAACTCCCCTGAGTTGTATAATCAAAATAATTATCCCAGTAGCTTTCAGCAGAACTTAGGAGCAGTTCAACCGAATCGTCAGAATGGAAATTGGGAAATGAACCCTAACATGAGTTCAGCTGGTGAAAATTATATGCAAAATCGTCCAATTGCACAGCTGCCTCAGTACAACAGCACCTATCAAAATGTTACTATTGCAAATCAGCAGAATTTACAGAGTCCGCAAAACTACAATTCAGGGCCGTATGCAATTAATGCCCCTAGTTTTGGAGACGATTCGGGTGGAGTTTCTGAGGATACCGGTTATATTGGATCACTAGAGGAGTTTGACAGATTATGCAAAGATGGAAATGTGAAGGAAGTAATGGAAGTTCTTCTGTTACTGGAGAGGAACGGCATTGCTGTCGATTTGCCTCGATATTTGCAGTTAATCCAGCTCTGTGGAGAAACCAAGTCCCTCGAAGAAGCCAAAGCTTTGCACGAACACATCACAAGACATGTTTCTCCCATCAATGTCTACACCAACAACCGCATTCTGGAAATGTACTCTAAATGCGGTTCCATGGACGACGCTGTTGCAGTATTCGACAAGATGCCAGAGCTCAATTTGAGCTCTTGGGATATCATGATCAAATGGCTTTCAAAGAACGGTCTTGGAGAGGACGCAATTGATCTCTTCACCCGTTTCAAAGAAGCAGGCTTGAAACCCGATGGGGAGATGTTTGTTTCTGTCTTCTTGGCCTGTGCGGTTGTGGGCGATGTTCGTGAAGGAAAGCTTCACTTCGAGTCCATGACCAAAGACTATGGCATTGCTCCATCCATGGAACAATACATTAGCTTTGTTGACATGCTTGGTAGGGCAGGGCATCTTGAAGAAGCCCTAGATTTTGTAGAGAAGTTGCCGATTGAACCGAGTATTGAAATTTGGGAGACTCTGATGAATTTATCACGAGTCCATGGAGATACAGAGCTCGGGGACCGGTGTGCTGAGCTCGTTGAGAAACTAGACCCAGTTCGGCTAGACAGTCAGTCAAAATCTGGCCTTGTCCCTGCCCTGCTGGCTGCAGATTTTATTGAACCTGCTAAGAAAAATCCATTGGAGGCTCGGACCACGGTTTATGAATACCGAGCTGGAGACAAGTCTCATCCTGAAACAGAGAGAATCTACGCGCAGTTGAGACAGTTGAAGATTCTAATGAAGGAGGCTGGGTATGTTCCTGAGACTCGAGTCGTGTTACACGATGTGGATCAGGAGAGCAAGGAGGAGGCGCTTTTGGCTCATAGTGAAAGACTTGCAGTTTCCTCTGGCTTACTGACTAGTCCTGCTCGATCTCAGATACGGATCATAAAGAATCTTCGTGTTTGTGTGGACTGCCATAACGCGTTGAAAATTATGTCCAAGATTGTTGGAAGGGAGTTCGTGATGCGCGATGCCAAGAGGTTCCATCACATGAAGGACGGGGAATGCTCGTGCCGGGATTATTGGTAATTCTTTTTGGAAAGATGGTGTCAATAGTCTTAATTACTTAGCCCTAGTTCATGCCTTTAGCTATATACACTGTTGTTGAGCCTCTCTGGTGAAATTGTAAGGGTATTATTGAATTGAAACAATTACACTTTCGTGGTGTCCAAGGAAATGAAAAGGGTTTTGCTTTGTTTCTTCTCAATCAATAGATGTATTCATATCTTTTGGGTAAGATAAACTGGGAATAGATGATGTAACACACAAAATGCATACTTTATCATATATCATTGCAAATTTGCCATAACTTATTATGTCTGCAGTCTCAAATGGAAGGAACAAACATTGTACAATATTACTATGATCACAACATGTTCTTACATTAAGTACAGCATAAAGAAAGATGGTCAGACAAATAATTTTAGCTCCAAAAGGAGCGATTCTTGACGGCATGTCCTGCAGTGCCAATGTAGTCGAGGGTCCATTTCTCAAACGTGCAGTCTATGAAGTCGTAGTAGCCACCATGAAGCGATAGAGTCCCTCTCATTACCTTTTCCTCTATCCATGGGTAAGTTAGCAAGTGTGACAGAGATCGATTCACCGACTCCTGAAACAAAACTGTCGATTAGAGCCTCTTCTTTGATACAAACACAAACAAATATATATCATAATGATATGGTTGAGCTTATACTTGATGTATATATGATACCAAGTGAGAAGAAAAAAAAAAGGAATCACCTTTTCACAGTGCCTGCATTGTTGATCGAAACTTAGGTCAGATGCAGCAGCCTTTGTATTCGCCCGTGCATTTTTCCCGACTCTCACCCAACTTTTTATAAAGCTGCTGCAGTGATAGACGACGAGGTTGAGTCATTTAGAAAATCAGTACAGAACATAATTGAATAGGAGCGAAGCGATCTTTTGGAACCTGGGTGAATCATCTGCTTCTTTTTCTTCTTGCAGGCTCATAAGAGCACGAATGCCCCCACAACAGCTGTGCCCGATAATTAATATATTTTCAACCTGTGAACCCAGAAAGATTTTAACAGTCAGGACACAATAAAATTTTGCTCCATCATTAACCAGACAACATGGAGTAACCAACAATCAGCTATTCTTCAGTAAGTAGCTGACCCGACTGTGTATACTATATCCGACACATTGGTAATGCATGAATTCAGATAGTCAACTATGTCATGAGGAAGAAACACTCACCTGAAGAGCGTTCACAGCAAACTCTAATGCAGCATTTGTTTCTGTTGGTCCACTCTGTATCAAACAAACCAAGCATAGAATTTTGTATCAAAACATACTCAAATATTTGTTGGTTTTTTTAACGAAACCAATATACATACTGAAATGCATTACTGAATAAGAAGTGTAATGCATACCTCAAACGGTGGCACTAGGTTCGCTATGTTGCGAATAATGAAGGCTTCACCTGGTTCAAATCCTAGAATTATGGAGGGACACACTCGGGAATCCCCACAAGCAATCACCATAAACTGATACAGAAGATGATTTTGTTAAACCAAATGAAAACTAGTATATTTCTTGAGAAAGTTGAGGAGGAGCAACAGAAATAGGATTAAGAACAATTAATTACCTTAGGTGCTTGACCTTTGGCAAGGTTTCCATACTTCTGCAAATCTCCTCTACGTATGATAGCATCAGTTATTGTCAGTCCTGTGGTGTCAGAACTAGATCAATCTAAAAACTAAAAAGACATCATAGTGAGATGCTGCTTACAAGTACTTATTCCTTTTAAAAGACATGAACCGATCCTTAAGTTCATCAAACAGCTCATTCTCGTCTTGCTTTTCTGCTGCTCTCTTGAATTTCTCCCTCTTGATTTCCTTTGTTGTTACAGCAGGAGGCTCCTGGGCAGACTGCATTTTCAAGTCCCGACTTTTCCTGCAAAATCGAGGCAATGCACGTGTTTTTGGAAAAATAACCGCGTCAATACATTATTAGACCAAACCCAATCAGACAATGAGTAGACTAAGCCTAGAAAAGAAATTAACAAGAAAAAAAGGATACTAGAAAAAAAAATAAAAGAAAGACACGCTTATCTCTTAGGAATAAGGATCAACCCAGAACCTTGCATTGTAGTCTTACGTAATCTTAAAAGGTACAACAATTCCTATCATAATCATCAATGAATAAGAATTAGAACATGACGATAATGCTATATGTCTGGTTTCGGTTCATAAACCACATAATCAATATTGGTTGTACTTTTAGGGTAGTGCTTATACAAAATGAGAATAGTGGATAACATATGTAGACAGATCGAGCAGAACCTGTACAGAATGCATTACAAGGCTCAATTGTTGAATCCACCAAATATAGCAGAATCTAAACAAGCATGGAAAGATTCCGAAATGATTCTGCTTCCTTTAAACCAAATTCAAATTTTGTCAAGCATATCTAGAAGTTAATCCATGTTACTGTATCACCGAAAAGAAATATGCTGATATGCACTTAAGTCTAAGGCAACAATGACATTAACAACAACAAGCCATGATTCATGAATATGCCCCTTTCCTAACACACTCTAAGAATCGTAATTGAATTCAATCATTTCTTGTTAAGCAACTATTCATTAATATGTAAGGACATTTAACATAAGAAACAATCTACTTGGCAACAAATAAATGGAAATGAAGCAGTAACCTCCAAAAATGACAGTAGAAATGTACATTTTAGCAGCCAACCCAACTGAATTACTTACCTAGAAGAAGAGGCAGGCAAATTCAAATGGGTACTTTCAATTTCCCCCAATTGGCACTCCAGACGAAAGATCTGCAAAGAAAAAGGTAACAACGATAAACCCAGAAATCAGAAGCCAAGGAACAACAGCAAGGTTGTGAATTGTATGAAAATACTACCTTGGGAGAGAGACGGGACACAGTCGATCTCGGTAACGAGCAGCGGAGAGAAGTGGGGTTGCGTGAAACAGAAGCAGGAGCAAGATTCGCCATTGGGAAGATGTAGCTCTGGTAGGTAATTGGTAGAGCGGAACTTAGTGCTGCACTAACCGTCTTAGAAAGAGAAACCGCGGAGACTGAGGTATTTGGTTGGGTATATAGAGATCCACGGTATTAAAAGGGGAAAAGGCAGCTTCTGAAGAAGCTAGCTGGAGATGGGATCGAGGAAAAGTTGCCATGGTTCCAGGAAAGACGGAGAAACCAGAGCTTGCGTTGCTTGCTTACTTGTCACCCATTCTGTCCCACCAGGCCACCACCTGCTTGTTTATTTGTCCATAATAGATCGTGAATGTCTGTCAACTGCTTGTTTATTTATCCATCATACATAATACATAATAAGGATTAATAATCAAATTAAATTTATAAATAGCTAACCGAACTTAATTTTTTTTTTAATTTAAATTAGATATTCTGACTTTTAATTTATGAGCAGATTGTTGTATATGTGTTTCATTTTCCATCAAATTAGATAAAAATTGGATATATTTCCACTACATGAGATTTTTTAATGTGCACAAAAAGTGAATTCAAATATAAACTTAAAGTATTTGAACAAAATAACTAGAATTATGCTTGACGTGGTATATGGAGTAGACGGAACCTAATATTTTAATCAGGTTACCGCGAGGTAACTCGCCGAAAGGGTTTCGAACTTAAAAGTTGAAATCAAATATAATTAGGGTAAACACTCTTAACCACTAGAGCACCACTACAGTCGGTGATTACTTAAATTTTTTTTTTTTGCCAAAATAACTTAAACTACTAACTAAAAGCTTTTCTTACCCAACTTTATCAATTAATTTTCCTCTCATCTAAACTTTTTTTCTCATCCAACCCAGAATAATCCACACCCACCACCCCTACCCAAAATCAACACATCTATAAAGCACCTCACTACTTTACCCATTATCATTACATTACACCCTCAAAATTCACTAATAATCCATCAAAATGGCTCATTCCAACCTCTCAAAACCATCACCACTGATTTTGGTCCTCATGTTCGCACTTCTGGCAAACTACTCCTACCAGCCGGTTGAAGCACGTCATCTCCTTGACATAACACTTCCAGAAATTATACCAGATGAGATTCCAGTGGATATTCCAGGTATTCCCGAGTTTGAGATTCCTACAATATTGCCAGAAATCCCCAATATTCCTGAAATTCCCAATATTTTCCCTGATCTTCCTGCCTTTCCCAATAAGAACATTCCTCTCCCTTCGGCCGAGTCAGTCGAAGCTACTACTAACCCGTGATTTGATATTCGATGCGACATTGCAGAACTATCGACTATATCCTGCAATTGATCATATATAGTATCGTGTGTCAAAGAATCTATTGTTATATATGTTTTGTTCTTAATTATATGTTACACTCGATCTATCGAGTTGATTATGTAAAAGGTACGTATTTATGCATGGTTGTATGTACGTAACTCAATTTATTGTAAGCATGCAAATATATATGTAACCTATATACATACGTATATATTGAAGTATTGAAATTATATATATATCGTAGTTGTATCTACGAAGCTCGAGTATCAAATGGTAGTTGGTCGATCAATTGATCTTTCATATAGAACAT
The DNA here is from genome assembly GCA_036873135.1 of Clarkia xantiana subsp. parviflora. NCBI lineage: Eukaryota > Viridiplantae > Streptophyta > Magnoliopsida > Myrtales > Onagraceae > Clarkia > Clarkia xantiana. The sequence goes on from JAPTYO010000014.1 coordinate 4,920,294, forward strand.
ATGGCATTGCGCCCATAAATGTAAAAGACTGTTCTTAAATGGCACGTAAAAAACGGTGCAAAAAGGTGACGGGAAAATAGATTTCACTCAGATAATGCAAACATCTTGATCAGTATTCGATTATAAGATGGATGTTAATTATTATTCTTATTCATTTAAGCATTCGTATGAACAAATTAAAAGTACAATGATATATATCTCTTACTTTGAAGAAATAAAGAAAAGAGATCATTATTTTGAATGTTAATCTGAATAATATTCTTTCATATTCGTAAAGGCATTAAGAGCATTCACAATGCAAATCCCCAACTCCTCCACATAGGATTATGTCTTGCCTTTTGTCATTAGAGTGGTCTCATTTTGATGTCTCGTCCCTTCTTGAATGGGTTTAGTCTCTCTCATCCCACCATTACTATCTCATTATTTTTGTTATATTCTTTCATACTTTTTGCTTTGTTGATTTAGTTTTTTAATATATATATATATATATATATATATATATATATATATATATATAATTAAAGTTGGGATGAAAAATGTAGACACAATTGGAGTAATGATGGACAACTCCTAAACACTCTTATTTTATAATAAATAATTAGGTGGACAGCAAGTTGGGTAGGAGTCGGGGCTTTGCATTGTGGATGCGCTAACTATTACATAGAAGGAGACATGTGTGTACATCCAAGTCCAAGTACACACTTTTTACAGTGATGTTGACCATGTAAGAGTAATATAGGAATTAAACTTGAAGGCAAGTTAAATACATGATCCAAGCCAGATTAAAGGTAAATGAGGATCACATTAAATAAAATTTACTTACTAACTATTTTTGGAAGAAGAAAATTTAATGACAAGGGAATTTGTCGGTGCAAAAATGTGACTAATATTGTGTATATATTGGTTGATGAATTGGCATAATTTGAGACTTTAGGGACTAGGGTGTACGTGTCACCAATAGCATATTGCGAGATGTAACAATCTTATGTAACAATAATTTCCATGTTAACGTAATATGATGCAAAAATTTGACATTCAAACGATTCAAGGTTTCAGCAGCAGAAACCTCTATTAACACGGATGGAATCCACATAGGTCCGTTTTGTTAGAGTAAACATCATTAATAAAGAAATAAAGACAGCGACGACTGCATCTTGATAGGGGATGCGAGAGTAAAATATTAATATAACGAATATTACTTGCGGTCCAGGCCAAAAAATTATTGTCGGCGGTATCGGAAATACAAAAATGAGGAGCCCATTATTGGTATTTTTGTGAAGAACAACACAATCACATGTTCACATAATTGTATTCGACAAGACTTGGCCCAAATTTGAACCTGAAGAAGCTAGTGATATGCATATTTTAAGGATACATTACAATAATTGGTTTTGGGATACCGATACTTATTAATCAAGGTACTGCCCTTACAACTAATACACTGTATAAGTAATAATTTGTGGACTTGTTTTCTTTTTCTCTAATCAAAGTTTTCATAAAAAGTTTGATTCTAAAGAAACTAAAGACCTTCGAATGCAAACACAAATGTTTCCTTTGCTATATTTTCTCTTTAGGTGCCATCAATTGAGCAAAATGCGCTTCAAGAACATCAACAAAACTTCTTCAACTCAAGAAGCAGTTAAGTTAGTTTGTAGCTAGAGCTTCCCGACCGGGTTTTGCCGGTGTTTTCGGAGATTAATATTTAATACACATTGGATTATGATAACTATTAAAATTTATAATGCTTTGCAAAACTTCAGCAGGTAGTGAAGTTGCTAGCTTATTGATTGTATATAGATATTACATCTTTATTAGGTAGGTAGCTAGCTCGTACGTGTACATTATTATAGCTAGCTAGCTAACCAGCTATAGGAACACGAGTGACAATATTAGTGTCATTGTCCACCCAAACCCTAACACGTTTGCACACATAATCCATAGTCACTGCCGTGCCTCTCTCTTTCACGAGTGCCGTGTAAACCTCTGGATTTTCTTCCTCTATTATCTTGCATGCTTTATTCCCCTCTAATCCCACCAGCTCCGGCCACTCGTGCTTTCCTGACATATTTATTATTTTCCTAATTCATTTCCTAAACTCATCAAATATTAATAAAACTAGTGAAAGAAAACAATGAACTCACCTTTGAGTTTCCTGCAATCATCCACATCCATATCTTGATCTCCACCGTTTTTTTTTCTCTATAAAGAGATGAACTTGAAAGGTCTGGTAGATAGAGATGTAGGTGCTCTACCTCTTATATAGGCCAAAATGTACTATTTTATACATTATTATATTATTTTAGAGATTCTAGGTTTGCTATATCAACAAGACGTGAGCACCGATAGATTTAATTACATGCTGACAAAAGTAGTTATTGACTAAAGAAAATATGTTTACTCGGCACAACAATACGAATACAACACGAAAATATGGGTTTGAGTATGATACTGGGATAGAATACAACACGAAAATATGGGTTTGAGTATGATACTGGTTATACGGTTTCTATTAAAATAAATATATCTAATCTAGCATGACCTCTTTTTACAATAATACTTTATAAAGTTTAGATTTAACTCTTTAAATTGAGTAATTTTAAAATTTTAGTTTAAAAATTGTTATATATTAATTTTTTTATTTAACTTACTATAAGTTTTTTTCGCCGATTTTCGCTACTGGGTCGTGTTTGGGCTAACCCCCACAATACGACACGAACCTAGTACACCACGAACCCACAGGGCATGCACAAATCGTCCGTCCTAGTTTACATTTGAGATGGGGCTCTCGTTGCTATTAGATTTGGATTAATTCATTACAGGTTAAAACTAAGGGTTAATAACTAAAAAACTGTCCAAGGTTTACCCTATGTTAAAATTAGGTGTCTGAAGTTTGAAATGTTAAAATGGACTGTCCCAAGTTTCATTTTTGTTGAAATTTGGTGTCTCGGTGTGATTACTTTAGAGAAGTCAATTCCGACGAAACCGTCTGTCAAATTCGAGCTCTCATACACACATCGTCATCTTGCCGGGACCGTCACCTAAAAAGTTGGTCACATCCGGGCAAGTAAATCTCGCTCTATTGTCCTTGGAAAATGGTATACACTACTCTTCTAGAAACTTTTTTTTTAATGTTCAATTTTTAGGTGAAATTTGACGATTTTGTGAAAAGTAAAGAGTGATGGATTATGAGTCGGTTGGTGGGTTGATGAAAATGATGGAATGAAGATGAAAAGACGTACAAAGATACCAAATTTCAACAAAAATGAAACTTGGGACAGTCCATTTTAACATTTCAAACTTCAGACACCTAATTTTAACATATGGTAAACATTGGACAGTTTTTTTAGTTATGTATTGAACAACTTATCTCGGACAAAATTATGCGTTGTATTGCAAGATTTATTTACTCCCGTTGAGGAAACATAAATTCAGTAAGTCAATACACGGTTGAGGACGGTATGACTAGGATTCTAATTCATCAACCATCCAAATTTGACACACATTGTGTCGCTTTTAAAGAAGCTCTAGACTTTGAAAAATATTGTAAGTACATACGATAAATGTTTACCAAAGGAAAAATATAAGGTGTTTTGATTTTTTTTTTAGCCAACTAGACATCTTGTACTTTATTAATTTATTTTAATAATAAAAGGGAAATAAATAATCAAAATTGAGCATTAAATTCTACATAAGGTAGGTTGAAAAATGAAACGTTGCAATACTCGGAGAAAAAAAGATGGCAGTCAACTGATGTTGCAAACTTACAATGTATAGTTCAAATTTCAATGCATTTTCATTTTTCTCTATGAAACTGTTCTCAATGTTTTAATGACGATTGACTTTTTGAGTAATCTTTTTCATTTCCTTGTAATATAAATGTAATTATTACATTTATATTACAAGCTCGGGACGTCCATTGGAGTTGGGACTAACAGACAGGCATTGGGAATTGGGACGTCCCGAGCATTGATTAAGTTTGAGTGCATATGTAGGACTAGCAATTGGTAAGGATGTATCAATTTAATTCAGCACGAACGTAATATAAGAAAAATATGACACTTTTAATTTAAATTTAAACTATCACTGCAAAAAATGTCATATTAGGTTTAAAAATATTTATTTTAATCGAAATAATTATATATATACTTATCGTGTTATCGTATCGGGTCACTAACATCAAACATGAAAAACAACACAGATTTTTATTTTTAACACGATTGGACACAGATTTTTATTTTTAACACGATTGGACACAACCCAATATTGGCACGACGCTATTATTGATTCAAAGTCATGACTTTTCAAGTCATGTTTGTGACGGTCCATCATGATGTGTACGAATTGCCAACCCTAATGCATTGTTTTCTCTCACTTAACATTAACTTAGTAACGTTAGCTTTTAATTAGAGTTTGCCATAGGAAAACATTAATCGAAATCGAGAATGTTTCTATAAGTAGGCACGGGAGGTTCAAACTCCAATCACCCTGTGAAGACAGACTCTTACAAATCCATGCCATTTATATAAGAAGTATAATGATCATCAAAACTTTAAAAGGCAAATCTACACACAAGCTCAAGTTGTTTATTATAACAAGTCAAATTCTCTATAAAAGACTCGAAACCTGATGTCAGTGAATGCTAGCCAACACGACTACATGAGGCGACCCACATAGCGAGCTCGAGGATACTGTGTCTGCAACTGAGGCCACTGCACATAAAACCCATCAGCTATCCTTAGCTTGTAGAGGATCAAGCCACTCAATGACAGCCTCTTCACTCTAGCAATGCTCTCTACATAGAAGATTGATGACCATCTAATTCCCACTACCTGCACTTTCGTTTTTCGCTTTTAAAATAATGATTCTCAACTCTCAATCAATGAAAGTAACATTTACAGACCACATAATGCAAATTCAATAGGCCTACTGACTAGAGAGAGACCGACCTTGAAGAAGAAAGCAATTAAGCAGAGGGGAATGCAAGTTCCGGGGCCATTGCAGAGTATCTATCATATTTGGAGAAACATTTTCATTACCAACTTCAAACTTCAAGCAGAAAAGAGAGGGAGACAACAGTAAAATGACAAGAAAAAGGGGGTTTCATTTTGAATACCACTTGAGGCCTGATCCTGATCATTAAATAGAGAGCATGAGCAAGAGCAACTAGAGTTGTCCAAACAGATGTAACATAAGACTGTCCTACTTCTCTGCTTCGGTATATCTGCATATATTCTGCCGTATCTGCTGCACCGTTTACCCCATCCTTCAAGAACAAACCCCAAGAGATTAATATATATATATAAGTCTATGTATGTAGATAGCAATAATCAAGCTTTTTATGGCACTAGTTTTTTCCCTTTCAGCTAACAGAGCCCGACTTGTGATAGAAATGCTAACGAGTTACTGACACATTCATGTCCAAGTCCAATGGTCAGTAACAAGAAAATACATTTTTTTTGGTGAAAACAAGAAAATACATTAATAAACGGTAGGTATAGAAAGTTGAATAATTTGGCTTCATTCAAAGATCAACAAGAAGCCATCACAAAAGGTCTACACCTACAACTAATACTCCTAGACCTGTTAATGTCTTAAATGCTTGAGACATGACCATGAAATTTTACTAATGGAAGACTCATCTATCTAAATGCATTTCTTCTGATTCCAAACAATCTTGCAAAACCACAAAAGGGATTCTGACAAACAAAACCAACATGAGGTAAAATAAACGCACCAGATTAATCCAGGAGGACTCCAGTGAACGAGCTTTCTGCAAACTCATATTATCAGTGGCAGCCGCAATATAGTACCTAGGAGTAAACCTATCTTTCTGCAGTATGGACAAGACATTTATCATCTCAGCTGTATGACCCCCTGCAATACCACAAAGAGAAAAATCTAAGGCAACGGAAACAGCGGCATTGTCTACTAAAATATCAGTATATGTATCAGAGATCTAACCTGAGCCTAAGACAATCAGAGTGCTATAAGATTTTTGAGACTTGGCACCAAGAGATCTTCCACTCCGATATATAACATAAGCCACACGGAGGAAGAAAATAACAAAAAGTACTATACAGATAACAAAGGCCGTGCACAGAGCCATCACTGAGCTTCTTTCTCCTACTTCAGGAATTTATCTGACATTAAGCATCACTCCTGCACTGCGCACAAAAGCATTTAACAAACTTTGAGCATGACAAAATAGCCACAATCCAGAAGCTGTCTATGATTGTCTTCAACCCAAAATCTACTAGCATTTGAGAGGAAATTAAAAGGGAAAAGAAACATTTGATCGCTTGAATTGACCGAAACCGAAATCCTAAACTATAACTGTATGTATTGAAATAATCTTATAGAAGCAGCAATCGTAAATGTCAAATAGCAATCACGAAATCAAATTCTTTTTAGTCAGGTTCAGTATCCAATGAGTCAAATGTCCAAAGCAAGTCCAATCTGATAATCTACAAACAGAAAGAGCAGCCCAAAATTCAGACTTTCTATTCTGGTTCAGTATCCCAAGTAAAATGTCCCAACCAAACTCCAATCTGCCATTGTTAGAGAACAAGATTTCAAGAGACCAGCGTGTGAAGAATTTAAAAATTGAATGCCCCACAATTCAACGGAGATCATACGAAAGTAATCAAATCCGAGCTGTTAGATAAAATTACAGCTCAGAAAATAAGAACTTATCAAGAGACGTCACAAAACACAGATCAATTTCGCGCGCGATAGAAAGCACGGGAGAGAATAATCAAGATTATGAACCAGATTTTGCAATGGTGGTAAATCGCGAATGGAAGTGGGAACTTCCGTCCATTGTAAAAGACAAGGAAACGAAAAGAAGCATTCAGACCTAAACTCAGCGATCGACCCATATCTTCAACTAATTGTTGGGTACTGGTGTTTCAGAGCGGTGAGAGCGGCTCCGATCGCGGTGAACCTAATTGGAACGCTACCGTTCTTCCAGTCGCCGGTGTTGTCGATTTTCGTCGAGCCTTGAAGATCTGGGAGGTGGAGGCGCCGTGAAGCCGTGAAGGTGAAGGGCTGAAGGCGTGCGTGAACTACTAGGTTCGTAATCAATCAAAACTCCTTTTTTTTTTTTTTTGCCGTCTATAATCAAAATTCAAAACTTTCAAATGCCCTTTTATTTCATCACCAAATAAAAGTTGAGCATGAGTTAGAAATAGAAGAAAGTATGAAAGATGGAGCAATAAGGACTGATCTTTAAAAAATTAAAAGTTCAGGTACATTCCGGTGTTACACAAAAAAGTAATAATAAAATAATATTATATTTCTTGGGTAAAGTCCTAATTCACCTGATCCGTTGTATTGTGGCTCAGCTGTGTTTGCCCAGAAAGGAGGGGAGAAGAGAGATGGCAGTGCTGAGCTTGAGAGTGGTAAGAGCAATGGGTGTTGAAAGAGAAGTCTTGAGGCCAGGGACCGGTCCCAAGCCCAGCGTCGGTCAGAATGTCACCGTTCACTGCACTGGCTATGGTTTCTTTCCTTCTTGAAGTCCATTTCATGTTTTAGTTTAGACGATGATGATGATGATGATTTCTCTTACATATACAATTAACTGCATTGAATTGAAATTTCATCAAGTTCATTAATTTCTCTGTACTTTCATTATCAAATGAATAACCCATCTCTTTTTTGCTTTTGAGCTTCAATCCATTACTAATTCTAACAATTGTAAAAGTTTATTGGATCTTAATTTTTACATTAAGTATTCTGCCAATTTTGTAAATTTAAAAGATGTTAGTGGAGTTAATATATTTTGCCAACATACTAGTACAGTTTCTTACTTTTCCATCAATGCTAGCTCGAGGTTGAGCAGATGCAGCTTGATTAGTTGAATTAATTAACAAATTATCGATTTTTTTTTCATCTTGTGTAGGGAAAAATGGTGATCTCTCTCAGAAGTTCTGGAGGTAAGCAATTTCCATTTCATCTTTCTGCAGGATATTCATTTGATCTGTCTTGTTTATATCTGTTTATATATATATGGATTACAGCACAAAGGATCCTGGGCAGAAGCCTTTCTCATTTAAGATTGGGCAAGGTTCTGTCATAAAAGGTAATTAAGTACTAATCAACTTAGATGGTTTCCTTCTCCACAAATCTACCGCTGCACATTCATTCATTCAGCTCCATGGATCATATATAGGGTGGGATGAGGGAGTAATCCAAATGCAAGCTGGGGAGGTTGCTCGTCTGCGGGTAAATAAATCCGACTGTTCAAACTTTCTTTAAATCTTCTTTCTTGATATTTTCCATCATCAATATATTTGCAATGTTGATTTATAACATACCAGTTGAACAAATTTTGATTTTTGATGACATTTGTATTACAGTGCACTCCTGATTACGCATATGGTGCGGATGGATTTCCAGCATGGGGAATTCAACCCAATTCAGTTTTGGTATTCGAGGTTGAGTTGTTGGAGCAGCCTCTCCTCTCGAAATTCATGGGTCGGTTTAAGTGAATCCCCAGTTGATGGTTAGGTTATGTCAGCAATAGAACTGAATTGAAATGGGTGCTTAATTACTTTTCTCATTTGATTATGTATTCTATCATACCTTTTCTTCTGCATTAATTCATGATATAATAAGTTATTGGCCTCTACATTCTGTGTGGAGTATGATCCAAGTAATTATATGGTCAGTAGGAGGAGTGTCTTCGAATGAGACATATACAAAAATTTGTCTCAACTACAAGAAGCCAATTGCTTCTTCTTTGATTCTGAGCTATGAAATCTACTAAAAACACTTTTGAGTAAAGAAACAAGAAAGAAAACTAATTGCTTGGCGCACAAGTTTCAGTTTATTTAGTTTGAGTAGCAGCAACATCAACCATCTTATCCCAAAGACCTGTCTGCAGAAATAAAAGGACCACTGCATTTATATGTCAGACACCATATATTTTTTGCAGATCTATAAAACCATGCAGATCTGCATTTTCGAGTTTAAGAGCTTCATTTCTTCAGCAGCTAGGCACCGAGTCTAGCTTGGTCATTCCAGTCGATCCAATAATCAAAACATCACCTTCGCGAAAACATTTCCCTCAATATTTTGATATTGCGTGAAGATTCTCTACTTGCTGTCGGTATGATCGATATGGAGGAAGCTGACATGCAAGCACAACCTTCCAATTTCACTACCGGTCAATGGTAAATTGATCAAGTACTTTTGCATACATATACTTGGGAAATACGTAACTGAGACTTGACCGACAAGTTACAAATTTTGAAGGTGACTATTAATATGCATTTGGAAGTTTTCAGGGCAATATGGATTGTTGGCTATCTATTCATCTTCTTTTTAACCTTCTTGAAATTCAAATGGGGAACTAAGCTACAAGCAATACAAGGTAACCTTCTTCGTTCTTACTATATATAGTCTATTTTTTAGGGTGAGCAAAATACCTGATTTGACTCGAAACCGAGCTTTTAGGACGATTCTGAGCAGAAGTAAACGGTTCTATTGTGAAATTCTAGGAATTAATTTTTCGGTTCTAGAATAAGTATTTTGGTACCCAATTAATCAGAACCGGTTTAGTATATATGTTTAAAACAATTTATTAACCCTATCCTATTTTTTTAAGATTGTCAAAACATTTGAGATTCTTATTTGTGGTAAATGTTGAAATGTTGTTATGGATTAACTATTTAAATATCCGGTTTCGAACTTGTACTCAGAATCCAAATTTTGGTTCCTACTAAATACTCAAAACCAGATTATTTATTAAAAAAAAAATAGTAATCGGTTCTTAACGGTTCCGAAACAATTCCGGTTCCAAATGGTTCTAGTACGATTCTGAATATAGATCTTAGAAACCGTTCATTTTGGACTGAATTTGAAAAACAAAAAATTATAATTATAAAGTATCTGGAACCCGAACCACTCATACAATTTTTTAATATACTTATTATTTCATCATCACTGAAATGAGACATTCATATAGGAGAGGCAGAGGTCTTAATGGAAGAGGTGGAAAAAGCGGCAGAGGCGATCGAGAAGGTGGCTGAGGCGGCGGAGAAGGTGTCTGAGGAGGTGGTGGACAACCTTCCGGGAGGCAACACCGACCTTAAGCAAGCCGCATTGCAAGTCAAGATGGCGTCGAAAGCTACAGCCCACGATGCGCGATTAACCCAAGATTTTATCCATCAATTTGAACGGATTGGTGCAATAAAGCAAGACTTTCAGGATCAGACACTCACTGCTGGTTGTGGTTGAGATCATTATTGGAGAAGTTGGAAATGATGGAGGACCTAAAGGATATAGCTCTTTCTTTGGGGGGCCTTTGTGCAAATTGTGCTTCTCCGATTATAAATTAATGTGCAAATTCTGAAATATGTTTGTTTATATATAAATATTTGTTGGTACAACATGTTTATTTTGTTTATTTTGTGATAGTGAATAATTGATTGAATAATTTTTCTATTGTGTAAGATTAGAATAATGGTTAACATGTCTTTTGGTCCATGATGTTTAACCACTTTTGAATTTTGGTCCATGATGTTTTGTTTTTATCTAGTTTTGGTACTATATATTTGCAGATTTTTCTAGTTTTGATCCGACCGTTACATTCCGTCTATTTCTCCGTTAAGTGACATGTGCAATTCACGTGATCCACCATAAACTGTCAATTTTGTTCAAATTTGGAGGAATTGACCAATTGAACTAGGTTTAGGGTGACAATTCTCCCAAATATGAACAAAATTGAAATCTTAGGTGGATCACATGACTTGCACTTGTCAGTTAACGAAAAAATGAACGGAATGTAACGGTCAGACCAAAACTAAAAAAAATCAGCAAACATATGGTATCAGAACTAGGCAAAAAAAACATCATAGAGCAAAATCCAAAAGTGGTCAAACATTATGGACCAAAAGACCTGTTAACCCTTAGAATAAATTACTACTACTCATTTAATTTTGTTAATTTGAAAATTATTAAACAACAATTTAAAATGATTAATGGAAATATTAATTAAAATTATTTATATACAAATTATATTACTTTATCGACTATTAAAGCTATTTTAATTAAATATATTGTACATTTTTCAGTTTTTCTCTAAATTAAAGTACTTGTTTCTTTAAACAAATTAACATACATGATTGCTAATGAAGTAGTGTCACTATAACTATCACACCATAGAATCGAATGATTATTATTACACACAAAATGGGCAATTAATAACCGTTAATTTTACCGCGTTAGAATGATCAACGGTGTACATCTGTCTGTCGTAGACGGTGCATGACTGGAAGTCAAAGAAAGCTCCAAAAGGGAGAATCTCTTGTTTAGCTCGAAAGAAAGCAACACCGCATTGCCACGTCGGATCCGACGTATCGTTAAACGCGTGAGAAATTCTTCATTGGCTCGGCTTTACCAGGTGGAATTTGATCTGTTACCACTCAATCACTAAAATCGTTACATGTGTCCCTTTATTTCTGATGTTCAGTGACTCACTCTCCCTCTCTCCTACTTTTACCTTTTCTTTCTTACTCTCTCTCTCAAATCATTAAATGGTTTTTTTTTTTTTATTCTTTATTTATTTGTCTCTCAAGTCTCACCTTCTATTTATTTTAATTACTTTGTATTATTAAAACTGCTTATTCTATTCTATTTGTTTATATATATATATTATATGACAACGTTTTAGCAAAACATTTTAACTAAGTAGGTGCTGACTCCACACGCTACGCGTGAGCTAATGTGTTAAAATGTAAACGTTAACATGAATATAAACATTTAAATGTATAATATATTTTTAAACTTCTAATGTAAATTGTTTTACACGATGCTTCCACTGCTCTTAGTATATATAGCAAAGATGCCAATCTTTCTATGTCTAATAGCGCATGAGCCACTTTCAAGTGTGTATAGTTAGCTCGTACTTGTATAAATGATATAATTTATAATTTGATAAAAGTACTTTTGACCGATTTGTTGGATATAATCTATAAAAAAATTATTACTCGAGTTATTCAGAAGAAACTAGTCCACTAGTTAAAAAGTTATTGACCAATTTTATAATGAATAACTCACCATGATGACTTAATCACGGTGTTATTTACACCAAGTATTAACATTTAACTATTTCGGTCAATTTTTTTAAACGTTCGAATCCAATCAAACCCAGAACTAAAAATAAAAAATTAAATAAAAAAGATCGGGACATTTTAAGATGAGATTGGATGAAATGAAATAATAAAGGTATGAAATTTGACGTTTTATTGAATTGTAAAGTGTGTATTAAAAATTCGATAATTTTCTTTTTTTTTCTCTAGAATTCACCCAATTCGTCTAGTTTTTAGAAAAAAAATTACAAAATTGTAACACTTCAAGAAATGTTATAAAATTATTATGCTCAAATCCACATGGTAAAAGAGAGCAATCAAATATGAATATATTTTATTAAAAAATCTATCGAGGTAAAAAAATATGACAAAACTAATAACAATTTAAAAGATTATATTATAATATGACAAAACTAGTTAAAATGTTAAAATATTATTTAAAATGTTTTGCTAAAAAATTGTCATATAATCTCTGCGCTAGCTAGTGTGGACATGGACCTCGTCAGTTTTTTAAAAACTCCTTTCCTTCTGACCGTTCCTAGATTTATACACCCAGATTATGTGCGCCCGCCCATTGCAATTACTACTATTAGTTTACAAACCGCTACTAAAGTTTAATTTTTTAAAAAACAAGTTATTGTTATGAATATATTATATGGATGTTCAATATTATGTGTATATATCATCTTCCTAATTTAGACTTTCCTTGTATTGATTTTACTTCCTCTCCAAGTCTATGTAATCCCTATATAAGGGCCCCTATGTGTGACAATAAGATCATCCCCAAGTTCTCTCATTCTATTACCTCTCTACTTTCGTAACACGTTATCAGCACGAAATTGCTCGATCTTAAATCGTCAGACATTCGAAGCAGACGATCCAGTTCATGAAAGTGAGAGAAGACGATGGCGAAAACAAAAATCCCCTAACGATCACTTCGAGTTCGAGCTAGGTTGAACGAAAATAAATTCAAAGAAGATGGAAGGGGATGTTCGAGATTAAAGGCGAGAACAACGCCGAAAGAGAACAATATCGAAAAAAAATTGAAAAGGGAGATTTTTTTTTCTTACATTAATTTATATTGATTGCCTCAAATATTAAGTTTTTATTATTACTATTTGATATTATGTTCCTAATACTGTTGTTATTTGATATATGCTAGATTTATTGGAATCAATCTATGTCGGAACATGCGTGAAACGATTTTAGGGTACATGACAACATCACGGTAAATATCAGTTAGTTATTTTTATATGTAGAGATCAACTCTATGTGTTAAATATTTGTTCGTATATGAAGTTATATTTGTATTGATATGACTCCACCCCCTAAAGCGAGTATATGATATATGATTTATCACTAGAAAAATAAATAGTGTGGCTAAGCACATGAGTGCTCGATGCTGAAATATATCAAGATACAAAGAGTGTTGCATCGCCCACTAGATATGCTCGCTCCCTGAAGTGAGTGTTGCAATATTTATTATAATGAGGATATACTCCACTCCCCGAAGTGAGTGTTGTATCTTATATGATTATAACGTTATACTCCCTGAAGTGAGTATTGCATATTGTGATTACAATAAAAATATTTGTCACTCCCTGAAGTGAGTACGACAGTTTATGATTGATTTTGAAGGAATACGATTTTACTATTGTTATCATGTCATGGTTGACTTTGAAAAAGATAAAATAATTAGCATCATCATGATATCGATAAAGAGCGATGATGCCTCTTACAAATAAAGAATGCACGAAAAGAATGCAAAGTCCAATTGATTTGGAATAATGATAATTATGAGAAGCGTGGTAACGCAAGCAGAAAAGTAATAATATTATGCAGCGCGAGATTTGATCATATGAAGCGCAATGACTCTAGGCAAAGTGACCTATGTGAAAAACAAAAATCTTTGGATATATTATAATGAGATATTATGACAAAAAAAAAAAAAAGTGCACTCTTTATGAATGACGGATCCTGAAGATCCGATATTACGGTCTTGGAGATCAAGAATTATGAATTATATTTCTCTTAATTTATATATATATTTCTTGCACTATATTTAATTTTACAGTTATATTTATATTTCTTGCACTACATTTACATTTACATTTTTATTTCTTGCACTTCATGATATTTATTATATACGTTTATTTTTATGCTCATTGCATTTATAAAATGATCCCGAAAATTAAGAGTTATTCAGAAGCTCAAAAATTATTAATTTTAGGATCCGGAAGATCCTAGAATGTACGAAAAATGGGATCTGAAACAGTGTATTTGTGAATTAAAGATCTTCATGCATACAAAGAAATCATGTATATCATGAATTATTTATTATAAATAAGGGATCCTGAAGATCCTAGAAGATCTAGAATTATAAGTAAAGGATCCCGAAGATCCTAACGATCTTAAATTATGAACAGATATCCTGAAGATCCTGAATTATGAACGGAAATCCTAAGATACTGAATTATTTCGAATGGATGATCTGAAAAGATGAAAATAGGATCTGAACATCCTAAGATATTTTGAGACATGAAAAAAAAAAACTCCTCAAAGATTTTGAGTTACGAATAGGGATCCTAATATATTTTGAGCTATAAATAATCATGAAGATCATGAAATTGAGCATTTATACGAAGTTATTAATTTATTTATTTTTACGTTTTATGCATTATTTTTATTTAGATTATTTATATGCTTTCATATACTTTATTTATTTATTATTATTTCAAATAATTTGATTACTCCGCAATCATCATTGAGATAGAGGAAAAAAAAAAGCGGATTGTGTTATCAGGATTATGAAAAAAAAAATCAGGTAAACCAGAAGTTTACGAGCCAATATTGGCGTGGTTGATTATATATTCGGTAAACCGGAAGTTTACTGATTCATATAGAGGTAAACCAGAAGTTTTACCCATATAATTCAATATTTGGCGTGACCGGTTACAGACCATTCCGGCACTTAAGATGCGCATTACACATTATTTGGAAGAACCTGAAGATTCTCCATAAATCATTATGATAATTGCTCTCAAAAGAAAATTCATTATGTGATCATCATCAACTAAGTTTGGGATAAAATCCCTTAATGATTATAAGGTGAATATGGGCCCGTTCACCAGCCATGTGGACCACGATATATTATTTTGAAAGATGCATCTACAATATGGTCACATGTGCGTTGATTATGAATTTGCAAATTTTCAGATTATGCAATAAAGAATGATGATGATATTGAAAGTTGATATTTATTACAAGATTAAGACAACTATATGTCTAGATTTGCAGTTTAACATGAAAGTTAGAAAGATCCTCCAATTAAATAGCTAAACTGGTACCAATAAGAGCAAATTGAGAACAACTGCATGCTATTATGAAAGCAGCAATATAACTGCGCATCAAGCCAATGTTAAATCACAGTTCTCCCCATTACAACCAATTTTTGGTGAAGAGACAAATTTCTCATATAATAATTTATGATGTGCGATATATCTTTGAATTGTTCCACCGCAACGCACAAACATGGGTCTGAAATGTTGGGAAAAATATTTTGTCTACAAATCAATTATTAGAGAACAATGACTGATATATATATTTAAAGCAAGAGTGTTGATTGTCATTGTTGAACAACTTTTCACAACATTAGGGGGAGAAAAGAAGCAGCTGGCAGAAAAGAGATTGACTGAAAAAAAATTGTTATTATCTCATTTAGATCCTCGCACAATGAGAATATGAACCTAAAGTTCAAAGAGATAAACATTTTCAAATACTGCCAATAAGTGACTTTAAGCGACCCAGAAAGTCATAAGTCAAGTAACAGCTGCAAATGCTCCAATTTGAAATGTCCTGGCATGACAAATTATAATGAAAAATAATGCACACCTGAAGTGTGTGATATTGGTTCCAAATATTTTTAACAAGAATGGAGCATGGAAAGAAAATAGATAAATATGGTCTTATTACGGAGGCGATTTCCCAAAAAGGAAAAGAGACATAACTAAATATGAAACCCCAGAAGTGGTTCAGGTACCTGAAAATAATTGTAATAAAGAGATCTCAATGAGTTATGTCATTAACGGGAAGTGATGGAACCGTAAAATATAAAGTTGTCGACAACAGTTTTGAATATTATTCATGAGTGAATTCATAAAATAAGACGAGGATCTTGAGCTCAATATGTCAAAGAATTATCATGATTGGCCAAAGTTTGAAAAGACGCAAGTATGAGCATGACAAATGCAGAATGTGATAGCCAGTGGATATAAATAATTTCTGCGTAAATAGATTGCCTCGTAAGATAGGCACAACCCGTGGTACAAAGACTTTTCCGCAGAGGGATGACAATTATTATATGAATCATTTGGTGGAGTAATAACCTTCAAATACATTATTATGTTGGCAGTACATACAAAGTTTTAATATGCGTCTCATGATATGAATACTTTTATAGCCTATTTGGTGGCTAATTTGATAGTGAAATCCACATAAAAATCCAGAAGGATTTAAAATGCTAGCATGAATATTTTCAAGAATGTTGGATGATAAAAAAAAATATTGTACCATTTACGGGTTGCTTATGGTATATTATCCCCATTATATCAACATTTGAGCTAAGTTATAGTGAATACTATAATAAGTATACGAATAAAGCAAATTGATATGTAAGTTGAATTGATCACGCTATAGCCGAAAGGGGCATCGCGTGAGGGGGAGAATTTAAAGATATTGAAACTCGTGAAGAGTTTGAAAATACAATCAATTTATAGATGATGTTAAATTCAGACAAAATATATTGAAAGGACAAAGGTTTGGCTCGGCCTGAAGATCGAGTACTTAGAGATTGAAAATAATCTTGTCCTATAAAAAAAATGTCTTGAAGCTATTTTGCATATATAAACACATCTATTGAATACCTTAATGATTGTAAGAATTCCATGAGTTTAATATCATGATGAATCAAGACCTAAATTAATTTGCTACACAAATGTAAGTTATAACATGGAAGTGCACAATTTTCAAATGTAGCATTATATTGTATATATATATATGAAGATAATGCAGGTTATATAGCTCGAGTTGAAGATTGTTATATCAAAGGAGACATACAAAACACATTCGCCTCAAGTTATTCTTCATCCAACGAATTTGTTCATATGACTATCTAGCGGATCTTTTCAAGGAGACTTTATCGACTACGACATCTGGAATATTGGCGAACATGATTGGATTGCGTCGACTTAATGAAATTACGCGATGTCAACATCAGGGGGAGAATCTACACCGCTGCACTCTTTTTCCCTTAACCAAGGTTTTATCCCATCGGGTTTTCCTTGTAAGGTTTTTAACGAGGCAGCTTACAAAAAGGGATCCATAATTGTGTACTCTTTTTCCTTCACTAGATTTTTATCCCAATGGGTTTTTTCTAGTAAGGTTTTAACGAGGCACAATTCCCTTATGAACATCCAAGGGGGAGTGTTATGAATATATTATATGGATGTTCAATATTATGTGTATATATCATCTTCCTAATTTAGACTTTCCTTGTATTGATTTTACTTCCTCTCCAAGTCTATGTAATCCCTATATAAGGGCCCCTATGTGTGACAATAAGATCATCCCCAAGTTCTCTCATTCTATTACCTCTCTACTTTCGTAACAGTTATATGAATTTCAGTTTTAAACAAATTATTATCTCCATTATAATAAATTTATCTTCATTAAATTTTAAAGTTAAATTCACCTAAATTGAATAGAAACAAAGCATGTAATGATATATCCAATATGGATTGACAAAGAAATTGAAATAATTTGAGTAAAATATATTCAAAGAACGTTTAATTAGAATAAATCGTTTGAATTAGATGAATGTTTAATTAACTGTTCAAATGAATGGTATTGCTCTGCCGTCATTTTAATTGATTACGTATATATAAAAGACGTCAAGTGGCTAAGACATGCTTATTTCTTATCTAATTTGACAAAAAAATTGTAATGAAATAACAATTTGCTCGGAAATTAAATGTTTAATCAATTAATTTAAAAAAAATTAAAATTCAATTAAATTAGTCTGGGTGCACACAAATTTATATCACATGTCCCACATTTCATATTCCAGACTATATTCCACTATTGTGATTTTAATTAACACGTGTATTTGGTGTAATTAATATTTTGGTTTCTTACTTAAAAATCTATTACAATTGCTGAATCCAAAAAAAAAAAAAAAAAACTCAAGTATATGTATAAGATCTTAAAAATTAGATACAATTTAAGGTAGAAAAAGTATGTGTTAGCTCATATGAATCCGGTGTACACACTCCACAAGTATGTGTTAGCTCATATGAATCCGGTGTACACTCCACATGAACCAGTCTAGCAAGCTTCGTCACCTCTTTAATTACATCCTCTGCCTCTGATTACTTTTTCCATTTCGGTCGATTGGTGGATTTCACGCGCTTCATTTGTCTCTATCTCTCTGAAATAAAAATTAACAATTCCCGCTAGGGTTTTTCCTTTTCCCATACTTAAATTCTTTGATCTCTGCACGTTCTTCAGTCCTACAATCTGCATTATTTTGGATTACAACAAGTCTGATTTCTGGGTCCACTCTTGCTTATTCTAGCTACGTCTTGTCAGATTTTTTATCTGTTTTTGCATGATGATATTGGAAGCTCCCCTGCTATCATTGCCTTCTTATGGCTGAGACTCGGAGATATCTTCCTGCTCAACATTTGTGTAAGTTAATGGCCGTTTTATCGGGGTTCTTGCTTCCTCTGTTCACGATTGGGGAAATATTAGCTTGAAAGGAACAATGTCAATGTGGTTGTTTTGGTTAGTATTTGATTTTCTATTACCTATGCATCAAATTTCTTGCGCTTTTCTGAATCCTATGTCCTCACTGGAAGTTCTTACCTCGAAATAACTGCGTGGAGGTTTTGCTCACACTGTATCTTGTTACTGCATGTAAAATTGTAAATGGAAAGTTCTGACGTTGATTGATGAATTGTGTGCATGTATTGCAATTGTGCAGATGCAGGCATTAGGCAGATACTGCAGGAAGCGCAACATCGGTGGCTTCGACCAGCAGAAATTTGTGAGATATTGCGGAATTACCAAAATTTCAACTTAACTCCAGAGCCACCGACAAGGCCTCCAGGTTGATATTAGCATGTTTCTTTATGTTATTTTACTGTGATTTCTTTCAGTTGCTGCTGCTGAATACATTCAACCATCATTACCAAATTACTTACGTCCAACGGTAAGTTAGTCATTTGAGCTGCCTGTGTTTTCTTTTTCTGTCTTATTTTAAAATATACATGGAGTTCATAAAGTCATTATCATGTATCTTATGCACTTTTTCTTGCTTTGGTTTTATTTGCTGATTCAAGTGGAATCAGGAATTTATAAACCATTGTTAGGCTATTTACTGTGGGTAAATAACTTATAAGTAGGATGAGTCTATATTCCAATCATAAGCAGGTTTGAAATGACCTTTTGTAACATGTTATTCTAACTCCAAGATTTATGACTGTGATCCTTATCTATGACTTCATATATTCCCAAAACTGGGTCTGGCCATAGATAGAGATGTACACGATATCATAAACTACTTATGCTGTTTCCTTTGTCAACTGCACCTTGTAGATGTCTACCTAAGCGCGCTTGTGCTTGTCTATAGGACATCACCTTAACATAATGTATTCCCTTTTCTTCCAGCTGGTTCTGTATTCCTGTTTGATCGTAAAGCACTCCGTTATTTTCGCAAAGATGGTCATCGCTGGAGGAAGAAAAAAGATGGAAAAACAGTGAAAGAAGCACATGAAAAGTTGAAGGTATAGATTTACTTTTTTTTTTTTTTGTTCCCTGCCAGTAATTGACTTTAATCTTACCTGGCTCTAACTTTGAGCTTTATTGTCTTCTCATAGGCTGGAAGTGTCGATGTTTTGCACTGCTATTATGCCCACGGAGAGGACAATGAGAGCTTCCAGCGCAGAAGTTACTGGATGCTAGATGGGTAGGACTTCATCTGTTGCATCCCAGAAAGTAAAAAAAGACAGTTTTAAAAATGCCCGTTTTAACGTCATTGGCTTTCACACATTGTATATGGCTTCATGATATAGCTAATATGAAATAGCGTTGCCATTGACCTAATCACTAATCATGTAATTTAGCTTAACAAATATGGCTCTTTTTCGCATTTGTTCGTTGTATAGAACGAATTGGGAAACTTAGAGAGTACTGTCCAGTTCGTTTCATTTTTAATATGAAATAAGCGGTTAAATGAGAATCAAGTAATGGAGTTGAACCTGTATACTTGTTTTCATTTCAACCTTGTTTGTTGTAAAATATTACCTCAATGGAGAACATTTTTTCATTTATTCTTCGATATTTTCAATTTCAGGCATCTGGAGCACATTGTTCTAGTGCACTATAGGGAAGTAAACGAGGTATGTTTTTCACTCTTTTATTCATGTGTTTTTGAAGTTCCCTCTGTTTCATCTATTTTGACAAGTTTTGTTAAGTACATGCTCTCTCACTTTTTTGAAACTAAAAATGGTGAATGCACCAAAGGAAATAAGCTTCTTTTCGACAGATTCTGTTAAGCATAATTCTCACTTATTTGAAACTAAGATCAGTGAATGCACTGAAGGAACAAAGTCCCTTTCGTTGTTGCTATGTCAACACTTTAAACAGAAGGGGAACCTTTGATGTGAAGAGTTGGCCCAACTCTTCTGCCATTGCTTGTTTGATCTAGAGCTCAAGGTTTTCGTGGTTGAGGATAACAGTTCTATTACTATCCATCGTTAGCTTTTGTCCACTTGCATATTGTGCAGAGCCATAAGACTACCATATCCCACTTGATAGTAGATGAAAGACCACATACTGGAAGTCATCACAAGAATAGCCTAGCTAATTCATCTGCTTCAACTATACAGACATCTTACGCGCCGACTGCAAACAGACATAATTGGAGCGGACAAGCTATCTCACCAGAACTTGAGGATGTGAAATCCTTGGATTCTCTTGCTGAATTTAATCAGCAAAACTCAGTTTGTCATCAGACATCACATGATGCCTCTTTCCTTGTCAATCACAGGGCAGGTATGCTGATATACCAGGATTGAATGCAAATTTTTAAGTATTATTGGTCTACTATAGCCTTTCTATCCTTGGTTACAAGTGATTGAGATGGATAGAGAGATTCACTTGCGGCAGATGCTTTTAATATGATAATTTAATGGGTTAATAACTGTTAGAGACTTGTATATATATAGTGTAGCTCTGCTCAACCATAGATGTTTCGAGGAATAATATCTTTATCTCTAACAATAGGGTAAACCTTGGACAGTTTTTTAGTTATTAACCCTAATTTAATACCTTTTATTAGCTTCAAGAAATTTTACATATATGAGCTTCTTTCAGTAAACTGCTCTATAAGAAAAGTCTTGCAAGAATCCTACACATTCTGTTTGTTTTCATTGAACCTCGAATTTAAACATGTTCTTCCTTTGCTACTTCTCAGAGCCGTCGAGTCATCAATTCTCATGGTTTATCGGAAGCAGTAATGAAGTTAATGATGGAGCTCCTCTCTTGGCTGAGGTTCAGACTACAAATACAGATACTAAGTCTAATATCACTTGTGTAATAGATACTAGCCATAATTTAACAGAAGTTAGATTAGAGAGTGATGGTGAAGTCTTAGATATGATTACTGGAAAAGGATTTGGTCCCAAGTTCCGAACTACAAGCGGTAGCAACGGCGTCAGAAGCAGTAAGTAATTTATCTAAATCAGAGTTCTTTATCCACTTATCTGTTTATTTGTGTTTTGGATTCTTCATTTGTAATAAGAAGAAGATATGCATGTTTCATATGTTATAGATGCTTTGAAATTGTTGATTTTTTAAAGGTGCCTGTAACTCTTCTATTTGTAATGTATTTTGACAAGTTATCCACTTAATTTTTCTACTAAAATTAGAAACAGTTATCAGAAATAGATCTGTCGTTGGAGACTTTAAATAGTTAAAAGCACATGTATGTTATGCAATACTATTGATTGGAATTTTTTAAATAAATCGTCTGAACAAATGATTCTGGTATATTCACTTTATTGAATTTATCCCGTCTACAGCTGACAGGGAAAGGTAATTCAAATACACCATGTTCGCCAATGTTAACCTCTTCTACAGGCCAAGCCGAAAGCAAATGTAACAGATTGAATAATGAGGCCAATGGAGAGCTAAAGAAGCTTGATAGCTTTGGTAGATGGATGGTCAAAGAAATAGGCCGAGATTGTGATGATTCGCTCATGGCTTCAGACTCTGGGAACTGTTGGAACAACCTTAGTGCTGAGAATGATGACAGGGAGGTATCTAGTTTTTCGCGCCACGTGCAGTTCAATATAGATTCACCGGGTCCTTCTCTATCGCAACAGCAGCTGTTTAGTATTGCTGACTTCTCACCAGAATGGGCTTATTCCAAAATAGAAACGAAGGTATGGCGCCATATTATGTTTTATTTATCATACTGGATACTTGTGAGCTCTATCATGAGTTTTGGTCAAATTTTTCCAGGTCCTGATTATTGGAAAATTCTTGCAAAGTAAGAACATAACCAAATGGAGCTGCATGTTTGGAGAAATTGAGGTTTCTGCTGAAAGACTGACTGACACTTCCATAAGATGTGTGGCCCCACCGCATGCCCCAGGGCGTGTGCCATTTTATGTAACTTGTAGCAATAGACTAGCGTGCAGCGAGGTGCGAGAATTTGAATATCGGGAAATGCCATTAACGCTCAGTAGCGACCCACAACATGAATTGCACCTTCAAGTTCAGTTAGCAAAGTTGTTACATTTAGGTGTGGCTGAGCAATCGCTCGACTGCTCTAATCAGAAATGTGACAAGTGTGAGCTGAAAAGGATTGTGTATTCGACAAGGGTTGTTCCAGAAAGTGAAGAAGTAAAAACAGATAAAGAAGCTTCGATATTGGAACATATGTGCTCTACGAACTCTGTGCTTCAAAGCTTACTGAGGGATAAACTTTACCGGTGGCTGCTGTACAAAATACATGAACAAGAAGGCAAAGGACCTCAAGTTTTGGATGAAGAAGGCCAAGGAGTATTACATTTGGTGGCTGCTCTGGGTTATGAATGGGCTGTGGGTCCTATTATCGCTGCTGGTGTTAATCCTAATTTTAGAGATGTATGTGGAAGAACCGCGCTGCACTGGGCATCATATTATGGGAGGTAGACTGCTAAGTCCTTCAATGTATCATGTTTTTGATGAATGAGAAACAAATAGAAGAAACTTAGAGCATTGATTCATGTGTGCTTCCAGCTATTGTGTTCATTGTTTATCATGTCCTTTGGGACCGGTTCTCAACAACAAAACGCCAGGAAAAAAACCGCACTCATCTGTTAATCTTGACCTGCTGATCTTTCCCATGATTTTGTTAAGAATCTGATTTTAGATAGCAGATAATTGTGGAGCGATGATTTATTTACTCTATACCTGAAATCCAAATAGTGAATTTATCAGTCCTTGACAGGTATCTTTATATTTTGACTTTTGCTGCTGCAGAGAGGAAACAGTTATTTCACTTCTGCGATTCGGGGCAGACACTAGTCTTGTTGATGATCCAAAGCCAGAATTCCCGGGAGGCCAGACAGCAGCAGATTTGGCATCAAGAAGAGGCCACAAGGGGATCGCTGCTTATTTAGCTGAGGTTGATTTAACAAGCCGTCTCTCTTCACTGACAGTCGAGCAAAACCTGGTGGACTTTGCTGATGAGGTTGCATCTGGAACTTTTTCGAAAGATGTGGAGGAGCTTTCCATGAAGGGATCTCTTGCTGCAATCAGGAAATCTGCTCGCGCAGCAGCTTTGATCCAATTTTCCTTCAGAGCTCGTTCGTTTCAGCAGCGACAATGGACACGCAGTGGAAATGGGGGATCTGAAGCTTCAACAGATCTAGTTGCACTCGGTGCTTTGACTAGGGTGAAGAAGATGAGTTGCTACGATGATTATCTGCACTCTGCAGCTATCAGGATCCAGCAAAAGTATCGTGGATGGAAGGGAAGAAAGGAATTTTTGAAGATACGCAACCGAATTGTAAAAGTTCAAGTAAGCACAGCTCCATCTTTAATTCTGGTTCGGTTCTTTAAAGTGAGAACCTTTGTTGAGTTCTCTTTTAATTTGCAGGCTTGTGTTAGAGGACTTCAAGTTCGTAGGCAGTATAAGAAGTTTGTTTGGTCAGTAAGCATAATGGAAAAGGTGATACTAAGGTGGAGGAGGAAAAGAGTTGGGCTAAGAGGGTTCCGGGTGGAGAATAACACAAATCTTGAAGATTCTGAGTTTGATGGGATTGAGAGAGGTGATAAATACGATTTCTTGAGGATTGGACGGAAGCAGAAGGTTGATGGGATTGAGAGGGCTCTAGCAAGAGTGAAGTCACTGGTGCGTGACCCAAAAGCTCGCGATCAATATATGCGGTTGGCCACAAGGTTTGACAATTGTAAGGTAATAATATTCTTTCACTCTAAATCTCTCTGTTCAAGTTCAAGGTTGCCAATGCTAGGGCTAAAGTATAGCATTACACTGCAGAAATTGAGACGAGACATGTTTAGGACACAGATTCAACATCGTACTATGCTAATGACTCGAAAAATACTCTAGGGTCATGTATTAGGGTTAAGTACCTATAAACTGTCTGAGGTTTGCCTTGTGTGAGATTTTGGTATCTGAAGTTTAAATAGTTGATATTGGTTGTCTGAAGTTTCAACTTTGTTAAAGTTTGATTTTCCGTCCATTTTTTCTGTTAAATTTGACATAATGGTGTGAAAAGTCGAAATTGCCCATGAAACTTTTATGTTTACTCTGGCCGGCCACCACCTAACTACGGGGTAATTTTGGGATATAATTTTTTTATTGGTTCATGTGCTTGGCACATGACCAAGTTTTGTCAATTTTAACAGCAAATTTGGACGGAGACAGCAAATTTCAACAAAGTTGAAACTTCAGATAGTCAATATCAACAATTTAAACTTCAGACATCAAAATTTCACATAGGGCAAACTTTAGACAGATTATAAGTTCTTAACCTTGTATTAATAGTATAGTTAGTTACTTTGGAAAATACAGTTTATGCTATAAACATGAAAGTTACACAAACATGACAAGCACAAGCAGCATGGTTTGCCAATCCTAGGTATTCATTAATGTTATTTTGTTGCAATTGGACTGAACATTTTGTTCTTTTTTTTTTTTTTTTTTTTTTTTTTCTGAATGGACAGATTGTTCAAGATGGAGAATCTGCATCATAGAGGTTCTTTACTGATTCGGTATTCGGTAGGGGGGGGGGGGGGGGGGGGGGCTGAGGCCGAGTAAAGAGCAGAAGGGAAGGTTTAGGCAGCGGACTTGTACGTATAGTCTCTCTAATAAGATACCTGACACGACTGTACACACCTTAAAGCAAATTGTCTAAACAATAAGCGTAGAAGAATAGGAGAAGATGAGTACAGTTGGAATTAGGGTGAAAAGTCTGCTGTATATGATGTTTACATAAATGTTCTTTAATATATAGGTTGATTATTTGACATTGTGTATTTTTGTGACATGGGGAGAGTCATCAAATGATACAACAGAAACGTCACATGCATTGTTGTTGCTGGTTCACTTCACATGAACCTTACTTGAGTAATAGAATGTGTCAAAGCATGGACATGGTATTGCTTACTGGGAGTGTCCATAAGATTTAAAAATAAATTAGTTACACAACCATGTAATACATGGTGTAGTGGTTAAACAGTCCTTAAAAAAAAGGTCCTGGTTACAAATTTTAGCGAGTTCTGAAAATAAAAAAATATTTATGATCAGCCCTGGAAAAAAAAAAACATTGTTCAATTCAATTTGTCTCATCAATCTATTGTAAAGTTGAAAATATGATTAAAAAAAGTACAAGCAAAAAAGTACAAGCAAGATGGCAGATGCTTAAATTTCTGTGTTAACATGACATTAATACAGAATCGAAAAAAATAATAATATAACAAGTGAATAATAAAATATTATCCAATTTCGTGTCATATTTGTATGGTCCAATGTTCATCTCAAGTTCATGAACACTAACAACATATATTATGTTTCATTATTTTTTCATCGACTTCAACTTAATGTAACCAAATATAACAATCTTAAAATATAACTAAATATCATAATTTATTTTTAAAAAACAATTTAAAGTAACAAAATATGTTTTCTTCACATCAAATGAGTAAAACACTCTGATATATAAAATTAATTAACTAAGATTAGTGGCAAAAAGAAAACATTGCAAAAGATTCTAACATGTGTCATTATTATTCAAACCCGTAAAATGGGGCTCTTAAGGCATGCTTGTTGTTGCTTATTTGGTAGGCTTTTATTCATTATGTTAATGTTAGGTTCGAATGGGCCCAAGCCCAACTTGTGGTGTCAGTTCCTTAAGGGGCAGGGGTAATGACGTAATTACAGCTGCCGACGTGGATTGGAACGTAGCCGGTGGGGGTATCCGAGAATCACTGGAAAATCACCTGACCGGCGCTCTCTAGAAATACATACAGAGGGAGAAATATGGACGCAGAAGACGTCGACATGGCCGCACCGGAGACCACCGAGACAGTGAGTTCATCAATCTCTATCTTTCACCAACCTACATTGCTGATCAAGCTCTTCCCATTGTTGATCGGTTGCTTCGATAATTGATCTCTTCAATCCCGTTGATCGTAATGTTCCTACCCTGAAAATTCTGTTCGCTGCATGTGGTTGATCGATCCCGTGGGTTAAGCAAATGCAGGAACTGGACGATATGAAGAAACGATTGAAGGAGATGGAGGATGAAGCCGCTGCTCTTCGCGAGATGCAGGCTAAAGTTGAGAGGGAGATGGGGTCCGTGTCCGTCCAAGGTCACTACTTGTCTCCCATATTAGTTCTCCGTTAAGTTTCCGATTTTAAGTATTGTGTTCGTTTTGATGGATGGTGATGGATTAATGTAGGTTGGCATTTGATTTAAGTGTAGGGTGGAATTATGCTCTTCCTGTTCCCGAGTATGAATTTTAGGCTCATCATGACATATATAATTTTAGCGAATTTTTATCATCTAGTTTGATTATCAGCAACTGATGCTTCCACCACATGTTTGTATACATGATGGAATGCTAACGCAGTAATTGTTATACACTGTTGAACCAAAACTGATCACATTGTTTTAAATTCTGTAATTTGCTTATTACGACCTTTGGTGACCATCAACTTAATAATGTTGAACTATAACCTTGATCTTAATATTCCTCTTTGCTAAGAAGATTAGCTGTTTAAACTCGTTTTTTGTGCCTCTCATTCATTTAAATTTTTCTGTAGATTCTGCTACTGTTACTGCAACTCAAGCAAATAAAGAGGAAGTGGACTCTCGGTCCATCTTTGTTGGTAATGTGAGCACCTTTTCTGTTAGTTCTTATTTTCAAGCTTTTCCTCTACCAAATCATGTTCGCTTAAATTGAGAATTGGGTTTGGTTTGACTACCTTTGCAATATATAGTATTTTGTGGTATGTTGAAACTTGAAACCTTAGTATTTATGCATGAATATTTGAAGATACTTAGTTCTTGTAAGCAATGAATAGAGAAGAAGTCTTCCCTTTTTCTCTTGAGTAGCAAAGACAGATGATAGCATAGACGTAGTTTGGTGCAGTAAGTAGGCAATGCTGATAAGCCTTAACCAAAAAATAAGAGGGCCTAGATTGGCATAATTGATAAGCCAAAATATTTAGGGTGAAGAACTTAAAAATTGTCCCAAGTTTGCCTCATGTGTAATTTTGGTGTCTCAGGATCAAATTGTTAATATCGACTATCCTAAGTTTCATTTTTGTTGCAATTTGGTTTTCCGTCCGATGTACCTGATGGGATCCAATTCCTAACTTGCTTTGCTTTCGATAGAAGAGTCCTTGTCAATTCCTCTTTGTTGGGTAACCCACTTGACCACTATCGCAATCCTATGCACAAGTAAAACAATGGCGCATTAACTAAGTATTCACTAATTCTTAAGTCCTTACTCAACTCGGAGCAAATGCAGTTCTTACCTTAACGACATTAATTCACCAAATCAACAGGAAGCATTTAAAATGGCTCAACCTAAAGGCATTTTTAGTGCCGTTTCTTTTAGCGTATCATGTTCTCGTTCACTTAAAGCTCTAGTAAAATGAGACCCTTATTGTAAGAAGTTGTGGTCCTAGTGTCCAACTATTCAAACGAGCAGATTGAGCTTGCTTCTGGGCCTTAATGTATAATTTCATATTTTTTTTCCTTTTAAGTAGTGTGATAACTGAGGCCTTCAGATGTCCAAACATCTCATTTATGTTCATTTTTATTTGAAGCATATGTAATGGACATGGCCGAGGTGGATAAATGATAATTGACTTCATTTGCTTGAAGCTCCATAGGTTCATAGTAAACAAGCTTATAGGTAACTTAGTCATCATCCAGCTTAAACGTCACTGTTAGTTCTAAGGGTATCCTGCCTTTTCTGGTAGGTCTATACCAGAAGCTTATAATCGTGGAATTAGACTTCTCTGACCTCTAGCTCAAGAATTATGAAATTACAGCTACTGATATTTTACGCCAGAACTTGTCTTCTGTTGTTCTTTAAATTATTCTGTTATTGCTATGTAATTAGAGGAAGAAGTTTTGTATAACGAAGTTGCATGACTGAAGAATCTAAATTAACAGAAAGGAGGAAAAAAATTAGTTTGCTTTGCTACTTCCTTCCTGCAGCTATAGATAGAGCTTACTGATGGTGGCATTTATCTTTCTATATAGGTTGACTATTTGTGCACACCTGAGGAAGTTCAGCAGCATTTTCAGTCATGTGGGACAGTAAACAGGATCACTATAAGAACTGACAAATATGGCCAGCCAAAGGGCTATGCTTACGTGGAATTCCTAGAGACCGAGGCTGTCCAAGAGGCGCTCCAGCTGAATGAATCCGAACTTCATGGCCGTCAACTGAAGGTGAACTAAATATTATCCAACTCATTTCCTCGTCTTTCTTTGCTTTTCTGCCGTATTTGCAATCTATACGAACGAATGATCTTCTCTAAAGAAGCATATCTTCATGTCCTGTCAAAACTATGCTTCAAGCTGCTTTTGCCCTTTTGTTATTGCAGGTTACTGCAAAGCGTACAAATGTACCCGGGATGAAGCAGTTTCGTCCTAGACGGCCTAACCCATATGCAGGATTTCCATTCAGGGGAGCCTATGCACCTCCTTATTACTCTTATGGATATGGGTATGCATTTTCACTCAATTACTCACAACTAAGCACATTATCTGATACTTGTCTTCTTTCTTTGATTGGTTGCTTGTTTTTGAAATCTGCTCTCTGCTATTGCAGGAAGGTTCCGAGATTTAGGATGGCGATGCGTTACAGCCCGTATTATTAGAACTATTATTAGAACTGCCCGAATTGAAAGCATATGAATGACTGCTTATCTGTGCATGTTTTCAGAATAGAAGGGGAAAAAAAAACTTGGCGTGTGTGGTTTTGTGGGGGAAGAAGGTTTAATTTCTTTGGGGATATTGGTGTTTTAGTTTAGTGGAAAGAACATATCTGATCTGTATTCTTGACCTTCTGCTTTATCTCATCTCCAGCTGCCGTTACATTCTCCTTATCTCCGGCCAGTATAATACAATATTATACATGTCATATCATTATCAATATTTATTATATATTATTATTGTCAAAAACGTTGAATGTGCAGTGGACGCACACAATTGGTACCAATCGGCTTCCCAAGCTACCAAAAAAGTTGAAAGTAAGTTGCATCACTATGGAATTATGGATCACTTAACGGGCTGAAATTCAATAATTTGTGAAAAAAAAAAATCAAGTGAAAAAGTCAATTAAAATATATACTGATTTCTTTGGTCAAATTTATATATGTAAGGATGTGCAGTGGTTTTAACTTTTATTATGTTTTAATGAATTTTTTTTTCTGAATATCAATATTGTAGAGAAAAAATAGAAATTTTATAAATAAATAAAAAAAAGTATCATCAAAATTTTAAATATTTTTAGTAAGCCTTCTTTAGAAGGAAATTCCTTGTAAAATTATTAAGAACACAACATTCAGAAAGGATTTTCGTTAAAAAAAAATGTTTGTTTCTCTTGTAAATAAGTAGGTTTCTCGTAACAAAGCTGAATTGTTTAGGCTTCCAAAAACTTGCTGACGCTGGAACCAGGATCCCCAGGAACGAATATACGTTTACGACTTCATGTACAGGATCATCAGTCAAGTTCCGGACACTAACTAGCATAACGAAATGATAATTAATGAAGGTTCTACTACTGAATATATTAATATAATTATTATATAATTATTGATGTTAGTCTAATTTTGTAACGATATAGTCTAACTTTAAAAGGATTATTACAATATATGTAGGAGTAAAGTTTTGTGAAATTTCCTGTGAAATTGAAAGTATGTACAGATTCATAATTGTTTATTTAAATAAAAACCGTGTCACGAGTTGATCCGGGTTACATGTTGACTATCACGGGTTGACCCGGTATCCTGGCAGATCGGGTTCGAGCTCTGCCCTTGACAGACCTGGTATTTGGGTCGGGTTCGACATAGCTTCACGGCAACCCGACCCGGTGATGACCCGACTCTCAAGCCTCGGGTTTACAGATTTACGTGCAAATCATGTTACAAATTTCGTGAAAACTAAACAAAGCTAATAATTTGTCCAGAAGAATAATGTGAACTAATAAATAAATAAAAAGTGAACCATTTGTGTGAGACGGGTTAAATGCAACTAGCAATTTGATAAATAATCCGAAAATATATATATAAGTTGGAGCATAGTGAGTGTGTCAATTAATATGCATGTTTTATGTTGGGACGGAGACAGCAGAAATTCCTACAGCCGCCGCATGCACAACCACATTGACCGACGGCTACCTAACCTAATCGCCATTCCATCCAGTCGACTGCTGAAGAGAATGGAGGTTCCAGTCTTATTATTAGCGTTTCTGGAAGATAAAAAAATTAATCTTATTAGCGTAATATTTCTTGCTCAACTCCAGGGCTCTCTCTCTCTCTACCTTCTCTCCCAACATATTGCGAAGATCGGTAGAGGAAACAAAAATGGCGTGGAGGAAGTTTTTGGGGTGGTTAATGCTGCCGTTGCTCGGCCTTGCTCTGGCCTTTTCAGGGGTCGCTGCTGATGCCGGTTCAATTGTGAAGACTCTTCCTGGTTTTTCCGGCGACCTTCCGTTCACCCTCGAAACTGGGTATGTCGTCTTACTTCTTATTTACATGTTTTTCCATAAATAAATATGCAACATTAAGCAAGGTTTAATAACCAACTACACTGAATTTTGACGTAATTACAGGTCACTATCCAAATTATGTGTTTTTTAATTGGCTATTTAAACTTTTAATTGTAGACCAAATTGATACGTTATTATTTTCATCACATTGAATGCAAAATAAGCATGTTACGACCACGTTATATCATTTGATATCTATCCAAAATGGATTAGTTAAAAAATTGAAATAATTGCAATAAAATACATTTAATTAGAATTTAGCGTTTAATTATAAGTATTTCTCTGCAATTATTTCAATTTATTGATTTTTAATGAAAATAGAACGATCTCACATGGTTGACATGTGTTTATTTTCTGACCAATGTGATGAAAATTATAACGAATTTTAGATATCCATTTTTTTACACTAAATTTGAATAATGATTTATTGTTATTCAAATTCAAGTGCGATTTCGTTATTCACAATTATGCAAGGCATGCCATGTCATGCAAGTTTAAATTACTCAATTATATTTCTTTCGTGCAAGGTATAGATTTAGGCTTGGTTGAAATAAACTAGGCACAATATAAATCAATATATTCTTGCCTAATTAATTAGGTTGAAGGTATTTAGGCTTGGTAAAAATAAAATAGACATCAGTATAAATCTTTATTTTTACCTTAGCACCATATAAATATAATATATATACATAAGTTGATGAAAATCAATAACAAATGACATATTAGTTTCTCATTTACTATATAACATTTCTCTCGATTTTCGTTAGAGAATGTGGCTGACTATCATCATTCGAAACATGTGTTAAATTTATTAATGTTTTAACAAATATTATTAATAACTTAAATGTGCAAATAGAATTGACCAAATATAATTACCTCTAAAATTCAAATATATAAAACTTAAAATTATAAACCATGCACATTATAAGGCTTCTTAAGAAGAAAAAAAAAACGCGTACCTAACGGATATGGACTATTTGGGCCTAGTATAACCCTAACGGCTAACACTTCCGGGCCTACCCACAAGGAATAATTGTTTTTTGTCGGGGTAATAATAACCGGGACTATTATATATCCAAACCATTTAACAATAGTGTGGTGTTCAGCGCCTCATTTCTTAACTAAAAATGAGTGGTTTAATTACGCTAGTGACTATGAGAATGAAAAATTGTTCATGGCCAGCACTTTACCTATAAACTCTTAAATTGATTTAAAAGTAATGACGTCAATAATCAGACTTGAGACATGTAGTTGTTGTGTGGTTAAGTAGTCTCTTGTATATATGTGTTGACAAGTAGTTGGTACTTGTAAGTCCATATAGTTATTATTATTGATTCGACATTTCAAAATATTATATTTACTCTTTTAATTTTATTTTCTTTTTTCATTATTCGTCTTAGTTCGGTTCTTGCCTCAATATACTGACCTCATTTTTGCACAATAACCGTGTTAATTAATTTCTCATCATTTTGGCAAAAAAAAAAAAAAAAAAACTCATCATTTTAAGTAATGACTGTGTTAATTATGAGACAATGTGCATAAAATTTGATATTTACGTGTACAGATACGTGAGTGTAAACGATACCGAGTTGTTCTACTATTTTGTCGAGTCGGAAAACGACCCGCTTGGAGACCCTCTATTGATTTACTTAGTAGGAGGCCCTAGCTGCTCCGGCGCCAATGCCTTGTTCTTGCAAGTTGGTAATTTTCTTATCATTGTTAACTTTATTTTTTTTTTAGGGTTAAGAACACAATAGGGCTCGAATGTTTGTCCATGTTGCTAATTGGAATCTAAATTGAAAAATGATATTATTAAGGACCTGAGTTTTGAGTTTTGTGTTTTTTCGGATTTCGTCTAAATTTTCTGTTAAATGTAACGGAACCACGTGAAAAGACAGAATTA
The DNA here is from genome assembly GCA_036873135.1 of Clarkia xantiana subsp. parviflora. Lineage (NCBI taxonomy): Eukaryota > Viridiplantae > Streptophyta > Magnoliopsida > Myrtales > Onagraceae > Clarkia > Clarkia xantiana. The sequence continues at coordinate 4,953,654 of JAPTYO010000014.1, forward strand.
CCCTTTTGCATTTATTATATAATGAATGAAATGTGAAATGTCTAAAATACCCCTGCACACTAATTATGCCCTTAAAGCCACCACGACTCCGGCCACCGACCACCACCCAGCTCCGGCGACCACCACCCCAGCTCCGGTGACCCAAACCCCCCCTCCGGCGACCCAAAAAAGCTCCGATCGGAGCTATTTTGGGTCGCCGGAGGGGGGTTAGGGTCGTCGGGGCTGGGGTGGTGGTCGCCGGAGCCGGGTGGTGGTTGCCCGAGCTGTGGTGGTTTAAAGGGCATTTTCGTCTTTTTAGGTCAAACATGTGAGGGACACACTTTGGTCAAAGGGCATTTTCGGATTTTCAGTTTATTTTCGGTCACATGCCAAGCATGTGACCACTTTCCGTCACTTTTAACAGAAAAAACAGACGGAGACCTCTCATTTAAACATAACTCAAAATTCAGGCCCTTAATAATATCATTTTTCAATTCAAATCCCAATTGACAACATTGGCAAACATTCAGACTCCTATTGTGTTCTTAAACTTTTTTTTTAATATACCATATGAAAATGGATTAGTCGTTACAAAATATATATTATTTCAGGTGACATGAAATATATTTTGTATGATACACTTTACCGGTTATTCTTGGTTGTTGGCAGGACCGCTAAATTTCAATACTACTGTATATCCCGGAGGCATACCAGCGTTGGAGTATTACCCATATGGTTGGACACAGGTATATATTATATTATTATATATCAAATCAATCACTAATTACTCAATATGGTTTTTTTAATTCTCTAAAAAACTAACTTTTTGTTTAATGTATAATTAATTCATGTGAATTTATTTATCATATAGACTGCAAGCATAATCTTTATTGATATACCGGTTGGAGCTGGGTTTTCATATGCAACAACTCAAGCAGGTTATGCCACGTCGGATCTCACGTCGGTTGCTCAAATTATATCGTTCATACGAAAGGTTTAATTTTTTTATCCATTGATTGATGTTTTCTGTGTTAAGTAAGGTACTTCCATTTTTTAATTATTAAAATAGAATAAATAATATTAACATTTGATTTTGTAATGTGTTACAGTGGTTGGTAGATCATCCGAGATTTCTGGGAAATCAATTCTTTATTGCTAGTGATTCATACTCGGGAGCAATTACTCCTGTGATTGCGCAACAAATCATTAATGGTAATTTTTTTTATATATATTTAGAAAAATTTAATATATATATATGTATTTTCCAAGTAGAGCAATTAATAATGGTGGTGGTATTTTGTGTGCAGAAAATGAAGCGAAAGTTTGGCCATATATAAATCTTGTTGTATGTAATTAAACTAATTAATTTTACTTATGAAGTAATTATTATTATATGTATGAAATATAAGTATAATAAGTTGTTGCAATTATATTATACTCTTTAGGGATTTATTAGTGGATGCGCTCATACCGATTCTACCCTTGAAGACAACGCAGTCGTGCCATATGCTTACCGTATGGCCCTAGTCTCAAAACCACTTTACGAGGTATTCATATTTCAACATTTTAATTAATAAATATTGCAAACTTATTTCTACTTTATATAATTAATAAATAAATATTAATTAGTTATTTGATAATAAATATTCAAATAATTATTTTATGAAATTATTATGAATAAACTAGCTAACTATAAAATCATACGTACGTGCATGCAGGCAACGAGGAACGCCTGCAATGGCTATTACATTGATGCGGATGATTCAAGTGCAGAATGCCAAATTGATATTGATGCTATTGATCAGGTTATTATTATTATTATTATTATTATTATTATTATTATATGTTCCTAAATATATGAGATTAATAATCATATTAAATATTGTAAATTGCAGTGCACATTAGAAATCAGCACTGATAATATTCTGGAACCCAAGTGCGCCTCCAATTCACTAAAACAGGAGGGCAAAAATGGAAGATCACTTCTTAGAAGGAGACATTATAATTCAAAGAAGTCGATTCTTTCTCACATCACCAAACCAGACTATTGGTGTCGGGTTATTCTCTATCCCTGCTATCTACCTTAAAATAATCCTCTCCATCTACTAAATCAATATAATTTCATTTTTTTGTTTGGATTAGACACAATATGATATGATTTCTCCTTTTTATTTTTATTTTACAGAATGTCGTGTATGAACTTCTTGTCAATTGGGCAAACAGTAAAAGCGTTCAGAAGGCGCTTAATGTTCGAGAGGTAAGAAAAGAATTTATATATAACCTTATATCTTTGTAATTAATAGTTGTGAAACTTTTAGACGGGTTATTTCATCAATTATTTTAAAATCTTAAGGCGATAGTCTGAAGTGTGAAAACGTTTTATAATCTTTATACTTTAACATTCTTATAGTTGTAAGTGAAACTTCTAAATTTAAATAAATTGAGGTTGGTGATGTGAATATTCAAACTTACGCATTCTGATACTATTTTTAAGGCGCGCATTTTATTTATGTTACTAAAAATGATTAAATTGGCATGTTAATATATATACGTGGATGAAATAATTATATGCAGGGAACTGTGAAAAGATGGGTGAGGTGCAATATTACGATGATAGAAGAGGACCTCTACACTTATGATGTTACTAGTGGCCTTCCTTATCAGGAGAACCTCACCAACTCGGGTTTGCAACTTTTGTTCTATAGGTATATACTATATTATATATAGACTTGTGCCCCATAATTAATTAACTTATATATATATATAATACGACGACGTATCGAATGCAGCGGTGACCATGACATGGTTGTGCCTCATATAGCAACAGAATCTTGGATAGCTCAACTCAACATAACCACGGAAACCTCTTGGAGGCCTTGGTTTACCGATGGTCAAGTTGCAGGGTAAGATTTAATTAGACTCTTTATACAAATATGTATATAGATTATTTGGTATGTTTATATCTAATATTCATTGGCCCGACCCGAATATGGTGTGCTCCATCTCCATATACTATAATGTTATAATTAGCAAATTGAACTTTCAGTAACTGTGCAATTGGTTAGCTGGATTTTGCAACAAAAAAAGTATGTCTAGCAATTTTCATATTTACTAAAGTTAAGTTAGCAATTTGCTATCTTATACATAGTATTGTTTGGTACTTAGAATTTTCCAGAACAAATCTTGCATATATATAGAGGTAATGAATGTTGGGTATGGTACTTTTAGGTACACTGTTAAGTACACAAATGTGGGATACCGATTAACCTACGCGACTCTCAAGGTGAGAGTCACTCACTCTTATGCTTTCATTTCATCTATACATTCAATAAAATTTCAATACATTATTTGAATATCTGAATAAATCATTCAATATATATAAGGTTAACAACTTCATTAATTAATCAATGTTGAAATTTTTATACGTTGATTACTTAACAGGGTGCGGGACACTCTCCAACAGAATGGAAAAGACGAGAATGCTTTGAAATGTTCTCAAGATGGATTCATTACTGGCCAATATAAAGATATATATGGATCATACGGTAAAATCGACATGGGATTCCACATGCCCCATGCAACGTTCTATGTAAAATCGACATGTATATTAGATGGCAACCTCATATGCATGATCTAATGGAAGGTTATTTCGCATACATGTAATATTATTCTTGGCTGAATCAATAATAATTTTGTCAACTTGAATGAGTTTTAGGAATAAATTAAATAAATAATTCATTATACTCGTCCTCCAAGGATCCAACTATCATGCATGTAAAATTAGCATTATATGAAAGGATGTACGTTCATTTTAATTTACACTTACATGAGTCATGACTAAATTATTTATACGAAATATATAAAGGATTATATTGAATTTATAAATGTTGATAGCTAGACCATTTCATTCACTTAACTACTTATACAAAATTAATGTAATAATGTTGAGCTTTATATAACGTTAATAATAATACAGAGGTTGGAGATATATATTCGTGCATTTATTCATTTGGTGAAATTCTCTCATCTCCCTCGCACATATCACTACTTGAATTTTGATCGGTCATGTGATGTCTTTTTGCTAGCAACACGAAGTTTTTTGTGCAGCAATTGATAAATTTATCCTTGTCAAAAACTACATATTATCTTTAATATGAAATTATGTTATTTGTCCTGAAATTAGATCCAGGGATTACCGTTGAAATTAGATGGAAGTCCAATTAAATGAATTTGCTACATTAATGTTCAATTTAATTGCATTAACAACGGAAAAATACATCATGTGATTGGTCATACTTATTTTTGTCCAATTTGGTCAGCAAGTGAAATTTAACATAGCAAATTAAGCAAAGTTCGGTTACAATTTATAAATCAATCTAAGTTCAGAGAGTGGTTTGGTTGCAAAATTGAAAAGTGAGAAAGAATTGGATTATTGGCAAAGAAAAAAAACAATTGGATTGAATTGGATCGGATAAACAGTGAATCTAGATTGCAATTTAGCACTTGAGTAGACATAAATGTAATCCGACCTTAGCTCAGTTGGTAGAGCGGAGGACTGTAGTGGGAACCATCCATAGTAATCCTTAGGTCGCTGGTTCGAATCCGGCAGGTCGGATTTGTTTTTTCGTATTTTTTTTTAAATAATGCCTACTGTATACTTCCACATTCTTTTATTGCTTCACTAGATAGACTTCTCGTGGTATCATCGTATATATATGTATGAATGAACATGAAAACAAATGCAACACAAATTTATTTCAATGATAGCAGCTTGTAGAGTAAATTTCAAAAGTTTCTACTGATGACGGTGTTACGGGTTTCTGTAAGAAAACAGTTTGGTTTAGGATTCGAAATATTAACTTTATCTTTATCGCATTTTTTTAGAATTTTTTATGTGTAGAACAGGTTTTTAACATTCTCAACCACATTAACATCCTTACGGTCAAGGGTCGTCTCAAGGGGTATGATAAGAGAGTGCATTTGTGCAAATAAGTTCTTGTCGTACTTTACGTACAAAGCGTCCCAAGTTATCTTGGCGTTAGCCAACTATCGTAGTTGTCTTCCACGAGCATATAAGGTTCAACAACCATTAATTCTATACATAGATTCAATAATGCAAGTCACTCAAGTACGCATATTAAAACATTAAAACAAATAACCGCATGCATTGGATATCTAGGAAATGAATTACTTCAAATAAAGTCCGTTTACTGTTCTATACCAAAATCACCAGTAAAACCCAATAAAATCAAATATATAGCAGTAAACTCCCCTAAGTTTTAGTAACCATATCCTAGATCAGTATACATAAACAGTTCAATCTAAGTGAACCAAAATGAATATGAGTCATTCTCCGACCTAACCAAAGTCGTCTTTATCTAAGGTTTGCATGTCCTTTAACACAGACTTGCCAATTGGAAAGAAGGTCATAGGGTGCAAATGGGTGTTTAAAGTCAAGTATAAAGCTCGTCTTGTTACTAAATGATATACTCAAGTTGAAGGGACATATTTCACAGAGATTTTCTCCCCAGTTATGAAGATGACCACTGTTATAGTTCTTATTGCTATAGCTACTGCTAGAGGATGGGATATATGTCAAACAGATGTGAGCAATGCCTTTTTACAAGGAAACTTGTTCGAAGAAGTCTATATGGACATTTTTCCTGTCAAATTTAATTAAAAAAAAAAACATTTATTAGTAATATTTCTAAAAAATATTATTAATATGTAATCTTTACATACCAACCGACCTTAGTTTAGTCGATAGAGTGGAGGGTTGTAGCGATAATCAATCGTAGTATTCCTTAGGTGGTCGCTGGTTCGAATCTGGCAGGTTGGATTTTCTATTCCGGTACGTAGCATCATCAATCAGGTCGCTCGTAGCATTCTTAATACGTCTTTTTCAGGCAGCCATCTCGACCGAGTTTCATTAAATTTCAACTAGTTGTCAAACAAGTCTTATAAAATGAAAAATTCACATTATCTCATAGTTACAATATGTATAAATATTGAACAATCAAACTTCAGTTGCATTTTATAAATTGATCTAAGCTCAGCAACCGCGGTTTGGTTGCAAAATTGAAAAGTGAAAGTATTGGATTGGATAAATAGTGAATCTAGATTGCCATTTTGCACTTGGCTAGAAATTTGATGTAATCCGACCTTAGCTCAGTTGGTAGAGCGGAGGACTGTAGTGGGAATCAACCATGGTAATCCTTAGGTCGCTGGTTCGAATCCGGCAGGTCGGATTTTATTTCGACTTTTTATTATTCTAAATAATGCCTACTAGTTTACAAGCACTTTCTTATTTGCTCTCACTAGATAGATAGAACATGAAACAAATGCAACACGGATTTCAAAGATATCAACTTGTAGAGTAATAATGATTTGTTTTAGAACTGGATTCTTTCTCTCTATAGACTTCCTGTTTGCCATATATATTTATAGATGGATTCGATTCTTTAGAGTAGTAATGTAGGGTAGGGCCAACTGTGAAGTGGCCGGAACGAACACGGTGCTTATTCTTCTTCTTCCATATAGCTAGTTTAATTAATTATAACACGAGTTTCATACTTTTAGTTTGATGTAGGTTTGAGATACAGATCACCTGCACCACTCTTTCTATCCAAGATTGTACATCACCGTTAAGATCTTGACACATGTCTAGGTGTAATTAATTTTGTAGTTTTTTTTCTGTAAAACCTATTGGTGAACCCTAGAAGGAAAATATTAAATCTAAGGATAAGTGTCATGATCTTAACAATGAGGCACAATCTAAGGTGGAAAGAGTGGGCATGAGATCTGAATCCGTAGGTTTGTTTAATAGGAGCATATTGCTGATGGAGGAGGACGAGCTCTACCCACTCATAAAAAAGGTAACTAAATAAAACATCATTGAGTCATATCTAACTTATCAAATTTGTTTTTTATGGAGTGTTTTAGGTGTCGGTCCTTAAAATAATAATCTTTATAGCGCCAGTCATAACATGTTGACTATTAAAAAAAAACCATGCACTCTATTGGCAGGTCAATATGCTTTCTTAATCTTTTATTTATTTATCTTCTCTTTTAACAGTTGGAAAAAGTGACAGAACTCGAAAGAATCCAATCTATCAAAAGAATCTAATCTGTCAAGATCCATCCAAACAATTTGAGTTTGCAACACACTTGTAGAGAAATAAGAGACACTTAATTGATCATGATCCAATCATTTAAAAGTTGAGAAGAGAAACAATAGTGTCATATCAGATATTCAACGGTTTAATTAATTTCTCATGTGATAATGTTACGTACCGGAATAGAAAAGATTGAGATTTATTTAGAGAATAGAAAATTCATTCATATGTCACCCATGACTTCAGTACAACTCAAATCTATTTAGCCCTAACTTGATAACCCCTTTGCCGTCAAAGATACATATAACTCATGGTATCATCATTACATTACATTAATTAATGACCAATAAGAGAAATCCAACACACAATTTATTTCAAACATGTAAACTTAACTCTTCAATAACGGTATCTTAGTTCTGTAAACATATACAATACATATATATATCAAAGGGCAACTCTGGTCGTGTAAATGTCAAACATAACCGATGATGACAGTTGCGGTTTCTGCAAGCAAATCAAACAAGAACAGATGAATGTTGATATAGGTTCTAGAATCTAATGGAATTATTATATACAATCAATACGTATGTTAATGTTATACCGTAGACAATCTGTTACAGAGCACTCTATTGACAAGCGAAGCAAGTGGACCTCTTATCCAGGAAGGCAGTGTTCCCTTTTTTTGCGCCTCCCGAACCGTGGCCCGCATCTCGCTCAGCAGGTTACCGTAAGTCGGACCCACCTGACCGCCACCTTGCATCGACTGAATGAATCCATACGTTAAGGCCCCCGTCTTCTCCTTCGAAAATACCTGATCAATTACCAACACTCTTTGTAAAACTATGCGTCGCTGAAAATCCAGTTTTAGCAACACAAAGAGTTTGTAACAGTAAAAAATACTTTGGCTATTTTTGCAAAAAAAAAAACAATGAGCTCAATTTTCGTATTTTACAAAGTCCACAAACCAAACTTTTAACAGATTTACAAAAAAATAAAGTTTACTATTTTGCAAAACAATTAAAATTGGTTGGCGTTTTTGCAAAAACAACTAAAATGGTTTTTTTTTTTTAATTAATCATAGTAAAAACTGACATCAGTTTCTTCAGTGGCTCGATGATCATCGCAAGCACCAATACAGACTGCGAATCCACCATTAGTTCCCTTGGGATCTGCTTTTGGAACCGTCTGATCTTCCCACTTGAAAGATCCTTCCCTGCAATCAAATTTGCAAAGTATATTGGTAATTTAAACAAGGAACATTAATTAAGACTTAAAAAACCCTAAATCTAACTCCTAAACCCAAAATTTGCAAAGTATATTGTTAATTTAAACATGAAACACTATGAGAATTAAAAATTATTGTGACCAGTGAAATCGTCGTAACAACCCCAAAACTGTTGACGACATATTGTCACTATAGAGTCGTCACTATAGTACCAAACTGCACGTATAGTTAATAATATCATGGCAAACAGTGAAGTGTAAAGAAATAATGCCTGTTAATCCGGCAGAAAAACGGCAGATCAAGAGATGTCCCGCTATGACAGGCATCGAAGAGTGCGTGGAGTGTGGCCCCGCGAGGCAGAGGCCGGACAATGATGTCGTTTATCTGATCGTCTCGGATATCTCCTTCGGTATCATGATCGACAGGGCTTATGGACTCATCGTAGCCGTCGATCTCATCCATGTCCATATCTATATGTCTCACACCATGGCCCGAGAAGTGAAAGACTAGTGAGTCGCCAGCTCGGCAACCGTCAATGAGCCACCGCAGTGCGTTTAGGATGTTGCGCTTAGTCGGGATCCGTTTTGGGTCTGTCTCCTCTTCTGCGAAAATGTATATTATTTTGTTAGATTTGAGGAATTGTAAACTGTTTTAAAAGCTCGAACTTGTAAGTGAAAGCTGAATTTATCACCTGTTAGTACTAGGACAGAGTCGTTTGGAAACCCGACTTTGTCGACGAGAAAGTGCTTCATGCACTTAACATCGTTGATGGTACCTTCGAGCATGTCCTTCTTTCCTTTGTAGCTAACTCCGCATAGAACAGCTCGTCTCCGACCTATCGAATTCAGCAAAAATAGAGTTGAGACGACATACTGTTGAGTTGACAATATCTTATGACGAATCAAAAATTTAGCAGCGCTTCTTAGTAGTGATGTTTCTTCTTATACTTAAGTTTTTTAAGTGTTGTTCTATTTTAATTTACACGACACTTTCAAGTGTCAACGAATCTTAGTACTAATTGAATTTAGCACTTTCAAGTTTGTATAACAACGCTTAATAATGCCGATTCTTGCATTCACTGACTACAAAAGCAAGTGTCGCCTTGTTTAAGAATTTTACAACACTACTGCAAAACATCATTGTGTCTGTGTGTGACAGTAGTCAGAAATGACGTATCTATTTGTGTTGGCATAACAATTTATAGTTCGATGACGACACATTTTTAAGTCGCGATTGAGAAGTGAATTCTTATATATTGTTACGGTTACGGAAATGGAGATATATATTACCATGCACAGGAGGAGGCATTGGAAGCGATCGCATCGGAGCTAAGTGATATGCAGCCAGGGGTTCGTGAGAGCTGTGGGCTCGAGAAGGTGGTTGCACCGTGGTTGTTATCGGTCCAAATGAAGAGTACTGAGCCGACTGCGTCTGCAGGTGCCGGTTGAACCTGTCTCTTCTGTTTCGAGTTGCCATGTTGTTCAGTTAGTTTGGTGTGAGGAAATCATTTAGAGGTGCCTAAATTTATAGGACATCAACATCATGAAGGCGATATTTCTTTCTCTTTTACACGATGGGTCTAAAAGGAATATAATGTTGGCGTTAGTGGGATCTTGAAAACCCACCACTAAAGTGAACCCCATAATCTAACCAATCATATATAAATCTCACAGAATCCAGGTTTTACTACCCTTAATATCTCACCGTCCTGAAAAAACAGCGTGAGTTAAGCACTACCGACGTTTACTATGTTCAAAGCAAATTTAGTAAATAATGTATTTTATTTGGAGTAGAAGAGAAAATCAAACATATCATGACAGATGCAGAACCTCCAATATTACTTGAAGTGTCGCTTAATATTATATGATTGGTTTCCTTATGGCTTGGTTATCATCGGTTAAGGTGTTACATTTCCTTCAGAACCTTTTTTGGTTGAGAGCTAACGTTGCTCTTCTCATGGGCAATTCTTGTGTAGGTTTGGTGTTTATACCAAATGAATACATATATAACAAGTGTCATACTATTATGATGATTTTTTTTAAAACCTTAAGAATGAACCCTAAAATGGTGGGACCATAAAACACTTGTCATGTTTATATTGGTTGGTGTCACTAAGCTTACATAAGAATTTTCTATCTTCATGATGCTCAGTGCATGCCGAAAGCCAGTCAAACTGCTAGCAAGACCCTCTAACCACGACTCATTCAGAGTGTAGAGGATGTCCGTATGCATAGTATAAATTGGGCTATCGAGAACGACTCGGACATAATAAATGTATAATTAAGCTTGGAATTGATTGAATGTTGCACGGACCGGTGACAGAAACTTTAAATTTTCACTCCCTAAATCAAGTAACAAATTAGATTTTTTCATCTTACATAAGTGAAAACTTCATTTGTTTTCTTTACCGCCCAATATTATGTGGTTCTTGAATTTAGTAGCAGTAACGTACGATGTAACAAAAACTAGGTATTATGGTTGGCTTCCTTTATTTAATGGTATACACGTAATCGTTTCCAAAGCTGCTTTAGGGGGTAATATGATATGATAGTTAGTGTCGACTAAATATTTGCTGGAACAAGATCTTTAATTTGTTCCAAATACAGCTTTCGAGCTATTAATAATTAATTATTCAGAAAATAAAAACCAGTATTGCTTATTTGATTTAGAACTGGATTCTTCGTCTTTTTTTCCTTTTTATTTTTGCTGTATCAGTGATACATATATGTATCCGATTCGAGCCGCTGCTTTTCATATTGTACGTAGGGTAGATCAAGCTGTGAAGCATATTGAAATGGGGAATATGATGCTTATTCTTCTCCTTAGCTTAGCTAGTTCTTAGAGAACACGAGTTCCATGCTTTCAACTAGTTGACATGGGAAACCAAGTAATATAATGTAATGATTTAGCATTTCATCACTTAATTCGAATACTCATAATAGAAAGATATTCATGACCATCATTTTACCCTTTACAGTGGAACAAGCATGTCAATAATGCTACAATCATAATGGGGCCGGGACCCTGTCGACATCGAGGTGGCGTGTTTGTTTATTGAGAATAATCAATGGAGAACGAATCATCAAATGATAAATAAAACCTCATTCATTCAAATTCATTAGCTAGACTGCTAGAGAGATCCAATGAGTTGTATAAGAGAAAATAAGAAACTTATATATGCATAAGACTGCTAGAGAAACCCTAAATCAAACTGCAAAATGCTGCTTTCCATCCTTAATTACAAACTGCCTGCAAAAGAATTAGGCAAAACATAAGTAAAAAACTTAATGATACTCCACTTCTGTGACATTAAAAAACCTAATGCTACTTTCAAAGCATTCATACTATGCAAAGTAATAATGATTTCAAATATCATGCAACCAACACAAATGGCAATTTTATTGAAGAAAAGAAAGCATGAATCTTGCTCAAGCAGATGATCTATAAACAAACCACATAAATCAGAAAAGAGAAAATAGTAGTAGGTTCATGTTCAACTTTCAATTAACAAAGAATACGGAAGATTTCATCGAAATAGAACATACCCGGGCAAGGCAGCTCGTCCCCCATGAGGCCGGTGAACTGATGCATGGATATTATGTTCAGAAACAATTAGCATTAGCAGCAGAACTACCACCATTAGAGGGCACAGAGAGAGATGCTGCCGCGTCTGCTGTAACAAAGTTGATCTCTATAGTCTCTACTCGGTCATGTCTTAGCTCCCTAAATGCTTGCAAAGTGATGTCCCTCTTGTCAACAGTCCTAAACTTCACTTCCTCCTAAAGAATTAGATGCAAACATATCAGGATATAACAGTGGATGTTTAATCCTTTATGTTCTGATTAGATTCACCCACTTTAACAGTAGGAGGAATTGACAGAAGTAGGAAGAATCCAAACTGTCAAGATCCAAACAATTTGATGTTGCAAAAAATCTCAACAAATGACCGAAATTAATAGCAGAATCCTTTTTATTTATCAAATCAAATATTTAACAGTTAAGCTGTTGAATAAAAAGTGAGGAATAATATATTCAACAATTATAGTAACTTCTCATGTGACGCATGGAAACTAAACGATACGACAGAAGTAGGAAAAAAGAATCCAAACTATCAAGATCCAAACAGTTTGAGGTTGCAAAAAATCTCCACAATGACGGAAATTAATAGCAGGACCCTTTTTATTTATCAAATCATTAACAGTTGAGCTGTTGAATAAAAAGTGTCATATAATATATTCAACAATTGAATTAAGTTCTCATGTGACGCATGGAAACTATTCGATACGAAACAACAGAACAAAGGATCTTCTTATAGTGATAATGTGATATTCATGTGCTAAATCATTACGGCAGAAAATGATTTTACCAAACGCAAAACATACCTAATAATAACACAATACACTGCCTAAATTTGTCAGCAAAGAAATAACTCTAATACCTTAGGACCAGAATCACGAACACTGCTTCCATAAGAACTCTGTTCATAACTTTGCTGAAAGGTCTGTACATCATCATCTTGGAACGGTGCACCTTCTAAGCTTCCAGCCTTACTTTCTGATGGTTTCCTGCCAATTTTCAATTTCTCAGGAGGAATAGAGGAAGCCGTATTAGCTCTTAATGGAACAGCAGAAATCTCAGACATTGTTTCCACCACAAAATCAGACTTTGTAATGTCTTCAGTCTGGCAAGCTGCAGCAACGGAATCTATACATGCATGACCATTTCGGTCATCCATCACTGGTGCACCGCCATCGTCAATCTTAGAGTTATCCAGCTTAAACTTTACATCACCAGTAATATTATGAACAACAAACTCTTTATCAGGAGTTTTTCCAACTTGATCTTCCATTCTCGAAACCCCAAGCATCACTTCATCTTGTTTATCTGATTTTGCAGTTGAAAAAGATTCCATGTAAAAATCATTCAATTTTTGGGAAGAATTGACATTTTCTCTGATTGCATCAGGGGAAGATTTCGAACTGTCATGATTTGGTTTCGCATGAGAAGGAAGAGGAACACCACTGAGTCCACCATTCTCCTCATTACTGGAGGTTTCGAGTAGTGAGGTTTCTGCGATTTCTAGGAGAGCATCCATTTTAGACATCTTGGAAGTAAAACAGTTCCTGCTTGAAGACTTCAGTTTACTATGACCCCTTCCCTGAGCAGCGGATTCCTCTTTTCGTCTAACATAATCTCTAACATGAATTCCCACATGGCCATTGTATCGACGCCTTTCCTCAAATACCTTGTGGCAGAATTGGCATTCGAACTTTCCATCTTTCATTATCACTCCATCTCCAACGGATGAACCCAGTCTATATTTTCTTGTAGCCCTCTGGTGGGATGAAAGCATGTGGTCTAAATAAGCATCCTGTTCAGCAAAATTCATATTACATTTACGACATTCGAAGTCATGACTCTGATTATCGACACCAGACTTGTCAACTGCCTTAACAAGTGCAAGAGATGAGGAATGACTGATCCCACTTGAACTGCCAATGATAGCTGGGCTTCGTTTATCATCCTTTTCAGCAGCACTGGCATTCTGTTTCACCAGAAACATGGAACTCATGTTCATAATCTCATCATTGAAGACAATGGCAATTTTACTTATTCTAATACAAAATGCACATGGTTATATTTCCAGAATCAACTTTGAATACCTGCTGAGTACCATCTCGACTCTGAACGAGTTTTGAATCAACTGTAAGCCTCAGGAAGGATCTCATGTATGAAGAAACCTCTGTGCAAGAAATGAAATGTTGACCTTTAGGGCTGCAAAAGTACCAGTTTGTCAAATCAGCTAACAAAGAGACAAACAACCAAAAAAATTAGTCAGAGGCCAAGAAACCACCTTACATATCGACGGCAATATACAGTAACGCGACCCTCCCGCCTCCTAAGGCCAAGCAAGAGCTTCCAACCAACCGGCAAAAAATCCCCAAAAATGCCAGCATCCACAATCTTTCTTTTCTTCCTCCTACTACCCCATTCTCCTCCCAAGTTCCTAAAAAAGCCCAACAAATCCTCCTCGGTCACTAACCCCTCAGTCCTCTTCCTCAATTCCTCACTATAAGGATCCACTAAACCAGATAGTGCATCAACATCAATTTCAATTCCACGTTTGTTTTTTAGCTCTAAAAACTCCAACTTTTTAATTTCAGCCTGGACTGGCACTTTCCCTCTCTTTCGCTTCCTCTCCCTCACGGGACCGACGGGTCCAGACAATGAAGGAAGCTTCGGATCTATGCTGTGATTGAATAAATCAGAGTTAGGGTTTTGGTTAATGTAGTGACTCAGGGTTTTGAGAATAAACATGTTCTCTCGGTTGACAGGGTCTTCATCCGCCGCTTGGGCCTCAGAAGCGGGGACGACGCCATTGAGGCGATTCCTGTGGTGGTGGCCGGCAGTAGTGGGAGAGGATTCATGGCGAGAGTAGGTCTGGCGTCGAGAGCCATCACTCTCGTTGAATACGGAACGGTCGATTGCCGGAAGGAAGAGGTGTTCGGAATTGAGGTTGGAGGAGCTAAGGGAGAGGGCTTGGAGTTCGGATTGGGTCAACTTACTCATGTCTATGGCAGCGATAGAGCCGGCCTGAGGCCTTGCGGTGGAGACGGTAACCATCGGCCGCGTTTGTGGCGGTGCACTCCGGCAACATCAATGAATGAATATTATTTGGATGACATTCAAATATTTATATCGAGGAGTTGACGGAGGTTTCTCTCCTCTTCAAATTTTTAATAATGGTCAAATTCATACGAAAATTTTACCCTAGATACAAATTTAACTTAAACTTTTCTTTCGTTGTAAATTAGTCACAGTTATGTTTTTAATATTATATAAAGGGATTATAACTAAAAACTGAGATTTTTCTACTTGAATGTTTTAAGAACACTATGTTTTTTATTTTTTTTATTATTAGGGTGGAATTAATTATAACATATGTAAAACTTTAAAAATATGAAGAAAAAAAATGAAATTTTTTAACCACACCTAATATTGGATTATACTATTAATAATATCAATTTTCCTCTAGGGTTCACTTTTAGGACAATAGAATAATACAAAAAAAGTACCAAAATCATGGTGCTCTTGGAGCATAATAGAAATATCTCAACACTCCAAAACAAATTGGTACTCGAAATGATTTTTGTGACAAATTGGTACCTGAGATATCTTGGGTGTTACACCGTCAGGTTTTTTGTTAGTTATTGATGGAAACGGTCGCATGTGACAAGTTTTGGCCGAAATTGAAGAAATTGATTGATTTAAAAAGATGAAAATACACTTCTGCAATAAACAATTAGAATCAAACCTCTTTCTACTTACCCATTCCAATTAGGGTTTTGTAAGTTCAATTTCATTGAACTCTTTCCACCATAGCAGCGATTTTCGCTCCCCAACTTCAAACTAATGTCTTCAATGGCTTCTAATAGTTCGATGGTCATACCCAATTAAAGAAAATGAGTTGTGGTGGAGCTTAGTGTGCTTGAGCTTTTTGTACTGGCTGCTTCCACCATAGCCAGCACATGAAGCTCCACCATAGCTAGCACATGAAGCTCCACCACTGCCAGAATGGGGTGTACCAGATTAGAACAGTAAAATATAATACCGTAACTTCTTTGAAACATCTATACATACTCAGGTACCAATATGCAACAGCTAAAACATACACTATATTAATTATGAACGTCAAAGTAATGTTAGACACCACATTGAAATAGTTACAACATAACAACTACGATTATAAAACAACAGCACCGAAAGAGATACCACTTTCCAACATTGTACACAAACACTCCAAGAAACCAAATACAAAATTCAACAACAACCTAAGTAATATGAAAAAAAGAATTTTATAAGTCTTAACTTTCTATTTATATATCTTCACATTTGTTGATAAAACTTATCGTTTTCATGAAAAATCATCTTCGCTTCTTGATGAATCTTCTCCACAGTCGCATTTTCTTTGATTAGATGTGGTTATCGAACTACTAGAAGTCATTGAAGACATCAATTTGAGGTGGGGGAGCGAAAATCGCAGCCTGTTGTGGAAAGAGTTCGGTGAAATTAAACTTGCAAAACTCTAATTGGAACGAGGAAGAAGAAAGGGAGCTGATTTTATTTGTTTACTGCAGAATGGTATTTTTCGTCTTTTCAGGCTTGTCAATTTCTTCAATTTCGGCCAAAACTGGTCACATGCGACGTATGTGACCCTTCCCGTCAATAACCAACAAAAAAACCTGACGATACAACACCCAGATTATCTCGGGTACCAATTTGCCACAAAAATCGTATCGAGTTCCAATTCGTTTTGGAGAGTTATCTCAGGTACCAGTTTGATTATAATCCCTATTATAAATTGGTCACAGTAGGGACTTTTCTACTGTGTTTCACAAGCATGGTGCTTATGCTACTATTTTTTGTATTTTTCTATTACCATAAAGGATAATTGATATTATTAATGTTATGATACAAATACTAAGTATAGTTAAAAAAATTTAAACGTTATAGTTAAGTCCACCTTATTAATAAAATTAGCACAAGCATAATACTTGTGAAGCATGCTAGAAAAACAGACACAGGTGACGCACGCTGCCACAAATTTGCACATCTAAAAATTAGACAATAAACATAACCATATTTCCACAAATTTGCAAAAAAGAAAGCTACTCAGGTTTTTTTTTTTTTTTTTTTTTTCCAACAACATAGAATACTTTATTTCAATGGAAATCATGGAATTTTTTTACAATCCAGTGCAAGAAGAGAAATTAAAGGAGACGACGGGTTTAAAATCCAATCTGAAGGGCACATCTCTTATTGGATTGCTTGGCATCTCAGTTCGCGCTTTTATTAGCACTTCTCTTGACAAAAGACCATTTAGCTTTTAAAATCACTTTCCATTTAGCTCTTAAAATCACTCTCAAAATCACTTTCCACTGATGAGGATAGGAGCAATATTCTAGTCGAGGTCATCTTTGGAGTTTGCCAATTGTTGATTAATCACCACTTGAGAGTCTGATTCTACGATGATACAATTCCAGTTCCTTGAACGAGCCAGTGGGATGCCTTCGAGGATTGCCATGGCCTCTGCTGCAGAAAAGCTAATCAGTTTGACTTGAACTCAACAAGTTAGCTTTTTACCTTGCAGATGAAGTAAACTAAATATACTTGTTTCAACACAAGAAGATATCACCAATAATCCCCACATGAACAAATACCCTCCTTGAAGTGGTGAAATCGACTGGTATCCCTTACAACAATTTCACGACATGTAATCTTGGCGATAAGCTTTGCAGCAATATGGCAATCCCCACAAATCCTAAGATTCTTTGTGATTCTAATAGTTGTTCCTGGAGCAGTATTGAGTATGCAAAACACAATAGCTAACTTCTCACTGTGTACAGCCAAATGACCCTCCTTATCTTCATCTTCCACATCATGAAGAGTCGAATCGGTTTCAGGAACATAACCCGCCTCCTTCATCTTCCCTACTAGCACGTCTAGTTCTTCATATATTCTTCCGGATTGTGGATGAGACTGATCACCAGCAAGAAAAGTGTGCACTCTATTATCAAGCTCTACATCACTAACCCCAGGAGTTTTCTTGATTCCTTTGGTCTTCATGATAGATCTAACCGTGGTTACATCTTGCCACCTACCCGCTTTTGCATAGATGTTGGATAAAAGAACGTAATAACCGGATTGCTCGGGAACCAATTGGAAAAGCTTGTCTGCAGCTTGAATCCCAATATCCAAGTTCCCGAAAACCCTACAAGCACTCAAAAGTGCTCCCCAGACTCTTTCGTTCGGTTTCATTGGCATACTATTGATAAATCCGTAAGCTTCATCTACTTTTCCTGCACGACCTAACAGATCAACCATGCAAGTGAAGTGTTCTGCTCGTGGTTCTATTCCATATTCTTCCACCATTACCTTGAAGTAGTGGCGGCCCTCATCAAGAAGTCCTGAATGGCTGCATGCTGAGAGTATTGAGACAAAGGCAATGGAATCCGGAATAAGACCCGAACTTTTCATCTTTGAAAAGAGCACGAGGGCATCCCGACCAAGCCCACTTCTACCGTATGCAGATATCATTGATGTCCAAGACAGAACATCCTTAAACTTCAGTTCCTCAAATACTTGTCTTGCATCTGCTAGACAACCACACTTTGCATACATGTCAATCAAGGCATTCGCCAATGATAAATTCGGGAGAAGTCTCTTCCTCTCCACGTAATTGTGTATCCTTCTTCCCAAAGATAGAGCAGAAAGATCCCCACATGCAGGAAGAACACTGGCTATAGTAATACAGTCGGGCTGAAGACGTTCTTTCTCCATTTGTAGATATAGATCCACAGCTTTAGCAGGGATTGAGTTATTTGCGTAGATAGCAATCATCACATTCCAAGAGACTAGTGTCCTTCTATCCATCTTCTTGAACATTTCTTCCACATACGATATATTTTCGCAACTCGTGTTAGTGACAGCTGGCATGAGGCTAGCCATTGTCCCTGCATCGTGACTAAGTTTTAAAGAATCCATTTCTCGGCAAACACAAAGTGCATCATCAAGCAGTCCAGCTTGTGCATACCCAGCAACCATTGAATTCCACGAAACCACGTCTTTTTTCGGCATCTCGTCAAGAACTTGGCGTGCATCTAATAAATGATAACATTTCCCATACATTGCAATCAGACCATTCCCAACAAAAAGATTTGAGTCAAGCCCAACTTTAACCACCTCAGCGTGAAGTTGCAGACCCACAATCAAATCACCAGATGCAGAACAAGCCTTTAGAACACACGGGTATGTATAATTATCAGGTTGGATTCCATCACTAGGCATGTCTCTAAATACGGAAATAGCAGCATCATACAAGTGATTATTCACATAGCTTCTGATCATGACATTATAGAAGACCACGTTCTTGTCAGAAATTTCATCGAACAGATGACGTGCAACGTTTGGTGCTCCTCGCGCAGCATATGCCCGCATAAGTTTAATTGCAACAGAAGGGTTTGGATGAAGCGTGGGGTCAGTAACAATCCGAAAGTGGAGCTTTTTCAGAGTTCTGATATCTGGGCATTGATCCAGTAAGTCGACACAGTGCTGTTCAGTAAAAGCAAAGTTAGAGAAAGCAGCAAAATGGGATTTTGGAAAGCAAGAAACTAGGAGCTGAAGCTGCTTCAACGGTGACAGGTTGCGGGAGATAAAAAAGACGTTTTTCATCAAGAAATCAGATCGTTTGGTTACTGGCGGAATTGAGGTATTCCCAAGAACGATGATTTTAGCAATTTCAGTCTGCTTAACGAAAAACTGAGAAACTTGATTGCGTTTCAGTTCGTTCGGTGGCTAACTGGCTATCACGCTGGAAACTGAAAGAACAGTAGAAATGTGAAACTTAAATCTGCTGGCGCGCGAGGATGACGAGAGGTTGAATGGAACTAGAAGGAAGAAGCTGAAGCCTACTACTGACTGAAGGCGGCTGGAAAAAGAAGACAACTGAGAGAGAAAAAAAGAAAATTGAAATGAATTTGCTTAAGTAGAAACAGAAATCACGAAGTCGTTGTAGTATAGTGGTAAGTATTCCCGCCTGTCACGCGGGTGACCCGGGTTCGATCCCCGGCAACGGCGATAATTTTAATTTTTGCAATTTATTTCAAGAATAATAATTTTCAAATATTCAGCAGTACTGTAAGCTGTCATCTAAGGTTTACTCTTACACTGCGTTGTAATCGTTTATATATTGTTTGATTTTTTCTTGGCCAATTTCATTCTTTGATTCTAAAGACTAAAACCTAGTTACCTAGGATGATTGGCTACAAACTTCTGCAAAAATATTAGGATTTACACCAAAAGTCATGCAATAAATCGTTAATGTTTCAATCCCAATCTTCTTAAACAATTCGAGGTCTATAGTTTTTTACACAATATAAAAATTTCAACTAGCAATTTATATTATAAAAAGAATTGCAGCTAATCAAATAGCATATTACAAGCAATTTTGCAGCTATCACTTGGCAGCAGTAGCCATTTCAAACCTTCTTTTCAATGGAAGGAGATCTGAATCAATCAGCAGATGATATATAAACTTTGATACGCATGTTCATTTACTTATATAGAAACAGTGAAAAAATAAAGCGGGAGTTTTTTTTTTCTTCAATAAATATTACTAAGACATCTTTTTTGAGTGGACTATACATACAAAGGCGCCAATAATAATATAAGTAAATCCAAAACTGTTAGGATAGAATGACACTGTTCCAATTTCTAAAGCCTCCCACAAAGGAAGCTTAAGAAAGAAGTTAAATGAGTTCATTCAAGCGCAACACGACCGTGATTCGTGATCAACCAGCAAGAATAGATAGATGATGGTATCACCTCAACAATCTTCTCAGTCTTTTCTCGGCTTCCTTTGCAAACTTATTCTGGGGTTCCAAAACTGCAGCATGCTTGAAATCTACACACACATATACCAAGGAATGAGATTGATATTACAGTCACAAACAGGTCAAATCTATCTACAACCAACATAAAAGGATAAAGGTACCTTGAAGGGCATCTTTATAACAAAGTAGAGACTCTCTAGCCGCTCCACGCCTTAGATACGCTTTCACATTCTGCACACCACAACAAGTATATCATATTTATCAACAGTTATAATTACATTCCCATTTCACATGAGGATTCAACACCACAAAAAGAATGCTTTTTCCTTCACCAGTACATCATTTGTGGCATCTTAAAAAACATACATATACTTTCTTCAAATTCTGAACTTTCTTTGTGATCATCTATAATATTTTTGCAGTTCATCCTGTTCTTTTACTAATAATGGACTTGCTCACCACAAACTAGTGAAATTTTGTTTGCTGATGAAAGACATGTCAGTTCATAGAGTTTGAAACATTAACATGTTAGATCCAATGATCTCCTAAATCATGCAACAGCAAGCTCTGCAAGGAGAAGAACCATAAGGAAAATAATCATATCATTCTCGTACCTTCTTATCCAGCAACATAGCTACACTGCAGTCATCTTCAGCTTCACGAAAACTGTATGAATTATTAATCTATTAGGACCAGAGAGTCGGAAATAAACCGAGATTAAAAAGAAAATACTAATAACTCAGGGAACCAACCATCCCAACTCCAAATATGCAGCAGCACGGTTGCAGTAGTAAGTGGCATTCCCCTTGTTTAACTTAATAGCTTCACTGTAGTAATTAATTGCCTTATTCCACTGCCTTCCCTTATATGCAGCATTACCCTGAAGATTCACCATATATGCATTATTTCCCCTTCCAAGTACCAACAGCAAACATTGCTGCTTCATTGCTTGTAAAAGACACGCTCAAGGGAAATAGGGGATTGAATTTTAAGGGAAACCGCTGGGTTGTAATAGCAAAGAAGAACTGGCGAATAGCAACTTCATCAAGTAAAATGTGATAGTTCCCTCACTTTAAAGTAAAAATACAAGATAAGAACAAATAACAAAAATACAAACCTTTTCTTTTAAAAGTTCAGAAGCATCCATGTTATCGTTTGTATCAGGCAATAGCATTGAACTCGAAACCATGCCAACTTGCAGTTGAAGAGCTGAATACATATCTAGGACTGTATCAAGAAGATATTTATCTGCTCCATGGAAAGCAATAAATGAAACCGAGATGGGGTAATCATCATGTGTCCCCAATGGAATGCTGACCTGAAAATTAAGTAATGAATAAGTTAACCCTACAAAGAACAAGCTGGATGTTGAGATGAATATGTTCTGCAAATGGGGACTTTACCTGGCAGCATCCAGACATGCTTGAGATACTTAATAGAGCGAGGGCTCTGTCATAAACCTCAACACATGAACGTTTCTTCGAATCAAGAGAAAGAGGAGGATCTGCAACCGTGGGAATCACCAATATCCCATCATCCTGAGAGAAGAAAATGCAAACATCAGTAAAACATATGGTATACATGTCTATGCATAGGGTTGCTTACAATAACTACTAGATATATGTTAATTCTATCACAAAACACCCATCAACAAAAAAAAATTTCCATCAGCAAAATAAATGTCATTTTAAACTGTCTGCGCTAGCAAACTAATGTGCCTCAACAGATACCTTCAAGAGATCATGAAGAGCTGCTCGCATCTCACTCCGGACTTTGTACATTGCTTTGATGTTTTCAGCTGAAGTATTCATTGTTGCGCGGACAGAATTACTAGTATCGGCTCTGAGACTTGGTTTGACTGAATTAACCCAGTCTTCATAATTTGTTTTGAATTCACATCTGTAAAGAAGTTACCCAACAAATTGTATGGCTAGATTAAAATCTCAACATGTAGCTGAACACAAGGAATGCTTATACCAAGTCAGGTATATGAAGTTCATATGCCATGGCCTATCCACTATAACCACATGTGGAAATAATATTAATGTTTTATTTTGAGACTCACCGTTGCAGTGAAATCATTGCAGATGACAGGGCTTTCAAACTGGATACTCCACTTTGATTATTTGTTGACTTTTCACTAAATTCTTTAAGGCTGGGCACCTTTGAAGCAATGTGCTGACAGAACTGGATATGCTTTAAAGGCTGGTCTGCAAAATCATCAAACAAGAAGAACCACCGAAGACAAGTCACCAGCTAATTCCAACAAAATAACTTCAAAGCTAACCGGATAAACAACATACCAGAGTTAGTTAATAATCAACTTACAGCCAGATAGTTTTTCAGATGCTTTACTAATAATATGGAACAACTTCTGCTTGGGGATCTTAGAAAGTTGAAAGAGGTCGTCTGCAAAGAGAAGCCTTCTTGTTCTTCTAGGTTCAACAGCTTTTAGCTGAAGAAGAACGTGCCCAACACGACACAAAATGGACGGGTCACGGGCAAACCATCCTGCAAGTCCCCTAACATTGTTACAGACTTACAGTATACCAATAAGGAAAGAAAGGAAGTCTGGAAAGACCACAAGAAGTCAACAACCAATATTATATATATATATATATAGGCACAAACGCCCAATTGATAATATATACAGGTAAGGACGCAATTGTATCAAGGTTTGTCATATTCCATACCTACAACATCCAAGCTCTGTGAGTTCGGCAGCACCCCAGTTGAAGACACAGCTCCATGTGAAGGCCTGTATCCAAGGATACCACAAAATGATGCAGGAACTCTAATGCACCCGATGGTATCAGTACCTGAAAGTTTGTTTCATATTTAAAACTATTGGGCACAAATAATTGTTCCATGCAATAAGTGCTGAAATATGTTAGCTCCGAAATACTTCAGCAGCTGGCAGTAAATAATGAATCAAGATAAAACAGAGAATTCTTTCTCTATAGCATTGAGAATGAAGCAATTGCAAAACAATCACCGTATAAAATCATTATATACACTGTGAAACGTGATTAACCAATCAACGGTATCAGACTGCAAGGGCAAATTAAATATATATATATGAGATATCCTCCAGGAGGAAAATCTGTAACCATGATTGCATTTAAAACCTGAACTCCTTACCATTAAAAGAGAGATCTAGAAGTGCCACAATGAAAGATTGTAAAAGAAAGAAAATGTGGATGAAAATCACTAGTCTAGTATTTCCTACCTAGAGCGAAATCAACAATTTCGGCTGCAACAGCAACTGCTGAACCACTAGAAGACCCTCCAGGGATATGTGAAGTCATCTTGGGATTTGTAGGGGTTCCATAATCAGTGTTCTCTCCAGTCATCCTGAAATCATAGTCCAAATGGATAAGGAACAGGCAAAACAATGAAGTTGAGGACACTCAAAGAAACATACATGAGGTAGGAAAACATTATATATATATATATATATATATATATATATATATATATAAAGATCTTAATAAAAGGTCTAACCCGAAACCCAGCTCATCCATTACAGTCTTTCCGACACACTTTGCACCATTCTTCAAAAGTGCTGTCACTGCAACTGCATTCTTCTTTGCAAGCTCATGCGTGTTTTCCCAGTCTGGACTCCCAAAACCAGTAACATAATCCTTCACATCAAATCTGACAGAAAAGAATTCCCAAAATTCAGTTAAGTATGCCATGACACTTTATCCAATATAAGACAGTTCCTGACTCCATTTTATTCAAAACTATCAAGTTTATGCCGATGCTGCAACAAAGACATCCACCTTGCATATCATTTACTTCGACACTGCTAGTAAAACAGGCAAACAAACGCCTCAATCAACTTATATCTTTCATGTTACTATAGTAGATGAAATTACAGAATCATTTCAGAAGTTATACTAAGAATCAAACCAATGACAGAAGCAAGCCGGACAGCATGCAAAAGAAGTTACTCTTGTTAGTCCCAGTTAAGGTTTCACTTAACTAGCGCACTTCAAATGACAAATAAGAACAAGAAAGCAGACGAAACCCAGCCACGGACCCAGAAACGCAACAGTATAAGATATTACTGACATGTCTTTGATCGCAAAAGTCAGGCCGGCAAGTGGCTGCTTGAGAGCAGGCGGCGGCGGTTGCGGCGATGGAGCTAACTCGAACCTCTGCAAGAAAGCCCCAAAGTCTTCTTTCACCACTCTCACCCTTCTTCTCCTTCTTCGGCGGCGAGTCTCCGCGAGGATCACAATCCCAGCTACGCCCAAACCGATAATGACCCATGTCTTCGGATTGGAGGCGTTGGATTTCAGCGCCTGCAATGGCGTCGACATGCTCGATCGGACAAATTAAGTTTGGAAGAGAGACGCCAAGAGAGGGGTTTAAGAGGGTTTTAGGAGACGACGGAAGGGGTTTGGTAAACTCGCAGACAGAGTCAAAATAAAAAACAGCTCAAAAGAACTAGGATTACACACGTCTTTGGTTGGCCCCCAAAAAAAAACTAGATTACACGTCAAGAAATTACAGTTTTTCCGTCAAAATAGGCCTTAGGGAACCAAATAGAATTTATCTACCAAATAGAAAAATATAATTTTTATTTATTCTATTAATTTTGAAAATACTGCATGCCGGCAATGGCCCAGAAATGAGATTTCCGACATTGGATTTTCGCCGTATGGGCTATCGTTAAAAAGTAAAAACTTAAAACCAGACGCTTGTCCATTTTTTTTTTATTATATTATTTATATGTTGCGTAGGGTTTAATAAACAGTGTCCCCTGAAAAAAAGAAAAAACAATGTCCCCGCACAGTCATCAAATCGTATAATAACCCCAATTGGAAAATTTTAAAGTGTCCGATTTTGACGTGCGAGTACACTTTTCATGTAAGACCCATAGTAAGTTATGGGATTTACCGTTTTTGACAAAAACTCCTTCGTCTAGAGGGTCAAAATTACTTTTTTTTTTCCTTCGAGTTTTTTTTCAATTTATCGGTTTTGATTAGAATTAGTTGTTAATTTCGGATTTTATTCTAGATTAGGATTTTCTTTTTAGCATTTAAACTCTGTTTAGCTATGTTGAGAGTCAGTATTTATTGAATTATAAAAAAATCGAGATTTTCCTCAATAACACGTCGAATTTTTAGTATTTTGCGGAATCAACAGGTTTTCGTACATTCTACCATCCATCTATTCCATCACGCTGCATCAAAATGTCGATATTATGAACATTAAGTAAGACTGTCATGATGGCGCGTTTTCTTGTGTCTCACGACACAAAATTTTGCAGTTCCAAAATAGGAAAGTTAACTTTGCAGTAGCTTCTTCTTTCAAAGACATCTGAAAAAACAACCCTACATGAAGGAGACTGTTTCAGTGATAGAGAAATTCTAGATTTTGTACTGATTACAAATATATATAATGGGCACAACAAGGAATGAAACAGAGTTTTGATACACGCCTAGCTAACTAGCAGCACAGCACAGCACAGTCAGTCAATTCTATCTACAGAAGCGGTGAAACCTAACAGTAATTTGAATTTCAGGTGCTATACTATATATAAATTGAGGGAGGCACGATCAGTCAAACGTCATAGACATGAGGAGAGCATCATCATCCAACAGAGAATCAATATCCAGCATCTCATTGTCATCGTAAGTTTCTCCTTCACCCATTTCTTCTGTACTACTGCCCAACATCGTTGTAGATGCCTACACGGTTCAAAGTCGCTTAAGTTAAGCTCAGAACAGTATTAAAATGGTAAATTGTGGTCTCATTTTGATTTAGGAAGAATGTGTTTATGGATTTTACCTTGTTTTCACGGAAACCTTCAACAACTGTGAGAAGTCTGCGGTACTGAGCCCTTGCATCGGGATACTGGACCATGGACTTAACCCTGGTGAGTGCTTTCTGCAACCTTTCCTCGGTTTGCTTCCGGCCTTTCTTGAGGAAATCGTAATCGTCCTCTTCTTCTTCTGTTGCAGGCAGCAGAGCCTGTGGTTGTGGAGGAGGAGTTGGTTCCTTATAACCCCTCAGACCATTCCCCTTGCGTCTCCACCTCAATATCACCTTCTCCAGAATCCCAACTGACCAAATGATTGGTCTATACTGTTTCCTCACCTGGTGTCCCCTCCATCGGGCCTTTAACAAAACAAAACACATCAACTTGTCAGCATTCATTCATATGCCTAGGCTTGTTTCCATTTTAACAGCATATATAAATCAAATACATGTAGCACTATCACAATACCACAAAAAGGAAGTTTACTATATAACATAGGGTTACCTATAAAATGTCTGAAGTTTGCCATATATGAGATTTTGGTGTCTGAAGTTTAAATTGTTGATATTGACTGTCTGAAGTTTCAACTTTGCTGTCTCTGTCCAAATTTGCTGTTAAAATTGACAGAATTAGATCATGTGCTTATCACATGACCCAATAAAAAAATAAATCCCAAAATTGCCCCTATTTGGTGGTGGCCGGAGTAAACATAAAATTACCAGGGGCAATTTCGACTTTTCACACCATTATGTCAAATTTGACGGAAAAAATGGACGGAAAACCAAATTTTAACAACGTTGAACCTTCATACAGCCAATATCAACAATATAAACTTCAGACACCAATATCTCACATAGGCAAACCTCAGACAGTTTATAGGTTCTTAACCCTATAACATATGAGCCACTCTCTTTAGAAGGGCACATGGTGGGGTTCATCATCCAAGGCATCAACATTTGCCATTGTATTTTTCAAATTTACTTCCTGAGAAATAAGGCAAGAAGCAAACCTGGATTTTGACAACTCTTTGTCGAATTGTTAGGAACTCTTTCCTCTTCTTCCAGCCACGGAATTTCTTCTGTATTTGTGTTGCAGCAGTATGAAATAGCCCATTGGCGGGGTAACCTTTACGGTGCTTTATGGCTGCAAGGGAAATAGCTCGCTCATCAAACTCCGACTCGTCATCATTATACTGCACCTGTTTCCTCTGAAATGACTGTATCCTGAACATCTGGTATATGCGGTCTGCAGCTTGTGTGGCATTACATACAGCTGTCAGCGAATCCTTCAGTGAAAGGTCATCAGGTGCTCCACCATGGTAACCAGGAGTGGCTGAGCGCTCTGAAAGAGTATGGATTGCTGCACCTGAAATATGCGAAGGACTATCCTTTGGATCATCAACTGTCAGTTTTGTGAGGTAGCTGGTCAAAGAAGATTCTGCAAGGAATCCAGAGATTCCTTTGTTTCCATTGTCTGAAGCCAGGTCTGCTGGAGTTCTTCCCAATGGATATTCTGGCGATGGGTCGGATAATAGACCAGTATCAGCCCCAAGAGAAACAAGAACAGCAACTGTCTGCTCTCTGTGCAAAGCAAGATAAGTAGGACTATTAAGCAAACCATCCAAGTAACTTTATGACTCAATATAACCAAAGGAAACAATAAAACCTAAAAGCATACTATCATAGAAGCAGCCAGGGGTAGTTGGACTCTTTTTCTAATGGTTAAATTGCCTTAATAATCTCTATCTCCACATGTTTCTCCTAAAAAAATCTACGTATTCAGACAGATCAATGCTGCAGCAATGCACTGAAAGAAGATAAAAAAAAAATATACTGGAGATAAAGATAGTTACCTGCCACAGAATGCTGCCCAGTGAAGTGCAGTCCAACCATTACTATCACGAAAGTTGATACTAACTCCCCCTACCAAAACAGGTCTTATAGCCCATTCATAACCTAGAGAAACTGCCAAATGTAGCACACCTTGCCCTTTCTCATCTAGGCTGCATGGTCCTTTACCATCTTCAGTAACTTTATGAAGGAGCCATGCATACAACTTTTCTTTCAATAGGATCTGAAGGACCTGCCACTTCTTATAATTCGGTGAGGCCGACTCGGGTAGAGTCTCTAGGACCTGGGAGTTCTCCTCTTCTTCCTTTAATAATATAAGTCTACTAATAGTTATGTGTTTTTCTATCGTTCCTTCCCATGAAACTCTCAGGGTACTGACACGAGGGAGAGAGAGAAGCCTCTCAAGTTGCATGTGAAGATGCATCTCGTACATGGAACCACCATAAACTTCCCTGGCATCAACAGCTTTAGCAGACCCTGCTCGGTAATCAAATTCACGTACTTCACTAGAAGCCAGCCTATTAGAGCATGTGATATAAAATGGGACTACTCCAACACTATGGATAGGGGCTCGGCAAGAAAGAACCCCGTCGCATAAAATTCTTGTAGGAACTTCCACTTCCCCGAACATACAAGACCAATCGCATTCCCTCACCTCTCTGGGGTTCTTTAAGAATGTGCCAGTGATTAGAACCTAATTCATGAAGCAAAAAATATTGTCATCAACACAAGAATTATACCCTAGCGTACGTAGTAGATAAATCAGGGATATAAATTCCACTAAAGTAGATGTTGCTGTTCGCAGAACCTAGTCTGGACCATAGATTACACATAAATAGTTCAGGGAACATAGATTGATTTAGTTACAGAAATCAATTACCGTTTCATGGATCAAGAAGGCAAGTATTAAATATTTCTGACCAGATTTTTTTTTTTTAAATTTCGTTCATGTCATTCAGACAGTTACAACTCACAAATTAATAGCTGATCACTGCAATTAATGCAAAACCTCCTCATAATTCCTAAACTGCCGATAAATCGTGCCAACATGTTCCTCCAACCAGTAGGACAATCAAGGAATAGGATACTTCTTCGTGAAATACTATTAAGTATGCTAAATTTAAATTTTGTTCTGGAAAATTGCACAGCGTGTTGTAACCAGGAATTTCTTACCTCAATTTCGGAGTCTGGGTAAGCCCACTTAGGCGAGAAGTCAGCAATGCTGAAAAGCTGGTCCTGGGAAATAGAGGGGCTCAGCGAGACGTCCACAGCATTTTCACACTCAGCAGTACTCCATGATAACCCCGATGTAGACTGCATTTGCAGATTTTCAACTTCTCCAAGTTCTCTGGAAACCCACCGTGAAAAGCTATCAACTTTTTTTAAGCTTTCTTCTCCATCGGACAACAGTCGCCTTGCAGTAAAAGAATTGCTAACATCCTTTTCTAGTGACACATCATTCTCTAGGAACCTGGTATCCGGTACATATGCAAGATCCAAACCCAGAGACAAGTCCACTGGCCATGTAGCAGCACCTATGGAATTGCTTTCATTGTTTATCTGGAAAATAAGATTAGTTAAAAACTAGCTCATTCATGTTCCAGCAACTGGTGTAGTTGCAGTAGTAACAATAAGTGCAGCAGAGGATAGACGTGATGTTCGAATGCATCAGTTATCATTATGTTCCAACAAAAACATCTATAATCCATCTTTAAAATATATATATTTTTAAAAAAAGACCAGAGCAAACACACTGGAAGCTATTGGTTATCAGAGCACAAAATGCTTCTAGAATCATTTCCTTAAAAGAATCATCTTTGATCATCATCCAACGGGTCTTAATATGGTAAGAGAAACACTGTTTTCAAAACCGAATGGCAATTTCCTAAAAATTCACTAAACAGGGTGGAAATTTCCCAAAGGCTTGAAACTTCTCAAATAAATATTAATATTTCCTCGACAACTATGCTATTAATATCTGGGCACCAGGTAACGTGTTTACAACCCAAACTGTACCATAACATCTTTAACACTATTTCCAGTTGAAACCTGACAACTTATCTTATATGAGAATATGAATGATCAAGCTACCGATCCTTAAAAACCCTCCTAGTTTAATCAGTTCACCAAAGTACAAATGTGCAACTACATGCTATGACAACTGTTTTGATGACATATTCAAACCAATTTTAGCACAGTTGAAAAAAGATGTCATGGTTCAAAGAAGCGGGTTCAAATACACTATCCCTAAAGCCGTCGTTCAGTTACGGTTTAATACATTTTTTGTCATCTTTTATTGGTAAATGGAGGTGGGTGGGGAGAGAACATATGGGGCATTTTTGGATGAGTTGAGATATCAAGAAATTGAATGACTTAACTCTAGTTATAATATACGAGGATGACAGATGCATAAAAGCGAAAACTCTGCTCAAAGCCAAAAATGCCTCGTATATTCAATCCCCACCCACCTTTGGTTCCCCTATTTGAGTGCTGTTAAGTAACTGTAGCTTGCTACTTTATAAAAATGAGAACTGTTTTCCAACCTTTATAATCTCACAGTTTCTATTGTAGAATAAGCAGGCTACATTTGCTTAACAGCACAGGGGAGCATACTATGAGAACTCAGGTGGACATTGAAGCCTACAAGATGCAAAATAGGCCATTTCAACAAGGTGGTGATGATGATGACCTACCAGTAAATGGAAAATTAGGAAAATGAAACAGGTAGAAATAACTGATATTAGAAAATGAGGCGATGGCTCAGGTTGTTGGAATTATTGAATTGTGTCTTATAATAAATCTTAGCTATGACGGGGTTTTTCTCTTCGCAAGTAATATCCCATACCATACATAACTACTTTACTATCCTTCATGGTTGATTGATTTGCAGGCTCGCTAACCGTAGATGCGGGCCTTGATACGGGATTGCTTGAAATATGCACTTGCTAGTGTGTATACCATGCAGAGAAAATGTGAAATGCACTTATCCAGGATGAAAAGTTTTTCTAGCACAAACCAACAGAAGTGAAATGCTACTGCAATTGCAACGGTCAGAGAAGACGGCAAATATACTCAACAAGTTTTGTGACAACGGTTTAACTCTTTAAGCATTTGGCTAGAGATTACTAAGGTCAAAATCTGTTTTTTCTTTTTGGCAAAAATTTATTCTATTATAATAAAAGACCAGAGGGCTCACCACATGAATGAAAGTGAGCCATGATCAACAAAAGAGATCACCAAAATCACCATTTCGGTAATAATAGAATAGATAGACCATTAAAATAACCCAGCAGTGAGCAGATAAACAGACCATCACAAATATTCAGTACCTGCCAACTCGATTGGAAGGGCCCAGAGGCATTAAGTGGTTCCTTAACTGCAGCATCTTCCCCAAAAAAGTCACTTTTGAACAAATTTTCTTGTCCAATAACTACTGTAGGACTGATATGGCTGGACGAAGTTGATTCATTAGTGGGCAAAGCAGTGGATTTCAAAATATCTTCCCAAGATGCCAATCCAAGTGATTTCTGGGCTGAAATTCCGTCAGTTTGGATACTAGATCCATCAGTCAATATATTAGGAGAAAATACACCACCATGTAGACTTCGAGGATTTTCTGGAAAACAGCAACTACTACATCAAAATTATATGCCATGATAGTTCTACTCAAAGAGCATTATACTTTAGAAAAAAAAAAGAAAATGGAAGATTGTAATGAAGAGTAACCTGGAGAGGGATGTGAAAAATGGCTATTGAAAGATGCAGTATCCATGCTTCCCATCACAGAAACATTTTGCTCGGGTAATGACTGGAGCAATGAATAACCAGGACTCGCTTGACGGATTTCTCCTGCATTACATGCTCAAATGATGAGAGGAAAAAAATGAGAAAGAGGTGACCATTTTGGTAGAGAGCAATTGTTACCAGAATCTGCATCTTCGTATAGTGCAGTCAGAGTACTTGTAGGGCTTGTGGAGTCTGTATTTCCTGATGGTGTTGCACTATTAACGTTGAAGCTGGAGGACAATGGGCTGCCCTTTTCTGAACTGGACATGCTTGTGGCATGCTCCTTGATGCCATCAAGGTTTGTTCTATTTCCCTGATGAAAGCACCAAAGCTTAGAATAAAATCCTGGAAATGACATCGACTATGGACATGATACAGTGACAAGCCACCCTAAATATTCTAAAGAACAATAATATTGATCAAAATTGATGAAAAAGAACACGATTTTGTGTACATGCAAATAAGCATGAAAGAGAATACAACATTGTCGCTTAAAAATAACATAACATAATAGCAGTGATGTCAAGGAACATGTAAGATTTCACCAAATATCCATCACCTTACCGTAGCTTAGATGAAGATCATCCTTCCTTCTTAGAATGAATAAGCAAATAACAATATTTTTTTGTTGTACCACACATGCAAATCATCAACTTGCTTGGTGTATATGCAATGGTTGGAAAAACCATCTTGACAAGAGTTACCTTTTAAGGAATTAGCTGGTAATAAAACCAAATTTCGAGCCCAACTAAGTTGGTTCTCATATCTGAAAATTTCAAAAAAAAAAGAAGAAGAAGAAGCTCTTGAGGTTAATGCGTGATTTAATCTTTATTTCAAGACTCCCCTCACATGTGGGCTGATTAAGGTGATAGATTTGAATTTGGGGTTTAATTTGGCGCTGCGGAGAATCGAACCTGCACTCTCTGATATTTTAGGTGAAATTTTAGACTAACCACTTAACCAACTGTCCTAAAACTTTAAGGTGAATGCTTGATTTAATCTTTATTTCAACAGATAAGCTATCAATTTTTACCATAACTGCATTACTTTCCCAGCAACTTGAGAGAAAATGTGTCTAGATATGTATTCCCAGGCCTAGTTTAAATCTGTGTGACCATCAAATAATAGGAGTAGGCTTAAGGAAATAAGAGAAAGAGCTCTAGTGAAACTCACGATGGAAGACCTTTGACTGGAGTTTAAGATATTTCATAATAGGGTGAAAAATAGTTGAACCACCAAATAAAAGGACATTAAACAGAATACAGTCCATGAAGTACCAAAACACACTGAAAATCGGAGAGTATACTGTAAAAATAATAGCTAATTAAAATACTAAGAACAACTGAAATAATCGGCCAAAAAGTACAAGTAGAGGTAGAAAAAATCAAAGGAAGCATCACTAACCTTAACTTCCAAGTAATGGACAAAGACAATGTGTTGATCCCTGAAATGTTTCATAATACAGTGTTATAAATCATTAATCATGACGTGCCAAATTGCACACTCCGTACATGAATGTAAAAACTTGCAATGATGAATGATCTTATGACTAAATAAGGTTTAATAGAGAAGTTTCTAGTTGTCGTTGACAAGATATATGAAAAACGAAGTGCATTGCTTAGGCAAGGATTGAACAATAGTCAATAAGTGAGGAAAGTAGCACTTTTGTCTTTTGGACGGGGAGAGAGGTTATGTCTTCTGTTCCAGTCATTGATGTGACCTACTTGTGCACATAAAGGATGTCCACAAAATATTTAAGCAAAAAAATTTATTACGTTATTGCAACAGCATGTAATATTCCTAGACACTGATAATAATCACATGCCAACATAAATCACAGAAGAGATTTTGCTTCTGCGTATGCACGAAGCTTAACGGATAAATACAGTGAAAGCTATAATACTTACTGCTCAAGCATCCAATAACAGCGCCTCTGAAAGTACTCGTTGTCTTGACCATGGGCATAGTAGCAGTGCAGAACATCAATACTTCCAACCTAAATTGCTCGAAACATTCAACTATGAGATTGTGTCCATTGTGTAGAGTACTACCATTTATTTCCAAGAAGTTACCCAAACACTACTTGTGTCAATGGACATAGGTTCAGCAAGAACACCCAAGTAAACCAACATATGCCTTACCTTCAGCTTCTCATGTGCTTCTTTAACAGTTTTTCCATCTTTCTTCTTCCTCCAATTGTGTCCATCCTTCCTAAAGTACCTCAATATCTTTCGGTCAAAAAGAAACAGTGAACCACCTGACATTGAAAATTATACAAACATGATGTAGAAATGGCAATGGCATAGTACATTATTGCTAAACCCACCAATTATATCTCCCACAGCACTAAAGAGCAAAGAAAATTCCAACTTATGATACTTTCTTTCGAAGAGCTATAATGT
This sequence comes from Clarkia xantiana subsp. parviflora, assembly GCA_036873135.1. NCBI lineage: Eukaryota > Viridiplantae > Streptophyta > Magnoliopsida > Myrtales > Onagraceae > Clarkia > Clarkia xantiana. The sequence goes on from JAPTYO010000014.1 coordinate 4,988,176, forward strand.
ATAACTGGTTGAAAATTTCACTCTCCGAACCTAGGTAGCTCTGCTCTTGTTATTATATATCAGGACTTGCAATGTTCTTGCATGCTATTTTTTTCATACTGGCTATAAGTACTAATATGGGATTTGATCCAACTTACTTTCATTTTTAAATGACCATAACCAGGGTTCTAGAGAGCTCTCTATGTGATCTAACTTGGAAATTTTTTACAATGTAACGAACAGTATGTGTTTTGTTTAAAGAGGGCTACAACAGGCAGATCCAACAAGCAAAGGAGAAGAAGCAAAAAAAAGGAATGAAGAAAAATCTTCAATGCAACTGCAACTCCTACCTGGGGGCCTAGTGGGTGGCTCAGATGCAATCTGAAACTTCTGATAATTGCGAAGGATTTCACAGATTTCGGCAGGTCGCAACCAGCGATGTTGGGCTTCAACTTGTAACTGTTGAAGATCTGATGGAGGAGAATCATCAAGGTATATAGTAAGTACTACTTAATAACTAATGAACAGAACTCATGCATAGTTTCAACTAAAAGATGAATTTCCTTATAGCCTTCAGAAATATGCATGTTTGTCGTCTTCAATCTAAATCGCCTATTGAACATTGACACCCAATTACAGATTGAATAGAGGGAGGTATTACGTAACACTTGGAACTCAATCATTGCATACTTCGCCTTCTCCTTCTAAACTTAAAGACATGCTAGATAATAGTTCACGAAATGCTTTAATTGCTACAACAACTTGGAAACAGTCCTCTCTCTCATCAACTTAGTAAGAAAGAAATTGTCAACACTAAATTTCAAGTAGCCCGCTAATTTGAAGGTTGAAGTGTCTTCCTTAGAATAAACTAAGGGTTCCCCAGTACTTCTCACTCATTAAAGTTTTATCCCAATGATAAACAGCACCGAATTACGCGGGATTTAACTCTATGACCAATCCATCCGGGGTCAATAGAAAATCAAGACACGACTCGCCGCTAAAAGATTCAATTTGGTCTCTAGACATCAAATAAATACTTATCACAAGCTACATGCATACAACAAACTCGAGAAATCAATTATTCAAACTAACCGACACAATATTACACAGCACCAGATCAACAATCGGCTTGCATCATACTCCACCTCCTCCTCCCACATACACGAAAAGTTAACTCCAAAGAAAGCCGTTCACGACGGCACTAAATTGAAAATGAATCAATTGAACGAAAAAAATCAGTCGTCTGAAGCTGAAATAGAGTGGAAACTAACCTAATTGAGGACCCACTCCGCGCTGAGCCATATGCGGCGGTCGGAATTGAGCCGATGGTTAGGCGTCGAGGATCGCAATCGGAGGAGCAGTTGAATGAAATGGATTCAGTTTCAACAGAGTCAATATAGTCTGTCAATTACGGGTTCCAAGAGCAGCAGCAAACAGAATGTGAAAACGGAAGCGAGTTTTTTTGCGGACTGTTAATTATTGCAAAGTCTGAAAAGTCGTTGAGATGTACTAGATACCCGATCCACCATTAAAATGCTGCCACGTGGTGAAAAGCTTCTAGTGTTTTTTATTTACAGCTTGTTATTGTTCATCAGTCTATAATGGAAGCTGTTGGCTAGCTACACCAGCCCTTGTGCGCCATGGACAAAATAGTGGTCCTATCAGATCAGTCAATTGTGTTTCTTTATTTCAAAAAATTAAACTTCTTCGTTAAGTTATAGCAACGACGCATTTTCATTTTTAAAAATAATAATATATAATTGCTAATATATCAATCATATAATAATATACGTAAAATAAATATATAATATTTATGTATATTTAAAATATTTGTATATATAAATTAATAAATGATATGATATATTTTTTGAAATAAATTAATATATAATAATTCTACTGAAAAAGGACTGAGCATGTGCCATCATAAGACATGGGTAATGTTCAAGACATCATCAGAGATAAAGTTTGTCCGATCTTTGCTTAAAATAATGAATCATCATGATATATAAAACTCTCGAGGAATATGATAATTAATTTTATCAAGGAGTCTTATCTCATGACAAGAGGCGGGAGCACAGTCAACTCCATTAGTCTGCACTCTGCACCGTATTGTACGGAAACATTTTTATCTGTTTATAATAATTTTGTATTTTTTAAGAAATTAAACGGTGACTATAAAATTATTTCGTTATATATATATATAGTATATAGTTTTTTTCATAATAACTAGCACATATGAGTTTTTTCGATTAGATTTATGAAGAATCTGCATGTACACTATCCACGTCAACATAAGAACACCAACAACTTAATATATTCAAAATGTCGGCTCTACAACTTCAGTTCTATTAGCATCATCTTATATTTGACACATAATGCGGGACATGTATCAGCAGCCTAATATGAGACATGTATCAATAACCTAGTATAGTTAAGATGTGAGTGAATGACCAAACTAGGTCACTTTTCGAAACTAATTACAAAACTAGGCTTGTTCAGAAAATAATTCTCAAAATAGGTCTTTTCATATTTTTAATAATATCTATTATTTATTTTGCATCCTAAAGTTTACATTTTGTTACAAACGAACCCTTACTCGTAATATAATACAAGAAAAAAATTGAAAATTAAGAAAATTAAATATATGAAAAATATAAAAACAAAAATGGAAATAAAAAATAATTAATTAATATAATGATAAAAAAATATACATTAAAAAATAATCAAACAAACATTTTTTGTAACTTTTAATTTTTAAAAAATATATGAAATTAAAGGATACAATTTACATATAAAAATAAATAAGTTTTTAAACAACTTTATATTGGCAAGAAAAACAACATATAATCATATAAAAACTATTCATCAAGAGTATGAAAAAAAAATATACAAACTGAATCCATTCTTAAATTTATTCTATTGATTTTTCAAATTTAAATTAGTTTTTTTTTTCAGTCACTAATTTTATAAATTTAACATGTTTTACTTAGGGTTTATGTACGCTTTCATTTTTCTATTTTCATACTTAAAAAATCACGAGTATTTAGTTTCTTTACATTTTATATCACAATTTTTTTTTATAATTTATATCATTTAGCATAATTTATTTTCACAAATTTTCCACATTTAATAATTTATTATTTTTTAGTTTTTAACTTTTACATATATTTACTTTATTTTTTTCAATTTTTCTAACATATTTCTTGTATTATTTCGGTTTAGGGGTCAATTGTAACAAAATATAAACTTTAGGATGTAAAGTAAAAATATATCTAATTAAAAAAAAACTTATTTTGGGAATTAATTTCGAAAGAAGCCTAGATTGGGAATAAGTTTGGCAAACGAACCTATTACGGGAATTCACTCGTTAAGATGTCAACTTGTTAAATCTAATTCTATCCGGCTTCTCTTACGTCTGACGCGATATGTGGGCCAGGTGGTGACTCCCCGAAAGACTTGGGACCTAAAATTTTAAAGTTAAACCACATAGTAGTAAATACTATTAATCACTAAAATACCACTACATGTGGTGATAATAATATTATACAAATATAATATGGTTAATAACCTATGAAATGTCTGAATTTTGACACATGTTAGATATGTTTGAATTTTCAAAAGTTAATTTGGAAGGTCTGAATTTTCAACTTTGTTGATATAAGAGGTATCCGTCAATTTTTGCCATTAAAACTGACGGAATTTGGTCACATGCTTGGCATGTGACCGGAAATAAACTTAAATCCCAAAAATGCCCTCTGACCAAAGTGTGCCCCTCACATGCTTGACCTAAAAAGACAAAAATTCCCCTTAAAGCAAAAAAATCATTCTTCTTTGCCGGAAAGCATTATTCTTTCAGGAGTAATTTTGTCATTTCATATTTTCTCAAATAAAGTATTAAATAAAAAAATATTAAAAAGAGTAAAAGTGTCATTTCATACAATTCTGTTAAATTTAACAATAAAAATGGACGAAAACCAAAGTTCAACAAGATGAAAATTCAGACATTCCAAAATTGTTGAAAATTCAGACATATCTGGTTAACATTGTCAAAATTAAACATCTTATAAGTTATTAATCCAATATAATAATTATAATAATGTGTGATGTTGATTTTTGGTACTGAAAGTCTAAACCAAACGTCATGGATTATGCATTTGATATAATAGATAACGGTACGGCTGGTCCGGATCTTAACGGGGGAGGTCGTTATTGCTAAGCCGTGATGAATTGGATTGACTCACATTCCGGACGCATCGTACGTTATTGTGATTGGCACATATTATAGAAACCATCCAACTCAATCGCAATTGCACCTTTTCATTTTAATCTAAGAAAAAATATAGGATTTACTAATATATGATTCATCCAAGTTAAATTTTGCTTCAGTTCTTGAGTTTGATTAAACAATGACGAACATCATAAACAGTATTTTGTTAGCTTTCCATCGATCAACTGTTAGCTTTCCATCGATCATGATACTTTCTTGTCAGACTTTCATTCAGATAATCTAAATACGGTCAATCTTATATTTGATTAATGTTAGTTTTTAATGCAATATTTTTTTATAGACTTTTGGAGTCATACGTTAGTGTTTTATAGACATTTGGACCGTTAAATATTTTTACTTTGTTCAATGTAGTCTTCCAATTTATATACATAATTTTGATTTTTGCAATTTAATCCCAAATGTTTTAAACCGGACTTAGATCGAAATTGACCGAGTCAATTTCGGACCCTTGACTGGATCAAGTCAGTCCTCAAAGACCCTTTTAAATAATAACATTTTGAAGTATGACCTAAAAACAACAAGTTCTAACCAAAAACTACCATTAATAATAACAAAGAGACATTTAATCCATCTTAGATCCAATTCGCCAACTAGTGTTTGTTAACTCACTCTCAGAAAATTGTGCTCCATACAACAAAATGTTCCAAAAAAAAATACGGATCCAGACAAATAGACAATAGAAAAGTGAGACCTACTAACAAAGTCCTGTGGACTAATTGGAGATGCTCAAAATTGGCTCGGCCAATTCGTAAAACGAGCTTAAAATCAAATTCGAATCCCGTTGGAAAAGCCGTGTTCTTGATTCGAAATTGCAGAAAACCCCTGCTGAAGATGCAGTATTAGGATGACTTTTCAACGCTTCCGACCCAAAATTACAAAACCAGCTCTGTCATATATAGCTCTGTCATATATATTCGATGGAAGATGAGTTATAATAACACTTTATGCACAAGGAGCATATACCAAGCAGCATACTTAAACATGCATGGCTCCATCACATGCCAACATTACCACCCACTAGAGCAAAGCTCGGTGCTTTACGAACTGTCAGAGACAGAAACAGCAGCCATGAGAAGATAAGCTCACTTTAACACAGATTCCACCACATAAATTACTTACCATTCCCCAAAATCAGTAAATGGATCACGGTAAAAACACCAAACTGCTGCTATAAGTACTATATATATAACTCTGTATGGAAACTCAATACCAGTTGAATCAGTGAGAATCCGATTGCTGCTGTATCCCTCAAAAGCATGGAACAGTTCTACTTACTCTTTAGTGCAAAAATGATCTCGGTAATCCATCTTCGCGTATTAGCAATAGCTGAAATCAATCATCAAACCAAATGATCATACATCAACAAGGATAATAAGACACAAGATAATAAATTGAGCTATTTCAGATTCTTGAAGCTAGCTTGCAAATGCTGCACAACACTTCTTTTTACAGACATTAATTACCAGTTCTTTCAAGAAGTAAATTTGGACTGTGCTGCCATAACTACTTTCCTACGTCAGCCAATTCTTAATTAAGGGCAGGAGTCAGGATCCAAGGCAACAGATATCAACTTATCTTATTTACAATCAACTAGTTTAATTAAATTCATCAGAGGGCTCTTAATGAAGAAAATGACTTCAATTTTCTTGCACATGGCAAGGCAAGGCTACAATAATCTCCATTATAATCATCATCATCATCAACCTCACCTGAGCATGTCACCAGCAATCAACTGGAAACCACTCAAAGCTGGTGATATGCTGAAAGTGCTGCCGTCCCCAGAATATGACGGGTGCCCAAGCGGGGTAGGCCTGTCTGGAATAGCAGGCACTTCAATATCCCCTTCCAACATTTTGAGTGCATCCATAATGGTCGGCCTCAGAGCCACCATCACATGAGCACACAAGATCCCGACAAGTAAAAACCTTTCCATGATGCTCTTTGGATTTGAATTTGCACCATCCCCATCTTTCAACAACAAAGGGTCCAAAGCCTCCTCAATTTTCCCTGCCTTAACCAAAGACCAAGCCCAATCAGTGATCAATAAAGCTTGTGGAGAGTGGAGACCCTGATGAGGACAAATTAAGTGCTTTTCTCCCACACATTATCTCCAACACAACCACACCAAAACTGTACACATCGCTCTTTTCCGTCAGTTGTCCATATAACGCGTATTCTGGGGCAAGGTAGCCGTGGGTACCTGCAACCCGGGTTGTCAAGTGTGATTGCCCTTCTCTACTTTGCTTTGCAAGGCCGAAATCCGCCACTCTTGCCCTCATATCTGCATCAAGAAGAATATTGGTCGCCTTTATGTCTCTATGATATATCGAGGGTTTGACTCCGTAATGCAAGTAAGCTAGTCCATTTGCAACATCCAGAATGACGCTCTTCCTTTGCGGCCAAGTCAAGTTTTTTCTAATTGCAGCTTCTGTTGGGGGAAGAAACAGATGGTCTTCGAGATTCCCATTCACCATGTAATCATAAACAAGGTATTTTTCTCCGTTTCTCTCGCTGTATTCTTCGTCTTCATCAAGCAGACAACAGCCTCTAAGTGGCACGAGGTTCCGGTGCTTCAAGTTACTGATGATCTCCACCTCATTTCGAAACTCCTCCCCTTCGAAATCAGATTCGACGATCTTCTTCACTGCAACCTCGGTCCCATCAGACAGAATTCCCTTGTAAACCATCCCGAATCCACCCCTACCGATGAAATTCTTCTGTGAAAAGTTATTTGTGGCCTTCTCAAGTTCGCGGATTTTGAACCAGATCGACCCAGTGTTAGGTCGAAACCTGATTCTAGGCGTTGAGTTGCTTCCGTCTAAATTGAAACCAGCAGCTCCATTCAGCTCCTGAATTCTCCTCCTCCTCTTCCTCATCCAAGTCCTTTTATACCAAAAGTACAAGCCAAGAAGGCAGCACATAACCAATAAAGCAACTATGGCTCCAATCAATCCAAAAACAAGATTTGAACGGTGATTACTGTTTGAACCAGGTACAGCTTTAATCGGAATACTGAAGATACAGTCGAGGGCACCAGGACTGTCCGGCCCGAAGGAATTAATGATCCCAGCAGCATACAGTATAGTGAAGTAGAAACATTCCTTAGCCTTGGAAGTAGAGGAGTTACCATCAATGGTGCTAAGCCGCGCCTGCACAGTGAATCCAGCAGCCACGCACGCATCGCAGCTGGTGAGGTCCGTGAGATCAGGGCGGCACGAGGAGTCGAGCTCGGTGGATTTCCCGAGGCGGCTGACCCAATCGGAGGTGGACTTTATCGACGCGCAGCTGGTATCGGAAATTACGAACTGCGACGGAGCAAAGCAGGAAGTGGCAGTATCGGAGGGCAAGTTCAACGAATCGAGCTTCGTCTGGAAATCGTGGAGACAGCAGGTGGAGGTGTTGAGGTCGGGGAGCTGGAACAGAGAGGTCTCCTTGAGCCGTTGGGCGAAGGCGACGCCGTAGAGGGACAGGAGGGTCTGGCAACAGGAGTCGTTGGACGAGGCCGTTGCGTGGTAAAAAATATGTCATTTTAATTAATTTAAGATAAAATTGTTTCTTTTTAAGTATTATTGTTACTTAAAAACAAACGTTTAATTCAATAATAATGGATGATCACTATTAATTTATTACTACTAAATAGAGGATAACAAAATGACTACATAATGGATTCTTTGTTAAATAATATCTATTATATGGATCCGACCGCTATAAGGTCATTCATTTTTCCAACTCACCACCTCTGTCGTCATCTTCTCTCGTTAGTCTCTGTCTCTCCCAACTCCAAGCCCCTTCCCTCTCAAGTCTGAAGTCACAGCTCCATTGTTGCCCCCACGCCTCCAGCAGTACGTTACCGCCACCACCTCCGTCGCCGGAGCTCACTCCACCCACCAACGAGCCGAAGAGAAGAAGAACACTATCCTGGTCGGAGAATCTTGTCCAGTCCGAGGAAGAAGAACCCCATCCTGGTCGGATAATCCGAGTGACCGACCTCGAAAGTCTTGTCTAGTCGAGGTTAGGAACCTCAGGGTTCATCTTCGACTTCGGTAATCTTCTTGACTCTTGTTAGCAAGTTTGGTCATCTTCTTCCACCTCAGGGACTTCGGTCATCTTCTTGCACTAGAGGATGCAAGCGCCGCCACAGCAAGTTCTCACCGAGGTAACCCTAAAAAACGATTTTTTTTAAAATTAATAAAGTCCGAACATTTCCGGATTTACTCGAACCGGATCGATAGAGGGTCCGGTTCGAACTCGGCCGAACCGCCTATCCGGTTCTGATAACAGCGGATGCATCAATACAGAAAATAAGTTGAAAAGACCGGGTTAATAAAGTCATTTTCTCTCATTCTTACTCAATCGCAATTGCACCTTTTCATTTTAATCTAAGAAAAAATATAGGATTTACTAATATATGATTCATCCAAGTTAAATTTTGCTTCAGTTCTTGAGTTTGATTAAACAATGACGAACATCATAAACAGTATTTTGTTAGCTTTCCATCGATCAACTGTTAGCTTTCCATCGATCATGATACTTTCTTGTCAGACTTTCATTCAGATAATCTAAATACGGTCAATCTTATATTTGATTAATGTTAGTTTTTAATGCAATATTTTTTTATAGACTTTTGGAGTCATACGTTAGTGTTTTATAGAAATTTGGACCGTTAAATATTTTTACTTTGTTCAATGTAGTCTTCCAATTTATATACATAATTTTGATTTTTGCAATTTAATCCCAAATGTTTTAAACCGGACTTAGATCGAAATTGACCGAGTCAATTTCGGACCCTTGACTGGATCAAGTCAGTCCTCAAAGACCCTTTTAAATAATAACATTTTGAAGTATGACCTAAAAACAACAAGTTCTAACCAAAAACTACCATTAATAATAACAAAGAGACATTTAATCCATCTTAGATCCAATTCGCCAACTAGTGTTTGTTAACTCACTCTCAGAAAATTGTGCTCCATACAACAAAATGTTCCAAAAAAAAATACGGATCCAGACAAATAGACAATAGAAAAGTGAGACCTACTAACAAAGTCCTGTGGACTAATTGGAGATGCTCAAAATTGGCTCGGCCAATTCGTAAAACGAGCTTAAAATCAAATTCGAATCCCGTTGGAAAAGCCGTGTTCTTGATTCGAAATTGCAGAAAACCCCTGCTGAAGATGCAGTATTAGGATGACTTTTCAACGCTTCCGACCCAAAATTACAAAACCAGCTCTGTCATATATAGCTCTGTCATATATATTCGATGGAAGATGAGTTATAATAACACTTTATGCACAAGGAGCATATACCAAGCAGCATACTTAAACATGCATGGCTCCATCACATGCCAACATTACCACCCACTAGAGCAAAGCTCGGTGCTTTACGAACTGTCAGAGACAGAAACAGCAGCCATGAGAAGATAAGCTCACTTTAACACAGATTCCACCACATAAATTACTTACCATTCCCCAAAATCAGTAAATGGATCACGGTAAAAACACCAAACTGCTGCTATAAGTACTATATATATAACTCTGTATGGAAACTCAATACCAGTTGAATCAGTGAGAATCCGATTGCTGCTGTATCCCTCAAAAGCATGGAACAGTTCTACTTACTCTTTAGTGCAAAAATGATCTCGGTAATCCATCTTCGCGTATTAGCAATAGCTGAAATCAATCATCAAACCAAATGATCATACATCAACAAGGATAATAAGACACAAGATAATAAATTGAGCTATTTCAGATTCTTGAAGCTAGCTTGCAAATGCTGCACAACACTTCTTTTTACAGACATTAATTACCAGTTCTTTCAAGAAGTAAATTTGGACTGTGCTGCCATAACTACTTTCCTACGTCAGCCAATTCTTAATTAAGGGCAGGAGTCAGGATCCAAGGCAACAGATATCAACTTATCTTATTTACAATCAACTAGTTTAATTAAATTCATCAGAGGGCTCTTAATGAAGAAAATGACTTCAATTTTCTTGCACATGGCAAGGCAAGGCTACAATAATCTCCATTATAATCATCATCATCATCAACCTCACCTGAGCATGTCACCAGCAATCAACTGGAAACCACTCAAAGCTGGTGATATGCTGAAAGTGCTGCCGTCCCCAGAATATGACGGGTGCCCAAGCGGGGTAGGCCTGTCTGGAATAGCAGGCACTTCAATATCCCCTTCCAACATTTTGAGTGCATCCATAATGGTCGGCCTCAGAGCCACCATCACATGAGCACACAAGATCCCGACAAGTAAAAACCTTTCCATGATGCTCTTTGGATTTGAATTTGCACCATCCCCATCTTTCAACAACAAAGGGTCCAAAGCCTCCTCAATTTTCCCTGCCTTAACCAAAGACCAAGCCCAATCAGTGATCAATAAAGCTTGTGGAGAGTGGAGACCCTGATGAGGACAAATTAAGTGCTTTTCTCCCACACATTATCTCCAACACAACCACACCAAAACTGTACACATCGCTCTTTTCCGTCAGTTGTCCATATAACGCGTATTCTGGGGCAAGGTAGCCGTGGGTACCTGCAACCCGGGTTGTCAAGTGTGATTGCCCTTCTCTACTTTGCTTTGCAAGGCCGAAATCCGCCACTCTTGCCCTCATATCTGCATCAAGAAGAATATTGGTCGCCTTTATGTCTCTATGATATATCGAGGGTTTGACTCCGTAATGCAAGTAAGCTAGTCCATTTGCAACATCCAGAATGACGCTCTTCCTTTGCGGCCAAGTCAAGTTTTTTCTAATTGCAGCTTCTGTTGGGGGAAGAAACAGATGGTCTTCGAGATTCCCATTCACCATGTAATCATAAACAAGGTATTTTTCTCCGTTTCTCTCGCTGTATTCTTCGTCTTCATCAAGCAGACAACAGCCTCTAAGTGGCACGAGGTTCCGGTGCTTCAAGTTACTGATGATCTCCACCTCATTTCGAAACTCCTCCCCTTCGAAATCAGATTCGACGATCTTCTTCACTGCAACCTCGGTCCCATCAGACAGAATTCCCTTGTAAACCATCCCGAATCCACCCCTACCGATGAAATTCTTCTGTGAAAAGTTATTTGTGGCCTTCTCAAGTTCGCGGATTTTGAACCAGATCGACCCAGTGTTAGGTCGAAACCTGATTCTAGGCGTTGAGTTGCTTCCGTCTAAATTGAAACCAGCAGCTCCATTCAGCTCCTGAATTCTCCTCCTCCTCTTCCTCATCCAAGTCCTTTTATACCAAAAGTACAAGCCAAGAAGGCAGCACATAACCAATAAAGCAACTATGGCTCCAATCAATCCAAAAACAAGATTTGAACGGTGATTACTGTTTGAACCAGGTACAGCTTTAATCGGAATACTGAAGATACAGTCGAGGGCACCAGGACTGTCCGGCCCGAAGGAATTAATGATCCCAGCAGCATACAGTATAGTGAAGTAGAAACATTCCTTAGCCTTGGAAGTAGAGGAGTTACCATCAATGGTGCTAAGCCGCGCCTGCACAGTGAATCCAGCAGCCACGCACGCATCGCAGCTGGTGAGGTCCGTGAGATCAGGGCGGCACGAGGAGTCGAGCTCGGTGGATTTCCCGAGGCGGCTGACCCAATCGGAGGTGGACTTTATCGACGCGCAGCTGGTATCGGAAATTACGAACTGCGACGGAGCAAAGCAGGAAGTGGCAGTATCGGAGGGCAAGTTCAACGAATCGAGCTTCGTCTGGAAATCGTGGAGACAGCAGGTGGAGGTGTTGAGGTCGGGGAGCTGGAACAGAGAGGTCTCCTTGAGCCGTTGGGCGAAGGCGACGCCGTAGAGGGACAGGAGGGTCTGGCAACAGGAGTCGTTGGACGAGGCCGTTGCGTGGTAAAAAATATGTCATTTTAATTAATTTAAGATAAAATTGTTTCTTTTTAAGTATTATTGTTACTTAAAAACAAACGTTTAATTCAATAATAATGGATGATCACTATTAATTTATTACTACTAAATAGAGGATAACAAAATGACTACATAATGGATTCTTTGTTAAATAATATCTATTATATGGATCCGACCGCTATAAGGTCATTCATTTTTCCAACTCACCACCTCTGTCGTCATCTTCTCTCGTTAGTCTCTGTCTCTCCCAACTCCAAGCCCCTTCCCTCTCAAGTCTGAAGTCACAGCTCCATTGTTGCCCCCACGCCTCCAGCAGTACGTTACCGCCACCACCTCCGTCGCCGGAGCTCACTCCACCCACCAACGAGCCGAAGAGAAGAAGAACACTATCCTGGTCGGAGAATCTTGTCCAGTCCGAGGAAGAAGAACCCCATCCTGGTCGGATAATCCGAGTGACCGACCTCGAAAGTCTTGTCTAGTCGAGGTTAGGAACCTCAGGGTTCATCTTCGACTTCGGTAATCTTCTTGACTCTTGTTAGCAAGTTTGGTCATCTTCTTCCACCTCAGGGACTTCGGTCATCTTCTTGCACTAGAGGATGCAAGCGCCGCCACAGCAAGTTCTCACCGAGGTAACCCTAAAAAACGATTTTTTTTAAAATTAATAAAGTCCGAACATTTCCGGATTTACTCGAACCGGATCGATAGAGGGTCCGGTTCGAACTCGGCCGAACCGCCTATCCGGTTCTGATAACAGCGGATGCATCAATACAGAAAATAAGTTGAAAAGACCGGGTTAATAAAGTCATTTTCTCTCATTCTTACTCAATCGCAATTGCACCTTTTCATTTTAATCTAAGAAAAAATATAGGATTTACTAATATATGATTCATCCAAGTTAAATTTTGCTTCAGTTCTTGAGTTTGATTAAACAATGACGAACATCATAAACAGTATTTTGTTAGCTTTCCATCGATCAACTGTTAGCTTTCCATCGATCATGATACTTTCTTGTCAGACTTTCATTCAGATAATCTAAATACGGTCAATCTTATATTTGATTAATGTTAGTTTTTAATGCAATATTTTTTTATAGACTTTTGGAGTCATACGTTAGTGTTTTATAGACATTTGGACCGTTAAATATTTTTACTTTGTTCAATGTAGTCTTCCAATTTATATACATAATTTTGATTTTTGCAATTTAATCCCAAATGTTTTAAACCGGACTTAGATCGAAATTGACCGAGTCAATTTCGGACCCTTGACTGGATCAAGTCAGTCCTCAAAGACCCTTTTAAATAATAACATTTTGAAGTATGACCTAAAAACAACAAGTTCTAACCAAAAACTACCATTAATAATAACAAAGAGACATTTAATCCATCTTAGATCCAATTCGCCAACTAGTGTTTGTTAACTCACTCTCAGAAAATTGTGCTCCATACAACAAAATGTTCCAAAAAAAAATACGGATCCAGACAAATAGACAATAGAAAAGTGAGACCTACTAACAAAGTCCTGTGGACTAATTGGAGATGCTCAAAATTGGCTCGGCCAATTCGTAAAACGAGCTTAAAATCAAATTCGAATCCCGTTGGAAAAGCCGTGTTCTTGATTCGAAATTGCAGAAAACCCCTGCTGAAGATGCAGTATTAGGATGACTTTTCAACGCTTCCGACCCAAAATTACAAAACCAGCTCTGTCATATATAGCTCTGTCATATATATTCGATGGAAGATGAGTTATAATAACACTTTATGCACAAGGAGCATATACCAAGCAGCATACTTAAACATGCATGGCTCCATCACATGCCAACATTACCACCCACTAGAGCAAAGCTCGGTGCTTTACGAACTGTCAGAGACAGAAACAGCAGCCATGAGAAGATAAGCTCACTTTAACACAGATTCCACCACACAAATTACTTACCATTCCCCAAAATCAGTAAATGGATCACGGTAAAAACACCAAACTGCTGCTATATAAGTACTATATATATAACTCTGTATGGAAACTCAATACCAGTTGAATCAGTGAGAATCTGATAAAGTAAACCGTAATAAGTCAGAGTTTGAATGGTTGATATGAAATAATGTATTTTATTTAGAAGCACAATCATAATAATGATGTGTCGAAAATGTGGTTCGATTTCATTTAAAATCAATTTTAAGGTTCTTTTTGATACTTTACCATGTGAGTTTTTGACCAAAATATGGCTACATGTACGACCAAATACCAATATAGACTGGAAAAAAAAACCAATTAAAATATAGGGTTGGCCGGATTCTCCCAACCCGGTCAAGTATTTTTTTTTTTTTTGTCTTAGCTAAATATAGGGCTACATATAAACCCAAAATCGATAATTTCTCAAACAAATATTGTTGGTGAGAAGATACCAAAACATGAATTTCATCAACATTATTAACCAACAATTCATTGGCTGCAATAGAGTTGATGTATCACACATTTAAAAGTAAGAAAGTAGAAATATAATTTAAACTTTTACATACGCGTTAATATTTATATTTTAGCAGGTCGCCCGCGCGTAGCGCGGGGTCAGCACTTAGCATATATATATATATATATATATATATATATATATATATATATGAAAAATGACAGAGGTTCCCAGAAGTAACTATTCACGGATTGACAAACGTCAGTGAAAGAGTCAGTAATTTTCTCTTTCTCTCCCCTAGACTGTATAGTCTATATTGCCCTTATGTAAGATAAACTGTATATAATAATAAATAAATAAATAAATAATGAAATCTGACACTCTCTTCTCCTAAACTAAAAAAAACTCTGACACCCCTACTTTATTCATTTCTTACTTTTCAGAGTAAAAAATATAATATATTATATTATATGCATTTATTTTCTATTTTATTATAATAATAAAACCACAAAAATTACACTCGTTGTTCTTACTAAAAAAAATTACAGCCATTGTTTTTACAAAAAAATTCAGCAGTTGTTATTTTTTATTATTCTATTATTATTCATATTTTGTAAATTAATCCATATAAAGATAAAATCGATTAAAAATATTCGATTGACAAAAATTTCTTAAAAATTCATAATAGCTAACAGATATGGAAATATTATCACCAATAGCCAAATATCAATTTTTAATAAATTATGTGACCAAACAAAATATGCGATAAATTAATTTTAATATTATAATTACAAATTTTTAACCAAATATCAATAATAGTAGACACAATATATTATTATCTTCGGCAATTTTTATAAATAATAAAAAAACCAACACGATTACACGTCACCAAAATTACAATGGAAAAAAATGAACGGGCGCAATCTTAAGATATACTCTTGATTTCAAACAAATAACTTATTCCCAACAAATTAAATATACCAGTAATAAAAAGTATGTATCATCTTTATTCACTGTGGTTTATCAAAAAATATTCATTGTGATTTGATTGAATAATAAAGTAAATGCATATATATAATTATATTTATTAATAAGAGAGAGAATAAGAGAAGGTGTCAGATCAAAATTCAAAATCAATCTATTTGTACGTAAGAAGGGTAATTTAGACCAAACAAAAGAGTCACTTCTAGAACCTCTGTCATTTCTCATATATATATATATATCGGATATATATGTAGCCCTATATTTAGCTGAGACAAAAAAAAAAAACTACTTGGCCGGGTTCCCCAATCCGGCCAACCATATATTTATAATTGGTTTTTTTTTTTCCAGTCTATATTGGTATTTGTTTGTCCATATAGCCCTATTTTAGTTAAAAACTCTTACCATGTGGTATAAGCAGTGTTATCAGAACCGGACCGGAGGTTGAACCGGCGAGGCCACCGGTTCCCGGTTCGTCCGGGCGGACCCGGTTCGAACCCGGTCCGACTGTTTCTAATTCAATTCATCCCTGCCGTCTCTTAGTCTTCTTCTCTAACCATAAAACAAATCTTCTCCTCTGCACTAAGAAAGGGGACGTCCAAGAAAGGTGAGCTCTCTCTCTCTCTTTCTCTCTCCCTCTTTCTCTTTCTCTCTCTCTCTCTCCAAGTCTCCTCTCCCCAACCATCATCTCCCCCAACCCTCCTCTCCCAATAACCATCATCTCCCCCAACCCTCCTCTCCCAACGAAGGCGTCGCAGCCATTGGTGATGCAGTCGTGGAGAAGAGGCGGAGGTGGAAGCTCGGATGCCGGCGCGACTCGCAGCTGGATGTTTGTTGGCTGTTAAGGCGGAGGAGGAAGCTCGGTCGCGGTGGTGGAGCTCTTCCAGATCTGGAGCTCCTGATAAAAAAAACCCTAACTTTTTTTTTTTAAAAAAAAAGTAGAAATCTGAACTGGTGAACCGTCCGGTCCGATCAGAACCGGCCGGTTCACCGAAAACCGGCCTTCTGAATCGGGTTCGCTTGCATCCTCCGGAAATGTTCGAACCGGACCGTGGAGGGGTCCGGTTCGAACCCGGTCGGACCGCCGGTCCGGTCCGGTTCTGATAACACTGGGTATAAGTTATAACCGATAACTATGTATTTAAAACACACAAAAATTACACGATATTAACTAGAATTATTTTCAACAAAAATAAATAAATAAAAATATGTCATTTTAATTAATTTAAGATAAAATTGTTTCTTTTTAAGTATTATTGTTACTTAAAAACAAACGTTTAATTCAATAATGATGGATGATCACTATTAATTTATTACTACTAAATAGAGGATAACAAAATGACTACATAATGGATTCTTTGTTAAATAATATCTATTATATGGATCCGACCGCTATAAGGTCATTCATTTTTCCAACTCACCACCTCTGTCGTCATCTTCTCTCGTTAGTCTCTGTCTCTCCCAACTCCAAGCCCCTTCCCTCTCAAGTCTGAAGTCACAGCTCCATTGTTGCCCCCACGCCTCCAGCAGTACGTTACCGCCACCACCTCCGTCGCCGGAGCTCACTCCACCCACCAACGAGCCGAAGAGAAGAAGAACACTATCCTGGTCGGAGAATCTTGTCCAGTCCGAGGAAGAAGAACCCCATCCTGGTCGGATAATCCGAGTGACCGACCTCGAAAGTCTTGTCTAGTCGAGGTTAGGAACCTCAGGGTTCATCTTCGACTTCGGTAATCTTCTTGACTCTTGTTAGCAAGTTTGGTCATCTTCTTCCACCTCAGGGACTTCGGTCATCTTCTTGCACTAGAGGATGCAAGCGCCGCCACAGCAAGTTCTCACCGAGGTAACCCTAAAAAACGATTTTTTTTAAAATTAATAAAGTCCGAACATTTCCGGATTTACTCGAACCGGATCGATAGAGGGTCCGGTTCGAACTCGGCCGAACCGCCTATCCGGTTCTGATAACAGCGGATGCATCAATACAGAAAATAAGTTGAAAAGACCGGGTTAATAAAGTCATTTTCTCTCATTCTTACTCAATCGCAATTGCACCTTTTCATTTTAATCTAAGAAAAAATATAGGATTTACTAATATATGATTCATCCAAGTTAAATTTTGCTTCAGTTCTTGAGTTTGATTAAACAATGACGAACATCATAAACAGTATTTTGTTAGCTTTCCATCGATCAACTGTTAGCTTTCCATCGATCATGATACTTTCTTGTCAGACTTTCATTCAGATAATCTAAATACGGTCAATCTTATATTTGATTAATGTTAGTTTTTAATGCAATATTTTTTTATAGACTTTTGGAGTCATACGTTAGTGTTTTATAGACATTTGGACCGTTAAATATTTTTACTTTGTTCAATGTAGTCTTCCAATTTATATACATAATTTTGATTTTTGCAATTTAATCCCAAATGTTTTAAACCGGACTTAGATCGAAATTGACCGAGTCAATTTCGGACCCTTGACTGGATCAAGTCAGTCCTCAAAGACCCTTTTAAATAATAACATTTTGAAGTATGACCTAAAAACAACAAGTTCTAACCAAAAACTACCATTAATAATAACAAAGAGACATTTAATCCATCTTAGATCCAATTCGCCAACTAGTGTTTGTTAACTCACTCTCAGAAAATTGTGCTCCATACAACAAAATGTTCCAAAAAAAAATACGGATCCAGACAAATAGACAATAGAAAAGTGAGACCTACTAACAAAGTCCTGTGGACTAATTGGAGATGCTCAAAATTGGCTCGGCCAATTCGTAAAACGAGCTTAAAATCAAATTCGAATCCCGTTGGAAAAGCCGTGTTCTTGATTCGAAATTGCAGAAAACCCCTGCTGAAGATGCAGTATTAGGATGACTTTTCAACGCTTCCGACCCAAAATTACAAAACCAGCTCTGTCATATATAGCTCTGTCATATATATTCGATGGAAGATGAGTTATAATAACACTTTATGCACAAGGAGCATATACCAAGCAGCATACTTAAACATGCATGGCTCCATCACATGCCAACATTACCACCCACTAGAGCAAAGCTCGGTGCTTTACGAACTGTCAGAGACAGAAACAGCAGCCATGAGAAGATAAGCTCACTTTAACACAGATTCCACCACACAAATTACTTACCATTCCCCAAAATCAGTAAATGGATCACGGTAAAAACACCAAACTGCTGCTATATAAGTACTATATATATAACTCTGTATGGAAACTCAATACCAGTTGAATCAGTGAGAATCTGATAAAGTAAACCGTAATAAGTCAGAGTTTGAATGGTTGATATGAAATAATGTATTTTATTTAGAAGCACAATCATAATAATGATGTGTCGAAAATGTGGTTCGATTTCATTTAAAATCAATTTTAAGGTTCTTTTTGATACTTTACCATGTGAGTTTTTGACCAAAATATGGCTACATGTACGACCAAATACCAATATAGACTGGAAAAAAAAACCAATTAAAATATAGGGTTGGCCGGATTCTCCCAACCCGGTCAAGTATTTTTTTTTTTTTTGTCTTAGCTAAATATAGGGCTACATATAAACCCAAAATCGATAATTTCTCAAACAAATATTGTTGGTGAGAAGATACCAAAACATGAATTTCATCAACATTATTAACCAACAATTCATTGGCTGCAATAGAGTTGATGTATCACACATTTAAAAGTAAGAAAGTAGAAATATAATTTAAACTTTTACATACGCGTTAATATTTATATTTTAGCAGGTCGCCCGCGCGTAGCGCGGGGTCAGCACTTAGCATATATATATATATATATATATATATATATATATATATGAAAAATGACAGAGGTTCCCAGAAGTAACTATTCACGGATTGACAAACGTCAGTGAAAGAGTCAGTAATTTTCTCTTTCTCTCCCCTAGACTGTATAGTCTATATTGCCCTTATGTAAGATAAACTGTATATAATAATAAATAAATAAATAAATAATGAAATCTGACACTCTCTTCTCCTAAACTAAAAAAAACTCTGACACCCCTACTTTATTCATTTCTTACTTTTCAGAGTAAAAAATATAATATATTATATTATATGCATTTATTTTCTATTTTATTATAATAATAAAACCACAAAAATTACACTCGTTGTTCTTACTAAAAAAAATTACAGCCATTGTTTTTACAAAAAAATTCAGCAGTTGTTATTTTTTATTATTCTATTATTATTCATATTTTGTAAATTAATCCATATAAAGATAAAATCGATTAAAAATATTCGATTGACAAAAATTTCTTAAAAATTCATAATAGCTAACAGATATGGAAATATTATCACCAATAGCCAAATATCAATTTTTAATAAATTATGTGACCAAACAAAATATGCGATAAATTAATTTTAATATTATAATTACAAATTTTTAACCAAATATCAATAATAGTAGACACAATATATTATTATCTTCGGCAATTTTTATAAATAATAAAAAAACCAACACGATTACACGTCACCAAAATTACAATGGAAAAAAATGAACGGGCGCAATCTTAAGATATACTCTTGATTTCAAACAAATAACTTATTCCCAACAAATTAAATATACCAGTAATAAAAAGTATGTATCATCTTTATTCACTGTGGTTTATCAAAAAATATTCATTGTGATTTGATTGAATAATAAAGTAAATGCATATATATAATTATATTTATTAATAAGAGAGAGAATAAGAGAAGGTGTCAGATCAAAATTCAAAATCAATCTATTTGTACGTAAGAAGGGTAATTTAGACCAAACAAAAGAGTCACTTCTAGAACCTCTGTCATTTCTCATATATATATATATATCGGATATATATGTAGCCCTATATTTAGCTGAGACAAAAAAAAAAAACTACTTGGCCGGGTTCCCCAATCCGGCCAACCATATATTTATAATTGGTTTTTTTTTTTCCAGTCTATATTGGTATTTGTTTGTCCATATAGCCCTATTTTAGTTAAAAACTCTTACCATGTGGTATAAGCAGTGTTATCAGAACCGGACCGGAGGTTGAACCGGCGAGGCCACCGGTTCCCGGTTCGTCCGGGCGGACCCGGTTCGAACCCGGTCCGACTGTTTCTAATTCAATTCATCCCTGCCGTCTCTTAGTCTTCTTCTCTAACCATAAAACAAATCTTCTCCTCTGCACTAAGAAAGGGGACGTCCAAGAAAGGTGAGCTCTCTCTCTCTCTTTCTCTCTCCCTCTTTCTCTTTCTCTCTCTCTCTCTCCAAGTCTCCTCTCCCCAACCATCATCTCCCCCAACCCTCCTCTCCCAATAACCATCATCTCCCCCAACCCTCCTCTCCCAACGAAGGCGTCGCAGCCATTGGTGATGCAGTCGTGGAGAAGAGGCGGAGGTGGAAGCTCGGATGCCGGCGCGACTCGCAGCTGGATGTTTGTTGGCTGTTAAGGCGGAGGAGGAAGCTCGGTCGCGGTGGTGGAGCTCTTCCAGATCTGGAGCTCCTGATAAAAAAAACCCTAACTTTTTTTTTTTTTAAAAAAAGTAGAAATCTGAACTGGTGAACCGTCCGGTCCGATCAGAACCGGCCGGTTCACCGAAAACCGGCCTTCTGAATCGGGTTCGCTTGCATCCTCCGGAAATGTTCGAACCGGACCGTGGAGGGGTCCGGTTCGAACCCGGTCGGACCGCCGGTCCGGTCCGGTTCTGATAACACTGGGTATAAGTTATAACCGATAACTATGTATTTAAAACACACAAAAATTACACGATATTAACTAGAATTATTTTCAACAAAAATAAATAAATAAAAATATGTCATTTTAATTAATTTAAGATAAAATTGTTTCTTTTTAAGTATTATTGTTACTTAAAAACAAACGTTTAATTCAATAATGATGGATGATCACTATTAATTTATTACTACTAAATAGAGGATAACAAAATGACTACATAATGGATTCTTTGTTAAATAATATCTATTATATGGATCCGACCGCTATAAGGTCATTCATTTTTCCAACTCACCACCTCTGTCGTCATCTTCTCTCGTTAGTCTCTGTCTCTCCCAACTCCAAGCCCCTTCCCTCTCAAGTCTGAAGTCACAGCTCCATTGTTGCCCCCACGCCTCCAGCAGTACGTTACCGCCACCACCTCCGTCGCCGGAGCTCACTCCACCCACCAACGAGCCGAAGAGAAGAAGAACACTATCCTGGTCGGAGAATCTTGTCCAGTCCGAGGAAGAAGAACCCCATCCTGGTCGGATAATCCGAGTGACCGACCTCGAAAGTCTTGTCTAGTCGAGGTTAGGAACCTCAGGGTTCATCTTCGACTTCGGTAATCTTCTTGACTCTTGTTAGCAAGTTTGGTCATCTTCTTCCACCTCAGGGACTTCGGTCATCTTCTTGCACTAGAGGATGCAAGCGCCGCCACAGCAAGTTCTCACCGAGGTAACCCTAAAAAACGATTTTTTTTAAAATTAATAAAGTCCGAACATTTCCGGATTTACTCGAACCGGATCGTTAGAGGGTCCGGTTCGAACTCGGCCGAACCGCCTATCCGGTTCTGATAACAGCGGATGCATCAATACAGAAAATAAGTTGAAAAGACCGGGTTAATAAAGTCATTTTCTCTCATTCTTACTCAATCGCAATTGCACCTTTTCATTTTAATCTAAGAAAAAATATAGGATTTACTAATATATGATTCATCCAAGTTAAATTTTGCTTCAGTTCTTGAGTTTGATTAAACAATGACGAACATCATAAACAGTATTTTGTTAGCTTTCCATCGATCAACTGTTAGCTTTCCATCGATCATGATACTTTCTTGTCAGACTTTCATTCAGATAATCTAAATACGGTCAATCTTATATTTGATTAATGTTAGTTTTTAATGCAATATTTTTTTATAGACTTTTGGAGTCATACGTTAGTGTTTTATAGACATTTGGACCGTTAAATATTTTTACTTTGTTCAATGTAGTCTTCCAATTTATATACATAATTTTGATTTTTGCAATTTAATCCCAAATGTTTTAAACCGGACTTAGATCGAAATTGACCGAGTCAATTTCGGACCCTTGACTGGATCAAGTCAGTCCTCAAAGACCCTTTTAAATAATAACATTTTGAAGTATGACCTAAAAACAACAAGTTCTAACCAAAAACTACCATTAATAATAACAAAGAGACATTTAATCCATCTTAGATCCAATTCGCCAACTAGTGTTTGTTAACTCACTCTCAGAAAATTGTGCTCCATACAACAAAATGTTCCAAAAAAAAATACGGATCCAGACAAATAGACAATAGAAAAGTGAGACCTACTAACAAAGTCCTGTGGACTAATTGGAGATGCTCAAAATTGGCTCGGCCAATTCGTAAAACGAGCTTAAAATCAAATTCGAATCCCGTTGGAAAAGCCGTGTTCTTGATTCGAAATTGCAGAAAACCCCTGCTGAAGATGCAGTATTAGGATGACTTTTCAACGCTTCCGACCCAAAATTACAAAACCAGCTCTGTCATATATAGCTCTGTCATATATATTCGATGGAAGATGAGTTATAATAACACTTTATGCACAAGGAGCATATACCAAGCAGCATACTTAAACATGCATGGCTCCATCACATGCCAACATTACCACCCACTAGAGCAAAGCTCGGTGCTTTACGAACTGTCAGAGACAGAAACAGCAGCCATGAGAAGATAAGCTCACTTTAACACAGATTCCACCACACAAATTACTTACCATTCCCCAAAATCAGTAAATGGATCACGGTAAAAACACCAAACTGCTGCTATATAAGTACTATATATATAACTCTGTATGGAAACTCAATACCAGTTGAATCAGTGAGAATCTGATAAAGTAAACCGTAATAAGTCAGAGTTTGAATGGTTGATATGAAATAATGTATTTTATTTAGAAGCACAATCATAATAATGATGTGTCGAAAATGTGGTTCGATTTCATTTAAAATCAATTTTAAGGTTCTTTTTGATACTTTACCATGTGAGTTTTTGACCAAAATATGGCTACATGTACGACCAAATACCAATATAGACTGGAAAAAAAAACCAATTAAAATATAGGGTTGGCCGGATTCTCCCAACCCGGTCAAGTATTTTTTTTTTTTTGTCTTAGCTAAATATAGGGCTACATATAAACCCAAAATCGATAATTTCTCAAACAAATATTGTTGGTGAGAAGATACCAAAACATGAATTTCATCAACATTATTAACCAACAATTCATTGGCTGCAATAGAGTTGATGTATCACACATTTAAAAGTAAGAAAGTAGAAACATAATTTAAACTTTTACATACGCGTTAATATTTATATTTTAGCAGGTCGCCCGCGCGTAGCGCGGGGTCAGCACTTAGCATATATATATATATATATATATGAAAAATGACAGAGGTTCCCAGAAGTAACTATTCACGGATTGACAAACGTCAGTGAAAGAGTCAGTAATTTTCTCTTTCTCTCCCCTAGACTGTATAGTCTATATTGCCCTTATGTAAGATAAACTGTATATAATAATAAATAAATAAATAAATAATGAAATCTGACACTCTCTTCTCCTAAACTAAAAAAAACTCTGACACCCCTACTTTATTCATTTCTTACTTTTCAGAGTAAAAAATATAATATATTATATTATATGCATTTATTTTCTATTTTATTATAATAATAAAACCACAAAAATTACACTCGTTGTTCTTACTAAAAAAAATTACAGCCATTGTTTTTACAAAAAAATTCAGCAGTTGTTATTTTTTATTATTCTATTATTATTCATATTTTGTAAATTAATCCATATAAAGATAAAATCGATTAAAAATATTCGATTGACAAAAATTTCTTAAAAATTCATAATAGCTAACAGATATGGAAATATTATCACCAATAGCCAAATATCAATTTTTAATAAATTATGTGACCAAACAAAATATGCGATAAATTAATTTTAATATTATAATTACAAATTTTTAACCAAATATCAATAATAGTAGACACAATATATTATTATCTTCGGCAATTTTTATAAATAATAAAAAAACCAACACGATTACACGTCACCAAAATTACAATGGAAAAAAATGAACGGGCGCAATCTTAAGATATACTCTTGATTTCAAACAAATAACTTATTCCCAACAAATTAAATATACCAGTAATAAAAAGTATGTATCATCTTTATTCACTGTGGTTTATCAAAAAATATTCATTGTGATTTGATTGAATAATAAAGTAAATGCATATATATAATTATATTTATTAATAAGAGAGAGAATAAGAGAAGGTGTCAGATCAAAATTCAAAATCAATCTATTTGTACGTAAGAAGGGTAATTTAGACCAAACAAAAGAGTCACTTCTAGAACCTCTGTCATTTCTCATATATATATATATATCGGATATATATGTAGCCCTATATTTAGCTGAGACAAAAAAAAAAAACTACTTGGCCGGGTTCCCCAATCCGGCCAACCATATATTTATAATTGGTTTTTTTTTTTCCAGTCTATATTGGTATTTGTTTGTCCATATAGCCCTATTTTAGTTAAAAACTCTTACCATGTGGTATAAGCAGTGTTATCAGAACCGGACCGGAGGTTGAACCGGCGAGGCCACCGGTTCCCGGTTCGTCCGGGCGGACCCGGTTCGAACCCGGTCCGACTGTTTCTAATTCAATTCATCCCTGCCGTCTCTTAGTCTTCTTCTCTAACCATAAAACAAATCTTCTCCTCTGCACTAAGAAAGGGGACGTCCAAGAAAGGTGAGCTCTCTCTCTCTCTTTCTCTCTCCCTCTTTCTCTTTCTCTCTCTCTCTCTCCAAGTCTCCTCTCCCCAACCATCATCTCCCCCAACCCTCCTCTCCCAATAACCATCATCTCCCCCAACCCTCCTCTCCCAACGAAGGCGTCGCAGCCATTGGTGATGCAGTCGTGGAGAAGAGGCGGAGGTGGAAGCTCGGATGCCGGCGCGACTCGCAGCTGGATGTTTGTTGGCTGTTAAGGCGGAGGAGGAAGCTCGGTCGCGGTGGTGGAGCTCTTCCAGATCTGGAGCTCCTGATAAAAAAAACCCTAACTTTTTTTTTAAAAAAAAAAAGTAGAAATCTGAACTGGTGAACCGTCCGGTCCGATCAGAACCGGCCGGTTCACCGAAAACCGGCCTTCTGAATCGGGTTCGCTTGCATCCTCCGGAAATGTTCGAACCGGACCGTGGAGGGGTCCGGTTCGAACCCGGTCGGACCGCCGGTCCGGTCCGGTTCTGATAACACTGGGTATAAGTTATAACCGATAACTATGTATTTAAAACACACAAAAATTACACGATATTAACTAGAATTATTTTCAACAAAAATAAATAAATAAAAATATGTCATTTTAATTAATTTAAGATAAAATTGTTTCTTTTTAAGTATTATTGTTACTTAAAAACAAACGTTTAATTCAATAATGATGGATGATCACTATTAATTTATTACTACTAAATAGAGGATAACAAAATGACTACATAATGGATTCTTTGTTAAATAATATCTATTATATGGATCCGACCGCTATAAGGTCATTCATTTTTCCAACTCACCACCTCTGTCGTCATCTTCTCTCGTTAGTCTCTGTCTCTCCCAACTCCAAGCCCCTTCCCTCTCAAGTCTGAAGTCACAGCTCCATTGTTGCCCCCACGCCTCCAGCAGTACGTTACCGCCACCACCTCCGTCGCCGGAGCTCACTCCACCCACCAACGAGCCGAAGAGAAGAAGAACACTATCCTGGTCGGAGAATCTTGTCCAGTCCGAGGAAGAAGAACCCCATCCTGGTCGGATAATCCGAGTGACCGACCTCGAAAGTCTTGTCTAGTCGAGGTTAGGAACCTCAGGGTTCATCTTCGACTTCGGTAATCTTCTTGACTCTTGTTAGCAAGTTTGGTCATCTTCTTCCACCTCAGGGACTTCGGTCATCTTCTTGCACTAGAGGATGCAAGCGCCGCCACAGCAAGTTCTCACCGAGGTAACCCTAAAAAACGATTTTTTTAAAATTAATAAAGTCCGAACATTTCCGGATTTACTCGAACCGGATCGTTAGAGGGTCCGGTTCGAACTCGGCCGAACCGCCTATCCGGTTCTGATAACAGCGGATGCATCAATACAGAAAATAAGTTGAAAAGACCGGGTTAATAAAGTCATTTTCTCTCATTCTTACTCAATCGCAATTGCACCTTTTCATTTTAATCTAAGAAAAAAATATAGGATTTACTAATATATGATTCATCCAAGTTAAATTTTGCTTCAGTTCTTGAGTTTGATTAAACAATGACGAACATCATAAACAGTATTTTGTTAGCTTTCCATCGATCAACTGTTAGCTTTCCATCGATCATGATACTTTCTTGTCAGACTTTCATTCAGATAATCTAAATACGGTCAATCTTATATTTGATTAATGTTAGTTTTTAATGCAATATTTTTTTATAGACTTTTGGAGTCATACGTTAGTGTTTTATAGACATTTGGACCGTTAAATATTTTTACTTTGTTCAATGTAGTCTTCCAATTTATATACATAATTTTGATTTTTGCAATTTAATCCCAAATGTTTTAAACCGGACTTAGATCGAAATTGACCGAGTCAATTTCGGACCCTTGACTGGATCAAGTCAGTCCTCAAAGACCCTTTTAAATAATAACATTTTGAAGTATGACCTAAAAACAACAAGTTCTAACCAAAAACTACCATTAATAATAACAAAGAGACATTTAATCCATCTTAGATCCAATTCGCCAACTAGTGTTTGTTAACTCACTCTCAGAAAATTGTGCTCCATACAACAAAATGTTCCAAAAAAAAATACGGATCCAGACAAATAGACAATAGAAAAGTGAGACCTACTAACAAAGTCCTGTTGACTAATTGGAGATGCTCAAAATTGGCTCGGCCAATTCGTAAAACGAGCTTAAAATCAAATTCGAATCCCGTTGGAAAAGCCGTGTTCTTGATTCGAAATTGCAGAAAACCCCTGCTGAAGATGCAGTATTAGGATGACTTTTCAACGCTTCCGACCCAAAATTACAAAACCAGCTCTGTCATATATAGCTCTGTCATATATATTCGATGGAAGATGAGTTATAATAACACTTTATGCACAAGGAGCATATACCAAGCAGCATACTTAAACATGCATGGCTCCATCACATGCCAACATTACCACCCACTAGAGCAAAGCTCGGTGCTTTACGAACTGTCAGAGACAGAAACAGCAGCCATGAGAAGATAAGCTCACTTTAACACAGATTCCACCACACAAATTACTTACCATTCCCCAAAATCAGTAAATGGATCACGGTAAAAACACCAAACTGCTGCTATATAAGTACTATATATATAACTCTGTATGGAAACTCAATACCAGTTGAATCAGTGAGAATCTGATAAAGTAAACCGTAATAAGTCAGAGTTTGAATGGTTGATATGAAATAATGTATTTTATTTAGAAGCACAATCATAATAATGATGTGTCGAAAATGTGGTTCGATTTCATTTAAAATCAATTTTAAGGTTCTTTTTGATACTTTACCATGTGAGTTTTTGACCAAAATATGGCTACATGTACGACCAAATACCAATATAGACTGGAAAAAAAAACCAATTAAAATATAGGGTTGGCCGGATTCTCCCAACCCGGTCAAGTATTTTTTTTTTTTTTTGTCTTAGCTAAATATAGGGCTACATATAAACCCAAAATCGATAATTTCTCAAACAAATATTGTTGGTGAGAAGATACCAAAACATGAATTTCATCAACATTATTAACCAACAATTCATTGGCTGCAATAGAGTTGATGTATCACACATTTAAAAGTAAGAAAGTAGAAACATAATTTAAACTTTTACATACGCGTTAATATTTATATTTTAGCAGGTCGCCCGCGCGTAGCGCGGGGTCAGCACTTAGCATATATATATATATATATATATATATATATATATATGAAAAATGACAGAGGTTCCCAGAAGTAACTATTCACGGATTGACAAACGTCAGTGAAAGAGTCAGTAATTTTCTCTTTCTCTCCCCTAGACTGTATAGTCTATATTGCCCTTATGTAAGATAAACTGTATATAATAATAAATAAATAAATAAATAATGAAATCTGACACTCTCTTCTCCTAAACTAAAAAAAACTCTGACACCCCTACTTTATTCATTTCTTACTTTTCAGAGTAAAAAATATAATATATTATATTATATGCATTTATTTTCTATTTTATTATAATAATAAAACCACAAAAATTACACTCGTTGTTCTTACTAAAAAAAATTACAGCCATTGTTTTTACAAAAAAATTCAGCAGTTGTTATTTTTTATTATTCTATTATTATTCATATTTTGTAAATTAATCCATATAAAGATAAAATCGATTAAAAATATTCGATTGACAAAAATTTCTTAAAAATTCATAATAGCTAACAGATATGGAAATATTATCACCAATAGCCAAATATCAATTTTTAATAAATTATGTGACCAAACAAAATATGCGATAAATTAATTTTAATATTATAATTACAAATTTTTAACCAAATATCAATAATAGTAGACACAATATATTATTATCTTCGGCAATTTTTATAAATAATAAAAAAACCAACACGATTACACGTCACCAAAATTACAATGGAAAAAAATGAACGGGCGCAATCTTAAGATATACTCTTGATTTCAAACAAATAACTTATTCCCAACAAATTAAATATACCAGTAATAAAAAGCATGTATCATCTTTATTCACTGTGGTTTATCAAAAAATATTCATTGTGATTTGATTGAATAATAAAGTAAATGCATATATATAATTATATTTATTAATAAGAGAGAGAATAAGAGAAGGTGTCAGATCAAAATTCAAAATCAATCTATTTGTACGTAAGAAGGGTAATTTAGACCAAACAAAAGAGTCACTTCTAGAACCTCTGTCATTTCTCATATATATATATATATCGGATATATATGTAGCCCTATATTTAGCTGAGACAAAAAAAAAAACTACTTGGCCGGGTTCCCCAATCCGGCCAACCATATATTTATAATTGGTTTTTTTTTTCCAGTCTATATTGGTATTTGTTTGTCCATATAGCCCTATTTTAGTTAAAAACTCTTACCATGTGGTATAAGCAGTGTTATCAGAACCGGACCGGAGGTTGAACCGGCGAGGCCACCGGTTCCCGGTTCGTCCGGGCGGACCCGGTTCGAACCCGGTCCGACTGTTTCTAATTCAATTCATCCCTGCCGTCTCTTAGTCTTCTTCTCTAACCATAAAACAAATCTTCTCCTCTGCACTAAGAAAGGGGACGTCCAAGAAAGGTGAGCTCTCTCTCTCTCTTTCTCTCTTTCTCTCTCCCTCTTTCTCTTTCTCTCTCTCTCTCTCCAAGTCTCCTCTCCCCAACCATCATCTCCCCCAACCCTCCTCTCCCAATAACCATCATCTCCCCCAACCCTCCTCTCCCAACGAAGGCGTCGCAGCCATTGGTGATGCAGTCGTGGAGAAGAGGCGGAGGTGGAAGCTCGGATGCCGGTGCGACTCGCAGCTGGATGTTTGTTGGCTGTTAAGGCGGAGGAGGAAGCTCGGTCGCGGTGGTGGAGCTCTTCCAGATCTGGAGCTCCTGATAAAAAAAACCCTAACTTTTTTTTTTTTTTTTAAAAGTAGAAATCCGAACTGGTGAACCGTCCGGTCCGATCAGAACCGGCCGGTTCACCGAAAACCGGCCTTCTGAATCGGGTTCGCTTGCATCCTCCGGAAATGTTCGAACCGGACCGTGGAGGGGTCCGGTTCGAACCCGGTCGGACCGCCGGTCCGGTCCGGTTCTGATAACACTGGGTATAAGTTATAACCGATAACTATGTATTTAAAACACACAAAAATTACACAAAAATATGTCATTTTAATTAATTTAAGATAAAATTGTTTCTTTTTAAGTATTATTGTTACTTAAAAACAAACGTTTAATTCAATAATGATGGATGATCACTATTAATTTATTACTACTAAATAGAGGATAACAAAATGACTACATAATGGATTCTTTGTTAAATAATATCTATTATATGGATCCGACCGCTATAAGGTCATTCATTTTTCCAACTCACCACCTCTGTCGTCATCTTCTCTCGTTAGTCTCTGTCTCTCCCAACTCCAAGCCCCTTCCCTCTCAAGTCTGAAGTCACAGCTCCATTGTTGCCCCCACGCCTCCAGCAGTACGTTACCGCCACCACCTCCGTCGCCGGAGCTCACTCCACCCACCAACGAGCCGAAGAGAAGAAGAACACTATCCTGGTCGGAGAATCTTGTCCAGTCCGAGGAAGAAGAACCCCATCCTGGTCGGATAATCCGAGTGACCGACCTCGAAAGTCTTGTCTAGTCGAGGTTAGGAACCTCAGGGTTCATCTTCGACTTCGGTAATCTTCTTGACTCTTGTTAGCAAGTTTGGTCATCTTCTTCCACCTCAGGGACTTCGGTCATCTTCTTGCACTAGAGGATGCAAGCGCCGCCACAGCAAGTTCTCACCGAGGTAACCCTAAAAAACGATTTTTTTTAAAATTAATAAAGTCCGAACATTTCCGGATTTACTCGAACCGGATCGTTAGAGGGTCCGGTTCGAACTCGGCTGAACCGCCTATCCGGTTCTGATAACAGCGGATGCATCAATACAGAAAATAAGTTGAAAAGACCGGGTTAATAAAGTCATTTTCTCTCATTCTTACTCAATCGCAATTGCACCTTTTCATTTTAATCTAAGAAAAAATATAGGATTTACTAATATATGATTCATCCAAGTTAAATTTTGCTTCAGTTCTTGAGTTTGATTAAACAATGACGAACATCATAAACAGTATTTTGTTAGCTTTCCATCGATCAACTGTTAGCTTTCCATCGATCATGATACTTTCTTGTCAGACTTTCATTCAGATAATCTAAATACGGTCAATCTTATATTTGATTAATGTTAGTTTTTAATGCAATATTTTTTTATAGACTTTTGGAGTCATACGTTAGTGTTTTATAGACATTTGGACCGTTAAATATTTTTACTTTGTTCAATGTAGTCTTCCAATTTATATACATAATTTTGATTTTTGCAATTTAATCCCAAATGTTTTAAACCGGACTTAGATCGAAATTGACCGAGTCAATTTCGGACCCTTGACTGGATCAAGTCAGTCCTCAAAGACCCTTTTAAATAATAACATTTTGAAGTATGACCTAAAAACAACAAGTTCTAACCAAAAACTACCATTAATAATAACAAAGAGACATTTAATCCATCTTAGATCCAATTCGCCAACTAGTGTTTGTTAACTCACTCTCAGAAAATTGTGCTCCATACAACAAAATGTTCCAAAAAAAAATACGGATCCAGACAAATAGACAATAGAAAAGTGAGACCTACTAACAAAGTCCTGTGGACTAATTGGAGATGCTCAAAATTGGCTCGGCCAATTCGTAAAACGAGCTTAAAATCAAATTCGAATCCCGTTGGAAAAGCCGTGTTCTTGATTCGAAATTGCAGAAAACCCCTGCTGAAGATGCAGTATTAGGATGACTTTTCAACGCTTCCGACCCAAAATTACAAAACCAGCTCTGTCATATATAGCTCTGTCATATATATTCGATGGAAGATGAGTTATAATAACACTTTATGCACAAGGAGCATATACCAAGCAGCATACTTAAACATGCATGGCTCCATCACATGCCAACATTACCACCCACTAGAGCAAAGCTCGGTGCTTTACGAACTGTCAGAGACAGAAACAGCAGCCATGAGAAGATAAGCTCACTTTAACACAGATTCCACCACATAAATTACTTACCATTCCCCAAAATCAGTAAATGGATCACGGTAAAAACACCAAACTGCTGCTATAAGTACTATATATATAACTCTGTATGGAAACTCAATACCAGTTGAATCAGTGAGAATCCGATTGCTGCTGTATCCCTCAAAAGCATGGAACAGTTCTACTTACTCTTTAGTGCAAAAATGATCTCGGTAATCCATCTTCGCGTATTAGCAATAGCTGAAATCAATCATCAAACCAAATGATCATACATCAACAAGGATAATAAGACACAAGATAATAAATTGAGCTATTTCAGATTCTTGAAGCTAGCTTGCAAATGCTGCACAACACTTCTTTTTACAGACATTAATTACCAGTTCTTTCAAGAAGTAAATTTGGACTGTGCTGCCATAACTACTTTCCTACGTCAGCCAATTCTTAATTAAGGGCAGGAGTCAGGATCCAAGGCAACAGATATCAACTTATCTTATTTACAATCAACTAGTTTAATTAAATTCATCAGAGGGCTCTTAATGAAGAAAATGACTTCAATTTTCTTGCACATGGCAAGGCAAGGCTACAATAATCTCCATTATAATCATCATCATCATCAACCTCACCTGAGCATGTCACCAGCAATCAACTGGAAACCACTCAAAGCTGGTGATATGCTGAAAGTGCTGCCGTCCCCAGAATATGACGGGTGCCCAAGCGGGGTAGGCCTGTCTGGAATAGCAGGCACTTCAATATCCCCTTCCAACATTTTGAGTGCATCCATAATGGTCGGCCTCAGAGCCACCATCACATGAGCACACAAGATCCCGACAAGTAAAAACCTTTCCATGATGCTCTTTGGATTTGAATTTGCACCATCCCCATCTTTCAACAACAAAGGGTCCAAAGCCTCCTCAATTTTCCCTGCCTTAACCAAAGACCAAGCCCAATCAGTGATCAATAAAGCTTGTGGAGAGTGGAGACCCTGATGAGGACAAATTAAGTGCTTTTCTCCCACACATTATCTCCAACACAACCACACCAAAACTGTACACATCGCTCTTTTCCGTCAGTTGTCCATATAACGCGTATTCTGGGGCAAGGTAGCCGTGGGTACCTGCAACCCGGGTTGTCAAGTGTGATTGCCCTTCTCTACTTTGCTTTGCAAGGCCGAAATCCGCCACTCTTGCCCTCATATCTGCATCAAGAAGAATATTGGTCGCCTTTATGTCTCTATGATATATCGAGGGTTTGACTCCGTAATGCAAGTAAGCTAGTCCATTTGCAACATCCAGAATGACGCTCTTCCTTTGCGGCCAAGTCAAGTTTTTTCTAATTGCAGCTTCTGTTGGGGGAAGAAACAGATGGTCTTCGAGATTCCCATTCACCATGTAATCATAAACAAGGTATTTTTCTCCGTTTCTCTCGCTGTATTCTTCGTCTTCATCAAGCAGACAACAGCCTCTAAGTGGCACGAGGTTCCGGTGCTTCAAGTTACTGATGATCTCCACCTCATTTCGAAACTCCTCCCCTTCGAAATCAGATTCGACGATCTTCTTCACTGCAACCTCGGTCCCATCAGACAGAATTCCCTTGTAAACCATCCCGAATCCACCCCTACCGATGAAATTCTTCTGTGAAAAGTTATTTGTGGCCTTCTCAAGTTCGCGGATTTTGAACCAGATCGACCCAGTGTTAGGTCGAAACCTGATTCTAGGCGTTGAGTTGCTTCCGTCTAAATTGAAACCAGCAGCTCCATTCAGCTCCTGAATTCTCCTCCTCCTCTTCCTCATCCAAGTCCTTTTATACCAAAAGTACAAGCCAAGAAGGCAGCACATAACCAATAAAGCAACTATGGCTCCAATCAATCCAAAAACAAGATTTGAACGGTGATTACTGTTTGAACCAGGTACAGCTTTAATCGGAATACTGAAGATACAGTCGAGGGCACCAGGACTGTCCGGCCCGAAGGAATTAATGATCCCAGCAGCATACAGTATAGTGAAGTAGAAACATTCCTTAGCCTTGGAAGTAGAGGAGTTACCATCAATGGTGCTAAGCCGCGCCTGCACAGTGAATCCAGCAGCCACGCACGCATCGCAGCTGGTGAGGTCCGTGAGATCAGGGCGGCACGAGGAGTCGAGCTCGGTGGATTTCCCGAGGCGGCTGACCCAATCGGAGGTGGACTTTATCGACGCGCAGCTGGTATCGGAAATTACGAACTGCGACGGAGCAAAGCAGGAAGTGGCAGTATCGGAGGGCAAGTTCAACGAATCGAGCTTCGTCTGGAAATCGTGGAGACAGCAGGTGGAGGTGTTGAGGTCGGGGAGCTGGAACAGAGAGGTCTCCTTGAGCCGTTGGGCGAAGGCGACGCCGTAGAGGGACAGGAGGGTCTGGCAACAGGAGTCGTTGGACGAGGCCGTTGCGTGGTTCTGACACAAGGAGGTGTTCCATTGGATGGAGAGGACGTAGCTGAGGTCCATCGGACATGCTACTGATGATGGTGACGCCGATGAGTTGCCGGCGGCCAAGGTTAGGGTGAAGGGAGAGAAAGCGATGAGGAAGAGGAGGAGAGATTCCATGATCTGGACTGGACTCCGTTTTTACTTAGTAAGAAGAAGCATAAAGATTGAAGTTTTGAGGGATGATGGGGGGTATATGTCATAGCAGCAGCTGCTGCGGTTTAAGCAAGGAACTGATCCAGCAAACTTCCATGGGTGCTGCTTGCTCGTTGACTCTGCTAGACTGCTACCTTGTCTTCAGTTTACTATGAAGGATTGAAATTTGAAAGGTGTCACAGAGGGGAACACTAATTCGGCTGATGATAGGAAAGAATGATTCTTTTATTTATTATTATTATTATATTGATGAAGCAAATTAGCAATGACTGAATACCAGAACATTGAAAATATTGAATTCAACCAACAGAATAAATATTGAAAATAAATCACAATACACTAATACAGACAGACGAAAATATCCGCTTTTGAAAAGTTCAAAAATAATTGTTTAAGATGCAAAAGTATTTTATTATAAAACCACCAAAGTCATAATTAACAAGATCTAAATCCAATTTGCTAAATAAATCACAACGGCATCGTAATATTATTACTATTTTAGTTTAGTTTTGCGTTAGGTGAAAGTTATTTTGATAAATAGTTTTGCCAAATAAATAGTTTTTGTACTTTACTATTTGGTTTTTACTCCAGTCGACTAAAACATGTAGCTCACTTCTTATGTAGCATTGATGTCAATTTACTAATAGGTTAATTATCAAATTACTAGATCAAATTAGGTTTCAGCAACACAAATTGCTAGGTGGTGTTTTTTCAAACATTTTGCTAAATTCAAGTTTCACACATGCAAATTTATAACTCCATCAATTTATCCGTCTAATTTGAATCAATAAGTCACATGTCTAAAGCATAAGCATGATAAACAAAACTGCCGCAAATTATTAGTTGGCATTTGTATAGACAAATAGTTGCTAGCTAATGTTTAGACAAATGAACAAGTTGCTAATATTTTATGTATCATGTTCCTAGCACGAATGTGATTCCAACTAAATTAGATAGATATATTATTAACGGAGCTAGTAAAAATACACACCTAAGCTTACAAAATGTTCGGAAAAAAAAAAAAAAAAAAAAAAACTCCATCCATTGAAAATGAATACACATACATACCTATTGCCAATACAGTAGTATCCACAATGCAACACCCACCATATCAATAAGCCATATACGCATTCCAATTTGGGTACCTTAAAAAGGGTCATCACATAACTGTAACTAATATATCCACTTCTCCGACCCGCTATGCACAATTTGTTGCCTATATGAGCAGAACACCACAGCTACCAAAGAAAAGATCGAGAACCGGTCATCACTCACATATACTAGTTGTTATCATTGGACTCATTTGCTTGAATCTCCTCATATGCACCCGTTGCTTCGTTATACGAGTACCTGCAAGTTGTAGATTATTATACAACATGTCAACAATAATTGTTGTTCATGATTAGCAACAGTAAAGGCAGGGCAAAGCTGACTCAACCATTAGTAGAGATAAGATACTCCTAAAATATACATAAACTGTAGTATTTATGTAAGAATATATATTTAATGTT
Source organism: Clarkia xantiana subsp. parviflora (assembly GCA_036873135.1). NCBI lineage: Eukaryota > Viridiplantae > Streptophyta > Magnoliopsida > Myrtales > Onagraceae > Clarkia > Clarkia xantiana. Next base: position 5,024,656 of record JAPTYO010000014.1, read on the forward strand.
ACATTATATATTCTAATTATGTGGCCAGATAATATTAATGAATATAGATATATTGAATAATGTATTATATTATAGGGATTAAGTACCTTTTCATACCACTTCTTTGCACAGAATCCACTTTTGGTACCACTTCTATTTTTTTGTATACTTTTGGTACCAATTCTTTCAAATTTGTATCATTTTGGTACCACCGTTAACTTTCCGTCCAAATTGGCCGTTAAGTGTCATGTGCCATGCACGTGACCGCCCTAAACTTTTGAATTTGTTTCAATTTAGTCCATCTAATGCATCCCTAACTTTTAATTTGTTAAATTTAGACCTAAAATTTCCAAATCGAACCCTTGACCTATCATGGTTTTGAAATTTTAGGATTAAATTGAACAAATTAAAAGTCATAGATGCATTAGATGGACTAAATTGAAACAAATTCAAAAGTTTAGGGCGGTCACGTGCATGGCACATGACACTTAACGGCCAATTTGGACGGAAAGTTAACAGTGGTACCAAAAGGATACAAAGTTGAAAGAATTGGTACCAAAAGTATACAAAAAAATAGAAGTAGTACCAAAAGTGGATTCTGTGCAAAGAAGTGGTATGAAAAGGTACTTAATCCCTATATTATATTATATCAATATATGTCTTTATGAAATGTATTTAATCTAGACCGTTCAATTGGTTACTTGATGGACGTACCAGATTAAAGGATATAATATTATAAACGGTCATCTCTCCCTGCCAGTTATTGACACAGAGATAAAGAGCAGTTCTCCATCAACTGGTCTCTGACAGAAGGATGGACAAGGGAGAGAAGTAGAACCGTTCTACAGAGAAGCACATCGACAGACTAAGAAGATTAGAGGAATCGAAATCAATTACCGGGTAAGTCATACCTCTCTATATATTTTCCCTCATAAAGTATGATCAAGATCCTGACAATTAGGGTTTATAAAAACTTACATGTGGTATCAGAGCCTGAGTTTTGATCATGCCTTTATGTTGAGATGATTGATATCACGATTTGTTTATCTAATTGAATCCGATTCGTGGAATTGGATTTGTTCAAATCTTGCACTATGCTCCCATAGAATTTGTTGATTGGAATTGGAACCGCTGCCTAATGGAACCGCCGAATGGATTTGTTTTTTGTTTGATGCAATTACAGTTTGTTTATTTTCCGTATCGAAGTTCGGTCTCGTAATGTTCAATGGATTGGATTCGCTTCATCCCATCCATCGATTAACTAATAATCTCGCCGATTGATTGGATTTGTTTTCACGAGTCAGTCATAGAATTGTTTAACCTATTTACTTGGATAGTATTATGTTATTATCTATGCAAATAGTCAATCGGTGGAACTGTAAAGACTTGGTCATAATTTGATTTGGCTGTTAGTCCACAAAAGAGGAAATTAATTCAAGCTTGATAGTAAAGTTTTCTGATCCCTTCCGGTGGAATTCAATTCATTGTTGAATTGTTTCACGTAATTCCTTGCATTCGGTGGAATTCTTATAATGGATCTATATATTGAATTGCTTAGTCTACTAATTGTTTGAATTGTTCAATTACCGTTCCTAATGAAATTGTTGTCTCCTCTGGTGATTAAATCCAATACCGCCTGTACGGGATTGGGGAGCACTAAGGAATTTCCAAACTTGGTCAAGTTGATGCGGGCGATGTTATGAACAAAACATCTCTAATATAAGGCTGGTTTGAGTGGCGATTAGCTGAGGAGTTGCATTCTGATTTATCGCCGGAGTGGTCCGGTCCTGGAGCGGAGACTTGGCTGGAATGGCTACGTGGAAGTTCGAATTGAAGCCGATTGTCTTCACTGTCCACGAACTGGTGCAGTTAGGTTCCACCGTGTAATATGGTGTCAGTTATTGATGAATGAGATACTGCTTAGTACAGCACTTTGGGTTTTGGAATGTGGAACTGGTCAACATTGGCACTACCACCCCTCTTCGTGCAGTAAATATATACTTCACTAATTCTCGACATTATGACCGAATCCGAATTTACAAGGACAGCACGTGGATAAATATATCACATACATATGTGCGAATTCGCTGAGTGGAGCGCTTTCGGAATTTCACGTAAGTATACTTTCCTTCTTTTATATAACTGATGATGGCATGCTAGATCATTTTAATTATGTTATTTAAGTTTGCAGTTATGTTGCTTGCAAATTTTAAGAATAACACGTACTAGCATGTATAGTAAGTGAATTAGGGTTCCTAAAGTGATCAAATTAGAGTTTACCTATTTCGCTCATCACGTGCTTTAATGGCTTTTATGAACGTAAAGTTTTGATTGGGTTATCAATCATGATGAAGGATAAGTTTTCCTTGATAATTGTTTCCGCTAATCACTAATGAAAAATTATAGTTTCTATGGTGTAAAACCATTAACTTTGTGGGTTAAAATATTTTATTTTAGCCAAACTTAATGTTCTTTAGTGATGTTTCAATACTATGATGATAACCATTATGATATTGAGTTATATTTAGTTATTGAAATATTACTTTAAAGCCTATATGCATGACTTTATAGTTAGTTCCTAATCACCAAAGTGATTGAACTAGAATGATAAGGTTGTGGTTTAATGGGACATTACTATCATGACTTTATAGTTAGTTTCTATCACCAAAGTGACAGAACTAGAATGTGTTGTCATGCCTAAAGAAAATCAATTATTATATGCATGAACATATATTTTAAGTAGGTTATTGTCACCAAAGTGGCTAATCTAGAATGTTTATTTGTTCATGCATATAATACAATAGTAATGTCTAAAGAAAGAGCAATAATTATATGCATGAACTTGTATTTTAAGTAGATTATTGTCACCAAAGTGGCTAATCTAGAATGTTTATTTGTTTCATGCATGTAATACAACTGTCATTTATCCATGATAATAATGAAATGCCTATTACAGTATACATGATTGGATAAATTGACATTTACCGGTAAATATGATGGGATAATTAAGATCTTTTGGTTCTATATATTTGTATATCCAAAAATAACTTATATATTTAACTGGAGATTTTCTTTGATTGTCCAATAATGTTATGGAATTGAATTAAGATTCGTGTGTTATAACCGTTGCCCAAAGGTCGGTTATAGTATACTTTGATGATTTCCAAATAATGTTATGGCATTTAATTAAGATTAGTGTATTGTAGTCGTTGCCCAAAGGTCGACTATGATATACTCTTATTGATTATCTGAATCTATAATAGTTTATTTACTAATTGGCATTTACTTAATGATAGTATATTATAGTTGTTGCCCAAAGGTCGATTATGATATACTTTAAATGATTAGCTGATTCTTATTAGCTTATTTTATGAATGAGCAAGTATGTAATTTGCAGCTATTATAGTTAATTCGCATGTATGTTCTGTTATTGTGTTTAATAGGTTTGACTTTCTAAACCGTGTAAGTCAGGTTCCACTAAAGTTACTAGATCCTGACTTAACACAATTAAACAGTATCCTCATGGGTACACAACTTAAGTAGAAAGTCAAATCATAAAGTATAAACACGATACAATATAGTAAATCTTAAGTTTATGCGAATAATTTTGGTTTATTCCACAAATAATAAAGAAAGAAATTTACGAAGTTTGTGGATGAAAGTACAAGTTATGTAATAAGTCACTCGTATGTACAAACCTACAATCATTAAGATTTGAGTTGTAAAGTTTGTAGAAGTTTGAGTTGGCTAACTTATGGAGCAAGATTAAAGACCTTAAGGATGACTAGAGACAACTCAATATTTATGAGAGCACTACAAGGTGTTCATTATGTGATATTGGGTTAGCTCGTATGTTTATGAAGAATAAGGAAGTCACATGTCAACCATGCATAAAGGAGTGCTGCTAAAAGGTTAGTGCAATTATTTTTCATACATGAATAAAATGTAATATTTCGTATATCTCGCTTATTGCATGATTATTTATACGGAAAATTAATAAGTGTCAAGAATAGGGGATAATTGTATATATTCTTGCACTTATGAATTTAAGCTTATTAGTGTTATTCATGTCATGACTATATCTGTTTGCTGAGTGATTTTCTTGATGAAAAGTAAGCTATTAGATAGAAACGTGAAAACTTATAATGTCTTTATGTGTGGTGACTTTCATGAGAAATGTATAAAAGTATGATATGACATTTAGTTCATTAGTAAAACTCATCAAAAGAACATGTCATATATTTGTATATACTATGTTATACATTTATGAAAATAGTATTGTGGGAAATATAACCGGACTTTGAAAGTAACAGTTAAGAGTTAGACAGGTAAATCTTCTTTACCCATTAATGACATTAAGTTGTGGATGTATGAGTTAAGTCTGAGATCCCATAAAGGTAGCTCCAACCTTTTATTGATCTGTGCGTTGGAAGGGAGCTTGATTAAGACACCGTTATGTTTGAGGTTGTCTAATAAAAGTAAAGTAAATGTTTATTATCCACATTAAAGAACGGATTCTTGAATGAAATGTTTACTTTAGAGTAACATTAAAAGATCCAAAGGGTATAAAGACTTACTTTCTTAACTGAAGTCCGAAAATTGTAGAAACCAGTTATGTTAATATTAAGAATGATGAAATTAGTGGGAGTGTCTGAATAATAAGATGTGGATATTAAGGTAAATGATAGACATTGTCTATCTGTATGAATACATTATTCACATGGATTAGAATATAGTTCCATCGGTTGAATGAAAATTTCAACATAAGGGATAATGTTCGAAAGACATGATACTTCATAAAGAAAGAAAAGTATAATCATCTGATAAAGTTAAATCATTTAGAATAACATTAGGAAAACTTGTTATTTTGGAAGTTGGTTTACTTGTAGGATTCATATATTAGTAAATATTTTTTCGGTTTCATTCCCACAATATATTATGTTATGACGTTTATATTTCTCAATTAATGAATTGTCATTTTAGAAATCAATTTATAGGATAAAATAAATGTTCCCACGAATGGTTTAGTATGTGACTTTATAGCTATATGAACCATAAGATTAGTGGGAGTACGCATATATTTTACATGTATAATTGATTATATCTTGCTCACATTTAAATGATTATGTATTATGATTCTCTCTGAAGTTAAGATGAAAGTTAATGTGAGAGACAATTTATGTGACAAAGATTAAATTAAAATTTTAATCTAGTCACAGTTATGGTTGGATTGTCTCAGAAAGCTCACATTGAAATGATCTTAAAGAGGGAGTATAATTTACAAATGCTGCAAATAAAGTCCTAATGCACCTACAAGAACATGTGAATGCATTTATGTTCGTGTAGATTCAGATTTAAGGGATATCTTGACAGTTGAAAGTCCACTTTTAATTAATTGTTCCTTTTATGTGTTGGAGCAATATTACAGAAAAGTGGTAATTATCTGTCGTTATCAATAATGTAAAGTAAGGCTTTAGCATGTTTATCATGCATTAAGAATTGTGGGACTTATTTCAGGGCTTGAGGTTGTCGACACCGTTACCAAGTCGCTGGAAAATTTATCGTAATAACGCCACAGTTATTTCTTCGTCAAAACGACAAGCATTGAAAGGTGCAAACTTACGGAATGAAAGTTTATTGTCGTTAAGAAGAAAGTTCAGAAACAAGAGTGTCTGTCAGCATAATGGCCAAGCTGACAATGATGTATTTAAATGAATGTTTACAACTAATGACATTAAAGAAGCATGCAAATAATGGGTCTTAGTTGTAAAGCTGACGATGATGATGTTTGACACTCTGAGCTCAATGATATGTTTCTGACTCCAATGTTTTCCTGTTAATTATGATTGTGTACACATAAAGTTTATGATAACGGGAAAACCTTATGCAAAGCCTTACTCGGACCCTAATGTGTTTATATATATTACTTACAGGCTTACGTTTGATAAGATGTAACTGTCGTGGTATATGGAAGGGAGTATGCTGCTTAAATAAGTGTATGACCGCCATAACTCGCATTTACAGATTATTGAATGTAAGTGATTATGATGAACGGAAATGTTAGATTTTACGCGCGCCTTATGTTATTCCATAAAGATGTAAGACTTATAAAATTATCTGGCCAAGTGGGAGAATGTAAGAATATATATTTAATGTTACAATATATATTCTAATTATGTGGCCAGATAATATTAATGAATATAGATATATTGAATAATATATTATATTATATTATATCAATATATGTCTTTATGGAATGTATTTAATCTAGACCGTTCAATTGGTTACTTGATGGACGTACCAGATTAAAGGGTATAATATTATAAACGGTCCTCTCTCCCTGCCAGTTATTGACACAGAGATAAAGAGCAGTTCTCCATCAACTGGTCTCTGACAGAAGGATGGACAAGGGAGAGAAGTAGAACCGTTCTACAGAGAAGCACATCGACAGACTAAGAAGATTAGAGGAATCGAAATCAATTACCGGGTAAGTCATACATCTCTATATATTTTCCCTCATAAAGTATGATCAAGATCCTGGCAATTAGGGTTTGTAAAAACTTACAATTTATGCATTTATTCTTTGCTCACCATGTAATCGTAAATCATCACATGAGGGTCGGTTTCAAGTAGGGTTGTGGGTCAATATAGTCGATGTTATTTTGAAGATCACCGCAAACATCACCGCAATAATAACAATTTCATCACGGCGTTGGATATCAACCTGTGTACCAATCCAACAACAGAGATAATTATAGCTTGTCACTATGCATCTAGTGATTATACTCATACATTTAATCCGCTGGACATGAAGCATCGTCTAAAATTTATGCGTCAAATCAATAATAAAGACTAATATGATATATAGAGAACAATCTAATAAAATACTTTAGAAGTAAGCATCTAGATTAATTAAGGGATTGGCTAAAATCAGATCGACTGATTTATCAGTCGAATGGGTATACCGTTAAAGGAGTGGTTTCCGTTTCTTACTTTTCTTTCCATCGTCGTTAGTTCTCTCTCCTCTCTTTTTTATTATTATTATTATTATTATTATTATTATTATTATTATATGAGAGAAATAAATCTTCAACTATAAAAGATAATATTTGACAAAATAAATTTGAATAGGTATTTTATAAGTATATATTATATGAAAATATATTATTTTATTTCAGAATTTTTTTATAGAACTCCAAATAGTTGGAAAGAAAAAATAAATAAATTGTATTAATGTTCACAAAATAAATTCATGTTAATGGAATAACCACTTTGAATAGATTTTAATTCACTACAAATCTGGTAAAGTTTGATATGAAAATTTAAGAATGTATATATTAAAATCATTTTATTTATTTTTTATTCATAATAAAACAATAACTTTATCCAATTAGTTATTTTTCTTTATATACAATATATATATATATATATATATATATATATATATATTACTAACATATACAATAATATAAAAAAAAACCCACCATGCATCAATAAAGTAAACCGTAATAAGTCAGAGTTTGAATGGTTGATATGAAATAATGGATTTTATTTAGAAGCACAATCAATAATGATGTGTCGAAAATGTGGTTCGATTTCATTTAAAATCAATTTTAAAGTTCTTTTTGATACTTTACCATGTGAGTTTTTGACCAAAATATAGCTACATGTACAACCAAATACCAATATAGACTGGAAAAAAAACCAATTACAAACATAACGTTGGCCGGGTTCCCCCAACCCGGCCAAGTATTTTTTTTTTTTTGTCTCAGCTAAATATAGGACTACATCTAAACCCAAAATCGATAATTTCTCAAACAATTATTGTTGGTGAGAAGATACCAGAACATGAATTTCATCAACATTATTAACCAACAATTCATTGGCTGCAATAGATTTGATGTATCACACATTTAAAATTAAGAAAGTAGAAACATAATTTAAACTTTTACCTACACGTTAATATTTATATTTTAGGAGGTCAGCACTTAGCAAATATATATATATATATATATATATATATATATGAGAAATGACCGAGGTTCCCAGAAGTGACAATTCACGGATTGACAAAGGTTAGTGAAAGAGTCAGTAATTTTCTCTTTCTCTCCCCTCGACTGTATAGTCTATATTGCCCTTATGTAAGATAAACTGTATATAATAATCTATCCTCTATATAAAAAGCAAAGTAGGTTAGAGGTGGTTCCAACAAATCTATAAAATAAAATATTCAAACAAATGTACGGGTCATCAACCAAACGTCGCCATCTCCGCCAAACGGCCCAAACCTAAACACACGCAGCCATCTGCAAACCTAAACACTTCTCACCTTATCCCATTCAACTATTAAAAAAAAAATAAAAAAAAATCTACTAATCGCCACAAACAAACCAACAGCCACCAAACCGAGCAATCTAACTGTTACCGTTTCAATTCAACCAATACCGACACAATACTTCATCCATTCACCATTGCTTCCCCTATACGGGTTCCACCTACTCTCGACAACTGCTACGCTAATTACAATACCAGATTTCGAAAAGTGACTACGAACACATCCATCGACCCACAAATTGCTCCAGCAAATAAAATCAAAGAGGTAGCCCTCCACACTCCATTCTTCAAACTCTGATTCTGGTCCTCTTCATCTGTTGTAATTTGGGTTCATTTTCTGTAGCTGCGTCTGAGATGTTGATTTTCTGGTCTGGATGTTCATTTCTCAGAAAACGTTCACCTAGACACATTATTGGCGATTGCTAATTGCTGATTTCGTAAGTAATGGATCAATTGCTGCTGATTTTAACTCTGTTTGGGTGCTCTCTGTAGTCTTTTATCGAGCAAATAAAGATTGTATTATCCCTTCTTTTTGCGATTTTCATGCATAAGGTTGTTTTTTCCTAAACAATCTATCATATTTAGCCACTTAAAATTGAAGGCACATCGTCCATGAGGACAATTCAGGTTGAGAACCAACGACGTGAGGTTTTTTTTACCAACATGTAGAAAACCAACCGTGGGATATTAGAAAGTCACGAGGTGTTTGTGTTTTTTTTTTACGTGATTTTTTTTGTTTCTTCTTCTTCTGATCATTGCTTTCATTCATCTAAACCATGAACAAATTGTGGGCACATCATAGTTCTACCTAGGCTTTTTTCGGAGACAAACTCTCACTATCTACCGATTTTTTTTTTTTTAAATTTCTCATGGACTTGTTAGGAAAGATCTCTTAATTTCAACCAGGTTACCGTATTTGGACTAACTTTTTGTTATTACAACAATTTACTCATTGAGTCTTGTAATGACAAGAATTAGACAAAATATTGTTGTCAAACTAATCGGTTTAGGGTTATAAATTGGAAACATTAACTCACCTTATTCTTTTGTAGGATATTCCCCGTAAATCTTCCAGACTAATATTTTTATCATTTATTCTTACTTCAGTTTAGTTGAATGAGATTACATTTAAAGGTACCACAAAAGTACATGTGTATTATATTCCACATCCCTTTTTATTTATCTACTATGTAAGTTTTATGTATATTTTCATATGCGGATTTATAGTAGATGTCATTATATATGGTCACATGTTGGAGAACTATATGAGTAGGTTGCACTTGAACGGTGCATTTGAGTTAATTGTATATGCATAATTGATAATGATGCATTTGATTCAAGTTCGTCAAGTTAATGCAGTGTATCAATGGATTCTAGAGGGCTTGGTACTTTGTAATTTTTCTCTCTCCATAGAGAGCTCTTTTAATAGAGGTTTTTAAAGTTAGATACGGCTATATGATAGAACCATCATCTCATAAATAGTCCAATTGTAAGCATGTGCATTGCACAAATCTAAATTCAACCTTTAATATTTGCGTATTAAAATTAACTTATCAACACAAACTAAGATGACCTCATTTATACAAACATACTTAATAACATGTTACTTTGTTAAGGTACTAATAAGAATCTTCTTAAATTCATTCTTGAATAAATATTCACCTACCAAAAGTATGTTATTATATCCATTTTTAGATACTTTCGAGTAGGGCTGGCAATTTATGACACGACACGATAGCACGACACGAACACGCACGAAAAAAAGCGTGTTCGTGCTAGCATATGGAAGAACGATAACACGATAGCACGAACACGATTAACACGACATAACTTTCGTGTCGTGTTCGTGTTTGAGTATCATAACACGACACGCACGATAGCACGATAAAGTTGTACTATTAAGAGTAATTCTTAAGTATTTTGTGAACAATTCTTATTTGTTACCTTTAAAAACTCCAATTAGTGGTTTAATTTTAGTGTTTGTAAACTCTATATTATTAACTTATGAATATTGACATATTAATTCATAGTATTTTTATATATGGAGTTCATTATTTTGATTTTTGCTTAAAGATCTCGTGTACAAATGTATATCCTTATACAACACGATAGCACGACACGAACACGCACGAAAATATTTGTGCCGTGTTCGTGTTTGTAAAACGCGGCACGATAAGCTTACCGTGCGTGTTCGTGTTCAGTAAGTTTAGCACGACATGATTATTGACACGCACGATAGCACGCACGATAGCACGAATTGCCACCCCTACTTTCGAGAATCATTATATTCATTCAATTACCTAAAACATAGAGTAAACAAAAAGTGTTGGGTATCTCATCATGTACTCTAAATCCTCAATTGGTCGAGCCAGGACTCGCCTTGGCCAAAGCAGATGTTACCCTAAATCCTGAATCGAGTTATCCAATATTAATAATATTAATACTTCACATATATAATTATGCTCTATTTAGGTTATATCAACAAATTTAAAATATAAATGAGTATAAAATACATAATAAACTTAATAACGGGGCTATCACAATTTTAATAAAATATAAGGGGCAATTAACATTTTCCCCTTAAACTGAATATGATTTTATTATTTTGCAACAATAACATGAAGCAAATCTACAAATTATTGTTTTAAAAAAATGGACCAACTGTCATACATTTTCTATACATTTATTGTAAGCGTGTGAAATAAAGAGATCATATTTATATAAATTAAAGTAATAGGCTTAACGTGTTTCTTCTTATGTAGCTTTTTTGTTTAGTAGACATATACCAACATATTGTCTACAATATTGTCTATCTTTAAATTTTTCATATTTAGTAGAACTATGTGAACCTACTGTCTACTTTAAAACTTATAATAAAGTTGGCAAAATTTATAAGTTTACTATTGTTTTCAAATACAGAGCTCATTCGAATTATTACAGAGAAATATAATACTACATGTACACCGCACGTGCAACGCACGTGTGTATTTCTCTAGTAATAAATAAAGAATAAAATCTGACACTCTCTTCTCTTAAACCAAAAAAAACTCTGACACCCCTACTTTATTCATATCTTACTTTTTCAGAGTAAAAAATATAATATATTATATTATATGCATTTACTTTCTATTTTATTATAATAATAAAAACCACAAAAATTACACTCGTCATCTTCTCTCGTTAGTCTCTGTCTCTCCCAACTCCAAGCCCCTTCCCTCTCAAGTCTGAAGTCACAGCTCCATTGTTGCCCCCACGCCTCCAGCAGTACGTTACCGCCACCACCTCCGTCGCCGGAACTCACTCCACCCACCAACGAGCCGAAGAGAAGAAGAACACTATCCTGGTCGGAGAATCTTGTCCAGTCCGAGGAAGAAGAACCCCATCCTGGTCGGAGAATCTGAGTGACCGACCTCGAAAGTCTTGTCTAGTCGAGGATAGGAACCTCAGGGTTCATCTTCGACTTCGGTAATCTTCTTGTTAGCAAGTTTGGTCATCTTCTTCCACCTCAGGGACTTCGGTCATCTTCTTGCACTAGAGGATGCAAGCGCCGCCACAGCAAGTTCTCACCGAGGTAACCCTAAAAAATGATTTTTTTTTTTTTTAATTAATAAAGTCCGAACATTTCCGGATTTACTCGAACCGGATCGTTAGAGGGTCCGGTTCGAACTTGGTCGAACCGCCTATCCGGTTCTGATAACAGCGGATGCATCAATACAGAAAATAAGTTGAAAAGACCGGGTTAATAAAGTCATTTTCTCTCATTCTTACTCATTTGTCTCGTCCCCTGCTGCTCTTCTACAGGCTTTGGGTGCTCCGCTCCGCAGAGGTAATATTTTAGTTCGATTAAGCTTGCTGTTCTTGATTAGCATCAAAACGATTTCTTCTGTTTTCTATATTTCTGTTTTTCGTTTTTGTTTTGCGAATCTCTTCTGTTTTACGTTCAGATCTGAGGTTCCGTTTTTTAGTTTACAAGCATCCAATCGATTTCTTCTGTTTTTCGTTTTCATTTTGCGAATCTCTTCTGTTTTTATTTCAGATCTGAGGTTCCGTTTTTTAGTTTACGAGCATCCAAACGATTTCTTCTGTTTTCAATGTTTCTGTTCGTTTTCGTTTTGCGAAAATCTTCTATTTTACGTTCAGATCTGAGGTTTCTTTGTTTAGTTTACAAGCATCTATCGATTTCTTCTGTTTTTCGTTTTGCGAATCTCTTCTGTTTTTCGTTCAGATCTGAGGTTCCGTTTTTAGATTACAAGCATCCAATCGATATCTTCTGTTTTTCGTTTTCCTTTTTCGAATCTCTTCTGTTTTTCGTTAAGATCTGAGGTTCCGTTTTTTAGTTTATAAGCATCCAAACGATTTCTTCTGTTTTCAATGTTTCTGTTCGTTTTTGTTTTGCGAATATACTAGATGTTGTTATCATTTGACTCATTTGCTGGAATCTCCTCATATGCACCCGTTGCTTCGTTATACGAGTACCTGCAAGTTGTAGATTATTATACAACATGTCAACAATAATTGCTGTTCATGATTAGCAACAGTAAAGGCAGGGCAAAGCTGACTCAACCATTAGTAGAGATAAGATACTCCTAAAATATACATAAACTGTAGTATTTGTTAAATATAGAATCTAGTATATTCTGTATAATTGTTATTTTCCATTCCTAGTTGCTTTCCTAGTTTAGCTATTTACCAAGTTTAGCTTGATTGTATCATTATATATTGTAAGCTTTGATTAGTGAATATATACACGGAATTTACGAATCTTTTCATGGTATCAGAGCCACCTTCAGTTTGCTAATTCTGCCATTACCTGCTGTCATTCCGTCTGCCACCAGTCAGAGTCGTCGCTGCCATTCCGCCGGCCACCAGGCGTGAGCCGTCGCTGCCATTCCGTTGGCCATCATTCATTGGCCGCCACTGCAGATTTCGTCTGTGCCAGGGCCGTTTCTGTGACCGCTCATCTTCCGGCTCACCTGTTCCAACCGTTGCTGCCTCAGTCTCGCCAGAATCAGTCACGCCGCATCAAACAGCCGCCGGAATTAGTCACGCAGCACCAGATTCGTCGAGCCGTGCTGCTTCAGTCCACTCCTAATCGCACTGACAGAGCACGGTGCTCCAGTCGCCTGAGCTGCCCTAGTCTTCACCGGAGCCGCTCTCCGACCCGTCCGTTTCGCTGGCGGCCGCCCAACTGTTTCTGCTCTGCTGGTTAGGGTTCGAGCACTCCACTGATCTGACGCTGCGTTTTATTAATTGCCGGTTCAAATAGTGGGGAGAGCCGGTTCGGTTTGGTTACTGGTCTGGTTCTATTACTGGTTCGGTCTGATATCCAGTTCTAATTGCTGGTCCGGTCTAACTACTGTTGTATCTGATCCGTGTCTAATCCGTTTCTGCTGTCGTGTCTGATTCGTTTCTGAACGGTGTATGCTACTGTTCGTTTCTGATCTGTTTCTGACTCCTATTCTGTTTGTGATCCGTTTCAAAGTTGCTGTTATTTGTTCTTTTATGGAGAACCCAGTATTGGTGGCCAAATCTTACATGGGTAAGAGCACAAGTCAATCGCTTGTCAATCAACCTGTCAACAACCACACTGATGCAGATGAAGTTGATACCATTGTTCAGCGACTTACGCAGTTGTGCTTCCCTCGTGTCAACATGACACCTCAGCTGCAAACTCCAAGGGTAATTATTGGCCCCTCAGGTATGACTTCCAACTGCTTATTAGCATCAAAACTATTATGGATTGTTGATTCGGGTGCTACTGATCACATGACTGGTAATAAGAGTTTACTGTCAGGACTTACCACTACCTCACAACCACCTGTCCAAATAGCTAATGGCTCCACTTGTCATATAGAAGGAATTGGATCCACTAAAATTTCACCACATATGTCATTATCATCTGTCTTATATGTTCCTTCGTTTCCTGAAAATCTCTTGTCGGTGAGCAAATTAATAGAACAGTTATATTGCTCAGTTACTTTCACTCCAACTAAATGCGTTTTTCAGGAATTAGGGACTAACAAGTTGATTGGAACTGCATATAAGCACAACGGTCTGTATTACATGGAGAGCTCACCTCAACGAGTTGCGTACATGAGTACTAGTAGTGCTGAGGAGGTTCATTATCAGTTGGGGCATCCATCTCTACAGGTTCTAAAAACACTTCGTCCTGAATTCCGTTCAGTTTCTGAATTAGTTTGTGAGTCTTGTATCCAAGGCAAGCATATCTGTGCTTCTCATCAACCTAGAATTACTCGTGGGTCTGTTGGTATCTTTGATTTAGTGCATTCAGATGTATGGGGTCCTTGCCCAGTTACATCTATCTCAGATTTTCGTTACTTCGTCAATTTTGTGGATGATTTCTCTCGTGCAACTTGGATGTTTGTTATCAAATCTAGGCAAGAGGTATTTGCAAAATTTATGACGTTTTGTTCTTATGTGAAAAATCAGTTTGGCACTACCATTAAAACACTTCGTTGTGACAATGCAAAAAAATATTTCGCAAAAGAATTTGTTCAATATATGAGTGATAATGACATCATCCATGAATCATCTTGTGCGTATACACCCCAACAAAATGGAGTGGCTGAACGAAAGAACAGACACATACTCGAGGTGGCTCGCACTATGATGATACATGGTCATGTCCCTCATCGTTTCTGGGCCGATGCAGTTCTAACTGCATGTTATCTGATAAATCGTATGTCATCTTCTGTTCTTGATGGTGCAATACCTTATAATGTCCTATTTCCGTCTGCACCTTTGTTCCCGGTTTCACCGAAAATATTTGGTTGTGCTTGTTATGTGTACGACAATCGACCAGGCCGTACAAAACTTGATCCAAAGTCTGTTCGTTGTATTTTTGTTGGCTATTCTGGAACTCAGAAAGGTTATTGTTGTTATAGCCCCACTCTTAGGAGATATTTTGTCTCCTCTGACGTGACTTTTATGGAGTCTGTACCGTTTTTTCTTAAATCTGAACAAAACTTGTCCAATAAATCTCCACCTATCATTACTGTTCTAACATATCCTGAAGTTCAAGTCCGCTCTTCTTCACTCGAGACTGATAGTGCACCTCCTACACCTCCTATTACTCAGGTATATACTCGAAGGGATAAGTCTCTTCCTAATAATACTAACTCTGTTCAGACCATGCAGGACCATGAGACTCGTACATCCCTTATTCCAAACATTGAACCCCACCTGAATCTCCATCATTTCCTACACAACCAGATAATCCCTCACCAACTCCTAGAAATGAATCTACCCATGATATTGATCTTCCCATTGCTCTTCGAAAAAGCTCCCGTCATTGTCCCAGTACCAGATATCCCCTAGATAGCTTCTGTTCATATGCATCTCTATCTACAGATCACCGTGCCTTTAAAACCAATCTTGACAGTTACTATGTTCCTAGAAATGTGACGGAAGCCCTGGCCAATCCAGGGTGGTTTAGTGCTATGCAGGAGGAAATGTCAGCTCTTTGGAAAAATCAGACGTGGGATCTATGTCCTCTTCCTCCGGGCAAAAAGGCAGTCGGTTGTAAATGGGTCTTCACGATAAAGGTTCATCCTGATGGGTCGCTACATCGACTCAAGGCCCGCTTGGTTGCAAAGGGATATTCTCAAGAATATGGCATTGATTATGATGAGACATTTTATCCGGTTGCTAAGATGGCGTTTGTTCGCGTCTGTCTCTCTCTGGCGGCCATCCGTCACTGGCCTCTGCACCAACTGGATGTCAAGAATGCATTTCTCAATGGCATTCTTGAGGAGGAGGTTTACATGACTCAGCCACCTGGATTTGTTGTTCAGGAGGAGTCTTCCAAGGTTTGCCGTCTGCGCAAGTCCCTATATGGTCTGAAGCAATCCCCCCGAGCTTGGTTTGGACGGTTCTCCCACGTACTTAATCAATTTGGCATGACTAGGAGTGCCAATGATCATTCAGTTTTCTACAGGCACCTAAATGAGAAGACCATCATTCTAGTTGTGTATGTTGATGATCTGATCATTACCGGTGACGATGACGAAGGGATCTCGGCATTAAAGAAATTCTTGAATACGCAATTTCAGATAACAGACCTTGGTAAGCTCAAGTACTTTCTTGGGATCGAGGTATCACGATCTTCTGGGAAGATACTTATTTGTCAGAGGAAGTATGTCCTGGATATACTATCTGCGTGTGGGTTACTTGGGTGCAAGCCTGTTGACTCGCCTATGGTTCCTGAGATCAAGCTCTGGCCTAATCAAGGGGAACCTCTACATGATCCTGAAAAGTATCGAAGATTAGTCGGGAAGTTGAATTATTTAACGGTTACTCGACCAGATATCTCTTATCCAGTGAGTGTTGTGAGTCAGTTCATGTCAGCTCCGCACACAACACACTGGGATGCGGAAATTCGGATCCTTAGATACCTTAAAGGATCCCCATGTAAAGGACTTGTATATTCTGATCAGGGACATAGTAGAATCGCAGCGTTCACTGATGCCGATTGGGCAGGATGTCCTACTACTCGGAGGTCCACTACTGGTATTGTATCTTCTTTGGTGGGAACCTTATATCTTGGAAGAGTAAGAAGCAGACAGTTGTATCTCGATCTAGTGCGGAGTCAGAATACCGTGCAATGGCAAACACATCATGCGAGCTCATTTGGACAAAACGCTTACTCTGTGAACTAGGTATTCATCATGACGGTCTAATGAGACTACATTGTGATAATGAATCCGCCATGCATATTGCCAAGAACCAAGTATTCCATGAGAGGACCAAGCACATTGAGGTGGATTGTCATTTTATTCGAGACCTTGTTGTGGGAACATTCTCTAGCCCTCCATACATTCAAATCATTCCCGTTAGAACGGATTTCATACTTGCAGACATTCTAACTAAGCCTTTCTAACTAAGCCTCTCCGCAAAGCTTCAATTAATGATCTATGTGACAAGTTGGGCATGCTAGATATATACGCTCCAACTTGAGGAGGAGTGTTAAATATAGAATCTAGTATATTCTGTATAATTGTTATTTTCCATTCCTAGTTGCTTTCCTAGTTTAGCTATTTACCAAGTTTAGCTTGATTGTATCATCATTATATATTGTAAGCTTTGATTAGTGAATATATACACGGAATTTACAAATCTTTTCAGTATTTATGCATTGTATTCTTTGCTCACCATGTAATCGTAAATCATCACATGAGGGTCGGTTTCAAGTAGGGTTGTGGGTCAATATAGTCGATGTTATTTTGAAGATCACCGCAAACAGCTTAATAACAATTTCATCACGGCGTTGGATATCAACCTATGTACCAATCCAACAACAGAGATAATTATAGCTTGTGGTTATGCATCTAGTGATTATACTCATACATTTAATCCGCCGGACATGAAGCATCGTCTAAAATTTGTGCGTCAAATCAATAATAAAGACTAATATGATATATAGAGAACAATCTAATAAAATACTTTAGAAGTAAGCATCTAGATTAATTAAGGGTATGCCGTTAAAGGAGTGGTTTCCGTTTCTTACTTTTCCCATCGTAGTTAGTTCTCTCTCATTGGCCACAAAGTTAGTTCTCTCTCCTCTCTTTATTTTACTTTATCATTATTATTATTATTATTATTATTATTGTATGAGAGGAATAAATCTTCAACAATAAAAGATAATATTTGACAAAATAAATCTGAATAGGTATTTTATAAGTATATATTATATGAAAATATATTATTTTATTTCAGAATTTTTTTATAGAACTCCAAATAGTTGGAAAGAAAAAATAAATAAATTGTATTAATGTTCACAAAATAAATTCATGTTAATGGAATAACCACTTTGGATAGATTTTAATTCACTACAAATCTGGTAAAGTTTGATATGAAAATTTAAGAATGTATATATTAAAATCATTTTATTTAACTTTTATTCATAATAAAAGCAATAACTTTATCCAATTATTTATTTTTCTTTATATATATATATATATATATATATATATATATATATATATATATATATATATATACTAACATATACAGTAATATAAAAAAAAACCCACCATGGATCAATAAAGTAAACCGTAATAAGAGTTTGAATGGTTGATATGAAATAATGGATTTTATTTAGAAGCATAATCAATAATGATGTGTCGAAATGTGGTTCGATTTCATTTAAAATCAATTTTAAGGTTCTTTTTGATACTTTACCATGTGAGTTTTTGACCAAAATATGGCTACATGTACAACCAAATACTAATATAGTCTGGAAAAAAAAAACCAATTACACATATAGGGTTGGCCGGGTTCCCCAACCCGGCCAATTTTTTTTTTTTGTCTCAGCTAAATATAGGGCTACATATAAACCCAAAATCGATAATTTCTCAAACAATTATTGTTGGTGAGAAGATACCAGAACATGAATTTCATCAACATTATTAACCAACAATTCATTGGCTGCAATAGATTTGATGTATCACACATTTAAAACTAAGAAAGTAGAAACATAATTTAAACTTTTACATACACGTTAATATTTATATTTTAGCAGGTCGCCCGCGCGTAGCACGGGGTTAGCATTTAGCATATATATATATATATATATATATATTGTTGGATCACAGTGGAACTCTGGTACGGTCTTTGACGGCGATCCTAGCTCCTTCGCTCCACGTGGTCCTGCAAAGAGGGGATAGACCGGGCGGTGACCTAGAATCCCTCTCTGATGCTTAAATGAGTATCTCGTATGGACTATCAAGCAGTAATCTCAAAGTGTATAACACAACGTAAATGACCTGAGGTGACATCTGCCATTTTATAGGCGGAGAGGTACCTCAGTTACCTGGTGAACCGTTGGGGTGGTTAGCCCGTATCCCGTGTATCTCGTGCACGATCCCGCCTATCTAGGCCAGATCTCGCTTATCTCGGCCACGCCCCGCGTATCTCGGCAACGCTCCGCGTATCTCAACTACGCTCCGCTTATCTCGGCCACGCCCCGCGTATCTCGGCCTTAACCTCTGATGGCAAGTCCCGACTAACATCGGGGACTCTAGAGTTATCTCGTTATGTCACCGCTCGGGGCCCCTCGTCATCGTGACAGGGCCAATCGTTCTCAGGGATTCGTCATCGGGGCCTACTTAAAGGCTTCTCATCGGGAGCTTCCAGCTCACCTACCGGGACCGACTCTGTCGGGACCTTTCATCATCGGGACTCCCTACGTCGGAACCCTTCACCTGGGTCATCTTGACCTTCATTTGGGCCCAGTGGGCCTGTTCGCCGTTTCCTCGCCGTTAAGGGGCCTAACGGCCATAGCAGAACCCATCATTTGCCCCCAAGACATGAGGGACTTACAGTTCGTCGTGTCTTTTCAAATCCCGACGTCGAAGTCGGGGATCTTTCCCTTGGCATGGTCACTTAGTGTGAGTCTTCTTGTTTACGTTTCCTTAATACCCTGTGGATAACTGCCAAATCCGAGAGGACTCCTCGGTTCCCCAGCCATTTAATGCAGCAGATAACGAAGCGACGTCTTCAGTATTCCTGCCTGATTTTTTGCACCTGCTTTTTCTGAAAAGTGCTTTTCAGGCTGTTTCATCATTGCGTCCGTTGCCATTCTGCACGTTTCATCTCAACGGTTCAGATCAGAACGCTTCAACTTCGACGATTCAGATCGAAGCGTCCCTTCGACTGTCCTCTTCGTCTATAAAACCCTAACCGTGGGCACAGTTTCACTTTTACCGTCTCCGAATTTTCAAAAGCTTTCTGCAATTTCTCTGCAAATTCAAGCTCTGCGATTCTGAAGATCTTAGTGTTCCTCCGATCATCTTTCCGGCAACGCCAAGTTCACTCCTTCAATCATCATGTCTGGTAAGGGTTTCTTCTTTGTTGTTCGCTTATCTTCTCCCTTAATTTCTGCTTGATTTGTTCGCAATTTCCCGGAAAACCCAATGTCCCTTTCCATGGCTGATTTCAGACAGTGAATCCGGTTCCGAGGGAAGGAAGCCATTTAACTTCGACTATGCTCTGAACGAAATCTCCAGCACCGCCTACGATGCAGCTCTCCGGGAGGGATGCATCACCTCTACCTGGGAACCTCGTTTCCCCTATCCCTGGCCTCGTCCCTTGGGTAGCCTTACTCGTCCCCGGAAAGGGGAGGTATTTGTCTCTACGGGACAAGTATCCGCGGGGATCAGATTTCCCTTCTGCGGTAATCTGGTCGAGATGTGCCAGCACTACAAAACCCATCCGACCACTTTCTCTCCGCATGCCATACGCCTGTGGAACGCCTTCCAGGTCCTCTGCTTCCGACAACAGTGGGTATACAGCCTCAAGCTCCTCAGGACCTTCTACGGGATGAAGTGCAACGAGGCAGGAGTTTGCGCCTTCTATCCCCGGATGCCGAAGTGGAACAAGACGCAACTCGGGTTGTGCAACTGGACCACTGACACCTGGAAGGTGGTCAAGGGTCGGGGACTCCTGGTCGATACGGGGTCCGACAATAGCGGGTGGAAGAGGAGCTACTTCTTCATCAAAAACTCATCGATCCCGTGGCCCCGATGGGAGGTGGAAGCGGATTCTCCTCCCGCCTTCCACACCTACACCGACGAAGACTTCCTGACTCTTCAGCTCATCCAGCTTTACCGGTGGGGGGAGTCTTACACTCCCCTTGACGCTAATTCTCTCGTGGAGCGGGACTTGGTGAATGCCGGGATCCGACCCCTCGACATAATCTCCGGGGGCAGCTCTTCGACTGCCCCTCCAATATGGTTTCCTGGGTAAATCTCTAACCCTTTTTCCTTTACTGTTTGCAGCCAAGAAGGTATCCGTGCTGACCAATCTGATCCTTAAGCAGGGGGAGACCGATGCTGTCCGCCTCACGCGGAAGAGGAAGTCAGCCAAGAAGGCTGCTGCTCCATCGGGATCTCCTTCCGCGGAGCAACCAAAGCGGAGCCGCGTGGAGGTGGATAAGCTCTTTGACGTCCAGAGCACTGAAGAAGGTAAAAAGCCCCGACTTGCTATTAAATCGTACAGGAGGATGGTCCCGAAGGAGTTGATTTCTTCGACCATGGAGGCCCGCATCGCCGATGTCAAACGAGTCCTTCGAGGGGAAACTCCTCGTGTCCTGAAGGCGGGCTACTACAACTATCGCAGGAAGGACCAATATGTCTCCCGACGTATTGTTTGGTGTAAGGGCTCTGATGAACTTCCTGATTACATTTCTAAAGCCTCTTCTCGTCCTTTAGGTGCAGGTCGCTCAGGAGCTCCGTCGGGTGCTGGAGCTTCAGCGGGTGCACCACCCTCAACAGGGGCGCCTCCTTCAACAGGGGAGGAAACCCCGACCGGCGAACAATTTCGTCGGGTGGAAACCTTGGACTCCTCCGAGGAGACTGATGAGGGTGGTTCCCTTCGTCATCGTCGGAGGACGGGGCAGTCCCCCCTGAAACCAACCTCCCAGGGGCTGCCCCCCTCGTCTTCTCCGCAGCAGCGACAGCTGTCGCCCATCCACGACTTCACTCCTTCCCCCGCCCGGGGCGAGCTGGAGGCGCGCCCCTCCACAACTCGTGCTGGCCCTTCTCCTCTCCCTCTCGACGGGAGTTTCTACAGGGCCTTCGACCCCGCGCAAGTGGATGCTCCCTGGACCCCAATCCAAACGCTGCAAGGGGTCCAGCTTCGACAAGGGGATGCCCACCCGGAGCTGGCTCTACATCTGTTGGCAGGCTCGATTCTGCCCAGCATGCGGTATTCGATTTCCCTGAATCGGGAGGCGATGCGTCGGGATGTTCGAGAAATGTCCATGCGTCGGATAGAGGTAAGATTCGCTTCTCTCTTTCATCAGTAAAACTGGTTGCTTATCCGTTAACACTTCTCTTTTTTCTATCGCAGGAGATCGAGGACATCAACCGTCTCTATGGGTACCTCTTCGCCTTTGAGGAGTCCCGGGAGCGAGACCGGGCGGCCATCGCCAAGATCAAGGAGGATCTCGCGGCCTCCAAGTCTTCGTGGGGGAAGCTGGCCAAGGAGCAGGTCATCCTCGACCGAAAGGCTCGGGACCTCCAAAAGCAGGTTGGTGACTTTGAGGAGCTCCTGAGACGGGAGCAACAGGAGCGGCAGGCTGCTGAGAACAAGCTGGTCCTCGAGAAGAAGGCTCTTGAGGAGCAAGTTGCGGGGGTTCCTGCGCAGCTGGTCGCGGCCGAGACCAAGGGCCGGGAGGATTATCGGGGGTCTGAAGACTTCCAGGCTGATGCTGTAAAGTTCTGCAGCGCGGAGGTGGAGAACACCCTCTTCAACGCAGTCGAGGAACTCTACCTGGAATATGGCGACGCCATCAACTTCAACAAGTTTCCCTCTCTTGCTCCCTTCGCGAAGAAGTACTTTGCTCTCTCGGAGGAGAGTGATGGAGGGAGCACTCCCGCGATTGTTGAAGATGCAGCAGAGCCTCCAAGCGCCGACGCTCCAATAATCGACCCTCCAGCGGCTGAACCTGTGGAGCCTTCTGCCACCGACCTCGTGGACCCAGCTCCCGTTGATGCCGCCAACAAGGACCAAGCCTAACTGCTTATCTTTAGAGTCCTTGTATTCTCCTCTTTTTGTAATCATCGGGCCTTCGAGCCCTATTAATATCAGACTTTCTTAGTTCCGATTTTTTTTTTCATTGCACTTCTCCAAGTGGTTTTACTATACTTTCTTAAGTCGAAACATCGACACTTAAGATATTCTCATACATCACTTAAGACGATTTACTAACTTGCACCACTTAAGGCGACTTACCATCATGCACCACTTAAGGCGACTTTCCAATACTTAGAATAAATCCAAGAATCACGCATCACTTAAGACGGCTTAATCTCGTGCATCACTTAAGACGACTTTATCTCGCGCATCACTCAAGACGACTTTATCTCGTGCATCACTCAAGACGACTTTTCTCGTGCACCACTCAAGGCGACTTTTCTCGTGCACCACTCAAGGCGACTTTTTACGTTCACCACTCAAGGTGACTTTTCTCGTGCACCACTTAAGGCGACTTTTCTCGTGCACCACTCAAGGCGACTTTCTTCACGCACCACTCAAGGCGACTTTTTTCGTGCACCACTCAAGGCGACTTTATAACGCTTAGAATAAATCTAAGAATAGCTCTGTTCGGAAGCAACCTCTTTATTTATTGATGGCACAAAATTCATTTACATCGAATCAAACGATAAATAACATACACCACTTAAGGCGATTTTTCATCGGGCACCACTTAAGGCGACTTTTCATCGGGCACCACTTAAGGCGACTTTTCATCAAGCATAATGTTTCTTCAAGTGTTCGCCACTAAAAGAATGCTTTAATACTCTGCCATCGAGGTCTTCCAACTTGTATGCATTCGGGGCTGGCATCACCACGACCTTGTAAGGTCCTTCCCATTTTGGTGACATCTTACCGATCCGATCCAAAAGGGTAAACTCGTTGCGACGCCAAACCAGCTCCCCGACGAAGAATTGTCGGGACTTAACTCGCCGATTGTAATACCTGGCCGTCGCTAAACGCATTCGAGCCTGGACTTCGTCGGCTTCCCGCCTCTTCTCTTCGAGTAAGTCCAAGTCCAGACGTCTCATTTCATCGTTCGTCAGAGGCTCGTAATATCTCATCCGATGTGATGCTACGGCCACCTCCACGGGAGCAACAGCCTCCGTGCCATAAACAAGGCCAAACGGAATCTCCCCAGTTGCTCGTTTGGGCGTCGTTCTAACGGCCCAAAGCACGTTTTCCAGCTCGTTCAGCCATTTTCCCTTCAAGGATTATACCCTTTTCTTCAGGCCATCCATCACGATTTTGTTGGCTGATTCCACCTGGCCATTAGTCTGAGCATGGCGTACAGAAGTTGTCTGATGCTCGATATTCAACTCTTCCAAATACTCCTTCACCTGAGACCCGTTAAACGGTGGACCATTGTCGCTGATCACCACCTTAGGAATCCCGTATCTGGACACAATATGGGTCTGGAGGAACTTGACGATCTGGTTCCCCGTCGTTCTGGCCAATGCCTTTGCCTCTATCCATTTCGAAAAATAATCGATAGCTACAAGTAAATACTTACATTGACCTTGTGCTTGTGGAAGAGGTCCCACCAAGTCGATGCCCCACTGCGCGAAGGGCCAAGCGCTCTTGATGGATGTCAGGTTAGCAGCCGGAGCCACAATGCTCGGGGCGTACCTCTGGCACGCGTCACAGGATCGGACCAACGCCGTCGCCTCCTTGCTCATCGTAGGCCAATAATAGCCCAAGTTCAGCACTTTCCTCATAATGGATCAGGCCCCTTCATGACAAGCCGCGATCCCTTCATGCACCTCTTTCAGGATTCAACTTGTGTCGGGCTCAGCCACACATTTCAAAGTACGGAGTCGAGAACCAGCCCTTCTTGTATAGCTGATTGTCCAGCATCACGTAATTAGCCGCGATCCGACGTATCCTGTCGGCTACTACTTTATCATCGGTGACTGCCCCCGTAGTCAGGTACACGACTATCGGGGTCATCCAAGTGGGCTCCTCCTCCGATCCCGCTTCAATGGCACACACCTGTGTCGGGTCGGTAGTCGATAAGATCACCTTCTCCAAGAAATGCACCTTCCGATTTTCCTCCAAGGGTGCCCCCAGGGCAAATTTGCTCAAGACGTCTGCCTCCACGTTTTCCTCCCTCGGGATCGCCTCGATGTCGAAGCTTTTAAAGCTCTCCTTCAAGGCTTGTACCTCGTGCAGGTACTTCTTCATTATCGGGCTCTTCGCTTCGTATCGCCCTTGAACCTGGTTTACGATCAGGGCCGCGTCACACTTTACTTTCAAGTGAGCAACTCCCGTACCTTTGGCAATTTTCAGGCCCGTGATAAGAGCCTCATACTCCGCTTCGTTGTTCGTGGCCTTAAACGTTAAAGCCAAGGCATATCGGAGCGGCTCACCTTGGCCTGGTGGTATCAACACAAAGCCTGCTCCTGATTCGTCTGAACTTGAGGAGCCATCCGTGTACATCTCCCAGGTATTTTCCTCGTTTGGCTGTTCTGATTGCTCTGCCTTCTCTGGTTGTTCTTCTGTCGGGACCTCCATGGTTGCCCCCTCTACAGGGCCCGCTTCTTCCAGATCGGGGGCTGTAGATTCTGCTATGAAATCCGCCAATGCCTGGCCCTTAATAGCCGTTCTCGGAGCAAAGTGTATGCGAAACTCACTAAGCTCGACTGCCCACTTCACTAATCTCCCCGACGCATCCGGTCGGTTCAAAAAATGCTTCAGAGGTTGGTTCGTCAGCACAGTAATCTCGTGTGCATGGAAATAAGGCATCAGCTTCCGAGCAGTTATAATCAGCGCAATGAGATACTTCTCAACGGAAGGATAATTCAATTCAGACTTGGCAAACGCCTTGCTTACATAATAGACGGGGACTTGATTACCCTCGACAACCTTCACTAATACAGAGCTAATGGCAAATTCAGAAACAGCCAAGTAAAGATAGAGCGGCTCGCCTGGAACCGGTTTCGCCAACGGCGGGAGGGTGCGGAGGTGCTGCTTGAGTGCCTGGAACGCTTCTTCACATTTGGCGGTCCACTCAAACTTCTTGTTGGCCCTCAGGACTTCGAAAAATGGCATTGATCGGTCACTTGCCTTGGACAGGAAGCGATTAATTGCAGCCAGTCGGCCATTCAGCACTTGCACCTCCCGATGGTTTATCGGAGACTGCATCTCCTCGATCGCCCTCAGCTTCTCGGGGTTCACCTCAATTCCTCTTTGGCTCACCATGAAGCCCAAAAATTTCCCTGAGTGGACTCCGAAGGCGCATTTTTTCAGGTTTAAACGAACCTGATGAAGCCTCATCCGCTCAAACGCCATGGCTAGGTTGTGAACATGATCCTCAGCCTGTCGGGACTTCACCAGCATATCATCCACGTAAGCCTCCATGGTCTCCCCTAGCATATATCTGAACAGCTTGTTCACCATCCGCTGGTAGGTTGCCCCGACATTGATCAACCCGAAAGGCATGACATCGTAGTGATAGATGTCACTGTCTGCATAAAATGTTGTATGAGGAGCGTCTTCCTTAGCCATTTTAATCTGGTTATAGCCCGAATACGCATCCATAAAGCTCAACAGCTCATGTCCCGACGTGGCATCCACCAGCTGGTCGATTCTCGGGAGCGGGTAACAGTCCTTCGGGCAAGCCTTATTCAGGTCGCGGAAATCAACACACATCCGCCATTTCCCGTTGATCTTCTTTACCAGTACTGGATTAGCAACCCAAGTCTGGAATCGGAGCTCTTTGATAAACCCAGCATCGAGCAACCTGCCCACCTCCTGCTGGATCGCGATCCTCTTGTCTGTGCCCATCGGACGCCTTTTCTGCGTGATAGGTTTGATCGCGGGATCTATCTTCAACTCGTGTACGATCACATCGGGGCTGATTCCTGGCATGTCGCTCGGGGACCAGGCAAACAGCTCCTTGAACTTTTTCAGCAGATCGATCAACTCTCGTGCTGTCTCTTCGGTCAAAGCAGACCCGATTTTCACCTTCCTCTGAGGTCCGTCAATCTCAACTTCTTTTAGATCCTCCACGGGGGCGGGACGCCCAAACTCTTCTCTGGGATCAGTATCTGTCTGGAGGACAGTCATGGCCTCTCGTCTCCTCCTTCGGGTGGCGTTGACATAACATTTTCGGAAAGCCACCTGGTCGCCATTGACCTCTCCAACTCCATGGTCAGTCGGGAACTTCATCTTCTGGTGTACAGTCGAGGCAACCGCCATCAGGGGGTTGATGGTAGTTCTCCCGATGATCGCGTTGTAAGTCCCCGCGGAATCAACCACTACAAACTCCACGTTCCTCCTCTCTGATTTCCATCCGCTACCAAACTCCACTGGTAGGGTGATCACCCCTAGCGGATAGGAGGTGGAGCTAGAGAATCCGACCATCGGGAAGTTCGCTTCCTTCAGGTCCTTCTTCGTTTTCCCCATGGCCTCTAGTGCATCCATGAACAGAATATCGGAGGAGCTCCCTCCGTCGATCAGAATCTGTTTCATCTCGTACCCGTTCACATCCAAGGTCACGACCAGAGCGTCATCGTGCGGAGTCTCCACGCCTATGAGATCCTCCGATGAAAAGGAGATCACCATTTCTTCCTTCAGGGTCTAGGATCGGGACCTCTTACCCAGCACCACAGCAGCCGGAATTCTGGAGGCGTAGACCTCCCGGGAGGACGAGGTATTACCCCCTGCGGCAAATCCTCCATGAATCACATTTATAGTGCCCCGCTTCTCCTTACGGGCACCAGAAGACTCCGGGTCGGACCTCTTCTTCTTTGGGGACCGATCACGGGATCGGGATCGGGAACGGGACCGTGATCGGGATCGTGAACGGGATCGGCACCGTTTCTCCCCGACAAACTCCTTAAGCTTCCCCTTCTGGATCAGCTTCTCGATCTCCTTCTTTAGTTCCCGACAATGGTTGGTGCCGTGGCCATTCGCGCGATGGAATCGACAGTAGCGGTCGGTGCGGGATCCCAAAAACTCTCCTTCCTTCTTCAGGGGGTACCTAGAGATACCCTGTCGCTCCATGACCGTCAGCACCTCCGCCATAGAGCTGTTGAGAGGAATGTCATGATCCTCTCGTCTGTCCTTTTTCGAGAAACGCCTATCATCCCTCCGATCAGAGCGACCTCGACCCCGACTTCCTTCGGCTTTATCCTTCGACTTACGCTCGTCTAAGGGTTTGACCGACTGCTTTCCCTTATTCGACTTCGGGGGCTCAAGCTCTCCAGCGGCTATCTTCGATTCCTGGACATCGATTTGCCGCTTTACCCGCTTCTGCAGTGCCTCCATATTCCACACAGCC
This sequence comes from Clarkia xantiana subsp. parviflora, assembly GCA_036873135.1. Classification (NCBI taxonomy): domain Eukaryota; kingdom Viridiplantae; phylum Streptophyta; class Magnoliopsida; order Myrtales; family Onagraceae; genus Clarkia; species Clarkia xantiana. The sequence goes on from JAPTYO010000014.1 coordinate 5,052,809, forward strand.
TTCTCAGCCACGCTGTGCATCAGGTCGGAACCGTAAGGGGCTGTTAGGTTCCGAATGAAGGTGCGGATGGTTTCACCCTCCGAAATTTTCTCGTCAATCTCCGCCACACTAGCAGTGTATCGCTGGTAATAGTGCACCAGCGACTCATCGGACCTCTGTACCACCTGGGTTAGGGACCTCACACTCTTCAGCAAACGTCTGCGACCTTGGTATTGCTGAATTAACTGGTCGTGCATATCAGCCCAGCAAGTGATGCAGCCTGGGGGCAGACTGAAGAACCAGGTCAGGGCTCTCTCGCCAAGTGTGTTCGGGAACAGCGTACACACAATATCTTCATTCGGGGCTCTGCCCAGACACGCCATGAGTTGCTTCTGGACATGACGAACCGGATCTCCCTCGCCATCGTACTCCTTTATCGTGGGGATACCCAGCCCTGGCGGGGCGAGGGTGTCTATGAGTCGAGGAACGAAGGGATGAGTAGATCGATCCCTCAGCTCCGACACCAGCGGCTTCTGCTCTCCCATGCAGATGTTCACGATCTTCACCACCTGATCGGGGGTGATGGGACCATTAAGGGGAATAGTCTTGTGCTGCACTGGTCCTGGCCCGTCGACCACTAATCGTTCCGGTTGGGTAGACTCCCCACTCCTGCCCAGGTTTCGAGGCTGAGCCTCGCGAACATTCTGAGTCTCCGGTGGCGGGGGCGCTTCCTCTTCTAGCGGAGGCATCTCCTCTTGCCTCCTTGCAGCCTCCCTCCGATCTAAGAGGGCCTCCACAGCTGCCAAAAACATTGGCATGGCCTTCGCCACAGCCTTCGTCAGGTCCGCAGCTGGAGGAGCCACTTGCTCCCTATTCCCCTGGTGTTGAGCAGCAGTATCTTCAGGAGCTTCATTATGCTCCCCTGTTCGAGAGACCTCCGCGGGGAGATTCTGGTCCTCAGCATGCTCTGGTGGTGAATTCAAAGTCGTCGCAGCAGGATGACGGGAACCACCAGATTGTCCTTGTCTTCTTTGCTTGCTAGCCACCATTGAACGAGTAGAAGGCATATCAGCTTTTTGTTACGCTTCCCACAGACGGCGCCAATGTTCGATCACAGTGGAACTCCGGTACGGTCTTTGACGGCGATCCTAGCTCCTTCGCTCCACGTGGTCCTGCAAAGAGGGGATAGACCGGGCGGTGACCCAGAATCCCTCTCCAATGCTTAAATGAGTATCTCGTATGGACTGGCAAGCAGTAATCTCAAAGTGTATAACACAACGTAAATGACCTGAGGTGACCTCTGCCCTTTTATAGGCGGAGAGGTACCTCAGTTACCTGGTGAACCGTTGGGGTGGTTAGCCCGTATCCCGTGTATCTCGTGCACGATCCCGCCTATCTAGGCCATATCTCACTTATCTCGGCCACGCCCCTCGTATCTCGGCCACGCTCCGCGTATCTCAACTACGCTCCGCGTATCTCGGCCACGCCCCGCGTATCTCGGCATTAACCTCTGATGGCAAGTCCCGACTCGGGGACTCCAGAGTTATCTCGTTATGTCAGCGCTCGGGGCCCCTCGTCATCGTGACAGGGCCAATCGTTCTCAGGGATTCGTCATCGGGGCCTACTTAAAGGCTTCTCATCGGGAGCTTCCAGCTCACCTACCGGGAACGACTCTGTCGGGACCTTTCATCATCGGACTCCCTACGTCGGGACCCTTCACCTGGGTCATCTTGACCTTCATTTGGGGCCCAGTGGGCCTGTTCGCCGTTTCCTCGCCGTTACGGGGCCTAACGGCCATAGCAGAACCCATCATATATGAGAAATGACAGAGGTTCACAGAAGTGACTATTCACGGATTGACAAAGGTCAGTGAAAGAGTCGGTAATTTTCTCTTTCTCTCCCCTCGACTGTATAGTGTATATTGCCCTTTTGTAAGATAAACTGTATATAATAATAAATAAATAATGAAATCTGACACTCTCTTCTCTTAAACCAAAAAAAACTCTGACACCCCTACTTTATTCATTTCTTACTTTTCAGAGTAAAAAATATAATATATTATATTATATGCATTTACTTTCTATTTTATTATAATAATAAAACCACAAAAACACTCGTTGTTCTTACTAAAAAAAATTACAGCCATTGTTTTTACAAAAAAAAATTCAGCAGTTGTTATTTTTATTATTCTAATATTATTCATATTTTGTAAATTAATCCATATAAAGATAAAATCGATTAAAAATATTCGATTGACAACAATTTCTTAGAAATTCATAATAGCTAACAGATATGGAAATATTATCACCAATAGCCAAATATCAATTTTTAATAAATTATGTGACTAAACAAAATATGCGATAATTAATTTTAATATTATAATTACAATTTTTAACCAAAATATCAATAATAGTAGACACAATATATTATTATCTTCGGCAATTTTTATAAATAATATAAAAAACCAATACGATTACACGTCACCAAAATTACAATGGAAAAAAATGAACGGTCGCAATCTTAAGATATACTCTTGATTTCAAACAAATAACTTATTCCCAACAAATTAAATATACCTGTAATAAAAAGTATGTATCATCTTTATTCACTGTGGTTTATCAAAAAATATTCATTGTGATTTGATTGAACAATAAAGTAATAAATGCATAAGAGTAGGTGTCAGATCAATCTATTTGTACGTAAGAAGGGTAATTTAGACCAAACAAAAGATCATTTGTCTCGTCCCCTGCTGCTCTTCTACAGGCTTTGAGTGCTCCGCTCCGCAGAGGTAATATTTTAGTTCGATTAAGCTTGTTGTTATTGATTAGCATCAAAACGATTTCTTCTGTTTTTAATATTTCTGTTTTTGCGGATCCCTTCTGTTTTACGTTCAGATCTGAAGTTCCGTTTTTTAGTTTACAAGCATCCAATCGATTTCTTCTGTTTTTCGTTTTCATTTTGCGAATCTCTTCTGTTTTTCGTTCAGATCTGAGGTTCCGTTCTTTAGTTTACGAGCATCCAAACGATTTCTTCTGTTTTCAATGTTTCTGTTCGTTTTCGTTTTGCGAAAATCTCCTATTTTACGTTCAGATCTGAGGTTTCTTTGTTTAGTTTACAAGCATCTATCGATTTCTTCTGTTTTTCGTTTTGTGAATCTCCTGTTTTTCGTTCAGATCTGAGGTTCCGTTTTTAGATTACAAGCATCCAATCGATATCTTCTGTTTTTCGTTTTCCTTTTTCGAATCTATTCTGTTTTTCGTTAAGATCTGAGGTTTCGTTTTTTAGTTTATAAGCATCCAAACGATTTCTTCTGTTTTCAATGTTTATGTTCGTTTTTGTTTTGCGAATCTCTTCTGTTTTACGTTCAGATCTGAGATTCCGTTGTTTAGTTTACAAGCATCTAATTGATTTCTTTTGTTTTCAATGTCTCTATTTTTCGCTCAGATCTGAGGTTCCGTTTTTTAGTTTATAAGCATCCAAACGATTTCTTCTGTTTTCAAGTTTCTGTTCGTTTTTTTTTTTTTTTTTGCGTATCTCTTCCGTTTTACGTTCAGATCTGAGGTTCCATTGTTTAGTTTACAAGCATCTAATCGATTTCTTCTGTTTTCAATGTCTCTGTTTTTCGTTTTCGTTTTGCGAATCTCTTCTGTTTTTCGTTCAGATCTGAGGTTCCGCTTTTTAGTTTACAAGCATCTAATCGATTTCTTCTGTTTTTCGTTTTCGTTTTGCAAATCTCTTTTGTTTTTCGTTCAGATCTGAGGTTCTGTTTTTAAGTTTACAAGCATCCAAACGATTTCTTCTGTTTTCAATGTTTCTGTTCGTTTCGTTTTGCGAATATCTTCTATTTTACGTTCAGATCTGAGGTTTCGTTGTTTAGTTTACAAGCATCTAATCGATTTCTTTTGTTTTCAATGTTTCTGTTTTTCGTTTTCGTTTTGCGAATCTCTTCTATTTTTCGTTCAGATCTGAGGTTCCGTTTTTAGATTACAATCTTCCAATCGATTTCTTTTGTTGTCGTTTTCCTTTTGTGAATCTCTTCTTTTTTTTCGTTCAGATCTGAGGTTCTGTTTTTTAGTTTATAAGCATCCAAACGAATTCTTCTGTTTTCAATGTTTTTGTTCGTTTTCGTTTTACGAATCTCTTCTTTTTTACGTTCAGATCTGAGGTTCCGTTTAGTTTACAAACATCCAATCGATTTCTTCTGTTTTCAATGTTTCTATTTTTCGTTTTCGTTTTGCGGATCTCTTCTGTTTTTTGTTCAAATCTGAGGTTCCGTTTTTTAGTTTACAAGCATCCAATCAATTTCTTCTGTTCTTCGTTTTCGTTTTTCAAATCTCTTCTGTTTTTCGTTCAGATCTGAGGTTCCCATTTTTTTATAAGTTAGCTGTAGGTGCAAGTTATTTTATCAACACATCTGTCAATTTATATTCATATTCATTTATTTTTTGTTTTTCGAATCTCTTCTGTTTTTCGTTCAGATCTGAGGTTCCCGTTTTTTTTATAAGTTAGATGTTGGTGCAAGTTATTTTATCAACACATCTGTCAATTTATATTCATATTCATTTATTTTTGTTCAGATCTGAGTTAGCTGTGCCCATGTCTAGCCGTGCCCCTGCCTCTCCGCGCCCCAGTTAGTTCTCTTTCTTTGCATGTTTTTTTTCTTAGTTCTTAATATTCAATTGTTGAAATGATAGTGGTACATGTAGAAATCTTGTTGGTTTGATTATTTGTCAGTTTTGGATTTAAGCTATGAAGTGTGTGGTTTGTTGGTATGTGTTTCTTAGTTAATCTATTGCTGAAATGATAAAGTGGTACATTGGAATCGTTTTGATTTGATTATTTGTTTTAAATAATGTCAGCTATGTATTTAAGATGAGTTGTATTTATTTATTATTTTTAGACTTCATGTTAGCTAAATAGTGTGATTTGATTATGCTATGTTAGTTGTGTTTCCTTATTTTGTTTTAAACAAATTATTTTCCAAATCAGGATGTGAAATTGTTGTCCTAATGTATGTTTTTTGGTTTCTTTTGGTAGTATGGCTGACAACCTGACTTTGAGGGAAAGGCAGTCTGAAATACTGCGGTTAGTTGAACAATTAAAAAAGAGTCGGCGAAGATAAGATCTTTCGATGAGAGAATGTACAATCTGCAAAGTAAGTTTATTGAAGATGCCGAGAGTATGTTTTACGACATACGTGCCAAGTGTGCTACAATTGAAGAAGATGTAGCTGCAGAAAATCTTCGTCTCAAACAACAAAATTCTAGAAAACAGAGGAAAATTGACAACCGTTTAACCAGGCACAAGACAGCAATGGATGATGCGAAGTCAAGGTTTCAGAATTTGCTGGGGCTTCAATACAACATTTTGCAGCTGCATCTTCTTCAATTGTAGCAAAACCACAAAAAAAATTCTAACACCCCTACTTTATTCATTTCTTACTTTTCAGAGTAAAAAATATAATATATTATATTATATGCATTTACTTTCTATTTTATTATAATAATAAAACCACAAAAATTACACTCGTTGTTCTTACTAAAAAAAATTACAGCCATTGTTTTTACAAAAAAAAATTCAGCAGTTCTTATTTTCTATTATTCTAATATTATTAATATTTTGTAAATTAATCCATATAAAGATAAAATCGATTAAAAATATTCGATTGACAAAAATTTCTTAGAAATTCATAATAGCTAACAGATATGAAAATAATATCACCAATAGCCAAATATCAATTTTTAATAAATTATGTGACCAAACAAAATATGCAATAAATTAATTTTAATATCATAATTACAAATTTTTAACCAAAATATCAATAATAGTAGACACAATATATTATTATTGTTGAAGTCTGGGCCTCTAAGCCTTGTCCGGTTCGGCCCATTTTGGCAATCTGGACCTTCTATCTTTAATTGGTCTGGGCTTTGTGCTATTGTTCTTTTTATTCAAGTCGGACCTAGTTGTATTTTGTTTCCTAGTTTGTGGTCAAAGTTCCTTCTTTGTAAAGATTGTGGGGGTAAAACCTGAATTAATTTTCGGGTTTCCCTTAGTGTTATAAGGTGAAGCATGTCCAATTGAAGGAACACATGCTAGTGATCCGCAATTGCTCTGTGTTGTTCTTCATTTCCCTTCTTCTCGAAAACTAGGGTTAGCTCCGATATTAGGGTTTCCAAAATTAACATGGTATCAGAGTGGCAAATGTTGCTTGCTGTTCGATCCTGGCGCTGATTCCTTCATGTTCGCTGGTTGACTCCTTCTATGGCTCTTCAAGCGCGGTGACGAATCGTCTTCCACGAATCGTTTCCGCTGATCTCCTTTTTTTCCTGGCGAAGTGGCTGTTCGTTTCATCTTCTGGTCCTTTGAGGTCTGATACGACGTCTTCCACGATCTCTTCGGCTTCTTTGTATCACTAAAGGCTCCCTCAACCTTCTTCCTTCTTTTTCTTCTTGCGATGGCGGAGAAGACGGAACGATTGGACGGCAAAGAACCCTTGGGAACTTCTGCAACCATCGAGGATGACGCAAATCACGACTTCTCGAAGGAGGTTCATACTTTTCACCCTTTATATCTACATGCGTCTGACAATCCCGGGCAGAGTTTGATTTCTTTGAAGCTCTCTGGGCCGGAGAATTATAGGAAGTGGAGCCGCGGTATGCAAATCGTTCTGATAGGAAAAAACAAACTAGGCTTCATAACTGGCTCATGTAGGCGAGATTCTTTTGATGTGAAATTGCATCTGTTGTGGGACCGTTGTGATGCTGTAGTTAGGGGGTGGATCATTAACTCTGTTTCGGATAATATTGCTGATGGAATTATGTACATGGAGAATGCCTTCATGGTTTGGAGAGATTTACAGAGATTTAACAAAATGAATGGATCAAGAATCTATCAACTCCATCGTGAGATCACCACCACTCGTCAGGGTGTGGACACTGTTTCTGTATTCTATAGCAAGATGAAGAATCTTTGGTCTGAATATGATGCTGCCTGCTCACTTCCTCATATTGAGGGAGAAGTTTTCAAGAGACATTTGGACCATAAGGAGAATGAACGATTGTTTCAGTTTTTGATGGGGTTGAGTGATAGTTTTTCGAATGTTAGAAGCAATTTGCTTCTATGGACTCCTCTGCCCAGTCTGAATCAAGCTTATGGAATGCTTTTGCAAGAAGAGAGCCAATGTGATGTCTCTGCTTCTTTTCCTGCTTCTGATGGAGTTTCTCATACTGTTAAGTCCTCAGCACCAAATGATGGAAAAGGAAAGAGACCCCCCAATATGAACCTTGAGTGCGATTTCTGTAAAAGGAAAATGCACACATCTGATCGTTGTTTTACAAAGGGCTGCGACTTTTGTCAAAAGAAGGGGCACTATCGTGATATCTGTTTTAAACTGAGAGATTTGACCAAGGCTAAAGCTATATTGGCTAAGGCTTCATCTGTGAGTTCTGAGGCAAATGATGGGGACAGTGTACCTTCTGAAACATCAGTCAAGAGTGGGATCACTCTTTCAAGCGAACAGTTTGGTATACTACTTCAGAGGGCAGGAGGTGGTGGCACACACCCAAGTGTGGCTACTGCAATCACCTCTGGGGAAGGAAGCTCACTGGGTGCTGGTATGATCTCTCTAACCTCTACTGATGCCTGTACATATAGTTGGATACTGGACACTGGTGCCAGTAATCATATGACCAAAAATATTGCTTGGCTTGAAAATTTTAAACCTCTTTCTTCAACTAGAGTTCAATTACCTAATGGAGATTTTTCTTGGGCTGTTGGAACTGGTGATTTCCAAATTGAAAAAGGAAAAAAACTGAGAAACATTCTTTATATACCTGATTTTAAATACAACCTTATTTATGTTTCTCAGTTAACCCATGATCTTAATTGTGCTGCCATTTTTCTTCCCAACATTGCTATACTGCAGGACCTCTCAAATGGGAGGGCCTTGGCAAGTGGTGAGCAACAATCTGGATTATATTTGTTCAAACCCAACAGTAATGTTTCTTCTTCTGTGGCTTTGAGTTCCTTGAACAAAACGGATGCTAGTCTGTGGCACATGAGGTTGGGTCATGCTTCTGAAAGTGTTTTAGTTGATAGTCAAGTTTTAGAAAAACAGCAGAATAAAAATCTTGGAGTTAGTAATTGTAAGATTTGTCCTCTGGCAAAGTTTAGTAGGTTTCCTTTTCATAACTCTGATTCAAGAGCTGATTCTCCTTTTGATCTTGTTCACAGTGACGTTTGGGGCCCTTATAAGACCTCAACCTATGATAATAAAAGATTCTTTCTAACTCTTGTTGATGATTTTTCTAGAATTACTTGGGTCTTCCTAATGCAATATAAGCATGAGGTATCTGAATTACTCAATTATTTTGTTGAGATGATTAAAACACAGTTTGGAAAGGTCATTAAAGTTTTTCGAACAGATAATGGTGGAGAATTCCTTAGTGATCATTTAACTGATTTTTTTAAACAAAAGGGAATTCTCCGTCAAACGTCTTGTTCATACACACCTCAACAAAATGGGAGAGTAGAAAGGAAACATCGTCACCTTTTAGAAGTTGCAAGAGCCTTGAAGCTCCAAGGTTTTATTCCTGACTGTTTTTGGGGAAACTACATCCTCACTGCTTGCTATCTCATAAACCATATGCCCAGTTCTGTTTTGAAATCCAAGTCTCCTTTGGAAGTCCTTCTTGGACACAAACCTGTTTTAAATCACTTGAAGGTGTTTGGGTGTTTATCATATGCTAAAAATATGTTGGCTTCAGATAAGTTTGCTTCCAGGGCTATTCAGTCTGTCTTTATGGGATACTCAGATGTTCAAAAGGGTTATATTCTCTACAAATTGGAAAGTAAAAAAAAAAATTGTTAGTAGAGATGTTAAGTTTCATGAAAAAGAGTTTCCCTTTCAGAAAACAAATTCAAATCCTTTGCCCTTTTTTAGTGATGATGTTATGCCAGCACCTGTCAGTGATGATGTTGTTCATTCTGAGGAAACATTGGAGACATCTGTTACACCTATTGGAATTGTCGATGATAATCAGATAGATCATACACTAGATGATGACCAATACACTGGGTCTGATAGTGTTGAAGTTGGAGCAGATGATGACACTAATGTTGTTCCTGTGTCTGATGCTATTGATACACAAGTTTGGAGATCCACAAGGATTAGAAAACCTCCTATTAGGTTGAATGATTATGTGGTGTCTGCAACCACTCTTTACCCCATTTCAGATTGTATTAGTTACAACAACATCTCTCATGATTACAAATGTTACATTTCTGCTATTGATAAATTGATTGAGCCTTCTAGCTTTGAAGAAGCTGCTCATGATGCAGGCTGGACACAGGCAATGCAGGATGAGATTGGGGCTCTTGAAGCTAATGGTACATGGGACTTGGTTCAGCTTCCTCCTGGTAAGAAAACTATTGGTTCAAAGTGGGTTTACAAATTGAAACTTAATTCTGATGGTTCCCTTGAACGTTACAAGGCTAGATTAGTGGCTAAGGGTTACAAACAAAAACAAGGAATAGATTATTTTGAAACGTTTTCTCCAGTTGTCAAAATGAAAACTGTTAGGACTGTCCTATCTTTAGCTGCTGTTCAGCAGTGGCCCCTTTTTCAAATGGATGTCTTTAATGCGTTTCTTCAAGGGGACCTATCAGAAGAAGTTTATATGAGTTTACCACAGGGTTTTCGTAATCAGGGGGAGTTGAAAGGTAATGTGGTTTGTAGATTACGAAAATCCTTCATGCTTCTAGGCAGTGGAACCTGAAATTAACTGATGCTTTATCCTGTGCTGGTTATGTTCAATCCCTATATGATTATTCATTGTTTTCTAAGAGGGAAGGTAATGATATTGTTGTTTTACTAGTTTATGTTGATGATTTGCTTGTTACTGGAAACAGTAACAGGCTAATCACCCAACTGAAAACTGTTTTACAATCCAACTTTAAAATGAAGGATTTAGGGGAACTGCAATACTTCATTGGCATTGAGGTAGCTAGATCCTCTAAAGGAATAGTGTTCTGCCAAAGGAAGTATGCACTTGAGTTGATCTCAGAGGTGGGTATGACAGGTTGCAAACCTGCTGAGACTCCTATGGAGACAAATTTAAAGCTTACTTCAAAAAAATATGATGACTCTATAAAACAAACTGTGGATGATCCCCTCATTCATGATGAATCTTGTTTTAGGAGACTGACTGGTAAACTGTTATACTTAACTCTTACTAGGCCTGACATTGCTTTCAGTGTGCAGCATTTAAGTCAGTTCTTGAATGAGCCTAAGAAATCCCATTGGGATGCTGCTATGAGGTTGGTAAGGTACATTAAAGCTGAACCTGGTAAGGGAATTTTACTGTCTTCTGCTAGCAATATTGAATTAGTTGGATTTGGTGATGCAAACTGGGGAAATTGTGTGGAATCCATGAGAACTTTAACTGGGTATTGTATTAAGTTGGGTGATTCTCTGATTTCCTGGAAAGTAAAAAAACATGATGTGGTTTCTACTTCCTCTGCAGAAGCAGAGTATAGAGCCATTAGACACACAGTTTCTGAGCTTGTTTGGTTGCGTGGGTTGTTGTGAGAACTTGGTTTTAAACAAGAGTTGCCTTCTGTGCTATATTGTGATAACAAGGTCGCAATTCAAATTGCTACTAACCCTATTTTTCATGAGAGAACAAAATATATCGAAATCGATTGCCATTTCTCCAGGGAAAAGATGCCGGATGGTACTGTGAGATTTGCTCATGTTAAGACAAATGAGCAATTAGCTGATATTTTCACCAAGCCTTTGCCTGCAAGGCAACATCGTTATTTGGGTATTAATCTTGGACTAAAAGATATTTTTGAGAATTATGTTTTGCAGGATGGGATTGATGTTGCTTAAAGGATTGGAGTTTAGGAACTGCATCAGTAAAGGAAGGAAGGGGGAGTGGTTTGAAGATCCAGATTGAGGGGGAGTGTTGAAGTCTGGGCCTCTAAGCCTTGTCCGGTTCGGCCCATTTTGGCAATCTGGACCTTCTATCTTTAATTGGTCTGGGCTTTGTGCTATTGTTCTTTTTATTCTAGTCGGACCTAGTTGTATTTTGTTTCCTAGTTTGTGGTCAAAGTTCCTTCTTTGTAAAGATTGTGGGGTAAAACCTGAATTAATTTTCGGGTTTCCCTTAGTGTTATAAGGTGAAGCATGTCCAATTGAAGGAACACATGCTAGTGATCCGCAATTGCTCTGTGTTGTTCTTCATTTCCCTTCTTCTCGAAAACTAGGGTTAGCTCCGATATTAGTGTTTCCAAAATTAACAATAATCTTCAGCAATTTTTATAAATAATAAAAAAACCAACACGATTACACGTCACCAAAATTACAATGGAAAAAAATGAACGGTCGCAATCTTAAGATATACTCTTGATTTCAAACAAATAACTTATTCCCAACAAATTAAATATACCTGTAATAAAAAGTAGAGAAATTTACCAAAATAAGCATATTATTATTCTAAAATACTAATTTAAGCATGTAAAAATAAAAAATATAAAAATAGGCATACCCTTGAATGGGAGTCGAGGGTTTGACCAAAATAGTGGTCAAACCCTCGAATGCCAGTCGAGGAATTCATTTAAATGAAACCCTCGACTGGCATTCGAGGGTTTGACCACTATTTTGGTCAAACCGGGCTTTCAGCCCTCCCCTAATAAAAAAAAAATCGCGTCTTCTCAAAAATTTCGCACCCACACACTGCTGCTCCGCCCATCCTGTGCTGCTCTGCCCGTCCTGTGCTGGCCTGTCCCGCTGCTGCTCCGCCCGTCCCGCTGCTGCTCCGCCCGTCCCGCTGCTGCTCCCGTCCCGCTGCTGCTCCCGTCCCGCTGCTGCTCCCGTCCCTGCTGCTCTGCCCTTCCTTTCTCCGTCGCCGTTGATCCGCCCGCCGTTGCTCCGCCCGAAGTAGCTCTGCCCGAGGTTGCTCTGTCCGCCGGCCCTTCACCGGAGTATAACTCCAATCTGAAACCCTAATTTCGGAAATTAGGGCAATTACCCAAATTGAGGTAATTTGATGCTAATTTTTTTAATTATGAACATTTTTAGTGTTTAATTGTTGATTGGTTTCATAAATTGAGATATTACTAACAAATTAGGGCAATTACCCAAATTGAGATAATTTGATGCTATTTTTTTTTAATTATCAACATTTTTAGTGTTTAATTGTTGATTGGTTTCATAAATTGATTGCCTTAACCGTACCAAAATAGTAATTTGTTAGATTATTTAGTTAATGAGATTGTAAATAAGTTAATTCATTGAAAAATTCATAGATAAATAAGCTAAGCTTTGTGTTTTCATTTTTTTAAGACATGGTGAATCTACTATGCCATTACGGTGGGAGAGTTACACGTAATGGAAGAGTTATTGAATATGTCGATGGTAGTTTGGTGATAGCTCAGACACCAAAAGACATAACATTGTTCCAACTGAAGAATATTGTTATCAAAGAGTGTCGGTTGATTAGTTCTCATGTTGATGTTGAACTTGAGTGGAAGATGGATGATAATAAAGTTATCCCAATTAATAGTCAAGCCGCATTGAATGCGGTTTTTGAAACATGTGAGGACAAGTTTATAGAGATCTACGTGATCACAAGAGTCGTTCAATCTGGGCGTGAACCTGTGATGCAAAGAGATATGTCTGCCGACAACGAAGAAGAAGAAGAAGAAGATGAAGAAAATTCAAATGATAATGAAGAAGAGGATGTTGATGCTATCCGGAATGTTGAAGTATCATCAGATGATGGTGATGGTGATGGTGTTGGTGATGGTTGATGGATATACGCCCAATTTGAACCTGTTGACTTCCGAACCGTTGTATTTTTATCATCCCGTTAATGATTGTAAATCGAAACTTCAACCCGAACACTTCGCGAGAACACCAACAGCTCGGACGAGGCCGAGGCGCTCGTCCAGCCAAGTAAAAACTTACCTAGGTGAGGTTGGGTGGCCACACCCGACCTCCCCTAGGGGAGATCGGGTGGACCAACCCGATCTCTCCTAGGAGAGATCGGGTCGGCCAACCCGATCTCTCCTAGGAGGGATGGGGTTGGCCAACCCCATCCTCCCTAGGAGGGGTTGGGTGCCCTCACCCAACCCCTACCCTTGGGGGTCGGATTTCCCTTCCCCCCAAGGGCCCCGGCACCATTTTTGGACTCCCATACTCGGTTTACTCCGCCTACCTTCTCCGTATCCTAAGGTCTAAATTACGCGCTTATAGGTTAATTAATTGTGTTTAAAGGTTAACGATGTCATTAAGCCACCTTAATGACACCGTTGCCTATAAATACCCCACTTCCACAATTCATTTGGACATCTTGGCAACTTGGATAATTTTGCTCTGACATCTCTCTAGCTTTATCTCTCTAGAAACGATACTGACTTAGGCATCAGAGAGGGTTCATCAGGCACCCCCCCCTCTGTGCCTGGTATTGCCCCTTCTGCAGGGCGAAAGGAGAAGTGAAGCTAAGGAAGGAAGGAAGGAAGGAAGGACACAAGCTAAGACAGTGCAACCCGAGAGTACCGGATCATCCACATCTCCAGTGAGGAACGAGATTTGAGCCGACCACTCGTTAACCCTGATCTCGGAACCTAACATTTGGCGCCGTCAGTGGGCTTCGGACAGAAAGCCTGGCTATAACACGAGCAATGACGAACAGCAGGGTGTCTAGGCACCAACGCCCACCAAGGGGCATTGGGCGAAGGAGAGAGCCTATACCCCCAGGAAGACAGCCTAACCCGGGAAAGCAGCCGGTACAACCAGAACCACAAGAAATCCCACAGCCTCCTCGACAGAACAACCAGGAAGGAGGACCCTCACGCCCAGCTGGGGCTGAGTCCTCCACAGCCTCAACCCCCCTGGGAAGAAGGCCACAGAGAGAAAGAGAACAACAGGGAGTGCCTTCCCAGCACACAGCACCCCCTGAGGGATATTATTACGAGGCGCAACCCCAAGGGTACCCGTATGGGATGCCGGCACAAAGAAATGGCAACCGCGCCCACACAGCATACGCAAGGCCGGCATACACCCAGGGGACACACACTGAGGCTCATGAAGAGGAGCAGATCCCAACGGAAGGACACCACTCGCACCCTCGAGCAGGGCAGCGAGAGGAGCAAAGAAGATATTACCAGGAGCCACCCCCAGAGGGAAGGCAACAATTCGTGCCTCCTAGGCAACAGCAGAGCACCAGGGCTTACACCCCACTTGGGGAGGAAAGACAAGCAAGACCTCCAAGGAGGCAAGAATTCTATGAAGCACCCCAGCAGGGATACCAAGGGTACACCTACAGTCCATACCAGCATGGACAAGGGATCCCAGTAAGCCCAGTCTACAACTACAGTGGGTATCAGAGGGATTATACTCCGGCGCCGGTGATGATCACCCCGGAGGAGATAGAGGCCATGATAACCCGGAAATTGAATGAGTCAAAGAAACACAGCTTGCATTGTCTAAGTGACAAAACAAACCACCCCTTCACGAGGGAATTGGAGATGAGCAGGGTGCCAGACTCCCTGCACACAGTGCAAATTGCAAAGTACAATGGCAAGGGAGACCCCCTAGAGCATATTCAACAGCACGAGGCCTTTCTATTTGGGAGGACCACTGATGATAGATACAAGGCACTCTTGTTTCCAAACACCCTATCAGGGGTGGCCTCACATTGGTTCTTTAGCCTGCCCTATGAGAGCATCCACTCATGGGAGCAGCTAAAAGCAAAATTTCTGCAGAGATATCTAGGGGAGAGGAAACTCCTTAAGGGAACAGGCTCCATTGATGACGTGAAACAAGAATACGATGAACCCTTGGCCAGCTACTACACTAGGTTCAACCAAAATATTGCAGACATCCAGGGAGACATTACTGAGGGGGAGATAATACGAGCCTTCATCAGAAACTTGGGCCGCTTCGGGTCAACGCTGGCTGAAAAGATGGCCAAAAAGCCAGCAAGCACCTTGGAGGAGCTTGCAGGAAGAGTTAAAACGCATATTGACCTCGAGAGGCACATGGCAAGTAAGAAGGCCAAAATTCAGGCAGCCAAGGAAGACAATCAAAAGCCAAAGAAAGGAAAGCCACCCCAGGCACCTTAGCATGCAAGGCAGCAGGAATGGCGTCCGCCACAGCAAAGAAACCAAATGGGCGAACCACTAAAGGCTAGAGAAATAAATGTCATCAAGTTCGTCCCATTGAACGCCACTCCAGCTACCGTACTCAGAGAAATGCGGAACCAAAAACTTTGGTCACCCCCTGCAAGGTGGAGAGCCCCAATGGTGGGAAATCACAAGGACAGATGGTGTGACAATCATGAAGCTTATGGTCACGACACAAATGAATGCTTTAGCCTAAAGCTAAGCATAAACAACATCGTCCAGAGGGGAGAACTAAAGCAGTTCATAGACCACGGGGGCAACAGCATGCAGCTAGGGCCATCACACAGAGACAAAGGCAAGAGCAAAGTAGACTGCAATCCTCCACCCAACAAGAGAGGAATCATAAATATGATACATGGAGGAGTAGCATCAGGTGGCCCAACTGCTAATGCAAGGGAGGTCTACGCATCCAAGTTGAGTTCAGTGCCAAGGTGGAGGAAAAGGCCAAGAAAAGGAGAAGAAGTGAAGATCGAGTTCTCAGAGAAGGACAAGAGCCACATCGTCTTCCCACATGACGATGCTCTAGTTATTACAATAGATATTGATAATTTTGATGTAAAGAGAATTTTGGTGGATGGGGGCAGCTCAGCTGACCTCCTAAGCTTGAGAGTGTTAGAGGAAATAGGGAAAACTAAAGCAGACATCAAACCAGTCAACTTCCCTCTAGTTGGCTTCTCAGGGGCAACAAGTTACCCCCTGGGAATGATAACCCTGCCGGTGACCATGGGCCAAGGATGGACACAGCTGAAGGTAAATGTTAATTTCTTGGTGGTTGAAAGCCTGGGAGCCTACAATGGGATCCTAGGAAGGACAACCATAAACCCATATGAAATCGTGCCATCCACTGTACACCAGAAGCTGAAGTACATCACTGAGAATGGAGTTGGAGAAGTCCTGGGTGATCAACGCACTGCAAGGCAGTGCTACGTCAACTCCATGAGACGTGGATCACACGGGACAGACACAGTGGCTGTGGTCATGGTAGGAGCCAACCAAGATAGAAGAAAGAGGGGAAGGAGACAAAGGCAAGGAAGGATGAAGAATGGAGTGGCACTCCGTTTGAGCAGGCAGTTTTTTCAAACAGTGCCTACAAGGAGACACAGGAGCAAGGCTGTGAAGGTGGCATCCATACCTTGGCAGCCAGAAACCATAATAGGGAAAAGAACAAGGAACTCCATCCTAAGAGGCTTCCGCTACATCGATGATATCAAGCAAATGCCGCGGGAGTCAATATCAAGCTATTTCCAGAGATTCTCCAGTTATGGTGCCAACATGGACATCACAAGAGGAGAAGCAGTCAGAGCATTCATTAGAAACATGCATCCAAACTCATTTGGGGCCTATGGAGGACTCTATGAGATGGTCATGACGAGCACGATGAGAGAGCTCAAGGAAAAGCTAGACAGGGTGTTTGCAAAGGAAATGGAACAGCTGGATGAAGTTCCGGAGAAAAGAAGCGAGACTGACACACTGGGAGGAGGTGTAATTTTCACATTCACACCCCTCACAGTGAGTATAGAAGAAATTTTCCACAAGCACTTCAAGGAAGAGCTACCCACACGCAGGGAGGAAGGCAAGGCCTTCCTAGGAAGAGATGCACAGGGATGGTGTGAATACCATGGAACCTGGGGGCATCAAACCAACAACTGCATGGTGCTGAAGATAGAAGTGGAGGAAATGATTCACAATGGAGGCCTGAAAGAGTACGTGGCAACAGACATATTGACCACCCCATATACTTAGTTTCATATTTAGCATTTTGCATGTTTCAGCTTTCCAAGCTTTTCAAAAAGGGTTAATAGGTGTTTTGGTCCATGATGTTTGACAACTTTTGGGTTTTGGTCAATGGTGTTTTTTTTACCTAGTTTTGGTACCATATGTTTGCAGATTTTTTCTAGTTTTGGTCTAACCGTGACATTCCGTCCATTTTTTGACATGTTCAAGTCACGTGATCCACTCTAAACTTTCAATTTTGTTCAATTTAGTCCCTTTAATACTTTCCTAACCTTTTTTTTTGTTTAATTTAGTCCCGAAGTTTCAAAACTTCAATTGGACCTATAGTCCAATTAGGGTCAATTTTGAAACTTCGGGACTAAATTGAACAAAAAAGAAGGTTAAGAAAGTATTAGAGGGACTAAATTTAAAGTTTAGAGTGGATCACGTGACTTGAACATGTCAAAAAATGGACGGAATGTAACGGTTAGACCAAAACTAAAAAAAATCTACAAACATATTGTACCAAAACTAGGTAAAAAAAACATCATTGACCAAAACCCAAAAGTTGTCAAACATCATGGACCAAAACACCTATTAACCCTTTCAAAAAACAACTTTTGAGAAGGAGAACTCGAGAAGTTCCTCCAACTCTACAACTATCTTTCATTTCCTCCAAAGGATGTCTTGACCCACCCAAGGCACCCCGTGTGTACAAAAAACATGAATGCTCTTAAGAGAGTAGGATTTCCTTCAAAGGCACTTTCCAATGAATATGGTGATATAATCATGAAGTTATCCTTACACAGATATGACTTCAAGTCAACAACAGGTTCGACGCCCCCAAGAGCGTATCTTGAGAGTAGTTCTTATACTACGACATTCGACGCCCCCAAGAGCGTATCTTGAGAGTAGTTTTTATACTACGACCTTCGACGCCCCCAAGAGCGTATCTTGAGAGTAGTGTTCATACTACGACCTTCGACGCCCCCAAGAGCGTATCTTGAGAGTAGTTCTTACACTACGACCTTCGACGCACCAAGAGCGTATTTTGAGAGTGGTTTCCAAAAACTACGAACTTCGACGCCCCCAGGAGCGTATCTTGAGAGTAGTGTTCATACTACGACCTTCGACGCCCCCAAGAGCGTATCTTGAGAGTAGTTATTACACTACGACCTTCGACGCACCAAGAGCGTATCTTGAGAGTGGTTTCCAAAAACTACGAATTTCGACGCCCCCAGGAGCGTATCTTGAGGTAGATTTGCAACCTACCAGATTCGACGCCCCTAAGAGCGTATCTTGAGGTAGAAAAAACACTACCAGATTTGACGCCCCCAAGAGCGTATCTTGAGGTAGATTTCAAACTACCAGTTCGACGCCCACCAGGAGCGTATCTTTGGTCTAACCTGAGCCCTCCGGGAGCCTATCCTGTGAAACGTTAAGTGCCATCCGAGAGCCTGTCTCGTGAACAGTTTTCGACGCCAACCAGGAGCGTATCTTTGGTCTAACCTGAGCCCTCCGGGAGCCTATCCTGTGAAACGTTAAGTGCCATCCGAGAGCCTGTCTCGTGAATAGTTTTCGACGCCAACCAGGAGCGTATCTTTGGTCTAACCTGAGCCCTCCGGGAGCCTATCCTGTGAAACGTTAAGTGCCATCCGAGAGCCTGTCTCGTGAACAGTTTTCGACGCCAACCAGGAGCGTATCTTTGGTCTAACCTGAGCCCTCCGGGAGCCTATCTTGTGAAACGTTAAGTGCCATCCGAGAGCCTGTCTCGTGAACAGTTTTCGACGCCAACCAGGAGCGTATCTTTGGTCTAACCTGAGCCCTCCGGGAGCCTATCCTGTGAAACGTTAAGTGCCATCCGAGAGCCTGTCTCGTGAACAGTTTTCGACGCCCACCAAGAGCGTATCTTTGGTCTAACAGTACCACGTATACCATGTAAAGGGTATCAGAAGAGATCATCGCACCATGCTCAGAAGGATCCCATGAGAAAGTAATTTCTAAGTAAAGTGATATGAAGAACACATAATATTTTTTCTTGATGAAATGACAGGTATGACATGAAGGAAAACACGAAAGAAGGATAAGTAAAGGAAACACACCAAGAGAAGAGACCATAATCAAAGGGGTATATACAAAAGCATGAGAAGTAACAAGGTAAAGCCAAGTGATCCACATAGTCAACAGCACAATACGACAAAGGAAAGCAACACCAAACCCCGCAACAATCCCAAAAGATACTCAACCCGTTAAAGGGGAGAAAGAGTACGGTTATATATACAAAGATAGCAAGATGTGGAAACATCAATCAGAACCTTCGGGAGAGTCACCCTCACCCCCTGAGGCTGAACCATCGGCAGAGATGGATGAAGAAGAGGAGTCTGAAGTACCAATCTCCACAGGTGTAGCATCCACCTGTATAGGGGCAGGCTCGTCTGCAACAGCAGCCTGACCCCTAAGGACAGCCATGTAGCCAGTAGCGTATGGCCCGAAATCACCAAGATCACCAACTGGAAACTGAGGATCAATGCGGAAAATATGATCAACCAGATACTCACCAAACTGGTTCATCTCCTGAGTGAGCCGCGCACTATAGTCAGCAGTAAAGGCAGAGGAGGCCTTGTACTCAGACACTGCGACAGTCCTCTCCTCTGCCCGACACCTAGCCTCCAACTTTCGCAACTCCTCAGAATGGAGTGAAGATGCAACTTCAGCCTCCCGGCGTAAACTACCTACGGTAGTCTCAAGCAAGGACACTTGGTCCCTGAGCTCCTGCATCCTCAGATCAGATAAGCGCGCCTTCTCAGCAGCAGTGGCGAGGTCCGCCTTCAGAGAGACCTGGCTGTCCTCAAGGGTCTTCTTCTCGTCAGATAGCTCGAGCACGAGTGATGACAGGTTCACCATGTCAGACATACCCTGATAATTTAAACAAGGGATAAGTAATCAAAAGACCAACAACATAAAAGTATAAAGCAGAAAGCAAGGAACAACTCACAGGTGCATAACGAGAGAGTACACCCTGGACAAAGCGCCGAGTCTCCCCAGGAGACTTGGGCTGAGCAACACGATCGCCAGGGGGAATGGCACCACGAAGTACGCGGATGCCAACCTCAGGAGTCCGCAAAGAGGAGCCGCTATCAAAGTGGAGCTCCTTCAAACCAGCGAAAGGAGTCCACTCAGACCCAACGACATCTTCATCAGTAAGACGTGCGAAATCCTTCCGACTCAAAGTCGGAGGCCCACCTATACAAGCAAAGCAAGTCAAAGGAAAATATAAACGTAGAAGCATCAGTGATAAGGTAGAGACCGAACCTGAGGACCGCGCCCTCGGCTGGGGGGCAGGGGAACCACCACCAACAGGTCGCTTCCCTTTATCAGTATGGGAAGGCGCCTCTTCGACCACCATCTCTTTATCGCGAGATAGGGTCGGGGGACGAGCAACAGGTGAAGGAGGATCCGCAGCTTTCTTCTTCTTAGCAGCCGAGGCCCCGGCCTCAGAATCAGATCTCCGTGGCTTGGACTTGGAAGGTCCAGAGTCTCTGCCTACGGAGACAACCCTCTCAGTCACCAAGGGGGAGCGCCCTAGCAGTATAAGAAAAACAAGATAAGGAAAACACGAAGTATACCATAAAGAAGCAAACATGAGGAAGCATACCAGAGGCCCCAGCCTTCTTCCCAGGCATGGGGGATTTCTTCAAAGTGGAGCTAGAAGGAACCTTCCTCTTGCTCAGGTCAACAGGTGCTCCCTGCACGTTATAGGTTTTTCCGTGAAAACAACCTACAAAGGAAGAGCAGAAAGTAAATAAAGATGAGAAGACTAAGTAACATACCGAACCCCCGGAGTCAGGAGTCAAACTGATCCCGGCCTCGTAAAGATCCGTCTCAGTCACTAAGGACACGGGGCAGTACGACCGAGTCCTGTTGCTCTCATAAATGATCTTCATAGTCTCTAAATCAACTGAAGAGAACTCCCCGAAAGCAGGCCAGCCATCCGACCGATCCTCATTCAAGACCGACCAAGTGACGTATCGATCCGTAATGAAGAAGTAATGCTTGGCCCAGTGACTGGCCGTGTTGTCACTCCGGGCTACGAAGCGAAGAGAGATATCCCACTCGACCCCACTCAACCCGAAATCAGCAAATCGGGGATCCTTGAAGGTCGGATGGCGAGTTACGAAACTCGCAAAACCCACCTTCCGCTGATATTGGAACCGGTAGAAACATCGGAATAGAACGAGGGAGTACTTCCAGGAGTACCAATGGCACAACACCCGGAAGCCCACCCAGACACGGAGGGCACTGGGGGCAAGGTTCACAGGAGAAATCCTGAAGAACCTGCTCAACTCTTTGAGGTCATCACAGTAAGGCAACCTCAACCCAAATCGAATCTGGGAGGGGTAAACGACGACCTTCCCCCTAGGAGGCTCCGTCACCGTCTCACGGGTATTCCCCAAGGAGGGGAGGAAAGGATATAGAGGCTCATCTAAGGGACAGATATCGCCTAAGGTAACGTGCTCATTGTAATCGGACCTAGTGAGGTGGTTCTCCGACAGGGCAGCGAGACCTAAGGCAAAGGTAGCAGGAAACCCCAAAGTTCGAATCAAGCTTCGACTAACACCCCAGCTTAGATCACGACACTAGGCTAATGATAGGAAAGGAAGTAAGGCGACAAAAAGAAGAGAAAAAGAACTCACTCATCCTTCGGAGGATGTAACGCCTCTGTAGAGTCTGTGTGCGCGGACACCACCAGAAGTACAATACCTGCCACGACATGACAAATATCAAGACAAGAAAATTTCCGAAAAACCGGAAGCACTCCGACACTCGACCAACGACAACAACCAAAGATCCGAAGACACCCAACAAAGATAACCAACATGAGCCAAGGACACCACGGCAACCAAATCGAATAATTTTATCCGAACCTAAAGTCGGTTTTCGGGCAAAATTACCGTTACGCCCTCCAACGGAAATCAACACACAAACGGCGACACAACATCAAATTCAAAACGGGGATAGTTTAATCGGACAAAAAACTATCTCCGGGCGACCGGCAAAAATTTTTCCCAAATCCACAACTATCAACGGCTATCCATGGCAATCCAACATTCAACTAAGCATCGGCAATCAAGTATTGGCAATCAAGTATCGACAATTCAAAAATTGACACTTTTCACGGTAACGGAAAGGAAAAGGGTGGACCTTCGGAAAACCCGACCCGATGTGATAAACGGGTCCGGATATTGAATTTGGAGACCGCCGGAAGTCAGTCCCTCGCCGGAGGCCAGGTCCCGTCGTCGCCGGAGTTGATTTCAGCCGCCCCACCGTCGCCGGAAAGCACCGCACGTTGCACCGAAATCGTCCCACCTCGCCGTCGATCGCCCTTGCCGGACCAGACGTGGCCTTCGTCAATGGCAGCCTTGTCGTCGTCCTGGTCTGCTGGTCCGTCCCGCCTCCACGCCGTCGTAGCTGCCCGTCGAAGCCGTGGAGCCCCGCGCCGTCGTGGATAACGGTCCCCTGCCGCCTCCCGCCGGAGCTGCTGATCGGATTTCTGGTTCCTCACCGGAAATTTCGGCCGGCCCTTACCTAGGGTGTGCTCCCAATTTTTTCTTGCTCTCCAAGGGTGAGAAGAGAGGGAAAATGGTGGCTATGGTGACTAACTAAGGTATTTTCCTAACTCTCCTCTATATTTGAAAGATGGTAGGGTTTTTTAAAGAGTTTTAATCACCACCCTCCATCTATTTTTAAGTGAGATCTAAGGGCCAAAGAAAAACCATCACTTTTATCCATTTTTAACTATGGCTAAGTATATCTCCATACTTAGAAAAATTATCAAGTTAGGCTTATTCTTGAGCATTCCATACTTGGGAAAAAAATTTGGCCAAAATTAAATTTTTCCTCACTTAGGCAAAATCCCGGCACGAAATTGAAGCGTAAGTTACTTAGTTGCATTTGTATTGCACCCCTATATGAACATGTATTTTTTGAGTATGCACCTGTAGCAAAGATAGGTTTATTACTCCCACCTCAGACGGACGCGTGTCTAGGCACACGTCCGTGCTACTCTGACGTTTACAATTCCTCTATCTCATAAGGCAGGGGGCAGAGTCAGAGACACGCATCCATGGGTAAGCAAGCATTCAGACAAGAAGGTAAAACCCCGGTTTCAAATTGCGCGTGTCATACCATCCTAAAATAGAGTCAATCAAGGGTTAGGCCATTGGTTGACTCGGGGGCATGTGATGGATATACGCCCAATTTGAACCCGTTGACTTCCGAACCGTTGTATTTTTATCATCCCGTTAATGATTGTAAATCGAAACTTCAACCCGAACACTTCGCGAGAACACCAACAGCTCGGACGAGGCCGAGGCGCTCGTCCGGCCAAGTAAAAACTCACCTAGGTGAGGTTGGGTGGCCACACCCGACCTCCCCTAGGGGAGATCGGGTCAGCCAACCCGATCTCTCCTAGGAGAGATCGGGTCGGCCAACCCGATCTCTCCTAGGAGGGATGGGGTTGGCCAACCCCATCCTCCCTAGGAGGGGTTGGGTGCCCTCACCCAACCCCTACCCTTGGGGGTCGGATTTCCCTTCCCCCCAAGGGCCCCGGCACCATTTTTGGACTCCCATACTCGGTTTACTCCGCCTACCTTCTCCGTATCCTAGGTCTTAATTACGCGCTTAAAGGTTAATTAATTGTGTTTAAAGGTTAACGATGTCATTAAGCCACCTTAATGACACCGTTGCCTATAAATACCCCACTTCCACTATTCATTTGGACATCTTGGCAACTTGGATAATTTTGCTCTGACATCTCTCTAGCTTTATCTCTCTAGAAACGATACTGACTTAGGCATCGGAGAGGGTTCATCAGGCACCACCCCCCCCCCCTCTGTGCCTGGTATTGCCCCTTCTGCAGGGCGAAAGGAGAAGTGAAGCTAAGGAAGGAAGGAAGGAAGGAAGGAAGGAAGGACACAAGCTAAGACAGTGCAACCCGATAGTACCGGATCATCCACATCTCCAGTGAGGAACGAGATTTGAGCCGACCACTCGTTAACCCTGATCTCGGAACCTAAAAATGGTGACACACAACATAATCAATCAATTGTGGTTATTGGCTCATCCAGTGAATCCCAACAAACTACTTTTAGGAAACCTCTCCCGGAGCATGTTTCAGGTGATTGGATTCGTAAATTTAACTGCAATGATTGGGAGGTTAACCGAGGGAAATCATCATTTCCAGAAGGGTGCTTCTTTTGAGAACAAGGCTGCACTCAAGACTGAAGTGAAGTTGTGGCATATTAAGAATTGTCGAGATTGCTACACTGAAAAATCAACAAAATCAACAGTAAATTTCAAGTGTCGTAATGTGGGTGGAGTAGCTTGTATGTGGTCCCTACGAGGATCTCTGAAAAAGTTAGGGAATTGGAAGATTACAACAGTTGGTGCTCCACACACATGTAAGACACTACTGCTAGGAAGAAGCATAGACAATTAGATTCAAGTGTTATAGCAGATTTAATTTATCCATACGTGTATAATCACACAGGGATAAAAATCTGCGATTTGCAAGAGGTTGTGAAAGATAAATTCAAACAGAAAGTGTCTTACCGCAAGACTTGGTATGCCAAACAAAAAGTTCTTGAAAAGATGTTTGGCACGCATGAGAGTGCATTTCAATGGTTGCCACATCTAATGGTTGCATTGCGTGAATCAAATCCAGGGACGGTGTTTGATTATGAGTGGAAGGGGATACCAACTCAAGATGGATCGATATTCGACAAGTGGTTTTGGGCATTCGGAGCTTCTATTGAAGGGTTTCCACATTGTCGGCCATTAATCAGCATCGATGCCACCCATCTTTACGGAAAATACACAGGCAAGTTGCTTATTGCAGTAGCATACGACGCGAGCAACGCTATCTACCCATTGTGTTTTGGTTTTGCGGATTCAGAGAGTGCCGATAGCTGGACTTGGTTTTTAGAGCGTCTTCGACATAACGTGACAAAGGATGAGAGGATGGTCTGCATCATCTCAGATCGTCATGCTGCAATAAAAAGTGCAGTTGCGAAAGTGTTTCCGGAGCCTTGGGGCTTGCATCGGTATTGTGCGCGTCATATGGCCAGCAACTTTAAAACACACTTCAAGGATCTAAACCTGAAGACTAAGTGGTCTGAAATGGCGTGGACAACCTCTGTGAAGAATTTTGACAAGTGGTATGAAGATTTCATGAGCTTGAACAATGGGAAATATCGAAAGTGGCTTACTGATTGCGGTGATTTCAGTACTTGGGCACAGTCATACGACACAGGTTATCGATATGGTGTCATGACTACTAATCAATCAGAGGTGTTGAACAAGGTTTTGAAAGGAGCACGTTCTTTACCTGTGACGGCATTGGTAGAACTAACCTTTAATAGGTTGAACACGTATTTTGTTGACCGTCGTAAGCTGTATCAAAAACAAGTTGACAAGGGATATGTATGGCCAAGAAAATTGCGGATATTGTTGGCAACTGCGGATGAGATGTCTCTTACGATGGTGGCAATGACCTATTCGTACGGTGAAGAATACGGAGTTACGACCCGTGGAGGACAACGTTACACTGTTAATGTCATACATAAGACATGTGATTGCGGTGAATGGACATTGTTTCATCGTCCATGTGCACATGTTATGTGTGTAATACGTGAGGCTAACTTGGATTTGACTACATTGGTCGACCCAGTTTATAGTCTAGATGCGTATAGACAAACTTATAGTCCCAAATTTCATCCCCTCCCGGACGAGCAGTGGTGGCCTGGGTGGAATGGGCCTGTGGTCAAATGCCATCCTGACAAGTTAACCTCCAAACGTGGACGGAAGAAAACCCGAATACACAGGGGATTACTCCATTCACTTCTTGAGAGGTGGCGTCCTGAGACCCACACCTTCCACCTTAGATGGGGAGAGATGACAGTGACCTTACAGGATGTTCAGCTGTTATTGGGATTACGAGTGAACGGTCCGCCGGTGACAGATACGTACACAGTTGGTGGTCATAAACCAGATTTATTTCAGCTTTGCGCAGACCTTCTTGGACATACTCCGCCATCTACAGATAGGGAGGTTGATTTGTGTTGGCTGAAAAATATGTTTAAAAGTGAGAAAAAGCAAGCAGATTTTGATCCAGGTTCAGAGGAACAAGCGGTGATGAGAGCTAGAGGGTACATTCTGCATTTGTTGGGTGCATTTCTGTTTCCCACATCGAGCAATAAAGTTTCTTTAGAGTACCTCATATTTCTGGAGGATTTGAGTAAGACATCAGAGTATAGTTGGGCATCCGCCGTGTTGAGCTATCTTTACAACGGAATGTGCAAAGCTGTGAGGGAGAATAGTAAAACAGCAAATGGAGTGTGCTATGTTATTGCAGGTATTAGAAATGATATGTTCAATTATCTTACATTGATTCATTATTTATTTATTTTTTTCTGAAATTTTTTTATAATTAGATATTATTATGCTTGGTAGTTGTGGTCATGGGAGCATTTGCATGCTGGTCGCCCATCAATTCAACCCGGGAAGGAAATTCAAGGACCAGTTCCACTGGGAATGCGGTAAAATTCAAGTGCCAGTTCCATTGTTAAAATGTACTTTTTTTTTTGTTTATAATGAATGAGTAATCTTGAACATGTGTTGCTAATTAGGTGGACGCCACCAAAGACATTTAAGACGAGTCCTAAGCCTAATGTTCGTCAATTCTACATAAGCGAATTGGAGGCACTTGAAGAGTTCCAAGTAAGATATTCATTAAACATTTCATTAAAGTAATTTACGTTTTTTTTGTTACTTTTTTTAACGTAGTTTATTTTTTTTATAATTCAAGGTAATGTGGACCCCGTACACACCTCGACGCTTGGAGAACCTACCTGTTGTATGTAGGGATCACGAGGAGATGTGTTTGGCAAAAGTGCCGCTTATCCACTTCAGCACCGTTGAGTGGCATCTTGTTGATAGGGTATTGCGTAGGGGTGGCAATTCGTGCTATCGTGCGTGCTATCGTGCGCATCAGTGATCGTGTCGTGTTAAACTTACTAAACACGAACACGCACGATAAGCTTATCGTGCCACATTTTGCAAACACGAACACGACACGGATATTTTCGTGCGTGTTCGTGTCGTGCTATCATGTTGTGAAGGATATTCAGTTGTATATATATATATACGAGATCTTTGAGCAAAAATCAAAATAATTAACTTCATATTTAAAAAACCATGAATTAATATGTCACTATTCATAAGTTAGTATTATATAGTTTAAAAACACTAAATAATAAACCACTAATTGGAGGTAATAGATAAGATTTGCTCAAAAAATACTTAAAATTTAGTCTTATTAGCACAACCTTATCGTGTTATCGTGCGTGTCGTGTTAGGATACTCAAACACGAACACGGCACGGAAGTTATATCGTGTTAGTCGTGTTCGTGCTATCGTGTTATCGTACTGCCATATGCTAGCACGAACACGGTTTTTTTTCGTGCGTGTTCGTGTCGTGCTATCGTGTCGTGTCACAAATTGCCAGCCCTAGTATTGCGACAATTTAATATGAATCAACATATCCCTGAGCCTTTCAGTGATATACAAGAATGGGAAAGACTGCACTCGTTGAGGTGGACCAAAGGAGCGGGTTGGGTGACTACACATGATTCATATATTAGGCTCTGGAATGACCGTAGCCAGCATATTATTCTTGAATCTGAACCACAGTTTCCTCTATCCGAGTATTTGGCTTGGCATTACAAGGTGAGAGTTGCCCTTTTTAAAGATATTAAGAGATTGGATGAAGATGATGATTTGGAACCTACCATGCAGTTTGAGCCGCACGGCGAAAAAATGATGTTATTGGTAAGTTCTAAACTGACATATAGATAGTTGTTTGTCTTAGAATTACTTATTGTTAATTGATTTGTCTTAGAATTGCTTATTGCTAGTTGTTTGTCTTATAATTGCTTATAAATAGTGGTTTATCTTAGAATTGGCTTATTGATAGTTGATTTGTCTTAGAATTGCTTATTGCTAGTTGTTTGTCTTAGAATTGCTTATAAATATTGGTTTATTTTAGAATTGCTTATTGCTAGTTGATTTGTCTTAGCATTGCTTATAAATAGTGGTTTATCTTAGAATTGGCTTATTGATAGTTGATTTTTCTTAGAATTGCTTATTGATAGTAGAATTGCTTATTGATAGTTTTTCTTAACATTGCTTATAAATAGTTTTGTCTTAGAATTGCTTATTGTTAGTTAGTTGTTTGTCTTAAAATTGACTATTGATAGTTTGATTGTTTTACTTGTAATGAATCAGATGAGACAGTTTGAACAAGCTACTCGGCTCGCGAGAAAAATTCAGAAGAAGGGAATTAAAGAAATTGCAGATGATGTGACTGGTCTCATTGAAGTGTGTCGCGTCACGCATGAAATTACAGGTGGTCTCCGGTCGTTCAACCGTATCCTAGAAGAAGTTGATCATGATTTTCCGGGTGATGAATATTCAGACAATGACATGTGTGACCATTCCATTGATGAATATTCAGATGATCAAAGTTATTTAGATGATACTGTGCATCTACAGTCTCAGCTCACTCAGGAGCCAATCGAAACTTCTAGGCCATCAAAGATAAGAACTGTAAGAGGTTTAGATAGAGGACGTAGGGGTGGGAGGGCGACCAAGCGGGATAGACAAGGTGGGCGAATATGGAGACCTTGATTATCTATTATGTGTCGTATTGGATTTTTTTTTTTTTTGTAAGAACAATATTCTATGGTTTGTATTTTGGGATGTTAGATGTTTAAATGGTTTTTATTTTCAAACCCTAAATTTATATGTTGGATATTTTTTTTTAAATCGTTTTTATTAATGTTGAAATTTAATTTTTTTTAATGTCAAATTTGGGTTAAAATCGAGGTCAAAGTCGAGATTTCTAGTAAAGGGTTTGACTGAAGTCTTCAGTCAAACCCTTGAATGGGAGTCAAGGGTTTGACTGAAAAGCTTCGGTCAAACCCTCGAATGGGAGTACAGGGTTTGACCGAAGCTTTTGGTCAAACCCTTGATTCCCATTCAAGGGTTTGCTCAGATTTGAAAATTTCAATTTCGCGTGCTTATTTTCGTATTTACCAATAAAAATATGCTTAGTTAGCAAATCAACTCTAAAAAGTATGTATTATCTTTATTCACTGTGGTTTATCAAAAAGTATTCATTGTGATTTGATTGAACAATAAAGTAAATGCATATATATAATATATATCTATTAATAAGAGAGAATATGAGTAGGTGTCAGATCAAAATTCAAAATCAATCTATTTGTACATAAGAAGGGTAATTTAGACCAAACAAAAGAGTCACTTCTAGAACCTCTGTCATTTCTCATATATATATATATCAGATATATATGTAGCCCTATATTTAGCTAAGACAAAAAAAAAAAAAAACTACTTGGCCGGTTCCCCAATCCGGCCAACCATATATTTGTAATTGGTTTTTTTTTTCCACTATATATTGGTATTTGGTTGTCCATGTAGCCCTATTTTGGTTAAAAACTCTTACCATGTGGTATAAGTTATAACCGATAACTATGTATTTAAAACACACAAAAATTACACGATATTAACTAGAATTATTTTCGACAAAAATAAATAAATAAAAATGTCATTTTAATTAATTTAAGATACAACTAGTATGTTGTCCCCGCGCGACGCGCAGGGTAATTTAAGATATACGTAAAACTAATAAAATAGTGATGATAATTGTAATTTTAAAATTATAATTACTATGATGTTGTATTCATGCGCAATTTGAGATGGTGTAAATATTCTAAATATATATAATAAAGGAAAGCCAGATGAATTTCGGGTGACTGAATATGTGTTAATAAATAGGTTTAAATAGAGAAATTGCTGCTTTGATTTTTTTTTTTTGTAAAAATCTAATTCTGTCATTTTCTATAACTTTGGACGAAAAATATTTGTATAAAAATTCCCTAAAGTTCTATTACTATTATAAAATACTCAATTAATTTTATACAAAAGAAAATAAAATTCATAAATTTTTTTAGAATGATAAATTTTATATTCTACATAAAATATAATTTAGTTATATAACGAACATAAAAAATATTTCAAAAACACAAATTATAATTTGAAATTGTTGTTTATATAAAAATAAAAATATCATTAAATATAAAAAACACATACTATTGTTTTTTCAAAAACACATTTTTGTGTATTAATATCAACAAATTAATAAAAATATTGAGTGCGTGACATTAATCACGGCTGCGATTTTTTTTTTTTTTGCTGAAGTTAGTAAATGACACATGTAGTTGTATTATTTGTTTCCAGAGTACTGAGTAAAAGTCCTACGTGGCAACACTACACTGTCTAAAAACACTGACGTGGCAACACCACAAACACTCAATCTCTCTCATATTCCTTTATTATATATATAGATTGTTTCTTTTTAAGTATTATTGTTACTTAAAAACAAACGTTTAATTCAATAATGATGGATGATCACTATTAATTTATTACTACTAAATAGAGGGTAACAAAATTACTACATAATGGATTCTTTGTTAAATAATATCTATTATATAGGTAAAGATTTATTTTTATCTTATATACATAATATGTATAAGAATAACATATATATAAAATACAATAATAAAAAGTAAAAGAAAGAGAGGAGAGAACTGAAAAGGTGAAAAGGAGAAAATGAAATAAAAACGGAAGTCACGTAAGTAAACGTCTGACGGGTAAAGGTTAGGTGGACTGGTAGCACGGATCTTGAGGTCCTAATCCAAGGGCCTAAAATTAGTCGATCTCATTTTAGGGTGGTGGCCTTCCCACGCTATTGGTGGCAGTGTATACTGTAGACGCAACGGTCAAATTGCCTAAATAATTAATGCAGCATCCGGATCAATGCAGCTCAATGCTCAAAGCCCCATAACAAAAGCTGCACGGCTCGAGATGTTAGAATGATAAATTTTATATTCTACATAAAATATAATTTAGTTATATAACGAACATAAAAAATATTTCAAAAACACAAATTATAATTTGAATTTTTTTTTATATAAAAATAAAAATATCATTAAATATAAAAAACACATACTATTGTTTTTTCAAAAACACATTTTTGTGTATTAATATCAACAAACTACGTGGCAACACTACACTGTCTAAAAAAGCTGACGTGGCAACACCACGAACACTCAATCTCTCTCATATTCCTTTATTATATACTAGCTAAATCGTATATGTTTATATATATATATGTAGAAGATTAAAAATTAGGATCAACCACAATTTTAGAAGAAAAAGACTTATTGAAATGTAACTTAGGCTGTTGTGCCACATTCAGATTAACATTTCATTATTCTAAGTATAAACGTTCAATTTTATTGATGAACCACGACGTCTGTTAACTCCTAACTTAAATATAAATACATAAAATTTTCAATGTAAGTCATTAACGTATCCTCTAAAATTTGTTGCTATTCAAGTAAACTTTAATTCAGTACTTTGTCTCAGTAAATTGAATAAATCACAGACTTTGTGTTCACAGCTAAGTATCTTCCTTCTAAAAAAATATACTAAGATTAACTATCTATCTAAAGCAAATTAAAGAAAATTATAGCAGCTAATTTTTACAAAAAAAGCACGCGTCGACGAAAATGTTCGACATTTCCTTCAGATTTTGTTACGTTTTTTTTTACGGAATTACCCATTTCTCTCTCTTATTTCGTCCACTTCTCTATCATTATATTTATAAATTTTTACTTAATAAATTTATCTCCTAGTTTAAAATTATATTTACATTTATTTATCCACTTCTTTTAACGCTTTATCCAAATCATATTACTACTTAACCTTATTAATAATTAATTATCAATCATTTATCCGTGTATTCTAAAAAATTTACCATAATATTATTGTTTTACATTTTATGTATATATTTGTTTACACTAATTAATATTTTAAAAAATATATACATTTTATTATTGATTAAATTGTTATTAAAATGTCTATAAGTTAGAAATGTATGTTATAAACAAAAGAAAAAAAAATTTCCTCCAAACTTTTAATTTAAAATTTTGCATATAATTTTTTATTTATTTATTTACAATATTAAACATAGTTTATATTAAAAATTTATTTCTTATGTTAATTATTTTCTATTTTTTTATTGTATTTACATTTTTTTTTATATTTAATGCATTTTTTATAATTTATTTTAAATTTTTAACTAATAAATTATTGAACAAATACTGGAAAAAAAATATCAGGTAATCTTATATATATTGATTAAAAGGAGCATACATAAATATTATATATATTTCTTAAATATTCGAGAGAGAAAATTGAATTAATTATTGATGGGTGGTTACTTAGACAAAAACGTTTTTTGTTTAACAAAAAAAAAAGACATAACGTGCGGGGTGGGAGAAATTCGGTGTGGCTGTCTGTTATCCCTGCTGTGTAGGCATGCGACGTGGAGATGTGCTATTGGCTGAAAAAAATCCGAGGTGGCACACATGGGATGCTCGAAAATGCTGATGTGGCAATTTTTGGTAAGCACTTTCTCTCTCCCTTTAACTTATTATATATATAGATATAGATATTCGAGAGAGAAAATTGAATTAATTATTGATGGGTGGTTACTTAGACAAAAACGTTTTTTGTTTAACAAAAAAAAAAGACATAACGTGCGGGGTGGGAGAAATTCGGTGTGGCTGTCTGTTATCCCTGCTGTGTAGGCATGCGACGTGGAGATGTGCTATTGGCTGAAAAAATCTGAGGTGGCACACATGGGATGCTCGAAAATGCTGATGTGTAGGGATGTCAATGGGGCGGGTATCGCCAGACCCGGACCCGCCCCGCGAGTCAATATGGTCGACCCGGACCCGTCCCATGCACTTTCGGGTCGGGTCGGGTCGACCCGCGGGTCGGCCCGTGTGAGGTATAATTTATCATTTTAAATCTTAAATTCTAAATTCTATGTTACCGTATCCAAATTCAACTCCAAATTTAAATCATAAATTATTAAATTAACTCATAATCCAAATATAAATCACCCCATTCATTAGAAAAATTGTTATTTTGACTATATGTTATATTACCCGTATAGTTTTATATAATATACATATATTAAATATATAGTAAAATGAAAGCTCGGGTCGGGTCGGGTCGGCGGGTCGCCGTGAACCCAAACCCGAACCCGCCCCGCGGGTCGCGGGTCGGCGGGTCCTCGGGTCAAAATCGGGTCGGGTACCCGCGGGTCGGCGGGTACCCGTGACCCGTTGCCATCCCTACTGATGTGGCAATTTTTGGTAAGCACTTTCTCTCTCCCTTTAACTTATTATATATATAGACTAGATACAAATCCCGCGCACCACGCGGGTAAAAATTTATAAATAAATAATGTTAAATACTTATTTTATTGTACTTAAAATACAAATGTATATGAATAATCTTTTTATAAAGTTGATATATACGTATATGTAATTAATTATAAATAAAAATAATTTATATACTTTTTTTTGTATTAGTTAAATACTTATTCTATTTTAGTTTTTAAATAAAAAATTATATTAAACATGTTTTATAACAATTATTATACATGTTAAGGTATAATTATATGTGTATTTGTACCAATATTTATAATTTAAATAACACTATCTTGAGCCGAGCTCTTGCCACATCATCAATGATATAAAAACCATGTAAATTAAAGGGTATTTACACAACATACTCATTTTTCTATCTTTTGGGGTGTATAGGATAAAAGCACAAGAGCATCATAAAAGATTAAAATTTTAAAAATGGTCTTTCTTTAATTCTTTTTGTTTTATACAAAATAAAAAACACTTACAAAGAGCGCAAGATGTTACACATCATACAAATATTAATAAAAAATAATTAGATCTATACAGTCTATATATACAAATCCGACACATTAAATTAAGAGACATATACACTCACATTATTTGTGTAGCAATTAGTCGCTAGTACGCTGCAAATCCAATACTATGTACTGTATTGGACAGAAATATCATAGCATCTGATTTATATAAATTTGATAAAAAAAAAATGTTACAATAAATACCTAAAAGAAATTCATATGATAATGGCTAGAAAAATAGAAGACTAAGTATCTGAGCAACAAAGAACATACCGTGGGCTTAGAAGCTCGTTCTGTAGTTCAAGGTGTTTAGACAAAGTAAAATCTTTGTCGGAACTTCTCCATCGTTCTTTCTATTTTTATAGAATTAAAAATTAAAAAAGTTCAAAGCTCCCAAACAAAGAAGTGTTATTTTAGCAACATGAAAAAACAAAATCTAAATATTATAATACTTACAATATTTTGGTAGAGAAGGAACCAACAATACAACCGTTTGAATTTGGCATTCAAACTCACAAAATATATGATGTGCTATGATAATATAATCAAATAATAAGACACATAAAAAATTGAAACATCTAAAACAAAATAAAAATAGAATAAAGCGAAATTATTAAATAATTTTAACTTGCTATCTCGATCTTGATCACGCTTTTTACTTGACTTGCAGTGACCCAATTTTACTGAAAGAAGAGTTTACACAAAGAAACAGATTGTTATAATATAGTGTCACAATAAATCTGTTGGAATTAAAGACGTCTTAAGAATATTTTTGTATGATAAATGACCAAATGTACACATGTTATAATTAATAGCAAGAAATTTGTGAGAAAATAGTGGGAGAGGTGAAGGGTATTACAATAAATTATGATTTTATAAGTTGTAATGAAAATATCAAAATTACACCATATCAATCTTATAACCTACGTGCACGTTGTCTTCTCTATTGCAAATACAAAAGAAGATTAGAAGACAGTTTAATGATTTATCATAAAAATCATTGGCAATATAAGACACAAAAATCAGGACATGCCCTACGCAGAATAATAGAAAGCTTTCCACTATCAACCGTTGAATCACCAAAGAGTAATTCATTGCAAGAAAAAAAGTTGGACTCCATTTATAGAAGAAATATAACCGTACCTTAACTTAATTTTTACCCCATTGGAAGTTGCTTCTAGAGAAGCTATAATCTACAAAATAATTAAATAAGCCAAGCAAGATGATAAATAAGTTAAATAGAAAAGTTATTAAATCTCACGCTAGTTAATGATGAATGTGTATGAGGGATTGATGTTGAGCGTCTGATTAGGTTTTATGATTAACTTATATATATATAGCATTGACGTTAATTATTCTTTAAAAAAAAAAGGTAATACAGATAATATATATTTATTTATATAATATATTTAGAATTAAATATTAATAGTTGTCCAAATATAGTTATAACTTGTAAGACAAACAATATCTTTATTATTAATTTATATAACGTTACATTAAATACAATATAATATATTACCATATATGGATGAAATCTATATTTAGTTATATAGATAATAACGAATGCCTATGTATAATATTATATTAATTCCATATTTTATTGGTTACGTGGCGGCCAAATGTCTTCCGGTACCAAACTGTATAGATTTACTATTTAAAAGGAAACTCGTAATTAATTTGTTTCTTTAAATTGCGTAGATACCAAATTAGGAGATAAAAATACTTCTTAATTTTCAACCAATCAATATTATGTATCTAAATTTAGAGAATTCCTATTAAATTTCGATTAAATTAGGAAACAGTGACTACGTGGACTGTCCACGTGTCGGGTAGAGGGCTTCCGATACCGAATTAATATAATATAGTAGATATAGATAGATTGTTTCTTTTTAAGTATTATTGTTACTTAAAAACAAACGTTTAATTCAATAATGATGGATGATCACTATTAATTTATTACTACTAAATAGAGGGTAACAAAATTACTACATAATGGATTCTTTGTTAAATAATATCTATTATATAGGTAAAGATTTATTTTTATCGTATATACATAATATGTATAAGAATAACATATATATAAAATATAATAATATTTGGCCAAAAAAATAAAAAATAAAATATAATAATAAAAAGTAAAAGAAAGAGAGGAGAGAACTGAAAAGGTGAAAATGAGAAAATGAAATAAAAACGGAAGTCACGTAAGTAAACGTCTGACGGGTAAAGGTTAGGTGGATTGGTAGCACGGATCTTGAAGTCCTAATCCAAGGGCCTAAAATTAGTCGATCTTATTTTAGGGTTGTGGCCTTCCCACGCCATTGGTGGCAGTGTATACTGTAGACGCAACGGTCAAATTGCCTAAATAATTAATGCAGCATCAGGATCAATGCAACCCAATGCTCAAAGCCCCATAACAAAAGCTGCACTGCTTGAGATGTAAAATTAAAACTTAATTAATGCTGGTTGTTGAATTGAATTGTGCAACCATCGAACCGAGTAGTGGTCCCGTTCCTGGTCGTCAGGTTCAACCGGGTTAATAAAGTCATTTTCTCTCATTTTCTCTCATTCTCATCTCTTAAATTGTCTCTAACTCTCACTCATTTGTCCCGTCCTCTGCTCTTCTTCTACAGGCTTCGCAGAGGTAATATTTTATTCGATTAAGCTTGCTGTTCTTCATTAGCATCAAAACGATTTCTTCTGTTTTCAATATTTCTGTTTTTCGTTTTCGTTTTGCGAATCTCTTCTGTTTTACGTTCAGATCTGAGGTTCTGTTTTTTAGTTTATAAGCATCCAATCGATTTCTTCTGTTTTTCGTTTTTATTTTGCGAATCTCTTCTGTTTTTCGTTCAGATCTGAGGTTCGGTTCTTTAGTTTACGAGCATCCAAACGATTTTTTCTGTTTTCAATGTTTCCGTTCGTTTTCATTTTTCGAAAATCTTCTATTTTACGTTCAGATTTGAGGTTTCTTTGTTTAGTTTACAAGCATCTATCGATTTCTTCTGTTTTTCGTTTTTGTTTTGCGAATCTCTTCTGTTTTTCGTTCAGATCTGAGGTTCCGTTTTTAGATTACAAGCATCCAATCGATATCTTCTGTTTCGCGTTTTCCTTTTTCGAATCTCTTCTGTTTTTCGTTAAGATCTGAGGTTCCGTTTTTTAGTTTATAAGCATCCAAACGATTTCTTCTGTTTTCAATGTTTCTGTTCGTTTTTGTTTTGCGAATCTCTTCTGTTTTAAGTTCAGATCTGAGATTCCGTTGTTTAGTTTACAAGCATGTAATTGTTTTCTTCTGTTTTCAATGTCTCTGTTTTCGTTCAGATCTGAGTCTCCGTTTTTAAGTTTATAAGCATCCAAACGTTTTCTTCTGTTTTCAAGTTTCTGTTCGTTTTTGTTTTTCGTATCTCTTCAGTTTTTCGTTCAGATCTGAGGTTCCATTGTTTAGTTTAGAAGCATCTAATCGATTTCTTCTTTTTTCAATGTCTCTGATTTTCGTTTTCGTTTTGCGAATTTCTTCTGTTTTTCGTTCAGATCTGAGGTTCCGTTTTTTAGTTTACAAGCATCTAATTGATTTCTTATGTTTTTCGTTTTTGTTTTGCAAATCTCTTCTGTTTTTTGTTCAGATCTGAGGTTCCGTTCTTTTGTTTACAAGCATCTGAACGATTTCTTCTGTTTTCAATGTTTCTGTTCGTTTTCGTTTTGCGAATATCTTCTATTTTATATAGATCTGAGGTTTCGATGTCTAGTTTACAAGCATCTAATCGATTTCTTTTGTTTTCAATGTTTCTGTTTTTCGTTTTCGTTTTTCGAATCTCTTCTATTTTTTGTTCAGATCTGAGTTCCGTTTTTAGATTACAATCTTCCAATCGATTTCTTTTGTTTTTCGTTTTCCTTTTGTGAATCTCTTCTATTTTTTCGTTCAGATCTGAGGTTCTGTTCTTTAGTTTATAAGCATCCAAACGAATTATTCTGTTTTATATGTTTTTGTTCGTTTTCATTTTACGAATCTCTTCCTTTTAACTTTCAGATCTGAAGTTCCAGTTAGTTTACAAACATTCAATCGACCTCTTCTGTTTTCAATGTTTCTGTTTTCGTTTTCGTTTTGCGAATCTTTTCTGTTTGTTGTTCAGATCTGAGGTTCCGTTTTTTAGTTTACAAGCATCCAATCAATTTCTTCTGTTTTTCGTTTTCGTTTTTATATTTCTTCTGTTTTTCGTTCAGATCTAAGGTTCCCGTTTTTTTATAAGTTAGCTGTTGGTGCAAGTTATTTTATCAACACATCTGTCAATTTATATTCATATTCATTTATTTTTGGTTTTTCGAATCTCTTCTGTTTTTCGTTCAGATCCGAGGTTCCCGTTTTTTTATAGGTTAGATGTTGGTGCAAGTTATTTTATCAACACATTTGCGAATTTATAATCATATTCATTTATTTTTGTTCAGATCTGAGGTAGCTGTGCCCCTGCCTAGCCGTGCCCCTGCCTCTCCTTGCCCCAGTTAGTTCTCTTTCTTTGCATGTTTTTTTTCTTAGTTCTTAATATTCTGTTGTTGAAATGATGGTGGTACCCGAGAAATCCTGTTGGTTTGATTATTTGTATTAAAAATGTCAGTTTTGGATTTAAGCTTATTAAGTGTGTGGTTTGTTGGGATTTGTTTCTTAGTTAATCTATTGCTGAAATGATAAAGTGGTACATTGGAATCGTTTTGATTTGATTATTTGTTTTAAATAATGTCAGCTATATATTTAAGATGAGTTTTATTTATTTATTATTTTCAGACTTCATGTTAGCTAAATAATGCCCCTGCCTAGCCGTGCCCCTGCCTCTCCTTGCCCCAGTTCTCTTTGTTTGCATGTTTTTTTTCTTAGTTCTTAATATTCTGTTGTTGAAATGATAGTGGTACCCGAGAAATTCTGTTGGTTTGATTATTTGTATTAAAAATGTCAGTTTTGGATTTAAGCTTATTAAATGTGTGGTTTGTTGGGATTTGTTTCTTAGTTAATCTATTGCTGAAATGATAAAGTGGTACATTGGAATCGTTTTGATTTGATTATTTGTTTTAAATAATGTCAGCTATATATTTAAAATGAGTTTTATTTATTTATTATTTTCAGACTTCATGTTAGCTAAATAGTGTTATTTGATTGTTGCTATGTTAGTTGTTAGTTGTGTTCCCTTATTATGTCTTAAACAAATTAATATTTTCCAAATCATAATGTGAAATTTTTGTCCTAATTCATGTTTTTTGGTTTCTTTGTAGTATGGCTGACAACTTGACATTGAGAGAAAGGCAGTCTGAAATACTGCGCTTAGTTGAAGCAATTAAAAAAGAGTCTGCGAAGATAAGATCTTTGGATGAGAGAATGGACAATCTTCAAAGTAAGTTTATTGAAGATGCCGAGAGTATATTTTATGACATGCGTGCCAAGAGTGCTACAATTGAAGAAGATGCAGCTGCAGAAAATCTTCGTCTCAAACAACAGAATTCTAGGAAACAGAGGAAAATTGACAACCGTTTAACCAGGCACAAATCTGCATTGGATTATGCGAAGTCGAAGTTTCAGAATTTGCTGCGGCTTCAATACAACATCTTGCATTCAGACGAACCCATTGTTGGTGAAAATCAGTATGATTTGTTGCTTTGGAGGTTTCAGATTTCCCAGCTATCGATATTTGATCAAGGTCAGGATGTAGCTGAAGGAGGTGGGGATGCTGATGTTGTTGAAGGTGTTGATGAGGAAGGTGGTGATGAAGATGAAGTTCAGGAAGATGATATGGATGAGTGAAGGTTGAAATTAACTATTTTAGTAATTAACTGTCTTAGGAATTTAACTATCTTAATTTTAGTAGGGTTTGAATGGTGTTAAAACAATGCGACTTTGGCCGTTAAATTTGATGTGATGTGATTTTCTTTTGTTGATGCCTTCCATTTGGACCTCTCTTCTAGACAGAAAAACACAAATAAAATATAATCCGAAAAATACATAAATAACATTAACAACTTGTCTGCACTTACTGTTGCACCAAAAAAAAACTTGCCTGCTGGATTTCGGCCGGTCAGACCAGCTAGCTCGTGGCAACAAACCCCATCACAAGCAACGTTACATGCTTGTAATGCAAAAGCGAGTGGGTTTGTGGGCCCCAATAATTGGGTTTATAATTTTTTTTAAAAGAAATGTAAATATTCGTAATTACAAAATTATTATGAAAGTAACTCAAACAACACTGGAAGATGAATAAACCGACTATGACGGGCGAATGTGGTGCGGCTAGGTTGTGTAGGCGGAGCGGGTGAATACGAACCTGGGCTTGAGAGGATCCGCAATGGGTCTATTTCTAATCGTCTGAAACCAACATACAGGGTGAGGAAACGGTTAGCGGGCGAGCGGCAGGAGGCGGGGCCCGGGGGAGTGGGCTGCTAGAGGGAATAGGCTCTCACTTTCTGAGATCCTTCGTTTATGGGTCTCTCAACAAAAAGGAAAAGAAGTAGATGGATAACTCAGTAGGGGAAACGTTATATGTGAAGGGTCGTTACTATTCCGTAGGGTACTCGAACATGTATAAAGAGAAATGGTGTAAAATAATAATTAATAGTTGAAATGAATTTTTAAAATTAAGAAATCAAATATGAAGGCTAAATACTTTTTATTTTTATTTTTTTGTCATAAGGCTAAATACTTTAATTCTGATATTCGATAAAAAAAAACCGTAATATTGATAATGGTAATAGCTACAAGCCTACAACTTGTTTTGGTTGGTTAATGATCGAGGGGTCTTGTATTTATGGTAATGACAAAATTGTTACAACAATTCAATTAGATCCTGAAATATATATAACTAAACAATCATGTCAAAAAACATACAATCCAATCGAGTAACCAAATTCAATACACAACTCTTTAATCAAACATTCAAATAAATTACACTGACCATATGATCAAATAGATCACTTTTAGTGAAGGTTAAGGTACCTGAAGACTATTGGGCAGTAATCTTTCCAATGGAAATTGATTGAATAGTGTGGAGGCGTAAACCGAGAGCCTTTCCGGGGGAAACACATCCTTTATTCTCGCCTGCTCACCAAAATCAGAAGATCCAACTTCACGCCTTGGAACTGGTGTTATCTTCCCAACAGTGTACCTTCATATACAAAATACTTGATTAATGCATTTATGGAGGAAAAGCAAATTCAAGCAGATAGGGTATAGAGATTTTACCTGAAACCAAGTTGACGATTAAGCATCAAATAGTAACTCCGATTGGCCACAAAATTAATTCATTTTCTTAACTTCCTTTCCATTACTTCGTTTTGACTTCATTGCTTCTAAGTTTCTCCTGAATAAGAACTCCTTGCATGTATTCCCCCTTTCATAGACTGAATTACTGTCACTTCTGTCATCACTTAGAATACCATCCTCCTCCTTATCTGATGCACCAGATACATACAGTACAAGACCACTCTTCCTTACTCGGATCTGAAATTCTCTTTCAACCATCTAGTGACACAGATCTATACGAAACCCGATCAGGATTCCTCAGCAATGCACTGATAACAACTTTCCCAGAAAAGACTCCTTCCTTCGAGGCCTCGGTCTCGTAACCCTTGATTTCTTTGATGGATTAATAGAAAGCAAAGTATTTTCAACATTGTGAGCAGCCCCCAAAGAAGCCCATTTCCTCATACTTCCAGAAGGGTAAAATGTTCCCTTCCCATCCTTCAAACCCCGACTCCATGTCCCCAAATAAAATACTCCATCAGCAAAACGTTAAATTCCCGAGCCGTGTCTAAATCCATTGAGCCAAAACCCGTCGTAGATATCACCGTTGGCCCATTTCATCACTCCTCTGCCACACATTTTCCCTCATTTCCAGCATCCTGTGTAAGTATTACCATTATTACTCCATGTGTATATTCCACTGCCTTCTTGAATACCTTCCT
The DNA here is from genome assembly GCA_036873135.1 of Clarkia xantiana subsp. parviflora. NCBI lineage: Eukaryota > Viridiplantae > Streptophyta > Magnoliopsida > Myrtales > Onagraceae > Clarkia > Clarkia xantiana. The sequence goes on from JAPTYO010000014.1 coordinate 5,094,564, forward strand.
TCCACAAACCTTCGTAAATATCGGAATTTGGGAATGTCTTAGTTCCGATACTGTGGGGGATACTCATCCTCCAAGCCCCTGAATAGACTGAACCATCAACCCCAATCAAGGTGCCTTGTCCATGAAGGTACACTCACCTTTGTATCTTGCCCCAGAAGGCCATAACATTTTACCCTTTCCGGTCATCTTTCCTTTTTCCCAATCTCCCTTGTAGAATGTTTCGTCAAACCATGTGTATTTTCCTTTACCATGGGGAAGCAATCCCTTGAAATTACCAGTGTATGTGTCTCCAATTGAGAAAACCTTCTCACCCAGTCTGTTCAAACCCAAGACAATATATAGTTTAATTTGATTACACGACTAACACCATAAATTAATTCCTTAGACAAAAGAGAAGCTAATTTCGTAAAGCAACATGATGAAAGGAAAATCAGTGAAGAAAAGAATCACCTTTCTGGATTTACCATGACCATTAAGCAACACTGAGTCGATCTAACTCATAATTTTCTTGGCACAAATAGTTGTCATGTTTGATACCTTGTGTTAACCTTAAGCAAACAGTTAACGGATCCAGTGGAATCTAATGCCTTGTTCTGTAGTGAAACCAAAGCCTCCAAAATCCAAATAGATGCTAATCTGCAAAAACAGAACAGGTTTATTAGTTGTTACAGAATATAAAATCTACATGCCTCATATTCTTATTTCAATAGCTACCTCAGACCAAACCCGCATTCACCTAACACCTTAAAAATTCATGATAGTTCCACAGTGTATTGTCAAAACTCGTTCGAGTTTCAGCTGGGTTGAAGAATTTCAGATTGACACTTATAGAACAATTACAATATGTTTGTTTTCAAGAATACAGAAGGAATCAGGAATTCAGAACCACGAAGAAGTTGTTTGGCTGCAATTAAGGTTCAGAATAGGATTCTGAATAACAACCTAACAAGGAATAACTCATTCTTGACCATCGTTAAGAATGACCATTCTCATTCCCCATTACCCATTCCATAAACCCTGTTTCTCTTCGAAGTATTTCAACCCACTAACTGGGTATTCAGATTCAAACTGATTTGTGGTCTGAAACAGAATATTCTTTTATACCCACAGAACATCAAGATTAATAAAATGCAACCACTGATTAATTAGATGGTTCAAGATTAAAATCAAAGCAAGAAAATGTCGAAACTGACCTCTAATTCTGGAGGATTGGTCAGAAGATCATCTGGTTCTTCCCTTCCTCAAACAAGAAGACTAATGCAGGCAAGGCAATCGCAAAAGTCACAAACTCCCACGGTACTGACACGAGGGAGAATGAGAAGCCTCTCAAGTTGTTGCATGTGAAGATGCATCTCGTACATGGAACCACCATAAACTTCCCTAGCATCAACAGCTTTAGCAGACCCTGCTCGGTAATCAAATTCGCGTACTTCACTAGAAGCCAACCTATTAGAGCATGTGATATAAAATGGGACTACTCCAATACTATGGATAGGGGCTTGGCAAGAAAGAACCCCGTCGCATAGAATTCTTGTAGGAACTTCCACTTCCCCGAACATACAAGACCAATCGCATTTCCTCACCTCTCTGGGGTTCTTTAAGAATGTGCCAGTGATTAGAACCTAATTCATGAAGCAAAAAACACCGCCGTCAACGCAAGAATTATACCCTAGCGTACCATAGTAGATAAATCAGGGATATAAATTCCACTAAAGTAGATCTCGCTGTTTGCAAAACCTAGTCTGGACCATAGATTACACATAATAGTTCAGGGAACATAGATTGGTTTAGTTACAGAAATCAATTACCGTTTCATGAATCAAGAAGGCAAGTGTTAAATATTTCTGACCAGAATTTTTTTAAAAAATTCGTTCACATCATTCAGACAGTCACAACTCACAGATTAATAGCTGATCGCTGCAATCAATGCAAAACCTCCTCATAATTCCTAAACTGCCAACAAACTGCGACAAGATGTTCCTCCAACCAGTAGGACAATCAAGGAATAGGATACTTCTTCACGAAATACTATTAAGTATGCTAAATTTAAAATTTGCTCTGGAAAATTGCATAGCCTGTTGTAACCAGGAATTTCTTACCTCAATTTCGGAGTCTGGGTAAGACCATTTGGGCGAGAAGTCAGCAATGCTGAAAAGCTGGTCCTGGGAAATAGAGGGCTCAGCGAGGATTCGTCCACAGCATTTTCACACTCAGCAGTACTCCATGATAACCCAGATGTAGACTGCATTTGCAGATTTTTAACTTCTCCAAGTTCTCTGGAAACCCATCGTGAAAAGCTATCAACTTTTTTCAAGCTTTCTTCTCCATCGGACAACAGTCGCCTTGCAGTGAAAGAATTGCTAACATCCTTTTCTAGTGACAAATCATTCTCTAGGAACCTGGTATCCGGTACATATGCAAGATCCAAACCCAGAGACGGGTCCACTTGCCATGTAGCAGCACCTATGGAATTGCTTTCACTGTTTATCTGCAAAATAAGATTAGTTTAAAACTAGCTCATTCATGTTCCAACAACTGGTGTAGTTGCAGTAGTAACAATAAGTGCAGCAGAGAATAGACGTGATGTTCGAATGCATCAGTCATCATTATGTTCCAACAAAAACATCTATAATCCAGCAGATAAACAGACCATCGCAAATATTCAGTACCTGCTAATTCGATTGGAAGGGCCCAGAAGCATTAAGTGGTTCCTTAACTGAAGCATCCTCCCCAAAAAAGTCACTTTTGAACATATTTTCTTGCCCAATAACTACTGTAGGACTGATATGGCTGGAAGAAGTTGATTCATTAGAGGGCAAAGCAGTGGATTTCAGAATATCTTCCCAAGATGCCAAGCCAAGTGATTTCTGGGCTGAAATTCCATCAGTTCGAATTCTAGATCCATCAGTCACTATATTAGGAGAAAATACACCATGTAGACTTCGAGGATTTTCTGGAAAAACAGCAACTACTACATCAAAATTATATGCCATGATACGTCTACTCAAAGAACATGAAATTTTGGAAGGGAATAAAAAATGAAAGATTGTAATGAAGAGTAACCTGGAGAGGGATGTGAAAAAATGGCTATTGAAAGATGCAGCATCCACGCTGCCCATCACAGAAACATTCTGCTCGGGTAATGACTGGAGCAATGAATAACAAGGACTCGCTTGACGGATTTCTCCTGCATTACATGCTCAAATGATGAGAGGAAACATATGAGAAAGTGGTGACCATTTTGGTAGAAAGCAATTGTTACCAGAATCTGCGTCTTCGTACAGTGCAGTCAGAGTACTTGTAGGACAGTGGGCTTGCAAATGCTGCACAACACTTCTTTTTACAGACATTAATTACTAGTTCTTTCAAGAAGTAAATTTGGACTGTGCTGCCATAACTACTTTCCTACATCAGCCAATTCTTAATTAAGGGCAGGATCCAAGCAACAGATATCAATTATCTAATTTACAATAGACTAGTTTAATTTAATCCATCAAAGGGCTCTTAATGAAGAAAATGATTTCAATTTCCTTGCACCATGGCAAGGCAAGCTAAAACAATCTCTATTATAATCATCATCATCAACCTCACCGTCACCAGCAATCAACTGGAAACCACTCAAAGCAGGTGATATGCTGAAAGTGCTGCCATCCCCAGAATATGACGGGTGCCCAAGAGGGGTCGGCCTGTCTGGAATAACAGGCACTTCAATATCCCCTTCCAACATTTTGAGTGCATCCATAATGGTTGGCCTCAGAGCCACCATCACATGAGCACACAAGATCCCAACAAGTAAAAACCTTTCCATGATGCTCTTCGGGTTTGAATTTGCACCCTCCCCATCTTTCAACAACAGAGGGTCCAAAGCTTCCTCAATTTTCCCAGCCTTAACCAAAGACCAAGCCCAATCAGTGATCAACAATGCTTGTGGCGACCCCGAGGAGGACAAACTAAGTGCTTTTCTCCCACACATTATCTCCAACACAACCACACCAAAACTGTACACATCGCTCTTTTCCGTCAGTTGTCCATATAACGCGTATTCTGGGGCAAGGTAGCCATGGGTACCCGCAACACGGGTTGTCAAGTGCGATTGCCCTTCTCTACTTTGCTTTGCAAGGCCAAAATCCGCCACTCTTGCCCTCACATCTGCATCAAGAAGAATATTTGTCGCCTTTATGTCTCTATGATATATCGAGGGTTTGACTCCGTAATGTAAGCAAGCTAGTCCATTTGCAACATCCAGAATGACGCTCTTCCTTTGCGGCCAAGTCAAGTTTTTTCTAATTGCAGTTTCTGTTTGGGGAAGAAACAGATGGTCTTCGAGATTCCCATTCACCAATCACCATGTAATCATAAACAAAGTATTTTTCGCCGTTTCTCTCGCCGTATTCTTCATTTTCATCAAGCAGACAACAGCCTCTGAGTGGCACGAGTTTCCGGTGCTTCAAGTTACTGATGATCTCCACCTCATTTCGAAACTCATCCCCTTCGAAATCAGATTCGACAATCTTCTTCACTGCAACCTCGGTCCCATCGGGCAGAATTCCCTTGTAAACCATCCCGAATCCACCCCTACCGATGAAATTCATCTGTGAAAAGTTATTTGTGGCCTTCTCAAGTTCGCGGATTTTGAATCAGATCGACCCAGTGTTAGGTCGAAACCTCATTCTAGGCGTCGAGTTGCTTCCGTCTAAATTGAAACCAGCAGCTCCATTCAGTTCCTGAATTCTCCTCCTCCTCTTCCTCTTCTGAATCCTTTTATACCAAAAGTACAATCCAAGAAGGCAGCACATAACCAACAAAGCAACTGTGGCTCCGATCAATCCAAAAACAAGATTTGAACGGTGATTACTGTTTGAACCAGGTATTTAATCGAAATACTGAAGATACAGTTGAGGGCTCCGGGACTCTCCGGCCCGAAGGAATTAATGATTCCAGCAGCATACAGTATAGTGAAGTAGAAACATTCCTTAGCCTTGGAAGTAGATGAGTTACCATCAATGGCGCTGAGCCGTGCCTGCACAGTGAATCCAGCAGCCACGCATGCATCGCAGCTGGTGAGGTCCGTGAGGTCAGGGCGGCACGAGGAGTCGAGCTTGGTGGATTTCCCGAGGCGGCTGACCCAATCGGAGGTGGACTTAATCGACTCATGTATTATCTCTACAACTGGTGTACGCTTTAAGGATCAGAATATAACTACCTGCCTCACGCTCAAAAACTTCTTGCTGCTGTTGATAAACATCTGCAAATGAAAAAAGGGCTCAATAAGCTAAAACAACACTTAATGACCTATTTTAGGAAAAACAACTTCAATCAAATGAGGAAATCTACCATATTCTCCATTCCCCAAAAGATTCATGGCATCTTCTGTTAACTGGTCAAAGAGAAGTTTTGTTCCAGATGGCATTCTCTCCTTCTTGTTTTTTTCCTTTCAACCTCTTCAAAGCTTGTAAAACCTAGGACAGGGGAAATAAATTAATAAAATTGTACACATACTATCTAATATTTCTCCTTGATGAATCACAAGGCCTCATTCATCTCTTTGCTTTCACGTTCTACCATTTAATAAAATATTCTCATTACGAATCTGATCGTTTCATCTCATTGGAAATTTTGAGCCATCAACAAGAAGTTTAGAAGAATAATGCCAGTCCGAATTTGGTTGAGAGCCCATTCTTAACAGATTTCTGAAATCTGGATGTTAGATACACCGTGTTGAACCTAGCAACAACCATCAAAAAGCAAACCGTCTCAACATAACACATATTACTAAAAGATCAAACTAGCTAGTAAATGGGAGAATCTCAAAGATGATAACAAATGTCATTAAGTACAAATATGAAAGAGTTATTGAAAATAAGCACTGCACAGACAGATCCAGGTAGATCATTTTCCTCATATCAATCAATCAGATCATAAAATCTAATCTTCATCAGAAATAAACCATAAAAAGAGGATTAAGCATTATTTTAGTAAAAAAAACTGAACTGCCCAAGTTCCCATGAACTTCTCTGGAATCACATGGTGGTAATTAACTCCTAAATCTTACAAACCTGAAGAATTAAAACATGCGTATAGAGGTTAGAAAACTCACAGTTTCTCCTGGCTCAAGGGAGTCAGCAATCCGCCTCTTAATATTCCCAATATCTTCGGCTGATAGTTCTTGGGCAAGATCTTCATTAATAGTTGGAGCCTTAGCTTTCAGAGCCAATTCTGTATGGGCTCCAATACTATCCAGCCAAGCATCCTGCAGGAAATGATCTTCAGACTTAAGTAATCACATTGATACAAAAATACATGTCTTACTTACAAACAACTTAAATACATAAGTCTCTTCACAAAGATACTAAAACAGAACTGGCAAGCAAACATAAGTACCTTAATTTCATTATGTTAACATATTCCACGTAATTTCCATCTTTTTCAAAAAAAGCCTTCTTCTCTCTCTTGATCTAAATTGAAAGGGTCGATTTGTATCCCATCCTCCACGAATATCTCATTCTCCTGACAAAGGAAAGCAAGAAAAGATTGCATCCCATTCCTTGTTCACTAATAGGAGATTCGAACAATCGCCTAACTGTAAAAACGCTGTCATTCAAGAAAGAAACATCATGTATTACAAAAGTTTTGATGGACAAAGATTCCGAAAATGAGCAAGTCACCGAATATCTGCATCTACAGCATAGGACTTGCATGAAGGGAAAAGGCAACATAAACTTTGCTCCAAAATGACTATTTGATTTCATGACCTAAAACAGTGTGAAACTCATATGGAAAGATAAAGTGAACTGTCGAATGACGGGTCCTCCAGGCTTGGTCAGAGAAGAAAATTGTGCCCTCAAACGGCAATGGTTTAATAGGTGAAAAAAAAATAAAGAAAACAATATAAAATGTTCTCTCATACAATTTAATCCTTCGTGGACTAAAAAGTCGAATGTGTGAGAAAATGAAAGTTAAAAAAAGTGACAAAAACTTGTATTAGCAAGATCTGCAACCCTAGGGTGCTAAAGGAAAAGAGGAATGGCATTGTAATGACTAATTAGCAGATGTCAGACTAGCAATCCACTCTTTATTCCATAAAGTCAAAGAAGATGCCTTACATCCCTTTTATACCATGTTACAGCAGTGTCAGCAAAGATTCATTGACTGATAAGAGCTGAAAATAAAGTATGATATCAAACCCCACCAGAATATAATCATATATAAATCATATCCACAGCTAAACAGTTAAAAGTACATGCATACTCATTTATCATGTCATATTGAACCATGGGCAGGTAGGCCAAGCATTTTGGAATTAGAACACCCTCCAAGAACTGAAGAGTTCTATTCATAACATAATCAAATGTATGCTGCCGATCTATGATACCCATAGGCCAAAACTCATAAAACGAATGCATTTTCATAATATAAAAGGGTTTAGTTAATCTGAAGCGGACTAGCTTAGCGGAGGCGCAACCAATATTTCCATAAAGAAGTTCCAAAGTTCAACAGCAAATGTTCTCCCATTTACAGCAAACAAAAAAAAATCGTTCCACAATCCAGGTAGTAAAAATACCTGATAATCAGTAACTTCAACTCTGCCATCTTCATTGAAGAGCTCAGTAGTGTTTTCACTCCGACGTTTTGCTCGCTCTTTTGCAGCCAATTTAGGGTCCTGCAAATCAACATGACCAGCAACTTCAGCTTCGAAGCTCCTTGTGTTGCACCCTTCATCTCCAGGCTTGATTTTCTTTCCCTTAGGAAACCTAACCCTCTTTGCCCTATCCACAAAAAAACGAAAAATCCAAGTTAGGGCAAAACCAAATTCAGCAGACACACAGAGAGAAACAAAAGCAACCATCATCAGTTACTAAACTGCAATTAACACCAAAACAAGCTCGAAACAGAGAGATTCGGGAGCTTCTATAATAACAGCTACAGACAGAGAAGGTAATCGGATACGTAAATAAAAGTTACAGATACAGAAAGTAATCGGATACGCACTGGGGAGATTTGATGTCGCCGTCAGCATCCAAGAAAGAGCGCTTACGATTCGACGAAGAAGACGCCATATTCGAATAGTTATTACGCAAATCACGTTTTTTTAGCGGCTGTACTTTTTATACTCTAGTAATGTTGTAGAAGTAGCAATTTCTATTTGTAAGGCCTTTGAGGACAATTCCATTTTGGCATAATGTATTGCTTACCTAATGATAATTATCAATTTTCTTATGTCAGATTCCATGATAGTTTTGGATTAGATCAAATCCACTTCGTAAAAAAAACGTTTTTTTTTTTAATAATTAATAAAGTCCGAACATCTCTGGATTTACTCGAACCGGATCGTTAGAGGGTCCGGTTCGAACTCGGCCGAACCGCCTATCCGGTTCTGATAACACCGGATGCATCAATACAGAAAATAAGTTGAAAAGACCGGGTTAATAAAGTCATTTTCTCTCATTCTCACTCATTTGTCTCGTCCCCTGCTGCTCTTCTACAGGCTTTGGGTGCTCCGCTCCGCAGAGGTAATATTTTAGTTCGATTAAGCTTGTTGTTCTTGCTTAGCATCAAAACGGTTTCTTCTGTTTTCAATATTTCTGTTTTTCGTTTTTGTTTTGCGAATCTCTTCTGTTTTACGTTCAGATCTGAGGTTCTGTTTTTTAGTTTACAAGCATCCAATCGATTTCTTCTGTTTTTCGTTTTCATTTTGCGAATCTCTTCCGTTTTTCGTTCAGATCTGAGGTTCCGTTCTTTAGTTTACGAGCATCCAAACGATTTCTTCTGTTTTCAATGTTTCTGTTCGTTTTCGTTTTGCGAAAATCTTCTATTTTACGTTCAGATCTGAGGTTTCTTTGTTTAGTTTACAAGCATCTATCGATTTCTTCTGTTTTTCGTTTTCGTTTTGCGAATCTCTTCTGTTTTTCGTTCAGATCTTAGGTTCCGTTTTTAGATTACAAGCATCCAATCGATATCTTCTGTTTTTCGTTTTCCTTTTTCGAATCTCTTCTGTTTTTCGTTAAGATCTGAGGTTCCGTTTTTTAGTTTATAAGCATCCAAACGATTTCTTCTGTATTCAATGTTTATGTTCGTTTTTGTTTTGCGAATCAATTCTGTTTTACGTTCAGATCTGAGATTCCGTTGTTTAGTTAACAAGCATCTATTTGATTTCTTCTGTTTTCAATGTCTCTGTTTTTCGTTCAGATCTGAGGTTCCGTTTTTTAGTTTATAAGCATCCAAACGATTTCTTCTGTTTTCAAGTTTCTGTTCGTTTTTTGTTTTGTGTATCTCTTCTGTTTAGCTGTTGGTGCAAGTTATTTTATCAACACATCTGTCAATTTATATTCATATTCATTTATTTTTGTTCAGATTTGAGGTAGCTGTGCCCCTGCCTCTCCGCGCCCCAGTTAGTTCTCTTATTTTGCATGTTTTTTTAGTTCATATTCTATTGTTGAAATGATAGTGGTACATGTAGAAATTCTGTTGGTTTGATTATTTGTTTTACCGACAATGTTTTGGTCTGCACAAAACTACCATTTAAACCCTACCTACTTGTCCGCTGAATACCACATTCAAAATCTTTCTAAGTTTTAACACATACCAATAGTCTACCATAACAGATTAAAAGAAAAAATTAAGATAGTTAATTCCTAAGATAGTTTATTCCAACAGCCAGGCCTTCTTCAGAGAAAAACTCACATCAACCTTTATTCATCCATATCATCTTCCTGAACTTTCATCCTCATCACCACCTTCACCTTCTTCCTCATTACCACCTTCAACTGCATCATCATCACCACCTTCAGCTGCATCCTGACCTTGACCAAATATCGATAGCTGGGAAATCTGAAACCTCCACAGCAACAAGTCATAATGATTTTCACCGACAACAGATTCATCCGAGTGCAAAATGTTGTATTGAAGCCCCAGTAGATTTTGAAACATTGACTTCGCATCATCCAATGCTGTCTTGTGTCTGGTTAAACGGTTGTCAATTTCCATCCCATGGCCCCGATGGGAGGTTGAAGCATCTCAAACATTTTGACAACAGAATTCTAGAAAACAGAAGAAAATTTACAACTGTTTAACCAGGCACAAGACAACATTGGATGATGCGAAGTCAAGGTTTCAAAATCTACTGGGGCTTCAATACAACATTTGCACTCGGATGAACCTGTTGTCGGTGAAAAACATTATGACTTATTGCTCTGGAGGTTTCAGATTTCCCAGCTATCGATATTTGGTCAATGTCAGGATGTAGCTGAAGGTGGTGATGATGATGTAGCTGAAGGTGGTGATGAGGAAGAAGGTGAAGGTGGTGATGAAGATGGAAGTTCAGGAAGATGATGTGGATGAGTAAAGGTTGAGGTGAGCTGACTTTTTCTCATAAGAAGGTATAGCTGCTGGAATTAACTATCTTAGGAATTAACTATCTTAATTTTTTGGGTTTAAGTACCTTTTCATACCACTTCTTTGCACAGAATCCACTTTTGGTACCACTTCTATTTTTTTGTATACTTTTGGTACCAATTCTTTCAACTTTGTATCATTTTGGTACCACCGTTAACTTTCCGTCCAAATTGGCCGTTAAGTGTCATGTGCCATGCACGTGACCGCCCTAAACTTTTGAATTTGTTTCAATTTAGTCCATCTAATGCATCCCTAACTTTTAATTTGTTAAATTTAACCCTAAAATTTCCAAATCGAACCCTTGACCCATCATGGTTTTGAAATTTTAGGACTAAATTGAACTAATTAAAAGTCAGAGATGCATTAGATGGACTAAATTGAAACAAATTCAAAAGTTTAGGGCGGTCACGTGCATGGCACATGACACTTAACGGTCAATTTGGACGGAAAGTTAACAGTGGTACCAAAAGGATACAAAGTTGAAAGAATTGGTACCAAAAGTATACAAAAAAATAGAAGTGGTACCAAAAGTGGATTATGTGCAAAGAAGTGGTATGAAAAGGTACTTAATCCCTAATTTTTTTCTTTTAATCTGTTATGGTAGACAATATGTGTTAAAACTTAGAAAGATTCTAAGTGTGGTATTCAACGGACAGGTAAGTAGGGTTTGAATGGTAGTTTTGTGCAGACCAGCAACTTCAGCTTCGAAGCTCCCTGTGTTGCACCCTTCATCTCCAGGCTTGATTTTCTTTCCCTTAGTAAACTTAACCCTCTTTGCCCTATCCAAAAAAACGAAAACTCCAAGTTAGGGCAAAATCGAAACAAGCTCGAAACAGAGAGATTCTGGAGCTTCTACAATAACAGCTACAGACAGAGAAGGTAATCGGATACGTAAATAACAGTTACAGAAGGTAATCGGATACGCACTGGGGAGATTTGATGTCGCCGTCACCATCCAAGGAAGAGCGCTTACGATTCGACGAAGAAGACGCCATATACGAATAGTTATTACGCAAATTGCGTTTTTTTAGCGGCTGTACTTTTTATACTCTAGTAATGTTGTAGAAGTAATGCAAAATCGTGTTTTTTTTAGCGGCTGTACTTTCTATTTGATGACAATTCAATTTTGGCATAATGTATTGCTTACCTAATTTGGACTACTATTAGTAGATTATATGATAGGAATATTATCAATTTTCTTATGTCAGATTCCATGATAGTTTTGGATTAGATCAAATCCACTTCGTAAACTACTCCATGAGAATTTTATTATATATTTTTTTCCATCTTTAAAACTCTGTAAGATTAACATGTCAATTGTGCTATTATCCCATTTTATAACATTTGTAGCAACCAACCGAGATGTAAGTGGAAGGGACGATGCTATAGATATTCCACTTAGTACCCATTTTACTTCGAAGCCATCTCACGTTTTCTTGTGGATGGATCACCGTCCTTAAGTCGTTAGTAGAAAATGTGATGGCGACCGGTTCTAATTCTCTTACTCTCTTCCTGGTATCATTTCATGGCGGCATTCGCTTCTCTGGCGGCACTAAATTCACCACCTTAGGTGAAGCCTCTTGACAGAACATTAATATCATCATCCCTAGGTGTTGGTGAGAGTTGTGTTGATGATATCTCTAGATTTCTTCTTGAAGGAGTTTCAGTTACCTTCTTAGGTAGAGACAGTCGTCAATATTGTTGGCAGAATTCCCTAAGAGGTTGATCAACTCTGGCCAAGTTAAGTTCATTCATCATTTGTTGGATTTGGCAGGGGTTTCTTCCTTGGGCACTTGGAGCTCCTCGTGTGGGAGCGGCTCTTGAGAGGCATTGGTGAGCTCTTTCTCTTTGTCGACTGATACTGTTTCAGGTATCTTCTACTTGAATGTAGAGTCTCGCCATTTGAGCTAAATCTTCCAATCTTTCCACAAACTCTGAGTGGCTACTGATTGCTAAATGTTGGGACTGAGGTCTCAACACTCAAAAGAAGGCGAGTATTATTTCTCTCTCAAAGAGTTCCTCTGTGGTTTATTGAAGAGCTCGTCTAAAGAGCCCATATTTCCCAGCCAAAGTTTCCTCCGGACCTTGGATGATCTGTTTTATGAACATGGTGGATGGGGATGTTTCGCGTTGTCTTGAGCAATTTATTGGTGGTTCCATGACTTCTTAATCAGTTCCCATAGACGGCGCCAAATGTTGGATCAAGATCGTCCCGCTAAACTTGGTGTGGACTTTTCTTGGACTTCGTCTCCGCGCCTTCGGGTCTGTTGGGCTTTTAGTAGCCGCTAGATCCTCTTGGTCGCAAGTGTTTGGCGAGGACATGAGAAAGGGGTGGGTATTGTGCCCCTGACTCCACTATGAAGCTTAAGTCAGTGCATGGATATCAGTTCTAGAGAAAGATGTAACATAATGAATAACGATAAGTATTTTGCTATTTATAGATATTGGCAAACCAATTTTTGTGGCGGTTATTCTTCTCTTTGATTGGATACATGAGAGCGTGGCCGCCATTTAAGGAAGTCAGTGGCGAGTTAGCTGGTGACAAACAGATCGCCACCTCACATTTCCTTAGGATGAAAAGTTTCATTTAGCTGGTGACAAGCAGTTTGCCACCTCACATTGCCTTAAGACGAAGAGTTTCCTTTAGTTGCTGACACACAGGTCGCCACCTCATATTTCCTTAAGATGAAAAGTTTTATTTAGCTGGTGACAAGCAGTTCGCCGCCTCACTTTGCCTTAAGACGAAGAGTTTCCTTTAGTTGCTGACATGTTGGTCGCCACCTCACAATTCCTTAAGAGGAAGGGTTTCCTTTAGTAGATCAGCAGGTGACAAGCAGGTTGCCACCTCACATTACTTTAAGAGAATGAGTTCCCTATAGCTAGTGACAAGCAGGTCGCCACCTCACCTTGACTTGAAAGGAAGGGTTTTCTTTGTGGTGGGATTCGTCGACTTTTGGAGCGCCGCCTCTTGACACGCAGTTGCCAACTTTGAATTATATTTCAAGCAGGGCCTAACAGTCGATGATTTAACGTCGAGGAGGAAGTCGTATGCTTAATACGTCATATGTTTAGGGGATTACTTATTGAATAATGATTATTGGTGATATTGATTCTCGTTTGTTGCCTCCAGGTCATATGTCAAGGACCCTGAGTGACTTTGTATCCAATGGTTGATACAGTTAGTGGATCGGAGAAATACATAGCCATTCACAATTGGATTGGTACTCATTAAGAGCAGACCATGTCCTTATAAGAAGAGATGTATGTGCGAATACTTGTGGTTCACTGACCATGTCCTTAGTAATAGTAGTGTCACTGACCATAATGAGTGTGGTGTCACTAACTACACCACAACGACATGTTGTTGATACATTTTTAGTGCATCATGGATATACACCCGATTGGACCTCACTAAGGCTTAAACACGGTTGCCCCGTCGACCTCGATGTAAGTTCACTTGGTCCCGAAAAACATACACGACTTGACCGGTTGCTATAAAGCAATTGGGCTTGTCCGGTTGCGCCGGTCTCGTCCGGAGCAACCGGACGGGTCCGGACGCGACGTTTCCGGACCCGTCCGGTGTCCTACAGGGCCGACGCTCCCATTGCGACCCCTCTACCCCCGGACACTACTGTCCGGGGCACCTGCGTATATTTAATTTCTCCTTATCTTTGTGCGGGCCCACCCAAAAATGTGGGCCCCTCCGATGCCTGGATCCAAAACTCTATAAATAGGTGCCTAGGTCCTTCATTTCCAACGGGATCTCGAATTGAGACACCGGAGCTCTGACTTCTCTCTACTTTATCTCTCTAAAAATATATGCTTACTTTGGCATCGGAGAGGGTTCGCCAGAGACAACCCCCCTCTCTGGCACTACCCTTTGTGCAGGTCCGTCAGGCATGGAATTGGATCGACCATAACCCGAAGATCAGAGGAACGTGACTCGACGTAAGGCCGCCAAGATCGGACCCCGGATGAGCAAGTTCCAACATTGGCGCCGTCTGCGTGATTCGTACAAAAAGCCGTTAAGAAGATACCCAAATGCCTGCCACGACTTCCATGCACAGAGGGTCCAATACAGGAGGTGAGCAAAGACACCAAGCGGGTATATGGATAACGAACCTCCTCCCAAGGATTCGAGACAAGGTACCAAGGGTAGTGAGGCCGGTAGTGAAACCGCCTACACCAGCTCCTTAGGAGCTTAGGAGGTGCCACCAGCGCCCACTCTTGAAGAGATACCACTTGTTCAAGAGCTGAAGCAGGAACCGCCAGTTCCTAATGCCAAATAGGTACCTCTGACGCCGGTACCACAATAAGAATAGTCTCATCGTCGACACGACGCCATCCGAGTTAGAGCATTGAGACTAGTGCTACTTCGTATTTAAGGAGGAGCTATCATAGGAACCCCCTGTTACGGCCGTTAATAGTGGCTAGGATACAATTATATCTATAACTTATATATTTTATATTAGGAATAGTATTATTAAGATAAACAATATCTTTAGTTATAATTATATCTTTCAGTATCTTATTATATCCTTAGGGGTCATGTAATCCCTAAATATCTATATCTTATATCTTAGTATATCTTTTAGGATTCTTGTAGTCCCTATATATAGGGTATTCTTATTAATGAAAAATCAACCTTCCAACAATTAATCTTAGTCTCCTAAAGAGATTAGGGTTGATTAGGAAGTTAGCTTTCCTATTTATATATATTCTTGTGTTCTTCGTGCTCTCAATATTCGGGCACGTATCATATTTGGTATCAGAGCCGACGATCCGATGGACCCATCGTTGGATACAGCTATGAAAGAATTCATCAAGAAACAAGCAGACTTCTTCAAGAAACAAGCAGACTTCTTCAAGAAACAAGAACTATTCTTCAAAGAACAAGACATGTCTCTGGACAGGATAGAGAAGATGATACTAGGAGCGCTAGGGACATCACCAGAAACCGTCGAGGTTGCGGTCGAAGAGGTGGTTGAAGAAGTGTTCGAGAAGGTATCTGAAGTGCTCAAGAAGCCAACCCAAACCGCTGCTGATAATTCTGGTTATGGTCAATTTCATTACTCCCCACCGCCTTACGATGCTGCTTATACTTTTGGTAATGGTCAACAGCATTATCACCTTCAATTTCATTACCCTCCTTATTTAGCACATCCATCAAGACCCAACCCTTATGGTCCTCCTCCAAACGGACCGTATGGCCCACCAGATAGAGAAAGTGGAAAGGAAACAAATTCCCTGGATGAAAGTGACGTCAATGACTCGGAATATATTGTTTATGACAAAAAATCATCTGGTGGGGATAATGAGAGTCGAGACGATTCCTCTAAGGATCTAGAATGCAGCAATGGAAGCGATGATGAGGATGAAATCGAAGAGATCGTTGATGAGGTGGTCGAGAAGCCGGCCAAACCTGCCGATGAAGGAATCCCGACCCCCGCCGTCGAGGCCGAGGTGTGGGAGACAACCCCGCTGACCCAACGTGACACACCGCATGTCAAAGAGAAGTCAAAGAAGTCTGAAGTGTGCAAGAAAAGGACCAATAAGGCTGCAACGAAGGCTCCAAGTAACAAGAAGGCAAAATTGGTCACTCCTTCAAAGACATATGGTAAAAAGGAAGTCCGCGCTGCAACTTCTCACCCAAGCACTCACATGGACCTGAATATCAAGAGGAAACATGACAAGTGGGCAGAAGAAGCTGAAAACGGGCCTACATGGGGTGATGCAGACAAGCTTTTTGAGACATACCCAAAACACGAGCTTGAGGGCAAGCTCGTAGTCGAGGAGGGGAGTAATGTTACGGCCGTTAATAGTGGCTAGGATACAATTATATCTATAACTTATATATTTTATATTAGGAATAGTATTATTAAGATAAACAATATCTTTAGTTATAATTATATCTTTCAGTATCTTATTATATCCTTAGGGGTCATGTAATCCCTAAATATCTATATCTTATATCTTAGTATATCTTTTAGGATTCTTGTAGTCCCTATATATAGGGTATTCTTATTAATGAAAAATCAACCTTCCAACAATTAATCTTAGTCTCCTAAAGAGATTAGGGTTGATTAGGAAGTTAGCTTTCCTATTTATATATATTCTTGTGTTCTTCGTGCTCTCAATATTCGGGCACGTATCACCCCCCTCAATATTTTTCTTATGCCACGCCACCACAAGATCAACCATTTGGGATGCTTGCAACAGCCCCATCGAATGATATGCCAATGTTCAATAGGCATACATATGCCACATCAGGACAACCGATGCCCTCCCATGTTGAACATCCAGTAATAGAAGGATTCATGTTAGTCATATATGAATTGATAGCATACTATTAGGCAATGAAATCTAGAAGAAACGGACCACCACCAGTGGCCCCGACAGACCAAGCCCCACCAAGGGACATCCCAAGGAGAACTCAAAGTGAGGGACACCGTCCCGACAATACGACAAGGCAACCGCCTACTCAGGAGACAGCGCGACAGGTTCCAACCCTTCGTGCAAGACAACCCTCGGTACACCTCTCCCAGGGACAGGGGGCAGTCTGAAAGACAAAGCTTCGAGAGTGGAACTCATGGAGTCCCACACTAGTTTACTACATCACAACTACAATGGGGAGACTAGTGGACAAGAGCAGGGGTGATATCACACATACCGTGTACGGAAGATACACCTCCACCCAGCCCACCTTGGCAAGGAGGCGACCTTATATTACTCAAGAGGAAGGAATACACACAGTCTAATGGAGGAGGACACTTGCATTACCAAGGTTTGCCAAATGTTAAAATTTGGTGTCTGAAGTTTAAAATGTTAAAATGGAGTGTCCCATGTTTCATTTTTATTGATATTTAGTGTCTCTACACGTTTTTTTCTCTCCCTTCAATCATTTCCATCAATCCACTTACCTACTCATAATCCATCACTCTTTACTTTTTAGAAAATCGCTAAATTTCTTCAAAAACTTGAACTTTCAAAAGAAAACGTTTCTAGCAAAGTGGTGTGGAGCACTTTCCAACGACAACGGAGTTGGATTTACTTGTGCGGATGTGGCCAACTTCTTAGGTGACGGTCCCAGCAAGGTGAGGAGAATGGAGCGTGCATGGGTGCTCGAATTTGACAATCAGTTTCGTCGGGATTTGGTTCTCTAAAGTAATCACAACGAGACACCAAATTTCAACAAAAATGAAACTGGGACATTTGTACTCCGCTGCGTTTATTTTTTCTATCTATTATCTGCTATTGGTTTTTGGGTGAAAAGAGGAAGGCTAGAGACTAAGAAACCAAAAATCCCTAAACCCCGATAAACCCTAGACTAGAGAAGCCTAGAGAGAAGGCTACAGTCAGTTTCGTTACGGCCTCTCGTTGTTTACTTTGAAAGTTTAGGATAATTGCATTCCTTGAAACATGGAATTAGGAGGGGGAAATGGAGATAAAGTTTGAAAGTTCAAATTGTTTGGATGGTTGGGGCTTGCTCAATTACGATTTAGTGATTACAATCCAATATTCATTAAGTTCTTGCTGTTTTGTCTATCGATTCTCTGTTATCATTATTTGCCTTGAATTCTTCATTACATAGGTGCCAACTGCCAATGACTCGTTTGCCAACACTTAGCTGCAAGTAAACAAAGCCATCATGCAACGCAATATCCCAACTGTATGAATTACTAATTCATAATTACATCTTTATTTTTACTTGATCTTATATTTTGAACAAAAATATGCAAAAAAAGGTTAATGTATAATATGCTTTTGATTTCTTATTATTAATATATGTAGGTGTACGAATCTTCAAGATTTTTGTACGTATTGAAACCAAGATTTGGTGAAGTTCATTTTTTAAGTGGAGGCACCCGCTTATGTCTAACCAATAGACCGACAAGTCAGGATAAAAACATAAGTGTAATCAAGACACCCAAAGAGTCCGAAGCAGATCGTGCGAGATGGTTTCAAGAGCAAATGAATTCACATGTGACGGACTTGAAGCCAATTTTAGGTGATCTCTCTCAACGATATGTAATATTCACCGGGACATATACCTCAATTATTGAGTACATCTCCGTCTTAGGATGCAAATCTAAACAATGGAGTAGGGCGAAAACGAGTTTCTTAACTCACTTTAAGTAAGTAAATAATTTTTTTTCTTATTGTTATTGTTTGTACACTTTGTTTATTAATTATTCTAATATAATAAATTTATTTGATTTTATTAGGTCATTCACTATAAAATTAGTGGGACATCATCAAAAGAGAAGAATTCATGGCAATCTTGGGATGATTGACTAACTTTGGTGGTGGCGTAGCGTTTTCAAAAGCAAAGGATGCGTATTTCAACAATATTAATGGAGGTAAGTTATTTTAAAGGGTTAACATGTATTTTGGTCCATGATGTTTGACAACTTTAGGGTTTTGGTCAATGATGTTTTTTTTACCTAGTTTTGGTACATACGTTTGCAGATTTTTTCTAGTTTTGGTCTAACCGTTACATTCCGTCCATTTTTTGACATGTACAAGTCACGTGATCCACCTCTATTATAAGGTTGTAATTGAGATTTATATTCCAAACAACATTATTTGTAACCAAACCTCTTTATTGTGATTCTCAATTCATATTATTTATGTATTCTCGTCGTTCAGAGTTTAAATTATATTGGCTATTATCAAAGTATTAAGTGATTTCATTTTATGCATGATGATGGCCCAAAAGTAGTTGCATATATATATATATTCTAACATTTTTTTTTTCTTTAGGTTTTGGGCATTTGACTCAAAGCTCTTGAATGATGGACAGCGGTGTAACATGGTGTTGGCAGCTGTGCGATGATGGAGCGAGTGAAGGAGAGTATGTGTGTCGGCGCCGGCGGTAGTGAAATTGCTGAAACACAAGGGGCGGCATTCAGAGAGAATATCATCTAATACTAATTATGTAATTATGATATTAGTGAAAAAATTTATCATCTAATACTAATTATATAATTAGATAATCATCGTCTGTCGTAATCACCACCTACTAAATTTTTCGGCTCTTTCTGCAGTGGCAAGGAAAAAGACGAAATAAGACGCGTGTCCTCACACCACGTTACTGTAACCGACCGCTTACTACACTTGTCTTTCTAGTTTCTAGCTTCTCTACTCTCTTTCCACTTGAAATCCCCAAAACAATACAAGCATACCCCAGTTCATACACTGCATTAATCAGTCCAAAACCTTCTCTTCTTCTTCACCCTTCTGCGCAACAATGAAACTCGCTTTGCTTCTCACTGTAGCGACCCTCGCAGCCGTGGGGCCGGACCTGGCGTTCAGCGCACACCACCAGGCACCGGCGCCGGCGCCGTCGGTGGACTGCTCCTCCCTAATCCTCAACATGGCCGACTGCCTGAGCTACGTTTCCAACGGCAGCACCACCGTGGTGCCGGAGAAGACCTGCTGCTCCGGCCTCAAGACGGTGCTCAGCGCCGACCCGGGGTGTCTATGTGAGGGTCTTAAAAGCAGCGCTCAGCTGGGCGTGGTCCTCAATGTCACCAAGGCAGTGACTCTCCCTGCTGCTTGCAAACTGCCTTCCCCTTCACTTGCCTCTTGTGGCTGTGAGTGACCTAATTATATCTTCTCAAAGTTTCCATTTTTATCTGGGGTAGTATAATTACTTTTAGGGCTAGAAATTCTATGTTGCATGTTCACAAAGTTCCCATTTTTCTATTGAGAAAGTTGGATCTTCGTTAGAACCCATGATTCCTGCTGGAAGATTGTACGTGGATGTTGTCTTGATTAAAAGTGTTCCAATTTCCATGCATTTTTTTGGGGTTAGTTATCAAAGTGCTTGCTGATCTTTGGTCAGTCCAACAAGTAAAAATGATTTTGAACATTTTGCTAGCTCATGTTAGAATTTCGGTTTAATTTAGACAGAATATGTTATTTGTAGTGATGAGCAGATGAACAAAAACACGAGAAATTGCTAGCTCAGCTTTGTATTTGAATAATTTGTTAGCTATTTTCTTCATCTGGGTCCATGTCAGTGAGTGATTCTCTTCAAGAAAAACGGAAATCTTGATGGAGGCTAGCAAAATGTATGCATGCGAAAGTTCAGCTAGCATTTTGTTCTACTACTCAAACATCCGGTAGCACTTTGTTAATGATTAATATAGAAAAAGATTAGACCTTTTAAGATCAGCTAGCACTCTGATAATAATTAATGCCAGCCTAGTTGTGCTGCATGTGCTGAGAATATGCGCTTCATTTAAGTGATGGATGTTTCAATAAAGGAAACTGTGTAAATTCATCAACTGCTGGTTAAATCTAGCCATCTGGAAAACAGAAACACATAGTGCTGAAAAATCACTCACCCAGCAAAATCATAGTGATATAATAGGTCTGTTTAAGAGCAACATATATCTTCTTTTTGTGGTTACATTTATTTATGATGTGGTCTGTCCATCTGTTTTTTCCTTTTTGGATTAATGAGTTTTTGTGTTTGCAGTATCATTGTTGGCTCCAGCTGCTGCCCCAGGTACAAGCTAGTATATAAAATTAAAACAGCAGCAACTTGAACTTCTTCTTAATTATATATAATTCCTAACTATTCCATCTGTATATTTGTTTTACAGGCACACTAAGTGGATTAGGCGATCAAGCACCAGCTCAATCCCCAGGAAACTCGGGATCTTTCCTTCTCGAAGCATCTTTCAGTAACCTCATCTTATTCACCATCTTCATCGTTGCACTGCTCTAAGAATCCGAGACAGAAGAAGTAGAGAGTGTATCATCTTATCTTGTCTATTTATTTAGCTAGTCTTAGCGTATTGGTAGGTTTATCTAGAGATGTCTTATTATTTTAGGTAGTCGAACTAGTCTCTACTGTTTGTGTACCACGAATCATTTTAGGTAGTCGAACTAGTCTCTACTGTTTGTGTACCACGAGTCTGGACACCATTCATAAACCCTTTATATGTAATAAATGAATTTATATATGGTAGTGTATGGTAGATTATGGAAGCATATGTTAGGATCGGTCAATTCAACTTACGTCCATAATTCTAGCGGCGTCCATAATTCTAGCGGCTATCGTTTTATTGATTGTTTCAGGGTTTAAGAACCTATAAACTATCTAAGGTTTGCCCCATGTGAAATTTTGGTGTCTGAAGTTTAAAGTTTCAAATTTGTTGAAATTTAGTTTTTCGTCCATTTTTTCTGTCAAATTTGACAGAATTTTGTGAAAGTTGAAATTGCCCCTATACTTTTATGTTTAATTCCCACCCTACGCCGACCACTAATACTTTTATGTTTACTCCCACCCTACGCCGGCCACTATCCAATTAGGGTTAATTTTGGGATTTATTTTTTTTATTGGGTCATGTGACAAATACGTGATCAAGTTCTGTTAATTTAACACCAAATTTTAACAAATTAAAATTTCAGATAGTCAATATTAATAATTTAAACTTCAGACCCCAAGTCTTAAATAGGGCAAACTTCTAGTTTATAGGTTCTTAACCCTTGTTTCAGAGTTACAATTTTAGAAAATACAAGCTATATATAAATAGCTGCGAGAAAGGAGAAAGACTCATGAATCTTACCGGTCAACATCATATGGTGCTTCATTTACTTTTCTTTTACATATCTCAAAGCTCAGTAAAGAGTGTGTGTTCACCCACTTGATGAGACATTTGGTTAATTTGAACCAGAATTGGTACTTTGGCCTTAAGAAGAAATTCTTCCATCAACAATTAGTAATATAGATTGCAAATATATAAAAATCAAAGCATCAGTTCACTACCAACCCAGAGACCAACATTCACATGAGAACATTTGGCCATTTTTTGTTCATTAATTGTAGAACACCAATCCTAGACTGCTCCTCAGTAGAAGCTAGCTAGCTATAGAGAATGATTTAAGTTGATGTTCATTTTCTTTGAATGAATGCATTAAATATTTTCAGTAATTACTGCAAGAAGGCCAAAACTCAGCTCTCTTCACCTTGGAAATGCTCTCAAGAACTCCTTCAGGCGATACATGTCCCATCACTGTTACTCTCTTCATCTCCAGATCAATGCTGTATGATGTTACTCCTGAACACACCAGCAAAGAACACAAAAACAATAGGAACACGACAATCGTCAAACTACAACCGAACTTTTTGAATCGTATAATAATTCTAACAATGTGGTCCAAGGAAGAAGAAACAAACAAGGGCCCCTATATAAGTCGCATTGATGTGCTTTTTTGTCAGTTTTTCAATATTATGTGATATTTGAGTTGATAATCAGTGGTTTCTCACTGCCGTACCAATCACTACAGATGAGTTCTAATGAATCAAGCTCGAGTAGACAAAATGTTGGCCAAACCAAAAGAAAGGAGGTGACTTTGAGATGAACACATCATACCTTCCATCTTGGATATATGCTTCTTGACTTTTCCTGCACAACCTTGGCAATGAAGAGATACTCGCATAACTACCACCTGCATGAACATAATTATAACCCTGATTTTCAGTTTCTCCAAGTTTAATTAATCATAGAAACTTTGGTATTATCAAATATCAACAATATATTCACGGTTCGGTGATGGAAGGTCCAGTTATAGTGAAAGGGATGAACTTTGCATGAAACAAGGTCAAGAACAGAGCAGATTCCTTTATAAAAACCATTTTAATCTTGAAACTTAAGGAAAAGAGGGTGTTTGAAATGGAAAAAAAAGCAGAAATCCTTTTTTACCATTTAAATCTTGAAACTATAAGAAAAAAGGGTGTTTGAGAAGAAAAAACAGCAAGAACTAACCCGAAAAACATTGTCAGTTGACGGAGAGTTCAAAGGAAGCTGCTTGATGGGAAGAGGAGCTGAAGAAGAAGGGTTCTTCTTCATCTTCATCACTTCAAGTTCTCTACCAATGAATGGCACAAGAACAGTGGATGATCTCTTGAAAGTAGTATTTCCTGCTGCATGACCAAACTGCTTACTACCATACCGAGACGATGACTCAGCAAGCCGATTGTACCTCCCACCATCTCTGAGCAACCTAGTATTCTCAACTAGGGTTTTGTCGGGCCTTCTCGGCACTACAACTGATCTAGGATCAGCCATGGTGCAAATAGCAGTTGCTTCAACTGATTGGCACATAAAACCCTTCATCTCTTCTCTTCTCTCTTGAAGGGTTTATTATGGCAGCTGGTCTTAAATTACAAGTGATCACACTCCACCTTTTATAATAACCAAATGAAGAGTGATTGCACTGTATTAATCACACCATCAAAACCTTGGACCCCACCGGATCCGACGGTTAATATTTGCTTGCCTTGGACTGGAACTTTCTGAAACCTTACAACAGGGTGGTCCTGCCAAGAACTACACTAAACAAACAGTGCACAAAGAACTACACCATCTATCATATTGCATGTAAGCTTGAGTCGCGTATATATAGCGATATGGCAATGTGGAATACGGGAATCATTCTATATTCTTGTAAGGCCCACCGATAAAACCCGAATAACGCGCGATTATAGGTTAAAAAATGGTTTAACACTGTCTACTAGTTGTGATGTTGAAAATGAAGAGATGGTGGAAAGTGTGTGTGCTACTCTTCTTTTACTAAGGAACATGGAAAGAGTATATGGTCTTTAAATGCATATATGACAGATATTGGTGGGTATTGTCAGAATATTATACAGTACTGAAATGCTCTATGGGTTTGAATAAGTGTATGTATGTATATATCAACTATCATGTCACTATCACTTGTTTAATATTGAGAACAAGACCACAGTTGAACTCTTAGATGGTTCATATGGTCCCTCTTCAACTCAACTCTGCATTATCTGCACCACTGAAGTTGCAGGCCAACACATATAGTTAAATGTTCACATAGTACAAGGTTGTCTTCTCAACATCAGCATGACAATGAGGGAAGACCAGCATAAGTTATCAACTTTACCTACTTCTCCAATACAATGTTAGTTTACTTGTTGGGGTCTCAGTTTGAAATTTGAAAAACATGCATAATGGTAGTTCCATTGAAATGGCAAGTTATTGCATTGTAGTTGGTTCTAATATCATTCCCATTTGAGTATATATATATACTCATCTTGAATTAGGCAGTGTTACTTTGGGGGGCCTGATAGATGATGAGACATCTACTTTGTCATACACAATAAATAAATTAAAGAAGGTCAAATTAAAAAGCATCAAACAGGAAATTTCAAAATTGAGCCAAGCAGCAGTGGCAGTGTTGAAACTGAAAACTTGAGCAAAATTAGAAAGAAAAACAGTGCATTAAATCAACTTTTTTTAAGAAAAAAAAAACTCTTGGCACAAATTATTGCATTTGGATTTTGGAAGCTACTTTAAGGGTTGATCAAATTGGTATCCCGATTCCCAGATTTTCTGCGAAGCAACTACAGCTAATTGGATGTTTTTCTGCAAGTATATATGGATTGCATCAGATTAAGTTTATGCTAAGTAGATAAATTAGGAAGATGATGGTAATTTAGAGAAGGATAAAAATATATTGAAATGTGAAATTAAATAGAGAGCTGAAAAGGTAGCTTGTTAGATGGAGATGAGAGTTTACTAATAATGAGACCATGAGTGATGAGTAATGAGAGTAGAAGAGTAGTAGTAGGAGTAGGACCACTGCTTTTGTCTTTTTTAAGTGCAAAATGATGAGTCTGTTACGTTTAGGTTAGACCCTCAAAAGAGTGAAGTTGCAGTTAAATTAATGTGGGTAGAAAAACAAAAGTGTTGTGATGAAGCTTGCTTTCAGCTATTGACCAAGGATAGGGTATTAATTACCTACCTTTCATGTTTTTTTACAGGGTGCTCAGTGCTGTATTTCTAATTATACTTGAGACACAAAGTCTAATCTAGATTATATCTTATTTTGATAACCATTACGAGTTTTTGCGCTTATTTGGAAAAATCACTAAACTACCTACATTTTAGAACTCAAACACAAAAACAAGGGAAACTGAGTTCCCTGAACGATAATCACTACTAGCGCACCTCGGAAATGCGCCAGAAACATGGCACATCTGCCAAATGCGCCACATTTAATGCATGGCGCATTTCCCAGATGCGCCACAATTAATTTGCATTAATTATCCGTTTTTCAGATTAATTCACTAAAATAGTGCTACAAACTAGAATCGAACCCAGGTCACCTAGGTGATAGACATGAATACTAACCACTACACTACAATGTCTTTTGTTGAGAATTTATTAAACTTTTTATATTTAATGTTAGTTTAACGACCAAAATATCGTCACTGAGAATTTAACACAAGTCACAAGCATGATAGGCGAAAATTCTTACCACTACACTACATTGAATTTTGTTGAGATTTAATTAAACTTTTTATATTTATTTGTCTATCTAATTTTATTTATTTTTTTGTGTTAATACATTGTTTAGTTACCTACGTTTGCACCATGTGACCGAATGATTACCTTTTTGAAGTGATTAATGGTTACATACATTTCAGAATATGACAGAATCGTTTAAACTTATTTTATTTAATAATTTATATTTAATCAAATGTGATTGAATTTTAATTAAATAACGATTTTAGTAAAATTCAACCCCTACCTATGTTTAGTTATTTTGTAAAATTCAATCACATTTGATTAAATATAAATTATTAAATAAAATAAGTTTGAACGATTCTCTCATATTCTGAAATGTATGTAACCATTAATCACTTCAAAAAATTAATCATTCGGTCACATGGTGCAAACATAGGTAACTAAACAATGTATTATCACACAACAATAAATAAAACTATATAGACAAATAAATATACTAATTTTAATTAATTATCAACAAAAGTCATTGTAGTGTAGTGGTAAGAATTTTTGCCTATCATGCGGGTGACTAGTGTTAAATTCTTAGTGACGATATTTTGGTCGTTAAACTAACATTAAATATAAAAAGTTTAGTAAATTTTCAACAAAAGACATTGTAGTGTAGTGGTTAGTATTCATGTCTACTACCTAGGTGACCTGGGTTCGATTCTAGTTTGTAGCACTATTTTAGTGAATTAATCTGAAAAACGGATAATTAATGCTAATTAATTGTGGCGCATCTGGGAAATGCGCCATGCATTAAATGTGGCGCATTTGGCAGATGTGCCATGTTTCTGGCGCATTTCGGAGGTGCGCTAGTAGTGATTATCGTTCCGGGAACTCGGTTTCCCTTGTTTTTGTGTTTGAGTTCTAAAATGTAGGTAGTTTAGTGATTTTTCCCGCTTATTTAGTGTTATTATAAACAGGGTTTATAGTTCTTTTGGTACCTTATGTTTGTCCACTTTTGGTTTTTGGTACCACATGTTTGATTTTGTCTATTTTTTGTACCATACGTTTGCCACTTGTATACTTTTGGTCCGACTGTTAGTTGACCGTCAGTTTGACCGTTAAATAGTCACGTGACTTGCACATGCCTAGCCCCAAATTTTGATTTTCTTCAATTTAGTCCTCAATTTTTTTGTCATAACTTTTTATTTTTACAATTTAGCCATTAAACATTTTAACCGTACCCTATGACTAAATTGACCTAGCCATGGTTCGACCCATGGCTAGGTCAATTTAGCAATTGGGTCTAATTGACCTAGCCATGGTTCGACCCACGGCTAGGTCGGACCATGGTTAGGGTCGCCCGGGTCCGGCGACCCTAGACATGGTCCGACCTAGCCATGGGTCGAACCATGGCTAGGTCAATTTAGTCTAGGGTGCGGTTGAAAATGTTTAAGGTATAAATTGCAAAAATAAAAAGTTAGGACAAAAAATTTGAGGACTAAATCGAACAAAATCAAAATATGGGGCTAGGCATGTGCAAGTCACGTGACTATTTAACGGTCAAACTGACGGTCAACTAACAGTCGGACCAAAAGTATACAATTGACAAACGTATGGTACCAAAAATAGGCAAAATCAAACATGTGGTACCAAAAGCCAAAAGTGGACAAATATAGAGTACCAAAAGACCTATAAACCCTATAAACAATGAATTGTTGCAAATGTTTGGTACGTATAATTTGAGAACCTCTTTTCATTCATATTTGTACGAAATGAAAGAAAAAATATAGTGTAAAATAATAGGTCAAACATGGTAAACATAAGTTTAGTAGAGGTTAAACGTTTATAACTCATTAATTTTACAAATTGAATACATGGTAAGAATAACGGCAGATTAAGTCAAACGAGGGATAAAATGTCACCCGTTAATAATAATATATTACCTATATATAATCTTCATAAATAAATATAATAAATCAAGGAAAGTAATTAAACTATGAGATATCAACCTCAATTTAATTCAGAAAAATATATCATTCATCATTAAATAAATTTGTATATATGGTTTTTGTTAACCCACATTGTTAGGAAGATAATGGATTTTTTTTTATTACCAAAATAACAATTTAATCATAAATAGAAATACCTACTTTGTAAATCCTTAAACCAAAATATTCAAGTAGGTGACTATCATTCACATTTTCGATTAACATGACTATCATTCACATTTTCGATTTATGAATAGTTAACGTAATTAGAAGAAAAAAATCATTCTTAGGATGCGAATGGACTTCATGTCCCTTTTTTTTCTTCTATTTTTTAGTTTTTCTTCTTAATTAGGTAGTTTTAAGAAAATAATCAATAAAGAAAAAACATAAAATATATATAAAAAAGGAACGTGAATGCCATTCACATTTCAAAGTTTTAAAAAAAAAATTAAGTTACTCATAAATCGAGATTAGCAAATGAAATGAAAGTCACCTATTTAGATATTTTGATTAACAAAATTTCAAAGTAGATATTTTCATATTTAGTAAATTGTTATTTGGTAAAAAAAAAAAAAAAAACTAGATAATGGATCATCCACAGATGCACTTATTGTTGGGTTTAGATCATCTCACATTTTCTGCTGTTTTAGATCGTATATCGCCGTTGTGATTTTGACACATATATTTGATGTAATTAATTTTGTACTTTTTTCTTTAAATATATTGGGATTGGTAAACTTAAAAAAAATTAATCTAAGAAAACATATTAAGATCTTAATGTTAATGCACGATTAAAAAAAAATAGATGTATGTGATCTGGATTCTTATTATTACAATCCAACTCATTTGCGATCCAAATCATACCCTGTTCATCCATACAAATTTTAAAAAGTCTAGTTATAATGCTATATATTCTATGTTATTGTTTTTTTTTTTTTTTGCCAACTATGTCATTATTATTATTATTATTTTGCCGAAATTATTATTATTATTTAGTTAAGTAAAAAAATTGACCAAGTAAATTAAGTAATTTTTTGGGTAGTAAGTAAATTAAGTAATTAATGGCCAAAAAAGAGTAAAATTAAGTAATTTTTTTTGGCCAAAAAGTAAATTAAGTAATTAACTGCGTGATTTATTTATGGTCAAATATTCCGAACAAAACGGGCCTCCTTAATACGAGGATTGAGTCTTTTATACACCTGGTGTAGATGAACCGCAGACGGTACAAGTATATCTGGTCCCGGGAAAAAAGAACATACTATAGCTGTCCGTGTACACCGGGTGTACGGTATTTCTGCTTTTATCGTCCTCCTCAGCGGCACTTAACTCACAGAGTTGTACGTACAGTCACGCAGACGTAGATATATTTGCTCCGATCAGTCTCAAGAGGAAGAACACCATTTCTGCTCTCTTCCAGTTCTATCCACTGCTCTCTCGCGAGAGGAATCTCTAGGGTTTTGCATATATTGCTGAGGCATCTCTGTAGAATGTCTAATTTCCTAACCAGCACAACGCTGTCAAATCCCAACCCGAACAAGTCCTACGAGGTACTTGATTTGATTCTTCGTCGTTGATCGCACATTCTTGTTCAATTCGATCATCCATTTTCGTAGGCTGACTAGGTTTACACTACGTTCCTTTGTTTTTCATTCAAACCGCCAGTTGTTTGCTATGTTAGCTAGTCCGGGTAGTTCTGTTATTAGAAAATCTGGATGAATGAGCTGAAATTTGCTTGAAGAATGGCTGTGCTTATTATCGCACTATCTATTGTAGGTGATTCAACCTCCGAGTGACTCTGTTTCGAGTTTATGTTTCAGTCCGAAGGCTAATTTCTTGGTAGCCACTTCATGGGATAATCAGGTCCGTATTTTCAGCTTTGACTAAGATTGCCAGCTGAATTTTGCTATTCTGAAATGTTATGTAGTGTTTTATCTTTTGTACTATTTCATTTGATGTTCAGGAGTAAGTTTTGCATGATCAAGTCTCTGGTTAAGTACAGAATGAGGATTCATCCTAGTTTTCCGTTAGATTTAGTTGGCCTGCTTAATTGTCAGTTAGAATGAGGAAAATTAATTGGTGATCGCCGCTGTTGACCAGTAGTTGACAATTTAGGATAATCAATTACTTGGACAAAATGGTTATGGTCGATTTTGGAAAATTTGAGATGACCAAACTTGGAAGTTTTGGCGAGAATGGGTTGTGATCTTTCTCCAGTTAACGGTAGAATTGAATTACCTTAAGAAGTATTTAGCAAGAATCGATTGTGCTGATAAGATCTTAAAGCACTATACACGGAAGATGCATGAGCTTTTCCCATCTGGAAGTTACCTGATCTATTATCTTTATACCCTACTTCATAGTCCTGTGTGTATTTCAAGGTTTTTATTTATATTATCATATATAAAACATTAAATACGTTACACCAAAAAATTATACTATAGGCGGTTTTTATTGGAAATGGGTGGTTACACACTTACACTGCTGGATTCCTTAGAAATTGCAGTTTACTGAACTTTGCAGGTCAGGTGTTGGGAAATTGTTCGAAATGGAGCAAACGTTGGTAGCATGCCAAAAGCATCTATATCTCATGACCAACCGGTAACTAACTAATCTTTCCATCTCCTTATGCAGCTTCCATTAGGTCAGGTCTTGATAGAACATTGGATAATTTCTGGCTTAATCAACTGCACCTTCATACTTTGAAAGTAGTCATTGTTCTGAAAGTTAATTGTATCATGACTGATTGCTCTCTAGTAGATTTGATGCTCTCATCTCTTTCTTGGAATCTTGACATGCGAACTCAAACTATAATTCCAAATATATGTGTGCTGAATTGCTTTAGAACAGGTAGTGGTATTTGAGATATCATACTAAACCCTGTTGTTGTCTCTCTCTCTCTATCTCACACACAAACACACGCATAGACAAGTTCATTATCCTTTAGCTCGTTCTTTGATGTTGTTAGTTGATTGTTTTTTTTTTTTCTTTTTCTGGCCACATATTTGATTGGTTGGAAATACTACTTCCACTCAGGTTTTATGCTCAGCCTGGAAGGATGATGGGACAACGGTATTTTCTGGGGGATGTGATAAGCAAGTCAAAATGTGGCCATTGTCAGGTGGGCAACCAATGACTATTGGTATGCATGACGCACCTGTTAAAGAAATTGCTTGGATCCCCGAGTTGAATGTTTTAGTCAGTGGAAGTTGGGACAAGACATTGAGGTACTGCCTATTTGAAGTTTCATGTCACAAGAGTGTTTGTCTTTTTCTGAAAGAAATACAAATTAGTAGCATGGAGAATTGGAGATTGTAAGCACTTACCATAATGAGTGTCTAACAAGGGTTTGCAGGCTGAAATCTTTTCTGATTGTCTAACAAGGTTTCTGGTTTTTAAGTTACATCTTTTCAATTTGTTACATCTTATTTATGCCGACATGCGGCTGTGTTTGTAGGTACTGGGACACAAGGCAGCCCAATGCTGTGCACACACAGCAACTTCCTGAACGCTGCTATGCTCTAACAGTTAGACATCCTCTAATGGTTGTTGGAACTGCAGATAGAAATCTTATAGTTTTCAACTTGCAGAATCCTCAGGTCTGTTTTCTCTCAAGTTCAGTTAGCCCTGTATCTTATTCTGTCCTTTGTGTACCCTTGTTCCTTCATCAAGTTCTAAGTGATTTTTCTATGAAAAATGTATATATAATCTTTGAATGTAACAGGCAGAGTTTAAGAGAATCACTTCGCCCCTGAAGTATCAAACCAGGTGCCTTGCTGCCTTCCCTGACCAACAAGGATTTCTTGTGAGTGACTATGCAATATGCACAATATTGTCCTAATTTGTACACTGTACAGCTAGATGGTTGTTCAACTTCATCATTCCTTTTCTCCTGGATGTTTAGGATAGAATGAAGAACCCCACATGGTTATCATTTTGTCAACATTCTTATATTGATAAAGCGACTTGTAAAAGTGGCTTGTAAAAGAAATTCTTTGCTGGTGGATATGATTGTTAAAACTGATAGTGAAACTTAGGTATGATAGTTTGTTGATCTTACGTTCTCTTAAATCGGGAAGAAATGCACAATATTAGAGAAGGCTATATTTTTTAGATTCTGTAGGAGTGAGGTTCATAAAATTCTGTTTATGCTTTCAACATAATACAGCTGTATCATTTAATTGGTCTGTTCTTTGCTGGAGATCTTGTTTGTCGGGTCCAAGGTTCAGACAAAGGAATGACGGCGAGCCGTTCTTACTGCTAGATTAGATTCATACTTATGTAATACATTTTTATTATAGTCCTACATCATTCTGTTGGATGGCACTTTGTTTCCCTAGTCAGGTGGAGTAAAATTTCATCTCCTATGATAGTTCTTTGAATAAGCTAATTTCTCCCTGCAAGATAGTTCTCTTTTTTCCTAGTCATATCATCAAATTTCATATAGTTTTGTATAACAACTTTTCCTTGTTCTGCTATTCTACACTGCTCCGGACTTCCCCAATGCAACACTTAGTTTTCTATTTTTAATCAGGTTGGCTCAATAGAAGGAAGGGTAGGTGTGCATCATCTGGATGATTCACAACAGAGTAAGAACTTCACATTCAAATGCCACAGGGAGGGCAATGATATATATTCAGTGAATGCTCTGAACTTCCATCCTGTAAGATCCTCTGCCTCCATTAGAAGATCTATGTTTCTAATTCTCGAAGACATTTCAAGATTCTCATGACAGTGCACTTTCAATCACAAGCTAGAAGCACAATATTTACAAACACCTTACTTTGGTGCCCCTAGCTCGGGGTGCAGCTTTTCATGAGTTATGGTTTTCGGTCAAAACCTGTTTGCGAATCTAGTTCTTAGATTTCCTTAAATTATATGAAACAGTAGCTTTCCCTGTCATTGTTACCACCATTCTGCTAGCATGACCAATGAAATATGGATGAAAATCTCTATTTAGTAACATCCTTTTACAAGGAAATCTTAGGTTCATTCATCAATAAAATAAAAATCCACATTATGTGTGTGAAAGTCTTTAAACTGGAGAGCTTATGCATGAAGTGGACTTGATATTAGATTTTTCGGAATACCTTTACCAAGAGAATATGTTAAGAATCTCATATTGAGTCTTTGTGAAGAATTTGAATTTGCAAAACCTAATATATCATGTATTGCTGAAGTATCTGGCTGAGGAAAGCAGATGTTTGTGCAGTTCCAGCTCCTCCTCTTGCAACTATGCCATTTGTGCAACAGATTTGGTTGAGTTAAAATTGGATCTGATGATATAATTCGTGATTTTTTCAGGTGCATCACACGTTTGCGACTTCTGGATCAGATGGTGCCTTCAACTTTTGGGACAAGGATAGCAAACAGAGGCTGAAGGTAATACTTGTTTAAAATTTAATCTATGGGGTTGTCGATGTAAACATGTCGTGTGACATGACAGACTAGGAAGCATGGAATTAGAACATGATTGAAGCAGTTATTCACAAAAAGGTCTATAATTCGTATAACATGGTTATGTATTATTATGAGCACGGAGTTGACAGATTTTGCGAATTTTCCTGTAATTATCATTATACCCTAAACAAACACAGAAGTAGCATTATAGAGGCAGGAAACAGGATTGCAAACTTTATGAGCTCTTTTCTTTTGGTCGACAGAACTTTTTATATCTATGTATGCAACCAATCTGCAACAAGCTTTGATAATGCAAAATTATACTGAGGACAGCATGATCTTCTCAGTGAAGCATGCTATCTTATTGTATTTCTATATTTGACCCTTTTTATAGTTAGGGGAGTTGGCTTTTTCCCACATATCCAACTTTCTCCTAACCAACCAATAATCATTTGCTATCAGTTAATTGAATTATTTATCCCTAATTCATGGGATTGTTCAATCACATTTTATTTTATGCTCTACTGGCCCCCCATCAAAGCTTAAATTTATGTTGACTTTAATGTAATGGGTTTGATTGATCTGGTAACAAATTTCAGGCGATGTCAAGGTGCGGCCAGCCTATACCCTGCAGTGCATTCAACAATGATGGATCAATATTTGCATATGCGGTAGGAAAACCTGTGCTGTATAGTTTCCGATAATTGATATTCGATTTCTATTGATGGCAATGTTGAGTCCACCTATCTGTATTGACTTTTCCGGGCCAATTTTCTAGGTTTGCTATGACTGGAGCAAGGGTGCGGAGAATCACAATCCTACAACCGCAAAGCCATACATCTACATGCACTTACCTCAGGTACGTACTTCAACCCAATGCAATGCAGGTCCAAAACCATTTTTGAAACCTTAACACAACACATAGAACCACAGTATCCATCTAACTCATCTTTGTTGGTGCTGTACGTTTTAATCTGTTCCAGGAGTCCGAGGTTAAAGGGAAGCCACGACTCGGTAGTGGTCGGAAGTAAAAGGTCACAAAAATGCCATATCTAACCCATTCCATATAATAATAGATGGGATTTGCTTGGAGGTTTTTAATCAGGTTTTTCACCGAGGGCAGTGTCTTGTTGGGGGAAGAATACTTTGTACAGTACTAGCTGTAAATTGATCTAGATTGTTCTTTCCCTAATATTTCCCAGTGACATCTTTTGACAGATTTGGCATCTTGATTCCAAAGGCAAGTTCTGTTTGAAATTTGACATGATTTACTATTTGCAACTGTTACATAAGAACTTCAAGAAATAATACACTATAGTTAGCATGCATCAAAGCCTATAAGGATGTAATGAGGCTCGAAGACTAATGCATCGTGTATTGAGCAGCAAAAGCCTCAGTTAACTGCTGCTTCACTGCAAAATTGTTGTTTAAAACATGATCAAAGCTACTCTGTGCTAGAAGGTTGTAGCTGGACTTCTACTCTCCGGCTCGACGGCACATCATCAGCGGCCTTGGACGGGCTGAGAAGATCAGTCGAGTCGTCTCCCTCCAAGTCACCCAACACCCAAGTTCCCCTCCTGTAAGCCCCTTCCTTCCTCCTTTTCCTTTCCTTGTACTCCAAGTAAGCAACCAGCACTGCCCCGAGCAAGAACCACGCGACCAACGCCCAATCCAGTCCACGAACATCCTCGCCACCGTATCGATACCCTAAATGCTTCATCCCAGTAACAAGACCCACCATACCAACAACTATAGCACTTCTACCAACTATCACATGAAAATACTCCCACAATACTCTCTTCCTAGAAACCTCGTCTTGCTTCTTCGGTCTGAAATACGCGTTAAACGGCTGCACAATCCCGAGCACTATTGCAGCCACTCCGAACTTCACATGGACCGAGTCAATGTGGAATCCGCGAAGCTCAGCGATTGCAAAGAGAAGCCCGAGGAACACGATCGCTAAGCCCGAACTCTGCAAGTAAACATGGAACCGGTACCACCCGTCCCCTTTCAAATGTTTCAAGTACCGAGCCGTCAGAATCCCGCTCGGAAGCAATATCCCCCAAGCTAGAAACATCATGAACCCGTGAACCGCCAACACGGGCCTCAAGTCCTGATCGGCCTCTGCAGAGCCCCGCATGAGTAAAACCCTAACGGGCCTCTTACTCATCGTCGAGTGCATATTCCTTCCGCTTAGCCGACCGTTATTCCATTTCCAACCCAAGGCCCATATCACCTTGAGCGGGGTTGTCGGGTCGATGATGTTCTTACATTCGGGCCGCTCAAGGTCTGAACACAACGGCCGTAGCGGCCGCGTGAACTCCATCGTGATAACCCCGTCCTCCGATCCGCACCTCACGTATGTCAAGTTTTCCTCTGTCGGATGAACGCTCATTGCATCTTGACCGTCGATCCAGTACGAACTGACATGTCCCGCCCCGTTTCCTTCAACCCAGCCCACGTAAGCGTAGCTGTGAACCATTCCGCTCCCGAACCCGATCGCAAGGTACCGACTCTTCTTCTCGGCCCGAGCGGCAATCGATATGGTCTCCTCAGACAGTGTCCAGTACAAGGTCACCTATATTAGGGAACAAACATAATACAAAAGAAATATTTTATTATACGCCGATTAAGTTATATTAGGAATAGATATATTTCGAAAATCGGTCACCTGTTGATCGTCTAAGAAGACACTATTGTTGTACATGTCGGAGAGCCCGCCGTCGACCACCTGAACCTTCCACCCCATCTTCGGTTCGTACAAAGAGTGGTAGTACACTCGGTCGGGCGTGTTCCTATTCGGGACCCAGATCAACTCCGTCGGGCTTGCCAAAACACCTTCTGCATCGGGCCCACCGGCATAGACGGTCTCGGTTTTGTTCCTCGACGTGGCGTTGCCTCCGATCGGGTCTGACGTGATGTAGAGTGCCACGTCATGGCCGGCCATGATGGAGAACTTCACCGGAACTCCTCGTTCCACCCGAATCACCGGCGCTTCCTTCTTGTTAACGTAAAGGACTTTGGTCGGGTTCGGCGGGTTGGGGTAGTGCAGGGCTTCTCCGGCGACCACCTCGAGCGGCTCGTTTTTATCCGCCACGATCAAATCTTGATCTTCTTTATCGGCAGCGTCGATGGGTCCCAGGCAGTCGTTGACTTTTTCGGAGACGTTCAGAACCAGGTGTCCGAACGAAACTGATTCCTCGCCGCCGTGGTTCTGCGGCAGATAATACGGTCGGAGCTCATCGGGGCTACTCAACAGCCCCATTGCCCAGATCACCGTAGCATTCTCTTTGTAGTTCACTGTCAAATCGTACTTCTTCTCCGCCGCCGTCAAGGGTCTCTGGTACCTGATGAAGGAGACGCCGTCTCTTCTATGTCCGTACAGCAATTGGGTGTTATTTACCGATCCGATCGGATCCTCGGGATCGTAGATCGTGTCGGGACAGACTCCCTTGGCGTTCCCGTCCTTGTTGACGGTGCACTCGCTGTACCGAGTTATGAAGTAATCGTCGGCGAACGGGATGGCTTCGGCGGTGAATCCGGTGACCGCCACGTCACCTCCGATCATGTACTCGGTCTTCGAATCAGGGTTCGCCCACCCAAACGCCATGTAATTCTGAGTCCCGGTGGCCGCTTCCAGCCCGATGTCGATCGTGTCGTGATCCACGTCCAGGGTCCACCGGAAACGGTAGCGTTTACTCAGAACCTTACAATTGTCAAACATTGTCGGCTCATTGTAAACCCTAAACGACGGAGAAGGCGACGGCGACGGCGAAGGCGAATTCTCGTCGCCGGGGCTTGGACTAGGGGCAGGGCTCTGGCTGGAATCGTACGGGAAAACCACGTGTCCGAAATCCGAAGCGGTTAGAGAATCCCAGACGGCGAGGACGTTGATCTGGTCCCAGGTGACATTGTCCCTTAAACGGACGACAAAGGTCTCGTTTTTGCATGTCTGGTTCATCAAGGCATTGTCGTCGGAGACGATGAAACCAGCGGTGAGATTAGAGATATCGGCTCCGGCAGCGCCCCACCAGCTGACATTGGATCCAGAAAGCATGTCGAATTGAGAAACTCGGAAGGTGCAGTCGTCGATGACCTTGATCGATCCTCGGAGCTGGTGCTGCACCATCTTGAGCTCTGACTCGAACCCGACGAGGGAGCTCGTATTGGAGCAAGCGCAATCGCCATCGGGAAAGAAGAAGATGCATAGGAGGGTGGGTATGAAGATCATGGGATCCGGACCCAGGCTGGCTCGACGGAAATGCTGGCAATTGGGTACGTGGTGGCGGAGGTTGGTTGATTGCTGCCTCCTTCCTCTTCTTCACGGCGACAGAGATCGGCCACTGGGCTAGTTGTGTCGTTATAGATTGGAGTTTCTTAGGTGGTTCTTAGTTTCTTTACGTGAAGAGACGCTTCGGAAGAGAACGAAGAAGACGATGGCATTTTCGTAAATATTGTCAAATTCATATTATTAAGGGTCTTTGCATTTTTGGCGGGACGGAAGGTTGCTTCTTTACTCAATATTCGAGACGGGAGGTTGCATTTTGGTCTGATGAATGACTTCGAGTTTTTGATAATACTCGGTTCGGATTATTCGTAAACCTTAATGAACTTTATAATATATATAAATTAGTCAAATCGAACGTATTATGATGTATAATGAGTTTACAAATAAAACTCGAATTATTAAGCTTGAATGCGAACCCACTTCGAATTTCAGAAGTTAGAGCTTGACCGAATTCGAATTTATTAGTTTTTAGACGAATAAAATCCAACTCGACCAATACTCATTGTTCATTTACATCGCAATTGCATTTTCACTAGTTAGTAAATGTGCCATTGAGTTTTAGACACATTTTGTTTTCCTTTCAAAAGTGAACCTGATCCGAGTCATACTGATACTGATGTAGCGTGATGGGTATAGATGGGACAAATAGTCATTGATTCTAGGGGGATACCGAGAATTTGTTGGATAGATGCGCAAAAATTCGTCGATTCAGAAAAATGCCGAAAAATTGACGTATGGTTGAGGAAAACCTCAATTTTTTTTATTAATAATTCAACTGAATGTAAACGACGGCTAATAGAGATTAAATAGAGAAATCTAAAACCCTAACCCTAGTACAAAATCCGAGTTAACAACAAAGTCCTAAATAAAACTGAAATATTACAAAAAAAAGACCGACGGAAACATAAAACTGCGTATTTGACCCTCCAAATAAAAGAATTTACCTGAAAACCATCAAACCTCATAATTTACCATGAGTCTTGCTCAAATCGTTATCGTTGTTTCTGCATAAAAAAGTGTACTCGCATGCTGAAATCCGACATTTCAAAATCTCCCACGTCATATACTCATACCCAACTTGGAACAGTTAAGAAGTGAAGAAGCCTATTCATTCACATAATAATTATACAAATTCAGAAATTTAATACAGCAGTAATTGTCTCACAGTCTATCCGTCTAAGCCACCTGAATGTTATTTATTAATCCGTTGTTATACTTATACCATCAAAAAGACAATTCCTATGAACCCACCCTACACCAAATCCAATATGAGAGAACAAAACCATATGCACAATGTCATACAACACTACACATTTGGGGCGGGGCGGGCTATCTGGGACCGGACAATTCGTCTGGCCGGAGATTGTAGGTGGAGTCGACGGTCCATTCTGGACGCGGTTGGTAGTTGAAATCTTGCCTGAACTTCTCTCCGTTTTCCCATTCCACCCATTTCTCCGCCAACCCGTCTCCTTCGAGCATTCTCACCACTTCTGACATCTTCGGTCGCTCCATCGGGTTGCTCTGCGTGCATAGCAATGCCACTTGGATTAGCTGCTCAACTGCCTCATCTTCGTAATTCCCTTTCAGGTCCGCGTCTACCAACGCCTCCACCCTCTTAGCTTTCAGAAGCCCTTTCACCTGCAAAACACACCAATAAAGGTGACAAATTGTCCAAAAGATTACATTTTTAGTTGAGATGATGAAAATTAGTGAATACCCAATCAAGCAGCATAACATCATCATCATTTGCAAGCCGAGCAAGATCGAAAGCCCTCTGCCCAGTTATGATCTCAAGAAGCATCACCCCATACCCAAAAACATCCGTCTTTTCTGACGATTTTCCTGTTGACAGGTACTCTGGAGCGATATGCCCAATTGTTCCACGCACTGCAGTCGTCACATGCGTGTCTTTGTAGTCCATCAGCTTTGCCAAACCGAAATCTCCAACCACCGCTTCAAATTCTTCGTCTAGTAAAATATTTGCTGCTTTCACATCTCGGTGGATAATCTTCGGATCACAGTGATCGTGCAAGTATGCAAGTCCCCTTGCAGACCCTAATGCGATCCGCTCCCGATTCAACCAACTCAATGCTGCCTGTGCCTCCTTCCTCTCTACAATTCCCACCAACAAATTTTAAAAATTTTAAGTAAAAAACTAATTTTTGAACTTGGGTATTCTTTATTACCTCTTAAGCAAGAAGCTACACTGCCATTAGCCATGTAAGGATAGACCAGCAGGCGTTCGGTTGGCGTCATGCAAAAGCCACGTAGCCGAAGCAAGTTTCGATGCACAGCCATGCTAATCAATTCTACTTCGGTTTGGAATTGCAACTCGCCACCTTGAGTACGTTCTTCTTTCAATCGTTTAACTGCCACTAGTGTGCCATCTAATAAACGTCCTTTATAAACCTTCCCGAATCCTCCTTTACCCAGAATGTTTGTGTTGCTAAAGTAATCTGTTGCAACTTGCAGTTCACGAAGTTGAAACCTTTTAAGTTGCCCAAGATGGACTTCAGGATCCTCCTCGGCTGCACCCACCATAAGGTTGAGAAGAAGACTAACAAAAAGAACTAATTTTTCAAGAATATAAAGATTATTTTTTAAAAAACCCACGAACCTGGTACATCGAAGAAATGATCTTGAGGCTTGTTCCTTCGCAAATATGCAAGTACAATTAAAGGGGCAGCAAACAGCAGTGCTGCACCCGCAGCAACTCCTCCAGCAATAGCACCGGTCATACTACCACCTTCTCAAATTAAATTTTTTTATTCTTAGTTTGATCCAAAGATGATAATGCTTTGAAATCTAATTCATAAAAGTTTCAAATTCTGAAGAAATCATTATTTAGTCAGAAAAAGTTACAGATAATTCTTGGAAATCACATTTATCAACGAACAATTTATTTTTCTTTTTCCTATTTTCATTTGAAAAATAAATAGAAAAGCTGTAGGCAAAAGACTAAACTTCTCTGTAGTTTTAGAAGAGCTTAACAAATGCTAGTGTTGTGCAATAAGGATTAACAAAGCTAGTAAGATATCAAACCTGAAGAAGGGGATGGTGTTGGAGAGAAAGGAGGTGGTGGGGTGGCCGGTGGAGCAGTGAGGTTGTTACCCACAAAACTGAAGGATAAGGTAAAAAAAAATTAAATGTCCAAACAACAGATTAAAGTTTTAAAATCCAGTGCCAAAGATCTTCACTAAAACAATACCTTATTGGGGTAAACAGTGAAAATGATCCATTCACTGGTGTATCTCCTGTCAGATCATTGTAGGAAAGATCACTGAAATTTACAAACATAGCCAAAAATAGGAGCAATAAAAGTTAGCATCACGGTTGGTTACATGATACAGATAATGATTATATATAAATTACTCACAGGACTTGTAATCCATCTATTGCAGTTAAAGACACGGGTATGGTTCCTGTGAGGCTGTTGTTGTTGAGACGCCTGTCAGACGAAACATAAGAGGTTTGATCTTATAATTTCTAAGAGAAAGATTTGATTTTAAGGAAATGTAACCACAATGTCATGAGGAGATAATTTATTTAAATAAGCGACATTGGCTCAATGAATTATTATCATGTAAATAAGAGAAAGGTTATTTTACATACAGGAAACGCAGCTTCTTGAGCTTTCCCAATGTCAATGGAATAGGACCATTGAGATCGTTGAGGTAAAGATCCAAACTGACCAAGTTGGTTAAATTACCAAGCTCCTCGGGGACTCTCCCACTTATGTTATTGCTATAGAGCTCCCTGTCATCAAAGAGTCGAACACAACTTGATTGATTGAAGCAATACCAGTACTATCAGCAGATCACTAATCCACGTAACTCAAATTCGAATGACCACTTACAGATATTGCAGATATGTTAGTTGACCGAGCTGGGAAACCAACTGTCCAGATAGATTCGCATTTCCAAGATCCCTGAGGAGATGTTCATCGAACTTTTAGAGACCCTTGCTCAATAAAATCAAAGCAGAATATCATGGGAAAATAAAATAAAAGGAAGACAATACTACTTACACTCGTGTAACGCTGTTATCACTATTGCAGGTTACATGAAACCATGTGCAAGGATTGACCAGGGTGGAATCCCAACTTTGCAAAACTTTATTTGGATCAGCTAAATTTGCCTTGAAAGCACTCAATGCATCACCTATATAACAAAGTTGAAGTCCCCTCAGCTGTTATCTTGAAGATTAGGAACATTACATTCCAAAACAAGATAAATCAGAGCAGAAAACAGAATATCTGGTATAAGAAAAATTAGTTCATTTTGCAATTCCTGAATCTAATCCCTCCTATAAAAATGGTAAAGAAATTGATCGAATTTGCTTCTTCCCTCAACTGCAAAAGTAATAGTGTGCAATAAAAATTCATCCAAAAAGTGTAATTCAGTAAACCGGAAAATCTTAATAGACCAATGTAAGATAAATGGAATAGACCATCACAAGAAAAGAATCCACATTGTTTTTGCTACTATTGGAAGTGCATTTTATGCATATGCTAAATTCAGGTTTATTTCTCTTTCGAGAAATGCTATGAGCTCCTTATACTTCATCAGCTCAATCTTAGCTCCAATTAGAGAAGAAAAATAGAAAGACAACAAGCAACAATTGGCCAAAAAAATGCAACAACATAAAGCAAACAACCAAATTGATTAAGTCAGAGCAGCACACAGCTCAAAATCCTCATAGGCAAGTTAATTTTAGCAGCAATCAGAATCAAAGCAATTGCAGGTGTTCAATAAGACTTATAAATGAGGAAACCAGAGAATCATCCTAAAAGTAACAAATTTCCCCAGCAAGAAACAGAACATAAATGGATGAATAGGGTTAAATTCACCTTCTGCGTTACCAGCAACTCCAGGCAAGAGACAAGATACTAAAATTAACCAAAGAAATGCACAGATTGCCCTCTCCATTATTTATCTCCAACCAAAACTCCAGATTTTTACAACCCTCTTCTTGTTCTTCTACCTCACCTTCTCTCCATCTCAACTAAAGAACCCATCAATAATCTAGAATCATATTTTTCATCCACTCAGGTTGGTCACCGACCATTCAGAATCCAACAAGATGGAGTTCTTGAAGAAAGAGGCCTTTAATCTCAAGTTCTCGACCGCCAAAATCCGAGAAATGACCGCGTGTCCGTTTCTGAGGTGAAATCAACACAATTTCGGACCAGAAAATCAGGGGAATTGGAAAAAAAGCGGTGGGTTTTATCAATCAATGTATCGGTGCTTGTTTATGCGAAATTTGGAAATAATGGTATCGGCCCTGCTGGGTTGAGTTGACGAGTGGAGAGCTTAGTCAAAGAGGATTATTTCTTTAGTCAGTAGTCTTCAACATCTGTCATTGAACTTTCTTCCATTCTTTAATTCACTTCCTTAAGCTCCATGCAGAAGTCTTCTTCTATACTTTTTCTTTTTTCATATTCATATATATTTTTTTCATTATCATCAGTGAAGAAGCTACAGTTTCTACTTTCTACTTCTTTTTATTTTAATCAATAAATATTAAATATAGATTTCTTCATTAAATGAGAATCCTTATTAAATAATTGAGTATTAGTTTTTTTTATGCCCGATGAGAATTAGTTCAGTGGCAAGAGAATTAGTTTTTTTTTTTTTTTTCCAACGGGAAACTTTATTGATTAAGAAAATAACATCAGTCCGGAGCATAGTCAAGCAACATAATAATAATAATAAGTAAAAAAAGAAAATTTAAAATTTTGCATAAATTTGTATTCAAAAGCTACACTCGTGTTTGACCGTTTTAATTTAATAATAATAATAATATTGAAAACGTGCAGAAAATATATAAAAGAAAAATAGTCAAAATAGTGGGAAAAAAAATAGTCATAGTAATTAGATTCAAAAAAATTGGACCAATCAACATAAAATATTTGTTATTTTTATCAGTTTTAAAAATCTGAAAAAGAGGAAAAAAAATCAAAACCCCAATCCTAGTAAGTTTGTAAAGTTTTGTGTTTTCATTTGATTCGATCATACTATCATACTCCAAAAGCACCATGCTTTTGGTACTTTTTTTTATATTTTTCTATTGTCCTATAGGTGAACCCTAGAAGAATTTGATATTATTAATAGTATGATGCAAATATTAGGTATAATTAAAATAATAAAAAAATCATACTTTTAAAGTTTTACATAGGGGTGAAACCAAAATCCGGTTGGTCCGAAAAACCGGTGAAAACCGGTCCGGACCGAAAAAACCGAATCCGAAATATACGGTTTGCGTTTTGGTCGGATTTTTTTACTCTAGTTCGGTTTTTCGGTTCGGTTCGGATTTTGAATTTTGAGGACTGTGGGGACCGAATCGACCGTTATGCTAACTAAATATGTAAAATATATACTATATTACTTGATATTAATCAATATAATTAATTAATTAGGTTAACAAAAATTATAAAATAGTCACTTATGAAGATTATTTTTTCTAATTTTGTTTTATAATTTATTTAATTATATTAATTGACGCTATTTTTCATTTCGGTTTGATAAATTCCATGAAAATAATGAGAATTTTAAACGGTGATTGTTAATTTTGGATTTTCGGTTTAAACCGAAAACCGAACCGAAAAAACCGTACTATCAATGGACGGTTTATTTTTCCTCATACGGTTTTTTGGTCGGATTTTTTAAAGAAAAAAAACCGGACCGAAAATATGAGTAACCGACCGAACCGAGCAAAAAATCGGTCCGACCGGTCCGGTTTCACCCTTAGTTTTACATATGTTACAATTAAGTACACCCTAGTAATAACAAAATTAAAAGCATGGTGCTCTTGGAGCATGGTAGAAAAATCGTATTTTAATGGTATATCAAATTCAAAGTATCATGTAGACTATATACGTAAAGCAACTAGGGATGGCAACGGGTATCGGG
The DNA here is from genome assembly GCA_036873135.1 of Clarkia xantiana subsp. parviflora. Taxonomy (NCBI): domain Eukaryota; kingdom Viridiplantae; phylum Streptophyta; class Magnoliopsida; order Myrtales; family Onagraceae; genus Clarkia; species Clarkia xantiana. Next base: position 5,138,827 of record JAPTYO010000014.1, read on the forward strand.
CCCCGCTGACCCGCGGGGCCCCGACCCGGTTTTGACCCGCTGACCCGCGGGTCCGGGTCTAGGGCCGCGGGGCCCCCGTTTACCCGCCCCGAATTTCTAATATATATTAATATAATGTAACATTTACTAAACAATATGGTTAATATAGTACCTATATAAATAACATGGACTAAATCGTAAATAGATGTATATTTAGATTATTAGGATTAGTTAATTTGGATTTGGTGTTTGGATTTGAATTTGTATTTTGTGATAAATTTGATGTGTTTGTTGTTTGTATTTGATTGATGTTAGATTTATGGTTTGAATTTATATACAATGTAATATTTTGTAAAAAAAAATTGTATTTAATATTGATAAATGAAAAAAAAAAAAAATTATTCACACGGCGGGGCGGGTCGGGGCCCCGCGGGATTTGTGACCCGCCCCGACCCGGGAGGAACAATTTTCCGGGTCCGGGTCAGCCAGGCCGACCCGCGGGGCGGGTCCGGGGCTACGAAAACCCGCCCGCCCCGTTGTCATCCCTAGCTAAAAGCAACTACCTACTAGATTACATGGCAAAAATGGAGTAATCCTATTGGTCCTTATAAATTTATATACCTCCCCTATGAAATGGCAATGCCAACTAGACAAGTCTAAGTACTTGAAAATCCTCCAAAATTTCTCATTGCATCTCGAAGAACGTTATGTTTTTATGTCCGTTTTTTTCTTCTTCTAAGAAGTAACACTAATTATTAATGAAAATTCATTATGAATACTAATAGTAATGCAAAAAAAAATCTTACTTGTGTTGCCCTCCATATTTAAATGATCGAGTTGATATTAGATTTGATCTATTGTAAATATTAGTATATGTATATTTTAATATAGAATATGAAAATACCATAAGAAGTTGACATTTGTTTATTTTTGTTATATTTTATTTCTAATTTTATATCTAAAAACAGTTTTATTTGTGAGGAAAAATATAGGGGTGAGCTCGGGCGGGATTTTACCTGAGCCCGAGCCCGAAATTTTCGGGACACTAATTTTTAGCCCGAGCCCGAAAATGAGGAAAATGGCCCGCCCGAGCCGGGACTTCGGGACTCGGGCTCGGGCTCGGGCTAGCTCGAATTTTAACAAAAAAATCTGAAAAAATAAAAAAATAAAAAAATTCAAATATGGAGGAAGATGGAGTGCTGGAATTTGGAGAGGGAGGCGCATCGTCATTTTAGGAGCTTCAGAGGAATACAAATCGTGAGGAAAAGAAGAAACCGAGAAAGGGAGGTGTAGAAACCAAATAATGGAGATAGGTACGACTTACGAGAGAACAATAACAACAGTTATACTTTTCTGTTTTTTCCTAGGTTCTGTATACTGTATAGTAACTAGTACCCACTAGATAGTTAGATAAGATAGCAACTAACTAGATAGTTAGATACTAACTATAGTTAGTGGGGAATATATATAATTATATATATTTATATAGTATTAAAAAAAAAATTCGGAACGAGCTCGGGTTTTCGGGATTTTGGCACAAAAGCCCGAGCCCGAATTGAAAATAAAAGTCCCGCCCGCTCGGGCTCGAGTCTATTCGGGACCGGGCTTTTCGAAACGGGCTCGGGACGGGTTTTTCGGGCTTTCGGGTTTTCCTGCTCAGCCCTAGAAAAATGTATCGAATACAGTATAGAATATATATTTGTATACGTTGTGTAAACAAAAAAAATGGTATTATACAACAGGTCTACTATTATACAAAATATTTTACTGGTCGTGTTTTTAAACTAAAAATATTAAATATTTTACACCTCCATAAAATAATATTTAATAAAAATTAACATTTGACTTGCACATGTCTAGCCCCAAATTTTGATTTTGTTCAGTTTAGTCCTCAAACTTTTTGTCTTAACTTTTTATTTTTGCAATTTAGCCCTTAAACATTTTCATCTGCACTCTAGGACTAAATTGACCTAGCTATGGCTAGGTAGGACTAGGGGTGAAACCGGTTCGGTCGGACCGGTTTTTTAGCTATTTCGGTCGGAGTCCAATTTATTCGGACCGGATTTTTTCAACAAAAAAATCCGACCAAAAATCCATATGGAAAAAAATAATCCGTCCATGTTTAGTACGTTTTTTTCGGTTCGGTTTTAACCGAAAATCCGAACGTAATAATCAATATTTAAAATTTCTCCAATTTTAGAATACTAAACAAAAATTATGTAAAATACTATACAAAATTTCATACAACTAATACTTATAGAATATACTAAAAGTTCCAAAATTAATAAAAAGAGAAGATATTTGATTTCCTTAAGGAAAATTTTAAGTTATCTTAATATGATATATAATATATATCATATTATATTATATCATTGAATAACTTCGGTCTAGTTCGGTCTCCACAGTTTTTAAGACATGAGGACCGAACCGAACCGAAAAACCGAATGATACCAAAAAAATCCGACCACATAACAAACGGTCTATATACGGTCCGGTTCGGTTTTTTGCGGTTTTTCGGTCTCGCCGGATTTTACTTTCAGCCCTAGGTAGGACCATGGCTAGGGTCGCCGGGCCTGGGCGACCCTAACCATGGTCCGACCTAGCCATTGGTCAGATCATGGCTAGGTCAATTTAGCAATTGGGTCCAATTGACCGAATTGGACCCTAATGCTAAATTGACCTACCCATGGTCCCCATGGCTAGGTCGGACCATAGCTATGTCAATTTAGCAATTAGGTTTAATTGACCCAATTTGACCTTAATGCTAAATTGACTTAGCCACAGACCGATCCAAAGCTAGGTCGGACCATAGTTAGGGTCGCCCGGGTCCGGTTACCTACTTACAAGAAAATACACGGGTTAGAGTACTCTAACTGTAAGTGAGTCACGAATCACGATGGTGATAATAATTTTCGTTTTTATTTTTCCAAAATTCTTCATTATTTTTTCACTTTCATTAGGTAATAAATTATTTATTTTTGAAAAATCTTACTAATGTGAGAACATAATAACGTTATACAAATTACAAACAAATAAGCAAACCAGTGTAATATCAATAAATTTCATTAAATAATATTTTATTAATTAAAAAAACATACCAAATCATCTCGTGCAAGAAATAAAATGGTTCAAACTTAAAATTAAAAGAGGTGACAGCCATGTCTTTCCCTGAAAAATGTTGTTTCTGTAAATGAAGACGAAGTCTCTAGAACAATAACGATTAATGGGCCGATTTTTGGAGCAAAAAGAATAAAATAATTGGGCCGACATATGCTAATTCCTAATTTATGGCGGTTGCTGGCGGATATATTAAAATATTCTGAAAGTGAATAAGTATTTGATTTAACCCAACTATTTATAGCATCAACTTCCTTTCTTCCTCCCCCAATTATCAATTTCAATCGATCTTCTGCAATCTCCACTAAACAAACTCCCGTACTCTACACGCTTCTCGATCTTCCATCAATGGCGAATCAGAATATGCAGCAGCCGTCAATCGAATTCTCCGAGTCGGAGTTAGATGTGGCTCGACAGCTCGTACAACTCAGCGGATCGAACTCCGGCGAGACCTCAAGGAGGGACAAAGACGACGAAGACGGCACCAACGAAGCCTGCTCTGCTCCGACGGAGGTACCCGGAGTAAAATCTGTCGCCGGATTTGGAGAAGACGACGAAGGATGGGCTGAGTTGAAGCGGAAGACGAGAAAGTTCCGATCGATTCAGCTGATTTACAAGTCCACTGTGCCTCTCTTTCCCCAGGCGAAGAAGAAGATGAGGTATATGCATTGCAATTGAATCCTTAATTAGACAGTGAAGTAAGCGCGTAGGTCCTGATGTCGTGATCCTCCGGCGCCGGAGTCGGGGGTTGTTAGCAGAATCCGACGAGGAGAGAATATAATAATGAGGAAAGTGTGTAAATACGTTTACGTGTGTGTAATTAGAAAGACTTTGACTTTGTCGCTTTTAAAACGTTTGCTTCTTTAGGTTTGTTTGCTCCAGATTTTTCTTTGGTTGTACGTAAGCAGGAAATACTGTTAAGAGAGTTTGAGTGAGGAAGAAATGAAAGTGCATGTAGATTTATATCTATTTTGTTCCTTAAGCTTAATAGACAAGTTTGTGCTTTTGTTAAATTATTATAATTAATATTTAGGAAACTTCTTACTATATTTATAGTCTTATATAGACGCTAGCTATAGCTATATATATGTGCCCTTACGAGCTTCTAACCTTCCTGACTGCTCTCACAGCCGTGGCTAATCGAGTTTTTTTTTTTTTTGGCCAAATGTCTAATCGAGTTTAAATATATATATATATATGCCAACTATTAAACCAATTGGTCTAGTTTACATAATGTAAAATGAATTGAACCTGAGCATTATAATGTCCGACTGGTGGCCCGAAGTATTTGTGCATATACTGAGAGTTTGCTATATATATATTGAGTAATGTGTTGATATTAATGTGTTGATCTTTAAGTGGGTTAATTTAATATCAAATTGATTATAAATTAATACCAAGTATTAGTTATTACCAACACCAAAGAAACAAACTAAGTATTAGCTAAAATATGTATTAGGATACCCTACAATCAAAACATTCCCTAATTTGTCTAACATTGATTAAAAAAAAAATTGTTTTAATATCGTATATAAGAAAGATAGGTAAAATTGAAGCACCACGTTTAATTCTTTTATTTTAGGTTCGTGTTCAGGTGAATTTAACAGACTTAGATATGTTGAGTTTGATGAAAATAGTTGCTAGGACTTGAAGATTTACGATTGGTTTTAAAGATGGCTCGAGATCATAAAAGGACTTGCTGATAAAAAATAAAAAACTTCAAATAAAAACTAGTTAGAATAAGAAATGCGTGTCTAACATATGAGAAACACAAAGAGTTTCTCATTTTTTGAATCGAATAAAACAACAGACTTAATCCGATTGGATTGAACTAATAAAAATAATCGCCTGTGCTACATAATCTCTATCTTCTGAGAGTGTATGTATTTGTTATATTCCTAAGGGTTAATAACTAAAAAACTGTCCAAGGTTTAGCCTATGTTGAAATTAGGTGTCTGAAGTTTGAAATGTTAAAATGGACTGTCCCAAGTTTCATTTTTGTTGAAATTTGGTGTCTCGGTGTGATTACTTTAGTGAAGTCAATTCCGACGAAACCGTCTATCAAATTCGAGCTCTCATACACACTTCATTCTCGTCATCTTGCCGGGACCGTTACCTAAAAAGTTGGTCACATCCGAGCAAGTAAATCTCGCTCTATTGTCCTTGGAAAATGGCTCCACGCCACTCTTCTAGAAACTTTTTTTTTAATGTTCAATTTTTAGGTAAAATTTGAGGATTTTGTGAAAAGTAAAGAATAATGGATTATGAGTGAGTTGGTGGGTTGATGAAAATGATTGAATGGAGATGAAAAGACGCACAAAGACACCAAATTTCAACAAAAATGAAACTTGGGACAGTCCATTTTAACATTTCAAACTTCAGACACCTAATTTTAACATAGGCTAAACCTTGGACAGTTTTTTAGTTATTAACCCTATTCCTAAACAAAACTCGTTGTAATCCTAAAATAGATAAAAATTGTCGCTTGTGTTACATAGTCTGTATCTTCTGAGAGTGTATGTGTTTGTAATATTCCTAAACAAAACTCGTTATAATCCTAAAATAGAATTTAGAAACTGTTTCTCAAATTATATTTTTTTTAGAAATTAATTATTAAATTAGATTTGTTCACACTAGCTAGCTAAGTGACATACACATCATCATCAATAGGTTAATGATAGAGGGCATAGGGGTGTAATTGACTCAATGAGTCAACTATGCGGGTTGGATTATGAACGAGTTGGGTCAATTTTCAAGATTAAAACCCCACCCACAGGTTACGCATCGAATCTGCTTCACTTGATATAAGTGGGTTAACTCTGACCAATATTCTTACGAGTCTATAAATTATTCATAAGTTTTAAATCAACAATTCACTATTCCATTCATAAATCATAATTTTAATCAAACTATCAGTCTCATATAACCAAATATTTTTATTTTTAAAATATTAAGTAGTCATTTGATTTATACAATCAACTTAATTAAATAAGAGCACTTCCAATAGTAGTGCCTAGTGCCTAGTGCCTAGTTCCATGTTGTAAATTTATTATTGTAGAGAGTGCCTAGTGCCTAGTGCCATTTACTGTTGGTCCCTACTGGTAATGATTAAATAGGCACTTGCATTTTCAATAGGAGTGCCTTGTTCCAAAATGGGAGTGCCTAGTTCCAATTTTTGCCACTGGACGCTGACTAGGCGCCACTAGGCGTGACTAGGATTACTAATATTACCGTTTTGCCATTATTGAGTGAATAGTGAAGTGGGACAGTGCCTACTAGTAGGAACTCCCAAGTTACTGTTCATGTCGGTGCCAACTTTTTAATATTATTTTATTCGATTGTGTTGCTCATCTCTTTGATTGTATATATATTCGGTTACGCTAAGTCAGATAGACAAGAGCCGTAATCAGTCATTTTGAATATTATGTAACATAAATAACGACACGAACCAAAATTACTACTTTTTAACTTTGAATAAATTTCGAAATTTCCATATCTAATTTGTTTATATGTTACCATGTTGAATAACCGTTAATTCTTAATTTTGAAATAGTATAACATTTTAAATTATTAAATATGGAAAATAATTACTACAAAATATTATATTATTTTAATGCATATATATTTGTATATATTTTACGTATTATATTATATTATATTATATTATATTATATTATATTATATTATATTATATTATATTATATTATATTATATTATATTATATTATATTATATTATATTATATTATATTATATTATATTATATTATATTATATTATATTATATTATATTATATTATATTATGAAAGAAATATATCTTTTACGATAAATTATTATAAAAATTATACTTTTAGAATGATGTATATATAATATATTTCTAATTTACATATATTGGAAATCATATATAAAAACACATGATTAATGCAATAATCGATTTACTAATATGATCATGGATGTCCATAAACATGAATATGTTGATGATGTTGAATTAAGATATGTCAATCAACGTATAACAGATATACACTGATTATGGTGAAATAATAGATTCAATGAATTTGATTGATCAATGTTATTATATCAACAATTATACTTATCAATCATTCTGCATGCTGCATGGGGACTGCACCTAATAGTAATTTTACCTTGGTCAAGTAACGTATAATTATTGCAATGAATTGACAATAGAGAACTATGGATATGCACGAACCGGATTACAACTTTAATTTATTGTTTTTATATTTATTGTAATATAACTTTTAAATTATTGCAATCATTATTTAAACAAAATAATGTGCTCATTTTTATGTTATATTCATAATGTTTTTATCATTTTTAATTACAAAAGAAACGTAATTTTTAAAAAAATAAATAAATTATAGTACGTAAATAATAGAACTATTACCCTAAAGACGTCGATTTTTAAATTTCAGAATAACAACATACGTCGGTCAAAAGTGGAATCCAGATATTTGATTCACAATTGATAAATTTTGACTAAATCAAAAAAATGTAAATTTTTATTAAAAATTTCAATTACATTTTTATAATTTTGTATATATTTTCCCTATTTTTTTTAATTAAAACATCTAATACTTGAATCTCATTATTTATTCATGTCCGTATTTGTAAAAAAATATGAATATATAATGATATATAATTTATATATAATGCAAAATTTATATTTGAATTATGAAATTATGTGGGTCCCAATGTAGAAGTGGAACTTGGCCTCCACTACTGGAGAGAGTGCCAATTTTACAGTGCCATTTACTGTAACAAATACTGTAGCAGTGCCACTTTAATGAGTTGGCAGTGACGTGGCTGCTGATGTGGAGGCACTAGGCACTTGCTATTGCAAGTGCTCTAAGCTCCTATACAATTTTTTCATATTATTTTTTGCCAAAAAATTCTCTTTATTGCAAATTAAAAACAGTTCAACCTACAAACTTTTCATATAACCCTTTATAATTGGACTAAGCTTTATTTTATTTTGATATATGTTTTTTAAAATATTATTGGTGGGTTAACTCATGAGTTGAAAGTTAAGATTCAAATTCAATCCATTTTTCGACAATGGGTTGAAATGATCCGTTAGTCGGGTAAAAAGATTGACAGAACTAGTATACTAAGAAATTAATTAGCCAAATCTTTTTATATTGATTAATCTTCCCAAATTCTAGTCATAAACATTTGATTTCTTACAACAGAAACTCCGAAACATACATTTGTTCTAATAAATCATTCACAAACAAATCACAGAAGTTCTAAGTTAGGTATTACATTTATGGTGTGGTGGTTTAAGAAGAACACTCCCAAACCCTACTTCATTCTCGGAGAAGTGCGGGTTACTAAGATTATATAACAGCACTTCATCCTCCTCCATCGGACACTCACCCAAAGACGAACACTGCGATGACGACGACGAAGAAGTCGACGACTTCTCGTTCTTCAACATCTCGTACAGCTCCATTTGCAGCTTCTTGATATGCGCTAATGGCCAATCTTCATCATCATCATCATCATCATCATCATTACTTGGAGTCCAAGCCGACTCCGCGTGATTATCTTGCTCCTTTAATTCTTCGACAGCAACATGGCTGTCGTCACTTCCGTCTTTTTCATCCTCTTCGTCGTTGATGATTATCCCCGACTGTACGACAACATCGTACAACTTACGGGGTTCCTCCGATGTTATTGTTGTTACTGATTCCGAACCCGAGCCACTGTGTCGTTTTATTTTACATCGGTTACGTTCTTTGTCGGATTCAGCCTCGTCATGACTATCTTCTTCATCATCATCATCTCCGTGATCGATCCACTTTGACGGGTTGTAATAAACCCTTTTTGATCTTTTCTTTCCGCGACGAACCACGGTGCCCCGTTTGTTGGGTACGTAGTCATCGAGGTTTCCACGTATCCGCCATCTTGACCCGCATGCATTGCACAACACGGGTTTCTTCGGTGGCCCGTTTCGCCATAATGGGGTTTCTGTATGAATATAGTTTAGGTTTTAGGGTTTGTCGTAACTAAGTTTAGGGTTTAGGGTTTGTCAAAGATTAATGGATTAGTCATATAGCATACAAAAATTAATGGTACGGATATATCAAAGTTGATTAATTTTTCAAGATTCTATACCGGTTAATTAATGATGTGACATTAATAAGGGTGATTCGAAATTATTGATCATAATCGGATATCAAAGTATAAGAATTGGTAAGTTTTAATTAATTAAATGAAAAAATAATTGGACTTATTACCCTTAATTCCACAATGGCAGCACGGTCCTTCCTTTCTCATTGTCGATCTCGTTTGATGATGCTTCTTCATTTAAGGAATCAGTATCATCTATATATATACACCGATTACTTTCCATATATTTATAACAGACAAATATATATGGATATAGATAAGAACATTATTTAAAATAGATGTATATATATATGGTAAAATAACTACTTTACCCCTTAACGTTTGGACGGTTTTCAGATTTCCCCCTTTTGACGATTTGGTCCTTCATATATGTTAACAGCAAATCGTTCATTGCACATTTTATCTGATTATCCGTTAAATGTTGACGTAATATTTTTTTTTTAAATTGCAAGGGTCAAATTGCAAAATGAACGCAAACACATACTTTTCGTACAAAAAAAATATATTTTCAAACGTTTACCATCAAATATATTTCGGAAAGCCAAAAAAAAAAAAAATACCTCTCAGAGCCATATCATTAAGGGATTTATATATATATATATATATATATACTAAATATAACGCTAATATATATAGACGAATATCATGTACACACTGAACTCCTACAGTCGACCCGATGTCGAATTCCACTGAAAACACCTAATTGGCCGTGTTTTAACACTTCCAGCCCGAAATTGCGTGAGCAACGCAAATATACATAAAAAAATTTTGACACACTGAACCACCGAATGAAAAAAATGCAGCTCACCGATTTATATATATGCTCCGGCGACAGAGAAGCAGTGACGGCGACCGAGGATTGATCGCTGGTTTTCCGGCGAGCAGAAGGTGGGAAAGTTTGGAACTGCGAATTCTCACTGTCTGGAGAAAAATTAGAAGAAGAAGAAGAAGAATGAGGGGAGGAGAAGAAGGGATATATAGGAGAAGAAACAAGTGATTGTAACTCCCGATGTTTCAGTTTCATGCTTTCCTCACTTTTTTTATTATATATTAACCATTATAACTGAAGAAAGGAAGACAGATTTCTTTTCATAATTTTCCTTCCTTAATTTCAAACAAATATTTAAATGTTTATGGTGTGTAATTAATGATTATATTATTTTTCCTTTTGGCCAAATATATATGAGATTTATAGATAAAATTATTATACTGTAAGTTTATTTGATTTTTTTGGTAAAGAATATATACACTTATAAGTTGTGTTTGTATATTATAATTTCTCTTTAAATTATTTTATAGAAGTAAAAATACGTCATATATATGAGTATATGTCTCTACTATATAACAAATAAGAAGACAAACTTCTTCTCGTGATATGTTACACACATTTATATAAAAATGTAAAGATTTTTTTTTATTATATTAGACAATAACCATTGATAAATTAGTAATTTTAAAGTTTTTTTTAAAAAAATAGAGCTTTTTGGTTTAAAGTATGTATTGCTGTGTCATTTGGCACGCCCCTATACAATATTAATTAGGAAAAATATTGTAGGATTAATTAATATCAAGTAATATTTTATAATTTTAATGTTTAAAAAAATATATTTTTTTTAATAAAATGTTATATACTTTTGAATATAATTAATATAATTAAAAAGTTCATAAATTTTTCTACGATATCTTAATTTACATATATTTTTTTCTTGTGAAAATAGAAGTGAATATCTTTTGAATAACATATGGTATTATATATCCTTAATTTACGTATGTACACCCATATAAAAAATCAATTTTGAAAATGAATTTATAATTAAAGAGCGAGTCAACAACATTATGCATAAAGCGGGAGTCAGTGTGGTAATATCTAGGTACGTTACGGTTACTATGCTAATCTCACACGTCGTGTGGAGTGACATTTTCTGTATTTTATAGGGTAGCAAATAATATTTTTTAAAAAAAAAAATATGAGATCAAATCGAAGCGACGATTCAAAAATATCCATACAATATACATAATTTATTCAAATAGCCAATGTGGATATTAATATACAATATGATGTCCAAGCCAATGTAAATGTATAATAAGTTACATTGGTTTGCAATAATTGTTTCATTTTAATACCGGAGCACTGTTGGAATTTTGTTTTGGCCTTTGTTAGAAGACAGTGAAGTTTTCCTTTGTTCATCAGATCTTTAACGTCAATAATTATTGTTATAGTTGTGTCACTAAAATTTGACAAAATAGTAGATAATTAGCTAAAATTGTAATTAGCAATATGTAATTTATGGTTGAAATTGATTTGTTAACTCTTACGATCGATGGAATGTAAAAACACTTAACGATTCAGAGCGAACATTTAGTACGTATATCGTGTGGGATGACATTAGTAAGAGAGGGCTTACTCATCCTAGTGTTTACACTTGATTGTTTTTAAAAATATATTTTTTGTTATAATCTTATGTGTTGTTTAACATTATATAATGTATTTTTAATTATAATATATATAAGTTTATAATTTTGTAATATATGAATGTGTATGTTTAAGAATATAAATGGTTTGGAATTATATTTTATGCTATAAATATAAATAGTTTATTGAAGATTCTGATATGTCAAAATTTGATTAATGGTGCTAATCATATGTTGTTGCTTCCTTATTCTTTTACTATCTCTGTTACTTTTATATATTTATATATATATAGATCTAAGCTAAAGAAAAGTAAGTGGCTTGTTTGGCCAAGAAAGAAAACTTATTCATTATAACATGTACTTTTAATAAAAGAACACAATTTATTATCTAAGCGTTTGTAGTCCAACGGTTAGGATAAATGCCATCCAAGCAATAGACCCGGGTTCGACTCCCGGCAAACACATTTTATTTTTTTGCTAGATCTTCTTAAGAGATCAGACAGACCTTCCAATCTTCCATGCAGTATATCTGAGCTCGACTCCGAGCAAACGTATCTCAACTATAAAAGACTGAAATCAAAACTTGTTTTTCGTACATTAAAAGAGGTGGTGTATCAGAAGGACGGATATCTGCTGTCCCAACTAGGGCCGGCAATGGTGCGGTGAAAATCAAATAACCATGGTTATTCGCACCATTTACCGCAATGGTTAACCGCATCATTATGGTGATGGGCGGTTATGGTGATGAATCTTGTAACCGCAATGGTTATTATTGTGGTGATGGTATTCAGTCAATAACCGCGGTTATAACCATCACCTCTATATTTATAATATTAATATATTATATATATAAATATATTACTAATACTTATATATATATATATATATATATATATATATATATAATTAGTCAAATTTTATAATTCTTATTCTGTTCAATTTCCCACCCACTTTTTCTTTTTTTTTGCCAAGCAATTCCCACCATTCAATTTCAATCTAACTTAATTTGTTAAACTCAGTCTCACTCTCACTCTCAGATACTCAAACTCTCGTTCACTTCTTCATTTGCCTAGGTCAACTGACAAGTGAGAGTAATTCAAAAATTACATAAATATGCCTAATTTATGTCTATATTTCTTATTATTAGGTAACCACGATTGGAAGTGATGGCGAATGAGGATCGATGATCGCAAGTGATAAGCGATTGAAGATGTGTTTTTTTTTTTTTAATTTAGTGTGACAATGAAGTTATGTTTAATTTGGATTTCGTGTATGAAACTGAATGTATGTTTACTTTTATTTTATGAAACACTGATGTTGTATTAGTTTGAATGCTTGTGGTTAAATGGTTTAACCGTGGTGAAAAACCATGGTTATGGTTATGGTACGAAGAATCATAACCGCAGTGGTTATGGTTATGGTATGAGTGGAAAAAATATGGTATGGTTATGGTATTAGTGTTATTCGCACCATACCCTCACCATCGTCAGCCCTAGTCCCAACCCTCTGTGTCAAAATGTTATATAATTAAAGTAAAAAAAAAATTGAGTTAAGATGTTTATTTTATTTTATAACATTATGATTATAGTTGCTCAGCACTTTATCCCATGCAAACTGACTCTGGTGCGAGTGAATATTAATTTAAGTATGGCGCAAACATGATATATGTAGGGCTGTAAACGAGCAGAGAATCTGACAATCTTGGCTCGACTCAGATTATTCGAGCTCGAACTCGACTCGGTAAAGTTAAAGAGTTTCAATTAAATTATAAATGGTGCACCTTAGCTCGAGCTCGACTCGATTAGACTTTTGTCTCGATGTCGAGCTCGAACTCGACTTGAACTCAATATATAGATATATAATAATATTATTACGTAAAGTTCGAAAACTTGAACTCAACTCTAATAGGTAAAACAAAAAAAACTTGATTAGGCTTTCGAGCCAGTCGAGTACCAGTGAACTCAAACTCGACTCAGTATAAAAAAAGCTCGACTCGAAATTTAACGAGTCGGATTCGAACATCGACCGAGCCGATCTCAAGCAGCTCACGAGTAGCTTGACTCCTTTACACATTTAGTTACATGTGTTGCTCTCCTGATGGGGCACACCTAGGACGACGTGAAAAAAAACACATTATGATTATAGCTTTATAATTTAACAAAAAAAAAACAATTTCATTACTTACATTATTTTTATCTCTTAAACTTTTTTTTAGTGTTAAAGTCTTTGTTCTATTCATTTTATATAGAAGAAATTACACATTCTAATAACATTTGTTACTTTTGAAGTAAATGGAGATCATGAATAAAGTGAATTTACGCCGGTTGAAAGCTGTTAGACTTAAAGACGGAGATTATTAATAGTGAATTTGAGTTCAATATCAATTATTATTATATTTAGACGACAAACAAACAAGACCAAAGTTGAAAGCTGCTTCGTTTAGAGTAAAAAATGTTCGATAATCACGAAGATGAAAGAAAAGGCAAATATTAATCAAATTGATATCCTCTCTCTTATTATCCCCAACCGCGCAACCAAGAACTGAAGATGTCTAGATCCAACAACAGATGCTCTGTTTTTGTTGTTCTATACAGTCTGTTGTTATATGTGTTGGGCAATCTGTTGGGAGAAGCAGCCGCCCAACTGTCCTACTCGGATCAGTGTTCTTCATATGTATCGGAAGCAGCACCTGACGTTTACGCCGAAGCCACTTCTTCTCCACTCACCGAATTCCACACCGGTTACTACAACGCCGCCGGCAGCACTAGGGTTTTCAAAACTTCTTCTTCCTCTTTCTCCTTCTTGACCCGACAAGTCCTGAAGACCGACCGCGACGGCGTCCTCAAGATCGCGGCGGAGTTGGTTTTCAGGTTGGGTCCTCCCAGTGATGGAATCTCCATTCTTCTGCCTGATACGGTGGCCTTCACCGCCATCCCTAATGATTCTCTCCGACGAAGAAGACCGAGTTTGGTGAGTTTCAGGATGGAGGGTTTCTGGGAAGAATCTTCTGGTAATGTCTGTCTTGTCGGATCGAGTTATTCGAGGGGCGGGGAAGAGGATCTGAAGCTCGAAGCTGTCCTTAATCTGGACAATGTGACCTCTTCAGCCACCATCACTAGCTTGTTCACCGGCATTTTCCAGGTTCGGAAAAAGGATCAACATGATTTCGAAGACATATCTGTGTTTATGTTCCCCAACATGAATTACAAGTACAGCTTGGTTACCGACGAAGAAATGAAGGATGTTTCCGAAAATGGAATTGATCTTCCAGTGGGAGGGTTAGAACCTCCAGATGGGAAATTCTGCAACTTATTTGAGACACTTGTGTATAAATTCAGCTTGACATATCCAGCTCACTGTTATCATTTTGCAACAAACAGCTGCAGTCCTTTTGATACTCATTCTCTGCAGCAGCAGCCTGATACTATGTTGTTCAATGCAATCGGTTGCTCAGACCAAGAAGATCGAAAGGAATTGCGGGTTTTGCTGCAATTCACCAACCAAAGAGGGGACTGGTCTTACACGACATTGATCGGGGAAGGTGTTTGGGACAAGAACAAGAACCAGATACACATTATAGCTTGTCGTGTGTCAGTGTCGTCTTTCTCTGCTGCTGCTGCTGCTGCTGCTGTTGTCACCGATAGTGTATTCCGCTTGCAATTTTCGTTCCCTGCAATGTGGTCAATTCGGGATAGAAACACCGTCGTAGGGGAGATAAAGAAAACTAATTCCTCTGGTGATGATAGCATTATTACTGCTCGGAGTACTACTAACTACTTATCGGCGTTCCCTGATTTGAACTATGAGTATACTGAAGCAAAGAGAGTAGAAAAGTTTTGCCTTGAGAAGTTTACTGATCATGATGAAACCAATGGGATATATCCAGGTTGGTCCTCGCCCGATCTCAGTTTCGAATTTTCTGCCCATGATTTTGATGGAAAAAGGATCGGATCGGGATTTGCTTACCCCCTTTTTGTGGGTAAGGAGAGGTACGAACGATCAGCATATGACATTCCACTGTATGAGAGCAGATTTTCTAGTGGCAACAACACCCAATTCAATATATCATACAGCATAATCATCTGGAGGCCGAGAGATGCCAAGTATAGCTCGGTTTTCTCCACAGGGGGCCGGATTTCTGGTGAAGGAGTATACAATGTGGACACAGGCAGGCTGTGCATGGTTGGATGCATGAGTTTGGTGGGGAATAATGATTCATGGGATTGTGAAATTGGGATAACCGTAAAGTTTGCGAGATTATTGAAAGGAAGCATAGAGAGCACAAGGGAGATATCGGATCCTCTATACTTCAAAAGTGTAACATTTTCGACAGAAGTTGGATCGAGACCATGGATTTGGAGAATGCACTTGGAGTTGTGTCTGGTTCTCATTTCCAACACATTTTCTTGCATCTTCACGGCCTTGCTATTCTTCCATGTGAGGAAACACCCTGAAGAAGCAGTTTCCGTAATGATGGTGACGATTCTCGCCTTGGGGCGTGCCGTGCCTCTGCTGCTCAATGGCAGCAACCGATATCAGGTGAGTGTGTTTCTAGAAGCTGGAAAGTGGCTTGAAGTGAGCCAAGTAATGGATAGAGTTATAATTGTAGTGACACTATTTTTAGAGTTGGGTATTCTTCAAATGAGCATATTATCTCGACGACGGTCGTGGTGGGTTGCAGAGAAGAAAGTTTTCTTGTTAGTAATGCCGTTATACGGTGTGGGTGGTTTGTTGATTGGGAAGTCATTTGGAGGAGTTGTTGTTGACGGGTTTCTGTTACCGCAGATTCTGGTAAACATATTGAGTGAGAAACTTATTATTCTGCCGGGAGCGTTCTACGGTGGAACGACGTTGGTGAGGTTGGTTCCACACGTATACGATGTATGGAGGAGAAGGGGTTTTGAAGAAGGGACATATGTTTATGGAGTTGGTTTATATTCAAGTGGTTGGGATGTGATTATTGTATTGGGTGGTTTGGTTTTGGGGGTGATTTTGTACTTGCAGCAGCGGTTTGGAGGTCAGGTGGTTGTTCCTCAGAGATTTAGAGGTAACAAATTTATAACAGCAGCAGCAGCACCATCTTATGACAAGGAGATGAGTGATGTGTAAGTGTTTTGTTTGTGTTGAAAATGATGAGTATACAACTACAACAACATAGTGGTGTTGGGATTGTGTTGTGTGTTTCATCAGCCAGGCAGGAAGGGCAGTTAATTACTTAACAGGATCAGCAAACAAATTAAAGAATGACTCATTGCCTCAAGTGGTAACTGACTTGTGCATCATTTAATGGCAGTATTGGCTCTTTCAAAGGTTGTTAGAAGGCAAAATAGGAGAAGTGCTTTGTTTCTGTGTTGGAGAGGACTGTCTGTAAGGCTGAATTAAAAGTAATCATATTTGCGTTTTAAATCATACATTCTCAGGGCCACACATATACGTTTTTCCTAACCATCGTTTCCTAATTTAATCGCAGCTCTATAAATTTATATATACAATATTGGTATCTGGAAATTAATAAAATATTTTTATTTAATATTTTAGTCTCAACGCAAAATAAAGAAAATATTTGTATAAATAACAGAATAAAGAATTAAAATTTTATATTTAAATGATATATTTATACAGTTTGATTGTAAAGAATTCTAAGGTCGTTATCTAAGCTTTTTTTTATTTTCAATCAAATAATATATAAATATAAAATACACTAACATTACATAAATATAAAATATAAAAACTTACTACGGCCAACAATATATAAATCTACGTAAATAAATATAATATATAATCGCAATTGGGAAAAATATGTAAAACATGCAACATGTTTGAAAAAAAATGGTTTTGTGGACCATTATGTTTTAAAATGTACAACATGTTTGAAAAAAATAGTTTTATGGACCAATATGTTTTAATATGCATAACATGTTTGCAAAAGATGGTAAAATGACATTCTATCAGTTTAAATTTATTAAAAAAAACTCAATATCAATTATGTCATTTATGGCAAATAAAAATTAACTTATTAAATTCATATATGCAATAATTTGTTCAATGTTGGGTAGGTTTGAACAATTGTGTCCTTTATCTAAAAGCCAAATTGACATCTTCCCTAAGATTCTTCTTCTCTATTTTTTTTTCTAAACGATTTTTCTTCTACTTGTTATTATTTATTATTATTATTGACTAATAAAAAAATTGTTACATGAATTTTGATAGAATTACAAATTACTACATGAAATTGATCTATTTAATATGTACTGCTTAAACTTTTAATTGCAATTTTTAGGGTTCAACATTTAGGTAGTTATTAACGATGTAAAGTATATCTATAGTAATATGTAATATTACTATATATATATGTATATATATGTGTGTGTAAAATTATTATTTTTAAAATTTCAAATGCATGGAATGTCATTTTACTATCTTTAACAAATATGTTATACATTTTAAAACATATTGGTTTATAAAACCATCTTTTTCAAATATGTTAGCATGTTTTACGTACTTTTTATATAAACCTAACTAAATATAAAATATAAGTAGTATAAACTTAATGACCAACTACATAAATATTATATAAAACCTACATGTATTATAATTTTTTTAGGTTAATAATTATACCTATTTAAATTATTTTTAACGCTAAATTCAAATTTTTTTACCCGCACGGTGGCATGTGGTTAGTATCTAGTTTAGTTTAATTTGAGTGAGCGAAAGATTGTTCATAATTCAGTGAAAAGACTGAAAAAATAGGCGGAGTGGTCACAGGTTGAGCATATTCAGTCAACTAACTACTAGTAACTGGGAGCATAGTCTAGTTGGGCAAAATAAAAATACGAGTCTTTATTCAGCTAAGTCGAACACATCGGCATTAAATCCAATAAATGCTCTAAAATAGTTTTATTTTTATTTTTTTATATATACATTACTTCCTCAGTTTCAGCTGAGATGTTAAAGCCTTTTTTAAGAGGAGTCTCCGATGAAATTCGATCTCAAATCTCACAAAAACACAATTCGTTTTACCAGCTGATCCAACCATTCTTAAGTATGTGTTAAAAAGTTGCAAAAGCAAAAGTGTCCTCTACGGAGATAATTAGTTACCAATATTATTGGGTTATATATTATAATTTAGAGCACTTGCAATAGCAAGTGCCTAGTGCCTCCACATCAGCAGCCATGTCACTGCCAACTCATCAAAGTGGCACTGCTACAGTATTTACTACAGTAAATGGCACTGTAAAATTGGCACTCTCTCCAGTAGTGGAGGCCAAGTTCCACTTCTACACTGGGACCCACATAATTTCATAATTCAAATATAATTTTTGCATTATATATAAATTATATATCATTATATATAAATTATATATTCATATTTTTTTACAAATACGGACATGAATAAATAATGAGATTCAAGTATTAGATTTTTTAATTAAAAAAAAATAGGGAAAATATATACAAAATTATAAAAATGTAATTGAATTTTTTAATAAAAATTTACATTTTTTTGAGTTAGTCAAAATTTATCAATTGTGAATCAAATATCTGGATTCCACTTTTGACCGACGTATGTTGTTATTCTGAAATTTGAAAATCGACGTCTTTAGGGTAATAGTTCTATTATTTACGTACTATAATTTATTTATTTTTAAAAAATTACGTTTCTTTTGTAATTAAAAATGATAAAAACATTATGAATATAACATATAAAAATGAGCACATTATTTATTTAAATAATGATTGCAATAATTTAAAAGTTATATTACAATAAATATAAAAACAATAAATTAAAGTAGTAATCCGGTTCGTGCATATCCATAGTTCTCTATTGTCAATTCATTGCAATAATTATACGTTACTTGACCAAGGTAAAATTACTATTAGGTGCAGTCCCCATGCGGCATGCAGAATGATTGATAAGTATAATTGTTGATATAATAACATTGATCAATCAAATTCATTGAATCTATTATTTCATCATAACCAGTGTATATCTGTTATACGTTGATTGACATATCTTAATTCAACATCATCAACATATTCACGTTTATGGACATCCATGATCATATTAGTAAATCGATTATTGCATTAATCATGTGTTTTTATATATGATTTCCAATATATGTAAATTAGAAATATATTATATATACATCATTCTAAAAGTATAATTTTTATAATAATTTATCGTAAAAGATATATTTTTTTTCATATAATATAATATAATATAATATAATACGTAAAATATATAAAAATATATATGCATTAAAATAATATAATATTTTGTAGTAATTATTTTCCATATTTAATAATTTAAAATGTTATACTATTTCAAAATTAAGAATTAACGGTTATTCAACATGGTAACATATAAACAAATTAGATATGGAAATTTCGAAATTTATTCAAAGTTAAAAAGTAGTAATTTTGGTTCGTGTCGTTATTATGTTACATAATATTCAAAATGACTGATTACGGCTCTTGTCTATCTGACTTAGCGTAACCGAATATATATACAATCAAAGAGATGAGCAACACAATCGAATAAAATAATATTAAAAAGTTGGCACCGACATGAACAGTAACTTGGGAGTTCCTACTAGTAGGCACTGTCCCACTTCACTATTCACTCAATAATGGCAAAACGGTAATATTAGTAATCCTAGTCACGCCTAGTGGCGCCTAGTCAGCGTCCAGTGGCAAAAATTGGAACTAGGCACTCCCATTTTGGAACAAGGCACTCCTATTGAAAATGCAAGTGCCTATTTAATCATTACCAGTAGGGACCAACAGTAAATGACACTAGGCACTAGGCACTCTCTACAATAATAAATTTACAACATGGAACTAGGCACTAGGCACTAGGCACTACTATTGGAAGTGCTCTTATATCCCGGTGTATGAGTATGTTAGATTATATTTTTGGTCTGTCTCGAAGTGTCTTTTTTTTTTATTGGCTCAATTTCTGGAAGTCTTTCCCGTTAGATAGTGGAGTCTAACTCAAAACGCAATGCCACATGCAAACGGACGTTGGAGATTAGATATATATTTTTGCCGCACTAACTTTGATTTGGCCGAATAATAAATAAATATATTTATATTTATATTCAAAGAAGTTCCCTTTTTTCTTAAAGAAGAAGGATGTGAAATGATAAATGTATATATATATATACTATAATTAGTTAATCATATCATGCAATTATATATATGGTACGTACATGCTTTATCTTTATGTATGCACTCTAACAAAGACATAAAGATTTAGTTTGGAATATAATAGTGGATTAGTGATAGTGAAGTTGCTCCGGTAACAACACGATGTAAGTTGAAATGCCGTTTTTTGTTTTGATAAATATATAGAGATTTTTTTTTGGCAAACTATAAATATATAGACTATAGAGATTAATAAGTGTGATCCGTATAGAGCAAGCCCATTTTATCTCTTACGACTACCGCCACGTGCCCTCGCGGACACCGACAGGAAGCACTATTAACCATCATCTCTTGTAGAGTATCCATCACACTTATGAGAGGTATATATATATATATATATATTTTAACAGTTTCCTTATTAATTATGTGTAACATGACTTTTATTTAAATTGTTATGCAACATATTATGTTTCGTACGCGTGCGACTATGTCAAATCTAGTCCTTAATCTGCGATATCACACGAGTCTAAGCCAATGTGAGTTTCCTAACCAATAAAAAAAACTCTAGAAAGATGTTGATTATGATTTAAATAGTTATGCAACAAATTTTCGTACGCGTGCGACTGTGTCAAATATAGTCACTTGATCTGCGATATCACACGAGTCTAAGCCAATATGAGTTTCCTAACCAATAAAAGAAACTCCAGAATGATGTCAATTATGATTCGGTTGACGAACTAGGTGAATCGGGCTGTGTGATATTCAAAATTAACCCTTTAGGTGAATCGGGTTGTGTGATATTCAAAATTAACCCTTAATAAATGATGTAACAAATTGAAAAGTATGCACAAATTTGCTTTCACTATTTTAGAAAAGAGCCGTTAATGTTAAATCCTTCTCCAATGAGTATTTCCAGCGAGATCGAATAGTAACCGGAACACAACTCGTTTTTTGGTTCAACCAACCTTTTGTATTAAAAAAAAAACCTATAATTGAAGGAACGATTATTATTATTAGCTTTGGAACGTTATGGAAAAGCTTTCTGCGTGGGACTGAGGTTGTTGCTTGTTTTATTGCAAAATATATGCTTTAATAATAATATTCGTTACAGAGATACAGAGCAGAGGTGGTCGCTGTCTGCAGGGGGAGAAGAACCTTTTGCATATGGTTGGCGCGAAAAAAGCATTAAACAAATTCATTCGTTCGTCTATTGGAGTATGTGACTTTTGCGATTGCCTTGCCTTGCCTTGCCTGCAGTAGTCTTCTTGCTGGAGGAAGGGAAGAACCAGCTGTTCTTCTTTCTGACCAATCCTCCTGAAATTAGAGGTCAGTTTCGCCACTTTCTTGCTTTGATTATAATCTTGAATTCTCGATTGAAGGAGATAATGAAATTAATCACTGGTTGCATTTTATTAATCTTCATGTTCTGTGGGTAGAATCATCTTCTGTTTTAGACCACATATCAGTTTGAATCTGAATACCCAGGTAGTGGGTTGAAATACTTTGAAGAGAAATAGGGTTTATGGAATGGGTAATGGGGGATGAGAATGGTCATTTTTAGGGGAGGGTTGAGAATGGTTATTCCTTGTAATTCGGGATCCTATCCCAAACTTTATTTGCAGCCAAACAACTTCTTCATGGTTCTTTTCAGCAAAAAAAAAAAAAAAACTTCTTCATGGTTCCAAATTCCTGATTCCTTCTGTATTCTTGCAAACAAACATGTTGTAATTGTTCTATAAGTGTCTATCTGGAATCTGGATGCAACACAGCTGAAACTCGAACAAGTTTTGACAAAAAAAACACTATGGAACTAACTATCATGAAATTTGAAGGTGTTTGGTGAATGCAGAGTATACTGTTTGGTCTGAGGTAGCTATTGAACTAAGAAGATGAGGCATGTAAACTTTATATTCTGTAACCACTAACCCTGTTCTTTTTTTGCAGATTAGCATCTATTTGGAGTCTGGAGGCTTTTGTTTCACTACAGAACAAGGCATTAGATTCCACAGGATGCATTAACTGTTTGCTTAAAGTTAACACAAGGTATCTAACATGACAACTATTTGTGCCAAGCAAATTATCAGTTAGATCGACTCAGTGTTGCTTAATGGTCATGGATAACCCAGAAAGGTGATTCTTTCCTTCACTTATTTTCCTTTCATCATGTTGCTTTACGAAATTAGTTCGACTAGTAGCTTCTCTTTTGTCCAAGGAATTGATTTATGGTATTAGTCATGTAATCAAATCAAAATATATATTGTCTTGGTTTTGAACAGACTTGGTGAGAAGGTTTTCTCAATTGGAGACACATACACTGGTAAATTCAAGGGACTGCTTCCCCAGGGACAAGGAAAATACACATGGTTTGACGAAACAATCTACGAGGGTGATTGGGAAAAAGGAAAGATGACCGGAAAGGGTAAAATGTTATGGCCCTCAGGGGCGAGATACGACGGTGATATATCTGGAGGGTACCTTCATGGCCAAGGCACCTTGAATCGGGTCGATGGTTCAGTGTATTCAGGGGCCTGGAGGATGAGTATCCCCCACGGTATCGGAACTAAGACATACCCTAATTCCGATGTTTATGAAGGTTTGTGGAAGGAAGGTATTCAAGAAGGCAGTGGACGATATACATGGAGTAATAACGGTAATACTTACACAGGATACTGGAAAGGAGGGAAAATGTGTGGAAGAGGGGTGATGAAATGGGCAAATGGTGATATCTACGACGGGTTTTGGCTCAATGGATTTAGACACGGCTCGGAAATTTACCGTTTTGCTGATGGAGTATTCTATTTTGGGGCATGGAGTCAGGGTTTGAAGGATGGGAAGGGAACATTTTACCCTTCTGGAAGTAAGCATCCAAGTATGAGGAAATGGGCTTCTTTGGGGGCTGATCACAATGTTGGAAATAGTTTGCTTTCTGTTAATCCATCGAAGAAATCAAGGGATATGAGACCGAGACCACGTCGGAGTCTTTCTGGGAAAGTTGTTATCAGTGCATTGCTGAGGAATCCTGATCGGGTTTCGTATAGATCTGTGTCACTAGATGATCGAAAGAGAATTTCAGATCCAAGTAAAGATGAGTGGTCTTGTACAGTGTCTGGTGCATCAGATGAGGAAGTGGATCTGCTAAGTGATGACAGAAGTCACAGTAATTCAGTCTATGAAAGGGAATACATGCAAGGAGTTCTTATTCAGGAGAAACTTAGAACCAATGAAGTTAAAATGAAGCAAAAAAGCAAATTAAGTAATGGAAAGGAAGTTAAGAAAATGAATTTTGTGGGAAATCGGAGTTACTATTTGATGCTTAATCTCCAACTTGGTATCAGGTAAATCTCTATACCCTATCCTAAACTAAACCCCTTTACATATCTGACTTGAATTTCCTTTTCCTCCATAAATGCATTAATCAAGTAGTTGTATGTGAAGGTACACTGTTGGGAAGATAACACCAGTTCCAAGGCGTGAAGTTCGATCTTCTGATTTTGGTGAGCAGGCAAGAATAAGGATGTGTTTTCCCCGTAAAGGCTCTCGGTTTACGCCTCCACACTATTCAATCAATTTCCATTGGAAAGATTACTGCCCAATGGTCTTCAGGTACCTTAACCTTCTATTTGTTCATTAAAGAGATCTATTTGTTCGTATGGTCAGTAAATTTATTTGAATGTTTGATTAAAGAGTTGTATATTGAATTCGGTTAATTGATTGGATTATGTTCAGGAACTTGAGAGAGATGTTCAAGTTAGATGCAGCTGAGTACATGATGTCTATTTGTGGAGATGATGGTCTAAGAGAGCTTTCTTCTCCGGGGAAAAGTGGGAGTATCTTCTACCTCTCTCTCGACGATAGATTCGTTATCAAGACTCTGAAAAAGTCCGAGCTAAAGGTTCTTCTCAAGATGTTGCCGTATTATTATAACCACGTCGGTGAATATGAAAATACCCTCATCACAAAGTTCTTTGGACTGCATCGGATCAAGTTGAAACGCGGAAGAAAGGTAAACCGTTTTTCATAATCTTTCTGAACATGATCGGAGCTGTATGTAGTCACCTCGTGGGACATCTTTTTTTAGGTACGGTTTGTTGTCATGGGGAACATGTTTTGCACTGAGCTACGAATCCATAGACGATATGATCTAAAGGGTTCGAGTGTCGGAAGATTCACAGCGAAAGAGAAGATCCGTGAAAGTACTACGCTCAAGGATTTAGATTTGGATTACGAGTTTCATATGGACAAATTATTGCGTGAATCGCTTTTCAAGTAAGTAGCTATGTATGATTTAGATGAAAATAATATTCTGTTGTCATATTAACTAAAACTCTTCGTGTTCTTCTCAGGCAACTCTCTCTAGACTGCAGTTTTCTTGAGTCCCAAGAAATCATCGACTATAGCCTTCTCCTCGGGTTACATTTCAGAGCTCCTGAACATCTAAAGACCTTATTTGACACGTCGAGTGCTATAAATCGACAAGAGAGTTCATCTACAACTGATGGTATATATATATACATATCGCCATTTCCATCTTGCATTACTTTCCATCTGTTTCGGGTTGCATTTCAAGAATGTCATCTTATTCTCTGTCGGGTATAGTCTCAGGTGGTGAAATGATGATCCCTCCAAAAAGTATTTTTCTAGTAACCCACGAACCGAACTTTGTTAGCACCACACCAGGCCCTCATATCAGAGGAAGTACACTCCGGGCATTCTCTGTTGGTGACAGGGAAGTCGATCTCTTGCTGCCTGGTACTGCAAGGTTAGCTTCTTCCGATTAATCTTTTTATGTTGTGAGGAGTTAAAACTGGTTTCTTTGAATAATAAACATGCAAATGCATGTAAAGCTTACCTGGTATTTGCATTTTTCTATTAATTCTGATTCGCATTGAAGGTTACTTAGGTTGTAAGGTACCTGGAACTTCTGGTATATTTACAGGGAACTTGGATCCTTTGTTTGATCCCAAATAATTAAATCTTAAAACTGGACCATGCCTTTTTTCAATGATATTTCGGATTGATTTTAGGTTGCGGGTTCAGCTAGGAGTGAATATGCCAGCTCAGGCCAACCACAAGCTTCGCCAGCAGGGCGAGATCGATTCATCAGAGATAGAGATGTTTGAAGCGTACGATGTAGTTATCTACATGGGTGTAATCGATATTCTGCAGCACTACAATCTCAAGAAAAAGGCTGAAACCTGCTTTAAGTCCCTGCAGTTTGACCCTCTGACGATTTCTTCGGTCGAGCCAAAGTTTTATGCCAAAAGATTCATCAGTTTCTTGAAGAAAGTGTTTCCAGATGCCAACCCAGATGGTCATCGTTGAAATGAAGTCTCTTCTCCCCCTCTATATATATCTCCCTTACTGTTGTGTGTAGTAGCCAAAGCTTTGTTTATTTTCTTGCACGGAAAGCAATTGGAAATTCTTTGTGGATCAATCTTTGTAGCGGTTACAAAATAAACCTACTGTTCATCTGAGGTCAAAGTGTATAATCTGTAATATTTGTGAAGCTTAAATTCTCTATAGAAGCAGTGTTCATGCATATCATTCAGTATTTTTAAATCGTTTTCTTTGAACTACCATGGAGATTGATATAAAGAAGTTACAGACTCAATGTTCTGAATAGCGCATGGCCAGAATGATTTATGCTATACAAAGAAGCTTCTTGAAGTAATGGCCAGAATGATATATGCTATATTATTCATAAATATGTGCTGCAATGATCTTATAATACAGTACAGAAACGGATGAATTAGTTACAACAGAATAGCTCAATATCGGAAAATTCGGATAAAGTAATGTCTGATGAGTAGAGAAGTGTGGAATATATATATATCTCAGGTTGTTGAAGTTGCTCTCATTTTAAGGTACTTGAGCTTCTGGATTCTGGATTGGCAGCTGGAAACACATTCCTCAAGAAACTAATGAATCTTTCAGCATACAACTTTGGTTCGACCGAAGAGATAGACTCGGAATCATACCGCAAAGACTTCAGCCGGTGTTCAGCCTTTTTCTTGAGATTGTAGTGCTGCAGGATATCAATTACACCCATGTACAGAACTACATCGTACACTTCAAACATCTCTATATTCACGTTATCGGTGTCTTCCTGTAGGAGCCTGTGGTTTGCCTGTGCTGGCATATTCACTCCTAGCTGCACCCGCAACCTAACATCAACCGCCCGGAACATTGTCAGAAAAACACAACTGTAATACCCAATATGTTCGTGTACTACATTACTTGGAAATAAGAGATTTAGATGCTTAATAAACAAGATAGGTACTACTCAAGTCCAACAAGAATTTCTCATTTTCTGGGCCTAAGTGAGAACAGCGGGCTCAATCAGACTGAGTTGGGCTAGTTGGGGACTTGGGGACGTGACAACGACAAAACGTTAATAAAAAGATGCATCATATGATCACTAACCTGGCAGTACCGGGCAGCAGGACATCGACTTCTTTGTCACCAACCGAGAACGCCTTGAGTGTACTTCCTCTGATATGAGGGCCCGGTGCGGTGCTAACGGATCTCGGTTCGTGGGTTACTAAGATGATGCTTTTTGAAGGAATCATCATTTCATCTTCTGGAGATAAACCTAACAGGAAGCAACATGAAATGCTTAATATGCAGCCCAGAAACAGGACCTAGCTCTAGGAAAGTAATGTAAGATGGTAATGGTAATAATTCATATATACCAGGAATTGTAGATGTACTCTCTCGGTGTTTCCCATTGGACAAGTCAAATAAGGTCTTCAGATGTATAGGAGCTCTGAAATGTAACCCGAGCAGGAGGCTATAGTCGATGATTTCTTGGGATTCAAGAAACTTGCAGTCCACAGAAAGTTGCCTGCAATGAACAAAACAACAGTTAAAGAACATTAGTAACAATTTGTTCGAGTGCCTAAATATCAGCTAGCAATTTGTTCGATTGCCCAAACATCAACTAACAATTTTGTTCATTCCGTTCAATTATTGTAGCTACTTGCCAATTTACTTACTTGAAAAGTGATTCTTGCAACAATTTATCCATTTGAAACACGTAATCCAAGTCGAGATCCTTGAGCGTAGTATTTTCAGTGATCTTCTCTTTAGCTGTGAATCTTCCAACAGTTGAACCTTTCAGATCATACCGTTTATGGATTCGCAGCTCCGTGCAAAACATGTTGCCCATGACAACAAATCGTACCTACAAAACAAGTAATTAATGTTCTTCATCCAACCAAGATTTCATGTCACTCTCTAGTCTATATATATACCTTTTTTCCACGTTTAGTTTTGATCCGATGAAGTCCAAAGAACTTTGTAATGAGGGTATTTTCGTGTTCACAAACGTGGTCATAATAGTAGGGCAGCATCCTGAGAAGAGTCCTGAGCTCGGATTTGATCAGAGTCTTGATAACGAATCTGTCATCATGAGACAGGTAGAAGATACTACCACTTTTCCCTGAAGAAGAAATCTCTCTTATACCATCATCTCCACAAATTGACATCATGTACTCAGCTGCATCTAGCTTGAACATCTCTCTCAAGTTCCTGATGATCAACATTATACAAATTCGGTCGATCGAGCTTGTATTATCGTTTAGGGTTAAAGTATGAACATTAAGGTTAGTACCTGAAGACCATTGGGGAATAGTCTTTCCACTGGAAATTGATTGAATAGTGTGGAGGCGTAGATTTAGAGCCTTTCCGGGGAAAATACATCCTTAGTCTCGCCTGCTTACCGAAATCAGAAGATCGAACTTCACGCCTTGGAACTGGTGTTATTGTCTTCCCTAGAGTGTACCTTCACCCACAATTTGATTAACTTAGTATGTAAAATCACCACAAAATGCATAATTTGGAAGTAGAGTATTTTGAATAACAATGTATAACTTGAATTAGAATATGGCGAATACATTTAGGGGGAAAAACCTAATGAGTACCTCATGTTTATAAGATGTTTTGGTATCTTACAATTTCTTTTTAATATTTGGTATGTCACTTATTTGAAGTGTGTTTTATAAGTAAATAATAACTCGATCGATTCACCTAGCCATGGGCTCGCCCTGACTTGAGCTGGCCAACCCATTTGAGATACCATGTTTAGCTTGAGACTGGGCGACTGTGAGCCCCTAACTTATCCATTTGACTATTGGCTAGGATTTAGATCGGCCCTTGGCTCGCTCGTACTCGGTATTGGTTTCGTAGACTAAGCGATCAAATCTGGCAGAACTTCAGGTTAGAGCGTGCCTAATTTAGGTGAATCGAGCTATGAGTGACTCATAAATCACACTGCTGATCATTTAAATATTAGAAATATTAAAAAATTGTAAACAACAAACCCATATAAGTAAGATACTAATTAGGGTTTTATTCCCTAGATTATTGGCCCAAAAAAAAGTCTACCCTGCCTTTTATGCAGTGAAGGGATAGATAGGACAGATATTTACCTGATACCAAGTTGGAGATTGAGCATCAAGTAGTAACTGCGATTGCTGATGGCAGTCCCAACACAAGACCTCAATTTAGCTTCTTTTCCAAAAATCAGTTTACTAATTTTCTTCTTTTTAGGCAACGTCGATTCATTGCTTCTAAGTTTCTCACTAATAAGAACTCCTTGCACGTATTCCCTCTCATACACTGAATTACAGTGACTTTCCTCGTTATCACTTAACATCTCCTGTTGTGGTTGATCATTCTCATTTTCAGCCGAAAACGAGCACGACAACTCCTTATTCAAATGTCCTACACTCCCTCGTCCATCTAACGACACCGATCGATACGATGTTCGATTAGGGTTCTTCAGCAATGCACCAATCAGAATTTTCGCCGGAAGAGGAAGGCTAAGCCGTGGCCTCGACCTCATAACCTGCGATTTCTTCGACGAGTTACGTAAAAGCAAATTCTGCCCAACATCGCCGTTTCGCATAGACGACCATTTCTTTAAAGTGGGATGATCACTTCCAGAAGTGTAAAACGTTCCCTTCCCATCTTTCAAATCCCGACTCCATATCCCGAAATAGAATCCTCCATCCGCGAAACGGTATATTCCCGAGCCGTGTCGCATTCCGTTGAGCCAAAACCCGTCGTAAATATCACCATTTGCCCACTTCATCACACCTCTACCACACATTTTGCCTCCTTTCCAGTTCCCTGTATAAGCATTGCCATTACTCCATGTATATCTTCCACTGCCTTCTTGAATACCTTCCTTCCAAGCACCTATTAGGGAATAAATATATTAAGAAAATATATTTTATTATATTCTGATAAAGTTATATTAGGAACAGATAAATGTCGGAATACTTATATTCCAGAGTTATATTAGCACCTTCGTAAACATCGGAATTCGGATATGTCTTAGATCCGATACCGTGGGGGATACTCATTCTCCAGGTACCCGAATACACTGAACCGTCAACTGCAATTAAGGTGCCTTGGCCATGAAGGTACCCTCCGGAAATATCGCCTTCGTATCTCGCCCCTGAGGGCCATAACATTTTACCTTTTCCGGTCATCTTTCCCTTTTCCCAATCGCCCTCGTAGAACGTTTGGCCGAGCCATGTGTATTTTCCTTGTCCATGAGGAAGGAGTCCCTTGAAGTCACCACTGTATGTGTCTCCAATAGAGAAAACTTCCTCACCAAGTCTGTTAAACACCAAAACAATAGTTTGATTACATGAATCAATGTAATAAGCCTCAAGTTTAATTAAGGTGTAATATACAATTTTGTATAGAGTGAAAATAGAGGGACTAATTAAAGTCCTTGAATGAAACATCATTCAAGGACTACAAGTTTATAGAAGAATGTATCAGTACCAAACATCCAATGAAGATGCTCTAAATAACTCAATGCCATTAATATTGTTAATTTCCTAATCAACCATGTAATATGCTGTATCTGTTCAGTACTAAGTATCGTACATCTTAAATATAGTATAAATACATACACCCATGCATTATATTAACGTCTCCGGGAATGAAAAGAAACAGGATAGAGAGAAAATCGCAACTCATTAAGGCAATAGAAAAATATAAATAAAGGGAATGATGAGAAAAACCCGCACTTATTTTAAAATAAGTATCACAAGCATCATACTTGTGAAGCATAGTAGATACAACCGTACATTACCGTCTTCGGGAATGATGAGAAAAACCGACTCAGCGAAAATCCTTCATGTACGGTTAAACCCTAAGTAAAACGGTTTTGCCTCCCATGCGGCAGTTTTGGATAAAATAAAGAAGGGAACTCAACTCAACTCGCAGCATATATCAGAGACGAAGAAGGTAGATAACAATTATATGATAAAGAGAGAAGAAACAAAATTTGGGACAAGAGGAATGAGAAAAATTATGATATGCATCGGCTGTATATATAGTCTAGGGTGAAGGTGGGTCCCAGTGAGTGATGTGGATCTAACAAAATTGTGAGACAAACGGGGTATGGCAATGCGCCAAGAAATATATGGAGGCTTATTAGTGAATGCAACTGCACGACCAACGGCAGAAAGTGGACCGTTGATCTTCATTTGATCCATAAGTTTCAAAGACTAGTTGATCAAGTATCAAGTACGTATGGTCCATTTCTACGACTATATTTGAACAAACCCTATATAAATGGTCCCCGTTTAATCGTGTCCATCCCCTATATATATAGTCTTCAGTTTTTAGAGAGAGGAAGCTCAGTGCAATTATACTCGTACTGTCACTGTTACATATTGAAATTGATGATATAGATATGTATGTCAATAAAAAACCTACAAAAAAATTTCACAGAATTAAAGTTCATGGAGCTGCAGTTAGAAGTTGTAATTTTTTTTTATAACTCCTCAAGTATAATATTGTATAAATATAATTCGAAACAAATATATTTGAATAGAACAAATTATGGGATCTCAAAGTTGACGTATATAGGTCGCTGTTGTTAACTGCATACAAAGACTTTTCAACTCATTTGAGGAAAGCTGATGAAAGGTTTCCTAAAATGAGTTGGAAGTAGTCACGGGATCATCAATGCATATAGACGCTGTCTGCGTCCAAAACCCCATGACTAAAAGCAATACCTTAAATCAAAAGGTTTCAACATTTTATCCCTTAATTAACTAGAGTTTTCGTGCTTGAGCCATACGAATGAAAAAATGTTCATTACCAGCACTTAACTTCTTACGAGCTGACTCTGTGTAAGTTCTGTGTAAGTGTGCATTATTTTAGGTGTGGAACATATAGGCACTAAGGCTCCATTGGACGAGCAGGGGAAATCACATCCTCATGTTTTTGTGATGTTCAATTTTTACCCTACAATTTATAATTATCAATTTGACACTTTTAAATCTTATATTTGTCCCTGCAAATTTTTTATACCAGTTATTATTGTCACTAATTCAATTCTTGCCAAATATGAATATAATTTCTGACTTCGTTCTTGAAAATAAGTATACTACCGGTGCTGCCCTCTTGATGATGACCCATACGACACTCGAGACCACAAAAAGAAGAAGGGAAATACCTATGAACATTATACATAAATTATGGAAGCAGCTAGCAAAGTCGACCAGATAGGATAATATATATAAAGGTAATATAAATTATAGGATTGATGGAAGTTGTTCTAAGTGAAAGGAGCTCGAGCCCTGATTTGAGACAAAACGACATGAATTAATTATAAGTAATTATTGTTATATTGATCTGCAAAATGTATATATTTTATGGTATTATATCTAGCTAGGAGTTATGACTTGATATGGACTATACGGTATCACTTGGGTTCCGTTCCGATTTGTAAGATGCAGACCCACATAAGAAAAAAGGGCTTTGCTAGAAAGTGTGAAAAAAAATGTGAAAAAACCATAGAAAGTTAACTGCCACATGATAATGTATTACATGATTCTATTTCCAATTTATGTCAAATTGTTAACTGACATGTGGCAGTTGTTAACTTTCTATGGTTTTTTCACTCTTTTTTTCACACTTTAAGGAATTACTCAATAAAAAAATTAAATCCGGATGTAGATGTTTGCTACTGACTAAGCATTTGAAGCAGCAAGTGATACAATCTTAATTCATACTATGCCTAAATAATCAACAAATCTTTTGTGCATTGACCATTATGTGCTTTTGATCGGCTATCAAGTATATAACAAACCTAACTTTCAAAGTGAATTTTGGGGGTTACAGTGAGTAACACCATCATTCAATTCCTCAGCCAAAAAGTAAGCTACTAGTAGAACTAACTTCAAAAAGTAGATGATAAAAGGAAAATTTGTGCAGGAATTGAATTACCTTTCTGGGGTTTCCATGATCAATAAGCGACACGATCGATCTAACTGCGGATTTGCATGTCACGATTACTTCTCATCTTAGATACCTTGTTTTAACTTCAAGCAAATGGTTGAAGAAGCCTATGAAAATATAATGCTTCGTTCCATAGTGTAACCCAAAGCTTCCAAACTCCAAATAGATACTAATCTGTAAAAATACAACTGGTTAGTTGTTACTCAACCTTGTCTAGCTAGTTTTTCTTCCATTTTAACATCTCACAATATGAATCTAAAATTTTCTTGAGCATTGGCCTCTTCTTCATTAATATCACAGCAATTCACAATTATCATTTCAATACCTATCAATAGGCTAATTAAACAAGTACCTGGTGTTAGAGAACATATAGGTTTTTGGGAGAGTTAGTTTCACAATATGGTATTGGTATCAGATTCAACAATGTTTGACTTTATATAGTGTTACTTAACTGTGAAACCCGAATTACCTTTTTTTAATTAAAAAAATCACATGATAGACCTTCAGATTGTTTCTCAAAGTAAAGCGGAGTGGTTTTTTTGCCCAATAAATGGTTGAAACTATATAATATAAAATTATGTATTAACTTATATAAGTTCGAGTTTTGGAACAATTACCGATTCAATTCCCCTAATTTTTTTTTGAGTTCTGATACTACTATAGAAAAAAAATTCACTAACTTTTCAAAATTAACTTTATGAAGAAAATAATAATAATAACAGATTGAATGAAGAAGTGAACATGCATGCATATGAGAAGAAACTACAAACTTTGGCCCTTTGTAACCGAGCTCCATACATACATGCAATAATACAATATATCCATGCAAATAATAGAGGCAATAATGGGGACATGGATTCCCACTTTTTTTAACAATGTCAGAACCTAATACTGTTAAGGGTGAAAACAAGAGGCTGAGACGAATCATTGCCCCACTCTTTTCAGAAATTATTACGTAGATAAAGCTGTCCACATATAATAATAATAACAATGATGGGCTTTAATGTGGGTCAGTGGATCCAAATTAGATTTCTCTACGGACTTCACTAGAAAAGCATATTAGCATTTAATTAATTTTGTCAGACTATTATTATTCAATCAATCTGTTTAGTTCCTTCAAATTTGAGCAGAAATGTTGGAAATGTAAATTAACAAGTTAACCAGGCCATGTTATACTACTATCACTATCACTAGCTACTAACTAGATAAATAAGTAACTCTAAGCACAACCTAGCCTAACAGAGCTTGCTTTCCTTGCTCGAACCCAGAAAAGATGAACTCCATATTAATCTTGAATTGTGCTTATGTTGCTTACATATCAAATTCATACAACTTATTTTCTATCTGATGAGGTACAAATTAAGGGTATTGTATATTTTTAGCTTAATTACGACATTCAACCCAATTTGACGACCTCCAAAATCGATCCACACATGAAGATCATGTATCACTCTCCAGTCTCCATCAAGATTTCATGAAGATTAAGAGAGAGAGAGAGAGCTCAGAGAGAGAGAGAGAGGAAATTACTGACCTCATCTCTTCAGTAGTATGAAGCTAGCTGGTTGCCTTCTTCTTCTTCTTCACTCTCAAATGCGCTAAATGAAAGATAAAACTGTATTTTCAGTTATGGCGATGAAGAAATTACTAGAGAGAGAAAGAGATGGAGAGAGATCGAAGAGAGTTTTGAAAAGTCATAATGGAGTCCGCCTCATCTCTTATTATAGCTTAGCTATGCCCAATGATAAAAGAAGGAAAATAATTTGGTGTTGTTTTGTTTTAATCTGCAAAGACAAAAGCGTGGTGTGGTTGCAATATGGCTAGCTAGCTCGCTAGGATAATAAAAACAAGCGAAAATTCAGAAAAAAACGTAAATTTTCAAAAAAAAAAAAAGAAAAAAAACACGTAGAAAAATACAACGCGAAAATCTAAGGGTCCCTGTATATTATCATTTCGCTGTACGTAATTTTCGCTAGTAAATAAATAATTTAAAGTCATACATACGAAAGGGTATCGATCGCTCACGTGGCACCTTAAACTGCTGTCGGCGAGATGAACATGCTAATGTTGGTTCGGGACCCAGAACCCTCTCGACGAGTACAGCTCCATCAAATCAACAGGTAGGTCTCCAACAACTCTATTTAAATCTTTCGTCTCATTCTTTATTTCTTAATTAATAATTAGTTTCAACTTGACTATATAACAACTCTAACTTAATCTTTCGTCTTATTCTTATTCTTTTTCACTTTCAATTTAATATAATAATAATAAACTTGAAAACAGTATAAACTAAGAATATTTGAAATTATATTTCTAATTAAGATATGAAAAAATAGGTAATTTATAATAGAACACAATAATTTAAATAATAATAAAAGGATTAAAAATAACTCAGTAGCAATAATTAAATTAACGTTGTTTCATTTGTTAAAATATGAAACGTTTTATGAGTTATTGCATGGTCTTTTTGCATGCATGGTCTTTTTCTATATAGATAGATAGACAGGACAGATAGATATTTCAAATATTTATTTCATTCGAAAATTTTAAATTGTTATTTATTTTTTCAAATTGATATATACGTCAGTGTTTTAGATCAATTTAAATACCTTTTGAGGCGAAGGGATTGCCGTGGGTTCGTCCGACCGACATACGCATTCGGCCACTGGCGGCTTGACTATGTATATATATAATATTGCTACTGTTCATTATATAAGGGGAATCAATTTTTAATAGCATTAACTATTGACACGTGTTAATTTCAAGAGTTTAGACTTTTTTTTTTTAGTGGTATTATGTTAGAAAAATGTTGCTTATAATCATATATGAATCGATTCACTTAGTTAGTGGATCAAGCTGGCCCGATTCTATGTCACATATGTTCAGATGCATGATGCATGATGTATTATTAGACCATGTTTGGACTACCCGGGTTTAGAAAGTCTCATTACCCACCCTAACCAATTAAAAATCTAAATTGATCACGACTTAATTGATTAAGTTAGAATCTCACTATAATCTGGACTCATGATATAAATAGCCTCTTAGATGATTATTTAAACATGTTTGGCACATACTCGGACCAATGCGGCACCTAATTAAGTGAATCAAGGAATATCTTATTGATAAGAATTACTTTTCAAACTCGGAACTCTAAAAAAAAAAAAAAGACATAAAAAATTATAAACCAAAATTTAAGACTTCTGAAAATTAATATTCTCTATATATTTTATTTATTATATATATATATATATAATATTGCAACTGCTTCACTATTTTTATAAATATTCCAATCTGAACTTTCTGTCTTGTCTTGTGTGTATGCATGTATATAAAGAGAACTGTGACACTACAATAACATGTCATGATTATATTCTTTTTCGTTCTTCAATAATGTATAATTCTATTCTACTTTATTAATTTAAATAATAACCGATAGAGAAAGTTAGAGTTTCGAATCCGAATAAAATTAAAAGATATATAATTCTGCTTATTAAATCAAATAATGATATTTAGAATCAATTTTTTTTTGCCAACAACATTTAAAATCAATGAATTGTAGAGTTTTATTCAAAATATAACCTAAAGAAATGACCTTCTACTTTATTAAACTAGATAAAAACTTTAGCGGCATTAATGTAACAAAATTGACAATAATAATTTTAAATTAATTTTAGATTTTTTTTTATTATAATGGTATTACATATTTTGCTTTTCTTAAATGTGTCACGTAGGCTTTTTATGGGTGGTTTAAGGAATACATAAATTTAAGTAATGCTTAAATAATAGTAGGTCTACAATGGTTTTACTTAACCATCTTACGTAAACATATTTTATTATTAAATTTTAACAAATAATTTAAAAAGTAGTTATAATTAAAGTTTCAATTGTGTTGCTACAATCGGCTAATTTTTTATTGTGTCGTTACAATTAAGTTTTTATCTAATTTTGCAACGAGATTTGTGTCATTTGTTTTATATATATATTTGTTATATATCTGCTAGGGTTATACATATTTTGTTTTATATATCTGCTAGATTATATATATAATGGAACGGCTGTGTTTGGAAAAAAAAATGAGGACAATTATTAATTTTATGTAAACATAAAGCATTCCTTATATTTAAGGAATACTTTATGTAAAAACATAAATTTACGTGTGACTCCCATTTTTAAGGTGCTATGTAAAACCGTTGTAGATAGTTTTTTTTTCAATTTACATAAATAAACATATATGACCCACGTTTACGTAATCCTTACGTAATTCCACTGTGGATGCTCTAAAAGCGTATTATTTTGTCACATGACACAATTGATAATTATAATATCAAAATGTATTAGAAAAAATTGTTTCACTAAGTAAGTTTATATGATTTTAATGTCTGCATATATATATTCTTTTATTTATCATATATATAATTTTGATTACCGTAATCAAAATGTCTTAATTTTTTTTATGATACCTATGATTTACGAATCGATTTTTTCCATATTAAAATAGAAAAATAAATTTTATATATATATATATATATATACTGTTATAATAAAATATTAAGAATATAAAGTAAATTTTGTGCACTGTACAAGTCAGACACTAATATATATTTACTTTATCACATCTTGCTCTCGTTCTTCATGAAATAAATAAGAGAAACCTTTTAGGTTTTATAGTTATTGCTCTAAAATTATTGTTTTTATGATATTTTCCTAAAATTAATTACCAGGAATGTAAATGAACTAAGTTAACTGATTCACTTAATATTTGAATTCATCATGATAATATTGAAATTGAGCTAAACTCGAGCCTAGCTACGAGTTTCATGTATATATATAACCAAACGACTTAATTAACCACGACAAATTTTTTACTAAACGACGACGATTTTTTAGTTACGGCACATTAGGAGAAGGAATAGTGAAAGAATTGTATTGCTTAATTACCTGCTGCAGCAACACAAATGAAGACACGGCTAAGCTGCTCGGAAAAGACTATAGTGCCCTCGATCCAGTGGGGATGGACTTTGTGAGTCTAGCTAGCTAACCTAACCTCGGCAGATCAAACCACATAATTTAATTAAGAGAGGGAGGGAGGGTATATGTGAGATGAGGCAGGCAATCAGATCTCTTCTCTTGTCACTCTACACAAGCTCTCTCTATCCAATGACTATTTATAGCATTTATTTTCTGATGATGATAATTAACCATTTATAATCTAGCTAGCTACCTACGTAACCAAGTGGTTTATCAAGATGAAAAGTCAATGCATCCATCATTTTCAGCGCTGGCAAGAGTTATATTAAATTTAATCCAATTTTGGAAGACAACTCTTCCATGTGGCAAAGTGGGTTGTCCACTTGCATTGGAGATCTTAAAAAATTAGTCAAATCCTCAATGAGGATACACTCTCTCATCATCCCATAATTAATAATTTAATTTTTTATTTTATCTTTCATACTTTTGTCTAATTTTTGTTTTATGTTAATATTTTATATTAAATATTTTTACAAATTTTCTTATATATGAATCTTTTTGTAAGTGTTGAAATATTATTGAGATGTAATTTGTTAGATTTTGTTGAATAAAAAATGTATGAATTTTTTTTATTTAAAATTTAAATATTACATGCAATTCTTTCTCCATCAATTTTTAGTTTTTAATTTTGTTTGGTCACATTTTAGTTTTTTTTACTTAAAATAATAATATTTAAAAGATGTGAATAAATAATTATAAGAATAAATTATTTATAATGAAAAAAATTTAAATGTGTTAATTAATTTGTTAATAAAACACGCTGGGACCAAATTAAGGTTTAAAATGGTAGACACTATTAAAGTAGTAATAGACAATTCCAAAACACTTTTACTTTTTATGACATATTAATTAGGTAGCACTAATATAGCACAAAGTGAGATATGAGTTAAAGTTATACATTATGATACTCTAAGAGCATTCACGATGCACAACTCTAACCCTTACATTCAGATCAAAACCCAATGCGTATATAACTTTCTTTATTTCAACTAGTTGTTACATGCACATGTTGTACTATACTGTTACTGTTACACATGTTCATCGACTAAGGTCAGCCCTGTTGGGACGTCAATATCAGGTTGTCTGGATGTCAACCCGGATGTCGATTCTACATGTGTAATTTCCTTTCTTTAATACGTTCTCCTTAGCTCTTCTTGTAATTTGTTCATTCGCGGATCTGGACAAGGGGTAAGCCAGGGTTGGATCCAGCAAACCCTCTTTAATACTTAAATAAATACAGTGCTTCTAGAGAGATAAACTAGAGAGAAGACAGAGCTCAAGTATGCAAAAGTTCGTAATGTGTAGAATGAGAAATCTTGAGCCCTATAAATGGGCCTCATGGGGATTAAGGCGGCTAATGACGTCATTAATCCCTAAACGTGCTTTATTAATAAATAATGAAGGTCTTAAACCCTTATAAGCATGGGAAAGTCCGTAGTGTTTTGCAAGTGTTGTGTGCGTAAGGAGTTGACGGGTCTCCGCGAGGCATGACCCGGACGACATTAGTCGACTGGAAATGGTGTCGGGGCTGGCTGGGTTGGTCCGATCTTAACATGGTGAGATCGGACCAGTTATGGTCCGGACGGGTGTTTTTTCTCGTCCAGACCGTTTTCTTCTGTGGGTGGTGTGTTCGGGTCAATGTTTCGATTTGCAATCATGTTTGGGGTTATTATGATAGTACAATCTAAACTAAAGCGGGTTCAAATTAGACGTATATTCATCAAGCCCACAGCGATGAATCAGAGCAAAGCCGCATCCAGAGGAGATGAGGCAATTGCCCCCTTAAAATTTAGTGATTTGTGTTTTTTATTTTAAAAAATGAAATTATTCTCAATTTAGTCATAATTCAATTCTTAACTTTTTATGATAAATTCCGGCTTCATCCCCATATTAAGCCATCTGTGATTCTTCATCACTCACGCATCCGATAATTGATGTACTTAAATAAATAAATAAAATAAAATTGAGGTATAAAAAACATACCTAAGGTAACACCAATTATGTTATTTTCTTTAATATATAAATAATTATTATTATTATTCGCATTTTATGAGTGAAAGAGATGTGGTGTGTGAGTGAAAGATTTTGATGACAAGGTGAGTGTGACATAACATAATTAAGAATGAATTTAAAAGGAGAAGACGATAACCTACTATGAACTATCCTACCAAATTAAGTAAGCCATTAATTGAAGCAAATTCTTTTTGGGAAAATAATTGATACTAAATTAGTAAATTATTTTAGTAGAGACTCTATGTCAATCATCACCCTATATAAGTTCGAACATTCTTGCTCACAATTTGAGTTTTGTTCGACTTGATTTAATGAGCAACTAACGTATGTGCTGATTCCGTCAACGTAACCCTACAAGCGTTCTAGTATAGTCAAAATACTGATACGTTAAGCCTAGTTCTACTATTTCACGCGGTATGTAAACCATGCAGAACCTGATATTATAATCTAATCACTGCGTGGTAATTCTACGAACAATTTTAAACATGAAACTTTAAAACGAATACAAAAAGAAGCAAACACTATTAACCACTAAATCACTAGTTTTCAACGGTTAATTTCTTGCTTGCTTGATCAATTTTGTATAGTTTTCAGTGAGATTGTTTAAATACCGCCGCGCGAGAACTAGCTAGAAGGTTGCGTGACAATATTGAGAACACGCGTGGATTCCGGCGTCCCCTACTCCCACCGTTGAATCAAATCTAAGATACCAATTAACTAACATCTATATTAGCTAGGGTAGGATTTAATTATTCTAGTATATTATTTTGTTAATAGTCAAAAGCTATTTTAAAATATTATCTAGTAAATCTCAAATAACTTTTTAAATGAAATTAAGTCTGTAGAAAGTAGAGCATGATTGAGAAATCATATCAACCATGATTAGCTAGGTCTAGCTAGAAGCTGTTATCGATTCAGACATGAATTAGGTCCATCTACAAGCTTTCATCTATTTTTATAATAAGCATTAACGCGCCTTGTGTATGATTTTATGTAATGTGACTTCATATGTTAATAGTAATCAAGACTTATGTGAATTTATTTTAAAATAATATACTCGAAGGAATATGCTTCTTCTAATATTTAAAACTAGATGAATATTATATTAAATAAAAATAAACACTAATTTATAGATATTAAAATAGTAATATATATATAATCATACGGTATTAAAGCTCTTCATGTCCTCTTTCACACAAAAAAAGATTTGTGAATAAGAGTATTATATTATAAAAAAGTTAAAACTTCTTATCACTCAAATCTCTAGTCTCTACATCAACATCCACAACCATACCCTTTTCCTTTTTCTTTGGCTGTGGTAAAACAGTAAGTAAGAGTCACCACTTTATATATTACACAATATATATCATCATCTTCTACCTAGCTAGCTGCGCTTGTAGCTAGCTAGAACATTCAATTTCTTAATTTTTCTGCATAAATAAATGAATCATATAGGAGGAAGAAAGAGTTTGAATAAGTGAGACCACCTTTTCAGTTTCTTCTTCATCCAAAACCTCATCATCATTATATTGTATCTTTCTAGCAGTTCCTACAATCATAGAGGTAGTAATATAAAGGGTTAATGGTCCTTTTGGTACCACATGTTTGAAAAAATTACACTGTTCATACCACTAGTATTTTTTCGTACCGAATTGGTACCATATGTTTCCAGACCTTACTGTTTTGGTACCTCCGTTAGGGTTCCGTCAAAAACGACCGTTAAATGGCATGTGCCATGCACGTGACCAGCCCAAAACTTTCAATTTTGTTACAATTTAGTCCATCTAATACATCCCTAACTTTTATTTTGTTCAATTTATCCTAAAACTTCAAAATCAAACCATTTCCCCAAATTGACCTAGCCGGACCTAGACATGGGCTAGGTCCGACCCTGGGTCGGGGTCACCGGTCCCAGGGGACCCTGACCCAGGGTCGGACCTAGCCCTAAGCTAGGTCCGGCTAGGTCAATTGGACCTAGCCCTAATTTAACTCAATTGGGGCTAGGTCCCAATTGACCTAGCCGGACCTAGCCTAGGGCTAGGTCCGACCCTGGGTCGGGGTCGCCTGGGTCCGGTGACCATGACCCAGGGTCGGACCTAGCCCTAAGCTAAGTCCGGCTAGGTCAATTTGGGAAAATGGTTTGGTTTTGAAGTTTGAGGACTAAATTGAACAAAATAAAAGTTAGGGATGTATTAGATGGACTAAATTGTAACAAAATTAAAAGTTTTGGGCTGGTCACGTGCATGGCACATGCCATTTAACAGCTGTTTTTGACAGAACCCTAACGGAGGTACCAAAACAGTAAGGTTTGGAAACATATGGTACCAATTCGGTACGAAAAAATACTAGTGGTATGAACAGTGTAATTTTTGCAAACATGTGGTACCAAAAGGACTTTAACCCTAATATAAATTCATTCATTCATTAGCTAATGAAAAAACACAGAATTGATAGAAAAATGTTATTCCACACTCGGAGGATACATACATCAATTACATCAACTTCAAGCTCCATAGTTTCCAGCTCTTTCTCACACAGGAATCGACATAAGCTGACAGCTTGTGAGTTTTTCATCTTCCATTTCTTGCAATTCTTGCAATAGTAAGTGAGAGCAAGTAATGCGAGGAATTTTGAATTGTCGGATTATTAATGATGTGGGGGATTTTGAAGTGTCGGATCTTGGTGCGCGATTACAGTTTTTCATGTAGAAACGACGATATGAGTAAGACTCATAGTAAATTATGGGATACTATGTTTTTCGGTAAAATTCCATCGATTAGAGTGTCAAAATCGCAGTTTTATGTTTCTTCGTGTTTTTTTTTGTAATTTGTCGATTTTATTTAGACTTAGTTGCTAATTTCGAATTTGTGCTAGAGGGAAGGGGTTTTGTTTTTATCATTTAAACTATATTTAGCCTTTTTAACATTCAGTTATTCGAGTACTGATTGATTAATGAAAAATCGAGGTTTTCTCAATACTATAATTCTCAGCATTCTTTTGAATTAACGAGTTATTGCGTCTTTCTATCCCATTAAATTCTCGACATTCACTTGAATCAACGAGTTTTTGTGCACCGGCATTAGCAAAAGTATCCAAAACGATCGTTCACTGACTTCTTTTGTCTAATTTCTTCTGAATCTACATCAACCCCTGCCTCTATGGCCTTTCTCTTTTTAGGGAAACTATAGAAATTGGGTCTGTCGTTGTTGTCAAGTTGGGCTGCTGTGTTAGTATTAGCCCATATTGTTGTTATTAGTTTTATTGGGCTTCTGTCAGACTTATCTTTGTTTGTGGACCTTATTGAACTGTTTTGTTAGATAGATGCTATTTTGGGATGCTGTTTTGTCAAGCAGCAACATCTAGGAATTTTTCAACAAAATAGTACTATTTGGGAAGAAGAACAAAAAAAAAAAAAACTAGCAAAATGTTCAAAGTTATTTACAAATCTATCATTCGTCGGGCAACAGGTCTTCACATATACTTTTCATGAAAAGATCCGTTCGCAAATATAAGTATCGCAAAAAAATATTATGGATTTAGTTTAGGGTTAAAAACCTATGAAAGGTCTGAACTATCACCCATGTTAACGGGAGAGGTCTGAAATTTAAAAAGTTAATAACGGAGGTCTGCAATTTCAATTTTGTTGATTTGAGGTTTTCCGTCCATTTTTAGGGTTAAACTTAACAGAATTGTGTGAAATTACATTTTTGCCCCTTTAATATTTTGTTTTATTTAATATCTTATTTAAGTAAATGTGAAATGTCAATTTTACCCCTAAAGTCAAATTAAAACCACCCAACTCCGGCCACCGCCACCCGACTCCGGCGACCACCACCCGACTCCGGCGACCACCACCTCGACTCCGACGACCACCACCTCGGCTCC
Organism: Clarkia xantiana subsp. parviflora; assembly: GCA_036873135.1. Classification (NCBI taxonomy): domain Eukaryota; kingdom Viridiplantae; phylum Streptophyta; class Magnoliopsida; order Myrtales; family Onagraceae; genus Clarkia; species Clarkia xantiana. Next base: position 5,182,823 of record JAPTYO010000014.1, read on the forward strand.
GGCGTCCCGACTCCGGCCACCACCTAAAAAGCTCCGATCGGAGCCCAATCAGGGCCGATGGCTCCGATTTGGGCCCAAAGGTGGTCGCCGGAGTACGGTTGGTGGTCGCCGGAGCTGGGTTGGTGGAGTCGTGGTGGCTTCAAGGGCATTTTGGTCTTTTCACTTCAAGCATGTGAGGGGTACACTTGATAGAAGGGCATTTTTGGAAATTTATTTTATTTCCGGTCACATGCCAAGCATGTGACCAACTTCCGTTAGTTTTAACGGAAAAAACTAACGGGGACCGCTGTTATCAACAAAACTAAAATTTCACACCACTGTTATTAACTTTTTAAATTTCAGACCTCTCCCGTTAACATGGGTGATAGTTCAGACCTTTCATAGGTTCTTAACCCTTTAGTTTATAGTTTATGTATTCAATAATAATTAATATTATAGTAATTTAAAGAAAATAAATTATAAGTAATTCAATGATATGTATTTTGCTGGGCGTGCAAAATCGGCGGTTGTGCCACACTGTCACATGACAAAATATTACGTATTTGATACTAAAAGCTTTATAATTGATTTTAAAGTTTAGGATTGCTGCTTCTGCTATTATCTTATCTAATTTAATATACAAAATTATATTTCTCTAGATTTGAATAAATCTCCCAATCCAAAATGGAAAGAAGATAGTTTGATGGAGTTACACGTGACCTCTAAGTTGTGTGTTACAGATATATATAGTATCTATGGTATCTAAATTATGATTCTGAAATCTATATCTAAAATGGTATCCATTAGATATGAAGATGATTAACACATGTAGATATGTTGCTCTCATTATAAAACACATGCATAATCCCAGCTAATGTCACAATATTCATCTTGACTCTAAATATTTATCTATCTATTAGTAAGAGGAAGACAAAATTTGGTCAATGAAGTACATTAGAGATCATTCAACTATTGCGGCTCTTATTTTTGGGATCCTTATTATCACTGCCATGGCTCCCGGTAACCGATGACCTTTCATTTTCTTTTATTTTATGTGTGTACGATTAGAAGGGTAGTGCCTATATCATGCTTTTTTAACACCTAAAATAATCATTTCACACTAACTCAGTCTATATATAAGAGGTAAAGTGATGTGGTTGAAGTGTCGGATTTTAGCGTGTGAATACAGTTTTTCACGCGGAAACGGCGATCTGAGCAAAACTCATAATATTTTATGGAGTACAACGGTTTTTTTGCCAAAATCCTTCGTTTAGGAGGGTCAAAATCGCAGTTTTATGTTTCTTTGAGTATTTTTTGAAATTTGTCGGTTTTGTTTGGACTTGTTAATTTCAGATTTGTACTAGGATTAGAGTTTTGTTTTTAATATTTAAGCTATATTTAGCCGTCGTTGACATTTAGTTATTGATTGAAATCATGCGTTAAATTTTCGGCATTCTTTAAATCGACTAGATTTAATTTATTCAATTTCCATCACGATGCACCATAGAGTGTCAACCATAAATAGCTATCCAGGGTTGATTGGGGTTCGAGATTGAAGAATATGGTCAATGGACAAAGCATTAAATATCGTACACATAAATCTCGTTGATGCACTACAATTTAAATTTGTTCATCGTGTATCAAAACAACATACACTTTTAGGGCATAACATTTTTTTTCATAAGTATATCTTATTACACGTTTTGCTTAATTAATATGAGAATGAATTATATGATGAAGAAAGCAATGAAGAAGATGCAGAAGGAGTCCAAGTGTCGTCAAAATGAACATGCTTACTCTATGACGGGCCATAATAAGGCTACGACCACAACGAATGCACAAAAGATAAACACGAGACCACTTACAAAGGCAGATGCAAGGTCAACGACATCTGGTGATATTATAGTTGTTAAAATATGTTTCTTTTTTACGCACTATTGTTGTTTAATTTATCTGGATTAAATAAGCATCTATCTACACTGCACATATATTATGTATAGTTTAATAAAAAGTATATGGAAATACAAGATTAAAGACTCATTTGGTCTTTAGTTGATGTGTGATCAATCAGTGGAAGTTTAGTATGAATTATGATGAAGTGATAAATTGTATTGAATTGACTTATTATATTATAATATAGATTATGAATATATACATGAGTTACAAATAAGAAGTATGAAATAAATATATTAGAAAATACAAAGTAATCTAAGAAAATATACATGTGAACAAATAAAACATTATTTCTTAACCTACCTCCCTACTATGAAAGCTAGATCTAAATGCGGAAAGTGTGGAAAAAACATCTAGAAAAGCTGTAAAACTAACTAATTGTATGGAAAAACACTGAAACCATACCAATTTGTAATGGTTTTGAAACAGATAATTATGCAACGCTAGATTACTTTTCTCGAAAAGACTCTTGGTTTCTTCAATGAGTGTGTGGATCTCATTTCACTGGATGGATACTACGATGTCTTTATAAGTTTCAGAACAGATATGCACAATGGATTCAAATCTGAAACTTACAAAAACATTCTAGTATCCATCCGATGAGTATGAACTAGAAAAATCTACTAGAAAAATCTCTGGAGACAACATGCTTTAATTTGTAAGAACTAGATAGCCAAGAAAGTCATATAAGAAGAGGGTATGAAATCAAGGCATCGGATCTAGATCTAGATCTAGTCAATAATATAGTGCCTTTTTATAATCTGCTAGCTAGCTGTCCAGCTAGATGATAGCTACATTACATTAAATATAGTCCACTTGAATTTCTTGAATTGGTAAGGTAAACAACTCCATCTTCTTGCCTGCTTCATAATTTTTTTTCTGTTTGGTTTTTTAAATAAAAATGAAAAACTTTATTTAAAGACCAATATTTAATTTTGATAAAATTTGTCAAGTTATCTTTTAAATTTTTTTTAATTATTTTTTTCTAACAAATAAATAAAAGTATTTAATAAAATGCATAATAAACGTTATTTAAACATTTTCACAAAAAAAAAAAATACTTTATTCAAACAAATATGATATAAAAAAAATTTATATGATTTTTTTATTACAAATAATATCATAAAAATTAGATTTTTCTTTTAAGAAAAATATACCTGCTCTTTATATATTTTTTCATTTTTATTCAGCATAAAATTATTGAGAACATGCGTGGGGCGTGGATCACGGCCGTCCCCTCTAATCCAATTCGTTAAATCAAACCAAGCTAAGTACCAATTAAGACCTGTTTACTTAGATCTAATGGTAAGTCTGTGCTGTCAAACAGTTATTTTAAATATTATTTCATGGTACATATTAAATATAGAGTTTCTAAAATAAAAGCAAGTAGATGGGATGATCTGTGCGTTGTTGACTCAGTAGATTCAAGATCATTATATTACTAATCACTGTATCAGATTTGGCCAAAAAAGTATTGAATTTAATGTTATAATTATCATATTTTTTTTAGTTTTTACTTTTTCAATGGTTATTTGTATTAAAAATGACATTTTAAATAATAAGAGTATATTATTTTCCAATTTTCTAAAGTATTAAATTTGTTGTGCGGGATTTAGACTTATTTGATATTTAAAAAGTATATTTTTATTTCGTCAATTTTAAGAGCAAAATGTGAAAATCAATCATTCTGATAGTTAAGACAGAATATCAATCTGATTAACAATATAAAACTGTTTCTAATTTGCACGCGACCACATTTGGCGGAATTTTAAAATATATCTCCAATTGAATGACTAAAATATCCTCTAATGAAATAAGAAGAAATGCTTCATTTCCCTCATTTCTTCCGGTTTCATCACCTTCTCCTTCCTAACCAACCTTATTAGCGGAAACATCTTCCTAAAAACTATACCCTCCCTCCATTCAACTTCTCTCCCAAAAAATTTTAGCGTTCGTCAATTGTGACTGATTTCGATGAATTTGTGATTTTAATTTTCTAAAATCGTGGTTTAGGGTTCAAGAAGTGAATTTACTTGGGTATATCATAGTCTCGGCTGAAAATTGGTGAAAACTCACAAATCTTCTTGAATGAGTCAAAACAGATTCGTTCTTACTTTTTATTACTTATCTCTATCGTGATTGCTCAATTGTTGTGGAAATTTACTTTGATTGGTTGGTTTTAGGGTGTTAGGTCCTGAGTTTTTCCGACCAGATCGTGTAGGAAAAAAAAAATTCATTTTTACCGGTAAATTTCATTGCTTGTGTGGGTTTGAATTGTACTAATCTTACGCTAGTTGAATTTCGGGTAGTTAATGGATTAATTTTCATAGAGACTCTTAATGCATGTATCTGCAATTTTACATCCTGTTCAATACAAATTATCTCAAGTACTCTTGGCAAAAAAAAAAGTCGCAGGTACTTAATTGACACATGATGCAATGCATGTGACATTTTTCCATCAAAACTAACGATTTTGTAGACGGTGTAACACATGGTCTTCTCGGGTACCAATTTGTCATAAAAATCGTCCCGAGTACCATTTGTATTGACGTGTTATCTCAGATACCAATTTAATTATAATTACAATTTTAGATGACCACACTACGCCACTGAGTCATACGTTGAATCAACACATTGCGTTATCGAGCCATATATGAACTCAACACATGTATGCTTTATACATGCTTCTCTGTGCACCAATAGTCAATCCATGGAGTTCACCTAAACCATATTTTCAACCAGCCAAACCATCATCTATGATACAGTTTATTGGAATTCTGTAAAAACTCTTTTGATAAATGAAGATAATTGTTATTGAAATAAGTTATAAAGAGTCATACAAATTCACTATATTATATATATAGGGCATACATCTAGATAATTTATCATCTGATTGTTTTTCAATCATATGACTTATCTAAAAATGATTAATGAATTTTATTCTATCAAGATGTTAATTACTTCCATCAAGAAGCTGGTTCAATCCATGGACACTTCATGTTTTTGCATATTGGATGGACCGTATTCATCATACATCAGATATGTACATCTGCATCAAAATAAAGATATGAATTACAAACACATAATTTTTATTTGCTTGGAACACTGTTGATAAAACTTTTCACAGACAGAAAAAGATGAAACCGGAACCAAATTTTGTTTTACTTGACATCTCAATACGTATATAAAATCAAAGAGCATGGTAGAAGTTAATACATGGAGTGCACCTCGCCTGTAATAAGTAGCAATTGTTTCCTCAATACGCTTCCATTTTTCCAGTGGTCTGGGACTGGCTGTGCTTGATCTGCTAATGGTTTATCAAGATTATGTTGATGCTTTTCAACTCATCAATATATACCTTATATCTTGCGTTGCCGAATCATCTCCAACCGCTTCAAACACCAATCAAAATATAGCATCATTTACTCTTTTGAGTATGCTACTTTAGATGTTGTGGTGCTTGAGAGAGTTAGAGATGATTATGCAACCCTAGATTCTTAAAAGGATTGCACAATCTTCTCGAAAAGATTCTTGATTTCTTCTCCCATCAATACACGGATCTCATTTCGTCGCAAGACATGTTCACTGGATGGATACTATGATGTTTTTTTAAGTTTCAGAGCAGAGATACCCGCAACGGTTGCAAATCTGAAACTTAAAAAAACATTCTAGTACCCATCTAGTGAGGATGGAGTAGAAAACTCTGGAGACGACATGCTCTAATTTGTGAGAACTAGATAGCTTGGAAAATCAGATAAAAATGGTATGAAATCATGTCACTAGATCTAGATCTAGTCAATATACAAATACAATACAACCTCTTTCTCTCTTGAGATGTGTATTGCCTATTTTTTTAATCTACTAGCCCCTAGGTGATAGCTAGGGCTGGGCATGGTTCGGTTTTGGGCCGAACCGGTTCAAAACCGAACCGAACCGAATTTAAGGTTCAGACAGGTTCTCTGTATCAGGCAAGAACCGAACCGGATTTGAAGCTATAGAACCGAACCGTAGCAAAACCGGTTCAGAACCGGTTCGGACCGGTTCAGAACCTTTTTTTTTTTTTCCCAAAATACACACTAGGTTCAGTTCTGGTCAATGCAGAAGTAACGTTTTCCTCAACCAATATTTTGAAACGCTCCTTGAACAGGTCCTCAGCAAGCTATAAACGAAGGTTATGTGTTAAGAAATTATACACATTTAATTTTGATGTATTGAATTGAATATTATACTACCACATGTACATTTTAGAATACTTCTTCCAATTTCTTTTAGCTTTGAACCATACAACTTTTGGGCATTATCACGAACAACAACCTCAACCTAGCATAAACAAAGTTTATATTACTTTAAACAAGAAAAAAGATTAAGATAAGATAAATTTATAGGAAAGCACAACTCAGAAGATGATAAGCTCCTGACTGTATCTGGGAATCAGCAACCTTGAAAACACGTTTTCAAGGTGAAAGGAAGGTCGATGCATGCATCTTCAAACACAAGCAATGAAACATATACAAACTTCTGAAATGCCTGCACTAAAGAGAGATTAATAGTAATAAAGTTTCATATGACTCACCCACAATATTATACCGGACACTAAAATCTAACATTTTGATATACCCGGCGTTGTTCAAGATCGGTATCACGATCAATTTCGAGCGTCTCTCTAAAAATTCTCCTACTGATATGAACAAAAATAAATGCGCAGAGCAACCATCCTATACTTATAATTGAGCTGATTACAGAGGATTCCATAAAGGACCTTTGCCATCCATCGAGGATAGAACCCACATCTACACCGACTACAATGCCCTCACTGATGATAACGAAACATCAGCAAGTCAGCATTTAACACTCTCCCACCATCAACATTCATGAGACTAACCAACCATCCACTTTTTTCCAAGTTCAGTAACATCTAAATCTAGCCCATCAGTAACAAAATTAGATCTGAGGTAATGGATGTCACCATTCCATTGTATAATCAACTATTCTAGAAGCAACATCTACTATAACTTGTTCTGCTGTGGTACATACTTAGGGAAGAAAGCGGGGGGCGAGCGGTAACAGACCGGCGAACAGTGTCGGATCTAGAAGGCAGGCGATCGATGAAATTGCGTAGAGAAATTGGTTGACTAATGGATTGGAGACGGGAGAGGGTTCTCACTTCTCAGCCCTAGATTAGCAGCGTTTGTTGAGAAAAGAGGAGAGGTAAGGTTTTTTTTTTTTAAGTTTGAAATGGTTCAGAAAAACCGGTTCTAAACCGGTTCTGAACCTATTTTGGACCGGTTGAAAACCGCTCCAGATTATTTACATCAGAACCAAACCATATAAGAACCGGTTCATGCTGAACCGGTTCATGACGGTTTGGTTCTGGTTCGGTTCCGGTTCGGTTTGACCGAACCGGTTTTTATGCCCAGGCCTAGTGATAGCTCAATACGCAGAGTATATTAAACTATTAAATTAAAAGTAAGGGTTAATAACTTAGGGCCGTTTGGATGGATGTAATGTGAGATTACTTGAAATGTGAAATTACAACTAATGTAATGTCAGATTACAATGTTTGATTGTGCTATAATCTAGAGTGTAATGTTGGATTACACTGTTTGGTATGTATTATAATGTGCATTGTAATGTGACTTTATTGTTATTATATTAATATATGAGGGTATATTATATATTAATATGATAAGATTTAAAAGAATATATATTTTAACAACAATTAACTTTATGTTTTGTGGTTAATACTATAATCATTTATGAACTCCAAAAACTAAATATTTAAACTTTATACCCATAACTATAAAAATTCTATTAATTAAAATATTTTCTATAGTTTTATAAGATAATTTTTACAACAAAATACAACGAAAAAAACTTACTCATTTTATACAAACGTCGTATGCATTATTTTTTTATTATTATAATGAATTATGAAAGATACAAATTAAAAATCTATTATTATTATTATTATTATTAGTATTATATATATATATATATATATATATAAATATAATATAAGGTATTTTTTTATTAAATAAATAATAATAACACTTCGTAATGTTGGACGTAATCTCACATTACATCCGTTTTTGATATAATCTCACATTACGTTGAATGAAGTTTGGACGTAATCTCAGATTACAATGCACATTACATTACAATGCACATTACGTCGCTTGGCAAACCAATCAACATAATGCGGATGTAATGTAGGACGCAATGTGAAATTACATTACACATTACATCCATCCAAACACCCCCTTAATATCCAGATTCCAGACCAGAACGCTTTTTTTTTTTTTTACTTTAGTTTACAAATCAGTATCGGAACTTTATTTATTTGAAATCGGCACCTATTTAAAATCTATTAATACCAACAGGTCCCGGCTGATTTTTTGAATTATTTTCTCGAAAATAAATACTAAAATTTTGTACAAATTTATTTAATTATTCTCTATAATATTTTTTTGCGCCAGTAAAAAGTTAGTCATGAATATTTTTTTAATTCTTAAAACTCTGACGAGTTTAAATTCCTAAGCCTCCAACGAGTTCAATTGATCCGACGAGTTTTGAACTGAAAACCTTTATCATAACCTTATTAATATGGTGTAAACTACTTCTCTTTTGAGAGAAGCTGATTTTTTCTTCGACACTCCTAACGTGGGCTAGTCCTATAATGTTTCTCGTTCAGGATACATCGGTAACTTGATATTTGGCCTTGTCTACCTCGAATGAACCTCAAACAATTTTGACACCCTCATGTGAGTTTTCTGATTTGTTAATTGGATTTTCTGTTTTTTTTTCGTATTTGGTGCTCTTTTTGGTATTGTTTGTCGCGCATAGCTATTAGTAGCTAGATCTTCTTTGAAGGAGTCTCAGTTCTTCTTCGATGTTTTGATCGTTCTCCTATTCACTCACATGTACATTTAACAATCTCCCCCATTACATGTGAGTCAATCGTAGCTCCCCCTTAATCAGAAGTTTACCCACATCGTATCTCCCCCTCCGGAAGCACGACACCAAACTGTGAAATTTTCAAACCAGCCCCTCGAACGGGCACGTCATTTCCCGAGTCAAGACGCAAACCCGAACTTGCAAGTATCACGTGTCGCCGCCCTTACCGGGACTCACCACCTTTGTGCTCTCCTAGACTTCATGGACCGAGCCACCGACTTTGATACCAGTTGTTGAGAGATAAAATCTAGGGTGCGAGTCCCAGACCCACTAGATAAGCTCATTGTGGTTCCATACCAATTGGTGATACTAAGAGTAACTCATTAAACATATAGTGTTCTAACTCTTAAAACTTCAATAAAAAAAAAAAACTCTTCAAACTAACCGATGTGGTACTATTCACTCATATGTACATTCAACATGGATGAATTTAAAAACATATGTAATGAGAATGAAAAATTAACAAAAATGACAGAAATATCCCCACTTTTATAATTTTCATTATAATTTATAGAAAGTTGGAAAGAAAAAAATATGGAAAAAGTATATTTAAGAAAAGTGCATATTTTTTTAATTAATGTGAGTATTTTTCAGATAATTTAAAATTTTAGTAAATTACAATTAAAAAATAAATTATAGGGTTAATAACCAAATTGCTACCCGAACTTTGGCTCGATTACAAATCGATACCTGAACTTTGATTTTTAAAAATTAACTACATAAACTTTCAATGATTGAGCAAATTGCTACATTTGTTTCATTTCCCGTAAAACTGGACATAAAATGAGCGTGTTCCGGCTATGTGTGGTCTTTTCAAGTGCACCAAAGATGAATTCGTATGTAAATTAAAAGAATTGCAACGAAATACTTACAATTTGACACTCAATTGAAGACATCGTTGGAATTTAGCGAGTGTCCAATTGATTATCCAATTGAAAGTATTTCACTGCAATCTTTTCGATTTATACTTGAATCCAACTTGGGTACATCTTAAAAGACACCACGTGGTTGGAATATGCTTATTTTATGTCGAATTTGACGGAAATAAAAACAAAGGTAGCAATTCGCTCTAATATTTAAAGGTCAGGTAACCAATTTTAAAAAATCAAAGTTCTTGTAATCAAATCTAAGTTCAGGTAGCAATTTGGTAAATAATTTTTTTTAAAAAAAAAAATAGGACAAACTTAATAATTCATAAAAAAAGTTATAATTAAAAAATATTTCAAGAATTTCCGTTTAAATTTAGAAACGAAAAATGTTTTAAAAAAATGATTAAAAAAAGGGGAGCCTATGTCAGATCGACCTTCGACCCAACTAGGGTCCGAGACTGGGTGGGTACAACTTAGACCAGGTCGTCCGAACTGAGGGATCAAGTCTGGTCCAATTGACCCCAATAGTAATTGAACCAATTTGACCATTGTGGGTCAGTTGGACCCAGCCAGGGATGGGTCCAATTGAAACTAAGTCGTTCCTAGGCTCTTTTTTTCTTAGAAAATATGATTTCTTATTATTTTTTACATTTTAAATTTATTATTTCTGATATTTAAGAATACATTATTTACATATTGGGATCATCTGTCCCACACTCCCACTTTTTTTATCTCAAATTGTATCTCGCCATTTTGATTTTGACAAGTGTATTTGATAATTATTTTTTTGGTTTTTTTTTAAAACTTATTGGGGTTGTTGAGGATTCAGATCTCCTGCTCCTCTCTTCCTGCCCTAAATTGTGCATCACTGTTAAGATTTTGACACGTGTCCTTAGATTTAATATTTTTCTTTTAGGGTTCACCAATTTAAATAGGATGTTAGAAAAAAAAACTACAAAATTAATTACACCCAGTACAGATGTCAAGATTTAATAGTGAGGCACAATTTGCGACAAAAAGTGTGAGGCAGGAGATCTATATTCTATTATTGAACCTTAGAAGAAATGTATTAAATCTAATGAAATGTATTTAGATCTTAACTAACAATGAGAGAATTTGGAATAGGAAAAGTGAGATATATGATTCAGCGGAAGTACAATGTCCTCATTGCCTTATTAAAATAAAGAAATTTGAAGGTAATATATGTTTTTTTTTTTTTGGCAAAAGTAATATATGCATTGACTTTTGATTCTTATACATGCATATATAAACCACGTCGTTTGGTAGGTAGCTAGTAGCTAGTAATTAAAAGAAAAGAAAGATCTGATGATTTCATTTCATTCCCTCTGAAGTCTGAACTACAATATATCTCGTTTAATTAGCCCAACTTAAGCTAAGTTTAGCTAGAAAGGCAAGATCATGTCTTTGCCAGATTATTCAGGTCCATCCCCAGTTGATGGGTATTATGATGTGTTTCTAAGTTTCTGTGGTAAAGACACTCTCAGATATTTCACAACCTACCTTTGTCACTCTTTGCGCCGGGGTGGGATCCGCACTTTCATGGGAGAAATTGGAGAACCATTCAATGATTTTATCCAGATAATTCCGCAATCAAGGATAGCAATCGTCGTTTACTCGGAAAACTATGCAGCTTCCCGTTGGTGCTTGGAGGAGCTGGAGATGATTATGGAGCACAGGAGGAGTCATGGGATGAAGATGATCCCCATCTTCCATGAGGTAAATCCTGCTGAGTTGAGACCCCCACTCAGTGGACAAACCGCACATCATCTTCATAAACTCACACAAATTGATCAGTTTAATGTACACAAATGGAAGACTGCTCTTACCGAGTTTGGTCAAGTGCCCGGATTATCCTACAAAGATGATGATAACCAGCGGTACGCTACCATCTCTCATTCTCTTTAACCTTAACGCTACCGGTCCGAACTTGCGAAGACAATGTTAATACATATATAAAAAAAAAAAAAAACCTCTCATTCTCTTTCGATAATTATATATTGACGACCGTTACTTACTAAATTTGCTACCAATATATATATATGCATGCATGTGCCACGTAGGGCTGAATATGCTTTTATCGACGACGTAGTCTCTATGATCAAGAAGCAGCAGTTGTCATCAACGGAACAAGGTGCAGTCAATTTATTAACCCCAGCTACCATGCTTTATGTTTTTAGTATTTTGCCAGGAAACACCTAATTAAATTACGTCTTCTATAATAATTATAAGGGTTTGCTTAATGGGCTACATACACTGTATTTGAAGCCGAATTTACCTTGCTTGAATCAGCTAGATCTAGACTAGTGGAACAGCTATATCTGATTATTAAGCTTTTCCTGAGTCAACCCTAATAACTGTAATAATACGATTAAATTATATTTTAGTCAACCCTAATAATAATATAATAATAAATATATAAATATGTATACATGCAATTTTTTTTTTCTCTCTCTTATTTTCTCTCCTACTTAATAATGTAAAATCAACAATATATATAGGAAACACTACACATAATATATATCTAGAAACTCTAATATATATATTTCATGCTATATTTATCTAGAAGGCCCTAAATATATTCATACCTTATTATCTATATAGAAACACCTAAATATATTTATTCAATGTGGACCGAACTCCATGAGGTCCAATAATCTCCCACTTGGATGTCGGTACACACACACACACGCCGTATTTGTCATGTTCCTCAAACATCACATCCTCTACCTCTGCAATTCGCGATTCACCGCCACTTTCTTTATGCTAAAAGCTCAACTAAATTCGTGCACAACTTCAGTTTTCAATTGTAACACCCTTTTTCCATATATCAGCATGATTTTTGCTCCCATAGTCCCACTTGATGGAAGTTCTATCAACTTCCATACATAAATCCCTAATAAGGAATTCAACATATTTTTCATGGACAGCTTCCAGTTTCTATAATTTTCATCTTGCAAAGAATCTTCATAAGTCAGTGGTTCTCCGTTATCTTTTAACATAATATAATTCAAAGAAGATGAACACTTTAGACGATGTGTATGCTTAGTTGACCTGCAGAGTGCAGCTGTAGGAGTGGATGGTATATGCGAGATAATATGAATGGTTACACACCGAACCCACTCTACTCGTTACTGACATCTCTACTATGCACTCTGACCTGTGGTAGGTCATCCAATTTCACAATCTCAGGTCCTTGTGGATCTATATGCAGAAGGTAGTACTTGACCTATCATTCCACATCAACTTCTTACTGAAAATCACATTCTCTATTTATATTAACTTTTGATCACGAGCATCCTAGAGACAGTAACTAAATTCCTCGTTTTCATAGCCAATGATGTAACACTTCTTTGACTTAGTTTTAAGCTTACTACGAGCATCAAAATAGATAAGTAAATAAGAAAGACAACCAAATGTTTTAAGGTGAGAAAGTTTAACCTCCTTCCCGCTCCAAACCTCATTAGGAAATTCACAACCAATGGAGCCGATGGCTCTTTGTTTATCAGGTAAACAAACAATGTTGGCCGCATCTCCTCAGAAAGTAGGTGGTAGTCAAACATGCAAACTCACGCTTCTAGCACGCTCATTTATTGTTATGTTCATACGCTCGATGAATCCATTTTGTTGTGGCGTCCCGGAATGGTCTTCTCCAGTTTGATACCAAAAGTTGCACAATACAACCGCGGCTTTCCAAATCTTAAAAATATTAAATACCTCAGACCTATGCTTCAAAAAATAACTCATACCTTCCTACTATGGTCATACATAAACGTAAGATAGTAGCAAGAGCCTTTGAGAGACCATATAGTGTAAGAACCCCACACATATGTGAGCATAATATCTAGTCTTTCTAACTTCTAAGTTATTTGTCCTACCACTTGTAAAAAAACTGACATTCTTTTGCTTCCCTATATATGATGCAACTGTCACATTTTAATATCAACTAACTTCTCACAGCTCTAGTAGCTTGACTCTAGACAGAAGTACCTTCATGCCCTCATGACTCATCTGACCCAGTATGTAATGCCACATATATCAGATGTGCTCTCAACAACTGTACTATTAGTAACAATGCCAGTTAAACTAGCACTCATATAAATTGTACGAGTTTTCTTACCCCGAGCTTGTACCAAAGTCCCATTTAAGACTTTACATGTGTTGTCTGAGAATACCATTTAGGTACCCGACATAAATCATGTTCATTTTCAGCTCTGGAATATGTCTGCCCTATTAATTGCAAGGTCCACTTGTTATTTCTAGGGAGTACAATATTGATATCTCGCATCCCAGTACGTTTAGAGCATCCACAATGCACAACCCCAACTTCTATCCCACTTTATGCCACATAAGTGCCACATAAGTGCCACATAATCAATATATAATAAAATAAAAAAATGTCTTGAGGTTGTCTATTACTACTTCAATGGTGTCCAACTTGGACATACATATTCTTTTAAATAATAATAAAATTAACACTTTTTTCTACTATACTCTCTCACAATATTAATGATGGGATGTGAGAGAGTGAATCCCTCCCTGGAAGGATTGGACAACAAAATTTGTCCATCTCTCCAACGCAAATGGACAACCCATCTTGCCACATGGAGGAGTTGTCCTTCATTTTTGTCTTGCATTGTGGATGCTGTTAGAGTCTCTCCATTAACCAAGTATATATTCCCAAAAGGCTCAATAACCTGGAAGAGGTCTGAATATTGGACCTTGTGAATTTGAGAGGTCTGAAGATTGAAATGGTGATAACTGAGGTCTGAAGTTTGGACTTTGTGATTTTTAGGTTTTCCGTTCAAATTTTCTATCAAATTTAACCGAACCACGTGAAATGTCATATTTACCCCTGACAATATTTTAAACAAATTAAAGTTTAATTAATGGAACATGAAGTGACAAAAATACCCATTTCACTAATTAAAACATAACTCAACTCTGGCCACCACCACGGCTCCCGCCGGCCACCACCCAACTCCGGCGACCACCACCCAACTCCGGCGACCACCACTCACAGTCCGGCGACCTCACCCAACTCCGACGACCGCCACAATGGCCACGGTTGGGCCCAAATCGAAGCCACCGTCCCCGATTGGGCCCACATCAGCCACAAAGCTCCGATGTGGGCCCAATCGGGGCCGATGACTCCGATTTGGGCCTAATCGGGACCGCGGTTGTGCTCGCCGGAGTTGGGTGGTGGTCGTCGGAGCCGGGTGGTGGTCGCAGGAGCTGAGTGGTGGTTGCCGGAGTTGGGTGGTGGTCGCCGGAGTTGGTGGTGGCATTAAGGGCATTTTCGTCTTTTCATTCAAGCATGTGAGGTGGAAGAAGGGCGTTTTTGGAATTTAATTTTATTTTTGGTCACATGTCAAGCACATGACCAATTTCCGTTAATTTTAACGGAAAAAAACTAACGGAGATTTCTATTATCTACAAGTCAAAACTTTGGATCTCTATTATCACTAATTTAAATTTCAGACCTCTCAAATTCACATGGCCCAAACTTCAGACCTCTCCAGGTTATTAACCCTTCCCAAAATGACATGTAATGTGGTTTTGCCGCGACTCGATCGAGTTGTTGTACTTGGAAGTATATGAAGGTTTTGGTAGTCCGAAGAAGGGTATGCTCTATCTAGCTAGCTAGCTAATTAAATTAATTAACGTCTATCTTCTTTTCATGCATATCCAGCACCAGCATCATACGAATACGATGTTTTCTTGAGTTTCAGAGGCGACGATACACGTGAAGCTTTCACGAGTACCTTGTGCTATGTTTTATGCGTTGGTCATAATGTTAAGACATTCATGGATGTCAGTCTAAGAAAGGGACACAAACTTGAAGAACTTCTAAAGATTATTGAAAAATCAAGAATGTCGATAGTTGTTTTTTCTGAAAATTTTACTGAATCGGAATGGTGTTTAAAGGAATTGGAGAAGATTTTCGAAGAGAGTAATCGAAGAGGACATGAGGTGGTGCCCGTATTTTATAAGATAAATCCTTCGGAATTGAGAAACCAAAACAGTGGAAAAACAAAGAAGCATATGGATAAGCATCATAATACGCATGGAAAGGAGTCGAAAATGGTCAAGACTTGGAGCAAAGCAATAGATGATTTGGGCCACATGTCTGGACATACTTACTTGTCCGGTACAGGGTACGTGTTTTAAAAGGGTCGGACTATCTATCTATCGCACACAATGTTCAAAAGAATTAATCCCTAACACATATTTTATTATTTTTTTTTTAAAATTTCTAACATTATCGTCTTTATTTTTCAATTGTATATTATTGATATTAATGAACATTATATATAGCCAACTTGAAGTGGAGCTAGCCACGGAGATTGCTCAAGACATCTGCACCAGACTACATGACCAAGAAGCCGGCCAACAAGGGTCTACGATGATAGCATCTTCATCTAAACTCAGGGATATCATTTCCATGGTCAAAATTAGGGCAAAACCAGGGTTCCAGTGATATTGGACACACATTTAGTTGAACTCATCTTTTCTGTTCTATTCCAATACTCTTGAAATTTGTTTTGTTTTGCTTACTTTGGATGAAAACAATGTGTTAGATGATGATGTGTCCCTAAATCTAGCAACAAGCCCATCTAGTAACAAGTTAGCTAGGGCGGACAATTTCTATCAAGAGACGAAAATATATAAGAAACACAACATGATTACTGGGAATGACAATACGAGGTAGTATTATTGTGTCATGTTCTGATGTTAATTAACACAACACACAATAACACCATAGCAATAAAGTTATCGCGGTAAGTTTGTTCAGTACTTCTCTAAATGATTTTTTTTTTTTTTTAACTTCTAAATTTAACCAAAAAATTATAGCGGTAAGATTTTTTAGTACTTTAATTAATTAATTTATAGAGTTTACCAGCTATTTATTTACATTTTTGTTAAATCTGATATATGAATTCAAAGTTTTTCTATCCGATGTTAATTATTTTATTTTTATTTACATACAAATCTTATTTTTTAATCACACCTTGTATAATAAATTATTATATATATAATATGTATATAATAATAGTACTATTAGGAGCTACTTTATTTCTTGTTCATGAAAATAATTTTAAAAAGTTTAGCTAAACGAGTTAACTATTTAAAAAACTCAATATGACTTTAAACATTTATTCGAGCTCGAACTTGACCAAGCCTGATTTTTTCAAGCTTGAATACGAATTTGGCTCGTCTCGTCAAATTTAAAATTGTTCAATTAAATCATAATTAAATTGGGTGGTTTAAGGTTCCTTCATTAACTTGAGCACAAACCCAACAAGTAGCCAGTGGTACATGACCATAGATTAACGTGAGTTTTAACTTTAAAGACCGGTTGGGAATCTGATTAACTAAATGGTACGCCAAGTTAACAGCTTCTGTCCAAAACTCATTTCCTAATCAGTAGTAGAGTTCTATTCTTCCTCTTTCCGACACCGTTTTGCAATCGATTATAAGAGAAAAATATGTTATACAATTCCCGTTGAACTAGAAGAATTAATGGACTTGCTTTTGGACAAATCAGCTGTTTACATCCGAGGCTCTCTCTCTGTATCAGCAGTAGATTTTATCTCGAATCAATTGAACAATTGTGTTGTTCCTCTATAGGTACTAAGGAAACTAGAAAAAGAGAGTCGATAAGAACATGTTATTGGTAAACGGTACGTAATCTTATACAGAAAAGCTGTAAAACTAACTAAACGCTTAGAACATATGGCCAAACAAAAAAACAAGTGTTTGTTTTTACTTGACATCTGCTAATTAATGTTTATCAAAGATTCTCAGCAGTGAGGCTTTTCAACTCATCAAGATTTACCTTATAAAAGAAGGGGATCGATCATACCAAACCAGTATATATCTTGCATTGCCGAATCATCTCCAACCACTTCAAACACCAATCAAAATATAGAATCATTTACTCTTTCGAGTATGCTACCTTAGATGTGGTGCTTGAGAGAGTTGGAGATGATTATGCAACACTAGATTCTTAGCAAGATTGAGCAATCTTCTCGAAAAGATTCTTGATTTCTTCTCCCCTGAATATGTGGAGCTCATTTCGTCGCAAGACATGTTCACTGAACGGATACTACGATGTGTTTTTAAGTTTCAGAGCAGGTACGCGCTACTGTTTCAGATCTGATACTTAGAAAAACATCGTAGTACCCATACAATGAGGATGGACTAGAAAAATCTGGAGACGACATGCTCTAATTTGTGAGAACTAGCAGATAACTTGGGAAATCAGATAAGTGGGTATGAAATCAGATCTAGATCTAGATCTAGTCAAAATACAATAAAAGCTCTTTCTCTTGAGATGTGTAATGCCTTTTTATAATCTGCTAGCTATCTACCCTAGGTGATAGCTCAGTACGCACCAATATATTAAAGTTGGGAAAATAATAAACCGTCCGATTATAAAGTTTCGAGATGTACCGAAAAAGAGAGAATTAAAATGCCCTAAAACTTGCTAAAATTTACAAGTTCTGTTATTAAGTCTGAATTGAAACATCTCGGACTGTCTATCACCTCATTTAAAGTTAAGATTAATAACCAAAACGTTACCTAGGTTTGATTGATAATTGTAGTGATTTTTTTTTTTTTTTTTATAAAAAAGTAATATTAATTCATTATATAAACATACATTTAGATAATTAAAGTATCTTAAATCTGAAGAAAGTTAGGTAGCACACTGAGCAGCAGAGTCCGTCGGAGTAATGCTTTTATTATGGGGATGAATTTTATAGTCAAAATGACTTATAATTTGGAGAAATATAGTCACTATAGACAACAATGTGACAACCATTTTAGCTTTGGCCAAATTTTGATATCCAAGTTTGAGTATCATTGATACCCAAAAGTTATAATCGGTTATGAGAAAATAATAGTGGTCTCCACCATTTTTTGACCACATGAGTGGAAATAGAAAGAATGAAGAAGAGTGAATCCTTCAAATTAAATAAATCGACATGAAGGAGACTGAGTCCTTCAAATTAAATAAACTGACGGCTTAGATCTACCCACCGTTGAAAATAAACGGTCCAAATTTAGTTTTTTTATTAAAAAAAACATTATTCAAATAATTTTTTAGAAAAAAAAAAGTCTTAAAAAAAATCAAAAAAAGCATAAAATGTAGGAAAAAAAAACATATTTGGCATGCTAATTGTTATATAACATTACAGGCTGGCCTCGCATTATATTTGAGGGAAAAAATATGTTTTGCCAGGTAACATGATAAATGTAGTTAACAAAGTGATGCAAGCCCAACACCGCCAATAATCGAAACCGAACTCTGACTTTGATACTATGTTAATAATAAGACGTATGTGCGTCTTAACCAACTGTCACATAAGTTCGAATTTAATTATATTAGGTTAGATACCACCTACTGTTGATTCTTTATTCATATTATAAGTATGATATCTGACCTGGCCTTAATTGGTGGGTTAATTTGATCCTGAATCCACGGGTCAACTTCCATATAAAATATTTTATTTTATAAAATCCATATAAAATATTACTCGGTTTGATTTTAATAACTATAACTATATATAAAATTGAGATGAGATTTACCATATATAAATAAATTATTTAAATATAGCTTTGGACAGCTCAAACTTACCAGTTTTTTTTTTTTTGGTAAACTTACCGGTTACCTTACCATAGATATATCATATATGTGAACAGATCGTACTTGGTATCTCGATTTATTCAAACGGTTGGGATAGCTTAAGGCGCATGGTGACATGGTGCATATAAGAAAATAAAGTTTACCAAATCCTATAGGGTGTACGTAAATAAGGGCTAATCAAATTGCTACTTCATTTTAACGCAATTGCAAATTTCTATATGAACTTTATTGTTTTAAAATTAACTATCCGAATTTACGTCAAATAATTGGATAATAAATGAAGATATTCCGGTTATGTGAGATTTTTAATGGGTATCCAATAAAGATTTGCTAAGAAATATCAAAAAGATGATCAACAAAGTATTTTTAATTGTACGCTCAATCAATGAAATATTTTACATTAATAATTTTTCGACGAAAAAACCCACCAAAGCTAAACTGACAAAAATATTTGATCGGTAAAACTTTATACCAACTATTTTTTTTTTTCGGAAAAAACTTTTCTTATGCACAAATTCCTTCGGCAAAATATTCTATCACAAAAATATTTGCCGATGAACGAAGTCTATCGGCAAAACTTTTGCCGTGAATATATTTTGTCTGAAAAAAAAAATTCCTGATAAAAAAATTCGTCGACAATTTTTTTTGCGAATGAACAAATTTCATCGGTAAAAACCTTTGCCGATGAACAAATCTAGTGATCGTTCTATGCCGATGAACAAATCTAGTGATCGTTCTATGCGTTCTGCTATCATGTTTTGTTCTAATTTCGTGATTTATTCATCGTATTTTTTTTTATCTCACATTCTTGTTTGAGTTCAAATTATTGGTTCAGTTTGATTGAGCGAAGTTTTTATGGGTGTTGTTTTTTGTTTGGGTGGTTAGGTTACCGGAATATCGATAGAAATGACGTCTTCCTCAAGGCTGGCTAGGAAGATGGTTGTTGGTGTAGCGGTTCAAGGACCAAAAGATCAAATTGGAGCATCACGAACATCATCAATTCCATCAAACACTTTTTTCAGATTGTACCTTGAATATATTGGAAGTTTGTCTGAAGTAACGCATATAGATGCACTCACTAGGTTGGTATGCAATCTAGAAAGAAAATGTGTGATGTCGATCGGGTGTTACCCACATCTCCTATAGTTTCCATTTTATTGATCGATTGTAATCCTGGATTCCATGTTTGAATAAAATGTCGAGTAATTCTGTGACAAAAAATTACATAGCTGAGAAAATGAAATAAATGGTTAATTACAAATGACTAGATGCAATTTATGTAAATGTTTAATTTGTTAGCCGGACTTTTTTTTAGCAAGTTGATAGTTGAACTTTTGCGAATGTGTATTTTTTAGCTCCGTCAATTTTTTAGTTAACTATGGAAGAAATATACTTTTCAAAATGAATAAAAAATCTAAAATATCAGCAGCGTTCATATTAAAGCAAGTAAAATCTCAATAAATTTTTTGAACGATACGTACTATACAAAAGAAAAAATACGTTACATATATAAACCCTAATGTTCAAAATTGAAATTAAATAATTTTTAAAATTTATGCTTCGTAGAGTTTTTGAAGTTTAATTACCATAAATCAAACTCAATTTTGAATGTTTTTCAAAAAATAAAATGAACTTTTTTTGTTTTTTGTTTAAAAAAAACCAACCAAACTTTATAAAACATAGTAAATTACAAACTACGTTGATTTTCTAATAAAAAGTGATGAAAAAAATTGAACACGTAACATCTACATAATGTATTTTAACATAAACTATGTTGATTTTGTCCATCATGCGTCACGTGAACAAGGTGGTCTGATTTGTACGTGTGTTGTTTCTATAACTTTTTTATATACAAATCAACATTATTTACACTTGCTAAGTTTTTTAAGTTGAGTTTTAACTTCTTTTTTTAATAAAGAAAGTTCGATTTTTTTTTTTGTGCAAACACTTAATGTTGAGTTTGCTTTTGGTTATTAAAACCCATTTCAAAATATTGTAATAATTTATTTTTAGTAATTTTGGGTTCATTTGTTGTATATATATTTCTTAATTTATTTGAAATTTATTATTATATGAAACCGTATGTTATTATACTATATTATAGTAAAATTTTAGGGTGATTTGACAAATTTGTAATGTATTTTTCAACTAATGTTAACGGAGCGTTCACCAAAAAAAAAAAAACTAATATTGACAGAAAGATAGATTAAGTTAACTTTTTTCACAAAATAATAAGTTCAACTATGTAATTTGCTAAATAACAAAAACTCGGATAACAAATTATATATTCATAGAAAGCACTAAGCAGCTAACAATTTCATAATTAGCACATAGTTAAATGACATAAGTGTCCTTCCGCAGAAAATAGAAATGTGTAACCCTAAATCAGTCGGCCTCGCCGTAAGAGCCACATACTTTGTCGCTGCCGTCGTCTCCAGCCTCTGTTGATCTGTTAACTTTCCTGGTCCAATGAAGTGAAGATGAAACCACCATCGTTCGAGTAAAACAAATCAATTGGTATGAATGTATGATCAACGTTTTCAACCAATCTCTTCTATCCCACTACGTATTATGTAATACCAATTTTAAGGCCTGATCAACGTTTTCAACCAATCAGTAATTAAGGAGTACCTATGCCCGTTAATCAAATTGATGGAACTCTAATTTTGTCGATAAAGATTATTTTAACAACTAAATTCCAATATCAACAGTAAAAATATTTTTACTGACTAAATTCTATTTTCGTTGAATTCTTTTTTAATCTTTATCAATGAAATTAATTTGCATTGATGAATATTACAATTTTACTAATTAATTTTAAATTCCGTCACTGAAAATGAGTGGTGATACAAACAGTGAAATATGGTGTGAAATTTTTATAGAAAGTTGTGTAGGACCCCACCAATGACCAATACATTTGTTCGATTACATTCTCTTTCATACTTTCTCTTGAAATTTAACTAAAAATTTCACAGGTAGAAAATTTACTCGCGTTGGTAAAGTAAAGACTGATTATCCCTTTTGCTAGTAAAGACTGATTATCACTTTTGCCGACGAAACTGGCATTTAGTCAGGTATTTCTTCAAACTGTTTTATCTTTTATCTTTAGTTGAAGTTGACGATTTTATCTTTTGAAAATCGTTGACTTTTTTACTTTACTTATACTGGGGTTCGAACATTAACAATTTTGAAAAGTCGGAAGTCATTGAGAATTCTAAGAGGGTTGGTTGATTTTAACGAAAATGTGAGATTAATTAAATAGATACATTCTTAGAGACAGTCGCAATTAAAATCTTTGACCCTGAATATACGGAGTAAGAGTTGACTCCACGACTATTGAGTCATTTCCAGCTCATCGAAAGAAATATATATTTTTAGAGACAGTCGCAATTAAAATCTTTGACCCTGAATATACGGGGTAAGAGTTGACTTCACGACTATTGAGTCATTTCTAGCTCATCGAAAGACAAGTACTACTGAGGTTCACCACGTCGGATCCACGTGTAAACTCGGAGGTAGCCAATAATTTCTCTTTATATATGTATTGATGATGCCAACGACTTGTCTATATAACCATTCTATATATTTATCTATATATCCAATTATATAATATATATAATAATCAGAGAGACGACGATCTATGATTTCCTACCCTCCTGATCTGGACATATTATATATATATATTTAGTCACCTCATCAACAATATACTGTCATTTCTCCCATGTACACCAATAGAGATAATAGTTAGATATATCTTGCAGATTAAAAGTTATGTCCTGGCGATGGCAAACAAAAGAAGAAGTTCCATCCTCATTGACAGATTTTTCAAGTCCATGTCCAAAGAGTGGATACTACGATGTGTTTTTAAGTTTTAGAGGCGAAGATACGCGCAATGGTTTCACATCCTACCTCTATCGTTTATTACAAGAAAACCAGATATACACTTTCATGGATATAGATCTCACAGGAGAAGACATCGATTATCTTTTCAAAATGATTGAAAACTCAAGGATGGCGGTGGTAATTTACTCGGAAAACTACGCATCTTCAGATTGGTGCTTGAGGGAGTTAGACATGATTCTGCAACGCAGGAAGGAGAAGAAGATGTTGACAATTCCCATCTTTTATAAGGTAAATGTTCATGAGTTGAAACACTTAACTGGAAAGACAGCGGAGTGTCTTGATAAACACATATCAGAGTACGGCGAGACTACTGTGCAGAAATGGAAGGATGTTATTACCAGTTTTGGTAATGTCAGCGGACTCTGTTATAAAAATAACTACGACAGGTTTGTGATACTGTCTCTAATTAAGCACGATTCGACATTAATTGTCTATAGGCACATACTAACTTCATGTGATTATTTGTAGGAATGAATACGATTTTATCATGGAGGTGATCGTTAAAATCAAGAAAAAGCTAGGAGAATCTGAAATAACCCAAAAAATGGATGTTCGAACTCAAGACAACCTTATGGTAAGACCTGTTAAAGTTAATGTGTTTTTTAGTAATTAAAACAGAGTGGCAGTTTGGTAATTATGGTGTAAGTTGAGTGAAAGTAAAACGGTGAGTTTTACTAGTGCTGCTCTAGGTATTTTGAAAGAACAGAGAGTTGCAAAAAATCAAGTATGTAAGGAATTGAAATTCAACAGAGCTGCCGCCACTTGTTGGAAGTCACGAAGACTATGGCAAACAAAGCCATTAATTCAATGGTGTGAATGATGTGTGTTGATCTTGTTCTTTTATGTGTGTGATTGTTAGTGTATTAGCTCCCTAAAATCCAACAGATTGGTATCAGAGCCTAGTCGATTGAGTGTTTGGGCGAGTTAGGGTTTGACGAAAAGCAAACCGAAGCAAATCAAGCAATTGGAGAAGAAATCAAGCTTATATGGCGGGATCGAGCGAGCAAGGAGTGTCGATTCCTATCTTCAATGGAGAAAACTATGATTATTGGAGTTTGAAGGTAAAAACTATCTTTAGATTTCTAGATGTATGGGATATTGTTGAAAATGGATTTGAGGAGCCCGTTGATATAGTTATGTTGAGTGATGCCGATAAGAAAGAGTTGAGAGATACTAGGAGAAGAGATGCTAAAGCTCTTGCACTTATACAACAAGCTATGACGGAATCATTGTTTCCGCGAATTATGAGATGTAATACGGCACATGATGCTTGGATTACTTTGCTAGATGAGTACCAAGGAAATGCAAGGGTTAGAGCTATTAAATTGCAAACTTTGCGAGCCGAATTAGAAAATTTGAAGATGAGTGAATGTGAAAGGTTGAAGGACTACTTCAATCGGGTAACCGATATTGGTAGTCAAATGAGTTTATATGGAGAAGAAGTTAGGGATAAAAGGCTTGTTGAGAAGATTTTGATTAGCTTGACCGATAAGTATGATACGATTGTGTCGGTTATTGAGGAGACTAGAGATTTGACAACTTTGACCGTTCGTGACTTGATGGCATCGTTGTTGGCATATGAACAAAGGTTGTTAAGACACTCCGACAAATCAATAGAGAGTGCTTTACAATCTAAGCTCAATTTGGTCACAAAACCGAGAGAGCAATCATCTCCGGAGCATCGAGGAGGTGAGTCTTCACGAGGTGGAAAATTTGGCCAAGGAAGAGGAAGAGGTCAAAGTGGAAGAGGAAGAGGTAACTTTGATAGAAGTTACACCGCGGAAAGCTCGGGGAAGACGTGTCATATTTGCAAGAGAAGTGGTCATTTCGAGAAAGATTGTTGGTTTAAGGGTAAGCCACAATGTCATAATTGCAAGAAGTTTGGGCATGTGCAAAGAGATTGTAGGTTCAAGAATGAGCAAGCGAATGTCTCCGAAGAGAAGAATGACAATCATGATTATGGAGTGCTCTTGGCCGATTGTCAAGTAGCATCCGAGAAGAAAGATGAAGTGTGGTTGCTTGATAGTGGTTGTAGCAATCATATGTCTAGTGATCGGAGCATCTTCACGAAGATTGATGAAGCGGTGAATGCCAAAGTGAAGATGGGAAATGGAGCACTAGTACAAGCGGTCGGGAAAGGTACGATTCCTATCCAAACAAAGGAGGGAATGAGTTTTATTAGTGATGTGTTGCTTGTTCCCGACTTAGACCAAAATTTGCTAAGTGTTGGTCAACTTGTGGAGAAAGGATATGGTGTATACTTTGAAGATGGTGGGTGCACCATTTATGACAAGAAGAATGACATGAAGTTGATCACAAAGATAAAGATGACAAGAGGTAGAAGTTTCCCATTGAGTTTGAATTATGGGGGAGATGTTGCTTTGAAGGCACATATTAGTGATGAGTCTTGGCTATGGCACAAAAGACTTGGTCATTTGTATTTCAATGGAATGAAGTTGTTGAAAGAGAAGAACATGGTGTATGGGTTGCCTAGAATTGAAGAGAAGGATGGTGTATGTGAAGGGTGTGCCATGGGGAAGCATCACCGAGATCCTTTTCCAAAAGGAGGAGCATGGAGAGCAAAAAGGCCATTGGAGTTAGTTCATACCGATGTGTGTGGACCGATGAGAACTACTTCTCAAGGAGGTAATCGGTATTTCATATTGTTTATCGATGATTACACAAGGATGACTTGGATTTATTTCTTGAAACAAAAATCCGAGGTCTTTGGTGTATTTAGAAGATTCAAAGTGTTTGTTGAGAAGCAAAGTGGCCGATATATAAAAGTGTTGAGGAGTGATCGGGGAAAAGAATACAACTCCCGAGAATTTGACAAGTTTTGTGCAGATGAAGGCATAGAACGACAACTAACAGTTGGTTACTCCCCGCAACAAAATGGAGTTTCCGAGAGGAAGAATCAAACCGTGGTTGAGATGGGCAAAACAATGCTCAAGGAGAAAAGGTTACCGGATACGTTTTGGGCCGAAGCGATGTCTACGGCAGTGTACTTGTTGAATAGATGCCCGACAAAGGCAGTTCAAAACAAGACACCACTTGAGGCTTGGTGCAAGAAGAAGCCTTCGGTGAAACACTTGAGAGTTTTTGGGTGTATTTGCTACGCTCAAATTCCGAAAGAGAAGAGAACAAAGCTTGATGATACAAGTGAGAAGTGTATCTTCTTGGGGTACGACTCGACATCAAAGGGCTATCGGTTGTATAGCTTGCATAAGGAGAAAATCATCATCAATAGAGATGTGTTGTTTGATGAAGATGCGAGTTGGGATTGGAAAGAAAAACAAGTTCAAAAAGAAGTTGTTGTTCATGAAGAAGAGGTTGGAGGTGACGAAGAGCATGTTGAAGACTCTCCACCTACATCACCTAGAATCGATCCATCATCGCCATCGAGCAATGGTTCGAGTTCTAGTTCATCTACTTCGAGTAGCACACCGAGGAGGTTGAGAAGACTATCCGAAGTATATGCGACATGTAATGTGTGCATAGTTGAGCCGGAAAGCTTTGAAGAAGCTATCCAAGAAGAAGCGTGGAAGAAAGCCATGGAAGAAGAGTTGCACATGATTGAGAAGAACAAGACTTGGGAGCTGGTAGACAAGCCAGTTGAGAGAGATGTTGTTGGGGTGAAGTGGATCTACAAAGTGAAGCACAATCCCGATGGTTCGGTCTTGAAGAACAAAGCAAGACTTGTGGCTAAAGGGTACTTACAGCAGGCTGGGGTCGACTACCATGAGACATATGCTCCAGTTTCGCGTAAGGATACAATCCGGATCCTCATAGCACTTGCAGCTCAGAAAGGTTGGTTGCTATACCAACTTGATGTGAAGTCGGCTTTCTTGAATGGTGTGTTGGAAGAAGAAATATATGTTGAGCAACCGAAAGGGTTTGTGAAAGAAGGAGAAGAAGAGAAAGTGTACAAGCTAAACAAGGCTTTGTACGGGTTGAAGCAAGCACCTCGACAGTGGTATAGTCAGATCGACAACTATTTCACTTGTCATGGATTCGAGAAGAGTAAGAGCGAGCCCACTCTCTACGTGAAGAAACAAGGTACTTCAATTCTTATTGTTGCCATATATGTTGATGATTTGATTTTCACCGGCAATGATGAGAAGTTGATTAGTGAGTTCAAGAATGACATGATGAAGACATATGAGATGAGTGATATGGGTTTGCTACATTATTTTCTTGGCTTGGAGATTGATCAAAAAGATGATTGTGTGTTTGTTTGCCAAAAGAGGTATGCCGAGAATATGTTGAAGAGGTTTCATATGTTTGGTTGCAAAACAATGGCAACACCACTTGCTTCAAATGAGAAGTTGTGGAAAGAAGATGGAGGAAGAAAAGTGGATTGCACATATTTCAGGAGTATTGTGGGTAGTTTGATGTATCTTACTGCCACGAGACCGGATATCATGTTTGCTTCGAGCATGTTGTCGAGATTCATGAGTAATCCGAGTCATTTTCACCTTGGAGCCGCCAAACGAGTTCTCCGTTATGTACGAGGGACCTTGGCATATGGTATCAAGTATGAAAGAGATGATGAGTTGAAGCTAATGAGCTTTTGTGATAGTGATTGGGCCGGTTGTAGAGATGATATGAAGAGTACATCCGGTTATGTGTTTTCACTTGGTTCGGGTGTGTTTTCTTGGCAATCGAAGAAACAAGAATCGGTTGCACAATCATCGGCGGAAGCGGAATACATTTCTGCGGCTATGACATGTTCTCAAGCCGTGTGGCTAAGGCGAATTTTGGAGGACATTGGCGAGAAGCAAGACAAGGCGACACCGATGTTTTGCGATAGCAAATCAGCTATTGCGATGGCGAAGAATCCGGTGTATAGCAGCAGGACGAGGCATATTGCGGTCAAGTATCATCACATTCGAGAGAAGATCGAAGAAGGAGAAATCCAGATGATGTACTTGAAGACCGAAGATCAAGTTGCGGACATTTTCACTAAGGCGTTACCTAGAGACAAGTTCGAGAAGTTTCGCGAGCTATTAGGAGTTGAAGAACAACACATTAAGGGGGAGTGTTAAAGTTAATGTGTTTTTTAGTAATTAAAACAGAGTGGCAGTTTGGTAATTATGGTGTAAGTTGAGTGAAAGTAAAACGGTGAGTTTTACTAGTGCTGCTCTAGGTATTTTGAAAGAACAGAGAGTTGCAAAAAATCAAGTATGTAAGGAATTGAAATTCAACAGAGCTGCCGCCACTTGTTGGAAGTCACGAAGACTATGGCAAACAAAGCCATTAATTCAATGGTGTGAATGATGTGTGTTGATCTTGTTCTTTTATGTGTGTGATTGTTAGTGTATTAGCTCCCTAAAATCCAACAAGACCTCATGTGCTTATGAACGATGTAGTGATTCGTAAGCGACTAATCACTATAATTAGTTGATGTATGAAGGGTATTAGTATAACAAAACAAGGGCTAATTACATTAACTTTTATGCGATGCTTGTAAATGCACCGCCAAACTCACTCTTGATCCGAACACAGCTCCGACAAGAAGACATAGCAGGTTCTTCTTCTACACAGTTGTCTTTAGCACATTCTACGAATACTGCATCCGGAGAGGAAGAAGGCTACCGCGTTGTCACTTCCACCTATTTTCAAAAATTACAGGAATTCGCGGGAAAGCTGCTCATTGTCAAGCCTGATCGTCTGCTCTTCTACGGTGAGTTTTGTTGTATTCATTTTTTTTTTGGCCAAAAGTTTTGTTGTATTCTCAATATCATCGTTTTTGAATGATGTCTTCTTCTCCAACATATATAATATTGTTTAACTTGACTTTGTGATTTGTTTGGTTAGTTGAGCCAGATAAAGAAAGTTCTACTCGTCACATATTGTTGAATAACACAGACAATTACGTGGCTTTTATGGTAATTGATGTAACATTTCTCCCTTCATGAATTCTAATAATTTCTCACATTAACCTATATATATGGGCTGTATACAATTAATAATGAATGAGAATCCCTCGAGTTAAAATTTTATTTTATTTTTTTAATAAAAGTTTTGGATAGCTTACGAAATTTAGGAATTAATTAGTTATGTTGCATTATCTGTTTTTTTATCGTTATCATTACTTGTGGCAACAAAAGATCATGTTTGCGTCGTTGCAACAAAACTTAGCAACATTTTAAAAAAGGGATTTGAATAATATTAATTATACTGCTAAAAGACTTAAGAGCTTTGTTGCAGTGTATGTTGCTTTCATTAATTTTGTGATGTTGCTGATATCCTCCATATTCACGTGTGTGGTAAAATATTATTTCATAGATCCAGTGTACAACTGAGCCGCTAAAATATCGTATTTGTCCAAGTGAAGGGCTCATATTGCCTCGTTCAACATCGCAAGTTATAGGTACTCAGATCATCATCACTATCTACATTTCATCATTTTAATTATTTTTTTTAAATTAAATCTTAATTATTGGATTGAGAATATGAATGAGTTTGTATTTATTATTATCATTATGTCATTCATTGTTAGTTACAAAGAAAGCACAAAGCACCCTGTTTCCTTCAGAATATCCAGTATGCAGTGAAAATTTTCTCCTGCAGAGCATGATAGCTAAGAATGATTCCACATATGATTTCTCTAACCTGGTAAGTACTAAAGTATATATATTCTGACCCCTAACTATATATTCTGACACCATATATAAAAATAATATTGTTTTATTGAAATCATGAACGTGGTTTTTCTCTTACTGGCCAGTTCAAAAAAGAGTCGGAAAACGCTATTGAAAAATGGTCGATGTCGGAAGTTTGTGCTTTTCCACCTAAACGACTTTCTTCAGTACCAGACTATCAATCTCAATTATTCAATGTAAGTAACTAATTAGAGTGCATTGTTTTTGTATCATCATTATTATAAAATTAAGAGAATAGAAACTAAAAACTGTCTGGATTTTTGAGTATCAGTTTGGTGTCTCAATTTTAAACTGTTTGATATTTGGTGTTCCAATTTTCAGTTTTATGCCTATTTTGTTTTCCGTTAATTTTTGTGTTAAATTTAACAGACTTACTTGAAAAGACAATTTTGCATTTTTTTTTAAAAAAAACCAACAGACAATCCGCCACACACCTTCGACTCCGGCCACCCACCTCCAGCCACCCACTTCCAATCGGTCGGAATTGACCGGAATAGGCCGTAATCGGGACGGGTTTGGCCGTAATCGGGGTGGGTTTGGCCGTAATTGGGGTGGGTTTGGCCGTAATAGGCCGGAATCGAGGTGGGTTGGCCGTAATCGGCCGGAATCGGGCTGGGTTTGGCCGTAATCGGCCGGAATCGGGCTGGGTTTGGCCGTAATCGGCCGGAATCGGGCTGGGTTTGGCCGCAATAGGCCGGAATCGGAAATTCTTAGCCCCAAATCTGCCGTAATTGGCCTTAATCGGCCGGAACCCTAAGCCCAAAATCGGCCGGAATTGGCTGGTCAGGGGTACTTCTGGAATTTTGAAAACTGACCATTCACGTGACCATCAAGTGACCAGATTCCGTCCAATTTAACCCAAAAAATAGACGGAGACACCAAATAGCAATATATATGGAATTCAGACAGTCATTCTAAACCTCAGACACCAAACTGACACATGGTGTAAAATTCATACAGTTTTTAGGTTCTTTTCTCTAAAAATAATTTATTCTTCTGATAAAATGTCGAATAATGTAACAACAGAAGGGATTCTTCCTTGGATCGCTGTCAGTGGAATCCATTGATACACATCCAACAAAACCGTGGTAATTATAGATAACTTGGCATATGTATCATGCATGCCACTTACAATATTTTTCAATCGGGCTTCGTTTATATTTATCGTGACATTCTTCTATGCATCATATAATCTAGGCTTCTACTCGGTTTGATTTACGGAAATGTGTGCATTTGGAACTACGAAACCCATGCCGAAGAGAAGTCGTTCAAAGTTGTTTATAAGCATACAATACATGCAAAGTTCATTCCAAAGAAACACTGGTTTATGGCCGGAGATAGAAATGGATTTGTTTATGTATTCAACTACAATACCTCGAAAAAGATGAAAGAGTTCAAAGCTCATGAGGATGGTATCGTATGTGTGGAGGTCCACCCGACTTCCCCATATGTACTCACAACATCAGAAGACAAGCTCATCAAGCTCTGGAACTGGAAAAATGACTGGGCGTGCCTCAAGACGTTTGAGGGGCACTCGGATACTGTGATGCAAGTGGCATTAAACCCTAAAGATTCTACATCATTTGCGAGTGCGTCTTTGGATGGAACTATTAAGGTACATTTGAAATACAATAATAGATATGTTCGTTTAATATCATCAACACCTAATCAGATGTTAGATCACATTTTGTAGGTATGGAGTTCCGGCCCGACTGCAAAGTTTACGATCAATGCACATACTAAAGGATTGAATTCTACGAAGTACTTTATCGGGAACGACGATAAGCTCTATCTTTTATGCGGTTCCGATGATTATTCTGCTAGTGTCTGGGACTATGAATCTAAGACTCTTGTTAAAACCCTCGAGGGTCATTCGGGCGATGTACAAACAACTTTTGTTCATCCGAAGCTTCCGATCATAATAACGGGTTCGATGGATAAGACTATTCGTATTTGGAACAAAAATACTTTTCGGTACGTAATACACATATACATATACATAAATTACATAAAATCAAAATGATGGTTTGAGTTTGAATGAGATGTAAAATTGTTGTCTTTCACAGGCTCGAACTCGTATGGAGCTGTGATCTTGGAGAAGTTTGCAGTTTGGGATTCATTAAAGCTTCGGATGAGTAAGTGAAATTATAGGAATTAATTTTGTAGAATTAATTTTGTATTTGTTTAAATCCCTCAAAGAGTTTTGTATATATAATATTTGAGGTACATATGATTCTAACATATATAGTTGATGTCTTTTTTGACAGGGTTGTTCTTGGTTGCCGTGATGGCATGGTCTTGATTAAGATTGTCAATGATGGAACACAAACAGATTATACTTAAAAATGTCCGTTGTGTTTTAAAAAGTTAACTATACAAAGCAAATATAGTTAACTTTTACCTATGGGGATTTCAGTTACGTACAATGATCTCGAGAGAATAGGGAATGAGAAGTACATATGAATATGTTGTTGTTTAGTTAACAACCTGACAAATAATATGAATGACGAATACCATTATTTGAATGATGTAACAACATTATGCTTGAGGTATAAGTAAAAATAACTAATACGAATTTAAGTGCAACCAAACAAGTCTTTATTACCCATTCATAATTTATTACGCTGAAGTACTTGAACTAAACACGTCGTAATAATAATCTTGCCAACTTTCGGGATTAGAGTTTTTCATGAGTTTCATAGTAGATCATTTTGACTCAAATTTTCCCAAGAGCAAAGGATGATTATAAATCATAAGAACCCGAGCAAACTGGTTAATGCACCAAAACAAACCCCACCAGGACTCACACTGCCAAATTTGTTTATTATTCTAACTAGGTGAGGCTTCTCTTGAACTTTCAAATTGAAGCATCACGCCACCGAGTCATGCGCTGAACTAACACATTGATTTACCGTGCCATACATGAACCCAAAATATGTAAGCTCTACACACTCATCTGCACCAATAGGCAATAGCCCATTCATGGAGTTCACTATATAAAAGTTTAGACTAACCACTTAACTAATTGTTCTAAAGCCTTAAGGTGATACATGTGGTATAATCTTGGGTTAAGAACCTATGAAAGGTCTGAACTATGACTCATGTTAACGGGAGAGGTCTGAAATTTTAAATGTTGATTTGAGAGGTCTGAGATTTCAACTTTGTTGATATAAGAGGTCTCCGCTAATTTTTTCCGTTAAAACTAATTGAAGTTTGGTCATGTGCTTGACATGTGACCAAAAATAAAATAAAATTCCAAAAATGTCATTCTATCAAAGTGTGCCCCTCACATGCTTGAAAAGAAAAGACGAAAATGCTCTAAAGCCACCACGGCTCCGGCCACCGCGACCGCGACTCAGGTAACCACCACCCGTCTCCGGCGACCACCACCCCAGCTCCGGCGACCACCACGCAACTCCGGCGACCGCCACCACGGCTCTGATTGGGCCCAAATCGGAGCCAGAGTTTGGTGTGGTCGTCGGAGCCGAGGTGGTGGTCGCCGGAGTCGGGGTGGTGGTGGCCTGAGCCGGTGGCCGGAGTAATTTGACTTCAGGTGTAATTTTGTCATTTCACTTTTCCTCAAATAAGATATTAAATAAAACAAAATAATAAAAGGGGCAAACATGTCATTTCACACAATTTTGTTAAAGTTAACCCTAAAAATGGATGGAAAACCTAATTTCAACAAAATTGAAATTCCAGACCTCTCAAATCAACATTTCAAATTTCAGACATTTTCCGTTAACATAGGTCATAGTTCAGACCTTTTATAGGTGCTTAACCCTATAATCTTGGATTTCAA
This sequence comes from Clarkia xantiana subsp. parviflora, assembly GCA_036873135.1. NCBI lineage: Eukaryota > Viridiplantae > Streptophyta > Magnoliopsida > Myrtales > Onagraceae > Clarkia > Clarkia xantiana. The sequence continues at coordinate 5,216,621 of JAPTYO010000014.1, forward strand.
TATCCTCACGTGTGGGATGAAATATTTCGAAAGTCCATCACGTGATTTTTTTTAAAGAACATGTTTAACTCAGCACTGTGGAGATTCAAAATTGCGCGCTCTAATACCATATGAAAGTTTAGACTAACCATTTAACCAAGAATTCTAACATTTTGAGATAATAGGCGAAGGCATGGTATAATCTTTATGCTTTAATACATCAAACCATGTGTTCAACCAGCCAAACCATTGGCTATGATACAATTTGCTAGAACTCAATAAGAACTCTTTTTGATATTTGAAAATAATTCTTACTCGGACAAGTTATAGAGAGTAGTCATACGAGCTTATGATATTATATATATATATATATATAGGTATACATCTAGGTAATCTATCATGTTAAAGATTGTTTCCAGTCGTATGATCATAACTCAAAATGATTAATGAATTTTATTCTATCAAGATGTTAATTACTTCCATCAAGATGGTTCAATCCATGGACACTTCATGTTTTTGCATATAATGGATGGACCATATTCATCATACTCCTCCGATGAGATGTACATCTGCATCAAAATAAAGATATCTATTACAAACACATTTTATCTGCTTACTTTTCACAGAATACAAGGTGTTCAAAAAGGACACTGAACCAAACACCGGTCATGAAACTAACTTAATAGAGTTAAAGTTAACTTAAGTGAGAATTGTTCTAAGTCATTATATTTGTTAATAGTAATACAGAGATGTGTATCATCAATATATATATATACCAACCTGCGGAAATGTGCTAAGAGAGGCTACAATGGACCCTCCAACCCAGGCAGCTTGTTCTGGAAGAGGCGCCTCTTCAACTTTGACAATTCTGGAGCCGAGTTTCGTAATCTCCTTGCTCAACCGATCACCGAACCCCGAAAACATGGTGGATCCTCCAGTGAGCAGAATGTTTCTACATAAAGCTTTCCTGATGGGGTCATCTTCATCCCATTTCTCTAGGGAATGATACAACAGCTCATGAACTCCAGGGGCATCCATTGACATGAGGGACGGGTTAAACAAGACTTCGGTACATTTGAATCGTTCCACATCTAGCGCGACTTCCTGACCATCCGGTAATTGATAGGACTTCACAATTCTTGAACTTGACTTAGCAGCTGCACTGAGCTCCTTCTCATAATCTAGAGCGACGTAACCGAGCGTTTCCTTCATCTCAAGGATGATTTCCCACTTAGAATTTGAGGTAAATGAGTGTTTCTTATTGACGTAATCGACTAGAACGTTGGTGATATCCGATCCACCAATATCTACACGACAAATAGCACCGGGAATCACATACCCCTCATGGACAGGGACAATGTAGGTGACACCATCACCAGAGTCGACCACGATTCCTGTTTCCCGACCACTTGCGTGCAGAGAGAGAACACCTGATGTTGAAGTATAAAGATTAAACCACACATTCACCTATTGCAGTTTTAGGACAGCTGGTCAAGTGGTTTGTTTAAAATTTAACACCTGGTACTGCCACAAACAAGGCAGGAACTTTGAATTTCTCAAACATGATCTGTGCCATCTTCTCTCTGTTCTCTCTGGGGTTTAGGGGCACCTCTGTACATAACACAGGATGTTCATCAAGGTTGTCCCTAATGCGAAGTTCTTGGCGGAAGGTGTCGGATAGGATCTTCTCCATATCATCCCAATCGAAAACAATGCCTCGTTTAACGGGGTGGCTCAGATCGAGTACACCCCTCATAGACGCAGCCTGAAACCCTATGAACACATCCTCTTTTGAATTCGTATCAAACACATAGTTATACAGTCTCCGGCCGACAATGTTAGGGAGTATAATTGGGGCTTCGTCTCCGGCAAATCCAGCCTGTACTTTAGATTCGAATGTTTTCCTCAGATGGTGACTACAATATCATGAATTACAAATTACCAAGATGAAGCTATAGATAAATCTCACCTTGATGGTTCTACTTCCAATATCTAGAACAAGGGGTTGCATGTCCTCTATATAAGCCATACCTTATATTCCTTCAAACACATAGCCATATATTTTAGCAGCTATCAGAAGCAAATGAAGGTGAAAAGTTACGGACTATATATCCTGCGTACTCGGTACTCTGATATCATATGAAAGTTTGGATGAACATTTCCTGCTCTACTCTCATACCCTACTATACACCCTACTACATAAAACTTTCACATTGTATAAGGATGGATGGGGGAATCTTAGAGGGCCAATTGAAAAAGTTATGTTTATTTGTTATCGTGAACATTATTTTATATATAGTAGGAAAGATAATAGGACATGTGATATTCATCTTGAAAGTTTAGATTGATAACTTGACATACCATCATAAAACTTAAAGTGATAGGTGCAAGTTTGAATTTAATCTTTATATATACTTCGAGAATACGCGCATGATATGAATGAAACCAAGATATACTAGGTCAATGATCTAATTCTAACAATGAATTGGTTCCATCCAAAGTTGTGTACTTCTCTAAATTCTAAATTGTTCCAGCTTGTAATTGCCAAGCGACGACATCATATCTATACGCTCATCAACATGCTAGTGATGTCGAGATTCTTGGTATTGAACAGATGATTACTCAGTGGTAGAACAAAAAAAAACTAGAGAAAACATGCCAAACACATAGAACAAGCAAAAATTGAAAAAGATAAGAAAAGGAAAGAGGAAAAAAAACAAAAAATTGAATTGCACCAACAGAGTTCATATATAGCAAGCTAGTACCTGAATGGTTGAATCCTGTGTTTTGCTTCACCAGGGATTCTGCAGAGTACGTTAGTTCTTGAAAGATCCATGGATTCATGTTATACAGGCTGGCATTATATTTAAGAGAAAAATGATGTTTAGAGTCAAACGTGGAGACGATTATTCTGTTTATAAATGTTTGCTAAAAACATCCCTATGTTTCATAAAATTTATTCTTTCATCCTCTACTTAGCTTTTCGATCAAAATCAGACAATAGTTTCTTACACGTGGAAAAAAATTGTGCTATTTAATTTCTATTTGGCCAAAAAAATTATTTAATCTAAGTAATATTATTTTCACACACTATTCTAAATAAATATCACGTAAATTAATTATTTTATTAATTATGTAGAAATCTAATCTAAAGAATTTTTCGGCCAAAAAAAATCTAAAGAATTATAATTCCGTTTGATCTTACTTAATTAAGTTAAAAAATGGCACATGGTGAAATTTGTAAGTTTAAACTTTAAAATGTATCAGAATTAATAATGATGTCACATCAATTTTCACGTTATTAAATAATATTATATAATTTTAATCTCTAAAACATATATAATTAGTTTATAATAATATTATGTACTCTTGAATATCGTAATCAATTATTCATAACAAATACTCTAATTTATGACCGGATATTTTCATGTGAAAGTAGATATAAATAAATCATGAATGGCATATAACTCATATATTTCTAACTTACGTGCACCACTGTAAAATGAGTTTGCGTGAATCAATATATTATAACCTAAGTTTTTATATATGTACAACATCACACAAAATGCAGACCGGTGACTAGTTCATAACATGACACAACAAACAATTCCAAACTTTAATATATAAACTAGAAATTTCTACGTTATTAAATAGAGTTATAATATTTATATATTTGTTTTATTTTTATGTACAGTCATATTTTTAATTTTAAGTATTATAATTAAAGAGTTTAAAAAAAAGTATACAGTATTTTAATTTACAGAAAAGTTATTTAATGTCAAAAGATTAATATAAAAAACTAATAAAAATAAAATGTATAAACTATATTTTAATATATATTAACTGAAAATAATTTACATAAAAGACACATATTAATAAATATTTTATATAATATAAAATTTTCATTTAGATTAGATTTTGTATAACACACGGCTCAACAGCAAATATGGATCCCTACCATTATCAATTTATTATTAGTATCGGATTGTTTGATTTTTTTTGTATTTGGTGCAATTGGGTTGGACTGGATTAGGTCAGTTATAGTCAGTCAACTGTTTTATTTTGAGTTAAAATTTTAAAATATACCAATAAGTGTCTATTATTGTGCATCGCAAAGCAATTTTGTTATATATATATATAGATCACAACTTGATGAATGATGATTTTTGTTATATACCATCCACCTACTGATGAATGATTTTTTATTTTTCATTCATATAATATTAATGACTGTGATCTCTGGACCTGGCCTTAATTGGTGGGTTGGATCCTGAATCCACGGGTCAAAGCCGACTCCAACTTCCATATAAAATATGTCTCTGTTTGATTTTAGTAACATTATTATAAAATATCCTTGAGATGTACCATATAAATAAATAAATCAAATATATAAGTATAGCTTTGGACAGCTCAAACTTACCCTCTATGTGAACAGATCGTGCTTGGTATCTTGAATTATTCAACGGTTAGGATTGTTAAAGGCACATGGTGACATGATGCATATAGTTGGAAAAATATATACTTGACAATACAATTTTTATAATCGGATAAATGAAAATTGTTGTTCTTAATCCATCCGGTTAATGTAATCTATACTTCGTATAGATTCCATAAATTTGATATATTAATAGTCTGTAACGACTTTAATAATTGTGATATTTCAATTTTATTTATTTAATTACCCTATAAATAGTTAAGTTTCTTTATAGGTTTGAGTAGCTCGGTATTCATACTCTCCTATATTTGTGTTCTTTTATGACAATCGATTATTCGCTTTTTAGATCATGTTCGACCACAATTTTTGTTTTAGTGGAGTTTCTGTTATGTCATGTTTGGCTGGTGGGGCTCATGGTAGCTCCTTGCTCGTCACTGGAATGTCAGTTTATCATGTAAAGTAATCGCTTATGGTTATACTCTAACACAACCGATAAGTCATTAATTAAGCGGTTGATTAAGTATTGTAAAAAATAAAGAAACTCGAAACGAAATGAAAATTCGGCCAAAAAAGAAGAAGAAAAGTATAATGAAAAAATTATTAGTTTATGTTGCTCATATGTGCATTGACTTCAATGCAGATGTTGCTATGATGATGGCTAGATCTCTTACGCCCTCTCTTCATACTCCTGTATCCAAAATTAAGCGAGCTATAGTCTAGTCTCGCAAATCAGATATGTCATCGATAGATTATTCTAGGCCATCCCCAAGAGATGCATACTATGATGTTTTTCTAAGTTTCCGAGGTATAGACACACGCAAGGGTTTCACAACCAACCTCTATCATGCCTTGCAACAACATGAGATCCACACTTTCATGGATGAAGATCTCATGGGAGAACGAATTGAGCAACTTTTCGAGGTGATTGCAAAATCAAGGATGGCAGTTATCATTTACTCCGAAAGGTTTGCTTCTTCAGATTGGTGCTTAAAGGAAATAGAGACGATTCTGCAACGCCAAGAAGATAAGAAGATGCTAATAACCCCAATATTCTATAAGGTAGATGTTCATGAGTTGAAAAAACTCAACGGAAAAACTGGAGACTATCTTGATGAACACCTAGCAAAGTACGACAAGGGTACCGTAGATCTATGGAAAGTTGCTGTTAGGAAACTTGGTGGAGTAAGCGGAATCCCCTACAACGATATTGAAAACCGGTATCATCTCTTTTTCATTTTTTCTACAAAATGTGAAATTTTTGAGTTTATAAAGTGAAATATTTTATTTTATTTGGAAATGATGGATTCACTTTAAATTCAAACTTTATAAGATTACTCATTTGTATTAATTTGGTGAGTTTGTAGGTCGGAATATGAGTTTATGAAGCATGCCATAGCTAGAATCAGTAAAAAGCTTAAAACAGTATGCAAGCCAACCCAACAACGCTCGATTAAATCATGGCAAGTGATCAAGAAGCAAGGTGCGGTCCATATTGTTTTTCTTTTTTAAATCATGTCTCGTTTCTAAATAATTGGCTTCTGTTCTGATATTCACAGCAGCCAAACACAAAGATGAAGCCGATGAGGAGAGCTCTCAGGGATCATCTCATGACCAGGTCACTGGAAAAGCAACCGGTGAAAATCCGCGGACAATATTTTATGAAGCCAAGGTACTGGAACCCAAGGTACTGGAACCCAATAGGTACGTACGATGTTCTTTAACAGAAATTAGGTACATTGCTACTTCTATTATAATTTCAGTTAAATTGGATGGAAATGAGTATATATCGATCACGTGATATCCTTTGATATATGCAAGATGAGTTATACAAAGAAATCAAAACAATTACATGGAAATATCTTTAATTGAAAATTCAATTCGACCTCCTTCTTTCGCCAAAAAAAAAAAAAAAATAGACCTCCCTCAATTCTAACTATACATGCAAACCCTAGACCTAATTTCATGGTAAACAATGTAATTTCAGCGTATGCATGAGATATGTAGCTTCAGATAATGGTACGCTTGTCAAATACCGTGCAAGAAGACCTCACGTAACATATACATTCCGTCTAATTTGATGGAAATTATAAGAGAGGTAGAATCTGATCTTCAATAATTGAAAGTTAAGTAACGATTTTTTTAAAGAAAAAATCGATCATTTGTAATCGATCAAAGTTTGGTAGCGTTTTTTTTTTTTTTTAATGTTTGTACGGTTCTCTCTTCCTGCAGGATTACTTCTCGTGGCTTCTCCTATATAGGAGAAGTGAAACCAGTTACCGGAGATACCACGCTTAAGGGATCAAAAGTCCCTCGTACAAATGTAGTAGTAACCAATAATAATCATCCAAACCAATTAGGACCGGCCAGCAAAAATGGTTGGGTGATGAAGATCTATGTAACAGCTCTATTTCGTCCGGATCTCATACTCCTACAGGTTAATCCAGGAACTACCCTCACTAATATTAAAGCACAAGTGAATAAAATCTTGGGCTTGAAAATTACTGTGGACCAGCAACATCTATACTACAATGGTGAGGAGCTTAAGGACAGCCGCAACCTAGCTAGCTACAAAATACCTAACGAGGCAGTTCTTTTTACATTCAAGGGGTAATGTAAAGAGATACTATATGACGAAGAGGTCGTTGATTTATTTGATGGTGCATTAACCCCATCTATATCTATATGTGGTATATATATACCATCTTTAATGAGCTCATGAATGAGTTTGATCAATGGCAGTCACATTTTGAAATTCTGTTTCCAAATGTTTTTGTAAAGGAACTTCTAGTATTATTATCTCCTCTGTATTATTTTACTCACTTTTAGAGTTTTATAACTAGTTTGATATTAATAAAATTCTCCTAAAAAAATTCTGAAATACATCACTAACTTTCTTTTTTGTAATTTAGTCCTTAAGTTTTCAAATCGGACACTTGGCAGTGATCTTAACCACGGTCGAGCTATGAACTGGGTTTTACCCCGGTGAGGCTCGCCTGACCTGGTCGACTCTAACCGTGGTCGAACCCAATCCATGACTCGAGTCTAGGTAATGCGACCCTAACTAGGTAATGGATCTAAATCGGACCTAAGTCTCAATTAACTTAATCAGGGTCGAGTCATGGACTATATCCAATCCCTGTCAGGGTCGTCTAGGTAATGCGACCCTAACTAGGGTCGAATCACGTTCATAGCTCGACCCTAACTAAGTCAATTGAAATAGATGGGTTGGCTATAAAGAAAACGAGAAGAACCGATGAATCTTACTTGACATTCATGCACAAGTCTGTAAAAACAATATATACACGAGTACGATAAATATACTATATAGAAACTAGATATTTGTTTTGTAAAGGGAGGAAGAAGACTGATTGTTGCTAACTTCCATTCTTTGCATGTTGACATCCATTCTTACTGTTAACTTTCGTTTTTGTTCTTGTGTGCTGACTTCAATTCTTGATGCCATTGTCATTGACTTCCTTTTCTGCAGATATATGTATGTTAATTTTTGAATAATATTAACACCTAAAAATGCAACAATTTAATCCAGATATCAATTCGGCAAAAAAAAAAAAAAAAACAGATATCAGTTTGTAATGGCTTCCCTGGAATACAATCGGCTTGTACATGTATCAAGCTTTCGACAATGATCTCGTCGTACTCTGCTCAGTGAGGTGTTAAATAAGAAGAAATTGGTGATCCCCATCTTCTATAAGGTAGATAAATCTTGATGATCAAGATGTACCTTAGAGAAGATGGGGATCAACAATATATTCTTATCTATCTTGCATTACAGAATCATCTCCAACTCCTTCAACTACCAAACTCGAAAAGATTCTTGATTGAATTTGTGTGGAACTCGCAAGGCATGTTTAATGGATGGATACTATGATGTCTTTATAAGTTTCAGAACAAAAAGATTTCACAACCAACCTCTGAAACTTAAGAAAACATTATAGTACCCATCCAGTAGGTTGTTTCATCTCTTGTCTTGTCTTGGCAGATAATAAGAAGGTATGAAATGAGGACATCAAGATCTAGATCTAGTCAATATACCCCCTCTCATGACATGTGAAAAGATATTTTTATAATATGCTGGCTAGCTGTCCTCCTGCTAGATGATAGCTACAGATAACCTAATTGCTACTTCATCTTTAACATAATTATGAATTGTTACCCGAATTTTAATTGTTTAAAATTCACTACCCATTTTTTTTAGCAAGTTGCTATTTCTGAATCAATTTTAATCAAATTGGATAAAAATAATTAACATGTTATGACCACATGAGGAATGTCTTTTTATGTATACGTAAGATGGATTTAAGATGGATTCAGATAAAAGTTGAAAGGATTGCAGCGAAATAATTTTAACTAGACTCTCAATTGGACTTACGTCAGTTCTAACGGTGACTTGATCAGAAATGAGAGAAGGAAGCAGATGATCTTCATATCTCACATGGGGTAGATAAATCTTGTAGATCTTCACTTGATGGAATTGGAGCTGTACAGCTTTAATACCATGAAATCAGCAAGAAATGGAAACGATGACTTGATCAGAATTGAGAGAAGGAAGCAGATGATCTTTATATCTCACATGAGAGAAGGAAACGATGACATTCTCTATAATTACTCAATCAATCTCAGTTTACAAGTATATATAAAGTTCACACCTAAGTAACTAACCCAACAAAATAACTTTGGTGAAGGTGAAATATAGTACTTATTGTTTCGATAAGAAAATGAAATAAGGTCATCGTTGTTTTGGTAATGAACAAACGAGTCCCCAAACATACTTTTCATGAATCCACCACTGTAATGTACAATAAGAACCATGTAAGAGTGTCATGAATGCATTCATCCACAAGTTCGGATTTATGAAGTAGTTGGTTAAGGTGCACGTTTTATAATTAATATGGTATCAGAACACACGGGTTGATTCCTAGTGACACCGTTTTAAATAAAAAAAAAATATTACCTCATATTAAATAGAGTTTGAAGCACATTATGTTGTTACGACCAATTGAAGTCAGCCAAGGTGGCCTATTATGTTGTTTAGACCCGAATGTAGTCGGCCGAGGTGGCCAGGGCGGAATGCTTTACTACAAGTTCGGACTTAATTATGTAAAAGTTGGTTATTCTCAATTATTCTCGCTTGATATAATAATATCTATATATGTATGTGACTTTTATTATACAACATCACTAAGTTCTGCATGTAGGTTGGTCGGACAACCAATGCATCCAAATCTTAAAGAATTGCAGAGAGGCCATTATATCTGAGAACTCTTATACTAGAAAAGTGGTGATATAATGGCTGAAGTTGGGTTTAGACATGATTATGATGGCCCACACAATGGCATGGATATAGGACCGAATCCTAATGGGCTTTACCAAAAGCCCGAGTGGGCCCATCTCCTCCACAGGTCTGGGCTCCAGCTGTTTCCCATCAAGCACCGGAAAAATCACTAAACTACCCACATTTTAGAACTCAAACACAAAAACAAGGGAAAACGAGTTCCCGGATGCGCCAGAAACATGGCACATCTGCCCAGATGCGCCACAATTAAATGGCATTAATTATCCATTTTTCAAATTACTCCACTAAAATACTGCTACAAACTAGAATCGAACCCAGGTCACCCAGGTGATAGGCTTGAATATTAACCACTACACTACAATGTCTTTTGTTGAAAGTTTACTAAACTTTTTATATTTAATGTTAGTTTAACGACCAAAATATCGTCACTAAGAATTTAACACTAGTCACCCGCATGATAGACAAAAATTCTTACCACTACACTACAATGACTTTTGTTGATAATTAATTAAAATTATATTTATTTGTCTATGTAGTTTTATTTATTGTTTTGTGATAATACATTGTTTAGTTACCTACGTTTGCACCATGTGACCGAATGATTACTTTTTTGAAGTGATTAATGGTTACATACATTTCAGAATATGAGAGAATCGTTTAAACTTATTTTATTTAATAATTTATATTTAATCAAACGCGATTGAATTTTAGTTAAATAACGATTTTAGTAAAATTCAACCCCTACCTATGTTTAGTTATTTTGTAAAATTCAATCACATTTGATTAAATATAAATTATTAAATAAAATAAGTTTGAACGATTCTCTCATATTCTGAAATATATGTAACCATTAATCACTTCAAAAAATTAATCATTCGGTCACATGGTGCAAACGTAGGTAACTAAACAATGTATTATCACAAAACAATAAATAAAACTACATAGACAAATAAATATAATTTTAATTAATTATCAACAAAAGTCATTGTAGTGTAGTGGTAAGAATTTTTGCCTATCATGCGGGTGACTAGTGTTAAATTCTTAGTGACGATATTTTGGTCGTTAAACTAACATTAAATATAAAAAGTTTAGTAAACTTTCAACAAAAGACATTGTAGTGTAGTGGTTAGTATTCAAGCCTATCACCTAGATGATCTGGGTTCGATTCTAGCTTGTAGCAGTATTTTAGTGAATTAATTTGAAAAATGGATAATTAATGCCATTTAATTGTGGCGCATCTGGGAAATGCGCCATGTATTTAATGTGGCGCATTTGGCAGATGTGCCATGTTTCTGGGTGCGCTAATAGTGATTATCGTTCCGGGAACTCGTTTTCCCTTGTTTTTGTGTTTGAGTTCTAAAATGTGGGTAGTTTAGTGATTTTTCCTCAAGCACCCCACTTTTCTTTTATTAATTAATTAATATTTAGTCTTTGTTTGTTTATGCATGTGTGTTTGTTGTATTATTTTCTCCAAGTAGTCGTGGCAATATATACTTGCCTTATCTGCATGTATATGCTGCAACTTGCAGATTATTTTATGAATGAATATAACAACTCACGGAAGTATAAGAATTATTGTCACACCTTATATTATTTATAATTATTTTATGTTAATAATTCTGGTTGTAAATATTTTTTCATTCTAAATCATGTGAATAATCCTTACTTAATTTTTTTAATATCAACTGTGTAGAGTATCTGAGTATGGGGTGTGTAATATATACTGTGTAGTACTTACCACAATATTAATGGTTTTTCATTCAATATTATTTTAAAAAATTAAAATCTTAGTTATAGGGGAGAATATAGATAGATATGGGATCTTTATCCATTTTTTATATGATTAATAATTTTTTTTTCGTCAGCGAACTTAATTAAGTTGTAGTAATATATGGTAAACCGTATATAAAGAGAAACTAAGCTTCTTCTCCACTTCCAGTCTTCCACTGCCTTCTCAGCAGACACAGAAAACCCTAAAAGCTAAGCAAAATGGAGGAGACCGAAGCCATGGCTAGTCAGTTCTCAAGCTTAGAAGTCGCGGAAGAGATATTCTCTACGCTCCCCGAGCACATCATCCACTGCATCTTGGGCTTCTTACCGTGCATCAAGGACGTGGTTAGAAGCAGTGTCATCTCCAAGTCGTGGCTCCAAGCATGGCTTAGCTTCCCAATCCAGGAATTCAACCTGGAGGACTTCGTTTCTCGCTCGACCACACTTTCCAGCGAAGAAATCGAAGGAAAGACCAAGCAGTTCATCAAGTTTGTGGACAGCAGTCTACAGAGGTTAGGAAAGCAGAGTAGGAACGGAAATGGCGAAATAATGAAGAGTTTCAACCTATCCACCACAAACAAGATGGCTTACGACATTACTCGCTGGATAGGTATAGCTTTAAATAATAAAGTTGAGCATTTGACCCTTTGTATCTTCAACGATAGTTCTATGCTGCCGTGCTTGATTCCTCATAGAGCTTTGTCTGCTTATTGGCTCAAGTCTTTGATACTTATTGGACCTTCTATTTACATTCCGTTCACTGAGGATAGCACTGTAGATCTACCTTCGCTTACAGCTCTTCATATCCAATCCTCTGATATTCCCGACAAGCAGCTGCAGAAATTTCTCAATGGCTGCCCGGCTCTTGATTGCATTCACTTGTTGGACTGTAAATCGCTGTCGAAAGTTGATATTTGTAACCACCCTAACCTGGAGATCTTGGAAGTTAGTGTTCGCAGTACTAGTGCTGATCTTACTGCTATTAGTGTTGTGGCACCGAAGCTAAAATCTTTCGGATACACCTTGTATAAGCATAATGCTGTTGTTCAGATTCACAATAGCCCCGAGCTAAAACACCTGAGAATCAGCGACCCGAACAAGACCGATGTGTGGTTCAATAAATTTATAGTCCAGTTCCCACTGATTGAGGACTTGTCAATTGACAAATGCAATGCATTGAGGAAGATTAGCATCTCAAACCCTCTTCTTGAGAAAATCGTTATCAGTAACTGCAACAATCTAGAGGATGTCGTGATCAGTAGCAAGAAGTTGTCATCTTTCTACTTGGTTACTCTGCAATCCTCAATGCCAAACCCCTCCATTCGGATGAAAATGGATAATCCTCTAAATAATTGCACGGTACAAATTGTTGCTCCTTTTATGTGTAATCTTATGATGGAGGCTAGCTGGTACCGTAAGCTACAAGAGTTTCTGACAAGACCCTTTGCTTTTAAAACCCTCGACATTTTTGTTAAAGCAGTGTCCGCTGTGGTAAGTAAGAAGACCGATCTTTGTTTATTTTAGTTATGTTTGTTTTGTCAACTGTTGCTGCTTACTTTCCCCCTTTATCTGATATTATGTAAGTATGGAGACATGAAGGCGAAAGATGTGCACAAGAAATTGCCTACTACAGCTTGTAACATTGAGAAGTTGAGGATGGTGGTTAGTGCTCCCTCACCATGCCACTCTCCTATTTTGAACGGGTTGCTCTCTGTTTGCCATCCAACTACTATCAAGTTAGATGTTCTTTCAGACAATGATTTCGTCAAGGTAATTTCCAGATCATTGCTATAATATAAACATACCGTTATATCATTGTTTATGTTCTATTTTCTAGTGTTGATGTTCCTTCTTTCAAGTGATGTTTCAATTCACAAACACACATGAAGCAGAACACCAACTTTTAGATTGTTTTGTGAGCTGTTTTCTATTGAAGTTCACTCTTCGGGACCATGTATGTGCTGAATTTGTCTATTCATGTTTAGTCCATAAATGGGAATGGTGCTTAGACATGATGAGGTTCTCGCTTGCTGATTTGCTTCATCTTTGATCCTTCTTTATTTCCTGATATTAGATATGTGATAATTAAATAACCATTTGGATGTCTGCTTTTGATGAATATGAAATGAAAAAACTGAAATCCAGTGATTATGTTTTACGTACAGTTGGTTTGTGAGGAGTTTGGCAACAGAGGAATCAAGAGAAGATGTTGCTGCAAAGATGGTTTCAAATGTTGGAAGCATCAATTAAAGGAAGTGAAGATTGAGAAGATCAATGGGATTAAAATGGAGGAAGATTTGGACTGGGATTCATTGTTCGATCGGCTGCCTACTCTTGAAGCTGGGAATAACATTTATTTCAAGTTGAAGTGGTAACAACCTCATTGCTCTCTAAGGTCCGTCTTTATCTAGATGAACAGAACTAAACAGACCCACCTACCTACTCTACTACTAGAATATGATGCTTTTGAACTCTTTCTAAGTAGGAATAAGCTTTTATGCAGTTCAGTTGTCAAAAAGGTATTTTGTTAATAGCAGCAGCAAGTGCAAAGGAGTTGCCTTTTGAATTACTGCAATAGTTAGTAGTACTGTAGTAGTAAAAGTGAAGCTTGTAGCTACTACAACGTTACTCTGTGGTTTAATTCATATTTTTCTATTACAAATTGCATCTCTGATTCTTCATAATATACACCTTCATGGAGAATCATCTCTGCATCTTCCGAATCATCATCACTATCTTCATATTATGGGATAGTGAGTAGCTGCTGATAGCTGCTATTGGATGATTTGCAAGCATACTGAACTATTTTTTTGAACACAGAACTTAAGCAGATGTTACAAACATCATACTCTGTCAATTGATGAAATTTTTAAAAATACTAGAAAAAGAATTATTCAAATTCAAATTTAGTCAAGCCATGTTGTTTAGTCACATCCTTCAAATTTGCAAGAAAGCTGCTTCTTCAACGATTTGTTGGATCAACCACGACTCAATCCTTCAAATTTGACAGAAATGCTGCTGATTTAGCAATCTACAAGTCCAGAATTCCAGTTTCAATCACCAATTTCAGACCTTTATTTTTTATAATTTTTTGGCCGAAATTATTTTTGGATGAAGATAACTATTGTCATGAGAAAATTAATGAGAAAACATCCTATAATTTTGCTATGATGACGATATATAAAATTGTTTCAATTTTTATATCAAATCAAATGATAGTCATATAATTCGCAAAGCAATTTAAATGCAACATATATATTATTATTATGTCAAACATGGTTCGACCCATGGCTAGGGTTGCCGGACCTGGGCGACCATACCCATGGTCCGACCTAGCCATGGTCCGACCTAGCCATGGGTCGGACCATGGCTATGTCAATTTAGCCCTAGGGTGCGGTTGATAATGTTTATGGGTTAAATTGCAAAAATAAAAAAGTTAGGACAATAAATTTGAATATTAAACTGAACAAAATAAATTTTGGGACTAGGCATGTGCAAGTCACTTGATTATTTAACAACCAAAGTGACGGTCATGAACCAAAAGCCAAAAGTTTTCCAACATGGTACCAAAACTAGGAAAAAAAAAAAAAAGATGTTGAACCAAAACCTAAAAATTGTCAAAATATTGGACCAAAAGATCTATTAACTATGCTAAAAAATATTTAACTTAATTATTTTTAAGCAATCATTTTTAGAATTTTTTCAATTATAAAATCCAGAATTTTAAATTTAAATTTGGGCTTATATTTCATTTTATTTCCAACGCTTAAAGTTAATTTATTTTTTTTTTTTTTTATATTAGGTATGTATGCTCTATGGTCATATGTTCAATTTGAATATTAAATATCTCTGTGATTTCACAATAAATTTGAGGCCATTATGTCATCATTGCAAAACAGACTCCTTATTGCACTTTTTTTTTTTTTTCTTTTCAAGATTTCCTGTTAATTAAAAAAAAAATTAAACGGAGCTAATAAATTGTTTAAATTTAAAACTCAAATTATGATTGGTAGTAAAAAAAGTAAAACGTTTGGAAATGGCTAAATTGGGATCGTGTATATATACACTCGAATCTTAGCCATTGGATTATTAACACTCAGAAGAGAGCTAAGGTAAATAAAAAGATTAATCAATATACTGTTACGAAAGTATAGAGCTAATGGAAGAGAGAATTTAGAGATATCCTCTTATTATCACATATAGGAGCCCTTATATAGGGATTACATAGACTTGGGGAGGAAGTAAATTTAATACTAGGAAAATCTAAATAAGTAAGATGGTATATACACACAATATTGAACATCCACTAATATATATTCATAACACTCCCCCTTGGATGTTCATAAGGGAATTGTGCCTCGTTAAAACCTTACTAGAAAAAACCCATTGGGATAAAAATCTAGTGAAGGAAAAAGAGTACACAATTATGGATCCCTTTTTGTAAGCTGCCTCGTTAAAAACCTTACCAGGAAAACCCAATGGGACAAAACCTTGGTTGAGGGAAAAAGAGTGCAGCGGTGTAGATTCTCCCCCTGATGTTGACATCACATAATTTCATTAAGTCGACGCAATCCAATCATGTTCGCCAATATTCCAGATGTCGAAGTCGATAAAGCCTCCTTGAAAAGATCCGCTAGAGAGTCATATGGACAAATTCGTTGGATGAAGAATAACTTGAGGCGAATGTGTTTTGTATGTCTCCTTTGATATAACGATCTTCAACTCGAGCTATATAACCTGCATTATCTTCATATATACAAAATAATGGTACAATATATTTATTATCCAACATTCTTGGAAAAAATTTCATGCTAGCATTTTCAATCCTTCTAGGATTTTCACTTTAATTTTGCTATCGGCTATAAATAATTCATATGTGGGACGCATTCAAAACTTTTTATGTACTGCCAACGTAATAGTATATTTGAAGATGATTGCTCCACTAAATGATCCATATAATAATTGCCAGGATTTTGCATATAACATTTGTACCACAGGTTGTGCGTATATATCTTACGACACAATTTATTTATGCGGGAAATAATTTGTATCCACTGGCTTCCACCTTATGCATTTTTCATGTTAATACTTGCGTCTTTTCAAATTTTGGTCAATCATAATACTTGTTTAACATATTGAGCTCAAGATCCTCAACTCCTCGTCTTGTTTTATGATTTCACTCATGAATAATATTCAAAACTGTTGTCGACAACTTGATATTCTCGGTTCCATCATTTTCCCATTAACGACATAACTCATCGAGATCTCTTTATTTCAATTATTTTCAGGTACCTGAACCACTTCTGGGGTTTCATAATTAGTTACGTCTTTACTTATTTTGGGAAATCACCTCCATAATAAGACCATATTTACTTATTTTCTTTATATGCTCCATTCTTTTATCAATAAAATTGCTTTGGAACCATTATCACACGCTTCAGGCGTGAGTTATTTTTCATTATAATTTGTCCTAGCGGGACATTTCAAATTGGAGCATTCGCAGCTGATACTTACTTGACTTATAACTTTCTGGGTCTCATAAAGTCACTAATTAATAGGCAATATCTTAAAATGTTTATCTCTTTGAACTTCAGGTTCATATTATCATTGTGCGAGGATCTAAATGAGATAATAACAATTTTTTCAGTCAATCTATTTTCTGCCAGCTGCTTCTTTTCTCCCCCTAATGTTGGGAAAAGTTGTTCAAAATTGACATTCATCACTCTTGCTTTGAATAAATATATCAGTCATTGTTCTCAATAAATTGTTTACAACCAACATATTTTTCCCAACATTCCAGACCCATCTTAGCGCGTTGCGGTGGAGCAATTCAAATATATATCGCACTTTACAAAGTTCATAAATGGGGAATTAGTCTCTTTGACTAAAATTTTTTGTAATGGGGAGAACTGTCATTTAAAATTGGCTTGATGATGCGCGGGATTTGTACTCAATTTGCTCTAATTGGTAGCAGTTTAGCTATTTAATTGGAGGATCTTTGTAACTTTCATGCTAAACTGCAAATCTAGACATGTAATCGTCTGAATCTTATATTAAATAAAACTTTCAATATCATCATCATTCTTTATTGCATAATATGGAAATTTTGCTATTGCAAATTCGTGATAATTAAATGCACATGCGACCATATTGTAGATGCATCTTTTTAAATAATATCGTGGTCCACATGGCAGGTGAACGGGCCCATATTCACCTTTTATAATTTTCATAAATAACAGGGTTTTATCCTGACATCGGTTGATGATGATCACATAATGAATTTTCCTTTGAGAGCAAGTATTGTAATGATTTTTGAAGAATCTTCAGGTTCTTCCAAGTAATTTCTTGCGCAACATAAGTGATCCAGAATGGACTGTAACCGGTCGTGGATCTTCAATCTCGTTAATTCATAGTCCGAGATATTTAGGAACTTCAGGATCCTTTATTTATTTATAGATCTTATAGGATCTTCCTGATTATTTATTCATAACTCATGATCTGTTAGGATCTTCAGGATCCTAAATGTAGTAATTATTGAGTTTTTGAATAACTCTTGATCTTCTTGATCATTTTATAATAAAATTCAATGAACATAATGATATATGTATATAATAAATAAAATGCAGTGCAATAAATAAAAAGTAACTGTAAATGCAGTGCAAGAAATATAAATATAAATATAAATGCGGAATTTAAAAATAAATACGAATATTCATAATCTTGATCTTTAGGATCATAATGTCGGATCTTCGGGATACAATATTAGTATAGAATGCAATTTTCTTTATCGCAATATCCCAGTATCAAATAATATTTGCTATTGAGGCCAAACTTTGCCTAATTTCATTGCGCTTCATAAAATTATCAATTTCCGCGCTGCATAATATCACTAATTTTCTGCAAGCGTCACTGCGCATATCAAAATTATCATTCTTCCAAATCATTTGGACTTTGTATTCTTTTCATGCATTCTTTATTTGTAAGATATTTAATCGTTCTTTATTGATCTCACGATGATGCTACATATTTCATATCTTTTAAAATCAATCATGTCCATGACTATGATAACTTTAGCAAATTTGTACTTGTACTCTTTTAGAGTCATTATTATCATAGATTACATCACTCACTTTAGGGAGTGCAAAATATTATCATTGTAATCATACATTGTAATACTCACTTCAGGAGTATAATAATACTACAACACTCACTTCAGGGAGTGGAGTATATCATCTTTTCGTAAATTGCAACGCTCACTTCAGGGAGCGAAGCATAACTAGTGGGCGATGCGTATAATTTTGTTTAGCATTTATATATGGATATATTTCAGCATCTGATAACCATGCCACACTATTTTTTTTTTTTTTTTATAACTCGTGTGCTACTATACTCGCTTTCGGGAGTGTAGCATATTAATACATATAACAATAATAAAATTGACCAGAATATCAAATAACCAATAGAAACTTAATAATTTGAAAGAAAGCAATTAATCAAATAAGGTAATCTCGCTTTTAATTTGTAGTACTTAGGAGTTGATGGCTATATGTCTCCATGCTAATTTGAGGACTGTGTACCTGTACTGCAAGTTGTAAAAATCAAGCCTCGCAAGATTGGATGTTTGGCTGTACTGCAAGTTGTAAAAATCAAGCCTCGCAAGATTGGATGTATGGCTGCAATTAATAACAATATTGGTTAGAGATAAAATATTTAATATAAATTAACCAATAAAGATTAATATAATAACAATCTTAAAAAAAATAGTGTATAAATTCCTTCGCATGTTAAGCTTCTTCTGTAATACAACTTTCGGCCATCTTCATTGATCATCTAGTATATATGGTTCTTCTCTTCAAATGAAGTAATTTGCTATTCTGGTGTGGACTTTTTATTGGTGGCTAAATTTGGACACGGTGATCGAATACGTGACCATATTAGAAAAAAAATATATATATATATAAGAGTAGTCGTGCTGATAACGTGTTACGAAAGTATAGAGCTAATGGAAGAGAGAATTTAGAGATATCCTCTTATTATCACATATAGGAGCCCTTATATAGGGATTACATAGACTTGGGGAGGAAGTAAATTTAATACTAGGAAAATCTAAATAAGTAAGATGGTATATACACACAATATTGAACATCCACTAATATATATTCATAACATATACCAATTAGATATATCCTAATAATACCAAAATCGTTATTTTCATTAATATAACGAGTAACGACATCTCGCGCGTATAAATGAATAGAGCTCCTACACCCACCAGATGTACATACACCTACAAACGTTGCCGCATCCACTGGGGAGCAGTGGTGGGGCCCGCCCTCAGATTTATGCAGGCTTATGCACCGGGAGTATACAAATGTCTGTGGACTGCGCTAAGCAACATCAGTAAAACTCACCGTTTTCCTATAAAACCCTGGAACTGATACAAAGCCCGAGAATCTCGAAAACCCTTACGATACTTAACCAGCCTCCTCTCTCCCCTGCAACTATCAGTCTAGAGAGGAGAGGCCGATTCATTCGATTTTGAGCTACGTAGCAATGGCGCAGTCTTTGGAATTGTTGCTGATCCAGTTCCTGATGCCAGACAATGACGCCCGGCGTCAGGCGGAGGATCAGATTAAGCGCCTCGCCAAGGATCCTCAGGTGGTCCCCGCTCTCATTCAGCACCTGCGCACGGCTAAGACACCCAACGTGCGGCAGCTCGCCGCCGTGCTCCTCCGTAAGAAGATCACCGGCCACTGGGCCAAGCTCTCCCCGCAGTATAAACAGCTTGTCAAGGATTGTCTAATTGAGAGTATCACTTTGGAGCACAGGTATTTCTCAAGTTGATCACTATGGTCTTTGATGAACCACTTTTACAACTTTGACCTCTCTGCCTTTTTTTTTTTTTTTTTTTTTCCGTTTATGGATTGGCAGAGCAGATGTTACAATCTCCTAGTGTCACAACTCGTACAATGTAGTGGCTGCAAGCTTGACTAGCAGCCAATATGTGATTTTCAAACTAAAGTTTTAATTCTGGAGGAATCATCTCTTATGTAGTGCATACTGATACACATTAACTAACAAGGAACTCAACAACCAACTTTTCGATCCTTCTAGTTTCTGAAGTTTAGTACTTCACTGGCTTTTTGATTGAACTATGCAGGTTTTGTTTCTAACATCCCAATAATTTGCTAACTACCATTTTGGGGTTAGAGTTTTCCTTATTGCAGTTTTCTAGGAGAGGTTTTGTTTGTGATTATTCTACCTCATTCATGTTTTCTTGGTTCAGTCTCCGAGAATATAGCTACTCATCTTGATATGAACGATAAACAGGAATTTGGCTTTTGTCTTAGTTATTTTTGTTTTTTTACTCTGGTTTTGTTGGAAGTCTGTACCAACATTTGTTTTTCTTGTCAACCTTAGCCCACCAGTGAGGCGGGCAAGTGCCAACGTAGTGAGTGTTGTCGCAAAATACGCAGTTCCAGCTGGGGAATGGCCTGATCTGTTGTCGTTCTTGTTCCAGTGCAGTCAAAGTTCAGAAGAAGAACATAGAGAAGTAAGCATCATAAACCAAATAGTTTCTACGTCTTCTGCAGTTTAACTTCATGCTTATTGTATTTACAAGTTTGTCTTCTAGTTTAGAATCAATTGTAGGTAGATAGCAGTCTGCTGGCTGTGTAGTGTTATCAATTTACCTTCTTTTTTTTGTGCATAATTTCTGTATATTTGTTATTGTGTAGATCTTCTATACTTTGTGCATCTCTGTCCACTAAATTAGGATACTGCTAGGCACTAAAAACCATATGTATCTTCTCAATAATTTTGCTTTTGTACACAGAAAACTCATATTCTGGTTGTGGTTTTATATTTGTTAATGTTTACTTTTGTTTCAGGTTGCCTTGATTCTTTTCAGCTCTTTGACAGAAACAATAGGGAACACATTTCGGCCTCATTTTGCAGATCTTCAAGCTCTTCTGCTGAAGTCCCTTCAAGTGGAGACTAGCAATCGAGTTAGAGAGGCTGCTCTTAAGTAACTTCTCAGTCATAATCACCATTCTGTTAACATTATTTTTTTCTCCATTATGTTATGTATTTGACTGACAACTTTGCTTATATTCTTAGGGCAGTTGGGTCATTCATAGAGTTCACTAATGATGGCGAAGAAGTGGTAAGGGTCTCTAAGGGTTGAGTTTAAATTTCATCCTGTTAGTTGATATTAAACATACATATACTTTCTGAAGGTTTTGCAAAGCACCCAAATTGTACTACGGTAAATCTTGTTTAAAATCTACATGCATGATGCATCTGAAGATCCAGAATCTATTTATTTTCTGAAAAGTTAGAATTTTGATATTCAGGAATTCTGTATCCATTGTTGTCTTTCTTTGACGTCTTGGTGTATGTTTTAACGAGAAGAAAAACATGCAAGTAAAGGAATCAGTCTCTCCTTTCCTCGTTCTGTGGTCATATATTTCACATATAAATTTTACAGACTAACAAGTACTGTCTTGCTTTATTACCCTGTCTAAAGGGATGGAAAATCTTTTGTTGAAGTCCTCTAAATTATAGCTCTTATTCCTAGTAGGCGGTAATTTTAGATATAATAGCAACATGAGAACACGCTGTATTTACCTTGACATTTGGATTAGTGCTGTTAAACTTGATGCATAGGATCATTCAATGCGATTTCTCTTTTTTAGCTTGACACTTGTTAATATAAACTATAAACAGATAAAAGGTAAGCTTTATTACGGTGGGGGAGGTAGAAGTGTGATGCATTTCTGATTTTATATTATGTTTATATGACTGCAATTATATCTTGACTTTTCTTATTCTTTCATCAAATCAGTTGAGCACATCTTTCTGTTAGTTGTTTCATCCAACTTAATATTTATTTTGGTTGTCATCATTCCCGTAGGTTAAATTTCGAGACTTTATACCTAGCATTTTGAATGTTGCGAGGCAGTCCCTTGCTTCTGGTGACGAGAATATAGCAATCCTTGCATTTGAAATTTTTGATGAACTAATAGAATCCCCTGCACCTTTTCTCGGGGAGGCCGTCAAGTCCATTGTGCAATTTTCTCTTGAAGTTTGCTCAAGTCAAAATCTAGAGCCAAGCACTCGCTATCAGGTGAAGCAAGGCTACCATATTTCTAACTCATGAGTTCTTTTTTTTTCCTTTTCCATTTTGGGGTACCATTAACTTAATAGAATTATATGCCACAAAATGGAGTAGTTAAGTGATTATTCTCTTACTTACATCTCTTTTGGTAAGTTGCTAATCATTTTTTGTTCTATTTATCAGGCTATTCAGATAATCTCATGGCTTGCAAAGTATAAAGCAAATTCCTTGAAAAAATATAAGCTCGCTACTCCCATCCTGCAAGTGATATGTCCATTGCTTGCAGAGTCAACAGATGGAGACGATGATGATGATCTCTCTCCGGACCGGGCAGCTGCAGAAGTTATTGACACAATGGCTATAAATCTTCCAAAGCTTGTCTTTCAACCTGTGCTTGAATTTGCTTCAGTAAGCAGCCAAAGTACAAATTCGAAATTTCGGGAAGCTTCTGCTACAGCATTGGGGGTCATATCAGAGGGGTGCTCTCTACTGATGAAAGAAAAAATTGAAGCTGTTCTTCATGTTGTTTTGGTGGCTTTGCGCGATCCAGAACAGTTGGTTAGAGGGGCTGCTTCTTTCGCATTGGGTCAGTTTGCAGAGTATTTGCAGCCTGAGATTATTTCCCAATATGAAAGTGTTCTGCCTTGCATATTAAACGCCATTGATGATGCGTCTGATGAAGTGAAGGTATGTACGGCTGTCAGTTAGGGTTTATGTGTGGTGCTGCATCAACATTTTTTCCCTATATATAAATGTTACAATTGGCAAAAAAAAAAAAGCATAAATTCTCATGCATAGAGAGTGAAATGGAAGACTATCACTTAGGAATGAATTGGATGATGACAAGGTTATTTTTTTTTTGGTTGAATGGATTCATTTTAGCATGAATCTTTCAGTTCTGATGTGTACATGGATTCATTGAAAGATCAACTCATTTATTAGATTTGGCTTAAAATGACTTATACCAAAAAATCACAAAATTTAGGGTCCATAAAATATAGAAAGTTTGATTTGGTTAGTGGACAGAAGCAATTACACATGGATCTTTATGCTTTTCCTATTCTTTTTCAGGAAAAATCTTACTACGCTTTGGCAGCATTTTGTGACAACATGGGTGAGGAAATTCTTCCATTTCTTGATCCTCTGATGAATAAACTCTTGACAGCCCTGCAAAGTAGCTCTCGTAACTTGCAAGAAACATGCATGGTAAGGCATTCATTTATTCCCCCGTAAAAAAATATTAGCTTGCCGATTTAATCCCCTGGTGAAATTTGTCTTCTTTCTTTTTTAGCATACAAAATTTACTATATTTTTTGCAGTCTGCAATTGGTTCTGTTGCGACTGCTGCAGAGCAAGCCTTCATGCCCTATGCTGAAAGGGTCCTGGAGTTGATGAAGGCATTTATGGTGCTAAAAAATTATGAAGATCTCCGGTCTCGGGCCAGGGCGACCGAGCTTGTTGGGATAGTTGCAATGACTGTTGGGAAATCGAGGATGGAGCCCATTTTGCCCCCTTATATTGAAGCTGCAATTTCTGTAATTTCTGATAACTTTCATACATTTAGAAGAATTGAATGCTTTTCTATGTCCTTAACTTTCTATCTACTTCAGGGTTTTGGATTGGACTATAGTGAGCTTAGGGAGTATACTCATGGTTTCTTCAGCAATGTGGCAGAAATTCTCGGTGATACATTTTCGAAGGTAGATAATACTTGGGCATTGGTTTTCCTCTGTTTATTAGCACATAGTCTGAATCTGAAATTGGAGAGTCTATTGATGAACAGTATCTTCCACATGTCGTTCCTCTGGCATTTTCTTCCTGCAACCTTGATGATGGCTCTGCTGTGGACATTGAAGATTCTGATGAAGAAAATACGGGCGGATTTGGTGAAGTATCATCTGATGATGAAGCCCGTGATGAGCCAAGAGCGAGAAATATTAGTGTAAGAACTGGAATACTAGATGAAAAAGCAGCTGCGACTCAAGCTTTGGGGTTATTTGCACTGCATACAAAGACTGCCTATGCACCGTATCCTCTTAATGTTTGCCAAATTTTCTTCTTCTACCTTCATTCCTTGTGTCTTACTGCCTGCCATTGCCCTTTAAAGATGATTTTTTTTGGATCCTGTAACTTTCTTAAGATACTTGGAGGAGTCTTTGAGAATAATGCTCAAACATTCGGTATACTTCCATGAAGATGTTCGGCTTCAGGCAATTATAGGTTTGAAAAGTAAGTCATAATTGCCTTCCTGCATGCTGATTTTTCTCTTGTCTTGCTTAAGAGTTAAGATTATTCCGCAGACATCTAATCATTAATTACGTCTAAAAAGTAGGGAACACATTAGGTTGCTACTAATCAGATCATTTGGTTATTCACTCACTGTTTTGTTCCTTCTTTTCTACAGATATTCTCACAGCAGCACAGGCAGTTTTCCAGAGTCACAGTGTAAGTTCTGATCAACCGAGGTTTTCCTCTTCATCTCACAGCTTTATTGTATCAGCTTACATTGTCGAGGCGACCGTGAATTTGTTCATCCTATTTATTCTTTATATTGCCTATTAAGACAAATTGAGCTTCTCTATACATTCCGTGAAATTAGCTCATCCCCAGATAATCCAAAGGACGCATCATGCATATATGTGTACTTTTAAGTTCCCTTTGGCCTTCTTAGTCTTCTTTGTATGCTGTTAATATGCCTATCAGATTCCCCTTTGAAAGTGCTCTATTTTGTTTCTTGTTTATAGTAACCTTAGCTGCAGAATATTGTTAGTATGAATCAGTAATGATCTTCTTGGCCAAAAAAAATAATCAGTAATGATCTTTTCTATTTCAGGATGGATCAGCAAAGGCAAAAGAACTTTTTGGTGAGAACTTGCTGCTGCCTCAGCAGCTTTGCCTCTTATCTATACACATTCGACTGACTTGATGAGTTTGGAATTACTTGCAGATGAAGTGTTTTGTATTTATGTCAAGACTATGAATGAAGATGATGACAAGGAAGTAGTTGCCAATGTTTGTACCAATATAGCTGAGATTATGAATGAATTTGGATACATTGCCGTTGAGCCATGTAAGTATCAACTTATCTAGGTTGACTTTTCCTTGGTTCTGTTGTTATAGCTACAGAGATCTGACTGCTGATTTGATTTGTTTCAGATATGCCTCAAATTGTTGATGCAACATTGAAATTACTTAGAGAGGAGTCAGCTTGTCAGTTAATAGAATCCGATAGTGAAAATGACGATGATGATACAGAACATGATGAGATACTAATGGATGCAGTTTCTGACCTCCTTCCTGCTTTTGCAAAGGCTTTGGGCCCTCATTTTGCGCCTATCTTTGCTACTTTATTTGAACCTTTAATGAAATTTGCAGTGAGTAGAGTAGAGAGTTTGTTCTGTTATTTGCTCATAGGAAACAACAATCCCTGCTTGGGTCTAATTGTGGTTCTTTTCTCTATGCAGAAAGCTCTACGCCCTCCACAGGATCGAACCATGGTGGTTGCCAGCCTTGCCGAAGTTGCTCAGAACATGGGTGCTCCAATTGCAGGCTACGTTGATGTAATTCTTCTTTCAATCGATGCATATATAACAAGTTTCTTTGGTAATCATCTTGTAACTGCTTGGAAATCATCCTTAAAATCAAAATGTTCATGTTTCAGAAGGTGATGCCATTAGTTCTCAAAGAGCTGTTGTCCTCTGAGGCAACTAATAGGAGGAATGCTGCCTTCTGTGTGGGTGAATTGTGCAAAAATGGAGGTGAACCAACTCTGAGGTTTGCACCACTCTATAAACTACATCATATTAATAACTAAAGGGAAAAGTAAAAAAGGAAGATTAATCAACTTACTGCATCTATGTGGAAGCAGATTCTATGGTGATATACTGCGCGGGCTTTTTCCTCTGTTTGGAGAATCTGAGCCTGATCCTGCTGTACGGGACAATGCAGCGGGTGCAATAGCAAGGATGATAATGGTTCACCCAGAGGTCATCCCTCTAAATCAGGTTGGTGGATTGTTTTACTTAGCCTCTTAACCTTAATAAAACCCTTAGACAGACAGCTGCATGTCTGTTTTGTTCTTTACGCTGACACATAGTTTTGTCAGGTCCTCCCTGTTTTCTTGAAAGCCCTTCCTCTGAAAGAAGATCGCGAGGAATCTGCGGCAGTCTATGGATGTGTCTGTGCTCTTGTTTTGTCATCAAATCCTCAGGTAAATTAACACTGATGAAGGATGACATCAACAAGACATTTGATGTATCCTTTTTTAAAAACACTAATCTGCTGATTTTTTTTCTTCTTGGAATCGGATAAACACAGGTAATGCCTCTTATACCCGACGTGGTTAGAGTATTTGGTGAAGTGGCAGTATCTCCCGATGAGACCCCCGAAGTGAAAGGCCAAATAGGGAGGGCATTGGCGCATCTCATCTCACTCTACGGCCACCAGATGCAGCCGATATTGAGCAGCCTCTCTCCTGCTCATGCTAATGCTTTGGCCTCATTATCGTCTAGCTAATAAGCTAGGCACTTGATGACAGCCACCGTTGCCAGCCATTTTTCCCCTTCAATATAGTCACGTGTTGCTTATTTTTCGTGCCTCGATTCCCGATTGCTGATTCCTTTCTATTTTATCCAATTCTCGACCTTCTCCTTCAGTAAAGTTCAACAAATGCCTTGACTGGAGAGTTGTACCAGGTATGTTGCATATTCTACCTCTAGTCTTTTTGTGCCTTAAATTGCACTAGTAGTAGTGTTTATCTTAAGTGAATATAGTTTGAAAATTCCATGTTGTGTGTTTGGAAAATTGCTACATAAGATGATGATTTGTTGTTCTTTTTGCAATGTTAAAATTACAGGCTGAGACTTTGGCTTTATCTTTTACTTGCACCGAGATGGAGATGGTTGCAGCTTTTCTTCTGTTTTGGTCCGGGGTCATGTGATTCGGTCGTGTTTATTTTGTGTTGGCACATAAATTTTGGTAGGCTAGGCTAGGTTAGACTATTTGTTTATAGTGCCCGAGAGAAATTGTGTAATTTAGTATTGTTTTGTGGATCAGAACAATTTCATCACTGTCGAGTGCATTGCATAAAAATGAGTTTCTTACATAAGGTATTTCTTTTTTATCTATATATATACCGATATATATTTGTGTTGAGTACCCATCCAAAAGAAATGTACACTCCTTCTAAATCGTTTTATTCCAACTGGTATTCCAAACAAACTGGTGCATTAATCCATCGTCAAGTTAAGAAGTATACTTAGGAGACTTTTTGCGTTCACTTCATCCACCCGAAAGAGGAGAATCTCACTCACTCCTGATCACGCCAGATTCCGGGAGCGACAGACTCAAATTCAAAAAGTCAAATTAAAGAAGTTTAAGCCCAAATAATGAGAGAATATATTTCCGAATATATATTTACACTAGGTGGTTGACCCGCGTTTTGCGCGGTAAGTAATTTGTTTTTATAGTTGTTATTATAATACAAAAAATAAAATTTGGTATGGATAATTATTCTTTTATTGGTTTTTATTATTTGAAATTATTTATTCAATGCAAATGAAATTCTACTACACATTATTAAGGTGTATATATTTTATATAATTCTATATTAGTGTGTGTCTACATAAGTTCTATTTGTTAGTTAATTGGTTTACACATATAATGTTACGCTTTATATATTCATTTTAATATAATATTATTATTTTTTCACATATTTTATTATTATTTACTCCCTCATATTTTATGCAATTTCTTAATAAATTTGTAAGATCGCAATTCCAACTTTTTATTGTTATGATCCAAAGTGACTTACATTTAAATGAAAAAAAAACGGAGTTTCCTAGATTCTATATATTTAAACAATTGAATTCAATTTCTTATTCTCCTCATCTTTTTATTTTTAAATTTTCTATATTATGAATTCATCAAACTAAATATAGTTGTATAATGATCGTGTTCAATAAATGATATATTAACTAAGTCTTATAAATTGAATTTTTATTTTTTTTATCCATTTATTTCTTATTTAATTGATAATTATATGAATTTTTACTGATTTTACTATTTTTAATACATTTTCTTATGTGTTTATTTTATTGTATTTATTTTTTTCATCATATTTTAATGTAATTTATTAAATGAATTTGTTAGGGTGCAATCACAACTTTATATTGTTAGGATGTAAAATGACTAACATGTAAATAAAAAAAAATGAACATGAATGAGAGTGGTAAAAAAACAAAGAATATTTTATAATAACAAACATATAAATTCAAATTATATTATATATATATATATATATTTTTTCATATTCAGTATTAGTGGCAAAAAAAAATATATTCAATATTAGTGTATATATATATATATATATACTAATATTGAATATATATTTGTATGTATTCAAATCCAAATATTCTTTAATACTGATATAATAGTAAGAAATGAAGTATAAATAAGTTTTCTTTTATATTATTTATATAAACATTTGTATACTAAAGTAATATTTGTAATGCTTGTAACGTATTTTGCAAAGAAAACGTATCTTGAGTGTGAATAAGATACTTTGGAGCCATGAGAACTTAGCCATGTGTCATGTCATGTAAGAATGGTTATTGTATGTTTAACATGGTCTGATCAAAAGTTATGAAATTGACATTAGATTAGAGAAAATGTGGTTAAAAAGTTACTTGTCGTAATTACATAAGTTCTTTTGGAATTATAGATAGATTGATAGATAGATAGATAGATATTCAGTCTTAGTGGCCAAAAAATATATATTCAATATTAGTATATATATATATATATATTATTTGTATTTATTCAAATCCAAAGATACTTTAATACTGATATTAAGTGTGATGAGTTAAGCGCTTGTTTATTTTTATCGACATCCACTGCGTCAACGTCGCTTGTTGGCAGGCCTACACCCGCAGCTGGAGTTGCGCTCCCAAAAAAGCTGAACCCCTAAAGTGGGGTGGATTGGGACCTAGCCCAATTTGGGTCCAATTGGGGCTAGGTCCCAATTGACCTACCCGGACCTAGCCTAATTGGGACCTAGCCTAGTCGGCCCTTGGCTAGGTTCGGCTAGGTTAATTGGGATCGATGGTTGAATTGGAATTGATTTTGACGTTTTGGGACTAAATTAAACAAATTAAAAGTTAGGAATATATTTGAGGGACTAAATTGAACAAAATAGAAAGTTTAGGGTCGGTCACGTGGCTTGCACATGTCATTTAACAGGAAAAAAACTAACGGATGTACTAAAAGCCACATTTTTTCAAACGTTTGTTACCAAAAGTATGCAAAACCAAACATCCGGTACTAAAAGCCGCATTCGGCCAAACATGTGATGTGAAAAGTACATTTAATCCTTCCTATTTTTACATGCCCAAGTGAGGACAACAAGATTAGTTAGGTTGGATTGGGCTAATGTGGACAGTCGATCGGGTTTGGGGCGTGACAAAATGGTATCAGAGCCGACTCGGGATCGTGATCGGGTTTGCGAAGTAGGGCTATTGACCCCCGGAGTTCCGATCACCTACCGGGAGTAAAACGATTCTAGTCTGGGTCACGACGAGGACGTCGCGCGCATTAAGGGGGTATATTATAATATCTTATATGTTTGTGTACCGCATTTGTTGGAAATAAGAAATTTGGAGGCTTCATAAATCAGTGAGGTACTACTCAAGTTAAATATGAATTTATTCTTTTCTAGGCACAAACAATGAAAACAAACTTAGTTAAACTGAGTTGAGTTAGTGTGGACAGTAGATCGGACTTAGAGACACGAGTACCACATCCTAATGGGTAGTAGCATACAATACAATATATATAAATATCTATCTATATGTGTATATTGGCATGAAGCCATATGAGGTAATGTCTATTTTAGTTTCTACAGAAAATAATTTGTGATTTATAAATAGCAAAGCGAGCTTCCCTCAATATAATATTTGATAAATATATATTGTATGTTTTTTGGGAGTACGTACGATACCTCATTAATTTACGATACCTCAGTACACATGATGATTTCTCTTCCGCACACTAGCTAATTTTTTTTTTGCCACTCAGTCACTCACACAAGCTAATTGATGATGCCTTAATTAAACAATAGATCTACTACCACTGCTAGCTGCTGCTCTGTATGGAATATATTTGGGTAAGTATATCATTTCTTCGAGTGAATGGCTAAATTATGTCATATTTCGAAACTAAGTCTCAAACTAAGCTTGTTCAGAAACTAATTCTCAAAATATGTATCTTCATGTTTTTAATAATATATATTATTTAATCTGCATCCTAAAGTTTACATTATGTTACAAATGAACCATTTATCGAAATATAATACAGGAAAAAAAAAAGGTGAAAATTAAGAATATTAGATGTATGAAAAAAAATTAAAAATGGAAAAAATAAATAAATAATTAACTAAATGATGAAAATTCACATTAAAAATAATCAAACAAACAATTAAATTATTTTTTTTTGTAGAATTTAATTCTTAAAAAATATGTAAAATTAAAGGAAACATAAATTAAATTTAAAGTTAAAGTTAAATAAGGTTTGAAACAACTTCATCTTGGCGGAAAAAAAACAATATATATTTATATAAAATTATTCATCAAGAATATGAAAAAAAAATAGGGTTAATTAGCCAAATACACAATTATGTTTTGCTATGTTGCTCAATGCACAACATATGTTGTCTAATGCACCACTACGTTTTAAAATGTTGCTAGATGCACCACTCTACCAATCTACCGTTAAATTTTAATGTAAAAATGTTGACGATGCATTATGTTGATGACGTAAAATTGACAACAACACTATGATAATGTAACATAGCAATTAAAATATTAAAAAATAGATAATAAACTAAAACTAAAAATTTAAAACTAACAAAATAGCAAAAAATCACAAAAATTAAAAATAAGTAAAGAAAATTCGAAATTTTTCGAAATAAATTTTATTTTGATAATATAAAAAATATTAAAAAAATATATATTTCATGTTAGTAGCATGTGATCTTCGTCATTTTGTACATAGTATTTAACGGTGGA
This sequence comes from Clarkia xantiana subsp. parviflora, assembly GCA_036873135.1. Lineage (NCBI taxonomy): Eukaryota > Viridiplantae > Streptophyta > Magnoliopsida > Myrtales > Onagraceae > Clarkia > Clarkia xantiana. The sequence goes on from JAPTYO010000014.1 coordinate 5,248,300, forward strand.
CTAACATAATGGTGCATATGACAACATTTCAAAACATAGTGGTGCATTTGGCAACACAAGAAAACAATATGGTGCATCTGGCAACATTGTCAAAACATAATGGTGCATTTGACTGATTAACCAAAAAAAATATACAAACTAAAATTCATTCGTAAATTTATCCTATTGATTTTTCAAATTTAATTCGTTTATCGATTTTTTTTTTTTCATTCACTAATTTTATAAATTTAGCATGTTTTATTTAGGTCGCGTTCCCCAGCAGGAAGTGGATGGTGAACCAGAGCAAGCAACTGACAATTGAACGCAAGACTTCCGCCCGACTGGTGATGCGTTTGCACAGATGGAGTTGGTTAGGAAGAGAGCCATCTCCCACTGCCGGGTTCTGCTTGAATCTCTGTCCACTGATAAGGTGATCGGTTGGGCACCGCAAATGCAGCCTCCCGTATGGGAATTCTTCAGTCTAAGCGAGTTAGTATATCTAAGTTACGTCCGTGAAATTTATGGGCATATGAAGTTGTCTGCTGATAAGGAGAGCATCCGCACCCGCGTATCTAATGTACCCATAGAGCTTAATGCTCAAACACTTGGAAGCATTCTTCGCGTCCCAGCAACGGGAGTCGATATATATGCTCTAGGCAAAGACTTGGACAGGGCTGCTGACTTCTTATATGACGGAGTACGGGGTAACATAAGGCTGAACAATATTGCAACTTATCGGCGGAGAACCGTGTTCTTCACCATATAATAGCGTACATACTTTTGCCCCTTTCAGGTTACTACATCATGGTCGATCAACTTGACCTCCTGGCCCTTGAACATCTCATTAAAGGGTAACAATTGAACATACCGCACATAATATTGACGGAGATGGGGAAATCAATCACAAGGAAACGTGCGTTTTGTCTGTACGGATCGGTGTTGACGCGTGTTTTCAAACACTTCCAAGTCCCTATTCCAAAATACGTACATGCGGTACACATTTCTCCGTGCGACGGGAAGGGTCTACGGCTCATGAGAATAGAAGTGGATCCAGACACCAATAAACTTGTGCGGTCGAAGGCGAAAAAAATGCCGAAGAAACCCATTTTGGGTTCGACCATGGCGGGTGTATTGGACACACTTCTGGCAATTTCCAAACGTTTGGGGTCAGTGGAGAGAGATGTCAAGGCGATGAAAAAGATGATACATGGCGGAGCGGATGAACAACCCGATGGCGGAGAGGATGTGTCAGAAGATGGAGATGAAGAGAAGGACGTTGACGATGATGCTTGAATGAAATTACTTTTTTTTTGTCTTAACAAGGATAATGTTTTCTAAACTCTTTTCTTTATGCTTGGTTTTTGTTTATTCTGTTAAGACAATCGTTAGTGAATTATGTGTTGTTATTTCCCTTATGTTGACGGTTCTGTAGGGTTAAACAAGTCGTTTAGCATGTTTAGTAACACATCAAATGTACGTTAACACGGCGTTGAAACAATGTCATCAGCTTTGTACTTATGTTAATTCATACATGCAGTTAAAGCACAACAAATAATATATACAACCCGGAAATATTAATACATGTGTCTGCATAACCATGGAATAAAAATAAAATAATAATGTTAATTAATGTGTCTGCATAACCATGGAATGTGTCAACACGTTGACTGGGCTACACTGAAGGTACTGTTTCATAGGTCGAAAACCGCCGGCCCATTAAAAGCCCCGTAAGAAAATCGTTTGGACACGGCTGAGGTGTATATCAGTCGGATTTACGTAAGGGACTATCCGTCCGAGCAAGGACTGTCAACTGCAAGTCAGTGTTTCTAACCGATTAGTTAAAGCGAGAAAAAGTCGGAAAAATCGGTCAGTAAAAGGCCATGAACACTTTTCTGGTCGAATCGGACTTGATACTGTCGGAAAACAGCAGTAGATTCCCGACCGGCGGCTCGGTCAGCAATTCTGCTGTAGGTAAAACCGATTTTTCTTGTAGTATGTGATAGTCCCTTATTAAACCTCGTTGCATAACCTGAGGGTGAGGTGGGGTGAAATTGACTTAAGGAGACCGTGATCAACACGAGTCTCAATTAAAACTTTGTATTTCCTATTCGATCTACGGATCGCCAATTTCGATTTTTATACACATACAAATTACTTGTTAATTGTATGTTGATTATCAAATAATAATTAATTGAACTTTAGTATTATATATTTCAGAATAATATTTTTATCTCTGTACAGACTGACAATCTTAAGGCAATTTCCGTTTCACAATGATACAGTGAATATTCTGAAATATGTGTGTCTACTGTCTATATGCAGTTGTGATACATGATATTTCTGAATGTATATAACTATACATATTTTCACCAACTGACATTGATGTTTGCCTTTGTATGCATGATGGTATGTTTGTGTGTTTCGTTCATCTTCGTGTACTCGACGGGGGAGCCTGTACAATCGGAGTGGGCAATTCCTCCAAGCCGGGATGCAACCAAAAACTCCGATACGTCAAAGGATTCACCGAGCTTCGATTACGGCTGCCAGGGTTCACCTTATGAAGTCGAGTGGAGGAGATGAAGATTCAGTTGATACGAATTAGATTTTGTCAGGTTGGAAAAGAAGCTGAATCAGATCGGTTTGCTAAATTGAAACTGGTCATTTTAATACGTTGATTACTATATATATTTGAGGAATGAAACAAGTTCCGATTTTACAATTCCGCCATAGTCCGATAATCAAATAAAAGTTTAACCCGTATCTACAATAAAGTTTTACTTTTCCGTGCACTATCTCTTTCACTTTGGACGTGACTACCCTTATGACTGTAGCTAAAACCGAGGCAAGTACACATAAGAGTTTTAGACCGCAGAAAAATATTTCCATTTACAAAATTCTCTCTCCCACTTTTTTACACATACTTTCTCAGAACTAGGGATGGTAACGGGACGGGGCAGCTTTTCGCAGCCCCCAGACCCGCGGGTCGGCCTGGCTGAATCGGACCCGGGTAAGTGTACCTCCCGGGGTGGATCGGAGCGGGAAAAAATCCCGCGGGCCCCGACCCGCCCCGCCATGAACAATTTTTTTTTTTTTTTTTTTTTTTTTCACTTCTCAATATTAAATACAATTTTTTTTGCCAAAATATTACATTATATATAAATTCAAACCATAAATCTAACACCAATCAAATACAAACAACAACATCAAATTCGTCACCAAATACTAATTCAAATCCGAACACCAAATCTAAATTAACAAATCCTAATAATCTAAATATACATCTATTTATAATTTGGTCCATGTTATTTATATAGGTACTATATTAACCACATTGTTTAGTAAATGTTACATCATATTAACATTAAAAAAAAATTATATATAGGCATTTCGGGGCAGGTCAACGGGCCCCGCGCCCCTAGACCCCGACCCGTCCCGGGTCCGCCCCGCCCCGAACCCGTGACTCGCGGGTCGGCGGGTCCTCGAGTCAAAACCGGGTCGGGGCCCCGCGGGTTTGCGGGGCCCCGAAACCCGTTGCCGTCCCTACTCAGAACTATATATATAGTTATTTCGTTTATATTTACTAAATGAACAGATAAACTTTTAGTGACTATATAATTTGTTAACTTTTTTTTTAGCAAATTGATAACTATACTTTTTATATATTAAAAAATTAATTGCGTTCATCTAGAAGGGTAAGCAGCCGAGTATCTGAAAAGTTCGACTCGACTCGACTCATTTAATCGAACTCTACACGCTCATTTTAATCGAGCTCGAGCTTGAGCTCGAACTCGACCAAGCTTAATTTTTTTCAAGCTCGAGCTCGACTCAGTACCATACTCGAAGTCAATGAGTTCGAACTCAGTTCGACTCGGCTCCTCAAATTTAAATTTTTTCAATTAAATCATAAATGGTGCACCTTAGCTCGAGTTCGAACTCGACTCGATAATGATTTGGGCTCGAGTTCCAGCTCGAACTCGAGTTTAATTAAATATTTTTGTATATATAATATTATGTAAAGCTCGAATAAACTCGAGCTCGAACTCAGTTCGACTCGGCTCTTCAAATTTAAAAATTTTCAATTAAATCATAAATGGTGCACATTAGCTCGAGTTCGAACTCGACTCGATAATGATTTGGGTTCGAGCGAGTTCGAACTCGACTCGATAATGATTTGGGCTCGAGTTCCAGCTCGAACTCGAGTTTAATTAAATATTTTTGTATATATAATATTATGTAAAGCTCGAATAAACTCGAGCTCGAACTCAGTTCGACTCAGCTCCTCAAATTTAAAAATTTTCAATTAAATCATAAATAGTGCACCTTAGCTCGAGTTCGAACTTGACTCGATAATGATTTAGGCTCGAGTTCCAGCTCGAACTCTTTGTATATATAATATTATGTAAAGCTCGAATAAATTCGAGCTCGAACTCAAACTTTACTTGAATGGGCAAACAATAAAGCTTGAATAAGCTCGCGAGCCTCTTGAGTTAATAGTAATTTCATATTCGACTCGACTTGAAATTTAACGAGTTGAATCAGAATATTGACCAAGACGATCTCGAGTAGTTTGACTTGTTTACACCCTATGTCCATCTTTTAGTAGTTTGGAATTTGGATATAAAATATTTTCAAATATTGTTAAAACACCATAAAGTTTTATTATAATGACATGATACTTGATATAATATAAGATCAAATTTTTACATAATATATATTTTCTTTAAAAAAATTGTACATATAAATATATAGTTTGTTGTAATTAAAAAAAAAATACATTTTATGAAGATCAATGTCGTATTGACTCGTGATCAATGTAGCCATGTTACTTGGCCAAAAAAAATGTAGCCAAGTAAATACTTTTTCAAAAGAAAATAAGTTTTTTTTTTTTGCAGTTACTTATATTTAGTAATTATGGAATTAAAAGAGTGACTAATATTTAAGTAAGAAAATAATTTAGTAAATAAAGTGAGAGAAATTGGAAATAATATTCATTGGTCAACACGTATCAGCTACAGCCACATTACTGCTATAAGGCCACATTACTGCTATAAGGGTAGTTATGTCCAAATAAAAGAGAGATTGGAGAGAGAAAATAAAAAAATTCTGACAGACACGTGTTATGTTGTTATTCAATGGTCGGAATATGGGGGACTTGCAATTTCGGAACAAGTATCATTTCTCTTTAATTAATTAATAAGCGCAAGATGTCGTCACTATTATTGAAAATAACGGTTTTGGCACCTCAATTATTAGGATGTATTTAATTGGTATCTTAATTATATTTTTTTAAACTTATTGTGATCACATAGAAACACTTCCTCACGTTCTTGAAAACATATGGAAACACTGAAGGAACTGCGACTAAGCAAAACATCCATAAAAGAGCTCCCTTGTGCAACTCAAAACCCCAGTGTGTACGATGCTCCTGGTTCCTTCCATTGAAGACTGTATTGGACAGACAATGTGGGATTTTTCTCGAGTTCAAGGAAGAAGAAGTTAAACTGGGCTGTGGAGGATAGTAATATACAATGAAGATAGTGATGATGATTCGGAAGATGCAGAGATGATTCTCCATGAAGGTGTATATGATGACAAATCAGAGAGTGCAATTTGTAATAGAAATATGAATTAAACCACAGAGTAACGTTGTAGTAGCTACAAGCTTCACTTTTACTACTACTAACTATTGCAATAATTTCAAAAGGCAACTCCTTTGCACTTGCTGCTGCTATTAACAAAATACCTTTTTGACAACTGAACTGCATAAAAGCTTATTCCTACTTAGAAAGAGTTCAAAAGCATCATATTCTAGTAGTAGAGTAGGTGGGTCTGTTTAGTTCTGTTCATCTAGATAAAGACGGACCTTAAAGAGAAGAGAGCAATGAGGTTGTTACCACTTCAACTTGAAATAAATGTTATTCCCAGCTTCAAGAGTAGGCAGCCGATTGAACAATGCATCCCAGTCCAAATCTTCCTCCATTTTAATCCCCTTGATCTTCTCAATCTTCACTTCCTTCAATTGATGCTTCCAACATTTAAAACCATCTTTGCAGCAACACCTTCTCTCGTTTCCTCTGTTGCCAAGCTCCTCACAAACCAACTGTACATAAAACATAATCAAGAGAATATCGCTCACTGGATTTCAGTTTTTTCATTTCATCAAAAGCAGACATCCAAATGGCTATTTCAATTATTATCGCAGATTTAGTAATATCAGGAACTAAAGAGACGAAGCAAATCAATAAGCAAGAACCTCATTATGTCTAAGCCTAAGCACCCTTCCTATTTATGGACTAAACATGAATCAACAAAATTCAGTACCTACATGCCCCTAAAGAGAGAAGTTCAACAGAAAAAAGCCCACAAAACAATCTAAAAGTCTGTGTTCTGCTGTATGTGTGTGTGAACTGAAACATCATTTGAAAGAAGGAACATCGACATCAGACAATAGAACATAAACAATGATATAATGATATTATAGAAATGATTTGGAAATTACCCTGACGAAATCATTGTTTGGAATAACATCTAAGTTAATAGAAGTTGGATGGCAAGCAGAGAGCAACCCGTTCAAAATAGGAGAGTGGCACAGTGAGGGTGCAGTAACCATCAATCTCAGACTCTCAATGTTACAAGCTGTAGGAGGCAATTTTTTGTGCACATCGTTCCCCATCATGTCTCCATCCTTGCATAAAATTAGATACAAAGGGAAAGTAAGCAGCAAAAAGATCCCAAAACAAACATAACAAAAAAAAAAACAAATATCAGTTTTCTCACTTACCCCAGTGAGCAGTGTTTCCACAGTAATTATGAGGCTTTTAAAAGCGGGCATTGTTAGAAACTCTTTTAGCTTAGAGTACCAGCTAGCTTCCATGAAAAGATCAGCGAAAACAGGAGTAGAGATTTGTGCTGTGCAGACATTTGGAGGATTCTCCATTTCCATCCGAATGGAGGGGCTCGGAATTGACAAGCTCATAGCAAGCAATGAGAATGATGCCAATTTCTTGCTACCGATTACAACATCCTCCAGCGCATTGCAGTTACTGATGTTGATGAACTCAAGAAGAGGGTTTGGGATCTTAATCTTCCTCAAAGCATTGCACCAGTCAATTATCAAGCACTCTATCAGTGGGAACTGTACAATAAATTTATTGAACCACTCATCACTCTTGTTCCAGTCGCAGATTTTCAGCTGCTTCAGCAAGGGGCTATTATGAACCGTAACAACAACATTACGCTTTTGCAAGAAATGACAGGTGTAGCCGAAACATTTCAAATTTGGTGCCCTTACAGTAATAGCAGTAAGATTAGCACTATAACTGCTAACAGTAACTTCCAGGGTCTTCAGGTTAGGGTGGTCCAAAATGTCAACTTTGAACAGGGTTTCACAGTTCAACAGGGCAATGTCTTCAAGAGCAGGGCAGCCACTAAGAAGTTTCCGCAGCTGCTCATCAGGAATATTGGAGGATTGGATATAAAGAGATGTAAGCAAAGGTAGATCTACACGGCTATCCTTAGTCAAGGGAATGTAAATCTTAGGTCCAACAAGCGTCAGAGATATGAGCCAAGAGGCCGATAAAACTCTAACAGGAATCTTCCAACGCAGCTTAGTACTATCATCATTATTGTAGATGCGAAGGGCCAAATGCTCAACTTTAATATCCAAAGCCATACCTATGCAACGATTAGTGTGATTAGCCATCTCATTGGCAGTCGAAAGGTTAAAAAACTTCATCCCGACGCCAGTTCCATCCCCATTCTTCTTTTTGAACCTCTGCAAACTGCTGTTGACGAACTTGATGAACTGATTGGTCTTTGCTTTACCTTCTTTGCTGTAAAGGCTGCTGGAGGGAGAAACGAAGTCCTCGAACTTGAATACGGGGATAGGGAAGGTAAGCCAAGCTTGAAGCCAAGACTTGGAGATGAGACTGCTTCTCACCAAGTCCTTGGTACAAGGCAAGAAGCTATAAATGTATTGTATCATCTCTTCAGGGAGCTTAGTGATTGATTTCTCCACCACATCCAAGCTGGATATCTGCGTTGAAATGGCTTCTGCCTCCTCCATTTTGCTTCGAATCTAGGTTAGTAGTGAGAGTGACTTGTGTGAGTGAGGCTGGAAGAGAAGAATATATACGGATGGTTAACAAGTAAACAATTAGATTAATTAAGGAGTACTGCTAGAACCTGGGAATTTTCCCGTGAAAATTCCAGCTAAAGCAACCTCTACTCAATCAGCGGGCCCACAAAATTATGAATCACCATTCAGAAGAATCAAAGATTTAATATCTTTAAATGGGGTTTAATATAAAAAAAATATTATATTTGAAAAAATATTAAAGTAGGGTTCAAAATCCATCAGATATTATAATTTTTTGAGTTAATAACCAAATCACTACTTTGACTTTGACCCAATTATAAATCGTTAACCAAGTTTAAATTTTTAAAATTGAATATCTAAACTTTTAATTTCCGAGTAAATTGATGCATACGTTACAATTTACGTCAAATTGGACGAATATTAGCATTTTTTGACCACGTGAGGTCTTTCGATGATACAAAGGTGGATTTACTAAGAAATTTACAACAAAATATTTTCAATACTGTCTAATTTCTCTATGGTACACATCGAAAGATCTCACATGACCTCATATGATCATTTTATGCTCAATGTAACGTAAATTGTAACGTAGATATTAATTTAGTCGAAATTTTATTTTTTTAAAAAAATCAAATAGAATTTTATTTTTATGATAAAATTTGCAAAAACTCTTAACATGTGAATAATAAAATGTTTATTTTTTGTTAAATTCACCGTGTTTCACTTTTTACTTTTATAAAATAAATACATTTTATTTTAAGTGGTTAGCCATATTGATAAATCACATAACGAAAAATAGGTTGATTAAAATAACAAATTAAAATTGATCAAAAAATATAGTCGTGTATGTTTTAGGTGGTTAGCCATATTGATAAATCACATAACAAAAAATAGGTTGATTAAAATAACAAATTAAAATTGATAAAAAAATATAGTCGTGTATTTTTTGCACTATTTCGTTGAAGAATCCGTGAAAAATCAGTTAGATTTATTTCCCTATAAATGACGTTTGCCGCTTGCACATGGTTTAGTAGTTTTTACTTTTAGTCTATGGATGTTGAAACTTCGAATTGTGCTACTTTTAGTCTTTTAGGGGTACTGTTGGAAGAATTGGAGAGAGAAAAGTGTGTGTTCACTTTTTTAAATAAGTAAAATTTTCTCTCTCTTCATGTGTAATGTGGATTACTTTCGCAAGTATAATTAAGTTTGCTCCAAAAATTAAAGTAATCAAAAGTGGATAAAGATTCCACCATCCTAATGATTAGGAAGGAATGTCCGAATGTATACATTATTTAATGGTTATTATAATATTCAAATTGCTACCTAAACCACTTACAAATTGTTATCTATTTTTTATAATTAAAAAAAAGTTTTACTACATAATCTTTTAATTTAAGTGCAAATTACTATACCTCTAATATTTTTTTATTGATTTGAAAAAAAAAAATGAGCATGTATCGGTCTAATGAGGTATTATAATGTGTAACCTATGTAGATTTGCTAAAAAAATTAAAACGACTGTAACAAGATATATTTAATTCGACGCTCAATAGAAATACATTGTTGTAATAAGTGGACATCGAATTAAATATATTTTAATACAATCCCTTCAATTTATTACAGAATCCATCTTATGTATATGTCAAATAATATCATGTTCGATATGTGGTACTTTATTGTTTAAATTGACAGAAATTATACTAAACGTAAAAATTTACTTTTAAATTGAATCCTTTCTTGTTTGATGAAAAAACCTTCCTGTGAACCCATCTGATCCAGGTGATTTTTCCGGTCCGATAGCTTTGAGAGCATCCTCGATTTCCAGGGGTGTGACTTCCATAATCAGTGGATTGATCAATTCAACAGGGTTTGTGTTGTTAAGTCATTGATCGAGGGATAGGAATTTGGTTCCTCGTTTGGGTCTGAATAGAGTGTGGAAGTAGTTGAGAATATGTCCCTGCACCGCACCTAGTTCAGTGATCCACGTACCCTCTTGCTCTTGGAGCCATTGGATACTGCCTCATTTTCTCCGAGCCACCGTCTTTGCGTGGAAATTTTTTGTATTGCGATCACCATCCACTAGCCAAAGTTGTCGCGGTTTTTGTCTCCACATTGTTTCTTCACGCGCGTACAGTTGTTTCACATGGATAGATATTTGATCGATGTTTGGGTCATGGGGAGAAAATTGTTGGAGATGTTGAATCTGGTTTAGGGCATCATTGAGAAGCGTGGTCGTGTGGCCAAAGACTGCCCTATTCCATTGTTTGAGGGAAGAACTCAGACGATTCAGTTGGGTGGACAGAATTTGCTGCGGTTGGCAAGAAGTGGGCATGTTCCAAGACGTCGATACCACCTCCATGAAGGATTCATGTTGGAGCCACATGTGTTCGAAGCGGAACGGACGGGGTGTCTGGTTACGTGGTTGTCCTTGTGTGAGGGTTAGGATTATCGGGCAATGATCAGACGCGATTATCTCTTTGTGGAAAAGAGTTGCTTCTTCAAAAAGTAATCTCCAGCTAGGGTTGCAAAGGGCACGGTCAAGTCGTTCTGTGATCATATATGCTCCCGTTCGACGATTAGTCCACGTGTGTGTTTGTCCTTGGAATCCAATATCCATGAGTCCAAAGGAGTCCGACCAGGACATAACTTGGGTTAGGCGTGCAGTTGAAATGGGGTTTCCCCAAGTTTTTTCAGTCGGGTTCAAGACGTCGTTCAGATCTCCTAAAATTACCCAAGGGGTAGTGGTTCCTCCCAAAACGGAAAACGAAGTCGAAATTTTGATGGAGCATAGACGAAGGAAGCCTCCCACCGGGGAGAGTTAGGGTTTAGGATGATATGTGTATGTATGAAATTCTGACTAGATGAGGTGATATCTAAGGATTGAAGGTGTCTCCAAGCTAGGAAACCCTAAGTCGTGACCTAACTGGGAAAGTCTGTCCATGTTTCTCTTCACCTCTGATTAGGGATGTTAACGGGTCTCGGGGCCCCGCTGACTCGCGGGGCCCCGACCCGATTTTGACCCGCCGACACGCGGGTCCGGGTCGGGCTCGGGGCGGGGCGGGTCCGGGTCTAGAGACCCAGGGCCCCGTAGACCCGCCCCGAAATGCATATATATATATATAATATTTCTTTTTTTTTTTATGTTAATATGATCTAACATTTACTAAACAATATGGTTAATATAGTACCTATATAAATAACATGGACCAAATTACAAATAGATATATATTTAGATTATTAGGATTTGTTAATTTGGTGTTTGGATTTGAACTTGTATTTGTAATGAATTTGATGAGTTTGTTGTTTATATTTGATTGGTGTTAGTATGTTTTGAATTTATATAGAATGTAATATTTTGACAAAAAAAATTGTATTTAATATTGAAAAGTGAAAAAAAAAAAAATTGTTCACATGACGGGGCGGGTCGGGGGCCCGTGTGATTGTTGACCCGACCCGACCCGCCCCGGAATGTCCATTTGGCCGGGGCCGGGTCAGCCAGGCCGACCCACGGGGCGGGTCCGGGGCTGCGAAAACCCGCCCCGACCCGCCCTGTTGCCATCCCTACCTCCGATATGAAGATGATGTTGGGCTGGTGCTACTCTATTAAGTGGCGCAGGTGATTGACTGTCAAGGCTTGCCCCGCGCCTTGGCAGTTCCATGCTAAGGCTATCATTGGTGCGGCAGAGGGACCTCAAGGTATCCCTCCGCAATTTTAGATCTTACAATTGAATCGACACTAATTGAATAGCAAAGAAAGCAATGTGTAACTGTTGTAAATGGTACCTCTGCATTCGTCGGCCCAGTTCCTGAGGTCCGCTCCTCCTCTTGCTCCAGTTCAGGGTCTTGATTACGACTCTCCAGAATGTAGTTCCTCCTTGGTCTCACAAACCGCGGTGGTGAGGTCGGTGTTTGGTCAGTGGCAGGTTCCACGATTGTCAAGAAGGGAGATCTGGCACATCCAAGAGGTCTCTTTTTAATTTTCCTTGGCTCTTCGTCACCATTCATTGGTTCCTTCCCTGGTCGATGGGTGGTCACCGGAGAAGGAGGTCTTTCCTCATAGAAGGATAATTCAAGGTCTCCGTCAAGCCGAAAGTAAATAGAATCACGTAGGTCCTCCTGGGTGTCAGTTAGGTCGTCAGTAGAGTCGTGTAGAGGAGAACCTAGGGTTTCTTGTTCATTGGATAGTAGGAGCCCTAGCATATTTAGGGTTTGAACGTCATCGCTGCTCGTCGATGTGTTGCCCATGTCAGTGTCCAATATAGGTAGGCCCGTCTCAGTATCCGATAGAGTTAGTTTCTGACTCTGGAGGGGTGGTATAGTGGTTGAAGGTGGTGACACCGGCGATGTTTGGGGCACTGGTGGTGACGATGGGAGCTCAACCCTTGGAATATGTAGCAGGTAGGATTGTGGTGAAGGCTCTAGTGGTGGCAGGATCACAAGAGGGTATGCTGGGGATAAGTTGGGGGATCCGGCCGAAGTAGCCGCCAAGTTAATTCCTGTGCCATTATGGTGGTGGATAAAAGGATTTATGGAGGAGAGAGGAACCATTGCAGGTGGCGGCAGTTCCCAAATCAGTTCGTTGTTCCAAAGAACAGGTGGGAATAAATACGGGACCCATGGAGATTGCCATAAATATGGAGAAGGTATAAAGGGCATCTGAGATGGAGCATATGGATTGTAGAGGGGATTCACTGGAACCTGGGTATACTCCGGCCCGAACGGGATTATTGGTACCTGCTCCGGCATATGTGGTAGGACATTAAGAGGCATGAATCCAGGCGGTGGATATGGCGGCACCGGCATGTGATTCCGATTTAGGGTTTCCTCCATAGTGGGGGATGTGGTGGTGCTGGAAGTTGGGGTAGGCGGTCGAGGCGGCGGTGGGTTAGGATTGCTGGACTGAAATTGACTGTGATTTTCCGGCGGCTGCTCCAGTGGTGGTTGGGAAGAACGACTCGGCGATGAGACTTGGAGATTTGCTCGCCCAGGAGTGTGCAGAAAGGGTTCCTCCCTCCAGGGTATCTAATTCATTAACGGACCTCTGCTACCTTGATTGATGGCAGAATACATCATCTCACGTGGTCCTCGAATCGCTTGTAGGCCATCAATTGCATCAATAGCTTCGAGCATAGTATCCAGTTGGAGATCCACCGTCTCAGTAGGAGTATTGCAGTTGGATCGGCCATGTCCATAGCACCCACAGCGATGGCAGGGGTGGCCACACCGGTAAGGGAGGTGGACCACATGGGTGTCGGAGTTGTCACGGAGTCCTATCGCCGGAATCACAGGTTTATCGATGTTAATGTAGACTCTTGCCCTAGGAAATGGGTTATCCCAAGGCTTGTCGTCGTTGAACTCAAGGTCGATCAATTCACCCACGACTTTAGCTAGGCGGTTGACAAGGACGCGGGTTGTGAGTTGGCGAGGTATCTTACGAAATTCAATCCAGGTAGCAACGCGAGAAAAATCCACGAAGGTGGATTGGTCGGAAGGTGAGCTCCTCCTGAGGACAAGTAGTGTGTTGTTGATGTTGTAGGGAGCGTTCTGCAGTACTTCTAGCATCTACCTCTCGTCGTTGAACAGAAAGACCCATAGGCCATCTTCTTGCCTGGTGATGTCCGGTAGCTGGTCGATCCTCCAATTCGATCTGATAAATCTGCTGATGGTTTCGACGGAGTCTCTCCGGTCGGATTTCAGGCGTCCGACCAAGGAAAACTCCCAGGCAGACATGTCATTGCGGTGGAAATTTGGGATGTCGTCTATAGTCATGTTGGCCGGAGCTCTGCGATCTGGTGGTGGTTTGGGTGGGTGGAACGAGTGGTGGTAGCAGGACTGAGTCCATCTGCTTCTAGGGCTCATATACACCGGAATAGAGCAATGATTACTCTGTGTTGGAGATGGTTCAGCTTCAGTCATGCAGCCGATGAGAAGGTGTCGCGTCAGCTTTAGGCGGTTGAGACAGAGGGTTGGCCAGATGGAGAGGGAGAAAGTAGAGTTGTGGAATTGGAACAGCCCAAGGCAGTGATTGGTGGTGAATGGGTTCCGATGAAGATCTAGGAGATAGGGATGGCGGGGAAAGGTTGGAGAGAGAACGTGCAAAAGGCATAAGGCTAACTTTTATTGTTAGTTTGTTGGCTATTGTAGTTTTGTTTTCTTTTGCCATTATGGGCTCTTAGATTGTTATAGTTTAAGTTTTAGGAAAATGCTTTTTTTTTTCTCTATAAACATTTAAATGTATTTAGTTTACTTTTGACAATATTTTTTTTTAATCCATTTGTTTTAATTAATTTTAAAATATTTTTGTTGAAAATAAGTGTGATAAGCCTTAATAGTAAAACTGCATATGAAATATGAATATGAATTATATATATTAACTACAAATGATAGAGATGTAAATGTAATTTCATAAAAGTAATTGATTTCATTACTTATTTGTGGAAAAAAAAACCTCATTAATAATTAAATTTTCTTTTCCATTTATTCTCATTTACATTCATTTAATAGTTTGCATATTTTAAAATACAGATTTTACGGGACAAATATGAGTGTATATATAAAGAAATATAATTGAACTTGATTATATGAGATAATGATACATGAGAAACTTGTGATTATAAGGTTTAAAAGGAATTTTAGATCCTTCAGGTCAAATTTCCTAATATTTCTCCACCTGACAAAACTGTTCTAAATTTTAAAGCGCATCATAAAAAGTCACGTCATTAAATAGAATTATATTTTTAATATTTATAAATATAATTGTTTCTTCTTGTTTAGTATCATATTATTTAATTTTTTTATGTATCGTAACTAAAGAGTCACAACTCTTTCTATAACATTTTAATTTACGAATCCATTATTCATGTGGAGATAAAAGTGAAGATCTTACTAATGACATATATCATGTAAATTTTTAATCTATCAAATAATTTTTGATTGCATGTCTAATATGAAGTAAAAAGAAATAGTGGGAGTTAATAAAAATCCAATAAAGTTAAAGATCAATAGAATAGCTAATATGAAGTGATTAAAAAAAGTTGACCAAATAAAAATCTCATAAAGTTAAATATGCTTTCATAAAATTAGTGAAATTGTATATCTATTGTGTAATAAATTTTCATCAATTCATGTTTTGTGTATAAATTCATTTTTCAAAAGTAATATATTAAAAAAATATATGTATGTTATCTATCATCTCTACTCCAAAAATGTTGATGGTAATCTAATATTACCGTGACATAACCCCGATATTTCCACGTTAATGTAACCAAACCAAATATATGAATCGTTAGTTTGACATGTTTTAAAGCTCGAGATCGTTTTTTGTGTCACGTGGTATAATAATATACATTTGTGAACATAAATTTAGGATTGATTTTAAATCTTAGAATTATTTGTTTCCCAAATTATCATTATCTAATTATTAGAATTATATTTCTTCTAAATATTAGATGGTCATTTGTATTTTATGTGAATCCCATAACTAATACCATTTTTTATTGACAATGATAGCTTTACTTAGAACCGAAAAATTGAGTATTAGTTTTAAAATCATCAAATTTATTTTAAAAAAATTACACTTTTTTAAAAAGTTATAACGAAATAATATTATTTTCAAATGTAAATTAAATATATGTAAATGTTCTATAGTAAAAAAAAAGGAATAGATTAGGCCCGAAAGAATACAAATAAGCCCAATTTCTAAACCTTAAAAGTAAATGCTAATCATGATGATTGATGGCCCATGTTAAAAAACAAGCCCGAGGAAAATAATGCTGACGGGTTGTTTGTTTTGCCAACTCACACATTTAAGCTTCCCATATGTAGCTATTTAATTGTTTTCACATTACTTTAATTTTGTGTCAGTATCTCTCCGCCTAGCTAGCAGCTTGCCGAGTTGAAAAGTCGGGTCCGAGGCCGATTCATTCGATTTTGAGCTCCATAGCAACGGCGCAGTCTTTGTAAGACTTCTTGCTGATCCAGTTCCTGATGACAGACAATGACGCCCGGCGTCCTCAGGTGGTCCCCGCTCTCATTCAGCACCTGCGCACGGCTAAGACACCCAACGTGCGGCAGCTCGCCGCCGTGCTCCTCCGTAAGAAGATCACCAATCACTGGGCCAAGCTCTCCCCGCAAATTAAACTTATTCTCTTTAATTGAGAGTATCACTTTGGAGCACTGGTATTTATGAAGTTCAGTATGGTCTTTGATGAACCACTTGTATAGTTTTTTGTTTTTCCGTTTATGTATTGGCAAATGTTACAATCTGTAAGTGTCACAACTCGTACAGTGTAGTGTCTGCAAACTAAACTGCCAGCCAATATTTTGATTTTCAAACTACAGTGTTAATTCCGGAGCAATCATCTCTTGTGTAGTGCATACTGATATAGTGATATGCATTAACTTACAAGGAACTCAACCAATGAACTTATCGATCAACTTTTCAATCCTTTTAGTTTCTAACATCCCAATAATTTGCTAACTACCATTTTGGGTTAGAGGTTTCCTTAATGCAGTTTTCTAGGAGAGGTTTTGTTCGTGATTATACTACCTAATGTTTTCTTGGTTCAGTCTCCGAGAATATAGCTAGTCACCTTGATATGAACGATAAACAGGAAATTGGCTTTTGTCTTAGTTATTTTTGTTTTATAGTCTATTTTTGTTGGAAGTCAGTACCAATGTTTGTTGTTCTTGTCAACCTTAACCCACCAGTGAGGCGAGCGAGTGCCAACATAGTGGTGTTGTCGCAAATACGCAGTTCCAGCTGGGATGGCCTGATCTGTTGTCGTTCTTGTTCCAGTGCTGTGTAGTGTATCGATTTTCCCCTTTTTTTTTTGCATAATTTCTGTATATGTTGTTGCGTATTTCTTCAATCCTTAATGTACATCTTTGTCCACTAAAATAGGATACTGTTAGGCACTAAAAACCATATGTATCTTCTCCATACTTTGGCTTTTGTACACAGAAAACTCATATTCTGGTTGTGGTTTTATATTTCTTGATGTTTACTTTTGTTTCAGGTTGCCTTGATTCTTTTCAGCTCTTTGAAGGAACAATAGGGAACACATTTCGACCGCATTTTGCAGATCTTCAAGCTCTTCTGCTTAAGTCCCTCCAAGTGGAGAGTAGCAATCGAGTTAGAGTTGCTGCTCTTATGTAATCACAGTCGTAATCACCATTCTCTTTTTATCCATTCTGTTCTGTATTTGACTGACAAATTTGCTTATATTCGTAGGGCAGTTGGGTCTTTCATAGAGTTCACTAATGATGGCGAAGAAGTGGTAAGGGTCTCTAAGGGTTGAGTTTAAATTTCATCCTGTTAGTTGATATGAAACATACATATACTTTCTGAAGGTTTCGCCAAGCACCCAAATTGTACTACGGTTTAAAATATACATGCATCTGAAGATCCAAAAGCTATTTATTTTCTGAAAAGTTAGAATTTGATTTTCAGGAATTCTGTATCCATTGATGTCTTTCTTTGACGTCTTGCTGTATGTTTTAACGAGAAGAAAAAAAAAGCAATTAGAGGAATCAGTCTTTTTCCTCGTTCTGATTTGTACTCTGTGGTCTTATATCTCATATATAAACATTACAGCCTAACAAGTACTGTCTTGCTATATCACCCTGTCTAAACAGACGGAAAATCATCTGTTGAAGTCCTCTAAACTATAGATCTTATTCCTAGTAGGCGGTAATTTCAGATGTAATAGCAAGATGAGAACTAGCTGTATGTACCCTGACATTTGGATTAGTGCTGTAAAACTTGATGCATAGGATCATTCAGTGCGAATTCTCCTTTTTAGCTTGATACTTGTTAATATAAACTATAGACAGATAAACATTAAACGGTAAGCTTTATTAGGGTGGGGAGGTAGAAGTGTGATGCATTTCTGATTTTAGATTATGTTTATAACTGCTATTATATCTTGGCTTTTCTTATTCTTTCTTCAAATCATATGAGCACATCTCTGTGTTCGTTATTTCGTCCAACGTAATATTTATTTTGGTTGTCTTAGCTCTTACTAATCATCATTCTCGCAGGTTAAATTTCAAGACTTTATTCCTAGCATTTTGATGTCGCGAGGCAGTCCCTTGCTTCTGGTGCGAGGCTATACCTTGCATTTGAATTTTTTTATGAACTAATTGAATCCCCTGCACCTTTTCTTGGGGAGGCCGTCAAGTCCATTGTGCAATTTTCTCTAGAGCCAAACACTCGCTATCAGGTGAAATAGGGCTCCCATAATTTTAACTCATGAGTTTTTTTTTTTCTTTTCCATTTTGGGGTACCATTAACTCAATAGAATTATATGCCACAAAATGGAGTAGGTAAGTGATTATTCTCTTACTTACGTCACTTTTTGTAAGTTGCTAATCGTTTTATGTTCTATTTATCCACGATATTCAGATAATCTTGTGGCTTGCAAAGTATAAAGCAAATTCCTTGAAATAAATATAAGCTCGCTACTCCCATCCTGTAAGTGATGTGTCCATTGCTTGCATTCAACAGATGGAGACGATGAAGATGATCTCTCTCCGGACCGGGCAGCTGCAGAGGCTATAAATCTTCCAAAGCTTGTCTTTCAACCTGTGCTTGAATTTGCTTCAGTAAGCAGCCAAAATACAAATTCGAAATTTTGGGAAGCTTCTGCTACAGCATTGGGGTTGGGGGTCATATCAGAGGGGTGCTCTCTACTGATGAAAGAAAAAATTGAAACTGTTCTTCATGTTGTTTTGGTGGCTTTGCGCGATCCAGAACAGTTGGTTAGAGGGGCTGCTTATTTCGCATTGGGTCAGTTTGCAGAGTATTTGCAGCCTGAGATTATTTCCCAATACGAAAGTGTCCTGCCTTGCATTTTAAATGCCATTGATGATGCGTCTGATGAAGTGAAGGTATTTATGGCCGCCAGTTAGGGTTTTCACTGGCATGATAAGTTAGAATGATTACTTTTTTTAGAAAGCCAATAAGCTGTCGATGTGTGGTACTGCATCAACACTTTTTCCCTATAAATAAATGTTGCAATTGGCAAAATAAAAGAAAAACTGCATAAAATTCTCACATAGAGGGAGTGAAATGGAAGACTATCACTTAGGAATGAGTTGGATGATGACATGGTTAAATTTTGTGGTTGAATCGATTCATTTTAACATGAATCGTTCAATACTGATATGTACATGGAAAGATCAAATCATTTATTAGATTTGACTTAAAATGAGTTGTACCAAAAAACATAAAATGTAGGGTTCATAAACAATAGAAAGTTTGATTTGGTTAGTGGACAGAAGCAATTACACATGGATCTTTATGCTTTACCTTTTCTTTTTCAGGAAAAATCTTACTATGCTTTGGCAGCATTTTGTGACAACATGGGTGAGGAAATTCTTCCATTTCTTGATCCTCTGATGAATAAACTCTTGACAGCCCTGCAAATTAGCTCCCGTAACTTGCAAGAAACATGCGTGGTAAGGCATTCATTTATTCCCCGTAAAAAAGATTAGCTTGCCTACTAATCCCTTGGTGAAATTTGTCTTTTTTTTTAACATACAAAATTTACTATATTTTTTGCAGTCTGCAATTGGTTCTGTTGCGACTGCTGCAGAGCAAGCCTTCATGCCCTATGCTGAAAGGGTCCTGGAGTTGATGAAGGCATTTATGGTGCTAACAAATTCTGAAGATCTCCTGTCTCGGACCAGGGCGACTGAGCTTGTTGGGATAGTTGCAATGACTGTTGGGAATTTGAGGATGGAGCCCATTTTGCCCCCTTATATTGAAGCTGCAATTTCTGTTAACTTTCATACATTTAGAAGAATTGAATGCTTTTCTATGTCCTTAACTTGATATCTACTTCAGAGTTTTGGATTGGACTATAGTGAACTTAGGGAGTACACTCATGGTTTCTTCAGCAATGTGGCAGAAATTCTCGGTGATACATTTTCGAAGGTAGATAATGCTTGCACATTGGTTTTCCTCTGTTTATTAGCACATAGTCTGGATCTGAATTCGGAGAGTCTATTGATGAACAGTATCTTCCACATGTCGTTCCTCTGGCATTTTCTTCCTGCAACCTTGATGATGGCTCTGCTGTGGACATTGAAGATTCTGATGAAGAAAATATGGGGGGATATGGTGAAGTATCATCTGATGATGAAGCCCGTGATGAGCCAAGGGCGATAAATATTAGTTTAAGATCTGAATACTGGATGAAAAGGCAGCTGCAGCTCAAGCTTCGGGGTTATTTGCACTGCATAAAAAGACTGCCTATGCACCGTATCCTCTTAATGTTTGCCAAATTTGCTTCTTCTACCTTCATTCCTTATGTCTTACTGCCCTCCATTGCCCTTTAAAGATGACTTTTTTTTTGGATCCTGTTACTTTCTTTAGATCTTGGAGGAGTCTTTGAGAATAGTGCTCAAACACTCGGTATACTTCCATGAAGATGTTCGGCGTAAGGCAATTATAGGTTTGAGAAGTCGCAATTTCCTTGACTGTTGTGTTTCCTGCATGCTGATTTTTCTTGTCTTCTTAAGAATTAAGATAATTCCGTAGACATCGAATCCTTAGTTATGTCGAAAAAGTAGGGAACATATTAGGTTGCTACTTGTCAGATCATGTGGTTATTTACTCACTTTTTGATGTGGGAGATTTTGAAGTGTCAGATTTTGGCGTGCGAGTACAGTATTTCATGCAGAAACGGCGATCTGAGCAAGACTCATAGTATAGTATGGGGTTTAATGTTATTTGACCAAAAAACATTAAACCCCATAGTCTATACAAAATGTGGGTAAATTGTGTAACTTTGGTGAAAAAATATGGTCATGGTATTAAGAAATGTACCCTTAATGGTTTCAGTATTAGTGAAAAAAATTAATATAATTATGATATTGATTGTTACATGACTATAATATTACCTAATAATTGCCAATCATAGCTATCACATAATAATTGAAGTCAATGAGGACTATTCATAATATCGCCAACTTCTTGTGCTACTTAAATCTAAATAGCAAAATATTAAAGCACATTAATAATTAGGGTTTCAAAAACTTTCCTTTCCGTACTTCTCCCTCAAAGTGGCAAGGTATCGTCTCCACTAATTTCCTCATATTCCTCTCAATTCCCTCTTGAATCACCTCATCATGATACCCTGCCCAGTAACTGCAATCGTCCCAAAATCTCCTTGTAGCTGACTTCACCTCCCGATCAATAATTTTTAAGTTACTGACCACCACGAATGCGTAAACATTGTTTTCTTCGGACGAATTTAGCGCATTGACACTAAACCACGCATTTACCTTCATATGCATCTCCTTCTCCATCGTCTTCATCATCATCCTCGTCACATTAACACCACCACCAGCTTGTCTCAACTTCACAATCTCATTCTCTCCTGCATGTATCCAACCCTTTCGGGAGGCTGTAGTAACTAGAATATCGCGCAAATACTTATGATTATGTGCCATCCGAGCCACCATGGAGTGTAAAGTAGACGCATATCGGAACGAACTTGCCACCCAAGTAAGTATACTGGTTTTCAGTGAATAACATCCATCAATTTGTCCTAAAAAGGCACAACTTTTAATAATTCCTGTACTGCCACCTTCTGAATACTCCACTATCCACCTCATCTTCTTTATTTCTGGAGGGATTTCATCATCAACAAATTCGGAGTAATTGATAATTGCGCTATTGACTTTACTGAAGGGGTGTAATTCTTCTACTACCTTGCACATATAGAAAGACGGCAACTTGTCGATGTTAAAAGGACACCAGTATCGTGCGATTTCATCGTCATCATCATCATCATGTCTAATGAGCGTATCGTGAAAACACTCCAAATTATATAATATAATGGAACATTTCTCAATAAGGTAATGTTTTGCATCGGGCGGAGGGATGTTAACGATGACGCAGTTTAGGAGACGGATAAGTGATGCAATGCGTTTACTAAACAAGAGACATTGTGTCAGGAATTTACAATTATTGACACGACCAAAGATATTGAAGATGAGGTCATCAGGCAACCTTCCAAAGTAATCATCTTCCTCTTCGCCGGCGGTGACTGTCGTCAGAGCAATATGGTTCTTCATCTTCTATGTACTTCCTGCAGGTGGGAATTGTGTTCCGATCATGATTAATTGTCAACAGAAGGAAACTGCTAGGTTGGCGAATCAAAAAAAGTAGAAAAAACGGCACTTTTGCATGAGATATGTCGTAAATATGCATTTTAGAAAGAGTAGTTTATAATTAAAAGTTCATTAAAAATCTTAAACACCTAGGTAGTCTAAGATCAGAGATACTCCATTGTTAAGATTGGTAATTATACTTAACTAAACTAATAAAACTTATATGGAGTTGATTTAGCAGTCCTAATGAGACAAAAATCACTTATTTTCACGAGTCTTTGAAATAAACTATCAGACAAAATCGTTTTCATAAAGAAAGATCTATCTCAATTCTCAGTAATATTCAGCAGTAGCGGCGACATCAACCATCAGATACCAAGACTCCAGCAGTGGGAATAAAAAATCTAGTAATTAATAAAAAACGACTGATCATCACAGTGATATTCAGCAGTAGCAACAACAGCAATCAAAATCAGAAGCTGTAGAGATTAAGGGAGTACCTAGTTCTGCAAATCAGATCCAGATAGGTGACCGACGACTGGCTGGAAGGTGGAGGCTGCCGGCGAGTGCTGGAGCGGCTGTGGCGGACGCCTGCTGGAGGGGTAGAGCAGGACGGGAGGCTAGGTCGGAATCGGGAAGCGTCGGAACGATTGACGGCAGCGATGGAGGCAGAGGTGGCCGGAGTAGCGTCGGAATTGAGCGATGAGAGGCTGGCAGGCAGGCAAGGCTCCGGCAACGTACGAGCGAGACTCCAGCGGCGGTGCAGGACTGAAGGCAAGGGCGGCGCGGGGCTTAAGGTGGATTCGGACGAGGCAGTGTGGCTGGGTCGCGGTGGAGGGATGGCCGGTGGAACAACTGCGGTGGCTGGCGGAGATGGGGTCGGGAAGGAAACGAAGAAGACAGCCCTTGGTTCGATGGAATACCGAGCTGTTAAAGAAAAACCACGTTTTTTATAATTTCGTATTCTCTTTTTTCCTCGTGTCTCTATATATATAGTAATAACATACTAACATAAGGTGACCTAGTTTACCAAAAAAAAACATAAGGTGACCTAAATAATTTAATTTTCTGAAAATATATCATGATTCATGAATACTTATATATATATACTACATTCTGGAATATTTTACATATAAATATATATACTTGGAGGAGTTTTAGAGTTTTCAAATTCTTAAAACTTTATTAACACAGACGTGGATCAAACTCACATTGGGATAATTTCAACTTAATAAGTTACTGGAAGTTGAACAGACATCAAAGAACTCTAAACCACTCAACTTCTCCTAAAGAACAAGTTGCTTGAGATCTCGCCTAGATACAAAGAGCATTCATTGGCGATTTTGAGGGAGAATTGAAGACATGAAGTAGAAAATTCTCAATCTTAATTAGTAGAAATTCCTAGATCTGGATCGAATTTCTCTCATATGATTATAGAATTCATAATCCTAACATCTCAATTAGAATCCTAACAACCTTGCTTAACGATGGGTTGTAATACCTCATATGTTTGTGTACCATGTTAGTTGTAAATAAGAAATTTAGAGCCTTATTAAACCAAAGATGTATCACTCAAGTCAAACAGGAATTCCTATTTTTATATGTCCAATTGAGGACAACGAGTTTAGTTAGGTTGGATTAGGCTAGTGTGGACAGTCGATCGGGCTTGGGGTGTGACAAAATGGTATAAGAGCCGACTCGGGACAGTAATCGGGTTTGCGAAGCAAGGGCTATTGACCTCCGGAGTTCCGATCACCTACCGGGAGCATAATGATTCTGGTCCGGGTCACGACGAGGACGTCGCGCGCATCAAGATGGTAGATTATAATATCTCATATGCTTGTATACCACATTTGTTGGAAATAAGAAATTTGAAGTCTTCATAAACCAGAGAGATACTATTCAAGTTAAACACGAATTTCTTCTTTTCTAGATACAAGCGATGACAACAAACTTAGTTAAACTAAGTTGAGTAATTATGGACAGTCGGTCGGGTTTGGAGATCACGATTACTGCACCCTAATGGGTAGTAGCATACAATACAATATATATAAATATCTATCTATATGCGTATACTGGCACGAAGCCATATGAAGTAATGTGTATTTTAGTATCTACAGAAAATAATTTGTGATTTATAAATAGCAAAATATAATAATTGGTTAAAAAAAGAAAAGAATATATTATATGTTTTTTGGGAGTACGTACGATACCTCATTAACTTGGTAGTACAATTTTGGGAAACTACATAAGCACTAGCAGTACACATGATGATTTCTCTTCCACACACACTAGCTAATTGATGAAATCTTAATTAAACAATAGATCTACTACCACTGCTAGCTGCTGCTCTGCTCTGTATGGAATATATTTGGGTAAGTACATTATTCATATGAATTTCCTTCTTCTTCTTCTTCCTAATATTTAAACAAAAAAGTCGCAAATTTGAAGCAATATTGTCCAAGACAACAATATTGTCCTTTATTTCATCTCCAAGACAACAATATTGTCCTTTATTTCATCTCCCAAGATACAATTGTGATTCTTACCCATGAACCAACATTATCAGATCGACAATTAACTAACTATTCAAATTTAATTTATAGGGTTATGATATTAAAAAAAAAAAACAACTCTGAAAACATCTGATATTGCATTCGCGGCTTCAATAATTTTTTTTTTTTTTTATATTAAGAGTTATGCAAATTTGAATTGTTGCTAATCAGTTTTTCGTAAAAAATGAATGGAAAATTTATGTGCATAACACATGACCTCATTAACTGTGTCATAAAATTTATCAATTAAGTTATATTTAAAAAAAGTTACATGACTAGCCCCCTATATTTAGCCATGACTCGATTGATTGAGCTAGAGGGGTCACCCTATTGAACCCTAGTCAATTTAGGCCTTAAATAGAGTGAGCCCCTTGGCTAGGCTAACTAAAGGGCTAGCTAAGTATTTTTGTGTTTAAAATAATAATAATTAATTTTAAGGACTTAATTGTTCGTGAAATAAAATTATGATACATTAATAGAGTCACGTGCTACACACATGATATTTATGTCATTTTGACGGAAAAAATGGATGAAAAACCAACTAGTAAGAACTTCTAATATCTAAAATAAATGGGAAGCAAAGTGCCACATAAGGTACTTTAAGAGCATTTTGTAGGTCCTAAACCCAAATTTATAAGTTATTAAATTCTGTATAAAGTTAAAAAAACGGCATGTGTGCCGAATTAAACCGAAAAAAATGAAGAAATCTATGGAAACTCTAGTTTTGGGGCTGCTAATATTATATAATAGCTAGCTAGCTCCTTGTCGTTGAGGTATCGTCTTCTTCTTGACAAGATTAACTGGATCGGGTTAATTCACAGGCTTCAGTTTGGTCGGGCTAGTTAATTAGTGCGTGGTGTAGCTGCGAAGCCAGGAAAGCACCTTTTCTTTGAAGACTGCAGCAGTGTTATTGGATCCAAGTGAATGTGATGATGAACAACTTCCTCTCATCTGCTCAAATTACACCATATATTCAACTATATATGGTTAGCTAGTATGGATCAAACATTATTTCTCCTATTATTTCCAGTAATAAACCAGTTCTTTCTTTCATAAGACCTATATATATTAGGGCTGGCAATTCATGTGCTTCGTGTATATACTGTATATGTAAATGTTAATCATATATGCATAAAATCATATAGTGTTAGAAATTGTTGGGCCTAGCTAGCTACTCTGTATTGGTACCAACTTAATACAGTTTAATCTAGATGTAATTTTTTTTGGTTAATAACTAAAAAACTGTCCAAGGTTTACTCTATATTAAAATTAGGTGTCTGAAGTTTCAAATGTTAAACTGTAGTGTCCAAATGTTTCAATTTTGGTAAAATGTGGTGTCTCGATGTGATTACTTTAGAGTAGTCAATTCCGACGAAACCGACTGTCAAATTCGAGCTCTCATACACACTCCCTTCTCGTCATCTTGTCGAGACCGTCACCTAAAAACCTAGCCACGTCCGCGCAAGTAAATACCGCTCTGTTGTCGTTGGAAATCGCTCCACACCCCTCTGCGAGAAACCTTTTCTTTTGGATATTCAACTTTTGGGTGAAATTTGACGATTTTGTGAAAAGTAAGGAGTGGTGAATTATGAATGGGTGAGTGAGTTGATGAAAATGATTGAAGGGAGATGAAAAAAAGCGCAGAGACACTAAATTTCAACATAATGAAACTTGAGACATTCTATTTTAGTATTTCAAACTTCATACACCTACTTTTAACATAGGATAAATTTGGACAGTTTTTTAGTTATTAACATTTTTTTTCGAGATGTAATTAATAATAAAAAAATAGTGGAAATCAACCAATTAAATAGTTTGGACATCAAATATCAACATTTTAAACTTGGAACTAGTGTACCTGAAGGTGCAGGTTGTAGCAAACTCTATCAGTTCCAACGTTATTTGTGGAGGCGCCCAGGATCAGCAACTCCTCAACTTCCATATTTCGCACCAAGTACGAGAATGTATTGTCTTCTTCTTCGTTTCCTTCTTTCATCTTCATGCACACTTGAATGATGAGCTCCTCTCTTCCGCTAACTTGATGCACCGAAACAGTGGTGGAGTCTAGCTCAACGTTATCCTCATCGGCCGTTTTGTCCCGAATCGAACTTCTGTTAACAGCGTCTAACTCTTCCTTCTTGTTAATTAGTTCTTCGATCTCAGTCTTCAACTCCGGTATGTAATGCACCATTTTGTCAATAATGGAAGGCGCAGTCCATCTCTTCTGCAACATTCAATAATAACATACAATTCAGCTACACATTTGCACAAACTAAAGCAAAGAATTTCAAAAACCGATCGATACTGTGAAATTTCTAGACGAACCACTTGAACACTGTCCTAGAACATTCAGGTGATCGGTACTGAAGTCGTGGTTTAAATCTTCTAAGTACGTACATTCCCCCTCAAGTATGGGCAGAGACATTAAATTTTGAAGACCCATTAGGCGAAACTTTTCAATTATGAGGTATAACTTGGTGTTACGAAGATAGAATTTTCACGCTTCTATATCATATAAAAAATGTGACAGAGCACTTGAAAAACTGTCATAAAACCTTAAGGTGACAGATACATACCTTGGATCTCCGAGATTGAGGAAGTAAATCACCCAGAGCCAAGTAAGAAGCATTGAGCTTCAGCCTCCTCACTCTCTCCTTTGCATTGTGGTTTTCTTTCTTTGCAACCACTGATCCTCCCTGATCTAATCTTTCGGCACCTGGTAATTCATCATCGAGCAGCAGACGAATGTCGTAATCGTCTGGGATTTGTAGAGATTTAAGCTTCCCCCCTCTTTTCTTCCATTTGCTGGGACTTTCCTTCTCGAGTTTCCCCTTCCCTTTATCCGCGCGAGAATTACGTGCACTTTCTTGGGATGCAAGTAATGTTGGGTCTGATGGTGGTAAAATTAGTGACTCAGGGTTAACCTGATCAAAATTATCGTAAGCTCCGGCTACTGCTATATCCTGATCTATCAATGCTGCATTGATATTAGCAAAGTCATTGTGTTCTAATAATAAAGGAGGTATAGAAACTCCGCTTTCTTGCTGCCGAAGAAACCATGGATCCACATTCTGCGACACTACTTGGAGATCAATGGGTAAGTAACTACTATTAGTTGCAACATGATCATTAGCTTCAGGAGGTGCTTCTTGATCAAGAAGTGGCCACAAGTCTTCGAATGGATCTGTGACGACGTAATCGCTATATAGCTCTTCTGGAATTGGAAATTCACGAGGCGGTGATGGCATCCTGCATAAACCTCAACGACGGTCCATCTAATTACTAGCTAGCTAGTTTCACATCTAATCGGTTCTTCATATGACTTGTGCCCCAAGAAATTGAATACTGCAATGCATGTGAGAAATGATAATATATAAGAACATCAATGTAATAACTGATAGTATAAAAAATTTAATAATTTGAGTTGGTATACAATATACATTATGCTTCACAATATCAAATATATCTAGAATGAGTGAAGAAGAATAAACCCTAATCTTGTAACCAATATAGCTCCACTATATATGTACACTCCCAAGAAAGTGAAGTGCTCACTCAACACAAGTCAGTACAGCAAAGAACTCAAAGAGAAACCAATATATATAGCTCCATTATATACTAACCAAATATACAACATCATTAAAAGCTCAACAACTTTTTTTTTTTTTACAAAAGATGAGATTTTTTTTTATTATTATTATTAGAGAGAATATATATATACAAAATTAAAAGAGCTACATACCGGAGTGCAGCATTATAGGTTGGTACTTGACCGGGTCGGGTCGTAAAAGTCTGCGCCGATTAAAGATTGATTGCAGCAGCTTCGTGATGAGAACATAGGCAATTAGAATCATCATCAAGGAAAAGACGAAAGAAAATCTCATCCAATATCCCAACTAATATTTGCTGCACCAAGACGACATCATTGTTTTCACCATGGAATAATGATACGGCTTTCATCATCTTAGTAATTTGCTGATGAATTCATTAGTAACCTGCAGCGCAGTGACCAATCTTCAGACCCAGATCACCATTTCTAGAGAGAGAGAGAGAGAGAGAGGGTTACTAGCTGCTATAGTTCTATATCAAAGACAAAACATACATATCCGAATGAGAACCTCATCCGAAATTGACATACACATATATATACACACGAAAAGTCAATATACTCTGAAAATGATGGATATATATACAAATAAAAGGAATTTGAGAATAATTAAGAGCTTATATAAGAGAGATAGTGATAGGTTTACGACTGAGATCTGGTATTCATTCAATTAATTAGGAAATATTATATGAATTAATTAATGTAGCATAAAAAAAGAATGTAATTATTATTATTATTATATATAAAAGCACAAAGAGCAGAAACTTCAACATAATAAACAAAGATTATCTGTTTTGGGCAGTACACACAAGAGACAACATTTGGGTAGTACATTTTCGCCAACAACGACATAAGTATAGTACATCCTTGGTCTTTCCCATTGTAAACTTAGACAATTAACCCTAGCTAGCTAGCTAAGGTAATGTGTAAATGCATACACTAACTCATTTTCTATCACTACAAAGAAATTAAAACAGTTATCATGAACGACCAAAGATGGAAAGACAAGAAGCTACTAGCAGGTTGTAGTGCTGGGTTAAAGTTTAAACATACAGTTATTCAACTAATACGATTACCAAAGATGAACCAATTGTTTGTACTACACAAACTTGGTTATATTTATACTAAAGTTTACTAATATTAATTACATGAAAAGACGTGTTAGTTAATACTTTTTAAATCTTCAAAAGTCATATTAATGATAGATACATAAAGTATTTTAAATGAGAAATGAGTGCATCAAACAGCTAATTAGTTATTTCATAATAATATTCACGCCGACCCTTCAATAATTATGAATTTTAAATTTAGCTAGGGTGTTTTCCATTATATTACAATAATTAAAACTAAGTGAACTTACTATTGCTAATGATTTACTTAACTATCATTTCATTAAACATGATTTTGATTGAGTCAAAAAGACCATTAAGCAGTTCCTATAAGTACTTTTAACAATGTCATAATCTGTGAAGCTGCAGACTTTCTGCTGAGCTGACATTATTAATTCAGAGTAAATTGCTTAATTAGAATCATCATGAGACACATCCGCCTTTAACATTAACTTTCCATTTTTTTATTTTTAATTGTAGCTTTTACTGTAATAATATCATTTATAATATATATAGCTAATTTTTATATGAATTCGAACTTACGGTGAAAGACATTCACCAAGATGTTTTTTTGGTAAATAAATGAGTAAACAAGAAAATCATCAAAGAGACAATCCCACCAAATTACTAATCAATGACAAGTATTTCTAATCATACGGGATCACAGATCCCAACAATATCGTTAAAAACATACATAACTGAGCTTTTCTAGGCGGGACATTGTGCATTACAAAATTAGAATGCTGCAAAACTTCAATCCTAGCTAAAACGTCTACAACAGGGACTTCACGTAAACATGCATGAGTTTGTATCTAGTATAAACTTGATCAACAAATTCCTACAGTCTAAAATAATAGGCATGAATTTCAAGTTTAAATCTACAGTCTCAGGAAATAAGTTGTTGAACAACCAAAGCATCGGTTTCAATATGATAAACGAACTTGATCTCCAATTGGAGAGAAGTGTAAAACCATCCGAATAGCTCAAAATTCTGCAGTCAAGCCGTTAGTGATTTCCAAATTACGAAAAAAAAAAAAAAATTCCAAAATCCAGTACCCATTGTAATAACGGATTATTCCTCTAGCTCCAGCTTTTACGGGCATTCACGGCGATGTCAATCAACATACTAACATTCCCAAGCTAGCCATGTGAATTTATTGCACAGCTGAACTCGCCAGAAATTGTAGTTAAATTGCAAGATCAACTATTAAAGTACTGTACTGCACAAGAAGGCCTTTCACCATACAATATACTCTCAGTTAACTGAATTACAATTGTATCTATATATGGACGAACTTCATGTATATATACACATACTTCATCATGAAAATGACCGATTCAGTCCATTTAGTATACATTGAGAATGTGAATATTATATATAAAAATTATGCACACAACGCAAAAATATATATATATTCTACCAACAACAAAAAGTCACCAACCTCTATATATATATATATTCTCTCACAAAAAATGAACCCCCAGCATTTCAATTAATTAAAACTATAAACAAGATTATCTGCATGTCTTGGCACAAGACAAAATTAGGGTAGTACATTTTTGCCATCAGCATAACTAAGTAGTACATCGCTATAGAAAAGTAATTAACCCTAGCTCTGCTGTTATATGAAATGTGGAGCTGCTGCTATCCAAATCTTGAGAGGGATAATGTATATATAGTACATAAAGTTTGGAAGGGATTTGTTGGCGGACTCACCAACACAACTTTTTCCACTCTAGTCATGGCAAGGTTTAGACAAGTTAAGAAGAACAATACATGTAACTATGCAATGTAGTTTAGCACTTCACCAATTAACCAAGAGGGTGTTTGTAATGTGTTAATAACGTTACAATTTTTTTGATCGGGTGAATGAGAAATTAATATTCTTAATTCACCCGGTTAACGTTGTCCTCTTACTTCATCTAGATTCATAAATCTGATGTATTAAGTGTTGGAAAAATATTTCCAACAATAAGTTATTTGTATTTATTAGAACATTAGATTTTTTTTATTCATTATTGTGTCATTACAACTCGGCTTCCACGTCCTTATATATAGAGATGTTTCTCTATTATTTAGAGAGAAGTTTTCCATCGCAAGTACTGTTCTGGTGGAGTTCGAGCAATGTTCTGTTCGACTAGTGAGACTTAATAGTTATAAGAAACCGTTTAATATTAATCTAACTTTGAAATACTGAAAAGTTATAAGAAATGCTCACCCATAATTAAAGGTACGTTTTAGAAAACCACCCACTGAAAAAATAAACCTACAATACAAGTAGGTGTGAGGGAAAAAAAAAATATTTGACCTTTTGTGCCATATAAATTGTATTGCACTTAAATATTCATGTATACTTGCACTCTTTCTAATATATATATGTGTAACTTCGTGTTTCCTTAAGACATAGTATTTCTATATTAAATAACATATTTAAATCATATTTTTAACTAGAAAAGCACATAATTTAATTATTTAAAATATTATATAACTAATTATGGACTCACAGTCACATGTACATTTGGCTGAAGTTAAGGACTTCATTGTAATAATGAAAGGAAGTTACAGTTGGCGGTAGGCAGTCAAAAACCCAACTCCCGATGGTTTTGATTTTTCTTTCCTGTTCTTCCTGATAAACGTTGCGGATCATCCAGAAATCGACATCGTCAAACACCCATCCATCAATTCAGCTGCCAGTTCAAAAAATCAACAAAAGTTTGAAACTTTTTGTCCCCCAAATTCGGAATCTCCGTCCCGACATCCCCAGTCTCAGACATCCAAGAACAATGATGTATTTTGACATGACCTAGTTGTAGTTCCGATCGCAACACCAAGGTAGACAAGCCTAACAAGGAGGAGATGGATCCGGAGCAGACGTTTATTCGAGTGCAGGAGCGGTTCTCGCAGGTCCTGACGCCTCGATTGAGGGCTGCTTTGGAGTACATGTATCTCTTCCTAGCCATCACACTCTTCTGCATTCTTGTTGTTATGCACGCCAATTATGTCCAACAGGTACTTTAAGTTCCAGCCTTTTACTTAAGCTAATTCTGGGTTTTCATTCATGGTGATATATTAGATCCTCTGGTATTTACATGATTCGTTCAGACAGTATTTAGTGTAATTACTCGTGTTATATGATTTAGCAGATAAATTAGTTTTCTTTTATGTATAGTTCTTCTTTGAAGCCCACTAAGCATTTTAGAACTTTTACTTGGAGGGTAACTGTTTTAAGCATGTATTGAATAAGGGAATAATATGCTCGGAAGATTTTAAATTATGTATGATTGAGCTCATGTTCTGATCAGCAAGTCAGACGTCTGAAAATCTTCCTTTTTTTTTTGTTGAAGCCTGGTTGTTCAAGTGAGTTTTCTGGAGTTGAGACTGCAGATGCCCAACTTATCCATATAAAGGTAACCACCCTGTTACTTCACTGTCCTCACTTGCTTCTGCATTCATAATCGATGTATGGAGAGAGCTTATAAAGGATTGTAGTTGTAAAACGGTGAGGATCTTCGTGCTTCTAAACGTTGTCATGATGGTGTAAATTAGTTCATGCTATTAACCATTCAAATTGAGAACTTCTATCCTTTTCCATTTGCCTATATTATTATTGTCAGAGCCAGAACACAGAGAAAAAAAACGTACTCTTCAATTTTATTTGATCAGTTTAAGATGTCCGCACTTTTGTTTGATATATAAGGACATTGTAATTGCTGTCCTATTTGTGCTTCTTCATGAAGCTTACGGATGCATGCTCTAGATTAGCGTCAGATCTCACTTCCTCTTGATTGGATCGCTAAGCTAGGTCTTGCATGCATTTGTACTGGCTGTAGTTACCTTGGTGAACAGATCCCCCTTTCTTTTCTGTGTCACTAAAAGGTTCTGTTATTTGCTGTTATTGATCATCCTGCTGACATTCTTATACAAAATTACTTAGATAACCAGTGCAGGCCTGTGGTCACACAACACCACAGAATCCAACAAGATTGATGCCCCTGAAACCGAAGCATTAATAGTTGAAGAAGTTCGTAATGTAGATGGGAAAGGATTAACACATTCTGATGCAAAGTCCTGGCTAAGTTGGATGGATTCAGGTGCTAGAAGGGGCAAATTTGCCTTTAAGTTCTGGAATACTTACACTGAACCACTTGACTATCAACCAGAAACGTCCAGCAATGATCCAAACAGTGAGGCCAATGGCAAACATTCTAAGGAGGATTCACCTTATAGTTTTGCTTTATCAGCCAAGGTAGCGCTTAGAGCTGCCTGTAATCACTTCGGAAGAAAGTGGCACAGACGTTTGTCCTATATGTGGAGACACGCTAAGCAAGTTGCTCTGAGGTTCTGGAAGTTGTGGGTGAGATACGAGTCATTATTCTTTTCCTGGCTTGAGAAAATGAATAAAATGGACTTATTTATTGCATGCTGCTTGTGTGATGAATTATCAAGTTCAGCTGTTGCCTTTGTGTCTTACTTTTATATGGTCTATTTTTGGAAATGGGTACTAGATGGTTTTATGTAAAGTATTATCTGCATTTTTGGGGGCTTAAATGCAGAATTTTTTTACAATTAATCTCAATAGGATACATGGCAGTTTGCCACTGCTAGAATTTTGGTTGTACTATTTCATCCCTAAAAAGTAATGGTTTGCCTAAATTTTAACTTAGCATTGCTAAGAAACTGTTGGAATTAGCTCAAGGAAATTTTTCATAGCCAGGTGTCATGGTTATGTCTTTCCCTTTCGTTTTTGAATGTAAATAGTTAGTATCTCATTAATAATGCAACAAGAAAGTGCTACTCATTTACAGAAGCTTGGGAATACTTATATCATTCCTAAATTTGACATGCCTTGTTTGATTACTCTTAAATCTAAGACCATGTGATCTACATATTTGAGGGATGTATTGTGAGTCTAGATTTCACGAATCTTCTGCTTGTAAAGTGACTCTTTCCCTCTCTTTTTTTTCAGGATCTCGCTGGCATCCATTTGAATCTTGATATTCCCAAGTGGTTGCACGTACTTCACTTGGATATACTGAATTCTTATGCAGGTAGTGAATTATTTCTAGTTTATAGTTAGCTTTTCATACCTTGGACAGTTAGAAAAGGAATTGCTTTTTTTTTTTCTCCTTCTTCTTCTTGCAAAATGGCCTGCGGTTTGATTTTGCTGTAGAAGTAGATGCATAAACTCAATATTTCTCCACTGACTTCAGCATTCTTTTTCAATCTTTGGAATAAATCCATATATATAGAGTAGCTTCATCTGTGAACTGCATTTATACTTTACCACCTCTATGTCAGATATTAGGAGTTATATCACTACGAAAGTAGGAAGTGACTAGCAAGCATATACTAGCTCAATGATAGAAAGTCAAGTCAATATATACTTCCTAATGCATTTCCATAGTGAAATCTAACTTGTTCACGCAAATGCATATAGAAATTTTAATCCATGCAATATGAATCATGATTGGTACCTAATTTCCTAGAAGAGTAAAACTGCAATTCTTTTTTAGTCTTTCCAGCACTTATTAGATGAACTTGTCTTGCGTTGCATGTAAATATTGTCTTAATGCTATGTGTTATCCTTGCAGTGCTGGTGCTCGAACAAAGTAGTAAAGACTTTGAACCAACCTATTTGTACACCATGGAAAAGGTATAATATCCTTTGCTTGACTACTGCATTTTTATGCTGGACACAAAATTTAAGTGGCCTGATGACAAACTTAAATAATGAAATAATAAAAGTTGTCAAAGGAGTGCCAAAATGAAGATTAGTACATACTGTAATTTTGGTTGAGACCCAGTCATGAGTGATAAATTATTGAATTTCACTTCTCGTATGAAGTCCTAAACATAATTGTCGTTCTCCGCAGGGTTATTTACTGCTACCAGAAGAAGCCAAGTCTCGTCACAACATCCGTACCATTAATGTTAGCATACCAGCTCGGCATCCTTGCTTTGGAAACAGGTTAAACTCTGTGAAAACCTTTTTCTTGAAATAGTGAAGTTTAATTAGGTATTAATATTTTTATGCATACATCTATGCATACGTTAATCAGTTTTTGTCTTCATGAAAAAAAAATCCTTTCTATATCTTCTCATAGTTTAAGCCTGATGTTTTTCTATGCGGCTTTCAGGTGGCAGCAACTTCTCATAAATAGATTTGTGGGGTACGATACTATTCTGATGAACAGTTTGTTGGATTCCCCTGGCCAAGGTATTAACCTGTTTGACCAAATATAGTCTTACCACAGCATGTTAGTTCAGGCTTCTAAATCATGTTAGCATACCATTTGATGGATTTTAAAAAGTATTCCTTTTCTCCATCAAATATGTTGATTGGTTGCTATTGTAGGCTATCTTTACAACTATCAAACAAAGGAGTTCTTCAATCTTAGCTATGTACAAGAAATACCTGAAGGCCCTGCAAGATTTGGAGGTAAGATTTGGGCGTGTTTTATTTTATGCTGCTTGAAGAAATATTTTGCATGGCCAAAAAAGTATATATGTATATTTTGCAAGTTTATTATTTTATCCAAGTTGATACAAATTTGGTTTATCTTCTGTGCAGACTACTTTGTGACAAAATGTGGGGTGCTTATGATGTCTTTGTTTGTGTTCTTCACAACCACAATGTCTGTATCATTCACATTGAGAGAGACTCAAACTCGGATGCTCAAGTTTACAGGTTTTACTGTCCACTGGTTCATCTAAATCATCAACTTCAATTTATCAGCTTTTTTAAATTAAAAAAAAAAAAATTGTTTGTCAATGATGCCTTGAAATTACTGCTATTTTGCAGTGCAACTCCAACATCACGCGAGACATCAACTTCCAACATTCCAGCTGATCTTTGTGCATGTTATCGAATCGCTTGTGTTTGTTCCTGTAAGCTACTTTGCATAGTATGATTTTAGATTGTCTAAAGAAGTAGTTTCTTGGCGTATTAGTAATCATGGTTAATTCTGTGGACTTGCAGATCATGATAGGAATCTTGTTTTTCCTGTTCGAGTTTTACGATGATCAGCTGTTGGCTTTCATGGTCCTAATTCTCGTCTGGCTCTGTGAACTCTTCACCCTCATAAGGTCCATACTCTCTCTCAGAAGCATGTTTTCTTCGCAATTTTTTTTATAGAGGCCCTCTGCATTTGGGTCTCAAATGGACTTAGTTTATTTTCCGGCCAGGATTTGATTATGATCCTGATCAATAGATGTTTGATTTGATCAATATTCTTTTTCATTTGATTGTAGTGTACGGACGCCAATATCGATGAAGTTTTTTCCACGCTTCTTTCTGCTATATTTCCTGGTCTTTCACATTTACTTCTTTTCCTACTCTTACGGTATGTATCGATCCAGTTTAGGCGTTGCTCGATTCATAATTTGCATCAATTTTTTGTCCTGAAATTGTTTGTCTGATGGATTCATTGTTCAGGTTTTTCATACTTGGCCCTTATGACCACCGCTGCGTTTATGCAACACCTCATCCTCTATTTCTGGAACCGATTTGAGGTAATTACATAATTAATCGTAGTGATTTTTTATTCGTATTATTATTTTTTAACTATCATTGCTGCTTTAAATGTCTTCACTCTTCAGGTTCCAGCACTGCAAAGGTTTATGCAGAACCGGCGAAGTCAGCTCCAACAACACCCCGACTTCCACATCACGTCCTCTACATTCCTCGCTTCCACTTTCCAAATAACGAGGCTGAACACGAGGAACACGGGCCCCGGGGATGGTGGAAGGCCCGGCCCGAACCAGACAGCACAACCGGCCCAGGAGGGGGAAAACCTTGATAGGGGAGCAGCACCTGGTGAGGCGGGACCCAATCCACCGGGGAGTTTGAACTCGTTTAGTTCGATGCTGCTGTGGATACTAGGCGGGGCTTCTTCTGAAGGACTCAACTCGATCTTTTCAATGTTTAGAGACGTGAGGGACCCGCAAGGCCAAGGCCAGGCGTATGTGGAGCGCGAGAACCCGGATGCTGATGCTGTTGTTGCAGACGAGCAGTAAGTAGTAAGTAGGCTGAAAGGAGGGAAGGGAAGTAAGTTTTGTACAGATGAGTGATGATGACCAAATATATATGGGCCTATGGCACTATAGCTCGATGAGTTTACATTTACAATATATTATATATCAAAAAAGAGTTGCAAGAGGAAGAAATGCATGAGGAGAATGGTGAATTGGTGGTGATAATAGCGAGCGTGGTGGGTTTTTACGGTTTTGCCCATGCAATACAACATGTGATGTATTGTGTATGTATGATAACGTGTAAATTAATCAATTTCTGACAAAGGGACGGCGCTGTTTGTGGCACGCTGAAAATATATAGGTATTTTATTTTTAACAAGAAAAAAAAGAAACTATATATAGACATGGCACACTATTTTTTTTTTTTTAAGTATCTTCCCGCCGATTTAAAGTCTTAGGATGCGCTTAATTCTAAGTTCTAGTGTCGGGGATTATGGCCCAGTGGGCGCCGACGAGCAAATGCAAAGCAGTGCTGCTTCGCTTCGCCATGATGATAATAAGCTGCGGGAAAATAAAAAACCAAGAAAAATGGGATTCCCATCATCATCATCATCATAATCATGGCTGCTTTAATCATTGGAGAGAGTTGAGAATCCATCATCAATACAATAACGATGAAGCTGGGGCGGGCCTCTGGTGAGTGGCCGTGCCTTGCTAGCTGCCAATTTTATAATTTCAAACATATATCTGCACGGATCGTAAGTGAAGCACGGCTGGGTGGGTCTGCCTGCGAATCATTTGCCCAGACATCATCATCATTTATCACTTCCTATTATTTACCCCCGGAATATCTCCAGCCAACACTTTTTTTTTTTTTTGGAGTGTGTTATGAGTCTCATCAGGAAGTTAACACTAACACATTTAGTATACGTGTTTCACGTTAAAAATAGTCATTACTTGTATCGAGTTAGCTCTTAAGAGATACAACGTTGATCAAGAAAAATAGTTCATTCCATATTTTTTTTTCTTTTTTGGCCAATCATTCCCAGATTGAACTTGATATCTCTAGTTAAGGGACGAATAGTTGAATCCAATAGCGGACACACATGTATTCAAAATGAGACAAACGGGACATGAGGTTCTATTTCATTACCCTCGACCAATGATTCCTAATGATATCCCCCGTGTGTTTTCTCCCAATTATTATTCACACTGCATGCAACATTGTGATTGCTTTCGGTGGTGCACACCCCAGCCAAAAGTAGCTCAACCCCACTCTCCTTCACTTGGCAGTAGCATCATCATAGGATACTTCTTTTTGTTATTATACTTTTTTGTAGGAGCTTCTTCCAGTCTCAATATATATTATAAATATATTGTCTAAGTAGTAGTAAGAAGATCCATCAATCAAACAATGGGAAGAAATCTTATAAACGCAGTAGTGGCTATTCTAGCTCCTTTGCCCTCCATAATTCTCTACCTCACCTTCCTTAAGCATTACCAAGAATTCGCAAATATTGCTAGCCGAGATGATGAATATGGAGCTACCAGTTTTGCTGCCTCGCTCTGGACCTGGTGCTTCAACCACCCTATTCTCCTGGCCAATGTCCTTTTCTTCTTCAATGTCAATGTTCTCTTCTGGATCATCAGCCACATCCAATCCAGCCACT
The DNA here is from genome assembly GCA_036873135.1 of Clarkia xantiana subsp. parviflora. Classification (NCBI taxonomy): domain Eukaryota; kingdom Viridiplantae; phylum Streptophyta; class Magnoliopsida; order Myrtales; family Onagraceae; genus Clarkia; species Clarkia xantiana. Next base: position 5,287,414 of record JAPTYO010000014.1, read on the forward strand.
GGGTTTGTCTTCTTCTCTCAACTATACTAGTCCTTATTTACTGTTGATTCTCAAAAATGGTTTTTTATTGATCTGCAGATGATAAGTTTGTACTGGACTGTCATTCCGGTAATGTTGGTGCATTACTACGCAACCCACCCTTCCGGTTCTGGACAGTACAATTTGTGGAGATCAAGGATTGTGATATTACTGACATGGCTCTGGGCTCTACGGTTGAACCATAACTATCTTCGCAAAGAAAAGTGGCAGCTCGGTGCTAGGGAAGATTGGCGATTTACCGACATGCGTGCACAGTACGGTAGCAAGTGGCGGTGGGTCTCCTTTCTAGCCATCTACGTAGCTCAACAGGTAAATTCTGTGTTGAAATATAAGATTGTGCCAAATGCATTCATCCATAAGTTCGGACTTACAAGATAGTTGGTTAAGACACACGTCTTATTATTAACAAATCCATACCGCCGTTGCTTGGACTATTACTTTACTTGCAAGGAAACTAATCTTTGGGGTTGATTTTTGCAGCTATTCTTGATTGGAGTGTGCCTTCCATTCTACGCGGTCCACGCGATAGACAAGCCTCTGAACATCTTCGACTTTGTAGCAGTTCTTGTCTCAGTCTCAGGCATTATCACTGCATACTTGGCCGACACGCAGCTTCACAATTTCGTCACTAGCAATGAAAAGTTAAAAGAAGTTGGAAAGTTTACAGCATCCATACTCGACAAGGGGTTGTGGCGATACTCAAGACACCCGAACTACTTAGGTGAGCAGCTGTGGTGGTGGGGACTCGGGATCTTTGCGTCGAACCTAGGACAAGGTTGGACTTTGGTCGGACCGCTTTTCAACAGCATGTGCTTAGCATATGTGACGGTGCTCGTTGAGCGTAGGATGCTGAAGGAGAGCTCTAGAGCTGAAAGTTACAAGATATATCAGAAGACAACATCTGTTTGGATTCCATGGCTCAAGGCCTCCAAAGACAAGACCACTTGACTCAACCTTGTACTTCTGGATCTGTTCTTAGTACTTGTTAAAAAGCAGTTGTCATTCTTTTTCTTCAGTTTGTTCGATTCGGGTGGTTATAATTTGCAAGGTTGGATTTAATCTAATCCAGTTGTAATCTTCTATGGATGGTAAGACGATGAAATTAATAGTTATTTTCTTTGCAGAGACCCTGGAGAACTGTAATGTTCAGACTGATTAAAATTTTGTGAAGATAAGAGAGTAAACAACTGCTATATGCAATATCATCAATTTTTGCAGTTATGTTAAAAACTACCAAGTTTTTACGCACTTTGAGTATTCATCTGTGCACAATCCCATCTCATAACCAGCAGATGGAGTCACTACATAGGGACCAAACGGGATACCTGCATCGACACAGAAAAAAAACATTATATAGTCAAAGAGTATCAAAGTTTGGGCAAAAAGAAAATTGATTGCAGAGATCCATGAAATATACATCGATAAACTAAAACTAAACACATTTATCTCTTATTGTACTGATTGCACGCGATTGTTTCTAACTTTAGTTTGTCCATAAGAATGATGTTGTTTTGTAGTTTATGCTCTTTAGTTTGTCAACCATTATAGCCTTAGATATTACAATTATTAGTTGCAGCCAAGCATACAAGCGTGTGGACCTTCTTTAAATATGAACATAGTGTTTTTCGACCTGCCCCATTAGATATGCAAAGGGCCAAAGTATTATACATTAGTACAACCATTAAACATTGTAATGAAATCTTATAATTGTATTTACCTAATATATTTGTCGATAATGGATGAATTTTCCAATTTGTGGGGAAAAAACTTGAAGACTAAAAGAACATGTAATTGTAAACCCACAAACTTTACATATTCTTGAAAAGTGGATTGCATGATGGATACAAAGTTGAATCGCTACCGTCTAATATGGTTTGAACGTGTTTTGTAATAGCCCTTCTTGAAATGATTACACACACTATTGATGCGTGAAGCTGAAACTTTACGACAATTGATTGAGATTTGCTAGATAGTGAAAATAATATCGAGTTCATTAAAAATGTTGAGCATCTCTTCCACCACAAGGCCTCTCCTGGACCACTTCTCCCCCATGTAGTGGTGATTCATACGATGACACAGCCACACCTCCATTTTTAGCTTGTCCAGTTCCACCAAGTCCTTGAATATTATCAATGGCCCCGGCGCCCAATGCTCGCTCTTCTTCTCTATGTAACTGCATGCATGCACGACACACTAACAATCACCACATGCCAAACTTACGTATACACATGCATAATTTACGGAGAATTGAATCTATGTATATATTTAGGGGGCAATCAGAAAGGGGATAATACTCCGGATAGCCAATCACAACAACAACAAAAAACCGAGACACTTAATCACAACATAATATACTTTAGACCAATTTTAGGTTTTTAAGCTTTTATTCTAAAAAGTGTTATTATTTTTTATTTAACCCTTTAAAATTTTAAATTTACCTCATAATATTTTTTGGCCATTACCTCATAATATTTTACTTTAATTATTTACTTCTAGTTCATTTCCCTACCCATCTTTTAAAAAAAAAGAAAGTCCTGATCGTATAGATAAATCAAGAAATAATTATAAGCATGCATTCAGACCTGACTATTCTTTTCTTCATGGCCGCAATCTTGACGGGTGGAGTTGTTAAATGAACACAGAACTCTATCCTTTCTCCCATGTCCGGACTACGACGGTAGTTGCTGATTGCTTTCGTGGCAAGAACAGCATTTGGAATAATGACCTTCAGATTATCGTATCTCAGGAAGAGTGTTGTTAAAATGCTCATCTCTTCCACAGTCATCTGCATCCATATTGCATTACATCCACCAAATTAACACAACCAACCACATTTAATTTGTATTAAGATGTCCTAATTAACCTCGACCAAGCCAAAAGATAACAATATATCTGAAAAAACACGATTTGACAAACGCAATTCTTAAACTAATTTATTAAACTTTGTTTTCTTAGATATCTAAAATTAAATATGAGATGTCAATTTGTTAAACCGTATTTTTTCATATATTTAAAAGAATGAATCTCCATGCGATATGTATGTACGTACCTCAACATTGTCGATTTGACAGCGATCCCCGACATCAAAGGGATGCATCACAAACAAGAAGACAATCGATTCAAAGACGTTCTTGCAGGTGTTTCCGAATATAAATGCCACTAGAACCAACTGAGAGCATACCAGGACGAGAAGCTTTTTCGAAGCTATTCCCAGGATAAGAAGCCATATGATGGATATAATGAGAGCCACTATAGCACTCACGATATGGTGAAGTCTAGTCACCGCGGTTTTTGTATCGTTTAGTGTTAATGACAGTGCTCTTCGTTCTCTGAATACATTAACCTGATCAAATTAAGTTCCTTATTAGTTTTCTCATGCATGATATATATCATCTGTAAAGTATGTTTGAGGCTGGACGAAGCCAGAATTTTTATTTAGGGGACACGAATTAAGCTAAGAATAAATAATCAATATTTAAAAAACAAAAAATCAGGAAACAAATTTAAGGTGTTAAAGGGTTAACAATTATATTTTTTAAAGTAAAAAATACTCATTGCTCAAATTATCCCCTCAACATTACGTATCTTCGTCCCTGGTTTGAGGATACATAATAACCCAAGCTCATACAATTAATGATGTCTATATAAAGAATTTGACTTAAATACAGTTGTCTTCAATTAATGTTGGATTTACAACTGCTACATCAGCAATCAGATCTCTGTCATTGTACATATTCGATAGATTTGATCTAATGGCTTGCTAATTCAACTGCAAATGCAGTCGATTGCAATTTAGCTGAAATTATATATGAAATATATATACTTACCACCCAATTCTTGAGAGCCCCTTTGCTGAACCTTAGATCGGATGCTCCTTCGAAACGGCTCATTGTTTTCGCAGCATCATCCTCCACCATGAACCGCGTCAAGTCTTCCATGTATATGAACCTACAAAACACACCAGCATTTACTTCATTAAAACTAATACTACTTGCATGAGACCAAGCTTAGCACTATATATATTATAATGGTCAACTAATTAGCTTACTTAGAAGCTGGTTTGGCCACATTTTTAAAAATCTTTCTCGCAGCCTCCTTCGCCTCACACTCGCTGTTAATTTGAATCCCCGATTCATCACTCCGATTCGAGAGCTGCTCATCATCCAACGTCACGAGCTTCTCGTGCCGAACCAAATGCATCAGCCTCTTCATGTTCCAAGCCGACACATTCCTCGGCGTGAGCCGATGTAAATGATCTAGACTTATCGACCCGTCTTTGTCTTTATCTTTGTCTTTCTTTGATCTTACACTATTCTCCCTACTTTTACTGCTCCTCATCATTCTCGAATTCGCAATAATACTCTTTTTTAGAGACCGAGTATGGGTGGTACTAATGCCGAGCGCCACCGCGTTAATCTTTTGCAACTCCTCGATCTCGAAAATCTTTTCGCTCATATTCGTGTGGCCATCGTCATCCGGGGCGATTAACGGGAGGCCGGTGAGGTTTTTGATGATGAATTGATCGTACAACGCGTCTTGGATGCGGTCGAAGTAGGTGCTGACGTGGAAGGAAGAAGTGAGGACTTTGACAAGCAATGTCTTGACCAACCAAATGATGGTTCCGACCAAGAGACAGACAAGAACACCGGTGACGTGTTCGAGAGCTTTGCTGAATTTGGTGGAGTTACGGAGTTTCTTGTGAAGCAAGAGACGCCAAGCTAGTAAGACTAATCCTAGCCACAAGGAATTCACCACGCCTCTTCGTAATCCGTAAACGAAGTAAAGGACGCGTTTTCGAAGAAGGAAGTTTCTCTCGATGAAGAACACCAGTATACGGATCCCCCAACTGGACACCAATCTCCCACATATCAAAACTAGCACCATCACCTGTTCAAGTAAGTATAAAACATTATATATATACTACATATGCCTTCACCTGTAACCCTTTAAAGGGTTTTACTTTTACTACCGTCAATCTAAAATTTCACATATATTGTATATGTGTTGTCAAAACGTGCATATTTGTACCTCCACAGTCACGACGGATCCAAGATACGTCTTCAGGACTCAGAAGTAAGAATTGGATTAGAGTCGAACATTTAATATATAAAAACAAAATTAGAGATAATTATAAGACTAGTTACCTACATTTTTAGGTAAAGTAAACACTACAGAGAGTTGAGGGCCCAAATCTCACAGTTTCAAATTATACCCCAATTTAATCAAAAGTTGCATAATATAATGGAGATCCAAAATGTTTAACTATAAAAGATTTATACTACGCACTCATGTATTTAAGTTTTTAGTATTATGTTGGTCAAACAGTTAGTCTAAAATTTCAATTATTTATATCTTCGTGATGCTAAGTTATACCCAATTAATAAAATTTCACATAAAAGACATTCAAAATATTCTAGTCCACATGTTTGAAAGAAATATTGAAGTATAAAAGATTATAATACACATTCACTTATAATCTTAAGTTTTTAGGACACTTATTAAATGATTAATTTAAAATTTCACATATGGTGGTATTTAATTAAGTTTGTAAGTTTGTATCTTCTCAATCCCAAAATTTACCAATTGAACTAAAAAAATTGCGTCATAGTCATTCAAATATTTCAGCCTAAACACAAAGAAAAATATTAAAGTATAAAAGATTAAACTACTTATTAACATATCACATTAAAAGTTAAAGTTCACGAGTGTAAAATTTCACATTACCTCCCATTTCCAGAGCTGCAGATTATAGAGCGTCTTCACCTTCATGCTGGGTACCGTGAGGTTACAGATAAGGGCGGCTATGATGAGGATGAGACTCACCCATTCCACCATTACAATAAACCAACCCATCTTCCATCTATTGTAGTCGTTAGGTACGTCCTCTTCTAAAAAAGGGTCTTCTTCTACCTCTACAGCCGCAGCAACAGCGGCGGCAGCAGCAGCCGCCGCTGCTGCTTGTAATACTTTCGATCTTCTACGGAGGCGGCTTTTTTTCTCCACTTTTCTCTCCGGCGAGCCCAGTAATCTCGATTTGATGTTCTTCTTTGGCGGCAACTGAATAAGTGGCGGGGATCTTCGCCGGAAGGAACTGCTGTTGCTGTGGGACGACGATGTGGTCGTCGACGTACCACTGGCATGATCTTCCTCACGAATTTTCTCTTCGTCGGAGACGATATGTCTGTTTTCCGGCGAAGCGGGTGTGTCGGTGAAGAGTGGTGGTGGAGGAGGAAGTGAAGACTCGAGGTCGACCATCGGAGGAGGAGTGTCAAGCCAGAACTCGTAGCTCGAGACCCTCGAAATTTTGTTGTTCAGAACCCCCATTGTTAGAATGGAAGAAGAATGGTTGAAACATGCAAATCTCAGGTGTAAGTATATGTACAAGCACAACCAACTACTATATTTATATATATCATTGTATTATTGTATGTATGGCCCTCTGGTTTGAGTGGGAAATGCAAGGCAAAGGAAGACCGATGTAGGCCTGTCAATTTTCCATCGAACTTTGTATATGTGGACAACCCGCCATAGATCAGATGTGGGTTAGTGATTTTCTGACCCCATATATGACCTAACCCGATTGATCCGTATGCATCAACTTTCTGATCTTTAAATAAATATATATATTATATATGATAACTAAAATAATAAAAATGCATGCCTATAAGAACAAGAAGAAAACCCTAGCTCAATTATAAATGGGTCGGTGTATAAATATTTTGTGATAGTCTCATCTATCATAACCCGCTAGGTTGATTGAATAAATCAATTAAGTATTATTATCTTTTAAAATAAGGTTTAAAATCTTTTAATTACATGAATAAGTAAGGATTGACAAATTAGGAGTTTCTAATTTCAATATTTGACACTAGCGCCACTAGGCGTAGTTAAAATTACAAATATTATTATTTTGTCATTATTGAGTGAAGATAGAAGTGGTACAATAGCAACTCACAGTGCTACTATTTATGTCGGTGCCAACTTTTTAATATTGTGTATTCAATTGTTTTTTAATAATAACAGTAATCGATCATTTTTAATATTAAGTCATTTACATAATGGCACGGACTGAAATTACTGCTTTTTAACTTTAAACCAATCTCAAAGCTTCCATGCTCAATTTGTTTAGGATTCGTCATGTGGCACAACCTTCAATTCTATACTTTGAAATAATATAAAATCATTAAATATGAATTATTTTTTCCTAAAACAGTATTGTATTATTTAAAAATTTTAATGCATATATATTTGCGTTTAATTTACTTATTATCATATGAAATGAAGATATTTTGTTTATGGTACATATTGTAATTTTTTTAGGATGATATATAATATATTTTTATTTAACGGAAATCATTAGTAAAAACACATTATTAATACCTATAATCGATTTAGTAATATGTATCTGATTAATGTGCGTAAGCGTGTATCTCTGCTGAAGAGGATGAATCAAGATAATCAGCGAAGAACATTTATAGTTTTATATGCTGATTGTGACAAATTAGGCATATTCAATAAATTTGATTAATCACTACTATTATTGTACTAATAAATATTTATACGTATCAACCAATATACACACCGCGAAGGAATTGCATCTATTAGTAAAAATATTACATTCATAAATTTTACATAATGTTTAAATTTTTAAATACCAAAAGAATCGTAATTTTTTAATAAATTATCATTTGTGAGTAATTTAATTATTACACTAACGAGATCGATTTTGACTTTTCGGATGATCACACACGTCGGTTAAAGTTGGAATCTGAACATCTGACTTAAAATTTCTTCATCTAGAACTAGAAGGTCAAAATTACAGTTTATATGTTTTTAAGTCGTATTTGTGATTTATCCGTTAGCAATGGTGGTTTTAGGATTTAGATTGAATTATGAAAACGGATTCACGGGTCAAATGGATCGACACACATGAAGATATTGGTCAAACAATTACCCGCTCGAAATATCAACGTGAAACAGATATAATGAGAAATTTGCGAGTTGACCATCTATGTTGAATGTGGCGGGTTATGTATGGGTTTGGTCATAGTTTTATTCAGCCCGTGATTGACATATTTGAGTACCCCTAAACTGAAGGCTTCACCAGCTGTTGGTAAAAATGTATATGTGCAATTATTGTTTGTTCTTACATCAAATATGAACTTAAAATTTGGACGCGAGTTATCAGTCCATAATCTGTCACTTGGCAAAACTAGAAGCTCACGTCTTCCTATTTTACCTTCGTAGGGAAGTAAGAATCGGAACACGACTACTATGGACACACTTCGCGGATCTAGAAATTTAAGAATAGTGATATATTATAAATAAACAAAAAATAATAACTAAATTATTAAAAAAAAATATAACAAAATTATTAACATAGATAACAAAAACTTCACGATATATAATTTAAATAAAAACATAAACTTATAAAATAAAAACTATTATATTAAAATCTGTAATAGATCACATTACGTGATAAATTATTTATATATTATACAAAATGTATAATTATAAATATAATATATAATAATATAAACAAAATCACTCACATGAAATATATACTATTATATGCAAGAAGACGCTTCATGGTAAAAATTATATTTATAAAACTATTTTCATGTATATAAAAAAAAAAAGCATGATATAAAATTCAACTAAAAGATGTAAAACAAAATTATTTCGATTGCTTTATATGTGTGGAGGTAGTATTTAGTATATACTAAAGAAGATCTAAAAATTAAAGTTGATGATTAATTTTATCGTAACGTGGGTTTCTCCTGAACCAAACAAAAAGAGATTTTTCAAAAATTATTAGAGATTTGAAATATATTTTTCATTATTAACCAAAATACTCAAAAAGTCCAAATCATTTCAAAGTTTTTAAATCCAAATTATCAGTGTTATTCTATCATTATTTTAATATTAAATAACTAAATCTCTTTTTTTTTCTATCAATAATTCAATTTTAGTTTTTTTTTTGTCAAATATATTTGTTAAGTCCTGCGTATCGGGTCGACGGGTCGTCAATCCAAATAGCCAACTTACGGGAAGATTTCCTTCCTTCGTGATCTGACAGTCTCCTTCCGGGATCCGTTTCCTTGCACTTTCTTCACGGTCCGTCCTCTCCCGAACGAGTACGATGGGTAAGCCGGGGGTGGTACCGGCTAACCATCTCTGATGCTTAAGTTAGAACAATGTAGAGAGAGAAAGTAGAGAGAAGGGAGAGCTCAAATATTTCAAGTGATATCAACTTAGTAAATGAAAGGAGGTGGGGGTTCTATATATAGGTTCAAAGGAGATTAAGGTGGTTAATGACACCGTTAACTCCTAAATGAGCTCAGTTAATAAGTAATAAAGGGACTATGCCCTTAATAAGCATGGGAGGGTTCGTAATATTTTCTAAGGGTCGGACGTGCAAAGTGAGGTCGGTCGCCGCGAGGGACGGTTTGGATGATAGTGTTCCGGACGTTGAATACACCCCTTGTGCGGGAATACTGTACGTCAGAAGGGTGTCGGGACCTTCGGGGTCGAACGGGAAGTCCGACCCCGAAGGCTTGGGATAGAACAAGCAACGTGTCCGGGCGGGCGTTTTTTCCCGTCCGGACCGTTTTGCTGCGGGTGATGTGTTCGGGTCAAAGTTTCGATTTGCAATCGTTCGTGTGGTAATTAAAATAATACATTCCGAATGAAAACGTTTCTAAATTGGGCGTATATCCATCATAATTATTGTATAAAAAATATTCATCTTAGTTATATTACATAAACTAAAATTACTTAAACTTGTTTTGGCCAAAATATTAATTTTAATAAAATTGATTGAATAAATAAATATGTTGATTTTTTTTTTTTATGAAGAAATATGTTGATTGGCTTTTGATAGTTTGGGATTGTGTAAATTCCAAAATAAAAATAAGAAATATATTTCAGCATTGTAGAGTTAATACTTGATAGCCACTACTAAAAAATTCTATTTCAAACTCATTCATGATTCATTAGTTGACGTACACGTGGTAATACTAATACTAATAATAGAAAAAGGAAATTAGTCACTACCTATAAAGTAAAGTTCCAAAAATGGCCACGTGGTTGTAATAAGAAGTGTCTCCTACGCCCTACCACTCTACGAAGTAACTCTTCTACTGAAAAAAAAAAAAAAAAAAAAAAAAAAAATCAAGGGGTGTTTAGATGGATAGGATAGGGAAAACTACGTAAAACATGCAACATGTTTAAAAAATATGATTTTATGGACCAATCTGTTTTAAAACGTACGACATGTTTGAAAATGATGGTTTTATGGACAAATTTTTTTAAAATGACAACAAGCTTACAAAACATGGTAAAATAACTATCGTCCACTTGTTGTCACTAGTCTCATTACGTGGACACGCGCGGATCATGTTTTAAGAAATAATAATAATTATTATTATTGTTATTATTTACATCCATTAATAATCATTGCTATGTATAAATTAATTTCTTGTTTTAATTATTATTTTTTTTCTTCTAAAAATGTGTTTCGCACATGTCCATTTAATGAGACTATTGATAACAAGTGGATGGTATTTCATTTTAACATATTTTTCAAGCTTGTTGTACATTTTAATACATATTGGTCTATAAAACCATCTTTTTCAAACATGTTGCACATTTTAAAACATATTGGTCCATAAAACCATCTTTTTCAAACATGTTGCATGTTTTACATACTTTTCCCGGATGGATATAATCTGAAATGTAATATCACATTACGTCTCATATTATATTAACGTTACGTCTTTTGTTTTGCGAAACGGAGTACCGTGTAGTGTAATTATTCATTGTAATCTGAGATTACATCCAAATCTCATTAATCTTAATTTGAGATTACATTAAAAATGGATGTAATGTGAGATTACGTCTAACATTACAGAATTTTATTATTTTATTATTATTTATTTAATAATAAATGCTTTTTATTATCTTTATAATTTATTATGATAATAATAATTTTATTCTTATTAGATTTTTTGTCTCATTCATAAGTCATTATTATAATAAAGAATAATGCACACGATGTTTGAGTAAAGTCTTTTTTCGTTACATTTTTCATGAAAACTATCTTATAAAACGATATAAAATGTTTAAATTAATATAATCTTAATAGTTATGTGTATGAAGTTCAAATGTTTAGTTTTTTGAGTTCATAAATAACTATAGTATTAACCATAAAACTTAAAGTTTAAGAAGTTAGTCGCTGTAAAACAAAAAAAAAAAATCTTTTAAATCTTATCATATTAATATATAATAGATTAATATAATCACAATAAATTCATCTCACAATGCACATTGCAACACATATCAAACACTGTAATCTAACATTACACTCTATCATCACAAACAAATATTGCAATGCTAATATTACATTACGTAGCTCACATTACTTTTAATCTTACATTTTAAGTAATCTCACATTACGTACATCCAAACGCCCCTAAGAGATGGATTGGAACAATTTCACCCAAAAAAAATATGGGTTGGAACAAGAGTTGGCAATAATGAATTTTTTTGTCAAATTGATATAAAAAATATTCGTAAAATGTCCCTTAGAGAAGCTAAACTTTTAATGTTTAAAGATATTGTTAGAGTCTATAAACCATTTTCGATTATGATGAATTCTACTTGGACAATTCTTGAGTAGTAGTAGTCTGCCTAGCGTGCTAGTACTACTATTTACTACTAATTTATTCATTTTCTACCATAAAAAGAATCTATAATCACTGTTATAATTGTAATTTCTATGTATTAATATAATATATAAGTTTATTTTGACCTATTTCGCTATTTATTAGTCATACTAAAAGAAGCTCAATTGCATGAGTGCATGTTTTTATAATATCCAAGTTGGTTGGACCAATTAGTAAAATGAGTTGCGCTCACAGGAGTCACTCGGGGTTGAATTCCGTTGTAAACGTTATTTTAGGGAGGACTTTAATTAAACATTTACGGTCCGAAATTGCGAAAATAGTTATATATAACAAAATAAAAAGCATGTTTTCATAATATGTATTATTATAATTATAGTTATGACAGCGGGTAAAAATATGATAATTCATATTCATTATAATATTTACTATTCACAGGAAATTTTACATGTTAAAAAGATTTACCTTCGTCATAATATTGGCAGCAAAATATAGCGTGTGGGAAGTGGGAACACTAACTCTCCTAAAAGCTGCTTTTTATTTGTCGTCTTTGGGACCGACTTGTAAAAATATCGGTAGCACCTTTTCTCTGTGGGTGTCTCTCTTTTGTGTGGTCTATTATAAATCATTGGAGTGCGAGCGAATAAATGATGGCCATTGGACTATACTTAGTGGAGTAATGTGGCTGGCTGCTATAGTAGTGTAGTAGTTAGTGTAGCGAGGGTGTGTTTGACGATGCATTTTTAAAGTCTTTTTGCATTTAAAACTTTTTTTTGGAAAAAAGCCGAAGCATTTGGTTATATAAGGTAAAAAAATAAATTCAAAACACTGCTTTTTGAAATACATTTTTTTCAAAACAATATGGGTGCTGCTTTCTAAAAGACGCCTTCAGAAAAAAAAAAAAAAAAAAAAAAAACTTTAACATGTTTTTATATTTCATTTTTACCCTTAAAATTTATTTATTTTTTAAATCTTAAATTGCCCTTAGTTAAACATTTACATCTCTATCAAACTTAACATTATTTTTATTATATAAATTTCTTATTTTATATAATATATAAATGTTTAATAAATTATAAACTTATGTTATTATTATATATTATAATATTTATAGATACTTATTATAATATAATAATCACTTTCTATTTAAAAAATCAGACTTTCAAACAAAAATCGTCCAAATTTAATTTCTCGTAAATAACCCTATGACGGTACTCAATGTGCAGATAGACTCCAACCAGGTAAGTGACCGAGTTATTTGGCCGCTCAACAAATTTGGGGAAGCAACGGTAAAATCAGTGTATCGTCATATTGTTCAATCCCGCCTTCAAGCAGATCAAATCGGAATACTCAGTCAAGTCCGATGGAAGGAATTGTGGGCAGTGCAAATAATGCCATAGGTACGTTCATTTACGCGGCGTCTCAATTCGGGTGTTATAGCTGTAAGACATGGACTTAAACGCCGGGGAATGAGTATCGACCCCAGATGCCCGTTTTGAGACCATGATGAAACAGCTAAGCATATATTGTTTGAATGCGCTTGGACAATGCCGGTTTGGTTCGCTACTCTTAACATTCGTAATAATGAAGCCCATGCAATACCATGTCGTCTTGGTTTGAGCAATTTCAAAATGTGGCTGAACTTTCCAAGAAGGAGAAGGAAGTGAGGTAGTCACTTGTAGGTTTGGTTACGTGATCGATTTGGAAAGAACAGTGTATAGCTATGTATGGTAATGATCTCTCTAGACCGACCAACACAGTGGCGCAAGCAATGAAGGCCCATGGAGAATTTTGGAGGTGTCGCGCAAGACCTAACCAATCTAATGCACCTAATCCGACCAGTACTAGGGAAAACTCATGGAGGGCCCCGGAACATGGAGTGATCAAAATCAATTGTGACGCATCTTGGAAAGCTCGTACAAAATCCGGAGGTATTGGTGTTGTTGCTCGGGACGCTTATGACATAGTAAAGGGTGGCATGAATCGATTCTCTACTCGACAATAATCACTTGTATTGGAAGCTTATGCGGTCCATGAAGCATTACGACTTGATTTACAGGAGGGATGACAACATATCATCATCGAGTCGGATTCGAAAGAAATCATGGAAGCGTCATCGCAACTGGACCGTGTATGTGATTGGAGAATACAACACTCTGTGGTTGATATCCGAAAGATGGCGTTAGAGATACAAGTTGTTCGTTGGACTGCGATTCCGAAAACAGCTAATGAAGTTGCTAATTGGATTGCTATCATATCTAGGAAGATGTCGTGTTGATCAAATTGGTTTCTTGAACATTTTCTCTCTTATATTGTTAATTTTGAAGGATTGTAACTGGATATCTTGAATCTCTTTGGGTTTTGCTATTTAATAAAGATTTCTTGCTTGCCATAAAAAATAAAAGAACTTAATAATAAAAGTAGAGACTTTTAATTTGGTTGACCAAATAATTTGTTTATATTATGCAACTATACAGATTAATCATTATATATATATATATATATATATATATATATATATATATATATATATATACAATAGAACACTTCTGATATTTATATATTTATTACAAAAACTAGTATACGTGTTACACATGCATGTCTCCCGAAGATTATCAAAAAAATATTGGAAATGAATATATCCATACTAATAAAAATAAAATAAAGATGTAGATATATAGTTGGATATTAGAATGTGTAATTATTAATATACTTCTCCGGGGTACTTTTTTTAATCTCACGCTTCTGTGCATCTTATAAAGATCATCATATAACCGGTTCGGTTTCAAGTTCAAATTATTTAAAGAAAATAAACGAAAAAAACTAATTCAGCTAAATAAATAGAAGGAAAAAAATTCGGGTAAATATAAATAGAAAAAACTAATTATGGGGATGCATATGATATAGTTTATGGTGGGACAATATATCTCCATTTTTTGTGACTTAGATGTTTTTTTATGTCAATTTCACATAAATATAATAAAACCGGATATACACAAATATAAAGTTTAAATCCAATAGGTAAAATATTTTATTAAAATGATTTTCAATAATAAACTTCACATTTGGATTTTTTTTTTTAATAAACTTCAATTCATTTAGAAATACGGGATCTGCCACTGTTTTATATCTTTATTTATTTTTATGTGATCACCTTTGATCACTTGTATGACCAAACTTGCTTAAGTTGGAAAAAAGAATACTAGTTCCCAGAAAAAAGCAATATATATTCATTCATTCATTCAATCAATCAATCCCCTGCATGAAGCATATGATTCTTATACTTTAGGTCATCTTCTAGTTCTGCTCTAGAAGAATATATAGTTTGCCTTGCCAACCCTTCATTGGCTAGCTTCCAACTTTTCTAAATGCTTGAATTGCACTTTTTCTTAAAAATCATCTTCTAACTTGACAATTAATACCACAATCAACTTTTCCTCAACATATCATCAACTCCCTATCTTTGTGAGATTAATTTTGACACAATCGATTTCCTCGACTCGACATGGAGGCCGGAGAATCGAAGTCGTTGGAGTACACTCCGACGTGGATAGTGGCACTCGTCTGCTCGCTCATTATTCTCATCTCCCTCTTCGCCGAACGGGGTCTCCATCACCTTGGAAAAGTAATGCATTTCCTCATCAAACCCTAGCTTTAATTACAATCTATCAAACTTATTATTAACTTGAAAATATATATATATATATTCCTCATGCAGCTCTTGAAGCATAAGAGGCAGGATGCCTTGTTTGAAGCCTTGGAGAAACTCAAAGAAGGTTAGGAAATATTTGTATTAGGGATTGGCTTAAATGGTGATGACACTAATTGAAGTCGATTTTTCATCTGTTAGATATAATGGGCTTAGAAATCGACTATAATTAGTGTCGACACCATTTTAGCATTGACCTATGGATTATCAATAGGTTAAGAACCTAAAAACAGTCATAACTATAGGTTATATTACTAATTGATGCCCCAACTTTAAAATGTTCATATTCGGTGTCTCAACTATCAGATTTGTTGAATGATTTTGGCATTAAAATTGACGTCTTAAGCAATAAAAACATGTTGTTTTCTTATTTTTCAAACTATCAAGTTTTTTGTTCATTTAATACTTAAAAATATATTTTTGTCTCATTAATTTTAAGAGAAAAAAATGAAAATCAACAAATATAATATAGTTGAGACACTAAATATCAACATTTTGAATCTGGAATAGCAATTAATATAGTTGAGACTATTGTTATGTTACTAACCCTTATCAATATGTAGTATATATATATAATGGAATGGAATGTAATTTATTTATTATTTGGATGGATGCAGAGTTGATGCTTCTGGGTTTCATATCGCTTATGCTAACAGTGCTTCAGAACCCTATAAGTCGCATATGCGGGCCGAGTGATATATTGACTAAAATGTTACCATGCAAAATTCCTCATGAATCAAGCGCCGCGCCTGCTGAAGAATATCGAAAGCAATTTCTTCACCATCACCACCCCGTTGTTATCATCAACAATCAACGACACCTCTTAGAAACCAATCAACATCATTGTCCAAAGGTATCTATTACACACATACATTATTGGATAATTAATTAATTGGAAACAAAAAAACCGAACTTTGAGTGTTTCAAAAAAAAGGAGAACTTTGCAAACTAAATTCATGTTCTCTTAAAACATAACCTACATTATACATATATTCTTAGTCTAATTTATTTTAACCAAAGCTATATTGATTTGTCCACTTTTAAGGAATGCTACGTAGAATCATTGTAGAGTGTTTTTCACATTTTACATAAAAAACAAATATGTTAAACCTATATTTGCCCATGCAATTGCGTCTGGCAGCCCAGCCTCACGCTTGTGCATGGCAAGTGCATTGCCGGTGCAACCATCTCATAATCGTTTCAAATTTGCATCACTTTAGAATTGCATTACGTGATTGTCATCAGGGACGGAGCTACCAAGGAATTAGAGGGCAATTGCTCCCTAAATTTTTTGTGATGTGCAATTTTTACTCTAAAATTTATAATTATTGTCAATTTTCTCTTTAAAATTTTAAAATTGCCCCTGAATTTTGTTATATTAGTTATTTTCCCATAACTCTTGCACCATGTAAAAATATTCTCGCTTCGTCCCGGGTTGTCATGTCCATGATTTCCTTCACTTTTTAATCGAAATTTACATAGTTAGCACTTTGCTATGCAATTGAAAGACCAAATTGTTTGTTTTTTTCTTCAAATGCACAAAGTTCAGTCTGTTTTTGGTAACTAGCTCGTATGTATTGCGGTAAAGCTCATCATCCATTTTCACCTGCATTCAGGGACAAGATCCGTTGGTATCGGTGGAGGCATTGCATCAACTTCACATATTCATCTTTGTATTGGCAGTAGTTCACGTCGTCTTCTGCGTCAGCACCATGGTTATTGGAGGATTTAGGGTACGTACATATATACGGGTTTTGATCTATACAACATCGTTAATTAATCGATTCCGTACACACTATGACTTAATTATGATTTTGTTTCTAATAACTTGACTATATGAATATATATAGATACGCCAATGGAGAAAGTGGGAAGAATCTATTAAGAAAGGACGAGGAAGAGGTAATCCCTACCGATCGTGTATATATATATTAGGGTTTATAACCAAATTAATTAACTACCTAAATTTTCAATTTTCGAACAAATTGTTACCTCTGTTATTATTTTTATAAAATTGGATGAAAAATGAACATGTTATGATCACAACTGGAGTCTTTTCATGTTTGCATAAAATAGATTGGTCATAAATTGAAAAAATCGCACATAAATAACTTTAAGTTGACGTTTAATTGAATGGTACCGTTGGAATTATGGGCGGAGGTCCAATTAAGCGTCTAATTGAATATATCAGTGTAATCCTTTCAGTTTAAGTCGGAATTCGTATTGTATACCTACGAAAAGATCCTATACGTGGCCGGAACATGCTTATTTCCTATCCAGTCTGATGGAGATTATAACAGATATAACAATTTGCTCGTTAGTTGAAAGTTTAGGTAGCTAATTTTTAAAAATTAAACTTCGGATATCGATTTATACTCGAGTCAAAGTTTCCAGATAGCAATTTAGTTATTAATCTTACATAGTATATGTATTATGGCTATTTTATGTTGTTGGTTCGTTGGTCTTCGCTCAACCAAATGTAAAATTTAACTAGTAGGTTTATTTTGGTAATGAGAATTGGAAGATGATATACGTATATATTATATCATTATATGCATGCATGCATGGCATCAGGTTTGGTGTCGCAGCGTAGCCAGGAATCTCGGCATCACCATGAAATTTTCAAGCAAAGAGCTGCCGGATATTTGAGAAACACAACCATCTTTTGTTGGATGGTGAGCAAGGCACCTTATTATTAATTTTCACGCGTACGTACGATATTTATTTAGTTTATATAAAACCATTAATTTATTATTAATTAAGG
The DNA here is from genome assembly GCA_036873135.1 of Clarkia xantiana subsp. parviflora. Classification (NCBI taxonomy): domain Eukaryota; kingdom Viridiplantae; phylum Streptophyta; class Magnoliopsida; order Myrtales; family Onagraceae; genus Clarkia; species Clarkia xantiana. Next base: position 5,305,610 of record JAPTYO010000014.1, read on the forward strand.
TTTTATTTATATATATTTTGCAGATCTCTTTTTTCAAGCAATTTTATAATTCTGTAACCAAATCCGACTACATTGCTATGCGCCAAGGATTTATCAAGGTACTCATAAACTCTCAAATAACGATAGTTAAGATTTCTAAAAATTTCATACGTATGGGTTAATAAAATTCATAAGATAGATCATATTTACGTGTTCTGGTTATATTTGTATCGATTTTCAGACTCATTGCCCTCGACTTCAAGACTTTGATTTTCACAAATACATGATGCGAACACTTGAAGTAGATTTCAAGAAGGTTGTCGGCATTAGGTATATATATGCGTTATTCCTCATTAGCAATAAATTAATCTATATTTAATTTATTTTGAAACTTTGTCACGTCGTATTAATAATTAATTTATAAGGTAATACTAATTATTACTTTCTGTTGCTTTTTCTGTAATTAGCTTGGGAAACCAATACTTAATTTCATATAACGGTACATTATGTATTTATATATATGCAGCTTCTCCTTGTGGGCATTTGTTGTCGTATTTTTGCTCCTCAACGTGGAAGGTAAGCTTACATACATTTTTTTTCCCACTACATACAAAATTAAAATCATCATTTCCCTCACCCACAAAATTATGATATTAAATAATTATGCAATTACAATAATACGGTTATGAAAAAATTAATGTTGCATATGCAGGATGGCACACCTACTTTTGGCTTTCTTTTCTTCCACTAATTGTGAGTTAATCAACTTCATTAATTAATTAATTAATTATTGGTTCTTTATAGTAAATGTGCATGCATGCAAGAAACTAACTACGTAGTGGCAATATATATTGTGTTGTAGCTTTTGCTGCTAGTAGGAGCTAAACTAGAGTACATTATAATGCGATTGGCGCAAGAGGCGTCCCAGAATGACCAAGTTGATCGAGTCGTGAAGCCCTCCGATGAGCACTTCTGGTTCGGCCGACCCGGCATCGTACTTTACTTGATTCACTTCATTCTCTTCCAAAACTCTTTCGAAATTGCCTTCTTCTTCTGGATTTTGGTAATTCTTACAATTCATCATTTAATTACTTCCATACATTATAATTGGTGTTTTGAATTCTCAACTTTTTTATTATTTACAGACAACATATGGCTTCCGTTCGTGCATTATGGAGAAGTTTCAATATTTCATACCACGACTATTTATCGGGTAATAAACCATATTGATATAATAGTTATTATTGCAGCTATCATTTATTTATGTCTTAATTACATTTAGTGTATTAATTACGACTATATCATGCAGTGTCGTCGTTCAAGTTCTTTGCAGTTATAGCACATTGCCTTTGTACGCGTTAGTGACGCAAGTAAGGACCGATTAAAACCCACTTAATTTGTAAATACCTTTTTATTGCATATATATCGTACTAATTAATATATATGTATATATTAGATGGGAAGCAAGTTCAAGCAAGGAATGTTCGACGAACACGTTCACCAGTTTCTGACAGGGTGGGTGGCTAGTGTTCGGGACAGATCACCGAATCCCTCCAGGACAAGGGCATCCACGTCATCCACGACACGTAACAACAACAATAATAATATTATTAATAAGGTGGTAATGAGTTCATTCGACGTGGAAATACCATCACATGATAACAGTGTTGTATCTGTCGAAGCTAATATTCACAGCGTCACAAGTGGGATGATATTGCCTTAATTAAGACTGATTAATTAATCTAACGGATTATTGTAATTATTATAGCAAAACAGGAAACATTTTAAGCAGTTATATAGTAAGTATACAGTTAGTCTACTACCAATTAATAGTATAAGAATCATTTTCGGGTCATATCGTATTTTAAAGTTGCCCAAAATGAGTTGAGAATAGGATAGTGAATAGGGATCGATCAGAGAGGAAAGGAAATATCTTTAGACTAGGGAGTTAAACATTTGGATCAAACGGTAAACTGCAGACGCCCTCTTATTGGGCCGTTCAAATATACGTCGGCCCAAGTAAAAGCCCTGTGATCCTTCACATTTTTGTTTATGATGATGATATGAATTTTTGTTTATGATGATGATATGATGATATATCATCGAGGAATCAGAATGGCCAATATTCACAAGATACAATCTCATGCTGATTTAGACTTTTAGTAGGCCATTTCATTAATTTCCCGTTGGCCGTTGCTGATATATAATAATATACTATATATACAAACTGCATAACATATATATATATAATATAATATAATTAATAATAATAATAATATTGAGAATAAAGATTGAATTTTGACCGTCAGACGACATTGTCAGTCAGTCGGTCCACCGCAGCTTCCAAACCCAGCAATCGTTCTCAGAAGTAGTGTATTGGCAGGGATGGGTACTATTATTACCTGGAAATTACTTGAAAAACTCTTATAATAAAAATTAAAAGTAATAATGCGGCAAAATAATCAGATATTCTCTATACTATACTCTACTTACGTAGTGTGCATGCTTTTCACTTTCTTTGCTTGTGAATTGTGATATCTATCTATAGACGACTGCTTATAACATATAATAATAATAAAATATAAATTTCGGGTAAATCATAATCCACCCGAAACTGGAATTTTTCTCTTAACTATTCACTGTCCGATTATAATGAAAATTATTTACATTTTATAGTATAATAATATGTATGTAATGTATGTATATATATGCACAATTAATGGTTAATATTTGAATTGATAATAAATAGAAACACGAGACAGCCGTGTGTTCTGTAGGAGTGGAGTTATGACAAAGTCAAAGAAAGAATTGATGTTTCCTTCTTGTCTCTGCTCTGATGGTCTTCGTCGTCAATTGAATTAATTGACTCCATTTATTTATTTTTATTATTTTGAGTTTCACCCTCGCCGGCCCCAATCATGGAATTGGATGGATCAATTAATTCCGGCGGTGACTCTCTGGTCCCTCTTCTCTAGTCCCTTGTAATTAAACAAGAGTTGACAGGCAATTTAAATTTTGAACTACATCATATACATCCCACTTTCAATATAACTCCTTACATATTATGCATTAGCTAAGGAAAATGATATTGCATGATTAAATATATAAATATTGTACTAAATAAATAAAAAAACCAAAAAATGTTAATTATAGCTACTTTAGCTATATTTTGGAACTCCTCACAAATTCTTAATTGGATTCTTTTTTAAAAATTTGTTAAAAGTTGTTTGGTCCAAACAAAATTATGCAAAGTTGTAATTAACTCTGTCCAACTTGTTATATAAGTTTAATAGACAAATTGTTATACCCAAAAATAAAATTAGTTAGTAAAATGTCTCTAGACCCAAAATTCACCAAGTTGCTAATTAATTAACAATACTTTTACTACTTACGGCTGACCTGGTGTGAATGATAATTAATCTAAGTATGAAGTAACCATACTATGAGGGTTGTCCTCCTGATGTGAGATAAAATGACAGCATCGCCGAAAAAAATTGCTAATTAACTTTAAAATAAACTATTATAAATATTGAAGGGAAAAAAATACTTATGTGCGCTTACAATTCGTTGTTCATTGAGAGGCCTTTCCAATATGTCTTTTTCCTGCAACTTGCTTTAATGATCGGTCGTCTGCCTTCTCATCTAGGGCATATATAAGAGAGAGAAATAGAGATATATACTACCATTGACATTTCTAAAACATATATAGTACAGAGAGAGAGATAGAGAGGAAGAGATTGAGCATCTCATATCTCTCTCCCTTGCTAGGGTTTTCTCTGGTTTATGACAATAGCAGCAGCAGCAAGTACACCATGACCACCAGCAACAACTCAAATGAAGAAAATCATCAAGATGATCATGACATGGTGATGCCCGGGTTTCGGTTCCATCCTACTGAGGAAGAACTTGTCGAGTTCTATCTTCGCCGCAAGGTTGAGGGCAAGCGTTTCAATGTCGACCTCATCACCTTCCTCGATCTTTATCGCTACGACCCGTGGCAGCTTCCCGGTAATCTATCTATCTATATAAAATATAATTATGCTCGATTAAATTAGATAATAACATGAGAAACCTTGTAATTCTTCTGATCTGAGGTTTATAGTCAAATTTTTATATATTATTGTCTCGTTTGGTACAACCGACTGTTCTGAACTTTAAAACGCACAGAGAAAATCAATAACATTGAATATTATTGTACAAAACTATGTATGTTCATGCATACTAGTAGTAACTATAATATGATGTATTGGTGGTGATTGATAGCCATGGCTACAATTGGGGAGAAGGAATGGTACTTCTATGTGCCTAGAGACCGTAAGTATCGAAACGGGGATCGGCCCAACAGAGTGACTACATCAGGGTACTGGAAGGCGACCGGGGCAGATCGGATGATCAAAGGCGAGAATTCTCGAGCAATCGGCCTCAAGAAAACCCTAGTTTTCTACTCCGGGAAAGCGCCCAAAGGCATTAGAAGTAGTTGGATCATGAACGAGTATCGGTTACCTCATCACGATACCGAGCGCTATCAAAAGGTATGGATTCTTTATTCGACTCGTTAATTAATTCAGTTTCGTAATTTAATATATGCAGTTGCAATGGTTCTATAGAGCAAAACCCTAGCTCTGGAGAAAATATTGTGCTGTGATTCCGTTTTAATTTTAGTCTGATGACTATACTTATGAAAAATAAACGAGCATATCTAGCTGAAGTTTGCTGAACCGAATAATAAACCGAATTGTGTTTTCATATGTGAACCAAGTTCGAATAAATCCGCCGAAGACACCTTCCCAGGGACGGCTTTAATCTTAACACAAAAGAAGTTTGTTAATACTAATAAGATTATGTTCAGATATTGAGGGGTGAGAGTTCCTTAATGTTAATATATATAGTACGAGAATGTGTTGAATGTGTTTTCACATAAGTTCGAGTTTATGGTATAGTTGGTTAAAGTGCAACTAAGGCGTACCTCTTATTATTCACATGGTATCAAAGCGCAAAATGAGGTCAAGGTTGAAGTGGCCGGGCTGAAATCTCATAATATCGATTCAAGTGAGGTCAATGTCGAAATGAGTCACAATTCTTAGCCTCTAAACTTAATTCCTAGCTTCGTCCCTGGTTAATGCTTATACCATATATCAACATCCTCGGTCAGTCGCAAATAACTAGTACAAAAAATTTCAAAGAGACAATTGTAAGATTTTGAAGGGCTAAATTGACAATAACTACAAATTTTAGGTAAAAATTACACATCACAAAAAGTTTAGAGAGACAATTGCCCTCTCCTCACCCTTATGTGACCTCATCCTTAAGTATAACTTCAAGCTTATAAGACAGTAAGTTAAGATGTAACGTCTTATTATTAAGAGTTAATACCATATGAAAGTTTAAACTTAACCACTTACACAACTATCCTTAAAAACCAAACCCATGATAAGTGAAAGCGTGATTTAAAATTTATACTTTGACCTTTCCCAAACCGGTTGAAAATGTATGAAATGTTATTATATATTGCACATTATCATAGAAACGAACTGTATGTATTATATTCTCCCATCAAAATGTAGTTTCTCTTTACTAATTAAAGTGGTTAACAAGTTTATTTGATGTGATATAATAGGCAGAAATATCACTATGCCGAGTATACAAGAGACCAGGAGTAGAAGACTCACCATCCTCATCAACCCATCTCCCTCGTGCACTCCCAACTAGGGCTTCTTCTTCGTCATCGTCGACGCCAACTCATAAAAATCGATCATTAATTCACGACACACCATCATCAACCTCGTATGCGCTAGGGTTTGTTTCTTCTCCAAACACGGCAGTACTTAACCCTAGTGCCTTCTCAACTGTCCCCATTTTACCGATGTCCGCAACATCAACAACTGCTAATTACACTACTAATGCTGTTGAAAATGATACTGTGGATTTCCAAATTTACCCTCAAATACTTCACCACTCTCCGACGGTGACCGCCGTGCACGGAATCAATTACTCGGCGCTCATAATGCCTGCAGTGCCGCAGCAGCAGCAGCATCGGCACACATATATTAATAATGCATCCATGGCGGGAACTACTCCGGCATTTTCGGACCGACGGTGGGAGTGGAATGGTGTTTATCAGACAAGCCGAGACCTTGACAATAATAATCCCTTCAAATAGAGATGTCTAATTCAGCATTAAATTTGCTATATATATATAGAACCAATATATATCTTGTGATGATGCACTTAAATTAGTAGATCATATCATTTATGACAATTTGGATGTTAAGTATCAATTAGAGACACATGATTCAGTTGCATTTTAAAAATAAATGGATGATTACCCAACTGCATGCTCAATGTTTCAAATTGCAAAAAAGAAAAAGGGCTAAGTCTTGAATTGGTCCTCAAACTTACAATAAATGTCCTAACTTATCCTTTAATTATAATTAGATTTGATTTTATCCTCCAACTCCACTTGAAATGTCTATGATTGTCTTCCGTTAAAATTCAATGTGAATGGATTTTACCTCCGTTAAATTCTTGAATTTTATTTAGAAAAAAACTTCAAATGACAATTATAATATCATTCCAATAATAATTAAACTTTTTTCCTAAAAAATTAAAACTATGCCAATTCAAAGAAGTTAGCACTTAACATCAACGACTCCGCCTATATTTTTTTTGTTTCAGTGTTCCGTTTATTTAGAATGTTATTGATGCTGCCAACGCCCACCTTCATCACCGGCCTTTGCTTCGAGCCGATCAGGTATGCCCGACTCAAATCCTAATTTTGGAGTATGGTTGCATCTACGGTGTAAACGAGCCGAGTCGAGCTGAGAATTTGTCAAGCTTGACTCGGTTATTATTTGCCAAGCTCGAGCTCGATCGAGTTCTAATTTTTAAACTCGAACTCGACTCGAATCCAAACTCGACATAATCGAGCTCGGCTCGACTCGACTCATTAGTCAATTATATATCACAATAAAATAACATTTATCATGAATAAAAAAATAAGCTCGACTCGACTATACTCGAACTCAGTTTACTTATCTAATTATTGATTAGTATTAAATAAGAATTAAGTTCGACTCGGCTTATAAACTCGAATTCGAAACTCGTTTACGCTCGCGAGTAACTCGAGCCGATTATTATATAGCTCGAGCTCGACGTATAAAAAAACTCGACTCAAGCTCGGCTCGACTCAAATTTTTTCGAGTCGGAATCGAGTTTTGACTGAGTCGATCCCGAATATCTAACAAGTAGCTTGACTCAATTTTTTCTGCGTGCGGTAGTTAATTTTTCCACAATAAATTGTGTTGTGGCATCTCTTAGTGATTATTATTAATTTTTAGAGTATAATTGTAATTTGAAATTTTTCTCCAAATAATTTGCAAGAATTTGACGTAGGCAAATGACAAATTTAACGGAAGGATAATCATCGACATTTCAAATGGAGTTGAGGACAAAATCAAACCTAATTATAGTTAGAGGATAAGTTGGAACATTTGTTGTGAGTTTGAGGACCAATTCAAGACTTAACCCAAAGAAAAAAAAAAACAAGGTGAATGACATCTGGATAAGCCCAATGTGACTGGGATCCGAATTGGATAAGCCCGTGGCAAGGTGGTTGGGTTCAATACGGACTTCAGCCCAAATTGATGATGGAGATCTTAACAGTAATGATGTATGCATGTAGAATATAAATTAATATAATCAAATCGGTGACTGAATTTTAAGTCAATTATAAATAATTATTATTTTTAACTTTAATTTTTTAAATAGACTATTTGAACTTTCAATTTCCAAGAAAGTTGCTCTATAGATTCAAAAATAAATTGAAAGAATTGCAGCAATCTTTTAAACTATTCATAAGTTTATCTCGAGTACACATCAAAAGATTCACATAACTAGAACATGCTCATTTTATGTACAATTTAACAAAAATTGTAATAGAAATAACAATTTATTTAGAAATTAACAATTCATATAATTTAAAAAATTAAAGTACATGTAGCAATTTAAAATGGACTCAAGGTAGCAATTTGGTCATTAACCCTTGGAACAAACAAAGAGAAGTAGCCAAGTGTATATGTTACAAATAAAGTGTCCCTAAATACCAATAACTAATTTAAATCCAAAACAAACATAATTCCAGTGACAAATTAACATAACAAACAGGGAAGCAAAGCAGCAACAGCAGCTTTCGAAATCCCAACGGTTCTTTCTTTGCAGCAAAATGAACTCCCAGCTACAATACAACAGTACCTAACACCCAACGCGACTCGGGTTTCTGCCTTCGGCGTGTGAGACGGAGTTTTCCGCTACGAATGCAGTTCAAACCCTAGGCCTCTTGTTATTACTGCAACTGGGGCACTTGTATTGCTTTATATGCTCGGCCTTTGCCGGAGTGATTTTTACGCATTTGCCATGGAACCATCTTTCGCAGATGTCGCAGCAGATCCAGAACTCGTCACTTGCGTAGTTATCACCACATGCTCCACATGTTGCCCCCTGTTCATCGTCTTCTTCTTCCTCTTCCCCACTCTCATCGTCTTCATCTTTAGGTGGTGGTGGAGTCATCATCTTCACTCCTCCCTTCGACTGTGACTCGCTCTGTCTCATCTGCAGCAAAAGACCGAACAGTCGATAAAAGGATTACTACTTAATTTGAAATGAGATGGCTTTTGATAAATCATCAATGACCTACCTTAGAGTTTGATTTGCTTTTGGGGTTGCTGTTGTTGTGGCCTGAAGATTGCTCTTTTGGTTGCTTGGCATTTCCTGTCACAACCTCGAATATGGTTGGGACATCGTTTATCATCTGAAACAGTCTCTTTCTGTAACACAACACCCAAGAATTAGAGAAGACTATCAAAATTGTGATTGCATAAGTCATCGAGGAGCAAGTAAAACTAAACATCAGGCAGTACCAGAACTTTCTGCTAAACCACAGACCAGTCGAACACTTGAAACAATAAGTAAAAGTTGATTTTTTTTTAATAAGAACCTGTTTGACGTAGGAACTTCTGAAATTTAAGCATCATAAACTATCTGAAAGCATGGAGATATTCACCAATTTAGCAGTTCTCTAAATATTTCTCCACTTTGCAGATGGTCAATTGCATCAGCACAACAATCTTTTACTTTACCAATGACCAGAACAGCAGTAAGCACAGGAGATAAATCCCAATAGATGGAAGAGAACATTTATACATCAATTGGTTTCAAAACTTGCAGTTTGAGTATATATATGTCCCTGGCAGCATGCTGGAAACTAGGTCCAGAAAAAAAAATGATAATAAATAAATAAATAATCAGAGCATACCAGACTATATAGTGTTAAAATACACAAATTCTTTTATAAAACTTATGGAAAAAAATACAAACGATTTAAAATATATAGAAGAACAGAAAGTCATCATTGCAAGGGTAAACCTACATGGGGAGTTTTATTAAGGTAGATCAAAATCTGCCTTGTATCAATGAAAAATGATACCTCAAACAAAAAAAATAGGCAAAATACAATGCAGTCATCTCGTGGGGAGAAAGACCAGTATCACCATGGAAAACCAAAAGAAAACAAAAGTAAAATAAGAAATTGGTGAAGCTTAAACACCCTAACAGAAAAATAAATAGCCAAGGAACTTCGAGATAGAAACAACTTTCCGAGAAGAACCCAGGAAATAGAAGCCTAAAATACAATATAAAAATTACTGCAGTTGCATAAATGATAACATGGTATTGTCATCGAACTTTATGTGAAGAAATTCAAGTAACAATAATAGTAAGGTATGACTCAGAGACTTTCAAACATGGACCCGTCTAGTCTAACGGAAAAATAATATATTTAAGCCAACTCCTTTTGTACCAAGTAGTGACTCGTATTTAGTGCATTTTCGACGTGAGTAATATTGAAGATGTACCATGTCCGCATAAGACCCACAGTTATGGTTTAGCAAGTATACGTACCTTTCATTCTTACCAAAACCAAAGCGTGCACCAAAGTAGAAAGCCACAGAAAGCAACCATGAATCGCTGTGCACAGCCACCAATGATAACCAATCCTTCTCCTGCATTCCATCTCGAGCAAAGTTTATACCCAAGGCAGGTTCTGGAAGCTCCGGTGGAACCTCTTCAACAGGCAAATTAACTTCCCATGTCTCATTTGGAAGTCCATAGAGGCACAAATTTTCCTTCTCTGTCATTAGAATACATAATCTTCAGATAATGGCATCCAAATATTTCAAAACCAAAAGAAACTATAGTAAAGTTGCACTTGTAACGAAATGAAGGGTTTCTTTACAATATCCAAGTGAGCCTGTATCAACCTCTTGCTCTGACTTATGAAGCTTTCTCATATACTCAGATATGCAACTAGCCCAGAAGACTCTTAACTGTTTTCTAATGTAATTATCATATACCCAACGGAGAGTAACCTAAGCCACCTCTAAGGAGGCACGTGTTGCTGGAAGTATGATGAATTACGTCTCCAAATCAACGTCAAGTAAATAAAAGAAACCAACAGAGGGAAGCATTCATTGTCAATATTACCAAGAAAAAGGAAGATTTCCCCTCTGAACTCGTGCGAGCTCAAGTAGAAAATTTCATTAAGTCAATAACAAGACAAAGTGCAACTCGTATAAATGATTGATCGAAAGGCTAAACAGTAAACACCCCAATAAATTTAGACGCTTGTAATAATAAAGGTAAAACAAAATCCAATTGGCGTGAATGCGTAATCGAGAGAGAGAGAGTTTACCCGGGTCGCAGAGCTGGTAAAACTTCTCAACATCTGCAAGAATTGGAGCTAAGCAGTCAGTAACCCATCTCCAGACACAACTGAGCTAGAGATATTGCATGCATCAGGAAAATCCAAATTTGAAAAAAATCGAAGCACGGAGAGAGAGAGTGAACCGATGGTGAGAGCCTTGATTAGGGCAGCGCGTCTGCCTTTGAAATCGCTGAAAACCTCTTCCACAGTTCTCGGTACGGGATGCGGTATAGTTTCCATCCTTTTGGTGTTCCACCTCTCCTTCACTCCTCAGGAAGAGGCAATTACACAGCAGAAAAAAGAGACCTACAGCTTCGGATATTGGATGAAAGAAGAAGATAATTGGGCGATTGAAACTACGGTGAGTTGTAGGGTGAAATTGAATTGGAGAATGGGTATCGAAGGAGATGGGGGGTTACAGTGGTTTTCTAGGGTTTGGAGTTTGGACGTTGAAATGTAAAGGTCTTGATTTAGAAATCGAAGAGAATAACACTACTTCAATCTTTGTTGGCTGCCTTCACGACAGACGGGACTTTTCTCTCTCCATTGCATCTCCCAAATCCTTATCTTTCACGGACTTACAATTTTCCTACTTTTTTTTTTGGTAAAGTATATATATATAAATACATTTTCCTATGTATATATAAATACATAAAGTATATATATATATAAATACATAGAGATTACATTTTCCTGTAAAATATACTTTTTTTCATTCTTTTAATTTTTCGGCATAAATTATTCTAAAAATTTGAGTTCAGCTAAAATAAACTCGAGTTTATTTCAACTCAATTTCTCAACCATCAGATTATGCATGTGTAAGAAATAATTTTTATATCTCCTTAATTATGATTGATTCTCTCTCGTGATCTAATGGCTGAAAAATCAATTTTAAATAAACTCGACTACATTTTAGTCAGCCCTAAAAATTTTGATGATTTTTATTAATAATTTTATACAGTTTTTTGTTATTTTTAAAAAATAAGTAATATAACTTAAGAATAAAATTAAAATAATTATAAATTATAGTCTACGTAAAGTGTAATTGATTGTCTGCGGAAGTTCTATAACAAAAATGTCGAGTTTCTCTAAAGTATATGGTAAGATAAAAGAGTATCATAATTCTTCAAACAATCGATTGAAGTTATAGATGAAAAAAAATCAACTAAGCGGAAAAACTAAACATTCAAGATGAGAGTATCTACACAATTGATATTTGATAGTATACATAGAGACTAAACTATTGTTGACTAATAGATAGATATCTAATCTTTACATGTAGAATCAATTCTCAGTATTTACAAGTAGAGACATTTAGTATATGAAACTATTACATCTACTAACTATTTTATCATTTATTTCAGAAAAAAAAAAAAAAACTATTTTATCATTCCCTTACGTTTACTAGCTCTTCTAGTGCGAAAAGTTTCCTTTTTTTTTCTTTTTTTTTTTTGTTGACAGTCCTTTTTTTATTTTGTTGACAGTCCCCCATTTTTTTTAAATTTGAATTGCTCGTTGTCTTCATACTTAAAAGCATGTCTCATATAGATTATATGTTCATAATAATTTGCTCAGAACGAAATTAGTGAGCACATTTAAGACATATATATCAACCGTACACTACATTTATTGTTAGACACAAAGTGTGAGTGTAGTAGTATGCAAATAGGAAATAGCAGCTGATTTTTCTATACCAATTTCCTTTTAATTTTTTATATTTTTTTGTATGATGTTCTTGGCTCTTCTCTCATGTTCCTGGCCATGTCAGCATATAAACTTGCATTGGATGCCTTTATTATTGTGTAGAAGTTAAAGTAGTGATTTTTTATTATTATTATAAGTTTTTGTTAAATGTAGCTCTAGAAATTTGTGAATATATGCTTAAATAAGAATATTTTAGAGAATAGAAGTTATCTAAGTTGATTATTAAACGGAAATTTTTTTGATTTCTCCATTCATCAGTGATGCTAATCTGGTATTGGTATGACATTCTTGGTTTGTGTTGGGTATAGAAAAAAGAATACCTAAAAAAGGTTAAGTGTATAACGAAAGCATTCACTCATAAGTTCGAACTTATTGGCTGATTGGTTAATGCGTACGTCTTATTTCCTAACATTGGTAAAAGAAAAATTGAAGGGAATAGAAGTGAAAACCTCCTCGTGTGGGTCAGGTTGAAGTCATGGGTACGGTCGGAGTGGCCGGGTTGAAGTCATGGGCACGGACCTAGTGAGAAGTCCGATATAAACTGGTGTTTGCAAACACATTTATGGAGGGTGTTGAACCTCCTGGAGGGCCGATGTGGCCAATAGAAGCCCATGTTACGGACCAGGAGATGAGTCTGGTGTAAAAACCCATGTTAAGGACTAAGTGATGAGTCTGATCTTTGGAAACATCAGTTTAAGGGAGGGTATGTTGGGAAAATAGATTAAGTGTATATTGAAAGTCTTCACCTGTCAGTTCTTCAAGGGTGTTGTCATCGCGCACATTGCCTTTTCAGTAAAGGAAATTATCATAACTGTTAAAAAAAAATCAATCAAATTCTTCAATTAGGTGAAATTTCTTGTGAAAATTCTTCAAATTCTCCATGTGAGATTTATTGTGAAAATTGTTGTAAAAGTAAAAGAGAGAAAATTGGTGTAGTACAAATGTAAAATATTGTTCTGGGCCCATTCCACTTTTTATGCCCAATATCACATTTTGTTGCACTACTCTAGTTACATATTAGTATCAACTCAGTTTTGGTTTCATAGTCTGTTTGCAATGTTTATTTCATTGGAATCTGTTCATAAATGAAAAGTTTGATGTGTTCGTATACAGAATTTGAAATCTATATAGTATAAGGACCAAGTTCAATATGACATGAATTTATCCTGCATTTTGTATTTCTATATAATAATAATTGTTATTCATCTTTTCAACAAGAAGCATTCACTATTGTTAGAGAAACTCCAAAGAAAGTTTTAGACCTCTGTTTCTTCTATATCCAATTAATAGGGAATTGTTATCAAATTGTATTATCAAGCTTCCGCTCTAGAGTAGCCACTCGTCCTGATGATATATAGTTGATTACTAAATTTATATTTATAATTTATAAAAATAATAGTAGTTCAACCCTATTACATGAAAATTATGGCATAATATATACGTTTAATTAAAAAAATTGACGTATCATGAAAATTTCTTTTCAAAACACATAATATTAAAGTACGTACGCATGAAAATGCTAATAGGTACGTAGTAGCTAGCTAACGTGCATCGTGAATATGGATATGTCGTGCCATGAACCAACTTCTCCTACTTTTTTTTTGTTTGTTCGCGGCAGCAACGTGTATATTCAAAGTATACGGTCCAAAACATAGCAAGAAAGCCATGTGATGTGAATGATTATAATTAAGTGTTGGATTTGTGTCAAAATTAATTCCTCGTCAAGAAGACATGTTCTTTTTTGTGTCTAAATAAATTAATTCCTCGTCAAGAAGACATGTTCTCTTTTCGGCGCGACTGCATATAATAGTTTATCTATATGTTTCCTTTCAGAAGATATATATAATGTAAAAGAAAAAAAAAAAAACAGAAAAAAATTATAAGATTAAGAATCTAGTTTGAAGTTTGACTCGTGTGAAATTTTGGTGTCTGAAGTTTAAAATGTTGACATGGAAAGTAAAATTCATTTTTATTGAAATTTGATGTCTCCGTTCTAATTTACACTTAAAATTGACATAACTTAGTCATGTATTTTCCACATGACCCGATAAAAAATACAAATCTCAAAATTCTCCCTAGTTAGGTGATGCCCGGCCGGAGTTGGGTGGTGGCCGGTCGCCGGATTTGTGGTGGCGGTGGCCGGAATTTTGGTGGTGGTCGTCGGCCGGAGTAGGCGGTGGTCGGAGTAGGGTGACCCGGTCGGAGTAACCATAATAATATATGGGGTAATTTTGACATTTCACATCATCCTCTCATTTTTAATAGCAATTTTGGATGGAAAATCAAATTTCAACAACACTAAAACTTCAGACATTCCATATCAATATTTTAAACTTCTGACATCAAAATCTCATATAAAGCAACCATCAGAAAGTTTATGGTTCTTAACCCTAAAGATAATAAAAAATTATTAACTCACATTAACTTTAACTATACTTTAAATTTTTAGTAGAGTTGTTACTTAATTTCACATCATATAGTATCGAAATATATACAAACGTAATGTCTCAAATTCAGTTTTTGTAGCCTCAAACTTTTTAAACTCGTCCGACATAAGGATAAGGATCAAGGAGTCGAGCTCAGATAATAAAGTTTCGACACCTTTGTCGCTACATACCATATATACTGAATATAGCAATATATATTTACATAAAATGGTTCTATACTAAGAGCATCCACAGTGGTATTACGTAAAAATTACGTAAACGTGGGTCCTACATGTTTATTTAAGTAAAGCAACAAAAACTATCTACAGTGGTTTTACATAGCATTCCTTAAAGATGGGACCCACACGTAAATTTATGTTTTTACATAAAGCATTCCTTAAATTTAAGTAATGCACTATGTATTACGTAACCAATTTTTTATTATAAATTAATTCATCTTATAATTAATGATTATATTTTATTGGTGGTTGTTGGAAAATTTAATAATAAAATATATTTAAGGAATATGTTTAAGTAATACGATTGCAGAGAAAATATTTTTTACGTGTGTCTTAACTTTACGTATTACTTAAAGTGTACATAAATGTCTACGTGGCAACTTTAAATAATAGAATTTATGTAAAACCACTGTGGATGCTCTAATGAAAAAGAAAAAGATATATACATGTTGTATGAGAAATAGATGGGAGGATAGAAACGACGACGGATCAATGTCACATGCATGCCGAAAATTGGGTGGGTATAATCGATTGATTTGGATTTGACAAAATGCAGTCCTAAAAACAACTTTAGGGTTTTTGAGTTAGTGCTCCAAGCATGCCTTCTAATTCAGTACGTACCCGACACGTGCTCGGTCCCATATTTTTATCATTTTACCGACCATCAGTACGTTCATATTACGTACACATTCGCTTAAGTGATAATTTCATTGTTTCACTTTTTTTTTCTTTTTTTTAACAAGGTAGCACTTTTTTTTTTGGGCAAGAAGATAGCAAGTTTTTTTTTTTTTTTTTTTTTTGTAAACAAGATAGCAAATTGATTGCATCAATATAATAAAGTAAGCATTATTAATGGGAACGCAGATGTCTCGTGATCGATGATCGATCCTTTAGTTTTTGAAAAGCATTTATTAAATATGCTCACTTATGCAATACGTATTTTGAATGTCATGAAGGACGGTCGTTGGAATTGTCTGTCTATCCCGCACAAATGCAATTGGACAAATAAATATACCTGATTGTTTGGTTTATATGCATGTACATGTCACTGAATGGATGAATTATGATGTTCCAAACATCTATCTCTTGATGATTATCTATTAGTTTTATAAAAAAAAATTCTTTATATGCTTTACCTTTTGTATAAACAAAAAACTAACAACATATACATTTTTTTTTTTACAAAAAGGTAAAGCCGTAAAGCTTATAATAAAGAAAAATAAAATTGATTTTGTATATTCAACATGCGTAGAAATGTGAAGTATATACTATGTTATTACGGTGTTTAATCCATACACTAACATAGCATGTTTCTTGTAAGTTTGACTATCACTAAAATATTATATTTATTCTGGCGTAACTTTAATGTCGTATTACATGACCTTGTTATAGATTACAACATACTTAGCCAATCAAACCCCTACCTATATTAGTATTTATTGTAAAAATATTAAGATATAGTTGCCACAAAAAGAAAATAATAAATAAAATGGCTATAAATTGTCTATAGTAAATTAAAAATTAAAATTCCAAAATTGGAGTGGAGGGAAAATCTTCCGTTTTCATCGTTGTTTGGACAAATTTGTTGTCTTAAGCTGTATGTTGTCTCCTATTCGAATAATTCACAGCACAGCTATCATTCTCATCATCTCTCAGTTTACGCAAATATTCCAATTCATTCACATTCAAAAGCGTCTATCTTCACTCTCAAGAACCCCAAATTAACCCTAATCTAATCCTCTCTCTCTCTCTACAGATCTGCATCCTCCTCTCTCTACTCATCAATCACTCTGATTCCCCTCAGGCTACTGTACCTGCATATATGTATGTACATATACTTCGACAGCATGCCATGTGCCTGGCTCTGAGAGGAACTGTCCAAATGAGAATGCGGTTGTGATTTCATTGCTCTCAGTTGGCTCTAACGAAACAGTAGGCGATGTCGGAGGCGAGGGTTTCCGATCCGAGCAAGCTTCATTTGAAGCGGGAGTTGACTCAAATCCGGAAGGCGGCTCGGGCTCTCCGAGATCCAGGCACTACTTCTTCCTGGAAGTCTCCTCTCAATTCTTCCAGATCCATCGCAGCAGCTGCTGCTGCCGCCGCCGCTTCCGGTTCAGGTTCTGGTCGGAGGGGCCTGGTGAGCGGAGGTGGTAGAGAAATCAATGGGAGCAGCGGGGACTTGGATGCTGACCTTCCTCTGCGGATAGAGGGGGAGAAAAAGGACAAGGCGGCGGTGTTCTTGTACAATTGGAAAGCTCAGAAGCATTCAGGTGATGTTGCTGGTCCTACTTATGGGGAGAGCGACGGCGGTGGTGAATCGTCTTCTTCCATGCCTGAAGGGAGTCTGGACAGCGATGCGCGATACAACAGCTCTGCTTCGACGCTTTGCAGACGCATGGACGTTGACCTCACGGTGCTAGGGACGCCTGTCGTCAGAAGAGTCTCCGGCATCAGAAAGCGAAGTAAGAAACTCAATCCTCGTTTGGGTGTTTTATCTGATTATCCCAGAAAAGAAAAGAACGCTTTGTTGGGTAAGAATAGGACTAGGGGTGCCGTCAAATCGAGTGTATTGCTTAATGCCAACCTCCATCCTTCAATGGCGTCTAGCCACGATTACTCGGCTGCACAGTCTGATGATACAGCAGATGAGTACTCGAACTCGGAGGATGCAAGACCTATCACAGGGGAATCCCCATTGCTCTTGAAGTTCAAGCAGAAGAATTCTCCTCACTCGGCGAAATTATTGAAGAGATCGAGGAAGGAGGACTCTTCCTACACATACAGCACCCCGGCATTGTCAGCGAGTTCCTTTAACAGATACCGTAATCGCAACCCTAGTACCATAGGATCCTGGGATGGCACAGCGACATCTGTGAATGATGGGGATGACGAGATAGATGATCATTTGGATTTGCCAGGAGGTCAGGGGTGTGGAATACCTTGTTGGTCAAAGAGGACTCCGAAACATAGAGGTTCGTGCAGGAGTTGTTGCTCTCCTTCCCTTTCTGACACATTAAGGAGAAAGGGAAGCAGCATCTTTTGTGGTAGCCAATCTATGTACAACACCCGTCGGCGATCATTGCATGCATCAAAGAAGAGAGGACTTGCTTCTCGAAGTGCACAGGGTATTCTGCCATTGCTCACAAATAGTGGGGATGGCAGAGGATTTTCATCTGGTGGGAACAGCGATGATGAGCTCTCCACAAACTTTGGTGAGTTTGACTTGGAAGCATTGAGTAGATTGGATGGAGTGAGGTGGTCAAATTGCAGGAGTCAAGATGGTTTAGAAACTCTGCCTTCTAATGGGGAAGGTGAGGAAGGCAGCACATCTGAACATAGTAAGAGCTTTAGTCAGAAGTACAAACCAATGTTCTTTGATGAGTTGATTGGGCAGAATATTGCTGTTCAATCGTTGCAAAATGCCATCTCCAGGGGAAGGATTGCACCTGTTTATCTTTTTCAAGGCCCTCGTGGCACAGGTAAAACATCTTCAGCGAGGATATTTGCAGCAGCTTTGAACTGTCTGACGACCGAAGAGACTAAACCATGTGGGTATTGCAAGGAGTGCACTGATTTCATTTCAGGCAAAAACAAAGATATCTGGGAGGTTGATGGCACCAACAAGAAGGGAATTGATAAAGTCAGATTCCTACTCAAGAACTTGACTACTCGGCCACCAGTGCCATCAACCATGTCCCGCTACAAGGTGATTATTATTGATGAATGTCATTTGTTGCCCTCCAAGACATGGCTGGCTTTTCTCAAATTTGTTGAAGACCCACCAAGGCGAGTTGTATTTATTTTCATTACCACAGATCTAGACAATATACCACGCACTGTACAATCGCGTTGTCAAAAGTACATATTCAACAAAATCAAAGACAGTGATATTGCAACCAGGCTGAGTAAAATCTCCATGGATGAGAATCTGGAGGTTGAATCAGATGCTCTGGACTTGATTGCTCTGAATGCTGATGGTTCACTCCGAGATGCAGAAACTATGTTGGAGCAACTGAGTTTACTTGGAAAGCGGATTACTACCACCATGGTGAATGAACTTGTGAGTTCCATGAAACCTGCTTTACAAACATGGATACCACAGATTTGCATAAGCATTTGAAGCTTGAAATGAGATATTGAACTAACTTGTGAAGATTGTGCTTTGCTTCTTAGGTTGGGGTTGTTTCAGATGAGAAGTTACTGGATCTGTTGGAGCTGGCCATGTCATCAGACACTGCTGAAACAGTGAAAAGGGCTAGGGAGCTGATGGACGCTGGGATTGATCCGTTGCTTCTCATGTCTCAGTTGGCCAGCCTTATTATGGATATTATTGCTGGAACATACAAAGTTATGGGTTCCAAATCTAGCGAATCATCTCTCAGTGGGCGAACTTGTGAGTACTAATTCTTTATGTGCACCCCTAGTTTTTTGGGGACAACGTCTCCAGAGGGTATAACATGTTGAATACTTGTTTGTCCTCTTCATGTATTATTAGCATAAAAGTGGAGAGCTCAACATTTGAACCAGTAGTATAGTTGAACTAAGTTAGGTAAAAAGGTTATATCCTGGTAGATATTACTGGCGGTGGCTTACTTCAAGCATGGAATGTTATATAGATTGAGAGAAGTGGCTATTTACAATTATTTAAAGGCTTTACTCAAGATTAGCATTTGATTTGGTCCATGATAACTTGATTTGGTTCTTTGATGGAGTCAGAAAATAACGCTTTGCTGACTATCTATACCATTTATAGATGCTCGAACCAGCCATAAGATTCTTGAACAGATACTCTCATTCTCATCCTTTCATGGGCACAGAAAATGCTTATAAATTAGTTTTATAATATATTTGCTATCTGCTCTCTGCATTTTAGTTTTTGGTGATTGGAGGACTTTTCTGCAGTGAATGAAACAGAGCTAGAAAAACTAAAGCATGCCCTCAAGCTTCTTTCGGATGCTGAGAAACAGTTGAGAGTATCAAATGAGCGGCCAACTTGGTTCACAGCAACTCTATTACAGCTCGGCTCTATTCCATCACCAGAAATAACTCAGTCTAGCAGCAGTCGAAGGCAAAGCTCCAGGACAACCGATGAAGATCCATCTGGCACTTCAAGAGAATACATGCACAGAAGGAAGTCAGGACCCCAGTTTGCACCTTTAAGATCTGCATCTGCTACTTCTTCACTTAATGAAATAAACGAAAATCACGGCAATGAAGGAAATATTTCATCACAAATCGATGATTTCATTTCAAAAATGAAGGCCACACATGAAGAATATTTGGATGACAGCGCCTCGGATGCATCCTGCAGCAATGCCAGCAGAAATACTCAAGATTTTGAGAAGCTGAATGTTATCTGGGAACACTGTATCGACAGGTGCCATTCCAAAACCCTGAGGCAGCTGTTACATGTCAATGCGAAGCTTGTTTCTATTGCTGAAGCTGAAGGTAAGTCTTCAATGCTACTACCTATTCACGTTTTCTTTGCTAAATAGTCGTGATAAGTTGAACATGGCATATTTAAATTGGTGGCAGTCTGCAATTTGGGGATGTTAGGTAGAAAGTTTTGCCGAAAAAATGTAATTGGACACATTCTTTACTTAGTTGTGCATCCAGCTATTGAGGTTCAACCATTTCAGCGGGAATTAAAACCAGCTAAAAATAGTTTTAGATGTGCGATTGCTGCTAAAATAATTTAGGTGAGTTTCTTTGTGCGTCAAAAGAAAGCCACTTTCCATAATTTGCTCGACTGTTGAGGCATTACCCAATGATCATCTAACTGTTTCCTGCAAATCAATTGCAGGTATTTTGGTAGCCTATATTGCCTTTGCAGACAAAGACATCAAGACAAGGGCCGAAAGGTTCATGAGCAGTATAACAAACTCGATCGAAATTGTCTTGAGACGCAATGTTGAGGTCCGAACGATCCTCCTTCCTGACGGTGTTGCTTTGAGGAAGGAGTCTAATCTCCGTGGATTACCTGGACAGAGCTTGTCAGACACAGCTCTGAGCACACAGAGAGATAGGAGAGACACTCACCATAGAGGAAGCTTTAATGATGTCGAAAGTAAGCTCAAAGCAGGAATCCTCGAGAGTGGCACCCGTCAACCTACTCAAGCCGAACCAATAGATGGTACAAACGGTGATAAGAAGGAAGAGATCCCCATGCAGAGGATTGAATCAATCATCCGAGAACAGAGACTGGAGACTGCATGGTTGCAGGCTACCACTGAGAAAGGAACCCCTGGATCTTTAAACCGAATGAATCCTGAGAAGAATCAGGTCTTGCCGCAAGACGGCATCTTTGAACCAAACCAAATGGAGTCAGTGACCCCAACGGCCTTTTCATCTCAGAATTGGGAGGATCAGCTGAATCACGAACTCAAAGATCTCAAGATTGCAGATGGAAGGTCCCTCCAGAAGGATCGTTCGAGCAAGAATCACTATCCTGTATCCCCAAGCTTGCTGCATGATAAAAGCTTCAAAGGAAACTTAAACATGGAAAGCTTGTAAGTTCTTCCTCCTATATTCCTGGATTACTACATAATTTTTCGTAGTTTATGGTCCTGGTCTGCGGATTGATTATGGAAACTGTCCTGCAAATCACTAACTGTGATATTTTATTAGATTATAGAGAGAACCGCTCTAGAGTCTAGACGTTGATTGCTTTTTTGAGATGCATTTTGAGTTACATTTTTTATGGTGACTAGGCTATATGAGTCGGCATCTGGAAATGAGGGATGTGGCTCGATGTTCTGTTGGAACACTAGACATCACAAAAAGGATAAGGTATGGTATATTTGTTTTGGAACATTTATAGGGACAAGCAGAGGTGAAGGAGTTGGTAGTTTCCCAATCTGATTTGTTTTCCTCGCCATTAATTATGCAGGTTAAAAGGGCACAGGTTCAATCTAGGAGAAGCGGCCGGTTCTCATTGTTTGGAAGGTGTGTGAAGCCGAAGCCAGAAAGCAGCAGGTTGAGAAGACAAACTAATGCAAAGTAGCGGCCAATGCATCATATTCTTTCTTTTTCATTGCCCTTTTTTTTGTGTACGTAATGTCATTTTTTGCTTGTTTCTCTATAGACGGTTGGTTTATGTGGGGAAGTGATTTATGTAAAAGAAGATCAGTTTCCTTTCCATAGTTAAAAAGGACAAATGTTCAGTAAGTATATATAGAATCGTGATCGAAATTTTACTC
Source organism: Clarkia xantiana subsp. parviflora (assembly GCA_036873135.1). Lineage (NCBI taxonomy): Eukaryota > Viridiplantae > Streptophyta > Magnoliopsida > Myrtales > Onagraceae > Clarkia > Clarkia xantiana. The sequence continues at coordinate 5,327,913 of JAPTYO010000014.1, forward strand.
GAATTTCTTGTGCATCACCATTATTTGGTTGATGCCTTTGTGGCAAAGCTAACTTCAATCATTACACTGAGAAGTTGGGAACATACATGGATCTGAATGAATGTGTCAAAGCTAACTTCAATCTAACACTGAGAAGTAGGAATATGAAGGGATCTGAACCATTTTCAGTCTCTGATGGAACGACTAAAACTTCACCAACAGACAAAGGGGGAACTCAAAAGATGCACTTCACTACCATCAATGAGCTTCTTAAAACATAGAGCTCGGAATGAAACTATATGTGAAAAGGGTGGTACTGGTATGGAAGTTAAACATTGCACATGGAAATCATCCATGTTTATGATCTGAATACATACAACATGAACTCCTGCGCTGGGCATTGCCCTCAGCCACATGCAAACATAGGGACCCAATTTGCAAACTACCTGGATAGGGATTAAGGGAATAAGTCCCTCTCAACATATCTCTCAGGGATCATCTCACCACAGCCTCTTCTTGATCAACGAACAACCCCCAAACTCTGGAAACAAACCTTGAAATAACTTATTCACCGTACACTCTCAACTCTTTTCCTCAATCCCATAATCCCATTCCATGGTGAGCCTACAACGCCAATGAGAGATATGCCGAAAACTGACTCCACTTTAGGGTCTTGTGCATTCTGTTGTCCCCTGTACAACACAAGGGCAATTGCAAGGAGGAGATTATTATTCCATTCTCAAGCTATCAACTACCACTATTGCTTTATCGGCTACCGCTACCAAACTCGAGCAACTCAAGAGGGCCCATCAGAAAGAGATTGTGCTACACCACCCCCTTTACTCCTACTTACCAGGATACCACACCTTAACTTTCAATAACTAATATCATATTCCTACTAAACCAACCAATGAGCAGCAAAACAAGAGACAACCACCCAAACCAACAACAATACGTTATTCTAGCTCAGATCTACGTCTGCAGCACAGAAACACAGCAGGCACCGATGTAAATAAATAGATATAAAGCACACCAATCATAAAAAGGTAGTATTAGTCAAAAGCCAAACAAGCAAAAATAAGTGAAACTAGAAGCTACAAGATCTGCTATTCATGGCATACTACCAAAGAAACAGATTCTGCAACTACAGAGATTTAGGCAACCCAACCAGTTCTAGTGCACATGGATATCCGACTTGATCTTGCATCTCTGCTGTTAGAGAGATGTATCAAGACCTCATGCTGCATCAACATTGAGATAGATGGAAATCAAAGGCGAAGATCCTGATGCACTGAAAAATCACTGCTGTTGAGCTTGCCTGGCCTGCACTCCGTTATAACCCCCACCATACGCGTCATAAGAACCATTCACATTGTTCCCATAATTTCCAGAGGCATCAGCCCTCCAAGCTGCATTTCCACTACCCGGATTACCATTCGCATCGCCATAACCACCACTATTACCTTGTATTTCTCCCGCACGAGCACCAGTATTGGGTGAACTCCCATAGCGCCCTCCAACAGTACCATAACCACCATCAGCCCCCATGTAGCCACCATATCCGTAACCTTGACTTCCATAACCAGCAACTGCACCTGGAGATTGACCTGAAGGTCCTGAACCAGGACCCCCACCCCCACCTCCCACCCCAGCAGCTGTGGCACCCCAAGCAGCTGCAGCTGCACCTCCATATCCCATTGCTCCATATCCAGATGGCGCTTGAGAGCTCCATGCACCTCTAGCAACACTCTGAGGGCCAGGATAACCAGAACTGGGAACATTTGGGTTCCCATAGGCTGCACCACCAGGAGCACTGTAACTCCCATAACCAGCAGCATAACCCATGCCACTGTTTGCACCGTAGCCATATCCAGGTGCACTGTACCCAGATGACCCATAGGGGGGAAATCCACTGCCAGTCCCAGGGGCCTGCATGTATCTAGCTGAATCCTCATAACCCTGGTCATTACCACCTGAGCCACCATAACTCTGATAGCTGCCTCCTCCAACCCCAGTATTGCTACGGTTTCCTCCACCAATATTCGCATCCTTAGGAAGAGCACGTTTAACTTCCACTTTCTTCCCATTCAGATCGTGAAACGTCTTATGTAAAACTCTGTCTACAGCATCTTCATCATCGAAAGAGATGAATCCAAACCCCCGAGGCCTTTGTGTGTTTTGATCATACATGATCACCGCATCTTCTACATTCCCAAAAGTTGCAAAATACTGACGAAATTCATCCTCCGTTAGGGAGGATGGCAGGCCTCCAACAAAAATCTTTTTGGTTCGAACAGCTCCTGAGCTTCTACCCATGTTAGTACTTCCAGACCTTGCACTAGTTTGTTGTTCTTCCCTTGACAGAGCCCTCTTAGCTTCAACCTAATTAAGTAATAATAAAGGTTGGTCAGACAGACTGAAATTCTATTCGTGTTGCTGAGATGGTCGTTTCTCTTTTGTTATACTTAACTTATAATTTTAATCAGAATCACGTAGTTTATAGTTCAAACTTAACACTCAGGTAAGCCACATCACTAACTATAACAGATACATCATTATTGCCATCAACATTAAGTACATGTCTCACAAACCAAATAGACAACACAAGTTTTCTTCTTTTCTGTAGAACACTTCTCTAGCGAGTACTCAAAGTAGAGAAAATATAAATTTCAATATAAAATATGACATCTCCAGGAAAATCTTGTGGAGGAGCATTAGCAAGGCATCAACACCAAAATAGAAGAACCAGGGGAAGATGACCACATGATAGCTGTTGTTGATAGCCTAAAAAGTCAAATTAAAAGCAGATTCTAAGTGCTGAAAAAACTTTGCTAGAATGGCACACACATCACATCATAGCCACACCCAGTTGAAGCACAGATATCTATAGAAACTGAACTTCCCTATCTTAAGTAATAAGCAAAATGAGCCCAATATCCTAATCCTATCTAAAGAAACACTCTGAGCATCATAGGGAAAAATAGTAGTGGGGAGGAAGATAATAGTATAGTACCAATTGCTGCAACAACAAAAAAAAGTACAAGTGGAGCTGAGTAGAACATTTTAACCAAAAAGAGAAGCCTTTCCGAAAAAAAGTTGTCTACATGACTTCAGAGTTCAGAGCAACACCAGAACTAGTGACAAACACGGATGAGACCTCCATGCCAAAAAGCACAAAAATTTTGGACCAAACGTCATTCACAAGTTCCTACATAGATCAGAAATACTTCGAAGTTCCTAACCGCGAGCTCATGGAAAGATACATAAAATGATATCAAGACAGCTTCTATTCAATTGATTAAAGACAATTCAAGACTCATAAATGAGAAACCCTAATTGAACGATATATTACCGTCCTTCCATCGATCGTATGCTTTTCCTGCAGTACGATATCAAGTACCGAGGGCTCAGAGAATACGACGAAGCCGAAACCGCGGGGCCTGCCGGTGGTCTTGTCCCGCATGACGGCAGTCTGCATAACATCTCCGTACTGACTAAAGTGCTCTTTGAGCTTCTCTTCCGTTGTCTCCCATGAAATCCCGCCAATGAATAGCTTCCCCTGATCCGAATCCATTCCTCTTCAAATTCACTTCTTCCGCACCCGAAGACGAGAACAACGAAGAAGAACGACGATTATGGGGATTTGGGGGTTAGGGCTTACAAGTTACAAGGGAGAACGAGAAACTGAGCGAGAAAGGGAGAGAGAGAAGAGTGCAGTGAAGTGGTAGGCGAGATAAACGTAAACTCTATTTTTCACTAATTTATTTATTTTTATTCATTTATTATTATTATGATTTTATTTATAAATAATTTATAAGATTAATACATCGTTTGGTTACTTAATGACATTATATTTACCAATTTGATCGAATGGGTACTTTTGTTTTCTGCGTGATATTTTTGTTATATACATTCTGAAATGTGATTAAATTGTTAAACTTATTTTTTTCAATTCTTATGTTTGATTCAATGTAGTTAAATGATTAAAAAATGACGATTTTACCATTATTGTTAATCAATTGAAGTTCTTCATCATGTTTTTCATCATTAATATAGGAGTATACTTACTCACTAACATATGTACACACTAAGTTAGTTAGTTGATTAGTGTTAGTTAGTGATATCTGCTCCTAGTATAAATACCATCTCATATGTACATTGTAAACTGATTTGGTCTAATAAGAATACATTGCATATTCCAAATCCTCTCTACTGAATATGGTATCAGAGCACGGCGATTTCTTGGAGCCCAAACAACCTTCATCTTTTCGATTTCTTGGAGATCAAGCAAGCCTCTAGATTACTGATTTCTTCTGGATTCTTTGCTTCGATTCTTCAATTGAGGATTGCATTCTGCTCCAATCTTGATTCCGACTCTTTGTAAGTCTTCAAGGATCAAGAATTTGATGCATTTCAGATTCATTGGATCAGATTAAGTAGCTTTGTTTAGTTGCGATTGATTTGATTGATTGCTTGGCTGCATCTGCTTCGATTGAAAGTCTTGTTCATTGATTCTTTCGAGATACTTTGCTCAGTGGATCTGGATCATTTTCTGATTGATTTTGGGAGATATTTGGATTTGAAATCCTGCGCAAGTTTCTTTGCACCTGGATAGTACATTTCTGGATTGTTGTACTATTGCTAGCTGTTGCCAGCTTGCTCTTTTGTCTGATTCTAGAGATTTTCTGTGGCTGTGAGGCTCTCTTGTTGATTGCTTCTTTATACATTCGATTTGGACTCCAAGGTATGGCAGAGAATTTGATTGATGATCCTCTTTATCTCCATCCTTCGGACACAACTGGTCTCCTCTTGATTCCATTTCAACTCCAAGGTTCTACTAACTATCATACCTGGAGCACTGCCATGAGGGAAGCTCTTTTAGTGAAGAACAAGCTTGGATTTATTGATGGCAGCTTCACACGTTCAAGCATTCCTGTGGCACAATGTTTGAAATGGGATAGAGCTAATGCTATTGTTAAGGCTTGGCTCAGAAACACAGTTGCTAAGGAGCTGGTTAATGGATTGGTTTACAACTCCACAGCATTATCCATATGGAATGATCTCAAAGAGATGTTTGATAAAGTGGATGGCACGCAGGTTTTTCAGCTCACAAGAGAGATTTACCAGACTTCCCAGGGTGCTCTCTCTATCACTGAGTATTTTGCAAAGATGAAACAACTCTGGGATGCTTTGAGCTCAATTGATGACTTGATGCTTGAATGTCAGGCTGATCTCAAACTTGTCAATGATCACAAGGAGAAGCAGAAACTTATTGCTTTTCTTTTGGGATTGAATGAATCTTATGCTCATGTAAGGAGCAGCTTGTTGATGAGGCAGCCATTTCCTTCTCTTAGTGTTGCTTTTTCTGTATTGGTGCAAGAGGAGAGTCAGCGTGCCATTTCAGGTTCAATTGGTGATGTTGGTGAATCAACTGCCTTGTATTCAATGAGGAATCCTTCTGGTTATCCTAAGAATTCCAATGGTGGTTCAAGGAATGGCTCAGGCAATGAAGGTCCATATAGGCCCTATAATAACTCTGGTGGCTCAGGTAATGGTGGTAGACCTGGCAAGATAGATAAGTCCAATTGGCATTGTACCTATTGTGGTAAGTATGGTCATAGAGAGGATACTTGTTGGAAGAAATTTGGTGGTCCTTCAGGATTTTTGAAACGCCAATGGAACTCAGCTAATGCAAGTGTTGATGATCTCAATTTGGTTGAGCATGTTGCAGCTGGAGATAAAAGGATCTTCCATGGCACATGTGAGAAGAGGATTGTTCACTCAACTATGGATAAGAGGGTGCAACATGTTGCAGCCCAAGATGATTTTGAGCCTCTAGGCTATGAGAGTGGTGATCAGGTTCAAGCTCATATGGTAGGTATGATATCACCTTCCACTATGACTTGGATCATTGATTCAGGGGCTACCAATCATATAACTCATGAGGTAAGTTGGTTGCATAATCTAAGGGCAACTGATTCCAACATTCAGTTTGTCCACTTGCCAAATGGTCACAAGTGTAAGGTGACACATATTGGTAGCTGCTCCTTCTCAAATGGTATTACCTTGGATGGTATCCTTTTGGTACCTGATTTCAAGTTCAACTTGATTTCAGTGTCTAGACTTCCTCACCAATTGAATTGCAAAGTAGTATTCACCATTGATCATGTGTTGCTTCAGGGCCAATTTGGGAAGCAAATGGAGATTGGTGAAAGGTCAAAGGGGCTCTACATACTCAAGGATCAGGTGTCTTCTTATGCAAGGATGGTGGTGGCAGCTTCTTCTATTGAAACTAATAAAGTGGATGCATGGACTTGGCACAAGCGTTTGGGTCATGTTTCAGCCATTCACATGGGATATTTGAATGATGTATTATGTTTGAATAAATCCACTGATTGTATTAAACAGTGTAGAATTTGCCCTTTGGCCAAGCGAACAAGACTTTCATTTCCTCTTAGTGATTCTCATGCTTCTAAGCCCTTTGAATTGGTTCATATGGATCTTTGGGGTCCTTACAAGGTGTCTACAATCAAGAATTATCAATATTTCCTCACCATTGTTGATGACTTCTCAAGGGCAACCTGGGTGTTTCTGATGAGGAATAAGAGTGATACATTCATTCATATCAAAGGGTTCTTATCAATGGTTCAGAATCAGTTTGGAGTAGTTGTCAAAATCTTAAGGAGTGATAATGGCACAGAATTTGTCAATTCAATTTGCAAGGAGTATTTTCTTCAGTTGGGGATCCAGCATCAAACTAGTTGTGTTCACACTCCTCAGCAAAATGGCAGAGTAGAGCGCAAGCATAGACACATATTGAATGTGGCTAGAGCAATCAGATTTCAAGCTTCCATGCCTATTAAGTATTGGGGCTATTGTGTTCTCACAGCTTGCTACCTAATCAATCGGTTGCCATCTTCTATACTGGACTACAAATCTCCTATGGAGGTGTTATATGGAAGGAAGCCTTCTATTGCACATTTGAGGATCATAGGTTGTTTATGCTTTGCCACCAAGCTAAACAATTCAGATAAGTTCAGTCCTCGAGCTGAACCTTGCATTCTCATGGGGTATTCCACTTCTCAAAAGGGTTACATTGTGATGAGTGTTCACACATCTTCCTTTCAGGTATCAAGAGATGTGGTTTTTCATGAACACATATTTCCTTTTGGAATGTCCAAGTCAGCTTTGGGTTCTCTATTGCCTTCTTGCTTGTGTCCAAAGGCATTGGATGATGTTTCCATTATAGAGGATCCTCCTTCTCTAGCTGATCCTCCTATTGATATTCCTTTACCTCCTCCTAAGGTTGTGGATGATCCACAAACCACTGCATCACATCCATCTCCAATTGTCACTCCTCCAGTGCCTATTCTTAGAAGGAGTGCTAGGATTGCACAAAGGAATCAAGGGGCTTCTTCTAATGCTGCTTTTGGTATTGAAAGGTTTGTTTCATATGATAGTTTGAGCTCTGATTTCAGCTGCTTCCTAGCTTCTATTGATAAGATCAAAGAGCCTTCAACCTATAAGCAGGCCATCAAGGATTCAAATTGGGTGGTGGCCATGAAGGATGAAATAAAGGCTCTTCAAGACAACAAGACTTGGGAGGTGGTGGATCTGCCTTTTGATAAGAGCACCATTGGTTGTAAATGGGTGTTTAGAGTGAAATACAACTCTGATGGATCTATAGAGAGATACAAGGCTAGATTGGTTGCCAAGGGGTTCACTCAAGTAGAGGGGACTGATTTTAATGAGACCTTCTCTCCAGTTGTCAAGATGACCACAGTGAGGATTGTGTTGGCTATATGGCAGCTTCTTATTCTTGGGGATTATTTCACATGGATGTGAATAATGCTTTTCTTCAAGGAGATTTACATGAGGAGGTCTACATGGATATTCCTCAGGGTTTTGATTCATCTAAGCCTGTGCTTGGAGCTCCTCGAAGGGTATGCAAATTGTTGAAGTCCCTTTATGGTCTTAAGCAAGCTTCAAGGCAGTGGAATATAAAACTCACTCATACTTTGATTCAGCATGGATACATCCAAAGTTCCTCTGATCACTCTCTTTTCACTAAGTTTGAGGGTAAGGATAGAGTTTTCTTACTCATATATGTGGATGATTTGCTAATCACTGGCTCCAATGCTAGAATGATCAATCAGTTGAAAACTGTTCTTCAATCTCATTTCAAGCTCAAGGATTTGGGCAACTTGAGATATTTTTTGGGTTTGGAGATAGCAAGGTCTAAGGAGGGTTTGGTCATCAATCAGAGGAAGTATGCCTTAGAATTAATTGAAGAGGCTGGATTGGGAGCAGCTAAGCCTACTGAGACTCCTATGGAGTTCAATCTCAAACTCACTTCACATGGTTATGATGAAGCAATTAGCACCAATTCTGATGACATTCCTTTAGAGGATGCAACTTCTTATAGAAGGATGATTGGTAGGCTTCTCTATTTGACTATGACACGCCCTGACATTAGCTTCTCTGTCCAGAGACTTAGTCAGCTTGTTGACAAGCCAAAGAAGTCTCATCTAGATGCTGCCTTGAGGGTGATCAGATATATCAAAGGTAGCCCTGGCCAAGGTTTGATCTACTCATCCCAGAATCCTCTCACCTTGAGCATGTTTTGTGACTCAGATTGGGCAGCATGTCCCTTTAGTAGGAGATCTGTGAGCTCTTATTGTGTGAGACTTGGCAATGCAATGGTGGGTTGGAAGGTGAAGAAACAAGATACAGTCTCTCTTTCGAGTGCCGAGGCAGAGTACAGGTGCTTAAGGGTGGCTATTCAGGAAGCTTTGTGGCTCAAAAGCCTTCTCAAAGAATTGGGGATTCATATTTCTTCACCTATACCAATCTACACAGATAGTCAGGCAGCAATCAAAATTGCAAAGAACCCCATGTTTCATGAAAGGACCAAGCACATAGAGCTGGACTGTCACTTTACTAGGCAGCATATTGATTCAGGGGTAATTCTTCCTCATTTTGTTGCATCCAAAGACCAGCTGGCTGACTTACTCACCAAGGCTCTTATTAAGAAGCAGCACATTGCCTTACTTAGGCTATATGGAATAAAAGATGTGTTCCATGAAAAGCGAGAAGAAGATGAAAAAGGTGGGGGCATATAGGAGTATACTTACTCACTAACATATGTACACACTAAGTTAGTTAGTTGATTAGTGTTAGTTAGTGATATCTGCTCCTAGTATAAATACCATCTCATATGTACATTGTAAACTGATTTGGTCTAATAAGAATACACTGCATATTCCAAATCCTCTCTACTGAATAATTAAAAATTCAATTTCTTCATTAAATTGATTTAAGGGCTCAAATCCAACTTATATATCAGTTGTATTGCTATGAATAATAATTTTTTTTTTTTTTGGTTTCCCGCGGGGTGGTCCTACGGGGGCCCTCATCAGGAGGGCAGCACCCGTAGCATGCTTGCTCCACACCTAGACTAATCCCCACTCGCACCGGGTCAGCCCGTAAGGGGTAAAGTGCTTGCCATGAACAATTTTTCATTCTCATGGTCACTAGCGGGGATTGAAATTGATATGAATACTATTAATATATAGTATCAGGGGTTTTATAGATAAATATAATATTCTATAATTAAAAAGTAAAATGCAATACTTGATTGGCAAAGTGGTATTTTGTTTTTAATTTTTTTATATTTGTACTGAAATAATTAAATGATGTATTGTTGAACATGAATGAATATCCATCTCCCTGGTTTCTCTACTATCTTCTCTTCCCATTCTTCGGGTTTTATTTTCTTCATCTGAATCCAGTCTGAATTTTATATCTTCTACTATTCTAATTCGTTAAACCGATTTGACTTCGTAATATTGGAGCTTTCGTTGAGAGAATTACCGTTCCTCCATGATCCGCTCTAATCAGAATTCATCGAATTCCGACCACCGTCACGCCATCATCAGTGTCGTTCGCCGCCACTAGCTGCTCTGTCGTGCTCTGTTACTTAGTTACTGTTCGTCTAGCTCCTTTTCAATCCACTCTTTTGTATTGTTTTCACAAGGTGACCCGCTTAAAAAAAAAGTGATTCATTCATATTTCTATCCCTTTCTGACTCTATACTGCTGCTGATTACTAATATATGTTTGGGGCTGGCTGCTGCATTGTTGATTTCAAGATATCTGAATATTTTTATGCCCACAAGATGTTCGTGAAAATATCTAGGAGGTATATTTTAGTAAATTGCTATGGTTATTGATATTTTGCTACTAGTTATTGTTTTCAATATGCAATGGACAACACATAATTTCTTCACAAAGTTGAATTGATTCATAAAGAAATTAGAAATATACAAGAATTTGTAGAGAATGCTCGGATTGCTTCTATAAAGTAAAAAAAAAAAAAAATAGTTGATAAATTGCATCAGTATAAAGAATCAATGTATGACTTACATGAATATGATGAGCAACTAGTTACTACATTGGATATTATTATAGAAGATGAATTTTATGATGTTGAAGTTTGTATTGATGATGATAGCACTTGTGATGATCTTCAACAACAATTTTTTATTGAGGTTAAGAACAATGATGATGCTACGGTTGGGACTGAAGATGTTGTTGACACGGATGATAACATGAAGGGATTAAGTACATTTTCATACTACTTCTTTGCACAGAATCCACTTCTATTTTTTTGTATACTTTTGGTACCAATTCTTTCAACTTTTTATCATTTTGGTAACACAATTAAATTTCCATCCAAATTGGCCGTTAAGTGTCATGTGCCATGCACGTGACCGCCCTAAACTTTTGAATTTGTTTCAATTTAGTCCGTCTAATGCATCCGTAACTTTAAATTTGTTCAATTTAGCCCTAAAATTTCAAAATCGAACCCTTGACCCAAATTGACATAGCCGGACCTAGCCAGGCTAGGTCCGACCTTGGGTCGGGGTCGCCGGACCCAGGCGAACATGACCCAGGGTCGAACCTAGCCCTAGGCTAGGTCCGGGTGGGTCAATTGGGACATAGCCCCAATTGTGTTCAATAGGGGCTAGGTCCCAATTGACCCAACCGGACCTAGCCTAGGGCTAGGTCCGACCCTGGGTTGGGTTCGCCTAGGTCCAGCGACCTCGGCCCAGGGTCGGACCTAGCCCTAGGCTAAGTCCAGCTGGGTCAATTGGGACCTAGCCCCAATTGGCCCAGCCAGACCTAGCTTAGGGCTAGGTCCGGCTAGGCCAATTTGGGTCAAGGGTTCGATTTTGAAATATTAGGGATAAATTGAACAAATTAAAAGTTAGGGATGCATTAAATGGACTAAATTGAAACAAATTCAAAAGTTTAGGGCGGTCACGTGCATGGCACATGACACTTTACGGCCAATTTGGACGGAAAGTTAACGGTGATACCAAAATGATACAAAGTTGAAATAATTGGTACCAAAAGTATACAAAATATTAGAAGTGGTACTAAAAGTGGATTTTGTGCAAAGAAGTGGTATGAAAAGGTACTTAATCCCTAACATGAATGGTCTACTTTTTGACATGATGCTAAACAGTGATTTAATGACATGTCATTCAACGGTTTATTGTGAACCATTTTGTATACTTATTTTTGCATCTTTAGTTGAGGCTCAAATGCTTTTCTTGCTTCTCAAGATGACTCTCACAAGCAGCGCAGACTTAATTCTTGAGTTGGATGACAATCTGAGTTTAAAGCATATAAATTAGGGCTATTTCATTATTAGATAGACAATCATACACGATTATGATTGTTTCAACGGTTCCGAAAATTCTCAAGTAGCGTTCACTTTATTTGGTCACTTGTTCGGGATTATGATGAGTTTAATGATCCCCATCATATTAAGGACAAAGTGTTTTTAAGGGGTATGCAATGTTAAGAATACTATTAATATAGTATTATGAGTTTTATAGATAAATATAATACTCTATGACTAAATAATAGAATGCAATACTCGATGGGCAAAGTAGTATTTTGTTTTAAAATTTTTATATATGTACTGTACCGAAGCAATAGAAGAAAGAGGTATAATGAACAGGAATGATGAGGGCAAGCATGCTACGGGTGCGGGTGCGAGTGGGGATTAGTCTAGGTGTGGAGCAAGCATGCTACGAGTGCTGTCCTCCTGATGAGGGGTCCCCTAGGACCACCCCCGGAAAACCAAAAAATAAAAAGTAAAAAAAATAATGAACATGAATGAATATATATCTCCCAATTTTCTCTACTATCTTCTCTCCAATTCTTATGATTTTATATTCCTCTTGAATCAAATATGGATTTTCTCTATTCTACTATCTTAATTTGTTACGACTGATTTAAGTTCGTAACATTGGTGCGCCGGTCCTTCATGATCTGCTTTGACCGGAATTCATTAAATTCCGACCACCGTCTATGATTAGGACAATATTAGTCTGTTACACTACTACCTTAGGGGTGTTTGGATGATCTAATATGGAATATAATTCCATATTACATCCCACATTATATCAACATTACGCTATTTAGCAAACCAAACGATGTAACGTGAACTATGTAGTGTAACATACATTGTAATATGAGATTACGTGTTGGTTAAAACACATGAAAACCCGTGGACTTCTCATCTCGATGTAATAATGTGAGATTACGTCCACTATTACAGAATGTTTATTATTTTATTTTATTTATTATAAATTTTATTATTTTTCTTCCACCTTCTTATTTCTTTATTTATCTAAAACAATTCTTTTTATTTCGTTGAAAGAATTAAAAATAAAGTTTTTTTTGTTCTTTTTTTCCACTGATAAACAAAAAGTTTAGTAAATAAGAAAATAAAAGTATATAACTTCTATTATATATTTATTTAAACTCTACCACGAACAAAAGTTGTATCTCCATCACAATTAAGAGTAGTGACTTTGAAATGGATTCAGTCTTAATTTATAACAATAATTTCTCTTTCTACTTCATTATTCAATGATGTAATGTTAGATTTATCTTTGGTTCACTTAATTACTCACTTATTAAAAATAATGTATATAATATGAGTATAAAATGAAATTTTATCGGTTTTTTTTGTTGTTAGAACTTGTTATCTCATAAATTGTATAATAATTGTTAACTAATAGAAATCTAATAGTAAGTAAGAATGCAAACTCTGATATTTTCAAATTTGATGTTTAAATCTAAAACATAAAGTATAGTGATCAAGTTACTTGTTTTCATAATAAATCAATGTTTAAATTTGTCATATTAAGATATAATATATTTTCAAATAGATTAATATTATAACTAGGGTGCTGCTCCCGCGCTCCGCGCGGGTGATTTTGTATGTATTTATTAAAAATAGTTATAATCAATAAAGTAATAGTTTGTAATACCCATAAGTTGTAATTTTACAAATCATATATACACATATTTTTTAATAACAAAAAGTACACATAATTAAATAATATATATAATATACATGTTATTTTAATGGATATACTAATAATATACATGGTATTTCATTAATTTTTATATAATAAATATATATATATATATATATATATATATATATACTATATTAGTACTTACAGTTAATCACTGACATTAAATCATTAATTTAGCCCAGCCAACCCAATTTAGCTCAAAGCCCACAAATCACAAACCCTAAAATCTCTTCTACGTTCCATCTACTCACTCATACGAATCAAAGAAACTCTTAAGAAGAATAAAAGAATGGATACAGCGAGAAAGAAGAGTAAGATGTTTGATCTTCATCACCCCACTTCTTATTGCTCCCTTTAGTTGCTGAAGATACAACAATGTCATCAAAGCAACTTGGAATCTCTATTAATGTATGTGAATATAGTTAAGGGTTGTCTATCACGGATAAACGTCATGATTGGTTTGATTTGGTTATGGAGGAGGATGCATTTATAGAGAATGAGAACCTTTAAGTTTGTGCGAGAAGCCTTATCATCTTCTCCAACGGAAATTGAATTGAAGAAGATAGATGTTGTAATTGTAATTAATTTTGAAGGAGAACCATTTTCATCTTCTACAATCAATATGATGAATTGAAAAAGACATGTGTTGTAATTAATTTTTTTTTCCTGAATTTTATTATAAAAGTTAATTATCTATGTGTCACTCTCTAATTGGATAATTATGCCGCTGAGATGTCAGCATGATAGTATATGACGTGGCAACCTAGGATTGAACCAGTATTACATTCTACATTACAGTACAAACTGTACCAAACACTGTAACCATATTACATTCTACATTACAGTACAACCAAATACCGTAATCTAACATTACATTGTTTATTATATTATTAATTACGAACCAACCCGTTGAATCAGAATATTATAAGTAATTTTACATTTCATGGAATCTCACATTCTGTAAAACCAAACGCCCCCTAAGAGTTTAGTTCACAATACGAATTAACCCAAAGTTTTGTCCCTTCATTTCAAATCCTCGCCACAAATATACTCGGACCAAACTATGGAACGGCCGCTGTTTGATGCGGCGTATTAATAATGTATTTTAATCTGAAATTCTGGTTTAATCATTTTCGGCCTGGTCTGGTTCGAGTAATTCCGGTTTAACAGCGTTAGGATGTCCCGTTAAATTTTGTTTGGATGTACCGTGTCCCAACAACATAGTAGTGGCCGCACCTTTCAACCTTCACATAACATCCCGACGTTTTTGTTGGTCTCAAGCTCCATTGATGGCCAGTGAAGGATCATCTTCCCTTCATATTCCAAGTGCGCTCTTACGGTCGGATCTGTATCTAGTGTAGTGCATTTGTGGTATGGTTCTTCTTGTTTAATTGATTGAATCGGTTTCCTTCGTAGTTAGGTTAATCCTGCAGTAGCGATGTGATTAATCAGTCGTTTCTCCATTGGTTTTCTGGATTTATCTCGTGGGTGTCTTTGTATCCCTCGTCATCTGCACTGATGTTACGACTGTATTTAGCTATTGCATCTAACATTTTTTACGAAATTCCTCAACGAGACATTCTTGCAAGAGTCCTTTGCAATAGTGATTAGCACAGTTAAAAATTTGAATATTATTCGCTGGAATATGACTAACCATTTCAAATCAACAGGATCTCCAATTTCAGGAATATGGCTAACCCTTTAAGAGAACAAACATCTTCGAGTACAAGTGAGAAGGTCTGTTTTTTTATAATGTGTAACTGCTCATTTCAGTTTAAATGTAGAAGTAACCGTTGATAGGTTGATGATTTATAATGTTTGTAGACTTGGTATGACGAGTGGTTGAAACACGAGAACCGGGTCCAGGTATGTTGCAATATTACAGCTAATATTGGCTTGCATAATGTTCATCATGTAACGAGGCTATAAAAAAACAATGAATAGGATGTCAATGGGAAAGTAGCAGTGTTAAGGTATATGGACGCCTGTAGGGGTCCTGAGATTAACAAAGAAGAGCAAATGGTTCTAAATTATGTTTTTGCCCAAGCTCCGAGTGGCGTAAGCGAAGAAGAATATGAAAGGTGAGAATTTTGGGAGTCAAAGTTTCATTCGAAAAGTGAAATTCGTTATTTGAGTAGTGGTTTGTGTTTAACAGAGAGGTGCTCACACAGAACGCGGTGATATCAGTCAGTCGTCGTTTTATGTTGACGCTTCGTCCCGGAGCATGGATCATTGATGATGTAAGTTTCCGTTAGATTGGATTTGTTTGTAGTAGTACACGAAGTGATGATTCTGCGTTGGTATGTCTATCTGATTGATGCAGGTAATCAACAGTGTAGCGAATATTGTGAACTGCAAACAAAGATCAGAACATAACTGGCGTGTTTGGTGCCTACCCACGTGGTTTCAGGTTTGATTAACTAGTGGATGTCGTTGCAGTAGTGCGTAATGTAACATTAACGGGAGGATCCAATGTTGTTCAATGTTAAATTTACAGCAATTCGCTGTTATGGATGCCGGACGTCAATCTAGGATGACATCACTTAGCCCATCCTGGTTGGGAGTTGGTACTGCGAAATGTGAACGGGTAAGATGATTATATGATTTGGGACATTGTATAGGCTATGTTATAGTTAGAGATGAGGGTGATCATAGTGTTTTCTGGACATATACATATATATCCAGATATACATTCCAATGAATGAAGAATCAACACATTGGTACTTACTGGTGATATTACTAAAAGAGGGAGCTGTTTATTATGTCGATACGCTGCCTGGTAATTCAAGTAAAAGGATTGATGAGTGTGGCCGAGTGGTTAGTAAATGAACTTGTAGCATTGTAAGGTCATTTATGATATACCCTAAGTATTTTATTAGGATTTAACATAGGGAAGGGCAGGTATATTGGATCCAGGAATACTTTCTGCTGCTTGAGACCAGCATTCCCAATCCAACAACCCGCTATAGGCCGTGTGAATGGGAGATTAAAATTCCTGAGAACGTACCAAATCAAGCATATTTGGGTGATGGGTGAGAAAGTAGTACCGAGCGCTGAAGAATTATTTTTATTGGCCAGTAGTAACGCATAATTAGAAAGATTGAGTCGCGATATTATGAAGATGTGTTAATGCAGTTTTATTATTCAGGAGTAACTGTGGCATGTACGTTATGCATTTCATGACCGCCCACGATCAAATTCCAAACATAACACCTCGAACGGTCAGATCGTCCCCTCAATATTGGTACATTGTGATCTATATTTAAATATCCAAGTTATCCAATTGAATATTGTCTACAGGTTTTAACCCCAAGACATCGGCTGTCGATGATTGCTTCTTTGATACTTGCGAAGAATAACACGATGAGATTTACCGTGGAAGGACGAGCACGTATATACTGTCGTTAGTTGTGGCTGTAAAAACTGTTGGAGTAGTAGGAACTACGAAGGAAATGAGGCAATGTAAGTTGTTTTGCCTTTATTATGATGCAGTGGTGTAGGAGTGTTTTGGCGTCCATCTAATCCATGGGACAGCTAGACTTGAGTTGGCTGCGAACGAAGTGTGGATGAGGAACAAAAAAAACTAAGAAATATGTAATTATCGTTTTGTGCGTGTTTGTATAGTAGACTTATATTTGTGACTGATCCGTGGAATACAGCAGATATTTTAGATCCTATATATGGTAGACGTCGGATTCCGATTAGTTGATAGTTCAGGACATTGGATCCATGTTTTGGATCTGATGTACATAAGAATTCGCGTGCGTTGGTGGTTTAAGTTGTTTTTCGTGTTGAAAGCTAAATGGCCAACTCTCCGTTGAATTGATAATGCTGTTTTGTTATATAACATGGCTTCATTTAACACAGTTATGTCGTATTAGCTTGCGTTGATTTGGAAAAAAAAAATCAAGCAAACAGAGGATCACCAATTGGTTAAAGTGTAATGCGGTATACACTAACGACACATCGATGCTCTGTGATTGATCTAGTGGACACAACCTTGACTCACTGTCTAAGTGAGCATTCCCCATCAGCAGTGTTCCATTCTCCACCTCAAGTGTCAAGACTATCCTTCTGCATCGTGAAATTGACATTTGCGAGCTTAAACTTTGCATTCTGAATCTTGAATTTGGCATTCTCGAGATCATGCTTTGCACTGTCCATCTTCAATTCCACAACCCCCATCTCCAAGTTTGAACAGTTGTTGGTCAAATACTGGTACATTGATTTGAATTTATCCACTGGTTTGTACTCAATAACCAAACATTGGCGGATGTTCCCTGTAAAATTACTTACATCCTTAATCCGGCTCAAGCTGTCGGAATTTACAGCAATTACAAGTAAACTTAATTTGAACCTTAATTGACTGTTTTAATGCCTAATTGAATATAAAAGAAAGAAGAATTCGTTGTGTTAGACCTTAATTATAAGAACCCTTATTCAGGAAATACAAATGAGTCCAGTTCAGAAACCCTAAGGTTTTCAGCATGGAACCTTATTTGACATATTGAACCACGATTTTCGCGTATGGGGACTTTAATTGACACTTTGAATTAAACCCCTAATTCATGTTAACCCGTCTTTCAATTGACAAACCCTATTTAAAACATTGGACTAATAACTGTCTAATTCGACACACCCACACATCAATTGGACGTTGATTTACAATTTTAATAGAACCCCTTATTGAGGTAAACCTTAATTTTAATTGATAGACCGGTATTACAAAATTGGAGTAATTACTATCCAATTCGACACGCCCACACATGAAATAATAAGAAATAGGCAAAATAACCCGGAAATAGGGGCACCCACGGTACATCCCGGAGAAGTCCTTCCACGAATAAGCCTGTTTGATTGTGCAAATCACATCGGTGTTGCATCGGCGAGCTTCGTACGGAGGACCGGTTGAAGACCTAACTTGTTTGCAAGTGCATTGGTCCAGCTAGCTTCGTAAGGGGAGTAGAGCAAAGGATTAGAAGAAGAGAAAGCGCAGAGCACAGTATCTGATAATGGAGGGAAGAACGGTGATTTTCCATGAAGTCCATATAGGTTAAGGGGTAGTTTTGTCCCATTAAAAGTGAATTTCAGGGAGAAAAATTGTAAAACACATTGTAAAAAACGGGACACGCGTATGATATGAGAAGAAAGAGCTAAAGGTTCAGATCCAGGGCCGGCCCAAGAGAATTTGAGGGAGCTAAAGGTTCAGATCCAGGTCCGGCCCAAGAGAATTTGAGGGTTAAAGCCTCATTTGAATTTGGGGCCTGTTAGATGACTTTAATTGTATAAATACACGACGTTGAACACAACAAATAAAAAGGACTAGTTTCATAAATGAGGCCTCCCAAAACATGAGCCCTAAAACCCTAGGCTTAGTTGTCAACAGTTGGGCCGGACCTGTTCTAATTATCAGAACAGGAGGATAACACAGATTAGTCTTTCCAAACAGAAGTTCAAAAGTATAAACAGAAGTTCAAAAGTATTTAGGCAAGGAAAAAAATAATTACACACAACTTCAAAACTAAACATGCTGTCATTTCTACTTATAACTATGAACAGGTAAGCAGGACCAGTTGAATGTTTTATACAGCCTTTGAACCTCAGCATCGCATCGACAGTCGATGCAAGTTCGATCTTCAAAGAACTCATATTCTTGCGTCCAGTTATATATGGCCTTCCAGTGGTTTTTCCTGCATTGTGCTTCTGGTAACGGTGGTGGATCCCTCGTTGTTCTCGCAGGCCAGAAACAATTCATATGCTCAATCAAAATTTTCCGACATTCTAGCTCCTTGCCGGCTCTGCAAACCTTTGAGAGGAGGCTGTAGCCTTCTTCCACTAATGGAACATCACCGTCCCAATTAAAGATTTTGATGAATCCTAGAGTGTAAGTAGCGAGGAGACAGTCCGCATCTGAAGCAGCCTTCAACTGTACCAGACCAACTGCCCCTCCATCATCTATTGCATAGTGTCCTCCAACAAAATTGGCTACTCCTGCCCTGTATAGAGCTTCGGGGTTGGAGTTAGCCAGGCATTGCCGGAGAAACGAAGCTTGTTTCCCGGTATTGATATGATAGCTCATCCCCTTGAGTGAAATTCTCCGCCAAATGTAAGGATCGGCTCCTAGTTCGTTGAACCTTTTGCAGCTGATTTAACGGGGAACAATTGTAGTTAGTAAAAAGTTATCATTCTAGCAAAGTCGAATCAATGGCTAAACATTTATTATATATAAAGGTTAAATATTATATCGCGCAATCCGTGTAATTATTGGGTACACGAACAGTTTATAAAAGTTAGTCATAAATAAAGTATACCACAACATACTGTTTATGTTATGAACAAGTTATGGTTTATGAGGGGTAAGTACTATATAACATCATAAAATTGTTCCTCAATGTTCATTACCACACAACATACGGAGAAAATCTAAGTTTTCAGTCCTGCAGAATTGCATATTTGTTCCGCAGAACTGCAGTATTTTTGGTTAGTATTAACCGTAAACATAATTTCCATACGTTGAAGCAATTGTGAACCCAAACACATACTTCGCAGTTCAAAAGTTGAATACAAGGGTTTTTGAAGACAAGATATAATACTATATGGTGGTGAAACTGATTTTCGCAACATATAAACCCTAACTCATTTAAACAACATTGGTTCTAATATCATTCATTGTTTTTTTTTCAAAATGCAGTCATTCGATTCTATATGTATAACCAAGCAGAAATATGACGAATATATAAAACAAAGATGTGTAACGCTATCAAATGGTTAACAATATTTATAGCAGATATGTTCGTTTTTTTGTTTTTTCCCAACAAATATATATAATATATGTAAATGTATATATCTATATATATCTTTTGGCAGGAAAAAAAAAATTACATATCTGCTATATATATATAGCAGATATTTTAGGTTTTTTGTTTTTCTGGCAGAAGATATATATATATATACACAGTCCTATTTGTGTATGTATCACAAATAAAACAAATGTCGATGGAAAATCAGACAAAAAATTAGAGAAAGCAGTGAAATCAGTGAACAGACTCCTAATTCATGTACTGAAGAAAGGTTTAAATTTATATAGGGAATTTCCAGAAACTTACCATAGCTTCAGCTTGATAAAATCGTGGGTCGAATACGCTCCGACACAAAGCATGATAAACCATAGGGCCTCCGCGGGCAGGTCTAGGATTGTTGTGCATGCAGCCATCTTGGAGAAAGAGGAAGAAATTAGTTACAAAACGTAAGTGGTTCACCAGGGTTAGTATAGCAGTAAAGGAAACGTACCTTTGAAAAAAAGGTTGACTGTCTGTTTGAACAAAGTATCTGAGAGAACACCGTCGATAGTGACGATTCAAGCGCAGAAGGAAGTTAGGACGACTTCGGAGGGAAACTGCTTCGGACTTGAGGAAGAAGATAGATGAATTTGGGTGGCTCTTTAGCGAATGGTTTAATAGCATGTTTTATAGCATTTTTACTCTCCGCCACGAGGCACCACACTGTGTCATCTGTTGGTACGGTCCGTTCCATCTAATAACTACTCTGAATCAAGTATATGGCGTAATGTTATGATATATATGTTCAAAATGTTATGGAATAAGTATGAACTATTTTTTTTCATTTGAAGTGCATTATAATAGTATATTACATACAAATTTGTTAAATTATTTAATGTCCACTAAGTTAATATCTAACTGTGGTTTAAGGGATAGGGTATGGCTAAGGTTATAGTGTAAGGTTGAAGAGTGTTTATTGCATTCAACCATACTTAGTTGTTAAATCACTTGACATTTTGTAGTTTAATGTTATTATATATATGCTGTAATTGTTATGGAATAAGTATGAACTAATTTTTTCCATTTGAAGTGCATTATAATAGTATATTACATACAAATTTGTTAAATTATTTAATGTCCACTAAGTTAATATCTAACTGTGTGGTTTACGGGATAGGGTATGGCTAAGGTTATAGTGTAAAGTTGAAGAGTGTTTATTGCATTCAACCATACTTAGTTGTTAAATCACTTGAAATTTTGTAGTTTAATGTTATTATATATATGCTCTAAATGTTATGGAATAAGTATGAACTAATTTTTTTCATTTGAAGTGCATTAAAATAGTATCTTACATACAAATTTGTTAAATAATTTAATGTCCACTAAGTTAATATCTAACTGTGGTTTAAGGGATAGGGTATGGCTAAGGTTATAGTGTAAAGTTGAAGAGTGTTTATTGCATTCAACCACACTTAGTTGTTAAATCACTTGAAAATTTGTAGTTTAATGTTATTATATATATGCTCTAAATGTTATGGAATAAGTATGAACTAATTTTTTTCATTTGAAGTGCATTAAAATAGTATCTTACATACAAATTTGTTAAATAATTTAATGTCCACTAAGTTAATATCTAACTGTGGTTTAAGGGATAGGGTATGGTTTAGGGTTTAGAGTAAAGTTGAAGAGTGTTTATTGCATTCAACCATACTTAGTTGTTAAATAACTTGAAATTTTGTAGTTTAATGTTATTATATATATGCTCTAAATGTTATGGAATAAGTATGAACTAATTTTATCCATTTGAAGTGCATTATAATAGTATATTACATACAAATTTGTTAAATTATTTAATGTCCACTAAGTTAATATCTAACTGTGGTTTAAGGGATAGGGTATGGCTAAGGTTATAGTGTAAAGTTGAAGAGTGTTTATTGCATTCAACCATACTTAGTTGTTAAATAACTTGAAATTTTGTAGTTTAATGTTATTATATATATGCTCTAAATGTTATGGAATAAGTATGAACTAATTTTATCCATTTGAAGTGCATTATAATAGTATATTACATACAAATTTGTTAAATTATTTAATGTCCACTAAGTTAATATCTAACTGTGGTTTAAGGGATAGGGTATGGCTAAGGTTATAGTGTAAAGTTGAAGAGTGTTTATTGCATTCAACCACACTTAGTTGTTAAATCACTTGAAAATTTGTAGTTTAATGTTATTATATATATGCTCTAAATGTTATGGAATAAGTATGAACTAATTTTATCCATTTGAAGTGCATTATAATAGTATATTACATACAAATTTGTTAAATTATTTAATGTCCACTAAGTTAATATCTAACTGTGGTTTAAGGGATAGGGTATGGCTAAGGTTATAGTGTAAAGTTGAAGAGTGTTTATTGCATTCAACCACACTTAGTTGTTAAATCACTTGAAAATTTGTAGTTTAATGTTATTATATATATGCTCTAAATGTTATGGAATAAGTATGAACTAATTTTATCCATTTGAAGTGCATTATAATAGTATATTACATACAAATTTGTTAAATTATTTAATGTCCACTAAGTTAATATCTAACTGTGGTTTAAGGGATAGGGTATGGCTAAGGTTATAGTGTAAAGTTGAAGAGTGTTTATTGCATTCAACCACACTTAGTTGTTAAATCACTTGAAAATTTGTAGTTTAATGTTATTATATATATGCTCTAAATGTTATGGAATAAGTATGAACTAATTTTATCCATTTGAAGTGCATTATAATAGTATATTACATACAAATTTGTTAAATTATTTAATGTCCACTAAGTTAATATCTAACTGTGTGGTTTACGGGATAGGGTATGGCTAAGGTTATAGTGTAAAGTTGAAGAGTGTTTATTGCATTCAACCATACTTAGTTGTTAAATCACTTGAAATTTTGTAGTTTAATGTTATTATATATATGCTCTAAATGTTATGGAATAAGTATGAACTAATTTTTTTCATTTGAAGTGCATTAAAATAGTATCTTACATACAAATTCGTTAAATTATTTAATGTCCACTAAGTTAATATCTAACTGTGGTTTAAGGGATAGGGTATGGTTTAGGGTTTAGTGTAAAGTTGAAGAGCTAACTTCCCGACAGGGGTCAGTTTTGGCAAAGGTACAACCCCGCATTAAATGCTGCTGCGGCATAAAGCTATGATTGTCCATGTCTTATCAGTCCATATATATGTGAATTAAATTTACTTAATAAGATTACATTCCAACAAAAGGGTAATTCAAATACCTGTTTCGGTTTACCTTTTTTGAGAAAACTGTTTCATAAGATTATGCTTATTTGATTACAACTGACAAATACACCATGGCCACCATAGTTTCAACCGTTAATTCATTATGTTTGTGTCAAGCTGATTCCATAACCTTAAACCGGATGTACAGTGATCAATTATTTCATCGTTGCGTTATTTACTTGGTAGATGTTGACATCCATGATGTATAACTTTAATTTACATTAACTAGACAGGTAATTTGTACCACACACTGCGCAATGCGCGATCAACCGCCTTTTATAATCAATTCATACAGAACCTAACGTATATAAATAGAACAGAGACAAATATTACATGATAATAGACTGGTTGTGGAAAGACGTGGGTTCCCATGTACAGAGCACATTTACTTTAGGATATATAGAGGATGGGATATGCAGAGCCGTAGCCGGGAATGTGAAGCAACCTTTTGAACAAACTTTTCTAAAAACGGAGATGGCTTACACACATTTATATTTATATATTGTACTGTGTATATACTTGTTAGAAGTAATACAGTGTTTCTTTGCTTAAGACTTTTACGTGATGTCAGTATCAATAGGGCATGAGTTCAAGATTTGACAATTGCATATGCTAACATTGTATTTCTTGACATACAAAATGTGGAGCCCACCAAATGTAGGGATTTGTCAATTAGTTGAAACTACCAGTAGTTCCCCCAACCATGTATGATTCATTAAACTGTGCAAAACCCTAATAAATTATATCAGCCACGTCAGCTGTGTAACCCTATGTTGAGTTGGATTAAAGCTAATTTCAATCAAACGTACCAATATATGATAACGTTTCTACGATGAAATTAGTTTATAATCAGACTTCGCATTTTATTTTTAGTTGTACGTTATTTGTTCGACAAAACAAACAAATTAAATAAAGTTCATTGGAACAGTACGAACTTAGTGGAAAGTGACAGATTTGTGACAGGACGTGGATATGAATGAAGCTTGTCAAGCACGCGGCCACTAATTTGGCTTTTAAGGGGCAAGACAATGAGTTAAACAAACTAGGGTTAAGTTTGAAGATTTCTTTCGACCGGATATATTACAAAATTGAAGAATATAATTACATATAGTTAATAATTACAGTGGATATACTAGTAACTGCACACTGTTCAGTTACATGATAGTGTATAAAAAAAACCAGTTATTCATAGTTGAACTATTACATCCAATGGTTTTATATAATGGTGAGTAAAAAACAAACATATAATATATAGTAAAAAAATTAAATTACACAACTATTAAAGAGTGTATGTATGTATATAGGGGTTTTAGGGCTGTCTCTCAATATTGCTATATATACTAGTCAAGAGAAATGATTATTGCTTGTCAGTTGTCAGGGTACATGTTTAATTACATTTTTGTATTTCAATGCAAAACTGTTCATCTTCTTCATTTTACTTGTTCTTCCATAGCCATGTCTCTTCAACTGTTTTCACACAGCATATGGATTGTTTTAATGTTTCTCTATAAATCTGTGATGAGCTTCATATTCAACAGCACATAAATTACCAGAATTAACAACTTCAGCGGAAATTTAATTGATAAAAACATTGATTTTCTGATTTATATCATGGACAGCTTAATATATTATATTCAACTGTTGGACCAGACACGGTAGGGGTTAGTGACAAAATGTAGATGAACACACACACTGAAGTTAATTTAACTACTATTTTTTTCGATATAAAAATGCAAAAAAGAAGGGAGAACCTAAACCCAGAAACCCTATTCCTGACATTACTAGCCAGGTTTCTGGTGAGGAAAAGCTGCCCAGCAGTTATAGTAGCGAAAGCGAATGACTTCAGCGTCACAATAACATCTAAAGCACCACTGGACCGGAAAAAAAAT
This sequence comes from Clarkia xantiana subsp. parviflora, assembly GCA_036873135.1. Lineage (NCBI taxonomy): Eukaryota > Viridiplantae > Streptophyta > Magnoliopsida > Myrtales > Onagraceae > Clarkia > Clarkia xantiana. The sequence continues at coordinate 5,353,250 of JAPTYO010000014.1, forward strand.
CATAACCTCGTTTATACGATAAACCACAATTAATTCGTGCTGGTTGCATCGACGTCGAGGGGCCGGCGGGTGTGATGCCCTACCTTCACGGTAACTGGTTAACCTCCTAACAGCATCGATGAAAACAGTCCGGACATTGTTGGCGCGTCTCGTAGCGACCACTAATCCCAGCATGTTGAACGCGTCGTCCAGCACATCTTCATCTGTTGGCCAATTGAAGATACGGATCATTGCTACAGCATATTTAGCTACATAATGTCCCCGATATGCTGCTGCCTTCAATTGGGCAAGACCAAGATTTAATTGCCTGGGTAATTGTCTAAAAAAGGTATGCATTCCCAGCCGATACAGGGCATCTGGGTTACGTTTGTCCATGAAGATGTCAACAAAAGGTCCACATAACACCGGCAAAGTGCGGGGTACGATGTCACGTGGTACCAGGGTATGCACCATATCTGTGCTTGAACCTATACCGTGAAGCCTTCTGCAGCTGGATATTCAAAATCATCTCATGTTAGAAATGTACTTAACACATACTAAAAAAGGACATCTATACAATGAAATTGTTCATTCGTACCATGATCTGAACCTTATGAAGTCCGGGATCGATCCAGACATAACGGCAACCATGATGAGCATAATCATCTCAACAGGAAGTGACATCAACCTAGATGGATTCATGACTAAGGAATTGTTCCTGCAAACCAACAAATTATAAACACAAGATATATAAAAATCCAAATACATTTTTAGAAACATAAGACGATAATCAATGGTTTATATTAACGACCAAAATTTTCGGATGCTTACTAGTGGAACTTTGGCAGACAGTTAGATGTATCCCCAGTTGCAGTGATGAAGATATAGCAGATGGACCCAGATGACAAAGGTTTTTTGAGCACACAGACTAATGAACTGCGAAAAACAGTCTTTTAAATGGTTATCCCTCCGTGTATCGGGAACCGTCATTGATACACCTGTGGGTCCTAATACAGTGCCAAATATCTCCTTGTGATATTGTAAAAGGTGGCATTTCGGATCGTCTAAGCCACCAATTAACGTAGTTTGGCAGCTAATGTACTTCGACTGTATAGTAACCTACAATCTGGATCCTTCGAATACTTTTTCGGGGTTAGATCCAACCAGCTGAATGAGATCTCATATATCAAAATGAACCGTCAGTTCAAATTGTGATAACCAATGGTTCAGATTTTAGGTTTACTGAAAATTGAATTCCATTAGCCGGACCCATAATTTCCCAACATTAACTCGGATACTAAATGATAATCCGATTTAAGAAATAAGGCTACGTTCAGTCTATAATTATATAGAATATATGGTTCTGTATTAAAAACACTTGTATTGGTATCTAATAGATGACATATTAATTATAAGTATATTTAGTGCCTTAACATTATATTCGGTAAATCATATGCTATCATGTTGATGTTAAAAATGTTAACTTTTAGGGTATTGGTGTTGCATTATAATTAGATTCCTTACATTTAATTAAATATGTAAATATCCAATGAAGATTGTAATCATGGTTGTGTGTTAAGTTTTAAGGTATGGATAAGGTTTACAGGGAATGTTGGATAGGGGTTAGTGGTTTCAAGCAAACAAATTTTGTTAATATCCAGTAATTATTTATTTTTTAAAAAATTTACTTATATCTAATATAATAAATAGTAACTTCATTTATTGGTGTTGCATTATAATTAGATTCCTTACATTTAATTAAATATGTAAATATCCAATGAAGATTGTAATCATGGTTGTGTGTTAAGTTTTAAGGTATGGATAAGGTTTACAGGGAATGTTGGATAGGGGTTAGTGGTTTCAAGCAAACAAATTTTGTTAATATCCAGTAATTATTTATTTTTTTAAAAATTTACTTATATCTAATATAATAAATAGTAACTTCATTTATTGGTGTTGCATTATAATTAGATTCCTTACATTTAATTAAATATGTAAATATCCAATGAAGATTGTAATCATGGTTGTGTGTTAAGTTTTAGGGTATGGATAAGGTTTACAGGGAATGTTGGATAGGGGTTAGTGGTTTCAAGCAAACAAATTTTGTTAATATCCAGTAATTATTTATTTTTTTAAAAATTTATTTATATCTAATATAATAAATAGTAACTTCATTTATTTGTGTTGCATTATAATTAGATCCCCTACATTTAATTAAATATGTAAATGTCCAATTTGACTGTAACCATGGTTGTGTGTTAAGTTTTAAGGTATGGATAAGGTTTACAGGGAATGTTGGGGAGGGGTTAGTGGTTTCAAGCAAAGACAGTTTGTTAATAAATTGAAATTATTTATATTTTAAAAAATTTAATTTAATTTAATATAATAAGTAGTAACTTCATTTATTTGTGTTGCATTATAATTAGATCCCCTACATTTAATTAAATATGTAAATATCCAATTTGACTGTAACCATGGTTGTGTGTTAAGTTTTAAGGTATGGATAAGGTTTACAAGGAATGTTGGGGAGGGGTTAGTGGTTTCAAGCAAAGACAGTTTGTTAATAAATTGAAATTATTTATATTTTAAAAAATTTAATTTAATATAATAAGTAGTAACTTCATTGGTTTGTGTTGCATTATAATTAGATCCACTACATTCAATTAAATATGTAAATGTCCAATTTGACTGTAACCATGGTTGTGTGTTAAGTTTTAAGGTATGGATAAGGTTTACAGGGAATGTTGGGGAGGGGTTAGTGGTTTCAAGCAAAGACAGTTTGTTAATAAATTGAAATTATTTATATTTTAAAAAATTTAATTTAATTTAATATAATAAGTAGTAACTTCATTTATTTGTGTTGCATTATAATTAGATCCCCTACATTTAATTAAATATGTAAATGTCCAATTTGACTGTAACCATGGTTGTGTGTTGCATTATAATTAGATCCACTACATTCAATTAAATATGTAAATGTCCAATTTGACTGTAACCATGGTTGTGTGTTAAGTTTGGTAATACAATTTAATTATTTAATTTTTAATACTTAATTTTATTTAATACCAAGCAGTATAATTAGTTAATAAAACATTTCACATATTTGTAAACACAAAGTTGCTACTGCGTACTGTGAGGGAAACACGTGTGCCCCCAAAGTCGACAACAAATTACGATGCTTGCCTTCAAGTGATTGGTGGAAGTTAGTCGACCATGAATTCGGAATATCTATATGGCAGGATAGTCAATTCTAGTACTTTGTTGACCTTTTGAATTACGCACTAATATCGGAATACTTCGGAAATCCAATTCACAAGGTTTATATACCTCGTTTCCGCGGGAAAATAACTATCCACGCGGGAATGTGTACACCATGTTGTCCTATATAAAGGGGGTAAATATCGACAGCCTCATCAGAGATATATGAAACAAAAAAACAAATATCAACCACAGCTATCTTCCGAAATGAGCAAACAAGCCAAGCAGCAGAAGAAGGCAGACTCAGACGAATGGATAAACAAGGGGGCGTTTTTTTCCAAAGACGATAGTTCATCATCTGAAGCTACAAATCAACTTTCAGCGACCCCGTCAAAGGGTTCATCTACCTCCCATATTAGGACAAGTCCGGTGACCCCCCAACTGAAGGCAACTCGTCACGCATTCAGGGATTCTGTCTCCAAAAGGCAAATGTTATTCACTACATTATCAAGCAGATCGTTCAAGGATCAGCTCGTTATATTAACAATAGATTATTAACACTGAATTTCCTCTGCTATTTGCCAGATTGTTCAATGAAACTGAATGGTCCCCACTGCCGAAAGAAATGTGGGAGGAAGTGTTAGCAAGGGTTGCCGAAACAGACCCTTCGTCGGTCGGTTCATTCGGCTGCTGGTATAACGCACAGAATGAATTATTATTTAACACTGATATTGAAAGAAACGCATTCAGTATATATATTTATTCAGAGTTCAGGCATATTAGTGTGGTGCATGTTGTTTTCATTTATGCAGCTCTAGGGGGGCTTCTTTTAACGCCCGAAGATTATACCCAATGTTGTCTCTGAAACACCTTTTTGTAAGGGTTCCCAACATGCGTCCCAAGTTGCTGGGAAGCATTGAGAAAATGTGGGGAACATTTAACAACCCTGATGCTGGCATCATGATCGGGGTGCACAAAGGACTGTACCAAGGTAACGTCCAAGGAGGTGTTCTGGTGCTGAACAAAGTGTTTCTGATAAATTATGACCCACTCGCAGAGTATACTGCTAACATACTCGCGAGGATGAGACTCTCCGCACCTCCACCGTTGATGGATGCGTCTGATGTTTCATTAGAAATAGGATCAGAGCAGGAACGGGTGTTCTTAGAGACCCGAGCAACAGCCATGAAAATGATAACTCTACACGCTTTACTGGAACAAGGGTGGTTGGGCGGCATGGGTTATTGTTCACGTGGCCCAACAGGAGGCCATTGGGGTTACTCTATCAGGCATCATCGATACATAACCTGTAGGTCTTGTTTGTACGATTTCGAGATGGATAGGGTATTTATAATGTTTCAGGACATAATTAATCCCTAGTAGTACACGTTTATGAATCCCCCCTTCAGTGTTCAGTTAGTAAACATGAAGTTATTTTGGATTTCAACTGCATTACGATTGTAGTACATACAAATTACTTAAAATATTAAATGTCCAAACTGTTAAAAACTAACTCCGGTTGACCCAGATATGGTATGGATAAGGTTTATTCTATAGTTGACGAGGGTTATTTCGTTCAACTATAACTAGGGGTAAATCATTTACAATGCTGTGTATAATTTTATGGGTGTTGCTACAAACTGTGAAATTTTATGTGAAATTTCTATAGAAATTGAAATAGGGTCCCACCATGTGCCGATGCATTTGTTCATTTACTTTCTCTTTCTTACTTTCAATTGAAATTTAACAAGTAATTTCACAGTTTAAAATTTACTCAAATATTATTAAGTCTGTTCTAATTGTTATGACGTGACTGTGAAGTAATTTTCCAGTTGCTGTGTATCTAATATTTAAAAGCACAAGTTACTCCTATTATTTGATGTCCAATAAGTTAAAATCTGACTATGGTTTAAGGTTTAGGGTATGGTTAGTAGACTTGCAGACCTAACTTCCCGATAGGGGTCACTTGTATCACAGCTGCAACCAAGCATTAAATGCTACTGCGGGATAAAGATATGATTATTGATGTCTTATCAGGCCTTAAATATATGTCATTCGAAGTCCAATTACAGAAAGTGAAATTCAAAAAAATTATTGTATTTCAAATTAATGTTTCGTTTTAATGAATATGAAACAATGTATTATAATGAAGCTGAAACAAAGTATTATAATGAGAGCAGTCCAAGAATGATACATCAATTTGTACTGTTAATTTGTTAACAGAGACTCACTTGTGGTTTTTATAGTAGGTGCACTTAATAATTGACCAATAAAATTTACGGATATTCATTCGCAATAAATATTTTCTTATAATAAACACATTATTTTATCCAAATAAATCGACATAAACTGTAGGGCTTGTGTGTACCATTTCGAGGGACATAACATGTATGTACTTTTTGACAACTAAATTAATCCCTACTAGCTATTTAAAGATGACCCTTATATAATGAGAAAAAACTAAACCCTAAACCCAAACCACTGACCCCAAATGACTAAACCGTATACCCAAAAACTTGCAAATTGACAACACATTAATGAGAGATTGTTGACATATGTATCATAGATTAGAGATTAACAATGGTTTTGTTAGTTCATAACTGACTAAAATAAGGATCATACAAATTATTAGGTACACCGACTACACTTAGATCACTGGACTATATTGAACTATACAAGGATTAACTAATAACATCATGTGGATAAAATGTTAGTTCCATTTTTAATGAATTACACCACATCCCACATGGTAGACCTAATACTGTCCACATAATAAAAAAACGATACCGTATCTTTGTCTGGGAACAAAAATCTACCGGATGAAATTAATGCTACATAGCTAAAAGTGAAGGCAAACACATTGGACTGGACATTCGTTGAACCAAGATTTTTGACATAAACATATGATTAAACTTGCATGCAGCACTCAAGCCGACGTTGTTGCAGATAGGGAACGGTGACGTAATTGAAAGACAAATACACTATGACTTTTTGAATAATTTTTCTCGGTCCAATCATAACAAAAATTATACAATTATAATATGGAATTCTATGTTAAAAACCTATGGAAATATATGTATTGAATGAACTAATCAAATGTACTACATGAACTATGTATACACGACAGTTATATTTATATAACAAAATGTTAATGGTTTTCACATATAAATAAGTATCTAAGGTTCCTTGAATATATACAGTTGTCTATATGAGCGATGACCTCAAAAATTAATACAATACATCAACTATTAAATATAGAGGTGATATTTACAGTGATTTTATTAAGTGTAACTGTTTCTTTATGGAATTTGTTTTTCTAAATTTACTTAACACAAAATATTTGTTGATTTTAGTATGTGAATGTTTTTGCCAAACTATCATATTATTAGCGGTCTAAAAACAAAAAGCACCAACTAGTGAATTCTTTAGTATATAATTAATTCTCCGACCCTGTACTGTACATTGTACCGTTGAATATAGGCCAAGGGAAGATTAAACTATTACAAGAAGGGAACTGGCACAGCTAATCATCGTCGTCAATTCCAAGCTTGTAACCTCGAACCCTTCATCTTCTCTCTATCTAGTATCTACCTTCAACTTTAAGGAAAATACCCTTTGATAACTGGTCGTCTCAACCATGTCAGCCAACGATAAACAACCTGGAAACGGAGACTCTGAAGGTTAGCTCCAAACCCTTGTTTTCATGTACTTGTTTCCACCCTCAAGCATGTTTTAACTTGACAATGCTTCAGTACTGCGTGTTCATATAATTTTACCCAGCTGACTGTTCATACATGTTGAGGATTTTTGATATTGTTCCTTTGTTGTGTTAAATTTTTTTTTTTAAAATAATGATATGTATACGTCGAGTCCCTAGTTAAATGAATCTTATAAAATATTCATTCATACAATTTCTTTTTTACTAGATAAATATAGTAAAAAACAACAGTAGTTCATTTAAGTTTTCTTGTTACATTGGTGAAACTGTTCGCTATTATTTTGAACTAAATTTGTGTTCGTATGACTGAATTCATAAAATCGTTGACTAACTTTAGATTCTAAAATTCAATTCGACGAAAACTGCAGTATAATTTTGTGCAGATTTTAATTTGTTATGGATATATAGCAAAAAAATAAAAAAGATAAAACATGGAAACAATTGTTACGCACTGGATTCGACACCGTGACTACTTCCAGAAAAAACGCAATCTCGTTCCACTGACGAACATACAAATGCATCTGGTTATAATTACGCCATATTTGTTAAATGTTTATAACGTCATCCAAGCTAAAACGGGGCCTACAAAGTTGTGAGGGTCAAAGCCCAACCCTTGTTGGCTTGGGCCTTAAGCTGGGCCTCATTTTCTGGATGATAACTTGTATGTTCGATTTATTGCTTTGATTGTGAGTTGGCCCAGACTATGTACTCGATTTTTAAGTCGGATTCGTAGACTGAACCTGACTGATGTCCTGACACAATTGGTATGACTATAGGTTTGCAGTACGAGAACCCTATACATTTCGACGACTTCTATGATCCGATTCCCCCAAGCAAAGAAGATGACCCGCCAAATTTCTTCGACTCACTTGATCATGTACTGTCGTGGTACACTGCATACGGTCAGGAATGTGGGTTTAGGGTAAGAAGGCACTATAGTCATAGAGACCCAAATGGAGCAGTAATTCACTGTGTCTTTGCTTGCAACCGGGAGGGGAAACGTAGAGAGGAGTACAAAAATCGACCATACCGCAAGAGACAAGCCACAACAGAAACACGTGTCGGTTGTAGGGCAAGGCTATCATGTAAATTAGTACCAGTAAATATGAAGTGGTGTATCGACGCATTCCACAATGACCACAACCATGAATTACTTCCGAATACGTACAGTCAGTTCATCTCCGGTTTTAACAAACGCGTTCCAGCGGCTGATACTACACTAACGGAGACAATGAAACAGGTAGGCATACCCGCTACCAGAGTCTTCGATTTCCTAGCAGTTAGGGAGGGTGGATACGAGAAGTTGGGGTATAGGAAGCGGGATTTGTACAACTACCTAGATATGATACAGAAGAAACTGACTGGCCAGAATGATGCGGATCGGGCGTTAAGCTATATGTCCGGAAAGGAGGTCAGTGACCCTCAATTCTTCTACGCCATCGACTTGGACGAACAACAGCAGCTATCCAGATTAATTTGGATGGATGGTGGATGTAGGTCTGACTACGCATCTTTCGGCGATGTAGCTCTGATGGATGCAACCTACAAAACAAACATATATGGCCAACCGTTGATTGTAATCGGCGGAGTAAGCAATCATCACAATACGCTCATATTTGCCACCGGTCTTCTGCATGACGAAACAGAAGCCAGTTACGTATGGTTTTTGCAAAAATTTCGGGAAAGGTATGGGTAACTCTGCCCCAAAATGCCTGATAACAGACGGCGACACGTCAATGGCGTTGGCAATACAGCAGGTCTTCCCTGAGACGAGACATCGATTGTGTGGATGGCACTTATCTAGGAACGTTGACAGCCATATCAAAATTCCAGGATTCCAAAAGGAGTTCCAACAGTTGGTGTATACCCCTATGACAGAAATGGCTTTCGAAAATGAGTGGCTTCAATTATTAGCTAAATACGGGATGGATGGAGATGGGGGGTTGGAGGAAGGAGAGGGGGGGTTGGAGGAAGGAGAGGGGGGGTTGGAGGAAGTAGAGGGGGGGTTTGAGAAGGACCCGTTGAAGAAAGCAAAGAGGTGGCTGAGGGCCCAGTACCGTCGTCGCTCGAAATGGGCAGCTACTTTCTTTAGGGGAGTTTTCTGCGGTGAGGCTAGGACGACGCAACGTATAGAAGGTCTCAATGCTAAATTCAAGAACCAGCTAGTCAGGGGGACATCGATGCGCCTGATAGTGTTGCTCAAGTATGCCGACATCCTGTTGCAAAAGTCAAGGCAGACAAACTTTGAAGCCGAGTATACGGCAATATCGACACTAGTGCAGAGTTCTGTAACAGTCCTAAAACAAATTGAGAAGAATGCACGCAAGATTTACACTCCAGCTTCGATGGTCAGGATAGTCAAACTGATCGGACTTGTGGGTGCAACGATAGTCAACGGCCCGGTGAGATCAGAGACAACCACCGTGTATAAGGTCAAAGACTACGACAAATTTTTTATAGGTGAATGGAGGGTTCAATATTGTGAATCCACAACCGAGCTCAATTGTGATTGCCTGTATTTTGAGACTGTCGGCTTGCCTTGTGAACACTCGTTTGCAGTAATGAAATACCAGCATCTGCAGCAAATTCCCGACAATTTGGTGAACAATAGATGGACGATGAGGCCAATCAATAGTCCAAGTATACCAACAGGCATTCCGTCCGAGGCCCCACGCAGCATACACTCTCACTACGCCTCGATTTTGTCAGCAGCAGTAGAAGCAGGTGATGATGCCACGTTTAAAAAGGCACTGCATGAGTTGAACAATCTAGGCGACCTACCCCGTCATACACCTCGACAGACTACAACATCGCCAAAGAAGACTGCTGAAAATCCCAGGAATTCAACTAAGAAACGAACTGCCAGGAAGAATAAATGTAGTCGTAAACGAACAGAGAATAAGGATACGGGTAAAGAAGATACTGGTCTGCGCTCTAATCATCTACCCAACAGAAATGAAGTTCCCCCTGATGACAACTATGATGATTTACCCACCCAAGAAGAAACTACAACTGATGTACCTAACACCCAAGAAGAAACCACAACTGACATACCAACCAGCCAAGAAGACACAATTACTGATGTGCACAATATTTACGCCAGCCCTTATACTTCTGCCTGGTCGGTGAACAACAATCCAAATTTCTACTACCCGTCGTTCAGTTTCCTCCGCTCTTATCGAAATTAACCAACTTGTAATTTCATATACTGCTCAACACAACGGGTGTATCAATCAGATTCCCGCTAACCTTGCAGATTATGTTACCTAAGAAAAACGTGTAAACTAGGTTCTAACACAGACAGCCAAAAGAATATGCTGCAGTTTCCTAACAGCATGCGTATTTCTTAGCAAACACATGTTTTATCAGTCAACTTGCTGACGGACACAATTGAAATTCATGTTGGACCTGTTATTTTAGGCAGCTGATTTATCATCACAACAAAAAAAACCTGTAGGGGAGGAAAAACATTCATTTAACATGCTTATACAACGGATTGAACCTAGGACGTATCACCCATTAAGTAGCGTGCTACCACTAGGCTGAATTGAAAACTTAGTCTAATATCGTATACATTTAATAAATACACAAATAATTGGTTTATAGTTGCTAGGTTGGATTGTCTATAATTTGGGGACACCTTGCCGTCCATTACTCTCCATTCTGCAGAAAACCCTAGAGGACACATCAACGAAACTGCGAAAGACAAAAGCTCCATCGGCTTCGTCGCGTCGACTCAACTGTCTGTTGTTGCATTCTCTAGGTAATATAATTGGTCTATGTTAGCTTACATTTTCAATATCATCATCTAATTGTCAATCGTCTTTGCACTTCATCGATTTTAGGCTACAATTACTGCAGTTGAATAAATAAAACTGTAATTCATTTCGGAATTCATGAGTTTGTGTTCATTTTTGGTTAAATAGCTGATACTTCTACGATTCTATGTGTTTCAGATATAATAATGGCTGATCTCGGTAAGTTCGACAGTAACAACTTGTCTTTCTTATTGGTTGTGGTTTTTTTTTAAATTGATATTCCTTTACTAAACAAGCAGTTTAAAATGGGACTTGCAGATGAGCTTCAGATGTTGGACTATTTCCTGTCTCGAACTAATATTTCATTTCGAGTAAGAGTAGATGAGAGCACGAAAACAAAAGTAGTAAGTGAATTCAACAATTCATCTTTTCCTGTCATGGTACTGGCTCAGTGGATTGGATACTTGATGTTGGTTTGATGATTCAATTAAATTGTACTTTAACTGAATTATGTAGCCTATCCCCAATGGGTTTATCCAAGCTGCACGTCTGGAAAACCGTCGATCGCTCCTTTTAATTGACCGGTCTGAGCTGGTAACGCCGATGCGGCTTGTTAAACACTATGTCACTAATGGCGAACCATCGGGTCCAAACCGATGGCAATACAGGATAAGGAATGGGTGGGAAGACTTTTACACCAGAGCTGGACTAAAGGAATCAGATGAGCTGACTTTTGTGTTCGCTGGTGAAGAAATGGTGTTTGTGGCAGTGGAACGTTCCTAATAAAATCTACGGCGTTAAATGGCACAACATTGGAGCCCAATGGGCGTGTATTATGACTTTTTTGGGGTTTTTCAAACTATTAGGGATGTATGTTTCCCAATAAGTACGACTGAATGTTGCAATGGGTGTTCATCAAACTTATTTCCTGGTTTTCTTCTTAATGGGGATATATGTGTCCCCTTGTGTGGATGTTTAAAAAATGATTCATAAAAGGCAATAACGACTATAAAAGAGCCATCGAGGATATTGAATCCAGTAGTAATAATTCAGCAGGAGCACATTATGCTTATACATATCTATTAGCTAGAATCTGAATGCAAACATTGTTAAAATAAAAATCATTCAATATTGCAGGAACCATGAATAAAACCATCAGAAGTTTGCCTTGTCTATTAAACTGCTCAGATCGACCAACTTGACACTCCTTTCCAATAACGCCTGTATGGCTGTCCCATTTCCTGTTCTGAATTATCCCGTATATCCATCCCTTGTTTGTTCCAGAACCGGGTGCACGTTCCCAAACGGATACATCAAAATCAGCTATCTCAACGGCTTCTGGTGTCTGGTATTTACCAAGCATTAGAGCTCGATAACACTCCTTGATACACATACCTCGATAAGACTCCTTCAAACAACTACCCAAACATGATACAGAAGAAATTGACTGGGCAGAATGATGCGGATCCAGCGTTAAGCTATATGTCCGGAAAGGAAGCCTACTACCCACTCTTCAGTTTCCTCCGCTCTTATCGAAATTAACCAACTTGTGATTTCATATATTGCTCAACACACCTGCTGTATCATTCACATTCCCGTTAACCTTGCAGATTATTTTACATAACCAAAACGTGTCCAACCAATTATCTGCTTCGCTGGAATTTTTATAGTCACTCAACCATAAATTGAATGAAACCTAAACTGATTGAAAAATCCTTTTGCACCAAACACAAATGTATGTATCTACACTTTCAAAAACTGTTTCTTGTTAAACAACATTCAATTCATCAGGATTGCATTAAAACAGAATGTAATGTTCGAAAATGAATGGCTATGGATGTATTGAACAGCAAATTAACACAATACAACAGTAATAGATGTTCAATTCATCAGTATCACTATCCACGTATCCATATACAACCAACAACACGTCTCATAATTATCAACAAACAGACAATTGAAGCTTCATACTGCAAGATGAAAACAAGCTTCAGAATGGACTTGTCTGGCCTGTCAAATGGAGCAACCACATTCAAATCCCTCCTTCGAGAAGCGACAGCAGCGCAGCGGAATGATTCAGCAATGGAGGTAGGGAAGGAGGTAAGGGAAGGCGGGTGAAGAAGGATAAGGGGTAGCTCCGTCGAACTAGACTACACACCCAAAACGTAACGTATAGTAAATGGCAAGTTCAAACGTCTGTTAAAACTTCACATCCGGTCTGGATAAATCTTCGAACCGTGGTCTAATTCACTTAAGTGATGTGATATGATGTGACAAGAACCACTAAACCGCATTTTTTCTCTTTTAAACGAAATTACAAGTTTGCCATTAAATACAGACCTCTGATTGGTGGAAATTAGGCCGCATCAAACAGCGGCCGTTCCATAGTTTGGTCCAATATACTCGACGGTGACCTATCCAGGCCTGACCTAAACAAGTTTCTCCCGCCCGGCCTGACCATCGGTACCGGCGACTGCTCCTCCAATACAAGTAACGATCTAACCAGACAACTCTCTTCGACGACAGCTATGGAGGAGGAAGATGCTCTAGAACAAATACCTTCGGTGCCGGAGAACATGGAAGTTACTACTGCCGCTGCAAACTCGAACAGCGAGGACTCGGAATCAGACTCCGATTCTGACTCGGATTCAGAAGCGCAGGAAAAGCTTCAAGTTGAAACACTAGAATCTGAACTCTACAGCAATCCTTCCAACTACGATGCACACGTCCAGGTATCTCCTGCTACCAGCTTTTTCAGTGATTTGCAGTTCTAGTGTTCCATTTCCACTCTCTTTTTTCTGAGCTAAGATGTCTCTTGTGGCTTCTGTTCAGTATATAAAGCTTTTGAGGAAAATGGGGGAAGTGGAGAAGCTAAGACAAGCAAGAGAAGCTATGAGTGCTATTTTCCCTTTGACACCGACTATGTGGCAAGAATGGGCGCGAGATGATGCTTCCCTTAACTCTGGGTACTTCCTTCTTCTCTAGCTGTTCTTCAACCATGTCAATCAGAGTATAGTACAGAATCTTGTCATGTCTTGATCAGAGTATGAGTATATGACGTTTCTTTAGTACTGCTTTTGATGTATTTACAACATCAGTGTCAGTTACTGATTCAGATTCAGCCTTCAATCTTAGAGATGCTACCACTTGATCTGTATCTTCAGAGCCCACGCGGCTAACATTTCCCTGCAAATGACAATGTGTTCTACTAAAGTGTCTTGATGTCACTGCCATTTGGATGTGTTAAGACGATGTTTTACTGTTTCCTATTAAAACTGCCAAGAAACTGCTTTTGTAGAAGTATACTAGTCTTCTTGTCATGTCTTGATTCTGATTTGCTTGGCTGCACATATTTCTCTTATTAGTTGCTCTGTTCTGATCTTGCAGGTCTGATGCGTACTTGATAATCGAAAAAATTTATGAACGAGGCGTTTCTGATTATCTGGTTAGTTCCGTTCTAATTTCAGGGTTTTGAATTACTTTGTGTTTTGTTTACTTTGGTTTTTTCAACTTCAATTACTAGCGGACTGAAGTGGCATGTAAAACTAGACTAGAACTTCAAAATATTTTATGAGAAGCAAGGTTGTTTTCCCTACAATAAGGATTAGTTTCAAATTGCAATGTTCAAGGGCGCCGACATCCCGTTAACTCCTTAGTTGGTGAAGTCCAATGCTCGATGTATAGTACAGAATCTTACTTAAGCTTTCTCTTCCCTTCAAAAAGGTTCTTAAGTGGCCTCCAAGGAAGTTATTAATTGGCTTTCTTTAAAACATATGTGCTAGTTAATTTAATGGCTAGGGGATATAGGTCCATTCTAGATATGGACAGGTTCTTCCTTTGCAAAATGCCTTTGACTCAGAAGTTTCTGCTGCAATATTTCGCTGGAGCAGTAAAATAAGCTTAATCGTTCTCTTTTGAATATCATCCTCATGGTGGTTCTTAATAAGCACTTGTCGATTGTAAATATGTAGTATGTGGTAGCCATATTCTAGGCGTGCATGTTCACTATCTTGTTTCTGATGCAGTCTATGCCCCTGTGGAATGATTATATAAATTTTGTGCAAGAAAATGATCCGTCAGTTCGTGAATGTTCACCTGATGGTGTCACGAAGGCAAGAAATCTGTTTGAGCGCGCGGTTACAGCTGCTGGTTCGCATGTTGCCGAAGGAAACAACATATGGGAAGCTTACCGGGAATTTGAGCAGGCCATACTTTTCACCATTGACGCAGGTGATACTGAGGTGAGAAATGTTGCATCACATCATTAACCATATCTCATCTCTTTCTGTTCATAGAAAAATGAGCATGTGCTCTATGTGATTTTCATTTATGAAACGGTAATGCAGGACTTGACTTAAAAGAGATGACAGAAAAAATAGTCGAAACTTTAGCATGAATATTTGTATTGATCCTTCGCTATCTTGCCTTGTTAATCAATTTAACGTACTACTTTTGCACCATTCAGTAGAGGTGAGGAGACATTCTTTGCTATGCACTCTATAGCTTTACAAAGGTCTGATTTCTGTTCGTAAATATGAAAATTTTATTGTTGAAATGCAACAGTATTGATAATTCTTTGCAATAAATGTTCAAAGGCCAAAGAGGAGTTGCTAAAGCCTGGGTGCCTGGAATGTTGGATGATCAATAGTTGTGTTAGACTCAGATGGACAGAATCACTACAGAAATTTGACATCTCATGACAGTGATATGGAGTTATTTTGCGACTGGGATTGAATTCCTTGAGAAGTCAGTTGTTGATTGCCAAATTTTAACTAAAGACATGCCGGCTCTAGTCAGTTGCTGATCTCTTCTTGCTCTTAGATTTTGAATTTCGAATCATGTTCGTAGAATTCTCTCAAATTCAAATAATTAATCGCAGGATTGTTTTATAAACTTTGTATTCATTTTTTTTTAATATGGACTGGAGGATGTTATCTATGCAGTGTAATGGCCGTTCTTGAGGCCTTTTATTGTCCAAACTATAAGCTCCTGGTTGAACTGTTTGCTACTCCTGTCTAGCTGTTTTTTGTGTCGTAGGAATTAAGAAAATATGTTTCTCGCATGCACTAATCCATTCTTTTATACTTGGATGATGGTTTCTGAAAACGTTTTTATTTTCTCATTATTCATTTATTTTGCAAATTGTTTCTTGTAGAGAATTCTCACCCGCAAGCATTACTTAACTTACACCTTAAGTGATTGCAGGCCCGAGAAAAGCAGGTCCAGCGCATCAGAACTTTATTCCATCGTCAGCTGTCTATTCCTCTGATTGACCTCGAGGCTACCTTGCTAGCTTATAAAGCTTGGGAGGCGGAACAGGAGAATGGTGAATCCTTTGACTTGGACCAAGTCTATCCTCATGTAGCTGCTGCATACAAGAAGGCCTATGATAACTTTACAGCACGGGTCCACTTCGAAGAAGGCATATCTCGGTTAGATTTACCTGATGCAGAAAGACTTCAGAATTACCAGGTATAAGAAATGTTTAATTTCAGCACATTTGTCATGTAGTTCTAATGAGTTTGCTTGTTATAGACGTATTTGAAGTTCGAGCAATCTTCTGGAGACCCAGCTCGTGTTGCTATTTTGTATGAACGTGCTGTTACTGATTTTCCAATATCACCCGACATTTGGCTTGGTTATACGAGTTACTTGGACAGAACCTTAAAGGTATTCTAACTGTGATCTATTAAACATCACAAAAAATTCAATATTAAGGACTATCTAAATGAGTTGATTGAAATTTTTTAGGTGGGTAACATTGTGAGAGATGTCCATTTGAGGGCCACAAGGAACTGTCCTTGGGTCGCTAATTTTTGGATTAGATATCTGCTATGTATGGAAAGATGCCGCTCTTCTGAGGCTGATATATCTGCTGTATGTATTATCAAAATCTCCTCCTTTACTGGTTAGACTGTATTTTGTTCCCATTAGCATGAAATAGTTGTTGACATGTTTTCTTCTCTCAGTTGTTTGAGAAGTCTTTGCAATATACATTTTCAACCCTGGAAGAGGTTATATCTCTTGCTTCTTTCTATTGGTTTTTAATTGACAGTATTTAACCTATTGTTGAACCATTGTTCTTTTTGTTAGGCGTTCCAATTCTTACTTGTAGTAATTTTTTTCTCCCCAGTATTTGGAGTTATACTGGACTCGGGTGGATGGTCTTAGGCGAAGAATGCAAGTTGGAGTAGAAGCACCGTTGGATTATCTCTCCATAAGAGAAACTTTTCAGGTTTGTAATGGGCCTAAAACTCATGAATTGGTTCTGCTCACTTGTTCTGATCAGTATGCCTGTCTATATGTTCCCCTCTTCATTCTGATTTGTCAAAATATTGTACTTGTATTTATTTTATGATCTCTTCATCTCCAGCGAGCTTCAGATTACTTGTCACCACTAATGAAGAATACAGAGAGTTTGCTGCACCTTTATGCTTATTGGGCTCGCTTGGAGTTGAAGTTGGGAAAAGATTTATCTGCCGCTCGCGGAGTTTGGGAGAGCTTGCTTAAGATCAGGTTAGTTTTTAATGGTTAATAATGATGATAAGATCTTAAATCACGCTCTTCAGCATTTAGTCTTATGCTCAACTGGCTGTTCCTTTCAGTGGTTCAATGTTGGGCGCCTGGCAAGGATATATAGCCATGGAAGTTGATTTGGGCCATCTAAGTGAAGCAAGATCTATCTACAGGAGATGCTACACTAAAAGATTTCCTGGGAGCGGCTCAGAGGTATGCAATTAGTGGCAGAATTTAAAAAATACATTCTATTTGATGTCTTACTTTCAAGGGCTTTCATCCTGTCAATCTGTGTACTTCTAATATGTACATCATTGGTGTATGCTTATTACAATTCAGGCACATATATCGGCCAGTTCTTCTGTAGTCATTAGCATTGAATTGATTGGGCTGGCATGTTTGTGGGGGAATATGTCTAATGGCTTATCATGGGCATATATCATTTTTCGATTCAGTCCTTGTGAAGAAGACAACTCAATGTCTAGCTTTACAGTAAAGATATTATCATATTAGGTCCTTCTTAGCATTTAGGGTTAAAGAGATGAAAGCAACCATATCCATGTTACTGGGGTTGACCATGTTTATATAAATGACTTGCTTCTCAGGACTATCATTGTTATTCTCTTTTACTCCTGGAGATATAACACTTCTATATGTTAGCAGCAATTCTTGCAATTTAGTTGTGTGATCATCTGTTTCTATTCGTCATGTGGAGCAGTTAAGTGTGTGCACGAGTTTTTTTTTTTGTTTTTTTTTTTTTGCATTAATTTTAGTTTATACTTCTCTGAACACTTCATAAATTGATGTCTTTGCTGTTAAAACTGTATTTTTAGTTCTTATATTGCGCGTCAGATGTTACCTCCGCATCCTAATAAACAGAATGGTTCAGGAAATATGTCATTCATGGTTGCGCTTTGAGAGGGAGTTTGGGAAGCTTGAAGATTATGATCATGCTATGCAGAAGGTATGTTTTAAGTTTTATTTAAATCCGATAGGATATCTGGATTGCTTCCATGCTTAGGTTAGGGGGTTCAGTTAGATATAATGCATTAGATAGAGCTATAAATTCTCGTTTCTTTCTGTGTTGGCATGTACTTGATACTTTTAGGCATTTTGGCACTTGGAGAACATAAGATATAGCTTACATGGAGTGTTCTGGTGTCTATGGTTAATCACTTGTTACCGGAGTAAGAACCCTCTTCTCTTAGGCATTTTCCGAAAATGAATCATTAGGAAATGTAGGGCAGGGAAGGACAAGCCTTGCCTTATTTGGATAGGATTCATTAAAGGAATTGAAAGAGGCGGGATAAGTTTTCTTTTTCTATATTTGGACAGATCTCATCAAAGGAAATGAAAGGATTTGCCTAGTTGAGTAGTTTACCTCTATAATTAATAGTAAGTTTAGAAAAGAAAACAGGATATGGTTGTACTATCATCATACTTATACCTTCCACTCCCTCCAATTTCTCCGGATTTTAAGGGTGAAAAGGAGAGGATTGGAAAAGCCAGAAAGTTGGTCCTTGACCTACCATTTGAGCTGCATTTCTACTGTTATGCAAGTGAATGTCAAGTTTGAAGCAGAAAGTTGCGTTGTTATTATGCGAAACCTGATGGATGAAGAGCAGGACAGAGAAATAAAGCGGATGTCCTTTCTCTTGTTAATCCCTGCTGCTTGCACTTCCTTTTGAAAGCTCATACTACGAGGGCCCATTATCATTTTGAATATATCCCATTCTCGTCAACTCTTGAGACGTTTCTACTATATAAGATAATATCCCTCGTCTGTTTCCTGTGCTTGCATTTAATTGTAGCACTTGGAAATGATAAAATACCTGGCCAATGTATTTACTCTTAGATGCAAATCATTGAACTAGTAGTCTGCTCAGAATTTAACATATGCAATTTAAGTTCTATAGGTGACTCCACGTTTGGAAGAGCTCCAGTTGTTCGCACTGCAGCAGGAGTCCCAGTTAGTAGACCCCAAGCAGAACGAGATTAAGAAAAATGTTCGCGAGAAGAGAAAGTCTAATGCTGACATTACTGAAGAAGAATCGCCAGCAAAAAAGCAAAGAAGTACTAAGAGGGCAAAGAATGAGTCAGCTAAACCTGTTAAAAATACAGCTGAATTGGATAAAAAGCAAGGCAACGATAAAAAGACTAATGAAGCTGATAAGGTGAACAAAGTTGAGATGAAAGAGTCTCACACTGATAAACCAAAAGTATTCACAGACCAGTGTACTGCATTTGTATCCAACCTTGATCTAAAGGTGAGTCATATATACGGTCACTTTCAGTTCAAAATGTCGGAGATTTATGAAGTTTCGCTATATGGAGACGTCATTTCTAAATATTAATATCTGTTGTTCTTTTGACCTTTCTAGACAAACGATGACGATCTTCGAGAATTCTTCAGAGACGTTGGAGGGGTGAAAGCTATCCGGATATTGAAGGACAAGTTCACTGGAAAATCCAGAGTACTACTTCCCTTTCCCTCTCTGTATTTTTGCTATTTGCTGAACTCAGTCAGAAAATTGCTTTGAATTTATGACATCGAGTTCCGTAATGATTAGATATATCTGCATATCTATGCTAAAAACACGTTGACACACTGGCCATCTTTGTGGCGTTTTCCCAGCATAAGGGGAAACTGAAAGCACACATTAAAGACCATTATCTACATAAATTGAGTGTTACAATCTCCCCCGAGACAGATTCTAATGGCAGCTACTCCCAAATGATTTAGATCAAAATTTATTCAAATATGAATCATTTTTCAGCTACCCCCACAAGTATCATAATTAGGAGTGTCTCAGTAAATTGTCTGATCTCCTATTAGATTCGTTGATTGTTGCTGTTCAATATATCTGCCTAAAATGTTCTTTTTGTTGGGTGGGTTTTGATGAAGGGTCTTGCATATGTCGACTTCGCCGATGATGATCACCTTGCTAAGGCAGTGGCAAAGAATAAGCGAATGCTCCTCGGAAAGAGGGTGAGTGTTGCACGGTCAGACCCAAAAAGAGGCAAGAAAGACTTTCGTGGCCACGGTTAGTATATTTTTGGAACCCGATACAAAATTAGCTACTGTATAAAATCTTTTAATCAGCAAGACATATTTTCCAACCTCTGCACTTGTTTTGTTTTTCAGCACCTTCTGGTAATCAAACTACTGGAGCGGGTAAACCAGAGGTTACTTCATCATCGCGGAGAGGTAGTATCGAGTTGGTAGGGAGGAACACATTTGCCATGCCCAGAAGTGTGGTTAAACCGCTCGGGTGGACCCCGGGTGAGGGTCGGAAACCGAGCCAAGGGGAAGACGAGGAGAAGCCAAAGTCTAATGATGAGTTTAAAGAGTTGCTTCTGAAGAAATAACCAACCCTACTTATGGTTTTATGGTCGCGTACATATTATACTGCAGACTTTTCCTCTTCTATGTTACATACATGATGAGAATAGTTTGTTGTGCCGACTTTTTGTCTGTATAATCTGACCAGTAAGATAAATCTATGGCCAAACACAATTTATCTTGCATGCAAAAAGTTGCCACCCTTTAGGGTCCTCAAGAAGAGGTTTGTGACAAAGTTGCAGCAAGACAAAAGTTGAGGACTGTAATTCTTCACTAGAGAAGTTGAGGGGACCTAGCTATTGAATAGGGTAAGGTCTACCTTGTGCTCGATGGAACTTGGGCAAACCTAAAGTGGGTCGAACATGTCGACCAAGACCAGGTTCGATTAACCCATGACATGGTCGGACATGTCAATAAAGAGTCCCAAGACCAGGTCTAACTTTAAGCTGGGCCGGGCTAAGAATAGATCCAACTCTGTTGGATCCGCTCCAAACTAGACAGCCCTATGCCCAGTTGGTTAAACCTTGGTTTGTAGGGGTTAGCAGTTCGGGTATCCTGTGCTTTTAGATGTTCCGGAACTAGTATATCGTTGAATTTTGCTATCAGAACCTATCCTATAATAGGTGGAACTGGAACCAGAATAGTTTGAAGTAGCTGGTTTCGAGTACTCGATACGAATGTGTATATGCTAGAAATTGTACGATTAGTATAGATTATAGAAAACCGTTATTGCTAGTCTTTTTAATAAGTAAATATAAAATTGGAAACGATATGTTTAAAAGGTAAAATATATTACAATAATTAATATATAATATACTCTATTAGTTCCGATTTTTATTCGATTCCAACAACTCATCCTAAACCGATTTCACAAGGTAGTAATTTTTTTTTTATTTTTAATCTATAATCTACCCGATTTTCAAGTATGGTTTCGGAACTTACTCTTTTTTTGGTAAGTTTTCGGAACTTACTCAATGATCAGTTTCTATTCCAATTGAGTTTTTCTCATCACCCCTATTGGTAGAGGTGGGCATAAAATCCCGGAAACTTGAAACCCGGGGAAACCCGTTCCAAAACCGTCCCGATTAAAAAATTGAATCAGATTTGAAAATTTCCGCTTGAAAATTCGGGTTCGGGTCCGGATTCGGGTATCGAGCTGAAAAACCCTTGTTACCCGTACCCGTTCGATTATGTATGTACGCACTGATGTTGTCATTTTATTTGGTTAGAGTCAGTTGGACTATGTATGCACACAGTGATTTTATCTTTTGATTTGGTTAGAGAATTTGGTTGTGTAATGGATTGTTGTTAACTTATGTGTTTGAAATGGATGACTGGATGCACATGTTGGTGTATAAGTGTAAGATGCACATGTGTGCATAATCCAGGTAGTAAAAAATCAAGATGGTTATTTGATTTTGCTATGTATAATCCAGGTTACTTAGTCAAGATGTCGATGTGTGTATAATCATGGTTACTTAGTCAAGTCATGGTTTGCTTACCATTTTTTTAATTAACATTATCAGCAAAATTGTGCAGACAAATATTGCTAAATTGTTAATTTGGTCTAACCCGAACCCGCCCGAAAAACCCGAGGTCGGGCGGGAAGTTTTCTCATATTTTCCCGCCCGAACCCGAACTCGAGTCTAAAAACCCGAACTTTGATGTGCGGAATTATTCTTCAAATTTCCTAATCGAACCCGCCTGCGCCCACCCCTACCTATTGGTTTGCTTTTTCTTTTTTCTTCTTAAAAATGTGTGTGTTTTTTTTTTCAATTTCTACCTTTAGTATAGATTTTGTAATTTTTTTAAAAATTATAATATATATATATATATATAATAAAGTATATATAATTTTTTTTTTAAATATATCATGTGAAAAAAAGGTATAAGATATTTCTCGATTGATGTATAATAGATATATAGCATGAAATATTGGAAAATTGGCATCCCGCAATATCACTGCTTTTCGGACGAACCTCAGCTCGAATACATACGAAAGCGAACCCTCGACAGTTCGAATTTAGAAGCCCTAATTTGGTGTGGTTGAACTAAATCGATTCCTGGAAGATGGAAGGAGGGGAGGAGGTGAACATAGCAGAGCTCGCGTCCAATCTCTCCACCTATAAAGAACAGCTTCAGCAGGTAATCCAATCTTTATTCAGTTCCACTCTGAATGCTTCAATTGTTTATTTTCTTTTACTCCGGAGTGTTGAAATTATTATTTGAGCAGCTGATTAGGGTTTTTCGTCGACCTAGAGTTTTATTCATCACTCTCAATTTTAATTGAACTAACGCAATGTTCTTTCTACTGATCCATTTAATTCAATTTAATTGACAGGTCAAACAATTTCTGATTGATGATCCTCGAAATGAAGAATATGTTGATATGGAGAGGGAACTTGCAGAGGTAACATGATCGATTTGGGGGTTCAGCATTCTCTCTTAAACATCATTTTATATGCACTACTTTTGTTGGATGTGAATTCAATATTTTTTTTGCTGCTATTGTCTATTCTTTTCTGATGCCACTATCGTAGTTTCCGAACTAGCTAATCAGTACTATATGGTTGACCACACTTATGTTTTGCATAAATGTCTTGGGAAGGTAAGGAGAGCTCTCTGTTGAATAAGTATCTGTATCCAATCTCTAGAAGCATGAGCAGCTTCAGGACTCTGAAAAATTGTTGAGGAGATATATAAACATTGTATACTTTCTGAGAAGTAATGGTAGCCATCACCTGTACATTGCTTCCTTTGCAGGTCTCCTATTGCCATGAAGGACGGCCTGCTTCTCTTTCTATCTCTTCCCTGATTTGAGATGTTCACAATGCGATTCTAAGTTCCGATTTTCACAATGATTTGGCTTTACTGACTCTGATTACTTATTTCCAGTTTTTCACTTGTGATCTTTACTGGGATGCAGGTCATTTCCTTAACAGAAGAACTCCTTGCCACTGCCAGACAGAATGATATTTCTGTGCAAGATGTTGGTACAGCTGCTGGGTCTCATAGCTTTCCTCAAACAGAGGGAGTCTCACAGAATGCAGAGGTATAGTTGATTCTATCTTTCTCTTGTTTGTGTGTGTTTGTATGTGTGTATGTTGTTGGGGGAAGGTCCAGGCTTTATGCAGACAGTTATCGAAACATCA
The DNA here is from genome assembly GCA_036873135.1 of Clarkia xantiana subsp. parviflora. NCBI lineage: Eukaryota > Viridiplantae > Streptophyta > Magnoliopsida > Myrtales > Onagraceae > Clarkia > Clarkia xantiana. The sequence goes on from JAPTYO010000014.1 coordinate 5,376,914, forward strand.
TTATTATGTTTAAAAATGTGAATGATTATTGTTGCATCTCTGATGTACAAATAAGTTTAGCTGCCAGCAGAAGTAAAAGAATGTTTAGAGGTAGTGTAGTTGCGCTTCAACTATTAAAAGAATGAAAGGAAAAGGTGTTGACTTAGATTGTTTGTTTATCTTGCTAGATTGATTGGATGAGCAAAAAATAATATGATCACTATTGCCATACAACTGCTTATACAACTTTTAAATTTTATATATTTCCCACTCTTTGGTAACTAGTTGCATCCTCTTGTTAGATTGATATGAATGACATATTACCTTTAAAACCTATAAGAAAATAAAATTTATATACTAGGCACTGGCACTGGCACTGGCACTGGCACTGGCACTAAACACAATCTTAATTGCCTAACAAACTTGCAAGCATGATGTCTATGATATCAGGAATTTATTTATGTTCGTGTACTTTCTGTTGTACGGCGTGTTAATTGGCTCTGTTGGTCAATCTAAGGTGCATTGAAGGGTTTAAGTTCATAAATCATCACAGACCCATGTCAGGATGGTTGGGTTACAGTTAATGTCATACTCCTGAGGCAAGCAGGCATTTTTATGAACTATATAATGGATCACATTCATGACACTTATTATGCATATCAGTATTTTCTATTATGAAGGTAAGAAAGAAATTCTGCTTACACTAACAGAGCCATCAACCAATTTTCAGAAGTAATGATTGAAATGTTTCAAGGCGATTTGGTGTGCTTGATGTCATGCACAATGAATTTAGTATGTGAAAGTTTGGAAACTACTTTTCCTGTCTAGTAGCTACTCGTATTTGTAATAAATGTACGTTGCTTTCTTTGTCTATCGCCCATAACCAAAGTTAGTGACCTAATGCAGCAATCTGGGGGTTTCCTTGATCACGATGAGAAGCTACCAATTGGTTCTAAAGTTCAAGCTGTCTATAGTGAAGATGGAGAGTGGTATGACAAACTTTAAACACAAACTTCCTCTTTACCTTTGGTGCCATATTTTCTTTGCTTTACCCCTTTCTTTCTGTGTTTTTGATTAGTTGAATGTTCAGGTATGATGCAACTATTGAAGCTTATACACAAAATGGATATTATGTTTCTTACACTGAATGGGGAAATAAGGAGGAGGTCTCTCTCTCTCTGGAATTTATATATATATATTATGTGCTGTTTCTGGAATGTAGCCTGAACTTGTGACCTTTTGTGGTGTTAAGGTTGACCCAGACAATGTAAGGGCTATAGCTATTGAAGAAATCCCTCCGGTGAATCCATTGCTAGAAGCTGAAAGGGTTGCTGAAGCAACAAAACAGGATCTGAAGCGAAAGATTGCTCAAGCTGCTCATGTCGATTTCGAGTCCAAGACTCTCCCTGCAAAGCTTCGTATTGACCCCGCTGACCCTGAGGATGTGGTATGTATCATAGACATTTTTTTATATCTTGCCAATGCAGATGTTGCTACCCAGTTTAAAATTGGTTTGAGTTGAGACAATTGGTACAACAATCTCTTCTTTTTGTCGGAAGAATTTAAAAGCAACTGATTGTGATGTTCTCACATGTTGTTTACAGAAAATTGCAAAGCGTAAGAAGATACACGCATTCAAGTCCAAAATGCGGTTCGAGCAGCTTGAAGTTACTCAAAACAAAAGGCAGAACGCGTGGCAGCAATTCCAGAACACCAAAGGCAAAACCAAGAAGGTTAGCATTTTGTTTTTGTTTAAATTTCTACACCCTCTCTCCCTTTAATTAGAACGTTTAATGTTAGTAGATCATCTAATTGTAGATCATGTTTGCAGTAAGTTAGATGATGAATGCTTAGCTTGTAATTCAATATAAGGTAACAAAGTTGAGTTGGTGTGGTGTGCAGATTGGGTTTTTCTCAGGGAGGAAGAGGGAGAGTATATTCAAGTCGCCGGATGACCCCACCGGAAAAGTGGGAGTGACGGGAAGTGGCAAGGGCTTGACGGACTTCCAGAAGAGGGAAAAACACTTGCATCTCAAGGGTGGTCTTGGCGACGGCGATGAGTAAACAACCAACTTTTGTTTATTTAGACTTGAATGTTGGAAGCTGTGTTCTTGTTAGTTTTCTAGTATCTGCTTTGTAGTTGAAGAGGAGAGGAGATGAGTGTGGAACAAGTTGTGATGTATCTGATAGAAAAGATGTGTTTGGAGTATTGAGAAAACTTGTGCTGCCTGCTCAATATCCATTTCCTTTACTGCACTAGTGTTTTTCCTTCTGTTGTGCTTCACGGTGAACTGAATACGTGTCTTTTAAAACAAATAGTTGGGATAAATTATGTGCATCAATAATGGATGGCACGATACAATATTAATTTATTATACGTATTAGTTATTGAGTTATTAGTATCAAAGTAATTAGGTTACTGACAATGACAACTATTTTAATTTTAAATAAAGACTACTCTACTAGACTCTAGTTATTAGGTTAATTATCAATTTCTATATCGGTTTTAGTAGTTGAACAAATTGGTAGCTAAATGTTTTTCTTTTGAATATTATGTTAGCTCAGGTTTTCTATGTGTGTAAATTGCTTCAATATATCTGTTTAATATGGACATCACGGGTCCAATACGCGATGAATAAAATATCAATCAATTTGTTTGATTGCCTAATATCAGTTAGCAATTTGTTTGACTGGTCTAACGTCATCTTGTAATTTTCATATTTTGTTTATAATTTTCGAATTTTGTTTATTACATACTGAATACGTACGTGATCCAAATTGTATAGATATATTAATGTAGCTAACAATTTATACACATACAATCTGAACTTGGAAATTATATTGAAAAATAGCTAGCAGTTTAATTTGCGGTAACCGTGTAATTATTAAACCTTATTCTAGTTAGTGTCTGTAGACAAAGGGACATGCAACAAGTTGCTGACAACTTGGGGCGCTTGTTTCCTCTTCCTCTCAACTGCCTTCTTCTTCCTTTCCTGCATGTACAGTACAATTATTATTATTATTAATGTGATCGTTCGTTTTAAACGTGTGCGCGTTTTAGTGATTCACATTTGTTTTAGTGATTCACATTTACAAATATGATATTTTAGTTACATTTTAATAAAATATTCAAAATACACTTTCTAAATCCAGTCTTTATCGGTATATTAGATAAATTCATCAATTTTTCCATAGAAATTCATAAATTCATCAACTTTTTTTACCCCCAAAATCGAATACCGACTAAGTTCAAAACCAGTGTTCAATTTTTTTATTTTTTTTTAAAGTTGAATTTTTGAATTTTTTATGATAAATTTGATAAAGAAGACGATGAAAAATAGTTGAATATATTGAATGTGTAAATCCGCCATTTTATACTATTTAATCATATTGAGTCAAATATAAATGATTAAATATAACAAGTTGAACCATTTAATTACATTTTATATTGTAGTTGTAGGTAAGCAAACTATCACTTAAAAAACAAAATAACCATTTGATTACATTATTTTTAAACACAAATTAACACTTATTTTTATGGTCAAACTTCAACTTGTCATCGTTAAAAATTAGTTTTAAGTTTAGAGTTTTTCCCAACTTTAGTTTCTGACACACTAAATAACTAAATAAATAATATTAAATTAAAGTCACTTAAATATAACTTAGAAATTCGAATTTACCTAATAAGAATAAAAAAATAATAATAATATTGGTGGTCTGAGATCTAATTTCCTCAAAAGCGAATCAGAATGGGTTTGCTGTAGTTGGAAGAAGGAAGGGTCAGTGCGGTTCGCGTCGTCACACACCACACACACCTTTGAGTCCATTTTAAGAGTCAATTCAACACTCTCTTTATATATATATATATATAATATGAAATATGAATCTAGATAATTATCGAATTGCTAGATGATAATTTGCACGTTCAAATAAATTGCTAACTTACGTGTTCTTTTAACCATTTTGATAGCTATGAATTTCAAATTCGTAAAGTTCGCTAGCTCCATTAGAATTTCATCATTCTTGAATGGAATTATACATGTATTTCGTAAAAACACAATAAATTAGTAACTAAAGTTTGAACAACCAAACAAAGTATTAACCAATGTTCGAACAAGTTGAACAAATTGTTAACTATATGTGATTAGCAGGTGTTTGACTCCCTCCAAGAAAAATATAAATTCATATGAAGCTTGAAAATTGTACACATATAAAATACGAGTTAATAAAATGCTAAAAAAATCAAATTTATAATTTGTTCGAACATTCAAATATTAATTAGCAATTTGATAATAAGCTATATGGATTATAATTAGCTCACAAGCATTATTCACTTTGTTTATTTGATTGAATTTAATTTTATTGTATTGTTAATAATTATTATTTATATTTTTTTTCTGTAATCTGTAAATCGATACATGTCATCAATTATTTAATTTAAAAAAAAATCGGTATTCAATATGACCGACCACTTATGTGAAACCATCAGTTTAGTCTTCATAAATACAAAAAAATAATGAAAAATTCAATTTTAGAACATTTAATTCATTTTTTAAATAATTTTACAAAATTAAATACTCATAGAAATTATAAAAATAACCCTTTAAATTAAAAGAATTTTTACTATAAATCCAAAAAAGTACATAAACATGGTAAAAATTCCGGAAATTGTATTTTTTTTTTTCTTTTAAGAATGGTTTTAAAATGAAGAAGAAATATATTGGCAAAAGGTAAGAAAAAAGTTTAATATTTAATAAAGGAAAATTTTCAATAATTCCTACCAAAATTTATATAAATCTTAAAAATGTAACAAATATAATTTAGAAATTTAACAAAGAAAAATGGAAAAATCCAAGAGTTGCCCATGGCTCAATTCGATCCAGGTTAGGATTGGATCCTCAGGTTGAATTTGAATCAAATGGTCATGTCCATAATTCGATTCTTCTAGGTCCCAATCAAACCAAGATTGATCCTTGTGTGTGTGTTTTTTTTAAATTCCAAAAAAAATATTATTTTAAATTTAATTTCAGTTAATTTTTTTAGTATCTTTTCAGATTTTGTTCCTTACTTTTTCCTGAAATCTTTTTTTTTTTTTTTTTTTCTATTTGAAGTAATTTTTAATTAAATAAGTATAAATATTATATTACATAGAAAAAGTTAGATTTTTTTTCTTCGAATTTTAATATATTTATAATCCAATCATGTGTTTCCTCATTAGCAAAGTTTTTATAATTAATGGAATTATTGGAGATATTTATTCAAGACAACCATTTTCACATATTTCTTACTTTTTCCCCAACAAATAATAATAGTTCTTCTCAGTCCAAGTTAAGACAGAGTGGGTAAAGAAAAGGGGGAGCGAGCATTGCCCCCTGTCGGCTTCAACCAAACAAAGAAACACAACAAGACACTTTCTCTCTCCTCGCGCCATTGATCCAATCGATCTTCTCATCCTTTTCTTCTCCATCTCCCAATCCGTGGATTACTATTTGCAGTCGCTTCCTTTAGCTCAACTCTCTTGATCACTGCCGAGCTTTCCAAAAGTCTCCATCCAGTCCAGGTAATTTCTTGATGCAGCCTCATCTCCTGATTTCTTCTGTAATTAGAGCTTGTCCTCCGATCCGTATTCCTTGCCACAATCCTCGGGTTAGGGTTCCGAGGATTTGCGGATGTGGCCCGTATTTTAGGGGAGAATGAACGGAGGCAAATGAGGATACGATCTTTGACCTTAGTAGCTCTGATTTGTAGATTAGGTCAATTCGAAGAGGTGAGCTGAAATTAGCGTCTGTTTTCGTTGCTCTTCTTGATCTACTGTGTTTCACAATGTGAAAGGCTCAATTTCTTTCTGAAATGTGGTCTTTTACCTTTCTCCTGCTCAGAGAAGCATGACCACACGGATTTGTAGTGTGTAATGTCAGTCAAACTGTTGACCTACATCTTAGTGACAATTGTCATCATGTCGATAGCCTTTTGAATCTGGAAATTTAGGGCGTTTTGTTGTGAATCTTTGATACACTTAAATGTCAGCTGTAACTGCAGAAGAATTTTTAGAAACTTTATTATGGTAGTCAGGTGGTGAACTGAGTCAAAACCCGTGTTGAATCACAAGGCATCAAAATCCGTTGAACTTAGTATTCTCATCATCAAGTGGTCATAGATATCAGGAAATTTTGAATTTTGAGAAACTCACCATGAATAGCTTAAGACAGTTACTAACTTGTCGATCTATAAAGGTATAATGATACTATGAAAATGAAATAAGCCATTGTTTTTATTCTTCTTTGAAAATCATATAAATCAGGTATTTATTTGATTTCGAGGGTTGTTCCGGTGTTTGGAAAAAAAACATTCTCCTTGTTACTAAGCTATTAATCTTTTCCCGGAAATGGTTTCTAGTCGTCTCTAAGGAGTACTTAAAAAGATTTCAATTTGGCTTGGACAACGCAGAGATAAAACTCAAAATCATAGAAATATATACGTCCAAGACTCCAAAGTCCAAATACTCATCGCATCTCATTGGAAACTGGTGACCGTATCACGGATTTTATTTTTGCTCGGAGGCTCTTTTGCAGTTGAAAGAGATTTAATACAACGTCTATTTTTCTTTCCCTTTCCCTCCTTAAAAGGCTGCTGCTGTTTTATGATAGGTGGCATTTGGTTGTAGACTTTTGGATATAAAATCTTGCCTGTTTCCTTCTTGCATGCTGGAGTCTGACTTTGATCCAACTTGCGAGCTGTTCACTATCTTAACTTGTTTTTACCCCCTCTTTTATCATCTTTCCCTCTTCCTATTCTGGTCTTTTACACGCCGAGTCTGAATTAAATTATCTTGGGCGATCATAAACTCGTAATGATTTGTATTGTTGCTGAGAAAATGCATCTGCCTGTAATTATTTGTATTGCTAATTTAGTTGGTACATTGAACTGCTCTGACTGTGATTTTTTCCTTTTCTATTGTCTACAGATTAAGTGGTGTTTCGGAGATTGCTATCATAGGACTCTTTAATGGCATATACAGTCTCTAGTAATTCGTCATCTGGACCTCATGCTGGTGATGCTTCCTTTCAAGCTTTTAGAATTTTCTGATATCTCTTTCTTATTTTAGGATCTGAAGGTAGCTTAACATTGCTACTGTGTAAGTGTAGAGTAGTATAAGTTCGTGTGCTTAGTTGGTTCAAGATCATAAGTTTTGCTTTGCTGGGTTTCTGCATGATGGGAGCAATACTGAGACCTTGGGCAAGAATATGCGGTCCTGTCTTCCTTCTTTTTGGATTTGTTCAATTTCTAGAAACGTTTAATTGTTTATGACAGGAACCAAATAAATTGTTCACTTGGATACTGGTTAACCCCTCTTGTAATTTCCTTACCATTTAACTTTAGTAAAAATTGCTCGAATGGGTTTCCTCGCCAGCCAACCTCGAGTTTCATCTAATTCATTGTTTCTACTATCCTATCTAGGCTCCTCGAGCGATGCTTTGTATAGGGAATTATGGCATGCCTGTGCTGGACCTCTTGTCACTCTTCCTCGCGAAGGAGAGCGTGTTTATTACTTCCCACAAGGCCATATGGAGCAGGTAAGTTGATGCAAGATCTTTTCCCCAATAAAAAGCCTAAGTTGACTTGACTCATATGCTGCCTTGCTGATCTCCCAGTCTTCTTATTTCTGATAGCTGGAAGCATCTATGCATCAAGGTTTAGAGCAGCAGGTGCCTTCTTTCAGTCTTCCGTCTAAGATTCTCTGCCGAGTTGTTAATATTCATCTCCGGGTAAGTTTTTATAATTGTTGACTTTTTAATATAAAATTTGTAAACAGGGCAAATGTTTTCGATGAAGCTACCTCATGCAATTTCATATCCCTCATAATCTTTTTTGGCAATGCTTACATGACCGTAGGCTGAACCAGAAACAGATGAAGTTTATGCTCAGATAACTCTGATGCCTATATCTGATGTGAGTGATGACTTTCTTTCTCATTAAATATACAGTCATTTTTTCTGATTAATGCATCTTTAGCTTTCACAGTGTACATATTCTACTTTTATGATGGAAATATGAGCTCTACAGCTGCATTGATGATATGATATATTCAGGCACCTAATTTTCCGCCTTTCTGATGCGGGTGAACTTTTTATCCTTGCTTTAGCAATCTGAAGTTACAAGCCCAGATCCTCCACTCCCAGAGCTTCCGAATTGTACAGTCCATTCCTTTTGCAAGACACTTACTGCTTCTGATACCAGCACTCATGGTGGATTTTCTGTACTCCGTAGACATGCCGATGACTGTCTACCTCCATTGGTAATTCATAGGACCCATTACTTTTACATGGTTCAAAGTTAATAATAATAATAACAAATACATGTTTGAAAGGTTTTGGCGAAAAAAATGTTCGAAGGTTACATTAGATGTGAGTTATTCTTGGTTTAGTTTTAACACGTTCCATACAATTTCATTTCTTCATTCAGGACATGTCTCAGCAGCCACCATGGCAGGAGCTGGTTGCAACTGACTTGCATAGCAATCACTGGCATTTCCGGCATATTTTTCGAGGTTGGCTTTCCAGACAGTCATAATTACTTTAAATTTTAGAATTTGCATTTCGGGAATTTTAACTTTCTAGTATAATTATTCAGGGCAACCTAGGCGTCATTTACTCACTACTGGTTGGAGCGTCTTTGTAAGCTCAAAAAAATTAGTAGCTGGTGATGCTTTTATATTCCTCAGGCAAGTCGGCATATGTATATATATTTGCTTTTCGCTTCATTATTTCTGTAGTTCTATTTGATAATTGTTAGCCCATGTTTTCAGAGGTGAAAGTGGAGAACTGCGTGTTGGTGTGAAGAGGCTAATGAGACAACAAAGTAATATGCCATCTTCTGTCATTTCAAGTCACAGTATGCATCTTGGAGTTCTCGCCACTGCATCACATGCTATTTCAACCGGGACACTCTTTTCTGTGTTCTATAAACCAAGGTAATCCGCTTTTTCTTGAAGCTCTACCATTAATCTGTATGAGCTCAGAAGATTAGTGGTCTGTTGAGTATTTTAAAGAGATGAAGCAGAACTTATTTTAATTGAAATGTATCATTGAAGAGAAAAATTGACTTTTGAGTCTGGATACATGATATTTATACCTTGATGATGTGGTAATCTTGATGTTTTTGGTATTATTTTATATATGCTCAAAGAAATCAACTTCTAAAACTCTTTAATATTGACAGAACAAGTAGATCCGAGTTCATTGTCAGCGTAAACAAATACCTTGAAATGCAAAGTCACAAGCTCAATGTTGGGATGAGGTTCAAGATGAGATTTGAAGGAGAGGAAGTTCCCGAAAGAAGGTACACATAGTTTTGCTTTATCACTGCCATAGTTGAGTGCTCACCACAGCATGTTTCTAAACACTCTCTCTTTTCCCCCCCTGCACTGAATGAAACATCAGGTTTAGTGGAACAATTGTTGGAGTTGGAGAAAACAAGCCATCTGGGTGGCCTGATTCTGAGTGGAGATCCTTAAAGGTTTAATTTTTTTTTTTCTCTCTGATTAATTTGCTTTTGGTTAGGTTGTTATTTTCTGAACATAAATTTTCTAAGTTGTAATTAATCAGGATATTCATTTTATAGGTTCAATGGGATGAGGCCTCAGCTATTCCTCGACCTGATAGAGTTTCTCCATGGGAACTGGAACCACTCGTGACACCTTCTGCTCCAAATTCACAACCGGCTCAAAGGAACAAGCGACCAAGAACACCTGCTTTGCCATCAACACCAGAGCTCTCTACTCTCAGTATGGCAACTAACATTAGCACATCTCTTCCTTAGTCCCATTGCTTCACATCTGATATCATTTATTTCTTGTGTTTGCTAGATACATGGAAATCTCAGGTCCAATCTTCTGCTTTCTCCTTCAGTGATTCACTTCTCGGAAAGGACCTCGATCTTTATCCATCGCCTAAACTTTCTTCTGCTCCAAAGGCCACTGTTCAAGGTTCTGTTGGTAATGGTTCATCTTTGGCTTCTGCCACTAGCAGCTCGGTGTATTGGCCGAAACATCCCGAGTCTGTTAGCGAGTCTTTTAGGCATATCAGTAGTCAAGAATCTTATGAAAGAAGACTACAAAACAATGGGAATGGCTGCAGGCTGTTTGGTATCCAGTTGCTTGAAAATCAAACTACCAATGTAGAGGAAACTTTGCCAACAGGTATGGCTTCCGATGAGAGGCAGGTTTTGTATGCAGATGGTGATTCTGATCAGCTACCAGAACCATCAAATCTCAATCAGTTCAATCTCCCTTCAGTAAGCTGTGATGTGGAAAAATCAAGCCTAAAATCTTCTCAAGAAATGCAGAGCAGGCAAATCCGGAGCTGTACAAAGGTAAAATGATCCATGCCTGCTTAAACTTAATATCTGAGTATATAACTGCATGGTGGATGGCTTTTTAGGATATGTTGCTTGGTTTTTTCCTTTACTATGGATCGATGCTCCACAATTGAATGATCTTATATAGGAAGTGTATGTATGTTTAAAGTTTTTTTTTTTGGCCGTTTATATAGGTTCATATGCGAGGAATTGCAGTAGGAAGGGCAGTTGATTTGACTCGGTTCAATCGATATGAGGACCTTCTGAGGAAATTGGAGGAGATGTTTGATATTGAAGGCGAGCTCAGTTCATCGCTGAAGAAATGGCAGGTTGTTTACACTGACGATGAAGATGACATGATGATGATTGGAGACGAACCATGGCAGTAAGTCACCATTCATTAGATCATTAAATGTAGAACCTATTTTCAAGAATATGTAATGATGTTTAAGTATTGTTGTTCAAATGCAGTGAGTTCTGCAATATTGTGAGGAAGATCTTCATCTACACAACAGAGGAAGTGAAGAGATTGTCACCTAAGAATGGACTTACCCTTGATGAAGTCAAGCCGAGCAAACCTGATTCGGAAACAGCAACAGATACTGACGACCGTTCATCTGTTGTTGGTTCGGGTTGCTGAAATCATTCTCACTGGGCAATAATATTATACTGAATCGAAGTACAAGAAGCCATACGAAGAGCAGCAAATCGCAAGGCTCTAGAAGATGAGGGTGCCATTGTCGTTTTGCCGAGTCGGGTGGAGATGTGATGATTTGGGGCTTTGGTTTGGGTAATAATAATGTATAATGTTTGATATTGCAAGAAGAATGAGAATATCTGTACAATGCCTTTGGAGCACCAAGTTGGGAAGAGAGTTAGTTTGTACTAGGGCTGTGTTATATATATAAAGGTAGTGGATATGAGGTGTTTGATTGCTTTACATAACAAGCCACTAAACTAAGCAAACGAAACGTAAGCTGTTAAAGTTAAAATGGTAAATTATAAGGCGGGCAGTTTATTCCTACGAGCCGATTCATTGTAAAATTCAAAAGGGAAATTTGTTAATGAATTCAAGGAAGTCTAGAATGTAGTACTTTAAATAAAGAGAAAATTGTAAAATTTAACTTTTGGATAAATTCCAAAATAAAAAAGTCGGACCACATCGAGCTCAAACCGTTTGAGAAAAAAATAAGGGTTAACAAGTCTTTTGGTCCATGATGTTTGACCACTTTTGAGTTTTGGTCAATGGTATTTTTTTTGCCTAGTTTTGGTATTATATGTTTACATATTTTTCTATTTTTTGTCCGACCGTTACATTCCGTCCATTTTTTCCGTTAAGTAACATGTGCAAGTCACGTGATCCACTCTAAACTTTCAATTTTGTTCAAATTTGAAGGAGTTGACCCATTGAACTAGGTTAATGTCGTCAATTCCCCAAAATTTGACTCATTAAACCTTGTTCAATTCGCCTAGTAGCTGAACAAAATTAAAAGTTTAGGTTGGACCACATAACTTGCACATGTCACTTAACAGGAAAATTGGACGGAATGTAACAGTCGGACAAAACTAAAAAAATCGGTACCAAAAAAAAAAAAAAAACATCATGCACCAAAAACTTTACTTAAAAGTGATAAAATATAACGATTACAATTTTGGGAGTCATTGGACCCACCAACGTGCCAACGGTTACAATTTTTTTAAAAAGGTTTATCCATAACGATTGCATTGTTTCTCTTTTCGAAAAGCGCTCTCTACTCTACTCTACCTGGAAGGCGATTAGAGAGAGAATCAGTACTCAATTGCGATTGATCGAAAGTAATAATGCCGGTATCGCGGAAACTGGTGAAAGTTGCGACGAAGTTGAAGAAACTATGGCCACGGAAGAAGAAGAAAAAGCTGCTACAGCCTCCTCTACCACCACCGCCGCCGGAGTACTATTACCTTCCTCCGCCACAATACAACTTTAATTTCACCTGTTCCTCATTTCAGCCATCTGCTCCGCCACTGCCGCCGTGGCTTGACCTAGAACCGGAACCTGAACCGGACCAAACCAAGGGGGATGAATCGGTTCTGTTGTTGTCTAACACAGCGAGTTCAAGCAGTTACCACGTGTCGTCTTACCAGCAATACACTGTTCCGATCGCAGATTACGGAGCCGCAGTGGCGCAGCAGCAGCACAAAGGAATGAGGCCGAGAGATGGGTTTTTCGGGTGGGTTGTCGGATTTGTGGTAAATGTGTTTGGGTGCTTTTGCCCTTGTCTTCGGGTCACGGAGGTTCGCTGAATCTGCCTATACACATATGTATTGCAGTGGTAAATCAATTATTATAGTATAAATAAAATAACTAAATAAGTATGGGTTAATTTATTTATTTATGTTCATCATCATCTCTATTATATATTATTATATTATGTTTATATTAACGTCATTGTATATCTGGGTAACTCTTTTTAGTTTTTCCGTATAGATGGTAGTAGCAGTGCCAGTGTACTCTTAATTTGTGCATAAAATAGTTGGTTATAAGAATATAATCCTAAGGCTTAATTATCAAATTGTTACTCGATGTTCGAATACATTATTAACTTATATTTCGCTTGTGAATAAAATGTAAATTCTGTCAAATATCACATCTAATTTTGGATGGAATATGTTGCATAACTTGCACGCAAGTATAGAAAAACATTGAAAATAGTATAAAATATAGATGATTTTTGGAATCCTTCGAATGTTAGAATGTACATAACTTTGTAATTCTAATCGAATAATACTTTGGATTTTAAAGTTTTGAACTTCTTAGTTCTGCTGCTTGTAACACATGTAATATGGAAAGTGTGGGGTTGTGTCCCACGATTTTACTCTGACGCTTAAATTAGTATATAGTTTATAAGTGTTGAGAACCTTGATAAATGAATGTGTATGCATATTCCTTATAGTGGAGGGTTTTGGAAGTAGCGGTGGTGTTTGATTCCTTATTGATTGAAACAGTCAGTTGCGGTCTGTCAGTTGGTGATAAGCAGGTCACCACCTCACATTTTTATTATGAGGGGTTCCCCTGATGACAGTAACAAGCAGGTCATCACATGTTCATTGTTGTTGATGACGAAGACTCTTTGTTGTATTTATTCTGAGCAGGTCGTTTTGGTACTCTAATTATAACCTAAAAAGTGGATTTATGGTCGAATATGTTGATATTTATAAATGGTCCAACATTTATGAATGACAATGTAAATGATAACAATTTCGTTGTTTTAAATTCATTTTCGGATTTATCTTAATTAGGTGCAAACTGATCAGTTTCTTATAAATTAGACACAATATTTCATAGAGGTGGTAATTTAGCCATAAACGAAACATTGAGTAATCCAAGGTTAATTGGACCAACCGGTGAAGCGAGTTGCGTTCCTGTGGGCGACCCGATGTCAAAATCCGCTGGAGACGCTGCCTTGGGAAGGGCTTAACTTTAACGCACTCGACCCGAAATTGCGAAAGCAATGTAAATATATATAAAAAAAAAAAAAACGAAACATCGGGTAGTAAATGGGTTTTCGGCCGAAAAAAATAGTAAATGGGTTTAAAAAATAATCTAGGATTGCGTCTTAGCCTTACCGAACACCACGGGATTTATAGTTAAGCCCATCTTAAAAGCAGTAATAGTGGCCCAAAAAAAGAGCACTAGTTGTGGCTAGGGCTGACAATGGTGCGGTGAAAATCAAATAACCATGGTTATTCGAATCATTTATGCAATGGTTAACCGCACCATTATGGTGAGGGGCGGTTATGGTGATGAATCTTGTAACCGCAATGGTTATGGTTATGGTATTCAATCCATAACCGCGGTTATAACCATCACCTCTCTATATATAATATTAATACATATATTACTAATACTTATATTGTTATATATATACATTATTATTATACTTTAATTATTAGTCAAATATTATAATTCTTATTTCGTTCCCTTTCCCTCCCATCATTTTTTTGTCTATGTTTCTTATTATTAGGTAACCACGATTGGAAGCGATGGAGAATGAGGATCGAAGATCGCAAGTGATAGGTGATTGAAGATAATTTTTTTTAATTAAGTGAAACAATGAAGTTATGTTTAATTTGGATTTCGTGTATGAAACAATGAATGTATGTTTACTTTTCTTGTATGAAACAATGATGTTGTATTAGTTTGAATGATTATGATTAAATGGTTTAATCGTGGTTAAAAACCATGGTTATGGTTATGGTTATGGTATGAAGAATCATAACCGCAGTGGTTATGGTATGAGTGAAAAAAATATAGTATGGTTATGGTATTAGTGCTATTCGCACAATACCCTCACCATCGCCAGCCCTAGTTGTGGCCGTAAAAAAGAGCACTACTTGTTTCCTTTACAATACGACACGTGTACAGCCAAAAAGCTAACCCGTGAGGAAGAACTGTCGAGAATCTACCAAAAAAGAAAACTGTGGAGAAACAACGTACCGCCCGGTGAATCCTCCTTTCACCGTTGCAGTTTTGCAGAGAGCTGAGAAGTACCCCCGCTCCCTAGTCCCTACCTTGTGTTGATACCGGAGGTTCCATCGGAGATGACAGCTTCGGTCATTATGAACCGCGGGGTCGGCGGCGGTGCTGCAATCTCCCGCACCATCCTCATTACCGGAGTCAGCAAAGGTCTCGGCCGCGCCCTCGCTCTGGAGATGGCGAAGCAAGGGCACACCATTATCGGCTGCTCCCGCTCCTCCGAGAAGCTCTCCGCCCTCCAATTGGAGCTTTCTACCTCCCTCAAATTGGAGCTTTCCACCGCCGTGCCCGACTCCTCCGAGACCAAACACCTCTTCTTGGATGTAGACATAGTGAGTTCCTCATCAACATCGTAGCCTGCTTTGAATGTATTGTCCGTTATTTTATTTTTTTAGGTTTTAGTTTATTAATTTTCAGTATCCCATAGGCGAAATTAGTGGTAGGTAATTGATATTGATTCCGTCTTTGTGCATTAGACATTAGACAAGATGCCGTAGCTCCTATCTTCAGCTGAAAATCTGCATGAAATTAAAATACCTGTAATTGTTTCTGCCCTAAAGTTGGTTTGCTACTTCCATTGTTATCTGATTACTGCTTACATTTCCTGAAACAAATGTGCTTCGTCTGGATTGAACTATGAATAGGGCACCAAGTGACCAAATGCGGCCGGTCCATTTCCATGACTTGAAAGTCTTCCGTAATTGTAGAGTTAGCTTGATCCACAGTATTTAATACCAGTAAAAGTTATTCTTGGTTGCTCCATTCAATTGTGCACTTTGTCTTTGAAACAGAAATCAAATAGCAGCGTGGAAGAACTGGCACGAGTAGTCATGGAAAAGAAGGGAATTCCTGATATTATTGGTAGGTTTGTTGCTATGAGAGTTTAAACCTTACATCTTTGTTTGGTGTCGACTTAATACCTTTAAGGAGATTTTGCATTTTTCTGACCTTGTTCCCTTATATTCGACCTTGTTTTCCAGTTAATAATGCTGGTACTATTAATAAGAACAACAAAATTTGGGAGGTTCCAGCTGAAGAGTTTGATACAGTCATTGACACAAATGTCAAAGGGATCGCCAATGTGCTGCGCCACTTCCTTCCTCAAATGGTTGAGAAGAAGCAGGGCATCATTGTAAACATGTCTTCCGGATGGGGGAGGTCTGGTGCCGCACTGGTAATTTGTTAATATGCTCTTAGTTCTTACATTTCAGATTACATGCATGTTCAGGGTTCTGGTCTGTCTATGTTCACCAGCAGCTTTCCTGTGCCATGGATAGTTTAAAGTTGAGAATATAGCATATAATTGATAAATATTGGCTCACAAGCATGACCAATTTTTGTATGTGCTTTTTATGCATGAGCATTTCCATCTAGCAATGCAGCTTAGTGATGAAATGATGAATAAGATGCACAATGTAGTGACATCTCTCCCTATATGTGTATTAAAAAAGGTTGCGCCGTACTGTGCATCAAAATGGGCTGTGGAGGGTTTGACGAGATCTGTGGCAAAGGAACTGCCTGATGGAATGGCAGCTGTTGCACTTAATCCTGGTGTTATCAACACTGACATGCTCGCATCTTGCTTTGGCAATTCAGCTTCTCTTTACCAGGCACCTGATGCATGGTATGTTTGTACTTTCAGACTTAAAGTGTCTTGCTGGTTATTCATTCCTTTGGACTAGCTGCCTTGCTTTCTGAACAGCCTTAGAGTGACTATGCATCTTTATTGCTTCCATTTAGTGGTCTAATTTTGGTTATTGGATGCTTTGCTTGAATTCCCGGAGAGACGCCAAAAGCTTTAGGGTTTATTCAGCACAATGCATCAAATTCTGCAGTAGTCTGCTAGCAAACAGACTTTGGAAACTAGAAAGATTAAGCAGTAGAGTATTTTTACTGCTTGCCCCTAATGGATCCTTTAATTTTAACTTGTGTTCTTGTTTCAGGGCAGTGAAGGCTGCAACTATGATATTGAATCTGACAGCAGCTGATAACGGTGCATCACTTACCGTTTGACTGAAGTGTTCGCTGGACGGATTAGCAAATTCCGTAAGAGTGAAGTTTTGTACCAATTTTACAATGTTGCTCAAGTAGTTTGGACTTTAGAGGGGTTTATGGATCAACATAATAGTGTAGGGTGATATCATTATTATGTGATAGTAATAGAGATATTGATCTGTCTATATATGTAGCCTACATGCGTTAGAGGCGAGCTCATCAATTAAACCAAATCATCATCATACTGAAAAAGTTGAGTACCTGACCTGTACGTAGGAGTTAAAGTGTTGTTGATCATGAATATATTTTTTCATTTCAAAAGTTTGATGAGTTTTAAATCCGAGACATCAGGTTGATGGATAAATCATTGAATAATATTCTTATTAAATAAGAATCCTTAATCTTTTATATTTCGCTTGCCTTTTTTAGTAGAGATCATGGTACATACAAATACAATACATGTGATGAAGATGCACCATTAAATATACTGGGGAAAAATAGAGATATTTTAACAGGTATAACTGCAGCGGCATTTATTGGCGACGCATCCGGCGGCGTAAGTTGTTGGGTGCTTATTTTTGCAGTCAATTTTGCATTGAGAGTTGTTGCACCCTTCATACAGCGTATCTCCGCATGAACGCTTTTCTTCAACATCTCCGTTTGTCTCACCTGCTACCGCTGTGCAGTTTCCTTCATCATTCCCGTTAATTAATAATTAACCAATCATCATCATATTATATAGGGTTAACAACTAATTTACTGTTTGGGGTTTGGGTCATGTTGAAATCTAGTGTCCGTTGTTGAAATTGACTGTCTTAAGTTTGGTATTTGTTGAAATTTAGTGTCTTCATCTATTTTTGGTTAAGTCAACAGAAGTGTATCATTTGACCGTCACGTGAGCTCGATAAAATGGATATTCCAAAAATGCCCATCCGTGAAAAATCTGAACTTCCGTTACCTAGCGAATTGATGAAATTACTCCTAGGTAAATCAACTACTAGGGTTTTTGGGTGGTGGCCGGCCGGAGTAGGGTGGTGGCCGCCGGAGTTGGGTGGTGGTTGTTTTAATTTGACTCTAGGGGTAATTTCGTCGTTTCATTTTTGATAGAATGACAATTTCGACTTTTCGCAATATTCAGTGAAAGTTATCAGCAACTTTGGACAGAAAATCAAATTTCAATAAAGTCAAAACCTCAAACAATCTATTTCAACATTTTAAAGTTCAGATACCAAATTTCAACTTGGTGAAAATCTTAGACAATTTATTATATATATAACATGCCTTCAAAATGACAGAAATCGAGCATATATATATATGTAATCAATTACCGGGTGCGATGGCAGTAAAAATTAGGAGCCCAAAAATAAGAGCTGTAATAGCTGAATGGTCTCTCATATTCTTCATTCACAAAAATCTCTCTTTTTACTTTTTCTAACAGAAGATAATTATTAAGTCAAGGTTAATGTGACATTAGCTAGTCCTATGCATAGTTTTATAATGGGAAAACATATTTACTTCCATGTCTACAAAAACTTTGTAACTGCAAATATATTAATTACCCTCTATTGGATACCATACCATACCATATATATTTCACAATCATTAGGTTACCATTATTATTACATCACTTCTTTTCAAATAATATACTACTAAACATAGAGCATCCACAATTGTTTTACACCATTAATTACCCTATGATAGATAACTAAACTTAGAGGTTAATAAGTCATACATATCTACATATTTATGATTAATATGTATTCGGATTCTAATTTAAACATTGTAAGTGGAAGAAATAATAAGAATACTTGTAAATATAAAATACAATCTATCAGTTAACATAATACACAATAGTTAAATTAAATTATATATTAGTAGGGTTCATATAATATAAAATTATTAAAATGACATCAAATCTCCAAGCTCCTACATTGCTCTTAAAAAATATTTCATTTGTAATATCATGAAGAAAAAAGATAGATCTTTAGTATTTATTTATTACTATGTTATATTAAATCAGATCAACTTGATTGTTCAGGTATTTGCCGGTCGGAGCTCATAATTTATGTAAATCTTCTTCATATTTAATGGATACTATTCTATATATACAATTCAAAATCATTATTTACTTACCATATATATAGATTTTATATGTTTATAATATACAACTTAGGTTAATATATGTAACCCCATCAAACTATTTTCTTCCATTTTGAATTGGGAGATTTATTCAAATTTAGAGAAATATAATTCCTCATGATTAAATTTGATAAGAGAATAGACAATTTTAAAATTTAAAATTAATTATAAAATTTATTGTTTCGAATGTCGGATATAATACAACTGACGATTTTGCACCACCAATAAAAAAATTATTATTAAATTGTTACAAAAGTAGAGAGGTAATAGAAGAGAGAACTTGGGGATGTCTTATTATCACACATAAGGAGCCCTTATATAGGGATTACATATACTTGTGGAGGAAGTAAATTTAATACTAGGAAAGTCTAAACAAGGAAGATGGTATATACACGTAATATTGAACATCCACTAAATATATTCATAACACTCCCCCTTTGATGTTCATAAAGGAATTGTGCCTCGTTAAAACCTTACTAGAAAAAAACCCATTGGGATAAAAATCTAGTGAAGGAAAAAGAGTACACAATTATGGATCCCTTTTTGTAAGCTGTCTCGTTAAAAACCTTACCAGGAAAACCCGATGGGATAAAACCTTGGTTAAGGGAAAAAGAGTGCAGCGGTGTAGATTCTCCCCCTGATGTTGACATCGCGTAATTTTATTAAGTCGACGCAATCCAACCATGTTCGCCAATATTCCAGATGTCGCAGTCGATAAAGCCTCCTTGAAAAGATCCGCTAGATAGTCATATGAACAAATTCGTTGGATGAAGAATAACTTGAGGCGAATGTGTTTTGTATGTCTCCTTTGATATAACAATCTTCAACTCGAGCTATATAACCTGCATTAACTTCATATATATATATATATACAATATAATGCTACATTTGAAAATTGTGCACTTCCATGTTATAACTTACATTTGTGTAGCAAATTAATTTAGGCCTTGATTCATCATGATATTAAACTCATGGCATTCTTACAATCATTAAGGTACTCAATAGATGTGTTTATCTATGCAAAATAGCTTTAAGACATTTTTATAGGACAATAATATTTTCAATCTAGGACAATAATATTTTCAATCTCTTAAGTACTCGATCTTCAGGTCGAGCCAAACCTTTGTCCTTTCAATATAATTCGTCTAAATTTTAACATCATCAATAAATTGATTGTATTTAAAACTCTTCAGGAGTTTCAATATCTTTAAATTCTCCCCCTCACGCGATGCCCCTTTCGTCTATAGCGTGATCAATTCAACTTATCAAAATATCAGTTTTCTTGATTCGCATAATATCATCTGATATATCTTGTATCCACTGGCTTCCACCTTCTGCATTTTTCATGTTAATACTTGCGTCTTTTCAAACTTTGGCCAATCATGATATTTGTTTAGGATCTTGAGCTCAAAATCCTCGTCTTGTTTTATGATTTCACTCGTGAATAATATTCAAAACTGTTGTCGACAACTTGATATTCTCGGTTCCATCATTTTCCCATTAACGACATAACTCATCGAGATCTCTTTATTACAATTATTTTCAGGTACCCGAACCACTTCTGGGGTTTCATAATTAGTTATGTTTTTAATTCTTTGGGAAATCACCTCCACAATAAGACCATATTTATATTTCTTTTCTTTCCATGCTCCATTCTTCTTTCAAAAATTTATGTGGAACCATTATCGCACGCTTCAGGCGTGACTTATTTTTCATTATAAATTGTCCAACTGGGACATTTAAATTGGAGCATTTGCAGCCGGTAATTGACTTTCTGGGTCTCATAAAATCACTTAATAGGCAGTATCTGAAAATGGTTATCTCGTTGAACTTCAGGTTCATATTATCATTGTGCGAGGATCTAAATGAGATAATAACAAAAAAATTTCAGTCAATCTTTTTTCTGCCAGCTGCTTCTTTTCTCCCCCTAATGTTGGGAAAAGTTGTTCATCAATAACAATCAGCAATGCTTGCTTTAAATAAATATCATTCATTGTTTCCAATAAATTGTTTGTATCCAACATATTTTTCCCAACATTCCAGACCCATCTTAGTGCGTTGCGGTGGAGCAATTCAAATATATATCGCACATCATAAATTAATATATGAGAAATTTGTCTCTTCACCAAAAATTGGTTGTAATGGGGAGAACTGTTATTTAACATTGGCTTGATGTGCAATTATATTGCTGCTTTCATAATAGCATGCATTTGTACACAATTTGCTCTAATTGGTAGCAGTTTAGCTATGTAATTGGAGGATCTTTGTAACTTTCATGCTAAACTGTAAATCTAGACATGTAGTTGTCTGAATCTTGTAGTAAATATCAACTTTCAATATCATCATCATTCTTTATTGCATAATCTGAAAATTTTGCTATTGCAAATTCATGATAATTAATGCACATGCGACCATATTGTAGATGCATCTTTCAAAATAATATATCGGCCACATGGCAGGTGAACGGGCCCATATTCACCTTTTATAATTTCCATAAATAAGGGAATTTCATCCCGAACTCGGTTGATGATGATCACATAATTAATTTTTCTTGAGAGCAAACATTGTAATGATTTATGGAGAATCTTCAGGTTCTTCCAAATAATTTATTGCACATCGTAAGTGATCCGGGATGGTCTGTAACCGGTCACGCCAAATATCATATTATATGGGTAAAACTTCGGGTTTACCACTATATGAATCAGTAAACTTCTGGTTTACGAATATATAATCAATCATGCCAATATTGGCGGTAAACTTCTGGTTTACCTGATATTTTTTTTCTCATAATCCTGATAACACAATCATCATGTTTATTTTTTCATCTTCATCATAATGATGATTGCGGAGTATTCGCATTCTTTATAATAAGAAATAAATATAAAGTATATGAAAACATATAAATAATAATAATAATAATAATAATAATAATAATAATAATAATCGGAACACCAACCTACTCCCAGCTCAAAACGAAAATAACTAATCCAAACGGCAATTCGAATCCAATCAGACTAATTAAAGGAGCCAAATTAAAATAGAAGGGGAGTTTGTGACCATAGGCGAGTCTGTAAAGAAGCTCCATGTGAACCGACGACCTCTTTGAAATAAATGTTCATATTCTGCCAAGACAAATAAGTTCATGAGTGATATGTATATCTAAACATAGAAATGTAATTCATAAATTAATAAGTCAAACAAAATCAAAGAATCGAGAGTGATGGCATCTTGTTGATGAATTGTGCATGTGGTGGCTCTATCTCTTTAACTTCTTCACTGAGATATTGCAGCACCAGAAAACGTTGTTGAGGTTTCAGTGACGACAACGATTCGGAAGAATAGGAGAATGAAAAGCTTGGTTTTCTCAATTCGAGACTAGTCTTCTAAGGAATGTTTTTGTGAGCGATTTCGTGCTGATAACGTGTTACAAAAGTAGAGAGGTAATAGAAGAGAGAACTTGGGGATGTCTTATTATCACACATAAGGAGCCCTTATATAGGGATTACATATACTTGTGGAGGAAGTAAATTTAATACTAGGAAAGT
The DNA here is from genome assembly GCA_036873135.1 of Clarkia xantiana subsp. parviflora. NCBI lineage: Eukaryota > Viridiplantae > Streptophyta > Magnoliopsida > Myrtales > Onagraceae > Clarkia > Clarkia xantiana. The sequence continues at coordinate 5,399,444 of JAPTYO010000014.1, forward strand.
CTAAACAAGGAAGATGGTATATACACGTAATATTGAACATCCACTAAATATATTCATAACATAAATAATATTATATAACATATAATTATTTTCCTTTCAATTACTATCATATTACTTTATTATTTAATATCATAATCTAAATCCACAACTTTTTCTTGGAGTTTTTTTACCGATATAAGGCCACTTGAACAACCAAATACAAATATAGTACATTTTAAAAATTAATTGCAAAAGTAGACCTAACCGAGTTACTAAATCTCGGTTAAGTTGGAACATTATTTTACCGAGAGATTTAATCTCGGCCAGCACAATGTGCTGTGATTTGTGTCCTCACTCAGAAGAGGTACACATACACAACACAATTGTACTGTGTACCCCACGTGGATAACACTTTTTTTTTTTTTAAAATAATTTTGTTTAAATAATTTTTGGAGAAATTAATATATAGTAAATAATTATAGATTATATCTTAAAATTATATTATAATTGATTAAAACTTTGGTAAGGTGAATTCTAAATTATTAAAATTAGATAAATAATTTGGCCGGATAGACTCTAGATGACTAAAATTATATTTGAATTAATTTTCGGATTTACATAATTTTATGGTTTATTCATATAACTCTAATAAAATGGATGAACAATTTGGCTATGTGAGCTCTAGAGGGCTAAAATTGTGAAATAAAATGGGTGAACATTACTTATTGCACAATTTTAGCCCTCTAGAGCTCACATAGCCAAATTGTTCATCCATTTTATTAGATTTTTATGAATAAACCATAAAATTATGTAAATCCTAAAATTACTTCAAATATAATTTTAGTCATTTAGAGTCTACCGGCCAAATTATTTGTCTAATTTTAACAATTTAGAATTCACCTTATTAAAATTTTAACCAATTATAATATAATTTTAAGATATAATCTATAATTATTTACCATATACTAATTTCTCCAAAAATTATTTAAACAAAGTCATTAAAAAAAATATATTAAGTGTTACCCACGTGGTGTACACGGTACAATGTGGGGACACAAATCACAGCACATTGTGCTGGCCGAGATTAAATCTCTCGGTAAAATAATGTGTCAAATGAAAATAGCAGATGTTGCACTTAATCTCGATATTAGTATGATCAGATCCTGCTTTAAAAATTCATATTATTTTTACCAAACACCTGATATATGGTGTGTTTTTACTTATAATTTCATACTTTTGAATTAGCTCATTTTCATTTAAATAACAAAGAAGTGATTAAGAAACAACACACTGAAAAATGTATCTTATATTTCTTTGTTCGATTGATATTAGTGGTCATCATATAATTTGCTACCTAGAGACGAAAAAGGTTTTTACGACATATTTTGTAAATTAAATTAAGATTGAGGAATAGTGAATATGAATGGTAAATGATGAATGAAATAGTCATTCTCAGAGACATGTTCAAAACTATTGTTACACTATGATACTAGTATATGCATAGTTTTAGATTTTGTCAACACAAAAAGTTGTCTTGAGGTTGAATAAGGAGCACAATGCAATGGGGAATGTCTTAACATATAATCTCCTCTGCAAAACACCACTTATCTCTGTCCTTATTGTAGCATAAGGATACTTGTATTGAAACAAAAGCGCCTTTGATGATTTTTTTTTCATATTTACGAAAGAAATTAATAGAAATATCAATTAAATAGCAAAATCTCATTAAACTTGTATTCCCATCTACTTTTTTATTACACCATACATATATATAATGTGTAGTGCACCACAAGAGATGCTTATTTAATCCAGGAAAATTAAATAAAATAGTGCATAAAAGTGAGACATGTTTTAACACTTATAATAACACCAACATGCAGTGCCTATGCATCCGGCTTTGAAAGTGGTCTCGTGTCTGTTATGGCATTCAACTTTGCACTCATGCTGGTTGCAGCCTGCTGGGCCATCAGACATTAAATCCTTACAAGTTGAAGTCACTTGGATTCTTTATGCACCATCTGCTTTGCTTCCTTCATCACATAATTCATTCACATATTAATTCAGCAAAAAACGTAAAAAAAATATTTTATGAAGAAAAACAACATTAGGCCCTTATAGTGTCCATTTTCTTGATCATGATGAACAAATTTGAATAGAAGTACATTAAAAAGACTTATAGGAAAAGCCACGAATGTTTCATGAATTAACCAAAGCACTCAGATTCAGACATCGATCAACTCTAAAACTGCATAATGTTTGCTATTTTGATACGTGATGAAAAAAATTAAATAGTATTACACTGAAAAGACTTATGTGAAAGGTCAATAATGGTTCTTAAATATACCATATCTCTTAGGTTCAAATCTTGATCAACCCTGAGAATGAATAGATATTTATACCAACATTTTACCCATTTTGGATTGAGCTGATATATTTTAGGTGTTTAGCAAGTATGCTACTTTCATTACCCATCTAATCAAGCACATCAGAAATAGTTAAAGGTCATCAGTTACCAGGAGCCATGGCGGTGAAAATGAGGAGCCCAATTATAAGAGCTACAATAGTCGAATGGTCTCTCATGTTATTCATTAACTAAAATATTTCTTCTTTTACTAATAGATAGATATATGGAGTCAAGGTTAATTTGACATTAGGGCTATGGATGTGTTTTATAATGGAAGAAACATATCTACTCGTAATTTGTAAATGGAAATATAATAATCATCTTCATATCTAATGGATACCATTCTATGTTTAAATTTCAGAACCATAATTTAGTTACCATATTTTGTAATAAACAACATATAGGTTCACATGTGTAATTCCTTCTAGCTATGTTCTTCAATTTTGAATTGAAAGATTTACAAAAATCTTGACAAATATAATTCTGCATAATTTTTTTTGGCCAAATTTCTGCTTGATTAAGATAGATAAGACAATATCGAAACCGATAGTTATAAGCTTTAAAAATAAATAATAGAGTTTCTTGTTTCAGATGCGTAATATTGTACCACATGTCTTTGGGGCACAACCGGCGATTTTGCACGCTTCAACAAAAATACATATTATTAAATAATACTATATAAACTATATTCATTTCAATTACTTTGACATTAATACTTATTTAATATCATAATCTAAAGCAATAACATTTTCTGGCCTACTCTGATTCGTAAATTGACTATTTTCATGTGAAAGTAAATGTGCAAGTTTCCCAAATATCATATAATTCATGTATTTCTAACTTACGTATAAATTTTTAAGGGTTAAAGGTACTTTTGGTGCCACATGTTTGACCTGTGTATGTTTTTGGTGCCGTATGTTTCATTTTGTAGGTTTTTGGTGCCATATGTTTGAGAGGTTATATGTTTTTGGTATTTCCGTTAGTCAACAGTTAGTTTGACCGTTAAATACTTTTATTTTGTTCAATTAAGTCCTCAAATTTATATTTCTAAAATTTAATATTTACAATTTAGTCCTTATTGTTTGCTTAAGTCACCGTCCAAGGCCGCCGACCACCACCCACCACCTCCAAGGCCGCCGACCGCCACGAAACGGGCCGGCCACCACCCCACGGCACCGGCCACCACCGCTTGGGGCCGAAAACCACCCCAAATGGTGGTGGCCGGCCCCAATTGGTGGTGGCCACCTCAATTGGGGCCGGCCACCACCAATTGGTGGTGGTTACAGCTCCAATCGGGGCCGGCCACCACCAGTGGTGGTGGCTACGGCCCCAATCGGGGCCGGCCACCACCAGTGGTGGTGGCTACAGCCCCAATCGGGGCCGGCCACCACCAATTGGTGGTGGGTACAGCCCCAATCGGGGCCGGCCACCACCAATTGGTGGTGGGTACAGCCCCAATCGGGGCCGGCCACCACCAGTTGGGGCCGCCGGCCCCGATTGGAGCCCTCTGTGGCCCCAATCGGGACCGGCGGCCCCAATTGGTGGTGGCCGGCCCCGATTGGGGCTGTACCCACCACCAATTGGTGGTGGCCGGCCCCGATTGGGGCTGTAGCCACCACCACTGGTGGTGGCCGGCCCCGATTGGGGCTGTAGCCACCACCACTGGTGGTGGCCGGCCCCGATTGGGGCCGTAGCCACCACCACTGGTGGTGGCCGGCCCCGATTGGGGCCGTAGCCACCACCAATTGGTGGTGGCCGGCTCCAATTGGTGGTGGCCACCTCAATTGGGGCCGGCCACCACCAATTGGGGTGGTTTTCGGCCCAAGCGGTGGTGGCCGGTGCCGTGGGGTGGTGGCCGGCCCGTTTCGTGGCGGTCGGCGGCCTTGGAGGTGGTGGGTGGTGGCCGGCGGCCTTGGACGGTGACTTGAGCAAACAATAGGGACTAAATTGTAAATATTAAATTTTAGAAATATAAATTTGAGGACTAAATTGAACAAAATAAAAGTATTTAATGGTCAAACTAACTGTTGACTAACGGAAATACCAAAAACATACAACCTCTCAAACATATGGCACCAAAAACCTACAAAACGAAACATATGGCACCAAAAACCTACACAGGTCAAACATGTGGCACCAAAAGTACCTTTAACCCAATTTTTAATGAAGTAACATGTTATTTTCATGTGTTATTATTATTATTTTAAAAATGAATTTCTACGCAAATGACAAGTTAATAATAATATTATAAGGAAATTTTTCATCTATGTAGTTAAAAACTCGTTTCTAGGTCGTAAAAACGCACGTTTTTACGTTTTTACCTTAAAAAACGAGTTAAAACGTAACAAAATCGTTGTCAGAGTAGAAACGGGTAGAAACGCGTGTAGAGTCGTAAAAACGTGTAGAAACGGGTAGAAACGTAAGTTTCTACCGTTTCTAGAATTTTTACCATAATTTGCTAAAACAATTCCAAATCTAATAAATTATGCAAAACCCAAAAAACTTATCAACCAAACACAAGAAATTTTTGTCATGGATAGTTATTTATGTGACAAATCAATTTTTTTTACTCAAAATCTAATCATATGACATTCAAGTTCAACCTTCATTGATCATTTAATAATAATACTCAAAAGTCTTAAACTTCATTGACATCCCTTTCTATTTTATGTTTCTCAAATCCTAAAATCATAAATTCTAAATTCACTTTACCCGTATTTTTCATGCTAATCTACAAAAATTGATCACCGTGACGACTATGGGTCCATGTTTTTTTATTAAAATTATTTTTTCAACTGTTAATGAGTATATTTACTATTTTTGTAGTACTTCTGCATAATTACATTTATAAATTTCATTTTTAATATTATTTTAGAAAATATGTAGAAACTACGTTTCTACGTTCCGTTTTTACGACCCGACTTTACCTACCCATTTCCGTCTCTACGTAGAAACTCGTTTTTGACTGCATAGTTTTTCATATGAGAAAATCTCCGAGCAAAAGGTCCGGTAAATAACGATGCCACTATCAACAACACTAGATATCAACTCGTCAACATGTTCCCTTATAAGTTAAATCTGAACTTGTTTCAACATAATTAGGGAGGTTGGTTCACACTGAAAAGTTTTACAGCCATTGATACAAATGTGAAATATATCACCAATTTTCTCTGCTACCCCAACGACTAAATGAATTTGGTCATCGTTGTAAACATGTCTTCGAGATGAGGATGGTAGGTCTGGCACACACTCGACATTCGTAACTTGTTAACATGCTCTTTAGTGCTTTAGTTGTATGATATTGTAACTTTAATATGGCATACAACACCTTAAACCTTAAAATAATAGCATGTACTTAATAAAAATTGACCCTAAATCGTGGCCAAATTTTTTAAGCGCTTTTTCTGTATATGCGCAATTTCCTCAAGAAAGTTGTTCCGACTTCAGTAGTGAAATGATAAATGTTGAATTACATGCACCATGTATTGATATCTCTCCTTATTTATTTTAAAATATGTTGCTAATGTACATCAAAGTGTGTTGTGGAGGGCTTGACAAGATCAGTGGTAAAGGAAATGTCAAATGAAAATAACAGATGTTGCACTTAATCCCGATATTATCAACACTAGTATGATCGCATCTTGCTTTGGAAATTCAACCTCTCTTTACCAGGCACCTATTATATGGTGTGTTTTTACTTATAGTTTCATACTTTTGAATTAGCTAATTTTCATTTAAATAACAAATGAGTGATTAAGAAACAACACACTGAAAGGTGTATCTTATATTTATTTATTGGATTTATATTAGTGGCCATCATATACTTTGCTACTTAGAGATGCAAATAATTTTAACGACATATTTGGTAAACTGAATTAAGAATGAGGAATATTGAATATGAATAGTAAATGCGGAATGAAATAATCATTCTTAGAGACATGTTCATGACTACTGTTACACTATGATACTAATATATGCAGAGTTTTAGATTTTGTCAACCAAAAAATTTGCCTTGAGGTTGAATAAGTAGCACAATGCAATGGAGAATGTCTTACCATATAATCTACTCCGCTAAATACCATTTATCTCTGTCCTTATTGTAGTATAAAGATACTTGTATTGAAACTAAAACGTCTTTGATGATTTTTTTTTTTTTTTCATATTTAAGAAAGAAATTAATAGAAAAATATGAATTAAAGATCAAAAACCTCATTAAACTTGTATTCCCCTTTACTTTTTATTACACCATACATATATTTAATGTGTAGTGCACCACAAGAGATGCTTATTCAATCCAGAGAAATTAAACAAAATAGTGCATAAAAGTGAGACATGTTTTAACACTTATAATAACACCAACATGCAGTGCCTATGCATCCGGCTTTGAAAGTGGTCTCGTGTCTATTATGGCATTCAACTTTGCACTCATGCTGGTTGCAGCCTGCTGGGCCATCAGACATTAAATCCTTACAAGTTGAAGTCACTTGGATTCTTTCAGTACCATCTGCTTTGCTTCCTTCATCATATAATTCATTCACATATTAATTCAGCAAAAAAACATAAAAAAAATATTTTATGAAGAAAACAACATTATGCCCTTATAATGTCCATTTTCTTGATCACGATGAATAAATTTGAATAGAAGTACATTAAAAAGACTTATGTGAAAGGCCACGAATGTTTCATGAATTAACCAAAGCACTCAGATTCAGACATCGATCAACTTTAAGAATGCATAATGTTTGCTATTTTGATACGTGATGAAAAAAATTAAATAGTATTACATTGAAAAGACTTATGTGAAAGGTCAATAATGGTTCTTAAATATACCATATCTCTTAGGTTCAAACCTTGATCAACCCTGAGAATGAATAGATATTTATACCAACATTTTACCATTTTGGATTGAGCTGGTATATTTTAGGTGTTTAGTAAGTATGCTACTTTCATTACCCATCTAATCAACCACACCGGAAAAAGTGAAAGATCATCAGTTACCAGAAGTCATGGTAGTGAAAATGAGGAGTCCAATTATAAGAGCTGCAATAGTCGAATGGTCTCTCATGTTATTCATTGACTAAAATATTTCTTCTTTTACTAATAGATAGATATATGAGTCAAGGTTAATTTGACATTAGATGGGTCTATAGACGTGTTTTATAATGGGAGAAACATATCTACACGTAATTTGTAAATGGTAATCTATTAATCATCTTCATATCTAATGGATACCATTCTATGTTTAAATTTCAGAACCATAATTTAGTTACCATAAATATACACTATATGTTTATAATAAACAACATAGAGGTTAAAATGTGTAATTACATCTAGCTATGTTCTTCAATTTTGAATTGAAAGATTTATCAAAATCTTGATAAATATAATTCTGCATGATTTTTTTTTGGCCACATTTCTGCATGATTAAGATAGATAAGACAATGTCAAAACCGACAGTTATAAGCTTTAAAAATAAATAATAGAATTTCTTGTTTCAGATGCATAATATTTCTTTCGTTTTCGTCTTCACCCTACAAGCAACTACACCCAACCCTCCTTAGCCGGAAACCATCGGCAATCTGCTTCTGCTGGTGTTAGCCGGTCTCTTCTGCAGCTCCGACAACTCTGACTGTCCAGACGCCCCGATCGTCCATCTCGTCCCAACATCTGTCTCCAACCGAGTCCGTAGCGCCACACTACTCCTCCACGACGATCAAGCCCTGTTCTCCACCCAGGTATCTGATCACCGTTTTTCTCACGTCCGCTGATGTTACAGACTATTTCAGGAAATCGAAACACCGTCTAGAGAAGAAGACAAAAAATGAAGTCGACTGTCAGAGGCTGGCCAAGACTGAAGTTGCAGATACTCTAACGCAGCAGTAGTCTTGGCACTTCACCTTTGATCTCCGGTAATCGTCGATTCGTTCATGACAAGATAAGGGTAGGAACTTGGAAACTCTAGTATTTCTTTTTTGCTTACTTTTGTTTATTTTATGAGTAAATCTTTAAGATATGAGATTTGTTATGAAATTTCAATAGAAATTAAGAAAGAGAAAGTAAATGAACAAATGTATTGGATCTTGGTGTGGGCCCATTCCACTTTCTATGAAAATTTCACAAGATTTTTCACATTTTGTAGCACCACTCGTAATGAGTAAATTTTTAAATAGTGAAAATTTTAGTGAAAAATATATAGAAAGCTGTCAAGAAATACATGTCAAGTTGGATCAAATTCCTATGGCCCTACCTTTCGGGAATTGACTTCAGTATGTCGCCACGCCTTGCTCTCTTAGGTATCTATCTTGACCTCGCAGGGTACACTCATACTCTGAGCAATCATTACTACCAATCTGTGGGGCAGCTATGTTTGTTTTAACAGTGTTACCCTTCTTCATTTGATCCCTCAATTTGAATCAATTTTCCTTCGCACGTCCCTTCCTTTTACAGAAGTCACATCCTTTGGCATAGCATCTCTCAACTATGTGCCCTTTCTTCTCGCAGAATGTACATTCCAAGGTCTGATTGACCCTTGGCCTGTCACCAGTTAAAGTCAAATTACTGACATTGATCTCAGCAGCACCAGCAATATCAGATGACACCCCTCATTGATTCTCATCTTGAATTAGATAATTGTAACTTGTAAGCCTGATTAACTGAAGGCAGAGTTCTTCATAATAGAAGACTGCTTCTAACAGTAGAGTAAGACATTCAGTCCCATAAAGAACTGAAAGAGCCTCATGTTCTTCTTGTGTTCCATGTGCTTTCCAAACAAATCACCATTAATATGAGGAAGAGCACATGCTGTATCAAATTCTTCCCAAAGAACACGCAATTTAGTAAAAAAAATTGGAGATGGGATCAAAACTCTGTCGTGTAAGGACTATCTCTCTGTGGAGTTGGTAAACCCTAGATCCGTTCACCTTGTCGAATTATTGCCTTAACTCTTTCCACGCTGAGAGAGCGCTTTCAGAGTACATAACAAAATTAGCAAGATCATCTGAAATCGAATTAACTATCCAACCATATACAACAGTGTTGCATCTGTCCTAGAGGTCATGATATACATAATTAAATTTCTCACGGACACAAGCACCACTTACGAAACCATATTTGTTCTTTCCAATTAAAACAGATCTCATCGCATGGCTCCATTTCAGATAATCCTCCGCACCAGATAATATCACAGAGGTCATCCTAGCAGCAGGATTATCACTTGCATGCAAGTAAAGAGGGTGAAAGAAATCTACCAGAGCCATTGTGTCGCGATATTCCTGGTCGGTTGCATCGAATGCCTTGTCACTAGAAATACCTTCCTCTCCCTTATCGCTTGAGTAATTAGACATGCAGAAACAATAGCAAATAACCGATTAAACTCGAAGAAAATATACAACTTCAGATCTCTCCACGAAACCGAACAGTCACCACCACCGGAAAGGAGCAGAGAAATGTCTCAAAGACTCGAAAAGAACGATCGTCACCGAAAAGCTCTCCAGGAACACCAAGAACGAACAGTCGCGTAACAGAAAGATCGCGAACTGAAACGTCACGAATATCAGAAAGCCACAACGGAGGCCACAAAATCGAGAGATGAGGCAAGAAACGCCTTATGCTCTGATACTATGACAGAATCTGCAATCCTTAGGATCAAAACGAACAATGAAAATCCATGAACATGAAACCCTAGCAGAGCAATTTTGGAGACAACAACTCAATGAATCGTTATTTTGAGTTCCTTCATCTGGTCAATCCCCCCTTAATCCTAAATCTAATTTATATGTTCAAAATACACCCAATAGTTTTGTGAAAGAACTAATAAGCAATCAAAGAAAATAAACCTACAAAATAACACCCAGTCCACAATACAAAGCCAAGACAACAGACCGGGCCACAAAAGCCCACAGACAAAAGCACATAACCAGAAAAGCAAAGCTTGATGAATCCATACAACAAACTGAAGCCCAATTTCACACTAATGACTAGAAATTCAACATGTTGGTGAATGGTGCCATTGAAGATAATTTGTTTCATCCAGTTTGATGTTAATTTTTTTTGGAGAAATTTTTGGATTCCACCGTGATCAAAGATTTCAAAGTCAAAAAACTTGAGAAACAAGAGTGTAGAGTTTGTGATTTCGCAGCATAATCAAGAAGAAAAAGCTGAAATCAGATCGATCAGCTTTGATATTATGCGATGAAGTAGAAGGATGCAAGGATGAAGTTCTAAGAGAAGATAAAGATATTTGAGATAGAATGAAAGTAGGCGGGAAAATATGTAAGGGTTAACATGTCTTTTAATCCATGATGTTTGACAACTTTTGGGTTTTGGTCAATGATGTTTTTTTTTTACCTAGTTTTGGTATCATATGTTTGCAGATTTTTTCTAGTTTTGGTCTAACCGTTACATTCCGTCCATTTTTTGACATGTTCAAGTCACGTGATCCACTCTAAACTATAAATTTAGTCCCTCTAATACTTTCTTAACCTTTTTTTTGTTCAATTTAGTCCCGAAGTTTCAAAATTGTCCCCAATTGGACAATAGGTCCAATTGAATTTTTGAAACTTCGGGACTAAATTGAACAAAAAAAAAAGGTTAGGAAAGTATTAGAGGGACTAAATTGAACAAAATTGAAAGTTTAGAGTGGATCACGTGACTTGTACATGTCAAAAAATGGACGGAATGTAACGGTCGGACCAAAACTAGAAAAAATCTGCAAACATATGGTACCAAAACTAGGAAAAAAAACATCATGGACCAAAACCCAAAAATGGTCTAACATCATAGACCAGAGGACCTATTAACCCTTTAATTATAAGATGGGTTACATAGTTTGTATACTAGTGTATATAGAGTTACACGTTTTTATCTATTACAAAGTAGCCCCTCATCTTTCTAACACATGTGTAATGCTCCTTAACTCTTTACGAAACAATATACTACTATTGTTTACTCTATCAGGTAACTTGTTAACATGCTATTAGGGGGTGTTTGGATGGATGTAATGTGGAATGTAATCTCACATTACGTCTCACATTATATCCACGTTATGTTGTTTGATTCGCCAAACGATATAATGTGCACTGTAATCTAAGATTACGTCCAAACTCTAATCAACGTAATGTAAGATTACATAAAAAAACTGATGTAATGTGAGATTACGTCCAACATTATAGAGTGCAATTATTTTATTATTATTATTAATTAGATAAAATATTTTGTATTATCTTTATAGTTTATTATGGTGATAATATTATTAGATTCTATGCACTTCTGAAGTTCTTGTCAGTCTATGTTCATATGAGAGTTAGTGTTAATTGATTACAGGCTTGATGAGGTATAGATTTTAAGAATTTTCATGTTTTTAATAACGATTAGGGCTGAGCTCGTAACAAACGGGCAAAATTTTTGGAAAATAGCACAAGCTTGAATTTAAGGCTTTTCAACTCTTTTCCGTGCTCAAATTTTAGAAGAAAAAAAAATCATGCCCGCGTTTGGATTATATAATCCGGGATGAGCTCGGGTCATCTCGAATTTACACCAAAAATTGGAAAAAAAAAATCAAAATTGTCAACTCAAAACATTCACTAACCAAAGTTTACTCTTCAAAGTTCATACACGCATCAAATTCACATACATCAAGTTCAAGTTTACACACATACCAAGTTCCATACAAAATAAAGTTCTACAAAACATTCACAATTTGGAACAGGTCAGGACATTCAAGACATTAGCAAAAAAACTGAAGCCAAAGCCCGAATTGGAAATAAAACTCCCGTCCATACGGACTCAACACAATTTCATAACATACTTTTTGAGACGGGATTCTCAAGACTCGGACTCTCGAAATTTTTATTCCGCCCTAGTTGAGATGGTCGCGCAAAATACTTTCTTGTCTAGTAGACGGGAGAACATCTTACCACAAATTCCTTTTATCTCTAAAGGGAAATGTTGGGTGTTAGCCTTGTGGATCTTTGGCATGAAAGCGCTTTTATTCTTATTACTTAACCGGAAACATATATGTTACATTTTGTTTAGTGCATTATTGATGTTATTTTTTTTTTCATATTTAAGAAATAAAAAATAAATTATTCAAATAAAAACAAATAAATCAATTAAAAGAGACATAAATCTTATATTTCCCTTTGCAATATATATAATCTAATTTCAATTCAATTTCTGAACCATTATATTTTAACAGCTATAACGGCATATACACATGTCGCTCCTACACTCGGCAGAAAGTTCATTGGTTGGGTGCCTGTTTTTACAATCAGCATTGCAATTGTTGTTGTCGCAACCCGAGTCGCCGTACGAGAGAATATCCGTGCACAACCCCGGCTGCTCTTGCTCTTGGAGAACTACTTTTGCATCACCTGCTATACTTCCTTCAACATATTATTTATTCCCATTAATTTAACCAATTATTTACTTATATTAGAAAAACATGCTTAAACTAAAAGCCAATAATGGTGTCAAGGAGACAAGTGGATGAGGATAATCAGTTAGTTACCAGGAGCTATTGCAGTGAAAGTAAGAAGCACAACAATAAGAGCTGCAATTGTTGAATGGTCTCTCATGTTCTTCTTCATTGACCAAAATCTATCTTCCTTTTACTGATAGATAGATGGATGGAGTAATGGAGTCAGGTAAATGTAACATTAGCTGGTCCTATGCATGTGTTTTATAATGGGATAAACATGCCTTCCTCGTGTTCTTCAGTCAACAAAATTGTTCTTCCTTAATAAATAATAATAATTGAATAAAACGAATTAGGTGTGATCGCTAGTGCTAGCCATGATTTTATAATAGGAGAAACGTATATGCAATATTTTGTTGGTGTAAATATATTAACCCTCTTCACTATATCTAAGGGTTAATACATAGTTTGGTTCAACCTTGTGTTTTTTAGTTACATACGTTTGCAACATGTGATTATATGGTTATATTAAAATGAAATCTCCAAAATACCCTTTCACGTTCATCAATATTTTAATTAAAAAAATTATTTAAAAAAAAAATTAAATTAAATCATATCAGGATTCTAGGTTACGCAGTACCTGGGTACAAAACTGATTCGAACTAGGTTTGCATCTGGGTTCGAACCCTACCTTTATGCTACACAATAAGCACAGAGATAACTGAAATTTTGCGGAGTAGAATATTATAGCAAGACATTCCATGTAGCTATTACATGGCCTCCATCCGTTGTATAAAGAAAATATATACTGATTAGCTAAAAACATATTCCTTGCATTGTGATACTTATTCTACATCATGTCGAAATTTTTGTGGAAAAAAAAAATATAAAACTATGCATATACTAATATAATATCATAGATCAAACAGTAATCTTGACCATTTCTCTAAGAATAACTAACTATTGCATTACTCATTCACTATTAGTATTCAATATTCCTCATTCCTAATTCAGTTTACCAAATATTACGTAAAACCCTTGGCTTCTCTAGGTAGATAGCAAAGTATCTGATGAACATTCACATCAATCAAAAAAAGAAACATAAGATATATCTTTCAGCATGTTTTTTCTTAGTCAATCATTTGTTATTTAAATGACAATGGAGCCATTTAAAAGAAAGAAACCATGTATAGGTGGTGCCTAGTAAAGATAAGTTGAATCACCAAAGCAAGATACGGTCATACGAGTGTTGTTAACATCGGGATTGAGTGTTGTTACAATACATATATATGTAGAGATGTCATTATATGGTGCATATTATTCACTATTCATCATTTCACCATTGAGCGGAACAACTTTCTGGAGGAAAATGCGCACATGAAAATCTGGTCACGCTTTTGGGCCAATTTTTATCAACTATACATGTTATATTATAAGGTTTAAAGTATTTTATGGCATAGAAAAGCAAAAAACTAATCGAATATATCACTAAATAGCCTACTAACAAGTTACGAATGCTGAGTGTGTGCCAAACCTACTTGCCCCATCCAGAAGACATGTTTACCCGATGACCAGGTTTCTTTAATCAGATTGCAAATCAAATTGGCGATCCTTTTCACATTTGTATTATTGGACAATTAGGCTTGTGAATGACCCAATAGTTGTAGTGAATGACATTTGACTATCACGTAAATTGTGAACATTAATTGAAGTCCCACGTAGATTGGGATAAAGGAAACCTCTTAATCAGGACTTGGAGAACCTGGAGAAGAAGAATTAGGATTCAAGAAGAAAACACTAAATTGATTTGCCAGAATGAAAATTAGGGCTTTAGGGAAATAGATTGATTTAAAAAAATATAGTAAAAGTAAGTGGAGCAGTTACAACTGAGAGAGTTTTTATAGAAGAATAGGAAACTTTTTCGGAAAGGCTAAATAATTGTTGTGAAGAGTAATGATAACTGCAACAATTAAATTTTGGGAGAATGAATTATAACTGTTAAAAATCTCTAGGAAGAGACGACAACAACAGTAAAAAAATTCATGAAAGAAGAAACGACATAGGGGAATAGAGTTTGGAAGGCAAAAAACCTAACTCTTGATATCGACTTTGTAGAAGAAGACACGACTTAAAATAAATTATGAGGAACTCTCCAGAGGTCTTGGATTCATCGCCACTTCTGAAAACCAAGTCAAAAGGCAGCGCCTGAAAGGTTTCTACATGAAGGAAACCCATCCTCTCAGATGGCACGAAGATTTACTGTCAGCTACCGGACTTGCACGAATAACAAGAATAAGTTGTGACAATATTTTTTTATCTCAATGACGAGATAGCTTAATAATCGATATTTCCGATCTCTGCGCCACCGCTGGTTTATCAATGGTTTCTCCAAAAACGTCTCGGCAAAATATGTTATTCAAGAGATTTACCCATTTAGTTTCACATGAAAAATAAAACCGTAAACAAATCCGACTATGACAAAAAAAAGTAAAAGTTTTAGATTAAGATATTCAATGATAATTAATATGATATTAATTGAAAGGAAAAAAATGTAAGTTATATAATACTATTTAATGATATGTACTTTTGCTTACGCGTGCAAAATTATCAGTTCTACTGCAGAACCATATGACACAATATTACGCTTGAAACAATGAGCTCTGATTTTCAAGTTTAGAACTGCCATTTCGTAATTATCATATCTAATAATTTAATTCAAAATGGAATAAGATAGTTTGATGGAGTTACATGTATATTCACTTATATGTTGTATATTACAAACATATAGTATCTAACCCATTTATATATAGTAAATAAATTATTATTTTTTTGGCCAAGATGGTAACTACATTATTGTTTTTTTTTCCAATTTATGTATTGAATGATATCCATTAAATGATGGCAAAAAAAATGATATCCATTAAATATGAAAATGATTAATATATTTCCATTTATAAATTACAAGTAGATGTTTTTCTCCCATTATAAAACACATGCATAGCTACATCTAATGTCACATTAACATTGAATCAATATATCTGTTAGTAAAAGGAAGACATATATTTGTCAATGAAGAATATGAGAGAGTATTCAACTATTGCAGCTCTTATTGTTGGGCTACTCATTTTCACTGCCTTGGCTCCTAGTAATTGATGACTGTTCACTTCCTTTTTTTTCGATGTGCCCACTTCTAATTTTTAGGTGTTGACTATTTTAATCTGTTCACTTAAGACAAATGCGCTACGTAGTTAATGATAATTATGGTGTAGCGCAGTAATTAGCATGAATTACATAGCGTACTTGACAGATGTGCTACATAATTAATGCTAATTATTCGATGTAGCGCAGTTAAAAAGTGCACTATTGGATATCTGTAAAACTCGTCATACTTTATATTTGTATTTGAGTTAGCAAATCTATGTATTTGAGCGATTTTTTTTTTCATTTTTAGGGCATAATTTTTTTTTTCCTTATAATATATTTTATTATGTGTTTTGCTGAATTAATATTGGAATGAATTATATGATGAAGGAAGCATGGCAAGTGATGCAGAAGGATTCCATGTGACTTCCGTTTGTAAAGACTTACTCTATGACGGGTCATACGATTGCCACCTGCATGAATGTGCAGAGTACTGCAACCACACACACATGGGCATGATCAAAGCCACGTGCAAGGACAAAGCATGCTGGTGCTATTATAATTGTTAAACCATGTCTCACTTCAATACAATATTGTTGTTTAATTTACATGGATTAAACAAGCTTCTATTGTGTTAGCACTAAACATTAGACATATGTATGGTGTAATAATAAAGAGTAGAAGGAAATACAAGATTAAGGACTCTTTTGGTCTTTCATTAGGACTTCCACATACCATGTCTAGACCAATTTAGCTCTAAGATGTGGTTGATAATGTATAAGGGTTAAATTGTAAAAATAAAAAGTTTATGATAGTAAATTTGAGTATTAAACTGAACAAAATAAAAAATTGTGGGCTAGGTATGTGCAAGTCACGTGACTATTTAACGGTCAAACTGACGGTCAACTAAGGGATGAACCAAAAGCCAAAATTTGTCAAGGTACCAAAATAGGCAAACAAAAAACATATTCAAGTCGACACCAAGGCGGGACCAGAAGAGCAAATTCCAGACTTAGCTAGACTTTTGTGATCCAACATCTGTATTTATGATTTCAAATCTAGCTCAAACAAATTTTTGAAACATGTTATTTACTATTTTAGTTTAAGCATAATTTAATTTAGGGTTAATAACTAAAAAACTGTCCAAGATTTACCCTATGTTAAAATTAGGTGCCTGAAGTTTGAAATGTTAAAATGGACTGTCCCAAGTTTCATTTTTGTTGAAATTTGGTGTCTATGTGCGTCTTTTCATCTCCATTCAATCATTTTCATTAACCCACTAACCCACTCATAATCCATCACTCTTTACTTTTCACAAAATTGTCAAATTTCATCTAAAAATTGAATATTAGAAAAATGTTTCTAGAAGAGTGGTGTGGAGCTATTTTCCAAAACTAAATACTTATCCCATATAGGTCTCCAATCTTTAATAAGTCATCCTCAAACAATTCTATGAAATTCTATGGCATAGATGTTTGCGCCATATTCTCTTTTAGTACCCTGACTAAAATAGAATCTATTCGTTTTGTTTCTTTGCATCATAAAAGTAACAATGATTGTGGTATTTTTCATTTGGCAAACGGTCTAGATTACCATTTACTCATAGTGATTTTGTTAGTCATAGGTCTTTTGACCTTCTGCACATTAATGTACCGGGCCTTACCATAAATCAACGATAATAAATATTATTTGCATAGTGGATGATTTTACTATAGCTACTTCGGTTTATTTGCTTGCTCTTAAGACCGATGTGATTGTCATTTTGAAACATTTTTATTTAACGGTGAACTCTCAGTTTTCGAAAAAAAAAAATAATTAAAATGATTCCTTTTGATAATGATGGTGAAATCTCTGGTGAAAATTGTTCCCAATTTTTCTTAAACAATGAGATTATTCACGAAAGTTCGTGTACTTACACACCTCAACAAAATGATGTAGTTGAGCTTAAACACGTACCTTTATTAGAAGTATTAAGAAATTTGAAATTGCAAGGTTCTATTTCTGACAACTTTTTGGAAGAATGTATTCTCACTGCATGTTGTTTGATAAATTTGTTGACTACCGATGTTTTGAAACACAAATCACATTTTGAGAAATTGTATAATAAGGTGTCATCTTTGAATCATTTGAAGTTGTTTGGGTATCTTTGTTATGATAAATTTGTGTCTAGATCAATTGCATATATAATGTTGGGTTATTCATTGACTCAAAAGGAGTACAAGCTGTTTAACTTACCACCAACACTTTATTCTTCGGGGATGTTAAGTTTCTTAAAAATCATTTCCATTTTTCTTCTCACACAAAGGAATTTCCTATTTTCTCTTCTGATAATGTGTCGATTTCTGTTGCAGATACCATTCAGAATGGACATATTTGGTGTTTAGGTTTCCCCGACAGTTCTGAGGTGGTTTCTAATGAAAATGGAGGTTTGGTTTCTGATGTAGTGATGATGTTGGTTCGGTAAGTGGTTCCGACACATAGGGATAGGGGTGTAAAAGAGTCAAGCTTCTCGTGAGCTACTCGGGATTGGCTCGATCGATACTCAATTTTGACTCGCTAAATTTCAAGTTGAGCTCGAGTCGAGCTTTTTCTAATACCGAGTTCGAGCTCACTGGTACTCGACTCGAGAGGCTCGCGAGCCTTGAGCTTTTTTGTTTTGCCTATTCGAGTCGAATTCGATTTCGAATTTTTCGAGCTTTACATAATAATATTATATATGTATATATTTAGTTCAAATCGAGTTTGAGTTCGAGCTCGAGTCAAATACCTAATCGAGTCGAGTTCGAGCTCAAGCTAAGATACACCATTTATAATTTAATTAAATTTTTTAACATTATCGAGCCGAGCTCGAACTCGCCGAGTATTGAATCAAGTCGAACTCAAGCTTGAAAAATTAAAGCTCGGTCGAGTTCGAGTAAACTAAGTCGAGTCGAGTCGAGTCGAGCTTGCCGGATACTCGGTTCGTTTACAGCCCTACGACGACACATAAGGTAATGATGATAAACCTGGTAGTACCGAGATTATCACTGAACCAAATGCACATCATGTTAGAACAGTTAAACCTTCTGTTTGGACCAGAGATTATAACATGTCTAATTGTTCTACTATGCATCCCATTTCTGCTAATTTAGGCCATGACAGAGTGACTAATGTTTACAAATGTTTCTTAAGCACAACAAATGATCTAAGAATAGAACAGAATCCCATAGACCCGAACCACTCAATCATATCCTACCTAACTAACACCACTCTATGCACCCCCCACTCCGGAGACCAAAGCTATACATCGAAACATATATATAGACAGCAAAAATAAAACTATAGAACAAAGATTATCCTTTGATCACCTGGATCGATGATATCGTCGTGTTTTGTGTTTCTGTTTCTTGTTCAGAGAGTAGTATTCTTCATCATGTGTTGAAGTTGAAATGGATCTACCCAGCATGGATCCTCTCCCACAGATCTCTTCCATCTTTCCCGAAACATCTCCATTTCCACATACGACCGTTGCCTCACCTCACCTCGTTTGTCCACAATATTCACCTCCTCCTGTATTATTATTATTTTACAAAACAATCACATTTTCTATCACCTTTTTTATGAACAAGAATATGCTAAATATACCGTTGCCTCGTCTCCATGGGATGAATTAATGCGTGACTCGTTACGCACCTGCATTACGAAATGAATAACCCGGTTCCATTTCATTTCAAGCTTGAAAAGCACACTGATCAATCAAACTGAAAGCCAAAAAGCATTGTACCTTGGTAACTCCAAGTGTAGGGAGACCAAGATGGACTACAAACTCCGAATCTACCACTCCAACTTTTTTGGTGCGATCCCCCTGATTAAACCCGACATATATATTTATATTTAATAAACAGATCAAGTTTAACTTAGGGGATAGGAAAAACAAACAGAATTACATACTTGAGCGCAATATCCTAGTAATTGATCGAGTCCCCATGCATGGATCAAGTCATTCTGTTAAGAACAAAAACAAGTTTTTTTTATCAACGCTCGGGAAATAAAATGAAGAGTGAGGAAGGAGTGCATGAATGAGAATTGTGCCTGTATCATGTGCCATGAGCATTGCCATGCCGCCTTTGAGAATACTGGCACCATCATTTCCACCCACCTGCAACAGAAAATTTTCTCATCATATCTTCAGCAAAACTGTAACTTTTTTTTGGCCAGAAATGAAAAAAAAAAAAAGAAAAAAAAAAAGGTAACTTTAATTTCCAACATATATTGGAGAGTTATAAAAGTTGATTGTGGTTACCCGACGCATGGAGGTGCAGTGCTGCGGCTATCACATATGCCACTACCTTTATTCTTGTACATCCTCCTTTAACCACACAAAAAAAAATGTTGAAAATAATACTCGAGGAAATATACAAAACTGCTAAGCAATTAATTTTGAGGGGGCTTACCTGTGTACTCTAGATCTGCTACTTCGTGCAGTAATTAGATGGTGAACATCCGATTTAACAGGATCTAGAGCGGGTTGAGATATCTCAAGTCCTTCGCTTTTCACAATCGATAAATATCTGGTATAAAAAACCGCCTTTGATTTAGAAGAATGATATATGGGCATACTGAAATAAGTAGAGGCAGCGAGACATTCTAACCTTATCGGGTTAAAATTGTCGACGCCAATATCCTCGTCCCAAAGAAAAACATAATTGTATTCAGAGACAATGTCTGGATGCAAGAACCGTTTCGCAAACCACCTGCATTTCCGATAAAATCCGCTCAATTTGTCGCTGGAATAATGTGAGGACTTTTTATTTCTGATCATTACCATTTGGTTTGATTCACTGCTGAAATGTGAATTGCACGGTTGCTCCATTCTAGACTCTTCCATTCGTCCACAATACCGTCGTAATGAAATAGCATTACGACAAAGTCTCTTTCCGGAAACTACATTGTATAGCAATGATGTTAGGAAAATGAACAATTAGCAAACCAAAAAAAGGTTTAAAAAAGGATCATGTTTATTACCTTTATGACGATTTGGTTGACTATTTCCTTCTGCTTAATTCCAACTGCAATTGCCAATAAGTTCTTCGGAATTGTTGGTTTTTTCTGCACAGTGCATTAATAATACGTAAGAAACGGATATGTATGAATATTTTTTCTATTTTTATCATACAACATGATGTATTCGTGTAGTGCTCATATGAAAATCAATCTGAATAAAGCCAAGTTATTATTCTGCTTACATAGTCTGCGACAGAACCCCATAATGGCTGCATTTCCAAGTTTGATGTTCTGACCACAATTCCCTTAGGCAGTGGCTCGCTTCCAGGTGGTAAGCAACGGCTCTGGACAATAAACAGAGTCGATAAAGTGTTTTTTAGACAATTATCTTACCTTACTACTTACTAGTTAATACATTAATCCAAGCATAATATCACTAGTAATAGTTAATATCATCAGTACAACTTCATCCAATATACCTGGCCCTACGGTCTCGTCTATATTAATATTTGATTAAATACAATTATAATAATTATAAAAAAAAAAACCTAACCAAATTACCAAACACACATTAGCTAATTATCTTGTATTATCCATCCCTAACAGTGCTTAATAAAGTCAATCAAACACACTTTTGGAGACCAAAATTCTAAATAGAGTGAAGGATCTAACCTTACATAGAGAAGTGTCCCTCTTTGGCAATGCCCCAATCACTTCCCATCTAATGATCCTCTGCATCACACAATATGCAGGTAAAAATCAAATTGGTCGGATCATAGTGAAACGATTCGCTGGTGTGGACAATTTGGTTAGAAATAATTTGAATTAAAACTCGGAAAATCGGAAGGTAATAAACCCACATCTTTGTACTCCTTGGAAATGAATGCCCCTCCAACTAAGTAAGCCACAAATATCAAGGAAGCTATAAAGAGAGAACTCCATATCCAAGATCGGTTCTTTGCGTCCGACATCATGGGTACCTGAACAATTGTAAGTAAGTGTCATTATCTGATGCAGAAAATGATACAGCAACCACCAAAATTCATGAAAATTCTTCCTACCATATATCTTACTGTCTCCAGATTAAATATTGCAGTAATACAGAACTGAGGAGCAACAACAGGCCAACCTAACAAACAAAATCTGTCATTTTTTTAGCAGGACCAGCGAGAAAACGATAAAGACAGTGACGGGAAACTCAATTACAGAAAGAGACCAGTTGTTTTAAGGAATTTCTGCTGGATCTGGATAAACCCTGATAAATATTCCATCACCTTCCTCTTTAAGCTATAATAATCTAGCGATACTTAAAAAAAAAACTCAAAATTGCATCTTCATACTTCACAGAATCAAGAAAGAGAAAAACTGAAACAATAACCTGGAAATTAAAACATGGTGACCAACCAGCTATGAAAAATTTAAGGTAAATACAGCAACAGGGTCCTGAAATTAAATATAATAATCAAACGGAGTAAGCATATAGAGAAAGGATTACGAAGTAGTGGGTCTTCATAATGATGAAAGGCAAGGTATCAAGCGGAGAGCATCTTCATGCAAGTTCTGCTGCACAAGCCAAACAACCCAGATGAGTAACAGCGAGAAAGGGTGAATTGTGAATTATGAAAGAAGTCCTCTCAGAAAAGGAAGGTACTTTTGAATTATTATTTTCATATAAAAAAAAAGGTGGCTTTTCTTCAAGTGAGGGCCAGCGATGGCGCTCTTCAAAGCAACGCCAAGAACAAAAGCATATACTTTCAAAATTATCTGGACTGCTCTGATTCTTCTTCGTAAGATTGGAATTACAGAAGCGGAAACGATGATGAGTCGATGACAAATAGGAGAGGAGGGAAAGTGAAACTGCAAACTTGGGAGAAAGAAGGGAGCTAATAGCCGCTGTTTCGAGTGTATTGTATCAAAGATGGATTTCCATTTCCATAAAGTTTGACTTTGACTATCAAGGTGGATCCCACTATGATGAGCCACGATGAAGGCAAGACAGGTAATTTCGATGGGATCGGCTGTAGGCGATATCTTTCTGTTTGTGTAGCGTGTCAGAGTGGGCACGTCAGCTGTCAACTGCACTGCACCCCACTCGCTGTTTTTAAAAGCACAGCTTAATCGCTTTATATTTGTTTGCCCCGCCGCTAGTTTGACGGTTTGGAAGGAACACGTCCCCAAATAAATTTAATTATGGATACTTGTCATAGGCTCAACACTACACAGCAATTTAGGCGGCGCATTGGCTATGCTGTTTAATAGTTTTTTTTATCCACCCATTCTTTCACGATTGAATGAATGAATACACTTGTTTGACATATCTTAAGCATATAATTAGCGGCGTAAATTATGTCCATTTGACACAACATTACGGCGTTTATTTTTATTTTAATATATTTTAGAACTTATCCCTTCGTATTGATGATTATTTTAAGTTAGTTTTGATGGTTGTTATCATTTGTAGATGGTGACAACTTTACTTTTTCTAAGGGTCAGTTATATTATTGTTACTGATGGTTTTGAATCGTCTTGAAATTAATTTTGAGTCATTTGTAGATGAGACAACTTTAAGGATCAGCTTTATAGCTAGCCCTTCAAATTGTTTAGAATTTAGTTTTGATGAGTGATCTCATTTTTAGAGTGCGACGACTTTATTCTTTTAAGGGTTATTTTTATGACTGATCTCTTTGAATCTTCAATGAGATATTTTCGATGACTAATCACTTTTGTATATGGTGGCGACTATATTCGTTTAAGGGTTAGTTTTATCACTGGTCATTTCGAATCGTCTGTTAGTTAATTTTGATGACTAATCTATTTGTAAATAGTGACGAATTTATTCGTTTGAGGACAAGTTTTTAACTGATCCCTTCGAACCGTCTATGAGTTAGTTTTGATGGCTAATTTCTTTTGTATACGATTTTATTCGTTTAATGGTCAATTTTATAATTGATCAATTCTAATCATATAGGAATTAGTTCTAATGACTAATCTCCTTCGTAGATGGCGTTAATGGATGTTTTTTTATTCTTGAACTATTCTTATTTATTAAGATATTTCCAAAATGCATTACATTGTTGGATATCAACTTAAATGTATAATTTCTCAAATGCTTGGCATTGAAGGTCATATTGAGATGTAGCCCTATAAGGTCTTCTGTTTGTAAGCGTTGGGACATTGCACATCAATAATGATATATGAGCCTTCCCACTTTAGTGTAATGTTTTTCTCATTGAGAACTTATTTTTTCGAAGCACATTTTCTCCTACCAAGAACTGCCATCGACCCACCTTCCGATTGAAGTGCCTGGTTGTTGTTAGTTTCATCTTTCCTTGAGTTTATTCTTGTAAAAAATCATGGATAGTCACAAACAATTCGATCAAGTAAATTTAATTAATAACGATAATGGCGAGATTATCCTCACGTGTCTTTGGCTCGAAGAAGTTGCCCACCCGCGTAATTAACTTTACGTTTAGATTTTCGAGTCGTTCGCTCCTAAAAGACATTAACAAGGTTGTCTTGCACAATTGGGGTCCCTCAATCTCGCTCAACACGAAAATGAGGGCTCTAGGGCCCACGGACTAAACCTCACGGGTGGAAGGAAGTAGACTATGTTCTAGTATAGTAGGCTTGCTCTTTATATTCTCTATTGGTAGCGTGAATTATTAATTTCACAACAATTTGTGAGCATTAGGTTGTTCGCATATCCATTGTGTTTATAGGGGTCATTGTTTCCATTATGTATTCTTTAATATATATATATCTTTAGGGTTACCGTATACATGTATCTATATCTCTTTAATTAAGGAGGTTAAAACTTAATATTTAAGTAATTACCCTATGGCTGGCCGAAAAACACATTAGGTCCACTCCCAATGAACATTAATCATTATAGTTAGTGAGTAAAGCCCAATATGACCATAATCTCTAATTAATTCGGCACATACCTCTTTAATTATGGCTAATTGCTATAATTAAGTTACTCCTCAATTATGTTGGTTAATGCGCTACCATGAAGGGCGGCCTAATTATTCCAATTGCCAATACTTCTGAGATTCATATATTTTATTGACGAGATCTAGATTCTTCATTATTTGTTCATCATTTTGGCCGGCTTTGTTAGATCCTAGTTCAATAGAACTCAAGATCGGCGACCAACAAGTCAGGGGCCTGAAAAGTCTAGACCCAAAATCGATGACTAACAAGGATAAAAACAAGATGATGAAGACAAAAGGTCGACAACTCTATCATAAGATTCGATGCCAGGTACGTCAACAACAATAGGTTAGAGTACGACGCCCCTCGCTAAAACCCATCATATTAGTGAAAGTGGAAAGGCGGCACCCCACTCATCACCGCCTTCAGAAGAAACATTCCTCCTAAGGAATGATGGGTGGCGACCTATCTGTCACCACCTTAAGAAGAAACATTTCATCCCAATGAATGATGAGGTAGCGACCTACTTATCACCACCTCCAGAAGAAACCTTCCTCCTAATGAAAGATGAGGTAGCGACCTACTTGTCATCACCGCCAGAAGAAACATTACTCTTAAGGAAAGATGAGGTGGCGACCTGCTTGTCACCTACTCCAATCGCCTGTAAAAGAAACCTTTCCTAAATGGTCAAACTGCCATTTAAAGTTGGTAAACGAAAGCCTATAAATTCCAATGTATTTCACATTATTACATTACATTACTTTAAGTTACATTACCACTCTTATATTCCATATACTGACTTAAAATTCTGAATTGAATCATGGGCAAATCTCCACCCATTTTTAGGTACTCGCCAAGTTCAAGTCTCGCGAAGGAAACTAAGTGTCTCACGAAAGACACCTAGAGCCACTCAAGGCGAGATCCTAAAAGTTACCTGAAGTCGGCCCGGACAAACTTGATCCAACATGCTTTATATGTGGCGACTCTGGAGATGTTGGCTACTTCAATGGGCGAGTCTAGTTCAGTTCATAGATCATGTCAAATGATGTCTCTCATGTTGCTCTTTTTGGTGTGGTTCGTATGGTCCAGAGTAT
Source organism: Clarkia xantiana subsp. parviflora (assembly GCA_036873135.1). Classification (NCBI taxonomy): domain Eukaryota; kingdom Viridiplantae; phylum Streptophyta; class Magnoliopsida; order Myrtales; family Onagraceae; genus Clarkia; species Clarkia xantiana. Next base: position 5,425,392 of record JAPTYO010000014.1, read on the forward strand.
CGAGTCCAACTATTCCATCCAATTTAAGGCGGAGACCCTTCGTTTCAATTAGACATGTTAATTTTACCAGTGACCCGCGAATGACCCGCAAATGACCCGTCCACGGGTCCGAGTACACTTAAGTATGCTAACGGTTCATTTACGGGTTGACCCGTAAATGACCCGTTGAGAGCGGGCCGGGTACGGGTTTATAGTTGAGACATTTACCCGGTCCGTGACCCGTTGAAATCATGTCAGATTAGTTTTTATTTTATTTTAGGGTTAAAGGTACTTTTGGTGCCACATGTTTGACCTGTGTAAGTTTATGGTGTCATATGTTTCATTTTGTAGGCTTTTGGTGCCATATGTTTGAGATGTTGTATGTTTTTGGTATTTCTGTTAGTCAACAGTTAGTTTAACCGTTAAATACTTTTATTTTGTTCAATTTAGTACTCAAATTTATATTTCTAAAATTTAATATTTACAATTGAGTTAATATTGTTTGCTCAAGTCACCGTCCAAAGCCGCCGGCCACCACCCACCACCTCCCACCTCCAAGGCCGCCGACTGCCACGAAACGGGCCGGCCACCACCCCACGGCACCGGCCACCACCGCTTGGGGCCGAAAACCACCCCAATTAGTGGTGGCTACAGCCCCAATCGGTAATAGCAATTTAGGGTGACATGTTGATGTTTAGTACCATTCTATTAGCTATTAGTATTTTTTTTTTTTGCTGAAAATTAGCTATTAGTATTTGCTCACACGCATCCCATTCTTTTAGGAAAATAACACGTTAGAATTGATTTTGTAAATAAATTTACGAAGTTGTTTTGAAAAAAATAAAACATGAAAAATATAACCTAAACTTGTACAATAAACATAAATTCATAGAATACATAATAGAAATAGGTAAACCTTTTTTAAAAAATCGAAAATAAATTTTATACAATTTGATATATTATACATAATATATAAAATTTTGCATTTTTTAAGAGAAATACACGTTCAAAATTCAATTTTGTAAATAGTTTTATGAAAATATAATTTAAGTAGAGTAAATTTGTAGATTAAACATATGTTGTAGTGTTTATTAGTAAGTTATTATTCATTAAAATTAGGAAATACCAATTTGAACATTATGTAGTCTACCACGCATGTGGCCGGAGACCCGAACTTAATATTCGAGCGGGCAAAGTGTGGGATTTGGACCCTATGACGGAAGGCTTAGTCCGTGAAGCGGGTTTCAAGTTTGCAGCATGGACATCCCGTGTTGAAGTAGATCAGGGCCTCATGCATACCTTGGCAGTGTTGAAGTAGATCAGGGCCTCATGCATGCCTTGGCAGAGGGATGGCAGAGCGAGACACAATCATTTCACCTCCCAGAGGTGAAATGACTATTACACTCCGAGATGTACAAATGATCATGGGGTGACGTGTCGACGGATTGCCGGTAACGGATGATTATCGGCTTACAGACGTCAACACAAAAGAGAGTTTATTCAAGTTATGTGAGGAGCTCCTCGGAGTAAGGAGAAAATCTTCAATGGCACCGAGCCACCACCTCCTGCCCCTTAACACACTTACATTTTGAAGAGGTGGGACCCATTGTGTTGGGTCCCACCTCTGAAAAATGTGAGTGTGTAAGGTGTAGGAGGTGGTGGCTCCGAGCTAGTGAATAAAAGCTCCGGAGTAAGACCCTCGCGTGCAGATATGAAACCAAATAGAACAGAGGTCCACCACCCACTTGGTTGAAACATCATTTTCAGAGGAAACCTACAGACTCTGACTGGCATCCGTCTAGTGTCAAGGTAGCCCAACAGAGAGCAAGGGGATATATTTTGGTCCTTTTAGGCAGCTGTCTGTTCTCTTGCACCGGTGGAGTATTGAACTCACTAGAGTACTTGTACTTCCTCGGTGATTTTCGACAGACAAGTCAATACGGTTGGGCCTCTGCTGTATTGAGTTATATGTACAGGGGTCTTTGCAGGTGGGTCAATAGTACGAATGCCAATATGCAAGGCTGCGGAGTGTTTCTACAGGTATTAAAAAAATGAAAATCTTGAAATCGGATCAAACTATTTATCAAATGCTTTTTATGATATAATTTCGTTCTAATATAGGTGTGGTGTTGGGAGCATATCGGGTGGGTAAACCCCTTATGTTGAAACTTGAAACCACCAGTACATGGTAGTACGATTGGTTGTTGGTGGGTCGGCGAGAAGACCACTAAAGATAATCCAACACCTCACAATCGACACTTTTACGTAGGCGTAATGAAGGCACTTTTGGATGCCGGTGTAAGAAAATCATATTTATATACTCTTTAGTTTTGTTTTGTTATTCTTATTAACCGGATGTTTCTTATTATGCGCGAGGGTTTTTCTGTTAGCGGCGAGCTGTCCCAGTTTGTGCAAACAATGGTAGAACCGCTTACTCCAAGCAGCGACGAAGATGAGAGGTTATCAACTTCGAAAATGTGTTAGACTTGAATTCAGTTTCCACGTCTTTCATGGATGAGCAGCATGCGACGTATGCTCAGCCATCTGCATTTACTCAGGAGACACATTTTCCGAATGAGGAGAGTCGTGACATGGAGAGAAACGTCCGTGGACGTATTAATACTACGTCGGAGAGTCCTTGTCCTGCTCCTCTTCCATATCATCGTCTTCCTCATTGGAGAAGAAGAAGGTCCTAAACCTAAATTTCTTGTTGTAGTAATGCAAAACTCTGTTGTTTGAGGTGTTAAAAGTCCTTTAATATATTGTTTCCATTTTTTAATAGGTATATATGGTTTAGTAAAAAAAATTACCATGTGTAACTGATTTTCATTACGACTCTAACAGTGTAAGTCTCATTTCGACTTTTAGGTAGATCTATCTCATTCGACGATTTTACATTAACTTTGACCGCCTCATGATCATTTAATAAATTGAGATTCTATGTTGTTTGCGGTGTTTGTTCTCTTTTTTCAATACATAACTATGTGCAATTTTAAAAATTTCTTGAGAATGTTTACAAATAAGGTTATGAACACAAGGTTTTGCCCAATATTGAAATTTGGTGTTTAAAATTTGAAATATTAAAATGGGGAGTCTTGAGTTTTTTTTTTTTTTTTTTTTGTCTCGATGTGATTATTTTAGAGCAGTTAATTCCGACGAAACCGAATGTCAAATTTGAGATCCCATGCATGCTCAATTCTCGTCACTATGCCAGACACTCACCTAAGAAATTGACCACATCCGCGCAAGTAAATCCCGCTTCATTATCCCTGGAAATGGCTCCACACCACTTTGCTGGTAACTTTTTCTTTTGAACGTTCATATTTTGGGAAAAAAATTAGTGATTTTGTGAAAAGTAAAAAGTGATGGATTATGAGTGAGTTGATGAAAATTATTGAAGGGAGAGAAAAAGACACACGGAGATACCAAATTTCAACAAAAATGAAATTCGAGACTGCCCAGTTTAACAATTCAAACTTCAGATACCAAATTTCAACGATAGACAAATAGACAAACATTGTAATCTACTGTTTAAAGGTTCTTAATCCTTAGAAATATAGATTCTTAAAGTGACAAACTAACTCTATCAAAGCACGCACCATGTATAAGAAGATAAGTAATATTAACAATTGGTTTGGGTTAACTTTTGAATTTTGTTCTTAATTAGTTTTATTGGAGTTGACTCTTGATTCGACACAATAATTATCACTCTTAATCAACCTCAAAGAAAGCTTTTAATATAAATTATTGTTATTTACATTTTTGAAATCAACTACAAATAATAGAGACTAGTTATTACTTATAACGTCTAACTCTAAACTTCATCTCCAGTCCAAGTCCCTTTAATCTTTGGTCCGATAGGCCCTTCTTCCTTGAGAGCTTCATCTGGAAGGCTCTGAACAATGCTGCGGAATGCATTCTTCAGCTTCCCAGGTAACAATTTGATAACCTTATCCAACTCCACCGCAACGTCGTAGTCCACTTTCGGTCCCCATTCTCTGTAGAAATTCAGCCACGGAGGCTCCACGACGACCGAACCGAGATACTCGGCCGAAACGATCGAGAATTTGGCCGATGTGTTAAGGAACTTATCGCTCTCCGCAAAGTCGTTCCGAAGTCCGATTCCGTCACTGCCTTGGAGAAACAATCCGGCGTGTGGGTTAGACGCGTGACCATGTAGCGATGAAAAAGCCACGAACCTAGTGGGCCCGTCCCTGTACTCGAGCTCGGGAGCATTAACCCAGATACCCGAACCGTGTTGCGCAAAGTAAACACTCCATAACTGACCATTGAAGTTGCTGATTCGCAACGTTATATGTTCCCAATCACCAACATGCTCCCCGAGCCGACCTAGCTTCAGGTTCACGAACTTAATCTTGGCTCGTGCCGCTCCGTTGAAAGGGTAGAACACCCATAACGCTATATCTGTCAACGTGCCGCCATGCATCGGTTTTACGTGCACGTAAGCCTCCGCACTTTGCAAGTCTCCTACCTTAACCCGATCCTTCGCACCTTCGTCGATAGGAAGGTCCAACCAGTACGCACCGTCACTCGAACCACCTTGCGGCAGGTTCGACCCGGTTTCGTTGACCGGAACCGGGTTTGACTCCTGTCCCTTTTGGTATAACAATGCCCCGTTTGCGAAAAACCACGGGACCGAGCCCGGGAGGAATTCGTCATCAGGGTGGAAGTAGATGACCGGTGCGTAAGTTTGAACCAAGGATTTGATTTGGTCTAGGTTCGGCATCGGGGACATGTCTTGGTACTTCGTGTTCTTCAGACAAGACAGTGGGAACAAATCGGGGGTCCCGGTCTGAGCCGCGAATGCACCCGGGCTGAACCCGCTGGCTCCGGTCCCACGAACGGTCGGTCTCGAGCTAAAGAAGTTAACCGCATTTCCACTGCCCCAAATCCAAGCGTCGGCCTCACATTGGTCGGTGAGATCGGAGAGTACGCACCGGATTTTGTCGAGGGGCGGTTTCTCGGCTGAGGTGGTGATGACTTGGCCAACTGCTTTGTAACCCTCCGGAGGGACCGGTAACCAAATGTAGCCGATTCCGTCTTGTTTAATGTCAGCGGATTCGCTACTCCAAATTAGAGTGTAGTCGATCGGATTCTTTAGGGCTTGGCCGGAGGTGTCTTTCCCGACAAGAATGCCGCCGAAGAGGGGCTTGTTGTTCGGTTGAGCGTACGAACCCAACATGAAGTAACCGTCGGGTAACGGAGAAGCTGGCTCGAAAAACGTCGCGCCCTGGTCGTCGGGTCCTCCCTCGTAAGTGTACCAGATTTTGGTGAACGATGTAATTTGTTGCACCGATAATCCTCCAATGTCAATTGTACCGTTTGCAAATCCTCCGGCTATATAGAACATGAAATTGTGTTAAAATTAAAAGGTGATGATAATGTGGTTTGAAATTTTTTTGCTGCTTAGTGATATTGAAAAGTTTAAGGTATGGTGAAGGAGTACCTGCTGCTGCCCAATTAGGTAATGGAGAAGGGTGCTTGAAGATGGTCTGGATTGGCTTGGCCTTTCCTTTGTTGGATCTTGTAGACGTACATAACGTAGTAAGACATGTCCCTTGAGCTGTGGTTTAAAAAAAATTAAAAAAAATCATTAATTAGTTGCCTTTGGAGCATTAATTAACTCTATATCTAAGATCTAATGAAACCTAACTTGATTAATTTTTTGTTGTTCTATAAATTTGAAACCTAAATTTCGGCCAAAAGAATGTGAAAGCTAAGTAGTCTTTGACTATTTGTTTGGTGTATATTGCCGGTGTGTCAGTAGTAGAAAATCAATGAACGCATTGAAGAGTGCGCTCGACAAAATCAAGGCGACAAGATCCTAGGACGATGTACCGTAGCAGAGGGTATAAAAGTATAATCGGTAATAATTGAGAGTTAATTATTAGTTGAATTATTTTTTGCTAGTTCAGATTTTTTATTATGTATAGATTTATATATAAAAATTGTTAGCTTGCTTAATTTTCATCTAACGAAATGAATCATGTCATCAAAAGTAACGAAGAAAATAGCTAATAATTAATGTTTAAATATTAGTAAGCAATTTATTTAATTGCACAAATATCAACTGACCATTTTTTTGGATTGTCAAAATATCAAATAATAATTTACAACATCTTTTGTTCATAACGTGTTGTACACATATCTTATTTTATCAAAATCAAACAAACATATTAACAAAATTATTAATGTGTACACATTAGAAACTTAAGCTAATAAAATAATTTGAAAAAAAAAAAAAAAAACTTCAGTTAGAACTCATTCTAACCAATTCATGTGAACAACATATTAACAACGCTAGTAGTTTGTACACTAAAAAATTTTGATCTCACAAAATTTTCAAAAAAAACTTGAATTAACAATTTTTGTCCGATCGATAAAATTTAGGCAAGGAGTTTGATGATTAATCCTAATAGAAATGATAGAACTAGTGAAAGTGAAACTTCCGAAATTAGAACATCAAAAATTCAAAAAGTCTTCGACAAAAGAATTATGAAAACGAAATATATTCAGTGAAATCCTAAACCTAGAATAAATGACATCAGTTACTATTAGTTCACATGTATTTTATCTTAATATTCGGCACATGAATCGCTCGCTACACAAGACCAGATGGATAAATGTCTTTCCTTTATTAGGTGACCTGTCACTAATATATAATTGCATTTGGCTGACAATATTCTTTTTAGGGAGGACTTTGGTTGTTTGAGTGAATGACCAAAGTAGGTTACTATTCGAAACTAATTCCCAAATTAGGCTTGTTCAGAAACTAATTCCCAAAATAGGTCTCTTTATATTTTTAAAAATAAATATATTTACTTTCCATCCTAAAGTTTACAATATGTTACAAATGAACCCTCAATCGAAATATAATACAATAACAAAAAAAAAATGAAAATTAAAAATATTAAATGTATGAAAAAAATGGATATTAAAAATAAATAATTAATTAAATGATTAAAATACACATTAAAAAATAATCAAACAAATATTTTAATGGAGCTTTTAATTCTTAAAAATTATGTGAAATTAAAGGATAAAATTTACATATGAAAATAAATAAGTTTTGAAACAACTTTATAATGGCAAAAAAAAAAAAAAAACTATATAATGATATAAAAACTATTCATCAAGACTATGAAAAAATATATATACAAACTAAAATTCATTCTTAAATTTATTCTATGGATTTTTTAAATTTAAATTAGTTTATTTGTTTTCTTCTGTCACTAATTTTATAAAATTAACATGTTTTACTTAGGGTATATATACGCTTTCATTTTTGTATTTTCATACTTAAAAAAAATCATAGTTTATTTACATTTTATATCACATTTTTTTATAATTATATATTTAGCATAATTTATTTTTACAATTTTTTTCACTATTGCTAATTTATTATTTTTTAGTTTTTAACTTTTACATATAGTTACCTTATTTTTTTTTCAATTTTTCTAATATATTTCTTGTATTATATTTCTGTTTAGGGGTTAATTGTAACAAAAAATAAACTTTAGGATGTAAGTAAAAATTATATCTGATTAAAAAAAATAAAAAAACCTATTCTGGGAATTAGTTTCTGAAGAAGCCTAGTTTGGGAATAAGTTTGGCAAACAAACTTATTTTGGGAATTCGTCTTCGACCGGAGTTCTACTACACACATCATCAATAGCTAAGAACAAAAACTCTCCAACCGATGACAACCCAGTAGGCTACACCCGGTGTATCATACACCGAGTAGTAGAACAGAAGCTATAATGATTTGCACATGTGTCAAATGGAGCAGACCATTTGTAACACGACATATGATCACGTAAATGATATAAATAACTGAATTCGACCGTAGAAATACGAGGATCTAGAACCTCTGCACCAATTTCCTACCGAAGATTGTATCCTATACCATTGTTGTGATATTGAAATATGTCCCTAACGTAATTAATTGTCTATTTTTTTAAAAAAAAAAATCTATTAGAATCAGTAAACTCTAAAAAAAAATAATATTAAAACTAATAACATGTGTAAAAATCACAATGGTAATGCACAATTTTGGATATAAAGAGTGAGACAAGTAATCTACATACGAAATACAAAGCAATCAGATTTAAGTATAAGTACATGTGTAATTTAAGATTAATGAGTTCTGATTAGTTTGATTATAGATTATATTAGTTAATATTTGAATAGTCGAATAAATTACTAACTATAATTATCTAAGATTTTGGTAACGATTTTCATCTAATTTCAATATAATGAACACGTTAGGAAAAAAATAGTTAATATTTGTTAGACTTCCGAAGTATCATTTAGTAATTTGCATCATTTTCTTAATCGTGTAAAGCTTCAGTTCATACTAGACGAAGATCTTAAATAAGCAAGCAATTTATTTACACTTGAAACTTAAAATAGTAAAATGTTAAAAATTAAAGTTTTACCAAATAATTTGTCCAAATGTACAAATACTAGCAATTTGATAATTAATCCTGTATATATGTATATATACATTATACTTATACAGATTGCAGACGAGGAAGAAACAGAAACACTTACAGCTGCTGCTATGTGGCTTTATCAGACGACTGATGTGCAGAACAGAGATGCGGCCACCTAAGAACGAAGCAATGGGCTTCACCAACCTAGATGCGATCCCCGACCCTCCGTCGAATCCGACGCCTCCATTTCTCAACGCTCGGACTCCGACGAGGCTTCTCTGATCAAACGTTCGAATCCTCGACGTTCCATTCAATAGAAGAAGCTTCTGGAGGCTCCGCGCAGTGTGGCGGCCGCGGAGGAGGTGAAGCCTCAGCAGACGGTCGATTTCGGCCGGCGGAGCAGCGGAGATCTGGGCGTTATCGACGGCGAGGAGCGTAATGCCGTTACGGGCTCCATTGATGGAATCTGATAGTCGAGTGCGGGAGAGGTAGGCGTTGAAGGAGGTGAAATCTGGGTGGCGGCTGAGGAATTTGGTTACGTCGAAAGCGTTGGAGGAAATCACGGAGGTGATGAAGAGTAGAAAGTAGAGTATGGAGGTGGAGGAAGGAATCATGGAGGCTGAGTTAGAGAGAGAGAGCAACAAATCTATGGCGATTTTCGTGGGTGGAGATAGAAAGGTAAAGGTGGTCTTGTAATTGGGATGAGGCCCATGCGTTACATTATATATCATTTTCTATATCAGACAATTTTGGAAATTATTTTACACATATGTTAAAAAGGTGGGACATTGATGATATGTTATGTATTTATGTTACATTATATATAAAGAAAATTTAAAATATGTACAATTCAAATCTGACAAAAAGTTTATAATCAACTAGTTAGCTAATTTTTTTTACCGAATTAGCATTTAAATATTTACATCAAATTTTAATTAAAATTAGAATGTATTTGTCACGTGCTTCTCACGTGATTGATTGGATTGTATCATTTGTTGGGAGAGTTAAACAAGCAATGCACAATTAAATCTATTTATTTCTAAAAATTAAACAACTAACCCATAATTAAATTTGTTAATATTCAATCAATCAGTTCGAATAATATTCCTACCAATTATATGAGAAATTCTTAACAAATTCCGTTAATATTAATAATGTCTACATGGATTAAGGTACTTTATTACTTATAATCATCAATATAGCTATTTGATTAGTAAAATTCTGTTAGAAAAAAATGTAAAATTAAGAGAACAATATATTATTATTCTTGTTAAAAAAAACGTTAATTATACATACATAGGGTTTTGTTTTTCCAAAAGTAGTAACATGTGATATTATTTTTTTTTGCCATGGTAAGAGAGTGATATTCAAATTTAATTAAAAATGACACATTCTTCTTTGGATACCTCCACTTTTAGGAGGTAGTCTTAATTAGCTTAAGCATTCCTTTAAAGTTACTATAGCTAAATAAGAGATGAAAACATTATTGTGTAAACTTGGCCAAAAAAAAAAAAACATTATTGTGTAAACAAATATAGAAAGAAACAGCTACTATATTTTGTTGAATGAACAAAAAGGTGTTAACGGTTAAGATTCATTCTTATAAATGAATATATAACGAATTTTGGCCAAAAATAATAATAAACGAAATATTTATTGAGAAAGAGGTTAGAGAAGAATCATGATTGGATCATATGCTTAATTATATCGACAACATCATTCATAATAGTAGTTATTGTATTTTTTTTATTTTTTTTTGGCAAAAGATATTTATTGAATGTTCATGATTATATTCACTACTACAGTTCTTACTTGTTACAGGTTTTTATTACTACTTCAGCTCGGCCACCCACTCACGGTTATCTCCATGTTTGTGGTAGTTTTTTTTACATTTTAAAATGTTTTAAAGATGATATTATTAATAATATGATATAATATTAGATGTAATTATAAATTTAATAATTTTAAAGTTTTACATACGTTATAATTAAGTTCATTCTAGTAGTAAATAAATCACAAATATAATGCTCCATAAACATAGTAGAAAATCTCACGATTGCCGAGTCAGAGGCTATAGAGGCTATCGCGGCATCGCCTCCTAAACTTTAAGAAGCTATTAAAGTAACCTTAAGAATACAAAAAAAATCAGTATTGTTTATTCTAACGGCATGTTTGGTTCACCAATGGAATAGGGAATAGGTAATTACCATTCCTTATTATGTTGTTTAGTTACTTTATTATTGTAGAATTATGATTCCTAATTACTAATTTTGAAGGAATAGTTAATCCTACCTTAACCCCTAGGTTTAAGTATTCCATCTTTTTTAAAATAAAATATAGCAATAAAAAACCAATAATAACCCTAACCTAATTTAATTATTATGTAACAATTATATATTAATTCCTCACGCCTCACGCAGCTACCTCCTCGCGACTGCTGCTGCTCTTGTTCCGACGGCCTGCTACTGTGTGCCTTGCTGCGTGGCCTGCTGATTCCCCTGCCGATTCATTTTTGCTGCTACGTGACCTACTCTTCGTAAGGTTTGTATCTATTTTCCTTTTGTTTTATTAATTGGTTGTGTATGTGTAGTCCTTTTTTTTTTGTTAGATTTAGGTAGGCTAGGTATTACATGTACTGTATTGCTTGATATAATTGATTGATTCGCACTTTATTATGGTTTTGTACTTGGATCAATATGGAGCTCCATATCTGGAACTTGTTATCCCCATATCAAAAACTTGTTGCTATTTTTTCATATATATATGTTTGTGAATATAATTGTTTATGTAAAAAAAATAATATTAAAAAAAAAAACAATTTTTGTTTAATAATACATATACAATTTGACTTTTTCAATTTTAATATTGTTAATGTTAATTTGATTAATATAGATAGCAAAAGGGTATATTTGTCAATTTGGGCTTATTCCATTCTTTTACCTATAACATTCTATCAACCAAACATAGTATTTGGAATCATCATTCCATATTCATCAAGTCAACCAAACAACATCATATTAATATTACTTATTCCATATTCCCTATTCCTATTCCCTATTCCTTATTCCTTATTCCCTATTCCATAAAGCAAACGTGCCGTAAAGTTTGAGAGCAATCCTACTAAAAAAAATTAATTTACCCAATTATAATATAACAAACTAATAAAAGGGAAGATTTAGATTGAGTACATTAGAGTATAAAATTGAACTTGGATCATGAAACTAGGAAAGGATAAGACAAATTTGCCCCTTCAAATGTAAAATAAACCATAAAATCACCCTTAGGCTCAATGTGCTTTGACTTATTAAGATCTTAGAAATACTAAAGCTAATTTTGTAAACTATTGAATATAAATATGCATATATACTACATCTACCAACTATAAAAGGATAGATACTTATATATTTAGTAGGACCAAGCAAAATATATATATAAATAGTAGTAATAAAATATGCACTTAACAAAGTATGAAATGATCTATAAAATATATTAAATGACATGTATTATGTTATGTTGGATCAACTTAAAATGGGTTCAGTTGCACTCTGAATTACACCGCATCAAGACCTACAAAAAAAAGAGTTGACTCGGGTTACGGTTCAGTAATCCACCTCCAATACTTAAATGAGAATACTTGTAAATAAATGAAATACGAAAATTGGTATTTATAGGTAAGAAAAACCAATGTTTCTACAATGGTGAATTTCTAAACACTACCATGGTTATCCAAGTTTGACAAATCCTTTTTTAGAGTACATTATCTCTAAGTGGCTGTCTCATTGTACCTTGTCTAAATTAGATAGGTGTTGTCAAGGCGTACGTCTATTACTTGTTGGGCGCCGCCTGTTAATGTTGATGGGGACGTTACGATGTCGTTTGTCTTCGATTTTGGATGCGATTCATGGCTAGGTGTAGATTGTGAAGGTGTTGTGCCCACGCATCACTCAGCCCATTGTACCTTAGTCATACTAGTCTGAGTCAGGGCTTACTCTTTGAAATGTCGCATGCTAGGACAATAAAGGCGTCACCCCTATCATTCTAAGGCGCACAGACTTGTTGGTCTTGCGTTAAACTTCTATAATGAGTCTTGGTCCGAACCTGAGTCGGGGACGCCGGACCTAGCCGATCCGGACTCAGGGTCGGACCTAATTTCAATTGGACCCAAATGGGGCTAGGTCCGACCCTGGGTCCGGGTCGGCTGGGTCCGGCGACCCCGACCCAGAGTCAGACCTAGGCCTAGGCTAGGTCCGGGTAGGTTGATTGGGTTTGATTGAGTTCGATTTTGAAGTTTTAGGGACAAAATTAAACAAAATAAAAGTTACATATATTTGAGGGACTAAATTAAACAAAATCAAAAGTTTATGGTCGGTCACGTTTACTTGATATAATTAATTCAGTCGCTTTTTAAAAAAAAATGGGATTGGTAAACCTTAAAAGAAAAATGTTAAATTTAAAAAACACGTGTTAATATTACAACAATAAAATACGATAAAAGTTGGGTATGTGAACTGCATCCATTTTTATTAGGCTCGAACATAAGTACTTTTAACAACTGCTAAAAACTATAAAAAAAAAATGTTTCATATAAAATAAGATAACTTTCTTAAATTTTGATTTTGAAGTAGGGGCTGGCTAAAATGTAGTCGAGTTTATTTCAACTCGATTTCTCAACCGTTAGATCATGAGAGAGAATCAATCAGAATTCAGGAGAGATACAAATTGATTCTTACACATACATAATCTAATGGTTGAGAAATCGAGTTAAAATAAACTCGAGTTTATTTTAGCCGAACCATTTGAAGTAACGCGTGTTAAACAGAATATAATATTAAAATAAAGGGTTAATAACTAAAAAACTGTCCAAGGTTTACCCTATGTTAAAATTAGGCGTCTGAAGTTTGAAATGTTAAAATGGATTGTCCCAAGTTTCATTTTTGTTGAAATTTGGTGTCTTTGCGCGTTTTTTCATCTCCATTCAATCATTTTCATCAACACACCCACCCACTCATAATTCATCACTCTTTACTTTTCACAAATCGTCAAATTTCACCCAAAAATTGAACTTTAAAAAAAAGTTTCTAGAAGAGTGGTGTGGAACTATTTTCCAATGACAACAAATCGAGATTTACGTGCGCGGATGTGGCTAACTTATTAGGTGACAGTCCCGGCAAGATGACGAGAAGGGAGTGTGTATGTGGGCTCGAATTTGATAGACGGTTTCGTCGGAATTGACTTCTCTAAAGTAATCACACCGAGAGACCACATTTTAACAAATTTGAAACCTTGGACACTACAGTTTAACATTTGAAACTTCAGACATCTAATTTTAACATAGGGTAAACATTGGACAGTTTTTTAGTTATTTATCCTAAAATAAACTATAATCTGAAAATACCAAATGTAAAACTTTGAAATCTTCAAAATGATTTCCGAAATTTTAATTTACAAAACTAAAATTTAATTTTTGAAAGTTTTTCAAGAAAAAAATGAAATAGTAATATAAATATTCAAGTTTAGAATATGCCGACCCGTCTACTTATTTGGACTTAAGTGTGTGGATGAGACGGACCTACTCGTTAGTCTCGTGTCTCTACTTGGACACATAATATTAGTAGACCTTGAGATATAGAATAGATGTGTGAATGCTGGGCTAGTTAAGTTATAATGAAGAGCTGCGTCACTTTTGGAATATTAGTTAGAATAGAACCACACACCATTAGTACTCCAACCCTCTCTCTGCACCTACTACAGCTAGCTCATACCGTGTTTTGATTTCGTTGACTCACAAGGTTTTGTTTCATTTTTGGCAACTCTACGTGCATGGCTTGTGAATTCTGAGTGAGTATATAGTTTTTACTACGTCTAGGTCACATATTTTGATATTTTCTTGAAAAACTCGGATATTAACATAGAACTGATTATCTTAACACAACACAACTATCTTTAACACAACACGATAACACAACTTAAAAAGTTATAAATCGTGTTCTTATTTGGAAATATGTATTCGTATTTATTAAATTTAACATAATAGCATTACTATTAACATGCACGCACACACCAACTTATACCGCCCCTAATCTCAATATCTCAATGATAGAACGAAGAAATGCTGGTAAAACACCTTAACTAGCTAGTGTAATTATACTCCAACTGAAATCTCGCTTTCATCTTAGCCAAAAAATAAAAATATATCGCCTTCAATTTTCATTAGTCAAATGTAATATATTCAATTCACTCAACCGAGTATCAAGAGACAGGATATTATTGTCATATTACGGATATCTCGATATTTTTATATAAAAAATTAGTCGGAGGCGGCGTATACAAAAGAACCCATTATTGCTCCATTTTGTCTCGTCTGGCTGAGGCTCATGGAGTTGTTTAAAAAAAAATCAAGACAATTTTTTGAACTTGATTGATTTAATTTCAGATTTTATAATATGACACGATAGATAGAGGAGGACCAACTACTGGAATCTATCTAACTTCTAAAATATGTCGGCAAAAACAAACTCCTACAATATGAAATCAGGTCAACAGTCTATCACTATGTATATACATTGATATAATTTACTTCAGTGATTAAAACTTAACCACCAAATAATTCCTAATACTAGGTCGGTCGAATTTAGATTTAAGGGTCCACTTAATAGACATTTATCTTTATAGTTAATGAGCAAGCTCAATAAAATCATAACCCTTAATTATTTAAGCACTAACCTCTATAATTAGGATTAGTTGATTCTAATGAACTTACACTCAAATGGTATTGGTTAATGGGCTATCATTAAGGGCGACCCAACTGTCCCAATTTCCAACAATTCTGATAGGCCCAATGAGCACGATGAACTCGGCCAAGGCGAACATGGTGGAACACGGCCAAAGCTCGAGTAGGTAGGACCCACGTGAAAAGCAGAAGAAGTCAAAGGACAAGGGAGTTAGCCTAAGCCTAGGTTAAAACTTAACCACCAAGTAACCTAATACCAGGCCAGTCGAAACTTACACATTGGGTCCTCTTGATGGACATTCATCCTTATAGTTAATGAGCAAGCCCAATAGGGTCCTAACCCCTTAATTATTAAGGTTAGTTGCTTCTAATTAACTTCAACTTAATTAGGCTTTGTTAATGAGCTACTATGACTGGCGGCTCTATTGTCATAATTGCCAACAAGTACTCAAATTGATACGAGAAAATATTTTTCCAAAAATAAGGAGAATGTATTTCACAAATAGAATACGCTCGTATTATTGGGAGTGTCATGTATTTAATGTCATGTACTAAACCAGATATCGTACATACCGTAAGAATATTAAGTCGGTTTATGAGTAAGCCTAGTTCAGATCACTGGAATAGGGTTATCAGGTTATTCAGGTATTGAGAGATACTCCTTCCTGATAAGGTTATTGTGATGGAAACTAAATATTTGATTCAAAAGACATTGACTCTTTGAGTACGCATGTTTTTTTTTTTTTTACCTTAGGAGGTGCAGGAATATCGTAGAAATCCTCGAAACAGACAGTCATAGCCAGATCCACCATGAATTCTGAGCTTATTGCACTTGACAAATGTGACGAAGAGGAAGAATGGCTTCGCAATTTTCTTGAGGATGTTCCAAGATAACGAAAACATGTACCCGCAATCTGCATTCATTGCGATAGTCAAGTCGCGATAGGCAGGGCACATAATATTATCACGTATAATGGAAAGTCAAGACATATTCGTCGAAGACATAACTTCATTAGACAATTGCTCTCAGCTGAAATTATCACAATCGACTACACAAGGTCGACTACACAAGGTCGACTGATAATATTGCGGATTTGCTAACCAAATGGTTAAACCGAGAGCTATTTGGCCAAGTAATAAGAGGAATGAGACTAAAGCCCGTGGAGTAAACGCTCTCTTAAGAAGGAAAACTCAATCATGTTAACTAGAGATCCCAAGATCTTAGTTCAACGAGACAACATAATCATAAAAGTGAGTGTGATAATTGTGGCTGTCGAACCCCGAGCCCATTCTTAGAATGCAAAATAATGATGGTGTTGATTGAGGATAAGCAAAAGCTTCTTATGATTTGTAAAAATCTCAAAGGCACGGTATACTCTTGAGTTAACTCAGAGTCGTGATATAGAGAATCACATATGCAAGTGAGAGATTGAGCCGCTTCGAAATGAATTGTTGAGGGCACAATTCTTAGAAATGCTTGCAAAATCAGACAATATCGATGACCTTACCGGGCTTTAGTGTGTGAACTGGACTGTACTAGGAAGGTACCATATGTGGGTATGTCATCTTACACCAACGACAAATGTTTCAATGACGTCGCGTCTATTGACTAGCAAGTTAAGAAGGCGTATATTGATCGTTGAACAAAACTATCGAATTTAGAGCTACTGATATAATTCCAATTTTTATTCAAGTGGGGAATTATTGAACTTGGTTAATTAGCCATCAATATCGGCCCAATTATTTGGTTGAAAATTGGAACTGAGGTGAATACCTCATGTTCTCACTTTGTCCCACACCCAACAAGTCATATACTTGTTATTAGTATTAGTATATACTGTGGCAAACATGATTAAATTGTAACAAATTATTATTAGATGAAAGGCTCTTTTTTCTTGCGCATCTGGTATTTTGCTACTACTTATATTGACGTTGTTGCGACTAGTTACTGTTACCTTTTTGTGATTTTTTTTTTTTCATTTATTTTACCGGTGTCGTACGTCAGCTTGCAAAAATCTTGTTGAGTTCAGATATTATTAGTTCGGTCAGACGTATTACGTACATAAAACGATTCAACGATACTGTTGTATCTGGTAGACGTAGGGCTGGCGATGGTGAGGGTATGGTGCGAATAGCACTAATACCATAACCATACCATATTTTTTTCACTCATACCATAACCATAACCACTGCGGTTATGATTCTTCATACCATCACCATAACCATAACCATGGTTTTTAACCACGATTAAACCATTTAACCACAATCATTCAAACTAATACAACAACACTCTTTCATACAAGAAAAATAAATACACATTCATTGTTTCATACACGAAATCCAAATTAAACATAACTTCATTGTTTTACTCAATTAATAAAACACATATTCAATTGGCTATCACTTCCGATCATCGATCTTCATTCGTCATCACTTACAATCGTGGTTACCTAATAATAAGAAATATATACAAAAAAATGGCGGATGGAAAGGGAACGGAATAAGAATTATAATATTTGATAATAATTAAAGTATAATAATAATGTATATATATATATAACAATATAGGTGTTAGTAATATATATATATATATAGAGGTGATGGTTATAACCGCGGTTATAGACTGAATACCATAACCACAACCATAACCATTGCGGTTACAAGATTCATCACCATAACCGCCCCTCACCATAATGGTGCGGTTAACCATTACGGTAAATGGTGCAAATAACCATGGTTATTTGATTTTCACCGCACCATTGCCGGCCCTAGGTAGACGATTGCCTCGTACTAAACATCGTTGCATAGTCTGAGAGTGAGATTGTCTACCGTAATCTGCATGTGCTTCAATATAACTATAAGGTATTCGGTTCTACCGAGTTTTACGTTTATTTCCGTTCGTTGTAATCTTGCATGCTAATTTGGGGTGATTACGTGTAAGTGAGTGACCGATGTTGACAAATTTCAATTTAGTTATGTAAGAATATATTACACGACACAATTTGATATATAGACTTTATTCTCTCTGTTAAGTGGTTCACTTGTCACATATATTTATTAGGGTATCTGGTGTAATATTCTAATTTTATGGGACTAAAAGTTTAAGTCTTGTGGATAGGATGACTCAAAAAATTATTATTATTTACTTAACAGTCACAGACTTCGCTTATAAATAAAATGCCAGAGCAGGTTATCGTCGATTGTTTGTTTATATTCATAAGTATGATCCTAATTCCGGTGCATATTGATTTGATATAATTTTCTTACAAGTTATTACAGTTTCAGATTATTTCATATTGATCCCTCCGCTTTTGCATCGCTTTAGCATTTTTGCAGATTAACCCCTGAGTATTTGTTAACATTATTATTATTATTATTAAGATGATGTCGATTACTAAAATATATATAATAAGCATGCGATGCGCATAGACGACATTAGATAACCCAGCATAATACGATAAGAAATTAAACGGCCAAAGAAGAGAGAACACAGAAAGCATATTTAATGTGCTCGCACTCTGAGCCCTAGCTATATAACTAGTTAGCTATCTAGCTTCTTCTTTTTTATTAGATAGTAGATTTCATAAAAGGAAGAGTTGGATCATCTTCTCCTTGGTGATCTCTAGATAGATAGATTATTACTAACTCCACTCCACCCTAGCTAGTCCGATCAAATATATATATGATGGATTATTAAGGAGGAGCTGAGCTGAGGATTAACTTAATTAGTAGAGGCTTCCTGCTCCGGTGACGCTGATCTGGCACCTCTGAGGGGTGATCTTACACAGGTTGGGGATGTTCTCAGCGGTCTGAATCATCTGCTTCAGCTTCTGTCCCTCCAACTTTCCCTGCTGCTGTTGCTGCTTCATCACTATCTGCTTAATTCCCTCACATCTGCATTGCTCTTCCACCTGTATGCAATAATGCATGCATCCATTATATATATTCATATATATAACATTATTTATGTTAGATTCCAGTCCAACGGGCCAGTAGAGAGCAACCATATATGCAGCAGGGAATTTCCATCCTAAAACCAACTCAACCAACTCCTGATAGGAGGTGGTGACTCACTTGCTTATATACTACTCGATTATATATATACCAATCGGTCTGCGATTATATATATACCAATCGGTCTGGTACTCCAGACTCACGGTTTAGTCTCTATTTCAACATTCACATTCACTCTCACCGTGAGTGCTCTCTGCTTTCAACGAACCCTTCTCCCAGGCCTAGACCCGACCCAGACTTTGATACCATGTTAGATTCCACAGTAGGTCGAGACAAGCCCAACGGACTAGCAGAGAGCAATCATAAAAGCAAGTTGGGTTACATCCTAAAACAATACCAATTGTGATAGGAAAAACCAATTGTGATAGGAAAGAGGTGATCCACTTATATATTGCTCTATTGTAGATAGAGCAACGGTGTGATACTCCAAACTCACTGTAGTCTATTTCAACAATTTATTAAACAAGATTAATGAAGGAATATATTAAAATCATGTTCCAAGTAATTAAGGACGGAAGACATGCATGCATATGTATGCATTTAGGAGCTGAGCTAGCTAGCTAGGAGACTAACCTGTCGGAGCTGCTGGCAGCATTGCTGGAGTTGCTGAGGGTTGACGTTGTCTTGAGCCCCACGCATTCCTACCATCATTATATAGGTTTTAGATTGCTGCTGCTGCTGTATGAGCTGCTGACACTGGGAGAGCTGCTGCTGCTTCTGGATTTGCTCACTGCATTGCATTTGCCCTTTTGTTTGTTTCTGTTGGCTCGGCTTCTCGGCCTCTTGTTTCTGTTGGCTGGGCTTGTCGGCGTCATCTTCCACCACCACGGTGGTCACGACGGTCTTGTAGGCGGATGCTGCTACCAACAAGGCAGCCAGGATGGTAGCTACCAACGTCAGCTTTGCCATTGTGTGTGTGATGATCGAGTGGAAATCCAAAGCTAGCTTGCAGGTTTAGTTTGCTGTGCCTGTATAATTAGTATGTATATATATATATAGGAAGACGTTAAAAGATATATGTTTATGGATTTTAGCATGTTTATTCGAGTAGTGCATGCATGTTAACAACGTGGAGATCGAGGAGGCCAGGGTGAACAATGGTGGGTGGGCGCATAACAATTAAGGAGATGCTATGGCGTTTGCGTGGCGGCGCTGGGAGGGTTTGGTTGTCCACGTTAGGGATTTTGCATGCGAATGCTGCAGCCCCTCAAGTTTGATGGCCTTTGTTTCTCTCCAGACAACTTAATTTTTGTACTGCTGACTATTTAGTCAATTTCTGACACAACACAACAAATAGACGACTTGTAACGGAGTTTTTTTTTTACATTTTTGATACGACATGATATGACATGGGTCTAAACATCTCCCTAACACAAATATACATGACTATGAGCATATCTGTGTACTTAGATCTGTATGTCCACTACTAAGACACGAACAAACACGGCTTCACAGCTTAACACGAATAAACACGGTTATTTGAAATTGAATATTTACATATATACTTCGTCATTTTCAATATTACAACTAAGCCTTTAAGGATGGGCAAAATAAACTAAACCCACAAATCAGTACCTTTGTTTCATTTCCCTTCAAATTGGACAGTAACTGAGCATTTTTTTCACTACATGGGGTCTTTTCACGTGTACACATGATGATTTCAAAAATAAATTGAAAGTATTGCAACAAGATACGTTCAGTTCAATGCTTTATTGAAATACACTGTTCAAATTGGGCGGAAGTCTAATTGAGCATCTAATTGAAGGCATTTCGTTGCAATACTTTCAATTTACGTTGAAAAGATCCTACGTGGCGGAAATATTTTCATTTTATGTCAAACCAATTTGACGGAAATTGAAACATATGTAGCAATTTAGTCTGAAATTGAAAATTCAGTACCCAATTTTAAAAATTAAAGATGAAGTAATGATTTGTAAATTGGTCAAAGTTCATGTAACAATTTGGTTATTAACCCTAATGTAAAATGCAAAAGTAGTAAATACAAAACTTATAAAGCGTACTTAAAAGACTCATAAGGAAGAAGCTTTCTGCTTGAAGCTTGAACATGTTTTTGTCACGAATGATTAGTTTCTTTATTGATTAGCAACTCTCGAGTTGGTTACTGGACTGGCTATATGCACTTTAATAATTTTGAGTCTGGATATTTTGAGATCAACATAACTAATTCGTGCCATATTGGCAGGTAAGCTTGAACAAAGACAACTAATGCAACGAGTTCTGACCATATCAACAGGAATAAAAGGATGTTGATATATAGTTATGGGTTAATAACTAATACACTATCTGAGATTTTGTCATTTCAAAACTTGAAATGGATTGCCTGAAATTTGGTTATCTGTCCAAAATTGCAGTTAAGTTTGACAGAACGTTGCGAAAAGTTGAAATTGCTATTTCTACTAATTAATATGAAGTGACAAAATTTCCCCTATAGTCAAATTAAAACAATCACCACCCAATTTCGATCGGCCACCACTCTACTCCGGCCGGCCACCACCCAAAAACCCTATGGTTGTTGATTTAGCTAGGAGGGGTAATTTCGTCAATTCGCTAGGTAATGGAAGGTCAATTTTTTTTACAGATGGGCCTTTTTGGAATATCAATTTTATCGAGCATATGTGTCGGTCACGTGATATACTTATGTAGACTTAACCCAAAAAATAGACGGAAACACCAAATTTTAAGAAATGACCGTCAATTTTATCGACGGACACCGGATTTTGACCCAGGATTTTAACATGGGTCTTGACGAAGTGCCAACCATTTTTTTTGGGAAAAGTATGTAAAACATGCAACATGTTTGAAAAAGATAGTTTTATGGACCAATATGTTTTAAAACGTACAACATGTTTAAAAAAGATGGTTATATGGACCAAAGTGTTTTAAAATGTACAACAAGCTTACAAAAGATAGTAAATGATGTATCGTCCACTTGTTGTCACTAGTCTCATTAAGTGGACACGTGCGGATCACGTTTAAAAAAAAAAAAAAAAAAAAAAAAAACAAGAATAATAATAATAAAAATTAATATTTTTCCTAAAAATGTGTTCCGCACGTGTCCACTTAATGAGTCTATCGATAACAAGTGGACGGTAATGTCATTTTAACATCTTTTGTAAGCTTGTTGTACATTTTAGTACATATTGGTCCATAAAACCATCTTTTTCAAACATGCTGTACATTTTAAAACATATTGGTCCATAAAACTATCTTTTTCAAACATGTTGTATGTTTTACATACTTTTCCCATTTTTTTAAGAGTAAATGTTCCTCTCAAATATTGGCAGGACGTTGGGCACCCGCAGTCTATCTAATGGAGAAAAGGTTTGCATTGCGCGTAATTAAAAAGAAATACCTTACTTCAAAACTAAGCATCATCATTTACAGCATGAAGAAGAAAAAAATCTGCCAACCCAAAATATCTCTTACCAATAACAATATATGCAAAAAAATTAATAAATTCATTAATCCTAACTTTTCTTCCATTACCCACAAAATTAATCCTCCCCCAACTGCTTTCTTCCTCTACTCACAAAATTGATCCTCTTCCTCTACTGCTTAAGGGTCATGACTCATGAGGCCGACCGAGAAGATGAATGTGCGACTCAATCCCGATTAGGAGAGAAACGACTGAGCTCAACATATGATGACTCCCTTCCGATTAGAACCGTGCCTTCACTGTTCTCTTCAACATTTCGGTGGCTAGAATAACTATCACTCTCCAAGTTGACTTGATTTTGATTACCAAAAGCTAAAGAATCCGCCATAGGGTAGTATACCAATAAGATCATACATAATCCAGCACAGCAAAGAAGACACAAAAAAGAAGAGAATGCAATAATCTCGAACAGAAAATGCTCCGGATTTGATAGAACTGTTAGACCGATCAAGAGTACCCTTAGTGGTAAGAAGCTAGAGGCAGAGAGTATCAACATCTTAACTCTTTTTCTCAATCCATGGTTGAGTACTAACTGAAGAATCCGTCTTCCCAGCCAAAACAAATAAATGGTTAGTATAACGGCGAATAACCCAAGAATGATGGTACTTAGTAAAGGGTATGTGCAGAGAGCTATTGTGCCTGACTTACTCGAACTACTCGTGAAATAATGCGGCAGTGCTTCCCGGAAACTACTCAATTTGTTCAACTGAGTTTCGATTAGTACAACAAACAGCTGGAGGGCAAAGACAGGAGCACAGTAGAGCATTATGTAGCGAGCTGTTTTGGCATTCCACTCGTGGGTCAGGAGTCCGGATCCAAGATCTAGCGGGGCTCGCAGGAGAAACACCAAAGTGAGGAAGAGACATGGTTCTGCAAAACCTAGATTCGAGACTATATAGCACTTGCATACTGTTTCCTGCCATTGGAAGCTCAACTGATCCAAAACCCTGACTCTACGCCTCAACAAGCTTAACCTTACGATCTCTCCAAAGCCCCACCAAATGGAGAAGAGGATATATGTGATACGAATGATCCAAGGACCGCTAAAGTAGTTTAACCTGATGTAGCCTTGAATATGAATACGAGCTCGGAAGTAACATGAGTAAAATATGCAGAATAACCCGAGGAGGATCAGAAGACCGACTAGGCAGATGGTAACCACACCAAGTGCATCGGAAGCAACTCTTATCGCGAACATTACCTAGAGAGAGGATTCCATGCATACTCTCTACTAGCATAGATGCAAAAGAACCAAGAAATGGGAACAGACTTCCTTGTCCTACATAAAGGGAAGGACAAATGTTAACTTTAGATGATAGATTGCCCTGTTAATGATATGGTGGTAAGTGCCAAGCAAATACAAAAAGTTCGCAAATCAGGCAAACCAACCTTGACATCTTCATCAAAGAATTCCAACCTTGATTATCTATCCATATTTACTACTTGGAAGACGCTCCACTTAACTCTATTACTAGAATCAACGGGAGTACACTTCTTTTGCAGGTCAGCTCAGCAAAACCTGAAATAGTAAAAGACGAAGAATAAATTTCTTTTACAAAGAACAACACAACCTGGTTTGCTTAATAGTCCAAATCTCATATATATTATATATAGGATTATCAAATATAAAAAAATAGGTGCTCATACGGTGTAAAGATGGTTACTAGTTCATTCAAATCTAACTACAGTGGAACATAACAACAGTATAACAGAAGAGAAATGCAACAAGATGAAAGGGAACAAGTATTATTACTAAATATGGTTCCAATAGAATTAGTTTAGTCCTCAAAATTGACAAATGTGTTATCATCAAGGGATTAAAAGAATGTCTTGTACAATCCAATCTAATAAGTGAAGGACAACCAAGTACACACGTTTTGTATAATCTTTCACTGGTACAATCCAATCTAATAATTGGAGGACAACCAATGAAGGTCTTTCTTTCTTTTTGTATAATCTTTCACATGATAATAAGAATGACATCAAAAGCCCGTAATGATCATAACTGCAACATTCAGGACAATGGATCATTCATTGTTATGAATTTATATATCTTGCAAAACTAAAATCTCTAACCAATTTATCAACAACCAAACTACCAATTCCATGAGTGTGAAATCTAAATGTCAAATCCACGCATGAATTCATCATAAGCTTCAGCATAACCATCATCAGCGTCAATGCGGATGATCAAAACCATCACCCTAGTCAATCCGAATGATAATCAGACACGAACCAAGTGTTTTGCCACTAATCAATCCATTTTGACAATGACGAGAGAGCGTGAAGTATCCATGGATTTCCATTACAGCAACAAAAGCAGCATGCACCAAAAGTCAATCATAATTTAGATTAAAAAAAACAAGAGAAATGGAGAGAAGAACTTACCAACGGAGAAGGAGCTGAGAAAATGCAGCAGAAGTGATGATGAAGCATCTGCGACTAAATCAAATCAAATGCTACAGAAAACCCTAAATCAAATGCAGACAAGGACGCCCACATACAGAGAAGAATAGCAACAGGCGAGTGGTGAGTGGGTCATCGTTGCTGACAGCCTGTATCCAGCTAAATACTCCGAGCCTACAGCTTCGGAAACGATGACTTAGCTTAGGGTATCTTATTTGGCCCACCGTTATTTGGACTTACAGTTTTCGGCGCCGTCTGCTTTCAGCCGTTAGATCTTTCAACTTGCCAACCATTTTTTTTTTCACTAAGCACTAAGCAGCATGCAATCTAGGGTGAACTTAATGAAGAAAAATAATAGTTTTTATTATTATTATATTATACATTCTAAAAAAAATGGTAATGATTCTAAAAAGCTTGATTATGTCAATCAATCTAGGGTGAACTTAATGAAGAAAAATAATAGTTTTTATTATTATTATATTATACATTCTAAAAAAAATGGTAATGATTCTAAAAAGCTTGATTATGTCAATCAATTATTTTTTTACTGGCCAAAAAAAGTTATTTATTTTCCAAAAATGTAACATTATGATTGTTTTCCAAATTTTGGTACAAGTTTATTTTGGTCGGAATTTGGTCTAAATTTGGAATTAGTTCAGATTACATTATTACCGAAACCAAATGATATTATAGTATCCGATTAATTACCTTATTGGTAGCTATGTTTTGCCAATTTTTTTTTTTTTTTTTTTCAAAATTGTGATGCTTTGTTACTTATTTTTTAAAATGTTACATTTTTAAAAAGTGTTGTGGCACATATTTTTTATGATGGTCATGATTCATCAAGTTTATCATGTTCTTAATATAATTCATCATATTTGTCAAAAAGCACATTTTTTTTATGATGGTCTATGTTTCAAGTTTATCATGCTCTATATATAATTTATCAAGATTGTAAAAACAAAAAAAACAAAAAAAAATCAAACTCGAACCCTACGAACGCATAGCAGGGTTCTAATCAGAAATTTTTATATATATATGAAAAAGTTGTCCAATTTGATGGAGAATATGAAGAACTTAATGAACAACATTGTAACACACAAGAATATAACAAAAAAATTGGATAGATTGTCAATAGAATAGTTATTTAATAACTTTCTGAAACCGTTGCAAATATAGCTATATATTTGCACACTATTAAGAGCAAATAATACATCACTGCATATACCACCAAACAAACAATCATATTTCGCCTTCTATTTTGTTGCAGTTGCATCAATAACCAACATATAATAACTATAATAAAAAGCAAAGATGCAAATTATGATGTATTAATTAATGATGAGAAAAGCTAAACATCTATAAGAGTATGTTGAAACACCCCAAAGCAGAACAACACCAAATTCCCTCCCACTTAAAAAGAAGGGAAGGTCCTTGCAAGGGTTAAACCAAAAAAACTGAAGACACATAATACAAGTGGCAGTTCCACAACAGACCCTTCAAATCTAACAAACTAACCAAGATCAAAACAAATACAAACTCATCATTATTGCTCCAAACTCTTTACAATCAGATCTTCCTTTCCACAAAACTGCTAATTGCGCAACACGGCTGTTAGGGAGGTGGTGGTTTTCATGGTTCATCGCGAGTACGAGACAACGAGCGCATAGGCCACCCCAGCTGTGGAGGTGAGGGGATTGGGTCGGGGGAGAAGCGACTTAGCTCCACAGAAGTGCCTACTGATGCTGCTTCCTCATATGCTCGAAAAGAAACCGACCCTCTCTTTGTTGATGCTCTCGAAGGGCTCTCTTCGGGAAAGCTTCGATTAGTGATAAGAGAAGAGGTCTCATGCACATAGTATTCACTCACTGCTCCTCTCCTTGCCTCTGAGCCACAGAGATTCCCCAAAGCTAAGGAATCTGCCACTGGGAAGTACACAAGAACACATATGCAGAGTCCAGCACAGGCTATAAGGGCAAGAAAAGCAGAGAAAGTAAGAACCTCGAACGGGATATCTTCTGGATTGAATGAAGCAGAAACACCCAATAAGATAACCCTCAGTAGAAGGAAACTCGAAGCAGAGAACAACAAGACTTGCACTCTCTTCTGCAGAACCTTATTGAGGACTAGCTTTAAAATCTGTCTTCCCAACCAGAATAAGTACAATGTCAAGACGATCACAAAGATTCCTAGAGTGATGCTGCTGAGTAAAGGGTAAGTGCACATAACAATATTGTCAGACCTCTTTACGACTCTTGTGAAATAATGCTCAAATCCAAGTTTATTCAACTCGGGTCCAGCTAATATCACGATGAGCTGAAGCACAAAGACTGGGAAGCAGCATAGTACTATGTAACCCCCTGTTTTTATATTCCACCTTCTGTTCAGGACTCCTGTCTCCATTTTCTCTAAAGGTGCTCGCAGCAGGAATATCAATGTTAGGAAGATGCAAGGTTCTGCAAACCCTAAATTTGAGACTATATAGCATTTGCAGGTGAGATCCTGCCATTTGGTGCTCAGAGCATTCAATACCCTCCCCTCGTGTCTCAACAAGCTCAGTCGACTTACCTCTCCTAAACCCCACCAAATGACAAGAAGTATAATTGTGACCCGAATTAACCAAGGACCATTGAAGTAGTTAAGCTCGACGAAACCATGACTACGAATACGAGCCTTGAAGTAAAATGTGTAGAGGATGCAGAGCATACCAAGAATAATTAGCAGCGCAACGAGAGAGATGGTAACCACACCGAATGCATCGGCAGCAAATCTTGTCAGGGGCATTACCCGAAACACAGATTCCTCGTATTTTGTCTGCCAGCATGATACAGAGAGATCTTCAGGTAGCAACTACTCTTCCTTGGCCTTAAGGAGAAAGCAGGAGGCTACTAACGGAAAACTGGATCATGCCAGAAAAAATGTCCAACCAAATTCGCTTGATGAGATCATTGAATTGCTACAGATCACGTGAATAAATTAACTTCTTCATCAGAACCCATGGATTGATATTGCTGCATCATTCTGTGACACATCTTAGAGTGGTTGCAAAGTGAAGTCTGTGGCACAAATAATTATAACTAGAAGACCTTGTATCTTAGAATAGTTCCTTTTCACGTTCAACAGGGACACCTAAAATGTGATTCAAAATCAACAACAAACAGACAACTGCTTCAAAGAAAATTATGAAAAAGAAAACGCCAAGAAAAAAATTGTTACTACTAAATTTTATTAGATTAGGAAGACAAAATAGCACAAACAGATACGAAGCAGTTTGTAGTTTATATAAGAATGACAAAATAGTCGCATGGATTAAAAAAAAAAGTAGTTATCTTAACAAGAAATTTCTTATCTAGAAAGTCCTAGGTAGATCATTGAAGCAACCTGAGATGGGAAATGAATAACACTATACAAATTTTGAAAGGGGTCCTCAACCAATAATCCATATCCTCTATGATGAATTAAGAGTCATAAAAACTAGCACTCTTTATCAGTAGCATCCCATTCCTAAGAGGTACATAAGTTAGAATCATCAATGATTGAATAGAATTCAGCTTAATCCAGTTTAACTACACTCCCAGATTCATTTTGAATACCTGGTCCTCTACTTCCCGTTTCAATCCATCCAGTGAGCACGTACATAAATAGAAACACTCTAAAATATATTTTCTACTGATTCTGCTAACATATTTAATTAATTGTTCAAGTAGCTAAGCTTGAAGTCCCAAACAAAACACAATCAAGAATATAAATTCTAAATCTAGTCAATAAGATTAATTTCTGTATTCACTTCCTTTCAATTTGATTCCCTATTCAAACAATCCTTTCAACATACTCAGAAAACTCAAAAGTAGAACCAATTCCTGATTCAAATTTATACGCATTACCACATAAAACGTTTAAGTGACAACAAATAAATCAGGGAGCGGAACTACTGGCCAATATCGGGGGCGAAAAAAACCTATATTTGCAAAAAGAAGTTGGAAAGCATGAGAATACTATAATTAACTGCAGAGATTGAACTCACAATGTAGAAAACGCTGATCTCGCGAACCTCTGGAGAATCTACAGAGAGCGAAGATCAGAAGAGGTACAAACCCTAGAACCGCAATCCAGGGACAAACACCACGACGTAAGAGATAGTACAGACAGACGGGGAAAGACGAGAGGGAGAGAAGAGAACGGAGTTAGAAAGAGAAGATAGAGAGAGAGGGGATTGTTGCTGACAGCCTGTATCCAGCTATATTGTCCGGACGTGTAGGTTCGGAGCGAGGACCTCGGTTCGTTGTCTATCCGTGCCTATGTTGGAGACCGTTTCGATGGTGGCGTTTCTTTGGTAAACGGCACCAATTTTCGTATTTTTCCTACTATATAAATAATTAACGGCGTTTGCAATATTAAATTTGTCATAAACTTTAGCCACTTTTCAAACTCACGTTAATTTAATCGTTAAATGATGTATTACAGTTAAATGAGAATAGATTATAAATGTCGTCAAATCGCCACATTATATTGTTATTATTAGTAATTATTTATCAATAAACCATTAATTTAATATTGTATTACTGTTATATACATTTTCATGTTCACCCACACAGCTAATATAGTTTATCTTTTCTATAAAACCCTAAATAAATTTAAAACCACAATAAATTTTCATGGGTGACTACCTTAATATGTGAAATTTCATAGTGAATAAGATAATGGTGACACGGGTTGTATCATTTTTTTGTAACCTGTAAATAATTTTATATTTTCAAACTTATAGTTATTTTTAGTTTTCGAGTTAATATTTTGTTCGAAAAATCAATCGAAATGCATTAGTTATAAAGTAAGTAAAAATATTATGCCTATTTGCAAGTGGTATTGCAAATAATATACTATGTCTAGTTTTGATCTTTATAAATCTAACTGTATCTATCATATTCTATATAATACTAATACTAATAGTAAAAATTAAAAAATCACTAAAATAAAAATTTATAACCGTATTATCATTTTGGGCGGGCTTCACAATAGTTTATATTTCTTCCCAAGAAAACCTACATTTAGAAAATTGTTAAGGGTCTTTCAAATATTTTAGCCCAAAAAGGGCCTTTCCAATAAACTCATTTTTTTTTTCTTTGCCGTCTTTTTTTTGGCCAATTTTTTTTTCTTAACCTTTCAAATCGTGATTTGCACAGTTTCATTTTTGTCATTTTAGATATTTTCTATTACTCTAAAATAGACTAGTTAGAGCATCCACAATGGTTTTACATAAATTGTATTCTTTAAAGTTGTCACGTAGACATTTATGTACACTTTAAGTAATACGTAAAGTTAAGACACACGTAAAAAATATTTTATCTGCAATCGTATTACTTAAACGTATTCCTTAAATATATTTTATTATTAAATTTTCCAACAACCACCAATAAGATATTAGCATTAATTATAAAATAAATTAATTTATAATAAAAAATTGGTTACGTAATACATAGTGCATTACTTAAATTTAAGGAATGCTTTATTTAAAAACATAAATTTACGTGTGGGTCCCATCTTAAGGAATACTATGTAAAACCGTTGTAGATAGTTTTTGTTGCTTTACTTAAATAAACATGTAGGACCCACGTTTACGTAATCTTTACGTAATACCACTGTGGATGCTCTTAGACATTTGATTGACAACAAAATTCCGTAAATAATGACATATCGGAATTTCCTACAGTAAAAGTCTTTTTAAATGTGAAGTCAACTTAAAATGGAAAACTATATGCTCAATTATGTATGCACCAAAATCAATACTCTCTTCATTTAAGTTTTATTTATCTACTATACCACATGTTGTTTTAAAACTGATTATTGTTAATCGTAAGTCGAACTTTTCAGTCGAAACTGTACGGAAAGTTATGAACATGACTTTCACATGATCAATTAAATGAATGTAATTTTTTTAAAAACAATTTTACCCTTTAATTTATCTCTTCCCCATTCTAATCCTATACTTTGTACATCTAAATACTTCACCTTCTAACTAGTAAAAAGAGAACAATGACATCTTTCATACACGGCACCCTCCTCAAGCTCCTGCAGTCAATGAACTTCACCACTCGCATCTCCGACGAGCATTGCTACTGCAATCAATTGACTTTTCTATTATGCTTCACAAACACCATGCTTGTGGCACTATTTTTGCATTTTTTTACTGTCTTAAGGTGAACCCTAGAGAAAAATTGTTATTAGTAATGATATCATGTAAATTTGAGGTGTAACTAAAAAATTTATATTTTTAAAGTTTTACACATGTTAGAATTAAGGTCATCCTAATAGTAAAAAAAACCACAAATATGGTGCTTATGGAGCATAGTAGAAAATCTCATTTTAATTGGTCATGTAAAAGTCATGCAATTTTGACGGAAAAGTGGACTACGGGACTAACGACAACCAGTTTTAAAACATAAAAAACGTAAATGGGGCAATATATAAGGGGTAATCTGACAATTTTCCCTTTTAAAAAAATGAAAGTAAAATATTTAAATAATGAATACTAGAATTTTAATACTTCATCTATCGGATATTGATATTTTAGTACTTTTTTTTTAACTTTTAGGTATCTCAACCATAAGAAGTGTGATTATTTTATGTCGCATGACTCGATTTACCTAGTTTGAGAGCTCACCTTAGCTTGACCTCATGTTATACCTGATCACCAAGTTTAGGAGACCATGTCTAGTATGAGATATGGTCAAGACGAGCCTTCTAACTCAACCACTTGAGTTATGATCGTTGATATAGAGCTTTTATCATTCAAGGTGAGATATGGGCTTGACCTGGTCTGAGACCGTGCTAGACAATCCCATACTAGGTAATCAGGTTTAACATGAACTTTAGGTAATGTAAGCCATCTAATTAGATGAATCGAGTTATGCATTATTGAATAATCACAGTTCTGATAATTGAGATATCTAAAAGTTTAAAAAAAAAAATAGTACTAAAAAATCAATGGCATGTAATTAATGTATTACAAAAAAAAAATCTATTTAAATTATCATTAAAAAAAACTTGTTGGAAAATTGATATAGAAGAGGCGGATAGAATTTGAAAATTGATTTAATTTTCAATACATTATTATTATTATATATGTTTATTCCTTAGATGAATAAAAATATACAAATATACATATAGATATTTTTTTCCTTAAAATAGATAAGTGATTCAAGTTGGTTATATTTAAGAAATGAATCATTCAAAAAAATAAAAAAGTGATTGCAGATGGTTATATTCAGAAATAGATAAGTAACTGAAGTTAGTTATAATGAACTATTGAAATACAATATAAAATTTTCAATTTTTTGTCTCAACTGAGAGACAAAAAAAGAATGACTTGACGATATATAAATCGGTAAAACGAGTTATGATCCTTATAGAGACATAAATCTCGCTATAAGATGTCAATTTATGGCAATTTTAATATTAACATTGTTTGAAATTACACAAACATTCAGATTAGAAAAGACAAAATAATAAAAAGAGTCGGTTCTACCTAAATGAATAGTAACATATAGTTTAATATATATATATATATATATATATATATATATATATATATATCGTTTAACCGAGCAAATATTACAATAATTATGAGCATCTCATGTCAAATACTTCCGTTCACCATGTTCAATATATATTTATAAATAAAAAATCATAAAACAGATACATTTGTAATATATTGATTATATATGAATTTTTTTTATTATAATATGCAATATTTGTTATTATTATATATAAATAAGAAGATAGATGGATGATGCTGTTAATATGACATGACATGAGAGTAAGATATGAGACATCCTTCCAATGACTAAAGTAAGAAAACATATTGAGATTATATGTTAGTAAGACATGGAGTACAGCGGAAGAGAATAGTAGTGTAGGAAATGCTCAACCTAAAAAAAAAAAAAAAAAAAAAAAAAGAGTAAACTTGCTACAAGCATAAGAGAGATTCACAATTAATTTTACACAAAATGTATTATTTTTAAGTTGTCATATAAAATATTTATATACACTTTAAACCGTACGTAAATTTAAAATACTTAATTTCCAATATTTTTAGCTAAACATATTTTATTTGAGTGATGCTACATAGTGTGTGAAACTTATAATGAAAATATAATTTTTGTTTTCATTATAGGAAACAATTAGATTTTTTTTCGGTCGAAAACTTATTTTTTAGTTGCACACTTTGTAATATTACTCATTTTATTATTAAATATCTTAAATAATATATTAGATTTAATTATGAACTGAATTAATTAATCTTAATTAAAAAAATAGATATGTACCATGATGATGTAGGAAAGTACTGATAAACTTTTGATTGGCACACGTTTGCGGAGCTGTCATGCTATTTGTTGAAGTGATCAAGATGAATCATTTGGAATCGGAAGCAATCAATGTTAGTTATGCAACCTATCTATCATTTATACCTCTTATGGATATCCTTATATCCTTTTCGTTTTTAGAAAGTGGAAGCTATTTCCCTTATGTTGTTTTTTCTTTACTGGATATGGTTTTTGGTTTTAAGCGTCTGTCATTTATTTATGTGTTGAGATTTTGGCTATGTCCATTTATTTCAACTGATTGGTATGCTAATTATAACCATTTGTCTTGTTTATGATTGTATTTTACTATTTTGTATGATTGTGTTTGCGTTTTATCTTAGGGTTAAATACCAATTGCAAATAGCTAGCTGGATTTTTTTTTTTAAAGTAACAACTAGCTATCTTTGTTAATTTTTTAGATACAAAATAATGGAATTACTCACATGTGGAACACGTGATGACACATAACCAAAAAATTACACACGTCGTACATAGGGATGGCAACGGGTCTCGGGGCCCCGACCCGGTTTTGACCCGCCGACCCGCGGGTCACGGGTCGGGTCGAGCTCGGGTCTGGGCGGGTCCGGGTCTAGAGACCCGGGGCCCCGTAGACCCGCCCCGAAATCCATATATATATATAATATTTTTTTTTAATTTTTTTTTATGTTAATATGATCTAACATTTAATAAAAAATATGGTTAATATAGTACCTATATAAATAACATGGACCAAAATACAAATAGATTTATATTTAGATTATTAGGATTTGTTAATTTGGTGTTTGGATTTGAATTTGTATTTGTAATGAATTTGATGTGTTTGTTGTTTATATTTGATTGATGTTTTGAATTTATATATAATGTAATATTTTGACAAAAAAAATTGTATTTAATATTGAAAAGTTAAAAAAAAAAAAAAAAAAATTGTTCATACGACGGGGCGGGTCGGGGCCCCGCGGGATTGTTGACCCGACCCGACCCGACCCGGAAGGCCCATTTGGCCGGGGCCGGGTCAGCCAGGCCGACCCGCGGGGCGGGTCCGGGGCTGCGAAAACCCGCCCCGACCCGCCCCGTTGCCATCCCTAGTCGTACATCCTCATTGTCGGGGATCAGCAAAGACTACTCATTCGAGAATTTCGTAAGATGAATCTGCCTTTAGGAAGTGAATAGATTTAAAAAAAAATAACGTTGTGCTAGCACCAATTTTAGTCGGTCACATGCTTTCACGAAGGAATTCGATTAGATTTAACCAATAAATTAACAGAGTTATATAATTGATACTTTTGGAAAAGTCTGGCTAGTTATTTGCTCTAAAAAAAGTTTAGCTAGCTATTTACACTTTTGATAAAAGTTCAGGTAGCTATTTGTTATTTAACACTTTTGTTAGGACGCGTATATCTGGGGGTGTCGACCCGAATGCTAATCCCACGGGTGAAATTCCTTCATTTACGATATGTTTCCTTCCTCTCGCGACCTGTTTCCTTCCGTTATTCTCGCGGTCTGTCTCCTTGCAAACCTGCACGAGGGGTAAGCCGATGGTGGAACCGGCGAACCCTCTCTGATGCCTAAATTAGTACATTATTTAGAGAGAGAAAATAAAGAGAATGCAGAGCTCAAAATGCGTCATAAGATATCATGTGTCAAATAAGAAGGACTTGAACACTATATATAGGCTTCAAGATGATTAAGGCGGTTAATGACGCCGTTAGCACTTAAACGTGTTCAATTAGTGGATAACGAATGGTTAAAGCCTTGTAAGCATGAGATAGTTCGTGATATTATATAAGGGTTGGACGTGAGAAGTGGCGTCGGGTCTCGGCGAGGCGCGACTCAGACGAACGTCTTCCGGACGTCGCGTACACCCCTTGGCGGAGCGTATTACGTCGTCTGGGGATGGTGCTGAGGTCTCGGGGTCAGATTGCATAATCTGACCTCCAAGGAGAGATCAGACCAGTTGGACCAATCTACCTTAGGAAAGATCGGACCAGCTGGTCCGATCTTCCTTAGGGGAGATTGGACCAGCTGGTCTGATCTTCCTTTGGGGAGATTGGACCAATGGCGGGTCCAGACGGGTGTTTTTTTCCGTCCCCTGCTGTGGATGACGTGCTCGGGTCAATGTTTCGATTTACAATCGAGTATAGGGTTATCATAATAGTATAATCCGAACTAAAACGGGTCCAAATTGGGCGTATATCCATCACCTTTTATCTTAAGCAATAATTTTAAGAAAACTAATATAGCAATAAAAAATTTCATCACTAAAAAAAAGTTTTCCATGTATACAATTACCGATATATATATATATATACTAACTAAAAACAGACGCTCTCCAATTACAGAATGCATGAAATTTGGCACAATACACCATAACTGGTCCATTGCGCCAATTGGTGGAATAATAGTTTAGGGAATAAATAATAACTTTTGTGCATTATAATTTTTTTTATATATATATTATAAACCACCTTTTGGACTAATGTGCGCATTCTGAATAGTGCTGATATTTAGCAAGAAATTACGTTAAGCTGATTGGGAATAAGCATCGGCCAAAATTCAAATATAATGTTGGGAGGAACAGAATTGGAGTAGATTGTGCAAATCCATTCATAGTTGCTGCAATTACTACGGTTGAGACGACGCGGAAACGCTGCAGTGGATAGGTACTTGCAACTTTCTTCGTTGAGAGTGACAGTGACGCCCCCATTTCTAGCTCCGTTCTCCGACTCGACTTTTCGGTATCTTCCACTGACCATTCTTCTTGAAGCTCGAATTTTGGCTATAGGGTATTCTCATTTAGCTGTTGTCTCTTATTGTTCATTTTTTGGTGTTCGTTCGCTTCTTTTTAGGGTTTTGGTTCTTGGGTTTTGTTCTCTTCTATTATAGAAAGCATAACAGATGGTGCTTCTGGTATCACTATGCATGAGCATGTACTTGTCAGCATAGATGCATGAATATAGTATAGTGTCTGCTGAATTGATTCTTTAGAATCCGTGATAGACAGATGGGATTCTCTTACTGTTCGAGTTGTGTATAGGGCACACACTACTGATCTTGAGCACCTTTCCTCTTAATGTTTATGGTTTGGTTTCATTTAATTGAAGAGCAGCGATATTTCTAGAGGTTTGTCTGATTTGAAGTGTTTCAGCTATTTCTGGTGATATTGGTGAAGATGGAAGTTGTTGGATATCAATGACGGGGCAAACAACTCCTATGAAAACCATGGGCACCAGCCAGGACAAAGCAGAGCTATCAACCTCCCTGAATGAAAAACGACAGCCTCTCTCTTCAGAGCAGCCATCTTTACCTCTAGTCAAAGAGTCCAATGGCAGCAAAGCTTCAGTGAATGGCGACATTCCTCACTACAATGCTGCGGGGCAAGATGGTCCTGTTGGTTCAACTTCTGTAAGTTCTCACCATATTTTTGGATTGTTCACCTTGTCATACTTGTGTGTGTTAAGGCCTTGAAAGGAGTCTTGACTTTAATGTTCATTGCATTCAGCTACTACAGTGATCAATTAAGGTGGAGTTAAGCATGTTGAGTAAATGGTCGTAGTTTCATTTGTGTTTACTTATTGACTCGAGCAATTGGTCTCAGCTCAATTTAATATGATTAAGTTTTATTAACCATCAACTCAACCTATTCATATCTTTTTAAGCAAATTTCAGTTTCTAGTAGTCCTTATTATCTGAAAGCTGCAATAATGTATCAAAACTTCAGAAAATTAAAGTTCACTTATACCTGTAGTTGTGTCTGTGATAATGAATTTGTGGATTTTGGTATTCCATATCTTATTTTCCTTCGCCTCCTAATATAACAGAGTAATCATATTGCTCGTGGTGGTAAATTGTAGTTTGACATTCATTATCTTATCATTAAGGTCACCTGGCATAGGTTTGCTAATTGTAACACTTGTCACATATGTAGTAAAAGACTATATAAACTAATATTAAAATGATAGTTATATCTCTTCGTTACTTCTAAGACGTCCCTAACTTTTTATGTCAATGCGCATGCTGTTTTACCTCTAGCCTGTGACACCAAAGCCAAATCTTGAGCTAGCAAATCAAACTGAAAGCTCAGCTCAAAGAACTGTAAGAACCCGATCTCAGGGAAAAAAGGACGGAGGGCCTGACTTACCAGTTGTCAGTGCTTTAGCTGCAGGTATATAATATTTACAGCAAGCTGTATCTTGTCATTTGCATCGATATGATTAGAACATTTGTGATTGTAGATAATGCACTTCCATTTAAGAGGAGAGGAAGACAACATAAGAGTGTGGAACCAATATCTCAGAGTTCAGATGCTTTAGCTTCAGGTAAGAGAACTGTGTTGTATGCATATCGAGCTGAGAATAATCAGGAATTTGAGTTTGACTAGTTGTTGATTTGCCTTTAGGAGAGACTGCAACAGGGAAAGAGTCAAGTGGTAGTGCTGAAAGAGAAAAGAGAATAAGGCGCCCTAGCAGTAGGATCCTCAATGGAAAAACTGTTGCTTCTTCACCAACAGGTAAATTAAACAATATTTCCAGCTATTTTGTTTTGTTTTTTAAAATAAGGAGATTTTAAGCAAGCAAATCTAGGTTCAATAAAATACCCTAACAACCCCACGGACCGCTTACGGCTGAGATACTTTGGTGAGTGGCCTAGTGTGAAATTTGTGCATCTTGTCAGCGTAAAAAGTTGATCTTTTTCACTCCTTTACCGTTAAGAAAATCTCACGGGATTGAAGTAAAATGACTTTTCGTAGTAAAGAGTGGAGTGTGAACCTGGATTATCTAGATATATATACTGAGAGCAGCACCACTCTTTCTCAATCTGATAAGAAAATAGCTAAAATGCCTATGAAGAAATGATTCTAGATAATTTGGATGTTATAACTATATTCTTATGGGTTTCTGGGATTACAGGCTCACAGTTGAGAGGTGAAGGTAAAAGCACAGTGAACTTGAAGTCTCCTGTTTCGCCAATTATTATTGCAGATGTCACTGAAGCAGGTATAGAATTTGGATGGTATCTCTGACTAGAAAATGGCACCTTGCTTAGAATCGTTAATTTCAGGGCCAGATTTGACAGCTGAAGCTCATATTACAAAGAAAAGGAGGTTGAGCAAGTTGCCGATTATACGTAAGAAGATACATTCCCTTAAGGCAAAAAGTACGACAAACGATATAGAAGCATCAGGTAATTCCATTCGAATATATCAGGCATATGTTGTTTATGATTATCATTAATTACATTATTAGATTACCAAATATCGATTTTTGTGTAGGTCAAAAGGATCGACGAGGAGGCAATGGTTCCTCTGCAGGTGAAAAAGCGCCTGATAAAGCTGCGACTCCAGCAACTGAAGAGACTCCATTGACTGATAGAAGTAAAAGCAACACTCACGTGAAAAAGAGAGGGAAACCTAGGAAGTTGCCACTTCAAAGCACTGTCTCTCCTGAAG
This sequence comes from Clarkia xantiana subsp. parviflora, assembly GCA_036873135.1. Taxonomy (NCBI): domain Eukaryota; kingdom Viridiplantae; phylum Streptophyta; class Magnoliopsida; order Myrtales; family Onagraceae; genus Clarkia; species Clarkia xantiana. Next base: position 5,464,240 of record JAPTYO010000014.1, read on the forward strand.
GGAAACAGATCACACTGTTCTTTGCAGGACAAAGTGAAACTCATGAAACTCAACCACAGGAAGGGACAGAGGTATAGAGGAACGATCTCTCAGCTATTGGCAAACAACTATTTAGGGATAAAACTACACTTATATTAAACTTAGCCCTTTTAAGTATTACGTACGCGCCTCCTGAATAATTACATTTTTGAAAGTTTGCAGTTCTCTAATTCTTTTCCCCCCCTAGATAAAATCCTAGCTTTGTTTCTAGCCGCAGGTAACTGAAGAGCCATCATCGAAAGGTAGAGATGTGGGGGGACGCAGAATAACTCCCAGAAAGCGGAAAGGAAGGCCTCGTAGGTTTAAAATTGGAAGCAAAGGTGATTTACCTCCTGCAGGTATTTGCTCAAGTACTTTAATCATTGTGGAATATCTCGTGTCAAGATTTACTTTCTAGGCTACTTAGGTGCTCTCTTGTGGGGATGTCAAATTTTACCAAGTCCAGTTAGGCTCATCAGCATAAATAGCAAATATGGTATATTGAAATTACAGCCTCGAGAATCAATAATCTCTCTCAAAACTTGGATCTTTATATTCTTGGTGCTTCGTAGTTTGTCGGAAGAAATAACTTTCATCGTTGAAAGTTGGTTACTTATGGAAGAAGCATAAATTACGTATTCATAAGTTATAGGAAACTTGGGATACTATTATTTATGGACAGTTAGGTAATTAGGGCTTCCCTCATGTTCATATAACAATGAAAATGCCAACCCCTTGTTACCAAAAACAATGAAAATGCACGAGAGAAAAGTTTCAGCAGTTCTAGAGGAGAAAGTTTTAAATGCAGTAAGAGGGAGTTTTCTTTATAATTATGTGCTTGCATTAATAAATGATAGTATATTCTGGTTAAGTGTATTCATTTTCTTGAAGAAAAAAAAAACAATCGGGATCTAGTTCTCACCTTCTTGTTGCATTATTAGAGTTATTGCATCACCCGAAAATTCCACTAACACAGTATGGACTGTCATTGTAGGGGCAGGTGTGTCAGAATCTGATGATCAACCCCTGTCAATGTTATTTGGCCGTCTGAATTGTAAGAACTCAAGTAAGCCACCCGTACCTTTGAAACAACTATTTGGGACTGCAGTTAAATACAATAATATTCATGAGGAATCATTTTTCAGCTATATGTGCTTTTAAAATATGTGACAGTATTTAATCTTGAATAACTATAAAGTGAAGTCTTTCTGAATAGAAGCTCCTTATCGCGTTTGAACAGATTACTCACGCGGTCATGCCTTACCATGGCTTTAGTTTGCCGTTGAGTTAAAAGGGCTCCTTATTCTAATTCAATTTGTGAATGGATCATGACTATGCACATAGAATCTATAGCTAGACTAGCGGTAGTTGACTCTACTTTTTATTTCAATTAGAAAACGATTAAATCTTTATTTTTATTTTAAAAAAATGATGACTTTGAGACTTGAACTCACGGTGTCTACATTCACAAGCAAAAATATCTATCACTAGGCTAAGTTAACTTTGTGTGTAGTGTCTCTTGTATCAACAACGTACACTTCTTTTCCCCCTTTTTCTTTTGGCATATCTCACTCTCTAACCTATACTCTTCATTTTTCCTTTAGAGCATTCTTCTGTAGGTGATGAGGCTGGAGAATCACAGAAGAAAACCGATAAGGAAACTCCAACAAGTAAAGCAGAAGAACCACAAAAGAAAACCAATAAGGGAACTCCAAAAAGTAAAGCAGTAGTAGAATGGAATGGATCCTCTCTTTTTATCAAGAGCTCACCCATTTGGAAAGCATTACAAGAAATGGAAGTTTTCCAGAAATTCCCACAAAACCCACATTTCCACCCTCTTGAAGGCCGGAAAGAGGGCTGCCGTGAGGGTTTAGCCATCGGCAACATGGTAACTTTTGCAAATGTAGTCGATAAGGCCTTCAAGTTGAAATTCTCCGATTCTGTTGGCAGCATTAGTGCCTGCCTTGAAACCCTAGTCGAATTGGAAGTACACGGTTTTGACATTACCGCCATACACGAACACCTGAAGAAGTTGCTTTTGGTCAAAGAAGGACAAGAGAAGCTTCGCGATAGGAAGAAAGAAGTGGAGAATCAAATTGTGCTTCTTACGACTGATAAGGTCCAAATTGATGAAGAAATTGTTGAATTTAACAAGGAGATAAAGCGCCTCGAGGAAAAACTAGCAGCTGCTAAGTCCAGGAAAGATGGGAAAAGTTTGGAGATAGGTGAGTTGAAAGTGAAACTGGCTTCAATTGCTGAACTGATCGATGGGGCTGCTCTTCTGAATGTTGAAGATGTAGGTGATTACTACCTCAAGGTATCGCCTTTCCTATGATCGATTTGCTTGATGAATTTTCTTTTGTAGTTTGAGTTGTGTGCAGTAACTGATCCTAGTTCTGCTCTGCTGCTTAAGTTAATAGCTAGTGCTGTTCAGTTTAGGTTGTAGATCTATGCCCCCCTATGCTCTACTTGTGCTAGTTATTGTTATCTTTTGCAGTAGAATGATATGAGACGTATCCCTCAGTGTGGAACAGAGCTAACGTCTACCTAGTTTATTGAGTTTCTGTATGTTCCTAGTATTGTGTATTGCCCCCCATATATGTGGTACCTGCCCATGTTTATGTTTTTCTTGCTGAACTAGATTCAGTCCCAACTATAGATCATGTTGCTAATCACCCGTCTCATATTTAAAAGGTTGATATTCGGTATCTTAACTATCAGATTTGTTGGTTGTTGGCTTCCACTTTTTTAGGCTGGTTTTGGCTTTAAAATTAACTTTTTCAACAACAAAAACATGTTTTTCACTTTTCTGAAGTTTCATATTTGTTTCCCACTTTTTCGAAGTATCAAATTTGTTGATCATGGTTTAAGCTTATTTGATGCTTAAAAAATATGTATTTGTTATGTCAATTTTAAGAGAAAAAAAGTGGAAATAAACAAATATGATATTTGGAACACTGAATATCAACATTTTAAATTTAAGATAGCGATTAGTAACATTACCGATAGTCTAGTAATTGTTTTTAAGTTCTTAATCCTTTAAAAAGCTACATTACCGATAGTTGCTATTGTTTATATGTTCTTAACCCTTTAAAATGCTGTTACCACGTTTATCATATATGTTTGAAATTTCGTTAAAATGTCCATTTCTTTTTGCCAACCCAAAAAGAAGAGAAGAGATGCATAACAAACATTATACCGATCGATTGATCTTTATTTCGCAATTCAGAACAATAGAACTAACATTTCATCGATCATTATGTCGTAATTCCGGAAAATAGCCAAAACATGGATACAAATAATCGGGTTCATTAAGAACCCTAGTCGAGGAACGGATAATCCGTGTACCCATCGACCGGATCCGGCAAATAGAACGTGTCCCTGTTGTACTTATTCAAAGGCGCACCCAACTCGAACCGCCTCGGAAGGTCCGGGTTAGCCAAAAACAACCGTCCGTACGCGATCAGATCCGCGTAATTCTCATCAATCTTCTTGTTCCCATCATCGCGTTTGTACCCACCCGCAGCGATCAAGGCCCCCTTGAAAGCCTTCCGCATCGACTGAAGGCTATACGGAGTTTCGTAAATCTCGTTCATTTTAACCATCCTCGGCTCGATGACGTGGAGATAGGTTATGCCGAAGTTGTTGACCGCATTCGCCATGTAGGCACCGAGCGCTTCTGGGTCTGAATCTTCACACTCCATGTAACCGGCAAAGGGCGAGAGCCTCATTCCGACTCTTTCAGCGCCGATTTCATCCACTACGGCTTTCACCACCTCCAATGCGAACCGGCAACGGTTCTCTAGGGTCCCGCCGTATTGGTCGGTACGGTCGTTCACCTTATCCTTTAGGAACTGCTCGATCAGGTACCCGTTTGCCCCGTGGATTTCGACTCCGTCAAACCCTAATCGCACAATAATAATGTAACAAGTTAAAATATGGACTGAATTATTTTGATTATGACACATCGTCATATAGATCGTTGCGCTAACTGAATTGCTATAACGTTACCTGCTTCAATAGCATTACGAGCAGCAAGCTTAAAGTCATTGACGATGTGAGAGATCTCGTCGACCGTGATCCGGCGAGGAGGCGACCAGTTGACCCCGTCAAGCCCCGGAGTGACCCCCTTGTCCGTGGATGAGAGCGGGGCCGCCCCGTTCGGCTGATACTCTACACCATCCATTCCATTCATCATGTCAGTATAATATGATCCAGAATTAGTGACGATTAAAATTGATTAATCATCTTGTAATTGGGTTTAGCTCTTAATTTTGTTATTTTCGATGCTAATTAATTATGTATTTTTACCGTTGGAGGAGGCACGACCAACGTGCCAAATTTGACAGAAAAAAACGCCGCCCTTGTCATGAACAGCTTTTACTATTGGTTTCCATGCTTCGACTTGCTCTTTCGTCCAAATTCCCGGTGTTAGTGGGTACCTATATAAAATTCATTTCTTCTTACTTTAAAATTATAATAATAAGTCTGTAAGGTATAAACTGTTCTGATTTTAATTTGTTAATGTTTTTATTTGTCCCAAATTTAATTAAGTGTAATTATGAATTACTTACCCTTGTGCAGTATCAGAAACTCCAGTAGCTTCAGTAACAAGAAGGCCACCAGAAGTAGCGCGCTGCGAATAGTAAAGAATTGCATGTGGTTGTGGTACATTCCCGTACGATCTGCACCTTGTTAGTGGTGCTAATACAACTCTACAAAATAAGCGTTAAAATTGATATTAATAGATACTTATGAAGATATAAAACTAATATCGATATTATTTGATGTGATAAGAACTTAAAAAATGTCTCGAAGTTTTTGTCTCATGATTTAATTTGGTGTTTGAAAACGAAATTGACTATCTCAAGTTTCATATGTGTTGCTATTTGGTGTCTCCGTCAAATTTTGGGTTAAGTTGAATAGGATTTGATTACATGAGTAAATAATTTTGAAATTTCCTAAAATAGCCCCCTCCGATTCCGGCAACCACCTCCGATTCCGTCCACTCATCTCCGATTCTGGCCACCCACCTCCGATTCCGAGTCACCCACCTCCGATTTGGTTGAAATCAGAGGTGGGTGGGTGGAATCAGATGTGAGTGGCTCAGAATCGGAGGTGGGTGACCGGAATCAGAGAAGAGTGGCCGGAATCAGGGCGGTGGCCGGAATTGGAGGCTTTGAAAAAAAAAATATAGAGGCTAAATAGTATTTTCAAATATGTCAAAGTTAACCCCAAAATCCAACGGAAAATCAAATTGCAACAATAGTGAAACTTGGGACACAAAAGATCAATAGTTTAATTACAAGACACCAAATTGAAACATTATTCAAATTTAGAACAGTTTTTAGGTTCTTATCCCTTATTTGATTGCACGTATTTATTTATTTATTTATTTTTAAATTTCAAAATCATATTATTAAGATGTAAAGGTCGAAAATCAATTAATTAAAGAGGCGAGTAAGACGAATAAACGTACGTTTTAAAATAATGTGTTATAAAACATTTAACTATGTTACATGTGATTGAGCAAACCGAAAATAGACGAATTTTTATGTTAGTTTTAATCTTATTTTAAGTCTTACTTTATTAAAAAATGATAATTATTCTTTGAATAGTATAATCAATTTTTATTTTTAATAATTGATATTGATGTAGATAGTCAATTGACAACCACAAATCCCAAGTCAAGAGATCTTCTACCAATTAAGAATTGGGCCTTTCATTTTCAGGACACACCCACCACAACGTCAACCACATATATTGTATGAAAATATCTTCACAAATACTAATATTAATTAGTTGATTAAATTATGAAGTATGACTCTCATAAGAAGCATGTAATTTAGCATATAAGATGAGAGTTAAAATATAAGAGGTAACCGTCATGTAATTAAGTCTATCAATATCTCACATTAATTAACTAAATTGGACGAGTTAATCCGATATTTACATAACTAAATGTATAGTTTTTTAAGTTTTAACTCAATAAATATATAGTAATTACTCGGTAAAGTGAGTTACTTCTAAAAGTGAACTAAGTTCGAATTCCGATTGTGAAAGTCATATTTTTTAATAATTTAACATAAATACACAAAAGAGATATAGAAAAGAGAAATTACCTGTGAGTAAGGTTAAATTTGCCCATTTTGTATGGAGTTAGAAGAGGAATAGTTGCTAATTCTGCCATTTTTGCCTCTGAGAATTTCTTCTGCTCTTTCTTTCGTTCTTTCTCTTTTGAATCTTCCTTTTAGTTGGTTTATTTATGAAGTTGTAGGTGTTGGTCTCAATTTATAGAGGAGGGAAGAGACGATGTTTGTTTCCCAAGCAAGGAATCCGTCTCCATTCATTGAGCTAGCAATGTGAATCTTTGAAAATTGTTTTTATATTAGGAGAGTGAATGCCATTATTATCAAGAGATACTTAAACAAATAGTTATTATTTATTAAATAGATATTGACGTGCCTGAATCTGATATAACAATTGAGATCAATTTAAATTTAAGTTGACTTTATTTAAGCAAATTCATATATTTAAAATACTAAATATATATGATGAGGGGTGGAGCAAGCATGCTACGGGTGCTACTCTCCTGATGAGGCCCCCTGAACCTTCCTGCGAATATATATATATATACTAAACTACTTAAAAATGAAAAAAAAATAAAAACCGCCCAGAATTAAATGAATCGTTTTTTAGTAGCCTTATCATTTTGACTTTCTGAGTTTTTTTGTTCACATAGTTTTCAACAATCCTGATATAAGGTGGGGTTTTTTTTTTTATCATTATTATTATATATTTTGATCAGTTTCTTAGTTTCTTTTATTATTATTATATATAATAATAATATAATAGTAGATACTAGGGGTGGCAACGGGTCACGGGTAATCCGTGACCTGCGGGGCCCCGCCCCGATTTTGACCAGTTGACCCGCGATCCGTGACCCGTGGGGCGGGTACGGTTTTGGGGTCGCCCCGCCCCGTTGACCCGCCCCGCCCCGTATGTGGATAATTTATATATATATTACACGTATTTATATAAAACTATATAGGCAATATAATACATAGTTAAAATAATTAGGATTTGTGACTTGTATTTGGATTTGAAGTTAAATTTATTATTTGTGATTTAAATTTTAAATTAAATTTGTATATGGTAAATATAGAATTTAGGGTTTAAATTGCAAATAATATATTATGTACCACTAATAGGTGACCCGCGGGTCGACCCGCCCGCCCCGCGAACTGTGTGGGGCGGGTACGGATCGACCATCTCGACCCGCGGGGCGGGTACGGGGCAAGCGATACCCGCCCCGACCCGCCCCGTTGACAACCCTAGTAGATACATGTATAGCCTTTATTTTTAATTAGGTCAGCGGATGCAGTATTTTTTATTTATCATATAAGATAATTTTTTGCAATTTTGGGTCGGACATGTTAATGTTAAGGATTTTGGTAGAGGTTCCGAAAGTATATTCCGCCAAGTTCCGAATCCAGAGATGGTGGCATACCAGGTAATTATTGCCAACTTTGTGTCTTTTTATACAGAAATAAAATTCGGAATTTGGCGGACTAAATCATCGGAACTTCTATCATTTTTCTAATGTTAAATAGAACTCTTATATTTTATGAATTTACAACTGTAATTTTCGGTATTATATTTTTGTTAGTTCTTTATTTTGTTGTTCAATTAAAGATACAATTTATTATATTATAATTTACATAGTATTATTTTGTATTTTTATTTTAACTAAGTTTAAAATAAATATTTTTTTTTGTAGCAGTGAACCTAATTCCGGATCCGCCAAATCTTCCAAATATAGAAGAAAGAACTTGTTTACAAATTGAACTTTTATTGTAGGTTTCACACAGATTGAGTTTTCCGGCGGATCCACCGGAACTCACTTGGCTTAGCGTGAGAAGAGAACACACTGCTCCCGTTTATGTTTTTCAAATATGCCGTAACCATCGTCATATTTGTTTGACATTTTGTCAAAACGTCCATTTTTTAGTCCAATTTTATTTATTTATTTATTTATTTCAATAAAAAAAAGAGATATCTGAAAATAAATTTGACACAAAATAATATTTTTAAAACAACAAAAAACCTCAGTGATTTCCATTAAAAAAATGTTTTTCTTTTATTTCTGTAGATTTTTTTATTTAAAAAAAGATAGCTTCTGATTTTAAATAAATTTATGAATTAATTTGTAATATTTTTACAATAAAAAATATAATATAAATAAGCTTAAATAAAAAAAATAAAAAAAAAAATAAAAAAAAATAAAAAAAAAAAAAAAGTGTAACCCGTATAGAATCTCTCACAATAATTTTATGTCAATATGTCGTATTCATACGCCACTTAACTTGGGCCACTTTTTTCCGGCCCACTAACTTGGGCCACTTAAATCTAACAAAACAAGTTGACATTCATAACTAACATTTGATCAAATGGATTGATGTTTATTTCGTAACTCAGAACAATAATAATAACACAAATGACAAACCTTACAACATGATCCTTATTCCGAACAATATCAAAAACAAGAATACGAATAACCCAATTTACAAATTAAGACGAAACTTGGTCGAGGAACGGGTAATCCGTGTACCCGACCACCGGGTAAGGCGCATAGAACGTGTCCCTATTGTAATCATTCAAAGGCGCACCTAACTCGAACCGCCTTGGAAGGTCAGGGTTAGCCAAGAACAGCCGTCCATACGCGATTAGATCCGCGTACTTCTCATCTATCTTCTCGTTTCCATCATCGCGGTTGTAGCCACTAGCCGCGATCAGGGTCCCCTTGAATGCCTTTCGCATCGACTGAAGGCTATACTGAGTTTCGTAAATCTCATTTATTTTAACCATCCTTGGCTCGATGACGTGGAGGTAGGTTATGCCGTACTTGTTGACCGCATTCGCCACGTAGACAGCGAGAGCTTCTGGGTCTGAATCTTCACTATCCATGTAACCGCCGAAGGGTGACAGCCTCATTCCGACTCTTTCGGCGCCGATTTCGTTCACTAACACTTCGACAACCTCCAATGCGAATCGGCATCGGTTCTCTAGGGTCCCACCGTATTGGTCGGTACGGTCGTTCACCTTATCCTTAAGGAACTGCTCGATCAGGTACCCGTTCGCCCCGTGAATTTCAACTCCGTCAAAACCTAAGAGCATAATATAACAATGTAACTAGTTAGAAGTTGGATGAAACTCAAATCGTTGCGCTAACTGGATTGCTATAATGATACCTGCTTCAATAGCATTACGAGCGGCAAGTCTAAAGTCGTTGACGATTTGAGAGATCTCGTCGACCGTGATCCGGCGAGGAGGCGACCAGTTCACCCCCTCGATTCCCGGAGTGATCCCTTTGTCTGTGGATGAGAGCGGTGACGCCCCGTTCGGCTGATATTCTAGTACCATCGTTCATTATATATATTAGTATATATGATATGATGTATACGTAATATATTTCATTTTCTTTACTAATAATGTATTTTTATTTTTTACCATAAGAGGAGACGCGACCAACGTGCCAAAGTTGACAGAAGAAAACACCACCCTTGTCATGAACAGCTTTCACTATCGGCTTCCATGCTTCGACTTGCTCTTTCGTCCAAATTCCCGGTGTCATTGGATACCTATATAAAATTCATTTCTTCTTACTTTACAATTATAAATTAATTAATTTGAACAACCAATTACAGCACGGATCTGTGCTAGAATTTTTTTTGTAGAATCTCAATGATTTTTTTTTTTTTTGTATAGAAGTAGAATCTCAATGAGAGGAACAACCAATAAGTGTAGGAAGTTGCTTTTATTCTATTCTAATCTATCTAATATATAAAATGTCCTAGTGGCAGCAAAATATTTAAAAAAAAATGTAATAATGATAAAGTGGGCTATAATTAAAAAGTGCACCATATAATACTTTATTTTAAAAACCATCATTACTGGAAAAAAAAAAATTAAACATCATTAATTTTAATTTTCTTTTTTATTTATTCTAAATTTAATTAAGTTTAATTATAAATTGTTTACCCTTGTGCAGTATTAGAAACTCCAGTAGCTTCAGTAATAAGAAGGCCACCTGGAGTGGCGCGTTGAGAATAGTAAAGAATTGCATGTGGTTGTGGCACATTCTCATACGATCTGGATCTTGTTAGTGGTGCTAATACAACTCTGCAGAATCAACACTTCTTAAAATAAGTGATCATTCTTCGTGAATTAAAAATTAACTAGATCTAATCAATTAATTTTATTAGAGATTTCAGCATAGTATTTGTACGGAGAAAAATATAAATAGTACAGTTTTTTCTATGATATTATTAGCTCATATTCACTAGATTTGAAATGTATATATTAATATATATATAGTGAGGTGAATAGAAGTAAACTAGGGATTTGAATGTAATAGCATTATATCAATAGCTAATGATATCAGCTAGTAAAACGAGTTGCAATTTAAAAAAAAAAATTCAAATGCAGAAATTACTGGAGTATTATATTATTCCAAAAACAAGTCAATAAATACATACATATATATAAGAGAGGCATGGAAAAAAGAAATGACCTGTGAGAGAGGTTAAACTTTCCCATTTTGTATGGAGTTAGAAGAGGAATACTTGGTAATTCTGCCATTTTTGTCTATCTGAGAATTTCTTCTGCTCTTTCTTTCTTTGTTTCTCTTTAGAATCTTCCTTTTAGTTTGTAAACACTTTAGTATTGTAGTTGGTTTCCAAAGGTGTGGGTGTTGATCTCAATTTATAGTGGGAAGAAACACTGTTGTTTGTTTCCCAAGCAAGGAATCTGTCTTCCATTATGTTATTAAGGTTCGCAAATTGGAATCAACTCTCTATAGAAAATCCAAATATTTTTATTATTATTATTTAGAAAGACTATCAATTGCAATTTGTCAGTAATATTCATTAATCTATTCTTTCATTAAAGCATATTAGCACATAGCCTCGTACTCTCTGTTGAGTACAAAATAAACAATTATTTTCTTCTGGGCAATTGTGTCAGCCTAGCATAATGATAATTAAATAAATCATCTTTGAGTAGCCCTTTGAGTAGCCCTGTGATCTTGACTTTTTTTTTCATACATACATATAGTTTGCAAGAAGAATGGTGATATAAAATAATGCGGGAATTTTTTATATATATATATATATATATATATATATATATATATATATATATATTTATTTATATCGGTTTGTTTCATCATGAGATACGTAACCTTTCTGCTTGCTTAGGTCAGCAGTTCTATATATATATAAGATAAAGAAACTTGTATACATACATAATTGAACTTTTATTGTAGGTTTCCCATACTCCATACATGACATCAGCTCACTTCGGGATCGGCTAGGAATTTTCTGGGGATGTACCTACCAATTTTTCTTTTAAATTGGGTAGCTGAGAAGAGCTGGTAATGTGAATTTAGATACCTAATATCAGTGTTATCAGAACCGGACCGGGGCCTGAACCGGCAAGGCCACCGGTTCCCGGTTCGGCCAGTCGGACCCGGTCCGAACCGTGTCCGATCGGTTTTAGTAAAAAAACATGTAGATTTGCAGAGCCTCTCTGTAAGTTAACCCTTCTGTAGGTTTTAGTTCGGACCGGGGCCTGCCTCTCTGTAAGTTAACCCTAATATTTTTTTTTAATGAAAGGAGTCCGAACCGGCGAATCGCCCAGTTCGCCCAAAACCGGCCGGTTCGGTGAAAACCGGACTTTAGAACGGGGTTCGCTTACATTTTCCGGAAATAAGCAAATCGGACCGTGGAGGGGTCCGGTTCCGATCCGATCCGGTCCGGTTCTGATAACACTGCCTGATATACCATGCATTTACAAATTGGTATCCGATTTTTTTTTTTTTTTACTTTTAAATATTTGAAAAATTCAAGCTGTTATATCAATCGAAACTAGATCTCAATTGACATAATCCTAGTCGAGTTTAAAACTAGGTATGGCCATGATTATGGCCGCCTAAACATCATTTATATGAGTCGCCCATAAGTCCCGCTTGTAACATCAAAATATGTTAAAAATGAAGAGGGTTTAGTAGGTAATCCATGGTTAACCCGCTGCCCTAGTATGGATTGAGATATGGCTATATGAGTCTTGAAAATTGACCCATAAGAAGTGATGAATTGGGCCGAGTATGACCAATTAACTCATTTTATACAGCAGGTCTAGTTAGTTTGAGTAATACATATGTTAGCTATATGCGGTCCAAATCATTATTTTCTTTTTTATATGAGACATAAAACTGATAACAAATCATTTACCTATTTTGGAACACCAATAAAGATAAACTTCTTTATGGATGAATATCTTCCGCCTTACTTTCTGTAAGAAGTAGGACGATAAAGTGGTTCACTCCAATTATTTTTATTTGTTTTGGTGAATTTTTCTTTTTAGTAAGCTTGAGAATAGGGCATAGAAAACCCATATGAAATATGTATATGTTGTTCATATTCTCTTAATTTAGTAGATAGTGTGACACTTACCGGAATATATAAAATTTAGGAAAAATAATATATTTAGTGTCTTAGAGTTATATCATGTGTCAATTTGGTATCTCATAATTAAATTGTTAATATTTGGTATTTCAGGTTTCAATTTTGCTGCGACTTGGTTTTCTGTCCAATTTTAGAGTTAACTTTTACGGATTTGGATGAAAAGACAATTTTTCCTTATACTTTTTTTTTCTTTTTTTGCAAAGCCACACGTCCGATTCCGGCCACCCACCTCCGATTCCGAGCCACCCACATCCGATTCCGGCCAACCACCTCTGATTATGGGCCACCCACCTCGGATTCCGGCCAGTAGCAGTCGCAGCAGCAACAGCAGCTCCAGCAGCAACATAGGTGACCTGATTCCGGCCACATAGTACTAATTTGGATGTTTTGACTATTTTCGGTCATGTGTTGGTCACATAACCGAGTTCTGTTAAATTTAACTCTAAAATTTAACGGAGATACCAAATGACAACATAATTGAAACCTGGGACAATCAAAAATAATATTTTAATTTTAAAACACCAAACTAACACGTAGGGTAAATTTGAAATACTAAATAGGTCTTTTCCCTAAAATTTAATACAAATATGGTTAATTCAGCTAAGAATTACCCATATCGTACCTCTCTTGAATAAATGTTTTGCACCACTTATTAATTAAAATCTCAAATTATGAGCAACAAAGTCCAAATGTTACATAACTAAATAACCTATGATTACCAAGTACTAATCCATTTAAAAAAAAAAAATTGCGTATGTCTCTGCTCTCATTGGCTTCTCTTTCGTGGCTTTCTCAGTATTAATTAAATAAGAGTGTGCACTGCCTAATGTGCCTCTGTACTTCAGATCTGAAATGAGAGTTGATCAACTAACACACCGTTTCCTTTTACCATTAAGCTAACTTACCTTTAATATATATATATATATTTGTAGTGCGTGTTAGGTTTAGGGATGAAAATGGGGCGGGGCGGGTATCGCTTGCCCCGTACCCGCCCCGCGGGTCGAGATGGTCGACCCGTACCCGCCCCATACATCTCGCGGGCGGGTCGACCTGCGGGTTGCCTACTAGAAGCACATACTTTATTAACAACAATTCTAAACCCTAAATTATATATATATATATATATATATATATATATATATATATATATATATTCAAATTTAGTTTAAAATTCGAATCATAAATTATAAATTTAAATTAAAATACAAATCACAAAACTCATTAAAATTCTTATTATTTTGACAATGTAGTATATTATCTATATTGTTTTATATAATATACATATAATATATATACAAATGATACATGTGCGGGACGGATCGACCCCAAAACGTATCCGCCCCACGGGTCACGGATCGCAGGTAGACTGGGCGAAAACGGGGCTGGGCCCCGCGGGTCGGCGGTACCCGTACCCATTGCTTCCCCTAGTTAGGTTGTTGGCTCTACTGAATCAAACGCATAATTAGATTTGACTTGGCGACTTAGATTCTAGTTCAACAACAACAAAAGTTTAACATACTACAATACATAGATTTGACAGAATAAAAGATGCATGACAAACACTTCAACGATCAATCCATTGATCTTTATTATGTAGTAATTCAAAACTATATCGAAAAACGTGGATACGGCTGATCCATTAAATTAACCCGAAACTTGGTCGAGGAACGGGTAATCCGTGTACCCCAAAACCGGATCGGGCACATAGAACGTGTCCCTGTTGTACCTATTCAAAGGTGCACCCAACTCGAACCGCCTCGGGAGGTCAGGGTTAGCCAAGAACAGACGTCCGTACCCAATCAGATCCGCGTAATTATCATCTATCTTCTTATTCCCATCGTCGCGCCTGTACCCACCCGCGGCGATCAGAGTCCCATTGAACGCTTTCCTAATCGATTGAAGGCTATACGGAGTTTCGAACATCTCATTGGCCTTAACCATCCTTGGCTCGACTACGTGGAGGTAGGTGATGTTATACTTGCTGACCACATTCGCCAAGTAGACACCGAGAGCTTCTGGGTTTGAATCTCCGCATTCCATGTAATCGGCAAAGGGTGAGATCCTCAACCCGACCCGGTCGCCGCCAATTTCGTTGACTATTGCTTCAACCACCTCCAATGCGAATCGGCATCGGTTCTCTAGGGTCCCACCGTATTGGTCGGTACGGTCGTTCACCTTATCCTTTAGGAACTGCTCGATCAGGTACCCGTTTGCCCCGTGGATTTCGACCCCGTCAAACCCTAATCGCACAATAATAATGTAACTGAGTTAGAATATGGACCGAATTATTTTGATTTTGACACTTCATCGTATAAAATCGTTGCGCTAACTGAATTGCTATAATGTAACCTGCTTCAATAGCATTGCGAGCAGCAAGCCTAAAGTCATTGACGATGTGAGAGATCTCGTCGACCGTGATCCGGCGAGGAGGCGACCAGTTCACCCCGTCAAGCCCTGGAGTGACCCCCTTGTCTGTGGATGAGAGCGGGGCCGCCCCGTTCGGCTGATATTCTACCATCCATTTTATATGTCAGTATATTATGACAACAATTTAATTTTCCTTAACTATCTTTTAATTGGGTTTACTTTAGCTGTTAATCTTTTTTTTTCGATTACTAATTAATTATGTGTTTTTACCGTAGGAGGAGACGCGACCAACATGCCAAATTTGACAGAAGAAAACGCCACCCTTGTCATGAACAGCTTTCACTATCGGTTTCCATGCTTCGACTTGCTCTTTCGTCCAAATTCCCGGTGTTAGTGGGTACCTATATAAAATTCATTAATTTTAATGTCTTGATTATCAATTACAAAATTATAATAATTAGTTATTTGGACAACCAATTAAAGCACGGATCTTTGGAAGAAACAGTGTTGAATTGAATCTCAATGATGAGCATCCAATAAGTGTAGTCAACAAAATATTAAAAAAAGTGTAATAATGATAACATGGGCTACATTTTAAAAGTACGCCATATAATGTTTTTTTTTATGTATCATTAATACATCATACTAATTTAAAATTTATTAATTTTAATGTCTTGATTTTTTTTCTTTATGCCAAATTTAATTATGTGTAATCATAAATTGCTTACCCTTGTGCAGTATTAGAAACTCCAGTAGCTTCAGTAACAAGAAGGCCTCCAGGAGTGGTGCGTTGCGAATAGTAAAGAATTGCATGTTGTTGTGGCACATTCCCATACGATCTGTTTCTTGTTAGTGGTGCTAAGACAACTCTACAAAATAAGGGTTATTCATAATAAGTGATCATTCTTCTTTGAAAATAAAAATAAGAAATATATATATATAATAATCATTTTTTTATTAATATATATAACTGATATGTAAATTTAGTACATAGCCCATATCCCAAGTCAACATTTTTCTCCCAATTCATTATTTGTTCTTTCCTTTTCGAGTCATAACTACCAGTCTACCACAATGACAACCGAAGATGATTAAAGAACATGTTGAAGATCTTCATTGTCAAGATTGACAGTTCGAGTTTATGCGAAAATGATTAAGACGCATATTTTATTTTCTAGTAATTATATTATGCATGCAAAAAAAAAAAAAAAAGTAAAAATCATGGATGTAGTAGCATTAAGTTATATATATATGAGAAATGGAGAAAAGAGAGGTAAAGACCTATGGGAGAGGTTAAACTTTCCCATTTGGTATGGAGTTAGAAGAGGAATAGTTGGTGATTCTGCCATTTTTGTATCTGAGGATCTCTTCTTACTTTAGTGTTGTAGTTGGTTTGTGAATTATGAAGCAGTGGGTTTGGTCACAATTTATAGTGGATGGAAGAAGCACTGTTTGTTGTTTCCAAGGAAGAAATAGGTCTCCATTCATTGATCTTGAAAAGTGAAATCTTTTAATATTATATATTACTGTTTAAAAAGACTTTTGATAAGCACATACGTCTCTGGATCTAATTTAAGAAATATAACTATATTTGATTAATAATATATAAATATGAAATATATTGTCATTAGATAAATATAAAATATATTTATATAGTATAAAAAATAATTACCAACTATATAAATATAATATAAATATATATATATATTATACACATAATTAGAAATATAAACCTACATAAATATAATATATATATATATATATATTTCGATTTTTTAGGTTAATGATTTAAATAAGGGTTAAGAATACAATGGGGGCCTCAATGTTTGCCCATGTTGCCAAAAGGGGTCTGAATTGAAAAATGATATTATTAAGGGCCTGAATTTTGAGTTATATTTATATGAGAGGTCTCAGTCTATTTTTTCTATTAAAAGTGACGGAAAGTGGTCACATGCTTGACATGTGACCAAAAATAAACTGAAAATCCGAAAATGCCCTCCGACCAAAGTACGCCCCTCACATGCTTGACCTAAAAAGACGAAAATACCCTTTTAGCCATCATGGCTCCGGCGACCACCACCACCACCCCGACTCCGGCGACCACCACCCGGCTCCGGCGACCACCACCCGGCTCCGGCGACCACCACCCAGCTCCGGCGACCACTACCCGACTCCGACGACCGCCAAAAAAGCTCCGATTGGAGCTTTGGAGTCCCGGTCGGAGCCACAAAGCTCCGATCGGAGTTTTTTGGCGGTGGCCGAAGTCGGGGTGGTGGTCGCCAGAGCCGGGTGGTGGTTGCCGGAGTTGGGGTGGTGGTGGTGGTCGCCGGGACGGTGGCCGGAGCCGTGGTGGCCTTAAGGGCATAGGGGTATTTTAGACATTTCACATTTCATTAATTAAACTGATAAATTGTATAATAATTGCAAAAGGGTAATTCTTTCATTTCACATGGTTCCGTTACATTTAACAAAAAAATTGGACGGAAACCCGAAAAAACACAAACATGAAAATTCAGACTTTTAATAATACCATTTTTCAATTCAGACCCCTTTTTGGCAATATGGGCAATCATTCAGGCCCCTATTGTGTTCTTAACCCTTTAAATAAATAAATTTTTCAATATTATATCTATGAAAATATTTAAAATAATTTTATTTCTCAAAATCAATTTCAATGATTTTACTTTTTTATTTTTTTTTTAACACTAAACTCTTTATTTTTTTAGTTCGAAATTCTTACTCGTGTGGTTCGAATCTGGAGTTTTGGTAGTAAAAAAATTTCCGTAATGCGGCATGGTTAGACATATCTGAATCTTGTATGGCATCAATAATTTTGTTATATTGTTATTATTGGTGTTAGCAAAATGGAATACACACTCTACAAATATATTATTTAGAAAGACTCTTCAATTATTTGTCTAGAAATGTTCGATAATTTATTTAATTCTTTTATTATTATTAAAGCTTAATTATATTACTGGAAATTGGAATATGCATCTTTTGTAGGCAATTCTTGTAGATCTCTCTTGGGCCTACAAGAAAGCCTTGTTATTGTAGTAGGGCCACTTAGGCCTACTAGAAAACTTGACAGCATACTTTAAAGTAACTCGGCCTACAAGAAAGGGTTTATTCTATTCAGGCCCAGTTTAATATATTCATATTATATTTTTTTGCAATCCATTTTATTTTTATTTTTTTTTCAATTGTTCAAGGAGGTGTCAGACCTTAGGAGTGGAACGTATGGATTGGTTGGTGGCAATGCAGAAAATTAATAATATGGATATTTTTAAATTTATGTATATTATAATACTTTATAAATATATATGTACTATATTTTAAATTGTAACGTATTACATAATTTAATAATTAAAACAATCATTCAATATTTGGTGAATTTGCCTATAAATTGGGTCTATGTTTTTATTTGATTTGATTAAGTGTATATACATATATGATATAAAAAATAGAAATCAAAGGGGAGTCCCCTTTAGATCATGTAGCTCTGCCATGATCGTGTATCTGATAAGCTCGAGTTGACTAAAACTACCGAGCTCGAATTTTAATTTGAACTCATTCGAGCTCAAAGTATTGAAATTTGAACTTGACACGCATCCATCTCCACTTAATCGAACTCAATTTACCGGTAAGCTTATATACATTATAATAAGTTAACATTTTTCATAACAATAAAAATTGAGCTCGACTCGAATTCAGGTGACTTACGTATATTTTAAAACTCACTTAGACTTTTGAGTGGTTTCAAGGTTTCAAGCCGAGTATTATTAAATCGAAACTCAAAATTTTAACTTTGATCGAATCGATTTCAGAGTATTTTATAAATAAAAATCAACTTATATAATACTCTACTACTCTGGGCAGTGACCCACTCTGGTATTCAGCAATAGAGTCACTCCATAAACAAAACAAAGAGAGCAGTTTCCGGGCAAGACATGCCAAACAGTAGTCCGCCCGATGATATTGACTTTGCGTTCATAATAATAATAAATATAAGGTGGGATTTGTTTTATTATTATATATGATTAGATGAGTTGGTTGTACAACAGCAGATCATTAATAGTTCCAAATATATAAAAGAAAGAACTTGTATACAAATTGAACTTTCCTTGTTGGTTTCCCATACAACCGCAATTGGGTAGTTACTACTTACTAGTGTTAGTGTATCTGTAATGTACCAATGAAATTTTTAAGTGAACCCGTTCCAATAATATATGTTGGCGGCTTTAATATTCTAAACATATATGATTAGACACTGAGAGATATGGGGTAAAATAAAATAACATAGTCTATGGGTACTTATCAAGAATACAAAACTTTTGATATACTTAATATATACAAGGATCATTTTACATAACGGTTAGCTTATAAAATATAAAGTATTGATTATAAAAAAATAAAAATAAATATCATTCAAAAGACTCAGATCCAAAATCTTTAATTAATGACTAATAGTTGAACAGTTACACTAGTTTTTGATATTTTGTCTTTAAAAGTTTTTTTTTTTTAACCCGTAAAAGTTAGCACATATTTGAAATTTACACTGTTGGGAAAAGGGTCTAATTAAGTCTAAAAGGGACAATATGGGTCGGATTGGGCTTAAGCCCATTTAGTGTGAATATCAACAATTGTAAAGAGAAAATAATATTTATTTATTTATTAAAGTTAAACACCAAGCGCAAATAGTTAGCTAAATTTAATTTTGGAGTAAATAGCTAGTCGTGTTTTTTCTAAAACAGCAATTAGATAGCTCCGATATTTTTTTAGTTAAAAACTAACGGAATTTTTCACGTGAAGAGCAGTTAACCGACTGAAATTGGTGTCAACATATTAAAATATACCCTCCCTCTTTCTTTTGGTTGAATGTCAAATTTTTTCGAAGCATTTTAACATTATTTTATCTGAATCATTTCGCTTCTTAAATGCATAATTATCTTACGAAATTCTCCAATGAACAGTTATCAACCGGTTGCCGATAATAAGGGTGTATGACGTGTTTTTTTTTTTTTTTTTTTTTTATGTGTCATAAAATTCTATTAGTTTTAACCCATAAATTGACATAACTATTTAATTTTTTTTTTTCAAAAAAGTTCAGCTAGCTATTTAGTAAAAAAAATGTTTAGCTAACTATTTAGCATTTGATATTTTATTAACGTATGTTTAGTGTTTAAGTCAAAGTCTTGGATTTGAACATTAAAAGTAGAAAAATGTTTATACTTATTGTACTAAAGTCTTGGACTTGACACTTATGATTGCTAATGCATTTGTTTGATTCATACGTATATTTTGTCGTGTTTGTTGGGTTAGATTCATCAATTTTTTCAGCAAATTCAGAATATATATATAAAACATCATCTTGTTACAATCATCTCGGGCAAAACCAGCGGTCTCCACAGCCTCTCTTCCTCCCCCAACGGCCGATCCCAGTTTGGAACTTATGGAGTTGCAACTTACCGGAATGTCAGGATTTGTAGGGGATAAATAACCACTAATATATATATTCAACCGTTTTTTACTAAGGGATTGACGACACTTAATTATTAGAGCATCCACAGTGGTATTACGTAAAGATTACGTAAACGTGGGTCCTACATGTTTATTTAAGTAAAGCAACAAAAACTATCTACAGTGGTTTTACATAGCATTCCTTAAAGATGAGACCCACACGTAAATTTATGTTTTTACATAAAGCATTCCTTAAATTTAAGTAATGCACTATGTATTACGTAACCAATTTTTTATTATAAATTAATTCATTTTATAATTAATGATAATATCTTATTGGTGATTGTTGGAAAATTTAATAATAAAATATATTTAAGGAATATGTTTAAGTAATACGATTGCAGAGAAAATATTTTTTACGTGTGTCTTAAATTTACGTATTACTTAAAGTGTACATAAATGTCTACGTGGCAACTTTAAAGAATACAATTTATGTAAAACCACTGTGGATGCTCTTAGTCCAATATATCGACGAGCAAACAAGTTCAACAACAGAAATCCAAAAGCTCCACAACATACATATGCTTAATTACCAAACATTATATCAATCGATCTTTATTTTATAATAATTTCGACCAATAACCCCGCACGCCCGTGATATCGATACAAAGTCGATTAAGCCGAAATTTCGTCAAGGAACGGGTAATCCGTGTACCCCACAACCGGATCATGGCTATAGAACGTGTTCCGATCGTACTTATTTAAAGGAGCACCCAATTCGAACCGCTTCGGAAGGTCAGGGTTAGCCAGGAACAGACGTCCGAACCCAATTAGATCCGCGTAATTCTCGGCTATCGCTTTGTTTCCATCGTCGCGTTTAAACCCACCAACAGCAATCAAGGTCCCGTCGAAGGCCTTCCTCATAGAGTGAAGGCTATGCGGGTCGTACCGGTCACCTAGCTTGTCGATTCTCGGCTCGGATAAAACAAGGTACGCGATACCATAGTTGTTGAGCGCATTAGCCATGTAGACCCCGATGTCCTCCGGGTCGGGTTGTTCGAAAGGGGATAACTTTAATCCGACCCGACCGGCGCCAATTTCGTCGGCTACTCCTTTGACCACCTCCAATGCGAACCGGCACCTTTTCTCCATGCTCCCCACGAATTTTTGGATATGGTTGTTCGCCCAATCTTGCTTCACTTGTTCGATTAAGTAACCGTCTCCTCCGACGATTTCAACTCCATCAAACCCTAATCAAGAAATCAACATCTTAATCTCGTCAATCAATAAAATATAATTTGGATCCTCTCTATTTTTACATGAGTGTTGCTAGATTGTTGTGAAACTTCCACTTAAAGGAACTCTATTTCCAAGATTCTCACAAATATAGTTTTGTTACAAAAAAATTTCCCAGAATATTTAGAATAATTCAGGCTAGTCAAGCTCAACAGAAAACTATTTATGTATAAATAATATTTCATTATAAAACTAATTTGTAATATGAGGAGATAATCAACTTATATATATGGTATTCAACTATTTCAGAATCCACTAATATGAGACAAACAGAATTACGGTGGAGTTAATTTAAATATTTTCATACACCGTGAGGGCTCTTTAATTAAGGTACCGACTGATTAAATCATAATGAGTGATTAAATCAGAATAAGTAGAAACTAATTTCAATAGACATGATTCAACATTGTCAATCATATCTCGGCTTTAATACTACGTTAAATTTCACATTAGGTCTCAATCTAAGCTCAATTTGTCAATAGAAAGTAACAATCTTAAAATCAATTAGTAATAGAAGTAACTATTACTAATTATACGGTGGTCTTCATGCTTTATTTAACCTAGTGTTATCTTAACCGGTCCGAACACCGAACTTTATAAAGAAGTACCTATAATGTTACGTTACCTGCTTCAATAGCATTACGAGCAGCAAGTCTAAAGTCGTTAACAATCTGAGAGATCTCTTCAACCGGAATCTGATGAGGAGTCGGAGGCGACCAGTGGCCTCCGTCAAAAGCCGGCAATACTTCCTTCTCTCTGGATGAAAGTGGGCCCGCCTCGTTCGGCTCATCTTCTACCGTCGATAAATACGTCAATTAATACATTTAATTAGGAGAGCCAAAATTAATCATCATTTCTAAATTTCGATTAGTTCATTTTTATTACCATTAGCGGAGACGTAAGCAATGTGCGAAATTTGGCAGAAGAAAACGCCCCCCTTATCATGAACACCTTTCACTATTGGTTTCCATGCTTCGACTTGCTCTTTCGTCCAAATTCCCGGCATTTCTGGATACCTATATATATATGTACAGTTAAAATTTATTATTTACATCTATAATAAAATGAGTTAATTACCAATTGCTAGGCTGTGTTTGGACAAATTGTTAGCTTTAAATATTAACAATTTACTAAGTCATATTTTATTTATGAATAAATTGCTAGCGCTCGGACATATTCTTTCTATTTTGGATGGAATTGGTAATGTGTCAGTTTTTATGTTTTCTTTATTCATGTACAACTCACATAATCAATTCCGTTCAGATTATATTAATGAATATTCGACAGAGTTAGCAATTAATACCCAATAAACAAATTGTTAAATAAAAACATCAACTAACAATTTTTCAAAATCGTCGTTAATTAGCATTTTGATAATTAACAATTAAAATAGAGTGAAGAGAAAAATAAAGTTTGATAATTAACACAATTAAATTAGTGAAGAGAAAAAGAAAGTGGGGGGTTTAATTACGTACGGATGAGCAGTGTCAGAAGCTGCGGTTCCTTCGGAAATAAGAAGACCACCTGGACTGGCCCGCTGACTATAATAAAGGATGGCATGTGGTTGGGGCACATTCCCTACCATTCTTAACCTTGATAATGGTGCTAATACCATTCTGTATTAACATATCCAACATAATTAATTATTAGTAACATACTAACATATTCTAATATATAGGATGAGATATTCCACAAAATTATATCTTATAATATATATATCAACTATTGTAATTTACAAGTTCTCTAACTTTTTATTAGTTGTTTCACATGGCGAATTAACATAGATTTATGCATTATATAAACTATGAAGTTTTATAATTGATTACAAAACTCCAAAATTACCAATAATAAGTATAATTATTTATTCCCTTTGTATATGTAATTTTTTCTCCTCATATATATCAATTTATGGGCTTAATTAATTTAATCAACCAATTAGGCCTGGGTGGCGGATTGGGACCGAAAATTGTTGCTCGACAGTCGATTCTCGATACTATTAGTTATATTTTTATTATAAGCTATATTATATATATATAAGAAATATATGTATAAATAGTAATATATTACAGTTAATTGAATGTTTAACAAAATAAGAGGAGTATATATAAGCCTTACTATGTTTACAAACAAATAAATAAATAAATAAACTAGCTACAAAGAGAGTGAGAAAGAAAGGACCTATGTGAGAGGTTGAATTTTCCCATGGTGTATGGGGTTAGGAGAGGGGTAGTTAGGGTTTGGATTGCTTCAGCCATTATATTTAGGGTTTCTCTAGATCTCTCTTTCTCTAGCTCTCCACTCCTCTGTAGTGCTGAGCAGTCTGCTATATGGGGTTTTCATTTTATAGAGGGGAAAGAAAAACTGCCATTGTATTCCTTGCATGAAAATTCAATCATGTAATTATAGTATTGTTTATACATGTATCTGTATGTATGTAAGTATATAATTAAACTTGTATATATATGTCTGTAGTGTCTTGATTACTTTACATTATATGGTTTTATTATTATTATTATTATTATGGTGGTTGTGGGTTTCATTTCATGACACGATTAATAGTTGGAATTGTCCCTTAACATTATTTTGTTAGATATACATTTAATTTCACAAGTTTGGTGACATTTTAGTGAAGCCCCCCTTTTCCATATTCGGTCCATTTTATCATTAAATAAATTGCATGTAGGGAATCCATTTTATTCTCTCTTTTTTTTTTGCAATTTAAATTCCTAAAACCCAAAAAAGAATAATTATAATTTGGTTAAAACTGAAACTATACAAATGACCCTGAAAAAAAAAATCATATGCAAATTATTATTTAACGAATTTTGGATGGCGGAATATGTGAAATAACGACTGAATTATTTTAAATATATCTGTGGAGTATAATATAACAAGGGAAAAAACATTTAAGGGATCAGTTCCTTTTTTTGTTTTCAAATAAAATATAGAAAAAGTGTGTAAAATATGTAATATACGTTTAAAAAAAATAGTTTTTGATACAAACATGATTTAAAATGTACTTATTTTAAAACTACGGTACTTGCTTTTATATATCATACGTCTAAAATTGTCGTGAAATACATTAAATGTATGAAAATAATCAAAAAATTTAAAAGCATTACAACTTATAAGCCTTAGTGACTTATACTAATGTTACAATCGTGTTTCGACTTAATTGATGCTAAATTGATCTTCAATCAATTATCGTCCGATTTTACTCGATTATAACATTAACATAATAGACATTAGGCTTAGTTCACAGTTGTAAACTGCAATACTTTAAACAGTATTTAGTTTATTTTATACATTTAAATTATATGTAATGATAATTTTGAAGTATGATTATAATTACCATTGTTTTGAAATGTGTGGATAAAAAAACCATATTTTTCAAAAAAAAAAAAAAGTACTTCAGAGGTATTGTTGGTACACAAATTGAATTTTTTGTTTGTTAAAATAAAATATTGAACTTTTATTTTACTGTATGTTGCCTTCAAATAGCAGTCTACATCTCTCAGCATTTGAATGCGATCCATTTAATTTGTTGTATGTGGAAAATATTACACAACCTTATGATTCTTCGAATTAATTAAAGGGGCGGCTATAACAATTCAATATTTTATTTTACTTTTTGTCTCTACACTCTACAGATATCTTATTTAATTATTTTCATTTACACCTTTTTTTTTTAAGATTCTCATTTTCACCTTCCACTTCGGATTCTAGTTCCAATAGTCGTGACGTTACAACTAGCTTTTACAGTCATTTTTCCGTTTCTATTCAGTATTTTACATTCTAGGTGTTACCCTAAAATATTATCATAGTTCTAATTAAGATATAAATCACTGCACATTATTACAAATTTTTTTTTTAAAGTTAAATCGTAGTGATACATATTCCTTCGTAATCAAATGTTTGTGTCCATCATCATAGTAATGACGTAAAGATTCAATGCTGCTTTTTTTTTACGCGAAATCATTCCAATATTGCAAAGTAAATTAGTTTTCATTAAACTATAATCTCATTACAAGATTACATTTATTTCATTATTTGTTGATACAAATTACCTTATTATTATTATTATTATTATTTTTCCGAAAGTGATATAATACTTTTTGGCAAAGTGATACAAATTACTTTACTCCCAAAAAAATGATACGAATGTAATGTTTTCTCTATTGTTACGACTTACGAGATGTTAAATGTGATATTGCCATTTTTTTGGGCCAAAATGAAATTGTCATTAGAATTTAGAAAGAAGCAAATGGTACTGTCTTATTGGGCCAAACATTTTGAAATGGCTTTTTGTTTATTTTCCCCTCAGAAAACATCTTTTAGGTGAATGTATCAATTCAAGCCCGATTCAATTTACTAGGATATATTTGACATTTTTAGTTAAGTCTAAGCTTCACTAGCAATTGGGCCTTCTCCGAAACTCAAAAGGTAAGCTTTCCTGCAATCAAAAATAGATGTTTTCTGCATTGCGCCTAATAGACACGTCAAACTGCTTCGTTTTTTTTGAGCATGAATAAAGTTATAGAACATGTTTGTGTATTATAGCGTAACACGATAACATAAAATTACGAGCTAATTATATATTTAATTTTAATCGCATGTTATATTTTGGTGATTTATATTCTATTACGTTGAACCACTTTAGTTGAACCACTTTAGTATCAAAATGGGTTTATAATTAATTACGCTATTGTCTATCAAATGTTTATACAGTAATTACGAAAACAAGAAACGTGACAAGTGTATAAAATATATATTATTATAACTATTTTTTATGTTTTATTTTCCATATTCATTTTCATTTACTCCTTTATATATATATACACATAGAACCAACAACATCTTAAGATTTGTATTGAACCAATTTAAGGTTCAATTTGTAGTAAAAAATATTTTTATTTAAAAAGATGATGAATATGGTTTTCTTGAAGACGATACTATCCACTATGTTACTATATGTTACTATTTTGTGACCAAATATTAAAGTTTGAAACAAAGCTAACTGAAAATTACAAGTTTAAAGTTTGAACCAAACAATAAATTAACAAGTATTAATAAACAAATTATGTAGGGAAACTCTATTAATAGATCACAATTTTTTTTTAATAATAAATATCAGGTTACTATTTAATTTTTAATTCTAAAAATTATACAAACCTATTTAAAAAATATATATAAATTTTATATAAACATGGTATTTATTTTTTATAAACAAAAATTATTTTATATAAAAATTAAAATTTAATGACTATGTTTTTATTTTAAGACAAATATACTATTTTAACTTATTTTTATTATAAAAAATTGCCATAAAATTATTCTAAATATGTTTAATAAGCGATATAAAAATTACCTGCACGATATTGTAAGTCATTTCATGACCTATTTAGACGGGAAGTAATTTGTAGATACCTTCGTAGTTAGGGTGCTTATATTGTAGTTATAGAAACTCGCAACCAGAAGTGCAAATTTTAAAAGATGTAGTTTTTACTTTTTCCAACTTGCCCTCGCCGCAGCCCCTACTATAAAAACCCTAGGAGGCATCACTTTATCTCCCACTCTCCTTCAGTCGTTTCTCTGGTCTCTACTCTCAGCCAACGCGGCCGACGTTCATCAGGTCCCTACTATAAAAACCCTAGGAGGCATCACTTTATCTCCCACTCTCCTTCATTCGTTTCTCTGATCTCTACTCTCAGCCAACGGCCGACGTTCATCAGGTCCTTCTTCCAGTTCCATAATTCTATTTTATGTGTTACTCTAGCTTTATTGATTGTTCGTTTCTTACAATTTCGGTTGCCTTCTTATTTTTGCTTCATCTCTGTTGAACTCTTCGATTTTAATTCACTAATTGAATCGGTTTCTGTCATATTCTCTTTCCAGATCTGAGATCAGAGATACTAAACTGCTCTAGAAGCAATGGCTCTGGTTAGTTTTGCTTCTATATTGAATTTCTGAGCTTGTTCTATCAGTTTTGTGTCTAGTAACTGTTACATTGGATTTGATCATTTGTCATCCTTTTTATCATATCAATTTAGTGTTTGAACTTCGATTTAGTGTGAAAAAATTGATCTGTTAGGCTCATGTTATCTCCATACTAATGTTATGATCGTTAGGTGAATTCTCTCACTTTCGTTTACTTATGCGTGTATTGATGTGATGCGACGTAATGGTGTGATGTGATGGAATTTCAGTTTTTTTTTTTTTAATTATAAATTTTCTTAAGTTTTGTTTGTTTATCTTTGCATGTTCATTGATCTTTATTTTTCGAGGATTAGTCTTGTACTAAGCTGTTACCGGCTATCCAGGTCCTGCACGCTGGTAAAACGAACAAAAATGCCTACAAGACTCTTATTGCTGCAGAGTACTCTGGAATCAAAGTTGCTCTAACACCGAACTTTGAGATGGGAGTCTCTAACAAGACTCCTGAGTTTCTCAAGATGAATCCAATTGGAAAGGTATGTTTGATTTATTCGTAAAATTTCCAGATCATGTTAAATTGCTAGTTTTTACACGCCCCTTGTACTGTTAGTAATTGTAACATGCTAGCATCTTACAGAATTGGTAGTTTCAGTAAAGATCAGTTTATATGGTGCTTTCAGTCATTCACAAAAGATCTTTTCCTTCTCTAGGTTCCTGTTTTGGAGACTCCTGAGGGCCCCGTCTTTGAGAGCAACGCCATAGCACGTTATGGTGAGTACAAACATGTTTTATGTATAGGCTTTATGTATACTCTAACATTGGTTTGAATACTACAGAACTCTAACATTATGTTGAACTAAACCCAATTAATTTTTTTTGCAGTAACCAAGTTGAAGGCTGACAACCCCTTGTATGGATCTTCCCAAATAGATTATGTATGTCGTTTCTGGATTATATATATATATATATATATATTTCTCCAGCCTGTTTCCTTTTTCTTTATCCAACTTTCAATTCTGTTTTATCCTGGAAAGATTTGAAACTTGAAACAGAACAGTGACAGATGACACTGATTGCTAATTTGTGATAAAATTGTACTGGTGACTGAATTTGAGACATGTTGGCTTTATTTTTTCGATGATTTATTTTTCTGACTGCTTTCCTACTGAATCAACAGGGTCACATTGAACAGTGGATTGACTTTTCATCTCTGGAGATTGATGCCAATCTGTCTGCTTGGTTGTACCCAAGGATGGGATTTCGTGTGCACCTTCCTCCGGTAGGCTTCTTTCTTATTATCATCTTTATATTTTGGTATAGGATTGCTTTTGTTTCTTGTGCCAGTGCACTGTAAAAAATGAAATCATGCCAGACCTAGTCTATAACTTATTGTTGGTCTATTATTATTCACCAAAGACATTATTTTCAGGAATAGAAAGAAATACCCTAATCAAAATAAAAATCTGTATTATGTCAACCATATTACAAATGTTCTCGGCACTTAATTAAGACCCTTCTACCTACTTGATGTGCTTCAATATGTCTTCATTTGATAGTTCCTTTCCTGGTCTTCTAAAACATTATGTTAGTTAGATAATAACCTTTTTAATCTCTTAGCTGTGTAATTTAAAACATTTCCCCTCTGTCATTGTAGTTTGAAAATATTTGAGCAATACTAAAATCTATTACTATCATAGAACTGAGCATTATTATAATTATAAGTATGTTCCTGGATCTAGGCTGAGGAAGCTGCTATTACTGCGGTGAAGAGGGCACTTGAAGCTCTGAACAAACACCTTGCTAATAACACATTCCTTGTTGGAAATGCTGTTACCTTGGCCGATATCATCACCACGTGCAATTTGCTTTTGGGATTCACCATGCTTATGCCCAAGACCTTCACTAAGGAGTTCCCTCATGTGGAGAGATACTTCTGGACATTGGTTAACCAACCTAACTTCAAGAAGGTACTCGGCGATGTGAAGCAAGCTGAATCTACCATACCTGTTGCTTCTAAGAAGCCTGCCCAAGCTGCCAAGCCTAAGAAGGAAGCAGCAAAGAAGGAAGTCAAGGAGGCACCTAAGCCCAAACCGGTAGCCGAGGCAGAGGAGGAGGCACCAAAGCCCAAACCAAAGAACCCGCTCGATCTTCTCCCTCCAAGCCCGATGGTTTTGGATGACTGGAAGAGACTCTACTCCAACACTAAGACCAACTTCCGTGAGGTTGCCATCAAAGGTGATTTTTTCATCTTTCAAGAATAAAATTTGATGTTTTTAAGATATTGGTATTTTTGTGTCTTCAGTGTATTGTGAGTTTAATGACATCTGTGTATAATTACATTTGACATGAGCAGGATTCTGGGAAATGTATGACCCAGAGGGCTACTCATTGTGGTTCTGTGACTACAAATATAACGATGAGAACACCGTGTCTTTTGTGACAATGAACAAGGTCGGTGGGTTCCTTCAGCGTATGGACTTGGCGAGAAAATATGCATTTGGAAAGATGCTGATTATTGGGGCAGAAGCACCATTCAAGGTGCAGGGTCTGTGGCTCTTCCGTGGGACTGAGATCCCGCAGTTTGTGATGGAAGAGTGCTACGATATGGAGCTCTACGACTGGAAGAAGGTCGATATCAACGATGAGGCACAGAAGGAGCGCGTTAACCAAATGATTGAGGATCACGAGCCTTTTGAGGGAGAGGCTCTCTTGGATGCCAAGTGCTTCAAGTGAGTGGTAGAAAATCTGATGGGATGAATGATACTTTCTTTCTACTTCATTTATTCAGTTTTTGTTTAATTTTAAAAAACTTGGTTAGATTTGTTGAGTAGTTATGATGACCTACCTATTTTGTCGATTTTAGTCCTTTTGGTAATTCACATTATTACATGTTTTGGTCGACTTGACTTCTTTTTTGCACTGTAAGAAATATCATTAATAGGAAAAGAGAATTACAAGCTAAAACAGAAATAACGCTACAGAGTACAGAGTGCAGACGTTAAATCTTACGAAGTTGTATCCAATTAAACCAGAAAAACCAACCCAACTTTGGATGTGTTCTGCCTCTGTAAGGAAGTCTGCGAACGAAAGGAAACGTCCTTAAACTCTGTTTAACAAAATCGATTTCTTAATATGAAAATAAGTACCAACTTTTCCAACCATGATAAAAGGGTTATTACATTGTTGAGTACAATGTAATTTATAATTACTTTAATTTTTAAAGTGCTAGTTTGGTACATGTTACATTTTAAATGTGATTATTGGTTAGTACATGTTATATTTTGTCACTTATATTTGACTTAATGTGATTAAATTGTGATAAAATGACAATTTTATTACATTCAATTAGTTCAAATGTTCATCGTGTTTTTCATCCAATTTATCAAGTTTTTTTTTTTTTTTTTATTATAAATAACAAATTCAAACTTTTCAATTTTTTCTTAAATCTAACCAACAAAAGCAGTGGTCGATGGGATCAATTGATCTCAACAATAATTGTTGCTCGGTTCGAATTTGAAAAGAAAAATTAAGTATTTTATGAAAAGTTTAATGAAAAGCACGATAATGAAACATAATATAATATAATAAGAAATAATTAAATATTATAAGAATATTTTAGAAGTAGATAATAAAAAAAACATATTTTTTAACCAATGAAAAAAGCATATTTTTTCTTATTGACAAACATAATAACCAATTATTAAATCACAATAAAATCGATTTAGAGTTATTTCCCGATCGAAATGCGTTTGACCACGACGATACTAATGATGATATTCGCCGGAAAATTGTTGACCAATGCACCAAAAAATCAACAATGAGAGGTCCCACCTGCGACTTTCCACCACGAAGTCACAGGCTCACAGCCATGCGTTTTTCCCATTTGCCCACGCAGCCCCTACAAAAACCCTAGAAGCATCGACTTATCCCTCTCTCTCCGTAAGTGGTTTCTCTGGTCTCTAGTCTCTACTATCTGCCGACGCGGCCGACGGCTATCAGTTCCTTCTTTCAGTTCCAGAATTCTATTTTGTGCGTTAGTTGTTTCAGTTTCCATTTTGATTGTCCGATTCTTACTATTTTGGTTGCCTTCTTATTTTCGCTTCATCTCTCGAACTTTTCGATTTCAGTTCACTTATTGGATTCGCTTTCTGTCATCTTCTCTTTCCAGATCTGAGATCAGAGATACTTCACTGCTCTATAAGAAATGGCTCTGGTGAGTTTTGCTTCTATGCCGAATTTCTGCGCATGTTCGTATCAATTGAGTGTGTAGGAGCTGTTGGATTGGATTTCATCATTTTCTGCCCTTTGTTCGTATCAATTTAGTGTTTGAAACTTCGATGTGGTGTGAAAAATCGATTTTTTAAGCTCATGTTATCTTTCAATCAATGCTGTAGTCTTCTGGTGAAGTCTTTGACTGCCGTTTACTTATGCTTGTAATTTGTGTGATGCGATGGAGTTTCAGATTTTTTTTTTTCATCTTTTTTATTTAGTTTTGGTTTGTATATTTTGTTGCATGTTGATTGATCCTTATTTTTTGAGAACTAGTCATGACTCTTGTACTAAGCTGTTACCTGCTATCCCCAGGTCATACACGCTGGTAGCCAAAACAAAAATGTCTACAAGACTCTTATTGCTGCAGAGTACTCTGGAGTCAAAGTTGATATCACCCCGAATTTTGAGATGGGAGTCTCTAACAAGACCCCTGAGTTTCTCAAGCTGAATCCAATTGGAAAGGTATGTTTCATTTATTTGTGTAAGGTTTCCAGATGAACTATTAAATGGTTAGTTTTGATGTGTGGACCCTTCTTCTATTAGTAATTTTCCGTTTTGCTACATGTTTGCATCTTACAACATCATCGGTTGTCTCAACAAATAATCAATTTATTCGATGCTTTGAGTCATCTCCTAAATATCTTTTTCACTTTCTAGATTCCTGTGTTGGAAACTCCCGAAGGTGCCGTCTTTGAGAGCAATGCCATAGCACGTTATGGTGAGGACAAATGTGTTTTTATTTAGTAGCATTGACCTGATTACTGCACAATGTTATCTCTATTATTATGCCCCAACTAAACCCAATATTTTTTATTTTTATTTTGCAGTAACCAAGTTGAAGGCCGACAATCCCTTGTTCGGATCTTCTCCAATCGAATATGTATGTCTTCTCTATATTATATTTCTCCACCCTGTTTCTTTTTTCTTTTCTTTCCCCCAACTTCAACTTTTGATTTCCGTATCTTGAGATATTATTGTACTGGTCACTAGAATATAGATCTGAGATGTGGTAGTATTATTAAAGGTCGTCTTATGAGGTGAGGAGCAGGGAACAGCCATGGCGGGCTAGGGTTTCTAGTAGTTCAATTCTATAGAGAATAAGTAATACATCAATAAAGGTGAGAGAGAAAAGAGTGTTATTTCGGTCTGAAGAAACGAAAAGTAAACCTATTTATTCTACGCAGAAACTGTAAATATAATTAATTAGCTTAAGTATGCCCACCTTAAAATATAATTAATTAGCTTAAGTATGCCTACCTATTTCTCTATTCATATTATTTATTAGTAGTCTAACATGGTTTTATGTAGGTATGCAAATATCCCTGATTCAATGTAGGGAGCATAGTGTGCCTACTGCTTTAAATAACATAATGATTTATCCGATCGCTTTCTTCTTACTGAATCACCAGGGTCAAATTGAACAATGGATTGACTTTTCATCTCTGGAGATTGATTCTAATCTGCTGGCCTGGTTAAAACCAAGAGCAGGATATGGGGTGTACCTTCCTCCAGTAAGCTTCTTTGATTTTCCTCTATTTTTGGTGTAGAGTTGCTTTTATTTTTTTATTCTTTGCATTGTAAAAGATGTGAATTATGCTAAACTAAGTCCTAATCTAATTGCCATAAATCATTAGTCCAAATGACGGTATTACTCCAGAAGATTGGTTTTCAAGAACGGAAAGAAATACCTTAGACCAAAGATCCTTATACTTACTGTCTGTGCTTTATTACTTCATTTAATTGTTTCTTTCTAGGTCTTGTGAAAGATCATTCTTTTCCAAGATCTCTTATATTTGTAACTTAAAACATCTGCAATCTCTACTATAAGTAATACTAATAACTATTGCACATATGCAGGCTGAGGAAGCTTTTATTGCTGCGGTTAAGAGAGCTCTTGAAGCTTTGAACAAACACCTTGCTTCTAACACATTTCTGGTTGGAAATGCTGTTACTTTGGCTGATATCATCACAACATGCAATTTGTTTCTGGGATTCACCCTGCTCATGCCCAAGAGCTTCACTAAGGAGTTCCCTCATGTGGAGAGATACTTCTGGACTTTGGTTAACCAACCCATCTTCAAGAAGGTACTTGGTGATGTGAAGCAGGCTGAATCCACCATGCCTATTTCTTCTAAGAAGCCTGCCCAGCCAAAGGAAGCTGCCAAGCCTAAGAAGGAAGCACCAAAGAAGGAAGCCAAGGAGGCACCTAAACCAGTAGCCGAGGCAGAGGAGGAGGCACCAAAGCCCAAGCCAAAGAACTCACTTGATCTGCTTCCTCCAAGCACAATGGTTTTGGATGACTGGAAGAGGCTATATTCCAACACCAAGTCTAACTTCCGCGAGGTTGCCATTAAAGGTAATTTTTCATCCTTCCTATCATAAAATCTGACATTTTTAAGAGATGGGTATTTTTGTTTCTTCATTTTCTTGTGATTTCAATGACATTGGGTCATTATTACTCATTGGACATGAGCAGGATTCTGGGAAATGTATGATCCAGAGGGCTACTCACTGTGGTTCTGTGACTACAAATACAATGATGAGAACACCGTGTCGTTCGTGACAATGAACAAGGTTGGTGGATTCCTTCAGCGCATGGACTTGGCGAGGAAGTATGCTTTTGGAAAGATGCTGATTATCGGGGCAGAGGCACCATTCAAGGTGAAGGGTCTGTGGTTGTTCCGTGGGACTGAGATCCCGCAGTTTGTTATGGAAGAGTGTTACGACATGGAGCTCTATGAGTGGACCAAGGTCGATATCTCCGATGAGGTGCAGAAGGAGCGTGTTAACCAGATGATTGAAGATCACGAGCCTTTTGAGGGAGAGGCCTTGTTGGATGCCAAGTGCTTCAAGTAAGCGTGAGGGATAATCTGGAATGAATGATACTTATGTTGTATTTTTGTTTAAAACTTGGTCAGTTTTGTTAAGTAGTTTTGAGGACCTGTTTTGTTGTTTCTAGTCTTTTGGTTATTAACATTATGACATATTTTGACTGCTACATGGTTGGCCGAAGTTTCTAGCGAAGAGTGAGTTGTTTCTAGCCTTCGAGCATAGTCTCACCACTTTCTAGTTAAACACTTCATCTAAAGATTCTCGGGTTTCAGGTTTTGTCAATGGAAAGATATTTTGGTCTGTTAATTTGTTGCCCTCTAATATATTTATTATGCTCATTGTAACTGTCAACAATTACCTAACATCGGCAGCTCTCTCCCTTTCATTTTCCTTTGATAAGGTGTATTTAATTAGTGCTTTGATTATCTAATAACACGAATTTCATGTTCAACCAAAAAAAACACGAATTTCATGTTTAACCAAAAAAAACACGAATTTCATGCATTTTATAGTTTCAGAATAAGATCTATTTATAAACTACCATTTTTTTTTTTTTTTTGCAGATTATAAATTGTGAAATTTTACTAAGTTGTCCTTTAACTTTTCAAATTTTTTAATTTTAAAAAATAGATAAAAACTATTTTAAAACTGGAAAATAAATTTAATAATAAACTTTATATAAGATATGATATCTAGTTTAAAAAATGGAAAAAAGTTTATAGAAATAAAA
Source organism: Clarkia xantiana subsp. parviflora (assembly GCA_036873135.1). Taxonomy (NCBI): domain Eukaryota; kingdom Viridiplantae; phylum Streptophyta; class Magnoliopsida; order Myrtales; family Onagraceae; genus Clarkia; species Clarkia xantiana. The sequence goes on from JAPTYO010000014.1 coordinate 5,499,676, forward strand.
TTCTAAAGATTAAGTTTTTCTTTTAATACTTTTTCAGCGTATACTTTTTTTTTAAAGGATAAATTATTCATCTTTTTTTATATGTTTTTTTAATAAATTTCTGATTTTTTTGCTATTCTTAAAAGTATAATAACCAATAAGAGTATAGTTCATATTCATAAATTGTAATATTTATAAAGTATTTAATGGTGTACGAATAAAACTACACTCTACTCTAAAAAGCTCCATAAAATTTTTATTTTTTATTCTCCCTAATTAATTTTAAACCTGTAGAACGGTTAATAAGTGTCATGAACGGACTTAGCAATGAATTGTATTTCTTTCGGCACATTAAAAGTTCAGAGTCCTTTTTGTCCAACTTCATAATTGTGGGTGTTACATGACGTCATCTTAAAATCTATCTTAGGTTGGACAGTTGCAGTTGAATTGTCGCTGTAATTTTCTGAAACTGGGATCATCGTCCTACATATTCTGACACGCTGACGAAAGGCGAAGGAGTCAATAAGAAGAAAATTCTCTTCGGCGGAAAACGCAAAGCTGCATTAGAGACGATTTCTTCAAACCTAGTTTGATTCCAGGCGCTGAGGGAAGAGCGAGCGAGAGAGCTGCGGAGATGAAAGACATTGCGAGTCTCAGATCTCTTCGTGTCCTTCTACTGCTGCCTTTGATTCAGTTTCAATCAATCGCTGGTTCGTATGTTTTTTAAGGTTTCTATTGAATTCAAGTCTTTCGTTAGCATGATTCGATCTTTGCTGTTGTCTGAAATCTTGAGTCTAAATCCTGTTAGGTGTTTGATTTGATGACTTTGATTGATGCTGCATCGAATTGAGCTTGATTCTTGCAATATTGAATATCGATTCATGTTCATTGTTTAGCTACCAACACGTCAATTCTGGAGCTCGTCTTGTTTACAATCTGTAATTAATTATCTTGTTTAAGCAACTTGAGCAGTTTACTGCTCCATTTACTGTGAAGTGCTTCGTTTTAGGACACAATGTTATGAATGTGAAGTAGACAATTATACCTAGTATTCGATCATTTTAATACGGGGATAATGTGTTTGGATCTTGATTCAGTATGAAGAAGTGAATTGAATAATCTTCTATGAAGTGCATGAGAATGCCTCTGAAGTCATGCTCCCCATTTTCCTCTTAATTCAAGATTAGGGAATACAGGAGGACTTAACGGATTAAAGAATATATAGCTGTTTCTTTCTTTGGCACTAGTCATCGAATCTATTACTAAATATAGAGCATGAATCTGCATTCTTTTCTATTCTACATTACTCGAGCAGTATGAATATAATGGTAAGCTTGAGTGTTACTGAAAGAAAGATGCACCTTAATGTTATCTGCTATTGTTCCTATTGTTTGGATTAATCTTGGCTGCTCCTTTTTGTTGTGTAAATATTTATGTATACATATTCTTCTTGGAATCGAACTGTTGATTAACACCTAATTCATTATGAGATTGCGTTGTTTAAAAGGATAGCTAATTGCTAACCACTTGATGATGGGTCCTTGGATTTGTGATTTCATTTTGATAATATGAGGCTGTTTTGCAATTTTTATGTGGTCTTGATTGATGAAAGTCAAATCTCTTCCACAAAGTTGATTCCTTCATTCCACAAAGTTAAATCTTTTGTAAGTTAAATCTCTTCCACAAAGTTGCTTCCTTCCTGCTTCTAACTATAACTTCTACACACTTTCCATATGTGATCAGCTGATGACTCATCAACTACCAAAAATGGGACTAAGGTTGAGACTAATAGTAAATCAAGCAGCCACGGATCTGCGGTCATAGGCATACTGATAGCAGTTGTGACCCTGGCTTTGTTGACATTTTTCCTGTACAAGCTCTGGCAAAAGAAGAAAAGAGAGGAGCAGTATGCACGCCTTCTAAAATTGTTTGAAGAGGATGATGAGCTTGAGGTTGAACTTGGTTTAAGGGACTGAATTTGAGTGTAAACTCAGGTAAGTCTTGGTATTATAACACATTATATTGTCAGCATATTTAGTGTTTCCAGCTGAATGATAAATCTTGACATATACATGCATACTTTTAGTTGCCAAATGGTCAGAACTTTGATCAGCAAAATGACTGGTTTAGTAGTATAGCTGTAATTTTGTTGTATCATTTCTACATTTATCAAGTTTTGTCGAGAAAACCGTTGGCTAGTTTGATCAGGGACTGAGCCACCAAGGGACAAGGGTACCCTCAACTTTTTGTGATGTGCAGTTTGTTCCTAAAATTTGTAATTTTTGTCAATTTGGCCCCTTTAAAATCTAACATTTGCCCCCATGAAATTTTTTATACTAGTTATTTGCCCTTAACTCATTTTTTGCTCCCTCCCCAAACAGAGTTTCTGACTTTGTCCCTGTGTTTGATGAATATCATTCCACTCCAAAATCTTATTCTTTCTACACCTAGGTTTTGATCTCTTAGATCGTAATAAGTGATTAATCATGATAAATTTTGTGCAGTCCTCTATATATAGTGCCTGCTAAAAGTGATACTATTCCGGGGGTCTGATTTAGTAATGACGGTTACTGAAAGAATCTTGAATTATGATGATGATGATATTGCAACTTCACTTGAGCATGTTGTTGAGTAAAGCGTTCTGATCACAACTTGTCATTTTATTTGCAGCCCTCATTCTGGTTGTCAATGTACTTACTGATGGAGGCAGCAGTTGACTGCAACCATGTCCAGGGGAATATTGCATTCCCTTATATAAACTATCATCTCTATTCTGATGAATATGCTGGTAGGATTTATGCCGATGGTATTCTTTTTGTACGTATTGACTCAATGAAGAAGATCCTCTGTCCATGTTGTAGCAAATTGTATTCTGGTTTGCTTTGAATTTTTATAAAATTTTTGGATATACTTTCGTCAACCTTATTTTTCTGTTTTACTGGGGTGTCCTAGGAGGCCTTTATTAGGAGAATGACAACACGTAGCATGCATACTTATACACTTGCACCGGGATAATCCGTAACAGTTAAAGTGCTCATCTAAATACACAGTTAAGTAGAAAATGATTATTTATGCCAACTTGATTAAAGATTAGGGTTAATAACTAAAAAACTGTCAAATGTTTATCCTATATTAAAAGTAGGTGTCTGAAGTTTCAAATATTAAACTGTAGTGTCCAAAATTTCAATTTTGTTAAAATGTGGTGTATCGGGGTGATTACTTTAGAGAAGTCAATTCCGACGAAATCGACTGTCAATTTCGATCTCCCATACACATTCTATTCTCGTCATCTTGCTGGGACCGTCATCTAAGAAGGTAGCCGCATCCGCGCAAATAAATCCCGCTTCGTTGTCATTGGAAATCGCTCAACACCACTCTATCAGAAACTTTTTTTTTTTTTTTATGTTCAACTTTTGGGTGAAATTTGACGATTTTGTAAAAATGAGTGATGGATTATGAGTGAGAGAGTGGATTGATGAAAATGATTGAAGGGAGATGAAAAGACGCGCAGAGACACTAAATTTTAATAATAATGAAACATCGGACAGTACGTTTTAATGAAACATGGACAGTCCGTTTAAATATTTCAAACTTCAGACATCTACTTTTACCTACTTTTAACATAGGATAAACCTTGACAGTTTTTTAGTTATTAACACTAAAGATTATTGATTGAGAGGGTAAAAGCTGCCTCCCTCAATTGTGTTCCAAATGTCAAATGTTGATGCTAAGAGTAAAACAAATGCATTACTAAGTAAGCCATACAAAATTGTTAAGTTACACAGAGAAGCCTAACAAACACAATCAATTAAATCAATAACAAATCGAATGTCCAGTAAATAGAAAAAGTGAAAACAGTAATCCCAACTACTTCACTTCCTTGAAATCGTCCCTTCCTTTAGCCATAGTTGCTGCCATTCACCATTGTACCGACTCGAGCAGTGGTGCCTCAAAATTTAAGCTTTTTATGCTGCAACATCATCAGCAGATATTGTTTCATCTGACAAAAACTGAGGTGGTTTGATTAATGAATCATGTAGCAGTCTTGGCTCGTTTCATCCCCGAGATGCCAGAGCTTTCTTCGATGAGCGCTGCACGGTTCAGCATTGCCAATTCCCTCAGTTGCTGCTTCTTGTATTGATCAAAGCCAAAGGGTTCTTCATCCTTTCAAATCCATATCAAGAAAGAAAACAATTGAGAAAAAAAAAATACTTTTATGGGGAAAAAGAACCTGATACTGTGAAATAGCCAACAGCTTCATGAAAACAGAAGAGAAAAAAAAAAACTTTTCCAATCTATTCATGACAATTTAACATACCACGGGCTTGAGAAGGTTTTCTAAGATCCCGGCTGCACGATCTATTCGGGCATTTACAATGTCATCAGGATATTGAGCTTTGACCGCCACGTGCAGAGGCTCGTTAAGATGCTCATACCCAGGCTTCTCTTTGAGTACTTTCTCCTCTTGAAACTGCTAAAAATCAGCATAATAAGTACCACATGCATTACCAATCCCGTCACCCATGAATTTTTCTAAGAACAAGTACCACATTACCCATCATACAAATCCCCGAGATCATATCAATAATACCACTAACCTCACACTAAACTTTAAACCAGGGACGAAGCCAGGAATTAACCTCAGTGGGCAAATAAACAAAGTAAAAGAAATTCAAGGGGCAAACATAAGACTACAAAGGGCTAAAGTGAAAATAAAAACATTTTCTAGTCTAAAATTGCACAATGCTGAAAGTTGACCCCTCATCCTCAAAGATCTCTGTCACTGCTCTAAACCCTAATGCCTACCAATTAGGGCTGGCAATTTGTGACACGACACGATAGCACGACACGAACACGCACGGAAAAAACCGTGTTCGTGCTAGCATATAGTAGAACGATAACACGATAGCACGAATACGATTAACACGATATAACTTCCGTGTCGTGTTCGTGTTTGAGTATCATAACACGACACGCACGATAGCACGATAAAGTTGTGCTACTAAGACTAATTCTTAAGTATTTTTTAAACAAATCTTATTTATTACCTTTAAAACTTCAGTTAGTGATTTAATTTTTAGTGCTTTATACTCTATATTATTAACTTATGAATATTGACATACTAATCATAGTTTTTTTTATATATAAATTTTATTATTTTGTTTTTTTGCTTAAAGATCTCGTTTCGGGATGTACAACTATATATCCTTACACAACACGATAGCACGACACGAACACACACGAAATTATCCGTGCCATGTTCGTGTTTGTAAAACGTGGCACGATAAGCTTACCGTGCGTGTTCCTGTTCAGTAAGTTTAGCACGACACGATTATTGACACGCACGATAGCACGCACGATAGCACGCACGATAGCACGAATTGCCACCCCTACAGTACCAATGACATCACAGAATTTTATCCGTCCAAAACAAGAGTGAAAACTATTTCCCTTGATTGTATATATTGGAAAAGGGCGAGGGGATGGAATGATTCATCTTTCCTACCGAATAACTTACATTGGAATATTTCTCAACTGGAACATCAAGTCTAATCCCCTTTGTGGTGGGAGCATTAGAGGGTACCACCATTTGCCCGTGCCAACCGGCTGAAGGAGCATGGAATTGATCCACTCTTTGCATATGACCATTTTCCTGATGAAAAAACATCATTCAATAAGTATTGGGTCTACAAAATAAAAAGTAGCCTATAAAAATTTGGTATTCACTGATGCAAGATGCTTATATTGTTATGAAGAAGTTTAAACAAGAATGCCATCCTAAATAAAGCTTCTTCTTCTTCTACTCTAGGTTAGCCCATCTCGTATCTTTATTTATACAAAAAGAAGATTTCGGGGGCATGTTTTTAGCCACAACGATGTATATGATCAGTTCATGAGTTGACATTACCTCCCTCTGCATCCTAGACCATCTCTCGAGCTCTAATGGCCATCCATTTGGGTGTGGATTCATTGCCCTGTGTGGACTCACATGCTCAAATCTTTCATGATTTCCGAAATTTGAACCGAAACCCGACGATAACCGTCTGATTTCTGCACAATATAGGAGAGAAAGAGGTGAGAGAAGCTCAAGGGCCTAATCAAGGCAGGAATTAGAAGATTGTCTCAAACACTTAAAAACTCAATTTGATCAAGATAAAAATTGTCGAGACCTTGATCTATAAGGTCGCTGCAATGGGGGAGTAGCTGCATAAAGGGACCTAACTTTTGCCTCTCAATCAACAACTCAGCCAAGTACCTGCATTGAAGGAACAACTAGATTATCAGTAGACTACTTAATACGGGAAGCTGCGAGATGTTGATAAGCCTTATAAGCACGGGCGATGGAGAAAAAACACATTTTGCTTACACTAGTGGCATTGGTTGAGGCAAAACAAACCCAACATTCATGGAAGACGATATAAAATACAGGAAGATTCCCAGTTACAAAAATCCATGCAGTAATGGAGGGACTTCTAGTCTTCATTTGAAAGAAAACGCTAAGGTAATTTGATAAGATCATAAGACTCTAATGAGAGCAGAAACCTTCGGACCACAGGCGTGTATAAGACCCCTTAAGAGATGATATCCACCACCAAGGTCCAGGACACAAAAAAAATTATTTACCATGAAGGCATGAAGATAACCTTTTGCATAATAACTGAAATTGGCTCAGCTAATTTACAAATGTTAAATGAAAAACAATTCGCAATGGCCAGTGATTGAACATTTACAGACATTTCTTAGTTCCAAGATTCAATTTGATGATGCTTAGACTACTTCTCAGTCCATGTGTTAATGCTTCTTGGTTAACATTCATTACCATAGAATCAATATCCAATACGAAAAGCTGCAATTCTATCAAATCAGTTAATTTAATTGTGGTATTAAAATTTAACATCAACTCATTCCTGAATGGCAGAATCTGAAGGAAAACATCGGTATTAAACAACAATTTCAATGAATCAATGCAAACACAATTGATAAAACAGGATGCATACAAGCTCAATTCACTTGCCCCACAAGGATTTCCTAACTAAAGCTAATATGTGCAGAAGAATAAAACATTTCCACTACACAGATTGAGTTTTTGTGGAAAAATAAATGACCTTTCTCTTTCAGATAGATGTGAGGAGGTCCTGTGCGGAGAGGCGTGAAGCCCAGATGGAGGGAACTGGAAATAACTTCCGGTTGGGATTCTCTCTCCCATCCCCAACGAAACTGAAATCTGCAGAAACAAAATTACATCCCACAAAAGAAAAATCATACATCAAGAACAGAACTCAAGCGGCCAGATGCAAACACCAACAAAATATCAATCAAATAGATCACCTGACGCAGAGTGTAGTGTGAGATTAAGAGATGAATGAAGCGGAAGAGAATGGAGGCGGTGGTAGGGAGTGCACAGTGGATGGGTAGGTGTCAGAGGCAAAGTGAGGGTTCGAGGTGTGAGGAAGGGGGGACTGTTTAGCAAAGCCCTCCTGAGAGGGTGGAAAAGGATTGATAAGGTTTAGGCTTGTTGTACTTATAGCAATCAAGCAACAATTTTTTTCTAAAATTTTGGGAATATATTTATTTATTATTATTTTTATTTATTTTTTTGAATTTTATGAAATATATCTTGCAATTGCAAGTTGCTCTATATTTTTTTTTTAGAAAAAATTAATACATGAGAAGTAAAAGTAGTGCCTCAAAGGGACGACTAGCATAAGAGGTTCTCTTATTATCACACGAGTTTGTAAATCTCAATTATATCTTATATCGTACAAGTTCTAACCTCTTTAGAAGGAACACAATATATAATAAGATTAGACTGTTGTAAAACTCTCATTTTAGTCATAGCATCTACAACTGAGGTGGCTTCCTGTTGACATGACTAAACTTTTATCTAGTGAATTGTAGCAAAAGATCCATACAATCCAAAACAAACCAAATTACGAGTTTTTGGGTGTCGTTTTTCGCGGCTTCGTCCATACTCTAAACTCAAACTTGAAGGACTCGAAGGATGCTCTAGACTATGTATCTTTGTTGTGGATTAACTAAATCAAAGTGCATATAAGTGTTTCAATCTGATTAGGCTTAAATTTCAGTGTTAACTAGTCTTTTGGTACAACGTGTTTGACTAAGATTAGATTTTGATGCAATATTTTTTTTTAGATTTTTGGCGCATACGTTAGTTGACTGTTAAGTAGCACGTGAACCAGCCCTCTAATTTTCAATTTTTTTCAATTTAGTCCCCTAAATTTTATTCATAATTTACAATTTAGTCCATAAACAATTTCAATCGGAGCATAATTCCAATTGACCTAGCCAGGTTCGATCCATAATAATGTCAGTCCCTAATCAGATCCTCCAGTTGTTATCCAGTGTATCTGATATAAATTGTTGGACAATAGCATTTGTTTTAATATGTATATACATAATCTTCAATTAAAGAGTAAGAGATAGGTCATCCACTATTATCATTTTGCTAATATTTAATTGAAATTTTGGTACAACATAACATCTATACTATTAAAGCTTAAAGCTGAAGTGGTTTCTGTAATCGCTCTTTTTGAAAATTACTTAAATATCCTTTTAAAATAAATTAACATTATTAAACTTTTGGAGGGTATTAAATTATGGAAAAAGATACAAGTTCCGATAACAATGTTCCGACTGTGTTCCGACTGAGTGTTAATGGCAAGGTCCGTAAATAATATCAACTTTTAGGGTAAATTTAAGCTAGACACAATCGGAATATATCGGAATATATGTGTCTCGGAACGTGTATAAGATTATGTAGGGATTTTTTTGTCATTTTGATTTCGCATTCTCTCTCCTAATAATTGTGATTTTCACTTTGCGTAAATATCCTCCACCGCCGATTAGCCGGAGTAAGAGTTCGGTCCTTTTCTTCACACTATCTATCCAGATCCACAGAGGGAGTGGGGATCCTAACAACTAACGTCGAAGATAAAAAATAAATAAATTAATAAATGTGTTTTTCAGTCTAGGGACAGGTGTCACTTATCCAACGGTGAGCCAGCAAGTGGGACAACAACCATGGGGCAGTGGATCTCCGTCCATGGAATAATACGTACTAATTAATGGAAAATTCTTATATCCCGCTGCGGAATGGTCACGCCTACTTAAAATAGTAATTTAAAAAAAAAAAAAAAAAGTAGTTTGTTATAATAACTTAGAAAATAATTTAATTATTTAAACTTGTAACCTATCAAGAAGGTTATTTAAGACAAAATAATAAAATGTCTTAAAAAATAAAAATTATATTTAATTTGTTTTTTAAATATAAATTACATTATTTTTTATATTATAAGTTATATTACACATGTTAGTTTTCGCAAAATTATAAACTACACCCGAGTTTATATTATAAATAATATTACTACATATATTAATTTTTTAAATCAAATCATGACTAATTAATACAAAATTACATTTGCATATAATTATTATATTTGTGAGAATGTTTATATTAAAATTTTAATTTGATATTATATTTACATTACTTTGACAAAATATTTATATAGAGTCTTTATAATATATACAACTTAACAAAAGTCTATATATAACATAATATATCTAACTAGCATAATATATATTCAATTCAAACTGAGTTCGAGCTCGATCTAAGATACACAATTTTATGATTTAATTGAACAATTTAAAGTTGGCGAGTCAAGTCGAGCCGAGAATGAGCTCGTCGAGTATGACAACTAGTCAAGCTCAAGTTTGAAAAATTTATGTTCGGTCGAGTTCGAGGTCGAGCTCGAGTACAACGAGTCTAGTCGAGTCGAGCTTACCAGATACTCAGCTCGACTCGACTCGTTTACAGCCCTACACGTTACAATGATTAATGTGTTAACACTCGATTTTTAATTGAGTTGTAAAATTTGAATGCGTTAAGTATGGGGTGTAAACGAGTCAAGCTACTCGTGAGCTGCTCGAGATCGGCTCAGTCGATATTCGAATTCGACTCGCTAGATTCCGAGTTTAGTCGAGTTTTTTCTAAAGTTGAGTTGAGTTCGAGTTCATTGGTACTCGACTCGAGAGGCTCGCGAGCCTAATCGAGCTTTTTTCTTTTTCCTATTCAAGTCGAGTTCGAACTCGAGTCAACCCTAATCGAGTCGAGTTCGAGCTCGAGCTAAAATACACGATTTATTAATTAATTGTTTTTTTAAAACTTTATCGAGTCGAGCTCGAACTCGTCGAGTATGGCACCGAGTCGAGCTCGAGCTCAAAATATTAAGGCTCGGTCGAGTTCGAGCTCGAGTAAAATGAGTCGAGTCGAGTCGAGCTTGTCAGATACTCGGCTCGACTCGTTTACAGCCCTAACGTTAAAAATATAATTTAAGCATGTACATTTTTAAAAAAAATAATAGAACTTAGGCACGTGTGACTTGTTAGACAGTTGTGAGCTGAATACATTATAATAAATATATCAATATGGGTCTTGAATCGAAACTCGTAAAATAACGAATGCAACCCAACTGACCGTGAATCTTTTGGTATTATAAAACGAAAGTTATGAACATTTGAAGCTAAAAGTGAAATATATATATATATATATATATTAAAAAAACCTGCAACCCGTAGAATAAGTAATTATACATTTTTATTTAATTCTATTAATTTAAGACACATATAACCGCTTTCTGACCTTACTATTTATGGAAAGCGGGACGATTCCGCTGCGTGACCGAAGCGAGTCCCACTAATTAATAGATTGGTGATACAAACTGTGAAATATGGTGTGAAATTTCTATAGAAAGTGGTTTAGGGTTAGGGCCCCACCAATGACCAATACATTTGTTCCATTACATTCTCTTTCATACTTTTTCTTGAAATTTCAGTTCACAGGTAGAAAATTTACTCTAATTAATATTAACTTCACTTTTACATTAATTTCTACATAACAAATTTCCAGTAATCCTCGTTGGACTCCGTCAATTGTGTAAATTAATATATATATTACAAATATATGATATTATATGTTATTTTGAAACTTTTTACATTTATTTTTATATAAAACTTCGTTCATACATCTAAGCACGGTATAAAATGTTACTGAATAATAGTATATATAAAAGTTAAAAAAATATATGATCGTAAAATAAAAATAAAAGGGTAAGAACCTTATCACAGTCTCATATTTATTTTTTTTCTAAAATGACTTATGACGTTGCACATGCAAACTTCTACTATAATATAGAATAGCTCTATTTATGAGTTTTTTCATACCATTTTGTCAATGTGTACTAATTCATATCTTTTCTTTTATTGTTAGAGTTTCATCTATAAAGTTAAGAAATTTTAAGTCAACTAATGATGAGTCCACAATAATTGAGGTAATTAGTTATTTTTTAGCAAAACTGAGATTAATTCAATTACATGAATATGCATCATAATGTCTATATTTATTATTATTAGGTTACCTCTATCGGAAATGATGGTCATTGAGGATCTCAAGTGATAGACAATTGAAGAAATGTTCTTTAATTAAGTAAAATAGTGACGTTATATTTAATTTGAATTTCGTTTATGTAACAATGAATGTATGTTTAATTTAGACCGCGTGTATGAAACAAATGGTGTTGTATTATTGTATTAGTTTTAATGTTTATGGTTAAATGGTTTAACCGCGGTGAAAAACCGTGGTTATGGTACGAAGAATCATAACCACAATGGTTATGGTATGAGTGAAAAAATTATGGTACGGTCATGGTATTAGTGGTTAGGGGGTGAGCAAATTACCCAGTTGGAACCGGAACCGGACCGGAACCGGTCATTTGGTAGGTTCCGGGTAGGTGTAAATGGTTCTGGTACGGTTCTGGGATTAAATTTCAAGAACCGGTATTTTCGGTTCCGGTTCCGGGATAAGTTTTCGGGTACCCAAATACCCGGAACCGGAACCGTTATATGTATATAAATTAAAAAAACACTAAACATTTAACAAATTTAAAATTGTTTTGTGGAAAATGTTATAATTATTTTTATGATTCACTTGGTATAACATAAATTTCAGTTTCAATTGGCTACCGAGAAGTCATCATGCCCCTTATGCCCTGGGCGACACACGTGCTACAATGGCCGGGACAAAGGGTCGCGATCCCGCGAGGGTGAGCTAACTCCAAAAACCCGTCCTCAGTTCCCGGTTCCAACTGGGTATCCAGAAACCGGTTCCAACTAGTACCTAAAATTATATTATTTAGTTTGAAAATTTGTAACCGGTTCCTTAACGGGTACCCGGAACCGATTGGCTCTTAACGGTTCTGGTACGGTTCCGGTTCCTAAATGCTCTGGTACGGTTCTGGGTAGTAAAGTTAGGAACCGTTTAGTATTGATCTGGTTCTGGGATACCCTAAAAGTACTGGGTACCCGGAACCGCTCACCCCTATTAGTGGTACCCTCACCATCGCCAGCCCTAAGTGTGATATATAAGTGATAAAAATCTCATATTCAACTGTAAAAATCTAAGTTAATGTGCAATGTAGTGGACATATAAGTGAGGAATAGACATATATGATCCACAAGTCTAAATGGACATGTAATAAGAAAAATGCATATTTAAAATAAAATTAAAAGTCTTAACTAATAGGTTGAGTGTCATTTCTACTTATGTATTGCACCAACTCCTCAAATATTTTCAATTTTAGGAAAAATACACATAAACACTCAACGAACCAAATAAATGTAAAACGGTATAAAAATTCAGAGGTTTAACCATCGACATAATATTGAGACCTACAAGGAAAAATACATGTGGCATTTAAAGTCCAATATGTATAAGCGTAAAGACAAATAGAGATCTCTGAAATTTTGAGACATTTAATGAGCAGATCTCAAATTTAGTTTTTTTTCAGGTAAAACAGATTACATTGTAAATATGAAAAAGTAAATAGATTACAATATGAGTGGATTCATTGAGTTCTTTTTTCATTTAATGAGATCGGATTACAATTCATTTGGGATTCACTTTTAATAATTGCAGATTTATTTTACTATAATTTTTTAGTATAAATACAGAAGCATACTTACATATAGATACAATTGATTCATCAACATTCATCCAGTAGGTAGTTATTTTATACGTTGCAATTAGTTGATACATAGCTGAGATTTTGATTTGCTTATCTCATTATGAAATTATTATATATGTTGAGCATTATACATCGTGAACTGATTAATTTGATATTAGTTAAGGAATACTATCAGGATATCATGGCTAGCCAAGTTCCTATGGCGTCTAACTCAAAGAATGACAAATCCAATGGTAGAGAGAAGAAAACGCTTTGTGTGCTTATTGTGGATGATGACCCGATTCTTAGAAAGTTTCACACTCAACTCATGAATATGGTTGGATTGAAAGTGGAAACTCGAGTAGCTGAAAATGGAAAAGTCGCAGTTGACATATGTCGTTCTGCAACATCTTTTGATATCATTTTCATGGACATGGAAATGCCTAATAAGAATGGAATTGAGGTAAATGAATTTTAAAATTCAATATATATAATTACTAATAAATATAAAAAAAATCAACAAATGAACATTTTTGTTAGGCCACAAAAGAGATTCGTGAGATGGGCATTGAAAGTGTAATTGTTGGAGTCACTTCGGTATCTAGGGGAAGTCAGCTCGAGGCATTTAAGGCAGCTGGTCTTAATATGTGTTTCGAAAAGCCATTGACCATGGAGAAGATCAAGTCCGTCCTTTCAACGTTTAACAATAACTAACTAACTAAAATAAAATTGTATGCTTCATGAGACAATATAAGTGCGTCGATCCTGTATTTCATAATTTATTGATATGGACTATATATGAACTATTTAAACTATTGACTGCATAAGTTAAGACTATATTAACTATTTTTTATGCGGATTTTATTTTTAATTTTGACTCGAATTAGACATTTTGTGCATATAGATCTAAAGACTTTTAGTTGTAGTATAATCGACTATATTTTGATAGTCTCAATAGAATAATTAGACCCAAATTAGGGCAACACTTGGAAGTAAAGAGATTTTTGGTAGTGGTGGCATGGCTTTTGTGCGCTTGGCCGCCAATTGCGTTGAGAATAAGTGGTCTTCTAGTAGTTTGAAGCTGCCATTTTGTATGTCGGGTGTCTAGACTAGAGAGCATGATGTGCGTGATTTCATCTTATAACCTTTATTGATTATTATTATCCTAGTGAATATCGATGTTTATTTAGAGCATCCACAGTGCACAACCCCAACTTCTATCCCACTTTATGCCACATAAGTGTCACATAATCAATATATAATAAAATAAAAAAGTGTCTTGAGGTTGTCTATTACTACTTCAATGGTGTCTACCAACTTGGACCTACATATTCTTTTAAATAATAATAAAATTAACAATTTTTTCTACTATACTCTCTCACAATATTAATGATGGGATGTGAGAGAGTGAATCCCTCCTTGGAGAGGAGGGATTGGACAAAAAAAATTGTCCATCTCCAATGCAAATGGACAACCCATCTTGCCACATGGAGGAGTTGTCCTTCATTTTTGTCTTGCATTGTGGATGCTCTTACCTGTGGATGTAGGTCATTATTATCTGACTCCCAATCCGGTTGCCCTCCCGGGTCTCGCCTGAGATGCATTTGATACATTACATATGTGGATTGACTTACAAAATTTCATGTGATTCAGTAAACATAATAGAAATTCCAGCATTGCTAGATCAATAAATCATATTTTTTTTTTTTCACAAATTGAGTTCAAATAAGCCCATGGCAAAACAAAAAATACATACAGATAGACGGAGCTATATCGAAGTAGGATCCAGGTAATAAGATAGATCACAACACACAAATAAGAATTTGAAATCAATTCAAAGGGGGTTGAATGCGACTTTCGGCCGGGCATAACAGGTATTTGAAACGGGGAATTCTCTATGACTGCGCCAAAACCCGTCCTCCTCTCTTTGAAACAAGGGGGCTTCTGGTTTTGTCGGTGCTTGAAACAATTTTGTCTTCTCCATAATACTATGTCTCTAGAGTCAATACGTAAATTTTATGTACCTTATGTTCTTTATTGTTTGCTACATTATTATTCATGTTCAATTCGTTTTGAGATTTCCACAATTTGTGTGTACCATATCTTATAATCGTTTGTATATCAAATATGAAAGTGATGAACATATGATTTCTTTATATATATATATATATAGAATTATAAGTTTACAATATAATCATTATTTAAAAAATATAAACAATCTTCTTTATTAAATATATAGTATATTGCACAAGTTTCACCTAATTAATACATTCAAATTAGATCAATAGTGCACAATATTTCTTAAAAATGAAAAACACTACAATGCACAACTTGACAAATGTATTAATTAAACTTTGGTTTAAAGTTACACACTTACAATGATGACAAGTTAGAAGATGCGCTCACTAACCCTTGTATTTAATGAAACACATACATAGTTTGATACCTACGTTTGGTAGTGTAACCGTTTAGTTCTAATGTGTGCGTTTAAGTTACGTACGTTTACAAATGTGATTGTTTGGTTATATTGAGATCAAATGTCCAAAATACCATTTATTTTTTTTATTTAAGTTCTTCGTGGTATTCTTCATCAAAATCATGAAGTTCACAAAAAAAAATCATTTTTTTTTAATAAATTAAATTCGATCCAATTCAAACCGTTGTTGATGCAGGTTTCAAATCGAACCTAGCAGCTGCAAATGGTTGAAATCGAACCACAACAACTACAAGGGGTTCAAAATCGAACAAAAAAAAGACATTTAATAAGTGGAATTAATTGAATACTTCATTTTAAATCTTAAAAAAGTACATAGATTTCATCATGAATACTGTAGGGGTGAGCGTGGTCTGGTCCTGGTCAGGACCAGACCAAGACCATGCAAGACCATTTGTAAATGGTCCTCCTCTAAATGGTCTAGGACCAAACCAGGACCATTTGGACCATTTACAAATGGTCTTGGTCTTTTTGGTTCTGGTTTTGGTCCAGACCAATAGGACCATTTTTATTTTTTATGTTTTTTAATTTAATTTTTAAAATTTGTCGAATATTATTTTTGTAATAATTTTAAATTGAAAATATGTTTATTATAATTATATATAACAGTTGAGATTGGTGTAATCAATACCTGATAAAGTGTTCAAATAAGTTTTATGGTTATACGATCCATAAATAACAAATAAGACACTTATCAAATAACGTAACTTGGTTTAACAAAGTTACAATTTCCCTGATATTAGACAGAAAATAAATCAAACACGAAAATGTAGTATTTTGGCACTTTGCACTTTACAAACATAAGCTTTTCATCTCTCTGTAGCAAGCAACTTCATAAACTAATTATTCAGCTAATCTAATGTTTCTCAAGTTTGCTCTCGACGCTCAGCGGAGGTTTTAACTTTTATTATAATTATTATTTCCAGTTTTTTTTTTAATAATACAATGGTCTTAATGGTCCTAAATGGTCTCAAATGGTCTTAATGGTCTTGGACCGAAATTAAGACCAGGACCAATTAAGACCAATAAAAGAAGACCATTGGTCTTGGTCCTAAATGGTCTTGGGCTAATGTTCTTGGTCTTGGACGGTCTTGGGCTCGGTTATGGTCTTGCTAGACCATTGCTCACCCCTAATGAATAGATTTCTATTTAGTTACTTTCTTTTTATATGAATTCAGATTACATATTTATTTTTGATTCACTTTTAATAAGTACATATTTATTTACAAATTTTAATGAAATTATAAATACAGAAGCAGACTTAGTTAGACAGAACTATCTTAACGACATTTATCTAGTAAGTAGTTGGTATTTGATCGAGATTCTTTTTTGTTCTCATTAAATTTTACATAATAAAAATTCTACATTTTTTTGCCATTTTACCTTGTGTTTGCAAAAGACCATTCTATATTATGGAGTGACTAGTTTAGTATTATTTAGGGAATATCATCAGGATACATTCCAAAGAATGATGAAACTAGTGAGAATAATATGTTTTGTGTGCTTGTGGTGGATGATGACCCGATCATTAGAATGATTCACGCTCAATTATGAACATTGTCTACTTGAATGTGGAAATTTATTAGGTTGTAAATAGAAAATTCACAGTTGATATATGTCGTGTTGAAACATATTTTGACATGGATTAGGTGGCACCTCTATTATATGGAGTATCTTTTTGGGCACCTTAATTGTTTTTATTACTAGTTATTACTTATTGAAAGTGTGAGTTAAGAGTTAATCATGGATCTATTGACCTATTAGGGGCTCGTCCTGTCCCAAATTCGTGCTAGACACGTTTGCCTAGACCATTTGACATATTCTGAATCGAAATCGGTTTATGAGAAACTCTATGACTAAATTAATTGAGTCATGTGTGATTCTTATAACTCACACTTTCGATAAGTGATGTACCGAGTGATAATAAAAAATAATAATTAATAAGAATAAAAAAGGCAATTCCTTATAGTTAACATACCAATTAGGTTATTATCCTAAAATTAGATAATCAATGTGGCAATATAAGTTCATCTATCTTGCCAAATCATATGATTAATGAATATATAAACTATAGTTTGATTGCATATGTCAATACTATACTATATTTATCTTAAATAAACTGATGCTTTTATTATTGTAACGAATTGTTTACAATATATATCTTACAACCGTTGATAGATCAATTACAATCGTTGATAGATCAATCAAATTATTTGAAAGTGAGATTTTAGAACAGATAATTACAAATATACGTACTTATCATTTTATTTTGCTAAACCTAAACAATATTCTATCTCATTAATACATTTAAATTAGACCAATAAATAATAATACACTATCTTTACGAAAACCGAGAACAGTTTCTTCTCGTTGTGGAGTGAAATTGAGAAATTGCTGGCTGACAAAAAAGGAAAATTATCAATCTATTCCAAAGTATATGTATGAGTTATGTATGTTCCATGAACCTAACAAACACATTTCCTTAAAATTGATTCAGACATACCCAACAATAATATAACAATGAATTTTTGTTGGTACATACATTTTAAAATTTAGAATTAATTTTGCATAATTATCTGATTTAATCAAGAAAAATGTGTTGTTTTTATTTTCAAAATTAATTAATTTGACTTGAAATTGGGCTCTTGGCAAGGCCCGAGGGAGAGGCTAGGCTAATTTTAATTTCACCTTTCTCCTCCCTTTACTTTTCGACTACTACTGTGCTACTGCGTTCTCTCTCTTCTCTACAGTTCTACTTTCTACTCCGGCAGCCATGGCTTCCGCCACCGCGTCGTTTCTCTCCACATCAGTAAAGCTCTCCGTCAAAACCAGTAGCAGCTACTCACACTCAAAGCCCTTCTGTTCAAGCATTAGAAGTTGCTCATACGGCTTCTCTCGTCCATTTTTCGTCCATCGTAGCTCCGGTTACTCTCTCGGAGCTTCATTATCGTATTCACTTGACTTTCTTCATGCTCTTCCCAAGTGCGCCGCGCAGCAATCGGATTCTTCATCAGTCCTCGACTCACAACTCCACGACAGCGTGCTCTCTGGTAATATTTTCGAAGCAGTTTCCAAAACTCAACGTTAATCAGCGGGCTCTGCTTTCCCTAAGTGCTTTGGCAGTCTGCATTGGTAATATTTAGTTAGAGAAATGGACATACCTGACTGTTCAATGGTTACTTCTGTCTTTTTTGATTGAGCTAAACGCCCTTTCATCCGAAATATGGTGCTGATGTGAATACACAATGGTAGAAGAAGTCTCTAATTTTGCATAACGATGCTGTAAATTGCATTAGTGGTTGTGGAGGGAAGTTATGCATAGTTGAAGAGTTCTGACTTTGTTAATCTGCGCTGATAATCCCGCACATATCTGTTTAGCCCTTAGGTTTGAGATAATCTCATTTGTAAATATTCACACTTCAAACATAAAGAAGCTTGAGGGTGCAATAGTTCGTATTTAGTTTCAGAGCCCTCACATGCTCATGCTATTAATTTACTTATGCAGAATGTTATACCAGATATTAGAGAAGTAATAGCATATTTTTGGTTATTTCTGGTATTCATGTGTGCATTCTCATTTTTTTTTTTGTCTGTATCTCCCAATTTTGGTTGTTATAGAAGAGAAGGTGGTGGTGCTGGTCATTGGAGGGGGAGGAAGGGAACATGCTCTTTGCTATGCTCTGCAACGATCTTCATCATGTAATGCAGTTTTTTGTGCACCTGGTAATGCTGGCATTTCCAGCTCAGGAAATGCCAATTGCATTCCAGATCTTGATGTTCTTGATAGCTCAGCAGTAATTTCTTTCTGCCGCAAACAAGGAGTTGGACTTGTAGTTGTGGGTCCAGAGGCTCCTTTGGTTTCAGGCCTTGTGAATGATCTATCTAAAGTTGGGATCCCAACTTTTGGTCCATCTGCGGAAGCAGCTGCTTTGGAGGGTTCTAAGAATTTCATGAAGAACTTGTGTGACAAATATGATATTCCCACAGCCAAGGTATTTTCTTTTGCATTGGATGAACTTTTCTATTTGCAATCCATGTCATACATGTCTCTTTATTGCCACAACTTGTCTGCTCCATTGATCCTTAAGATACTGCAGCAACGAGTGGTATTCATAAAAAATTGTCATTATTCAATCCACTTGAAAATATTGAATATCTAGTTCCGGTGCATAATATGAAGTTATTCCCATATTATTGAACCTCCCTTATTTCTAATGACAATGAAATTACTCTTACCTCTGATTGTAGCAACAGACAAATGCTTCGTTAATGCATGTTATGATGATTTTCTGCAGTACAAAACTTTTACAGACCCATCCGAAGCAAAGCACTATATCAAGGGTCAAGGTGCACCAATTGTCATAAAAGCAGATGGATTAGCTGCTGGAAAAGGAGTGATTGTTGCCATGACATTGGATGAAGCATATGAAGCTGTCGACTCTATGCTTGTTAAGGGGGATTTTGGTTCAGCTGGTTGCAAGGTCATTGTTGAGGAGTTTCTTGAAGGGGAGGAAGCATCTTTCTTTGCATTGGTGGATGGAGAGAATGCTATTGCCCTTGAATCTGCCCAAGACCATAAAAGAGTTGGAGATGGTGATACCGGGCCCAATACTGGAGGGATGGGAGCTTACTCACCCGCCCCAGTTTTAACTAGAGAACTGCAGTCTAAAGTCATGGAGTCCATTATTTTTCCAACAGTAAAGGGAATGGCAGCAGAAGGTTGCAAGTTTGTGGGTGTTCTCTATGCTGGGCTTATGATAGAGAAGAAGTCTGGTCTACCTAAACTAATCGAGTACAATGTCCGTTTTGGAGATCCTGAGTGCCAGGTCTGTTGTTCCATCTGATCAATTGAGATGATTAGCTACTTTTATGCGGCTCCATTGTTTAGAAAGGACTGGAGTTTTCTGCGCCATTATATTATCTGCTCCAAGTCATGGTAACAAGTTGAAGCATAAGAATGATAGCTAGGTCTTTCTACAATGCTCATGAATCTTGAATCATATTTGTTTGGTTCACATACATGGCTTGGTTGAAACTTGATAGTTAGCAATGCAAAGAATCAGTGATCCCATAAATGTGATTTCCTTTCGTGTTCCATCTTTCATTTGTATTTTCTTTGTTGTATTGTAGGTATTGATGGTTCGCCTGGAGTCAGATCTCGTGCAAGTTTTGCTGGCGGCTTGCAGAGGTGAACTGAGCAAAGTTTCGCTCAGTTGGTCTCCTGGATCAGCCATGGTAGTTGTGATGGCTAGTAACGGGTACCCTGGAGACTACCAGAAGGGAAGTGTGATCAAGAATCTTGAAGAAGCTGAAAATGTTGCTCCATCTGTTAAGATATTTCATGCTGGAACAGCTTTGGACTCCGATGGTAATTTCATTGCCACTGGAGGCCGTGTTCTTGGGGTTACTGCCAAAGGAGAAGATTTGGAAGAAGCACGTGAAAGAGCGTACCAAGCAGTTGAACAAATCAATTGGCCTGGCGGGTTCTACAGAAAGGATATTGGATGGAGAGCACTTTCAGTTAAGCAATTATCTTGAAAAAGCTCAGCTGATAAACAGGTAGTGATGGCATATCAAGATGGTCTATCAAAACGGCTTAATTGTCAAATCCAGAAACATAGAGGAAAGGAAAGCTAATCTAAGGAGAGAAGAGGTGAAAGGTTCAGTTGAGTAGTATTTTATTTGGGGTTCATCTGGAAAATTTCTGATGTATAATGAATGTTTTCAGCTTCATGATCGGCTGCACCACCACAGATTGTTGCTGTCGAAGAACTTACCACCTTGCCTTGAAAATAGTCATGGCCACCTTGTTGTTTGTGGAAGCTAGAAATGTTGAATTTAGTTTAAAAAATATTAGCTGTCACTTTGTTGTTATTATGGACCATTTCTGTTTGGCATGCTACAACCCTTCTCTAATGTCTATTCAGTGTTGAATTATATTTGTTCACTTGGTAGTTGGTGTTTCTTTTCTTGGCTGTTGTTTACTGGGTTAACCTTTGCAGCTTGGAAGCAAAGTGAAGTAACGCTTTTGTCAAGCTACACCAAGTAAGAAGTGTAGAACAATTTATGATCTGATCAAGTGTTTAGCTATGTAATTCATCAGTTATCACCTATTTTGGTGGTTTGCCTTTTCATGAACGGTATAAAAGCAACACAGTTACTTACCAAGGTGACTTTGGTAAGGTGAAACTCATGTATGATTAAGTTGATGACAGGTAAGTGGAATTGAAATTGATTATCTTCATTTTGTTGCATGGCATGAGATTTCTTGTTCTACAGAAATTAAGTAATTTGGGGCTGTCATAGATCTAGTTGATTTTGTAATGATTTCACCACCTGTGGCGTCTAACGTCTACCCGTAGCATGCAGGACTTAATTTCTGGCCGATAATCAAGTTCCACAATTGTGGCTCATAAACAAGCTGGGAAAAGAAAAGTTGGATTGGAGATGAAAATCTGAGAGATTTAACAGTAGAGCCATGATATCTATCAGGTACTCAAGACCTGTTTCTCCTTCTCATGGATGATAAAGTAATGCGTCATGATTGATTATCTGCTTAAAACATTTTTAATTGTAGTTTTGGTGAAGACTTAGTTGGAAAGTTGGTGTAGGGTGGGTATGGAATTTGCATATTATATTGTTCTATTCCAACCAAACCTTTTTGTTTGAGGAAGAAATACCTCTCAATTAAACCAATGGAGTTCTATATGAGGGTTTTCGACTATCCTTGTTAAAGGCTTGTGACTTGTCATTGCATATTCAGATTTTGAAATGACCTTTATAACCTAAAACACTTGAATTTAATTTACACAGCTATATGTTTCATGCCGTTTATCAATAGATAATTAATTGGACTTTTTCAAACGTTACCTATTCAGTTATAGTTATATATGGATGGTAATCAGTTTGAAGGAAGAGTTTGTAGATTAAAAATACAGCAAACCCCATGTTATCTGTTTTGACTTAAAAGAAAAGTGATGGGTTGTCACTTGTCAAGCTCATTTTTTTCTGGGTAAGTACACAGAAGAGTTGTTTATACTTTATAGACACCAACAAGTGCTGGCTCGGTTTTAACTCATTTATTAGTAGGATGGGAAGAAGAGTCTCGACGTCTCATTCACACTCATCTTGGTTGGCAGCTTAATGAACAAGATACACCGTTTTAGTCTGTATATTAGTCCTGGTTGACCGACCCCATGATAATTCATTTTTATTGGAACGGAAAAATCCGATAAAAAAGAAATTGAATTCTTTTTTATTTGTGTTCATGTAAAGATCACATTGCTTGCTGGATTGTAAATCGTAACCTTCTATTTGCACACAGTTGTGATGAGATACCAAATTTCAACCTTTCACTACCCGTAGAAATAGAAATAGATTAGTACTTTACATACATCCATGCAAAAGTACATTACTGCTAAGAGTAAGAGAATTCAGGAGAGGAGAAAATAGACACTGATTCCTTTTTATTACTTTAACATCTATATAAACAGAACAGAAGTTGGAATTTGAATTTCTTCATTGTGAAAAATAAGTGGAAAAATGACAAGTTTGTTATTTGAATTTTCAGAGGGTGGCTTCATTCAGACACTAACACTGCACCTCTGCATTAGCTGATACTTGATGCCTCTGTTCTCCACCAAAACACCCGTGTTGCCGCTCCTCACCGGAATCCTTGCTGGACACTTGACAAAGATGTGGTACGCCCCGGTAGAGAAGCTCCCAATTCTCCATCTCAGCCGTCCATCAATCTTTATCTCGACCAACACATACCCAAATGCCTGATCCTGCGCTAGTGACATCGCATTGTATGGTGCGATAGGAACCTACAAGGTAAAAAACTTAACTCAATGACCCTAACCTTGTTGGCAAATCAGATTCAAAATAAAATTTTTGGGTTCCAAGAACTTATAGATTTTCTTTAACATTTACCTGATTCCCGGATAGGAATGGTGACCAGATATCGACATCCTTATGGCCCGCATAAGACCTCGGTATGCCAGTCCTCAAGGTGATCTGCTGGTCCCTATACGTGGCATAGACCTCGAGATTGTCATAGTATATTCCGATCTTTTTGTTGTGGTTATTAGCTGCGATAGTGACCTGGAATGTGGTGCTCAGGATGTTAGGGTTGGAAGATACGTTGAACCCATACAGGGTCGTGTCCTGGAGCACGAACCGTGGGTCATGCGGTTGGAGTATGGCCCACGTAAGGAGAACAATGACGAGGACTATGAACAATGCAACGCCACCATACTTAGCCGACTTCCTCAGCCTCTTGGGCCACTTACTCTTGCAGTGCTCCTCGCATTTCGCCATGTTGAGGTAAGGTCTCTGTGTTGGGTGGAACTGGAGATTGATGGTTGTGAAGAGGAAGAAAGAAGATGAAGGAATACAAGATTGAGATTCCAAGTAAAGATGTGTGGGTGTGTATTGTGTGTATCTTACTTAATGGCTTTTGAGTGTACAAGTAAAGTTTGGAGATAATTAAGGCACATGCATGTGAATAGGTTACTCTTCTGTTTGTATTATTATTATATAGGTGACGATGGATTGTTTTGCTATTTTAAATTGACGTGTGTACTTTAGGGTTAGGCCATTATATGATAGATAGAGTAAGATTTGTTTGGTTTCATTATCAATCAATCAATATCCATTGTTTCTGGTCATTTCTTTTACATGATTTGTTTTCCTTTTAGGAGTTTGGTTTTGATTTGGTTGCCCTCTTTGATTGTAATTTGAAGAATCGGTGCGTTTTGGGGTAAAATACATAAAGCGTACCCTACCAAAACCAAATATATCGATTTAATTTCTCACTATGCCCGTTAACGGGAGGACCTGAACCTAAACTTTTATTTGGTAATAAAAATACATTAATTTATTATTAAACACTGTTTAATAAACAGTTAAATACTACAAGTGCCATTAGCAAACGTTGTACTTTTTTTTCCCAAGCTTTTAGGGGGTGTTTGGATGGATGTAATGTGGGATGTAATCTCACATTACATTACAATGCACATTATGTCGTTTGGCAAACAACGTAATGTGAATGTAATGTGCATTGTAATATGAAATTATGTCCAAACTTCATTCAACGTAATGTGCGATTATATCCAAAAACGGAAGTAATGTGAGATTACGTCCAAAATCACAGAATGTTAATATTTACTAAATAGATAAATTATGTTGTATTATCTTTATAGTTTATTATGTTGATAATATTTTTATTGTTATTAGTTTTTTATTTTTTAGATACTTCATAATTCATTATTATAATACATAATAATGCACGTGATGTTCGTATAAAATGAGTAAATCTTTTTCGTTGTATTTTTTGATGAAAATTATTTTATAAAATTATATATAATGTTTTAATCAATATAATTTTAATAGTTGTGCGTATTTAGTTTAAATATTTAGTCTTTAGATTTCATAAATGACTATATTAATAAACACACATAATCCTTAAGAAGTTAGTTATTGTCAAAATATATGTTCGTTTAAATCTTATCATATTAAGTTATAACATACTCTCATATAGATTAATATAATAATAATAACGTCACATTACAATGCACATTACAACACACGCCAAATACTGTAATCTAACATTACACTCCACATTACAGCACAACCAAACACTGTAATCTAACATTACAAATAATCTCACATTACGTCTCACATTACTTGTAATCTCACATTTCAAGTAATCTCACATTACGTCCATCCAAACGCCCCCTTAGTTTTTTTTCTAAGGTTTATGGTTTATATAATTTTATACTTAAAAAAAACTTTATTACGTTTGATGAACGGTTTGTCGGATTAAATTGTAAATTTCAAAACTTAGGAATATAAATTTGAGAACTAAATTGAACAAATAAAAGTATTTAATAGTCAAACTTAACTATTGACTAACAGATGCACCAAAAGTCTACAAAATGCAAACATATGACACCAAACCAATGTTATCAGAATCGGACCGAACCGATGGTTCTACTGGTTCAAACCTGAATCGGAGCCTCCAGCGGTCCGATTTGAGTAAAACGGAGAATGTAAGCGAACCTAGTTCAAAAGTACAATTTCGGAGAACCAGTCGGTTCACACTCAAACCCACATTGTCCCCCCTTTTTCGTCATATTCTCCCGTTATAAGACCCCTTCGGCCCTTCTGTATGATGTGTGAAAGTTAAGACTAACCACTTGACCAACTGTCCTAAAACCTTAAGGTGATAGGAATGCGTTGTTTTTAAATAGGGGTTTAAACTGGCGCTGCGGAGATGCGAACTTGCACGCTCTAACACCATGTGAAAGTTAAGACTAACCACTTGACCAACTGTCCTAAAACCTTAAGGTGATAGGTGAAGGTGTGGTTTAATCTTTATACTTCAACACGATGAACAAAAGATGAAGATAAGGAAAATCTGCTGGATATTTTTGTTTTTCTCACAAAACGTTCGGACCAGGTTTGAACCGGGTCGGACCGAATGAACCGGACGCCTAATCGGTTTATTGTTTGGTTCGATTTTGATAACATTGCACCAAAAATTTACAAAATAAAATATTTGACACCAAAATTTAACATTTATCAAATATATGGCACCAAAAAAACTTTTTAACCTTATAAAAAAAGCTTATTGAGCTTGGTAGTTTCTATAAAGAAATAACACTTGTCAACAGATGCCAAGCACCAAGTTCACCTCACTGACACCCTAAATTCTTTGGATTTTCTTGTAGAACGTAGAATTTATTTTATTTTTATTTTCCGCGGGTAGCATCTATAATTTTTATTTTTATTAATAATAATTAATTAATTTTAAAAAAGTGAAATAAAATATAGATCCCAATGAATTCAGCCCAATTTGCAACACAGGCCTGATTAGAATACAGCCCGAATATTACGGGCCGGGCCTCTGGAGAAGCTCCTCGATCTTTCGAAGTTCAGCTAGAGAGAGCTCTCTTGAAACGAAGAACAAGAACAAGAGCGGCAGCCATAGACCGTTCTAGAATCGGCCACGTGGCACCACCTACCTCCCACTCCGCCCGCATAAACCCTCCTTATCTTCACCTGTTCATCCTATCATCCTCGTAGACGGCAGCCAACAAACCTTGCTCAGGAAAGGAATTGCATTTTCTTTTCGAGGGTTTTTGGGTTTGTCATAGATTAATCAATTCCATCTAATTCACATCTTTCTTGATTCCAAAGCTCAATTTTGACGACCCAGATCTCTATTTGCTCAGTTTCTTCTAGTTTTTGCTCTTTCAATCTGCGAATGGCTTCTTGCACAGCTCAAGTTCACTTCTTGGGTCCGAATGGAGCCGCAGCGGCCTCCAAGACCCAGAAATCTAGCCGCCCTTCGCAGTCTGTGTTCTTCGGCCAATCGTTGAATTCATCGAGGGCGACGTCGTTCTTAAAGCTGAATAACTCCAGAGCGTCGCGGCGGAGATACAGCGTCGGTCCAATTCGGGTGGTCAACGAGAAGGTCGTGGGTATCGATTTGGGGACGACTAACTCAGCCGTTGCTGCCATGGAAGGAGGGAAGCCCACCATAGTGACTAACGCCGAGGGACAGAGAACGACTCCCTCTGTTGTAGCTTACACGAAGAACGGAGATAGGCTTGTCGGACAGATTGCGAAGCGCCAGGCCGTGGTGAACCCTGAGAACACGTTCTTCTCAGTGAAGAGGTTCATTGGGAGGAAGATGTCGGAAGTCGATGAGGAGTCGAAGCAGGTATCTTATCGGGTGGTGAGGGATGATAATGGCAATGTAAAGTTGGACTGCCCTGCCATTGGTAAGCAGTTTGCTGCTGAGGAGATTTCAGCTCAGGTATAAACTCTCTGTTCAAGTAATTGTTGCACTTTTTTTCTTGTTACCATTAGTCTGGCCTTATCTATATTTTGGATAGTTCCATGTAGAAAAAATGTACTTTTATTGAATGCTGACACAGATTGTATATAATTTTGGTGAAAGGAATGGTTTGTGTATATAGTTCTGTCTTGCAGCCATTCTTGGTTAATTTGGAACATTGTCTTACAGCTACTGCATTTGACCTTGTTTCTTGTTCGCGTTACTGATTTGGATAAAAGGCCCTGTTTGGAAATGATTTGTGCTTGAATTCGTCTATTATGATGTATGTAGGTATTGAGGAAGCTTGTGGACGATGCATCTAAGTTTTTGAACGACAAGGTGACGAAAGCTGTTGTTACAGTGCCTGCTTACTTCAATGACTCTCAGAGGACAGCCACCAAGGATGCTGGTCGTATTGCTGGGTTGGAAGTCCTCCGTATTATCAATGAGCCAACTGCTGCATCACTTGCATATGGGTTCGAGAAGAAGAACAATGAGACCATCCTTGTATTTGACCTTGGAGGTGGTACCTTTGATGTCTCAGGTATTGTAACAAAAATCTTGCTATGTGGATTATCCTAAAGATCTCTTTCATGCCTAGTTTTGTATCAATATTATTTTTTGTTTCTTTGCAGTGCTTGAGGTTGGTGATGGAGTGTTTGAAGTGCTATCCACATCTGGTGATACCCATTTGGGAGGTGATGATTTTGATAAGGTATGAGGAAGTTGCTTGAGCAGGTTACTTATATGGTTGTAGCTAATTCCGAGTCATAGTCCTAATTAAATAGGCATCATATACTCGATGCAGAGAATTGTTGATTGGCTAGCTGCAGACTTCAAGAGCAACGAAGGCATCGATCTTCTGAAGGACAAACAGGCTCTCCAGAGGTTGACAGAAGCGGCTGAAAAGGCCAAGATGGAACTTTCATCTTTGACTCAAACCAATCTTAGGTATGTTATCCTTGTGATGTCAAACACGGGTCAAACTCTTGTTTCTCTTCTTACTTGTAGGGTGTATGATATTTCATTCCAATTGCCTGATATAAGTGTGTAGTCATAGCTCTAATTTGCAGTATGTGACCCTGAAAGTTCATTGTATCTAATTTCTAAAATTAGCAAGACTATATCTAAAACCCCGCCAGAAGACACAATGTTTTAAGATATATTATAATATATATGTACCTATGCTTTGTTGCTGATTAGATTGCTGTTACTGCAGCTTGCCTTTCATCACTGCCACAGCAGAAGGACCAAAGCACATTGAAACTACTCTAACAAGAGGCAAGTTTGAGGAGTTGTGCTCGGACTTGCTTGACAGGTATCTTAAGTTAATTTATTACTACTATTCTTGGCTTGACATGTTGTCTGATCATCTTTCCCAGATGGTTTATATTAATCCCCGGTATGGTAATGCAGGTTGAGAGGACCCGTAGAGAATTCCTTAAAGGATGCCAAACTTTCCTTTAAAGATTTGGATGAGGTTATCCTTGTTGGTGGGTCAACCCGTATCCCATCAGTGCAGGAGCTTGTTAAGAAGATTACCGGGAAAGACCCAAATGTCACAGTGAACCCTGATGAGGTCGTCGCACTTGGAGCAGCAGTTCAGGTGGGTTTTGATCTATTTTATTTTTAGTGTTTGATTGATAGAAAAATCTTGGGTAGGTTGTGTATAGAGAACTGCACCACATATCTCATTCTAGTTTAGGGTTCATCTACTCTCATAGGGTTTTCAGAAATGGAAGGTAAAAGAATTTCATTTGAGATGTGCCGAAGAATGACCTGTTAGCCTCTAGCCTTACTTTGCTTCTGTTGGATAGTATTACTCAGTCTTTATAGAGGAACTTTTTTTTTTTTAATCAAGAACATGTTGAACTTTTGATGAATTGCAAAAAAGAAATTTTTGTCGCTCTTTTGTCACTTTCTAGGTTGAAATTTTGATGCCTTTTCTTGAAAAAAAAAGGAGAGAATTTTTATTAGTTATTAACATACAGTAGTATAAGGCTTTGATGCAAAACACTGAAAGTTTAGTAGTCAATTTGGACAAAGGGTGTTTCTTCTTTAGCCTCTATTTGTTATTCTAATGGTTTTCTAACCGTTCTGGATTTTGATTTTTGTAGGCTGGTGTTCTTTCCGGGGATGTGAGTGACATTGTCCTTCTGGATGTGACCCCACTATCGATCGGTTTGGAGACTCTTGGTGGCGTGATGACGAAGATCATCCCACGAAACACCACGCTTCCTACATCCAAGTCCGAGGTTTTCTCAACAGCTGCCGACGGTCAGACCAGTGTGGAGATCAATGTCCTTCAAGGGGAGAGAGAGTTTGTGAGAGACAACAAATCTCTGGGAAGTTTCCGGCTAGATGGCATCCCACCTGCTCCCCGTGGAGTTCCACAAGTTGAAGTTAAATTCGACATTGATGCCAATGGTATCCTCTCTGTCACTGCCCTTGACAAGGGCACCGGCAAGAAGCAAGATATCACCATCACTGGTGCTAGCACATTACCTGGTGATGAGGTATGTCATTGTTGTTCTTCTCAATATCATTTGCTTTTTTGCCCGACGTCTTGAGTTGGAAACTGTTTGCTTTCGGTGAAGTTTGCATTTACTGGTAATTGCCAACAAACAAGCCGAACTTTTTGAGCTTCTGCAAAACGCAAACTTAACTTTTTTTCTTTCACGTTCTGAAAAAGCAAACTGAACTTTTTTTCTTTCCTGTTATGCAAAAAGTACGAAATTTTAGGGTAAAGTTGTAATCTTTTTCTGTTTCAAGTGATTGTTAATTATCCGCTGAGGTAATTTTTGTGTTCTTGAAAAAGGTACAAGTATGAAATTTTAGGGTAAATTGTAATATTTTCTGTTTTAAGTGATTGTTAATGATCCACTGAAGTAATTTGTGTTCCTGAAAAAGGTAAAAGTATGAAATTTTAGGGTAAAACTGTATTCTTTTGCTGTTTTAAGTGATTGTTAATTATCCAATGAGGTAATCTGTGTTCCTGAAAAAGTTTTTTAACTTTTTTATTGGGTCACTCTAATGAGAATGCAAATGGGTTTTACAGGTGGAGAGAATGGTAAGTGAAGCAGAGAAGTTTGCAAAGGAGGACAAGGAAAAGAGAGAAGCAATTGACACCAAGAACCAGGCCGATTCGGTTGTTTACCAGACGGAGAAGCAACTCAAGGAGCTTGGAGACAAGGTCCCCACTGAAGTGAAGGAGAAGGTTGAGGCGAAGCTCGGGGAGCTCAAGGAAGCCATTTCCGGCGGGTCGACACAGACCATGAAGGATGCGATGGCTGCTTTGAACCAGGAAGTGATGCAGCTCGGACAGTCTCTTTACAACCAACCGGGTGCACCGGGTGCAGGTGGGCCCACTCCGGGGGCTGGTCCTTCCGCAGGTCCTTCAGAGTCTTCGTCGCCGAGTGACAAAGGTCAAGATGGAGATGTGATTGATGCGGATTTCAGTGACAGCAAGTGAAGAACGTAGGTTTTGATAGGGTTTTGTTTTTTTGGTTGTGTAAGATTGATTGATGAAGAAAGAAAGAAATGGAGGGTAGTTTTGGGAGAAGAGTTGGTGGTGGTTATATTGATTGTTGCTGAATCAATCTGGATCTTGTGTTTTGAGGAGGAATAAGAGATTGGATTGATAAACAAGTAAGGGAGGAGATGGTGGATAGGTGGTAGATGCTTTTGATGGAGTTTATAATTTTTTTACAATTATTATTGTTATCACGAGTGTTTAAGTTCTCATGCAGTCTAGCATATGAAACTATTGATGGATGGATAAGTCAACATGGACCTATTGTGCAGTCAGTGGTTGTGAATATATTTTCCTTTGGCCAAAAGTGCTGGTGAAATATGGATTTACATTGTTTTTAGGGTTAAGATCCTATAAACTGTCCAAGGTCCCAATGTTAAAATTTGATGTCTGAAGTTTAAAATGTTAAAATGAAGTGTCTGAGGCTTTATTTTTGTTGAATTTTGGTATCTCGGTGTGATTACTTTAGAGAACCCAATCCCAACGAAACTGATTGTCAAATTCGAGCACCTATGCACGCTCCATTCTCACCTTGCCGGCACCGTCACCTAAGAAGTTGGCCACATCGCAAGTAAATCCAACTCAGTGCTCCACACCACTTTGCTGGAAACGTTTTCTTTTGAAAGTTCAAGTTTTTGGGGAAATTTGGTGATTTTCTAAAAAGTAAAGAGTGATGGATTATGAGATGGTAAGTAGATTGATGAAAATGATTGAAGGGAGAGAAAAAAACGCGTAGAGACACCAAATTTCAACAAAAATAAAACCTAGGACACTCAATTTTAACATTTTAAACTTCAGCAACAAATTTGAACATTGGGAAAACCTTGAACGGTTTATAGGTTCTTAACCCTTATTTTTATTCTGAGTTAATAATTACAATAGTATACTTCTGAGCCACACTATATGTTCTCTTACAGTGACGTTTATTGATTTAGAGACACACCGGTATAGTTTATTGGAGAGATTCAGAAAAATTCCAGTAAGTTATAGATTGCATAACAATTAATTCGACAGACTTTCATTTTTTGTTTTCTTTTGGAAGAAAGGTATAACATCAATTTGGTTCTTAACCAGAAGTGTTGGAATCCAAGAGCAACAGTTTGATTGTAGTATTGGAATCTAATTAGTAAAAAAAAGTGGGTGATCAAGGGTGATAAGTGTAGAATGCGGTGGAGTTTGATACAAAAAATAATGAATTAACATAGTAAATGATGTTTATTGAAAAAAAACTGGGAAAATCACTTTACACTATTTGAGTTGCATAGATCTCGAAAAGTTATGCGGTTTAAAAAAAAAATCGACCAAAAAGATGAATAAATGAGTGAGATATTGAGTTCCAAAGTTTTGAAATCTGTTATATAGCTATTATGCAAGAATAGTATTTTGGTCTTTTCATACGCCAAAAATGAGATTATGTTAATTTTAGCCAGAAATTCTAACGATAAAACACCTAGATAACCAGATACCAATTTGATTTAAATCTCTATGCGAGAAGAGCAACACTCATTCAGCAACACAAGCTATTTCAATGTGATATGCAAACAGAGTGATTCCCTGTAACTACCTACAAGGAAATGGATCAAGCGATACGTAATTTTTCGTGGGTTAGAGACCCACTTGCTACACAAGGTATTTGCATGAAATATTGGCTTACCTAAAAGAATGGACGATATGCGATCTGGAATGATGAAGGATATGAATAATACAATGTTGATTTGTCGATAAGATGCGGGAAACTTGATATGCGCAAGTGTTACTGTTGACGTCATTTTTTTGAAGGGTGAAATGAAATGATTTCGACTAACCTACTTGGTGAGCAATTTTGAGTGTTAGAGGTAATATCACAAAAGGATTCATTGTCACAGAATGAGGATCAAAGCTTTATTTAATCCAAGACTTCAAACATTCATGAAAATGTACTCAATCCAAACAAATCCACTCTCATAAAAAAGGAAACATTCTACTATAGCAAGAAACGAAAAAAAGATGGTCATGCTCAAGCTTTAATCCTCCCATAGAACTTGGCCTTCTCCTCTGTGGTCTGGAAACGACCATGCCCAAACTTGGAAGACGTATCGATAAACTTGAGCTTAATCTCCTCCAAAGCCAACCGAGTCGTCTGCTTCAGCAACGACTGCCTCAATGTCACAACACGCTTCTTAGGACCCACGCAGCAACCCTTAATCAACAAGTAGTCTTGATTCACCACACCGTAGTGCGGGAACCCACCCATTGGCGTAATTTCTTTCTCGGTCCTACAATTAAAAAAACCCATTTAAAACCTGCTCTAGGAAAACACAATTTAAACTTCAAAGATCGGGAAAAGGGATTCATCGAACCTGTCGTATTCGGTCATGGCATTATGAGTGTCCTGACCGACCTTTCCAACCCTGTAAACCTTCTTGTTCACCTCTGTACGGTGATGGTAGCCATTTTGTCCAGCCCTAGCAACTGTGAATGAAACCCTAGCAGGATGCCATGCACCAATACAAGCCACCTTTCTGAGCCCACGATGGGTCTTGCGGGGAAGACGGGTAACACCCCACCTAGTCACGACTCCCTCGTATCCCTTCCCCTTGGTCACTCCAATAATGTCAATCATCTCATCTTTTTGGAAGACTGCATCGATAGGTACCTGCTTCTCGAAGAAACTGTATGCATAGTCAACCTTCTCAGCAACTGATCCACCATTGATCTGAATCTCCATCAAGTGTGCTTTCTTCTGCTTCAGTCCCTTCATTTTCCTTATCTGTATATAACACAACACCATAAAAGGCCAATATGTAAGATATTGCATTTGATTAAAGAATACCCATCAATGTGGGTCTTGAAAAGCTTCCCACCTGGGTGTGAGCCAAAACACGGATCACAGTGCAATACTTCTTAAGCTTCTCCAACTTGGAATGAATATCTTTCTTCCCTTCATCAGACTCAAACTTCTTAGAGTACTTGGTAAAAGCTTTCTTCTTGGACTTGCACCAGTTCTTGTAAAACCTCCTTCTCACCTCCTCACTTAAATGCTGTGCCCAAACAGTGTTCAGAGATCGGAGTCCCTTGGGTGTCTTGATGTAGCCAACCACACCAACAACAACAATAGGTGGGGTTTCAATGATTGTAACTGGTTCACAAGTTTCTTTCTTGTGGAGTTCTGATGGATAAAAATTTGGTCAGAAAAGCTCAACAATTTTTAAGAAAAAGATAAGAAAACAGGTTCCAAAACTCTTTTAAGTGTACTATGTTCATATGCTTATAGCTAAAATTTCTTTACACGAATAAGTTACAAATGCAGGAATCACTTGCCAAAAACCTGGAGTGTTCTATATTATAGAGCATTAGAACTATGATGCAAAAAAGAATTGAGAGATGCACAGTTACGTACTTGATCCGGGCTTTTCAACATCTCTCACGATATGGGTCATTCCTGCTTTGTATCCCAGGAAAGCCGTAAATCTGCATGGCTTTGTGGGATCATCTCTGGGGAAAGCCTTCACTGTATGTATCCAAACAACAATTTAAGTCATTTCTGAATGTTCATGTTCATTTTGAAGAACGTGTGTTATCCTAATATGCATACAAATACCATCACCAATTAACTTATTGATGAACTTAAAACATATAGAGCTTGGGTTTTCAGCTGAGTAAATAAGTTGTAGCATATCTAATAGTGTAGTTAGAAGAAACATTTATCAGTTATTATACCAAAAACTTACCCTTTCCCCGGTGACGGGCAGCCCTTTTCCTTGGGAGGAAACCAAGGGAACCGTGCCTTGGATGCTCAAACTTACGGTGAGACATTCTAACTGTTTAGAAATAGTATATTCTGCGAAATCTTGACCAATTAAGACAAAAAGCATAGAAGAAAAATATTCATTCAAAGTTCTAGAATGGAAACAGTTCGCTAATACAAAATTCAAATAAACAATAGGTGATAATAAAAAATGCATGCCAGTGATGGATTAATCCATAGATCAATATAGAGCATGTGCAAAGTAATGCCAAACAAACAATTAAAACTGAGAAACTACAAATTCGAAAATACACAAACATTTATTGTTGTAGAATAATGTTACATGATACTCGTACACTAACATGAAAAGGATTTAGAATATCTATTAACATTGAAACATCATCCAAGAGCAATGATTTTGCAAAAAAAAAACAAGTAGACTGTTCACTGTGATAAACAAATAATAAGGCAATTATTGTCCCAATACGATCCAGCAAAATAAATGACATAACCCCAAACCAAAGGCCTATGGCAATAGATATTGCCAATTCTCGAGCTCAGTAGTATTTCAATCCAATAACCCAGCTGGGTTATTGGCCAAAGAGCTGTATCGAGATTCCAGCCTTGATTACTCAAATTGATGGGTTCACATCAACAATTGCTTGGAAGCGTGAAACAAGAAATGCTATACTAAAAAAACATTTTTTTGAACAATTAAGAAATTATTTAAGTACTCACATGACATTTTCCCTTACAACAGTAAAACTTAACAGCAGCAAACATAACAGCTAGATTCACACAGCAGGCATGCACGGTAAGCATAGCAGGATAAAAAAGCTCAACACAAGCCACAACACTACCTCATCATCTTCGTGAAAAATAAAAATCAAGCCGCAATATGCAATTCGCCAAAGAGCATAACAAGTTCTAACTACGACGATGACCTTAAAATTAGCTACAACTAAAAGAAGAATTACGTATCGTCTTGACGGAATCATGTCAATAAGTGAACGATTGTACCTTAGATCTGAATATGGCGGCGGAGCTCTACTTGCTGTTTGTGTGAGTTTGTAGGGCTGGCTAATCCAATTTATTGTAGTTCCCCATCCAAACGACGGGCAAGATTGTTTCACTACAGCTGTTTTAGTCCGTCAGATATTCTTCCTAGGGCATCCTCTGAGTAGGGTGGCTGCTGCAAAGAAGGCGCAGTAAGCGGCCCATGGAGGGCCCATTTTGGGCCACTAAACCAATTCAAAGACCCATACTACACATCCTCAACAGGTTTGATTACCCATGATCTTAACACTACATATGTCCTGTAATTCACACTCTAAATTTGAATGAACAAAAAAAAAAGTTCCTTACTGCTTCCATTCATCTAATCAAATTTTAACTCTATACCTACAAGATAAACACTCTTCAAACTTATGCTTACACTCTATTACCATTCCAACGTAAAATTATTTAAATATAAAACGGTTGGATAGTTTGATTGCTTCATCAGTCATTTGTACAAAAATGTAATGTCTTAACATTTTTTTCCGTGGACATATATATTAAACTTATTCACTAATTTTTGAACATGTAATCTTCCTAGGTCAAATGGCGACTTCAGTATCTCACTCTACTCCTCATCGACTTGCACCTCCAACAACATGCAACTACTGCGGTGCACGACGCTTCCAATTTGAGCCTCCTTCCTTTTGTTGTAGCTCCGGAAAGTACATTTGGCTGAACCTGAAGTACCCCTTGAACTTCTCACTCTCTTTACTGGACAAACCACTGAATGTGCTGACTTCCGCATGAATATAAGGGCCTATAATAGTATTTTTGCTTTCACCTCCTTTGGGGTCACTTTAGATCGGGACCCTGCATCTTCTAGGGATGGTGTGTACACATTTCGAGCTCAGGGACAAACGTACCACGACCAACGATCAGGTTGCTGCAATCTGGCTTGAGGGAAATGATCCTTACGCAACCAACGATCGAGATATCCTTGTTCATGCTAATTCAGGAAAGTGGCACCGCATCAAATATTTTTATAGCTGCTAATTGTTGCGACTTCCGTCATGATGAATAGGCTAAACATATGTTTATTTTTCACTTGGAATATGTGAACGACTATTTATTTGTACTACAAATGTGTGAATATATTGTCTACTTTTAATTGTTTTACAATTTCTTTCAAATACATACTAACTACATCAACATATAATTGAAATAGTTTGCATGCCACACGTGCAACACACGTGTATGTTCTCTAGTTTAACAAAAATGAAAAGTTGAACTTTTCTTTTTTAACCTTGTTCTGATAGAACAGATAGGTGGACTACGATCCGTTTTGATATCATCCGTGTGAGAGCAATCTGTAAGTACAATTCGCCAACAACGCATCATTGAACTCACGTAGCCGCAGGAAATGCTATTCGGACAGTAGTGGATCAAGGTATGCAACGAGCAGAAATCAGGATAAAAGGTCCCGGTCTCGGAAGAGATGCGGCATTACGAGCGATTCGCAGAAGTGGTATACGATTAAGTTGCGTACGTGATGTAACCCCTATGCCACATAATGGCTGTAGGCCCCCTAAAAAAAGACGTGTGTAGAAATCAAACTGAAATAGATTTCAAGTCTTTTTTCTATTGATTTTTGACTCCCCTCTCTTACCTTTAAATAAGGGTTCTTCTCTTTCCCCACGAGGGAAAGCCCTTTTCCAGATGGAGTAGTGCATCTCTGTCTTGAAAGCCCGCCCTACAGATAGGAGTTCCTATCTCTACTGCCTATCCAACCCGAAGACTCAACTTCGTGGTGGAGTGCTTCGAGTTGGATCCGATCCCATCCCAGCAGTCTTGAGCTACTGAAAAGAAGCATACCTCACCGGTGGTGTATAATATGTCTACTCTGTCAGTCTTCTTGTCCTTCATCTTCCAGTGAGTACATTACCGTAATGGTGGTGTTTTTCCAAAATCAAACTTTGTTGTTCAGCATCTTAGGTGCCAGTTCATGCGTTCGTCTGTAATGTCAAGCATGTCAATAATCATGGTTAAGTTTACTGAATACAAATGGTAAACGGGACTAGCTAAAATGCAGTCGAGTTTATTTCAACTCGATTTTTCAGCTGTTAGATATGAGAGAGAATCAACCAGAATTCAGGAGAGATAAAAATTGTGTGTTACACGTACATAATCTGATGGCTGAGAAATCGAATTGAAATAAACTCGAGTTTATTTTAACCGAAATCTATCGTGTATGTGGTGCCGTATAAATACCGTGCAGTGTTCATGCTTTCCTTTTATCGTAATATATTTGCAAGAACACAATTTTTTTCCGTACTTGACCGTGTCATGCAAGATCTATTCAACATATGTTTTAAAACAAGAGTTACTACTTACTTGTATAGGATCTAAAAATGCCTACAACTCATGAATTGGTTGAAATTTGGAGGGCGGAAGTGCAATCAATCTCGGAAAAGATGGGTAGAATATATTCAGAGAAGAATGCACCCATATACTAACTTTGAGGTTCAGTCCACGAAACAATATTAAAACAACTTAGCACTGAAGCTTGAATCCAAACCAGTATTGTAAACTATCTGCTTCTCCATATCATCTGATGCTGTCATAGTGTTCTTGCATATGATCAAGATTTATCCAAGATGATGGATGGATCTATCTAGTAACTCCTGCCCCAGAAGCTCCATTTCTTGGCAGGTTTTCCAGAAGCAAAACATATTGTCCCTGCAAAAAAACCCAAGTTTATAATATAGAGATTTACAAACCAGAGTCCTGACTGACTGTCTCATAATTTGAAATATATAATTCACACAGATAAAGCATAGTATTTCATTTGATAAAGGATCAGCATTCCGAAGAATCCATTGTTAGCAAAGATATTGTCATCAGGGTGAGTGAAAACAATAAACTTACCTTCAGGGAGTTCGGGCTGATCGAATGGAGAGCAGAGTGTCTTGGCAGAACCCATCT
This sequence comes from Clarkia xantiana subsp. parviflora, assembly GCA_036873135.1. Taxonomy (NCBI): domain Eukaryota; kingdom Viridiplantae; phylum Streptophyta; class Magnoliopsida; order Myrtales; family Onagraceae; genus Clarkia; species Clarkia xantiana. The sequence goes on from JAPTYO010000014.1 coordinate 5,538,253, forward strand.
CACCTTTTGTTCGAGCTTTCACGTCTTTCTCCACCTCCTAACAACCATAAAACATAATTACAGAGGGCACTAAACCAATAAGGCACAAAAAAAAAACAACCACACTGATCTGTGTATTTATGATGATGCTGCTGCTGCTTGGTGAATAGAATACCATAACCAATCCAACTATTTGGTAGTTGAAGAATCTTGCAGCTTTCATTTATTCTTTCATGCAGAATGCTTTTGAAATAATTTTTAAAAGACTCTCTGTACTATCTTAGTGGAACTTGGAAAGCAGAAAACTATAATCTGAATTTTACCAATCAAAGAAATCTTTAATTGATGTCGAGATGTTACCTCTTCATCGCACCATGGAGCCAATATCATTTTTTTCTGCCCAATAGCCTTGACAAACTCTTCCCAGGTTTTCACCACCTGAATGCAAGCATCTCTCTTCTCCTTCGCTTTGTTAAAGAGGCTCTGTTGAATTTCTTCCAGCAAATTGCCTACCTGCTCAATTAAGTTGGCACGAGGAATGTCAACTTTGGCAGAATTGTCACGTCTCACAGCACGCACCTGCAGAGAAGAAGAAATTACTTAATAAACAAATCATTCTTTCTAGCATCCAACAAAGAAGGCTAAGAATAGAAACTCAACAAACAAATAACACCCCCACCTGATTGTTTGCCAAGTCCTTGGGACCGATTTCAATTCTGAGGGGAACACCCTTCATCTCCCACTGTGAATACTTCCAACCAGGGGAATAGTTGTCTCTCAGGTCAGCTTCTGCACGAATTCCAGCTGCATTCAGAGCATCAACAGTGGCATTACAAGCATCATAGATCCCTTGCATATCAGCGTCTTTATAGGGCACAGCAATCACAATCACTTGGAGTGATGCTACCCTAGGAGGGAGCACCAACCCTTTGTCATCACCATGGACCATTATCATAACACCAATCTGGTTAATATTTCATAAAGATCAAGAAATTCCCATTCAAGTTAGATAATCATAAAATTAAAAAAAAAAAAAAAAGAAATGTCATACTTTATCAATCATAAGAAGAGATAAGAGTTACCGTTCGGGTGCTGTAGGCCCATGAGTTCTGCCAGACCATACCCTTCTCTCCTTTCTCATTTTCAAAGTTGATTTCGAACATTTTGGCAAAGTTCTGGCCCAGGCAGTGCGAAGTTGCACCTTGGATACCCTTTCCGGTGTTGGGAATAAATGCCTACCACAATTACAAAGGTCAAATAATCTCAAATAAGACAAACTAGGCAGTAAATCAAAATTCAAAGAAATGGAAAACTGAGGTATGATGTTATATTACCTCCACACTTGTTGTATAGTAGCCACCAGCGAATTTCTCCATTTCACTCTTCTTCCCCTTGAAGACAGGAATGGCCAAAAACTCTTCATAGATACGCCTGTAGAGTTCCAGAATTTCTAAAACCTGCAGCAAAATAACACAATAACCTCTGATAGCCACAGAAGAAAATTGGGAACAGCAACTGGAAACTAGTGATCTTGGGGTACTTCTGCCCTAGGAATGAAGAGATACATAGTATGAAGTCATTTGTTGAACCCCCTTGTCTACAATGTAACTATAATACGATGATGGGTGTTAACAATTTTGAAAGTGAGATTTCATCGAAAATATCCGGTTACGTACATCAGATTCAGACAATTTTCTTAACAAAAAAAATAACAGCCAATGACTCTTGGTACCACATAATATACATGTCTATGGTGGTTTCATATTGATGAGCTATATCAGCTGTAAGCTAGTATTTATATTCTATATTGTATTTAGATCGACAAGACTACTTTTGTTTCGGCAACTACATATTAAGTCACTCAAACATGAAAATGTTTTGTTTTTTATTTGAATGAAGGGAAAAAACATCAAGCAAGTAAAGTGCCAGATAGACAGCGGACCTCAGTATCGGCTTCTTCTTTTGTCGCGAAAGCAGTGTGGCCTTCTTGCCAAAGAAATTCCCGACTCCTACAGTATTGAGGTAAATTTCAAGCAAGTCAAAAAGGGCATACGAAAAACGAATAGCCAAATTGGCTGACTTTGATTTAGAAATCGAGGTAGATGTACTCAACCTAAAACCCATACTCCAAAATTAGCCAAACTCGGTTATGGGCCACGAGTAACCAAAACTTCTTTCAAACATGTAGGTTGAAATTAAAATCTAATTTTATGGGACTGACACATATAAAGAACTGTCATTGCAAGCAATCTAGACGACAATTTATGTGCCTTATTGTAATAATAAAGATGACTAGTATGAAGATCTGTATCAGCAGGAAGTTTCTTTCAACTTTGCTAATATTGGGACTAACAAGATAGACATTCAGTAAATGTTACCTGATAAAAGGAGTTGGATTGCTGAACTCCCAACGAACAACATTGCACCATTGATTAAGTTTCAAGGGCAAATCTCGATGACCCCTAATCCATTTAGAATAATAGGGATACATTACTGTCTCACTAGTAGGACGAATAGCAATAGGAACTTCAAGATCAGAATTTCCAGATTTCGTCACCCATGCAACCTGGGAAAAAAAAAAGTCAGTCCAAACTCCAAATTAACGGGTAAGTTCTCCCTGCTCAAATATGTAAATGAAAATGTCTCACCTCAGGAGCAAATCCCTCAATGTGTTCCTTCTCCTTTTCAAGAACCCCAGGAGATACAAAAAGAGGGAAGTAACAGTTCTTGATTTTCATTTTCTTGATTTCTGCATCAAAAAATGTCTGCAGAAATAATACAAGACTCTGTTATCACTGACGTGGAAAGAAAATACCAAATAAAATGCAGCTAATAATTAAAGGAACTTCTCACAAAGAACATTACATAAAATAGATTATTCAAAATACAGGTTTTTTGGCAGATCCAAAAGACAGGTGACCTAAATGAAAGTACAGCTTAGAATTTGAATAATAATGTCATATGCTTGCAATACAATTCCTATCAAGTATAACAAGCTCAAATATCAGCATAAAACACACGCTTCAAATTAAAAAGATTAAAGAGCTCAATATGGAATATTCACCTGCATTATCTCCCAAATTGACATGGCCCAGGGCCTCAAGATATAGCACCCAGAAATATCATAATACTCGATCATTTCACCATTGACAACAACCTACCAATAAAAGATTTAAGTCATTAAACTTCAAGATCCAGGTGCTGCTAGACTGTCTGGAAATGGCAAAATAAGTTGATATCACAAAACAGTGCTGCACAAGCAAGTAATCAAGAATTATCATTGAGCAGGACAATATTTAACTGTCCACTGTGTATACCAAGCCATAATTCAGCTCAAAGTTCTAGTTCCACATCCGGATTAGATAAAGATCTTTTAAAACAAAATTACAACATGCTAATGTTGTCAAAGGCGTAAGGCGCACTGATGTTATGAGGCTTAATATCGCCTAAAATTTAAGGCTCACACGAGGCGATCGCCTGATTGAAAGAGGCCCAATTAGTTACATGTTATACTATTAACAAAAATCGGCAAACCTGATGGAGTAGGCTATTTACTCTAATTAGGTAGATATCAAACCTACTAGTATAAAGGAGAGACAGAGATGAATAAGAGATGTAGGGAAAAAAAAAGAGACCTAGAGACCGAAACCTAGTATTCTAATAATTTTGCAGTGGTGATTGACGTTCCGACAATTGGAATGCTAACAATCCGATTCTCTCTCTTAATGGCAATGATGTCATAAATCACAACTTTGAGGGCACTTTTATCTTAAGGCCAAATCGGATCATTATGATTCCGACTCGGAATGTTAATAATTTCCCTTAATTTTGTCTATTTTTTTAAAATTAAATTTATTTAATTTAACTCTAAAAAGTAATGGGTTTGGAAAAAAAAAATATTCCAGGGTGATGTATGAGGCGCAGCAAGGCACGCTTTCTTGAATTGAAGGCCCTTCGCCTCAGTCAGACAGAGGCAAAGGAACATTGGCTCGCTTGGCGCCTCACTGCCTCAAGAGACGAGGCGCACGCCTTTAACAACACAGCATGCAAGTATCAAATTACAGGTTCTGAAAACTCTTTTGGCCCAGTAAAAAGATTTCTTGCATTCACTTGATTGGATAAGAACATAAATGGCAACTTAAGTTACTTACCTCAGAGTACCATTCCCCGAAGTTCTCATCCTTTTTGTGGGTGAGACCCAATCCTGTTTCTTTCTTGACTTCCTTCCTTCTACCACCACCACCGCCGCCGCCGCCGCCGCCACCACCACCACCACCCATCTTAACTTCCTTCTTTTTACCACCATCCTTCTTTCCTTCTTTCTTTTTACCACTATCCATCTTCACATTCGACAATTCCTTAGACAAGTCTGTGGTGTCAGCCATACCTTCTGGCCTAAAATAAACAAATTCAGTCACACGCCTCAGCGGAAAAACTATTATATTGCTATGACAAATAACCCATAACACGTTTAAACTCGATTTTGCAATTTCCACTCTGTCGACTTCTTCTTACAGAAAAACTAAAAAAGAAACCTTGGATTGGTGAGAAGTAGGCGAGCTAGAATTTGGAGGATACAGCTCTAATCGACTCACACCATATTGAAAAGCACAGGAAAAGGGTAAGAAGGTTGTACTATATTGATCAACTGGATGAAGAACAAATGAGATTATATGGGGAACTTTCAATAAGTTGTCGACTCATCTTCAATAGATGAAAACATTGAACCATAAAACAGAAGACCAATCTAGAATTTCAATGACACGGCTCTAATACTGTTACTATGAATAAATAAATTGTAATACATTTGACCTGTATCCACAAACAGATGAGATAACACCTGGCAATCGAAATTGAAGTTGTTTCTTATTTCTATCTTCTTCAACAGGTGAGATTTATCAAGAACAAACACAGAAACTGTTGAAGAGCTGAAGAACAGCTGCATTACCTGATATAATAATCTAAATAACTGAGCTTACGCAACTATAAATTTAAAGAGAAGAGCTAAATATGGTAATGAAGATGAGAAGTGGAGACGAATATATACCAGAAGAATAAAGTGCTTCGGCGATTACGCAAGGATATGGAGTCTCAGTCTTGATTGGCAAGGATAATGGTATCAAGACTTGACTAGCAAGTTTAAGGAGCGCCGCCGAGGTGACTGAGCTGTAAAACCCTAGATCAGACCACTTCTCAACCACCACGTCCACCGCCAATATAATATAGATGGATTATCCAAGACAGGAAGTCAACGCTCACCTCGTCACTGAATATGGCGGCGGAGCTCTGCCAGTGCTTGCCGGTTGCCTGTTACTGTGCCTTCTTTGCTACAGCTGTTTCGGTCCGTCAGATCTTCTTCCTAGGGCATCCTCTGAGCAAGGTGGCTGCTGCGAAGAAGGCGTAGTAACAGGCCTATGCATGGCCCATTTTACACTCTAATGGAGAATAATTGTATGCTGGGCCTTTCTGAGGCCTACACTTTTTACCGTATATATATATATATATATGAGGGCTATTATATTATTGCATTGTTACGAGAAAAAGAAAAAAAAGAAGACACAATACAAAAATTGACGTGGTTGGGAATTGGGATAGTATATAAATTTAGTGGATTACTTCTATTAACATCAATTAATTTTAGTAAGTAATTTCATTATCTTTATTTATGTGGTGAGTATAGACTCACTTAAATTTCTCTCATATGAAGCTTTATTATTCTTTGGAATTGGCTTTGGGGCTTTCATGCGCATCTTTGGTGGAGTTGTTGGGAATCAAAACTAATGGTTCGATTCGTAATGCACAAAATGCTGAATCTCATGGTAGGGTGATACGTACATGTAAATGTTGTATGGGGAGACATCACTTGAGGCATGATGTGGTTGTACATGACTGATAAAACATGTAGGTAATAATGTAGAGTTTTGGTATGAAAGTTTGGTACCGTAAAAAAAGGGAGTATATGATGGATTTATATTATTACCGATCAGTTTAAATAAAGAAGCTCACTAAGTTTATATAGTTGGGTGCTATATGTCATTTGATTCTCATCATCAAAAGAATATTGATATACCAACCAACCGAATATGATTATAATTTTATTAACTAATAGAAGGTCCAGTTGGCTAGTCCTTACAGCAGGATTTTCTTCATATATATAATATTACATATATATGATAATAATGATATACATATAGTAATAAATAAAAAGATAGTAGTCATAGTGGATTTGGTTCCACCAGCAATATTGTTTGTATATAATGATTTATTACACTATTATCATTAAAATTATGAGATTTTTAATCTGAATTAATTTTTGTATATATAGATATGCATAATATGATATGATATATTATAATATAAATATAAATAGGATAAATATATATATATATAATATATAAGAAGAAAGATTTAAAAAAAAAAGACAAAGGAATGGACAAAGAAACCATGATGAGTTGGAGTTCCACTAAGTGGATCCCACAAAGAAAGTCAAATTCGCACATAATTGTTGTTAAAATGGCTGGTTCAGGGACGACAATATCATCTATATACATTATAGTTATAATTTATAGACTATGGTTGAGCATTCATAATAAAAAAAAAATGGTTGAGTATACTATAGAGCCCACTTCTACAGTTCTACTCTCCAATTCTTTTATTTGCAACAAATTTTTTTCTCTGTTTCTCCATCTCTCTCTATACTTGTTACATGGATAGAGATATGCTACGGCTAGTTGGGACCAAATCATGTGATTTAAGTTCAGAGGAAAGAGATACATTTTTAATAATTAAATAAGTATAGTATATATATAAGAGAAGACTTAAAATGATAACAGAAAAGATGTGTAAATATTTTAAAATTAAAATTGTATATCATGAAAAATAAAAGAACGCTTCTACACCAACATAAACTTTATGTGAAAAATATTGCGAAAACGTGAAGTAATTTTGTTTTAGACTTAATGAAAATTAATTTATAGAAATAGTCGGCAGTTTTTTCACAACCGATTCACTAACTGAATTATTTCTTAAAATAAAAATAAAACCACCCTCGTTCTTATTTAAAAAACATTCTTCTGAAGCACAATTGTAGTGATTTCAGATTGACGAAGAAAGCGCTATATCGGTTAGCCATAATGAAGAGCTTGAAGAACTTGAGAGAGAAGAGCAAAAGAATATTGAGGGGTAATGAGAAGTGAACTTAGGTATTTATACTGGAGTAAAAATCCTAAACGGTAACTAATTATTAGTCCTCATTCATTGCACCTATGAATGGGTGCATTGGAGGAGAAGACTTCCTCAGGAAGATTTCAAGAAATAACCGTTGCAAATCATTCAAGGATAAGGAAACGTCTCCTACACTCCAACAGTTACAAAGGAAAATCAAAAGATGACGCCCCACGACTCTCTGAAAGATCTCGCCAATTATTCCAAACCAAAGAGGCTAACTATGAAAAGTTACTCGACACGAGTTTTCACCATCTTTGATAGGCTAACGACTCATATCTCGAGGACAAGTGTTAGATCCTAGTTCAATAGAACTCAAGCTCCGCGACCAATAAGTCAGGCCCCTAAAAAATCAAGACCCAAAGTCGACGACTAACAATGCTAAAAACAAGAAGATGAAGACAAAAGGTCGACGACTCTATCATAATAGTCGACGCCAGGTACGTCAACAACAATAAGTGAGAGTGCGACGCCCCTCGCTAAAACTTATCTTATTAAGGAAGGTGGAGAGGCGGCGCCCCACTCCTCACCGCCTTCAGAAGAAACATTTTCTTCTAAGGAATAATGAGGTGGCGACATACTTGTCACCACCATCAGAATAAACATTTCCTTATAAGAAATGATGAGGTAGCGACCTACTTGTCACCACTAGGAGTGAAACTAAATTCCGGTTGGTCCGAAAAGCCGGTGAAAACCGAACCGGTCCGGAACGAAAAAACCGAATCCGAAATATTCGGTTTGGATTTTGGTCGGATATTTTTACTCTAGTTTAGTTTTTCGGTCCGGTTCGGATTTTTAGTTTTGAGGACCGTGAGGACCGAAACAACTGTTATGTTAATTAAATATATACAATATATATTATATTAATTTATATTTATCAATGTAATTTATTAATTAAGTTAATATAAATTGTAAAAGATTCACTTATGAAAATTGTTTTTTCTACTTTAATTTTATAATTTATTTAATTATATTAGTGGACGTTATTTTTCATTTCGGTTTGATATAATCCATGAAAAATATAATAATTTTAAATGGTAATTGCTAATTTTGAATTTTCGGTTTAACCTGAAAACCGAACCGAAAAAACCGTACAACCAATGAACAGTTTATTTTTCCTCACACATTTTTTTGTTCGGGTTTTTTAAGGAAAAAAACTAAACTGAAAATATAGGTACCCGACCGAAACTAGCAAAAAACCGGTCCGGTTTCACCCCTAGTCACCACCTCCAAAATAAGCATCCCTCATAAGGAAAAATGAGGTGGTGACCTACTTGTCATCACCACCAGAAGAAACCTTTCATCTTAATGAAAAATGAGGTGGCGACCTGCTTGTTACCTACTTCAACCGCCTCTGAAGGAAACCCTTCCCAAAGGGTCACGCCGTCATTTAAAGCTGGTAAAGAAAAACCTATAAATATTAATGTATTTCACATTATTACATATCATTATCACTCTTATATTCTATATACTGACTTAAGTTTCATAGTGGAATCAGGCGCAAATCTCCACCCCTTTTTAGGTCCTTACCAAGTTCAAGTCTCGCGAAGGGAAGTAAGTGTCCATTGAAGGTCACGAAAGACACCTAAAGCCACTCAATGCGAGATCCTAAAAGTTCACTCCCGAAGTCAAGCCGGACAAACTTGATCCAACACACGTCATGCCAACAAGGATCTTCGTAAGATAGTCTTTGCACCTGGGGACTGAGCATGGTTGTATATGCGTAAAGATAGGTTTCCTGCTTATACGTGTTCTAAATTACTTTCAAGATGGATTGTCTATTTCAAGTTGTGGAGCGTATCAATGACAATCCATACAAACTCGATTTACATGGTAAGTATAATGTTAGTGCAACTTTCAATATTTATAAATTACCTCATATTGATGCATGTGATAATTTGAGGACAAATATTTTCAAGGAGGGTAATGATGAGCTACAATGATCATATGCAATGAAATCAGATCGAGTTCATATTTAACTGATTACTAGAGGCCGAGCCAAAATGATGAAATGAGACTTTGCAAGCATATGTTTAACCTATCTTCACATGGAAAAATCATCTATATTGGAGATCAAGATCAACTTAAAGGTCAAACACCACTTGTCGATTTTGTTGCTGCTTCTTCAAGTCTTGGAGATGTTCAACGAATCTGATTGGAATATGAAGCATTGTTTAGATGACTTATGTTATTTCTATTCACTTTGTATAGTTGGTTGCATTGTTTTTGAATAATTAATAAGCTGAACTTATTTGTTGGATATTTAGACTAAAGGTCTATTGTTTGAGTTAGTTTTATTTTTTCATTTAAGAGTTTAATGAGCTGAAAAACATCGGGCCTTATTACATAAGTCTATTAGGGTTTCTTTTAGTGACATATGAGTGTTATTAGGGTTAGTTTGTAGTCTCTAAAGAGACACCTAAGAGGTTGGCCTAATTTTTCAAGTCATAATTCAGATTTGTAAAGAATTTGTATTATTTGTTCTTTGATATCTTTCGAACTTGTCAGATTGTTCTCTCACGTTTGACTTCGACTTATCAATTAAATATTCTACCATTGATTGTCTCGTCATCAACGTACCTAGATTCTTACTTTCCTAAACATCGATTCAATGTTCATTCACCCATACTTAAAGCAGAAACAGTCTAGCAACATCAGATTTCTAGAGTTTTCGTTTCACTTCGACGAAAATCACAATCACATCATCGAGAATCACAATCAAATCATCATACACGTAATTTAGGGGCTTAGGGCTACAAGTGAGGCAACCTTCTCATGAGACACTCAAGATCGGCTCGGGTCGATATTCTATTTTGTCTCTCTAAATTTGAGTCAAGTCTTTTCTTGTACCAAACTCGAGTACACGTTCATTTATACTCGACTCAAGAGGTTCACGAGCCTATTCGATTTTTTCTTTTTGCTTCCAAAAGTCCATTTAAGTCGAGTTCGAGCTTATTCGAGATTTACATATAATATTATATATATTCAATTCAAGGCCCATGAACTAAAGGCTCATCAAATCGCAAACCTTTCAAAGACAATTACACAAAGTTGAGTTCGAGCTTAAGATAAAGTACACCATTTATATTTTAACTAAACAATTTAAGTTAGGCGAGCTGAGCTCGAACTCGTCAATTATATTAGCTCAAAAAAATTAGATTCGGTCTAATTCGAGCAAAGGTTCGAGTTTATCACATATTCGACTTGTTTATGCCTCAAGTTAATGTGACAAGGGGTCATTTTGTAGATATGACCAAAACATTAATTACACCACTAGCTAACTCATTAATTAGCTTGAAAAAACTTCCACTAGAATTGAACATGTGATAATTGATCATCCAAGCTATATAGGGGAATTTTTTTTTTAATTATTACAGGGATGGCTTTATAGCTTTTAGCTGAAAGATAGATAGATAGCTAGTGTAGGTTTGTAGGACAAATTAAAGGGTCTGCCTTTGGAAGGTGTCCTCAGCCACACCACCCCATTCAAATCGTATTTCAATAACGATGGTCCACTCGCTGATCATAAGTATTTCATATCCCTTTAACAAAGCAAATTAAATTAAAGGAGCTAAAGAAAGAAAGTGGTTGATCCCAATTACCTTTGATCCATTTTCTTTTCTTTATGGATTGATCAATGTATCTCAATGATGTAGCCCTAAACCCTTCTTCTATAGTTACAAAATCATGGTTTTATTTGACACGTGGCAAGTTTTTTTTTTTTTTTTAAATATAAATAGCAATAATATGTGGCTGATACGCGCATTGCATAGTAATTAATTTAATTTAATTTAATCATACAATTATTAAGATATTACGAAAATTTAATCTTGATAATTAATTAGATATTTATTCAATCTAAACGAAACACTATTGAACATTTAAGTGTATATATATAAGTTTATATAATTATATATTAACATGTGTAAAAAGAAACTCTATTTGTTAGTTAATAGGTTTAGCATATGGTATTACAAGTTTTTGGGTATAATCATTACAAACCATTAAAATATTAAAAGAAATAAATGCTTACTTACTAGTATTATTTTTAATTATATATTCTTATAATTGTAGTATTGGATATTTATTTTTTATTATATTGTATACATTTTTTAATAGTAATTTTATTGTTTAATGATAATTAAACCTTCATTAGTATTTTAAGTAATAATGTTAAATATAATTTCTTATTTTTTTTTCTAAAATATATTCTTTGTAAATGAAAATATAGAATGAGAGAATGTAGTTATAGTGGTCGAAAAAACACTTTATAAATAAAACTAAAAATAGTTATATACTAATATATCAAGCACATCTTATATATTATAGATTTTTTCATTTATTTATAATTTAAATGGTATATACGAACTATTAATAATATTTGTATCTAATCTTATTATTTCATCTTCTGTTCGAGTGAGTCTAATGCATCAATCTGAGGATCATGGTCTCACACATTTATCCTTAGAGGGTTCTATTACAAGGCCGCGAGCTAATGAATTTATTCCCCACTTTTATTTGGAATTCGACTGTTAGTACTTGAATCTAGAAAAAATATAGAAATAGAATAAGAACCGACTTCGAATGCAAAAAGAATTAAAAAAAAAAAAAACTTGTTTCAGATACCTAATTGATTAAATTAGAAGTTTTTTACCATGATACTAATTAATAAATAGTGACTAATAACTAAATAACATTACTCTTGTTTAGTGGATAATGACTTTGACGACCCCAGACAGAGCTTTAGAGACTTCGGGTCGGGGCGACTACGGTCCGGGCTCCGGCGACCCCGCGAACCGTACTTTAATAATAATAATAACTTTTAAAATGGTATATATGTACTTAAGGTATTTATGATTTTCAGTCACTTTATAAGTATTGCATAATATGTATTTTATCTAAAACATTGTATTATGATATCCTAAAACAAGTTCAATCCAAACATTGTGTTAACTAAACATGTACTAGAATATGTTAGTCGACGTAACTAATGTGTATATTAGCTAATAAACCAAATGCCCTTAAGAGTTAAGATGATATATTGTGTAGGCGTAGAATTTAGCCTCTAGTCTCTACATATACTTGAACACTATTTTCCTTTAACATCTCTTCTATATATGCATTGTTTGTAAACACAACCTTTACACAAAAAATATATAGAATTTTTGTGAAAAACAAAAAGAAAGAAAATGATTTTTTGGCTTTGAAATTTGCACCCACATAAAAGAAGGGGGGAAGGGCTGAACAAAGAGGGACAATGACCCTTCAGAAGGGCAGCCCTGGCCACTCTACATATGATATTAAATAACATATATACATATGATACAGGTTAGATTGGGACATCTCATATAGGACCATGAATGGATCTGCCCCAATAGCCAAGTGGTTTAATTAAGGTGAACATTAGTTTGGATGATCCGTGTAATGTGGTGTACTGGTTTAGCGGTTCATTATTTAACCAGATATTAGGGGTTCACTTCCCACAAGTGACTATGAGAATTAGATATTTATGATCATCATGAGACGGTGCGAGTGAGATTAATCTAGGTGTATAGCAAATATGCTAGAGCAGCCGCAACAGCCTCAATTGGGCTAGAAGTAGAATTCCCTTTTAGGCCATCAAGTGAGTGCATTCTATTTTAAGAGGCACATCTTAAGTTGGGAATTAATTGATATGCCCCCTGCACTATGTGTATCCATATGATTAGACGGATATATTAACGATACGAGAAATCGAACATTATGATGAATTTAGTACGCCGCCAACTCGGCCAGACTTAAATTTGTAAATAATTTTTTACTTGACTTATAATTATATTTGGTTGTTCTCTTCGGCCTCATGAGCTTCTTAATTTGCTTTATTTAATTTTATTTCCACCTTTGAATTGGCATAAATCATAAATAAAGCAAAATGTGTCACTGCTTTTACTTTATCAGCCATCTATCTCTTTAAGACTATTCCCACCCTTTCTTTTGTTAAAGCTCTCCAAATGCTTCCTCCCTTCAATAGACTTGGTCCCATCCCTTTGTGTAAGAAAGAAGCAGCCATATTTTCACTTCCAAAATTTAGTATCCTTTTCAATATTTCTAAACAACTATTATGTGTATAAATATTATTTAACCATTGTCTTAAATTTGAATGTATATATATATTATTATATTGGAGCTAGTATGAATGTTAAACTACGCATTCACCTACAAACTTAAGACTTTGAGACAGTTAGTTAAATAGTAAATCTTAAATTTTACATAATATCAAAGCGTACATATATTACATGCAATGATGAACTAGAAAGAGTATAAAATAAACCCTAATGTTTGTGGTTCTAATTAATTTCTTGCATGTTGCAGTGGTATGATCTGTGTGTCTGTTGTTGATTGCAGACAAAATTATGTAGAGATCATTCTTGCCTTCTCCCCCACAGTAATGATTTAACAATAATCATCTTTTTTGTTTACTTAGCCACTGTTTGTTGCAGGCACATGCATTGTGTCTCCAACCAGACAACAACATTAATCCTTTCTTCTGCACCATCTTTCTTATCTATACTACTTCACTCTTTTTTGTTTCTCAATTATTTGTTTTTTCCTAGAAGAGAATGCATGCAGCAACTTCACTTCATATATGTCAGAGACACCTTCACTTCATGGGTTAATGTTATTAATAAATTAGTTAGATGCTATATGCCATCTTTTCTAAAGTAGAGTTATAAAATGAGTTATTTTCATCTTACAAAGTTTGAAACAATTTGTATATTTTTTTTCTCTTGGTATATCGGTTCAGCGCTTCGTTAGTACGAATTCTGAAAATGAAAATTTCTTATGATTAACATTTTATCCTCTACGGGCTGACTCAATGCAAGTATAAATTATTCTAGATGTAGAACATGTTTGTCAATCCTATATTTGGTATTTCAAGTCTCACTACATCTGTATTTTGTCTAATTCTCATTTTCGGATATGTTATTATAAAAAATATAGTGAAGATGTTGGCAACTTTAGCTTACAGAAAGAATCAGAATAAATTGAGTTGAGATGAGATGAAAAAAGAAGATGATGGAGCTTATATATATATATATATATATATATATATATATAGCAGAAATACTCTTTTGATCACTTTTTTGATCATATTGGAAGGCAGAATAATACCCATTTCCCAAAGTATGTGCCTAAAATGAAATAGACAACTTTGTTATCTTCTTTTTTTCACACTCAATTCACTGAAAAACAAGCAGGAATCACATACAACATAGATAGAAACTGTCCTTATCTTTCTCTAGTGTTTAGTGTTTGTTTATGGGGAGAAGTGTAGGGTCATATTGGTAATCCCACTTGCTGAAAGTGCAGCTCCACCACCTCTCTTCAAAGCAATAAAGAGAAATCAACTTGGTTAAAGGCTTAAAGTTAAATGTAATTTTTGTGCATGATTAAGATGACAAAAAACCTAGGTAATATGCATGTCATCTTAAAATATAAAGTAGTGGGCTCATCTGTTACTAACAAATAAATTTAATTTAATTAGTTTGATTTATTCATTCATTATTGTGCATATATATAACTATATAATTAGTGTCTATCAGCTCTAACTTTAATGGCCAATTGTGCATATATATAACTACTTGAAAATACAAACATATTTCATAAAACAAAGCACATATACTTTAATATAGGTAACTTGATCCCTTCCTCAATAATTTCAGGTGGAGAGAGCTCACTTTAAACTCTCTCACTTAAAAAAAAAAGAGAGAAGCATCAAACTTTTATCATAATAATAGTGGCTAGAAGATATTATTATTATTAGTATTAGGGTTAAGAACACAATAAGGGTCTGAATGTTTGCCCATGTTGCCAAAAGGAGTCTGAATTGAAATAACGTATTATTAAGGGCCTGAATTTTGAGTTTTGTGTTTTTTCAAGTCTCCGTCCAAATTTTCTGTTAAATCTAACAGATTCACGTGAAAAGACAAAAATACCATTTTGTAATTATTATATACAATTTATCAATTTAATTAATAAAATGTGAAATGTCTAAAATACCCCTACACACTAATTATGCCCTTAAGGCCACCACGCTCCGGCCACCGCCGGCGACCACGACCCGGCTCCGGCGACCACCACCGGCCTCCGGCGACCACCACCGGCCTCCGGCGACCACCACCGGCCTCCGATCGGAGCCAAAAAAGCTCCGATTGGAGCTCCGAGGCTCCGATTGGAGCTCCGAAGCTCCGATCGGAGCCAAAAAAGCTCCGATCGGAGCTTTGGAGCTCCGGTCGGAGCCACAAAGCTCCGATCGGAGCTCTGTGGCTCCCGATCGGAGCCACGGGGCTCCGATCGGGAGCCACAGAGCTCCGATCGGAGCTTTTCGGTCGTCGCCGGAGGTCGGAGGTGGTCGCCGGAGGCCGGTGGTGGTCGCCGGAGGTCGGTGGTGGTCGCCGGAGGCCGGTGGTGGTCGCCGGAGTCGGGGTGGTGGTGGTCGCCGGAGTTGTGGTGGTTTAAAGGGTATTTTCGTCATTTTAGGTCAAACATATAAGAGACACACCTTGGTCAGAGGGCATTTTCGGGTTTTCAAATTATTTTTGGTCACATGCCAAGCATGTGACCACTTCCGTCACTTTTAACAGAAAAAATAGACGGAGAGCTCACTTATACACAAAACTCAAAATTCAGGCCCTAAATAATACGTTTTTTCAATTCAGACCCCTATTGGCAACATGGACAAACATTCAGGCCCCTATTGTGTTCTTAACCCTTAGTATTAATATTATGGCACTACCTCGAGCAAGTTATTTAGTCATATTTGTTGTTTTTATATCCGTAAAAAAAGTGCCAAAAAATCCGTAAAAATTAAGAAAAATTATTTTGTGCATCAACTATTTGATTTTTTTTTTTTGGGTCACAGTGGCAAAATATTTTCGCAGTTACAACTTATATTCCAGGACAATCAAATTGCTAATAATTAAAAAAAAAAAAACCCTAACAAAATCAAGAAAATGACAGATCCATCCATGCGCAGTCAAGTTTGGCATGGATCCGATAAACCAAGAGTCGAATCTTACAAACTTTTTTTTGTTTTCAAATGTTTCTTCTTTTTCTATTATATTTTTTAAAAAACTTTGTAATTTATTTCCCAAGAAAATGGATGAGCTAGTACTACCGACCCTAAACTGCCCCGCAATGTAATGTTCGGGCTCTCTGCTCACGGTTTGAGTTTTTTCTAATCAAATTTAGTGACTAGCGCATGTAATTAACCCCAGCAACATAGCACTACTAATAACATAGTATAGTAAGAAAACCGGCTCATTAAGCCTAGTTCTAATTGTCTCATCTTATGTCTGAGGCGGTATGTGAGTCTGTCATAACCGTGATGTGATTCCCAAGTCGTTTCGAGCCTAAAAATTTAGGATCAAACCATATAAGAGTAAACGTTTTTAATCACTGTCGCACCGTTTGTAAATAACTAAAATAGATAATTTTCCCTATAGATTACTCTATTATACTTAAAAGAGAATATAAAGTAAGATTCCAAACTCAAAACGGAGAGAAAGAGAAACGGACCAGATTCCACAATGCACCCGTTTATTGCTTTCAACTTTGCTTTATCTCTTTAATCAGGACCTTACTTTAAATTTCTGTTATACAACGGCCTTTTTTCTTTCCTTTATCTTTTATATTCTCCCTCTCCTCTCTCTCTCTGCTACTGCTTTACCTTTGCCTAAAGAAGAGAAGCTTATCACTGCACTCACAGACTAGAGTCTGAGTAGACCAAAGATTCATCTTCCCTTGTATATGAAGCTTCTTCTTCTTCTTCTACCATGAAACCTCCATTTCCACCTTCTTCCATTTCCCTCTCCTTTCCATAAACCAACAAGAATTACAATTTACAAACAATCAACCAACAATCATGATTGTTCCTTCCATATCCATTGTGTTCTTCATCTTTCTGCTAATTACTACATCCTCAGCTTCATTCCTCAGCGATTTCAACTCCCTTGTGGCCTTAAAGCAAGGCTTTCACTTCCCCGAACCCGCGCTATCCACGTGGAACACGTCGAACCCGACTTCATTCTGCCTCTGGAAAGGCATCCGATGCTCGAGAGGCCGACTCGTCTCCCTCGATTTGTCAAACTTGAATCTATACGGCTCGGTTTCTCCTCTCGTGTCGACCTTCGAGTTCCTCATCGAGCTCTCTCTAGCCGGGAATAATTTCACGGGCTCGATCAAGATCGAGAAGTTGGAGAATCTCCGGGTGCTCAACATCTCGAATAACCAATTCAGCGGCGATATGGATTGGGACTACTCGACACTACCGAGGTTAGAAGTGCTCGACGCTTATAACAACAACTTTACTTCCTTGCTACCCAAGGAACTTGTTTCTATGGGGGGATTAAGGGTGTTGAATCTTGGAGGGAACTACTTTTACGGCGAGATTCCGACGAGTTACGGGGATTTGTCGGGGTTGGAGTATCTGTCTCTGGCGGGGAACGACTTGCGCGGCAAGATTCCAACCGAGCTCGGGAATCTGACGAAGTTGAAGGAGATCTACTTGGGGTATTACAATGTATTCGAGGGCGGGATTCCAGTCGAGTTTGGGAATCTCGAGAATCTTGTGGTGATGGATCTTTCGTCATGCGAATTAGACGGAGAGATTCCGCCCGAGTTGGGGAATCTAGGGTTGCTCGATACGCTTTACTTGCACATCAATCAACTGTCAGGACCGATTCCGAGACAGCTCGGGAACTTGTCGGGGTTGGTCTATTTAGATCTTTCTAATAATGCCCTCACCGGAGAGATCCCGACCGAGTTCGTGAACCTCAAGAAGTTGAGGCTCTTCAATTTGTTCATGAATAAGCTTCACGGCTCGATTCCGGAGTACGTGGCCGATCTTCCGAACCTCGAGACGCTAGGGCTTTGGATGAACAACTTCACCGGGACTATTCCTCGAAGGCTCGGGCTCAACGGGAGGCTCGAGCTGCTTGATTTGTCGTCCAACAAGCTCACTGGCACGATTCCGCCTGATCTTTGTTCGCAAAATCAGCTCCAAATATTGATTTTGTTGAAGAACTTCTTGTTCGGGCCGATTCCGGAGGGTTTAGGTACGTGTTCGGGACTTCTTCGGGTTAGACTGGGGCAGAACTACTTGAACGGGAGCATTCCGGCGGGTTTAGTGTATCTTCCGAAGCTGCGGCTCATCGAGCTCCATAACAATTACTTGTCGGGAACCCTGTCGGAGAACCCAAACTCGGGTCCCGACTCGAAACCGATCAGCCTAGGGCAGCTTAATCTGTCGAATAATCGGCTCTCCGGTTCATTACCGTCATCTCTCTCGAATTTCTCTTCCCTACAGATCCTCCTGCTCGGTGGAAACCAATTCTCCGGCCCGATACCATCGGCCATCGGAGACTTACGCGAGGCGTTGAAAATCGACTTGAGTCAGAACTCGCTCTTTGGCGACATCCCGTCCGAGATCAGAAACTGCGATCACCTCGCATTCCTTGATTTAAGCCAGAACAACCTCTCCGGTTCGATCCCACCCGAGATATCAAACATTCGCATTTTGAACTACTTGAACGTGTCGAGGAACCACCTCGACCAACCCGTGCCGACCTCACTCGGTACCATGAAGAGCCTCACCACGGTGGATTTCTCGTACAACGACCTAACAGGTGTGGTACCAGAGTCGGGTCAATTCGCATTTTTCAACGCGTCGTCGTTCGCGGGTAATCCTCGGCTATGCGGGGCTCTGGTGGGCAACCCGTGCAATGGAAGTGGGACCACGGGAGGGTCCCGCAAGAGCTCATCGAACTTCAAGCTCGTGTTCGCACTCGGGCTATTGGTTTGCTCACTAGTTTTTGCGGGCGCTGCGATAATCAAGGCCAAGTCGTTCAAGAAGCCCGGCCCGAACGGGTCGTGGAAGCTGACGGCTTTCCAGAAGCTCGACTTCACCGTCTCTGACGTCCTCGAGTGCGTCAAAGACGGAAACGTGATCGGACGAGGCGGGGCCGGAATTGTCTACCACGGGAAAATGCCTAACGGGGTCGAAATCGCGGTTAAAAAACTCCTCGGGTTCGGGGCACACAGCCACGACCACGGGTTTCGGGCCGAAATCCAAACCCTGGGCAATATCAGGCACCGGAACATCGTGAGACTGCTCGCCTTTTGCTCGAACAAGGACACGAACCTTCTAGTATACGAGTACATGCGAAACGGTAGCCTCGGGGAAGCCTTGCATGGCAAGAAAGTAGGGTCCTTCTTGGGGTGGCACTTACGGTTCAAGATCGCGATCGAGGCGGCGAAGGGACTTTGCTACCTTCACCACGACTGTGCTCCGCTTATCGTTCATCGAGACGTCAAGTCCAATAACATACTCCTCGACTCGACCTTTGAAGCCCACGTGGCCGATTTCGGGCTCGCTAAGTTTTTGATGGACGGTGGTGGCGCGTCCGAGTGCATGTCCGCAATCGCGGGTTCTTACGGCTACATTGCTCCAGGTATATATATTATATTATATATATATAACGCATATCACTAATTTTTTCGATAAATTTAGGGTTACTATTACTATCAATTTTTCGATAAATTTACTTACTATTACTATCATGAGTTAAGAGATTCTGATTCTGATCATACTGACCATAGTGTGACTACAGAAGTCAGAGCCTCAATAAATAAGTATAGTGAAATATATATGTGGGGCCCATTATTAGGTCAATATTTGCAGATGGGTCCACAAGGGTGGATCCAATCCGTCTATAAGCATGATTGGCAGATCGGACGGTCCATAAATAAATGGCTAGGAAATGATAAATAATAAACTACATTAATTAATTAAATATGGCTAATACTTGTCATGATGAGTTGATGACTGTTGTAGGGAATAACAAAGACATTGTTTGCTGTATTTTGGGACTTGCAATCATTTGGGTTCTTCAACTCTGCCCCACCGATCTAACCATGGTCACCTAGTCATTTTTTTAAATACATTTTTTGAAATAATTAAATAAAGTGAACTTATTGTTTCGACTTAAGATAGCTACCAAATTCGATATATATTTAAATTAAATAAATAAAATAATTATAAGCTCCAAACCTCAAATATTTGGAAAAAAAATAAGGAGAATTTTAATGAACTGCCAATAAAGTGAAACAAAATAATATCAGATGTTACATTTTGAATTTTTGTGAGCTTTCAGCTTTTAGTTCTGTTACATAAAATTGAATTTACTAGCTAGCAAGCTATAATGTTGTATTTTTGTGCTTGTAATTATATATAAAAGAGTGCAATAAATAGATATGTCATTAGTCATCTGTCAACATCACACACAATTCCCCTAAAAAAATGGGTCAGAGGTAGAAAACCCCCGTGAGCTGTGTTAGTGTTCATGGGTGCATTCAAATTAGAACCACATAGTTGACGAGTCAGAGCATAATGTCTGATATGTTTTCGGAAATAAACAAAAAAGTTGAAATATTACTAAGTGAAAAAAAAAATGACTTAAAATTGTCACTACTTATTCATTTTCTTTTAGGGAAAAAATGTTTTTTTTTTTGGTGTGTTTGCCGGAATTTCATTTTATTACAAAATAACAAAATACTAAACAGATATTGACAAAATAAATTTAACTTTTACCATATAGTTGTATCGTCTCATCAATGTCTCAATTATTACCAAAATAATTAACAGATCGATATCTACTAAAAGAAATGTAGGGGACCCACATATGCAATTTTTACTGTTGAGACGAAATCCGATGCATAGAGTTCTGGAGTTTCTGACAGATGATGTTTAACGTATCAGGAAGGGTCTTTGATGGTCGTGAAAAATCTTAATACATGCAAATAATGTATAATCCCAATATTTATTAATTATTTTATTTATCATTTGCTTTGGTTAAATATATTTTTTTAACAAAAATTGTCTCGTTTTCTCTTCTTTTCATTCTTTTTATTTATTTAAAATATTGGTCAGAGATTTGATGTTGGATTTTCGGACGTGTAAAGGGAGATCTTCTTGCTGCTTCCCACCCACAACCCACTTTAATTTAGGCTCTAAATCAAATCAAATAATAATTTAGTATATGTAAACGTATCTACTTTAGATTTCAGCTATTATGTCTTGTACTATTATATATAACTAAAGTTGGTCTAAATATATAATACTCCCAATAACTCATTCTATTGTTTTTTTAAACACAGAATATGCCTACACGTTGAAAGTAGACGAGAAGAGTGACGTGTACAGCTTTGGAGTTGTTCTGTTAGAGTTATTAACGGGTCGTCGCCCAGTGGGTGATTTTGGCGAAGGTGTGGATATAGTGCAGTGGAGTAGACAAGTTACGAGTTGCCGAAGAGAGGATGTGGGTCGCATAGTCGACCCGAGGCTCTCATCAGCAGTGCCGAAAGAGGAGGTGATGCACATGTTTTTCATCGCGATGCTCTGCATTCAAGATAACAGTGTCGAGCGACCTACGATGAGGGAAGTGGTGCAAATGCTATCGGAATTCCCGCGACAAGCACCGTCACCGTCTTCTTCGATCGCTCAGAAACAAAGTCATAATAAAGGATTAGAAAAGGAAAAAGGGAGCATCAAACACGATCTTATGGTGTAGGAATATCGGATAATCGGGTCGGTTTTAGGAGTATATTTTACTTAATTAGAGGGTGTCTTAGCTTGTTGATTAATTTTGGTTCCATAACCTTATTGGGATGTCAAAACCTAAGGGTTTTTTGTTCTTACTTTGTGGAAACTAGGGTTTAGAGATAGATGTTGTTGTGGGTTTTGGTTGTGGTGAGGGGAGAGGTTAATTATGTATAAGTTATTGGAAATAATGATAATAACAATTATTATATATATATATAGAAGTGGAATGCACTTCTTTTTAAGTTTTATTTTGCGTGTGGATAGCTTTAATGGGGGCCATGCCATGGTCATGCACGCCTGTATCATATTCGTAGCAATACTTAATTGATGTTGTTTGTATTGGCTTTTCAACTTTACTTGCTTATTCGCTTCTTTCTTCTTTAAAATTACCGCACTTTCCACTCACTTGTAATAAATGGACAACAGGACACTCAATACAGAATTTTTTTTTGGCCAAAAAAAAAAAAAACCGTTAATTTCCACTAGTTGCATAAGTGTAGGCCTTACAATTCGTATGTATTATCGTGCACATTAGCACATTAGCACGTGATAGGTCAACATAAAAATGAAAATCGCATCGGGGTCATACGACACAAATAATTTTAAGCCAACGCGATACAAATGTGATAGTACGAAAAAAATTCCGTGTTACTTCAAGTTCGCTTGCACAAAACAATATCACAAAATTGATTATAAAATTCATGATATTATGACCTTATTATTTTAAGACCCTTATTTAAAAAATTAGGGTTAACAGGTCTTTTGGTCTATGATGTTTGACAACTTTTGGGTTTTGGTCAATAATGTTTTTTTTACCTAGTTTTGGTACCATATGTTTGCAGATTTTTTCTAGTTTTGGTCTAACCGTTACATTCCGTCATTTTTTGACATGTACAAGTCACGTGATCCACTCTAAACTTTCAATTTTGTTCAATTTAGTCCCTCTAATACTTTCCTAATCTTTTTTGTGTTCAATTTAGTCCCGAAGTTTCAAAAATTCAATTGGACCTATTGTCCAATTTGGGTCAATTTTGAAACTTCGGGACTAAATTGAACAAAAAAAAGGTTAAGAAAGTATTAGAGGGACTAAATTTAAAGTTTAGAGTGGATCACGTGACTTGAACATGTCAAAAAATGGACGGAATGTAACGGTTTGACCAAAACTAGAAAAAAACTGCAAACATATGGTACCAAAACTAGGTAAAAAAAAACATCATTGACCAAAACCCAAAAGTTGTCAAACATCATGGACCAAAAGACCTATTAACCCAAAAAACTATATAAATATAATACATAAACCTTTAAACTAGGGCTGAGCATGGGACGGATGGGCGGGCTTTTTCTAAAAAATGGCCCAAGCCCTAAAACTAGGGCCACTTAATGGCTGTCCCGAGCCCTATCCCGAGCCCTAGCTAGTAGGAAAAGGCCCGCCCGCCACGGGCCTACAGGGACTAGGGACAAATGGGACAAACTCAAAATCTCATCCAAGTTCAAAAAAAAAAAAATCATACTCTATTTACTTAAACCATAATTAAACACAGAACAACAACAAAGTTCAACACATACCACAAAGTTCACCATAAAACACCAAAATCACTCAAATATTTTGTCACTTGTAAGAACACCAAGTTCAACACATAACTATGTTCTCCAAAATAGTTCACCAAAGACTCCAAAACAAAGTTTTACGAATACTCTAACATAAAGTCACCAACAATTCTGACATAACAAGTTATAAATGCAAATCCCAAATCAAATGGAACTTCAACCCGAGCCATCACTAAGTTAACTTAGCTAACTATAGTTTATAGCTAATTAGTTAGCAAAAAGGGACGGGGCGGGTCTTTTGGGACTTCGTAAAAAAACCCTAGCCCTAGTTGAGAAGAAAAGTCCCGCCCATTAGGGCTTGGGCACACTTTTGGGATGGGCTTTTTGGGACGGATAGGGCGGGACGGGCGGGATTTTGAGCCTCTCGGGATATTTACTCACCCCTACTTTAAACTATATAATATACTAATTTAAATAAATATATGTATAAGTAGGCATTGTACTATCGTGTGTGTTTTGGATATAAACACCAACAATACAAAAATACTATCTTATTACCGTGTTTGTGCTGTCATGCTATCAAATACAAACACAAACACTTTTTTTTTTATGCGGGTTCAAATCGATAGAAATTGTCAGATCTATGATAACGGAGCAATCAAATCATACATACATACGATGATGCGCTCTCGGTTTAATATGGA
Source organism: Clarkia xantiana subsp. parviflora (assembly GCA_036873135.1). Taxonomy (NCBI): domain Eukaryota; kingdom Viridiplantae; phylum Streptophyta; class Magnoliopsida; order Myrtales; family Onagraceae; genus Clarkia; species Clarkia xantiana. Next base: position 5,562,349 of record JAPTYO010000014.1, read on the forward strand.
GGAACAATTGACCCAAATTTCACGTGATGAAGCGGTAGATGTGGTATACAGGCTGAGCCCACTCTGGTCATATCTAGTCCATTTGGGCCGGCCCATTTCGACCACTTGTTTTCGGGTCGGGTCATATTAGAATTAAGAGTCTAGATTAGATTCCCACCTCCACCTTTGACAAAGGGACTTTCAATTTAATCTGGAAGGTACAAATAACTCATGTTTGAGCTTCTCTCATCACAATCAGCAATATTTTCACACTACAAACAAATGCAGAGAATGAACAAATATTCTATAGCTGCTCGCTCAAACTCAAGGCAACAATATTCGTGACGGAAACTACACAACTGACTTACTAGTTCATGAAAGACTCGATCGCAGCATGGATTGAGCTTCTTCTAGATTGGGTAGGAAGCTTCCGAGGAACCAACGAATGCGGTCCACTCCATACAGAGAAGTTCGGGTTTTCAGGGAACAGAATCCCGCATAAGCTCATAAGAGCCGGATTGTCACTACGGAAGTTGCCATACAGATGACTTCTCGTTTGCTGCTTCTTCTCAGGTGCCTCCTGCAAATATTAATTCATCACAATCAATCTACTATTATGATGAACATCAAGTTGTAGAGTAGCTATAAAAAAAAGTACCATCAACTTCTGTTGATCTGCTGCTGCTGTTGCATTCGGTTTCCCATCATTTTCTTGGAATCCAACATTCGACTCCGTCTCTTTGACCTGCTGTGGTTCTCCTTCTAAAATATTGTCTGGAGTTTGATCTTGAAGTTTCTTTCGAGTTTCAATTTCACTGCCACCTTCACCATTTGCATCATTTCTCTTACCTGGCGAGATTTCCAGTTTTACTCCTTTTTCTTCCAAGTTGCCCTCTGCATCTTCATCATCAGAGTCGTCTGAATTTGATGATCCATCACCTTCTTCGCCACCATACGGGCTTTCTACATGTGATGTCTAAAAACAAAAAAGAAAATTGTTAAAAAGGAAAGGAATTTTTTTTATACAAAAAATACTGTATTTGCAAAGTAGGGATTAGGGTGCTGGAATATCAAAAGTCCAAATAGTATTTCATTTTCAAGCATATATATGATCATCTCTGCTATTTGCTTACCTCTTGCTTGAACTCCTCAATAGTTAGACCTCTGGCAATTCTTTCCCTCTCCTCCCGCTCTTTCCTTTTGCGCTTTAGAACACATATAGCACATAAGCAATCATTTTTATGGCGTCGCATTCTGCACATTAGGAGAAACTTAACATCACAATTCTTGTTTTTTTTTTTGCCAATCACAATTCTTGTTTGGAAGATCAAAATCCAAACTTTACAATTTACTCGACAAAGAAATACAAAACGTTCGCTAAACAAAAATGAAAGTTTTTCTTAGCTTTTCCTTTGGAAGACGATGGAAAAGTCCAGCAAGCCTAATTGGAAGTAAACCTAATGCAACTTAATGGGGGTCGAGCACAGTAGTAAATGCTTTCACTTCACTAAAAGGAAGAAAGTTTTTGTCTTTCTTTTCCGTTTTGATGGATATGGAAGATTAAAGGATGATCCAAAATTCATCTACTTACATCTTCTGACTCGAGCAACTTGATTTTCGGGACAGTTAATTAGCAAAATGATATATGCAGAAACAACAGTTGGACAATACCCATGACGCTTTTTCGCTTTGTTTTTTGAACCGCCTTTACCACTGTCTGCTTGGTTACCATCATTGCCTGTAAAAGAAAAATTATTATTCCTCAAAATTAAGAGTGGAAGAATATGTTTTGCAAAAAGAAAGCTACCATGGTGACCTATAAGAGCTCAGATTATGGGTAAAGTGCACAATTTAACTTTATTATGGAGAAGAAGCTGATAAGCTCACCAGTATATAAACCAGCTCCGGCCCAATACTTCATAAAGTTTTTCTTCACCCTCCTCATTAGATCCAAAATGTAGTCACCCTTGTTGTTGTACTTGTAACAGTTGCCCCAAATATACTGGACATCCTTGAAGACATCTTCTGAATTCGAATACTTTCCACCCTTCTCAATGTTGCTGCATATTGTTCCAAAATCCATTGGAGTATCAATTACATCAAAGTAATCCTGGATTGGTACAACAAAGTTCCCAAAATAAGTATTTTGAGATAGAATGATAAGACTTTCGTCAACCAAACAAGGTAGATGCAAGGCATCAGTCTAAGACATGATATTTACTTTGCAGTACAATCATATGAATTAGTCCTCAAACCTCCTTGGCTGCTTCGAAAAATGCAAGGCCCTATAAAGTTCTACACCACGCATATTTGATCAAACCCACTACAATATCTCCATAATTAAACTTCACAAGTCCACAAGAGGGAGCAACTAATAGCACAAGCAGCAATGAGTTCTTGCAAATCAGACTTACAGGAATTCCCAAAGCAATAGGATCCACAGGGGCATTGAAAGGTTCAGCTGCGTCCATTTTCATGACCTTCTTAATGATCTATGAACAAGAAAAAAGAATATTTATACTGAAGATCAAGATAGTACACTGAAAGATAATTCATTTATAAAGAAGTTAGTATCTTAAAATTTGTCATCACCATGAGTGCAGATTCTAGTTCTTGCTTACTAGACCGAGAAGCTTGAGGAGTATCCTTAAGTTCCTTTTGATGCTCATTGTCTCCTTCTAGTACAACAACATCAGCTGACTGGGCACCCAAAGAAGCCAAAGGCCTTGAAGTCTTAATTTTGATGCTCCCAGATTTCTTTGAAGGGTTTTCTGAAGGACCCACTTTCATTTCTAGCAATGAACTAATACTATCTTCCATTTTCTCTGCAACTATAGCTTGCTTGTCCACATCCATTTTTTGACTGCTCTTTTCGGTATCACTTTGACTTGGAGCATCAGAAGAAGTGCCTTGAGACTCAAGAGCTTTCGAAGTTTTCAGCTTGACTTTAACTCGGGGCATTGGCTTTGCACTTGTCCTTTCAATTGATTCATTAGGATTTATATTTGCTGTATCTTTTGATGGTTGATCAGTTCCAGACGAAGAAGGCGTATTAACCTCCATTCCTGAGTCCTGTTCATCATTGCCAGGATCATCCGAACCGGAATTTTCTTCTACGTTTCCACTGGAAACATGTTTAGGTTCCTCTTTGACAGGTGCTGTTTTTGATTTTTTGGATTTTCCTTTCTTATGTCCACCGCCCTTGCGCTTCATATTCACACAGTAAACAACTGCACCGTATCTCTAAATTATGTCACCTAATCTATATCGCTGCAAGCCTGCAACAAGTGATACCCTGCAAGACCAAACATTTTCAGCGAACAGTATAAAAAGACACTATACAATGGAAGTCCGTGTTGTCTGATTCAAGAATGCTGCTTTCAAATAGTTCAAAGGCATTGTTATGCCCTGTATCACCTCTCGTTTTAATATCAAATTATCTAAAACTAATTGACTTTAGGTAAAAACAATTCATTGAAATCTCAAGTGCATAAGAAAAACCACCTTTACAGTCTGAAGGTGATCATGGACAAGTGGATGACTCCCTAGTTTGTAGTTTCAGTCATTATGTGAAGGAACTGTTTCACTAAGATCGCGATGCTGTATAAAGTTGTCAAATTGGAAGTTACATCCAATCAAACCATAGGGATTTGGCAGTCACAGTGAATCAACAGGTACGAGCTAAACACTATCACATATGAAGAAACACATCTATAAATATAAAAGATCCAAAATTGGGGCAGAAAACAGATTTTGTGAAATTCATTATAAGTAAACGTTGAATTCTAACAATTGAGAGCATTAGGAGTCAGGACCCTGAATTTCTTCGATTCAAGGTGTCCTTCAAACAAAAGATAGCGGGAAATCCGACAAAAATACGACACCGACCCCCAATAGCCGAACTTTTGGGCACAGTCATTAAAAATCGAGAAGAGAAACATGAGAGGAAGAAGCGATTTACCTTAGTTGTAAAGGAGACCAGTTCTGTGCTTTATAGCGGCCGATGCAGGAGCTACGGCGAACCGAATCGAAGCCGCCTCCAAATTGAACTATGTCGTTTTCTATTCCGGTCAGGTTGGGCGCGGTCTCGGTTACAACTTACACATGGTTGCGACTTGCGAGCCCTCCGTATAATTTTGTAATCGGAGAAATTGCACATAAAAGTATTACTTAAGGTAACTTTAACCCTAATCTTACAATATTTGCACATATGGTGCTTTTATTGCACAGTTGAGTTTTTACACTTTTGCACCTATGCTATGGCTGAGATTAAGCCAAATGGGCTGGCCTTTCTGAAAATCGAATCTGTGTACTTCAGAAAGTTCGGCCCAAACCGAATCTGTGTACTTTAAAATTGATTGAACAATAAAAAAAAAAAAAAAAAACTTATTATACTATTCCAATTTTTTTTTAAAAAATTCTCCATTACAACATTAAGTTCTACACATCAAATCCCATTACAACCAATAAGTTAGTGATTAAGAGTTAAATCAGCACTTGGATTTTTGTCTCAAAAGCCTGAGCCCGATTTTGGAGAGAAGTCTCACCAATCTTGTCTCGGGCACGATCTTGGGACAAGCTCGGGATCGGTTTCCTCATAATTTCACTCAGTCCTACTTACGCTTATCGAACTTCTGAGTTCCTTTTTAACTTAACTGTGAACAAGTAGTTAATTTATATTATCCATATTGATTTTGCTGGATTAAATTAGATAGTGAAATGTGTTAAAATAATCGAACTTTACATTTTAATCATAACTGTGTAGTATTGTGTCGTGTGATACAACCAATATTTTTATACTTTAAAATGCACCCAAAATATTTAAGTCATTAAATAATATAACTGAATCTTAATGTTTATAAACTCATTTGTTTAACTTTTATTTAATATATTTGAACTGTAATCAAACAGTTATAACTTTTTAACAATACTTTAATTTATGAGCATATTTTTTCCATATAAAAATAGCAGTGAAGACCTTTTGAATAATATTCAATATTATATAGGGAAGTTGTATTGATAACCATCAATTGCTTTCTGAATATTGGCAAAAAAAAATCAATTGCTTTCTGTAGGCTACAATTTATAATTATTCCAACTTCATTCTTAAGTTATATTGCTTATTTTATTTTTTAAAATAGAAATTATGCAGCAATTTATTTAAAAATTCTAAAAAAATATTTAGAATAATTTTATGCCTAAAAAACTAAAAAAATATAATGAAAAAGTATACTTTTATTAAAAGAAAAACCTAATATTTAGTGTTTTATTTAAAACAAAAACAAAAAAAACAAATTTCATTTTAAAAAAGTATATTATAATTTTTTGTATACAATTTGTTTTTAAATATTAATGTTTACATGAATTTATCTATTTTGTTAAAAAAATAAAAAACTAAAAAAAATTCCAGGATAATTTAGTAAACTTTAGCATATATGGTCTATGAAAAATAATTAATAATATATAAATAAGACTTCCTTATTATATATATTTCTATATATTTCTACCTTATCCATGCTAATATATTATTCGCTAAAATAATGTGAAATGCCGGCCATTTATTTTATCAATAAATAAGTCAACTTAATTTGGTATCGGAAATTTCAGTTTATCCCAATGAGAAGGTGCTTGAAACTTGGACCACCATATAGCTTATAAACATTCTTACAAATTATATATATATGTATATAACATCAATCGTCTTTAATTATTATGTTATTATATATGTAATACCATGACCCATTAGGCCATTATTTTATTTTACCTTTAAAAAGTTGTAGCTTTGCTCACCCAATTAGTGAGCTCATCATACACTGTTGTTTTTGGCTAAATCATTATTTGTTAGTGACGCTGTCCGTACAATAGTCTTACTGTCTTAACTCTTAGAGCACTTCCAATAGGAAGTGCCTAATGCCTCCACATCAGCAGCCACGTCACTGCCAACTCATCAAAGTGGCACTGCTACAGTATTTGCTACAGTAAATAGCACTGTAGAATTGGCACTCTCTCCAGTAGTGGAGGCCAAGTTCCACTTCTACATTGGGACCCACATAATTTCATAATTCAAATATAATTTTTGCATTATATATAAATTATATATCGTTATATATAAATTATATATTCATATTTTTTTACAAATACAGACAAGAATAAATAATGAGATTCAAGTATTAGATGTTTTAATTAAAAAAAAAGGAAAAATATATACAAAATTATAAAAATGTAATTGAATTTTTTAATAAAAATTTACATTCTATAGGGATAAGAAAATAACTGGTCCGGTCGGTTCAGAACTGGTATAGACTGGACCGGTTCCAAACAGACCAATTATGCGAGAGGAGAACCAGACCAAAAACCAGTAATATACTTCTCAAAAAATTGATTTTTGACTGGACCAGACTGTTTTGAACTGGTTTTTAACTAAATCAGTTTTGTCAGAGGATCAGTTTTTCGTTTTTTTTTTAATTAGGGTAAATTTGTATAGGAAAATGGGTCGGACCAGTTTTGAACCGAACCAGACTTTTTTTACAGTTCCAGTCCAAAATCGGTCCAGAATTTTTAGTGCTAATTTCAAATTCAGTCCAGACCGGACCATACTGTTTTAATTAGTACCAATCCAGTTCGGAACATATTCGGGCCCGACCGGTTCGTGCATATCCATAGTTCTCTATTATCAATTCATTGCAATAATTATACGTTACTTGACCAAGGTAAAATTACTATTAGGTGCAGTCCCCATGCGGCATGCAGAATGATTGATAAGTATAATTGTTGATATAATAACATTGATCAATCAAATTCATTGAATCTATTATTTCACCATAATCAGTGTATATCTGTTATACGTTGATTGACATATCTTAATTCAACATCATCAACATATTCACGTTTATGTACATCCATGATCATATTAGTAAATTGATTATTGCATTAATCATGTGTTTTTATATATGATTTCCAATATATGTAAATTAGAAATATATTATATATACATCATTCTAAAAGTATAATTTTTATAATAATTTATCGTAAAAGATATATTTCTTTCATATAATAATATAATATAATATAATATAATATAATACGTAAAATATATAAAAATATATATGCATTAAAATAATATAATATTTTGTAGTAATTATTTTCCATATTTAATAATTTGAAATGTTATGCTATTTCAAAATTTATAATTAACGGTTATTCAACATGGTAACATATAAACAAATTAGATATGGAAATTTCGAAATTGATTCAAAGTTAAAAAGTAGTAATTTTGGTTCGTGTCGTTATTTATGTTACATAATATTCAAAATGACTGATTACGGCTCTTGTCTATCTGACTTAGCGTAACCGAATATATATACAATCAAAGAGATGAGTAACACAATCGAATAAAATAATATTAAAAAGTTGGCACCGACATGAACAGTAACTTGGGAGTTCCTACTAGTAGGCACTGTCCCACTTCACTATTCACTCAATAATGGCAAAACAGTAATATTAGTAATCCTAGTCACGCCTAGTGGCGCCTAGTCAGCGTCCAGTGGCAAAAATTGGAACTAGGCACTCCCATTTTGGAACAAGGCACTCCTATTGAAAATGCAAGTGCCTATTTAATCATTACCAGTAGGGACCAACAGTAAATGGCACTAGGCACTAGGCACTCTCTACAATAATAAATTTACAACATGGAACTAGGAACTAGACACTAGGCACTACTATTGGAAGTGCTCTTAGTCTTAGGCTTATTCCAATCCGACTTTTTTTATCTTACCACATTTACATTTGGGGCGTTGGTTTGATATATATTAGTAAATATAAGCATCAATTTAAATATCATAATTTATGTTTAACTAATACAGTATTTAAATAGAACTTATATTAGAAAATATTTTAATACAAGTTGGATAAAATGTATATTAAAATATACATTTATAATGTAATTAAAAGAATACATGTATCGGGTATATATATATAAATTATTCATATGATTAAAGTTCGATCCGGTGGTTGTCAAAGCCCGACCCGAAGTCGGAGCCTGGTTGGTTTGTTTGTTTGTCTGTTTTTTTTTTTTTTTTTCCCAACATGATACTTTATTCCCATGCATAAAAAGTTCAATCCAGATAGCAATCTAATTGCATAATAAACAGTAGAGGAGAATGCGGTACAACATCCCAATTGATCGGACACATATCCTTTCTGGAAGAAATAACCACCTAGTTTGCACTACGATTAGTTCCTTATCGAATAAATTTCCAACTAATAGTATGAATCATGCTCGCCAAGTGACGAATGAAATTAATGCTATTATCGAACCTCCAGTGTTTGCTGGTCTGAGTCGAATTCGGTTTATGATGAGTTCCGAATCCGATTTAATGATGTCCCTCCGTTAATTATGAACTGCACGCTCAAGCCTGGCCGAGATTACTGGAGTTATTATCCAGTAAGCAATGGTAATGTTATTTTGGTCATTAACAAATATGAATTAAATAATACAACAATTTAGGTTAAACTTAGTAATATATTATTTACTGTATAAATAGTTATTACTTAATACTCGTGTATTAACTAAATATTAACTAACAAATGTACCATCAAAATATATTTTTAGTGGATACATAAACTAAGATATTTTAATACATAAAATCAAACTTGCTATGAGTTGTGATACCAACCCTCACTTAGAAAATTACTAACTTTAGAGCTTATGGTAGTTGAAATGGAACACATTAGAGGTGTGGCATAGCAATATATATATATAGAACAGAACAAAAGGCCTTTCAACATACATACATAACAGAACACTTACTACACACTGAAAAACAACCAAGCAAAAGAGGCAGCATAGTAGACCATTACCAAACCCTTCTAATAAGGCCCCTCTCTACTCATATATAAACCCTTCACATTATGAACATAGTAATAATAATATATAACACCTGAACCCGACCCGACCCGACCCGATAACTCCTCTTATCTCCATCTCCTCACATGGAAAAGTCCATCATGTTAATAACTAAGTTCTCCATCATCAAAGACGCAACTTCCGCTGCGCACGCTGACATCACATCCGAGCTTCTGTTACCAAAATAGGAAGTGTCGGTTTCGGTGGTGGTGGTGAGTGGGGAATTGGACTTGATCGGGCAGGCGGCCGACATGGGAATAACGGGGAGGTTCTGGCAGTTGCAAATCTCGATCATGTAACCATCCGGGTCGTGGAAGAACACCTGATCGACCGTGATGCCTTTGTCGCTCACGACGGCCGTCACGTGCTCGATGTTCATCTCCTTCAGTTTCCGCATCAAAACATCCATGTTGGTTGTTTGGAAGGAGATGTGGTTGTCTTTGGGATTGATCTTCCCTTTCTTGCTTGGGACATCTTCAACCTCTAGCAAGTGTATCCCTATTCCATGGTTGAACAACCTGAACAACAATGTTACTAATTAACAACCACAGTTTGATAAACACTTTATCGATTTTCAGATGGTATTAGAGCGTACAATTTCAAATTTCCGAAAGATCATACCTAAATCTCAATTTCCAATTAAAAGCTCCATGTAATGGTCATTAAAATATTTCAACTCATGCGTAAAGGAAAACGTTTTTTTTTTTTTTCCCAATAGGGGGCAAATATTAAAATATAAAAATTAACTATACATTCATAGAAGACCTTAAATTTTGGTTAAGTCGTTTGAAAATTTCACACGCCATCATCATGATTGTTACGCGGCGGATATAATAAAGTTGAGTCCAAACAAACAAAACACTAAATCTGACTTTAGTATGTTGTATGTTGCACATGCATTATTTGTTACACTCTAACCACATGGGATTGGGATTCCTTTAGTCCACATCATCTTTTTTAACTTTCGTTTTTTTTTAATGTTGTGGTTGAGAATAATTGACAACACTAGACTACTTTAAAAAAAAAGTTTTTTATTATCAAACTATTTGCAGTCATTTAAAACAATAAATTGTTTCACATGAAAAACCCATATACTATGCAATCAAAGTTTTTTACCATAAAAATTGACATAGATAAGTAAAAACAACAGCTCTATTCCATACCAGGCTCCTTCAAAATCAAAGGAAGAAGGTCTTTTGATGAGGACGAAGCCAAGCACATCCTGGTAGAACTTGATTGATTCGTTCACTGATTTGCACACGTACGACACGTGATTCAGCGACAACAACGGCAACTCCTCTTCTGTTCCTCCTCCTGATGAAACTACTGCAGGCAAAATCTCAAGACCCATATATTTCAATATATGTATTACCAAATCTCTCTCTCTCTAGCTTTTTTTTTTTTTTTTTTTTTTGTAAATCTCTAGAAGATCCTGATCAAGAAAGGGAAGGAACAAGAATAACAAAACTCTGTCTCTCTCTCTTCTTCTTGATCCTCTTTTTTAGAAGATCAAGAAGGATCAGAACTTAGAAAAGAAGAGCTTCTAGCTTAGATGTGTGAGTTAAAGAGAAATGGGAGCTCAACCCCCTTTATTTATAGCCAAACTCATTTCTGCACCCACCTACTATTTATTAATGCCTTATTAATTTTTTTTATTTGGTAAACGCCTTAATTATTTGGTTAACTTGTGGATTTACACCAATTTTTTTAAAATAAAATAGTACAGGTGTAAATGACCATTTTAAAAAGAAAAAAAAATTTGTAAAGAAGACGAATGGCATAATAATAGTTCTAAATGAGATAAATGTCAAGATTTTCTAAATGTATGGAAATTTATATGATATAGTATAATTTTTTTTTTAGTAATTTGCAATATTCTACTCTTATAAAAACAAACTTAGAGCATCCACAATGGTTTTACCTAAATTGTATTCTTTAAAGTTGCCACGTAGACATTTATGTACACTTTAAGTAATACGTAAATTTAAGATACACGTAAAAAATATTTTCTCTGCAATCGTATTACTTAAACATATTCCTTAAATATATTTTATTATTAAATTTTCCAACAAACACCAATAAGATATTAGCATTAATTATAAAATGAATTAATTTATAATAAAAAATTGGTTACGTAATACATAGTGCATTACTTAAATTTAAGGAATGCTTTATGTAAAAACATAAATTTACGTGTGAGTCCCATCTTTAAGGAATGATATGTAAAACCACTGTAGATAGTTTTTGTTGCTTTACTTAAATAAACATGTAGGACCCACGTTTACGTATTCTTTACGTAATACCACTGTGGATGCTCTTATAGTTTATAATATTATGAACTCACTCAAACTCATTTTTTAAATTATTAATTATTATTTAAAGTAACATGTTCATTTTGTGGTTGATTAATTTATTAAAGTAATATATATAAGTTATAAATATATATATAATGTTATATTTTATTCTTAAGGTTTAAAAATATAGTTTCCTTAATATATATATATATATATATATATATATATATATATATGATGGATAAATGTCCAATTCGGGTTCGTGTTTATATTTCGGGCCTCGTAAACGTGTCGAAAATTACATCTCGGTTTAAAAACACCTCCCACGGTATCAAAACGGTCCGGAAGCGCCTTTACGCGCGTCCGGACCGGACCTCCGGGTTGCATAGCAATCCGGACCTCGCCGAATTGCCCAAATCCGACGAGGTCCGGATTACCTTACGGGTATCGCGCGACTACCGTATCTGCGATTACCGTTGCGTGTAGAGAAGTCAAGTTCGCACATTACCAATATGGATGACGGTTGCCGCATGATCTTGAACCGTCATCAAACCGCTCTAAAACCGGGTCCGGTCCCAAGAAAGCCTATAAATAGGAGGTCTTGGCCACCCATTTTCACACATTCTCTCATTTGCCCAACTTTGGTATTTTGAGCTCTGACTTCTCTCTAGAAATTCTCTCTCTCTAGAAATTACCTTTTTGCCACTATAGTGACTTAAGCATCGGAGAGGGCTCCGCTAGCACCACCCCCCCCCCCTCTTCGTGCTAGCATTGGTCCTTCGTGCAGGAACCGTTGCCCAGATATCCGCATTTGTGCACAGTCCACCGCCTTCCGAAACTCAGACGTTTCCTTGAGTCACAACCTTACCGAGTCACAACCTTACCGAGTCATAGCCGTACCAACACACAAACCTCATACGGGAGCAAGTCCGAACACTCATCAGTGGCCCAATCTCCTCCTGACGGAAGGGTTGCAAAAGCCCGCACAACTACGCGAACAGACGCGTCCCCACGACCTTGTTCATCCCGGACGCAACATTGGTGCCGTCTACGTGACTCGAACGAAAAGCTACATTCCGCAAAATCATGACGAGTGATCACAACCCTCCCGAAGAGGTCAAAAACATAAGGAAAAGGCCTGGACATCCAAAGAAGTCCCCGGCAAACAAAAGAACAGGAGGCCAAGCTCCAGCTGGGAGCCAGTCGCGACCCTCCCACATCCCAAGTGCTACTTCCGTAGCTTCATCCATACCGATTGACAATGTGCCCGGCGCACAGCACAAGGAGCCAAAAGACAAACATCACGCACCTCCACCTGTTTTCGAACCAGAGGTACATGAAGATGAATCCCAGACAAAAATGCCGCAGGGTGAACAAAGAACGGGGGCAAACTCGATGCCCACCATTACTCCAGCAATGATGGCGGCACTGGAAGAGTTACTCGCATTCCGCGAGTCTCTAAAGAACCAAGGATATGCGGCTCAGCCACCTCCGTCCAACCAAGGAGCCTTCCAATACAAAGGTGTCAACCCGTCACCTCCTTTGCCTCCAATCAACGAACAAGTTGAGATGATAGGGACAAAGTCTCGAGTCACAAGTCATCAAGACACACTTCACCAAAAAGAGGCATGGAAACAACCGCCAAAGCAGAATCAAGCAAAGCCGCCCTCAAGCAGTCAGCAAGGAAGAAATTGGCAGCCTCAGCCAAAACGACCTTTTCGAGGAGGTTTCGAGAAGCCAAAAGAAGTAAACATCGCTGACTACATTCCTTTGAACGCCCCGCCATCAGTGATATTGAGAGAGATGAAAGATGCGAACATGTGGAAAAAGCTGAACAATTTCAGAAAAGGCACGCTGGGTAAAGACAAAGACAAGTGGTGTGAAAACCACGAGGTCTTCGGCCACGAAACGGACCGCTGTGTCAGCCTACGTAATCGCATTAACAGCTTAGTCCTCAAAGGCAAATTAAAGCAATTCATTGATCAAGGTGACACCCCTCCAAAGAAGACTCAAGCAGAGTCATCCAAAATACACAAGGAAGGTCCTTCCACAAGGACAAGCCAAGACAATGCTGACATCTGTCACAAGGAGGGACGGGGAAAACCTGTTAATGACGAGGACGTCCCAATCACGGGATTGACAACAAGAACCTTGAAGGCAATAATTAAAAAGGAGATACACGTCTCCTGGAAAAAGAAACAACCGCAACAAAAGGGGCTATTCCAGTCAAATGCCCAAAGGATCAAAGAGTACAATCTCGCCAAATGTGTTCCATTGAACACACCGTTATCTGTCATCCTGAAGGAAATAAAAGAAAGCAAGCTGTGGAAAAAAAACCCTCCAAATTCCACAAGGGACCATTGGGAGAAGATGAAAGCAAATGGTGTGAAAATCATGAAGTATACGGCCACGAAACCGAAAGCTGTGTTGGACTAAGATTTCACATAAACAGTTTGATCTTAGAAGGAAAAATGAAGAAGTATATCGACCATGGCAATAAGCATCAAAGGAAACCTCGTGTCAAGTCTTCAGAAAAAGGCAAGGGAAAAGAAAAGGCGGATGATATTCCACCTATCGCCAAACGCCAGAAAAACAACGTCACTTACGGAACCAATTGAGACGATTTGTACAATCTTTGGAGTATGACTGCAGAAGAAGCAAACCTCAAACTCCCAGAAAACAAACCTCACCACCCACTTGAGACAACGACTGCCTTCCTTGGCAAAGATGTTGAAGAACAACACAAGCAAAGTAAAACTTGGGGGCATGACATCAACTTTTGTCCATCCCCAAAAGGGGAGATTGAAGAACTCAACACGCTAGATGCATTGAGAAACTATGTGTCACGTGGCAGAATCAACTAGCCACCTATGAGGACGTCAAACACATCACCAATCCCTTTATCTTCCTTATCTCCTTTTTCGCATATCTATGTTAAATCTTTTAAAGATTAAGTACAACTCATGCTTATTAGCCTCAGTAATTTTCAAAAGAAGTAATCACTAGACACTTTCTTGTAATCTGTCGTGTGAACTCTAAATATCTAATAAAGGATAAATCTACTTTCGTAGGTACATTATTATGACGCATATTACCTTGGAATAACACCAAGTAACAACTACGCACATATTACTCGCGTCAACAACCCAAAGTTCCAAGCATTTTATACGCGCAAGACTAAAAATCGCGTCGCAATAATAAACAAGTCAGGGCGCTACACAAGATGCACTATTAGAAGTTGAAACAATATAAACAATCAGGAAACAACGATACAACTGCCAAACAACTTGGGGGGCACCAAGCTGACAAGTGCTCGGCAATCCTACCTAGCATATATACATGCCTATCATAATCTACACCTATCGTATCCGCCCTCAGGGAAGTTTCCTACACAAACAAGGAATCCTCGTATCAAATTCCTTTACTTCATTATATGCATGACTAAAACAAAAATTTCATGACTTCATATTTTTGCAAACTTATAAAAATTGTGATTATCTGACAAAAGTAACTCTACTCGTAGGTACATGCTACACTACGATTACTACTCAGGAATGATGCCAAGTAGTAACCCATGCACAAAAATCTACTTCAACAATACAAGCTAAGCATTGTGTTCAAGGAGGGATTTATGTTATACAACACCAACATATCTGTTATCTACACCAACAAGGAGTTTATTTCTCCATTCATAACATAGGCGTCTATCTCTAGAAGATGCCGACAACACAAAGCCATCAAGCTATGTGTACAACCAACTTATATACCACAATGACAACCTGCGGACTACTATCAAAACGACGACTGTTCAGGGCGTCAACTAAAAGCAATGTCTTGGATTAACACCAAGACCTACTATCAAAACGACGACTATTCAGGGCGTCAGCTACAAGCAATATCTTGGATTAACACCAAGACCTACTACCAAAATACCTTGGAAAAACGCCAAGGCCTACTATCAAAATAGCATGTTGTGGTATCCTCTTTTTTAAAAAGACAAGCCCCATGTTTACTTCTAAAAAATGACATGCTGTGACATCTCTGGTTAGAGGCAAATCCTCATGTTCATAGCCATTCCCTGGATTCAGAACAGGATGGGCATACAGGGCTGATCACCCCTTAAGTTATGAGTGTCCTCTGTTTAGACGACACTCCGAATTCCAAGTCAGGGTTCTTTCCTTATTATGAGTGTCCTCTGTTTAGACGACACTCCGAATTCCGAGTAAGGGTTCATTCTTTATTATGAGTGTCCTCTGTTTAGACGACACTCCGAATTCCAAGTCAGGGTTCATTCTTTATTATGAGTGTCCTCTGTTTAGACGACACTCTGAATTCCAAGTCAGGGTTCTTTCCTCATTATGAGTGTTCTCTGTTTAGACGACACTCAGAATTCCGAGTAAGGGTTCATTCTTTATTATGAGTGTCCTCTGTTTAGACGACACTCCGAATTCCAAGTCAGGGTTCTTTCTTCATTATGAGTGTCCTCTGTTTAGACGACACTCCGAATTCCGAGTAAGGGTTCATTCTTTGTTATGAGTGTCCTCTGTTTAGACGACACTCCGAATTCCAAGTAAGGGTTCATTCTTCATTACAAGTGTCCTCTGTCTAGACGACACTCCGAATTCCGGGCCAGGATTCGTTTTGTACGGAAAAAGTTCTCTAGTTAGATGACAATTCCGTACTACAGATTTTCAGACCGTGTTGCATGGTTCCTGGACGCAGAAAGCATGCATCACAATTCATATTCTCAAAAAAGTGTTACATGATCCCTAGACGCAGGAATCATGTATCACATATTTTTTTTTCAAATATTTTACCATATATTTTGTCAAATATTTTATCAAATATTTTATGTATCAAACACCTTTCCAAAAATTTTATCAACACGGTTTTTTGGATATATCACATTCAATGTTAAAATATTTTTTCAAATATTTTACCAACAAGCTTTTTAGAGTTCACAAAATGCTTCTTCAAAAACGAAAATGTTTTTACGTATGCTTCCCCAACGCGGGTTGATACACGCTGGCAGGTGCGCACCCTGTTTAAAACTCATTAAATCTACAAGTAGAGTCTTGTACAACGTCGCCTTAGAATGGAACTAAGAGACGGTATAAACTAGTATTTTGCTTAGCCAAGATAACACCTCTCAAATAATATTTTTACGTACGCTTCCCCAACGCGGGTTGATACACGCTGGCAGGTGCGCACCCTGTTTAAAACTCATAAAATTTACAAGTAGAGTCTTGTACAACGTCGCCTTAGAGTGGAACTAAGAGACGGTATAAACTAGTATATTGCTTAGCCAAGATAACACTTTTCAAATACACTACTTGTTGAGATATATTGCTATACGCAAAAATATTCGGCAGGTTGCAACACATATAGCGGCAAGCTATTCAGGAAAGAAGGGCAATATGCATAATGCATCAGGCAAGCAATCAGGAGAGCACCTCAACTTATCAATCAGGAAGTGGCTATCGGTCACGACCGCAGGGACTATGTCTACGTTACTAGTCATCCACATTAAATAAACACAGTAAGTGATAACGGTATGAAATATTACTAACAAGTTATCATGCAAACTACTATGTATAAAGCAGGTTCAAACGACGTAGTTCAAAGCGAACAAGTCGTAAGCAACAACTAAGGAACAACTACAACAAGTCTTCAAGCATAGAAGCCGGGGGGCAAACAGACTCAGAAACGAGTTCAACATATCCAAAAGATGGCACAGATTAAAGAACGCCATCATCTCTAACAGGACTCGGCGGAACAAGCAGAAGTTACCACCGTCATTTACAAACAAAACCTATAGTGCGCAAGTCGCAACATCCTATGCTCTACCCATCTCGCCATGCCTTGGAGTCTAGCCAAGAGGGGCGATCACAACACTTAAGAATGCGCGACGTACAGTCAGACATCACATTCATCATCTAAGGATATCTATCCTATCTTCCAAGTCCAAAGCATATGGACGGCATAGATAACTCAAGGTATGAAATATTACTAACAAGTTATCACATGATTATTATTGAAAACAGGTCCAGGTGACGAAATATCATGCAAGCAAAGGCATGAACAAAGAATTATCAACATCAACCCATTCACAAAGGGTTCAACATGCTAGAAGCAGACAACCCGACAGCAACCAAGAGTTAACATCATCTCTAAGGACTTATGGCAAAGAGTTCATAATGTCAACATCAAATACAATGCCGTCATCCACACAAAAGACACGACAAGAATGATTGTTTCAACATTCAGCACAACATAGCTCTTCAACATAAGGGCGACAATCATCAATACAGGCATCAAAATCACCAATCAACAAATACTTACCTCAGTAGGAGTAACGCTCCTCCTTGGGCCGGTCCCTCGACCGGGGGGCAGAAGACACCTTTGCACAACCCTCAACTCTATTTCCTTTATCACAAGAAGGAATTAGCACGGTCATGCTCAACATAAAGAACTAAGAATCGCTCGAGGAACGCGCCCCTGCGTCGGATCTTTCGAGAATTATGCTAAGAACAGAAACTGCAAGCCAACGATATCCTGGAAAGTGCTATCAACAATCCAGTCAGTGTGCAAACACGCACCAACACTTGTTCAAGCACTTATGCAACAAACGCTCCATACAAGACTTATTAGTCTTCGTGCAGCAAGTAAAAAGCATCGCGCAAGGGGGGCAACCTCTTCAACACATCAACGCGCGTATCAAGGTTAACGCGCATATTAACATCAATGCGCGTATCAAGGTTAACGCGCATATCAACATCAACGCGCGTATCAAGGTTAACGCGCGTATCAACATCAATGCGCGTATCAAGGTTAACGCGCATATCAACATCAACGCGCGTATCAAAGTTAACGCGCATATCAACATCAATGCGCGTATCAAGGTTAACGCGCATATCAACATCAACGCGCGTATCAAGGTTAACGCGCGTATCAACATCAACGCGCGTATCAAGGTTAACGCGCGTATCAACATCAATGCGCGTATCAAGGTTAACGCGCATATCAACATCAACACGCGTATCAAAGTTAATGCGCATATCAACATCAATGCGCGTATCAAGGTTAACGCGCATATCAACATCAACGCGCGTATCAAGGTTAACGCGTGTATCAACATCAACGCGCGTATCAAGGTTAACGCGCATATCAACATCAACGCGCGTATCAAGGTTAACGCGCGTATCAACATCAACGCGCGTATCAAGGTTAACGCGCGTATCAACATCAACGCGCGTATCAAGGTTAACGCGCATATCAACATCAACGCGCGTATCAAGGTTAACGCGCGTATCAACATCAACGCGCGTATCAAGGTTAACGCGCGTATCAACATCAACGCGCGTATCAAGGTTAACGCGCGTATCAACATCAATGCGCGTATCAAGGTTAACGCGCAAATCAACATCAATGCGCGTATCAAGGTTAACGCGCATATCAACATCAATGCGCGTATTAAGGTTAGCGCGCGTATCAACATCAATGCGCGTATCATGTTTCCATGTACGTACATACATGTCGACAAGGAGAAAATATTTTCTAAGTGTTTCCATGTACGTACATACATGTCGACAAGGATGCATGTCGACAAGGAGAAAATATTTTCTAAGTGTTTCCATGTACGTACATACATGTCGACGAGGATGCATGTCGACAAGGGGAGAATATTTTCCAAGTGTTTCCATGTACGTACATGCATGTCGACGAGGATGCATGTCGACAAGGAGAAAATATTTTCTAAGTGTTTCCATGTACGTACATACATGTCGACGAGGATGCATGTCGACAAGGGGAGAATATTTTCTAAGTGTTTTCATGTACGCACATACATGCCTACAAAGATGGATTGCATACAACGAGTAGCTATGCCCCCTAAGCACACCTACGACGCTCATCGACAAAACTCATGCGACGACATCTATGGTAACAAGCATTAGATATCGTTTAAATATTTTCTAAGTGTTTTAGCATATTTGCAGGTAATAACCAACAGTCTATACCTGACGCTCAACCATCAACGCGCGTATCCAAGTTAACGCGCGTATCAACATCAATGCGTGTATCCAAGTTAACGCGCGTATCAACATCAAGGCGCGTATCCAAGTTAACGCGCGTATCAACATCAACGCGCGTATCCAAGTTAACGCGCATATCAACATCAATACGCGTATCCAAGTCAACGCGCGTATCAAAATTCAACGCACGTAGCCAAGTTCCACGCACATAGTAAAGTGGGTACGTACTAAAAAAGGGATTAACATCTTAAGGAGCTATCGTGCAAACGGTGGGATTAACGCGACAAACCGTAAGGATCAAACGTGACAACGCTTAAAGGAAATTTTTCTCTAAGGCGTCAAGACGACAAGTGACTATGCCTAAGGTTATTTGGCAAATCCCCGTCAACCAAAAACCCGCCAAGAAGGAAAATCATGCATATCGATCAAAAAGCTTCTACACGAAGATACGGGGAATTCCACATCAAATACCCACGGAAATGGGAAATCGCCTAAATTAGGGACAAACGACGATAATGATGGCAATCAATCAGCAATTACTCGACGTATAAACATCAACAAGCAGTCCTACATTTCGACAACGAAAAATGACTTAAACAAACAACAACGCGGTGACATCGACATTCAAGTCGAAGCTGTCCAAAGAATTAGAGTTTCTAAATTACCTCAAAACGTGACGGAAGGTATTCCAATGGACTCCCCTCGTCGAGACGATTCCGGAAAGGTAAGGACCGCAACGAGGCGAGGTCGGGAAGGCGGCGCGTGGGCCACACGCTCCGGCGAAGGAGCTCCACTCGCGGCGGCGCGTGAGGGCGCGTGCGAGGTCTTCTGGCGGCTCCGAAGGTGGCGCTGGAATCCTTGGGACGAACCGAGTCGAATGATGGTGTCAATTTCCAAAAACAAGCCAAAAATCAGACTCGAAACTGTCAAAACGTATATAGGCTCCACGACGGCAAATAAATTTTGCACACAAAAGCAATTTCGGGAAAGGGTGAATGAATTACCTGCAAAGGGAGTGGAATGGTGAACTTCCAAGGTGCTGGAAGGATAAATGGGGATGTGTGTATTTACTAATCCCAAAGAGATGCTTTATGGATAAGGATCAAATGATTAGTTTACCTACACTCAAGACTAAACCCCTACGGTATACTCTACCCTCTCCTCTTAAAATATCTACTCCTATGCATGTTTTAACATTTCACATATCAAATCCATTACTATACACGTATGTTGCAATCACATGATTCATGATTCGGTAATCACTTAGTCATTTTAGAAACGTACGGTTTCTATTTCTTGCATTACGTAATTACAATCTTGCCATGACTATTACTTATGTACGCATGAGGATAGATACATGTTCGCATAGCGCATTACCATTTGCTCATGTCTCCGACGATAATCATATTCGCGCATATACATTTCCTATTGCACTAACCATGATGGTAGGAAACAAAGCCATTCGGCCGAAAAATCAAGCGACGGACGAAATCAAGATGTTTGCGTCCGACCAACGATCAAAACCGAAAGGTTAGAGTCAAACTCAAATTGGACAAATATCCTAACTTAAAATAGAGTCAAGAAAGGTTCTAAACCGTTACTTGACTCGGGGGCAAGTGATGGATAAATGTCCAATTCGGGTTCGTGTTTACATTTCGGGCCTCGTAAACGTGTCGAAAATTACATCTTGGTTTAAAAACACCTCCCACGGTATCAAAACGTTCCGGAAGCGCCTTTACGCGCGTCCGGATTGCGCGGCAATCCGGACCTCGCCGAATTGCCCAAATCCGACGAGGTCCGGATTACCTTACGGGTATCGCGCGACTACCGTATCCGCGATTACCGTTGCGTGTAGAGAAGTCAAGTTCGCACATTACCAATATGGATGACGGTTGCCGCATGATCTTGAACCGTCATCAAACCGCTCTAAAACCGGGTCCGGTCCCAAGAAAGCCTATAAATAGGAGGTCTTGGCCACCCATTTTCACACATTCTCTCATTTTCCCAACTTTGGTATTTAGAGCTCTGACTTCTCTCTAGAAATTCTCTCTCTCTAGAAATTACCTTTTTGCCACTATAGTGACTTAAGCATCGGAGAGGGCTCCGCTAGCACCACCCCCCCTCTCTCCGTGCTAGCATTGGTCCTTCGTGCAGGAACCGTTGCCCAGATATCCGCATTTGTGCACAGTCCACCGCCTTCCGAGACTCAGACGTTTCCTTGAGTCACAACCTTACCGAGTCACAACCTTACCGAGTCACAGCCATACCAACACACAAACCTCATACGGGAGCAAGTCCGAACACTCGTCAGTGGCCCAATCTCCTCCTGACGGAAGGGTTGCAAAAGCCCGCACAACTACGCGAACAGACGCGTCCCCACGACCTTGTTCATCCCGGACGCAACAATATATAATTTAATTTAATTTGGTTAGAATCTCTAGACTGTTTACAAGTAATCAATTTTTTTTATAAAAAAAAAAATCAACAAACCTATTGGTCCATTCTTTTTATGTTTCCCACGGGGTGGTTCTAGGAGGGGCAGAGTAAAGTGATGACCATGAATATATTTTCACCCAAGGTCACTAGTGGGGTTTGAACATCTAACGTCTGGTTAATGGATGAAACAACTACACCATATTATATGATTATCTATTGGTCCATCTAAATCGTGAATACATTTACCCATGTACATCGTATTATACTAGACCCAGCCCGCGCTACGCGCGCGTAGATTGTCATGGTTATTTGTTATAATGACATCGTAAGAATAATGCATGACATGATTAACAATATTCAAACGATGACAGAAGACCGTGATCAATCTGATCCCTAGGACGATACAAGAATAGAGCCTAATGTAAAAGAATGAAATTATTATTATTTTTTTGGTAAAAAAAATACATTTAAATTTTGTAACATAATTTCATATAAACAATTTAAAACATTCAATTTAAATTTAAAATGCTAGAGCGAACGGGAAAGAAAAACTACTAATAGCTCCCGGTCGCTCTAGAATTTTAAATTAAAATTGAATATATATTTTTTAATTGTTTTTTTATGAAATTATGTTACAAATTTATATATATTTTTAAATTTTTTTTATGAAATTATGTTACAAAATTTATATATATTTTTAAATTATTTTTATGAAATTTTGTTACAAAATTATATATATTTTCATCTCATAAGTAATTTATATATATAAATTCAATAATAATTTTAATATTGTCATATTAGTAAAAAATAAAGTATAAATAAACTTTATTTTATTTTAATTTAGATTTTTAGTGGGGGCTATTAATTAATAAAGTTATGTAACGTACTAAAAAATTGCAACTCCTCTCAAAATTTCACATGAGAATTTTAGCATATTCGCATGAGAGAAAAAAAAAACATAATTTTACATAAGTAAATGTAACTCATGATTTAGAGGACAAAATTTTGTAAATTTATTATTTGCAATTATTTTAGAGGTTCTAGCTAAATTATCTATTGTGCAACTACCAAACACTAACTAAAAGAAAATGATAAATATAAGAAAGAAAATAAGAAACACTAATATACTATAGCGTTCAGCTGTTCATTTTTTAATTAGATGTCAGATGTTCAATTTCTGCTGGTGATCATGAGAATGTAAAAATATTCGTGGTCAGCATCTTACTCCTTATTATAAGCTGACCCCGGTGCGAGTGGTGATTAATCCAGGTGTGGAGTAAACATACTATGGTTGCTGTTGCTGCACTCGTAATAGATATTGGCCTAAAGACCACCCGCGAAAAAATAAATAAATAAAAAATTGAAGAGCTACACGGGTGTACGTTTATCATATCGTACATACAACAAATAAGAATATACAATACAAGTGGAGTGACGAAAATTAAACCCAATTTAACAAGTGATAGCTACACTCCAGACTAGACTTGCCAACAACGTATTACTCTGGCCCGGCCTGCGATAGCTTATCAAGATAACATATATATTAATTAAAACTTACAAAGATAGACAAGTATATTCTGCAGCATCTTATAGATTCCTTCTGTTACATTTATTATTATATTTATTTATTTATAAAGCTGAAGTTCAAAAATCTATCTGGACTCTGGAGTCTGGACGGACGGACAGCTGGCTGACCTATTTGTTTGATAAATTTTGTTTTGATCTTATTTTTTTATAAATAGCTTGTTGATATTATTATTATTATTATGTAAATTTGTAATTTCCGTCTCATGACATCTACTAAATGATAATGGGTTAGATTTGCACGTGACTGTCACGTGTCACTAAAATTCATCTAAATCATTGCAATTTCTCCAAAGTTGAGATATAAAGTTGATTTTTTTTTCTCACAAAATTCAGCTATAATAAGTTGTAATTTTCTCAAAAGTTTAGCAAATAATTTGCACAGAGAACAAAACAAGACACTAAGAACATATAAATTAACGTCATTATTTAATAGTTAATTAGACTATTAAAAGTATATTACATCTTTGTATAAGTTTTACTAGCAATTTGTTTGAACAAATTTTTTTTGTTCAAACTGACAAAGTTAGGCTATATTATCTAAATAAATATAATTCTGCTTGATTAAATTAAACAATGACACGTGATGAAATTGAGAATTCTAAAATTTAAAATCATTCACAAAGCTTCTAAGCTAAAGTGTGTATTATAGTACTAACATACATGTTATTAAATAAAATTATATAATTTTAATATAAATATATATTTTTTTGATTCATTTACTAAAATATATATATGTACATGAATATCATAACTAAATAGTCGTAACTTTTTTATTGTAATATAATATATGATTCTTTTTTTTTTTTTTATAAAAGTAGATGTGAAATCTTTCTAATTTATATGCACTTTTGTAACAAATTAATCAATAACAAAAATATAAATATTGTTTTGATATAGTAAATTTAAATTATTATTTTTACCAAAAGCAAGTTGATCATGTTACAAAATAATTTTTGTTTTTTATTTAAGTAAAATTGTACAGGTAAAATTTATATAATATATTAATAAAAGAAAACTCAGATTGATTGAATAAGTAGTAATTGAAAGTAAAAAAAGCACTTTCCAATGTACAAATGCATGAAGAGAGATCTAAAAGGAAAGTATAAATGCATTATCATGCATGGGACATGGGGTTGTTGAAACCATGATAAACTGAACCGACAAATCAATTAATAGTTACTACACCATAATGTCGTCGATACATGAAATAATGTATCGTACCTCCAACAGTACAGTGTCGTGGCAAAAATTGTGATTCTTTTTTAATTTCAGTTGGGGGACCATTTTCATTTATTGACATGTTTCAATCATGTGTATGTTAGGAGGAGTTTCCTATTTGAACTGAAAATGACTGCAGTAAAAAAGACAACTACGGATCGATCCCACACTGTCTTTTTTTTTTACATCAAAAGCAAATCAGAAGTTTCGAGAGACATCTAGAGTAGACTAGAGCTCTTTTAACGTGTGGACGCTTGTGCTTGTGCCTTTCACTTTCACACTCATATCATATCATCATCTTATCCCAAACATAGTGCACGAGAGTCACGTTATTTCATTCATTTATCAATCATTACATTACCACTTTCTCCACTCTCATTCTATTTTTTTTTGTTACATAATATAATAAATAATTAGGGTAAATTAGTATAATACATCATATAGAATTGGAGAAATCGAGATCTAGGAATCCTCAGATTAACTAGAGAGAGCAAATCAACTCACATTCTTTATTCAATTCCTCAAATTCAAAAAGTAGTTAGAACCTTACTATATATAGTAAGTTCTGTTATTAGCCGGGTAAAATAAAGACAGAAGAAAGCACCCTAAACTTTTAATAATATGCAAGGAAGTCCTTATACTCCTATATTCACCCAGATCACTTTCCTCCTTCCTCTTCTGTTCTAATTTCTTCCTCCTTAGCTGCGGCAACATCTTCGTGTTTTGCTGCTTTCTGGAAAATATTACGCACTCCAAAACCAGGCAGAATATGATAATGCTGTTATTTGCTCAATGCTTTGGTCAGAATGTCTGCAATTTGTGACTTTGTTCCTACATGGATTGGATTAACCAAACCTTCTTGAAGCTTTGATCTTACGAAGTGACAATCAAGCTCAATGTGCTTAGTGCGTTCATGAAACATCAGATTGTTAGCAATGTGTATTGCTGCTTGATTATCACAGTGCAACTTTATAGGTTTCTGAACATGAACTCCCAACTCTTCAAGTAAGCCTTGTACCCAAACCAGCTCTGCAGTAGCCTTCCTCATACTCTGATATTCGGCTTCTGCACTGGATAATGAAATTGTATGCTGCTTCTTTGATTTCCAAGAGACTGCACTATCTCCTAACTTGACACAGTACCCTGATATGGATTTCCGTGTGACTGAACAAGTAGCCCAATCACTGTCGCAGAATACATTCAAAACTTCAATGTTTGAATTAGCTGAAAGTAGCAATCCTTGTCCAGCAGTCCCTTTTATGTATCTAATCACTCTCTTTGCTGCAGCTAGATGTGATTTCTTAGGAGTGTGAACAAATTGACTGAGGACTTGTACAGAATAAGTAATGTCTGGACGAGTCATAGTGAGATACAAAAGACGTCCCACTAGTCTCCTATATGCTTCAACATCCTCCAGCAACAAATCATCTTGATTAATACCAAAATGTTTGTCAAAATCCACAGTAGTAAGCTTCAAATTCGTTTCCATGGGAGTAGGAGTAGGATTAGCTTCAAATAAGCCAGCTTCATGAACTAACTCCAGAGCATACTTCCTCTGGTTTAAAACCAAACCCTCAGAAGAACGAGCAACTTCAATTCCCAGGAAGTACTTTAGACTCCCTAGGTCCTTTAGCTTGAAATGTGACTTGAGAACACCCTTCAAGTCATCAATGAGGCTAGCATCTGACCCACTAATAAGCAGATCGTCTACATACACAAGGAGATGAACTTGCCCTTTATCCGTAAATTTACTGAATAAAGAGTAGTCTCTCTTACTTTGTATGCACCATTCACTCCCCCATCATGAATCGTATCAGAAGAAGGAGGATTTGCAGCTGCCAAAGCTGCCCAACGCCTCTTAACCTCTTCTGGAACTCCATTCTTCTTCCAGCAAGAATCATCATCATGTCCTTTCTTTCTGCAAAAGGTACAGAGAAGATCCCTTCTGCTTTTGTTTTGAGAACCAGTTCCTGTGCTCTGAGAAGTAGCTGGATTGAAGATCTTTGGCTTAAAAGGTTTGTTACCACCAGAAGAACCACCAGAAGAGCCACCAACATTGGAAGAGTATAGTGCTGTTTCAGACAAGTCTGAGGACACATAACTGGTCACTAACCTCTGATTCTCCTCTTGAACAAGCACTGAATAGGAGTAATTCAGGGAAGGCAAAGGAGTCATCATCAATAAATTGGATCTGACAGCAGCAAACGAGTCACTCAATCCTATCAAAAATTGAATCAACTTTTGCTTCTCCTTCTTTGCCAAAGCGCGTGGCTAAATCAAACAATTGCCACACAAGTCATCATCATCTACTACTGCCAATTCATCCCATAAGGTCTTCAACTTCCCAAAATAACCAGCAATAGAAAGAGATCCCTGCTTAATTTGGTAAATTTCTCTAGTTAGGTGATAGATCCGAGTTCCATCCACCTTGCTAAACCTTTCCTTAACATCTTCCCAAATAACACGAGCAGTAGGACTATAATGCATGTCATGAGTCAAATCCTTAGCAATTGAATTGATCAACCAAGACTTAACTACAGCATTACACCTATCCCAAGCAGTTTTCCTAGAATCATCCACAGAATCTCTAGAACACGAGCCGTCAACAAAGCACAACTTATTCTTCACTAACAGAGCATCAGATATAGCATGAAGCCACTCTTGATAGTTAAGACTACCTGTAAGCTTTAATTCGATCAAGGAAATCCCAGTCGAATCAGAAGGATGAAGATAGAACCTGTCATCATATACCGATCCAGTCACGCGAGCTCCATTAGTTCCTCCATTGCCAGCAGGAGAAGTTTGATTACCATTTCCACCATTTCCGCCAAGTGGCGGCCAAGCCGTTTGAGATCCATTCCCTCCGGCCATAGCTCAAATGATCTCCAACGAATCGAAATATCGAAACGAACGTTGCTCAATCGAGCTGCGAAATCGAAGCGGAAACGAATCGAATTCGCTCTGATACCATATAGAATTGGAGAAATCGAGATCTAGGAATCCTCAGATTAACTAGAGAGAGCAAATCAACTCACATTCTTTATTCAATTCCTCAAATTCAAAAAGTAGTTAGAACCTTACTATATATAGTAAGTTCTGTTATTAGCCGGGTAAAATAAAGACAGAAGAAAGCACCCTAAACTTTTAATAATATGCAAGGAAGTCCTTATACTCCTATACATCACTTTATTTTGCAAAATATTATTTGATGCATCATATAGTAGGGTTTTTTTTTACACAACTGCATAAAATTTTAGGATATACTGTGAGATGCACCACTCTCTACTAACTATTAGTATAATATTATTTTTTCCTTTAAAAATATTAATAATGCACATGTTACTGACTTGGAATACACCATCTAGATACGAGACTCATGTTATTTGATTCATTCATGACTTCATTAGTTATCACTTATCATTTTCTCCGCTTCTCATTGAGTTTAATTAATTTGAAACCGAGTTTTAAATTCACTGTTAAATTAAAAACACTGTGATTTGTGTAATAAACATATTTTATCTCTCCTAAATCTCATTCATTTTATCTCTTAATTTAACAACTACAAAATAGAGTTTAAATAAATTTGATTTCATTTTACGCAATTAGTCTCCTGACTCTCCTCCTACGTATATAAGTATAGATACATTATTGGCCTGCTCGTATTAGCTAGCTCATAGAAAGCAAAACCTTCACTGAGTATATTATTATTAAGACATCTCACTTCTGCCGGATCTAAAAACATTATAAATATATATTACGTAAAATATAATATCGTTAATTTATATGAATATATTTATGTGTACTCTCGAGCTAACCACGTTTATATTAGTACCTAACACACCTACCCAACATTTGGCTATTATTATAATTATTATTACCCAACGTTAAGAGTCTTGGTTTAATATAAATCTACAACATTAACCGAAAATGATTTATCAAATCATCACCATTAAAGTACTAACAACAATTATGAAGTTAAACTCGTAATTGATATCACTATGATTATGTAGCAAACAGTATTGAAGTATGTATAAAAACTCATTCCGAAAAAAAATAATATCTTTATTTACGTTTCAAGTTTATATAGAAATTAGCTAATTAAGACGCATATTTTATTTTGTGTTAGTCATAAGTTACCCTTCACCTCTCCGCAACCTGGCATTTTATTATGTTTAATCCAAATTTTGCTTAATTCATTATTTGATTTTGATCAAACTAATGGTCAACAAACCTTTTAGTCCAACCTAATTTTTCAAAAATGGAGAATTAAAAAAAAAGTCATTTTCTTTTTGGAACTATTTTTTATAACAAAAGGAATATGTTAGTAGTTACGACCTTAAATTCATTCAGTTACATAATGTTCGGATTCTCATACTCACAATCTAGAGTTTTTTCCGACCATAATTAGTGAACAACCAACGCATACACTAATATTGTCAATTGTAGTGTCACTGGTATCCTAGTATAGTTAAAAAAGATGTCTAACTTGTTAATTAGTGACAAATACATATCAAATCATATATACAGTATCTAATCCCATGATTAATTTTCCTCATCATTCACATTTTTTTACCACTTCTATATATTTCAAATTAACTATGTATAATATCCATGGCATAAAGAAAGCTTTTGATTTTTTTGGGTATTAAAGAATATTTATAGAACCAACTTCTAAAAGATTTTCTTCATTAATTACCTTATTTGAATTAACACTTTTTTTACATAACAATGTTATAATAAATTTGTATACTTACACTATAATAGCAGTGTCAATTTAATTAACTTTCCCATCTGCAATTTATTTATTGATGATGATAAAAAAGACAATAGCAAGTGACGTCCATGTCTATCTATGTACATACTGATGTATTCAGCATGTGGTAGTGACTCATTACTTCAATATTTTATCATGAATTTATGATGAAGTCGTTCATATTTCTATTTTAGTTTCTACAATATGAATCCCATTTTAGAACCATTTTTTTAAACGATTCATAAATATCAATTCATTGTAATCCCAAACTAAGTGAGGATTATTAAAATAAAAAACTAAGTGAGACTGCAGCAAAGAGTAATCGACTAGAGCTATTTCATATTTCTAAAACCCAAAAATAATAATATATTAGTTTAATTTGTGGAGCACACTGTGTGAATGCAAAAGATTCCGACATGTTCACCCGGAATAATTGTAAAATCAAAGTTGTCGTGTTGACTTGGTAAAATAAAATAAATTAAATCAAATATGTGTAGACTGGGAGGAGAGTAATTAAGTGCTTTGTTAGGAGTAGGATATTAATGACACCGTGGCAGGATCTTGGAAGGTAATAATAAGCATAAGTCATTGATACAGCATCAAGATTCAGCTATCATATCAAGTTAGCGGTTGGTGTTTTTCCTTATTTTTTTTTCTACTGCAGGTTGATTAAGGTTGCAGAGCGGCATTCATAGTATATATATACTTAAAAATAATTTCACTCATATTAAATTAATCCGTAAAAAACTAAAATACTAATTATAAACATTTTTCTATTTTTAGAACTGTTCAAATTTAAAACATCTAGTTAAAGAATAAAATGTTTAACAGTATTTTCTTTTAATAATATGCTAAAATTGGATTTATTTGCCAGATAAGAATGACACATGTTGATAGATATGTATCATTTGACAAGAGGCTACTCTGAGCTGGAGTATACGTGGGAGATATATCTAATCTAATGTCTAATATAAAGGTTTATGGCTTTAAAAAAACTAATAATCAATCAACTTTTGATTGATGGCCAACCAAAATCAACTGTTGATTGTTTGTTTCTTTAATTTAATACCATTAAGACCTTTCATTAAAATAAGAGATTCCAAGTAATGGACGATATTTCTACACCATAAATTAAATATAATAAATACTTTAATAGCTGACACAATCTACAGTAGACAAGAGCCAATCAACTGAATTAAACCATTTTTAAAGAAACAAATTATATATATTATCACTTAAGTATAGATAAATTATTGCATAGATTAAATTTGTAGGTTTACTCTTCTTTTTGCACGGGTTGTTTAGTGTTTAATTATTAGGATGTCAGCACTTGCATGATATACTTGTTTTATACTTAAAATAATGTTTATTTGCATAGATGATCATTGGGTAATATGAAAAACGTCGCTCATGATTTTTTTTTTCCATTATCATTTTTAATATAAAACTATTGTTAAGAGATGAAGTGTTGATACACTACAACATCATATTATACGCTTAATTTTGTGGTCTTAACTCTTAACTAATCAAACTTTGAAACTTTATTTAAAATTCCTATCATTTTCAGGACGGGACTACAATATATATTTATTATTAAAGGTTAGGGAGAGGTTGGTTGAATTAGTTGGCTTAAGAAAATAGTTTTCTTTTGAGGATGTTTTCCCTCCTTATTATAATATGATCTCCTTATAATGATTACTTGCCTAAGAAACGTTATAATAATACTTATTGGTAAAATTTAATTGACCTTAGATTATTAACCTAAATAAAATAATGGATGGTCTAACCAAACCATCTACTTGGCATCATGCATGTATAGAAAAGGCAAGTGTAGTTGATTACTGAGGGGATTATTGAAGATTCCTATTTAAGAACATGACACATAACAGAGGTAACATTAGATACATGCATGGTGGAAGAAAATGTTCAAGACAAGGACAAGAAAATAGCACATGCATGCGGTATCTTATTTCTGATGCATTAGGTTGGATTGTATAGTGCAATCTCGGGTATATGGCTTTATATGTTTGATCATATTGTTATTTGTATTAAACTTTTTGTTTATTGTATTGTATTAACATGTTTTACAATGTTATTTGCATCAAAATTTGACAGCTAAACTATTTTTCTATTGCATATATAAAGGTGAACACGATGAGCAATAATCTTGGAAAATAAGAAGTAGACTCTCAAAATAGTAGACTCCCAGATTTTTTAGCCCAAAATTAGAGTTATTACTACTACTATTTTTATCTTTTTTTTTTTTCCATGCAAGATGGTTCTAGGTGGAATTATCTATCACCAGGAGGATATCATTTGTAGCATGCTCGCTCCACACCTAAAATTAAACTAAACTCATACCAGAATCAGTCTATATCTGCATTAATATCAAACTAATCTATCTTTCAACTATCCAATCAAGCATGAGAAGAAAAAAAAAAACCAATTAAAACAATTAAACCTCAATTATAGAGAAAATTACCAAAATAATCATATTATAATACAAAAATACACAATTAAGCACCGAAAATTAAAAATAACACAAATAGGCATACTCTCGAATCCGGGTTTGACCAAAATATTGGTTAAACCCTTGAATCCCATTCGAGGGTTTGACTGGAGTTTTCAGTCAAACCCTAAACTCCCATTCAAGGGTTTGACCGAAGACTCCGGTCAAACCCTAGACCGGAAGTCTAGGATATGACTTAAATTTGAAATTAAAAAAAAAAATTAAATTTTCGTATTAATAATATCCATTTTAAAAAAAACATCCAACATATAAATTGATCATAATATTTAAAATACAAACCATAGAATTTTGTTCCTTCAAATAAGAAAAAAACATTATTCAATACTACACATAAAATATATAATAGATTAATCGAGGTCACCATGGTCGCCGACTTTTCCTATCCCGCTCGGTCGGTCTCCTACCCATATGACATCTATCTAAACCTCTCACAATTCTTATATTTGAACGCCTAGAAGTTTCGGTTGGCTCCTTAGTGAGCTGAGACTGTAAATGCACATTATCAATTTAAATGTTGGATATTTTTTTTTAAATGATTTTTATTAATGCAAATATTATTTTTTTAAAATTTCAAATTTAGGTCAAACTCGATATCTAATCGTAGAGTTATAATCAAGGGTTTGACTGGAGTCTTCAGTCAAACCCTTGAATGGGAGTCTAGGATTTGACTAAAAACTCCGGTCAAACCCTTGAATGGGATTCAAGGATTTGACCAAAGCTTTTGGTCAAACCCTCGAATCCCATTCAAGGGTTTGCTCAAATTTGACAATTTCAAATTTGTATGCCTATTTTTATATTTATCAATTAAAATATGCTTAGTTAGCAAAACAACTCTCAATTATATCCAGAATTATTCCAACTAAAAACATATATATATATATATATAGTTTTTTACTTCAACGGAATTGTTTAAATGATATGGAAAAATTGGAATTTCAAATGACTGTTGCAGTGATATAATATCAGATGAAAACAAAACTCTCATAATTATTTGATGTTAATAGAGACAAATTATATACATAATATAAGATAAACATGTTACCTCGTGTTGGTAAATGGATTTTTTGCAAAAAAATTGTGAGAAGTTATAATATAAAGAAATGGGATGTTTATAAGTTTATATATTAGTTAACAAATCCTATCTAAATCTTGAAAGTAAAGATATAATTTTCTAGCACACAACATGAATAGATAGATGTCAAGGTTCCGTACATTTTTTATTCAGTTGTTCTGAGTGGAAAGCAGCCAAACTTAAATCTTTCTTTGTCGGTTTGTTATTATCTTCAATCCACACCTGCTGCATTTGATCTGATTTATCATCTGTTATATTAGCATCACCTCACTGCTCACACATTATATCTTATTGATTTTATGGGTAAAGATGCTTAATCTATTAACTTTAGTTTAGTAGTGGAACAAATTTTAAGTTAAATTTTTTTTTTTGTCAAAATATATTTTACTAACTCAAGTTTCACATGTGTATAAATTGCTAATTTCGTTAGTATTTTGACTAATTTAAACGGAATGAGTTATGTATACAACATATAATAAACAAAAACATTGCAGTCTTGGCGAGCTATTTTCTTCATCACACCACACGCTAGCACATGAATAATTATGTTCAAGAACCTCAGAAATCCTAACAGAGCTATAATTACTCTATACGCATGAAATATCAAAATATTTATAAACAAAATTAGTTAACAATTTATTTATTCGACTAGTGAGAGTCTAAGTGTAAATTTGTCGAACACCTTGAACACGTGTTTATTCAAATAGAGCAATTGTTTACCTCTCATCTCACGCAGCGGCCATGATAGTGTGAGGTCACGCAATAAGAGAGCAGGCACTGGATGTGGACAATGACGTAAGGCAAGATCTGGCTTGTCGTGACCATCAAGAGCTACACAAACCCAATCCCACGTCCATGGGACGGTTACTCTCACGACCCTTCAGGTCAGAGTGGACGGCGCTTTTTATAGCTGTTAAGTAAAAACTTTTGATTTTTTTTGTTTATTATAATTTTGCTTCCCTAATTTAGGGTTGAATAAAATTATTTACCTTCCTAACAGTAATATTCCACATTCCTAGTACATTGTCATATGCAAACAGTTCTTTCTTTAGTGGTTAAACTGATTACTTACTTCTATGTGATTTAATTTTGAAGTGTTTAACTTCAAAACGAAGATGATGTGGTTGAAGTGTCGGATTTTGCCCTATTAATATAGTTTTTCAAGTGGAAACGGCGATATGAGAAAGACCCATAGTATATTATGGGGTTTGACGGTTTTAGGCCAAATTCCTTCGTTTAGAGGGTCAAATCTGCAGTTTTATATTTCTTTCGGTCTTTTTTATAATTTGTCGGTTTTGTTTAGGAATTTTTGTTTATTTCGAATTTTATCTAGGGCACGTCAGTTCATGGAACAGAAAATCGAAGAACAACAACGTCAATATGATTTTTAAGAGGATGAGTTCGAATTTGAGGAGGATGACGAGAACACCTCAGATGTGAACCCTTTCGATAGTCCTATTTATGATGATGTCGAGGTAGATTCTGTTATTTTTGATAATCCTGTTTATGATGATTATAATGATACTGATGAAGTGGATGAGGAATCCGTCGCTGGCTCTCCCCTCTCAATTTTTACGGCCGTCGACAGTGGGACTCCAATCAGCACAGAAGAGGTCAAAGAAACGCAGAGACTTGAGAACTTTTTGTTCGGTGCCCTATATCCACCTCTTGAATTCGGAAAAGATGATAAGGGAAAATTTGAAGATGCTTCCCAGGAGAATCAAGGTCTGGATGAGAATGATGCTGCTCTATTCTTCGTGGACCGGTCAGGAAGCAACAAAATTTATGTTTATAAGGAATATGGTGAATTCCCTCATGTTGTAGAAGCGGGTAGATGACAAAAAAAAACATGTTTGGGTTGATAGAACTTGGCGTATGTATGCTGAAAAACGAGCTATTAACAAGATCACGATACGCTAGAGGGTTTCTTTTTCGTGACATTCAAATTCGAGGACGAATCTTCTCTTCCCAAGAGAGAATGATGTGGTTGAAGTGTCGGATTTTGCCCTATAAATATAGCTTTTCGATTGGAAACGACAATCTGAAAAATACTCATAGTATACTATGGGTTTGACGGTTTTAGGCCAAATTCCTTTGTTTAGTATACTGCAGTTTTATGTTTCTTTCGGTCTTTTTTATAATTTTTCGGTTTTGTTTGGGAATTTTTGTTAATTTCGAATTTTATCTAGGGTTAGGGTTTTTCTTTTCAGTATTTAAGGCACTGTTAGCTGAATTTTACAGAAGTTTATTGCTATATGAAAAAAACTGAGGTTTTCCTCTACCCTGCGTCAAATTCTCGGCATTCTTTGAATCAACGAGTTCTTGCGCCCTATATCCGTCAAATTCTCGGCATTCCCCTAGAATCAACGAGTTTTTGTCCCATCTATCCCCATCACGCTGCATCAGATTGAATGATGTGGTTGAAGTGTCGGATTTTGCCCTATCAATATAGTTTTTTGAGTGGAAACGGCGATCTGAGAAAAGCCAATAGTATACTATGGGGTTCAACGATTTTAGGCCAAATTCCTTCGTTTAGAGGGTCAAATCTGCAGTTTTATGTTTCTTTCGGTCTTTTTTATAATTTGTCGGTTTTGTTTGGAAATTTTTGTTAATTTCGAACTTTATCTAGGGTTATAGTTTTTCTTTTCAGTATTTAAGGCATTGTTTGCTGAATTTTACAGAAGATTATTGATATATGAAAAAAAATGATGTTTTCCTCTACCCTACGTCAAATTCTCGGCATTCTTCTGAATCAACGAGTTCTTCCGCCCTTTATCCGTCAAATTCTCGGCATTCCTTTCGAATCAATGAGTATTTGTCTCATCTATCCCCATCACGCTGCATCAGAAGACCTCATAGTGATTTGTTTAAAATATTAGGTTCCTCATGAAACACTTACAGTTACCGCGTCAAACATAAAAGAAGTCGAGTCGACCTGAGTTTTATAAGTTTATCTCTTAATTATATTAGGGTGCTAGTGGAGCTACATTAAGGGTCCAATGCATGCGATGATTGATTAGTATCTCAGATCATGAGTATGAGAGCGCGTACGCGGTCATGCGATGAGTTTAGAGTTGTCATTATTAGTTCATGTAGAAAAAAAAAATATTCGAGTATTCTCTATATAAAAAAAAGAATCGATGAGTGAAATTCCATATAAAACGCGAGTTAATGACTAGTTACAATTCTTTTATTAATTCAACTAAGAAAAAAAAATCACCTAGCAAGTAGCAACTAAAGTCTTCACTCTTCAGTTAGCACTAAAAAAAAAGGGTTAGCACTTCGTATGATGAAAGTGAAACCGTTAGTGGGCCCGAGATTTGATATCCTAATGGGCTTTTCTCGAATTACTTTGAGCGTTGGTGAAAAGTCTATTTTAGTCCCTTATTTATTAAAAATGTAATTATGGACCGGAAGGGTTACGGCTTGAGTTAGAGCATCCACAATGGTTTTACATAAATTGTATTCTTTAAAGTTGCCACGTAGACATTTATGTACACTTTAAGTAATACGTAAATTTAAGACACACGTAAAAAATATTTTCTCTGCAATCGTATTACTTAAACATATTCCTTAAATATATTTTATTATTAAATTTTCCAACAATCACCAATAAGATATTAGCATTAATTATAAAATGAATTAATTTATAATAAAAAATTGGTTACGTAATACATAGTGCATTACTTAAATTTAAGGAATGCTTTATGTAAAAACATAAATTTACGTGTGGGTCCCATCTTTAAGGAATGCTATGTAAAACCACTGTAGATAGTTTTTGTTGCTTTACTTAAATAAACATGTAGGACCCACGTTTACGTAATCTTTACGTAATACCACTGTG
The DNA here is from genome assembly GCA_036873135.1 of Clarkia xantiana subsp. parviflora. Lineage (NCBI taxonomy): Eukaryota > Viridiplantae > Streptophyta > Magnoliopsida > Myrtales > Onagraceae > Clarkia > Clarkia xantiana. The sequence continues at coordinate 5,599,000 of JAPTYO010000014.1, forward strand.
GATGCTCTGAGTTACAATATTTTTTTCTTTATTTAAAAGTGACATATAAGTTACTTATGTTTATTTTAAAATATATAAATTAAGTGATGTTAAATAATAGTGTAAGGTTTGAATGATTTTATTTGACTATATTATTTAAATATATTTTATTATTTAACCACCAATTTAAAAATTAGTTAACATTAATTATATTTAAAATTACTCCGTTAACTAGTTATTTACTAAAATTCGGGATATTGTCATTGTACATTGCCTTATATATATGCATATATTTTCATCTCATCTCCAAACTTGCTCAAATCACACTTATACGATCCAATGAATTTTTTACTCTCGTTGATATATTCTCAAAGTTTGACGAGTTAATCCAATGAATAAGAAAATGATATTGCAACACGACATAGAAGTTGAGTCCAACAAGTAGCTAGTTTGGTACCGATGATTATGTAGAAGAATGCACTACATATATCATGAACGTGAGAAAACTAATTAAAGATTGTGAAACGATCGTTTCGCTGAGAATTGTTTTATAATTTTTTATAGACGATTTTGAATAAGACGACGATTATTTATGCGGATATTGAGGCCTGAGGGTGAGCTGTGTAAAAAAAGCGGTTTTAAGCATGAGTTAGTAAAAGAGCTGGAGAAATAAAATTAGTTGATGAAGTGGCGCATATAGTGTCTTCCTTATTATATTTAAAGACTGTATTATTAAAAATAGGCAGACTCCAATTTTAAAGAATGTTATATAAAATTATTATAATAATTTTTTTTACACTTTATATAAAAAACATATCGAATATGTAAATTCCATTGTGGATGCTCTTATTAATGTATCCGGCCATAAAACAAACTACATAATCTGCGACGTCATTTTTATATTACTTAATGATGCAATATGATGGAATAAGAAGTAAAGACTCGTTGATTCTAGAAATGCCGATAATTTGATGGATGTAGGGTAAGAGCTCGTTGATTCGGAAGAATGCTAAGGGATTGACGCATGATTGATAAAAATCTCGAGTTTTTCATTAATAATTTCAAAACTGAATACTAAGACGGCTAAACATGGTTTATATAGAGAAAGCTAAAACACTAACCCTAGCTAATTATAAAATTAACAAATAAATCCAACGAAAACCAAAAATTGATTAAAAAAACACCTAAAGAAATATAAATTACGATTTTAACCCTTTAAACGAAGGAATTTGGCCAAAAAACGTCAAACACCATAATTGAGTTTTGCTCAAATCACCGTTTCCGCATAAAAAACTGTATTTACAAGTTAAAATCCGGTCGTTCAAAAATCTCTCAAATTAATAATTTACAATTGACGTGAAGAAATGAGGGCCTAGCTAGACAGACTTGATAAGAAGTGTTCTGTAATTGGTCTATAAGACGATTACTGTGATTGTGATATATATTTATTGACTAAACATGTGTGAGTGCACATGCAGTGTTACACAGTCATGATGCTCTCCCCGCACGAGGTTCCTTTCATCCACACATATATCTTTCAAATTTGCATGATAGCCCCTAATTTGTACCTATCCAAACTATTTCACCCAGGGACCTACAGATAACTCAATTATGCAGCAACAGATATAATAATAATTATAATTAATAAATAAAACAGAAGAATGGATTCACGGTTATGAATAAATGAATGTCTTTTCTCTCTTTGTTCTTGTGGCCCGGGGCTACCAAACATTAATTATAATTATTAAACAACAACAAAAGCAAGGAAGAAATAATCAATTCAAGGAGATGACATCTGGCATTTCTTATCTAGTATGGTCCCCTATATATTTTATTGTATTGAAATTAATAGTGGAGTAAGGAAAACCCCCTTCTCTTGTGATAAGTAGACTATTTCAACTTATTGGACTCTGCATCCTTCATAGCTTATCACTATAAAATATCAAAGCTTATAAGATTCAAGCTTATTGGACTCTATTTGATTTGACTCAAAAGTCTTTGGTTCGAATTTTAAAAGAGGTGTAATTTGGCTGACATACCACGTTAGATATATGAGGATGGGAGCAGAATTGGACTTAACAGACGACCTATTGATTATATTAGGCTGCTGGTGAGGACACGTTGACAAGTAGGTTAGTCATGTGCTGGTTGTTCTTTAAGTCTGGGCGGAAAAATCCTAGACCTTGAAAATGAGAGCCCAAACATTACGTAACCAGATAAGACTAGAATCGTCACTAGTAGCCTATTACTTTTCATTGACAAAAAAATCAAGATGAATAATTATCTTTTAGGGAATATTTTTTTTTTTAATGCGAAAAAGAAATTACCATATATTAATTTACAATAAAGTTCCATCCGTAATAGTTCACAGATAAGTGGGCTAGGCCAAGTTCCCATTATATTAAAAATAGTGCTTAAATAAAAACACTTAAGAAAACTCATTATCCAAGATATACTCGAAAATGAAAATAAAAAATATTATATAAAAGTAGAACGATGAATTTAAGGTCATTACTACTCCTATTTATTTTCTTTTTTTAAAAAAACTAAACACGTCCAAGACCACCTTTTTTATTTATTTATTCCTAATATTTCAAACACTCATCATTACCTAAGCTTCAACGTAATTAATTTATTGGCATACCTCATCTGTGTGAATACGTATTTATTAACTCATTTTTCCAATACTGATGATGGAATTATTCATTTTATTTGCCAACAAGTTTATTCATATTTCTAAAATCCCTTGTATTATACAACTTTTAGTCGTGGATTGTGGCGTTTTTTTTTGCATGATAACGATACAAGTCTAACACGTTAGCCTGGAAATAATAATTGTATAACTCAAGTTGGTGGTGTTTACTATAAAAAAAGGTTGGTGGTGTTGACTTGTTAAAATAAAAATCAATTAAATCAAAGCAAATCAAATAAACTTGTTCAGATGAATTAAAATGAGATATTTTGGAGGGCAGAGCATCTTCTCATGGTTAAGTTAATAGATTTTGTTTTTGGCTAAATTAAAAAAATAAATTGAATGAACCTTAAATCTGACTATATATAATCGTGTAGTACAATTTTAATATTTAATAATTTAATTAATGTACCCTTACATTTGACTATGTGGCTAAATGCATTATATTTTTTTATTTGGTTAGTAAAATTCTGACATGACGTGGCGAATAGAAACTAAAAATAAAAAATTATTAACAAACATAGTATATAAAAAACTTGAAAAACCAGCAAAATAATTATTTAAAAACTAAAATATTAATCTTAAGTTCTGAAAGTTTAAATAAATTTATAAGTTTAGTATACAAAAAAAAAAAAAAAAAAAAAAAAACTGGTTAGTGGAACCGTGGAAGAGACCTTCAATTAGACCCCTGGCCAGATCAATAACATTGGCCGGTTCAGTTCGACCGCAATGGTCAAGTGTGTATAGGACCTAACTTAGGACTTGGTTGGTACCAATGGCGTTAACTAGGTTTGGAAAATAATCCGGACTGGTCTGATTTGAATCGGTTTGAAAAAAACTGTTCTTTTTAAGTAAACTCGAATCGGTTTGGTTTCTTGATTGATTTGATACACTTGGATTTCCAGGCAGTATCATATATATTGGTAATGTTGACCAACCTAGCTAATTAAGAATCAATCAACACAACCTAAAATAACATAATGGAGGTGAATGCAAAGTAGCAACTTGACCACGTGCATGGAGAAAAGTCGCACCGTTATCGAATCGACTAATTATTATGATGGACGTTATGTACCTTTGTTAGGCAAGATTATTACGACGCTGCAAAGTAAACAAATTAATTTTCTCCAGGCTGGAACCGGGCCAGACTAGGATTTCTTTCCCATATTTTACCCCAAAATAATTGAAAAAGTGTTGAGTATCTAACTATTTTATATTTTTTTTAAGACTTTAAAGATGAATTCTAAAATGATAGTAAACAGTTGGAACTTTCTAATTTTCGTCATATATATATATATATACCACGTACTTCACCTAATGATATGAGATTAGTTTACTTCATCCACCAAAACTATTTAAGAAAGAGAGAAAAAAAAAAACCTTGGTTAATTACTCGAATTTTAGACACTAAAATAGTGCTATGAGGTTAATTAAAACTTAGGATCTTGTGCATGTCTTCTTAGGATCGTGTGCATGTCTCTCTTCTGGATTTTCACTTTCTTCAAAATATTACATTTTAGGAGACTAAATTAATATTATTAATTCTTAACTTTATGAACGTGTTTTTAGTTTTACGGGCTTCATGTTTGAAAAGTGTTACTTATTAGTTATACATGACTCAAATCATCTATTATCTTTATCCGAGCTCGTGCCAAACATATTCACATAGTCTACGAGACCATTAATTTACTGAGCCCGAGTCAAGCTAGTCTCTTAGCTCGGTCAACTGAGCCATGACTAATTTAGAGTTTTGATTGGCTTGGCCCATGGGGTTCGCCCAAACCTAAGGTTGTCTCTAACATAGTCTTTTAGACCTTGTGATCAATATATTTGACATAGACTCTGGCCAAGACGAACCCCCTAATTAACTAGGTGAATCGAGTTACATCTGACTAATAAGTACATTTTTCGAAACAGTTCATCTAAAACTTTAAAATAAAGAAAGTCGAGACTCCTAAAATGTAATTTCCCTACTAAACATACATCCTAAGTGATAACTCGTTCAAATCCACATTATAAAAAATGAAATGAAAAGAAAATCAAAATCTTATTAATATGATTGATACATTATTTTACAAATAAAATGCAGAAAATCAAACAATACATAAAAAATAAAATCATCTTTGATCCATATCATCACTATTCCCCATGCATCTGATCCAACATTTGATGAACACCGGCCCGACATCTTGATCAAATGGAATATGATCAATCTAATCGTGAGGTCCGGCGCGCGCTTTATCCCACGATCGACTAAATGCAAGAACTAGCTATATCATACACACACGCGCATACGTACATTATAAATAAATTTATGTAGCCTTCACTCTCCATCTCACATGGAAAAATCCATCATGTTAAGAACTAAGTTCTCCATCATTAAAGATGCAACTTCCGATGCGCACGCTGATACATTTGAACTTTTATTCCCGAAAAGGGAAGGGGCTGTTTGGCTTCTGATGAGGGGTATATTGGTCTTTTTGATTGGGCAAGCCGCCGATAGAGGAAGGACCGGGAAGTTCTGGCAGTTGCAAATCTCAACCATGTAACCGTCCGGGTCGTGGAAGAACACCTGATCGACTGTGATCCCATTGTCGCTCACTACGGCCGTCACGTATTCGATGTTCATATCCTCGAGTTTCTTCAACAAAAGATTCATGTTAGTTGTTTGGAAGGAGATGTGGTTGTCTTTAGGGTTGATCTTCCCTTTCTTGCTTGGAACATCCTCTACCTCTAGCAAATGGATACCTAGTCCATTGCTAAATAACCTAATCAAACACAAAACAAAAGGATAACAATTGTAAGTTCTAATAATTAATCAATTCTTGTTAGAATGCATGTATGCATGTGCATGGGAAATTTAGAATGAAATAATTAGGTACGTACCAAGCTCCTTCGAAATCAAAGGAAGAAGGGCGTTTAATGAGGACAAAGCCAAGCACATCTTGATAGAACTTGATAGATTTGCTCACTGACTTACATACATACGAAACATGATTCAGTGACAACAATGGCAATTCTTGTGCTTCTTCTTCTACATAGAATGGTGAAATCTCTAGACCCATTTCTTTTAATGCAATCTATAACTATATCTATATATAATATAAAAACTCTCTATAAAGAGAAGAGATAGGAGGAATAAAGGAAGATAGCTAGCTTGAGATATGATATTGAAGAGAAATGCGAGATAAGTCCTTTATTTATAGATCAAGGAGTCGCATTTCCCACGTGATGAAACATTTAAAAGTCAAATTTGGAATGAAGAAAATCAATCTTTTATATGTTTAATCTTACACGGTTTTGTTTTCACTTTGCCCTACTTAATGTACTACATCAACAACTACGAACATGATAATTAAGTTGATAACTAGACCATGTCAATAACTTATTACTCTAAATATACCATTTAATTAAACTTCATCATATATAATTATGTTATCATTAATTAATTTACCAAACAATAAGTAACTTTTAGGATGTGGGTTTTCGAGTGTTCTTCTGAGAGGTTCAATTTTGATCCATCTGCTCACTTTAACACTTTTATTAAGTAAAAATAAAAATTAAACTCAATCTTAAAGCTGCCGCCCGTGGTGTTTTTCTATTCCATGTATCTAATAGACTATTATATAATTTATATTACATAGAGTACATAATGCCTATAGTTGTAGAAGAAGTTTATTATAATTCATTATTATTGCATATGTTTGAATTATATCCCCGAGAATCACGGTTTGCGATATTCTTTGTAAGTATATATATATTGCGTAAATGTATTATATGGAATAAAGAGATACTCAACCAATGATGTTGCAAGCACGACATAATTCAGTAATCAATACCACCTATACATACATGGGTGGCCACATAGATATTATTACACGACAAATAAATATGTTGTTTGAAGTTGGTGACTCATCACATCACTTCCGATATCTTGCGCATCTTCCACATGGGAACCATTTCATTTATTGTCATATTTGTCCATATATACCACGAGAGTCACGTTGTTTAATTAATACATCATCACCAACCGCTTTCCTGTCATTCTATTTCTCATTCCTTTATATAAAAATATATATGAGTTCTATATAATATCTGTTGGAATTGGACTGACACTGAATACTGGCCAGCTTCTATATATTATTGGCTCATGGCTCATAAACATTTTATAAAGTATATATATATTCGAATTTGATATCTCCTGCAATCCGATAACTAACATTGTGAATCCACTCGTTGTAATTTGAACCATTAATCTCAACTTGATCAATTCAAAATGTGAATTTATGTCTACGCATCAACATACCTATCTGAACCATTTCTCGATTTATGCGCAACATTTTTACATATCGATAGTTATAATCTTCATTATTTATATATGTCGTCGTCATTCCAAATTTATCGGATTTCTCCGAATGAGTCCCTAATTAAAACCTATTTTCAACTCAACTAATCCAGTACTTATATGCACTTGGCTATAATATTTGGTGATAGTTGATATACATTCACAATTATCTGATTTCATACCGCGAGTCTACACTAACTGAACTTTACGTACGGAAAAATTTGGACTATAATGTATATCGATCGATTTCACACCAATTAATATAAGAATTATTATGTTAAGAAAACTTCAACACTGCATCCAAGTCCAAATTCACATACTGATGTACAATATATAATCGTGTTATTTGATTTTGGGATATGAAATCCACACCGAAATTGAGCAGTGTGTACTCAGAAAAGAAAATGTCACAATTTAAGTGTATTCGGCCGTGTGAAAGTACACAAACCGATATGATAGTGCGTAGCATTTTATCAAAATGATAATGATTATTAAAATAATAAATAAATTAACTTTTTTTTTGTTTTTTTAAGTTTCAAACAAATTCAAGCAACTGACATGCCTCCATCCAGGCAAGTTGAATAATATTTTGGATTTTGGTGGTGCGATTATTATGATATTATTATAAGGGAATAAGATATATTAGAGATAAATATATATTATTATATTTAAATATATCTAGATTAGGAATAGATATATTCTTAGTATATTATCAAATTATGTTTTCATTATTATATTGTTATAGATTTAGATAGATATAGTCTTGTATCTATATATATAGGTACATGTACTCAACCCTAAACAAGATCAATACTACAATTCTCATTCTTCTATATGGTATATCAGAGTCTTTCTAACTCCAACGAGTACAACTTACAAGCGGCCGCCCATCATCGGCGTTGTCCAGGGGTGGTCGGCACCGCCGTCAACTATGCAGATATCATGCCGGTCGTCTCTGGGCTTTCGCCATTTCCGACTGGACATCTCCGGGCTTCCGCCGTTGCCGACTGGACCTCTCCGGGCATCCATCGATGACAACTGGATTATTCGTGCATTCATCAATATTCTTCGTATTAAGATCCGCATTCTTATCAGAACGTCCGTCTTGCAGGGCATATAAGGGAATAAGATATATTAGAGATAAATATATATTATTATATTTAAATATATCTAGATTAGGAATAGATATATTCTTAGTATATTATCAAATTATGTTTTCATTATTATATTGTTATAGATTTAGATAGATATAGTCTTGTATCTATATATATAGGTACATGTACTCAACCCTAAACAAGATCAATACTACAATTCTCATTCTTCTATATGGTATATCAGAGTCTTTCTAACTCCAACGAGTACAACTTACAAGCGGCCGCCCATCATCGGCGTTGTCCAGGGGTGGTCGGCACCGCCGTCAACTATGCAGATATCATGCCGGTCGTCTCTGGGCTTTCGCCATTTCCGACTGGACATCTCCGGGCTTCCGCCGTTGCCGACTGGACCTCTCCGGGCATCCATCGATGACAACTGGATTATTCGTGCATTCATCAATATTCTTCGTATTAAGATCCGCATTCTTATCAGAACGTCCGTCTTGCAGGGCATATAAGGGAATAAGATATATTAGAGATAAATATATATTATTATATTTAAATATATCTAGATTAGGAATAGATATATTCTTAGTATATTATCAAATTATGTTTTCATTATTATATTGTTATAGATTTAGATAGATATAGTCTTGTATCTATATATATAGGTACATGTACTCAACCCTAAACAAGATCAATACTACAATTCCCATTCTTCTATAATTATAATGCTTATATAGTAGGTTTTTTTGGGGTAGTTTATATATCCTCACACAAAATAGAATCCTTAAACCTTAACCTACCGAACTTACAAATAAATAATAATAATAAAATATGTCAAATTATTCCTTTCAGAATTATTATCCGCTAAATAGCTAATCTAATATTAGATTATACTTCCAATGCATACCTTACCTTGTGCATTGACATTTTTACTTTGATTTGATTCACACATTTGGCCGAAAACAGCTTTTATTTATATAATATTATTATGGTTAAGCAAGTGCCATCTCTCATCTCTGTCTATTATATACATTATCACATATGTATGACACTATGTTGCATGATGTGCATATAATTGGTACCGTATACCACTAATTTTATTTAATAAAAAATTATGAATTTATGATAATATTGGCAAAAAAAAAATGCTAACTCAAGAATGGTTTAATATATAATCTAATACTCGTAGTTTAAGTAGTTCAATTTTTTTTTCTAGTTTATTTTGTATTTCCTATTTTATTTTTTAAAAATATGGTATGATAATAATTAATTAATAAATAAATTATCTCAATACATAATGCACACATTTTTTTAATAAAATAATATTTACGTTGCACAATACCTTAGAAGGAAATTAGTTTAGGGTAATTGACAGACGTTTGAACAAGATCAAGATTCTGAAATATCATTTTGCGTAACTAAATGGACAACAAATACTGATTCAGGTTTGTGGCTATATATGTTTTCACTGATATCTTTGACTATTCGATTAGTAACAAATTTCATGATCTAAACATTTCCTAAACTTATCACCGAAAATTCTTAAATGTATAGCAAAACTGGACTTTACTCCTTGAAACATTGAATTATAGCTCATTGAATTACACTTATAGTTCATCTCATTATTCAATTATTATAATGTAAATATTAGGTTTTTCCTTAACAATTCAAGTTGATTTTTCAACTGTTACATATATCAAAATTTATTTAATAAATAATGATTGTTTGTCTTATCTCTCATAATATCGAATAAATTATCTCAACTGTTCAAAAATCGATTTAAAAGCTCTACCTTTAATTCAGCGTCCCTATATTAATTCAAGAAGATTCGTTTTTTTTTTGCCCACTAAGAAGATTCTAGTTATTACCAAAAGAAAAAAGTAGAAGATTCTAGTTTAACATGGACTCATGGAGAGGAGATTACGCGCGGGGGACTTTTTTATTTTCTTATTATAATTAGTTGAATCGATCATCATCAAATGTGAAAAGTTGAAAACCCTTTTGATTACTTAAAAAAAAAAAAAATCAATGGTCCAATTTATGTATGTTCTTCTTATAATCATTACTTGTGCAAGCAGGGTTTATTTAAAAATAAACAATTTATTAGCCAAAGTTAGCCGTCAGAATAATTAACCTAATTATTACAATTAAATAATGGATGTCTAGCAAAACAGCAACTTGACAACATGCATGTATGTCGTATGAGATAGACGGGCATCTATTATTACCTAGCTAGCTAGCTTGTCCGTCTAGAAATCGCATTAAAAAAGTTTAAAAAAACTTTTGACATTTCACTTTGTCCAGCTAGATTCAAACGTCTAGATGCCAAATTCGACAAATGTTTTATGACCATTGTTGAAGTAAAGATAATTGCCTCTCTATCATGAGGTCGTATCATGTTAATTGATGCGTGGTTAATAACTTAATAGTACTATATATATATATAAGTAAGTAGATTATTAGTGAACATTGTTTTTATTTAATCCTTTCTAATGCGGAAAGTGACAGACAGGTTCATCGACAATTGTATTCTTTTACAAATAGAAATTATATAATAATTTAATACAAAAAAAAAACATATTCAACTTAAAATAATGTAGACCCAGGCATAAGCAGACCCACTATCATCTTCTCCATCTCCATTGCCTTCATCGATGAGCAGCCTGCTGAAATGTTGATCAAATTGTTTCCAATCAATCAATCATCTGCTCCTGCTTCATCCCATGACCAATGCTTGGTGGTTTTTGATGAGCTAGTGATTCTCCTCTATCAACATCACATATTTATATACTACACTACACATACCATTTTACACATCCACATCATAAATAAATTTATATATATACTAAAACCTTATCTCTCTATCTTAGAAAGAGAAGTTCATCATGTCCAGAACTAAGTTCTCCATCATCAAAGATGCAGCAACTTCTTTAGCGCATGTTAACATCTCCGAGCTTCTGTTACCAAAAAGGGTAGGGGCTGTTTGGCTTCTGATCATTTGGGGCGGTGGTGGTGAATCTGTCTTCTTAATGATCGGGCAAGCCGCGGTGGCTGTAAGAGGAAGGACAGGGAAGTTTTGGCAGTTACAGATCTCAATCATATAACCATCTGGGTCGTGGAAAAACACCTGATCGACCGTGATCCCATTATCGCTCACTACGGCTGTCACGTACTCGATGTTCATATCCTCGAGTCTCTTCAACAAAAGATTCATATTAGTGGTTTGGAAGGAGATGTGGTTGTCTTTAGGGTTGATCTTCCCTTTCTTGCTTGGAACATCCTCTACCTCTAGCAAGTGGATCCCTAGTCCATTGCTGAATAACCTAAACAAAAACAAATATGAATAAAGAAACACATAAGTGCTAATTTTAACGTTAAAATCAGTCGGAAAAAAATGCAAAGCAATAAATCTGACAGTTGGGACACTGAATATCAACATTTTAAACTGAGACTGTTTTTAGGTTGTTAACCCTATTAACTATCAAGTACATACCAGGCTCCCTCGAAATCAAAGGAAGAAGGGCGTTTGATGAGGACAAAACCAAGCACATCCTGGTAGAACTTGATAGATTTGCTCACTGACTTGCATACGTACGATACGTGATTCAGCGATAATAATGGCAACTCTTCTGCTGCTGCTGCTCTGAATTCAGCAACTACTGGGGATGGTGAAATCTCTAGACCCATTTCTTTTAATACAATGTATAAGTACTTTTCAAATCTCTCTAATTTGCCTATGTATATATATTGAGAAGCTAAGTAGCTCTGTTTAGCTAGAAATGAAGGAAAGGAACAATAATATGGAATCTAGCTATCTTAATTCTTTCTTGAATTGAAAGGTTGAGATATGAGTTGATGAGAAATGGGAGATGAGGGCTCCTCTATTTATAGTCAAGGCAACTGCATATTAACACCTCAATTATGCAGCAGCTGATAAATAATGAATAAGAAAGTCTTCTCTCTTTGAGGACTACCAAACAAGAATGCAAAAAGAAACAAGGAAACAATTCAAGGATAGCCCATGTGGCATTTCATGTATATCTAATCAGATTTCACACATGAAAATTAAAGAAAAGTCAAAACGTGGAATGAAGAAAATGAATCCTTATATGTTTGTTTAATCTAACAACTTTTGGCTTCATCTGCTTAATTTACATCAACCACCTTTGATAAGTAGACTATGCCATTCTGGTCTATTCATTTGATAGCTTATCTCAATAAACTAATACCATTTATCTTAATAGCTAGCTAGATGACTGAATTCTCTGGAAAATATACTTCTTTTTAGAACAGCGCTGTATATCTGTGCATTTAATTAAGCTTAAGTTCTACCTCTGCAAGCCACAAATGTCTTGCAGCAGTTTCAGTAGCTATACATCATCACATGGGTGTCCAAAGAGCAAGCAGTAGAAACATGTCATATTTCTTGTTTCTTTTATTGTTCCGCATCTAAACAAATAATAAATATGATGTGTGAAACATAAAAGCGTGAGATTCAAGTTTTTTCATTAATTTATCATCACCCAACTTCCTGGTTTCTGACTTATTCACTCTACTTGTTAAAATATTATTTTAGACATACAATATATATTAAGGACAGCAAGGTATTAGGCCACAGAAAGCAACATTTGTATTTAGTATATTGAAATTTGACAAATTCAGAATATTTATTCATAATCTGATTACAAATTCATAAATATATGAATATTATGGCAAACTTATTAATGACCATTTCCAGCTAAACACAAGTCCTACCTACCTGCATAATAGATTGCTAGCTACATTATTATTATTATTATGCAGAGACTATAGCAGAGTGTGTTGTATGCTGTGCTGGTAGTGACTCATTTTTGCAATGCAATATATATTATAAATTTATGATGGTAATGGTATTGAGTGATAGTTCTAAGGATTAAGAACCTATGAAATGTCTGAACTATCACCATGCTAACGGGAGAGGTCTGAAATTTAAAAAGTTAATAACGGAGGTCTGAAAGTTCAGTTTTGTTGATAAAAGCGGTCTCCGTTAGTTTTTTCCGTTAAAACTAACGGAAGTTGGTCACATACTTGGCATGTGACCGGAAATAAAATAAATTTCCAAAAATGCCCTTCTATCAAGTGTGCCCCTCACATGCTTGAAACCAAAATGCCCTTGAAGCCACCACGGCTCCACCAACACAGCTCCGGCGATCACCAACCGTACTCCGGCGACCACCACCATACTCCGACGACCACCACCAAGGCTCCGATTGGGCCCCGATCGGAGCCAAAAAGCTCCGATCTGGAGCTCTTTGGCCCCGACCAGAGCCACAGAGCTCCAGATCGGAGCTCTGTGGCTCCGACCAGAGCGACAAAGCTCCGATCGGAGCTTTTTGGCTCCAATCGGAGCTTTTTTGGCTCCGATCGGAGTTTTTTTGCTGAGGTGGTGGCCGGAGTAGGGTCGCCGGAGCCGAGGTGGTGGTCGTCGGAGTCGAGGTGGTGGTCGCCGGAGTCGGGTGGTGGTGGCCGGAGTCGGGTGGCGGTGGACGGAGTTGGGTGGTTTTAATTTGACTTTAGAGGTAAAATTGTCATTTCACATTTCCTTAAATAAAATATTAAATAAAACAAAATATTAAAAGGGCAAAAATGTCATTTCACATAATTATGTTAAATTTAACCCTAAAAATGGACGGAAAACCTCAAATCAATAAAATTGAAATTTCAGACCTCTCCCGTTAACATGGATAATAGTTCAGACATTTCATAGGTTCTTAACCTAAATTCTAATTAAGATCTTCAGTTTCAAAGATCCTTCAGTGGTGTTTCTGTGGCAGCTTTGTTGGAGGAAGATTCTTCAGTTTCAAAAGACCTCCCCCAAATAGCCTCTGGTTAATATATTACGCCAATACAAAATAGTACCCGAGACGATTTTTTGTGACAAATTAGTATCCGGAACGATTTTTGTCTGAATCAATCATCATTGATGGAAATTAATCTACTGAGCTGAACTTGCGCTCGACCATGACGCTCCCGAACCTGCACAAATGGACTAAGCCGGGGTTGGTCCTAGCGATCCCTTCCGAAGTTTAAGTCAATCACTAGTTAAGAGAATTCTGAGCTGAATTGTAGAGAATAATTTAATATACCAATGAAAGATTAATAAAATGACTATTTATAGGCAATGACAATTATGGTACCAAATCGGTCAATTAATAACAAACCGACCCATTAATGATCTCAAATCGGTCATTTAGTAATATTAAACCAGTCCATTAAGATTATTAAGCTAACAATTTACCGGTGGTTAAAGCTAACCGTACCCAAGTTGGTATGGTTGATCGTTAACACTGGAATGGATCACTTATTAATGTTGAATTATCCAAGTATCTCAGGTTACACCTATGAGAGTGGAGTCATCGTGTTCACTTCTATGGGAGTGGCCACATATATCCTTCAAAATTAAGGCAACGTGACCATTAAGCTTAATTAACTTACTAATTTTAGATATAACATTTCTAAGAGAGTCGCATACCTCTTACATAATTAGTAGGTGCAACCTTCCGCTCCATCTTTAAATCAGTATCCATCCATCATCAAATGTAAAAAGCTAAAAACCCACTTGATTACTTTTATTATTATTTTTAATAAAAAAATCAATGGTCCAATTTCTGTATGTTCTTCTCATAATCATTACTTGTGCAAGCAGGATGTATTAAAAAGAAACAAGCCAAAGTTAGTCAGAATAATAAACCTAATTATAATTGATAATTAAATAATAGATGTCTAGCCAAAACAGCAACTTGACCACATGCATGTATGTATGTATAAGAAAGACAGAAGTATTATTATTGTCAAGGGAATTATGGAGAGATCTCATGTTTCTATTATTATTATTACCTAGCTTAGCTAGCTAGGTTAGAAATCACATTAATAATAAAATAAAAGTTAAAAACATTTGACCTTTCGCTTTATCTTCCATTAGTTATAATGTTAAAAGTAATATATGTTGGACTTGGGAGCTTGGATTGGCTGCAGTGAGCCAAGGCTTTGAAGCCCAAGTCACAAGGTGTGAATAAGAATATAAGATTGAGCATTGTTGTTAATTATATGCTCAGGTTTGTCCCACACCGAAATTTTTAGGCTACTTTTTTTAGTATATAATGTGAAAAGTAACTTAAAAGTGGTTATTAATTACTAGATGGAAGACTTTTTCCATACGCGCCTACACATGGAATGCAAATCACCGGATTTCAAGCACACCTTGGCAAGCTTGTCTAGTGTACGTGCATACACGATTGTCGGGCCGAAAATCCCGTCTCGCGCGATTCAACGGAATTTTTGTTTATTGCCAAAAATCGTATTTGGAAATATAATATTTTGTCAATATAGCAACCCGAAATTACCTACTTTAATGATGTCCAGATTCATCGAACACTGCTAATATAGCAAGTGTATGTCGAATATACGCGTGAATATATTTATACACAATGTATATTTTATTTTAGCTGAAATTTATCGTCAGATTATACGATATTCATATTTGGCTTGAGCAATCCTTGCACTATAAATAAGATGGCACTCTTTCAGAATTTCACAACACTCAATCCGAAAATTTCTCAAAAATTCGAAATTCCTAAACAGCTTAGGTGCTCTGTTTCATTGCATCCGTTTTTCATAACTGCTGTTGCTCACGTTTAATCCTTGTTTCGAGATTTAATTTTCTTATTGTTTTTCTATCTGAATCTCACGTTCTCTTGGTTCAGTTCGGTTGAACGAATTGTATGCACGATTCGTGTCAACGAAACTGTTGTATCCTGGGAGGTGATCGTCCCTTGTTAAAACTCGTTGCATAACCTGAGTGTGAGGTGGGGCGGAATTGCCTTAAGGAGACCGTGATCAGCACATGCCTCAGTAAAAAACCGTCTTTCCATTTGATCTATGGATCGCTACTTTCGGTTTTCACACACATACAAATTACTTGTTAATTGAATGTCGATTACCGAATAATAAATATTTAGACGTTTGTCCTGCATATTTCAAAATTACCATTTGACCCCTGTTTTCGACCAACAATATATGTAACGACTAGATTAAGGTTTATAAACTGACGGCTGGCTATTCTCCAACAGCTAGATTCAGACGTCTAGATGCTAATTGTTTTAAGACAATTGTTGGAAGTAAAGGTAATTGGCTCCATCGTGATGTTCTACCACACCGATTGGAGTACTATCAAGGATGATAAAGTCATGATTTTTATGGCAAAAATTGGATAAACAACAGAATTTTTGGGGGTGAGCGTAAGATTTTAATTATATTAAGGTTAAAAGTACACATTACAAGAAATTGAAGGGACAATACCCTTTAATAGCTTCGAATGGACTACCCTTCCTATTACATTTGATTTGGTTTTAGAATTTAATTCCACTTGTATAGATAATTGCTTTATGTTGATCCCGCTCCAATTTGAAATATAACAGTATTATGCAAAATAAAATGAATATCATAATCCTTCCCAATGCAGAAAGTGATAGGCTCAACTACAATTGCATTATTTAACAAATAGAATCAAATAAATAATACCACAAAAAACAAAAGAAAAGAAAAACGTATTGATGAGCAGCCATAAGCAGTCCCACTATCAGTCTATCATGCATCTTCTCCATCTCCATTGCCTTCATTGATCAAATTGTTTCCAACCAATCAATCATCTGCTCCTGCGCATCAGCCCATGACCAATGCTTGGTGGTTTTTTATGAAGCAGTGGTGCTCCTCTATCAACATCATATATATATATACTACACTACACATACCATTTTACACATCCACATGATAAATAAATTTATATATATACTAAAACCTTATCTCTCTATCTTAGAAAGAGAAGTTCATCATGTCCAGAACTAAGTTCTCCATCATCAAAGATGCTGCTACTTCTTTAGCGCATGTAAACACCTCCGAGCTTCTGTTACCGAAAAGTGTAGGGGCTGTTTGGCTTCTGATCATTTGGGGTGGTGGTGGTGAATCTGTCTTCTTTATGATCGGGCAAGCTGCGGCGGCTGTGAGTGGAAGGACAGGGAAGTTTTGGCAGTTACAGATCTCAATCATATAACCATCTGGGTCGTGGAAGAACACCTGATCCACCGTGATCCCGTTGTCACTCACTACGGCCGTCACGTATTCGATGTTCATATCCTCGAGTTTGCTCAATAAAAGACTCATATTAGTGGTTTGGAAGGAGATGTGATTGTCTTTAGGGTTTATCTTCCCTTTCTTGTTTGGAATATCCTCTACTTCTAGCAAGTGGATCCCTAGTCCATTGCTGAACAACCTGAACAAAAACAAATATGAAGAAAGAAACATATAAGTGCTAATTTTAACGCCAAAATCAGTTAAAAAAATGCAAAGCAACAAATCTGACAGTTGGGACACACTGAATATCAACATTTTAAACTGAGACTGTTTTTAGGTTGTTAACCCTATTAACTATCAAGTACATACCAGGCTCCCTCGAAATCAAAGGAAGAAGGGCGTTTGATGAGGACAAATCCAAGCACATCCTGATAGAACTTGATAGATTTGTTCACTGACTTACATACGTACGATACGTGATTCAGTGACAACAATGGCAACTCTTCTGCTGCTGCTCTGAATTCAGGAACTACTGGGGATGGTGAAATCTCTAGACCCATTTCTTTTATGATTCAATGTATTGATTATTTTTCAAATCTCTCTCTAACTTGCCCTTGTATATATATTGAGAAGCTAGCTAGCTCTGTTTAGCTAGAAATGAAGGAAAGGAACAATATATGGAATCTAGCTCTCTTAATACTTTCTTGGTATCTTTCTTGAATTGAAAGGTTGAGATATGAGTTGATGAGAAATGGAAGATATATGAGTGCTCTATTTATAGTCAAGGCAACTGCATATTAATACCTCAATTATGCAACAGCTGATAAATAATGAATAAGAAAGTCTTCTCTCTTTGAGGACTACCAAACAAGAATGCAAAAAGAAACAAGGAAACAATTCAAGGATAGCCCATGTGGCATTTCATGTATATCTAATCAGATTTCCCACATGAAAATTAAAGAAAAGTCAAAACGTGGAATGAAGACATTTAATCCTTATATGTTTGTTTAATCTAACAACTTTTGGCTTCATCTGCTTAATTTACATCAACCACCATCGATAAGTAGACTATGCCATTCTGGTCTATCCTTTGATAGCTTATCTCAATAAACTAAATACCATTTATCATAATAGCTAGATGAATGAATTCTCTGGAAAATATACTTCTTTTTAGGACAGCGCTGTATATCTGTGCATTTAATTAAGCTTAAGTTTTACCTCTGCAAGCCACAAATGTCTTGCAGTTTCAGTAGCTATACATCATCACATGGGTATCCAAAGAGCAAGCAATAGAAACATGTCATATTTCTTGTTTCTTTTATTGTCACATATCTAAAGAAATAATAAATATGATGTGTGAAACATAAAAGCGTGAGATTTAAGTTGTTTGATTAATTTATCATCACCCAACTTTCTGGTTTGTGACTTGTTCACTCTACTTGTTAAACTATTATTCTAGACATACAATATATATCAAGTACAGCAAGGTATTAGGTCACCGAAAGCAACATTTGTATTTAGTATATTGAAATTTGACAAATTCAGCATATTAATTCACAATCTGATAACAAATACATAAATATATGCATAATATGGCAAACTTATTAATGAGCATTATATTTCCAGCTAAACACCAGACCTACCTACCTGCATAATATATGGTTAGTACATCATTATTATTATTATTAATATGCATAGAGTATAGACTACAGCAGAGTGTGTTGTGTGCTGTGCTGGTAGTGACTCATTTTCGCAATGCAATATTATAAATTTATGATGGTAATGGTATGAATATGATTGATAATTCTAACTCTAAGACAGCCAAACAGTATAAAACTTGTGTCTGTGGATTGGCAGTGTGAATGAAAATGAATGAATGAATGATCCACGTTGATAGTATCCGGTTTGAGCTGAGCTGGAGGATACGTGGGACATCTATGATCTATCCAATCCAGAAATGATTGAATCTTTTTCTTTTTCACAGCTGTCAAAGGACCGGACCTTCCATTGTGAAAAGTTGAAAACCCATTATGTACTCTGTTTGATTACTTTTTATTTTTATTTTAAGGCCTCCCATTGGAAATGGAAGCTTCTGGTCTGAAAATTGATATATTTTATCCTAATAGTTGCAGGCCTTCTTGTCTTTTAATTTGTTTTTCCTTTGAGGTTGTCTTTCTTTCTTGTATATGTATATATATATCTCCTCATAATCATTACTTTTCCAAGCAGGGAGTTTAATACCATTTATTGGCAAAAATCAATTGACTAGCAGCCTAAAAATCAAACCAAAACAAATGAATGGATTCCTACCAAACCAGCAACTTGACCACATGTATGAAAAAGGCAAAACCACTGACCAGGGAAATGATCAAAAGCTGCTTATTCAAAAACATAACAAAGAGAGTAGATATGTACCACAAGAAAATGTTTAACATAAGGAGGAAAACAAAAATAGCACATTGTGGATATATCTCAAGATTATTCCATACCTGTCTCTTATGCAAGAACG
Organism: Clarkia xantiana subsp. parviflora; assembly: GCA_036873135.1. NCBI lineage: Eukaryota > Viridiplantae > Streptophyta > Magnoliopsida > Myrtales > Onagraceae > Clarkia > Clarkia xantiana. The sequence continues at coordinate 5,618,733 of JAPTYO010000014.1, forward strand.
AAATTTGGTATTTCATCAGTCGTGTGTTGTCACGATGAAGTCAGAGATTCTATTTAGATGGTAAAAATTGAGTTAGAGGCAAATAATTAGTATAAAAAAAATATAGGGAGCAAATGTAAGTTTTAAAGGGTCAAATTGACAATATTTACAAAATTTAGAGTAAGAATTGCACATCACAAAAAGTTAAGGGGTGCAAGTACCCATCGTCCGAGGGTAGCTTCTTCCCCCGAGTGTTGTTACTGGAAATGCTGGTTGATGAATTTGCAGTTATATGATCTCATTCTGCAACGTTAAAATAAATACTCCATAATTGCAATTTATCAAGACAATGTAGATTTCCCTAGTTTCTGTACAGAAAGATATCTCACGATTGTGGGCATTATTACATGGATCAGTTCAGTATAATGGGTAGGGATGGCAACGGGTCTCGGGGCCCCGCTGACCCGCGGGCCCCGACCCGGTTTTGACCCGCCGACCCGCGGGTCACGGGTCGGGTTCGGGGCGGGTCGGGCTCGGGCTCGGGGCGGGGCGGGTCCGGGTCTAGAGACCCGGGGCCCCGTAGACCCGCCCCGAAATGCGTATATATATAACTTTTTTTTTTATTTTTTATTTTTTTTATGTTAATATGATCTAACATTTACTAAATAATATGGTTAATATACCTATATAAATAACATGTACCAAATTACAAACATATGTATATTTAGATTATTAGGATTTGTTAATTTGGTGTTTGGATTTGAATTTGTATTTGTAATGAATATGATGTGTTTGTTGTTTATATTTGATTGGTGTTAGATTTATGTTTTGAATTTATATATAATGTAATATTTTGACAAAAAAAAATTGTATTTAATAGTGAAAAGTAAAAAAAAAAAAAAATTGTTCACATAACGGGGCGGGTCGGGGCCCCGCGGGTCGACCCGCGGGATTGCTGACCCGACCCGACCCGACCCGAAAGGTCTAATTGGCCGGGGCCGGGTCAGCCAGGCCGACCCGCGGGGCGGGTCCGGGGCTGCCAAAACCCGCCCCGACCCGCCCCGTTGCCATCCCTAAATTAATGGGCAAATGGGCTATAATGGGCATTATTACATGGATCAGTTCAGTATTTCTCGATGGGAGTATGTCACTATAGGTATAAAAAAAATATACATTTGTTATCAGCCACTGATCAACCCAGTTCTGATTCTCTTTCCTAACTTAAATCCTCTTAAGAAATTCATCGAACAGTTTATGTGCGTCATTCTTCTCCTTGTCTCTCCGCACCAATTTAGACTCGGCCAACTGTCCACTCTAACATGCATACTTCGTATCAAGCAATTGTTTATCACTGAACTCATCTCTGATGAACATCAAAGCAATCGTGATCTCGTGGGTAAACAGACAACAGAAGTTACACTTGCAGAGACCTGAAGATGGTGGGGACATTGGAAATGGAGGGAGGAAAACATAATTGAATAGTCAGTTGCGGGGGCAAATGGGCTTTATCTTAAAACATTACGATTAGGCCTTTTAGCAGTACTATAATATTCGACACCAGCATTAAATAAAAGGTTAACAGGTCTTTTGGTCCATGATGTTCGACAATTTTTTGGTTTTGGTCCATGATGTTTTTTTTTGCCTAGTTTTGGTACCATATGTTTACAAATTTTTTCTAGTTTTTGTCTAACCGTTACATTCCGTCCATTTTTTGACATGTTCAAGTCACGTGATCCACTCTAAACTTAAATTTAGTCCCTCTAATACTTTCTTAACCTTTTTTTGTTCAATTTAGTCCCGAAGTTTCAAAATTGATCACAATTGGACAATAGGTCCAATTGAAATTTTGAAACTTCGGGACTAAATTGAACAAAAAAAAAAGGTTAGGAAAGTATTAGAGGGACTAAATTGAGCAAAATTAAAAGTTTAGGGTGGATCACGTGACTTGTACATGTCAAAAAATGGACCGAATGTAACGGTCAGACCAAAACTAGAAAAAATCTGCAAACATATGGTACCAAAACTAAGAAAAAAAAACATCATGGACCAAAACCCAAAAATGGTCAAACATCATGGACCAAAAGACATGTTAACCCTAAATAAAATGGTAGACTAAGATATTTCGACTCTATTTTTCGGGCACTAGATCAAGAGAGAATTCAGAAGAGATAAAAGTGTTTCTTTCCCATTTCACGATGTGCATAATCTAATGACTGAGAAAATAAGTTGAAATAAACCCGACTTTATTTTAGTCAACTTATATTATTATTATATATTGAAACTGTCTATATTACCTCAAAAAAAAAAAAGTGTCTTCTAAATTTAACCTCTATATGCGCCTGCACTTCCGTGGTCCTTGACTGTCGTCGGCCAGCCACCCCCTAGCGCTGCCCTTGACTGCAACAGTAAGTTTTGCTGCACTTTTTTTTTTGCTCGGTCTGCTTTGTACTTAATAAAAACATTAACTTTGCCTTGTTTTCTTCGTACTTATTAATCTGGACAGACAAAATAAGAGAAATAATCGCACTGCCCTTGACTGCCACAGTAAGTTTTGTTGTGGTCTTTTTTTGACTGCTTCGTACTTAATAAAAACATTATCACTGCCTTGTTTTATTCATATATATTAATCCGAACATACAAAATAAGAGAAATCATAATTTACAATCATTTAATTAATATGGATATGTTGTTTGAGACAATTGTTTGTTAATTACTAATATTGATCAGTAAAGGAGAATTGTTTGTTAGTATTTTACACATGTATTTACAATATATTTCGTCGTTTACGTACCTAATCTGGTTTTTAAAGTATTTACAGCATATATCACAATATGTTTCGTCGTTTGCGTATATAATTTTTTTTTTTTTTACATAATTTGTTTACGCGTAATGTTTCTTTTGTATTATATATATGTGTGATGTATTTAATATAGGCAAATCTAACTAAAACTGAATTTTTTTAATTTAATTAAGAATAATAACTTAACATGTTATTTTTACTTTACAATTCATTATTATATTAGTTATAGTGAATTCTACAATATCGAAAAAAATTAACCATTTTTTTTAAATAATTGTTTCTGTAAAAAATAATCGTTTTTGAAGAAAAATAATCAAATTTCGTTAAATAATATATGATCTGCCCATTACATATTTAATAATATTAATTTAATTAATAAAATAGCAAAATGGTATATATGTCAATTAGGACTTATTCCATTCTTTCCCTATAACATTTTATCAACCAAACATTGAATTTGGAATCCATATTTCTCATGTCAACCAAACAACATCATATTAACATTATTTATTCCCTATTATTATTATTCCTATTCCTATTCCACGAACCACGAAACACGTGTTGGGGCGTATAATACAGTCGCGAGTAGAAAACTGTGGTGACGTGACGAAGCTATACGCACTCTCTTATTCTCTCATATCTTGGTATATATATATATATATATATATATAGATTAGATTAAGATTTAGATAGATAGATTAGATTTAGATTTAGATAAAGATAAGATTATAGATTAGACATTAGCTCGTAAAATATAATTGTATTTAGGGAATATAATTTAATTTTTATATGTGTTGCTATTTGGTGTCTCCGTTAAATTTAGGGGTTAAGTTAAGCAGATTCTGATCACGTGGGTGAACAATTTTCAAAATTCCAAAAATACCCTCGGACCGGAATTAGGTTTCCAGCCGATTCCGGGCCAAACCCACCCGATTCCAGCAAATTCCGGCCTATTGCGGCCAAACCCACCCCTATTCCGGTTGATTACGGCCAACCCACCTCGATTCAGGCCAAACCCATCCCGATTCCGGCCGATTCCCGTCCAGTTACGTCCTATTCCGGCCGATTACGGCATATTTCGGCCGATTTAGGGTTAAGCAGCTCCGATTTAGGATTTATGGTTCCGGTCGATTTCGGCTGATTTTGACCGATTCCCGGCCAATTCCGACCGATTTGAGGTGGGTGGCCCGAGTCGCCAGTCGGGGTGGGTGGCCGGAGTCGAGGGCTTTAAAAAAAAGGGGGCAAAACAGTTTTTTCAACTCAATATGTTAAAATTAACCCCCAAAATCTAACGAAAAACCTAATAATAACAATACTGAAAACTGTTACACCAAAATCAACAATTTAAAATTAAAACACCAAACTAACACTCGGATTAGAATGAATGAGATACAGACATCCTCAAAAGTCTTGCAGTTTCAGTAGCAATGAAACATGAAATGTTTGTTGTTTCTATTGCAATGACCATTTCTTTTATCATCACATATCTAAAGATATAATTAATTTAAGGTGTTTCAGTAAAATAATAATTACAATAATATAAGCAAGGTATGAAATATAAAGCTAGCGTGAGACAGACTCTACACAACTTTCTGGTTTATGGTTTATCTGCATTGTTCACTCTACTTGTTAAAAATATTATTCTCACATGCATTGTATATGAAGAACAGTATTGGCCAGCAAGGTATTAGGTCATAGAAAGCAACATTTCTATTTAGTTTATTAGTATATTAAAATTTGACAAATACAGCATTTTTACTCACGATCTAATGCATAATAAATATATGAATATATTATTTAGCATGCGGCAACATTATTAATTCATTAATATTCCTCAACGTTGAGTCTAGCACATGTTCAGAGCGATGGAAAAAAAAAACAAATACCAACCTTACTTTTCTAGCCATTTAAATTATGATGCCAGATAATCAAATAGCAAACAAGTACAGTAAATAGGCTAGCACGTTTAATACTAATCAGTTGAATGTGAACAAATTATTAAATAATAAACAAACTTTTTTAGTATAGAATGCAGATATCTATAAAACTTTTTTCTTCATTTCCATATATATATATATATATATATATATATATTTATATACCAATATAAAATGTGAGGGTTGTCCTCACCCCAAATAGGTACCTTTTGAACATTTTATTATTAAGGTACCTTTTGAACATTTTATTATTATTATTATTATTATTATTATTATACTTAGTTTCCATATTTTTATAAAATTGGTGATTTGGTCCTTATTATCTCTAAGACCCATATATTTTTATCTTTATTATTACTAAAAAAATCATTTAGTTAAATTTGATTTTTTTTTTTAAAGCTCGCTTAATTGACAGGTCACTGTAGTTACTATTAACTTCTAAATTTAATATACTTATCAATTAGAGCCACCATTGACATATGATATACATTCAATATGTTAAAATGTTGGGTGCATGCATTTTTCTATTCACCACATCCCAGATTTAGGGATGTTCCTCATGTTGACATTTTGTATCACATAAATCAGTCACTTGTCAACTCATATAATAACATATCAAGATGTAAATCAAATGTGGTTCTTGAAGTTTGACTTGAAATATAATATGTTACTTAATGTTTAATACTTAATGGCTTGAATTATTAATTTAGTTCTTGTGTTTTAAATTCAATCATATTAGGTATATCCTAATTAGTAGTTGAGGCGAATTCAAGTATAAACTTCTGACATGGGTGATTTAAAAAATTGATGATTTAGTCCCTACTATATTTGAGAATTACTAAATTTTCATTAGTTAAATTGCATTAATTTTTTTAGTTAACGTCGCTTAAATGATATCCTACATCAATTATCATTAACTTCTTAATACAACATACCTATAAATTTGAGTCACCTTGAAAGTATGATCTATACTCAACTCGTGCAAACTTCAAGTACATGTTGAGATTTTTGTATCACATATATCAGTCAAATGTCAAATCATATAAACAAAATATGGTTCAACCACAGTTCTTGAAATTTGACCTTACAGATAAATTACTCATCATCCAACATTTAAGGTCTCGAACTATTAATTTAGTTCTTCCGCCTATCAGTTCAAACAAATTGTGTACAACCTAATTAGTAGTTAAATAAGTAATTGACGTAAATTTAAGTATAAACTTTATATTTTAATGAATTGAATTTTATTTAGCGTTAAATCAATTTTTGTTGGTATTACGGTATAAAATTGCAAGGAAAGTATATAGTTACTTTTGTATAGGTTAAACTGTTTCACCGATGACTCTAAGTAGTTAAGTACTGGTTTACAATCTTCACTCCTCAAGTTGATGAGTTAGATAGAACTGTGTCGTTAATAACCCACGTCATGCGCGATCCAACTCAGTATTAGTTCTAACCGTAAATATATATACTTGTAAGGCTAATTTAGTACCGTGACTGAAACAATAGTTAATTTTGTACCTAATTAACCTCTTCTATTTTTCCCATTTTGAATTAGATTGTGTCGTTCTTTTTTATCATACATATCATTTCTCGCAACCAATTAACTTGACAATGCATTAATTAAATATTATCATATTAGAAAACTTAAGATAAATTATGTATCTTAAAACTTAGACAATCGATACGCGTGCAACGCACGCATTAATAACTAGTATATATAATATACCATGTGCTGGTTGTATGCTAGGCTGTTAGTGGCTCGATTGATAGTTCTAAAATCCACAAGAAGTATAAAAATTCGATTTGTTCGTGGATTGCGCTCTATGAATGTTATTCATGTCAATATTAGTAATTGAGTGGTCACCACCAATCGGGGCCGGCCACCACCCAATTGAGGTGATGGCCGGCCCCAATCGGTGGCTGCCATCCCCAATTGGGCCTAGCCGACCACGATTTGGTGGTGGCCGGCCCGATTGGTGGTCGTCGACGGCCTCAGGTGGTGGTCATCGTCCTCGGGTGGTGGCCGGTGGACTTGTGCAGTAACGGAGATAACGATAGGGACTCAATTGTAAAAATTAAAACTTAAGAAAATAAATTTGAGGATTAAATTGAACAAAATAAAAAATAGGGACTCAATTCTTAATTTGACTTCAGTGGTAATTTTGTCATTTCACATTTTCTCAAATAAGGTATTAAATAAAACAAAATATTAAAAGGGGCAAAAATGTCATTTCAGACAAATTTGTTAAATTTAACCCTAAAAATGAACGGAAAACCAAATATCAACAAAGTTGAACTTTCAGACATTTCATATTAACTTTTGAAACTTCAGACTTCTTCGGTTAACATGATTCAAATTTCAGACATTTCATAGGTTCAAGTCTACCCCTAATGCACCCGTATGAATAACGAGTGAATTCCCAAACTAGGTTTCTTCTCCAAACTATTTCCCAAACTAGCTCTTTCAGAAACTAATTCCCAAAATAGGTCTTTTTATTTTTTTAGTAATGTATATTATTTAATTTGAATCCTAAAGTTTACAATATGTTACAAATGACCCCTAAATAAAAATATAATAAAAAAAATTAAAATTTAAGAAGATTAAATGTATGAAAAAATAAAAATTAACTAATTAAATGTTGAAAATGCACATTAAAAAATAATCAAACAAACAAATTTTGTATATTTTAATTCTAAAAAAATATGTGAAATTAAAAAAAAAGTTAAAAATAAATAAATATTGAAAAAAAACATATATAATGATATACAAATTATATTCATTAAGAGTATGCAAAAAAAAAAAAAAAAACACTAACTAAAATCCATTCTTAAATTTATTTTTTTGATTTTTTAAATTTAAATTAGTTTATCCGTTATTTTTTCATTCGCTAATTTTATATATTTTTATAAATTTAACATATTTTATTTAGGGTTTATATTTTTATACTTAAAAAATTCACGAGTATGTAGTTTCTTTACGTTTTATATCACTGTTTTTTAATAATTTATATATTTGGCATGTTTTATTTTTAGAATTTTTTTCACAATTACTAGACATTTTTTTAAGTATAAAAATATAAACTCTAAATAAAATATGTTAAATTTATAAAAATAAAATAAAATTAGCGAATGAAAAAATAACGGATAAACTAATTTAAATTTAAAAAAATAAAAAAAATTAAGAGTGGATTTTAGTTAGTATTTTTTTAATGCATACTCTTAATCAATATAATTTGTATATCATTATACATTTTTTTTTTCAAAATTTATTTATTTTTATTTTTTTAAGTTTCACATATTTCTTTTAGAACTAACACCTACAAATTATTTGTTTGATTATTATTTCAACATTTAATTAATTAATTTTTATTTTTTCATACATTTAATCTTTTTAAATTTCAATTTTTTTTATTATATTTTTCTTTAGGGTTCATTTGTAACATATTGTAAACTTTAGGATTCAAATTAAATAATATATATTACTAAAAAAATGAAAAGACCTATTTTGGGAATTAGTTTCTGAAAGAGCCTAGTTTGGGAAATAGTTTGGTGAATGAACCTAGTTTGGGAATTCACTCATGAATAACTAACTATATAGAAAGCCATCTTTAAAAAAAAAAAAACAATTTACGTATAGTATTATATATATCACTGTAATAAAAAAAAAAGTGCATGTATATTTCTAAGTGTATAATAATTATTCAAATGATTGGGAGCAAATTATCAGTTATAAAAACTTATGAGCTGTAAGTTTTTATTCAAATAAAATGTTGGAAAAACGTAGGTAGAAGAATAACAGATGAATAAGCTAAGTGCTGGACAACTAATGTTTTTATAAGGGTTAATTATTTAGTTGCTACCTGATTTTTTAAAGAAATTGTTTGGTCAACGTTTCTAACTATGCAATTAGCTAGTTCCGTTGCGTTTAATTTTTTCTGTTTTGAACAGCATCCCTGCACGTACATGATACGTAATATCAAAATTCACGATAATTACAAATAAATGATATATTCACATTGTTGCTAGGTGAAGTATATTTTAATGTGCATTTTGTTACACCTAAATGAAGTTGAATTATACTAAATACAAGCCGAACTTTTTATCGGTGTTGCAATTTGCTAGCTAAAATTCGAATGGATGCCAACTTTATTTTGTTATCATAACGCGAAATCGTACGAACACACAACCTTTTTTTTTTTTTTTTTTTTTTTCATAATAGATTATATGTTTTTTTCCGCCTACTATTGGTACAGAACGTATTAAGAAAGTATTTTTGTAGTTCGTCCGTTAATTGTCCGTTAGTTTTGGCCGTTAAATGATATGTGCAAGTCACGTGACCCACCATAATATTTTGATTTTGTTTAATTTAGTCACTCTAATACATCCCTAACTTTTATTTTGTTCAGTTTAATCCTTAAATTTCAAAATCAAACCCAATGAACTCAATTGACCTAGTCGGACCCAACCGACCCTGACAGGCTAAGTCCGGCTAGATCAACTGGACTATGCCCCAATTGACCCAGCCCTAGGCTAGGTCCCATGGATGTATTAGAGAGACTGGATTGAATAAAATCAAAAGTTTATGCTAGATCACGTGACTTGTACATGCCATTTAACGGCCAAACTAACAGATGTACTAAAAACATATTTTCTTGAAACGTTTGTAACAAAAGTAGACGAAAAAAACATATAGTACCAAAAACGAATTTCGGTCAAACATATAATACCAAAAATATATTTAACCTTTATATTTATAAAAAAAAAAAAAAAAAGTTCGGGTATTATTAGTTTGTCCAATCGTCGGACAAACTTTAAGTAGCAATTTGGTAATCAATCCCCTAAGCATATGCACATAACATGCATATATTATAAAAATAATCCAAGAACAGCTACGTTTCTCTTATTTTATTCTTCCATCATATATATATATATATATGTATTAGTTGAGAGATGAAGGAAGAACAAAAATGGCGAAAAGTGGATCATCATCAAGCATTCCCACCATAGACCTGCAAGAGAATCCGTTTCCATACGAAAAACTAAGGGAAGCTTGCGAGGAGTGGGGATGCTTTAGAGTTGTGAACCACGGTGTCCCGACAAGGGTGATGTCGGAGATGAAGAGTGTATCAAGGTCTCTGCTGGATCTTCCCGTGGAGATGAAGAAACGCAATACTGTTGAAGCGGGAAGAGGATACATCGGCTTGGGGCAGCTCAGCCGCATCTACGAGTCGCTCGGCCTTTCTCCGACCGGCCCTGAAGCCATCAACACCTTCTGTTCTCAGTTGGATTTATCATCATCGTCCCAAATGTTAGTTTCAATCTCTTCAAATGGTTAATATGTTTGATAGTGCTATATATTTAAACTATGTTCAACAACTAGTATAACAATTTTTAATTTTTTTTCACATGTTTTTGAGATGTTAATTTTTATATTTACATTTTTAGGTTGACTTTGACTCAATTGATCGAACAATGGCTCGACCCATAATTGGGCTTGACCGGGTTGTCCAGTCGTGCGACCTCGTCTGAGTTGTGGACCTAGCCCAGTCAGGTCCTATATAGGCCAATTGAGTTAATGTCGACACATAAATTTAACAGATATTAGAAGATATTTCTAATGATAATAAATTTAAAACATGTGGCAAAAAAATACAAATTGATTGTATGACTCAAACAGGCATTACTATTAGACCATAACCCATAAATAATGATAATATTTTTGAACCAAATCTAACCATTAGATATAATTATCAAACTGCTTGCTAATGTTTGAAAAGACGAACAAATTATTAGGTGAAGTTTTTTTTTTAACATTTTATTAACTAAAGTTAATATATGTACAAATTTGTAGCTCAATTGTGATTTTCATCTTTCTTTGACTTTTCACCTATGAGTGGGCATATGATGAATAGAATAACTAGCAATTTGTTCGACTGTTTGAAGATCAGCTACCAATCTGCCACGTTTTTGTTCATCATATATGATGAACATGTAACATCAAGGCGAGAGATGGCAATTATCTATGTTCAAATTGTGGCCATAATTCTCAATTTGGCCTTTTAAATTCTTACATTTACCCCTGTAATATTTTTACTTTAATTATTTAACTATAATCAATTCTTACCACCTCAACAAAAATCTTAACTTCGTGTCTGCCCATACCATCTAAATTAGACAAAATTCCTATTAGTTATAATAGTTTGTACACAAATAAAACTTAACCTAGACAATTTAAAGAAAAAAAATTAAAATTTTGATAAGTAACAACTAATTCTGTTGAATTATATATTTACTTTTAGATAGATATATAAACCACCCATGAATTGATTTGATTGCCTTATATATATATATAGAAGGAAGAGCATTGAGATGTACAGTGGAGCAACACGTGAGCTAACACACGACATAGCCAACAAGATCGCCACCAGCTTGAGCTTAGGAGACGAGAAGGAGATGGATGCGTTCAAGGAGTGGTTCTTCAACATTAGAATGGTAAAGTACGACTTCACTGATGAACCAATAGGATCTACTGCTTTGAGATCCCACACCGACGGTGGTTTCCTGACAGTGCTTCAAGATGATGAACAAGTCCGTGGGCTCAAGGTGATGGACAAGTCAGCAGGGTGCTTTGTCACAGTTGAACCCTCCCCTGCAAATTTCTTCGTCATCCTTGGAGACATGGCTGCGATGTGGAGCAATGGCAAGTTTACTAGTGCTAAGCACAAAGTCGAGTGCATGGATGCTTCGGTTCGTGTGTCCATTGTAGGCTTATTGACCGGGCCAACGTCCACCGTCGTGTATTGAAGCTAGCGTTGAAGCCGAGCTTTGCACCATCCGCATCCCTTAATCTCTACTTGTATTGTACTATATATATATATATGTATCAAGTCTCATGTAATCAATTCAACTAAATATACAATTTCTATTATATTTTATACGGATTTGTATCCTTTTTGGTGTTTTAAATTTTTTGTTATGTTATTTATCCAAAGAGTTAATTAGTATAGTACATGAGTCTTTGTCAACTTGTTTTTTTCATATCAATCTCGAGCTTCGGCAAGGGTGAGTCCAAAGCTTAGGACTGGCAATTTTTGACATGACATGAAAACGTACGGAAAAATCGTATTCGTGTTAGCATATAGCAGAACGATAACACGATAGCACGATTAACGTACATTATATAATTTTTGTGTCGTGCTCGTGTGTGAGTATCATAATACGACACCCACGATAACACGATAAAGTTATGCTACTAAGACTGTTTCTTAAATATTTTTGGGTCAATAACCTGGGAAATGTCTGAAGATTGACCATTGTGAATTTGAGAGTCTGAAGATTGAAATGGTGATAATAAAGGTCTGAAGTTTGGAATTCGAGCATGTGAGATGCAAAAAGAGCATTTTTGGAATTCCAAAAATACCCTTTTTGCATCTCACATGCTCTATATTATTAACATATGAATACTGACATACTGATTTATAGTTTTTTTTAGCAAATGTACTAAATATGTTAGCAATGTAATTTAATATGTTATTAAAAATTGTGAATGGTACCAAAGTGACACACCACCTCATTTCATATACGTTAGGTAGTGATTGGGTTACATTCCCTATATAGAATACTCCCAAGTTTGCGGTCATCCAGCAAAATGGTAAATGGCGAACCTTTATCGCTCTTTCGTGTCAATTGACGTCTTCCTCTTATTGATACCATGTATTGTTACTATCTAGCTACCTCTATCCGTCTATTTAGAATGTTACAACCAAATACAAATATCAATATTTGTATAGTTTGTGGCCGTTGAAAACTTAATTAGTTTCCTTGATTGAAAAAGGAGTTAGAATGCGGGTTTTTTCAGTCACAAAGATCTTCAAGTTGGGGTAGTAACTGCTGTCATGATTTTTTAGTCTATCTTTATAATGTTTCAAAGAATCATCATAATTCTATTTAACGCGAAAAATCCACTTATAACCCTATAACAGTTATTCTAGGTTATAAACACACAATTGGGTTTTACTAGATTCCAAAGCAGCAATTTTCTCATAGCCTTAACTCAATTTTCATTTTTGCAAGTATTAGAAAATGAACGAGGCTCTAGAATCTTATAAATTTAAATACGTACCAAGCCCCTTCGAAATCAAAGGAAGAATGTCGTTTGATGAGGACAAATCCAAGCACGTCCTGGTAGAATTTGGTAGATTTGCTCAATGACTTGCATACATACGATAGTGATTCAGCGACAATAATGGCAACTCTGCCGTGTTCTGTTGATAGACGATGAGGTGATCCATTAGTGGTGTGTCGCGGCGAGTGGTGATGCGTGGGGGTTGTGACGACGCGAGGCGATGCGTGGGAGGGAGTGGGCTGTAGGTACCCTCACGGAGGTACTTGGTCAATACCCGACCGGCTCACAGGGGGCGTTAGTGGTGGTGAAATACGCATTGATGCGCGTGCGGTGGCGCGTGGTGGGGTTTTTGGTCACGTGGGGAGCTGCGTGAAGGCGCGTGGTGGTGCGTGTAGGCGCGTGGTGAGCACGCGACCATCGCGTTCGGGCGAGGAGGTGATGTTCGTTGGTAGATTGGAAGACCCGAATTGGGTTTGGTGGTGTGAGTTTGTTGTTTGTGGTGGTGGTTGGCTGGTTGCGGGGGTATTGGGTGGTTCTTGTGCGCGCTCGGTGGTGGTGGTTGTGGCGAAAACGTTGTGTGCGCTTCCAAGAAGTTGTTCTTGTCACTAGGTGATGCAGCGTGATGGTGGGATAGGAGCGCAGAAATTCGTTGATTCTATGAATGCCGAAAATCACACGCGGGGTTGAGGAAAAAACCTCGATTTTCTGATTTATCAATAACTGAATGTAAAATTCGGCCAACAATGTCTTAAATAGAAAACCCTAATCTATGAAATAACCGAAAATAACGAACAAGTACCGAATAAATTGAAAACTATAAAAAAGACCCGAAAAAACATAAAAACGTGATTTTGACTCCTTAGATGATGGAATTTGGCAAAAAATCAGCGCAGTGCACGACGTAGCGGTGACTTTGGACCGAACGTTGTTTCCGCCCGAAAAAAACTATTCACGCACCAAAATCTGAACGTTCGCCAGAAAAACACTATTCACGGCCAAAAATCTTCGAAACTACTCGGCTCCGCCTGCATCACTAGGTCGGGACTAACTCGATAGAAGGGTTGTGAGGGGGAGGGGGGAGAAGCGGACTCCACGGTTTGGCGAGGCGGGGGTAGGAGGTGTGGGAGTGGAGTGAAGACGATGATAAATAAGGTCATGTGTTGTGGTAGGACTTCCGACTTTGACTTTGACTGAGAGCTCTATACTCATGATCGTCGAGAGAGTTTGTATTTAGCAGTGACTTCCCTTAAATTTTGGATTCTAAAGGTTTCAAATAGTAAATTAAAAGGGAAGATGGTGCAGCCAGGTCAACTTCATAACAACTCACAGATGCAGCATGAATAATAAGAAATTAGTCTTCTCTCTTTGGTGCTAAATAAGAATGACAAAAACAATTCAAGGGCTTAATTATATACACTGCTGCATGCCATTTCATATATCTAAGCCCGGTTTCCCACATGGTAATTGTTAATTTGAAAAGTAAAAAAGTACTGACGAATATCAAACCTCAATTATTAATTAATGCATCCTGTTTTCAAACAACTCACTCCGTGTGCCAACAAGTTATCACTCAGCATCCTTCCCATTTGATAGCTTATCAAAATTAACTATTACAACTTATCATCATAGATTATTAAATTCTCTAAGAAAATATACAATTATTTTTATAGGACGTGGTTAAATGCTTCCTCCACGTAGCAGACGGAGGTAAAACTTCAGCTCAAAGCCTTCAGGTTGGCAGGAGGAATTTTTTTTTACAATAATTAATTGAACAATGCTTTCCACATTTTAAATGTATATAATAATATAATAATATAATAATTAATATATAGATAGGTAGATAGATAGATATATCAATCCCAATTACGATATAAATGAATGGAGATACATACATTCTCAAAAGTCTTACAGTTTCAGTAGCAATAAAAACATGAAATGTTTGTAGTTTCTATAATGGAATGGACCATTTCTTTTGTGATCACAATATCTAAAGATATATTTAATTTAAGGTGTTTCAGCAAAATAATAAAAACAATAATATAAGCGAGGTATGAAATATAAAGCTAGCGTGAGACAGACTCTACAACTTTTCTGGTTTATGGTTTCTCCCTTGTTCACTCTACTTGTTAAAAATATTATTTTCACATGCATTATATGAAGAACAGTATTGGCCAGCAAGGTATTAGGTCATAGAAAGCAACATTTCTATTTAGTTTATTAGTATATTAAAATTTGACAAATACAGCATTTTTACTCACGATCTAATGCATAATAAATATATGAATATATCATTTATGACCATAACCAGCTAAAAACACGTATACCTAGCTACCTACCTGCATGCGGCAACATTGAGTCTAGCACATGTTCAGAGCGATGAACAAAAAACAGTACTAACCTTACTTTTCTAGCCATTTATTTAAATTATAATCCCAGATAATCAAATGGCAAATAAGTACAGTAAATAGGCTAGTACGTTTAATATTAATCAGTTGAATTTGAACAAATTATTAAATAATGAACAAAACTTTTTTAGTTCCACCAGCTACTTTTTAAAATAGAGTATAGAAAGAAAGAAAGAAAGAATATGCATTTTCATCTGACCTGGAAATAAATTCAGTATAGAATGCTGATATCTATCAACTTTTTTCTTCATTTCCATATATATACCAGAACTAAGAACCTGTGCGGGATTGTATGCTATTCTGATATAGTGACTCGTTTTTTCAATACATCTATTATTAATCTATCTATGATTGATAGTTTAAATTAATCCACAAGAAGTATAAAACTTCGTTTTGTCCGTGGATTGCGCACGCTCTAAGAATGTTATTCATGTCAATAATAGGAATTTTTTATCCAAATAGCATCTTGCATAACTCAAATGCTAAAATGTTAAAAATACAAAAAATACAAAACAAAATTACAAATTTAGCAACTGAGACTCTTTGAAACAGCGGTGATATCGTGCTGCCGTTGTCTCAAAGAGCAGCGTCATTTAGTACCGTTATTTGTAAGGGCAAGTACAACTCACTACTAGAATACAGGGTCAATAGGCACGAGGCAGATCGTTTCAAACTCATGTATAATCGTGTTTGCAACGGGTTAGGCACGGGGTCACCTCGTTATTAGTAATCGAGTGTGTAATTATTTTTGACACGAGGAGGTCGTTTCTAATACTGTTCATCGTGTATAACTCGTTGCTAATACGTTTTGGGAGACCTCGTGCCTAATTCAAGCCAAACTTGTGTAATGGTTGTACACGCCTGTACACGCCTACTTCACACGGGTCTATATGATTCAAGTGCTCACTTATAGAATCAGACTGCTAATTCTAAAAAGAGCATTGTAGAAACGAAACATTTACCACAATTATAACTTAATAGGGTCAATGTTTACAATTCTATATATATTTTGTTAAATCATATTGGGTGATTACATTATTCACTTTTATAGTTAGATATGTAAAGTAATTCGATTCTAAAGCATTTTTCAGAATCAAATATTTTGAATAATAAAACATTTATAAGGTCAAGTATTTTGAATTATAAAACATTTATAAATTATTAAAATAACAAATGACAATTCTATTATCTTGTTTAAACAAACAACATTATCGATTCGGAAACTGATTTTTTATTGTTAATAATACATATCAAACTAACACATATCAATCCAACAATACTACAAACTACACATTGTCATAATCACTGCAACTATTTCAAACTAACCATTACAACAACATAATGTACTAATTACTACTGCACACATAAGCCGACCCCGCCATCTTCTTCACTCATTATCTTTAGAGATGCAACCGAAAATGATTGATACCTAAACTCGAGCTGCAAAAAATTAAAGAGCTAACTAAATATACAGTTAACTTAAATATAGTAACATCAAATTAAGGTATTAGGCTATTGGCAAACAAACTGATAATCAAAGAGGTCATGGAGAATTAGCAGCAAATGTCATACACATCCGCTCTCACAAAAGCTACCCTAACATATATGTAATTAACTTCAAAGGGTTAAAAATCGCATACCTCAACCCTTCATTTCTTCTTGGCTGTAAGCTTTGTGATCTTGGCTTCATATGAGTCATTCTCAACGCTCTTAATAACACCAACAACAACAGTCTGCCTCATATCCCTCAACCATGGGCTTTGTCGGAATCATCTTCACCTCCCAGCATCCCCATTCTTAGAGAACTTTGGCTCCCTCTCAGTCTCCTTTCTTGACTGTCTGTAAATCTTTGTCAATATCTCACCAAAATTCACAGCAAAGGAAGACATTAAATAGTAAAGCCGTCACATTTGTCCAAGGATGGCAATAAAGGCTAAGTTGATCAACAACGGAAAAAGGAAATACATAAAAGTGACTGAAAGCATGTACATATATATTTACCCGGCAACCCAAGTGATGAGAAAACCAAGAGAGCTGCGCCATGGCTGGACTTTGTGCGGAAGTTTGTAATGATTTGAGGGATCTCTGCAACTCCCCAGCACACCAAACTAAGGATACCGAATCCAAACATAAAATCATCCTTGATGTTGCACAGGCAGTCCTCTCTTTTACACAGTAGTATGCACTCATTACAGAAGATGAAGAATAAGACATCTCTCTCAAGTGTCTCGGTAGAAAGCTGAAACAACGTTACTGTTAAATTGAATCTGAAAGCAAAACATTACCAAAGATGTACTTTGGGGTGCGATTGAGATGATTGCAAACAGAATTAGCTAAAATCAAGAGAGAGAAAAAAAAAGGAGCAATATGCATGACTATATTAAGATGAATAAATCCTACAGATGTTCAATCAGTTTGCATGATTATACTAAGATGAATAGATCCTACATGATTATATTTAATCAGTTTGCAGAAAATTTATATACCACTAACCTTGATGATTGATAATTTTATATTTTGACTTGCCAGGCCCAAAAGGTATGCACTCGTGACAGGTACATTTCAGTTACTCTATAGAAGGGTTGTCTTTGGCTGTGTTAACAACATAAATTTGTCTCTCCGCATGAATTCTCACCTACCTGTAAAGATCAATTTAATATAGAGATCAATCCACACAGACCTTTCTCAATCAACTAAACATAGAAACTAAAATTTTTTATCATTAGATATTGTTCCTCGTAAACTAACCATTGTTTAGACTCGAAAATCAATTCCTAAAAATGTCAAAATGATATAAAGACATTTGTTATCAGAGATCAATTCAAAAGACCAAATCCTCGGTTTGTTACCCTAGTATGGATTCTATGTGGTCCCATCCACCTTAAAGGTTCTTAATTCGTTTGCAACGGAATCGGAACATTGGACACACGTCTTCAAGAATTTAACCTAATATAATTGTTAGCAAAAAAAAAAAAAAAAAAGGCAACCATTGATTGCATACCGAGAAATCCATGCCTCTTGTAATCGATTTGAAACCGAGGCAGCCATGATTGCAGATGGAAGGCTGAATAGCTTAAGGATGACACGATTCACAATTGAGCTCCTACAGAAACAGAAACGGTGAGGGAAAGCTGATATATGGTTAGAATATTAAGCGTCATTCAATATTTTTACAAGTCTGTTAGTTAATGACATTCATATTTGGTTTCCAATAATAAGACCCTCAATCAAGAAAAATAGCAAGCACAATCATGACAAAATACAACAGTTGAATAACAGTAGTTACCAAGGGAACCACCAAAAGCAATTCCAACCATTCCACCTCCAACGATGGCTACATCTTGGTCAGGTGGAGTTGCCTCCTTTTTGATCCCACACTCCTAAAGTTGCAAGGCAATGACACAAAGTGTGATTAAAGCAACATGAGTAGAGATTGAAAATGTACAGCAGGTTAATATAGTTCTTTTGTAAAACAGGAATGAAAAACTGCTCTTCACATTAACTGCTATACAGTGCATAGCTTTCCACTTCAGATTCAACAGTAATGAGCAAAATATAGATAGAACAGGGAGAATGAGTTGATTTCATACTCGATTTACTCTTGCTCAAGAACAACTTCACAGAATCACACAATTTAAGGAAAAAATCGACATCAATAGCTAACGATAATCAGATCTCACATCATGTAAATTCATAACACTATCATCGTCAAAATCATCTTCACAAAATAGAAAAAAAATAACAGAGCCAAGATCTCAGATCTCTGCTTAAAGAAGCTCAATCTACATGGAAGTGACATACTTATTCAAGAATTCATCGACGAAGACAGCTGAGATGTCGAGAAGGGGTTGAAGCGTGTCGCCGCTGGGGTCGTGGTTCGTCGAAGCTGGAGGTGTGGTTCGTCGAAGGGAGGCGGAGGAATGACGGACAGGACACTACAAGATTCGCTCTGGAGCGCGCACGCGAGAAGATTCGAGAAGATGAACCGCCGATTTGTCAATTTTTTTCTTAGGGTTAGGACTTAGGAGAAGAGAATGCCGTGAATTGTATTGTGAGAGGGGGGAGTTCTCTGAAAGCGTTACTAGAGTTGAGTGGATAAGGATTTAGGGTATTTTCTTTTTATTTTAAAAGATAGTTCATTAGTTTATTTAACTGGATTTAAGTTAAATGGCTAGGATTATTACAACTTAATTACCAACTCATGTGAATTAAAATAAGCATTGCATGTATTTAACATATAAATTAATTATTAAAAATTAATTGCAATATTAACTCATTGTCAAGTTACTCATCCAATGATTAGATATCTATATTTCTTATATTAATATTTATCTTAATTCTTATTTATACACTACTAATAATGGTCACCGCAGTTATTGACACATACATCACCAATAAACTTATAACACATAAAAAAAAATTAATTACACAAGTAATAAAATCACAAATATAGGTTTAATTAGAAAAAGAATATGACTTAATTAAATTAAACTATTATTAAAAGATAAAATCATTCACTATGATTGTTTATATGTATGACTTAAATGATCATCCACAATTTAACTTTATAAGATTTTTATTACATTATATATATACTATTGTCAATTTTATAACTTTTAATTTAAGTCAAATACAATATGGCTTGCCAAGTGCACTCCTGGTGCATCCATCCCGGAATCGCTTCAAATTTTCCGAGCCGAAAGTCAAAAAATTAAAACATTCCTAAAAAATAACAAAAAAATTATATATTAACCTAGTTCACTAATATTCATTAATGAAATAAACCTTAATTAACTAACACCTAATTCAATATATCTTAATTCACTACTATACATTCATTCAATACTATGTTTCGGTTTCGGCAAATTCACTACCTATATAGCTTGCCTAGTGTACTCACGGTGCATCCATCTCGGAATCGCTTCAAATTGTGTAAGGAAGTTATAATAGGTACCGAGAGCATCTCCACCAAGTTTCACTTATTAAATATATAATAACATCATAATATTAGTTTCTTCTATCTATAATAATATTTTAGTTTTCTTATGATACATTCTATATAACTATTAACTATAATTAGGGGTATATGATATTATTAACGTACCGTGGAATCGAGTATTAATAATACAAATGAATATCAATTGTTTTTAACCATGTTTTTATCTAATGTGTCATATTTATCATCTCAAATAATATTCTATCAAATAAAAATCTCTTATTACTTTTTAAAATATTTAATAATATATATTGGTTTTTTTAATTTTCATGCATAATAAAGTATTAAGAGTATATTGATTTATGGTTTAGGATATATTAGTTTATGATTTAGGGTATCGTGATTTAGGGTATTGTGATTTAGAGTATAGAGTATTGATTTATGGTTTAGGGTATAGTGGTTTGTGATTTAGAGTATAGTGGTTTAGGGTATTGGGTTATGATTTAAGGTATAGTAGTTTATGGTTTATGTTATAGTGATTTTGGGTTTGGTGATTTAAGGTATGGTGGTTTAGGATGCTTATTTATGGTTTAGGGTATAGTGGTTTGTGATATATGGTATATTTATTTAGGGTATGGTGATTTAGAGTATAGTGGTTTAGGGTATAGTACTTTAGGGGTATATTAGTTTATGGTTTTGAATAATTTAGAGTAAAATGACTAAGTATAAGGAGAAATTAACATCATATTGTTACCATTTTCTAAAATTAATACGGGTATTCTAAATGTGTGTTTTTAACGTAATTTTATAAAATAGATATTTTAGGATCAAGTGGTTTATAGGGTTTATGGTATAATGATTTAGGGTATGGTAATTTATAGTATATATGTTAAGGGGTATTGGTTTATGATTTAAAGTATATTAGTTTATGATTTAGGATTTTGGCAAATATAATTCACTACTTAAATCATTCTACCTTAAATCATTAGTGTATGCCTTAAAGTAGTCCTAATCACATTTTAATCTAATTCACTACTACATACATTAAATTACTTAAGAGTTAAGTCATTATACCTTAAATCATTAATGTATACCTTAATGTAGTCTTATACATCTTAATTCACATATTCAACTAATTCACTACTACGTACCTTAAATTACTTAGTAGTTAAGTCATTCTACCTTAAATCATTAGTGTATGCTTTAAAGTAGTCCTATATACATTAAATCACTACTGCATACCTTAAATTACTTAGTAGTT
Organism: Clarkia xantiana subsp. parviflora; assembly: GCA_036873135.1. Taxonomy (NCBI): domain Eukaryota; kingdom Viridiplantae; phylum Streptophyta; class Magnoliopsida; order Myrtales; family Onagraceae; genus Clarkia; species Clarkia xantiana. The sequence continues at coordinate 5,640,179 of JAPTYO010000014.1, forward strand.
AACTCATTCTACCTTAAATCATTAGTGTATGCCTTAAAGTAGTCATATATACCTTAAATCACTACTACATACCTTAAATTACTTAGTAGTTAAGTCATTCTACATTAAATCATTAGTGTATGCTTTAAAGTAGTCCTATATACCTTAAATCACATATTCATCTAATTCACCACTACATACCTTAAATTACTTAGTAGTTAAGTAATTCTAACTTAAATCATTAGTGTATGCCTTAAGTAGTTATATATACCTTAAATCACATTTAAAATTAAGTTGGAAAATATTAATTAGATTATAGTGATTTAGGGTATAGTGGTTTAGAGTATTGATTTATAATTTAGGGTCTAGTGGTTTGTGATTTATGGTTTATTGATTTAGAGTATGATGATTTAGGGTATAGTGGTATATAGTTTATGGTAAATATTTTCGTATTTAAAACACTTGTACTACTTTTTATTTATTTTTTTCTATATATTTTAGTAGTGTTTTATGGTTAAGGTATAAATGATTTAGGAATAATTATTTATATTAAAAGTACATCATTAATAAATATTTTAACCAAATTAAATTAGGCTTATTCATTAATTGTATATATTAGATAAGTTGTCACCCAATTTATAACAAATAAAACTACTTAGCTTAGTGGTAATGTGTGTAATCTGAATTAAGTACTGCAGAACTTGGGTTCGAAACTTTCAATGGCAAAGTTTTAATTTCATAAAACAACATATGTTTGGGTCGTCTCTAATTCGATTTAAGGGGCGTTTCAAATACTGTTCATAGACGAATTTGACACGAGGAATGCCCACGTTATTTTAGACGTGTCAGACCCGTCTTAAAGGTCGTGTCAAATTGGCACGAGGACAAAACCCGTCTCAACTGACGTGTCAAACAAGAGGTCGTGCCAAATCCGTCTATGATGACGTGTCAATTTGACACGGGGAAACACCCCGTGTCAAAGTTCGTTTTATTTGACTATGTTTTCTTGTAGTGACTCGTCTCGATAATGAATAGTAGTCTGTCGCTGCACTGCTCCGTTAAAAATAACGACAATAAGTGTGCCGCTCTTTGAGACAGCGGCAGCTCCATATCGCCGCTGTTTCAAAGAGCTTTGGTGGTTAGATTAGTAATTTTTTTTTTTGTGTTTGTTTAACATTTTAGTATTTGGATTCTGCAAGATAACCATTTATGTAAAAAAAAATAAAAAATTCCAATAACAGTAATAGAGTGTTTGAGAAGAGTGTTGTCTAACCTGGAGGATATATACGTGGGACATCTATGATCCTATCCAATCCAAAAGGATAAGAAGACCTTTCGTTTTAATATAGGTCTTAAGGACATCAAATTGGACCATAGCCATTGAAAACCAATTATGTATATGTTTAGTCACTTTTTTTTTTTTTTTTTTTTTTATAATCTATATATATGGTCCAATTTGATGCCCTTAAGACCTCCTGTTACTATATGATTGAAATCCTAACTAAAGGCAGATTTTTATACCACTAAAATATATATTATTCTGGGGAACCAGCTAAAGGATTACAATACCAGTTATTGTCAAAAAGTTAATTTATTAACTAGCTGCAGCCTAAAAATCAAACCAAAGGGATGGAGGTCTACCAGAACAGCAAGTTGACCACATGTTTGAAAAAGGCAACAGTAATGAGTAGGGAAATGATCAAAAGCAAGATGCTTATTGTTGAAGAGAATAAAATTCACACGATAAGAATTTCATTAATGTAACACGATTTGATTACAGATAGTCTTTTACAAATAGATTAAAAAAAAAAAAATACAGAATATATATATAAAAAGAATTAAATTGTGAACAAATTTCTCAGTCTCTTAGAAAGAGAAGTTCATCATGTCGAGGAGTAAGTTCTCCATCATCAAAGATGCAGCTACCTCTTTAGCGCATGTTAACATCTCCGAGCTTCTGTTACCAAAAAGGGTAGGGGCTGTTTGGCTTCTGATCATTTGGGGCGGTGGTGGTGAATCTGTCTTCTTAATGATCGGGCAAGCTGCGGCGGCTGTGAGAGGAAGGACAGGGAAGTTTTGGCAGTTACATATCTCAATCATGTAACCGTCTGGGTCGTGGAAGAACACCTGATCCACCGTGATCCCGTTGTCGCTCACTACGGCTGTCACATATTCGATGTTCATATCCTCGAGTTTGCTCAATAAAAGACTCATATTAGTGGTTTGGAAGGAGATGTGGTTGTCTTTAGGGTTGATCTTCCCTTTCTTGCTTGGAACATCCTCTACTTCTAGCAAGTGGATCCCTAATCCATTGCTGAATAACCTGAACAATAACAAATATGAATATAAGTGCTAATTATTTAGTATTAAGAACCTAAAAAACAGTCTCAACTATATAGATCATGTTGCTAATAGATGTATAGGATTTAAAATGTTTATATCAGATTTGTTGGTTTTCACTTTTTTCGACTGATTTTGGCGTTTAAATTACGTCAATTCTAAGAGAAAAATAATGGAAATCAACCAATCTAATAGTTGAAACACCGAATATCAACATTTTATATCTGACTCACTGATTAGCAACCTGACATGTAATTGAGACAGCAACTTTTCAAGATTAACTGAATACATCATTAAAACTATCAAGTACATACCAGGCTCCCTCGAAATCAAAGGAAGAAGGGCGTTTGATGAGGACAAAACCAAGCACATCCTGATAGAACTTGATAGATTTGCTCACTGACTTGCATACGTAAGATACGTGATTCAGTGACAACAATGGCAACTCTTCTGCTGCTCTGAATTCAGGAACTATTGGGGATGGTGAAATCTCTAGACCCATTTCTTTTAATGCAATGTATATATATAAAGTCTCAAACTTGTGTTATATATATACTGAGCTAGTTGTGTGTTGGTTATCTAGGAGAAGGAAGGATCAAGGAAAAGCAAAAGAACAACACTATGAAATCTCTCTCTTTTTTCTTTGATTTCTTTCTTAGAAAGTGAAAAGAAGAAGAGCTTATAGAGATGAGTTGGAGAGAAATGGGAGATGAGTGCTCTATTTATAGCCAGCATCACCAATTTCATAGTAAACAGCAACCAATAAGGAAAGAAGAATAATGGAAGAAAGTCCACTTCTCTCTGGAGACTGGAGGGCTACCAAACAATAATATTTTTTAAAATTAGAAAAAGGACAAAGCAAGGAAAGATAGAATTAATTTAAGGAGTGGCCATCTGTCATTCACATATAATATCTATCTAGTCTGGTTTCCACATGAATGCAAAATTTAGAAGTCAAATGTGGAGTGAAGAAAATAAAACCCAACACACGTTTTGGTTACATCCACTTCATTTACATCACTACTCATAGAGGTGGCAATGCATTTGGATTTTATCCGACTCAAGTAAACCGCACAAAATTATATAGTGAATATCTGCACCACGAATCCACGAATTAAATATATTCTTACTCCCTAATTAACTCAGCTCAGTAAATAGTAAGAAAAAGAATTATATGCATTCATGAATTAACTAATTGAACATTTCCATATTTAGATACACCAGGCAATGAGGTTCCTAGTGCGACATGGAGATACAGCCACAAAAATCTTGCAATTTCAGTATGTGTGCATCACATGGGTGTCCAAAGATCACACAAAAGAAACATGACATATTTGTTGGGTGACCCACTACTTTCACTATCTTGCATAATGCAATGGACCATTTGTCTACACATGTATGAAAAGATGCACTATTTTGCAAAGATATATCAATCAAAGTATTTTGAGTCACCAGTATAATATGAAGACTGTTACGGACTGACTCAATGCGAACGATGATTATTCTAGATGTTAAACAAGTACGCTACTTCATGTGCTAACCTTCTGATGAGGCCCTTTAATGACGCCATGTGGGAAATTAAAAAAAAAATAAGTCACCAATATAATATAATTAAATATAAGGTGTGAAATATAAGGAATGAAACTCACGTTGATTGATTAGCTCGTCATCTAGCACAATATTCTGGTATCTCCCTTCTTCACTCTACTAGTTAAAATATCACTATATATATTTAAATACACTATTGGCCAGCAAGATATTAGGCCAGAAAAAATATCATTGGATATTCAAGTTTAACAAAAACCACATTTCCATTCACGATCTGATAATCAAATGCATAAATATATGCATTATGTACAAACTTATTTATGATCGGACCCAACTAACTACCTAGCAGCGTTTCAATAATGCACCCATACATACAGCACAAATTCAAGCAACTGACATCTCAATATTCTAAACATAATCAACCTTATTACCAACCTTAATTTTCTTGGTGAAGTGAAAAAATATACCAAAACCTTTTTATAGCCTGGTACACTGAATATTAATCAAGTGATTAGATTATAATGAAATATTTGCTAAAATCATAAGTGATATAAACCAAGGATTAATTAAGAATCTTCCTTTTACCTCAATCTAATTATCAAATAAATAGAGCATAATTTAACCTGTAAATAAATTCAGTATAAATGCAAATATCTATCAAACATTTTCTTCGTTTCGATATTTCTAGTTTGAACATAATGAGAATCACCATAAAAAGAATCTTAATTATGTGTCTTTCCTAGAGAAATGTCTTTCCTATACTAACAGAATATCAGTAGAGGCTCTTCATCTGTTCTATGAATCTAACTAATCCATTGACTCAACTTTAAAATATATCTAATGTAAATTTATAATGAAATTGTTCATATTTCTAAAGAACAGAAATTCTGTTTGTGAATTTAGGTGTGAATGTATGATCCGTTTTGATGTATAATAGAGTGCTCGAGAAGAGTCTGGACATCTATCTTATCCAAAAGGATTAAAGCTTTTTCGGTTTCACAACTGTGAAAAGACCTTCCATTGTGAAAAGTTGAAAAACCATCATCTACCTATTTGATTCCCCTCTAATTTCATAACTTTAAGACCTCGCATTTGTATATGATTAGGGTCCTAACTAGAGGCGTATTTTTGTACCACTAAAATATAATTTTTAAGGGAAAAAGATACAAGTTCAGACAACAATGTTCCGACTGTGTTTCGACTGAGTGTTAATGACAAAGTTTGTAAATAATATCAACTTTTAGGGTAAATTTGAACTCGACACAATCGGAATTCATTGAAACAGATGTCTCGGAACGTGTATCAAGAATCCTTTTTGAGACGACAGTGAAACAAATAATATACTGCTCAAGAATCCAAATTATAACAACTCAGAGAAAGAATCTGTAATTCATTGTTATATATATACTAGAGAATAGACACGTACGATGCACGTGTGTATTAAATTTTAAACATGTGTATTTAAAATATAAAAATTAAGAAAGCTAGAACAGTCATCAATTCACTGAATAATCTACTAAGTCTGCATTCACAATATATTTCATTAAAGTGACGATTCTAATATGTGTGGTTATTAGAGGGACAATAAAAACAATACCACACACTCGATAATGAGGAAACGGTAGTGCATATAGTGGTAATGATTTAATTATTAAGAATATGTTGTGCGTCTTTACTATCGGCGTGTATGTACTAATGATACATATGTAGTATCAAGTATGTAATTAGTAATAAAAATGATGGTAGTAACAAATCAATGTGACCTTTTTTATGCACTACATATTTAGCTCATAATACTTCGTAATATCACATTTCAAGTCATCTCATAATACTTCTTAATGTATGTGTATTACGTAACATGTAAATGAGCATGAACTTTAATTAAGACAGTATAAAACGTCTTTGAGATTTATAATTGGAGAGACTATCTTGATATTTAAAATCACCTTATAGAATAGTTTTTTATGATAATATTTAAAAGTGAAGAGACTTGACTGGTGGGGGTCATTGAGATTTTTATAGATGTTGTTGATTATGGTAAAATTTAAATGTGAAGAGACATGACTTTTGGGGTGAGAGTTATTGAGATTTGAGACTTTTATAAATGTAGTAGATATATAAGAAATTTGGATATTGTCATATAGATTAGTTATTTTATATGGCCTGCCATGGCTTTGACATATGAATTTAGGATTCATATCTTATTGAAGTGCACTTGAGATTATTAGAATAGGAAGAGACTGGTGTGAAAATTGATTTCTTATATGCTAATAGTTGCAGGACCTTTTCTTCTTAGTTTTTAGTTTTGTTTTGAGTATTGCATTTTCTTTCATAATCAATCAATGCTCTTGGAAGCAGGATTAGATACCATTAATTTCTGAAAAGTTAATTGACTAGCCGCCTAAAAGTCAACCTAAAAAATTATGGAGGTTTATCATACCTGCAACTTGACCACATTTTTTTGTATGAAAAATGCAGCAATATTTGTTTATCAAACCAGCAACTTGACCACATTTTTTGACCCATCCTCCAATATGTAAGTTATTGCTGTTTATGGGTAAATAATCTAAATTATTACCTGCCGCTGATCAACCCAGTTCTAGATTCTCTTTCCAACTGAATCTTATGCGGAAATTCATCGAACATCTTTATGAATATTTAGGAAGTTTACCTTTTTTTTATTTATGAATATGTAAGAAGTTCTTAATTAAGTAAGCTTTTAAGTTTTGCTATTTGCTAGACCTAGTAATTTTGTTGTATCCTCAGGGATGATTTGTTAGCAATCCGTTAGCAAAACTCGTTTACGAGTGAGAACAAATATCATTTTTCGGAAAACTATTATATGTTTGCGCATTCAAATCACACATATTTGATTCGATGTCCCGTGTCGGTATCGTATTACTTGTGTTGGATAAATATATGTCACGTATTAGATATATCTCATGTCAATGTAACTACATATTTTGCACTACATATTTAGCTCACAATACTTTGTAATATCACATGTCAAGTCATCTCACATAAATTCCATCCAAACTTTGCTTAATGGATTATTGCTGAATATTACCTTCTTTTTTTTAAAAGACAAATTACTAATGACATTTTTTCAAACACATAATAGAATTCTTTATTATCATAAAATAAAACAATTGATTAATAATAAATAAAAGGGGTTTAATTAACAAAATCCCAATTAGGGGTCTCATTTTCATTGATATAATATGACTGAACATATAGTCTTTCATAAATATATGTAAAAATCAAATATAATAATACAAAATCTCCACACAAATAACCCAAAACAAAAACTCTTCAACTTCTGACGTCGTTCCATTTCCACCATAACCGTCTTCAATTTTAATTCATAGCCTTCTTCCAGTAGCTCCGACACTGAGTGACATTTGATGAGCAGCAGAGCTTGATCCCATGCACATTATGGATAAATTTAGATAGAGAAGTTCATCATGTCGAGAAGTAAGTTCTCCATCATCAAAGATGCAGCTACTTCTTTAGCGCATGTAAACACCTCCGAGCTTCTGTTACCGAAAAGGGTAGGGGCTGTTTGGCTTCTGATCATTTGGGGTGGTGGTGGTGAATCTCTCTTCTTAATGACCGGGCAAGCAGCGGTGGCTGTAAGAGGAAGGACAGGGAAGTTTTGGCAGTTGCATATCTCAATCATGTAACCGTCCGGGTCGTGGAAGAACACCTGATCCACCGTGATCCCACTGTCACTCACTACGTCCGTCACGTACTCGATGTTCATATCGTCGAGTCTCTTCAACAAAAGATTCATATTAGTGGTTTGGAAGGAGATGTGGTTGTCTTTAGGGTTTATCTTCCCTTTCTTGCTTTGAACATCCTCTACCTCTAGCAAGTGGATTCCTAGTCCATTGCTGAACAACCTAAATAAATGAAACCAAACAGAATTGTAAGTGATAACTTCATAGCAAGTACAAGTAGTAGAATGCAGCACAATAGATTGACTAAAAATACAATCTTTTTTAAATACCCACCAAGCTCCTTCGAAATCAAAGGAAGACGGGCGTTTGATGAGGACAAAGCCGAGCACATCCTGATAGAACTTGATTGATTTGCTCACTGACTTGCATACATAAGAAACATGATTCAGTGACAACAATGGCAACTCTTCTGCTGCTCTGAATTCAGGAACTATTGGGGATGGTGAAATCTCTAGACCCATTTCTATTGAATCTCTGACTCTGTGTTATGTTTTGATTATCTAGCTAGCAAGCAAGGAGAAATTAAGGAAGCAAAAGAACAATAGTAGTACTTCTTAGAAGTAGAACAGGAGATGAGCTTAGATATGAGTTGGAGAGCAATGGGAGATGAGTTCTCTATTTATAGCCAGCAGGGCAACAGCATAACAACTCAACCTATGCAGCAACCATTAAGGAACAAGGGAAGAAAGTCTAGCAGACAAGAATTAAAAAAGAATGAAAAAGCAAGGTTGAGAAAATGAATTCAAGGCGAGGCCATCTGTCATTTCATATATATCTAATTTGGTTTCCCACATGAATGAAAATTTGAAAAGTAAAAAGCAGAGTGAAGAAAATCAGAGCCAACACGTTTTGGCTACATATACTAATACTTAAATCACTAACCATGATAACTACACTATTTCAACAAGGTTTATATATATATATATATATATATATATATATTACTCTAGTCCATCATTTGATAGCTTATCAATAATAAAGTTACACCACCATTCAAACGCTATCCATGAAAGATGAGTATATTCTCTAGCAAATACAAATGGGCGCTTTATAAGTAGTTCTTCTTCTTGAATTATTATAATGTAAATAGTAAGATAGAAATTTTTTCACATTCATCAATAAATTAGTTGAACCATGCTTTCAATAAATATACCAGATGCATCATGCAATGAGGTCCGAACCACGACATAGATGCATTGAGAACATAAGGCATGAGACTCGAGTTGTTTGATTGATTCACCATCTATCCCTTTCTAGTTCCTGCCTTGTTCACTCTACTTACTAAAATATATTAATTAGGTCAACATGGTATTTATTAGGTCACAAAAAGAAACATTTTTATTCAGTATATTCGAGTACACCACATTTCTATTCACAATCTGTTAACAAATACAGAATCATAACCTTAATATGCACAAACATATTTATGATCAGACCCCACTATCCACCTAGCACCTACCTGCATTTGGCCACATTACTAGTTTTTGCTATGTTCTAGTGGGCAGCATCATTTCACTTTGATATGTTTAGATTTTCAATAAATGTACGACTCATACAACACAAATTCAAACAAAATGACATCTCAATATTCCAAACCCTTGAGTCTAAACTCACTCAACCGACTAATAACCCTAGTTGGATTTCGCACACACAGAGTATTGAAACAAAAAATAATACCAACCTTAATTTTCTAACCTTTTTATGACGACAGATAATCAAATAGCCTAGCATGTTAAATTAATCCAGTGATCAAATTATATTGAAAGACTAGCTTAAATCATAAGCTGAATTTGAACACATTATTAATTAACAACAAACCTTTTTAGTTCCACCTACTTTTCAAAACAGAACATAAAGAGAAAATGTCATTGTGGTTTAACCTGGAAATAAATTCAGTACAAACTGCAATTATCTATCATCTTTTTCTTCTTCCCGATACTTCTAGTTAGTTCATAGTGAGAACCATACATTCACAAATTGAAATTTTCGAATCTATTTGCTAAGAGAATATCAGGTAAAGGCTCTGTCCTTCTGTTCTTTTAAGGGTTAAGAACACAATAGGGGCTGAATGTTTGCCCATGTTGCCAAAAGGGGTCTGAATTGAAAAAACGTATTATTAATGGTCTGCATTTTGAGTTTTGTTGATAATCGAGTTTCCGTCCAAATTTGCTGTTAAAAGTAACGGAACCACTGAAATGATAGAATTACCCTTTTGCAATTATTATACAATTTATCAGTTTAATTAATGAAATGTAAAATGTCTAAAATACCCATGCACACTAATTATGCCCTAAGGCCACCACGGCCAAGGCTACCACGGCCACCGCCACCGACCACCACCATAGCTCCGGCGACCACCACTCCAGCTCCGGCGACCACCACCCAGCTCCGGCGACCAAAATCCCCCTCCGGCGACCCAAAAAAGCTCCAATCGGAGCTTTTTTGGGTCGCCGGAGGAAGGTTAGGGTCGCCGAAGCTGGGGTGATGGTCGCCGGAGATGGGGTGGCTTAAAGGGTATTTTCGTCTTTTTAGGTCAAACATGTGAGGGACACACTCTGGTCAAAGGACATTTTCGGGTTTTCAAATTATTTTCGGTCACATGCTTGGCATGTGACCACTTTCCGTCACTTTTAACAGAAAAAATAGACGGAGATCTCACTTATACACAAAACTCAAAATTCAGGACCTTAATAATACGTTTTTTCAATTCAGACCATTTTTGGTAACATAGACAAACATTCAGGCCCTTATTGTGTTCTTAACCATCTACGAGAAAAGTTGTGATGCAGCCTTTTATAATTTAGTAGTTTCACTTACCACATCTGCAACTTACTGAAAGACAGTAGGAAGTGGCATCTCTGTTTATACTCTTATGTATGGATGGATATGTTGTATGATGTGCTGGTATTGACTCATTTTTTCAATAATTATGAACTTATGATGAAATTATTCATATCTCTAAAACTTATGTTTGTGGACTAGGTGTGAGGTATGTATGATCCATGTTGATAGTTATCAGGTGCTCAAGAAGAGTCTGGTCTGATCTGGAGGGTACGTGGGACATCTATCCAATCCAAAAGGGTTGAAACTTTTTTCTTTTTCACATCTGTCAGAAGACTTTTCATTGTATACCCATTGTGAAACTTTGAAAACCCATAAATTAATGCACCTGTTGGATTACCCTTAAGGCCTTACATTAGCATATAATTGATGTCCTAACTAAAGGAAGCTTTTTGTAAAACTAAAATATAATTTTGGGGACCACAATGAAATCAAACCCCTTAGAGGCTACATAATCTATAGTGTCTTCACCAATCCCCCAAATTAAAACCCTTTAGAGATAATACATTGCTAAAGAATCCTTTTGGAATCAATAATATATATATCTTTATACCAATATAAAATGTGAGAGTTGTCCTCACCTCTAAAATGTACCTTTTAAACATTTTTATTTTATTTTATTTTATTTTATTATATATATATATATATAATATTTAGTTTCCATATTTTTTATTTTATTATATATATATACGTATTATATTTAGTTCCCCAATTTTTATAAAATTGGCGATTTAGTCTTTTATCTTTGAGAACCATCTATTTATCTTTACTATTACTAAAAAAAGCCATTTAGTTACATTTTGTTATTTTTAGTTTTTTAGGTCGCTTAATTGGTAGGTCACCGTAGTTATTATTAATTTCTCCATCAAATATACTTATCAATTAGAGTGAACATGCATTCAATAGGTGCAAATGTAAGGTAGATGCATTTTTCCGTTCACTATATCACCTATTTGGGGATGTTCCGCTTGTTGACATTTTTGTATTAAATAAATTAGTCACTTACTAACTCATATAACATATCAAATATGGATCAAACGTGGTTCTTGAAGTTTGACTTTACATATAACATGTTACTCAATGTTTAATACTTAATGACTAGAACAAACGATTTAGTTCTTGCGTTTGTAAATTCAATCATATTTGGTATCTCCTAATTGATAGTTGAATAAATAGTTAAGATGAATTCAAGTATAAACTTCAGACATTAGTGTTTTAAAAAAATTGATGATTTAGTCCCTACAATATTTGAGTATTACTAAAAATTTCATTATATAAATTGCATTAACTTTTTTGTTAAGGTCGCTTAACTGACATGTTACATTAATTATCATTAACTTATTAATACAATATACCTATAAATTTGAGCCACCCATAAAGTATGATATGTATTCAACTCATGCAAACTTCGAGTACATGTTGAGATTTTTTTGTATCACATAGATCAGTCACTTGTCAAATCATATCAAATGTCAAAATATAGGTCAACCACGGTTCTTGAATTTTGATCTTTTACAGATAACCTGGTACTCATTGTCCAACATTTAGTGTCTCGAATCATTAATTTAGTTCTTCCGTCTGTCAATTAAATCAAATTGTAACATAATTAGTAGTTAAATAAGTAATTGACATATCAAGTATAAACTTTAGATTTTAATGAATTGAAATTTCCTTTAGCATCCCGTTGGCAAAAAAAAAAAATCCTTTAGCGTTAAATCAATTTTTGTTGGTATTATGATATAAAATTGCATGAAAAGTGTATAGTTACGTTTGTATAGGTCAAATTGCTCCACCGATGACTCTAAGTGGCTAATTACGGGCTTACATTCTTCACTCCTCAAGTTGATAAATTAGATACAACTTTGTCATTAATAACTCACGTCATGCTTAATCCAACTCATTATTAGTTATAACAGTAAATTAGTATCATAATTTAAAACAATAGTTAATTTTTTGACTTAATTATCCTCTTCTATTTTTCCTGTTTTGAATTACTTTGTGTCGTTCTCGTAACCTCTAACCTTGGTCATGTATTAACTACATATTAAAATATTAGAAAACTTAAGATAAATTATGTATTTTAAAATTTAGACGATTGATACGCGTGCAACGAACGCGTTAATAACTAGTATATATATATATATACATCTGTACTCTGTAGGAAGTAAGCATTCTCTTAAACTACTCATCTGATCCCAAAATCGCCTGCAATGGAAATAACAGGTGAACTAAGGATAGATGTCTCATTTAACTGCTAGCATTCAAGATAAATAATTTGAACAACTTAACTATACATTAAGGAACAGTTGACGAGTAGTTGGAACTGGAAGCTTCTGGTCTGAAAATTGATTTTGTTTATGCTAATAGTTGCAGGACCTAGTATTTTTTAGTTTCTTTTTCTATTGGGGACATTTTTCTTTCTTGTATATTCTTCTCATAATTGATAATCATTACTTTTATAAGCAGAGCCAGGGATTAAATTACCATTTATTGGCAAAATTAATTGACTAGCAGCCAAAGAATCAACAACTAAATAAATAATGGAGGTCAGAGGTCTACAGGACTACAAAAGCAGCAACTTGACCACATGTATGTATGAAAAGTGCAACTCTGTTGACTGGGAAATTAATCAATTATGAAGATGTGCTTATTCAAAAACATAACAAAGAGAATACATATGTTATGGAAGAAGGTTCAATACCTCCTTTGAAACAACAGGATTTACTCTTTTCCTGCACTATTCACTTTGGTATCTTCAGTTGTGCTGCTATTGGATATGCTATATCTATCATATTCATATTCCATTCGTGGCGATGAGGCCATTTGATCTCATATATCATTTGCCATTTAGAATTGCAATTTCTCAACCCAATGGAGAATTTCCCTTGTTTCTGTTGATTAAAATATCTCACCACGGTTAACAATGCTAGCTCAACGTCATCCTTCAATATCTAAGTTATTAGCCATTTAGAAATGCAATTACCTGACACTGATAAAACCAATTCTGGATTCTTTTCGGGAAAAGTATGTAAAACATGCAACATGTTTGAAAAAAATGGTTTTATGGACCAATATGTTTTAAAACGTACAGCATGTTTGAAAAAGATGGTTTTATGGACCATTTTTTTAAAAATGTACAACAATCTTACAAAAGATGGTAAAATGACTATCGTCCACTTGTTGTCACTAGTCTCATTAAGTGGACACGTGCGGATCACGTTTTTAAAAAATAATAATAATTATTATTATTATCTACATCCACTCATTAATAATCATTGCTATGTATAAATTAATTTGTTGTTTTAATTATTATTATTTTTTCTAAAAATGTGTTCCGCACGTGTCAACTTAATGAGACTATTGATAACAAGTGGACGATAGTCATTTTACCATCTTTTGTAAGCTTGTTGTACATTTTAAAAAAAATTGGTCCATAAACCCATCTTTTTCAAACATGTTGTACGTTTTAAAACATATTGGTCCATAAAACCATCTTTTTCAAACATGTTGCATGTTTTACATACTTTTCCCCTTCTCTTTTCTAACTGAAATCCTCTGGAGAAGTTCATCAATACCTTATGCCACGTTCCTCGTCTCCATCTCTCGCAGTACCTGTTCATACAAGGCCAATTCTTCACTAGTCCAACACACATGCTCCAGATGAACCAATTCGTTACCACTAATAAATTCATCTCTCATAATCACGGAGCCATTTGATCTTTACGTCTATATAAACGTTAGAAAGGAATGCTGGCGGTAGCTGATCTTCTCCGGCAGCTGCACAGCGGCCATTTCAACTAAGCTAGCACTCACAGAGATTTCGATATGCTGGAGTTAAGTGGGCGTAAATGGAGAGTGTCATTGAGCAAGGTAACCGGAAAGGAGCGTGCATGAGAGATCGAATTTAACAGTCAGGATTGATTTCTCTAAAGTAATCACAACGAGACACCAAATTTCAACAAAAATGAAATCTGGGAAGCTCAACGTCAAATACCGAATTTCAACATTGGTGAAACTTCAGACAGTATATATGTTCTTAACCCTTTTTTTCATGTAAAATGAAGACAAAGTATAAAATTTCACCCAAAAAAGATTATGCATTTCACTAACAAACCTGATTGATCATAGTCTTTTACAAATAAAAACGAAACATGTATATATATATAGCGAATAAGACAAAAAAAAAACTTCAATTTCTCACACATTCCACCATTGTTGTCTTTAGTTTTGATGCATAGCCTTTTCTATAGTTCCCAGCAAAGTTGAATGAGAAGCAGGTAGAGCTAGACATCTTGATCAAATGGTTTCTGTCCGGCCAGCTCAGTTTCATCACCAATGCTTAGAATTAGCTACATGAATTACTACTCATTATGAGCAAATTTCTCCCTTAGATGGAAAAATCCATCATGTTGAGAGCTAAGTTCTCCATCATCAAAGATGCAGCAGCTTCTTTAGCGCATGTTGCCACCTCCGAGCTTCTGTTACCGAAAAGGGTCGGGTCGGTTTGGCTTCTGATCATGAGGGGTGATTCGGTCTTTTTGATGATCGGGCAAGCAGCCAAGAGAGGAAGCACCGGGAAGTTCTGGCAGTTGCAGATCTCAATCATGTAACCATCCGGGTCGTGGAAGAACACCTGATCCACTGTGATCCCATTGTCACTCACCACGGCCGAGACATACTCGATGTTCATTCTCTCGAGTCGGCTCAACAAAAGATTCATATTAGTTGTCTGGAAGGACATGTGGTTGTCTTTCGGGTTGATCTTCCCTTTCTTGCTTTGGACATCCTCTACCTCTAGCAGATGGATCCCTAGTCCATGGCTAAACAACCTGAAGAAGCGCGAAACGTAAAAGGAAATATTTAAGTACTAAAAACCCGAACTTTATACTAACTCTAGACTGCACCAAATGAAGCAACTTTTCAGAATCAAATACATACCAGGCTCCTTCAAAATCGAAAGAAGAAGGTCGTTTGATGAGGGCAAAGCCAAGCACATCCTGGTAGAACTTGATAGATTTGCTCACTGACTTACACACGTAAGATACATGATTCAACGACAACAATGGCAACTCCTCTGCTGCTGCTGCTGCTGCTTCAAAGGCTGAAACTACTGGGGATGGTGAAATCTCAAGACCCATTTTGATTTCAGTGCAATATATATATATAATCAAAATATCACTGTCTTTCTCACTTGAGCTTTGCTCTTGTAGTAAAAAGAGAGCAACAATATAAAATCTCACTCACTTCTCTGCTTAAATCTCTGTTTAGGTAACTAGCTAGAACAAGAAAGGAAAACAAATTATTAGAGCTTCAGATATGAGTTGAAGAGAAAGGGAGGTAAGAGCACTATTTATAGCAAGCAGGGCAACTGCATGACAACCCAATTATGCATCACTTATATAAAAAATGAAGAATAATGGATTCACAGTCATTAGAAGGCTACCAAACATGAATTAGAGAAAGCAAGACAGAAATAATTGCATTCATATGTAGTCTAGTCTTAATCTCCCACCAAACTAATATACATACAATAATAAAAACAGAAATTACATATGCAGTAACACGGTTTGGCTTCATCTGCTTAATTGTCATCAACCATGATAAGCAGCACATGTTGACAAAACTTATTACACAGTTCCATCCTTTGACAGCTTATCAAAAGAAATGACTATGACTAACTTATTATGACAGGTAAGTATATTCTGTAGCATCTGTATACCTAGATATTTATTATAATAATGCATTCCCTCTGACCATGTTATTATAGACTATTGTTATTATTATAATAACAATAACAATAAAACCCCATCACTCATCAAATAGCTAATTGAAATCAATACCATTCTGTTCAATGAGAAATTACTGTGAGGTTTTCAGACCAACCCACCAATCACAACACAGTAGACTTGTAGGCATACTATGATCCCATTAAAAAAGAATATGAGGCTCCTTATTTGAATCTCAAACTGTTATGGGCTCTCCTTTCCAATACAGATATTTAGATAACATCATGCACCATGGTCTCATTTCAACAACAGCAAACAGATCCAATATAGAAAGCAGGGAAGTTGCATATTCAATATCTGCTCATGGGTGTCTAAGGAAACCTACAAAGTGAACATGGCATTTTGTTTTTTTTGGGGTGACCCAACATTTGCAATGTCTAGCATTCTACAGGATACCATCCCATTTATTGTCATGTCTGAACATTATATCTTTTATTCATTTTGTCCTATATATTTGCATTTGAACACAAAAGACAAACATTGCACAAAACCTGGATAAACTAGCGTCACCTTCCTTTTATTCAGGAAAAAAAAAGGTGTAAAGACATATCAACCCATATAACTATCTGTTTTCCTATAATTCTTTTAAAGGCCTAGCCTGAGGGTCAGCAATAATAATTGATAAATATACAGTGTGAAAGATGATGCCTTCATTTCCTATTCCAAACACAAAAGACGAAACTCACGCTGTTTGATAATCAACCGCTTCTGCCTCTTCATTTTATTTCTTATCGTGCATTATTATATACAGGCATATATTAAATACAGCACTGGCCAATGGCCGGTAAGGTATGAGCTCACAGAAAGCAACATTTCTAATAAAAGATACATATTTGTCTACATATACAACAATATTAGAATATACATTGTTAGGTGTTTTAGTCTTGACCTTTCCCTCTAGATCGAGGCAACAAGTGAGATTATGTGTTCTCTCAAACAAACTACATTCAAAACTATGTATGACTTGACCAAGCTAACTACCAAGGCACCTACCTAGCTCACTTTGCAGTATCATTGGAGATACACCACATAATGTCACAACTACTCTGCAGTATATACTCATTTATTAGTTTGGCGTGCACTATTTAATGCTTCAACATTTTAGTTTTTTCAATATATTGACACAACATAGCACAAAATTCAAGCAAATCAAATCTGCAAACCCAAACTCTGGAATTTAATTCACCCAAACTATTAATATACCTTATCAATGCAAGTGGCTACTAGTAAAGCGCGGGAGGTCTGAATTTGTGACCCCTTAATCTTTATCAAGGCTTGCTACAACCCCTAAATTTTTTAACTTATTTACTAATCTATGACCCCAAATAATCAAGAGCAATCAGCACATGAACAGGAAGGTGTGGCCCTTCTTAGCCCTTGACAAAGTAATCCAAAATTGCTTAAATCATCGGATGAATTTGAATAAACTAATGATCGACAAACCCAAAATTAGTCCCACCTAATCTTCAATAATAGAGCATTAAAAAGATATGTTAATGTCATTTTCATACATACAATGCAAGCATCTGTCAGGTCATATACAGTAATTAATTCCATGATTAGTTTATCCCATTCAATACCTTGTGCACTGACATTTTTATGTATTTCACATTAACTAAGTATCCGGGAAAGAACAACGAGTTTGTTATGTAATTTGACCTCTTCATAAAGACTACAATGATACATCCTTCTTACGTAAATCCATGCTACAGTCACTTAATTACTTACCCAATGAAAACCTTCTGTTTCCTTTCTATCATTTTCTGAATTACGAGCACTTTTTCTTACATATCTAAAATAAAAAATAAAATTTACTGATATTACAATAGAAGTTACAATTTTTCCTGATAGTTTCAATTTATCTGCAGCTTACTGAGAAAACAGTATGCTGCATGCTTGGCAAATGTGCGGTTGACTCATTTTTTCAATAAGTTTATATGAAGTAGTGAGACAATTTTTCATACTACTAAAACCCCAAAATTACATCCAACTTTTATTCATGGATTGGCAGCATATACTCAACTTGTGCTGTTTGACTTGTTATAAGAGAAAATAAATCCAATCAAAGAGGGAACTACTATAATGTATTGGAAGTTACAGTAAGATATCAAATAAATTATTCCATCACCTTGTGCACGCATGTTTTATGATATCATGCACAGGATTTGGGAACGTAATAAGCTGAATGATGTGATTAATACAGTATCAAGATTGATATCATTTGTTAAATGGGCAACTTTAGGGAAATGAAGATTGTGGCTGTATTAAGGCTGAGTCAACTACTTTAAGGAAATAGAAAAGGTTAAGGCTTTTTTCGGTTTAGCTGGAACAATCAACTGTGTTGAAAGTGAAACCCAATTTGCACCAGTCTGAATTAGATCACTTCTTGTTTTTAGTAATCCAATTTGATAGCCTTGAGAACTTTCATTGGTATATGAGGCCTGAGTTATTGGCAGATTTTTATACCACTGAATGCAAGAACATCTTACGACACATTGAACTCAACCCCTGCATATCAGCCAACTTGAACCCTTTTAGAGAAAGACATTCTGTAAATCAGGTTAGACATTGAACAATGAGCATGATAACCGTATAATATTCCTTATAAACACAAAAATGGACTTAAAAAGGAACTGTTTACTTCAATACGATCCTAGCCATCTGATGTCAAATAACTTGCTAGTTGGCATCAGAACCACTAGCCATAAGATACTGTGAGAATTTAAGGAAAGAAATGTAGGCATATGTATTATATCAGTAGTAGAGCACTCTTAATCATGTATCCCTCAAAAACTGCTCGAGAATTCTAATAATCATTTTGGATGTTAGATGTTCTGTTAACAGTGTTAACTTCCTGTAATGGCCCTAACAAATGAGTTTAGGATCAATTTATAATTGAACTGTTAACAGTTGAGACGATATTTTTGGAAATTCAATAGATTTGGAACAATATGTTGAATTGATTGGACTAGGAAGTTTATCATCTGAAATTTGTTTTATTTGTTCTTTTGAGGATGTTTCTCTTTCTTATACTTCCTCTTGACAGTCATTACTTTTCCAGGCAGGATTAAAACACCATTAATTGGCAAAAGTTAATGGCCTAGCAACTTAAGTGTCAACAGCCTAAATACCATACTAGGTCTAACCAAACCAGCAACTTGGTCACATGCATGGAGAAGGCTACACACTGACTAAGCAAACCATCAAAACATGCTTATTCTTCCATAAAGACAAGGAAAAGAAAAGAGCAGAGCATGGATACTAAATACGTCTAAAGGTCTCTTACCTACATTAGGCCACAAGTAGAAAGCAGACAAAATTTTGTCACTCCGGGGGATGTTTAGAACGTTCTATTCAACTTCTGACTGTTTTTATCTTCATCTGCTACTTTTGGATATGCAGGCGACAAATTTTCAATCAACAGCCTTATCATGCATGTATGGTCATGATGAACTTCTTGTTATTTGATCCCATATCTCATTCTTCATCGTTAAAATAAACACTCCATTGAGAATTCAAGTTTCTCAAGCCAATGGAAAATTCCCCTCATTCCTGTTGGGGAAGATATCTCAACCTAGTTAAACACCAAACACTGCCCATCTTAGAAAAATAAAAGCTCAAGGCCATCCTACACCAGTTCAGCTTTAGAAACACAGTATCGGTGACAGATCCTACATGGTGAAGAAGACGCCATGATTTACAGTATCCTCGCCCATTGATATCTCCATTCCTAACTTATAGCTATCCTTTCACCATCATTATTCCTAACTTCGTCACATCCCATCTGTTATATATTCTCCTTTCCTTCTTGTTCATTTGTCCCAGATAAATGAAACTCCCTCCTCCCCTTGGAAATGAGATTTACTGTTCCTGACCGATTAATGGACCTATTCATGAGATGAACATAGCGATGCCTCATACCCATCAACGGATGCCTCACCACCAAAAAATCCTTCCTATAAGCCTCCCTAAGAACAACAGTCTGGGTTCTGAGCTTATTAGAGATGTAAAAAATCCCAGGATGATGAACCAAGGCCTTCTTAAACCTAGTCCCGAACCCGAGAAAGTCCCCCAAATAGAACAAGTTGTCTCTCTCAGTCTTCTTCGATACAAGAAGCCATAGAAGCTCGTGAAGAACTGCCACTGTCCATTTCTCCGATTGATCACTACTAGGTGCCAAGTGGAATGCGTCCTCATAAGGAGAAATGTAAGGCAATTCCTGCATTACATGGATCAATTTAGTATGTCTCCAGTATGAAAGGATGCGACTTATTAAGGGTAAAAAACCAAATTTACTACCTGCCACTGGTCAACCCAGTCTTGGATTCTCTTTTCCAACTGAAATCCTCTGGGGAAATTCATCGAATACCTTATGCGCGCCCCTATTCTCCCACATTCCCTCTCCCTCCGAACAAGTTCAGGCACAGCCAACTCCTCCCACCAACAAACAAGCTCCAAACAAAGCAGATCTTTACCACTCAACTCATCTCTCACGCAGCGTACATCAAAGTAGTCAGGGTAGTCGGACAGTAGAGAGGTGACATAATCCCGGGACAGACCCAAATCCCATTTGAATCGATCAATAATGTCCAAGGGCAACTTACGGCTTCTAGTGAGCATCAAGAGCTTGGCAAGACGGTTCACTGCATCTAACCTGTGTGACGGTGAGCCATCAATGGCCGACTCTTCATAGTGGACTCCCAGTGCCTGAGCGGTGAGCTTGATGTGAAGAGGTAGTCCATGGCCGGGCTGGAAGATGGTGAAAACAGAGGGGTACTTCAGGCAGAAGCTGAGAGTTGTCGTGGGGAGGCTGAGGTGGGTTTTCATGGCGGAAGCGGCGGAAAGGGGGAGAGATTTGGACGGGTAGGAGCATATGAGGTTCTTGAGGGAGATAAGAGGCTTCAGGTGCTTCTCCTTCAATATTGCTGTGTCGAGGAATGGGTCGCCTACCCATTTGACCCTGGCGTCGATAAATGTACGGAAGAAATATTGGCGGTGGCAGAGTTTGGTTGGCAACAGTGCTCGAAAGAGAACGGCGGGATGCATGTAGTGTATTAGAAAAGGATAGTAGTATGTATTGATTCTCATCTCCAATCGGAAGAGGAATATGGCACAAAAAAAAGTCAAAAAAAAATATAACACCAAAAAAAAATTAATCAAACATACTGTACTAAAACAAAACCTTAACTTTTTTTTCGGCCTAGAACGTAATCGTAACTGAGAACCGGACAAGAACAAGAAGTCCTTAGTTAGGCCCAATTGACATTTTGGGCCAAAGCCCAATTGACATCTAATTGTATTGGTACAAACCCAAGTAGCTGATTGGACCCGAACAGAAATTATGTTTCGCAATTTGATAATCTCTGAACCCAATTATTTTGATTAATCGTATCTCCTTCTACAGCGAGAAACTTCCTTTTCGATTGCTCTTACTGTCCGTCAGAAGCCGATCTGTGACTTCATTTCTCAGTTTCGCCACCGCCATGGCCAAGCCTCCGCCGCCACATTTGCCCCACTTCTTCTGTCTCCTCTTTCTTATCTCTTTACTAGCTGCTCACCTCTCCGCGACCCTCGTTGTAGCCGACTCTCACTTCGAAGGTTTCGATGCTGACGAGGAAGACGAAACCCTCGATTCAACTGAATTCACCAACCTCCGATCTCCCCCTGTGAGTCAGTCCGAAGCTCCCCAAGAAACCACCAAGCTTACCTCATCTGAACCCCATCAGCAAACCGCAGATCCAGCCTCGACACAGGAGTCCGGCCAATCGACCGCGTCTGCTGATCTCTCCAAACCATCATCTACTTCATTTGATTACTGGGATGAAGACGAATTTGAAGGTCTTCCGATCGTCGAACCCCAACAGCCGCCGCCGGAACCCCTTAAAGTTGTTGAAGATGCTGCTGCCGGAACTTCGGAATCCATTCCGGATCCCAAATCGGAAGAGAAATCTAAATTTAGATTGAAATCCTATGTGGTTGAGATCGTCTGCGTCAGTTTCTTGATTATGTTCGGGATCAATTACTTCACAGGGAAGCGCGAGAATGAGAATATCGCGCTTGCTTGGGCCACTAAGTTTGCCACTAAGGACTCCATCTTTGAGAAGAATTTCAGCTTGTTGGGTGTTGGCGAGGGAGATGACTCACCGCTGTTGCTCAAAGAAGGGCAGAATGTGTTCAAATTCTACGCCAGTGGGCGTAGATATTGCCAGGGTATGTTCATCGAATCCAGTCTTTTTAACCGCATCTGCATCTGCTCTTTTAGGATCATGACTTCTTATCAGTTTCTGTTCATGTTGTGCCAAGAATTATTCCTGATTTTTACCTTCACTGATTAAAAATAGTGTTGACAGAATGTTAGATGTGTTGTTGACTTGTTTGTGAAATTCAACTAGGTCTCTTGGCTACCATGGAGTTGAAGAGCAGACATGATTTGTTATCGAGGATATACAATTTGATAGTCCCGTGCAAAGATGAGATCAGTTTTGAGGTGTATATGAATGACGATGCCATGGATAACGTGATCTTTGCTGTGGCGAAGAAGAAGTTAGCTAAAGTGATGCAGAAAGAGGAGAGGGATCTGCAGAGATTTGCAGGGCTACTAACTCCGCCTGGTGGGAGGAAATGGGTTGTTGAGGACTTGGCAGTTGTCTCAGAATCGAAGGAGATTGCTGGAGATTTGATAACAGATGCTGTGCTTGATCAGGTAACTTCATTTCTACTTCTTTTCAATTAATACTTCAATCCATTGGTAGTTGTGCAATTAGATTGTGGTATTTTATAATCACATTATCTGTGTTCTTTACATTGGTAATCGCACTACTGAAGCTACATACATAGTGGGGTTAAGGCTCTTCCATTTTTTTGCTCGATCCTAATAATTATCACGATGGTCAATAAGACCATCTTGAAACAAAAACATCTATACTGTAATTTATTTATTTTTATTGAGTTTATGTCAAGCTTTAGAGTTTAGACCCAATCCTTAGATGTTTAGTGGGGTTAAGGCTCTTCCATTCTTTTTGCTCAATCCTAATAATTATCACAATAAGACCATCTTGAAACAAAAAATCTATACTGTAATTTGTTTATTTTTTAGTTTGTGTTTCAAAGCTTTAGACCCTATCCTTAGATTGAACATTCTGGATCTGTTGCTACACTCACCAAGATTGACTGTGCGAGTTGTTTGATGAGGGCGGCTGTTACTAGACAACACCACCTGTATTCGTTATATATGTAAGGTGTTAATGAAACACCCTCTATCCTTGTCTGTAACTTACATCTATATTTCTCTGAGTATATCAGTCTATTACTAGTAAGCAGTAATCGAATACCTGTTAGATGTTGTTTAGGCGGGGTTACTCCAATTTATCTAAGAGAGCTTGAACCCTAAAAAGTAAAAACTTAATGCAACTTTTGGCGGTCTCGGATTTGTTCATTCGATTTGGTTTTCTTCGTCTGTTGTAGTTGATGTTCAATTGGGAGCACTACCTAACTTCCCGGATTATTCTTATTGTTTATCTGATAGATGCCTGTTCTTCATCTTTTTAGTATCTCTAGCTTGAATCTGTCCATTCATTTCATGGAGAAAAAAAATGCAATATTTGCTCATGATGTTACTTCGACAGGTTTTCGGTGACAAAGCTTTCGAGAAATATGGGAAAGGCTTCATCTCGATGCATTTCTCTGATCAACAGCCGAGAAGCCATAGGAAGATGCTGCTATTTAAATTTGCAATCCCCGACATCAAGAACATGGCAGATATGACTCGACTTGTAGCTCTTATTCCCTATTACATCGACTTACTGGGGCGCTACAAGCTCAGTTCTGTGGTGAGTTCTTTTTCCATACAAGAACAATAATAATCATTCTAATTGCTCATCTTCTTCAATTTAAATGTTAAAAACTAAAACTTGTGATGCGTTGTTGGGATCAGGCTCGATCAAAGACAGATGGTGCGAGGGCAAAGGCTGCACAGGAGGCATACAAGGAGCTCCAAAACGCGAGGCAGGACGCGATGCAGAGAAAGAAGCTAGAGAGGAAGAAGCAGATGGAGGAGACCGAGGCAAAGCTGAGCGTGGAGGCTCTGAGGAAGAGGGAGGCCAAAGAGAAGTCGCGTCAGTTGAAAAAGGCTATGCCGAGGATGAAGATGACGAGGTAAAGCAGAGGTTTTTACTTAAAATGGTGGATCCAATGGATCTTGTCCACTGCCATTTCTAGTCTGGATTGGATCCCTATTATTCATTCCATCTTTTGTATGAACCATACGTTTTGGGTTTCACATTGGATGGTTGATGGTGGCTAGTATTTTGTAGTGTTAAACGAAGATGTCAGAATAAGAACTTTTGAAACAGATCAACATTTGGAATTATGCACGTTTTAGGTTCGGCTAAAATAAACTCGATTTTTCAGTCATTAGATTATGCATGTGTAAGAAACACTTTTTATCTCTTCTCAATTATGATTGATTCTCTCTCATAATCTAACGGCTGAGAAATCAAGTTTAAATAAATTCGACTGCATTTTAGCCAGCCCCACGTTTTAACCCTCTCCTTAAATAGGTCTTATTTGAAGTGCATTGATTCGAGCCTCTGCAAGTGCTGTTTTAAGTATTCCAATTAGTTAAAAGAAATTCTAAATGAAACCCATAAGTAGCTAAATTGCTATATAAATTTGGGTTAATAACAAAATTGCTATATAAAGTTGATCCAATTACAAAATTTATATGAATTTTGATTTTTAAAATTGACTACTTGTACTGTCAATTGCATATCAAATTGCTACATTTATTATTGTACTTTCAATTGCATATCAAATTGCTACTTCATTATAATTTTCGATAAATTAGATAGAAAATGGAATATGTGCTAGTAATAGCGATTAATTTGGTCAAACTATTATAGTTCAAACATTTTATTTTTTAGGAGGATTTTAGAAAAAAAATTACCAAACTACATAAACATTTTAAATAAAACTTAAAAAGTTATAAGAAAAGCCAAAACTGATAAATAAATTAAAAGAAAAAAAAAAACTAATAATTGGACATTATCCAGATTGGTATTTTCACAAATTTTGTTGCATTTTGATATTTATTTATTTATTAATTGTTATTTGGATAAAAGAAAACATTCCCATTAACGTTAAAAAAAAATAAGAGTCAAGATAAGTAAGTAGCCATGCAATTAGATTTTGAAAATATAAGTAAACCATTAAGGTTATCAACCCTATAATTCAAATGGTAAATAAAAAAAATCCTCAATAGTAAAATTTATAAACTAATTACCGATCTCCTTACAAAACTTCCTTTTGAAGCGGTTTAGCTTGCGCGTATGGGCCTTCCTCCCAGTTTGAGCTTAGTATTTATTCTAAGGAACCCAGAAATCAGAGGTTGCTCTTATTGCTAAAGAAACAAACTACAACATTAACTTTTATCATCGGTTATCTTCACAGCTATGAATCACCCCCTTCAAAGAGTTCTTGAAGGCGCAATCTTTGGGAACTTCCTCTTGAAGGCCAAGACCACAGCTGACCCGACCAGCGGCCATGTCGTAACAATGGCAATATATGCAAGCAGCCACAAAGATCTTCTACTGTTTCTCGCAAGCTGATCCATGCGTCTCTTCATAGGTATCAATGCATCATTGACATATACTTCATCATGACTATCATTGCCTCTTGCTTCTTGGATTCGGTTTTGAGGACCATTTGCCTCATCTTCTTCAACCCCATGGTCGGTTTCGTTTTCAACTGCAGCCACCACCATTCCACCTTCAGTCACATTGATGTAAGGGCCTTCATTGATTGGTGATTCAAGAGATGTGGTGGTTAAAGAGCTCTGTGTCTGCAGAGAAAACAATAATCGATTCATCAGTCTCCTGGCTTACCGGGAACTGTCTCGTGACAGTGTGTGAACTCTAATTTGCAAGTATGGAAGCAAGAACTTGTACCTGTGGTCTTCTATGCATCAAAGGACTCGACTTGAGGATGTTGAAGTATTCATCAACAGCCCTAACCCACCTGCATGAACATAGTCATGCAATGATTGCCAATTAATGTCTATTGTTGGGATTACAAAAGATCTAGAGTTGAACTTTGTGGATCTGTACAATTAGTCAGCTGATTTTTTTATAGCTCAACTTATGTAAAATTGCAATTTGCTAGCTCCATCTAATTTTTAGGTAAATTGTGATGGAAACATGCATGTGCACATTACATGTCATCAAACTTCAGTTACCAATTGTAAATTTATCAAACGTTCAGCTAGCAATTTGCACGAAAACAGAGCATGATAATAAACGTGCAAGTTTCTGTAACCATTTAACAGCAAATTAGATGGAACTAGCAAATTACAACTTTATCTAAGGTTCAACTAGCAAATTGTTGATGGCCAAAAAAAAAAAGTTAGCAACTTGTCCAAACCCGAAAAGTTCAGCTAGCAAACAGCTTATTCACCAAACATATACACAATAGATGGGAAGCGATAGATGAGAGACCAACAAAAGAATAGCCGTTTATTACCATAGGCTAGATGCAGTTAAACCCTCATAGAAACCAAGGTGACCGCCATGTGGTGTTGTAGCCAAGACTATATTCTCATTTGCCCTATGACACGAAATATAAATTCTCATTAGGGGTTCTCAAATTGTAATGTTACTTATTGTTTCTGTTAAAACTCTGGAAAGTTCATACCTACACTCATCCCAGGGAATGGCTTCCTTTGTACATACCGGGTCATCCAGAGAACTAATACAGAGGAGTGGAACTGCTACTTTCCCCATAAAATTGACACTGCTACAACGCCTGTAGAATGTGTCCACCGTCTGAGAGCAACCATATTTTCAGCAATTTTTTTTTAAATGTATAAATCGACAAAAAAAATTAAATTGCATAAAAATGTTACCTCATATTTACCAAGAATGCGGGTAGCATGATTGTCAAATTCCCTTAGAGACCGTGACTGTCAAAATACAAAAAAAAAAAAAAATCAACGTTGTGCTTCCACTTATCATCATGTAGCACAGTAAAATGAATTTTGAAGTATGAAGACCTACATTTTGAATGCCCTCCCAATTGGCAAGCCGGGATAAGATGTTTTGATGCCTGAACATGAAAAAGAAAAAAAAAAATGAAATTAGTGGTTTTGGTAGAGGCTGCCACTAAATGAAATTCCTAGCAGAGAAGATAAAGAAAAACAACGTACATTTGTGCATAACATTGTAGACCACTTGTCAGTGCTTTGTCATAGAATTTCTGAACAGGTTTGCGGTTGATGAACCTATCGCATATCTGAAATCAAAGGACCTCTCAGAAGGAAACTTAAAAGCTTTAACTTTATTAGCTATATATATATATTAAAGAGCGAACTAAACTAACCAAAAGATCCCAGGGAGAGCAAACTGCGGCTGCACCAGCAATAGCAACATTTTCACCTTGCTCTCCAAGATATTTTACCTGGATAAAACTGCTTACTTTCAAAAAGAGGTGGAAATGTCGATCTTTGAAAAAATGGAGAGAATTATAATTCCATCACATACCAATACATTAGCTCCAATGCTGGTCCCGATAACAAACAGTGGATTTTGAGGATGACGATGATGCAGATGGTCAATTAATGCTCTTATATCTTCAGTCCACCCGGCATTATAGAAGCAATCAGACTACCCTTACATAGGAATGAATAGCAAATGTTTGTCAATAACCTCTCAATATGAAATGCTGCAGAAGAAGGAATTAACAACAGATGTCACTAAGAGTTCGTTTAAATAACATAATTGTCTAAGTTAGGGAATACGTGTCATACAAAACAAGAGTCTTGCATTAGACCAGAAATTTGGTGCAATAAATCATTGGCGCAAACTTACAGTGATCGATATACCACCAAGTCCACGATGATTGCTCACAACAACATCCGAGCCACTCTTCATGAGCTTGAGGACAAGATGCTTTATATACTGCCCTTACAAATCATATATATTAAAAAACAGAGTTGCAATCAGAATGTTGAAACGGACACACACCACAACGTTGTGATTGTGAAGGAATAAGATGATTCATGGTAACAGCTCCTCAATTGTCAACGGATATGATTTAACATTATTCCTACATGATACAATATGTACTTATACTTATAAAAACAAATTATGTATAGCTCTAGGATGAATAAGTTGTTTCTAGAGCTCTTATTTGAAGATCATAACCCATCTACCATCAAATTGTGATTGATTATAAAGGCTTCTTAAATTAAAAAAACTATTAAATGGTGACTGGGGAGCATATAAACCTGGAAAGAGAAAGGATCGAACTTACAGCAGCAGAGGAATCACTTGATAAGCCTGGAATAACAATCATGATCGGAGTTTTATCATCTCTAGGAGTAGGAACGCCTTCAATGGCATCATTAGACCCTACCTTAACTGCATAAATTTAAAATATAACCAATTTCAAGAAACGAAAACCATTATTATATACATTGCCTATTTCATACATAAAGTAATCCATCCATTTTCTGAACATAATTCTTCTGCTAAGTGAAGCTTCTCGAAAGTGATTGTACAATATTCATCCATATTCATAAATCAACAATGCTTATATATATTATTACTTTTTCCGGTTATGATAAGGAAGGGTGATGAATGTACAAGAGGCCCTTGGTACCTGAAAGCTATAAGATTTTAGTGGAATAATTTGTTTTTGGAATGATATTTTCATCACATGAAACTTAAAAAAATATGGCCGTCATGGAAGTATACGATATGGAATTAATATATTACCATCGCTGCTCATCAACCAATCCAAAGCTATGGTTCCGCCATCAGATGTTCGGAAGAGTTCTCTGCCCAGAAGAATCTGTTAATACCAACTGATATATTGATTCCAATATTCTAGTGGAATATATTCTTAAATCTAATATTTTTAATAGCTTCATTTCAAATATTTAATTTTGGATTGATCTCCAGCCTTCTCAATTAACCCACTACGCAACTCCTAATCACTCTTTTTATCTTCCCCTTTTGAAGACTAACCATGCATGCACACCTGTTCAATAACATTTTGTACTAGTACACTATAATCCCCTATTTAGTACTTCTTAACTGACCTTCTGTAATTGAAATCGGGCGCATTCCCGAAAAAACTGAGGAAAGCAGTCTGCAAATGAGGGCTAGAAAGCCATGGAGTAGCCATGTATCTGCACTTACCAAAGAAAAAAAACAACACTATAGAGTTAACACTTCCTACGTAGAAATAAGGCTACAGATCACGAGTGTATATGCATATATAAGATGTATCATAATGATGACACAATAAATTCTTGGTTACTACATGCTCCCAGCTGAAGTTTCTTTACAATATACTATAGCAACAGAGGGATCAGTCAAGTTGGAAGGCTTAGACAGTAGACACACTCGTTAAATAAAAAAACAATACATCCACTGAAAATTCAAAATCTTTCAAAGGTCTACATAAGTTTTGTGCTGTAAAAATTGAATCTTTAAGCAGAAGAAGAAAACCATAGAATGTACTGATTCACACATAAATATACATATATAGCTGGAAAAGGATAAAAGAATAGATGGCCCAAAATCTAAAGGTACAAATTTGAATTTCGTCAGCTAGCAAAAGGCTCATGGCCAAAAAAAGGACTAGCAAAGGCTCAACTTACATAGTCTAATACATCAAGCAAAACTAGCAGGAGAAGAATCTCTAGAAAATTCAACTGATCTTATTCTAGGGCAAGAATAGTTGCAGGTAAAGCTACTCGGAATCAAACAGAAGAATTCATAGGAGAACTACAATCAACTATTCACCTTGAATGAAGGAGGCGGCATTTGGATACGACGGAATGGTAGAGATGGGAACCAGAATTGAAAGTGAGAGAGACAGGTTCACCTCTGAAGACGAAATTGTGAAGGAAATGGGTCTCCAATAGATTGAAGAGAAAGACGAGTAATAGAGAAAGAGCACCCAGCAAGAGGTGAGTAATGGGGAGCATAGACGCAGCTCTGAAGAGAAGGTGGTAAGGTGACTGAGAGCCATAGCATGCGCTCTCTAGTGAAGCTCCTTCGTCCATGGCTATTCGGTTCAGGAGCTGACTGGATTGATAATTTCAAGAATCCCGGTGAAGGTAGACGAGGATGGGGAAGGAAATCCACACGTGTTTGATCCTGAAACTATACAGAGAAAGAGAGCTACTTTCTGACGAGTTTGAGGACGAAAAGTAAAGCTAATGCAAGTACGAGGAGCAAAACAGGATCACAATTCACAAATCCCAATCGATTGTTGGTTTGGATTGTGGATCGCCGAAAGCCCAACTGTTGTTCGCAGAATGGCGTCAGCTTGACATGATATGATATAATTTCTTCACCCTATACACGCAACCGCTCCCATCCTCTCTCTGCAACTTGTACAGAATTCAAGCAGAGGTGCCATCTTCTTTGATTATCTGTACAGGTAAAACTCTTCTTCTTTTTTGCCTCTCCGACTCTCTGTAGATCGGTATGTTGAAGATCAAGGATTTAATGTCTGATCTGTTTCGCGCCTATCTGATGTGATTTAAGGTTAGATTACGTTGTTTTTCGCTTTGATCTGTTTGGTTGAACTTTTCTATTTCCTGATGATGAGAAAAAGCCTTTTTTTGTTTTTGTTTCTGGGTCACTGGTTCTCTGTAGATTAGATGATTTTGTTGCTTTATTTGATTTTGACTCTGCTGGTGGAAAGTTGAGATTTTGAAAACTCTAGTTGTGATGGTTTTCTTCTTAAAGGTTGCATCTTTCGTTTGACTGAAGGAAGGCGATTGTTTTGAGCTTCTACTTATGCTCTGATAGTACATTGATAAAGGAAAGAAAATCTTGACAACTTTTCCAAGTCCCTTGGTTTCTTTCTGGATATTGAACTACCTGGAGTTATTTTTCATTTCTTTGCTTAGTCTAATGAAACGGGAGTGTCTGTGTAAAATGTGTTTTGTGATAAGCTTGATGCTGATTTTGCTGGGAAGCTTTGAAATAATATGATAATAGATATAATAATAATAATAAATGTCTAGGCCTATGTCTATCGGAGCATGCGACTTTTGTATAAAAAATGGCCCAAGAGGATTTTAGGCTAAAGTTATGGCCCGTAAACGAAATTAATTAAAACCCATTATTATTTTATTTTACGTATTTATAATCAACTAAATCGATGCCCCTTCTCCTGCTCACCTTCTTCAACGTCGTCTACGCCTTAGAATAGTCTGATCGCTCGAAGGAACATTTCATCTCTGATCGCTTCTGCCGTGTCATCGTGGCCAGCTTGCTGCCACCGCCCTTCTTCTTCTCGACTTTCGTAGGTTCGCGGTTCTTCTTCTTGTTATGGCCTCTGCTCTGTTGCTGCTGTATCATTTTTTATCGTCCTGCTGTCGTTGCTTATGCTTTTTCTTCGAATACAAGATTCTAACCCGCCCTGATCCACGGCTTCTTCTAGCCCTCGATTGGAGGGATTTAACTCTTGAATTGGCGGTTCCAGCCCCCGATCAAGAGCTGGAACTTTCAATTCGAGGCCGTAAGCATTTTCTTTTAGTCTAGGGTTTAGTCCTTTTTCTTTCTAGCTGCTTCTTTCATAGCCATAGGGTTGGTCACCAATCCAAGTATCGTGGCAGAAGGGTTGATCCACTATCTTCGAGTCTAACAATTCTGCAAATAACATGTTTTACCTGAAATTATTATGATTAGCTTAATCAAGCAATTACTCTGCTGCTGCTTTATGTCAATTACGATTGAATTACTTTTGCAATTATATGTTCCAAAAGCCAGATTTCCACTTCTTGATTACTGATAGAGTACAACAACGTGGAAACTATTGGAAGGATCATTTGATTTGATGAAAGTTCTTGTTCCTATTTCAGTTGCTTCAATCATTTGAATTATGTGATATTTTGCAATTACACACTGCAAGGGCATATAATGAGGTCATTGGAAGGATAATAATTTGATAAAATATGAGATTTTCCCTTGTTCTTATTTCATTTGCTTCTTAAATGTTCTGTGTTTGAACTTGTTCTGATATTTCTTCTGTATAAGTAACATTTTTTCTTTTGGGTGGTGTAGGTTAGCTTCTCTTTGCGCGTGTCCCGTGCTCTTCTCCAGTCCTTAACTCTGTTCATCGCAAATCCAGAGATGGAGGTCAAGCTGTGGCATGACAAGCGTGAGAGGGACATGTATGACAACTTTGCAGAACTATATGCCATTATCCGAGCCACAGAAAAGCTCGAAAAGGCATATATCCGCGATATTATCCCCCCGAACGACTATGAACTGGAATGCCAGAAACTCATTGCCCACTACAAAACCCTAGCCTCCACCCTTAGAGACACCATCCCCAGTATTGAGCGCTTTGCAGATACCTACAAGATGGAGTGCCCTGCTGCCATTAACCGCCTCGTTGTATCAGGAATCCCTGCCACAGTGGAGCACCGCGTTGCTGCCTCTGCCTCCTCCACCACATCAGCCGCCACGGTAGCTGAGTGTGTCCAGAACTTCATCACAGCAATGGACTCGCTGAAGCTCAACATGGTGGCTGTGGACCAGGTCCACCCTCTGTTGTCGGATTTATCAGGGTCGCTCAATAAATTGACGATTTTGCCCCCTGATTTTGAGGGGAAGACGAAGATGAAGGATTGGTTGTCGAGGCTGGCCAAGATGGGAGCTTCGGATGAGTTGACAGAGCAGCAGTCTCGGCAGCTCCACTTTGATCTCGAGTCTTCGTACAATTCGTTCATGGCAGCTTTGCCTAATTCGGGTACCTGATGATGATTTACAACTCTTCTACTTATATACATAATCAAACTGTTGAGGCTTGTTTTCCTCCTTTTGTGGTTAGTTGTAGTATGAATACTGTTGATTTGTTGCAATCTATCAAATATTATGTCATGCCATGTATTATGGGTTGTGGGCAGTTTCAATTGATGTTTAGTAAGATAAGATGTCTTTTACTATATGTATATGGTGTAGCTCTTTAATGTAGTACTAAGTGATGTTCTTACTAGATCATGTGGAACATGTCCGATTTATTCGTTTCTATTAATCAAAACTGTAAGACATCATTTGGTTCAAGCTCAATCGTCATAGAATTCCTATTCATGTAATATGATCTGTATTAACTAGATACTTTAGGTTCAAAATTTGCCGAAATGTTGAGTATGGAAAAATATTTATGATTAGTATTTTATCACCTCACGACTCACCCGAAGGCCGAAACGAATATGCGATTACTTGAAATCTGTCAAAATTCAAAAATGGGATTATATTAGATGATATTTTGGATTTTAAACTTGTCGAAGCTCATATTTATGCTAGCATGTTACACCCACAACTAATTCAATACAAGTATAATATTTTAAGTATGAAGCAAAGTATTTTGGAAAAAAAAAACATATGAATCAAGAATACTACGAAAATGTTGAAAGATGCTCTACACTTTAACTTACTTTCCCTTATGATGGATGTTTTACATAGTAATAATACTTCCCTTTCTACTCTGTTTTTGAATCATTTGGTGATCCATATCTCCTTTTTGCTTTAAAGAACAAAGCAAAAGGCAAGGAAATATATTACATTCAGCACCTTACCTATATTTTTTTAGCTTTTGTTTTCCTTTCATTTAATTTTTTATCATATGGGTGTCATGTTCTTCCTTTGGTTTTTATTACTTAATTTTCTATTAATTAGTGTAATAATAATCAATAAACTTATTCTCAAATTTTAACATCTCTTTTTAACTGAAATATTTCTAAGTTGTAGGATTAGGTGATCAATCATTATCAACTTGAAAAATCAACTGTCAAATGAACATTAATATTTTTTTAGTATTATTTTAAATTCGAAAAAGTCTGTAAAATATGCAATATGTTTGTCAAAAATGGTCTATAGTACAATACGTTCCTTTTGCGATTGTGAAAGGTATAATATGTATCAAAACTATGGTAATTAATCGTCGATATTCCGTTTAAAATTATTGTTAAATAGATTATAAATTTGTAAAATCAACTTAATATTTTTCTAACTATTGCAACTAAGCATTGATAACTTATATTAATGTTAGAATTGAGTTCAATCGGATCCCAACTAATTGAGAATCAGTATTTGAATCATAATCGAGTCGGTACCTAATTGGAGCATTAGTATAAGTTATCAAGTCTTAATTTGACATTTGAAAAAGCCCTCAATTATTTTTGTAAATTTAAAAAGTGTTTAACGGAAATTTTGGACGAATGATTAACAGAAGTACTAACTATCATTATTTTTTAAACATATTATACATTTTAAAATATATTAATATCAAAAATTATTTTTTGCAAACATGTTATATGTTTTACACATTTTTTCTTGATAAAATATGTAGGATAAGTAGAAGATGGTAAATAATATAATTCAATTTACTAATAAAAATGGATGTCTCCGAGCTATTTTTCTTTTTAGTGTGATTAAAATTAAAGAAAAAAAAAAGTATAATAATAATGATGGTTGTAGACGTATAGACGACCCCAACCACCCCATATTAGAGTGGATGCCCTAAATTCTTGTTATTAAACAATCTTGAAGAAGACATAATCTTATCTTCTAAAATGGTCACACTCATAGGCCATATTTACAAGAACTGAATAGAAAAAATGCAGATGACAGTAATAGTGTTGCTAAAAGTTTGGATAATAGCATTATTGAAAAATAAAACTTAAAATATATTTCTTTTTAAGAAAGTGATCTAATAGTGGCGAACTAAACCCATCTGCTGTGTTGCTCGCCATCTCCTACTAACGGACTGTGATTTTCAATCATACTTATGAACAACCAAAATAGACACTGGGCTCGTCAACATAGCCAAGCATCGGCTATGGTGATCAATAGCTCGGTCTGTTAAACCTAATTCTAATCGTCTCCTTTTATGTTTGTCGTGGTACGTAGATTTGACAAGACCTGATATTTTAATCAAGTTATTGTGAAGTGGCTCTTCGAAAGGTTTCGATTATAAAATTTCGAAGTCAAACGATATAAGAGTAAACGCTTTAAACAACTAAACCACCCGAATTCAATTTGCAACTCTTGAAGAGACAGACAATAACTAATTGTGTTTTTGTCTATCAAAGAGTTTGTTAACTCTAATTATTATACTTATGTCTTTAGCTTAAAAGTTGTAACTCTTGAAGTTACAAATTGGAATCGACAGCCGGTAGTAACTTAAAAATATTATTGAAGAAAAACATTTGGAGAATAATTCATAACAAATAATTTTAAATTTCAACGAGCAACATTCCACTAGAATTTTCCAAATGTACTCCTTTTAGCATTTGCTTTTTCTATGAATCTTGCTTTGCCTTTTTCTTTTCTCAATACATAATTCTTTTAAATATGATTAATAATAATCATTAGTTAATTGTTATTTCTCTTCCCAAAAAACATCCCTTTATTCTCTGGCTAGTGGCTTTACAATACTTTTTTTATTTAATTTAATTTGCTTTGATTATTCGTTAAGGAATTTAAATACAAACAACCCCAACAATCTTCATTAACCAAATACATATATAAGAAAACCACACCATACAAAAGGTGTAAAGAGAAAATGGAGGAATTTGTCTACGAAGAACTCATCAAAGCAACTGAAAATTTCTCACCGAGCAAGCTAATAGGCAAAGGCAGCCATGGATGTGTCTACAGAGCTTCTCTCAGCAATGGAAGACAAGTTGCACTCAAGAAACTCGCTCAACAAGACACCACCAACAAGAAACTCACCTCTGAACTCTCCATACAATCTTCATTGCTTCAAAACCCTAACACCATAAAACTCCTCGGCTCGGTTAGCGGTTCTGTCGACGGTTCGGTCCAAACCCTAGTGTTGGTCATGGAGTTTATGCCAAATGGATCGCTTCACGATTCTCTCCATATCGGTTCCGAACCGCCTTGTTGGACCACCCGGTTCAGGGTGGTCCTTCAGCTTGCCCGAGCCCTAGAGTGTCTACACGAGCGGGCCATGCCGATCGTCCATCGAGACGTGAAGTCTACGAATGTGATGTTCGATGCCGGGTGGAACGCGAAGCTTGGTGACTTCGGCCTCTCTGTAGTATGGAACGACTCGTCGACGTATCGGCCTGCCGGCACAATCGGGTAATATTTTGTTGATATAATTTGACTTGATTTGAGCTTGAATTATAAGAGATAATTGGAAAATTTCAATAATTTATGGATTTTCAGTTGAAATGTTCTATTCATAATACTTTCTGCATACTATAATTTATTATTATTTCAACTTTGCTCTTATTTGGAGTTGTATTTCTGTAAAATAAAAATAAAAAAATTGATTTTTAAATAATTTTATCTCTTTTTTGTTAATTTATAAAATAAAAAGTAATAAAATTTAAAATATAATTTAGTAAACTTTTCAATTTAATGTCTGTAGAAAGAAATTGATGGTCTAAGAATAAACTTTATTTATTTTGGATCATAGTCATTTACTCCACATATATGCATAAAGGGGTGTAATTCTCACATTTGTTGTATGTAAATATTTCTAGATTTATTTATTAATTAATGAAGTTGAAATTTCAGCCAAAATAAGGTCAAACAAATCAAGCTTCATATGAACATATACAAATTTATATATGATATTATTTATGCAGGTATCTAGATCCATGCTACACATGTCCAAGTAAGCTCAGCACCAAGAATGATATATACAGCTTTGGGGTATTGACATTAGAGCTCATGAGTGGAAGGAAGCCAATTGATGTCTCAAAGTCTCCATCTTCAGTAGTTGACTGGGCATCGTCACTTCTCAAAAGCCATCATCCTATGCAAATATGTGACCCAAGGATCAACTCACTTCCAAATTGCTTGGAGGCCAAGTTTCGCCACGTCATCCGTGTCGCCATGCAGTGCGTCTCACCGAACCAAATATGCCGTCCACATGCTCGGGAAATCGTTACCATGCTAGAAACTAGGGTTCCGATTGAGAGAGTTCGGAGTCTGAGTTGGTTTAACCATTTGCTTTGCGTAATTCTGCTTAGAAGGCGGAACAAATCGAATATGAATTGTTTGAGTGTTGATGGTGAGGAGAAGGTAGGGTTTGCAAGTGGTGGGTTGTTGTTGAGGGAGATATTGGATATTAGGTTGGAGGATACCCATTTGGTGTAGAATGTGGACTGAGTCAGTAAATGTAATGTCAACTCGGACTGAGTTGGAGGCCGAGTTGGTCAATGAGGTGGGTTTGTGCCTCGTGGAAAGAAGAGTGAGTGAATATTGTAATCAAAGTTGAATGGCAAAAAGCATGCAGTCCCAAACACAAGACTCCCAAAAAAGCAGGTAGGGTAGGCAAGCAAGGGAATATATATCATTCTAGTTTTGATTGTGATAGCTTTATATATTGATATTGATATAGTTAGGATTTATTCAGGAATGTAAATCCTAAAATCATGAAATATTTTATGCCTATATACTAAAATCTAATTTTAAAACTCTATTAAATAACATGGTGAAAAACTTTACCTAAGCTTGCTAATTAGGGATGTAATCGAGTTGAGTATCTAAGCTCGATTCGATTTATTAAATATATTGAGTTCGAGCCAACAAAATAATTAAATTAATTTCATATAATTAGTATTTATTTTAATTAATTTTAAATGATAATAGGATCGAATAAGACACTTGAACTCTAACTAACTTACAGTTGAGTCCAGCTATGGACCATACTATAGTAGTAACTAGCAAAGTTGACACCTAAGACCCTAATGTTAGGCACTCCCTTAACCCTTAACCCTAGGGTAGGACCACAACCTATATAAGTTGGTTAGAGTTCAAATATCTTATTCGATACTATTAACATTTAAAATTAAATTAAAATAAATACTAATTATATGAAATTAATTATTAGAAACTCTCTAGAAGAACAGAGTATGCAACTCAATCATTCATACAATTTATATTAGAGTTTATTGCTCAACATAAGTCATATCCTTATATATTAAAAATATAATATTATGATATATAATTTATATCTATACAGGTACAGAGTAGCTTTTTATTTATTTGATGATATATAGCTACACCTTAGTTACCTTATCCTATAAACTTGTTCCACATCCAAAATAGCAGTTTGTTCACCCTAGGGTCATAGACTTAACCAAGCACGTCAGTTGGTTCAGCCCAAACTAGTGGTCCAGTTTCTAATCTTCTTTTTTTTTCTTTTTTTCTTTTTCAATTTTGTTTAAATACCCTTAAAGTTAAACAGAGAAAAAAAAAACTATTAATTTTTTGACAAACAGAGAGAAGCTCGGTTGCTACCAATCTGAAAGTAGGAAAAACAATGAAAGTGGGAACACAACGAAACTGTCAAACCTGTGGAGGTCAAAATCAGGGTTAATAACTAATAAAATACTAATAAAATGTCTAAATTTTAAAGTGTTAAATTGAGCTGTTTGATATTTGAATTTCACTCAAATTTGGTTTTACGTTCAAAATTGGTGTTAATTTTGACAGAATTTTGTAAAAAATTAGAATTGCCTTTCTACCAAATATGAAGTGATAAATTACCCATATAGTCAAAACAACCACCTCCCAACTCCGGCCGGCCACCACCCAACTCCGGAGGTCACCACCTACTCCGGCCGGCCACCACCCTAATCTGACTAGTCACCACCCAAAAACCCTATAATTGTTAATTTAGCTAGGAGGGGTAGTTTCGTCAATTCGTTAGGTAATTGAAGGTCATAATTTTCATGTAGGGGCATTTTTGAAATATCCATTTTATCGAGCTCACGTGAGTACGTGACGGTCATGTGATACACTTCCGTTCGACTTAACCTAAAAAATAGACGGAGACACCAAATTTCAACAAACACCAAGCCCGTGACAGTCAATTTCAACGGCGAACACTAGATTTCAACATGGAGCAAACTCGGACAGTTTATTAGTTATTAACCCAAGAAGATTTGTAGGAGCAAAACCCATACAGACTCAAACATATAGGGGCAATTTTATTTTCCTCAAAATTATACCTTTGTTACTTTGGGGTCCCTCAACTTTGCTGCATTCGTTATTCAACTCATATAAAATATAAAGAATTCTTTTGAAGTGAGCAAGAACATAAGAGGAGAGACATAAAGCAAAGCAAGGCTCATACAGTAAAGACATCAGTTGATGCAACCGGACTGTTGCATTATCATGGTACATAAATACGATACAGCAGCACAGCTTCCGCTATGTCTAAACCTCTCTAACAACAGACCGACCGATCAGCACGGTACTCTTCATGTTGAGAGAGACAAATACATTTAGAAGAAAAAAAACAAGGAAGAATATTAATCAGAACAGCAGATACGATGATCTATATAGTTCAACTTTGCAACATCAACACAACAACACACCACACCTCAGGCATATATAGTCCACCAGAACTAAATGGTTTTCTTTCTTTCTGGTAGCTACTAATCACCAGGTGCACAAGGTGTACTAATAATTAACTGAACCGAGAGAGGGTTGGTTACTGGAGCTCACCTTTAATCATCTTCAATCAATCTAAATCAACTGAACAATGAAGCAACCGTGTGTTGGTTGTCTCTAGGATGTTCTGCACCAGATTGTTAGAGAAAGGGTCCAACGGTACTTACTGCATGCACACTAACTGCGAATTGGGCCATTCACATTGTCATTTCCATCCTTGTGCTTCAGAGACAGATTGGCAAGTTGAGAATCAAGGTCCTTGCTAGATGAGCGGCGGTGGCCTGAAGAAGATGAGCCTTGCTTTAGTTGTTGGTGTTGCTGTTGCTGCTGCTGTTGTTGATGCTGCTGATATGAAGTCCTTAGCCTTCCGATCTCTCTCTCCAGTACTTCGTGCTCAACTGTTTGAAACAAAGGTTCTTCAGAATAAACATTTGCATAGAAATAAAAGGAGACTTGAACAAAAAACATACGACTATGAGTCTTGTATCAAGTAAATGGAATACATGGTTGTTTGCGCTTACTAATAATACAAAAGGATATCAAACATTTAACAAACACTACCACATTTCATGCAACATAAGTCTGTCCAATCTAAACAGAACTTTCATGCCAGTTAAGGGAAACCTATAGGTTACCAATAGTTTTAAGGGTAACTTCAAGGTCTAAAGTTAGATCTTTACTTGAGAATAGGAGTGCTTTGGACTGCTAGAGAAGACAGGGTTATGTAATATTTTGCACCATGATGCCATGACGGTAGCACTTCACCGATTTAATAGAGCAAGAGAATCAACCATTTACAAGGCTGTTAAATATTAACTTCACTAAGACACAGAAGAGGCTCATTTGATTGACCCAACTATAAGACCTTTCAGCCCTCAGCAAGGGAATTGAAGTCACACCAAATACCTAAATCAGATATAAAGTTCATTCCCATAACCACAACACATATACGAATCAGATAATGTTCATTGGTATCCCACGTGAAGATTATATAAACATCTAAGTCAAAATTAACCTCAGAAAAAGACAACTTATCAGAAACTTTGACTCGTATTATTTCTTTCTGCAAGTCTTTCCCCTTCATTATCTTAAAAAGCATACCTTTCAGAGGAAAAGGGGTAAAGTACGGATAGTGAGAACGCAACTGGGAACGGATATCCCCATATCCTTTTTCGGTTCCGCTCTCTGACTATGCATTCCATATATGCCCTATTTTGGTTAGTTACTATAACCCATCACATCACGGAATACGAATTCATACTGATTCTTTCTAACAAACGATGAAGCTGCTCATCTTGATCCCCTATGATATTTTGGTTTGATTGGGGCGAGAGAAACAAAAGGGTGTTTGATAGTACAGACTCTCATGACGACTCCCAAAGAAAAATGGGTTAGAGTTGTACATTTTTAATACCGCAAGGAATATTATTGTGACTGGCATGCTTTCATGGACATTATTCATGTGTCCATGACATCTCATTCTCCTTATTCTAAATCTTACAGCTTGTTCATGCCATATTAATGATATCATCAACCTTACTAGTCAAAATATGTAATGTTTATTGGTTAATGTCTTCCCCAATTTTGGTAAAGAAAAAAGTATTAAACAATTTAATTTTTAATCTCGACTTTTGGCAGCATCCGTGGATATATTTTCTACACTACATGGCTTTGTCTGATAGTGGATATGCATGTAACCATATTTCTGTTTATACCACCACCTACCCAGAGTGATACGCGCTCTAGACCGGGGCAGTTATCCAAGGGGTATCGACCATTCTATTGTCAATTGTCATCACTAGGGAAAAGAAGATACTAGAAATAAATGGTTTTTGATGATCAGTTAAAATCATGTTGAACAATCTGCATGACCAAAAAAAAATCCTTTTCGAACCGAGAAACCTAGCCCAGCTGAAGACAAGATTTTCATGCAATGTGCCAACCTTAATTCACTTCTCAAGTATCCCCAATAGAGGAAGTAAAAGAGTAGACGTATGAAATTTACAAGAGAGGAAAACTCACAGTATTTTATCATTTGCTCCTGAGCTAGACTTTCTAACCGTTGTTTTAGGGCTTTGTTTTCCATGCTCAAAATAAGATGTTGTTGGTTGAGAAATTCAAGTTGAGCAGTAACTTCAGTGCCTTCAGCCTGTAGAATCATAAATATAGACAACCGTTAGAATCATTCTAGAAGTAAACAGTCAATCTAGTGACTGCTCATTCAACTTATCTTGACACAATGCTGCAACTGGATTGATGTTATGAACTTATGATACTTGCCTGTAAAGCTTGCACGTTTCTTTCTAGTTCTGCTATGTACTGAAGTTTTCGAACCCTTGAACGCTGCGCAAATTGCCTGCACAGAATAAGTAAGACTTATAACAGCCATGTTCACAATAGTAGCTTTTCTTTCTCTTTCAAAAAAACACTACAGCCATGTTTTATATATAACAGAAGTTAGAATAATGTAAGACACCAATATATCAATAACAGGTATTAAAGTCTGAAATTAAGAAGTAATAACTAAGTGGAACTTATAAAAATTAAGTAGAACAATAGAAAACAACCACTATGCAGTTTAACTTTCTGAGGACTAAATTTTTCTGCATTTCTTTTTTGTAAATAAGGGTCAACAGAAAAAGTAAGAAAAACCATAAGGACCTACCATAACTTAAAAATCCACTTCTTCTGTGGAGTTGATGTCATTCAGATTTTTCATCATCATCTTGTGCATCTTATGACAGTTTATATATGTTGGAAAAAAGAGTAAAGCTTTCGCAACTCTTTAGATTAAGATTCCTTTAAAACCTAAAGTATTCAAAACTAAAGCTAACCCAAAAAAGAAACAAATGTAATTTCAAACTTTTCATGCTACCAAGTATCATGCATGCGTGTATGTGCAACGGTGGGCATGTACTACTGAGAGGGGAGGAAAATAACCAATGCAACATATAGGTGACATTACATACTGTTTAGAATTAGCACGTTTTGCATCTGTCTCTGATGCAGAAGGCTTGGCATGGGTATTCTCTCTGCTGTCAGGAGCCTTTGAAGCATTAATACTAGATTCACCCTGGTCTTGCTTTTGCATGGCAGAAGCTGAGGTCTTACCCGCATCTTGCGGTATTGATGATGATCCAGAAATTTGATTAGACATATCTTCTTTTGAAGGTGGGAAACTGCTGACATATGACATAGCACTTGAAGGTGATTCCAGCATCCTGTTCTTCTGCTTAGCAATATTTGCTTCAGCATAGAAAGGAGCACGCCATCCATCTTTGAAATGATCAAACTCTTGAGATCCCCAAGAAGGTGCAGACAGCAAGTTTTTGGACTTATATTCATCTTGAACCAAATAATCTAATTTTGAGAGATTAGCTAAATCTACATATGCAAATGAGTCACTAGACGAGCGCCTGTGACCACCTCTACGGACAGGTGTTTCTGGCTCATTAAGTAAATCATCAAGCCAAGAAGGCTGCTCATCCATAACAAGGCTCTCTGATGAAGTTCTCTGATGATGTACATCTCTAGGCTTTTGCACAGCTTTTGAGCCAGCTGTCGAGGGAGGAATGTAATCAACATAAACTGGGGAAGCGCTTGGGAAAGGACTTTTTGGAGGCAGTAAAGCAGCATGTTTTCCGGGGTTCATGAAATTTCTGATGTTTGATCCCTTGGAGTTTGACATAGCCATAAACACGTGCCCTGAAAAGAAATTAAAGATTAAGCTTTTAAGTGGCAGCAGTAATCTTCCAGCAATAACAATGATAAACTTTTCATGATAAAAAGGTTCCAATTTTCTCCAGCTGCAGATCAAACGAAACTACACGTCTTTAAATGAGCATTGACTGTAACTAGGATAAAGGATAACAACCATGATAGTCCTTGTAACAAATGACATGACAAAGTATGGAAATAAATATATCCTATCCTTCGTATAAAAAAGGGGAACACTGAACAACCATGAAAATTCTTAGTAATAATAGATCAATAAGGTCTGGTTGAACTTTTAGGAAGTTAATTTTGATGCACTGGGATAATCCAGGTCATTCCTCACTGAAAAAGCCATTCCAAAATAGTCAACTTATATGTCCGAAAAGTTAATGT
Organism: Clarkia xantiana subsp. parviflora; assembly: GCA_036873135.1. Taxonomy (NCBI): domain Eukaryota; kingdom Viridiplantae; phylum Streptophyta; class Magnoliopsida; order Myrtales; family Onagraceae; genus Clarkia; species Clarkia xantiana. The sequence goes on from JAPTYO010000014.1 coordinate 5,683,979, forward strand.
TTTAGCCAAACGCAATGCATAAAAAGCTGTATTAATATACGAGTAGTTAGTATAATACAGAAAGTAACGTAACTCAGGAGGCAGTAACTGTGATAAATAACAAATCAAACCCTTGTTGTAAAAAAGAAAAAACTTCAATACAAATAATGAGTCTTCTGAGTTCTGAGTAACGTTCTAATCATATTTCTCCATCCAGGAAGCTAAAACCTTAGATTCAGGATGATTGCAATAGTTTGAGCGCTACACAGAAAGACGGGCATGAAGGACCCGAAATCAACATGAGATATTCAACCAAACAAACAATCTAGCTCGACGTGAGCAAGAAGACACCAGAACGCAGCTATGCTGATCCATGAACAGAAAATTTGCAATGTATGGGATTGGGGGCGAATTCAGAGAAAGGAAAATGAGCTTGCGAAATCAAAAACTGATGAAATAGGAACAGATTCGTCTCAGGATTGAGACAGACGGAAGATGCATACCTAATCCCGATGATGGAAATCGAGATCCCAATGCAATGGCAATGCAGAGAATTGAATCTAAGCTCTTCCTACCGCTCTCCTTTTCCAATCGCTGCTCTTTCTCTCTGTGTCTCGTTGAAGCTCTTCTCTTGGGGCTTAGATTGGAAAGTAAAAAAATGAAAAGGGACTTTTGTGTTTTGAAGGTTTGTAATCGGTATAACATGGTCCCTTAAGAAATCACAAATTACTTATTCGTTCTTCTATTTAACGAATCTCGTTATTTTCTCCCGATAAATTCGGATTCATCATGGGCAAATAAACTAAAAGACAAGTTATCAATTGGATACCCTTGGTTAAATTTTATTGAAAATACCATACTGCAGTGCACATGCAACCTCCAATAAAAATTCCATCTTACAGATGATCCCGATTGGTGACAACTATATATATATGTATATATTATATTGTTTATTTTAATAAATATAAAAGAAAAAAAAGCCCCAAAAAAATAAACAACATGTTGTTTGAGAAAATAGTATTATTAAACATCAATATATATTTTAAAATATACGATACGTTGTTGTTATCTCACCGTGAGTTATAGTACCATACTATTGGTTTATAAAATATTAGAGCATTATATAAGGAAATGGACTACATCAACCTATCATCAATTGGTTTTAGGAATGAACTCTCATTTGTGGTAATTGCTCTATATTGACATGTTGGATTTGGTTCGACTCAATGTGGAATTTAAGACACCTTTAAAGGAACTCTCATAAGTAAGTATTGACTCTCATTTGACCTCTATGTGATAAAAATAAATAAATATTTGCATAACTTTTCTTTCCTGTTGTACTTTTTTTTTTCCAAAGTCAGCAAGATAAAAGAGAATAAGACTAACATGTTGAGGCTACATCAGCCTCTAGAGTTCATCTAAAAGCGTCACGTCAACAAATACCCAATTTTCTTCCACGCGAGTTTGATTACCACGCTTCTTCTGTTCATCTTTCTCCTCAAGCGTCTTCAATTTCAACGCCACAGAATCGCAACAGATCAACAGACAATTCAATTGTCCGTTTCAATACAGCAATCAATTGTCCATTTCAGTCGTCTTTTAAAAGGATTAAAAAAAACGAAAACGACGTTTGAAATTCAACTCCCAATCCCTTTATTAGTTTGTTGGCAAAAAAAAATTCATTTATTAGTTCTCCAGTTTCCTCCGTAGGCTTGAAATTCCTTCATCAGCAGCAGACTAAAGAGATGGAATCATCTTCAATTGTGATTGAGACGATAGCAGATCGATTGCGATTCAAATTGGACCACTCCGTTTGAAAATGGTTTTTTTTCTTTTTTTGACTGAGTGTCTAATAGACTTTCACTTTGAGATTCTCGTATTGTCAGACCTAAATCTAACATACGACGAATACATTTTGAAAACATGATTTTGAAATAGTCGTCACTAGTTAATTATAAGGCTAACTAGAATCATAAATTACCTAAGCAAATAAAGAATTAAATATCTAGGTATTAAATCGGTATACGATCGGAAATTCGGATTCGGGGGTTCTGTCATTAAAAAATAATTTTAATTACGTCATTTCAGTACTCTATTCACAAGTTTGCCATCTTATTTTCATATCATTTAATGATCAAATAATGTCTAAATTCCTACCCTAAGTAATTATCAATTGCAAAACAATATTAGTAAACCGAGTTATGATTAATTACCGACTAAGTACTAAAGCAAGACATGAACACACTAAAATTATCAAACATAGTTAAGTAAAATTAACATACATAATTAAACCTACTTCATTAGATAAACGCTAATCAAAACACTTACAATATTATGTGGTCCTAAGGGTGATGAGGGGAGGGCAGCACCCGTAGCATGCTTGCTCCACACCTAGATTAATCCCCACTCGCAACGGGTCAACTCGTAAGGGGTAAAGTGCTGGCCATGAACAATTTTCCATTCTCATGGTCACTAGCGGGGAATGAACCCCTGACCACTGGTTAAGGGATGAGGCGTTGAACCACCACACCATTGTTACACGGTTAATGAATGAAGTTGTTTTAAGTTTTTACTAGGCTGAAACTAAAATCCGCAAGAACCGAAAAACCGGTCAAATCCGAATCGGACCGGACCGAAAAATCCAAACCGATCACATGTGGTTCGGTGTATGGTCGGTTTTAAAATATCTATTTCGGATTTTCGGTTCGAATCGGTCCTCATACTCAAAAAACCATGGAGACCGAACCAACCGAAATATATTAACATATTCTATTTGATTATTAATAATTAATATGATAATATATAATTATCATGACAGTTGATAGCTACATAACTCCATTCCCATTTCCCAACTATGTTATTTGGAGATACGAAGAGTCTCACTCTTCTGTAGGCAATTAATTTATCTGTATACTCTTCCTTTACAACTCATTTGTCTATTTCGATTTTCGTCATTCAAGCTTCGGTAGTGTTCAATGACGAATTCGAAGTTCATTCTCCATCTGTTTAAACTTCTTCATGGATTCGAAGTTCAATGTCCATCGGTTTAAGAATTCCTCATGGAGACAATGTTTGTTTTTTTTTTTTCTTTTTGGAGACTTTTTTTCCGCGATTTTGATTATGTAAAAATATCATTTTTGGATTTTCGGTTTTAAACCGAAAATCCAGACCGAAAAACCGAATTAATTTTGGATGGTTTATTTTTTATTAAACGGATTTTTGGTAGGTTTTTTTTGTTGAAAAAATCCGGACCGAATATATCGGTTTCCGACCGAATGAAGTGAAAATCCGGACCGACCGGTCCGATTTCACCCCTAGTTTTTACATGCAAATGAAGGTACAAGGACACCTCTTCGACGACGAGACTTGCGAATGGACAGCAGCAAGCTGGAGGGATCGTAAGATGGCCGGAGCGGTCTGGGTGGGTGATGGAGACGATGAGGGACTCAGTCGGGGGAAATGGATGTGGTCGGACTCGGGGCACTAGACTTGGTCGGATGATTAAATGAGTCGGCGTTGGGACTTCGATGGAGGGATGAACGTCAGAGCAGCTTCCAGGTGGTCGGGCTTAGGCGGCGGTCTCTGGTGATGCTGATTGGCGGTGAACAGCGAGGGATGGAGCGGCTGCTGGAAGGCGACTCCTTCCGTTTTCTGGTGGGCTACTGAGCGGCGGCGGCGATCGTCATCGCCGGAAGAGGTCGAAGCCTGGAGAAGATGAAGGTACGGTAATGGTGAAGACAGAGCAGCTCCGTTCGACTGGGTGGGGGAGATGTTGATGACCAAAAGGAGGTGTGGTGGTTAGATTTTGAGTAAACTGCGGACGATGGTCGACGTGGCAGAGTCGGGACCCGACGAACGGGAGTGGCAGCAAGGACCGATCTGATGGGTGAGTGGACTGAACGAAGGCCGAGCCGGGAGCGAGCAAATCAGAGTCGGAGGTTGGCTATGTGTTTTCTCCCCCTTAAAATGCAATACTGGACTTCTATTTATAGTAGAGCCAACCCTAATTACATATAAAATTTCCTAAATACTTATTGATAAATATTAGGAGATAAATAATTTGAGAGGTAATTATACCGGATAAATACCTTACAGATAATAATAAAGACACAATCAAGTCAATATCATCAATTTTTATTATATATGGTCATTAACACCATCAACCTCATGGGTCCAATTACCCAGCCATGGTGCGGCCAATGCCTGGGTCAGACCACGACTGGGGTCGCTCAGGACTAGCGACCCGAGCCGTGGGCACACCATGGCTAGGTCCAATTGGGTTCTTTTAGGATTAGATTGTAAAAATTAAAAGTTATGTGTATAAATTTGAGGACTAAATTGATAAAGTAAAAGTATTTAACGACAAACTTAACATTTGACTAACAGATGCACCAAAAGCCTACAAAATGCAAATGTTTGACACAAAAAACTTATAAAATAAAACAGACATTTCTACAATGCTCTTGGAGCACCATGTTTTTGCCACTAATTTTTTTATTTTTCTATTGCCCTAAAGGTGAACCTCATAGGGAAATTGATATTATTAATAGTATGATACACGTCTTAGGTGTAGTTAAAAAAATTCATACTTTTTCATACTTTTAAAGTTTTAGTTATGTTACAATTAAGTCCACCATACAAGTTTTAGTATTACTATGGTGGACTTAATTGTAACATAAGTAAAACTTTAAAAGTATGAAAAATTATGAATTTTTTTAACTACACCTAAAATGTGTATCATACAATTAATAATATCAATTTCCCTATGGGGTTCACCTTTAGGACAATAGAAAAATAAAAAATTAGTGACAAAAGCATGGTGATTCAAGAGCATTGTAGAAAGGACATTTCTACAATGCTCTTGGAGCACCATGCTTTTGCCACTAATTTTTTTATTTTTCTATTGCCCTAAAGGTGAACCCCATAGGGAAATTGATATTATTAATAGTATGATACACGTCTTAGGTGTAGTTAAAAAAATTCATACTTTTTCATACTTTTAAAGTTTTAGTTATGTTACAGTTAAGTCCACCATAGTATTAAAAAAACCAAAAGCATGGTGCTCCCAAAGCATAGTAGAAAAATCCAACTTCTTATTCACTTTCCTATTCTCTTTCTATTTAAATTAATATAATGTAACAGAATTTTAGACGTAAAGAAATACTATTGACCATGTTTTGTTAAGTTGTTCTATCACTTAATTTTTTTTTGAAACGATTATTTTGGTTAAACTTCTCTCTCTCTTTTTTTTTTTTTTTTTTTTTTTTTAATTTCACATTTTAGATTAGTGGACCTATTTACCGACCAGAACAACAGAAGTCAGAAACTATTTCTGCTCTGGTGATGTTGATGGACAATACTTTGACTTCACGATAACCGATGCAGCCGTATAAATAAATATATAGATATAAATATAGTAGATTTTAAAAGTATCGGGTGTAAACTGGTTATATCTCAAGTCAAGGAGCAAGTTGTTCACGCGTCCAAAAGTTGAGGTCGGGTTAAGAACCCTACGATCAAATCCAACGATCAAGAGTGGAGCATCCGAACGTTCTGGAACATAAGCAGCCTTATATTAATGCCGCTTCCTCTAGCTTAATACCTCCCTTCAGATCTAGAGTAACCCTAGATCACCAGTAACCTTTAGTCTACGCCGCTTCCATTGCCGCTTCTCCTACATCTCCGATCTGCGCAGTTGTTCATAATGGCCGGAAAGGGCGAAGGACCTGCTATTGGTATCGATCTCGGTACGACGTACTCGTGCGTCGGTGTGTGGCAACACGACCGTGTGGAGATCATCGCCAATGACCAAGGTAACAGGACGACCCCGTCCTACGTCGCCTTCACCGACAGCGAGAGGTTGATCGGAGATGCTGCTAAGAACCAGGTTGCCATGAACCCTATCAACACTGTCTTCGGTAAGCTATTTATTTCCTCTCTTAGTTTAGATCTCGGAGTTGCTTTTACCTGTTGTACATATATGTTGCTTTGTTCACTGAAAGTAACGAATCTAGTTTGTACTGTTGGCTGCATCGTTTATTTAGCTTCCCAATTGTGTAGCTAATTAGTTATTGGTTGGATCTAGATTATCGTGATGTTTCCGACAGCTATGATGATGATTGTTTATTTACATGAGCAAAGATTCAACTAGATCTAGAGTCTGGATTTGTTTCCGGTATTAATTACATACAATACTGAGTAGATGCTAATTGAAAAACACGTTTTTTAAGATCACTATTTAAGAAACCGAAATATTCTTCTTTTTTCCACACATATTGTAGTTCACAGCCTGAACTTAATCTCAAAATTTAGAGCTAGAGTTCGGATTTGTTTCTGGTATAAATTACTTGAGTAGATGCTAATTGAAAAACAAGATTTTTAAGATCACTATTTAGGCAACCGAAGTGTTGTTCTTTTCTTTTCCACTCATGTTGTAGTTCCCAGCCTGAACTCGATCTCAATATTTAATACCATCCAAAGTCAATTATGTTGTAGGCTTTATTTCTTGCACTAATTCATTCTATTTTTAGTACAATAATAGATTTGATTCTCTATCAGTATCAGATTCACCTTACTCCGTGTATTTAATTTTAATCTATTTTAATATGTTACAATATATTTTCTTTCCTTTGACTTATTGGGTTTGTTTTCTTAACTCAATATAGTTCTTGCCACGTGAAGGCATAAAATTAGATAGCTGTTTTACTGGATTAATTGTGAATTGATAATTATGAGTTGGTATAATTCTTTTCATATGATACTGTGTTTTTTGTGTGAAAGAACATTCTTTGCTTCCACATAAGATATGATATGTCAGTAACAGACTAACAATTGCCCGATGTATGTTCAACAGATGCCAAGAGGTTGATCGGAAGAAGATTCACCGATGCTTCAGTACAGGGTGACATGAAGCACTGGCCTTTCAAGGTCATCTCTGGACCTGGTGACAAGCCAATGATTGGTGTTAACTACAAGGGTGAGGACAAGCAGTTTGCTGCTGAAGAAATCTCCTCTATGGTTCTCATCAAGATGCGTGAGATCGCAGAAGCCTATCTTGGATCCACCATCAAGAATGCTGTTGTCACTGTCCCTGCATACTTCAACGACTCTCAGAGGCAGGCTACCAAGGACGCTGGTGTCATTGCTGGCCTCAACGTGATGCGTATCATTAACGAGCCTACAGCTGCAGCTATTGCCTACGGTCTAGACAAGAAAGCAACCAGTGTTGGTGAGAAGAATGTGCTTATCTTCGATCTTGGAGGTGGTACCTTCGATGTATCCCTACTCACCATTGAGGAGGGTATCTTCGAGGTGAAGGCCACAGCTGGTGATACCCATCTTGGTGGTGAGGACTTTGACAACAGAATGGTGAACCACTTTGTGCAAGAGTTCAAGAGGAAGCACAAGAAGGACATCAGTGGCAACCCAAGAGCTCTCAGGAGGTTGAGGACATCATGTGAGAGGGCGAAGAGGACCCTGTCCTCCACTGCTCAGACCACCATTGAAATCGACTCTCTCTACGAGGGTGTTGATTTCTACACCACCATCACCCGTGCCAGGTTCGAGGAGCTGAACATGGATCTCTTCAGGAAGTGCATGGAGCCAGTTGAGAAGTGTCTGAGAGATGCCAAGATGGACAAGAGCACTGTCCACGACGTCGTTCTTGTTGGTGGTTCCACCCGAATTCCCAAGGTGCAGCAGCTTTTGCAGGACTTCTTCAATGGCAAGGAGCTCTGCAAGAGCATCAACCCAGATGAGGCTGTTGCTTACGGTGCTGCTGTCCAGGCTGCAATCTTGAGCGGAGAAGGTAACGAGAAGGTGCAGGATCTTCTTCTATTGGATGTCACTCCATTATCTCTCGGTCTCGAAACTGCTGGAGGTGTCATGACTGTCCTGATCCCAAGAAACACAACCATCCCCACCAAGAAAGAACAGGTCTTCTCCACCTACTCCGACAACCAGCCCGGAGTCCTTATCCAGGTGTACGAGGGTGAAAGAGCCAGAACACGAGACAACAACTTGCTCGGAAAATTCGAACTTTCCGGAATCCCACCAGCACCAAGAGGTGTCCCTCAGATCACTGTCTGCTTCGACATCGATGCTAACGGTATCCTGAACGTGTCTGCTGAGGACAAGACCACCGGACAGAAGAACAAGATCACAATCACCAACGACAAGGGCAGGCTCTCGAAGGAGGAGATTGAGAAGATGGTTCAAGAAGCTGAAAAATACAAGGCTGAGGATGAGGACCACAAGAAGAAGGTTGATGCGAAGAACGCCCTCGAGAACTACGCCTACAACATGAGGAACACCATCAAGGACGACAAGATCAGCGCTAAGTTATCCGAAGGTGACAAGAAGAAGATTGAGGATGCGATCGATCAGGCCATCAGTTGGTTAGATGGAAACCAGCTTGCAGAGTCAGACGAGTTCGAGGACAAAATGAAGGAGCTTGAGAGCATCTGCAACCCGATCATTGCGAAGATGTACCAGGGTGCTGGGGGACCTGACATGGGTGGAGGTATGGATGATGATGCGCCTCCTGCTAGCGGCGGTGCTGGACCTAAGATCGAGGAGGTCGACTAAATTTGAGGATTATATGTTTTCAGTTGGTTCTGTTTATTTTTATGTATGGTAGGTTGGATTTTTGAGTGTTGGATCTTGGTCCATTACTCGAGGAACTGCGGTAATGTGGTTATTTTTATGTTTGCGACTATACTTGTTGGACAAGTTTAATACTTGGTTTTGCTTTAAATTCACTTTTGCTGCACATCCTATAATTTTGCTTAGTTCCAATCCGCTCTTCCAAGTTAACTAACCCAACTCGTCCGATTATATAATCTTTTTTAAGAGACAATGCAGCGTTCAAAGATAAAAAAATGGTATGATCAAAGTTTTGGTCATTATGAAATTGAAGTTGAGACAAATAACATTAACGGCATTCTTGATCAAAGTTTTGTGAGCAGTAATATTGGTTAAATAATCAGAAATTGAAGTGGACCACTCTATGGAACGGCCGCTGTTTGATGCTGCCTATTAATAATATATTTTATTCTTAATATCTGGTTTAATGATTTTCGGTCTGGTCTGGTTCGATTAATTCCGGTTTAACAGCGTTAGGATTTCACGTTAAATTTGTTTGGATGTACTGTGACCCAACAGCATAATAGTGGCTGCACCTGACAACCTTTAATATTTAATTATATTATGTTTGTTCCAATTGATATATGAAATCAGTAGCAACTAAAATTATTTTATGTACATTAATTATATTCCATAATATTAATTAATTATTTAAATGTCCATTTTTTTTTATTTACTCTGGTGATGGTTTTCATTTAGGGTATGGATAAGGTTTATAGTAAACTTAACTAGGGGTTTAGTATTTTCACTATGCCTTAGTGGTTGTATTTTTTAAAAATTTAATATTTAATTCTATTATATTTGTTCCAATTGATATATGAAATCAGTAGCAACTAAAATTATTTTATGTGCATGAATTATATTCCATGATATTAATTAATTATTTAAATGTCATTTTTTTATTTACTCTGGTGGTGGTTTTCATTTAGGGTATGGATAAGGTTTACAGTAAACTTAACTAGGGGTTTAGTATTTCCACTATGCCTTAGTGGTTGAATTTTTTTAAAATTTAATATTTAATTCTATTATATTTGTTCCAATTGATATATGAAATCAGTAGCAACTAAAATTATTTTATGTGCATGAATTATATTCCATGATATTAATTAATTATTTAAATGTCATTTTTTTATTTACTCTGGTGGTGGTTTTCATTTAGGGTATGGATAAGGTTTACAGTAAACTTGAGTAGGGGTTTAGTATTTCCACTATGCCTTAGTGGTTGAATTTTTTTTAAATTTAATATTTAATTCTATTATATTTGTTCCAATTGATATATGAAATCAGTAGCAACTAAAATTATTTTATGTGTATGAATTATATTCCATGATATTAATTAATTATTTAAATGTCATTTTTTTATTTACTCTGGTGGTGGTTTTCATTTAGGGTATGGATAAGGTTTACAGTAAACTTGACTAGGGGTTTAGTATTTCCACTATGCCTTAGTGGTTGAATTTTTTTAAAATTTAATATTTAATTATATTATATTTGTTCCAATTGATATATGAAATCAGTAGCAACTAAAATTATTTTATGTGCATGAATTATATTCCATAATATTAATTAATTATTTAAATGTCCATTTTTTTATTTACTCTGGTGGTGGTTTTCATTTAGGGTATGGATAAGGTTTACAGTAAACTTGACTAGGGGTTTAGTATTTCCACTATGCCTTAGTGGTTGAATTTTTTTTTTAAATTTAATATTTAATTATATTATATTTGTTCCAATTGATATATGAAATCAGTAGCAACTAAATTTATTTTATGTGTATGAATTATATTCCATGATATTAATTAATTATTTAAATGTCATTTTTTTTTATTTACTCTGGTGGTGGTTTTCATTTAGGGTATGGATAAGGTTTACAGTAAACTTGACTAGGGGTTTAGTATTTCCACTATGCCTTAGTGGTTGAATTTTTTTTAAATTTAATATTTAATTCTATTATATTTGTTCCAATTGATATATGAAATCAGTAGCAACTAAAATTATTTTATGTGCATGAATTATATTCCATGATATTAATTAATTATTTAAATGTCATTTTTTTATTTACTCTGGTGGTGGTTTTCATTTAGGGTATGGATAAGGTTTACAGTAAACTTGAGTAGGGGTTTAGTATTTTCACTATGCCTTAGTGGTTGAATTTTTTTTTAAATTTAATATTTAATTCTATTATATTTGTTCCAATTGATATATGAAATCAGTAGCAACTAAAATTATTTTATGTGTATGAATTATATTCCATGATATTAATTAATTATTTAAATGTCATTTTTTTTTATTTACTCTGGTGGTGGTTTTCATTTAGGGTATGGATAAGGTTTACAGTAAACTTGACTAGGGGTTTAGTATTTCCACTATGCCTTAGTGGTTGAATTTTTTTTTAAATTTAATATTTAATTCTATTATATTTGTTCCAATTGATATATGAAATCAGTAGCAACTAAAATTATTTTATGTGTATGAATTATATTCCATGATATTAATTAATTATTTAAATGTCATTTTTTATTTACTCTGGTGGTGGTTTTCATTTAGGGTATGGATAAGGTTTACAGTAAACTTGAGTAGGGGTTTAGTATTTCCACTATGCCTTAGTGGTTGAATTTTTTTAAAATTTAATATTTAATTATATTATATTTGTTCCAATTGATATATGAAATCAGTAGCAACTAAAATTATTTTATGTGCATGAATTATATTCCATAATATTAATTAATTATTTAAATGTCCATTTTTTTATTTACTCTGGTGGTGGTTTTCATTTAGGGTATGGATAAGGTTTACAGTAAACTTGACTAGGGGTTTAGTATTTCCACTATGCCTTAGTGGTTGAATTTTTTTAAAATTTAAAATTTAATTATATTATATTTGTTCCAATTGATATATGAAATCAGTAGCAACTAAAATTATTTTATGTGCATGAATTATATTCCATAATATTAATTAATTATTTAAATGTCCATTTTTTTATTTACTCTGGTGGTGGTTTTCATTTAGGGTATGGATAAGGTTTACAGTAAACTTGACTAGGGGTTTAGTATTTCCACTATGCCTTAGTGGTTGAATTTTTTTTAAATTTAATATTTAATTATATTATATTTGTTCCAATTGATATATGAAATCAGTAGCAACTAAAATAATTTATGTGCATGAATTATATTCCATAATATTAATTAATTATTTAAATATCCATTTTTTGATTTACTCTGGTGGTGGTTTTCATTTAGGGTATGGATAAGGTTTACAGTAAACTTGACTAGGGGTTTAGTATTTCCACTATGCCTTAGTGGTTGAATTTTTTTTAAATTTAATATTTAATTCTATTATATTTGTTCCAATTGATATATGAAATCAGTAGCAACTAAAATTATTTTATGTGCATGAATTATATTCCATGATATTAATTAATTATTTAAATGTCATTTTTTTATTTACTCTGGTGGTGGTTTTCATTTAGGGTATGGATAAGGTTTACAGTAAACTTGACTAGGGGTTTAGTATTTCCACTATGCCTTAGTGGTTGAATATTTTTAAATTTAATATTTAATTCTATTATATTTGTTCCAATTGATATATGAAATCAGTAGCAACTAAAATTATTTTATGTGCATGAATTATATTCCATGATATTAATTAATTATTTAAATGTCATTTTTTTATTTACTCTGGTGGTGGTTTTCATTTAGGGTATGGATAAGGTTTACAGTAAACTTGAGTAGGGGTTTAGTATTTCCACTATGCCTTAGTGGTTGAATTTTTTTTTAAATTTAATATTTAATTCTATTATATTTGTTCCAATTGATATATGAAATCAGTAGCAACTAAAATTATTTTATGTGTATGAATTATATTCCATGATATTAATTAATTATTTAAATGTCATTTTTTTTTATTTACTCTGGTGGTGGTTTTCATTTAGGGTATGGATAAGGTTTACAGTAAACTTGACTAGGGGTTTAGTATTTCCACTATGCCTTAGTGGTTGAATTTTTTTTTTAAATTTAATATTTAATTCTATTATATTTGTTCCAATTGATATATGAAATCAGTAGCAACTAAAATTATTTTATGTGTATGAATTATATTCCATGATATTAATTAATTATTTAAATGTCATTTTTTTATTTACTCTGGTGGTGGTTTTCATTTAGGGTATGGATAAGGTTTACAGTAAACTTGACTAGGGGTTTAGTATTTCCACTATGCCTTAGTGGTTGAATTTTTTTAAAATTTAATATTTAATTATATTATATTTGTTCCAATTGATATATGAAATCAGTAGCAACTAAAATTATTTTATGTGCATGAATTATATTCCATAATATTAATTAATTATTTAAATGTCCATTTTTTTATTTACTCTGGTGGTGGTTTTCATTTAGGGTATGGATAAGGTTTACAGTAAACTTGACTAGGGGTTTAGTATTTCCACTATGCCTTAGTGGTTGAATTTTTTTAAAATTTAAAATTTAATTATATTATATTTGTTCCAATTGATATATGAAATCAGTAGCAACTAAAATTATTTTATGTGCATGAATTATATTCCATAATATTAATTAATTATTTAAATGTCCATTTTTTTATTTACTCTGGTGGTGGTTTTCATTTAGGGTATGGATAAGGTTTACAGTAAACTTGACTAGGGGTTTAGTATTTCCACTATGCCTTAGTGGTTGAATTTTTTTTAAATTTAATATTTAATTATATTATATTTGTTCCAATTGATATATGAAATCAGTAGCAACTAAAATAATTTATGTGCATGAATTATATTCCATAATATTAATTAATTATTTAAATATCCATTTTTTGATTTACTCTGGTGGTGGTTTTCATTTAGGGTATGGATAAGGTTTACAGTAAACTTGACTAGGGGTTTAGTATTTCCACTATGCCTTAGTGGTTGAATTTTTTTTAAATTTAATATTTAATTCTATTATATTTGTTCCAATTGATATATGAAATCAGTAGCAACTAAAATTATTTTATGTGCATGAATTATATTCCATGATATTAATTAATTATTTAAATGTCATTTTTTTATTTACTCTGGTGGTGGTTTTCATTTAGGGTATGGATAAGGTTTACAGTAAACTTGACTAGGGGTTTAGTATTTCCACTATGCCTTAGTGGTTGAATATTTTTAAATTTAATATTTAATTCTATTATATTTGTTCCAATTGATATATGAAATCAGTAGCAACTAATATTATTTTATGTGCATGAATTATATTCCATAATATAAATTAATTATTTAAATGTCCATTTTTTTATTTACTCTGGTGGTGGTTTTCATTTAGGGTATGGATAAGGTTTAGAGTAAACTTGACTAGGGGTTTAGTATTTCCACTATGCCTTAGTGGTTGAATATTTTTAAATTTAATATTTAATTCTATTATATTTGTTCCAATTGATATATGAAATCAGTAGCAACTAAAATTATTTTATGTGCATGAATTATATTCCATAATATTAATTAATTATTTAAATGTCAATTTTTGATTTACTCTGGTGGTGGTTTTCATTTAGGGTATGGATAAGGTTTACAGTAAACTTGACTAGGGGTTTAGTATTTCCACTATGCCTTAGTAGTTGAATTTTTTCAAAATTTAATATTTAATTCTATTATATTTGTTCCAATTGATATATGAAATCAGTAGCAACTAAAATTATTTTATGTGCATGAATTATATTCCATAATATTAATTAATTATTTAAATGTCATTTTTTTATTTACTTTGGTGGTGGTTTTCATTTAGGGTATGGATAAGGTTTACAGTAAACTTGACTAGGGGTTTAGTATTTCCACTATGCCTTAGTGGTTGAATTTTTTTAATATTATATTCCTTATCATTACTATTATAATATATAAAATAATCATATAAATTGATACCCTAAAATAATTGGAAAAAAATAACTTGATATTATTAATATATATTTATCTAAATAATGCCTAAGGTATACATCAATATAACTGAATAGAAAAAAATTATTGGCTAGAATCGGTGATTTAAAAGAGAATTTAGTAAATTTGAACATAATTATATTAGAATAGAACTATGTATGCAGTTAATAAATAGTAAGATAACTTTTGCACAGTCATGAAAATATAAATATATATATATATTAAATAAATGGGTAAAGAAGAGTCTTTATCTCTCCTACTTTTTGGCACGGTTATTGAAAAATAATCTAAAGAAAAGGGAAAAGAAGATTCTGTCCCTCTCTCCTGCTTATCTTCTTCATCTTATTCAAACGTCTGTTCAAACTTCACATCCGGTCTGGATAAATCTTCGAACCGTGGTCTAATTCACTTAAGTGATGTGATATGATGTGACAAGAACCACTAAACCGCATTTTTTCTCTTTTAAACGAAATTACAAGTTTGCCATTAAATACAGGCCTCTGATTGGTGGAAATTAGGCCGCATCAAACAGCGGCCGTTCCATAGAGTGGTCCAATTGAAGTTGAGACGAATAAAATTAACGGGGGTGTAAATACATATAACTTTTAAAGGGTTAAGAACACAATAGGGGCCTGAATGTTTGCCCATGTTGCCAAAAGGGGTCTGAATTGAAAAAGCGTATTATTAAGGGCCTGAATTTTGAGTTTTGTGTATAATTGAGGTCTCCGTCTATTTTTTCTGTTAAAAGTGACGGAAAGTGGTCACATGCCAAGCATGTGACCAAAAATAATTTGAAAACCCGAAAATGCCCTTTGACCAAACTGTGTCTCTCATATGTTTGACCTAAAATGACGAAAATACCCTTTAAGCCACCACAGCTCCGGCGACCACCACCACCCGACTCCGGCGACCACCACCGGCCTCCGGCGACCACCACCGACCTCCGGCGACCACCACCGGCCTCCGGCGACCACCACCGACCTCCGGCGACGACCGAAAAGCTCCGATCGGAGCCAAAAAAGCTCCGATCGGAGCTTTGGAGCTCCGGTCGGAGCCACAAAGCTCCGATCGGAGCTCTGTGGCTCCGATCGGGGCCACAGGGCTCCTGATCGGAGCTCTGTGGCTCCCGATCGGAGCCACAGGGCTCCAGATCGGAGCTCTGTGGCTCCCGATCGGAGCCACAGGGCTCCAGATCGGAGCTCTGTGGCCGGAATCGGGATGGGTGGCCGGAATATGATGTTTAAAAAAAAAGGGGCAAAATAGTATTTTCAACTGAATATGTTAAAATTAACCTCAAAATCTAATATCAACAGTTTAAAACTGAAACACCAAACTGACACTCGTGTAAAAATTGAGACAATTTTTAGGTTCTATTCCCCTATTATTTTTGTAAATTTTTGGTGTTATAAGTTTGCGTTTTATTGCATCAGTTAAATTTTCGTTAATTTGGTCGGTTAAGTGATGTGCAAGTTTTGGCAAAAAAAAGTGATACGTGCAAGTCACGTAACACTTCATCTACTTTTGAATTTATTGAATTTAGTCTTTCTAATACATTTTTTTTAATTCAATTTAGCTCTAAAGTTTCGAAACTGAACCACTTGACTCGGTGAATGTAGCTCAGAATTAGGTCCGACCCTGGATCGGGGAGGCCTAATCCAGCCGACCCTTACCCAAGGGTCGGACCTAGCCTTGGGCTAGGTTTACCGAGTCAAGTGGTTCAGTTTTGAAACTGAATGACTAAATTAAACAAAAAAAATATTAGAAATGAATTAGATTGACTAAACTGCACAAAATCAAAAGTATATGAGCTGTCGCATGACTTGCACATGCCACTTAACATACCAAGTTAACGAATGCACAACAAAATGCAAACGTATGATTCTAAAATTCTATTAAAAAAAAAAAAAAAAGATATGACCAAAAGCAAACTTTATTCTACTAATAACTCCTAACATCAAAATCTCGCTGCCATAAAATAGATACAATTCATTCATTGGCACCAAAATACAGAGGCAATCAGTCTTCTGATTCACCAACAAGAAGAGGCTTATTTCTTTCTTTATACCAATCATGATAGTACTAAACTAAACTACCTAATGAAGAAGAAGAAGAAGAAGAGGATCATAGTACAGTTTCTCATAAATACATGATTGTAGTTGGCAAACTAAATAGAGAAAAAGCAGTCCTCCAATCTTCAAGACCCAAGCAGCTTCTTCCATCTCGCGTAACCCAAGACAATCACGAAGATCACTAGACATCCCGCCGCACTGCCTCCAACAACAAGCTCAAATATCCCTTCTCTCTCGTATAAGGGGCACGGTATGTTCATACCAAATATCCCTGCAAACAGTGTCTCCAACACGATGGCAAATGATGCAATTGTCAATGTCAATTGAAGCTGAATTAGCTCGTTTCTTTGGTTGTCCAGTTGTATGTTCACATAATCTTCAGTATCATCAATATACTCCCTCACCTGCAACCCAACCACATATTCAATTCCCCCTTCTTGCCCAAAAACAAGGGTTAAAGAACTTATACACTGTATGAAGTTTGCCCTATGTGAGATTTTGGTATGTCTGAGCTTTAAATTGTTGATATTGGCTGTCTGAAGTTTCAACTTTGTAAAAATTTGGTTTTCCGTCCATTTTGCTGTCAAATTTGACATAATAATGTAAAAATTCGAAATTGACCCTAATACTTTTATGTCTACTCCGGCCGACCACCACCATACTCCGACCAACACCCAACTAGGGACAAATTTGGGATTTATTTTTTTATTAGGTCATGTGCTTGTCCAAGTTCTGTCAATTTTAATAACAAATTTGGACGGAGACAGCAAATTTCAACAAAATTGAAACTTCAGACACTAAAATCTCACATAGGGCAAAAGGTAAAACAATGCAACAGTCTGGAAGAGACTACTCACAGAAAGTATCTTGTTTCGAGTTCCATCCAGCTGCATGAAATAAGCTTCAAGAAGCATCTCTAGATCTTCCACATCAGTGTCATCCATATGGTTGCTAGTTGCTAAACTTCCACTTCTAGTGGAACTTGCCCGACGAAGAGGGGCCAAAGCAGGGACTATACTATTTGAACCCCCTCCAGTTGTCAGAAGAGCCTCCGACTGCTGATATTGGAGCAACTTTCTGGATAAATATAGCTGTGCCATGTCTTCGTTATCATCCAATAAATGTTCTATTTCATCCCTAACCTGAAAGGAAAAATCTCATCTTATCCGCACAGTTCACAAGCAATGCAGTATGCCATAAGATTTCAGTATATTTTGAACACTCAAACTTATTAATAGAAGGCATAGTACGGAAGCTCTTGAAACCTAAACGTGACTAAATTGGAAACAAAAATTAATAAGCAGAAACTCTTGCGAGAGTCTCTAAAAGGGATAAAATCATTATCCCCACAACATAAGGGAACTTTTGATTTTAAGGGTAAGACATTTTTGAGAGTTCTATACGCAGGAAATCATGGCCAATCCTGGTTTATTGTTACAACATCACAAGCAAACTGAAATGTCAACCCCAATGTGAGGGTGGGGGTAAACTGTGAAGTCTCATATCTGAGCTTAAGTAGTTTAAAACATATTCAGCATGTTCAATGTGATGACCAACAAAGGCATTAGTCTCCAATGAAAATTCCGAGCTTGACACTTACCAGTAATAAAGTTGAACCAAATGAGACTCAAAAAGATCATGCTTCAAAACATCAAACTAAAAGTAGCAATATAGGAATGACCCAAGAAAGAAATTTGGGTTAACTCACTCTAAGAATCTCCTATCTAATAACACATTCAAGCTAAATGTGAGTGTACAACAGATCCACGCAATCAATCCAGATATATTCTTACTGTGTTGCCTTCATTTGGCATTAAACCTACGCCTTGCAAATAATCAACTATTTGCTCCTAGTGGAGCTTTTTGGGGTATTAAGTTAAGTAAATTAACCTTGAGATGGCAACTCTTAAATAGAGTTTAGACGTTTACTGCTCTATCATATCAACTAAACTAATGTTCCGTGACACATAATCAATGGACTCTAGACCAAATGAACAACTAATTCACATTTGGAGATTAATGTGGCAAGCGTAAAATTGCAAATAACATACTATCAGATAATGGCTTCTGCCAACGGGAGGGGGACCATGATAAAGAATGCTTTAAATAACACGATAAAGAACTTTACGGCAGTGATCGGCCACATGTGGTCCAACTGTGAGAGAAATGTTTTGGAGGAAGAATTGACACTATGTATTCTCTCGGGGAAACATTAAATAAATTTGCAGCACCTTCATTTCAAAGACCTATCTACAATAGTCACACATACCAATACTCTTATACAATCATTGTTTATATGCAAGATGGCAAGTCAATGAAGACAAGAGTTTAATGGTAAGATTGAAAGAAGATCAATTACCTTTTGAACACGTGCAAGCAACCGAGTGAGGTTGCTCTTCAAGCTCCGGACATGTTCAAGATTTTTTGTGCTCACATTTCTCGCCAACTCATCCAAAATAGGATATGCATCTCTTTCAAGTTCCGCCACGTTAGTGTCCAAATAAGAACATACAACTTCTAATGCAATCTCAAGGACCTGAAACTCAAACGGAAGCTCGCTCTGGAAGCCCTCAACAGCATCTGGGCCAGGTAACCAGTGCCTACCAGCAGAAATAGGCATCTCTGGGTCTTGTTCCGGACTCTTATTTACACTTTTAGGAGGCAATTGCTGCCTAAGTTGATCCACAAAAGAAAGCACTTCCTGACGAAGAGGATCGAGTATCAGTACCTCCTCTGCTGTAACTATTGCCTTTATGAACTCCAAGTTGACAACCATTGCTTTCTCCCTAGCTGGAAAATCAAACAAACAGATCTAATTTCCTCATAAAAAATTGTGCTAATGTTACAAACACGGAATGAAAGGGAAAAACCATGTAAGCTACACACAATTATTGCAGGCACCTTAAACACAAATACTGAACTAAATATCAGTTCTTCACAACAAAGAATTATACAAGTTAAATTTAGAGAATTCGAAACAGTAAGATGAGAATCTAAAGATTGAATTTTCGGAAACCCTCAATTCACTTACTGCAAAATATCAACCACATGACATAATTAAACTTAGATATACTTAATACTGCAATCAAGCAATGAGTAGCAGTAAGATTGCGAAGTTGTTCTTGCAAGAAGCTCATTTTCAACTGATAGGAATACCAAGTGGCAATTGGGTACGGAAAAAAGAGGCTCAAGCAATCACCTAGAAGAAACCAAGAATCTGACTATAGTCATAGTTAACTCACGTCATGAGATTCCATAGCGGAAGTGAAGTTCGTGTCACACATCAGCAATTCCAGGAACAATTATATAGAAAAATGTAAAATTTACCGAGGATATGGGAAGACTGGGAAAATACTGGACCAAGAATCCTTAAATCCCTGGTGGGAATCGAAACCCTACGAACAATCGCGCTCTTCTCGCACTCCAAAACCTCCGACCGCCCAGACCGATCGAACCGCATCCACGGCCATATCCTGGCACCTCCAACCTTCTTCTTCCCCTTCCCTACCACCGCACCAGACGAGCCACCGCCGTCGACAGCGTTTGCAACGGCGGAACCATTATTGTCGCCACCGTCAGGAGGAGGGGACGACGTGGATTGCTTTTTCGGTTGAGGCGCAGGATCACCGGGGTTCTTAAGACGGCGGCGGCTGGACGACCGCCGGAAGGATAGATGACCTTTGCCCATATTCTTCCTTGTATGGCTAGATCACATCAGCTCGGGCGATCGTCTGCTGCTCCTTTATCCTAGTTCTCTTTTACATACTCCTGCTGGGCAGATTTTTGTTCTTCTTCTTCGTCTTCTTCTTCTTCCATAAAAATGGAATCGGAGCTGCGGCTGCTGTGGGTGTTGAAAATTGAGAGTTGACCAGTTGTTTAAGGAAAGGGATTTACTGGTTTTTTAACCTTATTTCTGTTTGGACTTTGGAGGCGCATCAGAGTTCGTTTTTCAGTTTTTTTTTTTTTTTTTGGTGAAAAAAAAAACTAGGGATTTGTTTTCGGTTTTCATAAATAAGTTTTGTTTCTCAACTTAATAACTAAGTTGATTTAAGATGAAAATAAAACTAGGGATTGCAATATCTTGTCGTTAGTAACACGTATATTAAGTTATGTAGTGTTAAACGTGATAATTGTATTTTTGTGTCGTATCATATTTGTAACACTAAATTATTGTGTCTTTTAATGATACAAATAATACAAGTATGTTCCAAAACTTTTACATATGTTATAAAATGATTCAAAATCAACTAACATCATATTTTGACAAATAAATTTACATTGGTGACAAACAAATTTAATTGGAGCATGTTTGAACAATCAAAGATCATCAATAGAGCTTACCAACCATCCTACACCATAACCATGTAATAATGGTGTGGTGGTTTATCGCCTCATTCATTAACCAACGTTAGGGGTTCAATCACCGTTAGTGACCATGAGAATGAAAAATTGTTCATTGCCAGCATTTTACCCCTTACGGACTGACCAGTGCGAGTGAAGATTAGTTTAAGTGTGGAGCAAGCATGCTACGAGTGCTGCCCTACTGATAAGGGCCCCCTAGGACCACCCCGCGGGGAAAAAAAAAACCATCCTACGCCCTAATTTTTTAAAATGTAAAATAGAGCTAACCCTTTTTTTAAATTAAAAAAATGTCAATATGGTATAGTAATTCAACACATGTATGTCTCCTTTTAATTAAGAGGTTATGAGTTCAAAACCGCTGAGACCTTATAAAAGTGAGCACACTAAAGCTATACTAGTAGTAAAAAACCGAAACAAAATAAAATTTATAATACTAAATTTAAATATTCAGAAATATTTTATGAAGTTAAACAATTTTTAAGTTATTATATGAGTATATTATTCGTATTTATTATCATTTAAAGATAATACATTCATATATTATGTTATATATGTATAATTTTTTGTCATAATGTCTATAATTTCACCCATTTTGGATGATATATTTTATGTAAAAAAAATTTAAAATAGAAAATATACATATGTACAAAAAATTAATATATTATCTTTGTTTATAAAAGAAGATGTTATTCTGTATTATTAGTGATTTTTTATTTTTGTTTATATTAGTGTGTATATAATATATGAAGTGAAAGTATATATATATAATTTTTTAAAAAAATATATTGGTATTCACATAGGTTATATATATTTTTTCCTCAAAATATATTTTTTAATAGTTAAATTTGTTTCAACAATGACTAGTCAATTTCACTTACGTGACGGCTTCAAAAACTTTAGATAGAACCGAAATGTAAAGTTTCGTGTTTTGTCATTTACATATAAAATTTTAACTCTTTATTTCTATAATTATGAAAAGAGAATCTTTATTTTATTTTATATGTAGTACCTAAACATATTTTTTCTTCTAAATTTGCATTTATTCAATATATTATTATATCTAAAAATTTGTAATTAAATTAAGAGACATTGATCGGGAAAAACCCAAATAATAAAGCAGGATTAGCCGTGTAATGTAAGTCTCAATCAAAACCACCATACTTAACCTGATCTGGCTTCATCAATTGCCATAGTGTAACTAGTGTGACTACTAAGTACTACACAACACTGAATTAAGAAATGACTACTCACTAGTTCACTGTGAAGAAGCCAAGTCTCCATAGCGGCACTTAACTTCTTTTCCTTGAATGAGCCTCTCCACACAATCTGAAGGCACCCCAATCAATTCTAGCGTCTTCTCCCACACCCTCAACGACGTTCCTACATTGTGCGCTTCTTCAGATGGGTTTGCTGGGCGGCAGTCCTGAGAGATGAACGCACATACCGGCCACTCGTCTGCTTTCAGATGCTCACAGTACTCTGTTACCTCAGGATCTGTTGCTGCAAACAGTGTGCTTCGTGAACCTATACAACACAATCAAAATATTCATTGGGCATGATATACGATTACATAGACAAAAAGATTGTGGTTTTTCATTATTATGCCAAGAGGAACGATATTTTTGTAACAGTAAAAGGAATGGTGTTAGAGAAGACTAACCTTCTTCTGGGCTGAATATGAAATAGGGTATTAACTGATAACCAGCCTGAACAATCCTGGGAAGATCCCGTGCCTGCATTGTTGTTAAATGCAACTTGCTCAATACCCAGATAATAATAATGTGGATCATAATCGTTGTTACTTGCAGTCAAAGTCTAAAATTTAAAGAAATCCTGCATAAAAGAACTGGAAGTATATGTAACTAACTCTCCAGCTACCAATCACTAAAAGTAAATATATTCATTTTCTGACCCGACTCAACTCTAAAATGAAACTGACCATTCTGTGAATAATTCAGCCCTAGAGATAGACAACAGGACAGTCATTACTCATTTGGGCTTATCCTTTCTCGGAAGTTAAAAGCTATCATATACAACCAAGTGACATGCTTTGTGATGTGAAGCAGCGCGGGAAAACATTCAGCACTCAAACCAACACCTTACTTTTGACAACATCAAAACAATCCATTTAAATTAATGGGGGGAAATAAAAATGCTTAATCTGACTTACAACATTCGTGTGGACAACTCCAGGTGATACACATAATACATTGATGCCTGCTTCTGCTGGTAATCGCTTGAATAGGGCACTGCTGAACATAACCTGAATATGAGGACCGGCCATTTAGCAACCACTTTTGATAGGTTCAAGTCATACACAATAAAAGATACTGTTCAAGAGCAAACAGAAAGTAATAGATATTGGTTATCATGAATAGATAATCAGGTAGAAGATCTTCTGATCTAGCCATTCTTGGGGCTATTATGTGCAACTAGCATGCCATGGAAAAAAAGAAGAAGATAAAAACACGTAAATTATATACATCTTCATCAGCAATAGTCAAATAAGGTATTCAACCAGTTCATGTTCGACGAACACTGACATGATAAAGCATTGCATAATATTGTTTAATTCGCCCCCTATTTTGTAATGAGTAGCACCCTCTTAGTGTTTTATCAATGACATAATATCCTTTAACGTTACCCCAAAAAAGAGTAGAGGAAGGCTAGCGAAATGCTAGAAGGTCCTATCTCTATTAGCAGAAGTTTGATCACATAATAAGTTTACAAAGAAGATAATGCCAGGGCATACCATTTAGAAGAAGATGCCAATATCATAAACAAAATCACCGAAGAAAGAAAGCAAGATCAGGAAGTCAGCGCTTCATAAACTTAGCAGTTTACTAGTAGTTAACTTGCCTCTATTTTTATTGATTTTAAGAATGATAAGGCAGAATGGAATGTTAAGAGGGTTTATAAAATAATAGAGAGCACATTAACCTTGAAAAACTGCAAATTGCAAACAGTACATCATTGCCATAATTTTGTCGGACTTTACCTGCGCCAATTTGCTACTGGAGTAACCCACAAGACTTGAATATTTCCTCCCCCCTGAAACTACATTCATGTCGTCTTCGTCTACAAAACCTACATGGTGCATCTGGACAAATAAACAACTACCCTTGTCAAATTCTTAAAATACTATCTGGCCAATCACACCTCTAGAGTAAAGCATTATGTATGTGTTCAACTAAGTGCCTGGTAACTGATTTCAGGTTCTATACTGGAAATCACACCTGCATAACAATCATTCCCAGAAGTTCACACTCAATGAAAATGAGAAGGAATACTGACAAGTGACAATTATTTCGTTTTGCAGAGAATAGATTAAGTATTAAGTTAATAACACGGTGTTGAAAAATTAAACGAAAGTGTTCAAATGCACATCCACAAAAACTACAGTTGAGCAGCCTGGCATAATATCCTAAACAGAGATTTTGATTATGTTTATAGCAAACCCAAGTAAGAGAATATAATTAAAAAAGATGCAGAAGGTGACATGCTTCTCATCCATACTTACCACGGAGTTTACATTAACAATTCTGCTAGGAGATCCCCGAATGAGAGATGGCAAAAGTAAAACTGACAGCAACGCTGGAGCAAGATGATTTACTTGCATGTGCTCTTCATAACCATCTTTCGAAAACTTTTGTGGTTCTAGAAAGACCAAAACAAAACACACATCAGTTGACACTAAGCAGTATACAAGTCACAGAAAGACAATAAGGAAATACCCACATACAACGATATATTTTTCTTTTAATGGAGGTCGACTAAGGTGCTTATATTAGGTCCAATGGAATATCAATGTGGATTGGATCACAACTAACAAGCAACAGTTCATTCAAAGACCGCATACAGAAATTACTAGTGCATAATAGAAGAAACATTGTGAGTATGAAGTATCAACAAATACATTAGCAAAAGTAGAATGTGCACTGCCGGAAAGCCAGTATGCAACAGTCAATGACTCAATATGAATGCAATGCATTAAAAGTATAATTACACAACTAAATCTAGGAATCATTTGGATCACGAACTTTACATCAAAGCATTGGTATATATTAACTGCCTCATACATAAAAATATCAACTTATAAAATTATAATTTCAACAAAATAGTACACGAATACACAGCATTAGCATTACCAAATAACATAGATTGGAAATTACTGAAAAGGAATATCTCAACCATAAGTAGAACTTAGAATACCAACCTCCAATAGAAAATATCCCTGCATTATTGATAAGAACATGCAAAGGCCCCATACGAGCATTCCATGCTTCAGCAAATCTGGCAACGGAATCCAGGGAAAGAAGATCAAGTTCCATCACCTAGACAGAGATTTGGGAAGTCAATGGAAAAACTAAATGCATGGATTATATTGGACAACAAAGCTATCAAAAGTGCACATCACGTATGTTCCATCACCCATCATCCACCAACATGAACATGAGTTTTTACTTCACATTGAAAGAAGAATGTGACATCCAAATGAATAGCAGTTTATTTTCTTTTTCCGCTGAATTCCTAAGGGTTTTTGAAAGACGTTGACGCAAACCACCTAAATACTCCAAGTAGTGAAGGGTCTCTAAAACTAAAAGCTAAACATGCAAACATGTGGACTGGATTCACAAAGTACCAAAACCACTTAAGTACCTCAATGTTAAGAGGAAGACCCATCCCAGACCATTCGCTCTGCCACTTTTGGATCAAATCCTGGGCTGCAGTTGGCTTCCTCACTGCCATAACAACATGAGCACCCGCTTCTGCCAACTGTCTGAATAATACGTGACTCAACAATATTAGAAATCCAAAAGAAAAGATGAGAAATTTGTAAGAACTAACTAATTTCCTTTATTTGATAATGTTAGGACCACCATTACATTCAAGACTAGAGAGGAAACCAATGAGAGACCAATACTTTATTCTAAAAGCTCTTACCATTCTTGGTTAACTATAGAGGCCTTTGGCATCATATGAAATCAGTATATCTCTGCTTTGGTTATCATAATCGACGAGAGGCCAATTCAGTTAAATAAAGAAAAAAAATTCATTGTTCTCTTTTTTCTTTTAATAATGGAAAAGAACGATGTTCATGTCATAAACTGTGGGGTGAAGCTACAGAATATTTATATTCAATTTAAAGGAAATGAAGATGCTATCAAAAAATAGAAGTTGTAACACCATATCTCTGCTGCATAAATCCAAATCAGTTCTTAGTGAAGTGAAGTGACTTGGATAATTCTATAATCTATATGCAAGTTTTTGGAAACAATGTTTCCAGCAGCAAAACATAACTACACAGAAACTTGGCAGGTAGCTAAGGCATAGAAGTATCGGTATTACCTAGCGATCTGGAGACCGATGCCGCTAGTGGATCCAGTGACAATGCAGGTGATGTCGTTGATGGGAGGGAGAGGCATAGGGTTCTGGAGGTGACTGGCGGTAATTCTCTGGAAGAAACACTCGTAAAGCACGGCCATCCACCCCCGAAACCACTCTATCCACCCAAGCTTGGTCTTCTTCTTGGTGCTCTTTCTCGCTTCGTCGGAGTCACTCCGGCTATGTTTCGTATCGTCCGTCGATTTCTCCGACGATGTTCTCTTGAGCATTGCCTTTTCTTCTTGAATCGACATCTAGTACCGGAAGCACGGAGCAGAGGATGGAATCTGAGGTTTGGTTGGCTTGGTGGACTGAAGTGGCAGAGAAAAATAAACTGGTAGGAAGAAGCAAGGGGCGAATCTCAGCCAACGTCAGTATCAGTATCATTTTTTTTTTTTTTTTGCTGATCAGTATTATTCAACTTCTTCAAAAATATTCTGTTTTTATATTTGCTTTTCTAAAAGTTTTAAATTTATTCTTTTAAGATAGATCCTAGGACCGGCAATGGTACGGTGAAAATCAAGTAACCATGCTTATTTGCCAATCACATCAATTTAATATTAAAACTGAAAAATCAATAAAAATAAATATTATTCCATTTTTCTTTCATACTTTTTAAATGATAAGTCTTTGTATCATATAATATTTATCATAAATTATACTTCTCATGATTTTTACTTTTTAATTTCAAATAGTCTTTTTAGAATTTAAATTTATAAGCATGTTTATCTCTTTTTATTTTTATTCGATGTCCATTTTAATTACTTACATTAAGCAATTTTTTCTATCCAATTTTTTTAGTGTTATATTACATTCACCTTCTTAATTTTTCAATATTTTCCTTACATTTTGTGTATTATATTACCATATAGGTTCATTTGTAACATAATGTAAACTTTAGGATGCAAAGTAGAAATATAAAGATTAAAAAATAATATTTTTGATGACAAGGATGTCGTGTAGGATGAAGAAGCCTATTTTTTAGAAAAGCCTAGTTTAGGAATTAGTTTCAAAAGTGAACCTAGTTTGGGCATTCACTCCCCGATTTAGTTATAGGCAAACTCTAATCATTTGGCTATTTAAGAAAAATAATATGGTTTCTTGTAATTGTTTGTAAAATACTAAAATTAGTTAAAATTAAATTAATTGTAC
Source organism: Clarkia xantiana subsp. parviflora (assembly GCA_036873135.1). Taxonomy (NCBI): domain Eukaryota; kingdom Viridiplantae; phylum Streptophyta; class Magnoliopsida; order Myrtales; family Onagraceae; genus Clarkia; species Clarkia xantiana. The sequence continues at coordinate 5,711,489 of JAPTYO010000014.1, forward strand.
CAAATGGAGATACATATCTCTCATCTCACTCTTTATGTCTCAGATCGTGCCTCATTTTTAAGATGTTGATATACTTATTGAGTACAATTAATTTTGTGGTTTTTTTTTCTAGAACCATATTGAGATTGGTAAACTCTAAAAGGAAAATATTAAATCTAAGGACGTGTCAAAATTTTAACGGTGATACACGATCTGGCCGGAAGACTAGGCCATAAAATCCGAGTCCACCAAATGGCAAATATAATGTATAATTGTTGTGAAGGTAGACAAATAATAGAATATAGTATTTAATAATTCTAAAGACCATTATTTATATAGGGGTGCTTGATGAGTAAGGTAAATAATATCTAAATATATATAATACTAATAGATAATAAGCATTCTTGCAGATCTATTAATCTTTTGTAATAGTTTCTTTGGATCTTCATAAAACATTTCTAAAAAAATAGTCGAATTTGACTTGCATACATATGAAAATATTTTTTTCCTAGCTTAATTAATTATTTATTCATAAACCGATAATTGGATGCGAATGATAGTCAAAGTTTAGCATGTAAAAGGAAGTCGCGTAACTGTGTATTATAAACATATTTATAATTTTATTTATTTAACTATCACAAAATCGTTAGTTAATTATAGCTATCACACCACCAGCAGTAGTGGTCTAGTGGTCAACAGTGTTACTCTTATGTGATTTGACTTCGAGGTTCTAGGTTTGAAATACCTGAGGTTTTTTTTTTATTTTTTTTATTTTAAATATCAGGTCCCGCCTGACCCACATACAACGTCAGGCATATAAGGAGGCGAGTAGAACTGGACACGGGCCGGCCTCTTGACTATACTAGCCTGTTGGTGGGGCCTATGTTGATGAGATCAGTGCTTGCGTTGGTTGTTTTCTAAGTCTGGTCGGAAAAAAACTCGGACAGTGAACAAGAGGAGAGCTCGAACATTACATAACGAGTTGGTGGGGCTATGTTGATGAGGTCAGTGCTTGTGTTGGTCGTTTTCTAAGTCTGGTCGGAAAAATTCGGACAGTGAACATGAGGAGAGCTCGAACATTATATAACGGGATGAGTTTATGTTTGCAAATACTAGCCCAAATCATTATGATGGCCATGTTTTTTTGTTTTTTGTTTTTTTTTTTTTTTTTATAGCTATCACGAAATTCGTTATAATAATAATTATTATTATTATATTATAAATAATAAAAAACTGAAAATGGTCGAGTTTATCATGGGTCGGACAAAAAGTCCAAAACCGAGCCGAACCACGCCGTGAAGTCACCGACTGTTTCACCGCCACAATATCTCTCATCTCGTCGTCCCTTCCCTTCTCCTTCCAATTGAAGGTGCGGGGATAACTGCGGCTGTCGCCCCCTAATTCCTCTCCTCTGAATCCGCTTGAACCCTTCCTTCGTCTGCGGCAAGTATTCTGCTGATACAGACTCCTTCCCAGAATCGGCGGAAGACTGTTCCATCCATGGCTGACCAAGCTCACCACGCAGACGACTTGGACGCACTCCTTGATAGTACGTTTTCTCATTTAATCTATCCCTCTGTATTATAGACCCCTCTAAAAGGAACTTTCAAGCTCACGAATTCGCTCGCTTTCCGTTTGACGATTTCAGGTGCTTTGGACGATTTTCAGACTCTGAACCTCTCATCTTCCAGGTATAATCCAATCTTCTGCAATTGAGATTTCCCGGTTTTACCAATATAAGATGACGATTTTGCTGCAAATTCCAATGTTAAGTGATTAATTATGCAGAATTAAAAGGCTAAATGTTTATAATATGTCTATTGGCATTGCCCATGTGGTCTCATGCGATTGAATGAGGACTGGTTTTTGGGCTGAGGGGGAATTATGACCATTCTAGCTGCCGAATAGAGAGGAAATTTCTGAAGATTACAGAAACTACTGTAAGAAACCCCATGAGCCGAGGTTAAATCTTGTGCAGTCTTCGGTCTCCTATCTTGTATGCGTTTCAGTTCTCAGGATTAGTGGTGTATGGTATAGTCCCTCGGTCATCCAAATCTTTTACATGCCTTATCTACTTATCCAGAATCTGGTAGGATTAGTTGTTCAAACTTAAAGTTTTGATAGTTCTGTATATTACTACTTATGGGGAAGTCAAAAGACAGCCTTAGATAGCTTTGAAGGACCTACTACTCAATTACTCTGCAGGTGGTGTATATGGAAGCCTTATCACATAAGGGGCAGGACAGGGGTTTCCATAGAGCTCAATCTATCATTACTTGGATAAAGTAGCATAGCATTTTAGATGAACATGCAATATTGCATTACCTATTTTACTTGGATTAAGTGATTTATTTTCATGGATGTAGAGGTGTAGATGGTGCTGAGAAGAAGCAAGAAGCTGCATCGTTGCCATCTGGTGTTCAAGGTCTGGGCATGGGATTGCCTGATTTGCGGAGCAAGAAGGACAAGAGGAAACAGAAGGCGCCAAAAGACGACTCGAATCACGCTGCAGAGACGCTGGATAAGCTTCGACAACAAACAAGAGAAGCTGTTCAGGGCTTAGAGTCCTTGGCTGGTGGAGATGTTTTAGGTAATAATGAAATGATGGAGGACTGGGTCAAGCAGTTTGGGGAACTTACTGGGTCTCAGGTAATATTCACCTTTAATTATCTGAATATTTGACTGATAGTTTGTATCGCAGGACTTATCTTTATGGTAATTTTCCTGCTTTACAGTTGCCTATGCTAAATAGGGTTTTCTTTGCTGTTCGGGTATAATGCCTGAAGCTATTCCGATTTTTCAGTATCAATTTTTTTGGCTTATTCTTTAATTACACTCTTCAGAAGGTTTCAGAAACTATTTCCTATAGGAAACCAATCTAATACAGCTTGAATATAGTTAAGGAACTAAATATACTTTACTAATTTTAGATGGCGGCTTATTCTATCGTGACTATTTGTGTCAATGCTACGTATGATGACAAAAGTGTACTATCGGGATTTATCAGTCTAATAAACTCGAGGAAGTAAAATTTGATTGTGATTGGTAACTTACCAATGAACACTACTTATATGAGGCACTTGTCCTTGAAATTTCTCTCGACTACTTTTTAATCTTTGTCGAAGCCAATGTCTGTTACACTCTCTGTGTTTGTCAACATTGTGACGCAAGTGTTCTTGATGTGTTGGATATGTTTCTCAAACTTTTAGCAGGCATTCTTATTGCACCAGATAAAACCGGGATTGTGATGGTTGGTTTAACACTTTAACCTTTATCTAAAAATATTGTATGAACTTCCGGTAGTAATACCTCTCTATGGGAAGGGATTCTAACCAGTAGTAATACCTCTCTATGGGAAGGGATTCTAACCACTGTTTGTCCTGCAAGGATATGGTTCAAGTTTACATTGTCCAATTTTGATATCCTTCATGGAATTTTCTTTCATGCATCTTCTGTAAACGTCCACAATGATGGAAATTTGCTAGATGAAGTATTTAATTTATCTGCATGAGCAGGAACATGTATCTATGTACGGTAAATCCTCAGCCTTCTCGCTGTTGGGGCATAGGATTTCAATGGTTCATGGTTGTGAGTTGGCATTCAATAAATTCTAATGTTGCAGAGGGTTTTCTTTCTGGTAGAAAGAAGTATGACCATTTTGTGTTATGCAGGACATGGAATCCATGGTTGAAACCATGATGCAGCAATTGCTGTCAAAGGAGATTCTGCATGAACCGATGAAAGAAATCGGGGAGAAGTACCCAAAATGGTTGGCGGACCATGAAGGCACACTAAACGAAGAAGACTTGAAACGATATACATATCAGTATGAACTTATAAAGGAGCTGAATGAAGTGTATGAGAATGATGCAAACAACTACGATAAGATTGTTGTGCTGATGCAGAAGATGCAAGAGTGTGGTCAACCTCCAAATGATATCGTCCGAGAAGTTGCTCCCGACTTTGATATGTCCAGTCTTGGGCAGCTGTAAGTATTGTGAAACCTTAATTACTACTTATATATTCATGTAGTTACTTATACCTGATGGGTACTTGTTTTTAATGTATGAAGGTCGCCTGAGATGCTAGACCCATCACAGCCGAGCTGCTGCATAATGTGATGTGAGGTGAAATGGGTTTCTTTCTAGGACTCCAGTTGCATGTTGAAGATATTTGTAATGAATTGTTGCCTCTCTTATTCTTCTCTTTGCTTTAGATTGGAATTGAAATGGAACAAAACAAAGTTGAATAGATATTCAAATTAGAATGAAATGAAATGGATGTTGATGTTATGTTGATGAAGATGTGAGAGTCTGAGCAGTTGCTCCTGTCTGGGCCAGGGGTTGCTTAACCACCTTACCTAAGTATTGGGTAATTTCGTTAATTCTCTCACTTGTCTAAATAAATTGGCACAATTTTCAGTTACATTAAATATTTTTTTTTTATATATACTAGATACATGCGCGCTATGCGTGGTCATGTTGTTTTCGTGAGAATGATATGACATGATTAGACCAATTCGATAATTATTTAATGTCGTCATCAGTCCGACTTAGATGAGTATACAAGAATATAACCGTTTGAACTATTTAACATAATATTATAATAAAGATTAAATTAAAAATAATATAAAGTAAAAAGTTAGATGGACTAGGAGCAATTACAGTCACGTTTGAACTATTTAACATAATATTATAATAAATATTAAATTTAAAAAAAAAAATATAAAGTAAAAAGTTAGATGGACTAGGAGCAATTACACTCATTAATGAGCTCCCATTCCCTTGAGTTTTTTACTTAATAATCTTTATTATAATATAGATACAATCACTTTCGCAATTTAGATTTTGGATCGGATAATTTTTATTATAAAATATAGATACAATCACTTTCGCAATTTGGATTTTCGATCGGAAGCGTTAAATTTTAGGTTGAAATTAAAGTTTTTAAAATTCTCTCTAAGTAGACGGAATTCGTTACTTTAAATCATGTTATATATCCGAGGTTCCTATATCATCTGTATAATGCTAAATAACCTTAGCTTAAATCGTGTTATATCGCAAATCATGCTATATATATTTGAGTTCCCTATAATTGAGTAGTCTACGAGACTCTGAAATACTACAGCTGCACTGAAACTGCATCGGATATTAGGCTTCATTTCTAAATAAATCGTATATATATAATATACACATATTTTTTGTAAATAAATATACATATTAGTTGCCAAAAAAAACTATGTATATATATATTATCGATATATATCTATTATCGGCCTACACATAAATAAATATATATATATCCATTTGTCAAATATATATTTATAATATATATATTTAAGGATATCAGTTGATCTGGGCCTATATATATATTATATATAGCCTGTACACTGAAACCCTAAAATACATAGCGATACCTGATCATCCATCCTCTAGCTAACTAGCGGAATCAAGCATGTCTGATATTGTGCCCTCTTCCCACAATTGTGAAGCTCGACCTGATACCCCGCCCGACGACAAAAGAAAACCAGTCTCTAATCGGAAACAATTTAGAAAAAAGAGAGAACGCGATGAAGAAGATGACGATGAGGAGGCACCAGATTCAAGGATGATGAGTCCAATTACCTCTATCTCCGACGAGGAATTAGAAAGAGAGCGCGATCAAATCGAGAGGCAGCAACTCGAACAAAACATACGACATCGAGATGCAGTAGTAACTCGCAAGCGAAAAATTACACCGAAGCAAAAAGAAGAAGACGTCAATATCCAAGATCAAAGAAAAGTTTCAAGGCACGAGTATCTTAAAAAGCGAGAGCAAAAGAAACTCAGAGAATTGATTGATGATATACAGGACGAGCAGTACTTATTCGATGGCGTAACCCTAACCGAATCCGAAAACCGCAACTTCACACATAAGAAGAAGATATACGATCTGCTCGCAAACAACTACGACACTGCACTGGATGATCTCGGTGAGTATCGAATCCCTGATGCATATGATCAAGATGGAGCCGTCAACCAGAAATCGAGATTCGCTGCCGCAATGCAGCGATACAGAGATTCTCCGGAAAAGACGAAGAACAATGAGCAGCAGGCTTGGGAAGATTATCAGATTAGAAAAGCCACTGGATTCAAAAAACCAAAAACAGATGATTATGACTTTGTTTTTGAGCACCAGATCGATTTTATAAAGGCGGCCACTGGAGTCGACGATGATGACGTCACTGAATCGCTATCGAAACCGCAGCAAATTCATCAGGAGAAGGAGGAGAGGAAGAATCTTCCCATCTATCCATATAGGGAAGAATTGCTACAAGCTATCAAGGATCATCAAATTCTCATCATTGTTGGAGAAACCGGGTCGGGCAAGACGACTCAAATCCCGCAGTACCTTCACGAATCCGGATACACCACGCGCGGCAAAAACGCGTGCACCCAACCGCGCCGAGTAGCCGCCATGAGCGTCGCTGCGCGTGTTTCTCAAGAAATGGGAGTCAAACTCGGTCACGAGGTCGGTTACTCTATTCGATTCGAAGAATGCACTTCGGACAAAACTTTCGTCAAATAAATGACCGATGGAATGCTTCTGCGCGAATTTTTGCGCGAACCTAAACTCGCTAGTTACAGCGTTGTCATGATCGACGAAGCTCATGAACGGACGATCTCTACCGATGTACTCTTCGCACTGGTTAAGGATCTTGCTCGGGCTCGGCCTGATATCAAGTTGCTCATTTCGAGTGCGACTCTGGATGCCGAAAAATTCAGCGATTTCTTCGATTGTGCGCCGATATTCAAATTCCCTGGAAGACGGTACCCTGTGGAGATAAATTACACGATAGCCCCCGAAGCTGATTACATCGATGCGGCGATTGTGACCGTGTTCCAGATCCATGTCACGGAAGCTCCTGAGGACATTTTGGTATTTCTTACTGGTCAAGATGAAATCGAAGCCATGGAAGAGAATTTGAAGAATAGGTTAAGAACAGGTGGCTTTGGGAGCAAGATCGGCGAGCTCATAATATGCCCTATATATGCGAATCTGCCCACAGAGCTTCAATCGAAGATATTCGAACCGACACCGGAAGGAGCTCGAAAGGTGGTGTTAGCTACCAATATTGCGGAGACTTCGGTGACGATTGATGGAGTAAAGTACGTAATTGATCCTGGATTTGCCAAGATGAAATCGTACAATCCAAGAACTGGAATGGAATCGTTGCTGGTTGCTCCGATTTCGAAAGCCTCTGCTAATCAACGAGCTGGCCGAGCGGGAAGGACAGGTCCTGGAGTTTGCTACCGATTATACACAGCGCATAGTTATCAATCCGAACTCGAAGAAAATACGATTCCGGAGATTCTGAGAACGAATCTCGCAAACGTTGTTTTGACGCTTATGAGTCTTGGCATTAAAAACTTGATCGATTTCGATTTTATGGATTCGCCTCCACACGAAGCATTGAGCAAAGCGCTGGAACTGCTATATGCGCTCGGCGCGATGAATAAACACGGCGAGCTGACGAAGACTGGTAGGAGAATGGCTGAGTTTCCGGTTGATCCAATGCTGTCGAAGATGATCGTTGCTTCGGAGAAGTACAAGTGCTCGGATGAAGTCATTTCGATTGCTTCCATGCTTTCGATCGGCAATTCGGTATTTTACCGTCCCAAGGATAAGCGAGTCCATGCTGACAATGCACATTCGAACTTCTACTCCGGGAATGTCGGGGACCACGTAGCGCTTCTCAATGTGTATAATTCGTGGCGAGAAGCAGATTACTCAACCCAGTGGTGCTACGAGAATTACGTACAGTTTCGGAGCATGAAGCGAGCCCGGGACATTAGGGATCAATTGGTAGGGCTGTTGGATCGGGTCGAGATCGAATTGACGTCGAATGTTAACGATTTGGACTCGATTAAGAAAGCGGTTGCGGCGGGATTCTTTGCGAATTCGGCAAGGTTGCACAAGAGTGGAGGTTACAGGACGGTAAAAAACGCGCAAACGGTGTATATACATCCGATTTCGGGGCTAGCGAATGAAGTACCGAGATGGGTAATATACCACGAACTAGTTCTAACGACGAAAGAGTACATGAGGCAAGTCACTGAACTGAAATCGGGATGGTTGCGCGAAGTTGCTCCACACTTTTACTCGACCAAAGACGTCGAAGATGCAATTGGATCGAAGAAAATGCCTCGCGTAGAAGGTCGGCAGGGCTGCAAGTAATTGATTCATAAAGAGAAGAAGAATCTTCACTTGGAATTGTTAGTATTGATAATGTTGTTGATCCAAAAGTAGAGCTTTTTATCTATTGTGTTGTGTATGGATTTATGCCATTGAGATTGAATATTTGAATAATAGTTTGTAATGCATTCTTTATTGTACTTTGTTCTACTGTTGTGTATACGAAATAGTTTCTTCTTTTCTTGTCCGGGCATAGTATTGGTAGCTATTTCGATTTTCAGTATCAAAATTTATTGACTTCTTCTTTAATAACACTATTCATGAAACCAATCTAATTCTGTTTGAATATAGTTGAGGATATTAACTAATATTTAGATAGAAAGAGCACTTGCAGTTGCAGCATAAACGAATCTAGAAATTTAGTTCAAAGAGTAAGAATTGAACTAAATGTAAATAATCTTTTGGAAAATATAAGATTTTAAAAGAACAAACTGAAAAAAATTATAATTTTTAAAGTAAAATTACATATCATAAAAAATTGTATTAACAATTTACCTATCATACTTTAATAGCTTCGTCCCTCTAATTGTGGTTGGAGCTGACTTGGGCCAGGGGTCATTAAACCATACATACACCTAGGGCTAAATAGAATACCTAGCTAGCTACCAAGAAGGAGAGCGACTTGCAGAAAATGGAAATGAAGGCGGCCTTATCGTCCAGTCTGGCATGGCCTTCTTTTGGTTAGGTTCATATCCTTTTCAATGAATTTATATTATAGATAGAATAAATAGGTTCATTACTCGTGCATGCTCTTCGGCTCTGTTAGGTGATTTTTATCGAATTATTATTAGCTCATATAGTAAGTAGTAGGGGTTGTAAGCAATTCAACTTACTCGTGAGTTATTTGAGGTCGATTCGGTCAAAACTCGAATTCGACTTAAAAAATTCAACTCGAGTTCAAGCTTGATAATGTTCGGCCCGAGTTATTCGCAAGCCTAAACGAATTTTGAATTTGAGCTTATAAATTGAGTCGAGCTTTATTATTATTTAATACTAATTTATTATTATATAAATCAACCGAGTTTGAGTTTAGCCGAATCGAGCTCGATTTTTTCAGTTATGAGAAATGTTAATTTATTCTGATATAATTGATTAACGAGTCGACCTGAGATTGATTATGCCGAATTTAAATTCGAGTCGAGTTCGAGTGTCAAAATTAGAACTCGACCGAAATACCACACAGTTGTATTGAAATTATCATGATTACCATCTTAACTGCATTTGGTGCAAAATATTTGAAAAAAAATATAGAAATACCATTTAAGAATTTAAATATGTGGAGAGAATTAAGAATAAATCAAGCTATTAGAAGAGAAGGTGGTTGAAAATTACGGTATGTTAGTGCAAATTTGTTGGTAAAGACTAAAGAGAGTTGTGAATAAGAATAATCATTTTCAACTATTTACATAAAAGAACTATTTACATTAAAAAAAAAAAGGCAACCTTTTATTTTGTGTTAAAAAATGATTTGCAGAAGCACCCATTATTTCACCGGTGTAACTTAATTTATTAAAAAATTAAAAACTGAAGAAAGATAAATGTGCATGATTTGATAATCATGAATGCCTGGACGCACGAACCTGATGATACAGAGAGACACGTTGAGAAAAAAGGCACGGAAGTGTTTGATTTCATTTCATGTGCGTAGGGTCGCATTAGAGGTAACATGTCTTCCCCGTTTGGTGGAGATAGCGAAAGAAAGACCATTTCTAATCACTCCACGTGCTTCAGTTAAGGTCCGCCCACATTAGGTGACGATCCAAGAAGAACTCAAGATGGCCGTGTGAGTCTGTGACTGTGACAGAGATGATCCAAACAAAAAAAACCCAATTGCCGCCCACATGGAATGGAAGGCCTCTCTCTTCTGTTTCATTTTTTAAAAAATTGATTAAAAAGTTGTTTCAAGTTTCAACTCCTCAAATAAACAAACAGCTGTTCGCCTCGAAGATCCTCCCACTCTCCTCCCTCTATTCTCAACTCATCCTCCTTCACTAATCACTACTATACTACTGTGTTAAGTAAGAAAAAAAATTGACTTAAAACTGTTTCTTTTTCTTTCTTTCTCGTCTCCCTTCTTTCCCGGATCTTTCCCCCACTTTCTGACCCACCTCGCTTTGCTTCTCCATCTGGGTCTCGTTTTTCTCCAGCAAGATTTCATCTTTCCCAGAAATCTGATTTGACCAAGAGAGGAGAGGACATTGTGGATGTTTACTGGGTTTTGGCCGTCAGTGGACTGCACTGAACAATGAGCTCTCTAGTGGAGAGTGGGAGATCTCTTGCCGAGACTCCCACGTATCTGGTGGCTTCTGTTATTACTGTCTTAGTTTTCGTCTGCCTTTTTATGGAAAGATCCATTTACAGACTTGGAAGGGTAAGCATTCATTTTCATTCCCACCCAAGTAAAAATTGCATTTTTATGATTGTTTAGTTAGAAAACTGTGGTTTCTGTTTTCGGTAGTTGTTGTCTCTAAAGTCTATTTACTGATATTTCTTTCTTGTTTTCTTATTTTCTGAGATGATTGAGTGTAATGATCTTAATCATATGCATTTTCACCCTTCTTTCTTCATAAGCTTCTGAATTTGATGTACTTACTCAAATAAGCAATTTTATGTGTTTATTCAGTGGTTAAAGAAAACTAGGAGAAAAGCTCTGTTTGTTTCCTTGGAGAAGATCAAAGAAGGTAATGCCTGCAAGTATTCATTTCGCCACACAATCTATCTAATTGACTAATTCCCATCCATCAAAGAAATAATTTCCATTTTTGTCATTGCAGAGATGATGCTTCTGGGGTTAATATCATTGTTGCTAGCACAATGGGCAAATTCAATATCCCAAATCTGTGTCAACTCATCTCTATTCACTAGCAGATTCTACCTTTGTTCTGAAAAGGACTTCCAGGAGCACTTTGGCTTGAGAAATTCCGTCCCTTTCTTGAACGAGAGTGATATTCCCCCAAAGGGTCTTAATGCTTTAGCTTCACCACATCAATGTGGAGAGGTAAAATCCTAAGCTCTCATATTAACATACTCTCATTTGTTCTTACTAATACATAATACCTTACATTGATATATGTTGCAGGGAAGAGAACCTTTTGTTTCGCACGAAGGTTTAGAACAGCTTCATCGGTTCTTGTTTGTTCTTGGTATAACTCACATCCTCTATAGCTGTGTTGCAGTTGGTCTCGCAATGAGCAAGGTCTTACCATTTCTCCTTTTATAAATTTTTCACCTTCTTGGTGCCTTATTAATGCTATATTATCCTATACATTAAAAAAAAAAAGATTCAAAAGCTGCTGTTTCTCTTTGATATCAATGTTATACCATTTTCGGAATTGCCTAAGCTTTGTTGTATGCATCTCTTTAGATATACAGTTGGAGGAAATGGGAGAACCAAGCTATTTTATCAACTGATGGGGATGTGCAAGGTAAGGAAAGAATTGCAGTTCATGCAGAAAAAAAAGTAAAAGATATGTATTCTGGTTCTATTTCTTATGGGTATGTCTATGTTCATAGCTAAGAGGACAAAGGTGATGAGACGACAAACAACGTTTGTTTTCCAACACACTTCTCATCCATGGAGTAGACATAGGTTCCTCATTTGGATGGTAAGTTTCCTCCTATCCGTTTAGTTTGGCACATGATATAGATATTGATCTTGCACAAACTTTATGCAGCTATGCTTTCTCCGTCAATTTAGGACATCTATAAAGAGATCAGATTACTTGGCTCTTCGTCTAGGATTCATCACTGTAGGTATCATCCGAACTTATGAAAGATAACTACTTACTTTCAGCATTTTGCTTTGCAACTCACATATTTGGTCTTCTCTGTGTGGCCTATTACCTTATGTACTTCAGAAGCACAACTTGCCACATTCCTATGATTTTCACAAGTATATGGTTCGGAGCATGGAAGATGAGTTCCATGGTATTCTTGGAATCAGGTGGATGTTATAACTCTCCCTTCAATTTCATATGCCAAAAATCTTAATCTGAAAATTTATATTTATTGTTATTTTCCCTTCTCTTGTTTTCTTCAGTTGGCCACTTTGGGGGTATGCTATAATCTGCATCTTCATCAACATTCATGGTAATCTACAATTTCTTGAAACTACCATTCAAAATAAGTTGGTCTCAGAATGTGATGATCTTCTACTCTGCAGGTCTGAATATTTACTTTTGGCTTTCTTTCATCCCTGCTATTGTAAGTACAAATTTATCTTAAACTTAGTTGTGATTCACTAAAATTAAGTCATTGCTCAGTAGATTATTAAAGTTCGGTTTTTTCATTTATTGTTAAACAAAAAAAGCTGGTAATGCTGGTGGGGACAAAGCTTCAGCATGTGGTGTCCTCATTAGCTTTGGAAATAATGGAGCCAGCAGGACCATCTATGGTAACAACACAAGTGAAGCCGCGAGACGAGCTCTTTTGGTTTGGCAAGCCGGAGATATTACTTCACCTTCTCCAATTCATCATTTTTCAGGTATGATGAATGAAGATACCTTCTAAAATAGGCCATAATTTACTATACATACAAACAATGGACTCTTTTCGAATTGGATGAATTTGTAACTGAGTTCTTTGCTTTTTGCAGAATGCTTTTGAGATGGCCACCTTTCTCTGGTCCTTGGTAAGATATATAGATAATAGATAGATGTTTTTTTTCTTGAAGTACCGTATTTAGTTCCCTGCTCTGTGTGGGTGGAAGATCATAAAAATCATTTTTTTATCAAATAACTTGGCCACCAAGTTATTGGGTGTTCTTCTTTCCTACAAATTCGAGCCTTTAGATAATGGACTGCACCGATCTAACTATAATGATCTTCTTTGTGGGTGGAAGATCATTAATAAAAAAGTGCTTTTGATCGATCAGCTAACTTTATCGCCAAGTTACTGGCTCTTCTTTTCTGCAAATTCTGGTCTTTAGATAATTGAATGGATGGATCTGAAAATACTGATCTTTGTGGATAGAAAATCATTAAAAAAATGATTTTTTATGAAGTACCTTGGCCGCCAAGCTATTGGGCATTCTTCTTTTCTGCAAATTCTGGTCTTTAGATAATTGAATGGATGGATCTGAACATAATGATCTTTTGTGGATAGAAAATCATTAAAAAAACGATTTTTTATGAAGTACCTTGGCCGCCTAGCTATTGGGCATTCTTCTTTTCTGCAAAGTTGAGTCTTTAGTTGATGGAATGCATGATCTAACAATGATGATCTTCTGGTTAATTCACAGTGGGGATTAAAGCAAAGATCATGCTTCATGAAGAACCATGTCTTGATTGTCATTCGCTTAGCCTCTGGGTAATTGTTTGTTCATCTTTGCGGCTAACTATATAATGATGGCATCGGGTTTCTACAGTTTATTTACTAATCGGGTTGGATGCAGGGTATTAGTACAGTTCTGGTGCAGCAACACAACTGTTCCCCTGAATGTGATCGTCACACAGGTCTATCTCAAGCTTTGCCTCCATTCACTTACTTGCACAACAAGTAACAACTTTCAGAATTTTTTTTTAAATCTTATTCAGAGAAAACTGATCTCTGATATAATCTATACAGATGGGATCGCGATGCAAGAAAGCATTGGTAGCGGAAAGCGTGAGAGACTCCCTCCACAGCTGGTGTAAGCGAGTCAAGACAAGATCGAGGCGCGATGCTCTCCACTCCCACACCGTTAGATCCACTTGCTCCCTCACATCAACGATCGACGAGAGAGATGAAATCACTGTAGCTTCCGGAACCTTGTCGCGTGGCTCTTCGCTGGACCATTCGGTGATGAACCAGGATACGGTCACATCTATCGATCAGATCTCGACCGTTCTGGATATATCGGATCAGTTTCAGAGCGATCATCATCATATGGGGTTAAGGGGTGATGGGGAAGGGGACAATGAGCTGTCGTTTAGGATGGAGGAGTATTTGTCGGAGTCTCTGAACGTTGCTCAGCAGCCGAATCAGGGGATTGAGATTGAGAGTGAAGATGATGGTAATAATGGTGGAGAAGGAGATGAGGAAGCTGTGAGGAAAAATGGACATCATGAAACTACTTTGTGGGAATTGTTTAGGAAGACATAGAGCTTATGTCTCATTCATTGTAATTTAGAGCAGTATTTGCATATCTGGATCTCTATATAATTAATTAATTTGTATGTACTCTTACTCTATGAACTGTAATTATGTTTCCAAACTTTGATCTTTTGGCAACCATGATTTTGAGTTTTGAATTAACATCTCATTTATACACTATTACTTTGCATTTTTAAGTGGGATAATTTTACTTTTTAATTTTATAATAATTGCCAAAAATTGAAATAGTATTTTTATTTCTTATTATTTTTTTAATGAAAATCTAGTTTCTAATTAAGAGATAAAAGTGTTAAATACATATTTATTCCTTAAATGCATGGTCAAATTCAAAATTTTATCTCTATCCTTATATAAGTTAGGGTTAATTACTAAAAACCAACCCTAACTATGAGTGAGTGTTTTGCAAAAAAAAAAAAGAACCGAACTTTTTTTTATTTGCAAATAACAAACTTCATTTTACAAAACATAGCAAAGTACAGACTGCGTTGATTTTTATATTAAAAAGTTATTAATTATAAAAAACACGTATACGAATCATATTATGTTTGTCCATGTGACGCATGATGGAAAAAATCAACATAGATTCTATTAGAATACATTATGTAAATGTTATATATTCAATTTTCATATTTTTTAATGAAAAAATCATTATATTTTGCATTTGCTATGCTATACAAAGCTGAGTTTGTTATTTGTATAGAAAAAAAAATTGGTTCGTCTTTTTTCAAAAGAATCAATGTTAAGTTTTTTTTTTTTTTTCAATTAACCCTATAAGTTATCATCCTCAGTTGATGTAGTAATGATACAAAGTATTTAAGCAAAAATTTGAAGTCACAACATTATGATTAAAGACCTTTTAACATTATTTAGTGACTAGTGTACTTAAATGGGAGATACAATTATTTATGATATTATTTTTTAAATAATATTTTAGTTAACTTATAGAAAAAAGAGATGCTCTAAAATGTGTAGTGTTTTTATGCAAGTAATAAATCCAATATAAATCTTTTAACAATTATTAGACACATATATAAATAAGAAAAATGCAGAATTAATTAGTACAGAGATAGACATATATAATTGAAGAGTCTCATAATATGTTTTCGATTATTAACCAAAGATCCCTCCCTGCAACAGTTATTACTTTGTGGATAGAAGAAAGAAACGAAGAGCAGAAACCAGACAATACAAGTGCATGCTATTGCTAGCTTGTCACTCCGACAAAAAACACTAGCTAGCTATATATGGAGAGAGTAGCAGACATAGAGCTAGAGACATGAATGAATGACGATACAACAGCAGACCAAACGAAGAAGAAGATAACTTATTATGCAGTAAGCTCCTCCTCCTTGTGTGTCTCAATTACAAGGTCGCTCTGCGCGTAAGCCACGCAAGTAAGCACCCATCCCTCGTCGACCTGGTCGTCGTCGAGGAAGCTGCCGTCGGACTGGTCCAACTTTCCGGACACCACCTTGCCGGCGCACGACGAGCACGAACCGGCGCGGCAAGAGTACGGCAGGTCGATTCCCTCCTCCTCGGCGTGGTCAAGGATGTACACGTCATCGGGGACGCTGAGTTCGATCTTTCCGGTGGGGGTGATCAGGGTGACCTTGTGGACGGCCATGGCGACGCCGCCGCTGCGGGCCGGCTTCAGGCCGAAGAGGGCGGCGTTGGAGCGGAGGGAGGCGACGGATGGGTTTTTCCTCACGAAGGAGGTGCTCACCATGGTGCTTCCGTGGAGGGTGGCCGCCATTGTAGAGTGGTGGTCGGAGGTGGAGAATTTAGGGTTGAGTTTACTGGTTAGTAGAGAGGAGAGTGGTTGTGGGAATGGAAGAGATGATATAGTGAGAGAGTTGGGGAGTGTGTTTGGATTCGTGGTTGCCACGTGGCGGAAGCTCATGCGTTGAGTTATCTCTTTATCAACATAACATCTATCTAGGTGGAAGATACATGGGAAGATGGTGAGCGCTGGTTGTGTGGATGCCACATTCTCCTTCGTCTTCTTCCCCTCTAACGGTCTAACCTAAACTACAGTGGATAAGAAAATACTTTTTAAAGGAAAAGAATATACCACCGCCAAAATAAAGGAAAAATGTTCTACCAAAAAAAATTAAAGGAAAAATGTCATCTTTCTTATTATATAGGATTATCTAAATTTAAAGAATTATAACTTTTATTTATTCTGTTTGATTTAGTTAAAAATATCTAGTGAAACTTATGAATTTAAACTGTAAAATGAACCCGAATAAAAATGATGTCATGTCAGTCATGATATAATATTTATAATTTTAATATCTATAAAAATATATTTATTTCTATTCATAATCTCATATATTGTATATAGTATATTTACTCTTAAATATCGAGTTCTAACTTTTTCTACAATATTTTAATTTATGAATATAATATTTCATGTTAAATTAGAGATATTACTTTATATATTTCTAATTTACATACACATTAATAAATTAATCAACAATGAGTGTATTTTTCTAATATATTAATAAAAGTGTAAAATCTAGCACAAAGTACGTATGAAGTTTTAATTTAAATCCCTTTTAACAATTAAAATTATGAATGTTCTTGGTACTACTTTGTGTCCATTTCTCTGATAACTGAGATAGGAATACACCTCCATAGTTGTGTCAATTTCTCTGTTAATTGAGATATGAATAGCAACCGAAATATCATTTTCCCTAAAATTAAGCATTCCTTGAAGAAATCAACCGTTGCAAACGGGGATCGATCTATTACTGAAGCCAATTATTCATCACCACAAATAAGGAGAGGTCCACCTCTCATCAACAACTCATCCACCTCTCTTTACTTAAACCCATCATGTCAGTCGCTGAATCATTAATATCCACAAACCAATGGAACTTGAAAACATTATACCAGATAAGACAACCCACAGGACTTGGAATACAGCAACCGCACCTTTTCAGGAATGTTGCTACAATTATATGACAGAACAATATTGCTCAGAAATCAACTCAACATAAACCTGCAACCAACTTCATGGTAAATGATAGATGATGAAATGGCAAAAGCACAACATAGGAAACGTTCGTTCTCTCTGATGTTCGTTCTAACTTAGGTAACAAAAATTAGATAGGAAATGAATTAGGGAAGAGAGCAATATTTGATGGTCCTTCCTACTTCTTTCTACTAGTAGCAGCAGCGTAACAACAAGCATGCACTTACACCTGACGACAAAAACAATACATCCTCTGCGAATATAAGAAAATGAAGAAGGCTTGCTACATCCATCTCCTTGAAAAACCATAATCAGTTGTCTCCCCTTACTTATGTATATCATCATCATCCATCCACATACCTTTGCTTTCCCCTTAGCACCCCTCGGGATCCAACCTGCTGCTAATGCTTTTAGTCGCACTTGATGTTTCTGTAGATTCTCCTCACAAATAGATTTGACCCTAAGTAACCCACAGCACCTGTACATGTGTATATATTTAGTTCAATATATCATACTTTTTCAGCCTAATTTCCGAGAGCAGAGAGATATCAAAAGTAGAAACTTACCACAGAGGATTCCGAGACCAAGACAGAACATCAGGGTGTAACCAAAGTAGAAACTTGTCTGGAAGAACCCAGACATCTTTGTCTTCACATAGTAGTAATAAATTGAGTACAAGTAGACATAGATAGCCGTGGATGCAGCAGAGAAAAACGATGTCCATTGCCAGTGATAGTTCTCCGCATTTAAGAGGAAGTACGTCCCCACGATTGTTACACAAACAGTCACAATTGTCAGGATAAGGAATACCAGCAGCATAAACCCATAAACATAGTAAACCTGTGTCATACCCAAATAACCATGTTACTGCATTATGATAAAGAACAAGAGTGAGTGTATCAAAACATTCATCATTCTTAAAATTATGAAATATGCATGCACCTTGTAGTTCCAGAAGGAGGTGAAAACAAAGTACATCTCAATGAATATGCTGCCAAAAGGTAGAAGTCCTCCCATCATTGAGACCACAAAAGGAGTGAGATACCATTTCTTCTCAGGAATAGGACGGGGAATGGTCTTCACACGGCATGGGTTGTTGGGAGCACCGCTCCAGTTTCTCCCAACAACTGTACCAAGGAGTGCCAGAGGGAAGGAGATGAATGCCCATATCACAAAGACCACAACCATTGTACCAAAAGGTATAGCAGCCAGAGATCCATAGAATATGGCAACTGTGTTCAGAACGAAGCCGATGCCAAAGCACATGAATGGGAACAGAGATGCAGTGAGGATCATCGACTTTATCCAGTTCTTACCTGTCATTGTTGAATGGGACGTGTTATAGTTATCAGAAGAAAAATACAACAATTCGACATATGTCGTCTCTAAATGGCCCTAGAAATAAGTTTAACAAAACAAAAATCTAAAGCCGAATAGAATAAAGGGCATACCACCGTGTCTGGAGTACATTCCACCACTCACATAACCAGATATAAATGATGTAAATGCATAACAGAGGATAAAGGTTGTGACAATTGCTCCTCTCCTGCACAGCAGAAATAGCATTAACTCTGAGGATAATAGAGAATCTACTGATAGATAGGAACATTTTGGTTTTCTAACATCTAGGAAGAGGGAAGTCCATTATATACCCGACATAGAGCATTCCAATAATTGCTAAGACAATGACAAGGAGAATAAGCAGTGCCAGCTGAGCGCCAGTGCCAACAACAGCTGACAGAACAACTAGATAACGAGGCGGCCGGAATACATCGCCATGAACAAGCTTCCATCCAGACTCTTCACTCACATCCCTTTCCTATATATTAAAAAATATACTTCCAAAGTTTAGGGCAAACACCACTCACCAATAAGGGTGGATAGTTAACTGGACAATGGAATTATGGAAAAGAGACTCACCAGAGACTCCAAATCATCATCTTCCCTCGCATATTTCGCATAGTCATTCCTTAGAGTCCGCATCAATATCATTGACACCAAACCAGTGAGGAATATAACCATCATGAAAGAGTTGAAAATAGAGAACCAATGAATCTGGTAGGAAAATAGAAATATGAAATGTTTAGTAAAATCACAATTGCTTTATATTGACTCCAAGGAAATTAAGGTGAAAGGTAGAGTGAATTCCTTCAACTATACTTATAAAATGCCTCAGTAAGCAGTCCAACAGCTAGACCTTACAAATAAATCTATCAGATTACAAGTAATGTTAAGCTGCTTACCTGATGCTCAAAGAAGGGGTGATCCAAATACACATCAAAACGGCGCCCATAAGATATGTTGGTTGGAGTCCACTTCACAGCATACGTCATATCCAATATCCTTCCCACTTCCAAAGGTTTTGGTACGTCTTGTGTGAGATTAACTTGAATAATCTACCCATTGAAAAAAAAAAAAGCACAAGAAATTGATGAAACAATAGAACAAAAATCTTTGACGTTCATCAAATTAAGTACTGCATTATGCAAAAATGCAAGCTAGGGCCCAGAATCCTCACCTGATTATTGTTATACTTGATAGAAATGACTTTATGAGTGTACAGTACATGCTTGTGGGTATCACTGGTCTTGTCAGGGTGAAGCTCACCAACAAACCCTAATGGAGTTGCATGACATAGCGAAGCAGAGTTAGAAAGCAAGTCAAGACTAGAAACTCAAGGCAGCAAAGTGAACCATCCACTTACCCCACAGAGGCAGATCGTCTGAGTTTGATAAGGCATCCCAATAGCATGGCATGACAGCAAAGAGATGAAATCCAAATCAAGTCAATCGGCAGTATTGGAATAATAAACAGAAAAACAGGAGCACCAACTCAGGAATCTGATTAACAGGAACAAAAGTTGTTTTTGTCCAAAATTTCACATAAAAAGTTCAAAACAGAAACTAAAGGACCAATTCCTTGAATTATTCACCAATATTGGTGTATCTTATTTCTTATGGTACTCAGTGCTCTTTAGCTTTTGGAGGCATGAATTGTACGCTGGCTCCCAGAGTCCCAGTCATTTAACATCAAACTAACACTTTCGCTATAATATAGAAAACCTTTACAAGGAAAATGTCCAGCTTTAAATAAATAGTTCTATGTGAAGCCAAGGACAATTGCCTTGAGATTGCCCATTACACATTATCTGGGCAACACTTAGACTTAGAGCAATCAGAACAATGCCTCAGGTAGGAAATAAGCATAACATACCCATAAAGAACTCAAACCAATAACTGTTGTCAATAGCATCCTTGAACTGTTTGACCTTGGCTTCATCAAGCTCAATTTGACAAATGGTAGTTTTCTCGACATCCCCTGCAACAGAAACATCATGAGGATTCCTGTAGGACTGTGCTATTTTCCACTAAACTACAGCTCTGTCAGAATAAGCGATCTTACATACTTTGAAATTTTATTTCCACTTGGCTGTCTATGAGCTCATTTCCACCTAGGACCTCACCAAGACCTCCCCATTTATGAGAAGGATTTCCAGGAGCGTGACAAAATGGAAGGCTGTAATAGTTGTAGGTTTCTTGAGGGTTATTATAAGGACCAACTTTGTTAACCCAAAGAGTGACTGGGTCACTGAGTTGATACTGAATAAGAAAAAAGGGGCGGTCAGAAATCTCAAACGTTCAACAAAAAAACAATGAATTGAGCATATAACTGTTGCAACCAACAAAAGGCGCACAATTGCCAGAAATAAAGATGAGGTATTTGACCCCAAAAACGAAATATGAATTATTTTGTCAAATGTTCAATCTATTGTGATCAAATAAATCCTAAAGAAAATTAACTAAGAGGATGTGGCAGCTGGACATGAGCTTAAATCTACATCACAAAAAGGCAGTAGCACCAAATTAAACTCCAATATTCACAATTGAGAAACCAGTACCATTATTATGGTGAAAATTTCAAAATAAATCAAGAAAGATTATTCGTATTCAGTCGGAGATAAGTGAAACCTATCAAAAGGCTAAATTGTGCCACAACCATGCTTTTCCTTTCTTTTACTGCAATAATATCCATGGAAGTAAATACTCAGCTCCAAATTTGTTCAGTAGCTCCTTGCAGCTTACGGCATGACAATTAAGTCTGGCGTACTACTAACAAATAGTCGATACCACTTTTCTGACTCATATCAAATGCGACTGGTCAATTCCAAATATATGCTCTCTGGGTTAACAAAACCTCAAGTTGACCACCAATTACAATGAGGACACATTTTTCTACCTTCTGTACTCTTGGTCAAAGGCCATGCACAGTTTAATTACTACACCAAATTTCACATGCCAAGCAAGCAGGCATCAGCAGGGGTTGCATTTAAAAGAGACTTAAAGTTTAAGGAAAAATGTTTTTCTCGGCCGCATGAGTTCTTTGAGAGATGCACTGTTACCACTGCCTCAGCCTGTACTTAATTTCTCAACTGTTCTACATTATAATTACAGAGAACTACCAATCAAAATACAATGTCATATAAGTCGATGATCATGAGATAAACCACGTAACGACCTGAAATTTGTGGAATAACAAGAGAAGCCACCAGTGCGTGAAAAACATTATTTGACGAGCAGAAATACATATGTACGATCCACTTAAACATGCAAGTGGTAGGAAATTCATCAATGGAAGCAAAATTGGAGCTACACAATTCCAAAAGTCGTACTCTTCATCAGATTTAGTGAAAATGAGAGAATGAGACTTGAGATAGATTTCCATATGCATACTCCAAACCAATCGTATCAATGAGGAAACAAATAAAGCCATTAATGCGCAGATCTGGCTACCCAACCGAAGAATGAGCAGGATCTATGGTGAAATTAGCGTCAGTGCACCATTTCGACGGGTCCAAAGCAACAATTGGAGGAGAGAATGAAGTTACCTTGTGATCTGACTCGGAGGCGAACGCTGAGACAACGACAAGGAGGAGAGAAAAGAGGCTGAGGGAGGATCTGGCGGTGGGGGACATGGCGGTCGCCGGCGAGTTTCGGATCTGACGTTGGCGAGACGGATCTGACGGTGCGAGATTCAAAGGTCAGACATGAGAATGGTCTCTCCTTCGGTCCATCCAATTGTTGAAGAGTTTTCTCGATCTGCGTTTTATTACTTTTGCTTGGCGAGTCCGCGAAGGAGGGTGATACAGCTATCGGGTCAATCCGGACCAGATCCGGTTTTGTGCTCCCACCGGCCACTTCCGCACGGGCCGGCCTCAAGAATTTTCCCAATTTTGTCCTCTCATTTCGCCTACACGCAAATTAGTCACTTTTCTTTATAGAGGGCTAACGTGGTAACTTATCAGTTATCATTTCCAATATATATACTGAATAAAAAATGCTTCAAGTACTTCAGAAAATGTATGTAATTTTATTATTAGAGTGCACTTTACACCAACTCTTTTCTATATATATATATATATATATTTTGCTTCTAACCTAACTTTTATTTAAGACCATTTGATTTGATTTTTTTGTCATTTTACTTAATTTAAACTTGTACTGAAGTGCATTCAGTAACTTTTAATTTATTTATTTATTTGTGTTGCATCTTCAGCAATAGTATTACACATTTTATATATTCCTTAAAAGTGTCATGTATACTATTTATATGTATTTTTAGAAATATATAAACTTAAGTAATACTTACATAATAGTAGATTTACAATGGTACTTAACCATTTTATTATTTAAATATATTTTATTACTAAATTTTAACTACCAATTTAAAAATTAGTTATGATTAATTTCTAATTGTATCGTTGTCTAGAAAATTGAGATCGCATATACATTGTGTCGTTGTACAGTGTTGTACTTTGTACATTTATGTTATATATATTATATGTACATTTTCTTTCATATAATTTCTTCAATCACACTTAATATACTATCAAGTTTTATGAGCTCATCCTATGAAGAAAAAATGAATATTGCAATAGGACATATAATAAAAAAAAAGGCATTTAATGAATAGGGTATTTAGGTTAAAAGAAAAGGAAATTAAATTTTATGTGATGATGTGTCGACGTAGTATTTTCCTTATATTTAATGAATGTTTTATATAAAAATATGTGAATTTCACTTTTAAAAATGCTATATAAAACCATTTTAACATATATTTTTTATACTTTACATAAATAAATAATAAATAAAAAAACATATTAAGTTCACATTTAAATATTAATATATATATATAATACCATTGTGATGCTCTAAATATGCCTTTGCGGTAAGGACAATCAATTCAGCAGTCAACTATGATTTGGACAGGGCATGCCCTAAAATAAATATAACATGGTATATGGTTGATATTTGCTTTCAACTGCTTTCTACCTAAAATCGGTGGTGTATCCATGTAAGATAATAAGGTGACAAAAATCATCTAATTATTAAGTATTTTTAGTAGGATAATAGGTTTATTTTTAAAAGAATTGTTAATAATCTATTTACGGTTTCATGTTTCACCAATCGATTTGATGTCTTATTGCTATTTGCATCATTTTGAGTTGAAGTATTTTTAAATGAGATTGATCCACAACTTCGAGAGCTTAACAACAAATTTAATGATATAAATAGGGATGGCAACGGGTCTCGGAGTCCCGATCCGGTTTTGACCCACGGGACACGGGTCGGGCCGGGCTCGGTGCGGGTCCGGGTCTATAGACCCGGGGCCCCGTAGACCCGCCCCGAAATGTTTATATATATAATATTTTTTTAAAAAGTTTTTTTTATGTTAATATGATCTAACATACTAAAAAATATGGTTAATATAGTACCTATATAAATAACATGGAGCAAATTACAAATAGATGTATATTTAGATTATTAGGATTTGTTAATTTGGTGTTTGGATTTGATTATTTGAATTTGTATTTGTAATGAATTTGATGTGTTTGTTGTTTATATTTGATTGGTGTTAGATTTTATGTTTTGAATTTATATATAATGTAATATTTTGACAAAAAAATTGTATTTAATATTGAAAAAAAAAAAAAATTGTTCACATGACGGGCGTGGGTCGACCCGCGGGATTGTTGACCCGACCCGACCCGCCCCGGAAGGTCCATTGGCCGGGGCCAGGTCAGTCAGGCCGACCCGCGGGGCGGGTCCGGGGCTGCGAAAACCCGCCCCGTTGCCATCCCTATATATAAACATAAATTTGCTTTTTCACATGACTTGCTTGAGTGTTAAGAATTCATTTGTTTATGTTGACAAGCAAAAATTGCTTAGACATGCACACACTTTTTATCCAAATGAGTTTCCAAGTATTGATTATGCGACTTTAGAGCAATAGATTTTCGGCCTTAACCTCAAACCTGTAGAAGGGGGTTTCTTCTCAGAGAAAAGGTTTTCCGGTTTTTGCACTAAGAGTATGTTTGATTGCATATATAATATATATATTAGTTAATACACGTATTAACTAAACTTTGATTACAATATCCTAGTCGGTGCTTAATTAATACTATGTTTGGACGAACCATGTATTATGATATCCAATATTTGGATGAACTTTGTATTATGATATTCTAATATAATAACTAAAAGATCAAAATACCCATATATGCATTTGTTAATGCGATTATATATTTACCTATAATTTTGTTTAAAAAAAATATAGAAAAATAACTTTAATTATATATAAAAGTACTACGAGGCTAAGGTCGATAGGGTTCAACCCGAACTCGTCGGGACTCGACCGGACCCATCAAGGACCTGTCCCGAACCCGAATCCGAAACCATCAAAGACCCGTCCCGAACCCGAATCCGAACTCGTCGTGACCCTTACCCGAACCAGACAAGTCTAATCGCGAACCCTCTTGGAACGGACCCGGACCTTTCAGGACCCAACCCGAACACGATGGGGCCCTATCCGAACACGACGAGACCCGACCCGATCTGAACCCGTCGGGACTCGAATCGAACTCGTCGGGTCTCAACCAAATTTGCTAGGACCTAACCCGAACCTACTGGAACCCAGTCTGAACCCGTCGGAGTTTGGCCGAACCCACCGTGGTCCGGCCAGAAGTCAACGAAATTATTGTATATTAAGTAAGGGTTGGGGTATTTTAAACATTAGCCAACATGTATTAGTTAATGTATTATTTTTAGGAGTCTTAATTAATACATTTCCTATAGAAACGAGTATTAATTAATTAATACTAATACTAAATCAAAACAACCGAAATATTAACTTCTGCAGTGTCGCGCTGTTCGATTCCGATCACAGTCAGAGGTGCTGCTCTTACTTCCTCGTTTCGATTCCAATCATAGCACAGAGATACGGTACGCTCTTTTCATGCATTCTCGATTCCGCGCTAGATCGTACTCTTCTCTCTATTATATTCCTGTCACGCCACTACCGATCCACGACGGCTGGTATAAGAAATGAAAAGTTAGGAGAATGCGAAGAAACCCAAGTTGACGTACGAACTCAAGTCTAGATGACGGTAAGAATCGTCACGTCTTTATGAACGACGTCATAACACGTGATTATTGTTTAATCGCAACTTACTAACTATAATTAGTTTTTGTATCCATGAGTGTTCTATCGTGTGGAAGTTCGAGTACGTATATACAATGGCGGATGGATATGTAATAATGTGGTTACGAACGTAACCACATTATCGAGTATTTTTAGTGGTACTCTAAGTTTATTTCTGATGAAAAATATACCATGATCCTCATTATTTAAATGTAAGATCCTCATTATTCGAGTGAAAGACCTAGATTATTTTGTACAAGACATTAAGACCCTGTTGTTCTGTCCAAAATTATCATCAAATACATTTGAAATATACAAAGTAAAAGAATACTTTTATAAATATCGAAATCAAAACCAAATAAATTATATTAGTGTTACAATAGTGTCATAACTCGATTAAAACTAAACTCATCCACAATTGGTACTGGTCAGATTTGATTCAATTGTAACATTTGTATAAACAAACATGGTTTACTTCTGTTACTTTGAAAAATACTGTGTACATTCGAAATATATTTAACGACAATTTTGGATAAATAATTGAAGAAAGTATCAATTATCACCGTTTTGAAATATGAATATTTTAAAACATGTTAGTACAATTTTTATTTTTTAATATATTTTATATAATTTTGTTACAAAATATGTAAAATTTTCACATTTTTTTTCTTCTGCATAGCGTATCCACATTATTGAGACCTTAGATCCGCCACTGCGTATATAAATCCGATTTTTTTTGTATTGACTATTGTGTTTCAATTGGAGTATATATTACAATTAATATATTTTGTCATCACGACTACTTCTTTTTGGCCAAGTTTACATGTTCTTTTGATTATAGTTTGTTTGAACGTATGATAGGCATGGATAAAAGTGTTTCATCGGTTGATTTTCATCGAACAAATCCATAGTAATTATAGATATATCTTAGCAAGTAAACTTCTAACCCTAACCCTAGATTTTGAGATAAAACAAGAGAGAAAAGAGAGAAGAGCGAACGACACAAAGAGTTGCGGATCATCTGGTCAGTTTTCTTCACCCGGCCAACCATCACCTTATTAACACTAAGGGAAACCGAGATAATAAATCTCAGTTTTACCCCACAATCTTTACAATATGAAGGAAATAACTCGGAACAAATAAGAATGCAACAAACAAGTCCAACCCAGAATAAAAACTTATTTCAAGGTTTAAAGCCCAAACCAGCCCAGAATAAAAACTTATTTCAAGGTTTAAAGCCCAAACCAGCCTGGACAAGGCCCACATGACAAACAAATAGCAAATCCAGTCCAACAGAATAATAGGTCCAGCTTGAAATCTTCACACATTTAACCATATATATATATATATTGGGTGGCAAAAAACAAAAAAGAAAAACATATATGTTTTTTGTTGGTAAGAGCATCCACAATGATTTTACATAAATTGTATTATTTAAAGTTGTTATATAGACATTTATGTACACTTTACGTAATACGTAAATTTAAGACACACGTAAAAAATATTTTCTCTGCAATAGTAATACTTAAACATATTCCTTAAATATATTTTATTATTAAATTTTCCAACAATCACCAATAAGATATTAGCATTAATTATAAAATGAATTAATTTATAATAAAAAATTTGTTACGTAATACATAGTGCATTACATAAATTTAAGGAATGCTTTATGTAAAAACATAAATTTACGTGTGAGTCCCATCTTTAAGGAATGCTATGTAAAACCACTGTAGATAGTTTTTGTTGCTTTACTTAATAAACATGTAGAACCCACGTTTACGTAATCTTTACATAATACCACTGTGGATGCTCTAAGAAACATATATTTTGGCTTCGTGCTTGTTCCGACAAGATTGAAATGATATTGTTATATCGGATAGTATTTTACTTTGTTAAATAATTTTGTAATGTAAAAGTTAACTTTAAGGTACGTAGTAGAAACTAATTAATCAACTTTAGCCGATGGCTTCTGCGGCTACATTATATTGCGCCCATTATAAACACCTCACAAGCGCGACTAATTTTTTTAGGGCAGACTCATTTCCGCTAGGTCGTAGCGCAATCAAATTACGTAACACCACTCTTTGAACTAGTCTTAATTAATCGGTATCATCTGATCAAGTGGCGATTACATATTCAACCGGCAATATGCTTGCACGTTTGTTTCTGCGGGTCAAAGTCGACTCCACCACTTCAACCGTCCAGCTAATCAAAAGACAAATATTATATATATATATATGTTTGTAGGATACGAATAAGTAAAACAAGTTGATTTTTTGAAGGTGAATCGAGTGAGTTCAAATTCATTTGAGATAGGGTGTAAATGAGTTAAGGCACTTGTGAGTTGCTCAAAACTAATTCGGTCGATGTTCGAATTCAGTTAGTTAAATTTCGAGTCGACTCGAGCTTTTTTTTTACACCGAATATAGTACGAGTTCATTTATACTTGACTCAAAAGACTTGCGAGCCTAATAAAGTTTTTTTTTTTTTTTTTTAAGTAAATTGAGTTCGAATTTATTCGAGCTATATATATATTTATATCACTCACAAAATATCTAGTCGAGCTCGAACTTGTCAGACTCGCTCAACTCGACTCATTTACACTTCTAATTGAAAATATTGGAAATATCGCATTAATAAGGACTTTAAACTTAACGATTCCGACCTGAGAATTTTGTATATATTATATACGTATCGATGCCAAACTACTTCACTATAACCTAGTCCACTTGGATTTTTCTAATTGTTCTCGGAAGGAAGACTGTTCTTAAGATGACTCTGGCTCTTTATATCTGCTCTCCGTTCGTCTCTCTTGGTCTTGGTCATATATATGAATATGTCACATTTATGATTTATCAGTTATAACTACTTATAATGTCCTCTCTCCCCTCTGAGAACAGCCAATTGAGATAGTATCTAGAATTTGGCAGGAAAAGCTAGAAGAACCCAAGAAAGTTGTATAATGGTAAGAATCTTCTTGTGTGCTTATCAACTATGTAGCAGTTAGTTGATAAGCACACAAGAAAATTTAATTACTCGTAAATGACTAACTATAATTATTTGGTGTATACAGGAGTGTCCTAAGCTCGAAATTAAGGTACACACGAGTTCAATTTTTTTAGAGCAAACAAAACACTTTTAAATCTACGTGAGAATGCATTGCATCAATCTCTTTTCACTTTATAGAGAACCATTAATTGACATGTAGCAATTGTTAACTTTCTATGAATTTTCACCAAAAAATTCACATAAGGAATTACTCTTCTTTTTTTCGCATTCGTATTGTGTGTATTGGGATTGGAGTACGTACATATATATTTGGGTTAAAGGTACTTTTTATACCACATGTTTGACCGAATGTGGCTTTTAGTACTGGATGTTTAGTTTTGTATACTTTTGGTACCAAACGTTTGAAAAAATGTGGCTTTTGGTACATCCGTTAGTTGGCCGTTAGTTTTGGCCGTTAAATGGCATGTGCAAGTCACGTGATCGACTCTAAACTTTTTATTTTGTTCATTTTAGTCCCTCAAATATATTCCTAACTTTTATTTTGTTTAACTTAGTCATAACACTTCAAAATCGGACCAATTAAACCAATCGAATTCAATTGACATAGCCCCATTTGGGTCAAATTTACCCAATTGGAGATAGGTCCCAATTGGGTTCGATTTTGAAGCTTTAGGACTAAATTAAACAAAATAAAAGTTATGAATATATCTGAGAAACTAAATTGAACAAAATTAAAAGTTTAGAGTCGATCACGTGACTTGCACATGTTATTTAACGGCCAAAACTAACGGCCAACCAACGGATGTACCAAGAGCCACATTTTTTCAAACGTTTGGTACCCAAAGTATACAAAACTAAACATTCAGTACTAAAAGCCACATTCGGTCAAACATGTGGTATGAAAAGTACATTTATTTTGAGTTTTGAAAAATGTTAGTTGGAACAAACAAGCTTAATCAAATACGGAGGAGTGACATGCATCGATTTGCATCCAACAAAGCCATGGTAATTATAGTTACCTTAGACAATAAAGATACATTGATGTCAAGCTCCGTTTATATTTATCATGGTGTTTTTCAATGTGCATTATTCTAGGGTTCTACTCACTTGTTCTCACAGCAGCATAGTAAGCATTTGGGACTACAAATCACGGACCGAAGTGAAGTCGTTGGAAGTGAAGTTCAAAAAGACGTTTTTTTCTTTTCTACAAAAAGACGTTGACATTTATATGAGTGTGTACTCTGCAAAGTTCATTCCTAAAAGAGACTGGATCGTGGTTGGAGACAACTACGGGTTTGTTCATGTATTCAACCACGATACCTCGAAAGAGATAAAAGTGTTCAAAGCGCATGTGGATGATATAAATTGCGTGGTAGTTCACCCAACTTCGCCATATGTACTCACGACATCGGATGACAAGCTCATCAAGCTATGGAATTGGGAAACTAATTGGGCGTGCATCGAGACGTTCAAGGGGCACTCGAGTTGTGTGATGCACGTAGCCTTAAACCCGAAAAATTATAGTTCATTTGCGAGTGCGTCTTTGGATGGAACCGTCAAGGTACCTTAAGAAATGATTCTATATCAGTATATATATGTAACACGTCAAGTCCAAGCAACTGTCCACACTACCTCAACCAAGATTGACTGAATTTATTAGAATCTGTTATCCAAATGGTCATCTCACATATCTCAAATACTAAAATGTAAACTAATTAAAAAAATTACCAAAATGTTCACCAGGCTCTTTAAAAGAGCGGTGGTGAAGGTCAGCCGTTTTTTCAAAGAGCAGCGGATGAATAGTGACGGATGCCGCAGAACTGTTCACCTGCCGCTCTTTGAAAGAACGACGGACATTCATCGCCGCTTTTTGAAAGAGTTCCGACGGACATTTTGGTAATTTTTTTTTCTAATTTAGTTTATATTTTAGTATTAAGATATGTGAGATAGTCATTTGTGTAACAGACTCAAATTTATTATCCTAACTTGAGGCTTGAGCCTATAAAATAAGGAATTTGCTCCTTTAGTTTCAACTGATGATAACATGCTCACTCAAATTAGGTTGGGATAGTGAGGACAATCACTATTCGGGAATTTACTAAAAAGTTGTGCATATATGTGAGTGTGTACGTAATTTAGGGTTACTTATGATAAATATCGAATAATTGTTTTTACAGGTATGGAGTTTTGGCTCTCCAGGTGCGAAGTTTACGATTGATACATTTTCTAAAAGATTGAATCCTTTGGAAAGCTTGGTCAGGATCAATGAGATGGATATTATTATCATTCCACCAGATCCATTGAATTGTGTGGAGTATTTTGTTGGGAACGACGATAAGCTCTATCTGTTAAGCGATTCCGATGATCTGTCCGTCAAGGTTTGGGATTATGAATCTAGAAATCTTGTTCAAGCTCTTGTGGGTTATTCAGACAATGTCCTCTCAACTCTTATTCATCCCGAGCTTCCAATCATAATAACGAGTTCGGATGACAAGACTGTGCGTATTTGGAATAAAAACACTTATCAGTATGTAGTATTTTAAACAGAAATTGTAAATCAACATAAATGATATGTCTCAAGTTTAAATGAGTTGTAATTTTGTTTTGTTTTGTTTTTTTTTTTTTTTTTTTTTTTTTTTTCAGGCTCGAGCTTGAATGGACATGTTATTTTGGAAGTGTTAGGTCTATCAAATTCATCAAAGACTCAAATGAGTAAGTAAAATTATGTAACGTAATTTTATAAAAATTCAAATCTATAAAAAAGTTGTGTATAATATTTGAGTTTACACGATTCTAACAAACTTCATGTTGTTTGTAATAGGGTTGTTATTGGTTGTAATGATGGAATGTTCGTGATCAAAATTGTCAATGCTGGAACACAATTGAATTAGAATTGAAAATGTTGTCTTATCTATCTTTCTATGATTGAAATAAAATTGTAAGGTGTATGTGGTTCAACAACAATTCAATATAGTTAAACGATGTGTACGTCTTAGAAAAGCTCGATTTTGCAGTATGGAAGACATATGGGTGCCTATAAGTAAGTCACTAGTATTTATTGACATTTGTTTGGGTCGATTCGTGTTGAATCGATACAACCTCTCGTTTGAGTATTAATTGATGGATATACGCCTAATTGTGTAAAAAAAAATTGGACAGCCTAATTGTGTAATTCGACCGACAAACCCGACTAAGAAAAGGTACGAACGATATTACAATTTCGACTTAATCACCGAGGTAAAAATATATACCAAAGCGCAAACACACACCGAAAATCCAAACTGAAGTATCCACCGGGTCAAAGTGGGATTTAAGCCAACTCGGACCCGAGTAGAAGCTTTCCACTCGGATCCAGGGGTGTTCTTCCACCCCCGGCCCGAGCAGAATATTATGAACCCGCTCGGGTTAACTCGAGCGGGTCGCTTGTCATATCACGATTCAGACCCCTAAAACACCTCGCGTAAGATCGAACCCACCTGCAGTATTTGAGAAGATGACTTACCTGAACCAACAAGAGTAACCTCACTAAACCACTCGGGGTATGCCTATGATGGGCATAACCCAACAAGGGTAACTCATGCATCCCAACATCAACATCTGCAAGGAGAACAACACTCTGACATCTACAAGGACAACACTCCAACATCTACAAGGGGAACAACCCCAGATATCTACAAGGAGAACAACCCCAAATATCTATAAGGAGAATAATTTGGACTCCTACAAGGACATTGTGAACCCCTGCGTTGCCAAACAGGGCTAAGAATAGCTTATTCGCGGTTAACAATGTAATTGTTCTAGAATAACCCTATTCTGGATAGGATTATCTTCTATCCAAGAATAAGGGTCTTCAAACTCTATAAATACTCAACAGATCGTCAAAGTCCGGCTAAGTCTGGCGGAGACTCTTCTAGTTCTCGCCTTGGCGTGTCTCTGAAGTTGGAAAGTTTTGTGGGCTAGCTTGTTCTTCTTGGCGGAATTTCTTTATGTCGAGACCTGGAAAATGTGGAATTGTTCCCATGATTCCACTCTGAAACATAAATTAATATAAGTTTAATGAGAGTATGAATATTGTAAATGAAAGTAATGTCTTACTATTTATAGAGGTTTGAAACCGGCTTTATGGAAGTGTTACCTTTCCTAGAGAGTTTTCTCTTGTGGCGGTGCCAAACAGGTGATAGATAAGTAGGTCGCCAGCTCATTTTACTTAGGATAGTGGGTTTCCTTATGACAACGTCAAACATGTGACAAATAGGTCGCCACCTCACCATAATGGGTTTCCTCCAAGTCGGTACTAAGTTGATCGCCATCTTATCATTTCTTAATAGGATAGATTTATTGGTGGCGTCACCTTTTTGTACCGTTCTTGTGGTTTTGCGGTTTTGGCTCGTCTAGAGCATTTTTTTAAATGACGTTTCATTGATATTCTGAAGTCGTCGCATGTGGCCAAATATTTTACCATTGTTCCAATATTTGCCCCAAGACATTTGGTGTCAGCTTATTTCTCATATAAGGAGAAGCTGACGCGTGTCAAGTAGTTTTACTTCTGAAATTTTATTAGACTAATTATTTACTACTAACTTAATTAATACCCCTTTATAGAGGAAAGGGTTGTAGGTGATGGTGCGTTCTGCTTCTTATCTAGCGTTAGAGGGGCGCGAAAATCGTTCCTATTGGGTCGTGCGTGGCAGTTGGTATAGAATTTATCGTTTCATCCTTAAAAAGCGCGTTCGTCGCATGCCTATTGTGCAATGATGAATCTTTTCATGTGGATTCTAATTTAAATGTGATAATAAGTGAGAAAAAATAACAACTACAGTGAATATAAAATGAAGTATACGAGAACAGTTTAACAAAATAAGATGAAAAACAATCGGACCGGTATCAGACCAATCAACTCATATAACATCCTTATAATTTTAGGTGTGCTAGTTTTTATACCTTTGTTGAAGCGGAAGTGGAAAGACCCCCCTATCTTTTAGTCATATATATAAATATATTTTTTAGTTAGGACACTATTAAGAGGACAACACTTATAATATGTTCGCTTCAATCTAGATTAATTTTTGTAAAGAGTAAGATGTTGATCCTAAATATCTTTCAATGTCATTTATGGAGTGAATGCTTAAAATATGTATGTTTTCCAAAGTTATTCTCAAACTAGGTTTCTTCATAAACTTATTCTCAAATTAGGATTTTCTATTTTTTTTTAATCATTTATATTTTTTACTTTACATCTCAAAATTTATATTTTGTTACAATTGACCCTATAGCGTAATATAATACAATAACTATATTTAAAAAATAAGGTAATTATATGTAAAAGTTATAAACTAAAAAATAATAAATTAGTAATTGTGAAAAAAATTTAAAAATAAATTATGCTAAATATATAAATTATTGAAAAAACATTGATATGAAATGGAAAAAAAAAAATAAATACTCGTGATTTTTTCAAGTATGCAAATATAAAAATGAAAACGTACATAAACCCTAAATAAAACATGTTAAATTTATTAAATTAGTGACTAAAAAACATATAAAATAATTTAAATTTAAAAAATTAATAGAATGAATTTAGTTTGTATATTTTTTTTTCATACTCTTGATGAATAATTTTTATATCGTTTTTTCTTTCCAAGATAAATTTATTTCCAGACTTATTTATTTTTAAATTTAAATTTTATCCTTTAATTTCAATATTTTTTAAGAATTAAAATTTTAAAAAAAGAAGAATAATTTGGAAACCGAAACACCTCCTAAATCCTAATTCGGATTTCGGAGTATTTGGGAAAAAAAAATCGGACTTTTTTTTTCAAAGAAATTCACTAATTACCGAGAAAAATCGGAGTATTCAAATCCAAATTTGACAGTTCATTGCACTCACCCCTAGAATCGTATTCCCTGCCGTCACAGTCGAAGTATCAAAGCCCCATTGAGCCATATTTTGGCTGGCACTCTCTGATTCTCCGTCGTCACCAACCATTCAATCTCTTAGATCAGGTTACAGGCGACTTTCCGGTCACCGTCAGACGTTCAACGCCTTCACGGCCGCTGTTCTCTTCCCCAAGTTAAATCTGCGAAGGGGCAAGTTCGGGTTTTTCACTTTGTAAGTTACCTATCCTCGCTGAAATGGACCTGTCACACTCTCCTTCCAATCTCTCCCTAGGTTTTCATCCCACTGCTGCATCATCGTCTCCGCATCGTTCCCACGTTTCAGAGGGATCGGCCCCCCGCCAGCTCGAACCTTCCCGATCTGCCCAGACGACGCCTCTGCGGTTGATGGAGGCCGAGAACGGGGAAGACGACGAGGATGATTCAGATGTTGAAGAGTTTCGGATTCTGGGGCATTGCATCAAGAAGCGTAGGAGAGAATCTGAATCAGCGACATCCTCTTCTAATTCTAATATGCCTACAAGAGCATCAGCTTCAACTGAGCAGGACTTAGAGTCCCGAAGGGCTGCCGTGAGGTCGTGGGGCAACCAATCGATTCGCGATGCAGACCCTGACCTTTTTGAGGTTATGGAGAAGGAGAAGAATCGCCAATTCAAGGGAATTGAGTTGATAGCGTCTGAGAATTTTGTCTGTAAGGCGGTGATTGAAGCCCTAGGTAGTCATCTGACGAATAAGTACTCTGAGGGAATGCCTGGAGCACGATACTACGGTGGAAATGAGTTTATTGATGAGATTGAGATCCTTTGTCAAAATCGTGCCTTGGCTGCTTTCAGTTTGGCTTCCGAGAATTGGGGCGTGAACGTCCAGCCTTACTCTTGTACATCAGCGAATTTTGCTGTTTATACAGGATTATTGCTTCCTGGTGATCGTATAATGGGATTGGATACGCCGTCCGGTGGGAATACAAGCCATGGATACTATACACCCAATGGGAGGAAAATTTCGGGAGCTTCAATATTCTTTGAGAGCTTATCCTACAAGGTGAACCCGCAAACGGGTTACATTGATTTTGATAAACTTGAGGAGAGAGCTCTTGATTTCCGTCCAAAAATTCTAATTTGTGGAGGGAGCTCTTACCCTCGTGAATGGGATTATGCAAGGTTTAGGCAGATTGCTGATAAGTGTGGTTCAGTTCTTCTGTGTGACATGGCTCAAATAAGTGGTCTTATTGCCGCCAAGGTTGGAATTTCTTGAAGTCGTTCTGTTTAAGATTACTATATCATTTCTCAAATTTGCTATTGTATTGCCTCTCGTTCCTGCTTGTTACTGCACTACTGTGAATACCTGCTCTGGCATTTTAGCATGTAGTGCATGTTAAAATCAACGTCTCTATTTATGGCTTTGTGAAGCGGGTGATGCTGGATGATTCTTCTTTTGCTCAATGATGCTGGATAAACAATTTTACTGTAGTATTTCACGGAATTGAGAGGAGTTGCTATAGAAGTTTCTTTCATCCAGAACTAGTAGACATAAAGTATTTCACTTGATTTTGCAGTAATAGAATGTTGATGGTTTCTTAGTGTGCTCGTTTCTGAGGAGCTTTGCTCTTAGCTTTCCTGTGGGTGTAGCTATATTTGATTTTTGTGGAAATCATTTGATTCATGCCATTTTTTCTCTTTACTTTTGGCCTTCCTAACTAATTGTATGGTCAAATCCATATATATAGTTGGGGACTTATTGTAGTAGCCAAGGCACCAGGATGTGTTTATATAATATATAAGGGAGGATATAGTAAACATTTCATGTTGAGAGTGGTACTTCAGCATATATTGATTTTGTGAATCCTAAGCTTAGAACATGACCTTTGCTTCTAACTGGAAGAATTTAAGAATTAAAATTGTTCAGTAACTAAATGCCTGTTGCACACTTAGGACATTACCTGTTTCCTTTAGTATTGTATCGTCATACTTTACCATTTATAGGTTCGGATCAGTTTTACTTTTATTAACCTTTTGCGGTCTTGCATCCATTTCATTTTCGGAGTAATTTTTAAATTATCTTCTGGTTGTGATATCTCTCCAGGAATGTGTGAGTCCCTTTGACTACTGCGATGTTGTTACATCCACAACTCATAAAAGTCTTAGAGGTCCTCGAGGAGGAATAATCTTTTACCGGAAAGGTTCAAAGCCAAGGAAGAGGTGTATGCTTCTGTCCCAAGGAAATGAAAGTGATCAGTATGACTTTGAGGAAAAGATCAATTTTGCTGTTTTTCCATCACTTCAAGGGGGTCCACACAACAACCACATTGCTGCTCTTGCAATAGCCCTAAAGCAAGTGGCTACACCTGAGTACAAGGCATACATGCAGCAAGTAAAGAAAAATGCACAAGCATTAGCCGCTGCACTACTTAGGTGGAAATGCAGGCTGGTTACTGGAGGCACAGACAACCATTTGATTCTCTGGGATTTAAGGCCATATGGCTTAACAGGTATAAATAGTAATTTAACTTCTTATTGACCTTATATTCTCTTCTTGCTAGACTTATTTCAGAACATGAAGTGACCTCCATGAATCATTTATTTTATATTCTGCAATTTTATGCTGACATAACTAATCAGAAGTTATGTGTTAGATTTTCTGGTAGTTGTCTCCTTAAATTGCTTTAAGAACTTAAAACAATCTCAACTATAGGCCATGTTACTAATTACTGTCCCAGATTTAAAATGTTAATATTTGGTGTCCCAACCATTAGATTGGTTGATTTCCACTTTTTTCTCTTAAAATTGACGAAACAAAAACATGCTTTTAAGCATCAAATTAGACTAACCATGGTCCATGAGCAACAAATTTGATACTTCGGAAAAGTGGAAAACAACAAATCTGATAGTTGGGACACTGAATATCAACATTTTAAATCTAGGACAGCGACTAACACCATGACCTATAGTTGAGACTTCTTTTAAGTTCTTAACCCTAACATGACCTATAGTTGGGACTTTTTTTAAGTTCTTAACCCTATATAACGTGGTTAGGATTTTCTCAGGACAGTTTATAATTGTTGGTTTTGCTTGGATTATGAACGTTTCTGCAAGTTGCTCAAATCCCATGTCAAATAAACTGTCCTTACATTTTAAGTCCTCTTATTTCTTTCACATGGCTTTGCAGGTAAAAATTACGAGAAAGTGTGTGAGATGTGTCATATAACGCTCAACAAGATTGCCATGTTCAGTGATAATGGCACTATCGTTCCCGGTGGAGTCAGGATTGGTAAGTGAATATCCTCCAATTACTTTGAGTCACTTCTTTGCTGACACCAATTTTTTAGTACGATTCTGAATTATCACCGTGTTTCATTTCCAGGAACTCCTGCAATGACAACAAGAGGGTGCCTCGAGAGTGATTTTGAGACAATAGCGGATTTCCTCTTGAGGGCTGCACAAGTTGCTTGTGCAATCCAGAGAGAGCACGGGAAGCCACAGAAATGTTTCCTCAAGGGTCTTCAAGGCAGCAAGGAGATCAATGATCTCCGAACAAGGGTTGAAGCTTTTGCCAGTCAATTTGCCTTGCCTGGTTTTGAAATCTGAACCTTTAGAACAGTTTGCCTTAGTGCTCTGTCTCTTCATGGCAGCATCCATGCAGCAACTACACTGCTACCTTGGTTAAGCAGTGAGTTGTGAAGAGCTGTCTGTCTATAATACATTCTCCTCGATACTCCTGTTTCATGGTTGCAGCAGCTGCCCAGGTGCGTGATTGTGGGTCAAACACAGTTTTGTTTGTGCATGGATTGGATGCCTTGAAGATGGTAATTCACGTAGTCAAGTTCAACCAATCTTTTCGGTGTGTAGGGTATTGTAAAGCCACAGAGTGAATAACTTAGTCAGGTCTGGAACGGATTATGGTCGGGTTGTTGGGTCTCGGTCATATTTATTTTGTTGATACAAAATTTCATAATTGATTGATTGCGTTGGATTATATCTTTGATAGAAATTATTTGCAATTTTCGTAGTAATAAGTCAATTTACAAATTTTGCATTGCGTCTTGCCGGACTGCACCCTCGGTAGTATGGCCTAATAGCTAACCTTTAAGGTTGCATATTATAAAGGGATAAATGGTATTTTGTGTTATATGTTTGGCCAAAGTTGGTGTTTGGTACATATTTTTTTTAGACTTTACGTTTGCGTTTTGTAAACGTTAGCTGCATTTGCTAATTTTTCGTTAATTTGATTCGTTAAGTGTCACATGATTTATACTATATTTTTTTTATTTTGTTCAATTTAGTATTTCTAATACAATTTAAACTTTTATTTTGTTTAATTTAGTGCTAAAATTTCCAAATTGAACCACTTAACTCGATAGAGCTAGTCCGGATGTAGCCCTGGTTAGGTCCACCAAAACAAGTGGTTTGATTTGGAAACTTTAAGATTAAATTAAACAAAATAAAAGTTAAGGATGTATTAGAGGGACTAAATTGAACAAAATCAAAAGTATATTTTGGACACTTGACCAACCAAATTAATGGAAAGTTAACAAATACTCTTAAAGTCTACAAAACATTAACATATCTCACCAAAAGTCTATAATAAACAAAATATGACAAACGTCAATTTTAATAAAAATAAACATGACACTAAAAAAACCGTTAAACCTATTCTAAA
Source organism: Clarkia xantiana subsp. parviflora (assembly GCA_036873135.1). Classification (NCBI taxonomy): domain Eukaryota; kingdom Viridiplantae; phylum Streptophyta; class Magnoliopsida; order Myrtales; family Onagraceae; genus Clarkia; species Clarkia xantiana. Next base: position 5,750,814 of record JAPTYO010000014.1, read on the forward strand.
TGTGTCTTGCTTTGTATGCTTAAGAATTATCTGTGTTTATCTCTAATTAATTATATCACATGGAACAAAGAATTTAATAAGAAACTGGGTGGCTATGTTATGATTGTTTCCCTGTGAATAGTTTGCTTTGATGAAAAGTGAAAACATTTCGCGAACCATACTAGCTAGTCATGTAAAGTGCATTTAGAAGTTCATGCAAGTAGGCTTCCATATCTTACTTCCGATTTTACATATTTTGATTCATAAGATGTTAATACAAATCCTTGATTCATAAGTACATTGATCCTTATCAATGATACTTATAAAATACAAACCCTCTATTTTCCATCATTTGTCTACTTAATTAATTGGGTTTTTATCTTAAATATATCGTGTGCTTCTCATTATTCTTATGTTTCTGTCCATTCTTCCATTAATCAATTAATCAAATATTTTATTTATCAAGGATATTGTTGTTTCCAGGCTCAATTTGCTGTGACTTGGCACCTCCAGTGCCCTATATTCAAAGAAAGGCAACGTGACGTGGCTGAATTTATTAAAGAACCTTGTGCAATTAATAAATTATATTAATGTACATATACATCATACATTATTATTATTATATTATATATCAGAAGAAAGGGATGCATGGTTGGCCAAAACAGAAAGGAAAAGGGATTAAGAATACCACACTTGGCAATGAACCTCAGCCAGTGTTTGTTTTGATTATTTTATGTGTGGTTCTTAATGTCTTAGCAAGATGGAGGAAGATAGTTCGAAAAGAGACATTTAGTGGCCTAATGAATAATGAATGATACAAAAGATTCTTACACAACTTTTAAATATAATAATATATAGATATAGATAATGTTATTCCTGTCATGGTTCAGATTAGGGTTGAAATCAAAATCCGGTTGGTCCGAAAAACCGGTGAAAACCGAACCGGTTCGGACCGAAAAAACCGAATCCGATATATACGGTTTGGTTTTAGATCGGATTTTTTACTCTAGTTCGGTTTTCGGTTCGGTTCGGATTTTGAGCTTTGAGGACCGTGGAAACCGAACCGACCGTTATGCTAACTAAATATGTAAAATATATACTATATTACTTGATATTAATCAATATAATTAATTAATTAGGTTAGCAAAAATTATAAAATAGTCACTTTTGTAGATTATTTTTTCTAATTTTGTTTTATAATTTATTTAATTATATTAATTGACGCTATTTTTCATTTCGGTTTGATAAATTCCATGAAAATAATGAGAATTTTAAACGGTGATTATTAATTTTGGATTTTCGGTTTAAACCGAAAACCGAACTGAAAAAACCGTACTACTAATGGACGGTTTATTTTTCCTCATACGGTTTTTTGGTCGGATTTTTTAAAGGAAAAAACCGGACCGAAAATATGAGTAACCGACCGAACCAAGTAAAAAACCGGTCCGACCGGTCCGGTTTCACCCCTAGTTCCGATAGTGTCATTCCAATAATTAGGTAATAAGATATTATCTATTTAATCATATAAAAAAAAACTTGGTTAAACAACTCATTTTTCTTGTATAATAAAATAATGTAAATATCCAAGTTTTTGCCTCGAGTGGAAAGAACTTGCAAAGCGCCTCTAGCAGCCACCTAACCGCTCAACTTAACATGACGCACCAAGGATAATGTCACTAACGTTAGAGTTTTAGTCTCCAATTTTTAGACTCCAATTTTTAGAAAGCTTCCTATGTAGTAGTGACTTTTTATATTTTTTATTTGAGTTAAATGCCTTATGCTTCTAATATCATAATTATGAAAAATAACATAATTAAAAGATTAAAAAATAAATTTTAAATAAAAAATACGTTTAATTATCAATTTAATGATTGGACAAAAGCGTGTTTTCAACAAAAAAACCATGAGTTAGGGAAGTATTAGAGGGACTAAAAATTGAACAAAATTAAAAGTTTAGGGTGGATCACGTGATCTGCATATGTTACTTAATGGAAAATATGGTCGGAATGTAACAAAAAGACCAAAACTATAAAAATATGCAAACATATAAGAGCAAAACTAAGAAAAAAAAAATATCATGAACCAAAACCCAAAAATCGTCAAACATTTTGGACCAAAAATATGTTAACCATTTTATATATAATATCAGTTAAGAAAAAAAAGAGTTTAGAAGTGTCGCCCTAAAATGGTGGATGGAATGGCGCGTGGAGAGAGTAGAGGTTAGTCAGAATACTGGCGCGAGTGTAGTAGAATGAACGTGGACGGGGAAATGTGTAATATATATAGTTGCAAGTTGCAACCTTGGATTCTCGAAACGGAGTTATCCGTGGGCGTGGAATGTGCAGCAGCCAGCCAGCACAGCACTGCAGTGGTGGAGGAGGTTTCTTTAAACAATACGTTTCTCTCTACGATGGTGAGGATCATTATGATGATGATGTGGACCGTCACGTCACCATGTGAACCCTACAAAGCCTAGCTACTACCTTATTTTTCCCATTTATAAATAAAGAAAACCTTATTTTCCCCAAGTAGCTTTTAATAAAAAAATGATATACCGGAAAAAACAATAAAACTTTAAAGAAATTGCACTTCATGCATCCTTCCATTTATCATTGGGTATCATTTGTACCAAATACTTTTAACAATTTCACGATTTTTTTGTAAACACAATTTCACGATTAGTGTGTCTAGATTTAATGATTCATTAATTTTCTAACCATGTTTACTTTTTTTAGTAGAACAAGTTTTTTTTTTTTTATAATAAATTTGAACCGAAAGTATTGGGCAAAATCATAGTGTCTATGAAAAAAATTCAATTTTTTACTAATTTGTCCAACTATGATCAGTAAATGACGAAGACACATCAGGGATTCAGGGGAGGGACAGTCTCCTCAACTTCAGATAATATGTGTAAATATTTTCAATTTAATTTTTTAGAATTTACGTTCTGTCCTCTCTGGAATTTATTATTTAGTTATAATTCAATTTTTACCATTTCAAGAAAATTTGTGGCTTGGTACTTGGTATCAGTATGTTTTTGTTGATTTCATCATTATTATTCAAATAAAATCATTATTATTCAAATAATTAATTGTTTTTATTTTGGTTGTTTGTTAGTATATTTGCCTAGGTGTAAATCCAATACAAAATTGAAATGTTTCTCTTGTTCTACGTAGCTTAGTTCCACTCGCTGCATAGTGTGCATACATAACAATATTTTTTGCCATCAGCATAGATAACAATTAATTACAATAACATTTAGACTATATCCTTCCTCTCTAGAGAAATATAAATAAATGAATAAAAAAAGAATGGAGTTTCTTTTTCTACTACAAGAAAATTGGCAATTTGTGACGACACTTTTTTAAGGGAATCATTTCTCTTACATATAAATATTAGTTTGTATCCACATGCATCATGCATGCTAGTTAAATTTAAATATATGTAGAGGCAGAACAAATTTCTTAAACTAATTCCTTTAAGTTTCTTCTAGTTCAAATAAATATAATTTTGTTAGAACAAACCTAATTATAAACGCATACAATACAACGATAAGTAATTTTGGAAGTTTAAAAGTAGTTTGGGGCCCTTTTTTGGCCAACTAGTTTAAAACTAGTCTGGGACTCGGATTTTTTTTTTGGGTAAATACTTGGCATCTATCTTATTATGCTTGAATCAATATCATTTTGATTTTTTTTCTCGAGGTAACATAAATGCATCACTCATTCACTCTCAATATACAATATTACTATTTTATATAGGGTTAAAAGAGTTTTTTTGTGTCATATGTTTGGTCACAGTTAATTTTTGGTGCCACATATTTTATTTTGTAGGCTTTTGGTGTCCTATGTTTGTATTTTGTAGTCTTTTGGTGCATCCGTTAATCAACGGTTAAGTTTACCGTTAAATAGTTTTATTTTTGTTCAATTTAGTCCATAATCTTTTTTCGACCACCGCCCAAAATATTCCTGCCACCACATAAGGCCACCGGCCACCACACAAGGTCGTTTGTCACCACACAAGGTCGCCGGACCCATCCAAGCCCACCGGTGACCACCAATCGGGGCCGGACGGCTCCGATTGGTAGTCATCGGTGGGCTTGGGTGGGTTCCGGCGGCTTTGAGAGGTGGCCGGCGGCCTTGTGTGGTGGTGGCCAAAAAAATATTAAGGACTAAATTGAACAAAATAAAACTATTTAACGGTCAAATTTAACTGTTGACTAACGGATGCACCAAAAGTCTACAAAATGCAAACATATTGTACACAAAACCTACAAAACAAAACACGTGGTACCAAAAGCCAACAATAACCAAACATATATGGCGCAAAAAAAACTTTTTAACCATTTTATATAATATAGATTTCTTTCCTTACTAACTTTACCATGAACATGGACGCACTTATGGTACCGATCCATTTGCTCCATTAAATATGCGAGAGTTCGATATTTAAATTCGAGATATTTAAGTAACGGATGTTGAACTGTTACACTATAGTATACAATTTTTCAGACTTTAGTTTTTCTAGTACTAGCTAGTAATTAGTATTGTCCTTTTATTTATTTTCGGTTGATTTATTTCTTTTCTTTTGGTATTAGGTAATGCCTTTTCATTCTGAATAAAATGATAACTACAAATATGTAAATTAAACTGGTTCCATAAAAATAATGATATTGATTAAAAGTGGTCATCTAAGTTATGATCTAAGTAAATATTTCCGTGACAGAAAAATAAGTATGAATTATAATGATGCTTCAAGTTGATGAAGTGGTGGAAAATGGATTATATATATGATTGACAATAACAGATACCTGCCTCGCTCTACTTAAATTTGTCAGTGTGGTGCTTAATTAAGTGATCATGCATCTCTTTGTCAATACTTAAATCTGAAAGGTGTTTTAAGGACAAAGATATATTTAATTTAATTGATTATGTGTCCAAATTGGACCCATGATAATTAATAGCGATGCGTATCATATGTTCAATGATGATCGATGAACAGTTGATTTCCTCATAACGTTAAAAATTAATCATATATATATATAATAATAATCATGTTCTACTCTTGAAAATTATAATATAATATAAAAAAATCATATGATCCTTATTCCTTTAGGCTGAATTAATAAATGATCGATTTATCTTATTTATTAAAATATAAAAACTAATAATAATGATAAAATAAAGAATAGACTCAGTTACCAAAACCAAACAAATAAGAGAGACTACTAGACTATTGCAATTTGCAACAACGTAAGCTATCTAGAAAAACTTAACGTTATAATTATTGATTAATATATAGTTTGGTTGTTTGCTTTTATTAATGTAATCATCTGATTTAAATTTGTAATTTTAGTGACTTACGTTTGTAAATGAGCCGTTTGGTTATATTTTGATAAAAATATAAAATATTATTTCTAGATTCATTTTTAAAATATAAATGAGCCGTTCATTATGTTCCTTGTGTTTTTTCGTCAAACTCATCTAGTTTTTCATTTAAAAAATTACTTCAATTTGTTTAAAAGAAGTTTCAAAATCGAACGTCCGGTACTAATCCGAACCAGCTAGGGTTTAGAATCGAAAACGATTTTGACTTTTTTGAAATAAATTTTTTAATGAAAATTTGGATGAAGAACACAATGATGAGCACAATGAATAACACTTAAATTTGATTGAAGATAACGGTAAAATCGTCATTTTATAACCATTTGGTCAAATATAAGTCACTAAATGAAACAAGTTTGAATTGTTTAATCATATTCTGAAACGTAAGTAACTAAATTATAACGCCAATAAATACAAGTAATCAATCACATTCGTTAAATATAAGTAACTAAATAATGCAATAATACTATAATTATATATCAGTTATTGAACTGTCAGCTAGCATATGATTTTTTTAAATAAAATTCTTTTTTTATAATGTTATTAACTCATATATTATATTGAAATTCGTTTTTAAATTAAAAAAAAATACATATTATTTTGATTAGTTTGTCATAGTAATTAACGTTAGTTATGAATATATAAAATAGGGTTAATAACCAAATTGCTACCTAAATTTTGACTAATTTAAAAATTGCAACATGAACTATTTTTTTTTTTAAATTGGCTATCTGAACTGTTAATTTTCGTACAAATTGCTATACATGTTTTAATTCTCTTCAAATTGGATAGAAAATTACCATGATTCCGCAACGTTGAGTATTTTCACATGTACCCATATAGATTTAAATATAAATTGAAAGAATTGTAATAAAATATGTTCAACTGAATGCTCAATTGAAAGGAACCGTTCGAACTGGGCGAAAGTCCAGTTGAACTTCTAGTTGAGTAATACTTTCAATTTATATTTGAATCCATATTGATCACACATGACGAAAATATGCTCATTTTTTTTATCCAATTTGACGAGAATTTAAATAGAGGTATAAATTTGTTTGGAAAATGAAAATTCAGGTAACCAATTAAAAAAAAAGGTTCAGATAGTGATTTTGAAAATTTAGGTAGCAATTTGATAATTAACCCTATAATATATCACACCTACTTTTTTGTGAAAAGACAAATAACGTATAAAAAAAATATTATATATATCATTAAAAATTTAAAAGTAATTCTACTTTTTTTTTGTCAAAAAATATAATATATGCATTAATCTTATATAGTACATTTTTGAAGGACATAAATTTTTTGTTATAAATTTTTTTATGGTTCCGTTGAGTATATAATATGTAACACAATACGTATTCACAGCTAAATTTTAGAGTTAATAATTTTAACTTTTAAAAATAAATAATTCGCGATATTATTATTTAATTTAATCCAATGGAATTAATTCTAAATTAGGGATACCTTATATTTATATTGAATGATTAATATGAAATTCCGAGACAAGTTTAGTGCAGCTAAACAAGTAATTAATAATAATAATAATTAATAAATAATAAATACATAAAAGTCATATAAGTAGTGCCACAATAAAGATTGGGACGTTGACCAAACCCGACATTTCTTTTCCTTGGACGAACCCATACCATGCCCATATCTTAACGTGCAAGATTACGGATGCGTTTCGGCCAAGATTTTCATTACACACCTGTTATTAGTGTAAATATATTTGTTTACTTTGCTAATTTAAAATTAATTTTAAAGTCTTACTTCAAATGTGTAATGCTATGTAACACAATGATTAATTAGGAGCTTTAAAATACACTATAAAAATTTATTTTATTAAATAATTTTAATGTTTATTAATATAATTTTATTTAATTACTATAACAGTATTTAATATTAATATTATAATCAAATTATTATAACTTTTTATACCGTACTTATATTATGAACATATTTTTCTATTTTTTTAATTAAAAAAATCATATAATACGTCAATCAATAAAATTAAAATATCAATTTTTAGTATCGCAAATTTTCTATCATGCAAAATTTAATAATTAATATGTAATAATGATTTTAACTATAATAGAATTGTCTAATTGTCTACATATATATAGAATGATCTTGATCTTTCTGCATGTATATGATTGATGGACCGACATAGATACGTGCAAGGGTGCTAGAGCGCACTAGGCTACACCTAACACTGCATACACACGTACTCCTGGCATACGAATGAACAAAATTATTAGTTAGGGGGCTAAATGACTCTACCTTATAAGTCAGGGGACCGTATATGGAAAAGCTTGTAACGTTGATTGTACCGTTGGGGACCCAGCTGACGTGGCCGAATTCGGAACGCTTCGGATGAAGTACAAAGTAGAAACTCAGACACCTTTTCTCTGAACAATGTATAAAGCAACATTTCGACACGCTTCCCTTTCGCAATTACTCTTCTACTTCTCTTTCTCCTTCCTTCTTCACCACAACTCCATCACCAAAACCAGGAAACTCCATACCAATCCCCTACCAAATCCTCTTCCATAGCCCCTTCTACCACATACCTAACTCTTTCTGTTCAATTCCACATAATTTGTAAGAGAATCAGTTGATTGCACAGCGGCGGCGGCGGCGTTGATGATGGAGACGCCGGACAAGGGTGTTGCGATGGATTTCCTTGCGGTTTCTGATGGTTCGGGTTCCTATTCGTGGCCACCGGCGTTACCTTCGAGGCTCCGGAAGAGGCTTCTGGCGGACTGTAATAGCAAGTCTCCCTCTACTGTTGAAGAAATCGAAGCTAAGCTACGTCACGCCAGTCTCCGTAGAAAGGTATAGACTCATACTTACTGATATCTCTTCCGATTTTAGGGTTTAAAAGTTCATTTTTGAGTCAATTGATTGATTTACGTTTTATACATCGACAATTATATTTATCGGGTCTCTGTGTTAACCTTTATATAAGTCTGATCAACTGAGCCAATTACTTTAGTGAAGTTTCTTTATCTGTATGAATCAGGTTTCATCTTCTTTAAGTTTGGTAACATCAACTGATGATTGTACTAATTGGAAATCCTGGAAATGAATTCGAATTTGATTCTCCAAAAATTTCAAATTCAACTACCCTCAAAAGGAAAAAAGAGATGGGAATCTCAATTTATTACGTTATCTTAATACGGTTTTCGTATGATAATAATAATAATACATAATATAATATTAATTAATTAATTACTCATGTCAATTAGTCGTGGTTTATGATGGGAGCTTGGCAGCCTTACGAAGAAGGTTGAAACTGGGAAACTGATTTATTATACATAAAAACCTAAAGAATATAAGGAGAATTGATTGGACTTTGGCTCTTGAATGTCTTATATAATGAGTGTATAGTTGTTGACTGACTCTGGAGTCTAAATTAGAAAGCTGCAGACCCACAAATTAATAATGACTCTGGAGTCTATATTAGAAAGCTGCAGACCCACAAATTAGTAATTCTTATTATTTTTGCTTTTGACACAATCAATTCTCGTCATAACATCCATGCAGTAAATTTCACGAGTTCTCCTTCAGAATTCTGTTTTGATCAGCTATCTCAAAGTGGCTGACTTTCTGAAGTTATAATGTTTTACTGCAGCAATTCTATGAGAAACTGTCGAGCAAGGCGCGCCCGAAGCAGAGAAGTCCCTCTCGAGCTTCTTCTAATGAGGAAGACCTTAGTCAGCGCCTTGAAGCAAAGCTCCAAGCTGCTGAGCAGAAGAGGTAGAGTTTTTTGCACTGGCTTTTATTTGGCTGTGAAATATGTTGATTAACTAACTTTACTGATGTGGAATAACTTCATATAGGTTATCCACCTTTGCATTGGAGATGAATCATAAATCCTTTTGGTGCTAATATGATTTTCAAATTGAAATTTTGAATTATTATTAAGAAATCAAGTCTTTTGTTCAGTGTATTGCTCGGTTTTTAGCAGCATATAAATATACTTAAATAACCAAGGAATTTATTTTGAGGAACTAAATCTGTACCGTTTTGTTTCAGACTTGATATTCTGGCAAAGGCACAACTCCGGCTAGCTAAAATTGATGAGCTGCGGCAAGCAGCTAAGATTGGTGTACAATCCCGCCTAGAGAAGGAAAGGGAGAAGCTTGGCACAAAAGTTGAATCGAGGATTCAGCAGGCTGAGGCAAATAGATTGCTTCTTCTCAAGGCTTATAGGAACAGAAGGGCTACCTTGAAGGAGAGGGCGTCTCAGTCATTACTAAGAAGGATGAATAAGGAGTACAAGTATAAGGAATGTATTCGTGCAGCAATCAACCAAAAGCGAGCAGCTGCAGAGGTTAAGCGTCTGAGATTGTTAGAGGAGGAGAAACAGAGGGCTCATGCTCGATCAGTGCAAGTACAACATGTTTCAAGTTCAGTCTCTCATCAACGTGAGATTGAGAGGAAGAGAATCCAGGACCAGCTTGAGGACCGTCTACAAAGGGTATGCTATATGATGTACTAATAGTTGTTTCTCATACATGTCAGTTGTGAATGTGTTTTGCTGATTATATTGCTTCCTGTGCTAAAATTTAACCATGAGTAGGCAAAGAGGCAAAGAGCTGAGTACCTGAGGCAAAGGATTAGGCAGCGCAATTCCGTTCGGGCTAGAAACAGAATGCTTAAGCAAGCTGATCTCCTTTCTAGGAAATTGGCAAGGTATATGCTTCCTGAAAACACATCTTCTAGCATCCATTCCTTCCTTCTAGTGCTCTTATGTCTATAACTTAAATATAACTGGAGCAGCCTTTTATACTCATCATGTCGATTAACATCATGTTTCAAGAAAAAGAAATCTAAGCAAATAACAACTTTTTATCTAGCCACTCTTGACATTTAGCCATAAGACAAAGAGAAAGGGTGTTAATCTTTCATGTTAGAGACCGGAAATCTTTAACCTTATTTTTGTTGTTTGATCCTTTTATTTTGTGTAAGAGCATCCTTGCGGTATATCATAATAAACCTTTCCTCTAAAATATATTTTATTTTCAGATTAGTTAATATTTTCAATTGGTGTCGACAGATGTTGGAAGAGATTCCTCCAGACGAAAAGAACAACTTATGACTTGGCAAAATCATATGATGCGCTGAACCTAACTGAGGAATCTGTGAGAGCGATGCCATTTGAGCAACTTGCTGTTTCCATTGAGTCCATTTCTACACTGCAAACAGTTAGAGCCTTGCTGGAGCGCCTTGAGAGTCGCTTAAGAGTCTCTAAGGCTGTTGCTACCCCCAGTCATACATCCGCTGTAGAGAACATAGACCATCTTCTGAACAGAGTTGCTACACCAAAGAAAAGAGCCAACTCTAGACCATCCACAAGGAACAAGGAAGCAAAGAAAGTAGGGAATAACAAGCAGAGAACTCAAACTGTTGTAGCTAAATCACCGAGGTATCCAGTAAGGGTGGTTCTCTGTGCCTACATGATTTTAGGTCATCCAGATGCAGTTTTCAGTGGTCAAGGGGAGCGTGAGACAGCTCTTGCTGCATCAGCAAAGGATTTTGTTCAGGAGTTTGAATTGTTGATAAGAATCATACTGGATGGGCCTATACAGAGTTCTGATGAAGAGACCGAGTCTACAACTGCAAAGCGATGGACCTTTAGGTCACAGCTGGAAGCTTTTGATAGGTCTTGGTGTGAGTATTTGAATTGCTTTGTTGTATGGAAGGTTAAGGATGCCAAATTGCTGGAACAAGATCTGGTCAGGGCAGCCTGCCAGCTTGAGCTATCTATGATGCAGACTTGTAAACTCACATCAGAAGGAGATGGTGGTGCTCTCACCCATGACATGAAGGCTGTCCAGAAACAGGTCTCTGTCACTTTTTTTTTTGTTTTTATTTTGGCAACGTGCATGGATAGTAAAATAATGGGTGCAACATGCATGATTTGTGAATAATGGGTCTGGAGTCTTGCCATAATTGCACCGACGAATTTGATTTTTTTGTGGAATAGTCTCTCCTATTATAAAAATAGTAGAAATATCATATTTTATTGGGATGAAACAATTGCCCAACAACTACATCTTATGTAATACTATGTTCAACTGTCTATTCTTTTCATTTGTATTTTCAGCTAAACCATATGATTTGATTATTGAAAATGCAGGTCAATGAAGACCAAAAACTTCTCAGGGAAAAGGTACTACACCTAGGTGGAGTGGCTGGAATTGAACGGATGGAATGTGCTCTTTCTAATACGCGATCCAAATACTTTCAAGAGAAGGAGGCTGGAAATTCAGTAGAGTCGCCAGTGACCAACACTTCAGCTCCAAGCTCTTCAAGCACCTCACCCTCTGTGCTAGATGCTACCTCAGTTGAGAGAAGAAATCCTAATTCTAGTGAGAGGCCAAGTCGTGTTGTTAGATCCTTGTTCAGGGAAGATATCACCCCTCTCCCCAATGAGTTTGGTTCATTAACTTCAGATGTAGACAATCACAGAGATTCTTCAGGTGTTAAGTTGGCTAGTGAAAATGAAGTGATTGTGAACACATTTCTACACGACCGGGGAGCTAGCTTTTCGAATGCCTTTGTTGCTGCTAATGAAGATGAATCCAATGTTAAGGTTTGTTTTTATCTTTCAGTTCTTGTTGTTATTGTCGTCCAGTGTTTCCGGTGTCACTAAAGTTTCTACCCATCCTTTTGCTGATGATTATTGATTAACCTAGTCTTTTATTATGGTTGTGTGTTTCTAGGGTAAAATTAGAGAAATGATGGAGAAGGCATTCTGGGACAGCATAATTGAATCTATAGAAGGGGAAGAAGCCCAATATGATCGAGTTGTTCAACTTATGAGGGAAGTTAGAGATGAGATATGTGAAGTTGCACCTCAGAGCTGGAAGCAAGAGATCTCTGAAGTGATTGACATAGACATTCTATCCCAGGTAATTTCCTTCCCTGACCAGTTGAAAGGCATGAATAGATTCTCTACTTTAGTTGTAGTAGGAAACTAATTATCATTGTAATTTTTTTTTGGTAGGTATTGCAATCAGGTGATTTGGACATTGCGTATCTCGCAAAACTTCTAGACTTTGCTCTGTCCACTTTGAGGAAGCTGTCATCTCCAGCTAGTGATACCGAGATGAAGGCTAGACACGAGCAGTTATTAAAAGAACTAGCTGAGATATGCGAAGCTGGAGGCCTCTCAAAACAAGCTCATGCTGTTGCTTTGGTGAAGGGTCTGCGTTTTGTATTTGAACAGATACAGGTGTTCTTTCTAGACTGATCTTTTGAACAATTCTGAAACCCCACTTGAGCCACACAAAAAAAAGCCTCTGAAACTTGGTTATTGTTTGAACAGGAACTTAAGCAGGAGATAAGCAAAGCACGAATAAAGCTTATGGAGCCTCTACTGAAGGGGCCAGCAGGGTTTGATTATTTGAGAACTGCTTTTGGTAATCGGTACGGAGCTCCTTCTAATGCTACAAAAAGTCTACCGTTGACAGTGGAATGGCTCACATCTGTGAAGAGTGGCGTAGAACACGAGTGGAATGAACACTCTGCTTCTGTCTCGTCGTTGCTTGCTCATGAGAATGAATCTCAGAGTTGTCTCCCTTCTGCTACACTTAGAACAGGTGGACGTTTCCTAGTGGGTAGTCCTGCAACTACTACTGCTTCCTCAATGAATGGAGGTATCAATTTTGTTCCTAGAATATAATCTGTATCAGCAAAATACATAAGAATATTTCTCAGGCCCCTGTTTTACTTAATTTTTTTGTCGTAATTTTAGTTTGTTATGTAGCAGGTAGTGGACTGCAAGAATGCAGGGGAGAACGAGTGGACTTACTTGTGAGGATTGGCTTATTGAAGTTAGCATGCAGAGTTTCGGGCTTGACACACGATACTTTGCCTGAGACTTTTCTGCTTAATCTAACCAGGTTAAGGGCTGTTCAGGCGCAAATTCAGAAGATAATTGTGATTTCTACAAGGTAATTTTATTGATGATATAAATATGTTAAAGATGCCTAATTCTTGAAATTTCCTATTCAACCTCTTTTGATGGTAGGATAGAATCACTAGAGTTTGATTGTATAAATTACGTCTGCTGATATATATGAGCACCGACGATGCAGAATATGCTGATTAATCAAAACTAAAATGATGATCTTGTTTGGTGTCTTAAAACTCAAAATCCTATCTTTTAATTGCAGCATCCTCATCTGCCGCCAAACCCTACTCATGGAGAGGGCGGTAAGCAGCTCTGCAGACATGGAAAGCATCCTCTCCAATTGCATTCAGAAACTTGCAGAGCTTATAGACAGCAGGGAAGATGCAGGAATAGATGATTTGGTTGATGTTTTAAGTGATTTCCCGAGCACGACTGGAAAAGCAGCTGATTCTGAGCACAAGGAATCAAGGAAATCTGTGATGGCAAGAATGCTAGCTAAAAGCCTTCAAGCTGGAGACCCTGTATTTGAAAGGGTCTCAAATGCTGTATATATGGCCCTGAGGGCAGTTGTTTTAGGTGGAGGAAATGGACAGAGTACTAGAAAACTTGCTGAAGCCGCACTGAGGCCAATCGGGGCGGCCGTGATGTTGGAGAGGGTGGTGGATGCCGGTGAAGCGTTAGCGATTGTGGCGGCTGTGTCGGTTAGGGTTCATGAGCCGTGGTATGTGAATATAATTGATGGAGGGCAGGTAGAATTATGATGCAGCACCAGCAGTAATAATGTAAATATATGTCGATGTAATTAATTAATTAGTAGCTGTGGCTTGTCTCCTTGTATAAAGTGGTTAATTGGGTGTGAATTGGATGATTCGTGTCTTGTTTGCAGTGTTTGTTAATGTATTTACTTTGTAGTGACAAAAAGTGTCTGTTAATGTATTTACTTTTGTCGTGACAAAATTATTCATCTTATCTTAGTGTAAAATGTAAATGGTTGCGTTGTAATATTATTATATTTATTGTATGTATTTTATTGGCTTTAAAGTAATTTTTTCTTTAGACTACAATTTCTAAACAAAAATACTCTAGAATAAGGCGACATTTGTAATCCCATTTTTACACATACATACGCCACTTGATCAAATGACAAACAGTTAGCAAGGCATTTGTTGTGCAAGCTTGATCACGATCTTTGAATACCAATTCTATTTTATCAGGTCCTAGATCAATCGAACATGTTGTCCTCACTTTAATCTAGGCAAGAAAGAATTTCTATTGCATTTGAGTAAAACATCTTAAAAAAATGCACCGAATATGTGTAGGCTTTTCCTAGCATTTTACTGTTAAACATGATTATGATTCTTTTTCCGTCTAACTATTCAACAAATAAATATAAGTTTTATTTATCAATATGTATAGTCTTGGACCATTAATAATAAAAAAATTTCCATTAATAAAACATGATTGAGTCTTGCTATTTTTTTGGTACAACAAGTATTTTTACTTTTTTTTTAAGAATGATGATTGTGTCTTCCCGTTGTTTTTTCTCAACTTATTAATATTAATAAAAACAGTTAAATGTTTTTAAATATAAAATAAAATTAGAATAATATGTAAAAAATATATATCAAAATTGGAGTAACATAAGGATGCTTGACTATATCCTATTCTTACATCCACAAAGGCAGACAATAATGATTCAAGAAAAATATATTATTAGAGAAAATAAAAATATACATTAATGGGTCTCTTTAAAAAAAGCTTCCAAGACATTTTGCAGTTTGCTTGGTTCCCAAGTTGCAGAATAGATAGATAGACACACAGAAGAAGCTACACAACATACTAGTACACACATAACCAACTCGATAAGTTCCGAGAAATTTTCAAATTACACAGCGCAGATAAAATTACAGGTGAATAAGAAGAGACATACAGCATTCTTTCATAATCAAGAATCTCCATCCAATCGTATTCTCTTGGGACAATTCTCTTCGGTTTGGGCGCCGCCATTTGCAGCCACCCTCATCTCTTTGGCCTCCATGGAACACCTCTTGTACGGTTTAAACCCAGTTCGACCGGCCCTGAGCTTCCCATAGCCAAGTCCGATACTCAATAGCCCTTCCTCAACATCTCTATTCTCCTCTCCATCTCTTTCGCTAATGGCTTCCACAACCTGTTGAGTGTTGAAGCTGCTGCTTGGTAACCATGTCCTGCCGTTAGGCTCTATCGCTACTACTATTCCTGCTGAATCTACCCTGCCATCTTCAACAGTTAGTTCCTTCTCTAGGTTCTTCAGACCGCGTGGAGGTGAGAAGCTCTGTGGCAAAATATTCCTGGAGAACAACTTTCGGAAGGCAACCCGTCCCTGACCAAACTCAAAAACCATAAATGTTATCAACCGAACTTATCCCACATGGACTAAATGGTTATCAATCAATAAACTAGTCGGTTTTCTTGTCTACATTATGCCAAACAAACCACTAACCTGGCATTCATCTAAAATATCAAACCACAAATTGGATCATCACATAGATAGTTCATTCCATAGTAGTTTGCTTTTAAACTAATAGTATCAGAGCCAACATTGGAGTGGTAGCTCATGGATGTGCCAGTTGTGTGGCAACCTGGCCTTTGGCCAAAGAGGAAGTTGGTTTTTACTGGGGAAGAATGTTATTGAGTGAACTTGTCTCACATTGAATGTATGGGCCATTTGATAAAGACTAAGCGAGAGAACTCAGCCAAAAGGACTTGGTCCGTTAGGTGGGAGAGCTCATTCAATCTGTAAACCTCACGCCAATTGCCCATACAAACCATGTGTACAAGTTCATTCCATAACACTTTCTTGAAGTTGATACTACGTTAGATGCAGAAAAAGCATAACCAACATGGTTATCTTGATCTAGTGGGCTCATAGATTTTACCTCCTCAGAAACTTCTTTCCAGGAATCACCCGTGTTGGTGGTGATTTTCCGGCGATTGGAATTCTCTGCTGCTAAGAGACTACTCAAATCAGGACCAACTAGGGGAAGGGCCCCAACGGGCATGTCCTTGCTGTTCTCTTGTTTTTCTAAAGCATCTGTCTCAACATCACTGCTGGAAGCCGTGTTTGAACCACATGAGGAGCGGTCGACTGGTTTGCCACCCACATCTGCTGTCTTATTCAAATCGTGGATTTCAGTCTCTTCAGCCGCCTTCTCATTGTCAGCATCTTTTGTCTCGTTTACAGTTTTTCTTACACCACTTTCCTCAGAGTCCGATGATACTGTCAGGGACTTGGGAGCATCATTCAACTGAAACAAAAAAAGGTGTAAGGGCCTTGTTTAAAAAATGGCTGATTACACTTGCTGAATCTTTTCAGCATTGCATACTAGACTTCAATTAATGCATTTTTCGTATATGCACTTTATGCGTCCAATTTAATTTTGGTACACACATGAGGTGCCAAAACTAAATGAATGCATAAAATTTCAGTAAAACTCAAAAGGCATAAAAGTTCATTGTGCAATACCAAAAAGATACTTCTTAAATACCAGAACTATTGAAATGGCACCTGCAAGGCTGCTGATAGGTTCTGTTCAGAATGATCAGGATCCTTGGGGTCTTCGGCCATCATCCTAAGTTCAGTCTCAACCGAAGATGGCTGCCCAAATTCAGTGGTGGGTACAGATGAAGAGGGAGGGGTGCAGGTGAACCCGGAGTGCAGAGGAGTACAAAGAGGGAGCATCCCGTGGGCGGCCCACCATGCAGATGCTGCAGCAATTGTAGCAGCAGCAAGAGCTGCCATACTTGGAGAGGAGTTCATTTGCGTCCCCTGACCAGACACACAAGAGTCAGCAGCAGAGGCTTCTGCAGCATTGTAGGGCCAGTAAGCAGCTGCAAAACTAGCTGCTGCATGTGCTGCAGGGTTTTGTAGCAAACTGGAGACTAGTAGACTCGAAAATGTGGACGACATTTGGAGAAACGACCGGTAGTCCAAGTGATTATGATGCATAGCAGCAAAGGGTGGGTGGAAGGATGACACTGAATGATCGAATCTCATCTCATTGTGCTCAACAGTAGCAGATTCAGCTGGATTTGCAAAAGATTTATAATGTCCATTCTCTTTTCCCGATGGGTTTTGCTTTGGATCTACAACATGAACGGGAACATGCCTTGGGAAGTTATTATGAGCTTGCACCTCGTCTGCTGTCAATGCATCATTACAGTCATCTCTTCCGCAATCAACTGATTTTTCATGGGTTTGGGACTGCTCGGTGGTCTCCAATCCCGTGAGTTTACTTGTGCCCGAGTCCTGCATCGTCTGTTTCACAGTAAATAAGAATGAGTTTCTGGTATAAACTGTACCAATTCCAAGATACTGACAAATCACAACTGGAGTGGAGTTTATAGACTAGATGGATCTCCGTCTAACTGGAGTGGAGTTTATGGCCTAGTATATCATCATATGGACAACTTTTTGTTTTACCTCTTTCACTAGTGGCACAAATTCCCTGAAAGTGCAGAGTCTCACAGGTGTTGGTGGATTCACGTTAGTTGAAGAAACCGATAAAAAGCGACCTTCTTGAAGAACATTAAAAACTTCTGAGCAATTTTCTTCCTGGTTTTCCTTGGAATTTGGAAGCTCTTCTCCAAATTTAGCTCTCTGATTAAAGATGCAAAGTAGAAATTAGCAAGTTAATGAGTAGTTTTTATGGTCAATCAAATAATACGAGAAGAACGGCTATGAACATAGATTACTTCAGAAAGTGGTTCGGTTTCTGAGTCAGGGACTTTTTGACAGGATAAAGACGATTCAGTGTTTGGCGATCTTCCATCTTTTGATCCCGCCTGCAGAAAAGGAGTGACAGCACCAGTTTTCCGAGGATAGGGATTGCTTGGTTTTCTCTTTGGGCGTGGAGGTGGAATGTCTATATCTATAGCCTGTCCAAC
Organism: Clarkia xantiana subsp. parviflora; assembly: GCA_036873135.1. Lineage (NCBI taxonomy): Eukaryota > Viridiplantae > Streptophyta > Magnoliopsida > Myrtales > Onagraceae > Clarkia > Clarkia xantiana. The sequence continues at coordinate 5,769,030 of JAPTYO010000014.1, forward strand.
TGGAATGCCCTTCACAAGTGCCTCTTTTTCGACCTGAGGGTGAAACAGATTTAGCAATCTAAGGTTGATGAGCATTAGATTATTGCACATATTGAACTCCAATAAGAGGTTAAATCTGAAACAGAGTGAAACATGGTCTAATGAAGCAATCAGTGTATAACTGGAGCACCATACTCAAGGCAACACTTGAAGTTCAAAAAATTAAAAATGAGACACAGAAAGCTTCGCTCTAGTTGTGAGAGATGTTACCAGGTAAAAACTTAAGATAGCCAAAAGGCAACACCACTTCAATAAATAAACATGGAAGTTTGATAAAGAACAAAGGATGCATGCCAAACAACAAAGCTGTCCATCTTAAGCAGTTTGCTTACAAAAGGTTGACCTGGTTACAACAAGGTCACTGCAGTTGAACAATTTTTCCTCCACAGAAATCATGAGGAACCATTAAAACAAAAATCAGCGCTACATGTCATCCCAATATTTGACCACTCTGTAAATTGTAAGTTATGGAGAATGAAAAAAAAAACACCTTAAATAAGTTTGGAAGAACGACCAGGTTAAAAGTTTACAGTAATAATCCCATGAGGTTGTTTAGCTGTAAAAGACTAGACTGTGTGTGTGGAAGTGGCCACACGACACATGATTGATTCCCCGCACCGGCAAAGTGTAAACATTTTTCACGATGGGCCACCCACCCAAGCTTAAACCTGCAGCTAACCGGTCCATGGGGTTAGTGGGTATTTCATGGACCTAAAAGTTGCTTTGCCCAAACCAAGATTTTGTTTTTAGCATAAAAAATACAGTAGGTGATTCCTGAAGAAAATGGATATGTAGTCTTCAATGTATGATGAACTACCTTTCCTTTGAAGAGATAAACAAATGGAAAGATGAAATCTTAAGATATATTTCAATTCCTCTTTCTCAATACCACCGAATAATAAATTATGGGGTGTATGGGGACTAAAATAATTTTCCTTGACATTAAAGCAAAACCACCAACAATGCATTACCAAGTCAATTTGTACTTTATTGTGATCTTACTCCCACAATAAAATAGAAGAAAAACATCCAAATCCATTGCCCTCTCAATCCCAGCTACAAATCCAAAGATACTTTATACCGTGTTAGCAAGTTTATAAGGTTTCCAATGCATGGTCATTTTCAGAATATCAAGCCAAATAACTCAAGAAAGAAACATGAGATTCAACATGATCACATAAAGTTCATCTAAGCGACCTCAAATTCAGCACGTTACAAACAATTCACAACTAGGTAAATGGGGATGAAATATGCATGTGACAAAATAGTTTTAGCAAAAGTTGAGAAGGCACAGCTGACCTTTGAAAAGAACTTTTGTGCGTGACTTCTTATCTGCACAGCCGTCTTTGTTCCTATATGTTCTGCAAAGCACGAAGAGGAAAACCAAATGGACACAAAAAATGGACACCAATTAAAAGAGTGAAACAGAAGTTGTGAAGTGTTTTCCCCTTAGCCATTACTTATGACCAAATATTAAAGCTAAGTTGCATGTCATCAGTTCAGTATATAAGGCTATATCAATCAGCATGTCAAGTTATTAAAGAGGGGAATTAAGGAATATGGCGGTGAGTGAGAGCAATGTAAAATGAATGACCTTCTATACGCTGCCAGGCTCGTCCATAAAGCTTGAGTGCTTCCAGGAACCTGTTGTGTTCCTCCTCAGTCCATCTCTCTCGTTGCTTCGTGATTGTATAAGGCTTCCGTGTCTGGCGTCAGACATTGGCTTAATTAAGGAAGGAGAGGTTTCATATAATCGTCGACATACTAAAGAAGAGGCACAACAGTGACAGAAGAGAGGATATATAAGAGTTGGTATGGACATGGACCTTGACAATGATTTCTTCGCCAGAGGAGTATGTTTCCATTGGGGGTGGGTTCAAGACAGCTAGCTAAGTTGCTGTGCTGCTTCAGATCCTCCCCAAATAAGCAATGGCAGAACAAGCGGAGTTCTATTTTGCCTCTTCTGCCATGGAGGGAGCCAACAGCAAGCTAGCTATTACTGCAAAAGAACGCAATCAATAGCAACAGACAGAGATCCTCCTACCCTTTTTATCATTGAGGCACGAATTCGAGTCGCAGGAAACAAAATCACAGTACATAAGAATCAAAATCACAAACAAGTTAAGTTTTTTCACCGAGATTAAAGGATGAATATCCACTGTAATCAGAGATACACAGAGATAGAGGAAGGGAGACGCGCCTTTTCTTCTTTAGCAGAAACAGTAAAAACGAAGCTCTTCAATTGGGGATTTTAACCATGATAGACACCTAGACCTTCAAAAAATGGACGGACAGAGAGAGTGAGGTGGTAGTGGGACTATACTGTACAACAGTTCAATCAGAAACTTCAACATCAATCAATCACTGTATTAAGTTACTGAGGCAGCAAGCCTTATCCAAAACCAGTAAAAATCAAGCGAAGCAACAAAGAACATATGGATAAGAAAAACCTCGAAAGAGAGAAATGGAAGAGGACGAGCCATGAACTGCGTCAGCTCCACCGAGATCAAGTATTATTCACCAGAATGCTCATCGGCGAATCCGTACTGCGCGCTGGTGCTAGTGGTGGATCGAACTGTTGAACTCGAACACCTCAATCGAAATCGCATCGAAGGGAGGAAGAAGAGGAACAGAGGAGAAGAAGAAATGAATAGAGACCTAAACGCCAGAAACTAAACTAGAGAGTATGGTGGCTTTGGGGCAATCTCAGCCACTAGTATTTCTTTGATTTAATTTTATCAGAAAATGATTTTGTATATTTGAGGCTCCCAAGCCGCGATAGAGTGGAGTTGGCCTCTACAGCGTGCCAGGTGGACGCTTGTTTGTGGCTCACCTTGTAAAAGCTCCGCCCCTGCCCTGCGCTTTTTCTTCCATTATTATTATTATTAATTATTATCATACTTTATAAATTCCACTATTTTCTATTATCGGGTGTTCTGAAAATAGTTATTTCGGTCCCCATATCAATAAATGTAACTTATTTTCCTCAAATCTCTCCTTTTGCAGCAATTAAGTCCGTGAAATATAAGAAGTTTGGTTTTTGTCTAACTTGTGCTCTCTAGATCGTTTGCTAAAAAGTCATTATTAGCACGTGTTTAGGTTCGCAAATCCACGGCGAAGAGTCTTGTTAAGAGTCGAGACCACCACCCTGTAATGTTTATGGTCGTGAAACATCCAACATTACAACATTCTTGTAGACTTAAAAAAATGGATTATTCATAAACCGAACCCATGTTCATTAAATTAAATTAGGCAATATTATATTTCTTTTCGTTGGTTCATTATCTTAGTTTATATTTCTTTAACAGATTCGTATTCATGATCTTATTATTATTAATTAACTGTATAGTTTAATAACGTAAGACGTAATAGATATGTGCGGCATCCATGTTAGCTACTCTTAGGACTTAGGGATGACAAATTATCTCACACTATATAAAGACGCATGGAAATTTATATTTGCACAAACATATTGCAAAACACTAATACGAACAGGATTGATACGAAGTAATTTTTATATTTAGATATTACAACAGGACACATAATAAAGTTATGTTGCGTCTAATTTTAAGTCTGTTTCTTTAGTAGGTCTGTCAAAACGGGTTGATCCGTGACGTGTATGTCAACAGACAGTTGACCCATGGGTCAATAGGCAGTTGACCCGAACCCATCTCAAACTTCAGAACGGGTCATACATCAGGACCTGAACTTAACCTGGCAAGGTCACTGAGTCGATCCGTCCCTAAACCTCATTTTTCAGTCGTTCTTTGAATAAGTATTCTTTAATAATTTTTAAAAGACTAATTTAATTTTTTTTGTGTCATTCTATATTAAAAATATGTGAATTCATTGTTTAATAATTTGATAAGTTTTTAATTTTGATATATACTTAAACATTTATCGTATAAAGGTGCAATGATCAATTTATTAACATAACACGATATTATATACTAAAAATTATATATAATGTTCGTGTTCATAAACATAATTTATTGTGTGTTCGTGTTTAACACAAATACGTATGTACATATTACAATTTGCCACTCCTAACTATTAATTTCAAGGACAACTATTCTCGTTCTCGCTTTTAAACAAATTTGCCGACTTAATGACCAATTATCTCATGTATTTCATTTTGTTGATTTAACTGCTTATAAAACAATTTGAGTACCAAAAACACATCTAAATGAAGTTTGAGGACCGATTAAGTAAAATTTCATTTACATTATTATATTTTAAGGGGTCCACTGTTTTTTTTTTCTTTTTCTTTTTCCGACACTCAAACCACCAGAAAACCTCAGCCACAAGCTGCAGCCGAGTCAGTGAGGTATTTATTAATAAATCCATAAAAGCGCATCCAACGTTGCTGCAAGTGGGACCCAGGAGGATGCTATTTATTTGAGACAAATATTATTATTATATAATAATAATCTTAAAAATAGCTTTTTTTTACTACAGGAAGAAAATAATAAATATTAATAAATTAATTAACAATAAATTAATTAATTAAAAACAGAAACAAATTTCTGTGTATAAATTATAAATTAATGATATTATAACGTAATATTTCATCTGGTAAATATAGCTGAATATATATATATATATATTAATGACTAGTTGATTGTATTGCTTGTAAAATAGATAACCCATAGATAGTGACGGATCGGAACAGTTGAACTCCTCAGTCGGATCCTCGAATCGTATCGAATGGAAGGAGAGGGAAAAGAGACCCAAAATAAAAACTAGCCATGAAGAACAGTTGGGGCAATCTCAGCCACTAATTTTCAGTCCAATTATTTAATTTGTTCTAAGATAAACAAAAATGAATTTCCATACTTGAGGCTCTCAAGCCCCGATGAAACTCCGGAGTTCGGGTGCGTTTAGCAGTGCATTTACAAAGTGATTGTGTACTTAAAAACACTTTGGATGAAAGCTAGAGCGTTTAATAACATACGTTTAAATTGCTTTTTTTAAAACGCTGTTTTTTCAAAGTCATTTTTTCAAAGCAGCTGGGGTGATGCTTTCTAAAAGCCACTTTCTGGAAAAGCACTTTTGCCATGTTTTTATATATCGTTTTTACCCTTAAAAATATTTTATAAATCCTAAATTACCCTTAAATAAAATTTACAACTTCATTAAACTTAACAATTAACATTATATTTTCTTATAAAAAATAAATAATTTATATAAATAAATGTTTAATAAATTAAAAATTTACCTTCTTATTATTATTATTATTATATATATAGGGTTTATGGTTTAGAAATATGTATGAAAATCTATAAGTACTAATATTGAATTAGTAAATAAATAGTTTCAATAATTATATTCGACAACACTCTGCTAGAGGTGTAAACTAGGCGAGACGAGTATCTTTCAAACTCGACATGATTAAAATGTACCAATCTCGAAATTGGTCGAGCTGAAATTTCAAAAACTCGAACTCGACTCGCATCCAAGCTCGACATAATCGAACTCGTCTCGACTCGACTGGTAATCTCATTATACATCATAATAAATTAACATTTCTAACGACTACTCGACTCAACTCAAAAGCTCATTATACATCAGTATAAGATAATCGAGCTCGGCTTGATAAGGACTCGGATAAATTATGTATATTATAAAACTTGATTAGACTCGCAAGTATTTTGAGTCGAGTATTATCAAGTTTGGGCTCGACTTGACATACTAAAAACTAAACTCGAGCTCGTCCCGACTCGAAATTTTCCGAGTAGAATTCAAGTTTTGACCAAGTTGATTCCAAGTAGGGTCAACTCCGAAATTTTATGTTTATTAAGCTTTCTTTCTTGCAATTTCATTATGACAAGTGTAAAAAAAAATTACGTATATAAGCTGAATATACTGTACTGTACAAATATTTTAAAAAATAATATATTTTGTGTTAACTGTAAAATAATATATAATACAATGTAATAATATTTAATTAATATATAATTAAGACTAAATATATAATCAAATCAATTTTATGCTAAATATGTTACCAAACACATATTTAAGAAAAATACTTTCTAATGTAACTTTAAAATGTTACTCTTCCAAACATTGATTGCATTATCTTAATCCACTTTTTCCTAATTTACTTTTAAATGAAAGTACTTTTCTAAAGTAAAATCACCGTCAAACTCTCCATTCGTCTCTCCAGGTGGAGCTAGTTTGTGCCTCATCTCCTAAAAGCTCCACCATTGACCTTGTCCTTCTGAAAAAGTACAGATTGATCCTTGTAAAACCTTCACTGGGTGGGAGACAGCCAGGATTATAGTATTTATTGAAGAAAAAAAATAAATTATTATGAATATTTTTAGTTAAATCTAGATTTGTATCACACTATTATTAATGTCATTTTCTCTATAAGGTTACATTTAGGACAATAGAAAAATGTAAAAGAAAAAAGAAATCTACCACAAACATAATACTTGTGGTGCATAGTAGATAGACCCAATTTTTTTTTTGACAAAATAGTTTATTATTATTATATTGCTAGTATCTATCTTTGATTAATTATTATTTTTACCATTAAGATATATTATTAATGTTATGATATGAATACTAAATATAGTTAAAAAATTATAACTTTAAAGTTTTTAAGTATTATAGTTAAGTCCACTCTAATAATAAAACTAACACAAACATAATGTTTATAAAGCATTTAGGACATTAGAAAAATGTAAAAGAAAAAAGAAATCTACCACAAACATAATACTTGTGGTGCATAGTAGATAGACCCAATTTTTTTTTTTTGACAAAATAGTTTATTATTATTATATTGCTAGTATCTATCTTTGATGAATAATTATTTTTACCATTAAGATATATTATTAATGTTATGATATGAATACTAAATATAGTTAAAAAATTATAACTTTAAAGTTTTTAAGTATTATAGTTAAGTCCACTCTAATAATAAAACTAACACAAATATAATGTTTATAAAGCATGTTAGAAAAATCCGCTAGAAAAACACTTGCGAACCTTCATACTGAGGGCTTAAATGCCAGAATATAGTTTGAGGATATAAGAAACTTCTAGAGAGAGTTTGAGGACCGTATCTACTTCTCCTCTCCCATATCTTACGGGTCCCATGTTGGCCCAGATCATCTACACCACAAGTTGCGGACCTAGGCTAGGTGTTAATAGTTTGGGGAAGAAATTATTATTATTATTATTATTATTATTAAGGGTCAATTATCAAATTGCTGGCTAAAGTTTAGGCACTTTGATAAATTGTTTGTTAATTTAATTTTTTTTACCATTTGCTTCTTCATGTTAATAAGTTGTTTACTATGTCAAATTTTTCAATCTAATCCTAATAGAATTTGTGGCGTGGTTGCATTGTATGTGATTAAAAATAGGGAAACTAATCTAACATTGTAAAATTGACCTCATTTACATAGTTTACGACGCTCTTAGAATATAGTGTCATTGAAACTTTCTATTGAATTGTGATGAAGATGAATAAGATGAGTCTCAAGACGAAGATGTCTATAAGCATTCACATAATCAAGTTTAAAAGGTTTTATCCTAACTAAAAAAAAAGCATTCCAAGAAATAAGAATCACATTTTCAATCAGTTTTTATATTAATTTTCCGTTTTAGAGATTAATCACGTACAGTCCAAGTGATCAATTTCATCATATTAGACGAAATATTTGATAAAACTAATAATTTGCCCCCAAGTGAAGCATAAACTAGTAAATTGTCTAAAAAAAAATTAACTAGCAATTTATGTGAGCTCCTAAACTTCTTCTAAATAACTAGCTAAATTATTAAATTATTAATTAATATGAAAAAGCGCGTCTGCAAGTTGGATTGTACATAATGCGAGTTTTTTTTATTGACCTCTGATTTTTCGAAGCAATCGTAAGGAAAAAATGAATAATTATTTTATAATTTATTCGCTGGAGTATATTACGTATGAATTGAAATCTATAGACATTTGAGAAAATAAAAGTTGATAAATTAGTATTTAATAATTTATTTAGACTTTCAAGTAATTCAAAATTTTAAATTGTTGCATCGTCACTTTCTCAATGAAAGGAAAATGATCAAGTGATCAATAATAACATTTAAAAAAAAAAATACAAGTATCTTCCGACGAGTCCTTCTACAGCCACTCAAGAGGAAGAGGGGATGGACGTGTGAAGTGACGGCACAACACTTTAGAATTCCGAGTTCAACCGAAAATCATACTATTTTCTCATGGACCAATTTCTCAAACCGTATTTTTTTCGGGTACCTTTAAGATGTTGATCCCAACCTTCGATGACTCCCACTCATCCGACAATTCCTCCTCCTGCCACTTATATGTAGAATTAGATGAGGATTCATTGTCGTCGTAATCGTCTTTGAAGGAGGGTGATGATTCGAAGGAGACGAAATTTTCTGAGGAAGATGATAGTATTTTTATCTTTTCAAGAGTCATTAGTGATCGCATACCAAACACATTATCAATTTTCATGTATTTTGAACAAAGAAAATAATGATGCAACACTTTAAAATTATGAATTGATTGAAAGTCACAAATTATTTTCTCAAATGCCAATTTGTCAAATCATATTTTATCAGATACCTTAAAAGAATTCAATCCTTATATATCCTACTTTAGAAAAATTAACACTTTCACACCATCTTTGTACTGTAGCGATTGGAGTAGTAGACTACTAGACTTGCGTATTTTGAATTTCGAGTGTTGTGATTTATTTAAATATATATTTTTGAAGGGTCAATAATCTGGGAGAGGTCTAAAGATTGAAATGTATTAATAGATGTCTGAAGTTTCGACTTGTAGATAATAGAGGTCTCCGTTAGTTTTTTCCGTTAAAACTGACGGAAGTTGGTCATGTGCATGGCATGTGACTAGAAATAAAATAAAATTCCAAAAATGTTTGAATGAAAAGACGGAAATGCCCTTAAAGGCCACCACCCAACTCCGGCGACCACCAGTCACAGCTCCGGCGACCGCCACCCAACTCCGGCAACCACAACCCGACTCCGACGACTATCACCCAACTCCGGCGACCACAACCGCGGTCCCGATTGGGCCCAATCGGGGCGGGTGGCTCCGATTTGGCCCGTGGTGGCGGTCGCCGGAGTTGGGTGGCGATCGTCGGAGTTGTGAGTGGTGGTAGCCGGAGTTGGGTGGTGGCCGGCCGGAGCCGTGGTGGTGGCCGGAGTTGGGTTAGGTTTAAATTATGGACTGGGGTATTTTTGTCATTTCATCTTTATATTAATTAAACTTTTTATTAATTCAAATATTACAAAAGGGTATTTTTGACATTTCATGCAGTTCTGTTAAATTTGACAGAAAATTTGGACGGAAAACCTAAAAATCTCAAAGTCCAAACTTCAGACCTATTACCATTTCAATCTTCAGACCTCCCAAATTCACAAGGGTTATTGACCATTCTTTGAACATGTACTAATCTCTGTTGTGAAAAATCCGCTTGTCACACAGTTTCTTGGAGCAGAAGAAATCATTTACTTTCTTCAATAACATAATTATAATAATAATAATGTAAAAACAACATAGTAAAGTAAGAAGACAGCAGCAACACACTGTCAATTAGCAGATAACCACCCTCTTAACCCTCCCCAAAGTAATAATAATGCTTTTATTGGCAGTACTACTACTACTACTAATAACTTCAAAAACTCTCAATATGATGGCCATTGTAAAATTAGTATCCGAAATTATCATTCATTCATGGAGGAAAAGCACAAAAACTGCCATATCCTTTGTATCAAACTGAGAAAAACTCAGATTTCTGATTCCGAACCAACGAATCTTCCAGATCCAACTCCTTTCCCACCCTGTTCTTAATCGAGGCCCTAGCATCCATTGGCGACCTGCACTTTGTCTGCAACTCAACAAATCTAGGCACATCAAACTTGTGCTTTACAAACAACTTCTTCTGGCTTCGAATGAACAGCCTTTTCATCAGGTCTTGGTAGGTCGGGTCTCGAGAGGTGATGAGGAAATACCCATACCCGATCACTATTCCCGTGGCAGTTGTGAAAAATGCAATTGGCTCCATCACGTCCCACGAGAACTCCCAGAATGTCAACCGGAAGAAGAGACTGACCTGGAAAATGGATAGCCCAAGCCCAGTCCATAAGATGCGGCGAACTTGCTTGTGTGCCAAGACATCTATTTCTTCCTTCTTTTCTTGAAGTAGTTTGAGCTCATTTCTTGTTGGATCGTCGTCGGGTGTAAGAGCAATGGGCATGGCTTTCCTCACCAGATCCACCACCTGCATAGCATCATTAGATTACTATCAAACAGAGTTATAATCTCCTCCTGTAAAACTGGATGCTTCAAAGTCAGATATTTGTACTGCCTAAAAAATTTTACTGATCCCCAAACTGGTAAGAATTATTCAAGCACGGACGAGCAAAAAAAAAATAGTCAAGCAGGATAATGAATAATATAAAGTAGCATATAAAACAAATTGAGGATCTATTATCTATTTTATTCCTTCCATGAACTAAGTGGTACCCATGTAGTAGTATATATAATTTAATTGAAATAATAATTAAGTCCACATCTGGAGCATAGTCATGAAAAGGTAGTTAGGTACTAACCTTAAAATGTTTAATTTATGCAGAAACACAACTCCACAACATTTTTTAGTCAATGGCTTTAATTAAAATTTGCCTCCTAGTCGACATAACATATTATATACTTATATTTACTAAAACTAGTGAATAGAGTATTTTCTTATCTTGGAAGTTCCCCAAGTGAGAACTGTAAATGGTTCTCATAATAGTGGAGTTTAAGCAATTGGATTTAATCTTCAGCAAGCCTAACATTAAACAGTGACTAAGAAGAACTTTAATAAGGTATCCTTCTTATGTTTCTTATGTAGAGCTATAGATAAACTTACAGAGTCCCAGGTCAAGAATTGAATCAACAACTACAAGATCATAAGCTCAATTGTAGTATTTAACCTTCTCAATCATATTCAGGTTTAAAATGTGTCCAACTTATGTATTTGCAGGAAGCATTACTGAAATGTGAACATTATGCACAAACCTAAGGCTAGCAAAGCTGCAAGATGTGCATTCAGGTGGTCAACATACACAAGCAATAAAAACAGGACAGTCAGCGTTAAAAACATCACCAGCAAATTCAACTAACCATTGAGATAATAAATTAAAGAACTAAGCAATACGAAAGAGAAGTTCGAGACATTGACAAAATACCTTATCCGGGTGAAGGTAGACCTTGTCCCGGAAGAGAAGAACAACACCAGCTTCATCAAGGACCTGAGCAAAAGTAGTTGCCTCATCAATAGTCCTAGCAACACCCATGCTTTGACATGCCTCCAAAAGCTCCTTGTACCCTATAATTTCCTTGCCTTCCATCCCAAGTTTCGTCTTCAATCCCTCCACATTCACCAGCCTCATCAACCGTTTGGCCTCTGTAACTGTTAACGGGTCTCCTTCAGTACAGGAGTTTCTGGGAGGAAAAGTACCAGAAAAATGAGCAGCATCTGCAGCTGATTTTGAAGGCGATGAGTCCGAGAATGTCCTCCTTAAGACGCTGAGGGCCGATCCTGCTGGGGCAGGGGTACCCCAATGTCCAAAATCAACAATACCCCCAAATCCCATTCCATAGGGTACTAAGTTTTCATTCCTTTTAATAGAGGCAATGCCCGACACACCACGCCTTAGATGACTCGAGAGAAAAAATCTATTCCACATTTTTGCTTCTTGAATAAGAGTGTATGGTAATAGTGTAAGTATCAATTCTATACTAAGACAAGCACTCTATGTCAAAGAATCTGCTGTTCCCACAGGAGTCCTTCATCGGATCTTTCAGCTGAAACCTAGAGAAAGACAATAACAGGAATAAGAATGACAGACAGGATTTCGGCCTGTAAACAATTGAGCCTGATTAAAAGAATCAACTTTTGGACTAAATAGGAATCAACCAACAAGTTGAGTGCAATGGGGGTCCTATAAATCTTTCTAATACGCAACTTCATTGACAATGATAGCGATTGGGCTTGTCCACTGAATGTGAAAACATACATACACACATAGAGACAATACAAACAAGTTAACGCGCGAAAGAACGAGGAGAAGACCAAGACTTACCATTTTGTTTTGCCGGCGGCTAGGGATTTGATCTCCGGAGAGCAGCACAGCTACCTAGAAGGGAAGATGCGACGGATAACGCTAGGGTTAGGAATTAGTGTTTGTAAGATTGGTAGATGAAGTGAGTGAATGAGGAAGAAGAAGAAAAAGAGAGGATTTTGATGGAGGAGGATGGGATGGAAGAAGTCAAAGGACGGGCCGCGTTGCGCGTTTGGTCGCGGTAGGTTGGCTGCCACGTACAGAGATGGGAGACACTGACCGCGCACGGTACAGACGCTGAGACTATTATTAAGCTTTTTGCCGGCTTCTTTCTTTGTGCTTTCAAGTTGCAATATTTTCGTCCATCACGTCTTTCTTTCCTCCCCACTTACTTGCACTATGCTTCCACTATTAATTATTTATATAATAATATAATATATTATTATCACAATATTAAAGTCATCTATATAGAATATAGAATATACTAATATAGTGTAAATATATATTATTATATGTATAAATATATGTTACGCACAATATGGTTAGAAACATAATATATCACTTTTTGTCTAACTATATTTTGTTTTAGTTAAAAGATTGTTAATTTCCAAATATCAGTTTTGAGTTTATAAATATATATATTCTTACAGCATCTATAATTGTGGTTTCCAATTCATTTTTTTTTTGTCAAATATGCACCAATAAGCAATGTGTAATGTAATATATAATAAAAAAAAAGTAACTCATTCTCACAATGGCTTAGTTTCACTTTCTATTTGGGTTACACATAATTCACCATTTTCAGCTAACTATACTTCATATGAACAACTTTCAAATAATTAACATATAACAATAGTGTACTAAACATTAATTTTCAATATATGAAGAATCAAATGCAAACAAGGTTTTGATTCCTTAAACTAAATTAAGTAAAATAAATTTAATTACAAAAGTATGAGTTAATTAAGTAAATGAAAGTTAACTAAAGTAAGTAGGTTTATAAATATTAATTGATTTAGTTAATTAACAAATAAAACAAAAAAAAAGGTTTTTATTCATTCTCTACCACTAAAGACTTTTCTATTTTAAATATAAAAAAATCCCTAAAATAAAGAATTTTCATAATGGTTTTTTTTTTTTTCTGAGGGTTGTCTTATGTAGGGGTGGCAACGGGTCACGGGTACCCGCCGACCCGGGGGCCCGCCGGGCCGCGATTCGTGACCCGTGGGGCGGGTATGGTTTTGGGGTCAACCCGTCCGGTCGCCCCACCCCGCACATGTATCATTTGTATATGTATTACATGTATATTATATAAAACTATATAGATAATATACTACATTGTCAAAATAATAAGAATTCTAATGAGTTTGGTGACTTGTATTTTAATTTGGATTTAAATTTATAATTTATGATTCGAATTTTAAGCTAAATTTAAATATATAAATATATAATTTAGGGTTTAAAATTGTTGTTAATAAAGTATGTGCTTCTAGTAGGCGACCCGCAGGTCGACCCGCGAGATGTATGGGGCGGGTACGGTTCGACCATCTCGACCCGCGGGGCGGGTACTAGGCATGCGATACCCGCCCCGCCCCGCCCCGTTGCCATTCCTAGTTTTATGTGTCCCATTAAGAGAGCAGAACTCGTAGCATGGTTTTTCCAAGTCTAGTCTAAACTAAGCATCACTCACACTGGAAATGAATAATGTGTTCACCATATATATTTTTCAATTCTTATAATCAAATTTGAATCTCTAACATTAAATTAATTGATGAATTATTAAACCGTTACAAAATATTACATAATTATCACAATAGTGTTGTTGTGAGTCTGTGACTTTGCTAATTCCTATGCGCTACGGCGATAGAAATCTGGGAGTACCCTTGTGGATGGATGCTCTTCGTTTTTTATAAAGGAGCTTCAAAAGATGGATATAGATGCCATACCTGATCTGTTACCTTTTGTCTCATTACTTTTTAATATATATATATATATATATATATATATATATATATATATATATAATTTAATTTAATTGAGTTGATAATTTTATACCTTCGAAGCTACGTGTAAATTTTACTAACGTGTTCTTCAAGCTGCTTGTAATAGTTTAGGGTGTGTTTTAATTGAGTTGTTTTTAATGTTTATTGATGATTGCTTTGTAATTAGCTTAGTTCTTATTTGTTTAGTTAGAGACTAAATTTCTTCATTGTAAAGTGTGAGGTTATATTTAAGTATTATGTTTTTTTTTATTGTTAAGATGTAGGTTTTTAGATTTTTTTTTTACCATGCTTGTAGAACACAATTTTTTATTATTATTAGAGGGGACTTAATTGTAATATATGTAAAATTTTAAAAATATAAATTTTTTTTAACTACACATAATATTTGCATCATACTATTAATAATATCAATTTCTCTCTAGGATTCAACTTTAGAGCAATAAAAAAATACAATAAAAAAAACAATAAAAAAATGGTACTTGTAGAGCATGATAGAAAGATCCTATGTTTTTTGTAATTTCGGATAAGCGTTAGAATCTGCTATTAAATTCTTTTGGATGTACCGAACTCTGAAAGAATGAATACGTAACTCTAAAAATATGAGATATGAAAATTGACTCTGCTGCCGCAATATGACATTTCTTATCTTTGTTTGTTTTTGGTTTTTAATAATTTGATATCTTTTTCAAAACTTTAATGTCACATCACTATCAATATCATCATATTTTAAGTAACGATGAAGAAAAACTCACATCATTCATCATTTTATTGTCTTAATATTGTTTGCTAATTTTACACTTCCAACTTTAAGTGTCCAAAACTTTTGATTATGGTATCTGATTGATTCGCAATCAGTTACGTTGTATTTGTAATTTTACGAACTTCAATTATGATCCATATTCCAGAGGATAAAAAAATGATTTGCACGCGCCACATCTCATGACTTTTCATGTAATACATATAAACTTAAATTTTATAGTGGTTTAAGATTTAGGGTATGGTGGTTTAATATTTAGCGTATAGTGGTTTAAGGTTTATGATACAATTTTTAAGTATTTTTCAATTTACTCAAAAATAATATCTTAGATTTACATTAATTAAAATTTATAGTGTTAATTAATTATGACATAATATTTGTATAGTGGTTTAGGGTATATGGTATAATGGTTTAATATTTGGGGTAAAGTCGTTTAATATTTATGATTTAGCTTTTAAATTATTTTTCACTTTATCCAAAATAATCTCTTAAATTTAGATTAATTTAATTTATAGTGTTAATTAATTATTTCTTCTTTATATAGTGGTTTAAGGTAAATGGTATAGTGGTTTCAAGTTTATAGGGTATTATGGTTTTAGGTTTCAGGTTTAAGGTAAAGTGGTTTAAGGTTTAGGGTATAATGGTTTAAGATTTATAATATAGTTTTTAAAGTATTTTTCCCTTTACTAAAAAATTAAAAATTAAATTTACATTAATTTAATTTTATAGTGGTTATGACATAATATTTGTATAGTGGTTTAATATCTAGAGTATTAGGTTTTAAGGTTTAGAGTATAGTGGTTTAAAGTTTATGCTATAGTTTTTATCATACCCAAAAATAATATCTTAAATTTACATTAGTTTAAATTTATAGTGTTAATTAATTATGAGATAATATTTATGTTGTGGTTTAAGATTTAGATTATAGTGGTTTAAGGTTTAGAGTGATTTAAGGTTTATGATATAATTTTTAAAGTATTTTTTCATTTTATCGAAAAATAATCTCGTAGACATATATTAATTTAAATTTATAGTATTAATTAATTATGATATAATCTTTGTATGGTGGTTTCAGGTATATTGTATAGTGGTTTAACTTCCCGGTGTAATGGTTTAATGTTTATGATTTAATTTAAAGTATTTGTCACTTTATCTAAAAATAATCTTTAGATTTATATTAATCTAATTTTCTAGTGTTATTTATTTATTTATTCTTTATATTGTGGTTTAAGGTTGAATATATTGTTTTATAGTATATTGGTTTAAGGTTAGGGATGACAACGGGTCTCGGGGCCCCGCTGACCCGTGGGGCCCCGATCCGGTTTTGACCCGCCGACCCGCGGGTCACGAGTCGGGTCCGGGTCGGATCGGGCTCGGTTCGGGGCGGGTCCGGGTCTAAAGGCCCGGGGCCCGTAGACCCGCCCCGAAATGCATATATAATATATTTTTTTAAAATTTTTTTATGTTAATATGATCTAACATTTACTAAACAATATGGTTAATATAGTACTTATATAAATAACATGGACCAAATTACAAATAGATGTATATTTAGATTTTTAGGATTTGTTAATTTGGTGTTTGGATTTGAATTTGTATTTGTAATGAATTTGATGTGTTTGTTGTTATATTTGATTGGTGTTAGATTTATGTTTTGAATTTATATATAATGTAATATTTTGAAAAAAAATTGTATTTAATATTGAAAAGTGAAAAAAAAAAAAAATTGTTCACATGACGGATCGGGTCGGGGCCCCGCGGGTCGACCCGCGGGATTGTTGACCCGACCCGCCCCGGAAGGTACATTTGGCCGGGGCCGGGTCAGTCAGGCCGACCCGCGGGGCGGGTCCGGGGCTGCGAAAACCCGCCCCATTGCCATCCCTATTTAAGGTTGAGGGTATATTGGTTTCAAGAGTTTAGGGTATAGTGGTTTCGGGTAATCGCCCACCCGCCACGGCAAGCACTTGCCGAGGCACTACCCAGACACTTGCCAAGCACTACCCATGCACTTGCTAAGACACTGCAAGGCCACAACAAGTGCACTCCTGGTGCAACCATCTTAAAATCGCTTCAACTTTTGTACGGGACGTCATAATTGGTACCAACAACATATCCACTAAGATTCACGCAATTATCTCGAGAATTACTATGTTTATTAATTTTCCGGGATAAAACCTGAAAAATTAAAATATTCATACAAAATAATCAAATTGGCCGAACCAAGCTTTTTATGCTTCCTAACATGGTTTCCCTACATTAGGCGAAAACACATACAAATAATCAAGTAAAATGCAATTGTTAGTAATCGCTCACCCGTCATGCCAATGCACTTGTTAATGCACTACATAGATACTTGCCAAGCACTGCATGTGCACTCGTCAAACATTGTCAGTGCATGACAAGTGCTTGGGCAAATGCTTGACATACACTCCTGGTGCAACCATCTCAAAATCGCTTAAATTTTTGTAGAAACATCCTAAGTGGTACCAAGAACATCTCCACCATGTTTCACGCAATCATCTCGATAATTGCTATTTTTCTTAATTTTATGACCTAAAAACCCATAAAAAACAATAAAAACAAATATTCATAAAAATCACTAAATCGGTTGAACCAATTTTTTTAATACTTTCTAAAACGGTTTTCCCACAAACTAGACAAAACACATTCAAAGAATCGAGTAAAATACAACTTTTAGCAATCGTCCACTCCTCATGGAGTGCAACTAATATCGGAATCGCTTCAAATTTTATACAAACATTATAAATGATACTAAAACATATCCACCAAATTTAATGCAGTTATTTTAAAAATTGCTATTTTTCTTAATTTTATAAGCTAATAACCCAAAAAATAAAAAATTTCAAAAAAATCATAAAATCAGTTGAACCAAATATTTGATGCCTTTTTACATGGCTTCTCTTAAACTAAGCGAAACACATCCAAATAATCAAATAATATACAACTTTTTTCTTTCACCCTTCTTATCAAGGCACATTCCAAGACACTTGCCTAGGCAATTACCAAACACTGCCGTCTGCCGCTGAGAATAGTCGTCGATGATAAAATTAACTAAGGAGCTAAAAAAATGCTGTGCCAACAATAGTTTTATCGGCAAAACTTCAAAAAATTTCCATAAAATTTTGCATAAATTTTTGTCGGCAAAAACTATTAATGAGGGAGGTTACACTCATAAATTTTTGTCAACAGAATTTGGCTTTTGTCAACCATCAAATATTTGCATAAACTTTTGTCGGTAAAAACTATTAATGAGGGAGGTTACACACTCATGGATTTGTTGTGTCAACATAATTTGGCTTTTGTCAACAAAATATATTTTTATCAATAAAATTGTGGTTTTTATTTACAAAAAAATTTCGTTGCCAATTTTATAATTTCTATATAACTTAAGGTTATGTGAAAACAATCGTGTAGTTATCTAACGGTTTTGCAAAATTATTTCTTCGTCTCAATACATTAACACTGACCATATGATTGGACTAAAATTGATTAAAAAGGAGAGGGATGTGTAATTTGCACGATTAGCTATTAGTTAAAACTTCAAGATGCACTTTGCAGCATTTTGGGGATACGACTATATATGATACTACAGTAATATTATATTTAACTATTATCAAGAAAAGATGACAAAAATATTATTATTATATTATTTACTAAACTCACCAATTAGAATAAAGATAATCAAAAATATAATACTACTATAGTATCATATTTTATCCCTCTTTAGGGATATCATTGACATTTTCAAATTAATTAATGAAGTTATTAGAAGATCGAGATTGTCCTCTAACCCTTCTATAATACAATAGTCAATACCAACCTTTTAATTTGTATAGTTTTTTTTTTTTTAAATAAAAAAATTGTATAGTTTAGTCTGTAATTTTTTTAAAAGCCCAGTAAATTGAACTTTTAGCTCGCTGTACCAAGACAGATACAAGCTCCATTACAATCGGCCCAACCCAGAGTTTGACCCTGCTAGCTCAATTGGAAGCATCGGAGGAAAAAGAATGAAGCTAGGTTAATGGATTGGGCCTACAATTTTGGGCCTGGCTTTCTATAAAAGTGCGTTATATTGAGTCCATAACATCCACTGCACCCTTCGATTTTTAGGGTGCATGGTTGGACTTGAAGCCTTTTAAAGAAGCACTAAATGAGATAGCTAGATAGTGTACTTGAAATCGAGCATTTATCTTACCAAAAAAAAAAAAGCTTACCAAAAAAAAAAAGAAATCGAGCATTTTATGTAGAGAAGAAAGTGTACGGATAACATATTTCTTGATAATCTAAACAAATTATACTATGAAACTTTCAGGTCATTAAATTATATTATACTATTTTAATTGACTAAATGTATTTATTTATTTTTATTTATCATATTATTATCTAATTTGAACTTCGCAATTAAAGTGTTGTAACATTTTCTACACTATTATGACTTAGAAACGGTTTTACATTGTTAGAGTATAGGGTTATAACATACGTTTCACCCCTAACATATGTGAAAAACTTTTCAGTAACATATGATATTATATATGTCTAATATACATAATTTATTATAATAAAATCATCAAGAATAAAATTTATATGTTCTTTTAATAATAATATATATATATATATATATATATATATATATATATATATATATAAAATTTCATGTAGAAGCACATATTATACTTATTACCCGTATTTTATGTGGAATTTTACTCAAATTCCACATAAAATAGGGGTAATAAGTATAATAAGAATTATTATAATATTGGTATAGATAAATGGATGATTTTGTAAGGTGCGCTGCATGAAATATATATATAGCTAGGCAGTCATTCAGTCTAAATCATAGGTATAGTATAGTCTACTTAAATATATAATCTGCAGAGACCGCTTATTCTTCCCAGTGCACCTTCAATACTGGAGATGTGGGACACTTTATCCTTTTTTTCTCCGTTCAAAGATCGAATCATGCCAAGACAATTGACTCATATTTTCTGCACTTCTTAAGCTCCATATTCATGTTTGTTTAAGAGCTTTTTTTTTTTTTTTCCCATTTTTTACTTACAATAAGTTTACTAGAAAATTAGCTAATACATGTTTCTTATGTATACAGTGGTATCACAACATATGGTACCATGAAATGTGAACTAATAGGCACTTAGCTATAAGCCATTCCTTAATTAGTTAGCTCGGTGCATGCTCTTTTTACATATTTTCGGTGCATCTAAGCCCTAATAAGATAAGGCATTTCTATCTTGTAACTTTTTACTCCATTTCGAACAAAATCGCTTTAAATGTCAAAGTCCTTTCGGGATGGCGTCTCTCAAATATGATATCCAAATCTTGTTGGATTATTTTTTAATTTTAAAGATTGCGCGTGACATAATTAGATGGGAGGTTCATATCATATAGGATTTTAAATCAAACAAGTATTTGAGATAACACGTGTTAATAAATTGGTACATAAGATAATTTTGGTGACTTTTAGGTACCTCAAAAAGTCTAAAATATTGGACACTAGGTCCCAGTTGACCTAATTCGGGAAGACCCCAGAGGTAGGTTCGGCATTTGAAACTCAAACACAAAAACAAGGGGAATTTTCGTCTAAAACTCAAAATAACCAATGGTTCATCTCCCAGATGCGCCATTTTCCCCGGTGGGGTTAACGGTCAAATATTTGACCGTTAACCCAATTTTGACTCAACGGTCAAAATTTGACCGTTGAGTCAAATGGCGCATCTCTCAGATGCGCCATTTACCCCGCATCTCTCAGATGCGGCATTTTGGTTAACGGTAAAAAATCTGACCGTTAACCCCACCGAGGAAAATGGCGCATCTGAGAGATGAGCCATTGGTTATTTTGAGTTTCAGACGAAAATTCCCATTGTTTTTGTGTTTGAGTTTCAAATACTGGGTATTTGGGTGATTTTTCCTAACCAAGGAGACCCCAACCATAGTTTAACCTAGTCACGGGCTCGATTCGGACTAAGTCAATTGAGACTTAGTTCAAGTGATCAAACCTAGTCCCAATTGACCTAGCCAGGGTCGAGCCTAAGGCTAGGTTCACCTAACCTAGGCAACCCCAATTATGGCCGGATTTAGCATTGGGCTCGACCCGGGTTAGGTCAATTGAGACCAAATTCAAATTGGTGCTATTGTTTCGTTTGGACTTTTCAAGTTATAAAATTTATTTCAAATACTAATTTTTCGACGTGTGTTATATTACATGTACTACCTGTTTTAAATCCTACCAGATATGCACAAGCTGGATATTATAGAGAGATGTCACTAGTAATGCGAGAGTTGGCTGGCAGACCTATTATATATAGATCGATCATGCTGTTCAGTTTCTTCTTACTTCTTAGCTAGCAATAATAATAATATATATATGTCTTCATGTGTAAATGCATGCAGATGCAGCGCCGAGACAGAAAACAAAGAACAGTGTTCGTAAAGGCAACGGCTTTTCATTTGTTAATTAATTCATTTATATTTATAAGGGTTATAATATTTGAACACAGTTGATTGTAGTTATTATTAATTAATAATATATTTATGTAGGTGCCATTCTCCGTAATTGACCAGCAATTCAATTAGAATAACAGATAGACGGCGTGGGAATCCCTTCGAATTGATTGGGATTGATTTCTCCATTTTTAATCAAATAAAATAATAATAAACATAACTGTCTATTTTTATTACAAAAGAACCAAAAATATAACGATAAAACTTATTAATTAAGCTTCACAAACCTACATATATATGGGTTGAGACACTTTTCTTAAGTATTACATACTCATGATATTACTCACGATATTACCAATTTACCATCAAATAAAATAATAATAAACATAACTGTCTATTTTTATTACAAAAGAACCAAAAATATAACGATAAAACTTATTAATTAAGCTTCACAAACCTACATATATATGGGTTGAGACACTTTTCTTAAGTATTACATACTCATGATATTACTCACGATATTACCAATTTACCATCGAAGAATCATAAATGCTGACTTTAACCATTAAATTGTAATTACCCTTAAAAAATTAGTTGATTTTATCTATATATAGGAGGTTAAAAATATATAATGTATTTTAAGTTGATTTTTTTCTTTAATTTTTTTTTAGTTATATATATAAGGCCGAGAACATTAAATTTAAAGTCATTTCCAACATGGCGTCTCTGGCAGAATTTAACATCTGGTCGTCTTTGGGAACACACACTACAGGAAAATAGAGAGTTAACGGCTCACAACAACGGCACTTAACATGTTGAGCCGTAAAAATTAATTAAAGACCAGTTTTAACGGCTTTGCATCGATTGAGCCGTAACCTTATTTTTGTAGCGGCTCAAATACATGAGCCGTAAAGAAAAAAAATTCAAACTAACGGCTGAAAATTAATGGAGCCGTTAAATTCTTTTAAGCGGCTGGAATTAGAGAGCCGTGAAAGAGATTATTTTGCCACGTCTGGAATTAAATGAGCTGCAGTGATATTTTTTCTTCTTTTTTTTTCAACAGCTCAAATTAAATTAATAAAGCTGTAAAAGTGTATTTAATTTTTCTAGAAGCATCCGAAAAACTATCTTTCTCTCTATACTATCGGCATCTTCCTTTCTTTATTCTTCATCTCTTTTCAAGAGAAACTCTCCATCTTCCTCTATGATGATATTTGCTTTATCATTCTTCATTCATTTTTTTTTCCTATCTTTCTTCTACCTGCAAATTAGCTAGATTCGCTATCCTTTTACCCTTATTTATTTCAAGATAAGAGATTATTTACAGCTTTCAAGATCTATTATGCACATGCAACCACTTATGGTTGCTTGGAGATGGCGGATCTGATTGTAGGGAGCATGATCGGAGAAGTCTTCTCATCGACAGAATGTATGGCTGGAGGCATAGATCGCTGGAGGTCGAGCACTAGTCGATTTTCGTGAGCCAGGTCTGGCAGTCCCTGTGATGGCGGTCCAGATCTGAGGATATGTCGTCGTCTTCTTGTCGATCTGAGATCGTGAGCCAGATCTGGCAGATCTGGTGGTTGTGATTGGTGAGAAGATCTAAAAATATACTTTCATCTCGTTTACATACATTTGCTGAAGAGAAATTGGTGAAGTTAGAGCAATATGCTAGGTTGTGGATGGAGAAGATGAAGTAATATCAAGATATGAGATATTTAGAAGACAGTTCAGCCGCATGCGTGGTGGTAGAAGGGTATGATATCAAGTGCGTTTATTGTATTACTTTACTTGAGTTATGTAATCCTGAACGTATAACTAATTTTAGTGTGTTTTGTTGGTGAAATTTGATATGAGGTTGTTATTTATTATTTTTCTGTGATTTTGTATACTTGATTCTGTAATTGATGATTGTTGTATTGTATATATATAATTATAATGGAAAAGATTTTTTTTAGATTGTGAAATCTGCGATTCTGGAAAATTTATTTATTTTTTTTTTTTTGGAGCAATCCGTGATTTAATTGGCACTATTTAATTATTTATGGGAAAAAAATTGCCTATTATTTTTTTAAGAAAAAGATTATATAGACGGCATGTTTTTGGAGCCGCTACAATTAAATGCCGGCACTTTTATTGAGCCGTCTCAATAATTATAATGGCTCAATTTTGTTTGAGCCGCAAATGTAACGGCCCTACTTATTTTTAGCCGTTATTTTTTTTACGACACTGCATTTTGCGGCTGGAGGTTGATTTAGCCGTAAGATTTTTATGGCTCAAATATTGAGCCGTTAACTAAATAAATTTGAGCCCCTATCTTAGGCTCCTCCTGTAGTGACAGTTCGTTTTACCAGTTTATATATTAAAAAAACAAAAGGATAGATGTTTAACATTATTTAATAATTATATATTATATATAAGTTTTACCCGCTAAATAAAATTGTGGCTTCTTGTCTCTAGTCCACACACATTAAGGATTTTTTCTTTCATTGTGCATATTTCTCTCCTTTTTTGTTTTTTTTTTGTGCTGGGTTTATTTATCTTGGTAATAGCTATTATATACTATACATAATCATAATCACGTGGCTCAGGCGCGGAATTCATTGAAGTAAATTTAACATAATTATTATTGTTCAACACCAAATAGCAACCCCGCTAGCTGTTTAAATGTACATACGTATACAGATTAGCTGGTTTAATTATGGATCCCAAGAAGTGCATCGCGCATCCACATACATATATATATGAGTATATGAGCTTAATTATGTACGTCAACGTCAGATAGTACGTACATGCATCTGTGTATTAGTTAATTTTATTTTTCATGAATTGAAGTTAGATTGTTCAAACTTAGATAGAATCGAATCAAATATCAACTACCTAATTAGATTATTATGCACTAAATAATGATAATAAAAAATATAAAAAAGTGATCACCTCGGATCTCTCATGCATGAGGGTCATTCAATGTGATCAGTACGAATATCCGTGCACCAAGCAATTCAGTGACACAAAAATATATTAAATTAACGTCCTTGAACTCCATAACACATACGCTACGCATGCACATAATATATGTATTTCTTACGACCCGCATTAAATTCAAGTACGATACACTCATGCAGTTTATACTATATGTATATGATTTGACACAGTGGAGTTCAGTGGGAGCTAATTATTAGGAGAAGCATCTCAAAAGAGTTTGGTTGATTAGTTTATAGCAAGAATTAGAAAAATTACGGTAAATAATATTTAAATTTCACTAAAAACATAAATTGGAAACAATCATATATATAATTTTGGATTGAGAGCGTTACTCACAATTAACTACATTTATACTCACTAAATGTAAATATACACTTACGTAAGGCCTAATTATATAATGTATGTATTACCTTTCATATATAAAGGATATACATGTCTCGATATATATATATATATATATGTGCATCAAATCATTTATGGTGTAATATATGTAATAATTTATGCTTAAATAATAAATTTTCAGTATAGATACACACGTGGGAGAGGAGAGAAGAAAGAATATAAAAGCAAGAAGAAGAGATAAAAAAGATAGTAATTGACAGTGAGTAGCCAGATATATGAAGAAGAATTATAGTTCATTAGAATGAGGCGATTTTAGGGTCAAAGGTTTCCCGTTCAACGGACATATAACGGAGCTTAGTTATACTTGGCCCCGTGACTCTATTTCTTTATATATATAATATAATATACACTTATATATTTCTTCATTTTTCTCAGAATTTCATGCATATGCATTATGCAGTATATCTAACCACTGCGGTTTAATATAGATGTCCATTCTCTCTCTAAGTGATTAATAAAGGTCCTAGGTATCTTCTCTCTAGCTTGCTAGCTCATATAGCTACCCCACTGTGCACGAAGTTGCTTGCCTGGCTAAATAGAAGCTCCAGACATCATCGATTTTGCCCTAACTTGCAGCAGAAGGGAGATATATTGTAAGTATATGCGTGAGAGCTAAGCATGCATATTTCCTTCCTCTTATCTTCTCTTTTCCTTCATTTCCTTTTCTAAATCTGGATTTAGCTGCATTAGATAATATTAGTGTAGCAGTAGTCGATGAATAATGTGTATTTATCATCTTTACTTATATAGCTGCAGATTTAGAGTCTTAACATATACAGATCTTGTATATGTTTGAAGCATGTACATATAAGAGCATTTCACAAGGTTTTTACCAACAAGTTCGAGCTATTATGAGAAAATTTGCTAAGACGCACGTTTTATTCTTAACAGTATATGCGTCATTTTGCAGAGTGATCGATGATGTCAAGCAATAATGGACCAATAACTTCAGTCCCACCGGGATTTCGATTCCATCCAACCGACGAGGAGCTTCTTTATTACTATTTGAGAAAGAAAGTCTCTTACGAACCGATCGATCTCGACGTCATTAGAGAAGTCGATCTCAACAAGCTCGAGCCTTGGGATCTAAAAGGTACTTAACTATATATATGCAATGACTATATATATATTTGGTGTACAAGATCGCTTTACAAGGTGGCATCTCCAGTGAGATTCAAACTCTGGTTCGCTCTTAGAGATCACAGCTCGTTTTACAAGTCAATCTAACAAATCTTAGTCTATACAATATGACTATATTATAGTTGGTGAATGAATAAATGATGTAAATTTAAAGCTAGGGTTTTGGAAACAATATTGCAGACAAGTGCAGAATCGGATCTGCAGGGCCTCAGAACGAATGGTACTTCTTCAGCCACAAAGACAAGAAGTACCCGACTGGGACTCGAACGAATCGAGCAACGGCAGCCGGGTTTTGGAAGGCGACTGGAAGGGACAAGGCCATCCACCTTAACAATTCTCGGAGGATCGGAATGAGGAAAACTCTTGTTTTCTATACTGGGCGTGCACCTCACGGCAACAAGACCGAATGGATAATGCATGAGTATCGACTTGAAGATGATTCTACTGCTGATCAGGTTCAGGTATTATTTCTGTATATGTAGATCTGCAGTTCTGTACTAACATCATCATGATGATAACCCTATATAAAGCCCTTCTAAATGACGTCATCTTTACAGTTACTTAGTTGCCCACTACAAATAGGGCATGACTAAAATAAAGTGTGTGCCCATATATATTCAAGAGTTAAAACCCTAAAAATAGTCATTGTTGTCCCAGGTTTAAAATGTTGATATTCCCCGTCTTATTTATCAGATTTGTGGCTTTCCACTTTTTTTCAACTGATTTTTGCTTTAAAATTGTGTTAAAATTAACGTTCTAAACAACAAAAACATGTTAATTTCCACTTTTTCGAAGTAGCAGATTCTTGCTAATGGTTTAGGCTTATTTGATACTTAAAAGACATGTTTTTATTTTGCCATTTTTAAGAGAAAAAAGTGGCGAAGATCAACCAATGTGATAGTTGGGACTCTGAATATCAACATTTTAAATTTGGGAGATATATCGATTAGCCACATGAACTATAGTTGTTATTGTTGTTATGTTCTTAACCCTATACTCAAATATACTTTAAGAATTGAGAAATGCATAGAGTTTAACATATAGTAAAATAAGAAATTGAAAGATTTTATTGAAGCTGGTTGTGCGAAAATTTTAGACGGTCCACTTAATCAACTGTCTTATAACTTTAAACTGATATGTGAAGACATGGTTTAATCTCTATATTTGAACATGCAGGAGGATGGATGGGTGGTGTGTAGGGTTTTCAAGAAGAAGAACCAGAGAGGACTATTCCAACACGAACTTGTCGACGAAGATCATCAAGACGATCATAATCATCATCAACAACAACAACAACATCATCAGCAGATGATGAAGACAACAATGGCGGATCATCTGCAGCCAAAACACCAAGAACACGACATGCTATCCTCACTTCACCACGACAATATCAACTACGGAAGCAGCAGCACCTACTCAAACATGCACCACTTGCCTCAACTCTTCAGCCCAGAAACAAATAATACCAATATCATGCAGCTGGCACCTTCATTATCCAGCTTCGTTGGACCATCATCTACAATAGCCAATATGATATCTGCTACTTATAATAACAACAACAACACAAAGCTGGGTAATTTCATTAGCAGCAGCAGTAACGTTGATGATCTTGACTGCTCACACAGTTTGTTAAGGCTCACTACTGGTAGTAGCAATACGCAAGGAGATTGGTCGTTTTTGGATAAGCTTCTTGCGTCGCATAGCGGCCATGTTTCGTCTGCATCGACGACACCTCAGCAGCAGCTACTGGATCAAGCGGCGGCGGCTCATCAGCAGAGGTGTCCGTTTCAGTACTTGATGGGTTCGGATCCGGCCGACGTGTTTAAGTAGATTTTGAATTAATTCCAATCTTTTATATCGTATGAACTGAGGGCAACTTTTATGAACCCGGTAATGATCTAATATTATGGTTGTTTTGTTCATGTTTATTTAGAATACGTCGTATCATATGATGTGTGTTTGGAAATGCATTGGTTTTGGTATTATATTGTGTAGTCCCTTTGTGCAAGTGCAGCCCAATAAATTTTAAGGCGCTTGTACGTAAGTTTAGTGTGGCCAGCCTAGCCCTATATAGTAAAAGACATATATTTTCCATTTTTGGAAAATATATCCCTCTCCTCTCGAGAATTATGTAGATTAAACGTAACCCATTTTGTGCAATTATGCCTCTCAACTTCTTGTAGTTCAATTTTAACTAAATAAAATGTATTTATTATCAGTTTAGCTATTTAAAGTCTTATAGTGTTCTTGCCCCCGAAATTAAATCATGACTTCATGGTTCCTATTTGTAGACGAGTTTCTATGTAGAAACGGGACGAAAGGCTTCTTAACAATGGATTGAGAATGACGTCAAGGTTTATCAGATATCTTTTTGAATGATATATATATATATAGAGGAGCAAACAGCCGAGTACCAGATGGGCGGTCTATCTACAGTTGTACTTTAATAATAAATAAATAAAATCATATGCAAATTACAAGTGCTGGTAGTTAATTAGGTGGGTTTGCACTTATCTAGAAGAAAGAAACAATTAAAAGTGGCTCTATGCTGAATTCCACGTGCTTTAGTTATCGTGAGTTTCCATGTTTAATGAGCGTAATATTTGGAAATCAGAAACCATGTAAAATTGTGTGTTCAGCGCATAATCTTTTATGGGCTAACTTCGATATAATGTGAAGTAAGCATGTATTAATCATAAGACACCCATAAATAAGAATAAATAAATATCTTAGGATAATAATTAATAAAATGCAAGATTGTCATATCCTCTAATTGTATTTCTGAATTTCCATTCTGATGGTCCTAAACCATTCAAGGCATCTCCCATTCTAAAAGCAAACTACTTTTTTTTATTTATTCATAAACTGCATATTATTCAAGAAATTCTTATGTTTCATAAGAAAAAAATTAAAAAATATATATTTGAGATTATATATATATATATATATATATATATATATATATATCGTGGGATAATAATTTGTGATAATATATACATAGATACTATATATATGCGTTATATAACAAAAACATGAACATTGCATGGCTGGTTCATATGTACATAGTTATAATGCAACAAGACAAAAGTGCAACATTCTTGACCAGAGGTGTCGTCCAAGAGGCAGAAAGCCGCAAAATTGTTGCACCTATCATCTGCATGTAAATCTTTACTAGTTCACGCATTTTGGCTATATATACAAGGAAAATAAACAGATCGGTCCCACATGTAGTAGTAGGAGCGACTCACAACATTGTTTTACGTGTACCCATGTTGCCCAAGTCCCGTAATTATGTCCCACATTATTAAACACAATGCAAATAATTTACGGTAAACTCCACCTAATCTCTTGTCTCTGTACTGTTGTCTATGACTACCACTATACGTTGTAGCACGTAAAGCCAAATCATCACAAACGGCATGAACTGCCTGCTCCATGCAGCTCGAAATACGTTTGAATTACATTATTATTACCGTTAACCATATATAATAAGATGTAAGGATCTCAAATTCAAAAATTGAAATAGAAAAATATTCATAGCCAGCAATTTAATTATAATGATCTAGCCCGGTACGCGAAAAGATTTTTTAAAAATAAACACCTAAGAGAAACGTTATTAAGCGTCGGAAAAAAATGGACATGATTATTTACCGTGATTAAAGACACCTAAAAAAGTGATCCCTCGTTTTTCCACAAATCAAATCAAATCAATTTCGAACAATCTTTCATACACCACTGCTCACTTTTCACAGTGCAGAACAGATCCATAAACTAGAAAAACTCACATTACTGTTACCAAACAAGGGAAACTAACAAGACAAGGCTTAGTGTTGTTTCTTTCACTGAATCTGCAATGTCATACATAAACTCTAATCAAATTGATAAAAGTTAAAGATGGACTCATATCGTGGCTTCTTCTTTAGCTTCCTCAGCAGCAGCAGCAGTAGCAGAAGCATCTTCAGGCACCTGGGTTGCTGCCATGCCTGCAGCCTCCCCAGGAGGTGGGTGGTCGAATTTGCAGCTCACACCATACTTGCATACTCCAGTCTTCATATAGTACGGGCAGCTAATCGATCCCTGCATATTTCGCCAACAATATTTAGTTACTTCCGGTTCATCTTGTCTCGCCAAAATAAAAACGTAAAAAAAATTGGAAGCTTTCCAGGGCCAGAAAATCGTCCATTGCGAAATTCTGATACAAAATCATTTGATGCAAAAAAAGTAAAAACAATTTGGGATTAACTTGTTAATTACCTCTCGTCTAGGGAGTCCTGCAAGAGTGAGCTTCAGAGACTCTTGGGTTTGAGGAGTTGTGGTTTGGAGTGTACGATCCAAGGGATGATCATATTTGCATTGTTCACCAAACTTACATATCCCGGTCTTCATGTAGTACTGAATAGATAAACACATTAGGGTCACCATTTCACATGATAACACTTCCATAGCGATTGAGAACAAAATAAACACAAAAAAGACGAAAACAGGGAATTATATCAAATCAAGGGTGATTTTTTCTTTTAAAAATCGGTCAATTTTTTCGTTAGTATAAAAAGTAAATGGACGAAAATAGCAGTCTTCTCTATTTGCTTAAACAAGCACAGATTATATGAAGTTAGTAACTGCATAAATCTCCAACGTACTCAAATTATAAAAAGATCACCAGCAAAAGAAAGTGTACTCACATCACATTCACTCATCCCAGGTCGTTGAGGATACACAGCAGAGCCGACTCCTAACTGCATATCGTGCATGTAAAGTTATTATGTCAGAGCACAACAAAACCCAAAGGAAATAATATAATAGCCTTAAACTTGAAGTGGAACAACAGACTTAAAAAGAGCTAGATACCCTCTAGATGGCCACAGTAAATGATATTTTACATGCGTGTAGGTTTAACTTCAATGAGTACACCTTAACTTATTTAATATTAGAAACAAAAATTGATTAACTGGAAACCAATAAAAAATGAGGATAAGATAAAATAAATAATTCATGATAAATAATCTAGTAGTAGATTCACTCAGCTATAGCAATAAGTGGTGATTAATTGGGTAGAAATAGGGTTAGTGGAGAATGGAAACAAGGACGGAGGGCTTTATTACAGTAATATATACCACAGTAAGAAGCAGAATTGCATCTAGTCATCCCAAGGAACTGAAGCAATACCAAGTTGAAGAATAGGTTTTTTACTAATATATATAAAGAATATATGCTTCACTTCGACTCAACATGGGGAAACATTAAGCAGGTAACAAGGTCGTTGGCTGCATATCTGATTTTATAATGTGAACATAATTCTAACTTACCGACATTGCTGCAAATGCAGGATTGCTGACTTGATAGAGGGAAGCGAGAGGAGTGCCAGAGAGGGCTGCACTACTAATCAGGGCTGCAACAGCTGGAGTGGTTGCTGTATAAAAGTGTACAACCACATTAATATGCATGATAAAATAATAATTGCCAAAAATACTTACGTGTACAAACTTAAAAAAATAAATGGAAGAGTAGCATACCAGTCCAGTCAGGGTGATTGTATCGACATGTGGCACCATACTTGCAACTAATGCCATGAAAATGAATTACTTCTGGTATTTATAGTTTCTATCAGTAGAAAGGATAATGTACTGTAGAGAAAATTACTCACCTTCCAGTTTTCAGGTAGAATGGACAATCCGCTTCACCCTATAAGGAGAAATTACATGTTATGGATGATACTAAAATATCCTTTCAGTGGATAGCATTAGTATCTATTTTGAAGCTTTCATTTTTCAAACACAGAAAAATCATAGAACCAAGGACACTCCACTAACCCCTCAAAGACTCAGGCAACAGGCTACCCCTCCCATGAGGAAATCCATCAGAGGAGGAATAGATGGTAGATACTATTTATTAGATTTTTTAACACTGGCCCCTCCTAAAGCCCATTCCTCTCTATGCAGTGGGCTATCTTATGTCTCAAATTTTTTTTTCTCAATAAATGAAAAACTATGCACTTTACCGGTCTCATAGGGAGTCCCTTGGTGTTATGCAATGGTGCCGGAGAAACGTTACCAAAAGGTGTAACCGGGTTCACATCTCCTAATGTTCCTCCTACATTATGCAGCAAGGCACTCTGCTGTCCACCACCATTATGTTGGTCACTTTTCAGTGCAAGAATTTCTGGAGGATGATGAAATTTGCAGGTTGCCCCAAATTTACAGATCCCAGTCTTCATGTAGAACTGTACAGACACCAAAACAAAAAATTCATCAACATGTGTCTTGACGAAGGGAGTGGGGATAGCTGAGGGAGGCGGAGAAGAGAGACCTACCGCGCATGGTTGCTCTGATGGCCTTTGTGGTAAGCTGGAACCTGCAAAATTTTCTGAAGAATCCTGAATACACAACGGTACTGGTAGATTAGAGAGACCATACAAACTTGATCTTCTGTAAGAAGGGAGAAGAGATATTGCAAGATCATGACCTACCGGGGTGATCAAGGTTCTTGGATGATTAAACCTACATCTCGACCCATACTTACATCTTTGCGTTTTCACAAAGTACTGCAACACAGTTAAGATAATTTTGAATTGAGAAAAACTCAACAGCTTTAGTTAGTAAATGCAGTTTAATAATATTAATATAATTTGAAACACTATTACCGGACAATCTGGCACTCCATGCCTCTCAGGTAAAGCTTCTGGAGTAGTTACGAGAGGAACCTGAAGAAGAAATTGAAAATGCAATTAGAAGATTTACTTTGTAAAAGATCTAGTCATGAAAGTACAGAATCTAGGAGCACAGTCTATCTAAGTTTAGCAGAGTACTCCAACAAATCAAAATCGATCAAGAATAGGTAGGGCTTCTCTATTAGAAAGTAAGAGTGGCGAAATATATACAGAGGAAGCAAATCGAAGATATAAAAAGTGAATTCTTAAGAACATGCCTCTATTACGTCTGGCCTATCATAGAGGGGCACAATGACTTCTCTTAAGACAAACTAGACTACAGGGTACATGAATTCACACAGCGTCAGCTAGCTAAGATCATTAAGGAATGCTTGTGTAGGATTCAGATCATTCACTCCAAGCACCATCCATCAAACCAATGGATAAACCTCCTTAAAGAAGATGAAGGTGAACAAGGAAAGGGAAAGGAGTGGTGGAAAGAGCCATTGTTTTAGTTCCTAGAAGGAAATGGAGGGGTTGGAAATTCCTTTCCTCGTTTTGAAAGCACATTGTGAAGGAAATGAAAATATTTAAACAAAAGTATACATTTCCCTCTGAACATCCTCAATTTGGAAGAAAAGCAATAATCCTTCAAATTAAAGAGCTTAAATTTGAAGGGAAAATAAACACTTCCAATTTCCTCCAACTCCCTTACAGTTCTCATTCTTTCCAATCCATACAAGGGAATTCATTCCCTTCCGGTCCCTTCCTGTTCATTCCCCTCCAACTTATCAATCCAAACATAGTGAAAGGGACATCTACACACCAAATCTAGAGATAGACGTTATAGATGACGTATAAGTCCTTGTGTAGTTCTGTTTTGTATAGTTATTAATGAATATATATATTGGAGCCTAAATGAGTATGTAAATAATGTACAGGCCACATGACAGCTCAAAAGTCAAAACCATATAAGAAATAATCAGAGACGCTTCATTGAGAAAAGCCTGCCACATTTAGCAATACTAACAAAATTTCAGTCGTGGACTAGTAGTTTACTTCCAGTAATCATCTTTTGGAATACCAACAGCATAAAAAGAATATTGGGATTAAGAATGATGAAAAACACTAAAAGCTTATCACTGTGGATATGTAAAACTTCCTTTGGTTCATTAGTTTAAGGGACTCACTCAAGCTAAGTTTGTGTTCATTATCCATAGTACTTAGTAGACTTATGGAGATAGATCATTGTTTTGAATGCAATGTTGGGAGATAGCGGAAAATGCATGTTAAAGCCAACAATATCCACAAGGATACAAAATAGTCTGTAAGTATATTAAGAGTATATTAATGGAATAGCAGAGTAGATAGAAAATAGTTAAGCTAAAAATTTATGCTCATACATTATAAAATATTATATAGTAGATAAATGATGGCAGTAATTTTCACCTCTTTCCAATCTGGGATTCCACCTTCAGGAACCCAAATAGGATGGTCAAACTTGCAGCTATACCCAAATTTACAGGTTCTTGTTAGCATATAATGAGCACAATCCTTCTCTCCTGGTCTTTGTGGATATATAGGCAAATGGCTTGTGCTGTCGAATCTAGGCCGTTTGGACAACGGATCATACCAAGCTTCACTTTGCACAATAGTGCTTTGGGCACCATAGACAGACGGGTCGTAGAGAGCTATAATAAGTAGTGGACAAAACATACTTGTTACTATAAAAGTAGTATACTGTTTAGGTAATAATATTTAGCTAGGAGCGATATATGAGTTAAAATAATAAATCTTAGCTTGAGAAGGTTCATAAGCTAACATATTTAATATGTTACGACGTGTAAAATAACTAAGAGGAAAAGGCTAATTTTTATATATATATATATTTGTCTTACCATAAGAGCTGATAGAAGTCCAAAACAAAAATACTACATAATATGCACATGATATATATACATACACCTATATACAAAATAACAAGGTTGAATTTAAAGAAATCTGATTATATTCTGCTTTTGTTCTTCCAAAGGCTTGGTTAATTCTAAGGAGTTAGGCGAGAAGATAAACATTCTTCAGGAAGAGGTATGCAAGTTGCAAGAAATCCAAAGAAATGAACAAAACATCTTATGTTTTTCAAAATTTATCTTTTTATTTAGGCTGCTTATTTGTTTTGAGTCTTTTGACAAATCAAACAGAAAAATATTCAATTAGTGATTCCAGATTAGATAAGTCAGTACATTGCTGATACATATAAATTGTTTGGATAATCATCCTTTAAGGCCAGGGGGGTTGCCCAACTCGTTACCTGACTATGAGCGAATATTATGTACACAAGATAAGGTAGTTTGTGTAACAAGGTTGACTTTGTATGGTCAATTGTGGGGTTACCCAATTCCTTAGAAATTTAAGTATCAAAACACAATAACCTTGATTAAACACACGCCTGAAATTATCTGACAAATGGAAACTTGAATTCACGGATATATACCATAGCAGTGAAACATCAAGGATATGATTGATCTACAAGAACGGTAAGACAAGCTAGATTTGTTTTTTTTTTTTTTAAACCTTTCTTCTGTTAAGAGTAAATCACATTACCAAGTGAACAGAGTTAATTAAGCAAAAGAAACATAAAGGCAAGCAGAAAATGCAAGAAGCAGCAAGTGAGCTGAACCGACCTTGGGAGGTGCGCTTGATGCTGGATGCGAGGGGATCGTATTCGGAGGAGTAATAAGAAGCAGCGGCATCGGCGGCGTCGGCGGTGGAATAAGCGTAGGAATCATCCGTCTTGCTCTTCGGGAAGTAGATGGAAGATGCATAGGAGGAGTAAGGAGTAGTGTCAGCGGAACTGGAAGCCAGCTGGTGGTAGCGGCTGGATGCTGCCGCCGCCGCTGCAGCTGCCTTGGAAGACGTTGCCGCAGAGCCGTAGATGGAGCTGTACCCGTACAGCTGATCTGCCATTCCTTTCTTGTCCGCAACTCAAATCTCCAACTTTGCCTTGCTATCTATCTAATTGAGTGTCTACCTATCAATATTTGTCGACGAATTGCGCCAATTACAATCGCGAATCGACAATGCCACCCCGTCCACCGGCTACAATGTCCACCGTCTACGGAGGAGATAAGAGAGACGGAGCGATGGCATAATAATCATATAAATCGCGTAGCCTCGCCGTCGTTGGTTCCAATCTGGGCTAAGTTTCTGGGCTCTGGTTTCTGGGCTTAACCTTCAATTTTGTGGTGGAAAAATATTTATATTTATTTATTATAAATATACATTACTCTTAAATGGTCCATTATTTATACGTTGTTATATATCAATATATGTTATTATACCATTTACAATGCATAATCTCAACTCTTATCGCATTTCGTGTGACATAAGTGTTAATTAATCAACATGTTATATAAAATAAAAGTCTTAGTAGTTGTGGCTACTTTAATAGTGCTATATGTTCAACTCCCATATTTTTATTTATTTATTTATTTACATCTCTCATTTTCCATAAATAAAAGTATGAAATATTATAATTAAATAATGATAAATTAATAGGTAGAATGAGAGATAGTAAACTCCATCTTCAATATCAACGAGGGCTTGGATAAGGAAAACATATATGACATTATATGAATGTAAATAGTTAAATCACTATATGACATTATGAAAATAATAGTTGTCACAAATGAAGTGATAAGTAAAAATTCAAACTCTATTATCAAAGCTGATGATAAAATTCCTACTAGAGAGCTTATGATACCTGAAGAAACAACCCAACTTAAATATAGTGCAAGTCATAAGAACAAAGTTATTTCAACCAGCAATCACATGACAATGATACTATACGCACTCAATGTATATAATGTAGAACTTTTCGGATCGCCGTTTGGATTTGACCTCATATCTGCCAATAATAAATGGGTTAATAGATATTTTGGTATTACATGTTTAACAACTTTTGGGTTTTGGTCCATCCGTTAGTTGACCGTTAAATAATCACGTGACTTGCACATGCCTAGCCCCAAATTTTTATTTTATTTAATCTAATCTCAAATTTATTATTCTAACTTTTTTATTTTTACAATTTAGCCCTTAAACATTATAAAACACATTTTAAGAAAAGAGAAGCCACAATTATAATTATCCAATATAAAATATAAAAAAAATATCACTCTTTAATAGTTAACGGTTATAGATAGTGTTGACAGTTAGCTTCTGTTTCCAAACTCCCATTAGCTGAATTTTAAATTTTTTTTAGTATGGACTATTCGTAGCTAATTTCTTTTTATGAATAATTTTCCAGTTATTATTATTTTACAAAATGAACTTACGTAACATTGCAACTTGCTAACTTTGTCTAATTATTATTTTGTAAAAGGGAAACGGAGACATGCACGATTGCACGTTACCATCCCATCTCATCAGAATTCGGGTAGCAAATTGTATATTTCTTCAAACTTTAACTAGCAAATTACAAATTTATCATTTACCAACAAAATATTACAAATTTATCAAATTTACAACTAGCAATCTGTATAAAAATAATAATAATACATTAAAAAACATGCAAATTTCTGTCACCGTATACAATTGAATTAAACGAAGCTAGCATATTGCAATTTTATATAAATTTGACTATTTAGAAAACAAATTTCAGCTAGCAACTATTCTAGGGGTGGAAATGGGGCGGTGTTCAGAATGATGGAAAGTTGCTAGCAGAATGAATAGTAAGTCACCAGCAATCAATGTGGAATGAAGAATGGCAAATAAACACTGATGAGTCTATGTTGAAGCAGCATTAACGACCAAGGCAACAAGAAAACCCAAGAAAGCACCTGCCATGACTTCAACCTCTGTATGTCCTACTACTTCTTTTAACCGATTTATCTCCCCTTCCAATTCCTCGACCTCTTGTTCATCGCCATACCCAGAACTCGAACCTGTCCTCCTAATCATAACTGTGTTGTTACTTGATAGTTTTGACTCCGCTCCATCTCTCTCGGAAACAACTTGCGTACTGAGGTTGAGCACAGACTTTCTTTCGCCCCTTTTGTTGGTGAGGTCAGAAGGGTTTACCTGTGTTTTGTATAATGCTTTGTTTATCACTTTTGCGTGTTTCCCGACTTCTCTTCTCACGCCCTGCACAAGTCGAATCAAACTGAGACTCCCACTTTGAGCTAGATTTGGAAGAACGAGGCGGTATAAGAGAAGTAAAGATTTGCAGGTCTTTGTTGCCAACATATGTATGATTTCGAGTTTAGGTTTCTAATCTAACAGCCACAATGATGTATAACATCCTGGATTTTATTCACTAACAGAATCAAGATCATAACTGAATTTTTTTTCTACCACAATGATTAAGTCAAGAGTTCTAGTGCACAATTAGCTTACAAGAAAGAACCCTAGCACTCAACATAAGCTCATCAACTTAACAAGATTGAATTGATGCAATGATCGACATTTTGTTTTCCTTCAACGACTTTTGCCACTCGGGATTTTCTAACCATTTACCATCAAAAGAAAAGATAAACATTTAGCTGTATCTCACCAAATGCATATCTCGATTCTCAGTAGGTTTTGTAATCTCATCATGTAAGGATTAACATTAGAAAAAACCTTGACACAATTCACACACTGAGTCATTTTCCAGGAGAAGATTTAACAAAAGTATAAGTGAATCACAGACTTATGTAAGAAGCAGCTAGATTTATCACAAAATTTATGTCTACAATTGCCCAGATAAAACATTCTGAGGTCTGCATTAACAGCAACCTTTGGCTTGCTGAAATCATTGGATGTCAAAAAGTTCAAATCTCAAAACGATGACGAGTTATTCCTCTAATTTCTTGAGATGTTCAATTAGCACAAGTTCTCTTCAATATTAGAAGAGGAAGTATTTAGGAATCCACAATGCCTAACTATTCAAGGAACTGCAATTTACTAGAATGTGCAAAAAGTACCTGGGCATCATACATGACAAGAGAAGCATAAACCACAGCTAAACCGAAAATAGAGTCCGAGAAACCCCTGCAAATGTTGAACATAGAATTTAATTACCAGTGATTAGCAACGATTGAGGTGTATTAGGAAACCCCCAATTCACCCACATGTTCAAGCTTATGGAATAGTTAGTTAAGAAAGGAAAGGCAAAAGACGGACCTTTCAAGGGCAAGCGAGGTCGCCGTTGCAACAACAGCCTAACCAGTGAATCAAGGGAGTGATTTGAAATTAGTATATGAAGAAACTTAAGAGGAGAAACTGATTAGATCGGAACTTACGGAGGAATGACTAGAAGGGAAGCCTCCGGGTTGCAGCACGGCCCTTAAATCGAATCCCTTGCCATAGAAGATTGCGTAGGTAAATGGCTTCGCTAGCTGCCCAACGACCGATGAAACACCAGCTGCTATCAAAACCTTCCCCATTAAGAATCTCGTCATACAATGCAAAAAACTTCCATTCTCGGCGGCCAAAATTGAAATCCAAAATCCTAATTTGAAATTGATATCCAAATTCCTAATTGAAATTGAATTAAAATCTTACTTTGTTGTGCGCGATTTCAGCAATACCGTCAAATCCGACTTTTAAGCAACTCACTGCTCTGCCATGAGTGGAGGCAAATGCTCTGCTGCTGCTCGGCTGAAGCATCGTCTGGGGAGTGGCGGAGCAGACGTTCCAACAACAACGTACTGTCATCTTCTTCTCGTAGTCCGACCTTTTCGCTCAGAATGAGTAAGGTAGCTCTATCCAGTCCAGTGTCCACTCATAATTTGCGTCTTTCTGAGCTAAATTCAACAAAGTTCGTATGGTGTGTATGATTTTTCGGTCAACGGTTGAGGTTCGACAAAGCACGTTAAAAAAATCACCGGTCACGGTCATGTATGTATTCAACAATTAGCGCGGCTATGGAAAAAAAACGCAATTAACGCGGCACATTAACTTCGGAGTGTAATTATTATTGCGTTAAAGTCATATAAAGATTATTGGTTGTTTGTATTTGATAGAAATTATTTGAAATGTGAGATTACAAGTAATGTGAGTTTAATGTTGGATTACAATATTTGATATGTGTTTTAATGTGCATTATAATGTGACTTTATTATTATTATATTAATCTATATAATAGTATATTATATCATAATACGATAAGATTTAAAATAATATATATTTTGACGACAACTAACTTCTTAAAGATTATGTATGTTGTTAATACTATATTCATTTATGAATTCTAAAGACTAAATATTTAAATTCAGTACACACAACTACTAAAATTCTATTAATTAAAAAATTATATATAGTTTTATAAGATAATTTCATAAAAAAATGCAACGAAAAATACTTATTCATTTTATACGAACATCATGTGTATTATTATTTAATATAACAATAAGTTATAAAGTGTATATATATATAAAAAAAAAACTAATAGTAATAACAATTATTATCATAATAAACTATAAAGATAATACAAATTATTTTACGTATTTAATAAATAATAATAAAATAATAACACTCTGTAATGTTTGACGTAATCTCACATTACATCCGTTTTTTGATGTAATCTCACATTACGTTGAATGAAGTTTAGACGTAATCTCATATTACAATAAACATTACATTACAATGCACATTACGTCGTTTGACAAACCAAACAACGTAATGTGAATGGTGAGGTGGCGACTTTCTCGTCATCTGCTCCGACAACTATAAAAGGAAACCCTTCCCAAAGGGTAACACCGTCATCTAAGACGGTAAACTAAACCCTATGAATAGCAAGATTTTTATCATTCTTACATACGTTTTCTATAACTGATATCCATATACTGACTTTAAGCTTCAGAGTGGAATCATGGTCACAATCTTCACCCATTTCTCAGGTCCTCGCCAAATATTCCGCCAGGAGGAGCTAGCGACCATCTACGCCCAAAAGACCCAAATGCGTGTGGACGAGACCAAGAGAAGTCCACACCAAGTTTAGACATACGATCTTGATCCAACAGTCGGTTAGCTAATATACGTATTAACTAACACATGCAATTAAACATACCCGTAGGGTTTTAACCGAGTTTATAAGGAGATAAAGAGAGATAGGAAAGGAAGGAAATCATGGCGGGTCTAAACGGAGGTTAGGGTTGCAGGTCAGGGTACGACTGGTGTCGACGCCCATTAGCTCGAGGCAGATGATCTTCTCCTTAAATTGGAGGGAGAGGTTGTCTATGGTAATTGTGGATTTCAGGTGGAAGTCTATTGCTAGGGTTTATCATCAGACAACGGTCGGATTGGATTGAACCGACTGAACCAGAAATCAAACACCTAACCATTTCGGTGCTCGATCGGTCGAGTGATCTCAGTTGGAGATGGGATTGCACGTGTTTATGGATTGAACGAGATTCAAGCTGGGGAAATGGTTGAATTTGCCAGCGATGTGAAAGGAATAGCCTTAAATCTTGAGAATGAGAATGTAGGGATTGTTGTCTTTGGTAGTGATACCGCTCTTAAGGAAGGAGATCTTGTCAAGCGCACAGGAATATTCACCTGTTGTCTATCGACTATGCCTTTCGGCTTGATCTTAAGCCCTGACTCACCCTCCGTGGACGAACCTTCACCGTCTACAAGTATATATATATAAGTTGAAAGATTTAATGCATGTCATTTCATAAAGCATAAATGAAATGATGGTGAAGAAGTTAGAGCTATATATGATTAATCGAAAAAATAAAGAGTATAAATGACAGTTAATTAAATGAATTGGTTTATGTATAACGAAAGAAAAGGTACATACATAATAAAGAAAAATAGGAAACAAAAATGTAACCTACAGACTACAAAAGAGGGATTGAATTTGCAGTGAAACAATGTGTGCACCGTGTTCTTTGTTCATACACTATTAACTGCTTATATATATAAGATATATTTTGCTAATTAAAAGTACTCAAAATCCACGTAATTGCTGGTGTCCTCGCCATTATCCTTATGATGATTAACACTAGCAGCAGGAGTGGTGTTTGTTGTCGTGGCAGCAGTCATCTTTTTATCAGCAGATGAGTCCTTGGATGCAAATTGAGAAAAGTCTACTGGATCGGGTACATGGGGTGGGGCGGCACTTCGAACAAGTGCCCAATTGACTCCTTCGAAGAAAGGGTGTTGTTTAATCTCAGTGGCGCCTCTCTTGTACGCGATCCGCTTTTGGGGTTCCTTAACCAAAAGACCCTTTATAAGGTCCCGAGCCACCATGGACACGTTGGGGCTATCTGGGAACCTTAATGGCTGCCCTACCACATTGTACAGTGTCGCACGGTTCCCGTTTCCTTTGAAGGGCGTAGTCCCGTGCAACAGCTCGTAGAGGAAGATCCCATACGTCCACCAATCAACCGCGCTCCCGTGCCCCTCGCCACGTATGATCTCAGGGGCCAAGTACTCGTGGGTCCCAACAAATGACATCGACCTAACACGAAATGTTAGTAGATACTTTTAGTATAAAAAATATGACAAATTATGACTCAGCTCGTTACCAATATGTGACTTTGAGCTGGTGCCCTATTCATTAAATTTGTGTCACATGTCCATAAAGAAATGAAAAGAATGAGAGAGTAAATAATTTGAACAGAAAGCGACTGACACAGAGACAAGTGTCACGAATTTAATGGCTAAAGAGGCACCAACTCTAAGTCAGGTATTGAAAGAGCGAAGCAATAATTTCCCTAGATAGATAATGAGATTTTTCTACCATGCTCTAAGAACACAACGTTTTTGGTTTTTTTATTACTAGGGTGGACTTAATTGTAACATATGTAAAACTTTAAAAGTATGAAAAAAAATATGAAATTTTTTAACCACACCTAATATTTGCATCATACTACTAAAAATATCGATTCACTATAGGATTCACCTTTAGGGCAATAAAAAAAAAAGTAACAAAAGCATGGTGCTCTTGGAGCATAACAGAAAGACCCTAGATAATGTGATGCTCCGAGACTGGACCATCACGTTCAAGAAATATATAGTTTCGGAAACGAGGAAGCTCCCCTCAGATTTTAACAATGTATAAATTTAATCTTAGTAATTATATTTTTTTTTCTCAATTTAGTCCTTAACCATTATAAATTTAATCTTAGTCCTTATGTACAAAATTTCTAACCTTGTCAATTGTCATGCTTGTCAAAATATGGTAGTTGCGGTACAAATACCGAGACAAGCAAACAATACCCCAACTTAAAAATGGATAAGGCCCATCAGCTTTACACTAAGTGCAACTTCGGACTTAAAAATGTATGTTTTTCGATTTAGCCCATTGAATGTCTTATTTTACCTCTTAATTTATTTTTATTATTCTAATAATTATTTGCCTATACTCTAATTCGGGTTCACGAATTGCATTACTAGTACGTAATCATGTCTCACCTGACATTGGTGGGCTCCGCCATCAACTCGGGCAGGGCCCCACCGGGGACAAGCAACCCGAAATCCGACTTAGATTTGCGATTCTTTTTACCGGGTAACATCATACGGGGCAGAAAATGAGACGGCTGCATGCAACCCTGAACAGCGTACTCGTCGTCTAAGATGGCACCTGACGAACCCGACCCGCTTCCTCCACTGCTGCCGTTGACGTGGACGGACGATGACTTTACGAGGGTAGGGCTGACGGAGCACCGTAGGGAAAGGTCAAAGTCCGACAGCATAATGTGGCCCTCGTCTCTCACTAGCACGTTTTCGGGCTTGAGATCCCTGTATACTATTCCTAGCATGTGTAGGTATTCTAGCGCCAATAACACCTCCGTTGCATAAAATCTGCATATTGGAAACTTATTAAACTAGAAATTTCCACTTTAAACAAGGTTAAGAACCTAAAAACGTGTCAAGATCACCCATTTCACCATTTTTGCCCGGATCGTACTTTGCCGTTATGATTTTGACACGTATATTTTATGTAATTAATTTTGTGGTTTTTTTTTTTTCTAAGCACCTATTGAGATTGATGAACTTAAAAAAAAAAAAAAAAAACTGACACGTGTCAAGATCTTAAAGGTTAGGCGCGGTTTGAAGTAGAAAAAGTGGGGAAGGTGATCTGAATCCCAAAAATCAACTATAAGTTAGGTTGCTAAACGCTATCACAGACTTAAAATGTTAATATTTGTGTCCGACTATCAGATTTATTGTGCTTCACTTTTTTCGAACTGATTTGAGTTAAAATTGACGTTTTAAGCAACAAAAACAAGTTTTTCACTTTTTCGAAGTACCGGAATTATTGCTCATAGTTTAGGCTATCTTATGCTTAAAAAATATATTTTTGTTTCTTTAATTTTAAGAGAAAAAAAGGAAAAATCAACAAATCTGATAATTCGGACACCTAATATCAACATTTAAGCAATAATCTCAAAATCTTAGTTCAACAATTAAAATGCCAATCACTATTGCAGTTAACCTCAGTTTAGTGAACCCTTCTGCAAAATATATGCCCTAGGAATGTTATTCTTCTATCTATCACTTCTTTTCTACACACTTTCTACTAATAAAGGCAGAATAATGTGTATCTAAAGAATGTATATGGATAGGTAGAAAACAAACCGTGCAGCTTCCTCAGTGAAATGCTTGTTAGGTTGCTTCTGCCTCAAGGAATGAAGATTGCCTCCACTGCAAAACTCCATAACCAAGCAATAAAACTTATCCGTCTCAAAATACGAATAGAGCGTCGGCAAAAATGGGTGGTCGAGTAGACCGAGAATCTCCCTCTCCGTTTGAGCCCTTTGCAGCTTATTCCGACTCACGAGTGATTCCTTATCCATCACCTTCATCGCGAAATGCGCGTTGCTCCCCCGCAACTCCACCAAATACACACTTCCAATATCTCCGTACCCGATCCGCTTCAGAATACGAAAATGGTTTAGCCCTAGAGCCGACCCTTTCGAAACCAAGTTAACGGCGTCCCACCTGATGCAGTGGCGGATGCATTAAGTATAATGAGAGATGAAATATGTTCCCCTAGATGTATTTTGTGGATTCAGATCACCTGCTCCACTCTTTATGTCCTAGATCATGCTTTGCCGTTGTGATTTTGATATGCATACTTAATTTTTCTAAAACCTATTGAGATTAGTGAGGACCCTTGAAGAAAGTACCAGATCTAAAACTACATATCAAGATCTTAACGGTGAGACACGATCAAGTGAGAC
Organism: Clarkia xantiana subsp. parviflora; assembly: GCA_036873135.1. Taxonomy (NCBI): domain Eukaryota; kingdom Viridiplantae; phylum Streptophyta; class Magnoliopsida; order Myrtales; family Onagraceae; genus Clarkia; species Clarkia xantiana. The sequence continues at coordinate 5,813,751 of JAPTYO010000014.1, forward strand.
AGTTTGATTCCATATTTTGTAAGTATATTACACATAAATATGATAGATTTTTGTATAAAATAAAAAATTCAAACGTTATTTAACACTATAAGAAATTAGTAATTTATAATGACATTTTTTTTCAAGACTAACGATCTCTCACAAATTATATGAATTTTCAAGAGATTTATTAAATTCACAAAAAAAACAAAAAAAAAAAAATCTTACAAAAATCCAAATTTTGTACAAAATTCAAAATTTTATACGGGTTTTCTCATAAAATTTTAGCCAGGTTTATTGGTAGGAGTCTTTGGTTTAAATTTTTTTTTAATATTGTATTTGTAAGTAATTTTAAGATTCAGTTACAAATAGGTTTATATCTTCCTCAATCATAAACAATAAATTTCTTATAGTGTAAATTTTTAATGTAAATGTATGATTTTTCTTTGTAGTAATTTTCAAGTTAAAAAATCTTAGATCCGTCATCACTGACCTGACATCACCTCCCGTATGTGGCTTATATTGGTTGGAGCTCGTGCTCTCTAAGCTATCGCTTCGATTGTTGCCGCTCTTTATGGTGCCAGTTTCTCCATTCGCCCTCTGTTGATGGTTGCCATAGTTATTAGTTCTACTGTTGCTGCTAGGGTTAGGGTTATGGTTATGGCTGCTGTGATGATCATTTGTAGTTAGGTTGGATTTTTCGTGGTCTCGTGGAGAGGGAAGGCCACCGCCGCCACCTCCTTTTCCGCTTCTGGGAATTAATTGGGTGGGTTTCCTCAGATCGCATTGGAGATTAGATAGGTTAGGGTTTTGTTTGGTCTGAGATGACGTGGAATTCGTGTTCTTCATAGCCGCCTCCATGATTTTGTCGGATCTGGATTTCTGTTCATGCCTCGTTAGAAAATTGCACTTGGTTAATAATCACATTGGTACCTTAATTTTAACAAATTTACAAATGGCCCCAAAACTTTAATTTTTTGGAAAATATGCTACATGAAATTTTAATTGCGGACCAAATTGTTATTAGATTATAATTTTCGTCAAATAAGACTAAAATGAGCATATGTTAGTCAGATAATCACATTTTTTGTGCGGTTAATGAAATTAAAAGTGGATATTGATGCACCTAAATGCTTTTAATTGAACGCCCACTCGCACGGCAATTGACAAATTATGTTTAGAATTTGCAGGTACCGCAAGAAATAAGCGAAGATCCAATTGAAATATCTAATTAAATAAATATCATAAATGCAAAAACTCGAGTCATGCTCATTTCCATCTAATTTTACGAAAATTATACTTTTTTTTACTAAATTTTACGCAAATTATAATTGAAATAACAATTTGATCAGAAATTGAAAGTTTTCGTAGCAAACTTTTAAAAATGCAAAGTTGGAATAGAATGGTGAAATGGGTGACATAGAGATAGATACCTGATGAAATGATTCAAATCCAAGAACCAAGAATAGGAAGAAGATGAGCAGAAGAAGATTCTTGATTCGGCATTGGAATTAGGATGTGGGTAGATGGATCAATGAGTTGTTATTCTGCAAAAACAAGGTTATGATTGTTGGGATTGGGTTTGGTAGGGATGATGAAATGAAAGGGAGATGAATTAGCTAGCTAGGAATAATGGAAGAAGAGGAAGAGAAGGAAGAGTTAGTGGCCTTCATTTCATTTCTTGGTTTCCATTGGAATATCCATCCACAAAATAATGCCAACCAAAGATTTCATGCATCGTGTGTCCCATGAATTCAAACACTTTATATATTAGGCTTTTTATATTTAGAAAAACTAAATTAGCAGATTTGAATTTAACTCAGAGAAGATTAATTAATAAAACAAAGATTTGTTTACCAACTTCCAAATAATTATTTAATTCATTCTTCTCTATTATTGGGAATCAAATTCCGTTGGCTTGATAATAAGAATTGTTTTTAATATTTTATTTTCGATAATGGTTGATTATTTTAGATATGATGAAGAAAGGAGGGAAATGGTCAATAATGAGGTGGTCTTCTTCCTAAAATCCAGTCTTTCAGATAATTAATCTATGGTCAACCATATATGGTTGCTAGCTAATTAGTTTTTAGTTATCCGATTTTTTTTACTTCGTTCAAACACGAATACTTACGTACGTACATTATGTTTTATTATGCATAATAATTGTTTCATTAGTCTTGCCAAGAATATAGTTTTGCAAGACGACCGAAATATATAAGGTCTTTAGAAAACTGGTCCAGTTGGTTCAAATTTTTTGACACGTTCAAATGGGTACCTCTGCGAGGACCTTTCTACAATGCTCTTGGAGCACCATGCTTTTGCCACTAATTTTTTTATTTTTCTATTGCCCTAAATGTGAACCACATAGAGAAATTGATATTATTAATAGTATGATACACATCTTAGGTGTAGTTTAAAAAATTCATATTTTTTCATACTTTTAAAGTTTTACTTATGTTACAATTAAGTCCACCATAGTATTAAAAAAAATCAAAAGCATGGTGCTCTCAAAGCATGGTAGAAAAATCTCCTCTGCGATGGTCAGATTTTTATATATAAAAAACAAAATCGACCAAAAAGTCCATAAGTTACACCATAAGTAGACTGTTTACATAAAATTCGGTCATTCGGTCCGATTTATTACTTGAACGAACCTAACATAGACTTTATTTAATCTAATTACGAGCATAAAATCTAAATTAATACGGTAAAAATGACCAATATCATATATATTATGTGTTTTTTTGTTCAACCTTTAACGGTCTTAGTGTTTTTTATTACTTTCACCCTGGCCTTAACATATTCTACACCGTCCTTCTCTATTCGTTTATCATATTTCAATTTTCAATTATTACGGTAGCTTTGCAGACGTGCAATTGGTATCGATGAAAGGCCGAGGACTAAAGAAGACAACTTCAAGCAAAACAAGATAAGTCAATTGGGCCCATCTATTGCTAAATATAGTTTAGGTTTAATTTTTCAGATTTTCGAATTTTAATCAAGTCAATTTGGGTTTTGACTTTTATTTTTGGCCCAAATACGCCATTCTTAATTTTATTTCAGGAATTTATTGGGTAAAAATACTAAATCACGATTAGGGGTTTAAGCAAGTCAAACTATTCGTGAGCTACTTGAGATAGACTCAGGCAATAATCAAATTATACTCGCTAAATTTCGAGTCGAGCTCGATTTGAGCTTTTTATAGTAGCGAATCGAGTAAGGGTCCATTTATACTCGACTTGAGACGTTAACGAGACTAATAGAAATTTTTTATTTTTGTAAAAATCATATTCAATCAAGTTCGAGCTCGAGTTTATTCGAGCTTTACATAATATTATATTTATATATAATCAATTCAAGTCGAGTTCGAGCCTAAGACACAAGTATTTTCGAGTCGAGTTCGAGCTCGAACTAAATTGCACCATTTATGATTTAGTTGAACAACTTTAAACTTGACGAGCTGAGAGCTCGAACTCGTCGAGTATAGCACCGAACCAAGATCGAACATGAAAAATTTAGGCTCCGTCGAACTCAAGTAAAACGAGTTGAGTCAATGACCATGCGTCTTTTTTATCTCCCCCGAATTTTTATAAGTAGTTCGCATTTACGATGAAAGTTTAAGGATTCATTCGTTGTTAGTTATTCTAGACAAAATAATTTGCCTAATTCACCCATTCGTAGGCAAATACTGAACATTTGTATTTGAAAACTTGTCATATACTCGACTTGATTACACCCTTAATTGCGTCTGTATCGTCTAGATTTACATGTCAATATTTAAAGCCGACGTCACTTGCATGAAAATTTGTAATAACCAAAAGGCCGCATAGCGCAGTGGATTAGCGCGTTTGACTTCGGATCAAAAGGTCGTGGGTTCGACTCCCACTGTGGTCAGAAAGAAAAATTTATTTGGTTGAAGTTGGTCTCACTGTAAACCATTTTCAACCTCAACTTGAGCCGTTTATATTTTTTTTATACTAACAAAGTACATATATAACACTATCGGTTACAAACAACAACCCATAATTTTAGGTAAAACTATGCATTTCTTTGCATCTAGAATGTTATATCCCACAAATTGTTAGTGTATAAATACGAGTATACCAAAAGATTTCACTCAAAGGTTCAAGTTTATAAAAATATTGGTTAAAACGTAAGTCTTATTTCCTACCTTTAATATCAAAGCACGCAATTCAGTTTTTAAAGATTAAAGTGACAAGTTCAAACTGAAAGAAGTTTGATTTGCAGATGATAGATAAAGATCTATTTGTTGGAATGGAAATTCCTAAATACATTAATAACAATAACTACTGGTGTTTAGTCATTAAGAATCTTTTAAGGGCAAAACAGTATTAGCCCATTATTGAATAAGGAGTCACAATAGACAACATCACACAAAATCATTTACAAACATGAGAGTTAATTGACTTGAAAGTCAATAATATTTTGAACATTTTATTCCACGTGAACTAGATTGGAATGTTCTTGAAAGCATTTATTGTAAAGATATTACCAAAGATATTTGATATTTTACAAAGGCTAAAAAAATTGGATTAGATCGCGTGAATAGAGCACAACTTCAAACATTAAAGAGGGAATTCGAACTCGTTTAAATAAAGGAATGAGAGAAAAGTAATGGCATGTATGTCCTGAACGCCGGAGCCGGATCTGGGGTTGCTGGAGTCTGGCCCAAGATCTTCGAAGTCATTATCTATTAAGTAAGGGTATTTTGGTTACTAACCAACTATTTATTAAATAATACCTTATTTTTTATGAGGCTTAATTAATACATTATTTACTATATAAATTATTAGCTAATACATTGGTTTTGGCAAAAAAATAAAAAAAATAAATTGGTTTTAACTAATACCAACAAATGTGTCATTCAAACAAAGTAGTAGTTAATCCATCTATTATTATTTTTGTTTTGCCAAAGAAAATGAATGGGCTAGTAGTTGCGACTATATGCTCATCCCACTACGTAATGTTCAAGAAAAAAAATTCATGTATTAATATATTCTAACATATGCAATCACACATGCACTAAGTTGTGTAGGTACCTCCAAGTTCTCTAGTTGAATTTTTTCAACTTTGAACGTAGGGTTTTTTAGTTTTGCTTGCTCATCATCTTATTACTCATTAGTGTCAAGTTGTTTTCATAATCGTATCACTGCATTTATGGAAAAGTATTTTATCAATTATATATGTAGAGGGGATTTGTAATTTACGCATGATTTATATTACTATTAAACACTTACCGATGTTGTAGTGTAAAAACGCTTAGATAATCAACTTATGCCATTAGAAAATAATAGTTATCAGTAGGTTCATTTGAGAAGACGTTCGTAAGAGAGTTTGTTTAATCAGGTGTATTGAGATAGTGATTTTAGCTATTTTGATAATGTTTTGGTTTGAAGAACTATTTTTAAGGTGTAGTATATGTATAGTGTATTGTTATTTATGTGATAAATATGAATGGTTTAAGTTATGGAATATGATTGAGTTTATATTTTATAATGATTATAAATTATAAACTTGCATTATGAAATATGAAAATCTATTGATAAATCGTTGCAATAATTTTAAAGAGTTTTATTAGATTTAATTGTTTAATTTTAATTTTTGATGTGGCATGAGCTTATTGATCAATATAATTGACGTTTTAATTTGTGTGACATAGTTTATTTTTCCTATTAAGATCATAATTAGTATATTTATTTATAGATTATTTCAATTAAATTATGATAGCTTTGCGACGTGCAATTGCCAATTGGTATCACGATGAAAAGCCCAAATACAATAGACTACTTCAAAGTTCAAACAAAGCATGATAAGTCCCTACGGCCCGGCCCAACTATTGGTAAATTTAGGTTTAATCTTGGAGATTTTCAAATTTTAATTAAGTTGATAAGGGACTTAACTTTGTTTTTTTAGCCAAAAGTACCAATCTTACCTTTTTTTTTTTTTTGTAGCAATCTTAATTTGATTTCAGGAATTTGTTGAGTAAAAATGAGTCTTTCTACTATGCTTCAGAAACACCATATTTATGGTACATTTTTATACATTTGTCTATTACTCTAAAGACGAACCCTATAAGAAATTTAACATTAACAATGTGTGATGAAAATTTCAGGTGTAGCTAAAAAAATTCACACTTTTAAAGTTTTACCTATGTTACAATTAAGTTCTTTCTAGTAGTAAAAAATAAACAAACATAATGCTTATAAATCATGATAGAAATTCCGGTAAGAATACTCAATCACGACGATCCTATGGATTTACGGGTCAATAGTTACAACACACATGAATTACAATTTTTTTCTCGCATTACAATTTGTATATGTTAATTAATAATTAGACTTTTACAATAACTAAATATTAAATAACTTCGAATTTGTAAGTTAATGTATTTAACATACTCTTATATATATATACTTCAAAAACTTTCCGATCACCTTGGTATTCATGACCTCACATGGTCTATACATAATGAGCTTCAACTCGTCTACAACGGGTTTAATAATAATAAATTGATTAATTGTAGGTGAATGCGTGGTTTAGCCTTTATATTTAAACATGTTAAGACATGTATAAGAACACATTGAATATTTTCACTCATAAGTTCAAACTGAAAACAATTGGTTAATGTACATATTTTATTATTAATATAATATCAGACTCCGTCTGTACTAAAATCTCCCAACTCTAAATATAACAAAAAAACACATAATAAAATTTTAACATATTTGAGTTCACATATAAAAAGATAAATTATATATATAATCGGTACACCGTAAGTTTGCAGAACACCATAAGCGATCATACTCCTAGTAGTGACAAAGTCAACCATGCTAATAAATTCAGGCTATCAGTAAAGTCGTTTGTCCATTGGAATGAATTAGTTAGGGATCATGTGCGCAAGTTGTTGATTCAAATCCACTGTAATCTGTATGCATGCTCCTTCGATTATATATAATATAATATAGCGCCAAATCAAAGAAAAGTGACAATGGGACATTGCTGTTACTTAGCTGCTATGCTAACCAACTCCTTCATGATTAATCAAAATAGTTGACTAGTAAACTCAACGGTGATTTTTTCTTTTTAATAATTCACTCACCCATCTCCTATTATTTTACTATTTTTTCCTTTTTCCTCCTAGCCATTTTTTCACGCATACATTTACAATATGTTTCTCATTATATACATATATGCAATTAATGCAAATTGACACTAATTAATTTATATATCTAGTGCCTAATATAATATGGTTCTGCTCAATTTGGGACTTGAATTTCGTTATTTCGTAATAAATCATCACCAAATAATTAGTTGTCCAAACATATTATATATATATATATATAATGGATGTGTATGTACTTACGTATGTGTACATAAGGATGAGATGCTAGCTAGTAGGCTACGACCCACTTGAGTATGAGTATACATTTGGGTCCCAAAGCCATGCGTACAAGACGTCGGTTAAAATAGAGTAATGGATTGGATTACGATGCTTGCACGCCACCTATATATATAGTGTTATTATTTGCTCTAAAATATATTAATTAGCAATAATATTCGAGCGTGTATTATATTTATGTGGTATATTTTATGTATGACATATGGTTTAATACATACGTGGTAGACAGTTGTCAATATAATATGACTACTAATTACCCGTGAGTCATGGGCGACTCATGATCATATATATAAACATGGACCATGTCCCATGAATTTTCATTTGCAAGCCACATTTTTCAACATGTCTCTCTCACTACTAGCTAATCTAATCTTTTATTATTACTAACTATTGGTAACTTATCAATGTTGTCCAGCTAATTAGTTATATATATATGACCAGCTGGAAAGTACTCACCTATGATTGATTTTACATACATCCATGGATTTTTTAAAAAAAAAAAAGTTGCTTGGAAATATCTCACTAATCTATGTTCTTTTTAGGAGGAATTAAACATCAATTTTTTATGCATAATTGTTTGTATATACTCAATTTTTTTCATTCACCGAGATAAATTATGACATTGTTCATGCATATAATAATGAATGTTAGAGTAGATATTTTTGAGTATATTGTACATTGACTAAATATTATAAATTTGTGTAGTACCATAAGTAGAAATACTTTAACATGGTTTAGATTTTCGAACTATAGTTATGAATTTCTCTCATAATAATATATACTTATTGTATTCTACATATTTAGATAGGTGTCATACAATTTATTGTTATTAAAATTACATTTGTCTTAAATAAAGCATGTCTGTATCAAATCAAATCAATCTAAATCTAGGGTTTGGTGTCAATGAATGAGAGGGAGAGCAACCAAGAATGTCCCCCTACAAACTACCATACACACCAATCATGACAAAGTATCTAATGTCTCTACTCAATAAATAAATTATCCATCATCCCAATCATTCACTCAACCATTAAATAAACTACAATAACAATAATAATCTCTAACCCTATTATTATCTCTATAAAAGGAAGCCTATTAACTGAAGAATATAACAACCCTAATATAAACTTATAGTTATGGAGCTTCTCATCTTCCTCTTTCTTTTCTTTGTCCTTACTGCAGCTTCTCCTTCTCTGAGACTGGATCTCCTACACCGACACCACGTCAACACCACACTCGGGTCGCTGACCCGACCCGAGCGCCTCAGAGAGCTACTTCGCTCCGACCTCCACCGCCACGTCAGCATTGCTGCACAGGTCAGCAACTGCAACGACTCGATCATCGGGGTGCCGATGACAGCGGGGCGGGACTTGGGGATAGGGCAGTACCTTGTGGAGGTCAGCGTGGGGAGTCCTCCGCAGAAGTTTAGGTTAATTGCGGATACGGGAAGTGAGCTGACGTGGATGAGGTGTAAGTACAAAAACGGCGGCGTTGGGAGTGGTGGTGACGTAAGCAGTGGGGGGATGGTGACGTTTGAAACGGAGAAGTCGTCGACGTTTCGGACGGTGGCTTGTTCGTCAAGGATGTGTAAGGTGGATTTGATGAATCTATTCTCGCTGACCAAATGCCCCACGCCTTCGTCCCCATGTGCGTATGACTATAGGTACGTTACGTAGAGTAGATTAATAATGGAGTCTAAAACCTAACCCGATATAGTAGTTAATAGCTGTATAGAGTTGACATATTGTTATTATCGTTATCCTTAATTCCTTATATATTATTATTAAATTATATATAACGAAACTTGTTTAGAGTGACACGGTACAATATCAAAGTGGACTAATCAACTTCTTGAAATGAAAGAAAAATAAATAAATCATTTTATGCTTTAGATTTCACATTTGTAATGTCGCCATTTATTTTATAGGGTTAAGAACCTATAAATTGTCTGAGGTTTGACTAATGTGAGATTTTGGTGTCTGAAGTTTAAATTGTTTATATTGGTTGTCAAAAATTTCAACTTTGTTAAAATTTGGTTTTCCGTCCATTTTTTCTGTCTGACATAAATGTGTGAAAAGTCGAAATTGCCCCTGATACTTTTGTATTTACTCCGGCCACACCCTACTCCGGCTGGCACCACCCCACTCCGGCCGGCCACCACCCAACTCCGGCCGGCCACCACCCAACTCCGGTCGGCCACCACCCTACTCCGGTTGGCCAGCACCTTACTCCGGCCGGCCAGCATCCAAATATGGGCAATTTTGAGATTTATTTTTTTATTGGCTCATGTGACAGTCACATGACTAAGTTCTGTAAATTTCGAAAGAGACCAAATTTCAACAAAGTTGAAAGTTCAGACCATCAATATTTACAATTTAAACTTCAGACACCAAAATATCATATAGAGCAAACTTCAAACAGTTTATAGGTTTTTAACCCTATTTTATAATAATACTAATTAGGGTTAGAGCTTAGAACGGTACTCTGATGGGACATTGTGGAACAAAACTAATGTAATGTCCAATCTCAGGTACTCTGATGGATCAGAAGCTTTAGGCATCTTCGCATATGAGACCGTAACAGTTGAGTTTACTAACAAGCTCCACCACAAAGGTTCCGAGTCGGCGAAGATAGCCCTAGACCGAGTCCTGGTGGGGTGCAGCCAAACCCTAATAGGCCAAACCTTCCAAGTCGCTGATGGTGTCCTAGGGTTAGCCTACAGCAACCAATCCTTCACCTCAAAAACCGGTAAAGCATTCGGGGCCACCTTCTCGTATTGCCTAGTCGATCACCTGAGCCACATCAACCTCTCCAGCTACCTCACCTTCGGCCCCACCACCGGTCCACATATGCGCTACACAAAGCTCGAACTCAATGCGCTCTCGCCATTTTACGCGGTTAACATTCTCGGGATATCGGTTGGAGGAACGTTGCTTAGAATACCGTCAAATGTGTGGGCCCCGGCAGGTGGAGGCGGGACCATAATCGACTCTGGCACGAGTCTCACGTTTCTAACGCAACCGGCATACGAACTCGTGGTTGGTGCGTTAGATGTGGAGCTGAGGAGATATAGAAGGTTGGGTTCGGACTTCGGGCCGTTGGATTACTGCTTTAATGCAACTGAAGGGTTCGATGATTCGTTAGTGCCGAGGCTAGTGATCCATTTCAGTGACGGAGCGAGGTTCGAGCCACCGGTGAAGAGCTATGTAATAGATGCTGCACCAGGAGTCAAGTGTTTGGGTCTGTTGTCGGTGAGTTGGCCCGGGGTGTCTGTTATCGGCAATATTTTGCAGCAGAACCATCTGTGGTCGTTTAATTTAGCGGATCAGAAGCTTGGGTTTGCTCCATCTTCTTGCATCTAGCTAAGCCGCTCTGTAAAAAGGAAAACAACTTGCAATTTGTTTCATATGATTTTTATACAATTGCAGTTCGACGATCAATGTTAAAACTAGAAGGTTCGACAACTTTTAGGTTTTGGTCCAACATATTTTAATTTGTTTTTTTTACTATATGTTTGACAATTTTTTGTTTTTGGTCCATCAGTTAATTAATCGTCAGTTTGACCGTTAAATAGTCACGTTACTTGCACATGCCTAACCCTAAATTTTTATTTTGTTCAGTTTAGTCTTCAAATTTATTGTCATAATTTTTTATTTTTACAATTTAGCCTTTAAACATTATCAACCGCACCCTAAGACTAAATTGACTTAGTCATGGTCCGACCGATAGCTAAGTCGGACAAATGTTAGCATCGCCGGAACTGGGCCACCCTAACAATGGTCCGACCTAGCCATGGGTCGGTCCATAACTAGGTCAATTTAACATTAGAGTCCAGTTGACCCTAGGGCTAGATTGACCTAGTCATGGTCCGACCCGTGGCTAGACCAGACCATGATTAGGGTCACCTAGGTTCGGCGACCCTAGCCATGGTCCTACCAAACCAAGGAACGGACCATGGCTGTCAATTCAGTCGGTTATAATGTTTAAGGGCTAAATTGAAAAAAATAAAAAGTTAGGACAATAAATTTAAGGACTAAACTAAACAAAATAAAAATTTAGAGCTAGACATTTACATGTCACGTGACTATTTAACGGTCAAACTGACGGTTAACTAACGAATAGACCAAAAACTAAAATTTGTCAAATTTATGATACCAAAATTAGGAAAATAAAAAGATGTTAGACCAAAATCAAAAGTTAACATGTTGGAACAAAAGACATGTTAGCCCGCCCCAGAACCATAAAGATACAAGCAATAATTCGGACCAAATGAATTAATGACTCGGGAATCTACTAAAAGGATGAAAAAGTCGAGTAATATGCAACAAAGTGAAACTCAAAGCCTCTATCAAAAACCAAGTGCTGCACAGTATATAGCAATATGATGCTCAATATGGACCAATCTATGTATGAATCATCTGGAAGCACCACTGCCTTGACCACCCTGTTCACCACCAGCACCAGGAGGTTTGCCACGACCAATAACACGGCCTCTGCCACGACCAATAATGCGCCCTGCTCTGCCTCCTCTATTTGGTGGAGCTGTAGTAGAAATTACTCTATTACGCAGCCTCTCGGCAGCACCGACCTCTGCGCTCTTCCTTAGATTGACGATGTTTGAGCTCGGGGAAGAACGTTGCTGCTGCTGCTGTTGCTGTTGCTGCTTGCTCTCAGCTGCCACTTCCACTGCTGCTGGTGCGGCTACTGAACCACTTGCAGCCGTAGGAGTCGGACTAGAACTCCCCTGTTGTTCTGAGTGAGCCACAGCCACTGCAGGTGCTTCTGCAGCTGCAGTAGTCGTTTCAGGTGCCGGCTCATTCTTCTCTTCTGCAGCCTCCTCGGTTATCTCGCCATCTTCCCCTTCACCAGCAATCTCGCCTCCCTCAACATCCACATCATCTGCAGCACCCCTTCCTGGAGAAGCCCCACCCGTCACCTCAGCAGTATCTTCAGTTGTTAGTTCGGGACTTCCAACAATGTCATCTGCAACGTCCAATACCGCTTCGCCCTCTTCTTTATCATCATTTTCTGGTGCTTCTTCAGCTTGATCACCCAACTCATCCGCTGCTTCACCTTCGGGCTTATCCAGGTTTTCATCCATCTGAACCTCCTCAGTGATTATTCCTCCTACCTCAGCAGGCAGAGGATCGCTCTCCTCCTCTGCCTTTTCCTGAGATTCCTCGATTTGAAGGTCGCCTTCTTTCTCAGTTACAACAGGATCAGGCTCCACTTGAGAAGTTGTTGCTTCATCTTGAACTTTGGACCTTTTAATCAGAGGTGCTGCTGCATCAGAAGGCTCTTGAGTTGCCTCAGGAGGAGCAGGTGAAGCCTGACGTTTCCTCACGGACTGCTGTGGTGCTGCAGCGGCTGGAACTGCTTCAGTTTCCTGGGTCCCACCTTCAGCCATCTCCACATCCTGCGATGGCTCATCAGCAGCAGCCGCTGATCGTGGCGGGCCCGGCGGCCTAACCAACCGCCTCGCCACTCTACGGGTGGTCTCACTTATGGCTCGTTTGGGAGCACTGCTAGCTTTCTCCTTTTCTTCTGTGGGTTTAGCTGCGGCGGTGTTACTTCCCTCTGGCGCACCTGTAGCCGCCACTGCACAATTTCATTGGCACATTTTTATTATTATTTCAGGAAAACTTATCTATGGATAAAGGGTTAAGAACCTATAAACTGTTTGAAGTTTGCCCTATGTGAGATTTTGGTGTCTGGAGTTTAAAATGTTGATATTGAATGTCTGAAGTTTCACTTTTGTTGAAATTTGATGTCTCCGTCTAAATTAGCAGTTAAAATTTCATTGGCACATTTTTTATTTTTATTTCAGCAAAACTTATCTATGGATAAAATGCATACATATTTATGTCCTAAATTAAAGCAGGGAGAGTCCGCTACTTGCCTGCTGGAGTCAGCAAGGGTGTTTCCGTGGCTTCTTGGGAAGATGGACGAGCTCCAAGCTGGCCAGCAAGCGAGTGTGCCACCTGCTCGAAGCTTTCAAGGGCTGAAACATACCCAGATGCAAGGTCATCCAATGAATTTCCAGATAGAAGTTGAACCACTGAAGTTCCCTGTGTTACAAGAGTTTATACTGTTCAGATAACCTTTGACATAAAAGATTAGCATGGCATTTAAGAACCGAAAAGAAAAGGTGGAGCATTTAAACATTGTATTTACCTCTGGAAGACTGCCTTCAACATGCTTAATCTTTTCCACCTCATCGGAAAGCTGCTTCAGAGCCTGCTTATGCATCTCAAGTTCATTTGTAACCTTGGCTTTTCCCTGAAGAAAACCATTGAAAATCAGGAATTGAGGCACCAAAGAAATGTTTAAGAACCCAATAAAGCACGTTATACTGCAGTAAGAGCAGGTGTATATACTATGTATATTTTTATTACACAAAAGCATGCAAAAACAGCATGGTGGCATCTCAATAAAGTTGCACCTCAATACATGACAGATTTAACAGACATGACAACACATTAAGGAAACTGAATGCAAGAGCACAAACTGCAACATGAGTGCAAATTACTAATAAACTCAACCACTGGGCAGACAACAAGCAAATTACCTCATCTGCTCTTTTCAGGGACTCCACGATAGTCTTCTCACTTTGCTGACGTTTATCCCTCTCTTTCTTCAAATTATCTCTTAGGTTTTGCAAAGCTCTCTCCAGTGTCTAGATAGTAGGATGCCAATAAAGATAAATTAGAAGTCTGATATAGCAGTAGACACAAATTAAATGAAGTCCACGAGTCAGTATACCTGTATTCTTGTGTCCTTTTCCTCCTTTTCCTTCATGAGTTGTTCCATGTTGACATCACCACTGGGTCTTTCAACTATAGACAGAAGTAAGATGAGCAGAGATATTATCTAATTACATTTGTAAACGTGCTATGCAACGAAATTTTACCTTGTTTAAGATCCTCCAACTGTTTTACCAAAGCTTGTTTCTCCTTGACAATATTATCCTCCTTTTCCTTTAACTGTTTCAGGAAAGCTTGTTTTTCTCTAGCCAAATCCTCCTTTTCCTTTGTCGCAGCATCAGCTTTCCTCTACATAATAAAACTCAAATAAGTGAGCTGAAATTCTAAAGCACAGGAAAAGATAATGAAAACTCCAGATGAAGCAAATAAAAAAGGTCAATAAACCTTAAACTGGGATGCTAATCTCCTCTGCTTTTCCTGCAAATGAAGCACCCAAAAGAGTCAGGGAAGCATGGAAAACTCTGTGAATGGATATACAATGATAAATGCGTACCTCGCTTAGTGATATATCTTGTAGTTTCTTTTCTTTGTCAGTCAATTCAGACCTAACAGTTTGAAGATCCCTCTCAAGCTGGGTTATCTTATCCTTTCTCTGAGCTGCAAGAACCTTAATTCCCTCAATCTGTGCATCCTTCTCTTTCAATTTTTCCTAGAAAAGAAAGGCACAAGATGTGAAGAAATATAGAGTAAAATAATATTTTATATCTACTTGTTAACATATTGGTTGGTAGAGGAGAAATTGATAATCTATGACCAAGTTGATTTGGTTATACTTTTAACTCTACAACACGGCGGGGCTGTTACTTGGCAACCACGGTGATAATGGAAAATCTTAAAACACGAGGTGTTCAGAAGCACATACAATATGGAACTTCAACTTAAATCTTTACCTGTAGTTGGCTGACTTCCTTCTTCATACCTTCATAATGCTCAACATCAATACTTCCACACCTTTCAAGTAACTTCCAGAAGATAACAATAACAATGTTAGATCTTTTGCAGAGAGCAAGCTAAAATATTACAAAGAAAAATACCTCAGTCACCCTTTTTTCCAGCTGGCTTTTCTCCTCTTTGTGCATTTCAATTTCCTTCTTACAAGCTTCCACCAGATTCTGAGAAATTGTCAACTCTTTCTCAAGATTTTCAATTTCAGATCGGGCTTTTTGGGCTAATTCACGTAATCTCTATATGAAAAAACTAATTTGTGAGTGTCAACAAACAAATGCAATATCTCAAGTATACCAGCACTGTATAACCAAAATTTGATAACAAAGGAATGACAATTCACCTGACATTCCTCAAAGTTGTGTTTGTTTTCTTCCCGGAGCTGTTCATTGCTTTCACGAAGCAAATTCAATTCCCTAATCTGAAGATCAACCAACATCAAGAAGAAGAGGTCAAAAGAGAATTAAATACTTGAGAACCAAAGAATTAGAATTGGAGAAGAACCTTGTCTCCTATTCATATAAATTATAACCATACGTGGTAGGAGGAACACCAATTTAAAAAGGAAAACCTGAAGCTGAAGTGATTTGAACTCTTCTTCTGTGATCATCGATGCCTTTAAGCTTGCGCGGTCGGCTTGAAGAGTAGCTTGGGCAGATTCAGCAGCTTTCATAGCACTTTCAAGCTACAACAATCACATAATATATAATAATTAAATGTAAGATTATAAAAGAACGAGATGAACTCGTTCAATGAATCAATTGTCAATGCAAAGTCAATACAAGGGCATAGAGATGATTAAACTTCCTCAACTCAGAAGATATAATATGCACAGAAAATCCATGCATACAACTTTGCGGACAATCAAGACCACATCAATGTACATGAATGCATTGGAAGCTAGATGTGAAGGCAGACAAACTAGTAAGCAACCTGTGACTGTAAGCGCCACTTTTCTTGCTTAAGCAACGAGATTTCTGTCTCTCCCTGAGAAATACCAATCAATCAAGAGAGTAAGAGAGACAGAAAAAAAAAAAAAAAAAAAAAGGATACAGTGAAAAAGGAACCCATGTTAAGAGGATAAGAGAAATAATTACTATTTCTTTACTCCTTCGGAGATAATTGATCACACTTTGTAGACCGGAATCACCAGCAGGATCTTGGCCTAGACCCCCTGAAGTTCTACCATAGCGGTCTTTCTCAGCCAACTGGATATGCAAAGCCTCTAGTCTCTCATGAAGTAATTTATTCTGTTACAAAAGATACAATGGCCTTCAGAATCAAGATATAAAGAATGAACTCAATTTAAATGAAAAGGATCAGTGGTTTTCCCAAACTGGTTTTCTCAGAAAACCATAAAATGCTAGACACGGGATTCAGAAATTTATGCTCACGTCACTTTCAGGGGACAATATAGAAACACCAGTTAAATTTTTTGCCAATCGAACTACTGAATAATAATTTATGAAATAATAAAACAGTAAAAAGAATATTCATGAAGTTAGTTTTTGAGATACATTAACCAGGATACTACTAAAACACAAACAAGCTTAGGCAGAAGCCATGTCACTATGTCAGATGTCATTCTGAAATCTGAATAATGCATATAATAATAACCAAGCATTCTGTACAACAATTAAATATACAAAAATTACCTGTTCATTAAGTTCGCTGTATTTCTTCTCAGATGAGCTTGTTATTTCCTCAAGTACTGATTTTGCTTCTAACAATTTTGACTCCAGTTCTTTCTGCAAGTCATAAGTCAACATCAGAAAAGTAAGGTAAAACATTAGCAAACATGAATAAGAAAACTACCAGCAAATCCGGTCAATAAGCTACAGGGAAAAGGCTAAAACAGTAGATGACCCGCTTAGAGCTAAACCAAACAAGACTGTAATAAGTGTAACATACATTTTCCCTCTTTAGATCATCTGATGATCTACGTAGTTCAGAAGCTTCTTTTTCCAACAACGAAAATGCTTCTGATGTCCTGGTCAACTCCTGGATAGTTGCTGATTGCAGAACAACCTGTCAAAAGGTTACCATATTTTGTTAAATCTATCACCAGCAAGCAAACGACTTCAAGGAAATATATTATATCACATTCTCCCACACATTATCTCCCAGCGCACAAAAAAGTTTACTTAACAACCTAAGACAAATAAGCATCAATCCATTTATATGTCAGTCCAGTCCAATAAGCATCAGGAGCAGCAATTGTGAGAAATTATTTATGCACATGACAGAAGCTCAAACACTAGTAATATTTTGCCAAAGCTGCTCATGTGTTCAGAACTGAAGTAGAGTACGGAGAAACCTAGATCTAACTTCCCCTAAGATCTTAAAAAATAAGAACCGCTATAGGATATCTTTCTGGTGTGGAAGGAGCAGAATATAAGAGTTTTCATGTTGCAAAATCATGATAAAGAATCTGTATGGTGCAAGTGTCAGTTTACGACCCAATTTCAAATGGCTTCTACTCCAAGAGTTGAAACTAAGATCCTTTGAAGATTCTCTAATATTACATTGTTGTAAAAAACATTGGTTTGTTTTATTTCTGAGAAAAAAAAATAATTTGGGAGTTTTACTGCTAAAGGGCATATGAACGAAAACAAAAAGACTCATCTAAAAAAATATTGAAAAGATTAACACAATGTTCACGTCCTTTCATAGAGAAGACCATCACTACTGACCTGTCTTTCGTAATTAGCTTGAGCAGAGCGCCACCTTTCATGCTCACTCTTCCATTTATCCTCGAGCAATGAATTCCGAGTTTCCAATTGAATCATTTGGGAGCTGCACAAAGACAGAGCAAGTAAGATGGAATGATACAATAATACATTAGAATCAAGAAAAGGTTCCAGCAAAATCTAACCTTTTCACAACAATTTCTTCCTTCAAACTGGAAACTTCAGTTGAAACGGAGGCAAGCACCTCTTCTTTTCCAGAAACAAGAGATGCCACTTCTGCAGATTTCAAGTTCAGCTGATTTTCCAATTCGGAGACCCTTTCTCTGAGTGAAAGAACTTCAGCTTCCAGTGAATTCTTTAATCTCTCAGCCTGAAAAAGTTCAAAAGAAATAATCTATAGAAAATAGCTACATGATTATATGGTAATAACTTCAAGAGCCTGCAGTAACCGAAATACCTCAGTTTTATATGTTTCATGAGCGTGTTCCATTTGCTTTAGTGCTGCTTCATTCACCTGCGCTATGCTCTTATACTGCATCATGTGTTCTTTATTTGCCTTGGCCTCTTCTTTCAGTTTCTCCATCTCCTCCTTTGAAATTTGTAGTGTAGGAGCAATCTGGAAAAGATAAAATAGAATGTATATATTTATACGCAAAAATTAGTTGCAGATAGCATAAATGGCAAGAAGAAAAAAAGTGAAATCCAATCAGCAACAAATAGGCATCAATTCACATGACAGTTTTAAGCGAAAGAGGATACTGTTGTTTGTTTTGCTTTGTCTATTTTACAAGATCCTCCTGAATCTTTACTCATTACATATGTGAAGGCAGTAACTTTCACTAGTAAAGCACCAAAAATGTGCATGGTTTGCAAAATAGGAGGAAAAAACAATGTAAAGTACCTGAATTACTCAATCCCATACCATTTTCCATCCCTATTACCATTTCACCTTGTCTAATGCAGCTATTCTCTAGCAGAAAAGATACATCATAACCTATTTATATATTTCCTAAGCATACACTATGTTCTCAGATAGCCAGTTCCTTTCTTTCGTAGATCGTTTGTTGGCCTCACCAAGACACTCGTGTACTTATGCAATTAACTTCCAAAAAGAAGAAGATTCAACCATATGAGCTGTTCCGGAAAAAAACATGATGATAGTTGCGCAAAGCTAACTGCACTATATCAAGGATCAGTCCAGCATAACTAACCTCATTGGTCAAAACAGAAGCACTTCCACCACTTCCACCAACCTATACAGAGATAATTGGATAATGTCATTACATTGATGCAGTGGGCATTGGACAATGTTTGTGACTGAATGACTACCTACTTCATCTTGTTTAAATTGCCAAAGTTATTTATAATAAAACAAAATGACAAACAGCAGTTCAAAAATATTAATTATCATTCACTAAAAAGACTATCGTCAGCGGAAACATAACAAAATATTCAAACATAAGAAGAAGCCATCAGAAGAATGAAAAAGAATACTAGGTTAAGTTTGTCCCCTTATTGTGTGATTATAACTTACTCCCTTTTAACAACAAAAGCAATTTACCACAGAAATAAAATAATATCAAGATATCATAGAGAAAAGATACAACATATAAATAATCATTTCCTTTAGATGTACCTCTGAATTCGAAGAATGGATCATTCTCTCAAGATCAGATAGCCTAGCCTGAAAATGGGGAGAAAGAAAATCTTTAATAAGTTTAGGGTTTCTCCCAGAATAAAAAGACCTGAGACCCAGTACCTCAGCAACAGCTGCCCTAGACTCAGCTGCTGCACCAGCCTTTAAAGCGCTGGCCAACTCGTTCCTCATTTCTTCAACTTGTTTCATAGCATCTCTCAAAGGAACATCACGCTCACGTGTAAGATTTCGAACATTATCACGTTCATTTTGGAGCTCTTTCTTAGCCTCAGTCCATTCCCTCTGGCAAATTTCACCGTTAAGAAAATATCACAACAAACTCGTACAACTACTAAGCAAGAAACTTCTAAACAGAATTAGCAAGCATGAAATGTCTTGGTCGACATTCAAATTCGATATGGATACTTTGAGAACTTTTACTCAATGACCAGTGTGAACATTCCATGTTACCTATCTATAGGCACCTAACCTAGGATGAATTAACATGGATAAAGGAGAAGTAGAATATAATATAATCTCAGTAAATGAAAAAATTACCA
Source organism: Clarkia xantiana subsp. parviflora (assembly GCA_036873135.1). Lineage (NCBI taxonomy): Eukaryota > Viridiplantae > Streptophyta > Magnoliopsida > Myrtales > Onagraceae > Clarkia > Clarkia xantiana. The sequence continues at coordinate 5,833,748 of JAPTYO010000014.1, forward strand.
CACTTTCTCTCAACAGCAATATTCATTCATAATCCACCTTAAAAATTATTGTATTCTTATGTGGAAACGAATGGTTATAAATCTTTTTTAATGTAAAACAAAACAAGGACTCCGTTACTCATAAGAATGAAGTCGAATAAATGTCAACCATTTCAGAAGAGTATAAATATTAACCAAGCAGAGGAAAAACCTGAAGTTTATTTAAATACTCTTCATGTCTTCCTTTCTCTACAACTCTTCCTTCCTACATTGGCACACAAGCATAGTTAGAAATATAAGCTTCACTTGCAGCACGCACTAAACCAGGAAAGACAAATACATGAAGTCAAAAAGGCTATTAATAGCAACCTCACGAACTCCTTCTGCACTCTGGATTGTATCCAATGTGGCCTACAAAATACAACAGCATAAACATAAAAGAAACGATAAAAACTCGTGATTGAAGGAGGTTACTACAATTAGTATAGTGCTCAAAACTGATGATATTTAATTCACTTTTCAATGGTGTAAATGATAAACCTGAACCATCACACCGTCAGCGAATGCTCATAGAATAAAAACTAACCTGAAGTCGATAAACTCTTTCTGACAAACTTCTGATTTCATCTGAAGCCCTCTTTTCTGCATTTGCCAACACCTCCTTTTCTTGTTTGACAATAGATACCTGAAAATAGTCATTGGGTCAGTAACATATTGATCAAACAAAACCCCAACTCGTCATGTGGCAATGTTTTGTGTGGACCAGCGGTCCTCTCAATTTTTGGAAAACTTTTGGAAGTTCAATCCACACAAAGTATGAGAGCAAGCAAAATTTGAAGTCACATGTTAACCTAACAGAGTGCAGAAAGGCAAAAAGGTAAACAAGCCATAAGAAACAGAACCCAGGTAGTATCTTCGAGCCTCACCTCCATTGTCAATTTCCGAGTTTGATCCTCAGCAGCTTGTAAAGATTCATAACTATCACGGAGCTTCCGTTGGTAATCAACTATCAATTGTGAGAACTCCACATTCCTTGATAAGACCCCATCAAGTTCTCCTCTCTAAACATTAAACAACAAAGATTAGAAAAAAAACTGATGCGCTGATTATAAATTCATAACACCTCTATTGTGGCCGGACTCCATCAAAACAGCCTATATAGAACAATAAACTGCATAAACATATCCTCACAATGGTCTGCAATATCTATGAAGCAGAAAGGAATACCTCAACAAAAGCACATATGAACCAATAATAATTAGTAATATAAACGAACTTCCATAAAATAAATTATTTTGCATCTGGACTCTTACATGCATATAAATAAAGAACATAGAAAAATAACTTTCTTCACCTTGTGTTCAGATTCTTTCATAATACTATCAACTTTTTCCCTGAGAAATTCTGCTTCAAGGGCTAGTTTGTCTCTCTCTGACTGCAATGCTATAATCTTGCTCCTGAAGGTCAGGTGACAGTGATATGCTAAGTTTGTTTCTTAAACAACAAAAGGTAAATAAAGACCAAGAAAACGATTGCCCATCGAGACTAGCAAACACAAAGTGTAATAGGAAAAAAAAGGATTAATAAAAGATACCTCGATTTTTCAAACTCTTCTTCAAGACATCGGACTCTTTCAGCAGCCTTTTCTTGCGCCCTTTTTGCAGCTTCCTGTTAACAGATTGCAAAATCAACTGAATCAATAAGACCAGTTTTGGTTTTAGCCAAAATGAAAAACAGATATGCTGGAACCGTACCTGTGAACCCTGAATAAGCAACCTCACATCAGTTCTCCCATCTTCTGCAATGACCAAGCAACGAAAGATTGGTGATGGACAAAAACACAGAACAGGATAAGACTAATCATTGGGTCAGTAACATATTGATCAAACAAAACCCTAAGTTCTCTAAAGCTCATAAAGGCACTGCACCACATAACAATTACTAACTAAAAAAAATAACGGCAAAAGTATCTTAAAAATAAATTATATGTTTAAACTTAAATCTAATGCACAAACATTTTCTAGATAAAAGCTAGCTACCATAAAAGATTACACAGAATGCTTCCCGATGTTCTGCAGAAAAGCGAAGAAAGACATCTAGTAGAAAAGTTTTGCAACTAAACGAGGTTTTGCCATATATTTATGCCTTGCATTAATAACAGTTAGAAAAACTGACACCTTCATTTGCTACAGTTTCCACACCCACAAGAACATACCCAACATACATGTACGACAAGGAATATGTTTGTCATCTCACTCGGTAAGAATTTCTTTTAATGGTATATAAGATACTCATTATGAAAAAAGACCAAGGGAATATCCAAATGCTGGTCATTCCAGAGGAAGAAAGCTTCGCATTTAATGATAATAATTGATAAATATAGGGTCACGATTTCCTTTATAAGGCTATCACGCTCGAGTAATACCCACTAGCTAATAGCACAGAAAAGTCCAGACATATGGTTTGACGCATGAAAATAGAGATTTTCATGGAAGGAAATGACACCTTGAGAGACAATTGCAGCTTCTGGAGGAGTTGAATGACGTTTATGCTCCTCTTCATACAAGCGTTTGTACATTGCAACCTATTGAGTTGAGAAAGATAAAAAGATACAGTTATGGTACATAGATTCAGAGTTCAGACAAGCCCCATGTCATACGCATGGCAAAGAGAAAACTAGAAACTTCAGAGGGAAATATCAGAGCTGAATTTACAGAGGTATGCAAAGATTCTATCATCTGAGTTTGCTCCTCTGCCCTTTGGAGTACTGCAGCAACTTTAGAGGCAGCTTCTTCAGTATGGTTTTTTAGTTCCATTTCGAACTTCACCTGAAAAGAGTGAGAATTTCCCTTAGTTAAGTGTAATGTAAAATGGAAGAGCTAAAAGAAGCATGCAACTTGGAATAAATTTTCTTTTTTTGCAATGACTTCAAGGTTGCTACCTTAAATTCTGCTTCTTGATCGGTAATTTGATGAGAAAGGTTACGGACAAGGCTTCTCAGTTTAACATTTTGCTCTACTAATCCATGTATATCCTTGAATGTCAGCTGTAACAGGATTAACCAAACATCATATACAAGGCTTTCCAGCTTCGCCCAACTTTCAAAATTACGATTTGAGTATCTATCCCCTACGGAAATGCAGCCCAAGTACTTACAAGCCGTTCCCTAATAACTTTCTCGATATCAGATTCCTCATTCAGCTCAAAAGCATCCATCACCATCTCTTCATCAGATTCATGTGGATCAGATCCACAACGGATTTGAATATCACGGCATTCCTTCAACAGTACAGTCACCTGTATGATTACAAAGACCATCATAATTAAAAAAATTCATATGTACACAGAAAAATCAATTTCATGAGTGCATGGCCCCTAAGATATCGGTTTCATCACTCAGAAACCAAAATTGAGAAAAATAAAACATTCATATCTTTCCACACCCGTCCTTTAGGTGATCTAATAACCCCGGATTGGGAAGAATTTGTTAATTCGGTTGGAAAAGCACTCAAAAAAAGAGAAACAACTATATAATCATTTAGGAAATAAATCAATTAACATATAACTTAAAAACAGCTCTTCACAATCATCACCTGGCTTCTGAGGTCAGTAATCTCATGTTGTGCTAGCTGGTAGTCTCTTTCATGCTTCTTTAGATCAGCCTGTCAAACAAAATGTAGCATAACTACAAAATCCTATTCAGCAATTGCAAGAATATACTCAATTGATTAAACTGAAAAGAACCTTTAGTCCCTGGATAGTTTTCTCTAAATTATACTGTTCAGATGTTGATTCATGCAACTTTTCATTGATTGCTGAGTATGCTTCAACCATTCTCTCATGTTCAGCTGCAAAAATATGATACAACTTATCAGTGGTTCATGCAAGCATTAAGAATGAATTATGCAGACATGAATAAATATCCTACTAAATATATTTGTTTTTATCGAACACGTTATTTCATATGAAAAGGTAGATGCAGTGCATATCACTCATTACTAGTTCATTAGCTCATTCCAATGTAACTGAAGAGCAGATCAAACCTAAAAAATGATTTTACAGAATTTGTCACACCGTTGACAATGAGAGACTTACAAAAGATTCAATATAAATCAAAACCAAAGCTTTTTTCTTGGAGTATTAGAGGATAAATATATCATGAATAGTGCAGCACAGAGGTGCTAATCATTTACAATCAGAACTAGACATTTATGAAGGACATAAGTGTAATGATCAAAAGCACCGCTCAATTCAAGTTAAAAAGAAGTTGCTTCAGATAAAGCACGGGTAGCTTCAACGTGTTCATTCATCAAGACAGAAAAACCTAAGGTGCAACTGTTTCTACAAAGTACAAACCTCTCTCCTCCATAATTACATCAGCTTTCTCTTCTAATTCATATAGAACCTGCAAAAGCAATAGCATAACCAAAGCTTCATCAGTACAAACGATTTTTTAGAATTGCAAATTCAATAGCGCAAAAGAATAAATAATCATTTTCCATAAAACAAGGGAGAAAACCCTTTCCTTCCCAATTCCTTTTATGAGTTATATATATATACCTAAAAAGGCTAGATTTTATGAAATTTTTGTTGAAAAATATTGATCGACGTGTGCCCACAAAAATTCGAACTGTAAATAAACCACCAATAAAAGAAATCTGCATGTAATGAAGCAATAAAAGAACTATACAATGGATGAAAAGAAGTGCAAGCATAATAAGGAAACAGAAACAACACGGACTATAGACTGAAGTATAGTTTCATGTATGCAGTTGCAATCTGCAGCATACGATTACGATCCCCAGTAATAATATGTTAATATTACATAGGATGTCAGGAAGTACCCGTTGCATCACAGCTTCTGCTTCTTTTCTTCCCATCTGTTCATGCCGCAATGCATCCACAGCCTCTTGGTATTTTGTATACATTTTGACAAGCTAAGAAAGTGCAAACAACAAAATGAGACGGCTACAATCTTATGCCTCTAAGTTCATGTACAAGATGAAACTCCAGATAGAAAATACTCACACTCCATCCATCACGAAGAAGGGACGCAGCTAATGCTGTCCCTGAGACACCTGTAGGTACCTTCGGTACAATTGCACCATCCTCCACATTATCATTGGACTCAAGTGAACCCGTCCAACTAGGAGGAGAAAGAAGAAACATTAGCAAAGAGCTTCTACAGATACTCTTTTCATCTTTAATCAGAACAAAAAAAAAAATGAAGCTAAAAAGAGACTTAAACAGAAGAAGCACAACAGTATAATTGCTAGCAGAAAAGATACAGTAAAACACCTTTCAGTATTGAAACTGCCAAGAGGAAGAAGGTTCAACTCATTCTGTTTCCTAAGGGATTCAATATCAGTTTCACATTTTTCCAGCTTTGCCTTCAAATCTTCAGCTTCCTGAAGAGAATAAATTAAGATTAAAGGCTCAAGACAAAGAAACCAAAAGAGCGCAAACACAAACCAAAAAAAAAAAATCAATACATGTCAAAAGTACATAGATCCACAATCTTAGACCCTAGCTTAGCTTCCAAATGGTTGCAGCTGGTAGGAACTGTATTAGTGCTAGCTTCTCTTTTCAACATTCAGAAGGAAAATTCCCTACAAATTGATCACTAGCACAAAGTCGTACCACCATTCTAACAAATCCATCGAGCACAAAACTACGAATATCAACCTCATCTCCTCGATACTCAGAAATATCCACTTCACACTCTCACAAAAATGAAATCCCAACAGAAGTTAAAAGCTCAATTGAGTTTAATCTAGGAACTAAACAACGCCTACATTATTCACTAACAACTACAATTGAAAACTTACAATCATTATACTGGAAGAAAAAGTTAAATGGAACCAATTATTCACTAACAAAATATTCTTGATCTCATTTAACCTATTTATATGAATAAAGCCAATCTATGAAAGCCTTCACTAAAAGAAAGATGATGGTTAAAAACATAGTTTCATGCAAGCCAAGCTCAAAGATGATATTATAATTAGAAGTCTTCACTAAAAATGCACATTAAATGCAATTATACATTAAACCACTTCGGTTCAATGAAGTTGGTTCTTCACCAGTTGACCAAAAATATAGAGAACATTTACCTTTTCAGCTTGTCTTCTAAAAGATATTTCCCTCTCAAGTTTATCTTTGTAATCATTTTCCACTTGAGACAAATGCACCTGTGTACGTCAACAACAATGAAGAGTAAGCACGTTGTAGGCTAATTTGTAGGGGAAAGACTAAGTACATTGTGCCCCAAATCTGAGAAAACGGAAAAATCACAAAAAGCTACCTCTAGAGCCTTGATAACACCCTCAAGCTCTCCTGCTTTTCTAGACCATTCCTCGGAACTTTCTTTATACAATTCAACAAGTTTATGCACCTACACACATTGTAGATCCAATGTAATAAGCAAATGATCAGCATTAGAATGCATATGTTCAGAGAAAATTAGCAGGCAATAATGTTCTGGGCAACAAGAATCACAACACAGTTCTTAGTCATAGAGCATGACGACTGGCGAAAGGTTCAATTCAACATTAACTCAAAAGAAAAACTTCCAAAGCAAAACAACAGGAGTTAGTCAGAACTGGGAAGACAGCAGCTAAGCAGACATCACTCATGATTACTGAAGAGCTAAGCATGAACTGGGATATTTGAAATTGAGAATCAAGGATGAAGAACAGAAATCCAATATGTTACTCTTTATTAACGAGTTTTTAAGCATTCTGAAGATCAGCATGTCCAATTTGAACTCCCATCCATAATTAACATCCCAACATTTAAAAATGCACAGAGGCATACTAAAAAAAGAATGCAATTAATTTGTTAAAACTCACAGTCGAAAGTTCTGCTGAAAACCGCTCTTCATTGGCTGAAGCTGATTCTTTACATGAGCGTAACTCCTTCACAGTAGAAAGAAAATTGTTGCATGAGCAATCATTTTCTGATTCTAAGATATTCTAGTATGAGCATAAAATATAATTTCAAAAAAAAAAAAAATCCAGTACCTCCTGCAAGAATGTGACCTTTCCTTCCAACTCTCTCACCCTTTCCTTGTTCCACTTTAACGAACTTGAACAATCGTTAAACTCCCTCTCAGCCTGGAATTGGAAATATAAGATCATAAAACATATAGACAAGGCTGCTAAACATGATAAACAATAGAAATCATGACTCTCACATCTGCAATCTTAGAAGACATCTGCGCCTCGAGATCACCAATTGTTCTCCTAGTATCTAAAAGGCTGTCAACTTTATCCTTCAACTCATCATTAAGCCATGCATTTTGTCGTTGAATGAGCTCTTTTTCCTGAGATAAAAGGAAATATGTCTCCAATTATACATTTGTGGTCACTAACTAGAGTAAAAGTTATTACATAAAAGGTTATCACATAAAAAATCAGAAAAATAATTAGCAAGATAATTAATCAAAACAAGTCATAACAGACGCCACATATTCTAAACCTATATATTGTTCGGAGAAATAAGTTTCAAATAAATTCAGTATAGACTAGTGACCTGTAAAAGGCGAGAACAATTGGCTTGAACTCTTGCTAATTCAGCCTCTTTCTCATTCAAACGGGCATCTTTCTGCGAAGAATTGTCTATCAATTGGCTCTGCAAATTACATTCACAAAAACAGCAAAAACAAACAGTTTAAGTTAAAACGAAATATGGATATTGATAATGAGTCTATATAGCATGTTGTTCCAAAACATTCAACGGAATAAGTCAATAATCAAATCAATCGATTGTTGTTCCAAAACATAACGGAATAAGTCAATAATCAATCGATTGTAACAGGTAATATAGATGATGAACTAGTAAGAGGTTGCAGCATTAAGGCAGCAATAAGACTATTAGGCAACAGACTAATGGCAGAACGTACAATCTTATCAAGGTAGGACTTGATGGACATATTCTTCTCCGAAATTTCAGCGTCTTTGTGCTCAAGGACCTGCATCAACTGTCTCTTAGACGTTTGCAAATGCGACGTCTCAGTGCTCAGCCTCTCAATCTCCCCATCCTTCTCAATCTGCAAAAGAAGGAGGTTAGTTACACTAGCACCAGAGAGAAAAAAGAAAAGAAAACCAAACCATCCAAGACCAGTGTGAGGTAAGAAGACACTTACGCATTGCAAATGAACCTGACTCTTCTGAGCCTGAACATCTGCCAACTCCACAAGGCGTTGATCTAGGGATGCCTGCAGCTGCGAGCACTGGGACTGTAGGTCCGAGAAGTCTGAGGTAATGGTGAGGTACTTCTGTTCCAGAAGGGAGCAAGTCTGTTCCGCTGTGATGGCAGCAGCGTCCGCCTGAGCCCTAACAGTTTCCAACTCGACGTTGAGCCTTCTGATGAAGTCATCAGCTCTCTCCGCCACCAGAGCGGCGTTGCCGGAGCAACGAGAGAACTCCTCGTCGGAGAGGAACAGCGGCATGGTTTATTCCACTCCGATTAGCAGAATCGGTTAGTTCAGATCAAAACACTGGACGAAATCGTTACTCGATGAGAGCAAGCGGCATGCTAGTTTCTGCTATACTGAGGGGACTGGAGGAGGTACCGTGAAAGGGAAATATGAAGCGCCAGAAGATGAACTTTCAATTCCGTTCGATCGGAAATGACGATGAACAAAGAAGTTAAAAGCAAGCCCTATTATATGGTATCTCTTTCGATCACACAGACTCACTCTATATTTCCATGCGGGCCCATCACTGAAGTTGGGACCTAGACTATCTTCTTTGAAGCCCAATTGCTGCACAGTTTTACATTATTAAACTAGTAAGGGTCATAGAACCGAGGCTAGCTCTGTTAGGCTGAAATTAGGCGAGCCGAGCTTTTGAGCAAGCCTAGTTAGTTTTTCAGATTCAAGCTCGTATCATGCATACAATTCAGTGTATTCAAACTCGTGTCAGCTGTAATTGATTTTATTTTTAAGACTACAGTTTAATTACGAATAAACCATTAATAGATGCTTGCGAGTTGCGAGCAGCTAGCGCCGAGCATTAGTACAATTGTGTACGGCTCAAATTTGTATAGGCTCGAGTCGAGCATAGCTTGGTGGATTTTGTCGATTGGACTTCGTTGAGTACCAATGACACTTGAGCATAGCTTGGTGATTCCCATCTTTATACGACTTAATTTTTTTTTTTTGGCCAATCTTTATACGATTTAATAAAGGATGGATAGCACACACATTAGGGAATAAGGCTTGTTTAAAGGATTCTTATCTCGTAAAATAAAGTTTAACGGACCCAACTCCTCCAAGAAGATTAATTAAGTTTAACGGATCCAATGAACTAATATGATTTATATTCAATTTTATAAAATTATAGGATTTATATTTCCGAATTTGTTTTATAAACTCTAACAAATCGTTGTGCACCGAAACTCTTTAAACCCAAATAAACTCACTTTTATTTTATTTGACTAAATTGAAATCAACTTGAACTTATTGCTTTTTTTCTATTTTTTAAATAATAAATAAACATTATAATGGGAAGCATTTTCAAACAAAAAAAACATAGAAGCACATAGTTATTATTATGTAGAGAAATTATTAAATGGACTAGATCAAAACTACTGAAATAACTCATTTTTAGTGAATCAGACGTTGAAATTTGTATTTACCAAAAAAAGAAAAAACTCCTGAATCTTGCCATATTGGAACCAATTATTGCAGCATTTGGTAGGTGAAAGTCAAATAAAGCTTTGACCGATTCGGGTAATTTCTACAATCTTCCGAACTCTAATCCTATCCCGATTCGGCGATTCCCACCCCTCTACATGTCTAGTCTATCCCAGACACTTCCTTTCATCATTATACAAAACAACTCTAGATTTTTCAAGAAGGGTTGACTTAATCTTTTATAAAATGCATATAAATATGAACCGACGGATCTCTACCCGATAAGTTGCACAAAAAACATACAAATTCCATAAACTTCTCCCATTCCCGTTAACAAAGCAGCAGTTTAATTTTTGCTCGGTCGGAAAATACGACAAAAGCCGACATGTCATCGTCTTCTCTACGACTCTTGGATCCTTACCGTGGTCTCTCAGACAACATATCAGCGTGGAGCTCAGGGACCGGGTGCCAGATGGACTTGAAGGAGACCAAGGAAGCATACGTCTTCATCTTCGACCTCCCCGGCCACACCAAGGATGACGTGGCGGTGACGCTTCAGACGCGCGAAGGTGTCGGAAGGGTCCTGGAAGTAACAGCGCAGGGAAAAGTAGAAGAAGAGGACGAAGATGTGAAGAAAGAGGGCAATAACGTCAAGTGGCATTGTCGGGAACGAGTCCGGCCACGTGGCGGCTTCTCCGAGCAGCTTCGGCTGCCGGAGAATGTGGAGGTCGGTGCAATCGCGGCGACCATGAGGGATGGGGTGCTCACGGTGACTGTGCCGAAGATTGGAGAAGAGAAGAAGGGGCACCTTAGGAGAAGCGGGAGGAGAGCCGTTGAGATTGATGGCGGTGACGGCGATGGGCGTCCTAAGGCGGCGAAGGGGCTTGGGCGATTTGTTTGCTGCAAGGCGTGACTGGAGGACGAGGATTTGTATTCTAGTATTGGTGTATTTACTACTGGTCGTTTATGATGATATAGTGTCGTGTTGAGTGGTACATATTGAGATTTGTTGTTTTATTTATGTGCTTCGAATTTGTCTGTATTTAAAATGTGTATAGAGTGCAAAATCTGATGTGTTGGTGTGTGTGTATGGCGAATAAATTAATTTTAATTTATTTACCAAAAAAAAAAGTTTAATTTCAGTGGACGAAAGGAAGTAATTCCTGTTACCAAATATGGTGCCATTTAAACAAGAAGAGGCCAAAAAGATTTGGACAAATTTATTCAGTAAAAATGTTTGAATGCATTGGATTAAATTAAGTGCGTAAATAGGGTGTGTAATTGCACAACATCACAGAGTATTAATATTATTTTTTCATTGCATTTAGATTCCACACGGACTCGACGAAGACCAACTCAAGGTCAAATAAATGGGCTCCAACCAAATTTAAAGGAGGTATAATTTTTTATTTAAAGTAGCATTACCATGAATTGTTCCCGTGAGCTCTGATACCATATAAAAACGAGCTCTTATACCATATAAAGAATAAGACATGCGCCTTAACCAAGTGTCTCATAAGTCCGAATTTATGGCAAATGCATCAGCTACACTCTTATATCTCAACAATATTTGGATGTTTAATCAATTGAAGTTACATTGGCCAAAAAAAAATACTCAATTGAAGTTAGCGCGGGATCAATTCTCGGCATGAATATCTGACGGCTTCCAAGCGAATAGATCCTTGTATTTGAGGAAGAGGTCGGCTAGTTCACTTTTCAAGGCCTCTGGCTTACGTGATAACAGATCTTCTTTGTCAGAGGAAACTAGACATGCTTTGAACCCATCTACGACCAGCTGGCTGTCTCATTCTTGATCAAAGGTTGTTAAGTTGGTTAACTGCTCATCGTCTTACCTCTGGGATGACATAACCTCTGTCCAAGTTGTCAGCCAATGCGACCTTATTGAGAAAGACGCGTAACATCTACTTTGCCTACCAGCTATCTCTAGCAACAAAGGTGAACCGAGGGCGGGGGAAGCACGTCCTTGTGGAATCAGACCGAATTACATATATATTCATGTTAACAAATATACTACCTATTAACATACTTCAAATAACAAGTGCAACTAACACATATGGATTGTCAAAGGGATCACAACTAGTCCAATACTACCACAAATTTCAATCCAATAGATATAATGTGTTGAATATAAAATGCGTACAAACTAAATTAAAATGATCACTCGAATATGAGAAAGCTCATTTACCAGTAATGCTCCACCAAACTAACATGAAAAACATGTATACTAACTAATACAACAGATAATTACCTTGATCATCAATCAGTTTGGTGGGTTATAGTAAGCAAACACTGTGTAGAAGGTCTGGACGAATGTGAGTACGAGCAGGACAATGGCTGCAAGAAGAGAGAGGATGGTCCATGGATTGCTGAAGTATTGATCCTTCAAGTCCTTCCACCATCGCCGCCACTTGATCTTACGCTGCGCCTGCTTGTTGCTAAGAGATTCATTGTGGTATTCGTTCATCGAACACACCTCTTCTTGAAAGTAGTATGGATTACTTTCGTCATAAACTATGTTCCTGACGAGCTCTTTTATCAAGCAGACCACATCCTTATTACTCTCCAAAGAATGCTCGATGATGCGTTTTTTCCGGAGGATCTCAACATCTGACTCTGAGCAAATAAGGCTGTTGAGAAGTAAAAAGTAACTTATAAATGGAGATTTACCACCCATACACTCTTCCAATGCCACAAAATTGAACAACATTGCCACTGTGTCGTCATCGAGGACCAATTGAGGAATATCCAGAACACCATCTTTGAAACTTATGTTCAACAAGTCGAGCTTCTTCTCTTTCTTGATGACGATTCCTCCATTCTCGTGGAGATCTTCTAGAGGGGGAGTTAAATGCATAAATCCCAGTTCCAAAATTTCTGGTTTTAATCTTTCTTCCGAACCGCGAGGCCCAAATAGTACTCTGTTGAAGGCTAACGAAAGGAAGTACAAAACGATCAAGACTAGATCACATAAACATTCGCACCAGTAACCGTTGCCACAGTCGCAATCGTCTAAGCAATGGTTCCTTGACCTTAAATTATAGGACTCAACTTGTCTATCTTGGTCGATAAAAGTGGAGCGAAAGAGACCGAGCATATGGCTGTATTCTTCTTCACTAGAGGGTTTCTTTGGAGAGCGATGACTTGTGGGGAGGAGTGGGTAGAAGAAGGTAGCAATCAGTTGTGGAAGGGAAGTTCGTTCATTACCAGAAATTATGCTGTGTATCTTTTCAAGAACCAATAAAGGAAGCTGATTCTCTAGCTTTAGAAGATCACGCTGAAGTTTTCGTAGCATCCACTTTGTATCAATCAATTTCTCACCACTGTATAGTAACTAAAGATAAATTTAATTAATGACTCTTTTTATTAAAAAAAAACATAATCCTTGAATTTAAATATAATTAATGTAAATTATTTAAAATGTATTTCCAAAAGTATTTTAACCGAAGTTACTTATTAGTTTATTACAACCAGTTTTTAATTATTTATTTTTAATTCATATTATAGTTATTGATATCGTTTACTCTTTTCTTTTTTTATCTTGCGAAACTACTCTTGATAAACTTTATTACTAGTATTAATACCGAATTTTTTTGTCAATTAAAGAAGTTCGTTAGTTTACTACTAGCATAGTGTCAGAAGTTCATTAGTTTACTACTATATATTTTTAATATCTTATCATTATATATTTCCTTATTATATTATTATTATTATAAATTTAGTATTATTATAGATTTAGTCTTTTATATATATATATAGGTACATGACTCATCCTTAAATATTCTCATTCGCACTTACCACTGAAGAATCTGCGAATCTGTTGAAAATGCGCAGCAGTTCAACGACAAAGATGCCATCAAGGAGCATCATCCGTACAAAATCGTCACTTGAGATATGATCAAAAGACTCTGCGTAGCAGGCCCTTGTATCATTTTCCATATTTCTCATGGCCTTCACCAGATTCTTGAGTGTGTCTGCGGTCTGACTCTCGATGCCTATTTGATTTCTTCCTTCATTATATATGTATCCTTCAGAATTATATCCGAAGAGTCGCACTAGAAACCGGATCTTGTGCTTTTCCATGGCTTTAAATTTAGACTTCCGATCGGTGTAATGGAGAGGCCCGATAGATATGATGTTTGGATCAAATGCACTCTCCTTGACGTTACGCAGATTATTAGAGACTCTACTGATGATTGTCCGTGTCTTGCTAGCCCTAGCGATATCCCTGATATCCACCAACCAATTTAGAGTAATTTCTTGCTCACTACTAGTTTGTTCCATCTCGGAGCTGTCAGCCCTAGCTAGGAATTCCCAGTTACATCAATTTGTCAACCTGAAATCTGTAAGACTATATATGTGTTACACTCTAAAGCTGAGCTGATCATCAGTACGTATTCGGCTAATTATAATTCTGTTACACATTGTCAGTGTGAGAGTGAGACCCTTTGCTTTATCTCGTTTGTCTAGTGTCCTTTTATTAGCTTTCTATCTATTGTTGGTAATAATAATTCCATGTAGGATTCAAAGTTTTAAAATGGTACAACATAGCTCTCTAAAATTGTTTTTGAAATTGACAATTCGATGTATGATTCACAAATTTAAAGACTGTACAACAGATTTAACCAAATTGGTTTATGATACCAAAACAGGTTATATGTACTTTTCACACCATATGTTTGACCGAATGTGGCTTTTAATACTAAATGTTTGGTTTTGTATACTTTTGGTACCAAACGTTTGAAAAAATGTAGTTTTTGGTACATTATTTAGTTGGCCGTTAAATGACATGTGCAAGTTACGTGACTGACTCTAAACTTTTGATTTTGTTCAATTAGTCCCTCAAATATATTCATAACTTTTATTTTGTTTAATTTAATCCTAAAACTTCAAAATCAAACTCAACTGAACCAATCGAACTCAATTGACCTAGCAGGACTTATACTAGGGCTAGGTCCGACTCTGGGTCGGCTAGAACCGGCGACCCAGGGTTGGACATATGGCTAGGCTAGGTCCGGCTAGCTAGTTCATTGGATTCGATTGGTTCAATTGGGTTTGATTTTGAAGTTTTATGACTAAATTAAGCAAAATAAAAGTTAGAATATATTTGAGGGACTAAATTGAACAAAATCAAAAGTTTAGGGTCGGTCACGTGACTTGCACATGTCATTTAACGGCCAACTAAACGATGTACCAAAAACCACATTTTTTCAAACGTTTGGTACCAAAAGTATATAAAACCAAACATCCAATACTAAAAAAAAGTAACTTTAACCCTAAAAAAAAATACATGTATTTGACAAATGATACTGTTTTTATATATTTTTAAATTTATAAAATTAACATAATACATTTTCAAATGCCACAATTAAGCCATAACAACAATATATATTAATTACTGCCAAACATGTTTCTCGTCTTGATCGGAGCTTTAATTAGGACCTAACCAGCTGATTCCTAGTATCGATCCCCATAGATCAACTCGCCTAATTATTAAGGGTGACAAGCTAGTTTGAACTTTGAATAGAGATCCAGACTATTGGATCCATGGAGTTTGAACCCCAATCGATTGGGGGCTCTATTAATTAAGCCATAATCAAAGGTCCAACGGTTTATTTCCGCAACCTGACCAGCTCGCCACTCATAGGCTAGCTGAATCTAGTTGGGGACCTAGACAAGACTCTAGCTGGCTGGTCTCAGTCGACTTAAGACGAGACTCAATTGTAACATTCAAATAGTTTATTAGTCCTTTTGCAAAAATATTCAATTAATTTACGATTTAAAAAAATATTTAACGGCAATTTTAGACTGAAGATTGATGAAAATTAAATACCAAGAATTACCATCATACTGCAACATATGTTGAATAATTCACCATTGCAAAAGAAACCCAGCTGAGGTTTTTAGTAATCAATTTGCACCACTTTTATATTTTTCTCAATCTCTTACCATGGAGAAGGAAAGTTTTAATTAGAAGGCTTCAATTTCATCATAATTGTATGTTATTTATGTGCAGTGAGTGGCTCAACAAAAGACAAGGCCCGCAGTTCCTTCTTAAAAACATTATGTATACTTATATATACACTAATACGGAGCTGAAAAAGAAATTTGTGGTTAAATAAGATATAATAAATAAGCTTGAGAAATATATATGCAGGAGCAGGACTATGTAGATTGTAGGTAATACTAATTATCCATATATAGCAAGCAGAGTAGAAAGGATAAAAGCTAGTCTCTAACAACATGCAAGAAAGTCAATCGTATTGAGATATATACTGAGAGCGCTTTGTTCAGAATAGCTTTTGACATATCATCATGTAATAAGAGTAAAAAATATATGAAAGTCACCTCAAGATCGATTGCTGCTTGCTGTGTTCTTCTTCCTTCAATGGCGAGCCTTACACATTGGATTTTAATTCCGAGAATTGCTTAGGTAAGCAAGATGTGAGATTAACTCCTAATAAGCAATATTTATAGCAAGAGAGCTTCAGCAGCTGCATCAAAACAAGTAAGAAATTAAACATTGTCCTTTAGCCCAGGTATATGGTTTAATTAATTGGAAAATGGTTGCCACTGGCCTCGTTGACTTTTGTACACACGCGAAACGTGCGAACAAACACATGGCAACATTAATTCACGGGCCACCTAACGTCTCAGCAGTTAACTCAGTAATTTAAATAAACCTCCTACGATTACGATCTCAGGTATTAACTAAGCCTAAGGTAATTATACTTGGACATATCAGCAATTAAATCTATATTATTAACTCCAAAATATACAAAATTATGAGAATGTATAATTTATGATTGAGTACATGTATATATAGATACTGATGGAACACGTGAATTGATAATCGTTCTAGGGGTGTCTTCGAGTCTTGTTTCGAGATTATGCTCTTCATTCGCTCCTTGTTTCTAAACCTGCACAAAGGATTGCGCCGTAGGGGTGTTTCCGGCGAACCTTCTCCGAAACTTAAGTAAGTGCTCGGTTTTTATATAAATTAAATTATAATAATGAGTATGGAAATGAACAATATACAAGAATAAGTTTGATGAGAAATTTTTTAGTAAAATATTATTTGTTAAAACTTCGTTTAGACTCGCGAGTAGTTCGAACCGAGTATTATCAAGATTTAGCTCGATTCAAGAAAAAAAAAATCTAGTCGTTTTCGAATTTTGCCCGAGTAGATCATAAAAAGTTTCACTCACACTTATATATCTTTAATGATAAAACTTCTTTATATATATTTTTACTAATACAAAAAATATATATTTGAGAGTAAATAAAACATCACACTTTTTTTTTAAAAAAAGTTAATTAACTAAAATAATTAAAAAGATAAATTATTATTTTTTTTTTGCCAAGAAATGTTTTTTCAATTGACAAAACGGATGTATAAATGAATAAGAGAAGCAAGGAAAAAAAAAACAAAACGGATATAAAGATTTACATACAATAGAGAGTTTTTGACTAATATATGCCTATACGAACAACCAAATACAAATATAGACTATTTGATCAATTAATTACAAAAATAGGTCAAACTGAGATGTCACATCTCGGTTTGACCTATTTTTATAATTAATTATTCAAGTAGTTTATATTTGTCTTTGGTTGTTCATATATGCATATATTAGTCAAAAACTCTACAATACAACACACTCAACCTAAACTTATAATAAATGATGAGATGTCATCTCACTAGATATTATTGATAATATACTTACCTAAAAAATTGAAAAAAATATATCATTGATGGAATATATTTACATAATATTGAATATCATTAATAATATATATATATATATATATATAGTTGATTGATTATATGTCTATAAATATAAAATCTTAACAATAAATATATCTACTACAATAATAAAAGAGCCAATGGCCCTCACCCCAAATGACATGTCTTTTCATCCTTTTTAATTAAAAAAGTTTATTTCATTAATAAAAATGTTTTGACAAACAGCAGTTTTTTTTGCAGCTTTTTTACAACCCGTCGTTCAACTTAAACCTTGTATTGAAATTTAATTTATTTTTAAAAAAAAAAAAAAGAAGAAGAAGAAAACCGCTATGTTCCTTCCCCGTAAACTAGCAACCCTTATTATTCCCCTGCTGCGCCATTTCTGCTTCTTCCCACAAACTTATCCCATGTTGTTGCTTCACGCGATGGCCGGCGCTGCTTGCTCTTGCTTTTTCAAACGATCTCACTATTCTTTTTCATAGTCGTATGTTACAACTCTTCCGCTCTCACCGTTGAGAGCCTCTTGAGATCTTCACGCAACAGGTACTGCCACACCCACCTATTTTATCTCTTCTACTCACAGCGAACAAGACGAAGTCGAACGAAATTCGGATGAAAAACGCAGGAAACATGGCAGGAAAGGAAATCAAAGTTGGTTTTTCATCTCTATTCAACAACCCTGCTCAGTTGCTCAATCTCCTCCAATCACGTAGTAACCGCGGCGGAAGACCGCCGCATATCTGAAAAACACCGGAAAAAAATGTTGTTGGTCAGATGGAGCTCCGATTGACTCAGAATGTGGAGAAATTAGTCATTCCGTTCCAATTCATTATGATCATGTCCAAGCTTGAGGATCCTCACATTGAAAAAGTGGCGCCTCAAAATTGGAGAAGCCCTAGCCATAAGCTTGATTTTTCAACTTCATTCCTTATATATATATATATATAATCGAGTTTCCAATTGTCTGACAATGGTTTTGCGACTCCTATATAAACATGGACGATTGGGTTGAATTGACGATTGTTGAATTGTTTGGTATTTTGTTGCTTATGCTAACGTGTGAAGTGGGAACTATGCTTCAACATGTAAAGTATCTATCTATACTTATATATCTAAAATATATATAAATGATTCTATTTTGCCTCTTCAAAAATAATTATTTATACATCATAGCTAAACCTCCGTAAATGTGTTGTCTATGAATTATGATAGTTGATTGATAGATAAGTTCTTCCTAGATAGCATCTTGAAAATGCAGAACGACTATCTTGAGCTCTGGTTTTATTGTTAAACGTGGACGATTGGGTTGAAAACACTTCCAGATCAATTGGTCTGTGATGCTCCTATAACTACCAGTTTTTCGAAGCACTGGAAGCACGAGCTGATTCGGATCAATCTCCCTGGTCTCCGCCTGGCTCTTTCCTCGAATCTCTGGGCGAGTCTTTGTTACAATGTTAGTCCCATTCTCTTCACTAGCTTCTTCTCATTTGATTCAGTTTAATTTCTTCACGGAATCGAAGCTTCATTCTGTCTTTGGCCGTTGAATCTCGCTTGGTCGTCGTTGCCTCATCGACCAAAATGCTTATACACGCATCTGCATCTACAATTTGTGTAACTATATCTTATTATCTGTTTTACCTTTGCTGCAATTTATTTAATTCTTTGCTTCAACTCATTGTCATTTTTTGCAATGTATTCAGTTCTTTCTTCAATATATTGGAATCTTCTTAGCAGCCGCTTGACCACCACACCCCTTATTCTATGGTTTGGACACAAGAACTAGATGCTCAACTTTTCCAGTTACCCCATGGTAATGTCACCCGCCAAATCCCTCCGCTCTTCTCGAGCTCCACTACTTCTAGCACATCTTGGTAGAGATCTGTTTAGCAGTACCAATGATAGAGATCTCAGTGTTTAGCTTCGTTCAACATGGCCCTAGGAATTGCTTAAAAATGTAATCTCTCAACTTGTTCTCAGTCTAATGCCTACTTGATCTGATCATTGTAGACGTTGTTATAATGGTGATGATTTTACTATAGTGATGATGTTGTTGTAGTCATGCTTTAATCATGTTTATAGTGGATAACGTCACTATGGTAATTGGTAGTATGACCTAATTTTGTCCAAGTGCAAAAAAAGTATGGTCACTTTCATATTTTGTTAAATTTGAGAAGGGATCACAAGTATATAGTTGGGACAACTGATGGTTGGCCAGTGTGAGTCTGGTATTCTTTTATCTTTCATGTAATTAGACTTTTTTTTTGTTCCATCATCTATGTCAACATAATAATTTCATTAATCTTGATGTCCCATTTCACTCAATTATGTATCTCTTTTAATATTTCAGAAGTATGAGAACACTACAATAAGAACATTATCGGAGACAATGTACTCTAACTAACATAACCACTTCTCTAACTCTTCAAATAGTTTCTATAAGTAAGTAATGGGCATCAAATTTGTACAACAAACATGTGAACGATTCTTCAATTATAATGGAACTAACATTTAGAAGCTCATCCAAAATAAAGAGTGGAGATTAATTGGAATATGGATAGGCATTGCATTTAGACGTAACTTTTAATTGAATTATTCATATTGTATATTGCTTAATTAAAATGCTTATCCAATACTAAATCTGGTTGTTCAATCTATTTCTATTCGAGTTGATACTTTGAAATCTATAACAAATCATGTTTTGAAGTAACAAAATATGATCAATATATATATATATATATATATATATATATATATATTACTTGATTTGACATTATTAAAATAAATAAATTTGTATATTATACAATTTGCTTCTTCAGTAGGTTATGGTGATATCTTAGTGAAGTCAACATACTGTATTAACTCTTGGGAAAAAAAAAACATACTGTATTAACTTAGATATATACAGTTTTTGTATTGTGTGAAAATAATAATAATATCTTAATAAGTAAATGAAGTTGAGTCTCGCATTGCCTCTAATTTGTCATATGCTACATTATTTGTGTAATTATTGCTTTATATAAATTATGTATATGGACTATTTTTTTAAGGTGAAAGCCGAGATAATAAAAGACCGGGACAAGAGAAGTTCATGAACAAATTTGCAACAACTCGATGAATCGCATAAGATAAGGTATAACGATTAATATGAAACAAGTTACCCCGCGCATTGCGCGGGGTCATTACCCTAGTATATATATATCTCACTAGGAGATCACTTTTGTTAAACTCTTTTGGTTGCTGGTTTAACCCTGACTATCCCATAGATCTAGTTGTGTAATAGGGGGTGCCAGTGGTTGTGTTGTTCGTTTTCCTTTGACTTGGTTTGGTTGTTGTGATGCGTGGTTGGTTTGTTTATAAAACGGGATTCTATTAACAATATATATATATATATATATGCATAAAATTAAAATTATTTTATAATTAATTGTTACTTTGTGGCCAAGTTAAGTTTTTAGTAGACTAAAACCCTACTTCGCCCACAAGTCTCAATTTCGGCTGAACCTATTAGGTAACGGGCCGGTCCAATTTAGCACAACCGGGCCGGGTCAACATACCCGGGAGACCAATGGAACGCGAACTGGGTCGGGTTCCACGGGTCCGAACCGGAGCGGGTCAAACGCTGGGTTTTCTCAACTGGTCCGACCCATTCAGGTCTAGTCGGACCGGGGCAACTAATATTGGTTGAACCGACCCGGTTTGAGTGACGAACTGAACCGAATTCCTATTTTAAACCAAACTGGTCCGGTCGAACCATTTTTTAAACCGAGCAGGACCGGTCTGAACCAGATTAATTAAACCGGACCGAAAAAACCAAATTAATTAAATAAAATAGGATGGTCAAAATTTTAAATTCATATGTTTTCGAACTTTAAATTAACTACACATTGCTTAAAGGTTTAATATTTCATCGTTTTAATTAAACCTGATGCCTAGTTTCGATTATGGGGATGGATCTAAAAAATGCATGATTTTGGGACTGAGTCATTTAGTGGGCTGAATTGCAATTGCTATTTAATTGATATAATTGCATAATTAGAATTGTCGTCTTTACTATGTCAAGGTAGCTGGATTATGCATGTTGTGGGCGGAGCCCTGGTTTTTCAATTAATGAGTTGCGCACTAGGATAAACATGTTGTGATGGTTGCAATTGCCTAGTATTCATGTCTAGAAGTACACATGTTTGGTTTATATCATGAATTGCAAGTCAGCCCCAAATTTTTTTAAAAGCATAAATCAGTCGCCAAATATGCATGTTTGAATGGTGTGATCACGTATGATGTGTATGCATGAATGTTGAGGATGAATTAGCATGTGATAATTTACTTAAGCTGTAGAATTATTGGATAATTTGCTAAGCATGAGTTGCTCGGAACATTAGCATGTAATAATTTACTTAAGCATGGATTAGCATGTGATAATTTACTTAAGCATGCGAAGGATGAATTAGCATGTAATAATTTACTTAAGCAGTAGAATTAGCATGTGATAATTTGCTAAGCATGAGTTCATCGGAACGTTAGACGCACGACGCGTATGCATGAGGTGTGGTTTGTTTATTGGATGTGATATGCGCACGATGATTTACTTATGTAGTAGAATTGTGTGTGCAAACTTGAAATCCTAGAAAACGTTTTTAAAAGGGTATTGAGAAAATCAAGATCGGGTGTTTTAAAAACCTCCCGTTCAGGTGATTACGATTAAATTGTTTTAAAAGACTGATCTGTTAGAAAGAAGACGACGCTAATGTGAACTCTTTCACGACCCCTTCTCTCGGTTTACTGTAAGCCGGTTGGGTTAGATGTATGATGAATCATTATTAGCCATCTTCTATCTCATAGATATCCGATGAATGCAATTCTTTTTCAAATTGTTATTATCTCCCTAGTTTAGCATAATTATCAATGTGTTGGCTTAAGTTGGCTGAATGGGTGCTATTCGTTATTCCTCGCGATCTTGATGGTGTGTATGTATGGAGTATGTGTTAAACTCCTCACTGCTGCGATTCCGAAAGCAGAGAGGACAAATACAGATGAATGTGGTAGTCCGTATGACTTAAGTGATAACTGATGAACGTGGTAGTCTGTTTCCCAATAATGGGAGCTGAACCTGGGACTAAAGGGTTCTTTGATGATCAGAAATCATTTGTGGTGATATGTTCAACCTTGGACAGAGGTTGAGGGAGACTTCAATTGCGACCACACAATGTTACAGCTTTCAGTGTCCCCTCTGCATCCGCTTCGGTGGAAGTAAAGCCGCTGAAGCTAGAAATGTTTCGGTAGTGAATGATGGTCTCCTCTCCATGGTTGCTGGTGTAAAAGCCGCTTGAGATCTTTGCATAAAAGGTCAATATGGAGAGGTGGTGTCCCCCTTTAATGGTTAATTGACATTGATGGGGTTTACTTACCATGAGTCTATTCAAGTGTAGTGACCAGGACGTAAGCGAAACCAACTTCACAAATCACCATAGGACATCGAGGGATTCAACCTTGATTTCCACATATCATGGAGAGAACAAGAGCATAAAGGTCACGAACGAATATCCGGCGGGTTAAACACCGTCGATAAAAGTGCGTTTGAAGTACGCCTCGTTTGTCATGTATATAAAGCTGTAAAAATGCTTTGTTCAGACACATATCATCATATGTGATTCGCTCGTGAATTTAATAAATTGTAAATATTAAAAATATAAATTTGAGGACTAAATTAAACAAAATAAAAATATTTGACGGTCAAACTAACTGTTGACTAACGGAAGCACAAAAAACTTACAACCTCTCAAGCATATGGCACCAAAAGTCTACAAAATTAAACATATGACACCTAAAGCTTACACTGGTCAAACATGTGGCACCAAAAGTACATTTAATCCTTAAAAAAAAAAACAAAAGCATACTCCAAGAGCATGGTAGAAAAACTTCATTCAATTGAATTCAAGGAGTGTGTAAAAAAAAATTGAATTCGAGGAACAGAACTTAACATAAACGGCAAAGACAATTAAAACGAGCAAGCAACCCGAATATTACTCAAGAACAACGTCTACTTCTTCTCCTTGGGTGATTCATCAGTGTTCTGGTGAGGGATTGGTTGAATTCTGACATAAGGAGTCCTAGTTAATGTCTCTCCCTTCAGAGCAGCCACATACCGGTCATTTGTGTCTTCCTTTCGCTGGATCTCCCCGAGGTATTCTGCTAGTCTATCTCTATTTGTTTTTCCCATCAACTGTATGAGAGTCGCATCAAAAGCATCAGTTGTGTTCTTAGGAGCAGAAGGTGCAAGAGTATATCTAAGGAGCTTGATAAAATGAATATTGAAATGACTGAAACTAGAGCTACTTCTTCATCAAAGGTCAAGACTCAAGAGAAGTTTGTAATTAACACCAACGGAGAAGTTTGTAAGTTCTGTGGCGAATACTGCCTCCATTTACCTCAATTCAAGAGTTCGTATGCACGACTATTGACTAGATGCTCACCGTCTAGTCTAGCTATCAATCTTATACTATATATGTCACCAAAAAACTTCACACTTCTGCAATTTCAGGGCTTACAGCCACTGATAAACACTTCAGAATGTCCTTATAATATACCTAAGTTGATATTAACTAAGGGAAGCATTACTCTCAACAATAAAGGAGTTTCCAGGAACCAACAGAGACAGATTGCTGTCACTGCCGAGGCAGCAGGAGAGATGAGAAAATCTAATCTCTGGAGGGGGTCCCTAAAAAAATAATCCCAATGGAAGGTGATTTCTAAAGCAATCAATTGTTACTATTAACTGAAATCTCGATTTTCTGTCTCTTACAAGATTACTATTCTTTGGGAAGCTAGTTTGTCCTCTTCATTTACATGAGAGGTTGCAATAGTGAGGCTTTTAGTAAGTAGGTTAAGGCTACTTGCAAAACCTGCAGCTAGGCTTCAGTGAAAACCCAAGCCCAGGAGGAACAACTTCAAGTGACAAGCTGCACTAGTACTCACCTGGACTTCATGATGTTCTTCTACTTAACAACCAAGCAATTAGCAAATCATAGTATCTAAATTCTGAATTATGATCAAAAGGATTGCATTTCACACTAACCTTAAACCCTAATCCTTACAATAAGAAAGAATTCAAATTTCAAAGACTAAATGACAAAGCTATCTAAGGCATGGACACGAAGAAGATTACTACATGGCTTAGCGATGGATCATCTATGAAGTTCCCTCTTTCGGAATGGTAAAGCAATTCATATCATCAATTTGTAACATAACATGTTGCCACAGGGTAAACGATTTTCCAGTTTCTGAGCAGAAACAAAAAGGAAGATGAGGAACAAGACGAACCAGGGTTTCAGGGCGAGCCTTCTGCCGGAGCTGAGATTCAAGCTGCTCGGTACGAGAATTAGTGACCTGCATGACGCCATAACCGATTATGCCAGGAATCACACCGCAAACGGTGGCAAACGCAATGAAGAAGGGCTTCGAATCCCTCGATGTTCTCACTATCCATCTCCATGTCCCGCTCTTCTCCCACAGAAACGACATTTCCTCTCTCTCTCGATCAATCGATTAATCGACCATCGACCGCCCTAGGAAGACCGAAGACGGAACTCTGAATTGATTTTACAGCGTCTTCCCCTTTAGTTATATTGGGCCAAGGCTAGACATCAACAGGCCCGAGGTTTCTAAAGAGATTTGATTCACTCAAATGGTTTATCGAGCCCAACAAGACCAAAACCCTTCGTCTCCCTCGCTGGGGTGCCGTTACCGGGAAGCCATATGCAGTGGCAGAAGAAAGTTACCATTTTGCATCGGTAACTGGAGTGATTGGATTGGATCATCTCGTAGATCCGTCCTGTTGATTGTTCCAGATGAGAGCTAGTATAGGAAGAAAATTGCGATGTCCAGGCAGCAGTGCCTTTACTGATACCTTCACCAGGAATGCTCTGATTCCTTTTTCCACTTCCTCCGGCGACGGCGGAGGTAGAGGCCGTGGACGTGGCGGCCCGACCCCATTCGGATTTACATCTCCCGTAGCGGGAAGAGGTGGATCGGTTCCTGGCGGTTCAAGCACCGATGACTCTGCTGACAGACCGGCTCCGCCGTTAGGCCACGGCCGCGGGAAATCCCTACCGTCCTCATCCACAGTCTTGCCCTCCTTCAACACTTTCGTTTCATCAGTTGGCCGCGGCCGAGCCGCGACCTCCACTCCGCCGCTGGATCCTGATGGTCCGAAGAAGCCCATTTTCTTTAAAAACGAGGTTTCCGAAGTTGCTAGGGTTTTGCAGCCAGCACCTGAACCAGAAGAGGTGAACCGCAGTCTTCCGTCGAGTATACTGTCAGTATTATCATCCGGAGGAGTAGGCCGAGGGAAACCAGTTGCCAAGCCGAGCCCTGATGTTGCTCCGCCAAAGGAAGAGAATCGCCACCTGAGAGCTCGGCCACTAACACCTCCTGAAGAGGACGGGATTGGAAGAACGAGGAGGGAGCCGAGGTTTCAGCCCCAAGGCGAATTTGTCCCTGGTGGGCGTGGTGGTAGAGGTGGAGGTAGAGGTGAGGGTTACCAAGCAAGAGGGAGAGGTAGAGGTAGAGGGCGAGGAAGAGGTGGAGCAGGGCGAGGCAGAGGATTCAGAGACAGAGACGACAGAAGAAGAGAGGAAGATGCAGATGATGAACCAGGTGCTGGTCTTTATCTGGGCGAGGGCAATGATGATGAGAAATTGGCAGAAAGGCTTGGTCCTG
This sequence comes from Clarkia xantiana subsp. parviflora, assembly GCA_036873135.1. Lineage (NCBI taxonomy): Eukaryota > Viridiplantae > Streptophyta > Magnoliopsida > Myrtales > Onagraceae > Clarkia > Clarkia xantiana. The sequence continues at coordinate 5,859,847 of JAPTYO010000014.1, forward strand.
ATACCATGAACCAGTTGACAGAAGCATTTGAAGAAATCGGCGAAAGGGTTCTACCGTCGCCTGCCATGGACATGTATTTGGATACTTTCCATACCAATTGTATGGTAAGTTTCTTATCTTCCATTTCAACTAGTAAATAGAAGAGAAGTCACTCATTGATTGAATGAAAAATGCTGGTTTTCTCGTTGCTTATTAGTTTAGTTGGGTGATGAACTGATGCTAAAATGATATAGAATTAGATGTCGTATTTCATGTATTTGTTATGCATTAGGATTTCCATTTGGTGTGATGGATGGTGAAAGCCCATATTGTTTTGTGCAGATTGAGTTTGAGCCGGAGTATCATATGGCAGATTTTCAGTCAAATCCTGATATAGATGAGAAGCCACCTATTCCTCTTAGAGACGCTCTTGAGAAGATGAAGCCTTTCTTGATGCTATATGAGGGCATTAAGGATCAAGAAGAGTGGGAGGTACTTGTCACTGGCCTATATGATTCCGTATCTATTCACATATCGTTCATCAATCTATAATATAATAGTGCCCTAACTGCAGTGTTAGTTCTATATATGTGCCTTGATATTAAAGTTTTGCGCGGTTTTTTACCCAGCTTACCTTGAACTATAGCAAGTCTGCAGTCGATGAGTCTACTTGATTGTGAAGCTGGTATTGTATTGGTTTGATTTTATTTATGCTTCATACTTTCATGGATGCAATCACATGAGTGTGTGGTTAATGCTTTTTGGGTTCCATTCCTTGATGATGAAAAACCGCTTGTCAGTTGTTGGATTCGTTAAAGATTTGATCATTTAGGCAGCAGTGTGACTTTGGTCAAATTTGTTGTTGTAATATCAAATGGATTGGAAACGTATTTCTCCTTTATATGTGATAGGATCAAAGATTAACTGAAGTATATGGAGCTCAACATTCTATGTCATTTAGTCTCTTCCAGTTCTCAGCATCTATTTGTCAGTCCATTTTCAATTTTATCTTGTGTCTTCCGTCTTGATCAGTATCCTTGAAAGTCATCTCTTTTCTTGCCCAGTGCCCACTATAATTTTTAATGTATATTTACTACTTTATAGCAGAATTCCTCTTTTGTTAATGGACAGCACCCTCTTGATGTGTTATTAATGAAATCCTTACGTTTATTTTTTTTAAATAATTTCTTAACCGTACTGGTTTCATGCCTGGTAATGCAAGTTTAACCTGTGAAGTTCACCATAGCCACATCGTTATATCTTCTGGTTTGTTGAGTATTAAAGAGATTTGAAGAAAATGTCCAGGAAATTATTTTTTATTATATAAAAGACCCGCTTTTTCCTTGCCTCTTTCCTGGCTGGTTTTTCTTTCCCTATATAAGGAAAAGTATTCTCCAGGAGTAACTACAATGTCAGGCAGTAGCTCTACAGTACTAGTTTCCTACATGGTTATACTGTTCACTTGTGACATGCTTTTGTGGTCTTGCTCCCTTTGTAGGAAGTGATGAAAGAAACGATGGAGAGAGCTCCTTTGATTAAAGAGATTGTCGACTACTACAGCGGACCAGACAGGGTTACTGCTAAGCAGCAGCAGCAAGAGTTGGAACGAGTGGCCAAAACCCTCCCAAAGGGTGTTCCTGCTTCTGTTGAGGCTTTTACTAACAGAGCCGTCCTTTCTCTCCAGGTCAGAACTCTACTACTCGACTTAGCTCTACTTTCATTGTATCAGCTGTTAAGAAATGTTAAATTGCTAGGTCTCTTTAGCTTCAGTTTCTAGGTTTTGACATCTGAGCTAAGCACAAATGAATATATCCAGAGAACGTAGTTTAATGCATGTAACATCTCATTGAATGGCATCATGACTGTGATCCATTTATTGTTAAATTGGTGTATGGATGAAGATGAACAGAAAAAGAGTAGAATGTTAAAAGATGATGTCTATGTTTTCTTGAGTTTGACAAAAGAAGTTGATGATGCAGAGCAATCCTGGTTGGGGATTTGACAAGAAATGCCAATTCATGGATAAGCTTGTCTGGGAGGTTTCAAATCAATACAAGTGATTCTGCACCTTGGCAGCTTGGTACTATTGTCTCTTGAAGCTCGGAAAATTGGCTGTACTAGGTAATGTATGACACTTTTTTAGATCAGCTTTGGATACACAAATTTTTTATTATATATTTTGAAGGAGTAATTTCTATCTTTCAACGATGGATGAGATTTCAGAACAGAAATCTATTTAGTTTTACGGTTGTCTGTTGGAATAGGCCGGCTGGTTGGATCCGAAATAATGGTTTTGGCCTTGTGGGCATGTCATGGTGAATTGAATGGTGATGGTGCTTGCTGTTGTTACATTGGTTTCAGTACTTGGCTTGGGGGCAAAGTCTCATTCGTTATTTGATGTAGTGATGCTGACCTTACTTGTGATCTAATGGCTGGCAGACGTAGTAGTACATTTTAGCATGGCATAGGGAATAATCCGCTATCCCCACTGCTGTAATGTATTAATCAACAAACCAAACACGTCCTAAATGTTTCTTGAAATCCTCCTGGTATTAGTTAGTTAGTTATATAATAAATATAGAGATGTAAATGGCGTTACGGCAAGGCCACTAGTACTAGCAAAGCATTGCCAATTTGCCATCACTATCGTTGGTTTCCTATTCCTTATTTAATTCCAATAGGGCAGATGAAAGGTACATCCGAACGGCACGGATGGACCCATTTGATATACATAATAATTATTATTAAGAAAATGAAATGGGCTTTGTATTTTTTGGATCACCTACCACCTCCTCCGACTCTCCACCAATCTTCCCTTTAGCCACAAAAATAAAAAAAATAAAAATAAAATAAAAAAATTCCCACTCTTTCTATCTATTACTTAATTATCTAAGGCTTCGACCAAAATAAAAATCTATAAGGCCGACTCTCCATCACTCCCTCAATCTATTCATGAGCAGAATTAGAGGATATCATATTTATTTACAGGAATAAGGAATAAGAATTCAGAATCATTGTGAAAATGTTTGGATATAAATAAGGTTTGAAATAAAATTTTCAATTCTATCTTATAAGGAATATCATTCTTAACCATCTCTCTAAAAATGATTTTTTTCATTCCTATTTTCTATACCTTATTGTCCATTCCATTTATCAGCTGAATTGGAAATCACGGTGAAGATATTTAGTTACAAATAATATCTGGAGTATGAATTATCATTTTTTAAAGATTTTTTATCCTCATTTAAGAATGAAATAAATGAATATTTCATTCCGCATTTCATATTCAATCTTCCATGTTTTCATTTTCCATTCCATTTATCAAGCATACAAATATTTAAAGTTTATAAATTTACCATTGTCTAGACTAGATGTTGTTGAACATATGCAATCGGCAAAAACACTGACCAAATAAATCTACATCTTCTTTTCCCACCCTTTATATATAAAATATATGCAAAAAAGAATTATTAGATTAGATAGTAAAGAGAGAAAGTGTTAGATTTAAGATCTTTAAATGTGTGCAAAAGATTCGTTTTCCCTAAACTATATGCTAAAACTCTCGATTAACTCAAAGATAAGACAAAAGAGGGAGATAATCAGAACCAAACCTCGGAATGACAATTGGGATCGATCTGCAGTAGAGAGTTCCAACACAAATTCTTTATTATATCCTTAAAACCATAACAATATATAAAACCATAACAATAAAGTAATGAGACAAAAACATAATAACATACCATATACATTAATTACTAATAATTAAATATAAAGTTAATAATAAAGAAAGGGGAATAAAGTAAATTGAACATCCCGACATAGTAGTAGTGGGAGGGAGGAGAGTTTTGTATAAGTTACAAGTCTCAGCCGTTGAGCAGATAAGCTGTCTCTTTTGTCTCTACTCTCCTTTCCCTTCACTTATTATTACCTCATTCCCTTCCCTCAAGTCATCACTACACTCTCAATACAACTTCTTCTTCTTCTCTCAGAATGAGCTCGAGGCAAGCCTGTGGCGGTGTCGCCGGCGGCGGCGGTGGTCGATGGAGGCAGCAGCGGTGGGTCCCGCAGCCGTTGGAGCCTCTAATGGAAGGCCCGGACCCAGACATGCAAGAAGACGGCAACAAGAAGGAGAGTTCATGGGAGGCCATCCGTGAATGGTTCCGCTCTCAGAAGGGCGGCGGCGGTGGCGGCAGCAGTGGTGGGTCCCCCGGCGGCAGCTTCGGTGCCTCCGGCGGTGGGGTTTACGGGAGTGGTGGCGGCGCTGCAAATGCGAAAGGGCATGACTTGAGGCTTTTGCTGGGGGTGTTGGGTTGTCCTCTTGCTCCCATTCCTTTAGTCATCAATGAAGAACCTTACCCTCTCCATGACAAACATATCCCCATTGTAAGTCCTTCGAACTTATTTACTGGTTTGCTGTCTAAGCATTGTATTTTTTTTGTTGTCGTTGCTACTTTTACTATTATGATAGACTTAAATGTGAAAATATAAGAAAAAATATTTCAGAATAGGAAAATATGTAGTTTTGATCATTCACAAAAATCTGACTAACTATTTGGTTTAACAAATATTCAGTTGGGTAGTTGCAAATTTTAGTAATGTTCAGCTAGTTGTTTGATTTTTTGCCTTAAATATTTTTAACTTTTATAAATTATGCATTTTTTATTTTGAAAGTAAAAAAGAAATAAATTTTGCTCATAAACATCGATATTATTTTCTTAAAATTTTATTCTCTCTACTAGTAGTAGTACTTCTCTATGAAAAAGTGATATACACTATTCATATACACTACTTTAATCTGCATTTTAGATTATCAATCCCACTCTTCTAATTTAAATTTATGACGCTGTCCTCGAAATACTAAACATTACTTTCTCAAATGCTTCCGATAAAGATTATAGTTAAAATATATATATATATATATATATATGGGACAATCTATAATTTGTGGCGTTGATTCAAAAATGTAGGGGAAAATCTGACATAGTCATTAACTTTAGGGATGATTTTCTGTATTTTCACAAGCCTAGGACCTAAGTATACTATATGTCGGATTTGACGGGATTTTGGGAAGCAGGAGACATCGGTGGCGCACTACATCATACAGCAGTACCTGGCGGCGACGGGATGCTTGAAGCGGAGCAAGAGCGAGAAAAACATGTACGCCTCCGGCAGGGTGAAGATGATATGCTGCGAGACGGAGATATCTTCCGGCAAGGGCGCCGTGAAGAGCCTGGGGAGCCGGAGCGAGGAGAGCGGGTGCTTTGTTCTGTGGCAGATGCTGCCGGGGATGTGGTCTCTGGAGCTCGTCGTCGGCGCCCACAAGGTGATCGCCGGCAGCGATGGCAAGACTGTCTGGCGCCACACGCCGTGGCTCGGTACCCACGCCGCCAAAGGCCCCCAACGACCTCTTCGCCGAATCATCCAGGTAAATTATTATTATTATTATTATTATTATATATTGCGTAATAATCAGCTAGTTAAACTTAACTAGTAAGTTATAGTTATTTTTGAACTAAATAACTAGCTAGACTCTATGAGCAACTACGTATTTCCGTCAAATTTAACATTAAATTTAGATGGAATTTATGTGCTCCTCGCGTGATTGACTGAATTAGCGTCATTCTCTTTTTGGAACATATTTTTGAATCATAGCAGGAGAAAAAGTGAAACAAACCTGATTTTGAAATTCAAATAAGTAACTGATAATGAAGCCCACAAATAATATCTATTTTTGTCGATCATAGGAAAAACACATGATAAATTCCGATGAATTTTAACTTCAAACTGGACGAAAGTACCTAATTAGTGTTTTTTTTTTTTAAATTAAAAAATCTGGCTAACTATTCCATTTAAAAACTTCATCAAATTACCTGCATTTTCAGTTATGTATTTGATAATTTGGGTATACATATAAAATGCATTTTTATTGATCCTCATGCAGCTGAGCATTAGTATTAATGCTAGCCTAATCATTAGTGTTGTATCCAATAAGGGTATATGTTTCAGAAAAGAATTATAAGGTAAATCGGGTAATTAGTTAGTCAGGATAATGACAGAACAGAATTACTGGTCATGTGTGTTTGTGGTGGGTGGGGTAAAAAGCTACCTATTTATATATGTAGTGGTAGGGTTGTAGCTGACGATGATCTGCTGCAACGTAATAATTCAGAATGTCTTCTAAACAAAACAAATTAAAGTGAGAGGAGTGAGTCAGAACAGATGGATAGCGAAATAACACAGATTCCATCTAGAGCGTGGGGTTTATGACGTCATCTGACCAAACATTGTCCCCATTTGGATATAATATTTCACTATATATGTGAAAACCATTTATATATGATCATTTTAATACGATAATGCTTTATATTTGGATTAAACTTTAGACACTAATCATAGACTTTTGCATTCAATAACCAATCATAATGTTGCGACCCTTAATTTCTCTATTCTTTTATGAATAGGGATATGATACTTAAGTTAACAATAGTCTTCTAACTAGTTTCGAACCAGATCCAATAACATTGTTTTTTTTTTTTTAAAATAAAAATTTATGAACATTTAGTCACTCTCTCAAATTTGGAACTAGTCGCCCCAGTTATCTAAATATCTATCATTTTCCATACTATAAAGATTTTTTTTTTAAAAAAAATATATACTTTTTAGTAATGCAATGCTGTAATTTATCAAAAGTTAATCATTTTGCTTAGATTTTACATTGATTGAGGAATCAATCATTAGGGATGTCAATGGGGCGGGTCGGGGCGGGTATCGCCGGACCCGGACCCGTCCCATGCACTTTCGGGTCGGGTCGGGTCGACCCGCGGGTCGGCCCGTGTGAGGTATAATTTATCATTTTAAATCTTAAATTCTAAATTCTATGTTACCGTATCCAAATTCAACTCCAAATTTAATTCATAAATTATTAAATTAACTCATAATCCAAATATAAATCATCCCATTCATTAGAAAAATTGTTATTTTGACTATATGTTATATTACCCGTATAATTTTATATAATATACATATATTAAATATATAGTAAAATGAAAGCTCGGGTCGGGTCGGGTCGGCGGGTCGCCGTGAACCCAAACCCGAACCCGCCCCGCGGGTCGCGGGTCGGCGGGTCCTCGGGTCAAAATCGGGTCGGGTACCCGCGGGTCGGCGGGTACCCGTGACCCGTTGCCATCCCTATCAATCATGAATGAGTTGATGAATCAAAAGCAAAACCCTAGATAGGTATATATAGCTTTAAGCTTAGCAAGGCTTGATGCATAGGGATTTGCGACTATCACTCCCACTCATCGTTTTCCTCGCTTTGCCTTTCACTTTTCCTTTTTTTCTTCTTTTCTGACTGCCCTTGCTCCTGTCGTTTGCCTTTTCTGCATTATTATCCTCTCCATTATTTCCTTTTCAGCTATATGTTTTTGTCTATACACAAAATGCCACCTCATGTTCACAACTAACCCACATTACACCCTAGCAAGATTTCATACTTTCAAAATGTACCATCATAGTAAATGACTAATAATCTTGATTCTTGATCAACAATGTACTAACTATATGTAGAATGCTATTATGCTATGTTTGATATCAGGGACTCGACCCGAAGAGCACCGCGAGCTTATTCGCCAAGGCCCAATGCCTGGGCGAGAAACGAATTGGTGAGGACGACTGCTTCGTCCTAAAAGTAGCGGCCGAACGTGAGGCCGTAATGGAGAGGAGCGAGGGCCCCGCCGAGGTGATACGCCACGTGTTGTACGGATACTTCAACCAAAAAAGCGGTCTCCTAGTCTACGTGGAAGACTCACATCTGACCAGGGTTCAGACCTCTGATAACGAGGCGGTCTATTGGGAGACCACGATCGGGAGCAGTGTGACCGACTACAGAGAGGTCGATAATGGAACACTGATAGCTCATCAGGGACGGTCAATTGCGACTGTGTTTCGTTTCGGAGAGGACGACTCGATGCAGTACAGTCGGAGCAGGATGGAGGAGGTGTGGATGATCGATGACGTGGATTTCAATGTCCCGGGGCTTTCAATGGACTATTTCATCCCGCCGGCCGATATTTTCGACCCGCATAATCTTGTTTCTCGTAGCCCGGGATCGTCGTAATTTGGTAGTTAATCGGGTGGGGGTTGGTGATAATGGTGCAACTAAATTAAGTAAGTAGCTAGCTAGCTTAATTAGGTGGTCTACTAATGTTAAGTCAAGCGAGTATATAGGATAATGGTAGTTATATGTTTGGGGTTTGTCATAATCAATTGAGGGTTTGGGGAGGGGGGTGGTTTACTTTAAAGTGTAATATTGGTATTGGTAAGGTATAATTTGGACTTCTATTATATGAGGTAAACTGAATAAGTTTGGTGCAATTAATAATGTTTTAGTTAAATTGCTTAAAGGGAGACAAGTGGAGGTCAAAGTTCTTGATACGCATTATTTTAAATTGGAAAAAAGAAAGATATTGTCTGATTAAAAAGATACGGTGGTGAAAAGTTTAATCGAGCCTAATAAATTAAATTAATTTATGCAGCCTAGCTCGCAAGTCTCAGCTCTCGTATTAGTTTAATACCTCATGAAATATATATCGATTATCGTGTTTTCTTTTTCTTTTGCTTTTGTTCCTTTTTTTTTTCCTGTTTCATATTTAGTGTGATATATATTTTTCTGTGTGTTCATATTCATACGTGTGCATGTTTATATAAAAAATAATAATGGATAGTATCATTCTTCAAATATTGCAGAATCGATGTTTGAAGTTTGATACTTTTCTTTCTATAGCACTACGAAAACGAACTACTGCTTTACAAAATTGATTAGCGATGGACTTTGAACTTCTGGACTTGAATCCGAGTTTGAACCACCATGCAAATATTATATCTAAATCCGAATTAAGTGATATTTGAAAAAAAAAAATGATTTGTGAAGAAATAAAACATTAAGGGCTTATGTGTGCTGTTGTGAAGAAATTAGGACTATGAGGACTAGTTTGCAATTATGTTATTCTAGTTAGTTAAATAACAGACTGCTATAAAATAGCAAGTCGCTGATCTGTAATGAAAAAGATCTTCATCTCTGTAATCGATTCATTTCGTGATTTTTTTTTTCTCTCAATTGAGAATTTCTTCATGGTATCAAAGCGATGATTGCTCCATTAATTTCGATCTGATAATCGATTTCGTTGCTTGATGGAGTCACTGATCCTTATAGTCGACTCGGCTTCAGAAAAAGCTCGACTCGAAATTTACCGAGTCGAATTTGAATATCGACCGAGCCGATCTCGAGTAGCTCACAAGTGACTCGTTTACACCTCTAGTCACATAGTATTGTGTGATAAACTTGGAGAAGCAGTGATTTCTTGGAGGTCAAAGAAGTAGAAGACAATTTCACTTTCGAGTGCTGAAGAAGAGTATATGAGCATGAGGATCGTTTTTTTTTTAAAGATTATTTGGTTGCGTGGATTGTTGAATGAATTAGAGTTGAACAACATGGACCTACTGGATTACGAAGTGATAGTAATAATGTCATACAAATCACATCAAATTCTATGTTTCAAGAGAGAACGAAGCATATTGCAATTGATTGTCATAGTGTGAGGAATAGTTTGATAGAAGGAGTTATTGAAACAACACGCGTGGCTTAAAAAATAAAGCTTGCAGGAGTCACTTGGAAAACAGCAGCTTCACAATTGTTTAGTGATTTTGGAGTAAATATTTCCAGCACAGAAGATGAAGGAAATGAAGAATGAGGAAGAAAAGTAGAAGCATGAAGAAGTATTAATATTTTAGGGACTAATTTTGTATGAGAGAAAATAGATTGGAATCAGTTTATATTTTCAAATTCTTGTACGGATAGAAACCGTTGTAAAGCTACCTACTATATAACTCTAGTAACTTCTCATTGTAATCAATAATCAATGAATGAAGAAGTTTTCTGATCTTCATTCATATTTCAGTTCATCAAACGTGCATTAAATGGATAAACTAGGTTGAGTAAGGTTATCTTATTCCGATGTCGAAATGAGTGTCATTCAAGGGAGATAAATAAGGATTAAGATAGAATTAGAGAATGTAGAATGATAAATAATATTAGAGGTATTTTAACTAGAGCCAATGAATGAAATCACCGCCAGAATTAAGAAGAAAAGACGTTAAAGTAGAAAAGTAAGAATCAAGAGCAACATGCATCTGGTGGCAACATTTACAAGAAAAAATATAAATGAAAATCAATATTAAGTATGAATGTTAAGATTTAATATTGATTTTCCATCATAGGTTAACATTAACTTAAACTTCTTTGGTTAAGAGAGTTTATCTTGTTGAAAAAAGGAACTAGATACTATGACTTAATGTAGGTATTTGTATACTTCAAAGATCTATATAGTTTCTAGGGAATTCTTAATTTAGATATTTCTAAGAATGAGATTTCTTGAGAAGACTATAAATAGGGAACTATATAATTTGGGTAGTAGTATTGTAGTATTACAAAATCAACTATTATCACAAAGTGTAAATTTTCAAGATATCATATTTATAGCAAGAGTGTTATATATACAAACGAATTATTTGTTCATTGTTTAGATACAATATAAGGTAAGTGTAAGTCAACAGTTTACATGCCCCTGCTTTTGATTTATATATAAGTGGGATGGTGATCCATCGTAAAGTTTTCCCATTGTCCTTCCCATAACCCATATTTACATATTTTATCCATTAAAATTTGAGAAATTGAAGTGAATTTAAAAGATATGAAATTGTATAATCTGAATTACTAGAAAAATATAATGGTAAGACGTTTTTTTTCCACCATCAATGAAAAAAAAATAACCTTACACTTTTCTTTAAAATTTAGTATCACCTAACAAGGGTGATTAGAAAGAAAAAAAAAATGGGGATTAAGGACGTTCTATTGTCATTATGGGGATCCACCCAACCTTTCGTTATTGTACGTTCCGAAAATGATGTATATTGGGTCGGGCTTGGGCCCAACAAATTGATTGATGTATAATAATACATTTGGACTCTGATTCTACAGGCCCAAATCGATGAAAGCAGCGATCAGCACTTCAGCAGGGCCCAAATGATTGCAGGTCAGCAATTAAGGAACGATAAACTAAGAGAGGAAATAAGAAAACAATAATATATCCTCGTGGAACTAAACTGGGCCTAAAGCCCATATTTATACTGCCCGTCATCGTTCGATGTTGTTAACAAATTAATTAATCATGAAGCCAGTTAAGATAAGGGAAATGATTTATGTTCCGACAACGTTGGAACTCCGACATGTTTCGACTGTGTCATAGAATATTAATGCCATCAAAGTTGCTTATATCTACAACTGATGCTATTATGATTCATTTTGGAACATTTCAGAGACTCAGTATCAGAGTCTATATCACTTCTCTTGAGATAAAATGTCATTATTTTTATTGCTAATCGTTAAGACTAGATGGATCGTTAGCTTGACGTAGGCATTTGATGGACATTGCAAAAGGATCAAGTCAGAAATGTATTTCAATATAAGATTATATAGAGGCTAGAGCTAAATTAAAAAGAATTGCTCAAGTTTGCTCTGAAATACCACTTATTCCTCAATGTGAATGTACATTCAGTTATATATATATATGGAAAGGCTGCACATAAAATATGAGTTTATCCTTGAAGAGAAGTTTTTTTTTTGGGCCAAAATTCTTGAAGAGAAGTTAGAAGAAGCATGACCCATTTGTTTAACTAATCGACACGTCTAGTTAATTCTTTATTAGATATTATATACTAACATATCATGATATCTAAAGCCCTTGCTTGTCCTTTATCTTTGCACTTCTTTCTTAATCAATTGATTAGATTTGGAACCTTTTTTTTGCCAAAGTAATTAATTAAACGATAATAATAACAAAGAAGATCCTAACACTCTGTAAGCTGACCGCGTGCTTTGTGTACGCGGACATTGTTACAAATGGTAGCTGCTGCCCTGCTGGAATTAGTATTATAATAATAATACCTAAAAATACAAGACACAGCATATGCAAAGGTGCTCCTGATTAAGTAATAACCTAATATTTAAGAGAATCCAATGTCACTGGTGTTCATGTTTTAGCCTTTTAGGTGTTATATATATATATATATATATTTGACCAAATAAAATTATTTTATAGAGTCAAGAGGACTAGCTAGGTAGCAATTAAAGAACCGATGAAACAATTCAATTGCGTTCATCATTCAATACATCCAAAGCATTAGTAGTTCGAGTAATAGCGGTGATGGGCGGCTACTGAAAGTAGTTCTACTTCTCCATTTTCTGGAGGTTGGTCCATGATATTATCAACTCGATACATGGTAGTTACCTGTACAAGTTCGACCATGTAAGTAAATTGGCTGTTTCTTTTTAGTATTTTGTTATCCAATTAAGTTTTTTATTTGACATATAAGAATGTTTTACATGTCTTTTCATTTTTATTAATAATAATAAATCTAAAGACATATAGTTAAAATGTTGTGCACACCATTACCCTAACTAAAACTCTAGACATATAATATAATTTTTTCTTTCTCGATTTTTTTTCCACTTACGAAATAGTAAATAATCACTAATATTTTCATAATATTGATTTTCATATTATTCGCCAAACCTGCAACACACGCGGTTCATTGTTGTACGTAGATATAAAAATGTATTTGTAATGATATAAAATATTACATATTTATGTTTGTGTATTGGGAATGACTAGATATAGCTAAATGTAAAGACCACAATGTACTAATTACAGTGGAACCCCTAATAACATAATTGTCACCTAGATACTTAATTTCTGAAATACATATACTGTTATCTAAATATCAAAGTATAATATATATATCCCTTCAAAATCACCTATGCTAATGTAAACTCCTTCCCCTTATATATTCCACTTTGAGAAGGGGACAATGCTTGTAATAAAGAAATGCAGCTAATTAAGCTTCTTTTATTTCCCTTTGCGCTTTTGTTTTGCTGTGGGTCAAGAGGTTTCATACATACATACACAATATATATATATAGATACATTCAATTGATGAAGAAGCTAATTATTAAGGGGAGCTAGGAGGATAAAAGGTAGAAGCTTCCTCGATAATAGCGTTTCGTGGGAGTGCGTTTTATTCTTCTTCTCCTCGCCTTTAGGCTTTTATTATCAAACATCTATCTTTAACTGCTTTGCTTTCTTTGCTATCTTCTTCTACTTGTTGTTCTTCTGTACTAACTAATGCAATCTTTTGCTCTGCAACCAATAAAGACACAGTGGTCATGATCTATCTATCTAGTTTCTTTATTATTGTGTTTTAGGGCAACCAACTTTGCATGCACTGCACGAGATTTCTAACTTACCCTAAACTAACCCACATTGTGTCTCTGACACGTCGCTCAATCTTCTTTCTCGGATTCTGTTGTGTGAAAAGTGATCAACCCCACATGAACTGTGGCTACCCTACAATCTCAGTTCTTCTCGGTTTTTTTTTGTGTTTAGTTAATTAGTTAGTTACATCTGCTCTAATTTCTGCCCTCATTGAACTAAATTCCTATCCCTAATGAAGTGTCGTATATGCTATTATGTCATTTACACCTCTAAGATCATTATATATATATATACTAAATTGCTAGCTGGAGTTTTTTTTTTTACAAATGGTTAGCTCAGTTTCGCTCTACGGACAATTGCTAGCTAAAGATTTTTTTAGACAATTGTTGGCTTAGATTTCACTTTGTAGAGAATTTGTAGCTCAGGTTTCGCTTTGGTAGACGATAGGGTAGATAGGAAATTGTCTACAAAGCAAAACTCGAGCTAGCAAATTGACCACAAAAGGAAATATGAGCTAGCAAATTGTCCACAAAGTCAAACTTGAGTTAGCAAACTGTAAAAAAAAAAAAAAAAAAAACTAACAATTTGTGTACGAAGATAAAACTAAACTAGCAAATTGTAAAAAAATCTTTAAGCAGCAATTTTTCCAAGTAATCAAATGTGAGTAAGCATGCAATTTCATAACTAACCATTTATTTTATTGGCAAACTTTGTAATGCATTACACTTTAATATATAATACATGACTTTATAAAATTTTCTATTATTATAATTTCGATAATAATATTTTAAGATATTTTTCTTGAAATATCGTAATTATCAAATTCCTAAATCCATTAAGAGCTTGTGCCCGTGTTTATATATTAGCAACAACCAAAAAGACGTTGCATGCATGCGTACCACATATATACGTATACCCGAAACAGTAAGAGTGTGTTATATATCTTTCAGGGCATAATATTATATGAATCCTTGATTGTACCAAACCCTAGGTATACCGAAACACACAACCATCCATCTAATTTATATAATTGGAGTTACCCATCAATAAGAGACTCACCAAAAGCTCAACCAATAGCAACTAATTAAAAACAAATAAACCCAACTCCTCTAAGTTGTTAGGTATATATATATAATATAGTATGTGAATATAGGATATGATCAGTCAATAATAATTTGTATGATGATCAATTATTATTACCCAGTCTGTGGGAAGAGATGCTGATCTTCATGACGAATCCCCAGTTTGCATTGCGAATTCAACTTCCCATTCTTCTGATGATGATCCCCACCCATATGTTCTTCCCCCGACATCACCGGCTTCGCCTCGTAAATCTCCGACATTGATTCGAGATCGGGTCGGTCCATCGAACATGTCTGTCCCAGACACGTGTCCTGCAGCCTCAGATCGTCCGACCACATCAGAGGATTCATGTTCTTGTTCCCACTCGAACTTCCACCACCGCCGCCGCTGAAACTCGGAGTACCGGGTCTTTTCTTGCTCCCGAAGCAACTGCTGATGTCACCGCCGCCGCTGTTGTTGTTTGTAGGGATGAAGGCGTGATCGAGGGGTGTTCGGTCGATTTGCTGAAAATGATGATCGATTTGGTCGCCGGAAGCACCGCCGTAGATGTTAAGGTCTTGGAAAGAAGGGAAACTGAGTGGTGACCCGAAATCTTTCATCATGTTTAATGGAATTCCGCCGCCACCACCATTGTTAGGGTTCATCATCATAGCTTTATAGCTTCCTCCTCCTCCACCACCACCGCCGGAAAGCATGGGGTTCTCTCCGGCGAGTGTCTGGCATGCTTTTTCCAGTATAGATTGCATGTACTTCCCTTGTGCCTCTATCCTTAGCTGTAGGTGCCTCTGAACCTACGTATATCAAAACCCTCCTCATCATCAATATATATACTTTTATTTAAACTATGAATAAAAATGTACTAAATACCTTCACTCACAAGTTAAAGCTTACGATAGAACTGGTTAGTAATTACGTCTTATTATTGACATGTATAAAGCATAATTTGTGAGATGAATTAATTACCTCAAGTTGTTCATGGAGCCGCCGTTGGACCTCCATTTGCATCCTGATCGCATCAACCCGTGTGAGTAATAGGATACAAACCCAAAAACCAAACCCAAATTCCCCATACAACATATATAATAAGGTGAATCATCTTAGTCCTCTTTATTAATTTATTAATTATATAGAGATGTTCGTTTTATATATAGAAGATGAGAAGAAATGTAAAAAAAAAAATGAAGATTGATTGTATATATATGTTATTTATGAAGACCTACTCATTCATGCTGCGGCCCATCATAGCTGACGAAGATGCAGAACTTCTTTGGAGCTCCAGCGCTGATGCTGCACACATACATATAACATTTATGCATTACTATTATTATTCCAAACATTATCCATATATGTATACATATATATAATCTCATTTCATACCATCCTTGATTGAATGATCGTTGAATTCTTTGTGAGGTTGTTTTCCAAGCCTAAATTTCTGCGAGTTGATAGAAGAAGAAGAAGAAAATGAATTTAAGGGTAACCCTAATAACAATTCACACACACACATATATATATATATATGGTATTGGTGTGTATATATTATAGAGAGATTATATAAGATGATTTATACATAAATACCTGGAGATGGCTCTTGAGATGGTAAAGAGTGAGACCCTTTACACCCATAACCCTCATGATAGTCTTTGGTGTAGCTTCTGTTTATATACGTACACCAATATATATGATCATCATCATATTCATATATATATAATAAATTATAATGAAATAAGAGAAGAATTGAAGTAGGTGCCATGGATGGATATAGGTAGAGAAGGATAGACGTACTGTCAGGACCACCGAGCTGAGCAACCGCATCGACGAAGCGTTCATGGAGTTCGACAGTCCAGCGAAGGCGAGGTTTGGGGTCGGTGGTGAGGACAAGACCAGAGTCACCTTGAACACACATGCTGCTTCTCTCATGATGTGATGATGAATTCATAGACGAGGGTTTCTTCGCCGAATGGAACATTATTCTCTCTCTCTCTCTCTCTCACACGCTGAGATTCAGCAAGGAACAAATGCGTTTATGCAAAGCGATTAATATAACAGACAGAATAAAAGTTTGAGAGAATAGGGTTCGTCTTTTTAGAAGATGAAGAAGAAGAACGATGAAGAGGGAGGGTTTTGTTGTTTCTCAACACTCAAATAGATAGAGAAAAGAAAATACTTCTACTCTCTCTCTCTCTCTCTCTAAAACCTTTAGGCCGCTAAAGCAAATATTTCATTCAGCGTCTTTCTTTTATTTTATTATTAAAAAGGAAAACAAAGCTTGTATTCGACGCTGCCTGCCGGCTAATATATATATTATATCGTACGTTTGGTATATACAGAGAGTTCACTATATATCTAGCTTATGTATTTCATTTTTGTATATACGTATACACCATATATGATTGACGAGACCCAATTAGGTTAGTGATGCACGTACTATCGCATTGAAATATTAAAGTAAAGTGTAAATTCGGAAAATAATTTATCCCTATGAGATCAGCTTAAATTTATGACTTTCCTAATTAGAATAGAGTCCATAAACATTTTAACTAGATAACACTATCTTATCTTTATTAATGGAGTCTTTTTTTGTATTTACAGTTTGCTATTTAGAGACAATTAATAGGGTTATGAGACTCCATATGCAGAATTTCGTCGTATTGTACTATTTAAAGTAACGTACTTTTTTCCAATGAAATATACTATATATACCTGCATGCATGATTATATGTATACATACCGGAAGGCGGAAATATCTCTATCTGTACGTTCAATCAAATGTGCATTTCGAAAGTAAGTGAGGTACATATATATACTCTTGTCTTGGAAAACCTTTACTTTTTAGCATTTATATTGGCTAAATATTTCCCTAATTGGTTGTATTCATACTATAGCATTGCCCTCGTTGAGCTCTTTTTTTCAGGAGAAGTTAGGATAGTGAAAACGAAACTCTCATGCAATCATGATTTGCCAACTCCTCTTAATTAATTAATGCCTTTGACTATATATATATATTTTTTTTTTCTTTCTACTTTGAAGTATATATATATATATATATATATATATATATATATGAGAGAAATTTATTGTATGCATGGCAGTGCCGGAGACACCTTATATCATCAAGTATTTGTATTAAGAGACTGAATTTATTTTAAAAGAAAAATATATTTCTAAACCCCAATCTAAGATACAAGCCCATTAGCAAAAAATATCAACCAACCCTCATTAATTATCAAAACACTAGATCGTTACTATTCATGGTTTTTTTATTGAGATGCGACTTATGTTTTTCGAGAGTGATATGATTGGTTTAGAGTATATATGTTAATGTAACTAGGCACAATAATGTATTATGTGTATGAGTGCCCACCTTCCCATGCAAATCAATCAGCTCCATGCATGACTAGCTAGATCTATGCTTTCCTTTCCACTCTTTCGTACCACACAACCCATCCCCTTTTTAGCTACTATATATATATATATATAGGGTACTATTAATTAAAACCCTAGCTGCCCAAAAACGTATCAATTTCATGTGACAATTAGGGTTTTAAAACAAAAAAGAAACCCACATTTTGCTTTTATGTCTCACTATCCAAAAGCCATGGAGCTCAGCCTCGGGTACAAGAAACTAAATCATTACCGTGGAAAGATATTCCATGCACAACGAACCCATTAATATGGTTAACCAAAATCTATATATTCTGAATGGAGAAAACTACTAGTGCTATGCTAGCTAAAAGATCTTTACATTGCTCCTCTATATATATATATATATGACTTCCATGTCCTATCCGACAATAACCATATTATTGATTAGTTAAATGTCCAAGTTTGTATCTAAAAAGGATATAGATAACCATTTAAATATATATATATATATATATTGTTGTTGGTTTATATAATTAGGTTTTGGTTACACTTTGAGGATTTGGTTCTACGTACTATATATATGTTAATGAATAAGATATACGCATTACCAACTGTACCATAAAGTTTGAACTTGCGAGTGAGGGTATTAGACACACGTTCTTATTCATATTTTAACATCATCTCTTAAATTAATATTTATGAACAACAATTTAGGCATAATTTGAACTTGGACTTTCTGACAACATGTCAAAAACAAGACACGTGTCTTAACCAACTAGTTCATAAGTTCGAACGTGTAAGTGAAGACCTTTAATGTGTTCTTATTCATATTTTAACAATAATTAATTACTTTAACAAGAATTAATTAGTGTATTAATTATTATGAGTACTTTGAATAGTCAAGGCATTATATATACATATACATGATACTACAATAAAGGAGGGTTTGGGAGGTAACTAACAACTAGATGATATATAATCAAGGAATAATAGAGAAGGTTCAAAAGGGAGGGAATGTGATGAAATTGAAAGCATTCAAAAAGGAAAGTGGGTAGGGTAATTGTAATGGACCCAACTTTTGATCTGTGGAGGGAGTCATGGTAAAATGTGAGGAAGTAAGGAAGATATCAAAGTATAAAAAGGTGTTGAATGCAGAGCTTTTAATGAATATATATATATATATATAGAGAGCCTTAAATTGATTAACTGAAAGTGGTTTGTCTGGGTGGCCTACAGAGGTTTGTTTGTGGCATTAGCTTTTGTGGAATAGAAGACTGTCTTTTCCATGCAATCCCAATGCTCATACACACTACCTCTCATGACTATGCAAATTTGCATATATTTCTGCTCCTAATCTTATATTCAAGAATCACTATATATATATATATGTAATGCAGCTAGTCAATGAATCAAGCTCTTAATTAAAAGGTAATGCTTTGGGAACAGAATCCTATTTGCACCTATATATATATATGTACTGCATAACATTACACACTACGGACACAACATTGCACCTAATTAATTAGCTACAATCTATATATATAATATAATTTGGTTAGAATTAATGCATATAACGATGGCATTTTGTTTTTTTACAGTCTTATTGGTACAACATATCATGTGAAATCATATTTTTTAATATGTAGACACTTTAAAGTTGTTCTAAGGCTCTACATTCAATCTCGAGACGTCAGTGTTGAAAACGGTTTGACAATGTCAGTGCTAGGAACAGCAGCAACGACGGAGGCAAAACTATGATGACACCGGCGACGGGTCTTGTGAAGACAACGGCTATAGGCTTAGGGCGGCAATTGGGTTCAGGATGGCAGGGATTCAACTTAAATGCCAACCAAATGTATCATCCTAGGCTTAGTCGATATAGCTTCGATGCATAGATTTCCAATCAGATCTTTTCTTTGTGGTTTTCCACACTCGGTCAAAAATGTTTGTGTTATCGCTTGCACATATGTGAGTATTCAATCTTGAAGTACTCATACACGCCTGCTCAGACTTTCTGTTTTCTTTTATGTGTGGTTATTGCTTCTCTTAGGAATAATATGTTGTTTCCCGTGTTCGGCTTCAGTTTGAATTGTTTTGGTGTACTTTTTGTTATTTTGCTGTTGTTGTAACCTTTTTATTAGTTATCGTACTGTTATTGTTTTTAACAAAAAAAAAACATAATAATATTAATTAATAATAATCAAATAAAATCAACTTTACTCGCGCTTCATTTTTTTTTTAAAAAATAAATTAATATTTATATTTGAATAAATACTAATGTTATATATATATATATATATATATATATATCAAAATCAAAATTATAATAAAAATCCACATGAAGCTTTATATTTAAGCCAAAACTTCTACCTCGCCTTAAAAAATCATTACACCCATAAATTAAAAATGAAAAATTGCATCCTAACAATAGAAAAATACAAGCTTTACACCCCTAACAAATACTCTTAAAAGTTGCATTTTAATAGGGAAAAAAAATCTAAAATGAAAACATAAGAAACCATAGAAAAAACATTAACAATTTCAAATACATATATTGTAGTTAAAATATTTTTTATCTGATATATAACTACAGTTAGTTCGTAAAAAAATATAAAAAAAATTACACGTGTTAATATATATAAAGTAAAACGAAGAAGTAGTTTGTTTAAATAATTTGAAGTAAGTTAATAAAATAAAATAAAATAAAATATCTAGATAGATAGATAAATATTTTATAAAATAAAATTAATCTATAATTGTTTTTAATACATAAATTGAAAAAAAAATCGAGAAAAAAAAAATCAACAGTAAAAAATACATAAGATCGATTCATAAAAGAAAAATGATAATATAATAATAAATAAATATAAATTATATAAAATAAAAGTATAGATTTATTTAATACAATTAATATATAACTATTTTTTTTTATTTATATGTATATTTTGAAAATGAAATAAATTCAAATGTGATTTATTATTAGTTTTAATAAAACTTGAGTTATTTTAAATTACATAGATCAATAAAATTAATTATCATTATCAAATTTGAATTTTTGCAATATCTCAGAAAATGTATAAGCAAATTATTTACTTAGCCAATTTGTATATTGAATAAGCTAATTAAAGCAAAGATTCATTGCTACAAAAAAGGAAGAAATTATTATTATTATTATTATTATTTTCTCTAGCTAGCTACTAAATTTTGTCAAATTAATTATAGTTTCTTGTAAAGCCTGAGCTTCTTATGTATATACTTATTATATATATACATGTATTTATACGTATGCAGCAGCTGGGTAATATAATATTATTTATATATACCTACGCTACGATATTACAAGAACAGAAAAATGAGAGAATAGAATTAGATGCTTTCTTCTTTAGCACTTAAAGAAATATGCCTTCTTTCCCATGCATGCATGGAGTTTCATCTTAAGCATTGATCATTTCTTGGGAATTAAGTAATATAATTCAGTTAAGCTAGTTGTATTTTGTTTAGCTACGATATATACTCGATCGACAATTACTCTTTTGTAACTTATTATTTGGTACCTAGGGCAACCAATTAATACGGTTTTACCATATACATATATATGCATTGTGTAGAGTATCAGAAGAGCTTAAGGTTTATTCTTGCTCTCTTAATAAGTATATATATATGTATCTCTATGTATACATCTAATTAAGCAATAAGTAGTTTTATTTTTATTAAAAAAAAAAAAAAGGAAAAGAAAAGAGGAAAGAAAAATAAAGAAGCTAACTTTAGGGTTTTGGCAGCTCCTTCTCTAGATTTATCTATCTATATATTTTGTCAAGAGGTAAAAAGAAAAAGCAGAGAGAAGATTGATTTAAATCCCTTGCATTCTTCTTAGTGTGTATAATTATTAGCTAAACTGCATGCAATTAATTGACAGATTAATTTTATATGTCTTGTTTGTAAAATTTCTGTTATTTATTATAAATATATTCATAGTCATGATATAATTGTTAATTTATGCAAAAATAAATTAAAATTTATGGTTGATATATACCATAGGGTAGTTATATATATATATATATTATATATATATGGCTTTAAAGGTTGGGACATGTTTGCTTGAATTTCAAGCATCTTAGATTAATATTCTTCAAAAACTGAATAGAATATATTCCTTTTGGATTTGAAACTGCTGCTATGTGTATGTGTTGTGTAACTCCAAGCCATACCCAAAACTTAAAGGGGGACGAGAGAGAAGAGAGACCCTTTATCTTTGGAATAACTTTTAACCCATTTTTTTAAAATAAAATAAAATAATTTTGGATATAACACGTAGATATGGATCATGAATTCATGATCATGAGGCATATGTATAGTATTTTTTTTTTTTTTTAAGTTAGTAGTAGTAACTATACTTCTATCTTGCTACGTAATGTTAAGTTAAATAATCAAAGTTATTACATGGTATTGTACTAAAATTACAATTTCTAAACGAAAACAAATTTATACATGTGAAACATGTCACTCTATATATAACAATAAAGAAATAAATAGGAACTATATACTACTACATGAATATTTACGTTCATGTATAGTACAACAAGATCAGTTAGGTTACGGACATTAAAGCTTGATCGTGATAATCGGGCTTCTAACTGTTGGGTCAAATATAGGAAAAGGAGATACATATACTGATATACATATATATATACTTTTCTTTTGGCAAAGCAATACGATTACTTAATACTTATACTGCTATATCATGTGTTTGTGAACTTTAACCTATACCTATCTAATCTAAATTCATTATATACTCTAACCTAAGCAACTTTATTACATACGACGACATCCGCGAATCATGGTTAGTATATATCTGGCGCGACACAATCTATCTATATATACCAGAATATGTACGCACGTACACGACATATTTGATCTTCGTATTTAATCCCAGTCAAACCTAAGTGTACATTGTAGAGGAAATTCCAACTAAAATCTTTCCGAATTATCTCCTCTGCGAATTTCCTTTTAAAAAAGCAAAATTATAGAATTAATTGTACCTCTAGTAGTACTAGTACCGTAAGGTAAGGCAACAAAATTCAAATGGAATATAGGTTTGCAAGGCTAAGTTCACTAACTCCACTGAGTCACTGACATGGCAATCCCTAATTGGTCTCTCTTTTCTTAGGAAAACAAAAACCTCTTATTATTGATGAAACAAATTGTCGAGCATAAATAAGTTGAAAGTTCCACACCAGACCACAGCAGCCGAAATAGAAAAGACCTTCAATCTCACAACTTCATCCAACCTACTTCCAACCATCAAACTACTACTTCATATTACCCAAGCACACATATTTTAGCTGCAACCAAAACAACCAATATCTCATCTTAGAATGTACCCGGATTAAACATAATAGAACCGAAATGAAACGTAACAATTCATCATGTAAAAGAGATGCAATACCTCTGTGTATTCGTCCATTCCGTATTTAGAACCTTCTCGTCCAAGACCAGACTGCTTCACACCTCCAAATGGAGCCACCTTATATAACCAAAGCTAACTAACTCAGTATCGAACCCAGAAACTGAACACCATAATCTAGACGTTGTGCCTTAATCAAGTAGAATATACCTCTGTTGATACTACTCCTTCATTGACGCCAACCAGTCCATACTCAAGTGCTTCTGTGACCCTCCATGATCGTTGGATACTGTTTGTGAAGATATATGCAGCTAAACCTGCATTTCCATTGCAGATCAAGATTTGTATATTTATCAGATGAGATGAAATTAAGTAAAATATGAGATGAAATTTAAGATAAGGGTATTTGGTGAAAAAGGATTCATACCAGCATTGGTATCATTAGCCATGCTGATGGCGTCTTCCTCGGTTTTAAAGCGAATTAGGGGTGCCACTGGCCCGAATATTTCCTCCCTTGAAATATATCGGATCAGCGTCCATCAGATACATTAATTCAATCATTCCATTATGGAAAAGCGTAACTCTGTTATCTTCATTTCAAGATATAAGGGAACTGAGCTTTGCAGAAGCTGCTATTGAGAATTGAATTAGTACTACAAACATGGATTGGATGCAGAATATTACCTTCCGATGAGCATCTCACTTTTTACATCAGTGAGAATTGTTGGTTCATAAAATGTCATTCCAAGGCTATGCCTTTTGCCACCTAGAATGACTTTTGCTCCCTTCATATAAAAGACAAATGAATCAGAGAACAAAAAAACTGAGACATTTAGATTAAACTCAAGAAATTAGCACGGCTCTGAGACCATTTGAAATATTAGATGAGCAAAGAGAAAAACCTTACTATACTTGGCTTCTGGTAGCATGTATTTATATTAAAAGATTAGAAAAACTGACAATCTAGAAACTTCAGCAATTACAACTAAATAGAAGAACTTGAGCAAACACATTAGCGGCTTAGATCAGGATTTGTTTCTTTACGTCTTTATTTATAAATACTAGATAGTAATTATTAATTATATTATAGACTGCCACTAAAGCATGACAGAAGTAACAAATAAGCAACATAACGGATAGAGCAATCACTGATCTATTATAATGTATAGATTTCTATGCAAACCAGATTATGACTATCATAATTCAGCAGTTCCATTTTGTGTAGGGTACTGTCATACAATCAAAAGGATTATACCTTTGTAACAGCATCCTGGACCAACTTTTCAACCTGCATGACAGACCGTAAAGGCAATTACATAGGAATTCTATGCTAAAAAGTGTTAAGCTTATTGATACTCATCTCCGCTTGTAATATTTAGAGAAACAAGAAAACAGACCTTTTTCACTCCGGCTTCATTGATAAGAGGACCCTGTGAAGCACGGGAAAACACGGTGCATCATTCATACCGTCACCATTACAATTTAAAGTCAAGGCACTTGCATGGATAGAAAAGGCGCAGAGAAAGGCATAGCAAAATTAAACTCAATAATGAAATGTCTATACCTGGAGAACACCTTCACTAAAGCCATTTCCAACATGTAAATCTTGGACAGCTTTCGAAAATGCCTCTGCAAATTTCTCATATATGCCTACAAGACGTCCAATTTAAATACGAAATAAGCTTATATATAGAACTAAAAAGTCATGATCAGTTTTTTTTTTCGGCTGAAAGTCATCATCAGATTTTAAATACTTAGAAAGCAATTCTTCCAGTGCTTTTTTGCAGTAAGCCTGACTGACGCATAATTTGAGCAAGAGGAAAATATTCACTTTTCCAATGGTACAACTTGCCTAAACTATAAAAGGAACTAGCAAGCGTATTACAGGAATTGACAAATTACCATCCCTTCATAATCACCATCCAAATATTATTTTTAGGTGAATCTAGCCTCGAGATTTATTGTTGCCAGTAAAGTAGACAGATAATAAATTTCATGTAACGTCATAAAACTTCCAGTTCAGGAATCTCCACTGTACCTTCTTGCACAAGTATTCTGTTTGCACAAACACATGTTTGTCCACTATTACGGAATTTTGATCCTAGCTGCAAAACAAAATTAACATCATCTAGGTAATAATCATACTGACATTTATGCATCAAGAACCAGCAAGCACCCTAGATCAGATATGCAAGGTTACAAATACAAAACAAATTCTATCAATTGCACTTTTCATCCCAGGAAGTGAAACTAGATGTTGTGGAGACATACAGAGATTTCACATGCAGCATTCAGAAATCTATGAAATCTGATGTCACCACAAATAATTCTTATTCAGATGTCTATCAAAGCTGATTTAACATGAAGTACACCGTTTAAATATATTTACTTCAGGACTATTTCAAGTTGCTAGAAATTCAAAATCTAGAATCTAAAGGTCAAAATATTCTCATAAGCAATCAAGTTCAGTCTAACATACAGCTCCTTTCACGGCTACATCCAAATCAGCATCATCGAAAATAATGCAAGGTGCATTGCCACCGAGCTCCAGAGAAACCTAGAATTTTGAGGAGTTCCGTCAGCTGCATACAAATCAGAGGCCTATAGAATGAAAAATATTCAGTGCATGCAAGCATGAAGTACCTTTTTAACTGTTGCAGCTGCACCTTCCATCAATTTCTTTCCTACCGCTGTTGAACCTGTAAAAGTAATCTTTCTTACCTGGGAAAGACAAGTTTCTCTCACTTTATCATCATATAATTCCTATTGATAACATAATATAGGAGTGAGAGCGTTTAAAAGAAAGAAACCTCTGTACTGGCAAGTAAGGCATCACCGATAGCAGGAGCATTTCCCATGACCACATTTACTGCCCCCTAAATATATTGTCAAATATAGAGATTAAAAAGAAATTAATCAGCAGTCGTGTCACAGTGAGAAGGAAAAAGGAAAGTCAATAGCAATAGTCATTTCTTATACACTTGAAATATTTAAGGCACACATAGGAGAAAAATAGATTTTCAAGAACAGACAGGATAAAACTGTCCAAAATGAAGAACAGACAATCTGCGCTAGATGCTACATTTCTTGATCAGGAAAGTATGCATGTTAGAATATCTACAAAATAATAAAAGGTGTCGAAAACAAGGTCAAGAAAGTTTACGCTCCCCAGTTTGCTGCAAACATCAGGTTCCTTAAGTTCTAGTTTCGTATGGCAATTATAATTCAAACAACGTATCTAATAATTCATTCTCAGACTCAGGAGCCACATCTACATGTTAAGGATTCACATATGCTATGAATAAGTCAAAATGCACCATGGGCATAAAAGGACTGTGCATCATATGGAGTTTCAGCACGTGAAGAACATATTGCCCTTCATTAATGAAGCTACCCTTTGGTCAAGATTAACTTCAGTCAATTTGTGAAAAGCAAAACAAAGTCCTTGTGCCTCTATATTAATAAAATGGGTGCATTGCATTAGAACTTAATGCTTACACATGGTACATTAAGATGAACATATAACATTGTTATTGCATAAGTCAGCTGGTAAATGCACTGCGCTTATGAAATTATAACAGAACGAATTACCGGCGGTATTCCAGCCCGAAGAGCAAGCTCAGCTGCAGCTAGTGCTGTTAGGGGTGTGATTTCAGAAGGCTTTATAACAACTGTACACCCACAGGCAAGAGCTGGACCAACCTGATATATTGCAAGGCAGCAGGACGATTACTTACTATGAGACTAATTAGTTGTAGTGATCCTAACTGATAAAGTTAATCAGGAACAAAAAAAAGATATTTCCAGTACATCTAGTTACATACTTTTCGAGTAATCATAGCCAGTGGGAAGTTCCAGGGAGTAATCACACCAGTAACACCGACAGGCTGCAACGATAACATCCATCAGGGGAAAATCAGGAATTTACATAAGGAACAAGCTGTATACTAGTTTATCTTGTCTTTTTTTTATTTGATAGAGTTAGATCACCTTTTTATCTTTAATAATTAAAATTGTAAATGACTTAGGAAATGGGTTTGTGACTTTTTAACTTAAAACCTTTTGATGTTGCGGAATGGTGATTTTCAGAGAAGCAGACACCTTTCCTAAATCATTAGAAACTTAGCCATGACCAAGCCTGATCTCTTTTAGCAGGCCTGGAACCTTTTCTGCTTACTCTGAAGCCTACGGTCTTAATATTATTTACAACTGATTTTCTAGAGAAGCTAAACACGGCCAAAATCTGGAAATTGTGAATTCCGCAACTCTTAATAGTCACCATTTGAAAACTGCCAGCATCAGAGTATGGTTGACTGGTTCAGAAGATCTCAAAAGATAATGCAAGAAACCTAATCCTCCTAAGAAATTTGCTTCCCAGCTGAAGGGACTTATAGACTTTAGTCTGCGTTTTATGCTGCTAGATCCTTTTAACAGTAATAGTAAAGCAACATGCGGTTTTCTCCTAGGACAGTCACTATCTTTAATAATACAGGCTTTGTTCTTGGAAATAAATCTACCTTACTGGCTAAAATGTATCTAGAAAATTCTGAGGGAACAGACATAAATCTTCCTAACTTATAAAGTACTTCACCTGTTTTAAGACAAGCAGCCGTCGATCAGACAACGGTGATGGAATTATATCACCATAAGCACGTTTGGCCTCCTCCGCAAAGAACTCGATAAAATTAGATCCATAGGTAACCTGTTAGAGTTACAAATGAGCAGCAGGTTGATCTTAGGAAGCACTAGAGTAAAGCTGTTTCCCAAATGTGTAAAAACTATGTAAAGCATCCATTACTACCTCACCAATGGATTCTTTCAACGGTTTTCCCTGCTCTAACGTGATAAGTTGAGCCAACTCTTCTTTGTGGGCAACCATCAAATCAAACCTAGAAATTGTGGATAAACTTTTATCAATAACAAAACAAACAAAAAACGCTTCAGTGTCTGCATACAGTATCTGCAAACAACCAGTGAATCTTGATTAAGGAATTCAAATAAGTAGTACCATTTTCAATAATAGATAATGCAGTTCAATAATGTTTAGAAACTCTTCAATAATAGACAATTTAAGTGACTTTGTAGATGGTATAAACTTAAGTATGGTCTAACAGACAATACATATAACAAAAGCAAGAGCCAGGTATCCTAACTTTAACATGTTAGGTCTAGGTGTCTAGCATTGTGATTGCTAAAACACCAAATTCTCTTAACAGCATCAACTAACAGAGACTATTCCTTCCCAAAAGCTTAACATGGTAAGGGTTGGGCCCTTGCCCTTCACACATGTTATCACCTTATTCTCTTTATGTGTGACACGAACCTAATGAATACAATTACAACACCTAGTGTTCAACATAAATCAGTATTCTGGATTCACTAAGCATCCAATTCATTTCCACCCCTAATAAAACAGATATTTTAAGCCTAACCTATCCATGTGAAAAGAACAGTGTTGTCATCACGCATGCAACATGTGATCTATATCAAGCAAGTGCAAAGAATAGTACCATTTTCGGAGAAGTTTGCTCCTCTCAGAAGCAGTTGTTTTGCTCCAAGCTACGTGAACAAAGAAAAGGTAGCTTTACAAATCTATGAGTAATGTAATAAGAATGTGATATAAACAGCTTTTTTTTTTGCCACAATGATATAGACAGTTAAAGATTCTATTGCATCACATAATGTATGTACTGAAGAATAAAAAAGGGATGATGATACACATTCTTTTAAAGATGATTTAGCAACGTTGTAGGTTGTCAAGTAACATGTTACAAACCATAGGTCTCAACACGTTCTGCCAAACCAAGCTAAATGGAGGCACATTTCCCTAGGTGTAAAATCTTCTTCTATTGGAGCAGAAACTTACACTTAAATGCATCATAGGCACAAGATATAGCATCATTTGTTTCCTTTGAGCCCATGTATGGAACCTCTGTTACAGTTTCACCAGTTGCGGGATTGATAATCTGCACACACACACATACCAAAGAAAAAAAACGTAAGAGATTTTAACCAGGAGCTTTATGGATGTGGATACTTACCAGTACTCATTGAGATAGAGAAAAACAAAAAAAGAGGAGATTTCTTCTCTTCTACCTTATAAGTCTTGCCATCATGCGCATCACTCCATTTATCTCCAATAAGGCCCTGACTGATTAAAAGCCCAGAACTTCTTAACCTATCAGTAAGACTTTGAGTATCCATGCTTATCTGAACATTCAAATTTCAAACAAGAACACATTAATCCACAAGAAAATGCAAATAGCTGCATTTTTGTTGTTCAAGGCAGCGACTTTTGTCAACATATATCCACAATATAAAGGTTCCCCACATAAAGACCAAACGGAAAATTAGCACTGTAGCATCTCTTTTACATTCGTACTTCATGAGTTGCCTATGTGCCTCGTCTAAGCATTTGTAAGCATAACAATCAAACATGTTTCTGTAGCAAATGAGGATATATATGCTTATCTGCTTAATGAGGGACATACAGATCCAAAATCCACAAACTACGAAGTAAATTAATGAACATAACGGAAGTACATCTGATAATCAATGAATTCCAGAAAATTAAAGTTGAAACAATAACACGTTGCTGTAAATCAATCAAGAGGCATTGCTACCGAAGGAAAACCGAATGCAGCTCAAGTATCAAACAAAGGATTTCTACTAGCAATCGACTGCAATGAAATACATTAAAACCAAGCAATAGACGCTTAAATCAATAACTGCTTGATAATCTACGAAAACACGACGCTGGGAGATTACAGCCAACAAGGGGATCCTCGTGAGGCAGAGAACCGCATTCAGTTCAATACGTAAGAGATGGAATTGAGAAGAGAAGGTATGCCTGTCGAGGGAGAGCGTGCATGGAGGGCAGGTGTGAGAGACGTTTGCAGGATCGAAGAGCCGCAAGAGAAGCTGCCATCGTCATTACAGTTCCCGATGCCTCTTCGTCGTTTCTTTCGCTTCTCCTTTCAGCACTGACTTATCTATCAGTAGCAAAGATGAAGTTCACTGTTCACTGTGTTTACCTATATATTGAAGACGCTTGTCCACTCCCTCCCGCTGCTGATCGCTATTATAATAATAGTATTTCTGCAATTATTTAGGTCGGTGAGATGATCAATGTTCAATCAATCATCGAGGATGATGATGATAGCTTGGGAAGATTTGACTGTTTTGGTCTTATCTTGCACTGTTATGTTATTGTGTCTAAATCGGCTTTCTTTCGATCCTTGAATTTCGAATCTGCTGCTAATACTCTTTCTCTTTGTAACTGATTTACTAACAACTTGCTTCTGAGAACAACTTCGGCTAATAGTTTGGTATTTATTAATTTATTATTATTTATTTAACCCCTTATAAATTACTTATAAATATGTAATTGATATTAATTATATATATTGTAATAATATTTTAGACTATTTTAAACATTACATTAAATTTTTAAATATTTTTAAAACATAATTATTATATTTTTTTTCCTTAATAGTCTATCTATACTAATCATTATCGGCCAAAAAAATATACTATATTACCTTATGATAATAATAAAATATATACTATATTACCAAAAAAAAATTCTTTCTGTACTAACCTTTATATTTTTCCATAATATAGTTTTTATTTTTTTGCCATTGGGTAAATTCCAAACTAACAAGTTAGTTAGCTAATGAGAGTATGAGACCATGTCACGTAAGCTTTCGTAAACAACTCATTCACATTACAAAACAATCACAATCACAACCTCAATAAAATAAAAATTCACTTGTATTCTGAAATACGCTCATTTATATGATATATAAAATGTTGGACAATAGAAGGGGTAAATTTGTAGTTTACAAAATTCGAGTATCAAGTTGTAATTATGAAAATGTAAGGACTAGTGTGTGATTATTCAAGTTTATATAATGCCAATTAACATGTGTAACATACAATATACCGAAATTGCACATAAAAGTCTACAAAAATAAGATTATGCGGATCACGATCTCCTTAAGGAAATTTCGTCAAACCTCACTCTAAGGATGTGCAGCGAGGTTTAACATAAGACGATTGTTGGAAATAATAGATAATAAAAAACAATATAATAGTTAATTCAAGAAAACTAAACGACTGAGGAGAGATTAACCTTACATGTTCCGACTTGAAGATCGGGCGCTCGTACATAGTCGATCTTATATTCTTAACCTTCGAGTCATTTTCTCCCAAGTGGTTCCAACAAGGTTGCTTTGCGATTTGCCAACCAGTGTCCCTTAATCTCGCTCAACACGGAAAATGAAAGTTCTAGTAATTTGCGTATTGAATTAAAATTTAGCGAACATTTCCCAGCTGTGGTTTCTTCTCTAGATTGTTTGTTCTCCATCTATCTCATGGGCTTTCAATATATTTCCTCTGGTGGTCCAACATATTGGTCGACCCAAATATTTTATTGTCAGAGCCCATTAATCTTATTCACTATCGTCATGCAAATGCTCTTTTTTTTGGCTAAATTAAAAAATGCTCATTTATTCAAATATACTATTTTACAATTTTTTTACTTGCAGTAAACAATTGAATAACCCATGTTATATATATAGTAAAATTAATATTTTTTTAAAGCAAATAGTTTAAACATTGAATAAATTTTATTATTCAGTTTATTATTACTTTCGGTTAGCCCAATCGCCATTGTTAAGAAATCAACATTGACTTGCCATCATGGGCTAAGAAGAACTCACTATCATGGGTTAGGACCAACTTAGCATCATTGGGCCAAGACATGAAGATTTGGGCTAAGAGGAGTTGGGCTAAGTTGAAGAATATCTAGAGACTAATAGTTAGTGTATGTGTCTAGATAATTCTAGGAACCAATAAGTGTAGGAAAGTTCTAGAGAGTTTCTAGGGAGTTCCTTGTCTAGAGATTTCCCATAGTCTAGAGAAATCTTTAGGAGCCTATAAATAGGAGTGGAGTCATTTGTAAGCAAGCAAGAAAACCACCACAACTAGATCCACCACCACAAGTTGTAAGAGTCTCCTATCATATTTAGAGTAACAGAGTTATATATATAAGAGTTCTTCATTAGCTACTAGATACGGTCTTGGGCAAGTGCAAATCGGCACTTCGTTATTTTTACATGGTATCAGAGCCAATATTGCGGTAACGCGGAGCGATTCAAGATCGGAATTGAAGAACTCGGGTACTCTAAATATGGATGTTGCCGGTCGCGTGATTGGACAAGCAATGGAGCTGCTGAACTCGTCCAATTACCGAATTTGGAAGTCCTGCATGGAGTCGTATCTCGTGAGCGAAGACTTGTGGGATATCGTTGGAGGCAATGATACAACCGCCCCGGAGGAGACCGCTAGAAACGGTGAAGAGTTCAAGCGCTGGAAGCGGAGGAATGCCAAGGCAGAGTTTGCCTTGAAGAGGTCGATATCATCAGAGGTGTTTGAGAATATCTCACGATGCACTTCTGCAAGTTCGATTTGGAAGACGCTAGACCAGCTATACAACAAGAAGAACGAGGCGCGGTTACAAATGTTGGAGACGGATCTGGCGAATGCGAAGCAGGGTGAGTCGTCGATTTCACAGTTCTTTTTAAATGTTAAGAACTTGTGTTCGGAAATTAATTTGCTCAACCCGGAGGAGCCAATTTCGGAGGCGCGGATAAAACGGTCTATTATTCGGGGATTACGTTCCGAGTATATACCGTTCGTTACGTCGATTCAAGGATGGGTTCAACAACCATCCTTGGAGGAGTTTGAGAACCTTCTAGCTTCACAGGAGTTGCTGGCTAAGCAAATGACTGGGATCAAGCTGGAGGAAGATCAGTGCGCGCTCGTGGCTCAGGTAAAGGAGAATGACGCCAGGAAAAAGGTTGGTGGGAATGCGAAGTCGTCTCGTAAGAAAGATTTCAAGTGTTATCGATGTGGGAAGCCTGGACATCTGAAGAGAAATTGTCGGACCAGACTGAAGGAGAGTAACATGGTGGAGCCTAAGACCTCAACTGAAGGTGAAGAGTGGGCTAAATGTTTTCTAGCCAAGACCACTCCCACATGTGCATTTTCAGCTCGAGACTTGGGAAATGAGTGGATTGTAGATTCAGGTTGCGGTCATCATCTTACCGGAGACGAAGATCAGTTCTCTACTATTCGTCGTCATGGAGGAGAAGAAGTTATACTCACGGCGGATGACACAGTTCACCATGTTGAGAAGGAAGGCATTGTTGTGATCAACAGTAGCGATGGAACATCGATCAATCTCAATAATGTTTACCATGTTCCAGGCATGAAGAGAAATCTCCTTTCAGTGGCGAATGCTGTCGATTCAGGTATGTATGTTTTATTTGGTCCGAATGATGTGAAGTTTCTCAGGAATGTTGAGATGATCAAGGCGGACGTAGTTCACATCGGAGAGCGAGTAGACGACATGTTCGTGATTCCGGCTTCAAGTAAGAAAACTTCTTCAAAGAAGGTTCATGGAAAAAGGGGGAGTTCGAATCCTCGCGAAGACGTCCATGGAGGAGCCGATGATAAACAAGTGGCGAATCAAGGATTGAGAAGATCGATCATTAAGTCGGTTCGTGATCGGGATAAAAATAGCATATGCGCTTATTCTTGCTTTCTTGCAAGTCCGGTAATTGATAAGAAATCTTCGTCTCAAGATGAAGGTAAAAAAGAGTCGGACTTGGAGATGTCTACGGGAGTCAAAGTGATGTTGCCGTCACCGGGAGTGAAACGTCGACAAGGTATTTCATTGTTGACTAATAATTTGGTCTTCAATAAAGGAGGAAAATACAAGGCATCAAGGGAACTGAGAAAAATAGGTACAAAGCCACAAGA
This sequence comes from Clarkia xantiana subsp. parviflora, assembly GCA_036873135.1. NCBI lineage: Eukaryota > Viridiplantae > Streptophyta > Magnoliopsida > Myrtales > Onagraceae > Clarkia > Clarkia xantiana. Next base: position 5,893,834 of record JAPTYO010000014.1, read on the forward strand.
TGATCGAGGCAGAAAAGTGCGACTGGAGAATCGAGTGTGGCACGGACCGGAGTGCAACATTGACAAGAAGAAGCATGAAGGAAAGTCAATGTTGAGGGGGAGTGTTAAGAAATCAACATTGACTTGCCATCATGGGCTAAGAAGAACTCACTATCATGGGCTAGGACCAACTTAGCATCATTGGGCCAAGACATGAAGATTTGGGCTAAGAGGAGTTGAGCTAAGTTGAAGAATATCTAGAGACTAATAGTTAGTGTATGTGTCTAGATAATTCTAGGAACCAATAAGTGTAGGAAAGTTCTAGAGAGTTTCTAGGGAGTTCCTTGTCTAGAGATTTCCCATAGTCTAGAGAAATCTTTAGGAGCCTATAAATAGGAGTGGAGTCATTTGTAAGCAAGCAAGAAAACCACCACAACTAGATCCACCACCACAAGTTGTAAGAGTCTCCTATCATATTTAGAGTAACAGAGTTATATATATAAGAGTTCTTCATTAGCTACTAGATACGGTCTTGGGCAAGTGCAAATCGGCACTTCGTTATTTTTACAGCCATGTCATATGATTTTTTTTTTTTTGCCAACCCATGTTATATGATTGACTCGACATGTCTTACGTCGACCATGTACAACACTACAAGTGCTAGTAGTGGAGGTAAGTAGATTAAAAGTTTGAGTCAGCTTTCATCAACTATTTTTTTTTCTAAGAGAGCAATACACGTAATAAATTTAGGTTCGCTATCTTTTTTTTTTTTTTTTTATGAAACGCTATCTACTTTCAATAGTAGGTCTTAGTTTATATTATAAATTTACCATTATTATCTTCGTTATCTTCTTCAATTTTCATCCTCACATCATATATCATACCGTCTCTTTTCTTTTTTAGAATAAGAAATAATCTAATTGATAATATTGATGTCTTTCTGTTATCTCAATTTTTTTTTTTTTTTAATTTGGTATCTCATTTATCGAAAGTATGAGTTTAGAATTTTTTTTCATCCATTATTACCGTAAAAATGGACTGAAAAATGACTTATGTCCAATGTATAATATTAATTGCGTTTTAAAAATTATTTTACAATCAATTAAGTCCTCACACTAAAAAAAAGACATAATTGAGTCATGGACTGCTGAGCCGTAGATGGCTAAACATTGTTCTTGTGTTCAGGTGTGTGGGTGAACTCAAAATCGATGTGGACGAAGGCGCGTTCGACTTCTGGAAGCTTCTCGAGCTTCTCCTGAAGAGCTTCACCGATGTTATGAGCCTTGTTGAGAAACATGTGTTCGGGAAGTACGATGTCTACTTCGACAAAGTAATGGGCACCGAAGGTGTATGCTCTGACGGTGTCGATGTGCTTAATCTCTTCACTGTGGTTCCATACCAGGTACGTTAGCTTCGCTATGAACTCCGGCGGGGCTGTCCTTCCGATCAGCAGCCACACGTTCTCGATCACTGTTTTTGACCACGTGCTTATTGTGTATAACGCGATCTGCATCCCCAAAATTGTCAACTTAATTAATTTATAGTGCGAAAAATCGAAATTATAAGGACATAATTAGTTATGGATCACAAGACCGTATTTATGAAAGTTGAGGTATAAATCCGTATTTCAATTTGATATCATTTTATTTATAAAAAAAACAATAGAGCTTATTTATATTTTTTTAAGAGGAAAATATCGTGTTGGTAAATACGCTCCACCAAATATATGCTTCAGATCACGTGTCCATGCTTCTTCTGTCTCAGATCGTACATCATTGTCAATATTTTAACACGTGTCCTTAAATTTAACATTTTACATCTAAAGTTTACGGATTTTTCTACTATGCTTTGGGAGCAACATGCTTTTGGTTTTTTTAATACTATGATGGACTTAATTGTAACATAACTAAAACTTTAAAAGTATGAAAAAGTATGAATTTTTTTAACTACACCTAAGATGTGTATCATACTATTAATAATATCACTTTTCCTATGGGGGTTCACCTTTAGGGCAATAGAAAAATAAAAAAAATTAGTGGCAAAAGCATAGTACTTCCAAAGCATTATAGAAAAGTCCAAAGTTTACCAATCCCAATAGATTTTTTTAATTTAAGTTTTTAAATGTATAGTTTGAGATTCTGGATAAACTTGCTAAAGATACAGTTAGAATGGACGTAGCTTTCAGAATTATCTATCTAGTTTTCTTTTACAAATTTTAAAACTTTGCTGTTGTATAATTTAGTCGGTAGCACTAACAATCATGTTGTAGATTATTTGTGTATTTTATTTCCTTATTTTACCACACACAAAAAAGTAAGGGTCCATGCATCAGGACACCCACAACTCAACTTGGGTTATGGACCAAGCTAGGCAAAGGAGTGTTTTTTATGTGGGTCCGTGGGGAAAGTAAAGTAAATAGATGATTGGGTTAATTATTAAACACCTAGCCAACATTTGAGTCGCGAATAATTTGCTAGCTTATGTTTCTTTTCAAATAAATAGTTAGCTCAAATTTTCTTACGTAAACAAACTAGCAGTTCATGTTCAATTTTCCGTTATTTTTAACGGAATCGGTACGTGCATAATATGTGATCATGCGAAATGACTAAATTGTCCTAACTTATTATCTTCTAATATTACAGAGACTAAGACATATTCATTGTTGAATGTGATCACTTGATTTTGAAAGTGGGTACTTAATGTTAACCTAAAATATTATATATGTAGGTTGAGCCATTTTGGTCATTACATGTCATGCATCTGCTAATTTCGTTAAAAAATAATTGATAAATGAATATAGCTAATTATTTATACTTAGAATATAAACTAATTATTTGTTCGAAAAGAAACGTGATCTAGGAGTTTAATAATTAAGCCTAGCTAGATGAATATAATAATATATAAAATGGGGAAGTGGAGAATGAGTGGAAGGGAGGGACTGACAATGATAGCTCCGGTGGGATCGATCCACCAGAAGAAGTGGATGGCCAAGACGGCGGTGGCAAGGCCAATGGAATTAGTAATAACATCGAAGAAATGATCCTGTGCGTACGCCCTCACGATCTCGTTCTTGAATCTCCGGCAGTACACCATTAGCACGAACTTCACCGCCGTCACCGACACCATTATTCCCACCATCCACACCTCCTTCTCACGGCTCTGCTCCGGTCGAGACTATAGATGCATCAACAAACATAACATTCAATTCAATTAATCTTTCCATCATCATATACGTAGTTACTCAATGATAATAACTAAAATAAAATATCACTTTGCAATCTTATGTTGGGATTTTTCTTTTGGGTTTTCTATCTTGTTTGGTGAAGTATTATGCTTTTGCTTTTTTTTACTAATAAGTGGGCTTAATTCTAACTTAGATAAAATTTTAAAAATATGAAAAAGTATAAAAAAATTTAATTACACCTAATATTTGTATCATACTATTAATAATATTAATTTTTTATGAGGTTCATCTATAGAGTAATATAAAATTATAAAAAATAAGTATCACAATATGATGTTTGTGAAACATAGTAGAAAAACTCTATTATTTATTCATAACTCAATTGTTTTTCATACTGAATAGAATTTCTGACTTCATCCCAAACTATACTTGTTCATTCATTTGATCAAAATTCACCTCTGCGATTATTTCCCGAACTGACTCGAGAATGATTTGTAGTCCCAGAGTCGCCATTACTGATGCAAACACGATGATACCCTATCAAATATGGCATCAATCAATTAGTAAGTATGACATATTGGAAAATCTTCTATTAAAAGAAGAATAATATTTTAGCTTAAATTAAAAAAATATATATATAATAATAATAATAATAATAATTAGGTAAAGTTACTTACAACAGGCTGCATTCTGTTTTTGCCAATGGGGTAGCGATAGTGATTAGGATTGCGCATAGCGTTTGAGGTGAACCAAAGAATGAAACCCGACAACAGGTCTAAGAATGAGTCAAGAGTGGAGGCGATGACGGCCAGTGATCGACTCTCCACCGATGCGTAAACCTTGGCCGCGAACAACACCAGGTTGGCCATGTTGGAGGCTTGTATTGCAAACCTTTCGCTCCTCGCTAGCTGCTTCAGTTCATCCTGCACATCATTCACACTCAATGGATCAACATATAATATTTACATATGCAGATAATCTTCGTTCTAAAACCAATTTGTGATTGTAGGAGATAATTCACTTATTTATATAGCGTTACACCAAACGGGGTGACATTTCACAATACATTGTGTTTGTGACTTCAACACTCAATTACATCATGAGAGCTTGTTTATTAAAACACCGACTAATTATCAAATTCGGACGGGTGGCCCGAACTATTGTAACGGATATTTTCTCATAATCGGGCTCGACCAGACATATTTGGAGTGAGGAGTTAACATGGCCAACTGGAATTGGACTGTGATACATGTCGAATTCCACATTGGAATAAATCAAGCAGAACTGGCAAATATAGAGCAATCATTGATACTAAGCAAGGTTACGTTTTAAAACAATTTAGTGATGATAAGATGAAATAATTCACTTATTTATATGGTACTTAATTTTTTAATGGGAGGGTGATAGAGATTCCGACTTAAGAAGCCGACAAATATCCGACTGCGAGACAATGGCATAGTATGTAATTATTGCCAACATTAACACTAATTATATAAACAGATACGGTCGGAATCCTGTCGGAATGCACTGTTCGGAACATTTATCATTTAATGAGTCTCTTATATTTTAGAAGTCCATCAGAAAGGAAGCATCCTTAGAGTAATATCAATTCGCACAGATCACGTTAGTGAAAAAGTGTTGATCGTGAAAAAGTGTTGATCATGAAGATATTTTTATTCAAATAATTCGAACTCAAAATGCCAAAACTTGTAATTAAGATATGAAGGAGTCTTTGATACCTCTGTCAAAGCTCCAGGAGAAGAGCCGGAGTCAGTCATGGTCTGCATCTCATTATATCCTTCGTACAGTCTCTCTTGCTTCTTGTAATATTCTGCTATCTTCCGTTCTTTCCCTATTTATATTTATCATTATTATTATAATATAATATACAATATAAAAATAAAAATAAAACGACTCACTGTTAGTAGGGAGAAGGTATCGACAATGGAGGCCAGAGCTATCCAGAGAATCGGAATCGCTTTGTGGCTGAATAAGCCGGAACTCGTGGAGATTAAGCTGCCATGACTCATCGGGAGGAGCCGTATACGTATCCAACTCTTCAGGCACCTCATCGCCGTCATTCACCGGCGATAGCAGCTCTCTTTGAGATTCTCCGATGAACCCTCCTCCGCCTCCGCCTCCGCCTCCTGTGGTGGCCGCCATTGTTTGTTTATAATAATTTATTTATCGGCAATTATTATAGGTAGCTAGTGTAGGAAACAAAAGCTGCTTTCTGTTTTCTTTTCACTTTTGTCCGCCTCACACAAGGATCCTTTCCTACCCACAATCACAATATATAATGGCGTGGTATATCATAATTCATATCATACAATTGCGTATATAATATATAAGAGCGTCCATAAGTGCGCACATATATATTATACATAATTGGTTTAGTAATAACTAATAATATATTTAAGTTTATAAATACTGCATATTATAATAATAATAATAATAATAATAATAATAATAATAAGGTTTTTTTTTGTAAAATATAAGCAGTTAGAACTTGGATACTAGTAAATAAAAATATTAATTTAAATTAAATCATTTTAAAAAAACTAATGAATTTTGTGGAATGATGTTACTAATTTGAGCGTATTGAAATTCTAGAATATCGTTTTTTTTATATACAAGATTGTTTCCGTAATTTCGGGTTAGAAGTGTTGACGTTAAAACTCTTTCAAAGAGGCGTCTTCAGCAAATTTCGACATTGAATCGCCTCTGAAAACACAACTCGTTTTACTAGTTGTTACAACCAACATTAGTTCTTTACTTAATGGGTGATGCTAGAGCATGTGAAAAAAACTGTGAAAAAATCCATAGAAAGTACTTCAAATCCACATGGCAATACCTAACAACATTCTCTTTCTATTTTGTGAACAATCAGCATTTGACATGTGTTACCTGACAACTTTCTATAGATTTTTCACTAAAAATTTCACACTTTAAGGATTTACCTTTTACTTACATTTCATTATCTATATAATCTAATTCCCTAGCTGTAATGGATATAATTAAGAAAACCACGGTAGTAGGTGGTGAATGAGAAAGAAAGAGAATATACAAGGTGATTATATCCATCATTTGCAGTTTGGAAAAAAAAATGAGTATTTAAAATTGTACTCTATACTAAGTGAAAAAAAAAAATTGGAGCCAATATGTTTTATAAATAAATAAGTATAATAATATATGATAATTTGTTTTTGGCCGATAATATATTATAATTGATATATTATATATATATATATATATATATATATATATATATATATATATATATATATATATATATATATATATAAGGTTTTTCGACTTTCCGTTCCGCATTTTATGTAAAAATGATTCGGCTTGTGTACATACGCCACGGTACCTTAACTATTCCAAATATTTCCATCAACTTAATTACTTTATTGAAATGACGAGTCGTGATGCTTCGTTTCATGCGGGCATAACACGTAGCAAGATCCGTGTTTGCGTATAATATAAATAAATAAATATTAAAAAATGAATTAACGTCACTTACCAACTAGATCTTTCAAGTAGTAATTTTTAATATTATTATTTTTAACGATCGATATATATAGGTAATAGGTCGAATAATAATATGATGGCAACTTTAGATACTTGTTGCCTTGGTAGCATCTTAGTGGATTAGGTTTTCCCACTAGCTAGGCAATACATCAAATATACTTTAATATCGCGTGACATGACATGACTATATTAAATATATGTATGGCATTAGCAAGTGATTTTATTTGTGCTTTATTTATATTTAATTAAAGGCTTTTTATATAATAATATTTAAAGGTAAATGTCTTTTAATAGATAAAGTAAAAGAAACGATTGAAGGAAGTTTCGAGGATATGAAGATATATGCGTGGGGATGGCCATTTCTTTCGAGTCTTGGACTTCACGCGAGACCGATGATATTGATTCTGAACCAACGTGTAAAAGGATAAAAAAATTGGACCTCACTTTAAATAGAAACGTATAAGGTTAGAATTATTATTGAAGATTATTAAATATCGCACCGGCTATATTAATTTGTACGATATAATAAAAATAAATATACCGGTATACGATTTTTTTTTTTTGTGTGTGAAGTAAGTATACAATTAAGTATAACGTTTTTTGGTTTCCAGTTTGTTCTAAGGGGCGTCATCAGGAGGGCAGCATTTGTAGCATATGCTTCACACTTAAACTTATCTCAACTCGCACTAGGTCAGTCCGTAAGGATAAAGTGATGGCCCTGAATATTTTTCCATTCTCGTTGTCATTAGCGAGAATTGAATCACTGACTTCTGGTTAAGGAATGAGACGTTGAACCACCACTTTATATTACATGGTTACGATTAAATATAAAATTAATAATTTTTTTTAGCCAAAATAAAGTTAATAATTAAGTATACGAATTTTATATATATTAATATTTTCGACTAAAATATTATTATTTTTGTAAAAGAAAGCATGGACAAAAATAATTAAGTTGGATCATCAGTCAGTCCTCTCGTCATTACCCAACTAATCCAACTAGCTTTTCGGACAATCCGCAAAAGTATGGATTATTAGTAAGTTATGAACTATGAAGGGGGGTATATATATTATAATATTTATTTATTATATAACGTCTTGATAGCAAAGATAGGGCAATATCGGATCGATAATTCCTAATTCTAACCAAACGCATATTTTAGAGCATCACAATGTTTTACATAAATTGTATTCTTTAAAGTTGTCACGTAGAAGTAATACGTAAAGTTAAAACATATATAGATAATATTTGCTCTTAAATATTTTTATTTAACTACATCCCTTAAATATATTTTATTACTAAAGTTTCCAACAACCACCAATAATATATTTGCATTTATTCTAAAATGACTTAATTTATAATTAAAAATTAGTTATATAATATATAGTGTATTCCTTAAATTTAATGAATATGTTATATAAAAACAGGTGTATACAACTTTTAATAAATATTATGTAAAATTATAACGCATTTTTAAACACTTTACATAAAAATCACGTTAGACCCATATTCAAGTAATATTATGTGATAGTATTGTGGATGCTTAGTTACTAATATTCCATTAGGACTCATATAAGTACGAAAAATGAGCACAGTAGCATACGCATCTATAATTTTTAGGACTGTTTTCCATAAAACAAAACATTATTATTTAAATCATAACATACATTATTTGGAAGGAAACCCATGGCCATGGGTATTGGGTGGGCTTCCGTTAAGGCTTAATTATGATTTAAGTCCCTCAGGTTCTTCTTCTTTCGAAGACCGATTATTTTTCTCGGTCTTTCTATCATGCTTCATAAGTAATATACTTATTTTATATTTTTTTTTTTTGCATTTTTCTATTACTTTGTATGTGAACTTATAGAGAAATAAATATTAATAATAGTGTAATGTAAAATTTAGGTGTAGCTAAAAAAATTTATACTTTTAAAATTTTATAAATGTTACAATTATGTCCTTCTTAGTAGTAAAAAACATAAGCATTAAACTTGAGAGTTGAGAAGTATGTTAGAAAATCCCATGTTCCAATGTGTAAGTCACAAAACGTTCCGACTAAGAAAAAATGACATAATTGAGATTAATTTAGGTGTGCAAACATATTACGAATGATGCCCTTCTAATACCAAAATAGCAGAGCAGTAATTTTTGCAAATTTTTATGGCATTTTCATAATATTACTCCCTCGAAAAAAAAATAAGAAAAAAAATCGGCTCCTTAATATCGGAACACAAATTGACTCTTTTTTTAGATTCGATTTCACAACCTCGTTTGTGGTTCTTTTATTCCGACCCAGACATGATTTGACACATGATGCCAGCCCAACCAAGCCCAGGACAAGGATGGTCTGTATTTTCGGGTCAAGCTATCAATCACTACTTTCAAAAAATGACTGATTCTTCTTTATTGTGATATATGATAATATTTTTATTGGAATAAGGATCACACTGGAATAAGGCTCACACTGGGAGTGGGAGCCTGGGAGGAGGGTTTAAGTAAGTTCTTAAAATTGAAATCAGAAACTTGACCATAAAATGGAAGACCAAAATAGAACCTCATACATCATATAAATATTACTTCTAGTTCTAACAATTGAGTCACGTCTTATTTCTTTCTTTTCCCCCATATAATCTCACTAATACGACAACCACAAACCTTTCTTTAACAATGAAATTGTAAAACAATAATAATAAGACCCACAAAAACATGTCAAGCAAATCCCACACAACAGTATCCGGACGCAGCAGCAGAATCAGAAGCTGAAAATTGCACTTCTTCCTCAATAAGCTGCCGGCTCACTAGCTAGCCACTTCTCATTTGTGAGCTGCCACCATTGCCATGTGCTCTATCAAGTCCAGAACTCGGTTGCTGTATACATATAAACGTATATTAATCATCTATTTAATCAACAATTAAGCATCTAATCACGAATTACATACTACATTTGATTCAATACGCCAGCAGCCTAAGACTTCTATAAGAGTCACCACAAAACTTAGGTTAATCGATTTCCTACGAATCACATTCCTAGAGGTGGATGAATGGCATTACCTGTAACCCCACTCGTTGTCATACCACGAGACAAGCTTCACGAATGAGGTGCTCAACCCAATCCCTGCATTCGCATCGAATATGCTTGACCTGTACCCCAGTCAAAACTATTCAGTCTTAATTTATCAAAACAGAAGCCTCTAACTTAACCACCATATCTAATATTATTGTTGTTTTCAAGCGGATTACACACACAATAGGCAACACTAAAAGAAAATTTAGTGCACGCAAATAGTGATGTACCTAGAGTCTCCAACAAAGTCATTCGACACAACATCCTCGTCAGTGTATCCAAGAATACCTTTCAGTGCTCCCTCTGATGCATACCTTCATATTTATTTTAATATTTTTATATAAAAAAAAAATTAGGAATCGCAACATAGGAGAGAATTCACATCTGTATATGAGAATATAAAACAAAAAGGGACTGATTTATGAGCAGATATTAGTTTAGAGAAATACTTAATGGCTGCTTTGACATCGGCGTAGGAAGCACTCTTTTCAAGTCGGCAAGTCAAGTCAACAACAGAAACATTTGATGTGGGCACTCTGAAAGCCATTCCGGTTAGTTTACCATTAAGTTCCGGAAGAACTTTGCCAACAGCCTACAAATAAGGAACATAAAAGAAAAAAACACCTTAGTTTAATGGTTCTGCAATTGGCACTTTTTAGATGTATGTATATGGCGCTTAGTTTCATACCTTAGCGGCTCCTGTTGAACTCGGAATAATGTTCTGAGCAGCTCCACGACCACCACGCCAGTCCTTCATTGAAGGGCCGTCCACAGTTTTCTGGGTGGCTGTATGAACCACGTTGATGCAGTGAAAATCATATTCACGAAGGTGTTATCGCACAACTAAAATAGAGAATGGAGGGGAATATACCTGTTGTGGCATGTACGGTTGTCATTAGACCTTCAATTATACCAAATTCCTCATGGACAACCTGCAAGGTACTATCAATAGTCAAAAACAAAAACGTAGTTCTAACTTGCAAATTATTATCTACCTTTCAAAAAAAATATACTAAGATCAACTATGTATCTAAAACAAATTAGGAAGATTATAGCAGCTGACCTTTGCAAGAGGAGCAAGGCAATTTGTGGTACAGCTTGCATTAGAAACAATATCCATGCTTGGTTTGTATGTCTTCTCGTTCACTCCAACCACAAACATAGGTGCATCAGCAGAAGGAGCTGATATCACCACCTTTTTGGCGCCACCCTGCAGAATGAAGAAACGTACTCAAATCACAAATGGAGATTCACTACCGTTTGTAATCTTCTGATCCGTGGGAAGAATATAACAACAAAAATTGTAAGCAAGACGTACCCTTAAGTGTGTTGCCGCCTTCTCCATTGTGGTGAATATTCCAGAGGATTCAACAACATACTCGGCTCCTAGGTGACCCCATGGTATGTCTTCTGGATTTCTGGTGGGAACAGATTATTAAGGCTAACCCTATGACATTTAATTATGTTGCTAACAGACGAAGAAATGTGGCTGAATAAGTTTAGGGTTTCCAGCCATTTAATTAGCCAGTAAGCTTATTCAGTTGCCAACTCCACTGAATGATGTTTATTTATATACTGACTAAAAAGTGTACCTTTTGCTCTCAACCTTAATCTGCTTCCCATTAATCTCCAAGGTGGTATCATCGATAACCTTGATTGTGCCATCGAAAACACCATGGGTTGAATCATACTTGAACATGTAAGCCTGGACAGAACAACAACTATCCCATCAGTAACAGGTGGTAAGCTACAAATAGCGCAAACTAGGAAGATTTACATTTCACATTCTGCTCATTATCAACATATCAGCACACTTGAATATCTCCTAATTACAAAGCAGAGAGTGATTGACTAATCTGTTGTACACTAAGCAGAACAACTACCCACCACATTATTAGCAACTATGGTATTGGTAAGACCTCCAGGACCAAACAATGCAATAACTAGACTGGTCTTCCTATTTCTGACTGTGCATGAAACAAAGAAATAGCTGATAGAGAGGAAAACGAAGATATGGAACTAGTCAACTAGATAGAGGTTCTAGATGGCAACATTATACTTTGTGGTTTCTACTTTCTGCAGAACAGAGCAAGTGGAGATAGATGCAAACAATTCATGTTGATAGCAACCAATTGCATGCAAATAACAAGTAATCAATGCAAAGATGGATGCCCTACCATGTATTTAGCATCAATAAAAGGATCATTGACAGCAACCACATCGATGTCATCCCTGGTAGTTGCAATCCTTAATACCAACCTTCCAATACGACCAAAGCCTGTAAAAAAAATAACCATCAGAACTAAGTGAAACTTTTGTGCTATACACTGGAAAGAAAAGAAACCCATGAGTCAAAAGCCACAGCAGGCTACCGAGCAGAAAAGGGTGCGAATTTCATTAGTGGCTCTTCATGTCATGGCAACTAAAAGGTCTACAGAATCAGACTGCATAAAAAGGCCAGTATAGAACAAACTTGAGGAGGTATCTTGAGATTCACTTTCGTATCCAAACTTTGCTATTTCTAGACTAATGTAAGAGCAACTATACAATTATCAGATAAAACAATAAAAATGATCTGTTCGCTAACAGTATTGCAACAGCGAAAACTTGACAATTTTAAGTTCCTCACAAGATGATAATATGTCTGACTCCTAATTTAGGACCAAGTTAAAACAGCATCGTGCTATCAGTCAGCTGCTGCAAAGATGATGCGCACCTCAAAAAATAATGTCTAATAAGCAGATGCCTCAAATCTATAATCTCTGGAACATTGGAATAGGAAACACATTTACCATTAATTCCAATCTTTATGCTGCTGCTGCTCCGTGACTCTGGAAAATAAATAACGAGAGATTCAGTACACCAATTTAATCCTTTGTTGTACTAGAATGACAAAGAACTAAGAGAGATCGTGCAAGTGCAATGCAAAATTATCCTTACTGGGAACCGCTGGAGGTGCTTGAGTAGCTGTTGCTTGAATTGGCTGTAGCTGTACTCTGCTAGCACTGCTATTCCTGAATTTGCGTTACATCAATCATATTAATTTCATGTATAGTACAACATAGAAAAGAACAGTAGCATCTGCATATTTATTAAGTTAGAAAATGATCGGAGAAGGAAAATCAAATTCAACCTTAAAGAAATTGATCTTGATGCAACTGAAACTCCGAAGAAGCCGCCCTGAGCGCTAACATTTGCGGAAGAAACCTACAGAGAGACCACGCAATATATAGCATCAACCAATATAATCAAACCAATATCGTAATACATCTTTCTCAGATCAGGTATTTAGAAGTGCCGGTCCAAAGTGCGGCACAGTAGCGTTACAATAGTGTCGCCATTCACCATCGAGAGATTACATTAAAGAATCGAGCAGTAGATGAAACAGACAACGAAAAATAAAGTCACGAGTGTGCAGCTGGTTTGCGTAACAAAAACAAGCTCGACTAACAGAAAAAGATCGGCGACGAAGAGCAGATACTATTCTCTGATATCGAATTGTGGAAATGAAAGACGGAGAGAAAGAGAGAGAAACAGACCTTGAATGCTGAGACGGATGGAGGTGTGATAGCGAAGGAGGAGGGAAAGAGAGAGGTGGAGGCGGTGGCAGGAGCCGATCTAATGAGCGAAGAGAAGGCCATTGGCTGCAGTGTGTTGTCTTGCCCCTTGGAAACACAGAAACCCTAGAGAAGCAAGGGAGGAGAAGCAGCAGCAGCGGCTTTTTGAAGGAGGCGAAGAGAAACAGAGGTTGGTGACAAATTGGCTTTAGAAGGTAGGCAGCAGGCGCCTGCAATGGCAACACCACTATTTATTTATATTAAAATAACAATAATAGTGCCTTCTCTCAAGCTGCGCTAAGTTGACGGAGTTTTTAATGAACAAAGAGACGCAGCTGCAATAAACCTTTATTATTTTTACTTAAATTAAATTAAATTAAATTAAACAATCGTAGTTTCTGACTTTCCTATTTAATAAATAATAATACTAATAATAATCAATATATTTGTTTTTCTGCTCATTCATTTAATCCAGCATATGGAAAGATCCGTGGAATATTATTTTACAGTTTACACTCAGCTAAAATGAAGTCGCACGCAATTATGGAAGGTACTTTTTTTTATTTAACTATATATAAATATAACAGTAGATTACATTTTATTTTATTATTATTGTTGCAATTTTGGGTGTCTGTGCCTATTTGTAGATTGTAGAAAGAAAAAGAAAAAAATGTGGGAAGGCGTAATGTAGTTGTCGTGAAGCGTGGAAGACTGCGAAAGGATCGGTGAAATCAAAATAAAGAAAACCTCGAAGGACACGTACAGTGAGTGGACCCACTTTGGGCTTTTGGGTCTGGGCTGGATCCACATGTTCGGCTCTCCTTTCCTACTTTCTTGCATCTTCTTCCTATTTTATTAATATACTAGCTACTAACCCCGCGCACCGCGCGGGTAAAATTTATCGAAATAAATCTAAGCTAAAATGCTTAATTATGTTTACATTAAATAAAAAGAACATCAACAAATTTATTATAAATGTAATATATTTTTTTAAATTCTTATTTTTAGCTTTATGACCACGTTTTCTTTCACTTTCCATTAGAGATAGATAGATAGATAGATAGATAGATAGATAAGTCTGTTATTAGCATCTAGTTTGTCATTGTCATCTATTGTGTTCATAGGTGTATTTTTTGCCGAAATATAAAATAGAAAAGTATTCTAGATATTTAAATTGATATTTATAATAGAAATAAAATTAATTATTATTGTATATTAAAAATTAAAGTGAACGTATATTCAAATAATTTTTTATTTAATATTTTTATTTTATATTTTAATTCATGTATAGTATAGTATATTTTATGTTTTTTCTTTTTGCGTTGAAGAAATTAGTATTACTTAATTTAACAGTAAGAAAAAAATTGCGATACAAATAAAAATTAATTTTTTATTTTATTTTATTCATAGTGATTAAAATAATTGTATTTCATATAGATGACAACTTTAGATTTGCTTAATGGTTGAGAACCATTTAAAGGTGGTTAAGAACCTATTTAGTGTTTTAGGTTGTCAATTGAAGCTCCCGTGCATGCTCCCTTCACGTCACCTTGTCGGGACCGTCACTTAAAAAGATGGCCACATCTGCGCCTTTAACCCGCTGCGACCTGAGACACTAAATATAATATGTAATAATTAACTCTTAATTTAATTATTATTTGACTATAGAGACAATACCTGGAGGTTATTATAGGAGAAGTCATATATGAAAATCATCCCCGGGTTGAGTGAAGGAGTTATAACTTGTAAGTATGAATTTCAAATTCATACAACTTAGATCAACCGTCTCAAACTGATTTTCCTTCGTCTTTTTATTCTCTGATTCATCATCATCTTCCTTGAATCGGCTCTTACGAACTCACCCACTGGTTCATGCATAAGTACGAAATCCAAACACAAAAAGATATCGTCTCTGCAAGATATATGATCTTATTACATCTGTAGACATGCCAATAATGTATAGACAAAAAAGTGAGGGTTTTAATGAAACAGTATGGAGACGGAAAAAGATCGCATATATATAAATTGATGTACCAAGATTGATTGAATCAAGATTAAATAGTTGTCTGATACCAATATACCATTAAGCAGTCATCATATTATATATATATATATATATAATCGATATGCATATACACGTAGAGAACGCCGATTGGTGCCTGGTGGCTCTGCAACTCCTTCTTCACCTTCAAGTTTATGAAACCACCATGAGTCATACGAAGACAAATTACCCTCAAAACTTTCAGAATTCCGAAAACAACATCTCTTGATTCAGCTTGTCCGTTCTGGGCCGTGTGAAGACATCAAGAAGAAGTCTAAACCTTTTAACAGACATCAACACATCATATGATCATCAGCATAATGATAATATACTGATAATATACGTAGATAAAACAATGCTACTCACCAGTTCTAAACACCAAGAATAGTCAATACTGAAACTGGAATAAGTATATGAACGGTAGACAAAATCATCAATTCTAAAAGATCAAAACTTGTTAACACTTACTCTGTCTGTAATGAATTTGGAATACACTAACTACTTGATCTCTTAATTTACTTTGGTAGCTTATATATACTAAAATAATTAAATAATTACAAAATAAAAAATTCAACGTTTCAACTATTACAATATTAACTTTTCCTTATTTGTTACAGTAAAAATATGCATTCTCATATATAAAAATATACACCATCTATTATTTTATACATATAATATTCTATGATGATTATAATGATCTTAATAAAGAATTCTGAACTTAAATTTAGAAAGAAATATAATTTATAAAATAATCTAAAGTTTATCATGCAAATTAAACTAATTTATCGTGGCATAGAAAAAAAGTTAAAACTAATATATTAAAGTTTTGTTTGAAACTCTTATTAATAATGTATTTTATTTAGAATTTTTTCTATAAATAAATGTAAAGTACACGATCTTTTAGTTCTCATTTTTTATTTAAAAAAAATATTGTCTTTTTTTTTTTTGGGAAAAGAACATTGTCTTTTCGTGGCCAAAAAAGAAAAAAAAAAAAAAGGAACATTGTCTTTTATTGTCAGATTAGGTTTATAGAATTTTTTTAATATCGAACACTCTGTTTGAAATTTTGCGAATTCACTTTATAATATTTTTACAAAAAATATTTATTTATATATTACATACATTATATTTTTTTATACAGTGTAAAATATACGATTTTTTATTTAATTTGTTTAAGAAAAAATTGTATTTTAATGCTTGATTAGTTTTTCATATATTTTTTTTAATGTTAATATTCGTTTGATTATTATATATATGGTATGGTATATATACAAATAGTAGTATATAAGAAGTTAGAGAACACAAACATAAGGAATGAATTGATTTTACACGCGTGGAGTTAATTAACACATACCTAATAACGATTATTATTTAGTTATAATATATTATATATAATGTTGCTTACGTGGCGGCATACGGTCTTCCGGAAACAAACTGTATATAATTACTATTTAAATAGAAACTTTAAATTAATTTGTTTCTTTAAATTGTGTAGAGACCAAAATAGGAGATAAAAATACTTCTTAATTTTTAATCAATCAATATTTTATTTCTAAATTTATAGAATCCCTATTTAATTATGATTAAATTAGGAAACAGTGACTGCGTGGTCTGTCCACGTGTCGGCCATAGAGCTTCCGATACCGAATTAATATAATATAGTAGATTATTATTATTATTATTATTACAATTACAATTTACATATGTTATTAATAATAATTATACTATCATCAGAATTCAGAACTTGTGAAATTTACTCTAATCTTTTTTCTTTTCTTTTCTTTTTTTGCCAACTTTAATCTTTAAATCTAATAATCTAAGGAAATGCAATTCTTATTGATTAAATTATATAATTATATGTTGCAAAATAAAAAATTATAAATTTTTAATTAATTTTAGAATTTTAACCTTAAATATATATAGTTTTGTGTCACATGACACATTCAATGGCGGTTTCACGGCCATCAATAGGGAACAAAATGCCCATATTTTTCACCTATATATGTATTATGAGTGGTTATATTTTAAAAGTTAGACTATACATAATCTTTAGAAAATGCTACTTATTTAAAATGGTTGAATTCTAAATACTTTAAAGTAGTTAATGTATTAATTAAATCATTAAATAGACTCATATTTATATAATTTTTATATCAGTTTTTGTTAATTGTCAAACAGTGTAATACGTATTTTTACCGAAATATAATATATAATATGAATTTTACAATCACCATTGTTTATAATTAAAAAAATGGTGAATTTTTTTTATTTTAAAAATGTCTTTCATAATTAATTTCTTAAAGCTGCCACTGGACATAATTGATATTTATGAGTATAAAATTCTTCACAGATCATGGAAGACAAAATGTCCCCCAATTTTTTGTGGCTTAAATATGTGTATATATATACTAGTGCTTAGATAAGATTCTTAGTACTTGTAAGTTGTAATCAATCAATTAGACAAAAAAATTATCTTCCACACACAAAACGGCAGACGGGGAAAGTTCCACTCTAATATCCACACGTTAAAATAGTTAAGTCAGTCCTTTGAAATTTCTGCAAAATATTGTTTTTTCATTTTGTAGAATTAATATGTAAATATTTGGAATTATTTAAGATGAAAAAAAGGTATATACTGCTAAATATGCATTTTAATATCTCATCATCATCATCTCCCTTCTACTTCACTCCTAAAATGGTTAAAGAATTGATAGCTTAATGTTAACGCAGTTTGGGACCCCGCCGAACCGTCGATCTCTGAGTGTATTGGGAACAGAAATGGACTCCGTTTCCGTATCTATCTATTCTATATAGTACATTTATAAAAAATAAAATTTTAAAAAAAGTATTATATATGCCAAAAAGAAGTTCTAAAATAAATCTATATGCCAAACTTAGGGCAATGTGGACAAGAAGATCAACCCCACGTGAATTTCTACCATATTATTAGATATATAAATAAATAAATATCTTTTGGTTAAGAAAAACACTTTCGGCTGTATTCTTGAACTTTGCTTTAGGGTATATGTAATAGTCTTACAGACCTCATTTTTCATTGTCTTTATGAATGTGGTAAGCATAATAAATAGAAATGTCTATTAAATTAATCTTTCATTAACGTTTATAACAAGTCTACAAAACTCAAGTGATGGTCATTCTTAGCCAGCCATTGCAAGACAATAGACCAAAATTGACTCTGTGTGTATGTGTTGGAATATCATGACTTATAATAAGCAAAAGTAATGTTATTTTTAAAGCGTGTTTTTACGTGCAATTGACGGTATATATCATATATATATATCATTTACAAGTAATTTGGTGAATAAGATACTCGATTTTAGTACTGATTAAATATGTTACCTGTTCGACAAATAGCGGAAAAATAATGAAAGAAGAAGACTATATTTAGAATATGTGATTAGAACTTAATTTTTATAATAATTAGGGGATGGAATTATATCATTTATTTATACTAATACTAATTTTGATTGTGAGAAAATAAGAGAGTAAATCTCAAGTCATCAACTCTGTTAGCTAATGAGATTATGTCTCGCAATTCATTCATAAACAACTTATTCTTATTCTAAAACAATCACAGTAAATTAAAAATTTATTCATATTTTGAAACCTACTCATGTATTATACTATAACTAACCTATAAATCGTTCTTATTCCGTCACATAAATAAATACCAATACACTATAAAGTCCGCTTTAAATATACAAAAAGCTAAAAAAAAAAACTATAAAAACATCAAATCAATCAAACACTCTATAACAAATGTGTGATTATAATTTCAACTTTCAAAGACAAAAGAATGTGACAAGGCGGGGACATCAAAGTTGATGAGAGGAATCATGTGCAACTATCAACTTATGCTTGGAGGTGTATAATTTTGAGGCAAATATCTTAATAATGATATATATATATATATATATTTCATTATGAAAAAAAATCATTAGAAAATATTTCCATAAATGGTCTAAAGTTTGTTTCATATATGTAATAATCGCTACTCTTTATTTTTATAATATATTTGTTCTATATAATTTATTCTTATTAAAATAACTAAATTTTTATGATTTTATAATCTAATAACATGCTATACATGAGATGATGCGAATATTTAACTTATATATTTATATAAATATTATTTTAGTTTTTTACTACGCTGCAGAGAGTTAGCAAAGTTAGATTCGTTAACTGATTGAAGGAAGAAATAAAATTTGCATGTAGTAACTAGTAATTAATAAATACACCCCATTTTATACAAATATATACTATACTACTAAATGGGGGAATAAAAGACCGTCGTCATCAATGAAGCATAATGTCATCACCGTGCATGCCTCTACTTTTTATAAATTGTAATAATTATTTGGGTTATTAGAAATACTTATTTATTCCCTAATAAATTACAAACTAACGGCAACCATGGACAAGCATGTCATCTGATAGACTACTGTTTTTTTTTTTTTTTTTTATTATATTATATACTAGATATACTACCCGCGCTTTGCGCGGATATAAATGTAGTACTATAAAATGGAATAATATAGATATTTGTTAGATAGTTTACTTAGATAATTATTTTTTTTTTTTTTACTAAAAGATAAGATTATTTATTAGAATATCAAAATAAATGCACAAATATCAAATTGTCTATATACAAAAATGTTTTTATATTTGATGTAGCGGTTGATTTGGCAAAAAAAAAAAAAAACAAAGATAGTTGATATTGAAATGATATATGATTATATCTTATTTAAGTTATACACAATCTAAAATAAATTTACACTATGTAGATTGTATGAAGTATTTAATATGTTGATCAATACTATTTAAGAATTTTGCATATTTATATTAATTTTTTTTTGCCAAACATATTTGTATTAATGAATAATCAATAACATTGAAGAAAAAAAAAATTAAAATACATTTAAGAAATGAAGTATTGTATGAGAATAATTAATTTGGGTATTGTGTAAATCCAAAAAAATAGTTAATTAATATTTATTATCAGTACTTAAACTAATAAATATTTTTTTATTAATTAATACATATCAGAAGATGATAGATAAATATTAGTTATGAAATATTATAGACAATTATTTTAATGGGAGATTAACTTAATAAGGAATGAAGTTTAATTATATCTTATCACTAATAAAATAATATGTTCATAAAATTCTTAAATAAATTTAAAATTTTTGTGTGTTTAAATCATTATCCTCACTTTATAAAAATTTATACTAATAATTAAATATATGGATTTATTGTGATTTTTCTTTTTACTGATATGTGACTTTATTATTATTATTTTGGTTAATACATGAGTTTATTATTAATTAAGACTTTAACTGAAAAAATAATTATAGCTATAAATAAGTTAGTATTTATAGTTACGAAATAAATCATAAATATTCATACTTATCTATTCTATATAAAGATGTGAAAATATCATACGAAATGAAAAATTGAGAAGAATTATGAAAGATTCATTGTGTAAACCATAATTAAAAATACTATGGTAATATTTAATAAATATTTATTATGGCAATATTTAATAAATATAATTATATCTTACCATAAAAAAATATAAGATTTTCATAAATTCTTAAACAATTTATTAATTTGGTGGCCATCACATGGGAATTGAAAATGGTCAGCACTATAATTTTTATTATTAGTATTTTGGCTAGTAGATGCTTTATTATTTGATCATACGTTTACTCAAAATAATAATAGCTGTAAGTATATTATTATTTATAATAAAGACGTAGATGTTCATGATCTTTTCTAAAATGAAGTGGAAATATCATACGAATTGCGGAGTTCATACACCTTAATTTGACTGAGATTATAGAAATTCTATAATAACAATTACTAATGATATAAATATATTGTCATATTTTATTATTTATTACTATAGGATTAAATTAAATATTTAATAGATTTTTTTTTCATGAATTTAATAGAGTTCAACCGTTGAGAGACGGTGAGAAAAAAACAGTTGAGTGTGCATTCATTATATTATGTATACAATACTTATAAAGTTAATATTCCCAGTAAGAAAGCTTTATTAAAAATTACAACGAATATATACTGTAATATTTGACAATCTAATAATGTATAAATTAAATTATTGATTAAGAAACTTTAATCGTATTAATTAGAAAGAATATATATATATATATGGTAATGTAATTTAATATTTAATATAATTTCTAAATTCAGAAAATGAGAATTAGGAAAGATGTATTTGTGTAATAAGCTATTTATTACATTCTATTTATTACATTCGATAAACAACAATAAGAAGACGAAAAAATTGAAGTTCCTCCTAATCAAATCAAGAGTAGTAAATCCCTCTAATTTTTTTT
Source organism: Clarkia xantiana subsp. parviflora (assembly GCA_036873135.1). NCBI lineage: Eukaryota > Viridiplantae > Streptophyta > Magnoliopsida > Myrtales > Onagraceae > Clarkia > Clarkia xantiana. Next base: position 5,915,577 of record JAPTYO010000014.1, read on the forward strand.
CTCTAAGAAACAATCATTACAGATTTGTCAAAGATTCGATCGGATCTTAGATAAAACTTTCTTACCTCTTTCAAGTTCCACCAAATTAGATCATACCATCAACGTCAATTAAAACTCATATAATTTCTCGATATCGCCTTCACTTGTTGCTTCATTCGATACTTGCGTTTGTAAGGATGGAGGAGCACAATTTATGCGGTGGGTTGAGTAACTCTATTTCTTCTCACAAGCACCATATTTTTCTTATTTTGCTGTTTTTCTAAGTGTTAACAAATCCTCTGTTGGCAAAAAAAAATATTTTCATTCATTAATTAAATATATATATATATATATATTAATTTTTATATCGAAAATATCGTCTTATCTATTTATTTTATTATAACTTAAAATTGTATAATCAATTTTCTTTTTATTTTATTTTGTGTATTAAGCCTTCAATTTTTTCTTTTCTTTTTAAGTTTATGAATTATTTTGGTTATGTATTGGCAAAAAATATATAAATATAATATAGTTATGATTTTCTTGTTTTATCAATTCATTTATTCAAATATATATTCGATTTTTTTTTCTTGTGTTATAATGCCTTTAATCTTCCTTGTATTACAATTATCTATACTAATTTGTTGGGTACAAAACTTATATTTTTATATTTTTAGGGTGCAATAGTTAGTTTGATTAATTTATTAGTGTAACCGACACTGAAAGTGAATAAGGACATTTTGATTAAATCAAGAGTTCCATGTGGATGATAGAGAAAAGTGATATATGTGTAACTCACTAAGAAAATGACATGGACCAATTAAATTAAGTAATTTTAACATGTATGATAGAGAAGGTGAGGTTAAAAAATTACTTGTCAACATATCTTTAAACATTTCAGAATTATTATATATATAGATATTAGGAAGAAGCAAAATAGAAACTGCCAGCCTGACTTGTAAAAAGAAAAGGACGTGCTAGTTGAAGTTCTGTTATGAGCTCATTGTCCGTCCACGCACAATACCACCACCAAACCAACTGTTTTAGACTTATAATCTTTATTTATAACTAAACTTATTGCATGTTTGATTGACTGAATACTAGGAATTTAGGGTTTATGTTTTTTATTTTTTCTAAAACTATGTTGTGCTGTTGTGCTGGGCGAACAATTTAGTGAGTTAGAGTGTAAAACTATTTAAATAATTTTAGCCTTTAGTATTAATCCATCCAACCAGTAGAGACCTAGCTCAATATGGTCTTACATAAAATAAAACCGATAAAAATATATAAACTCTTTAAAATAAATCCTAAACACTACTGTTAAGAATAAAACGCTCGCATTAACCAGGCGCTGGACACGTTCTACTGATGTTTACCCTAATGATGTTTATGTTTAGGCATTGACAAAGGAAAATTGACATTTAAATGTAGTCACCAGAAGTTGAATATGGACGCTCTGATACTAGGTCAAGAATAAGACGCGCGCCTTAACTAGGGATGGCAACGGGGCGGGTCGGGGCGGGTTTTTGCAGCCCCGGACCCGCCCCGCGGGTCGGCCTGGCTGACCCGGCCCCGGCTAAATGGGCCTTTCGGGTCGGGTCGGGTCGGGTCGGGTCAACAATCCCGCGGGTCGACCCGCGGGGCCCCGCCCCGCCCCGTCATATGAACAATTTTTTTTTTTTTAAACTTTTCAATATTAAATACACTTTTTTTTTGTCAAAATATTACATTATATATAAATTCAAAACATAAATCTAACATCAATCAAATATAAACAACAAACACATCAAATTCATTACAAATACAAATTTAAATCCAAACACCAAATTAACAAATCCTAATAATCTAAATATAAATCTATTTGGTCCATGTTATTTATATAGGTACTATATTAACCATATTTTTTTATTAAATGTTAGATCATATTAACATAAAAAAATTAAAAAAAAAATAAAATTATATACATATGGATTTCGGGGCGGGTCTACGGGGCCCCGGGTCTCTAGACCCGGACCCGCCCCGACCGAGCCCGACCCGACCCGGACCCGACCCGTGACCCGCGGGTCGGCGGGTCAAAACCGGGTCGGGGCCCCGCGGGTCAGCGGGGCCCCGAGACCCGTTGCCATCCCTAGCCTTAACCAACTATTCCATAAATCCGAACTTATGAGTGAAAGCGTTGGACACGTTCTTATTCAAATTTTAACATCCATCCTATTGATGTTTATGTATAGCAATAGCAATGGAAATACTTTTAACAACTACAAAGAAAATGAAAAAAAAAAAGCGGGGACTGCACCACTAAATAATCTAAACAGCGACGCCTTTCCCACTGTGTTACTGTTTCGGTAATTTCACACAAATTGTTCAGATTTTGATATTTCAATTTTTGTAGAATGTTTATTTGGATAAAAAATCAGAGTATAAATAATAAACTCAGAATGTTATGCCTTTGTTGGTTATTATGTGTATATATTCACCATTCATTTATATATTCAACATTGGTCCTCTTCCTTCAGTTTTTTTTTACTAAAATAATTAATTCAAAAGTTTCCTTTTTCATGAATCCCATTCCCGACATATTTTTTTTTATGTTTTGGTTTTAGCTGCCTGAGAATGCCATTCCCAGTTCAGGGCTGGATAGGATGCCATTTTTTTTTTCTTTTTTTAAGATTTTTTAGAAATTATGTAATTTTAGAATTTTTTTTCTATAATTTTATTAGAATTGATGAACAGTTAGATCGGACATAACTCTAAAAAACTAAAACTGAACAAACGATTAGACCAAGTGAAACCTAGATGTCTAAAAATAGTTTAAATACTTTTAGCATTTGCATAATTTTAATTTCTGAAATTTCTAAAATTTCTAAAATTTAATTTCTAAATACCTAGATTTTTTTTTTAATTTCTAAAATTTATTTAGAATATGTGAACAATTTAGCAAATAAAACCGCTATACTTACAATTGAACCAAACTGGACTAAAATTAGTCTACTTTTGAATCGGGATTCAATTTTGAACAGTGAACTATTTTGGTGTTGTGCTATTCAAATAGTACACTATTTTGTGTAAAAATCCATTCCTTACCCAAAGGCCCCAAACACGGGCTGCTAAACCTAAAACAAGATTTGACCTTAAAATGGAGTTGATCGGAGTTCACACTTCATAATAAGAAATGCATTGAATCAACACACATGCGTGCTTGTAGCCCTTACAGGTTACAGCCACAGTTGACAAATCCACATCCGTCCTCATCTAACATGCATCATCAACCCAATACACATCGCATTTTCAAAACACAAAAAGAAATTAAGGATTTTTTAAAACCACAAGGGTCTGTCAATAACTCATACCCCTTCCTCAACCACGAAAGGGGGTCTTTGTCAAGAATTCTACACAAAACTGCCTTATTCCAAACATTCTTTTCTTGAATCAACTTTATTTTGCTCTCCCACTCTCTCTATAACACAAACTACGACAAGGCTCCTCCTCAAAGGATCTAATCAAGCATACCCTAAAACAAACAGCAAGAGCAGATGCATCATCAAGGGTAGGGTAGGTAGCTAACCAATCTCAACCTCATCATGCATCATTGAGTGCAAGCACTCCAGGGAGTGGTTTTCCCTCGAGCAGCTCCAAGCTCGCTCCACCTCCGGTCGAGATGTGGCTCATCTTATCAGCAAGCCCAACCTTCTCCACCGCTGCAACCGAGTCACCTCCACCAATGATGGTGGTCACACCTTTCTCACCCAGTTCCGCAAGCTTCTTGGCTATGGCCTGGTATTCACGGACGCAAATTCAAATGTCATCAAAATATTTTTCTCTAAGAACCCACTTCGTGGAATAGTAATCCTGAAGTAAATTAACATACCTCAGTTCCCACAGCAAATTTATCGAACTCGAACACACCCATTGGTCCGTTCCAGATCACGGTCTTAGTTGTGTCCAAGGCCTCGCTAAATGTCTTGATGCTGTCAGGGCCAATGTCAAGACCCATCCAGCCATCAGGAATGCATGTTGCTTGAACGATCTGATACAAGATAACGCAAACTTAATATTAGTTCTGGTAAAGCAGCTTTGTTTTGTTTAGTGATGGAGAAATAGATAAAAGTACAAACCTTGCTTTCAGCATCAGGTGCAAACTTGTTGGCAATAACCACATCAGTGGGAAGAAGTAGAGAGACACCCTTGGTCTTTGCCTTCTCAATTAGAAGAGTGGCAAGTTCAAGCTTGTCTTCTTCTACGAGGGAAGATCCAACTGAATAACCCTGAGCCTTGTAGAAGGTGAAGATCATGCCTCCTCCGAGCAAGAGCAAGTTAACCTTCTCCAAGAGGGATTCAATCACTCCAATCTTGCTTGATACCTTGGATCCACCAACAATTGCAGCAAAAGGCCTCTTTGGGTTCGACACGGCCCCATCAAGGTAATCGAGTTCCTGAAACCGCGAACCAGTTGTGAATCAGCATTACTCAGATCAGGGTGCATAATATTTGTAACAATAAGAAACAGCTGCAAGAGAAGACTGTTCATACCTTTTGCATAAGGAAACCAGCAACAGAGGGCTTCAAGTACTTGGCAACTCCCTCTGTGGAAGCATGAGCTCTGTGAGCAGTTCCAAATGCGTCATTAACGTAAATGTCTGCAAGAGAAGCAAGCTTTTTTGCAAACTCAGGGTCGTTCTTCTCCTCTTCCTTGTAGAATCTAACATTCTCAAGAAGCAGAACGCCTCCTTCGGGAAGCCCGGCTACCAACTTCTCCACTTCCTCTCCAATGCAGTCATTTGCGATCTTAACCTGTTTTCATTAGGAGGAAAAAAGGTCATTGAGAGGGGATACCCAGAAATATACAAAGGAAGGACTGGTCTAGTGCAGAGTCTCAATAAGTACCTCTACCCCTAGAAGCTCAGATAGCCTGGGTACGAGAGGCTTCAGACTGTACTTGGGAGTGACACCCTTTGGACGTCCCTGCAATTCATTGTCAAAGAATTAATTACAAAGTCGACAGTCAAAAAATCAATACATCCGTACGGAAATGCCAATAAATCAAATGCATTGGTGTGCATGCTTAAGAACACTCAGATTACTTGAAACAGAAAATTCTGACAACATGATCAAAATTTTCTAAGTATAATTTGGATGCTGTGTCTTCTCAGTATCTCTTCCAGCTATCATAATTTCTATATGTTATTAATCGGGTCATCTTAATAAAAGTTGCATGCATGAATCCCCTGGTTTCTCCATATTTCTCAATAATCAACACTAAGACAACACCATTTTTGTTCTTATAATATGGTTATGCAAAAGAAAATCCCAGGATAGCAAAGAAAAAAAAAAGACATGAAAATAGTCATAAAAAGAAAAGCATTTAATATGTAGGTGCAAAATTATGAAACAATTAAAGGGCATAGAGGAGCCGGGACCACATTTCACCAACCAGTCATCTCAGATTACAAGGTCCAAAATACATATTACAATGCTTTTAAAGAATATTCTTATGCCATTTAGGATCCAAACCCAAAGACCGATACCTGATGAAGGCCAGACATGGAGAGGAACTAGAGCAATCGAAAACCAACTATCTATCATGTTGGATTGCACTACCTAAGGTCTTGGAAATGATGCGGAAAGCTTAAGTGTACTTTTCAAGAGATGTAAAAATGCAATCAACAGTTAAATACCACAATTCACAAAAAAAATATAAAACGCTTAAGCAAGATCATAATAAGAACAGACTACACATAACTGGACCAAGAGAAACCGAGTGAAATTGGAATATAGCTAAGCTGAATCTGAGGCAGTACGAGCATTTTCTAGTCCAAAGCTGAGCAATCACCAATGTACACAGGGATTGAAGTACGCATTCCAGAAATGCTGAAGATACACATAACAACAATAATCTAGATGTATATAGCAGCGAGTGATTCGCAGAAGCAGTACGCAAAAAAGCGTAGTTGGAGTTTAAACTAGAGCATGATCATTGGACACGGATTTGATGGGATTGTAAAACAACAACGATCTAAATCTATGCACTTCAGAAATGCGGAAAATAATAAAACAATGATCCAGATCAAACGAGCGAGCGATTCGACAGCAGTAGTATATGAAAAATCAGAATCAGAGCTCGAGCACGAAACATTAACATTTGGCAAGGATTCTATGAGATTACCAAGTGACTGGAGAGGATGACTTTGGCGCCGTTGCCCATCAAGTACTTGATGGTGGGCACAGCAGCTCTAACTCTGGTATCATCGGTGATCTTGAGGTTGTCATCCAAGGGAACGTTCAGATCCACCCTCACGAACACTCTCTTCCCCTTCAAATCAGCCTCCTTCAGGGATCCGACGCTCTTCTTCGTGGCCATGCTGGATTCAGATCTCTCCTGCAAGCACACAACGAAAGAACACACACTAAGAAATTGCAGTTAATTGAAGCACAGAAAAGAGAGGAAAGGAGGATGAGGAGGGTACTGTGTATTGAAAGTATCGAAGAAGATGATGTTGTGGTTGCAAGCAAAAGACAAGCAGAGAATGGAAGATGAGTGGATGGTTGAGGGGGTTATAAAGAAAGAAGATCGAGCGTGAATCGCTGAGTCACGTGTCCTAAACTCAGTGACCGAGTGGAGTTTTTCAAAGGTAGGTTCTGGAAAGTTTTGATGGAGTGGGGAGAAAGTCAGGGGGCGTGTAAGTGTAGTAGTTTTCAGTGGGTCAGTATGGGCCAAAAAGCCCACATATACTTAGGTTCTTGAAATTGGGCCCACTGGCTACTTCCTCAAGCCCAATAGAGATTTGTATTTTGCTCCTCCATAGAGGCTGGAGCACCCCTAGTTCCATTTCATGAGGTATATTAGTATTACCAGATGCATCTCTAAAATGTCATGTTTTTTTTTTTTGGTCTTAGGAGAACTCCATCCGAAGTGCAGCAATTGTAGCATGTTTACTTCATATTTAAACTAATTTTCACTCGCACTAGATCAACACTTAAGGAATAAAGCGTTTGCCATGAATATCTAAAATATCCTCTTCTAGACTCAGTCCACTCTCCCTATGTCCAAAATCATTCCTGATAATCCACACTCGTACTATACATACAGCAGATACTCGCTTTCCATTCGAAACCAATTGTTCGTCAGAGCTTGTGGATTGATTTGAAGCCTGCCTTGTTGTGCTAGTCATCTTTATATTCTTATTGTTTTAGCGGAATTTGAACTACTGATCTCTAGTAAAAAGTAGAAACATTGAAAGGTTAGAAACAACGAACAAGGTCTATACTCTATAGTACATAAACAATAAACATAGATACAAAAAGTGACTAATGGCCAACACTGTTCATGCTAAAAAAGTTGGTCCTCCGACTTTAACAATGTAATTTCCCCTGAACTATTTCTTGCATCAATTTAGTCCTCAAAAGGAAGAGAAATTCGGTCCTATGCTGTAATCCCTTTTATTTCCCCCAGAACTGCTCCCTGCAAATGCCAATGTTGAACACCACTCCATATTTTGATACTAAAAGCACCATTGTCAGTCCAAACTATAAATATATAAACTAGGAAAGGGTGAAGAAATTCACAGAAATAAAGTTCACTACCATCACTTCTCAAGTTCACTACATACACTCAACTAAACCTTAAACCCACCCCATAAACCCTAAACCACAACCATTCATCTACAGCACACAAATGGGTCTCTTCTCATCAGTCACCATTCTGTTGGGTCTGCTGAGGCTGCTGTGACTGTGCCCACGGCATGAACGCCATAGGCGGCGGTCGAGCACCATACATGGCTGCTGCTGCACTCTGATCAACCACAGGCTTCCCCATCATCATCCCACTGGGCCCCATCGGGTGCTGAGGTGGCACGTAGTAGTACGGCATATCCGGGATACTCCCCTTAGCCATCCCAAGACCCTCCTCCTTCATCTCATCCCTCGGGATAATATCGACCAAGAAATCAAACACATCAGTCCGAGAAATGGCAGCTGCAATATCGTTCTTCTGCAGGGTCCTCCTCTTGTTCTCCTCAGTATGTATCCAAGACCGCAAGGTGAGCTCGAGGATGAACATCTCGCAGGCCTTTGCAAACACGACAGGAGCTTCAGCGGAGATCATGCGCACATCTTCATCGGCTTTCATGATCTTCTTGATTCGGGCTAGAGGGAGACTGTGGATCTTGAAGTCACTGGTTTGTTCGATGTCTTGCATCTGGTCGGCCCAGAACATCTGGAGCTGCTGCTGCTGGTGGTGGAAGTGCTGCTGGTAGGGGAAGGCAGCGTTTGTCGGTTGAGTTGGGGAAGGGATGGTGGCTGCTGCAGGGTCGGAAGGTACCAGAGAAGCGTTCTGAAATGGGACATAACCGAAAGGGTTGTCTTGTTGCTGCTGCTGTTGCTGCTCAGATTGGTCCATTTTGAGTTCCAACTACTATTTCAGTTTCATAAAACAACACAAATCTGTCAAATGGACAATAAAAGGCTAGAAGCAATAGGCTAACATGCAGAGAATAGAACTCAGATATGAAGTTCTTCATGATTTACTCAAGAACAGAAAGAACAAACTTTCTACTAGCACGGAATGGTGTTGCTTGATCTCTTTGGGCATCTTCAACAAGTTACTCAAAATTAACAACATACATCATTAAAAGCTTACAAAATATGATAAAAATACCAATATTCACAACAACATAAAAAACCCTTCCCCCAATGGTTTGAGATGCTCTTACTACATGCATGCAAGCAAAGTTCTTGAACAAAGAGACTAGCTGCATAAAGGAGTTAGACTTCACTTTTAAAAGGTTATCCTCAGTTCTCTCAGATGAAGCACAAGATGAGGAGGTTTTGATACCAGATTCTTCCATCACACTAGCTGACCTAATTTTTCTTAAATTTTAATGCTCAATGTGTTATCTTGATACCCAAAAACAAAATACTTCTAAAACTGTACTTATTTTTCTTCACACTGCTAAAGGGTAAAAGGATCGGGCGGGGACAATAATCAAACATTAGTTGCAGCAAGGATCAACTTCTTCCACTGATTGCTAACACAATCAGTTGTTTGCATGAATGAACGATGTAAGGGAGGAACCAAAATTGAGACCCTGTATCCAAATCCCAACTTCAATATTGTCAAAATTCTCACTCTGAAAGAATAAACACATCACAGTCTTCAATATAAGCTATCAAAACCATAAATTTAAGAGGGAGGTTGCAAAGTCACTGCATGCTCCATTATTCAACAAGAAATCCTAATTCTGAAACAACCCACGCATCAAATAGCATAGCGCAATCTGAACTAGGCATACTTGTATCAATCAAACTTGCATACCCACCCAAAGGGTAAAATTCTTGCGTAGGCTTGTGTTTACAAAACGATAGAGCAGCAACAAAAGAGCATGCATATACGAAACAATATAGCAACCAATTTCCAGAGAACCTCAATTATGCATCTGTGCAAATTTCTGGGCAGCCAAGCGGTTCAAAATAGAAGAAAGGAAGGAACTTTAGTGAAAAGGAGAATGAAGAGTTCCGTTACCAAAGAGCGAATTCCACTGAAAGCTCGTCGTTCTGATGCTGCAAAACCCTAGAAAGGAAGACGAAGCTGAAAGACTGGAGTAGAGGAAAAATGGTGAAGAGGCGCTGCGTAGGTGTCTGAACTTCTGCAAAGAAAGAAGGTATCTTTTTTGGGCTTCTTCTGAACAAGTAAGGCACTATCACGACACGTGGTGGCAATGTGTGTTTTGACATTAGACGTCAAATAGTTGACGCCCTCGTGGCATCGATCCACTGGTTGGAGTTATGTAAGCGCAGAAGCGTGTTGATTCACTCCCCTACCAGCAATGTCGGCCTATTTGATTGACAGTCCGACGAATATTGTAACGATCGAGGACGAAGAAGCTTAAACTAGCTGAGCTGTAGATATAGTCGCAACATTTTAAAAGCTCGACTTTTAAAAGCTAATTAGATCCACAAAAATAAGGATTAAGAATAGGAATAGGAATACAAAAATAGTCACAACATGTTAATAAATGTCTTGAATGTAAAACATTGATATTTGGCGTATAAAATTATAATATTGATCAATATTCAACTTTTTCTCTTAAAATAAATGAAAAAAAAAACAATATATTTTTTAAACTTTCAATAAGCCTAAAGTATGAATAATAAATCTCATATTTCGAAAAAGTAAAAATATTGAAAATGACATATTTTTATTGCTTAAAATAATAATTTTTGCGCCAAAACCAGTAAAAAATTGAAAATCAACAACAATATAATAGTTGTGACACCGAATATTAACATTTTAAATTGGGTTAAGAACACAATAGGGGCCTGAATGTTTGCCCATGTTGCCAAAAGGGGTCTGAATTGAAAAAACGTATTATTTAGGGCCTGAATTTTGAGTTTTGTGTATAAGTGAGGTCTCCGTCTATTTTTTCTGTTAAAAGTGACGGAAAGTGGTCACATGCTTGGCATGTGACCAAAAATAATTTGAAAACCCGAAAATGCCCTTTGACCAAAGTGTGTCTCTTATATGTTTGACCTAAAATGACGAAAATACCCTTTAAGCCACCACAGCTCCGGCGACCACCACCACCCGACTCCGGCGACCACCACCGGCCTTCGGCGACCACCACCGACCTCCGGCGACCACCGAAAAGCTCCGATCGGAGCCAAAAAGCTCCGATCGGAGCTAAAAAAGCTCCAATCGGAGCCAAAAAATATTATGTTGCAATAGTGCAGATTCCCTCTACTGGAAGGTAGTGTTTGAGGATCCTTCTACTCTGCAGATATTCTTTGATTACTATAGCGTTGGAAATGCTCCTCTGTCATTTTAATAAAGTAAATGATAGTCCATTGACCAAAGAGACTTTACAGAACAGAAGAAAGAGCTGTAGCCATTATTCCAGTCTAAAATGGTCAAGAAAATTCGCATAAAAAAGTGGTTCTTTTCTTACCTCTAGATAGAATTGTCAAACAAATCCGTATCCCCTTATATTTGAAAGCATATATATCGGCGACATTTGGGAGAGATAATATTCTTGACCCATAAGCTACAATCAATTTGCTAACTTCTCGGAAAAGAAGAATGCCATTAGGTGAAGAAGAGTCAAAAGTCAAGCGCTGAGCTTTGTTCAAGACAAACTCAGACATGAACTGCAGCACAGGTGTGGTCACCTGTAGCATTAATTTGAATTTGAGTAGGAAGCTATGTCAAAGTTCAGAGGCTCTATGCAAAGAGAAGACGCTTAGTGATAGAACTGTAACAATATTGAACAACAGAAGACTTTAACACAAAGTATTTCCCCAAAAAAGTAATACAATTAAAAGGATCTCGGTACAACTGGAAGGATCCTGATCAATAGCAAGAAAAGTAATACAGATTGAAGCTTTTTTGGCTCCGATCGGAGCTTCGGAGCTCCAATCGGAGCTTTTTTGGCTCCGATCGGAGACCGGTGGCGGTCGCCGGAGGCCGGTGGCGGTCGCCGGAGGCCGGTGGCGGTCGCCGGAGGCCGGTGGCGGTCGCCGGAGGCCGGTGGCGGTCGCCGGAGGCCGGTGGTGGTCGCCGGAGCCGGGTGGTGGTCGCCGGGCGGTGGCCGGAGCGTGGTGGCCTTAAGGGCATAATTAGTGTGTAGGGGTATTTTAGACATTTCACGTTTTATTAATTAAATTGATAAATTGTATAATAATTACAAAATGGTATTTTTGTCTTTTCACGTGATTCTGTTAGATTTAACAGAAAATTTGGACGGAGACTTGAAAAAACACAAAACTCAAAATCCAGGCCCTTAATAATACGTTTTTTCAATTCAGACCCCTTTTGACAACATGGGCAAACATTCAGGCCCCTATTGTGTTCTTAACCCTTTTAAATTTGAAACAGTGATTAGGAATATGACATATAGTTAAAACTGTATTTAGGTTATTAACCCAAATATAATCAATAATATCAACTACTAAGTTATGCCCACTTTCATGTATAATAATAATAATAATGATCTTTTCTTGGCAAAAAAAAAAAGAGCTTTTTTTTATTGTATAGCAAATGCAAATGCAGTGTCAAATATCTACTTTAGTTTAGATTATACTGAGTGCTTATTCTTGGCAAAAAAAAAATGATCTTTTTATATTGTATAGCAAATGCAAAAGCAGTGTCAGATATCTACTTTAGTTTAGATGATATGGAGTGCTTATAAAAGTCATGAAGGAAATCATTTACTTAGATTAGGGCACCCCACAAATAATCCAGACCTGGATCCTTCATGGCTCGCTCTACCAGCAACCTTCTACAATATGCTAACCTCAAAATTGTCAGGTTCCACTAGCTACATATCAGTCGATTTGCCACTAGTAGTGACAGGATAGAAAAAAAAACGACGTATTCATACATTAATATAGGATAACACATGATAGAGAAATTTGAATCCACATATATAAGGAAAATATCAAAACTTGCACATCAAGCTTCGACCCCTTGCTCTAATTTGTCCAACTACTTTTGGTACCGAAGACTAAATTCACTCCAAAGTTCTAACTCATTTAAAACAGTGTCCTCATCAACATGCAAAGTATGGAGGAAGCAAAAAACGGAACTAAAATTTGCATATTTATTATTATTTATTACTGCAAAATGGTCTAACTGTCTTCTCATAATTCTCATAATGGTGATGAAGATCATTCAAACACAACCATATCACATTTCTACAAGATACATACACAAACCATACAAGCCTCCAGGGCTCCACTAAATCTAGGTAAGACTCTGATCAAAGGCCGGCAGGCAATGCCCTTTCTATCAGAAGGTATTGCACATCTTCTCCCTCTAACAAAATTGTAGGTTGAACAGAACAGAGGTGGTTAATGATTGATGATATTATAATATTTAGGGGAAGAGTAAAAATGCCACCTTTAAATGTCTCATTGCTTGTTGGCCGATCTAGGAGAAAATGGCAGGTGACAATCACATGAAACCATTTACAAATACAGATGAGGACCCACTCTGGGGATTAAGTTTTCAGAGCGGCTTTTGCCATTGGAGGGCAGTTTTGTCTTTAAGGCCGGCTATAGCAGTAAAAAAAGAATCCCTTGAATATAATTTCAGTCAGAGAGCCATAGCTCTTCTGTCTCTTCCCAGCTCATTCTCAATTATCAGTTTACCTTCACTTAGATAACAACAAAATCCTTTAGCTTGGGGGTTACCTCCCTTTATGTCCCTTTCTAACCATCCTTTCATAATTCCTCTTTGATTCCTACAATTTCAAATGTGCTCACTATAAACTATGTCCAGCTCACATTCTCCCTTAAATTAGGCAAGGCTTTGTTTGGATATGTTAAGCATTTTAAGAAAGGAAAGAGAAATGTATACAATTACACTATACATAAGTTGTTCAGATATACGACTCGTCAAAGAAACGAAAAGCAGACTAGAAAGGAGCCCTATACACATTCCTTCCTAAAGTTCAACATAAACAAGGTATGATCAGGATACGAAAAATTAAGAACCTAGGGTACCTATAGCACGTACCCAAAACTTTTCAACCTAAGTAACCCTAGCTGGTTTTCATACCTTAAACATATTTATTTGTCATTGCTAATCAGCTTCAGAGGCACACTTACATCAATAATTCAAGATGTTCAAAGTTGGTTGGTTAGTATTAAAATATCACCAAGTAGGATGGTGTATGGGGCTTGGGAGAGTCCCCACAAGATTAGCCACAGTTCAGAAAAGTGGAGAATGAATGCTCATGACATGCTTTTTAATGGAAAATTCTTTGCTAACTTATGTACTTAGGTAAGTATTTAACTCTAAGAGTTGGAGTCTCTTGTTATGTTAACTGTCTTTAATCGCCCGTGAGATACCAAACTAGTTAATTAAACATAAAATAAAGCTAATTTTTTTGGCAAATTCAAAGAAACCCTATTGATGTATGACAGCTTCATCTGCAACATTTAAAGTCTGAAATTTCAAGTGATATAGTTCTCAAAATATCGTGTTGAAAGCTACGTTTGATTGGTTATTATTATTAACAAACTATGGCTGTCATGAGATCATTAACAGCAAACCATCACAACTCTATCTATATATACGTCTCCTAGAGACTGTAGCCAATCAATTTCCTGCCTTTCACCCATAGTTAATGTAAGTAAAACAAAGAGAATATTCTTACAGTACTATTAGCATAGATAAAAGGGGGAATCACGTCACTTACATTAGCAAGCTGTTGCCAATCTCCCTCTAGATATCACCAAGGTGTAATTTGCTTCATTTTGCAATCTCCAAAACCTCTGTTACCACAATGAAACTAGATTTGAGTGATTGCCTCGCCTTCCCCATCCACGAGAGCCTCAACCACGACCTTGCCATTCGGAGGTTTTGTCCTGAAAGAATGGAGCAAGAACAAGAAGGGTCACAGTCCCAAATGCATTACTGGGAGGAGGATGGCGACATAGTAATTGAGATGAATCTTCAATCGCCTTCACCTTCCGAAATGGACCAGTTCGTGAACAGCTTCATTAACATTGATCAAGAAGAGCAAGCACAGTCCAATTCCTTCTATGAATACAACCCCAGAAAATTATCTCCGTTAGGAGATGAATTTGATTTTGGCAGATATGAAGATATTGAAATTCTTCAGGAGATGAGTAGCTCAATTGAAGAAATTCAACAAGAGGCTACAATAGAGCCAGTTGTACAAGAGTCATTGAGCCATGGCGTAGACCAGGGGCTCCAACTAGTGCACCTACTAGTGGCCTGTGCCGAGGCCATTGGTTGCAGAGACCTCCAATTAGCTGAATCCATGCTCGGACAGATTTGGCCATCAGTAAATCCTTTAGGTGACTCGTTACAGTGAGTGGCTTATTGCTTTGCTGTAGGGTTGAATTCGAGGCTCTCTCTTCTTCATATCAGCCCCAATGGATTGCTAATGGATAATTTGGATGCCTCTTTGGTCTCTAGGGAGGAGAAGCTGGAAGCTTTTCATCTCCTTCATCAGGCAACTCCATATATTGCTTTCGGCTTCATGGCTGCCAATGAGGCAATTTGTCGAGCAGCTTCTGGGCATGATTTTCTGCACATCGTCGACCTTGGTATGCAACACACTCTACAATGGCCTTCCTTGTTCAGAGCCCTTTCGACTAGGCCAGAGGGCCCACCGAATAGGATTCGGATCACCGCGCTAACCACGGATCAGAGATTACCGATTCTCCAGTCCAGCGTGAAATCTCTGATTGAAGAAGCTAATTCAGCCGGAATCTCTCAATTGGAGTTCCATACCCTGACGGATCCACCAAGCCCTACGGTGTTCACTAAGGAGAAGCTCAACCTTCGGGAAGGAGAAGCACTGTTCGTCAACAGCATCATGCAATTGCACCAGTACGTCAAAGAGAGCAGAGGATCGCTCAAGACAATCCTACAGGCTATCCGGAAGCTCCGGCCTGTGCTGGTCACCGTCATCGAGCAGGACGCAAATCACAACGGCCCGTTCTTCCTGGGCCGGTTCCTCGAGTCGCTGCACTATTACTCCGCCATCTTCGACTCGCTGGAGGAGAGCTTGCCGCGCGGCAGCGCGCAGAGGGTGAAGATAGAGGGGGCCCACTTCGCGGAGGAGATACGGAACATCGTGGCGTGCGAGGGAGCGGAGAGGACGGAACGACACGAAAGAGCGGACCAATGGCGGAGGCAGCTCGGAAGGGCGGGATTCCAGGCGGCGGCGGTGGGGGTAAAGGGGAGTGGGTCTCAGAGCCAGGCGAGGATGACGATGATGATGTTGGTGTACGGCTGCGACGGATACACGGTGGGAAGCGAGAAGGGGTGCCTTCTGCTAGGGTGGAAGGGGCGGCCGATCATGATGGCGTCTGCATGGCAGGTCTCTAGCAACAGCAGCTCTTCGCAGCATGCTACTGCTACCGTTACTGCTCCATCTATATCTTCATCCTCTTCTTAGTAAATATATATAAACAGAGACTGGTCTTGAATTTAAGTTCAGTTTCTGAAGAAAGAAAAACAATGAATTTCAGGATTCACGTAACTTTGGAGGTGAGAAACAATCATATCAAATTTCCATCTTTATTACATATAACTCTCTGGATTTGATCAGTTTTTTAATTCAGTCTATTATACACTATAATCTCGTATGTAAATTTCGTTATTCAAACTTTATAAATGTACTCACACTCACCCAAAGAAAGACTTTGTAAATGTAATCAAATGAGGCTTTCCTACATTGTTCATTTTGCATGAAATTTATTATATATAAAATAAAGGGTTTATAGGTCTTTTGGTACCCTATGTTTGTCCACTTTTGGCTTTTGGTACCAGATGTTTGATTTTGCCTATTTTTAGTGCCATACGTTTGACAATTGTATACTTTTGGTCCGACCGTAGTTGACCGTTAGTGTTGACCGTTAAATAGTCACGTGACTTGCACATGTCTAGCCCCAAATTTTGATTTTTTTCAGTTTAGTCCTCAAATTTTTTATCCTAACTTTTTATTTTTGCAATTTAGCCCTTAAACATTTTCAACCGCACCCTAGTACTAAATTGACCTAGCCATGGTCGACCCATGGCTATGTCGGACCATGACTAGGGTCGCCGGACCTGGGGGACCCTAATCATGGTCTGACCTAGCCATGAGTCGGACCATAGCTAGGTCAATTTAGCAATTGGGTCCAATTGACCCAATTGGACCCTAATAGTAAATTGACCTAGACATGGTCTAACCCATGCCTAGGTCGGACCATGGTTAGGTTCACCCGGGTCCGGCGACCCTAGCCATGGTACGACATAACCATGGGTCGGACCATAGCTAGGTCAATTTAGTCCTAAGGTGTGGATGAAAATGTTAAAGGGTTAAATTGTAAAAATAAAAAGTTAGGACACAAAATTTGAGGACTAAACTGAACAAAATCAAAATTTGGGGTTGGGCATGTGCAAGTCACGTGACTATTTAACGGTCAACTCTAACGGTCAACTAACGGTCGGACCAAAGGTATACAATTGGTAAACGTATGGTACAAAAAATAGGCAAAATCAAACATGTGGTACCAAAAGCCAAAAGTGGGCAAATATAGTGTACCAAAAGACCTATAAACCCTAAAATAAATACATGTCCACAATGTGAGAACGTTGTCACCGCTAGAATACAATAACATGATAAAGGTAACCCTAAGATTAATACAAGCATGATACAAAAGTAGATCATGATTAAAAAAATTATAGATCCTTAGATACAACCTGATTGACCAATTTTGTATTTTGATACAACATATTTTTTTTGTTGCATATATTTGGTACATTATGTTTGCAAGTTATTCTTAATTGGTGTATTCGTTAGTCAACTGTCAATAATAACCGTTAAATAGTTACGTGAATTGTACGTAATTAACCCCCGAACTTTTATTTTGTTCAGTTTAGTTTCCAAATTTATATCATTTAATTTTTGTTTAATTCAGTGCCTAAACTTGTTCCAATCGAACCTTTGACTCCATTAACCTAGTCCGGGTCGAGTCTATGGTCTGATTGGGTCCAATTGGACCTAGGTCCGAATTGACCCAGCCCGGGTCAAGCCTAGTGCTAGACCAGACCATGGATAGGGTCGGCTAGGTCAGGTAACCCTAAATCCCTAATCATGGTCAGATCTAGCCCTAGGCTCGATCCGAACTAGATAAATCGAGTGAAGAGTTCGATTGGATCAAGTTTAAGAACTAACAAAGGGATATAAATTTGGGGAATAAAAGTTTAGGGCTAGTCATGTTTAAGTAACGTGAGTATTTAACGATCAATATTAACGACTAACAAATGCAAAGAATAAGTTCCAAACGTTATGCAACAAAAAAACATGTTGCACCAAAAGACAACATTAGTCAAACATATTGTACTAAAAGACTCATTAACCCTTAAAAATATTGACTTAAATTATGTAACATAATGTTGTATTATATAAAAAAATTAAGAAATTCATATAGTTAGTGTAAGCATTAAGGGAATTCACTTAAGTGGATTAAAAACATCAATTTTAATTTTATTTACATTCATGTGCACCAACGGCGCGGGCAGGTGCGCCTGGCAGACGGCGAGGGCAAGCTTTGTAATTTTAACTAAAGTGTAGATTTAAAATTGTTTTTTTTATTTTTATTCCCAATTCAAGCAAATTTGAAATAGTTAATCATTATGGACCTTTCTACCATGCTTTGGGAGCACCATGCTTTTGCCACTAATTTTTTTATTTTTCTATTGCCCTAAAGGTGAACCCCATAGGAAATTGATATTATTAATAGTATGATACACATTTTAGGTGTAGTTAAAAAAATTCATATTTTTTCATACTTTTAAAGTTTTACTTATGTTACAATTAAGTCCACCATAGTATTAAAAAAACCAAAAGCATGGTGCTCCCAAAGCATGGTAGAAAAATCCATCATAGGATTGGACTAAGATTAACTATTCCTTTATTTAGAATTTTTTTTTGCCAAATTAGAAATTAAAAATACTTATTACACACAATTAAATAACCGAACACCTCCATAATAATTACCTATTACATATTTATATTTCTCCGAACAAAGCCGTTAAACTTTAATCCAATTTGTTTTTAAGTGTAAAAATAGATTAAGAATGCACACTAAACTGGTTTGGCTTGAATTAAACCCCAAACTGGAGTCTGGAAGTCGGTAGACTGATTTCAAATCAAACTAGGTCATCGAAAGCTGGGGGCCAAATTCGGGTCAAAACTCCGACTGTGGACTCTCCACTGGTTATTCTCCAATCCATCTCAAGAGCCGAGGAAAAGAAACACTGGTTACTCCCTTCCTTCCCTGCTTATTATCTTAGCTCTGCAACCGAGAAGCAGAGAGGTTGTACTGATGTCTCTCCGATATTCACCATTAAGTTGGCGATGTCTGTCGTTAACAGACAAGATGGTTCGAGTCACACCCAAAAGGAATCTCCTTTGTCGCGCTAACTTGTCTTCCTCGTATGCTACGACCAGCAATGTAGAAATTCCTCTTCAAGGTATGTATCCAGTTACCTGGCGCGGCTTGGAATAAGTAGATTTCACGTTTTATTCTCGACGATGATGAGAGTGCTTGTATATCAATCAGGGGTAGAAGATGATTTCGTCAGGTACTTGTTTGGGAAGAAGAAAGCCACTGATGTTGCTCACTCGTGAGTATCTAGCATTGTTTACCTTAATCTAGTCTAAAGTTAAGAATTTGTTTTGATTTAGGGATTTTCTGGGGAAGAAAAGGGAGGAGAACTAAATCCCTTAATTTGAGAAATCCCTTAAATGAGGTTTAATCCAAACACAGTGTGAAGATTATCTCATTTTGGAAGAGAACAAATGAATGAGTGAATTACTCAAATTTCCTTCATCATCACTGAGGTTGCATTCAAACAGTGTAAAGCTCATCTATTTTGGCTAAATGGGTACCAACCATTTGAAAATCGGTCCATTCTTATAAACATCAAACTTGCCTATTGTGTGTTCATTTGTTGGAAATGGTTGCATACCAGGGTATGGAAGCATGTGGTAAGGAGAGGGGACACTGTTGTGGATGCCACATGTGGAAATGGGTATGACACCTTAGAAATGGTCAAGTTAGTAGCAGATGAATCAGGTAACCGAGGAGGAGGAGGTCGTGTTTATGGAATGGACATCCAGAAGGATGCATTGGCCAGTACCCGCCAAATGCTGAGTGAATCACTTTCCCCTAATGAGGTTCTTTGATTCCTTTAAAAAAATTCAAAATTTATTATGACAAAATGATTCCTTTCAGTTTTGATCATTGCTTGTGTATCTGCAGGAGAGGCTCGTGCAGCTCTTTCCCGTATGCCATAGCAAGATGGAAGAAGTCGTCCCAAAGGATGCCACAGTAAAGTACTCACTCCATACTTGAATCATTGTTTGTGATTTTGTGTAAAATTTTGAAATTTAGTTGAAAAGAGACTACTCTGCTGTGGTGGGTGATTCCAGGCTGGTGGCATTTAACTTAGGGTATCTTCCAGGAGGTGACAAAGCAATAACGACGATGTCTGAGACGACACGGTTAGCCCTAGAATCAGCCACCAGGATAGTAGGATCTGGAGGTCTTATTAGTGTCATTGTCTATGTAGGGCATCCAACAGGAAGGTAACTATTCTTGTTTTTGCTATACACATACAGATAGTTTCTTTTATTGAGTTCAAAATTTTAAAAGGTATAAATCAGGACATGTGATTGTTTTTTACTTACATGCAGAGAAGAGTTCGAAACGGTACAAGGATTTGCTTCTGGGCTCTCAACAGATGATTGGATATGCAGTAAATTACAAATGTTGAATCGCCCGCTTGCTCCAGTTCCGATCTTCATGTTTAGACGATGAACAATTCTTGCTTTCTGGTACCGAAATATATGTTCAATTCATATATATCATATTCAGTTTGGGCCAAGGTGCAATACAAACATACAAAAAGAAAAGGGTCAATAACCTGGGAGAGGTCTGAAGTTTGACCCTTGTGAATTTGAGAGGTCTGAAGTTTGAAATGGTGATAACAAAGGTCTGAAGTTTCGACTTGTAGATAATAGAGGTCTCCGTTAGTTTTTTCCGTTAAAACTGACGGAAGTTGGTCATGTGCATTGCATGTGACAAGAAATAAAAAAAATTCCAAAAATACCCTTCTTACATCTCACATGATTCAATGAAAAGACGAAAATGCCCTTAAGGCCACCACCCAACTCCAGCCACCACCACGGCTCCGGCCGGCCACTACCCAACTCCGGCGACCACCACCCTCTCCGGCGACCACCACCCTCTCCGGCCGGCCACCACCCTCTCCGACGACCGCCACCACGACCCCAATTGGGCCCAAATCGGAGCCGGTGGCTCCGATTTGGGCCCAATTGAGGCCGTGGTGGCGGTCGTCGGAGAGGGTGGTGGCCGGCCGGAGAGGGTGGTTGTCGCCGGAGAGAGTGGTGGTCGCCGGAGAGGGTGGTGGCCGGCCGGAGCCGTGGTGGTGGTCGGAGCTGGGTTAGGTTTAAATTATGGACAAGGGTATTTTTGTCATTTCATCTTTATATTAATTAAACTTTTTATTAATTCAAATATTACAAAAGGGTATTTTTGACATTTCACACGGTTCTGTTAAATTTGACAGAAAATTTGGACGGAAAACCTAAAAATCACAAAGTCCAAACTTCAGACCTCAGTTATCACCATTTCAATCTTCAGACCTCTCAAATTAACAAGGGCCAAACTTCAGACCTCTCCCAGGTTATTGACCCAAAAGAAAAACAATCTTCAAGAAAAACAAACATCTGTCAATACTACTATATTATGAACCAAGCATGAATGTAGTCTGCCGAGAGTTCATCAACGGCCCTCCCCAATAATCTCACTGAGTTTAGGGTTTGAGACATCTGTGGATGGAATGGGAGTGGGCCCACCAATGGAGCTCGAACTCAATGGTAAGTTTTGATGACTCTTATCAGTATCGCTGCGAGTTGTGTCAGTCATGAAGCTGCTCGAGTCACTGTACTTCCAGTCGGTCAGGTAGCCTGGCCTAGCGGTTGCAGAAGGCACCTCAATGTCTCCAGACAACATAGCTACAACACGGGACATGGGTGGTCTCCCGACTGGGGATGTCTGGGTGCACAACAAAGCAATATTGACTAGACGCTTTACCTCTTCCTCGTCGAAACCTGACAGTCTGGAGTCAACCAGTTCGACTTCAGAGTCTTGCTCGTGCAGGTTCCATGCCTATCAAAATCATAGACAAACCGAGTTAACAATTAGATTATAGCATGAGCATGAGCATATAAATAGCACCCCCCAAATTCCAGGTCCCATTTAGGATGGCAATAAGCTTAATACATAATCGCGTTGTGCTAAGTTTGTCAGGTGTGTGTCCACATGCAAGATTTTTTCAAACATGTTCGTGTTGTGTAAGAAATTGTCAGTTCTAACAGCTACATGGCATAGTTGGGACTCTCAAAATATACCATTGCTCTCGAATAGATTACCCAGCTAGAACTAACTACATCAATATGCTAGGAGTAGAATACATACCCATTCAAGAAGATAAACCCTCTCTGGATCCAAGCTGGGGTCAGAGTTTGCCCTTCCACTTACCAACTCTAAAGTCACAACACCAAATGCAAACACATCGGCCTTCTCTGTCAAGTGCCCGCGCATGGCGTACTCCGGTGCAAGGTACCCTCTGACAGAAACAACATAGTCATTGGTGGTTCAGTAGTCGAGTAAGGGAAGGGGTGGGAAGTCTTTTTAACCATGATGATGCAGATATATATATAGATAGCTACTCCACTTACATTGTCCCTGCAACTCCGGTGCTAATGTGGGTTTTCTTTTCATCGTAGAGCTTAGCCAAACCAAAATCCGAAATCTTGGGTGTTAGATCGGAGTCCAGTAGGATATTACTAGCCTTCACATCTCTATGGACAATCCTTAATCTCGACTCTTCGTGAAGATATGCTAGACCCCTTGCGACGCCCAAACAGATGTTATATCGGGTTGGCCAATCTAGAAACAAACCTTTCTCCTCTACCATATATACAGAAGAATGTTCATTAGTTAGCCTTCATTTAAAATATGGATAAATATGTATATGGTATGTCAAAGACAATATCTATGTATCATTATACCAAATAGGGCTTGATCGAGACTCTTGTTCTCCAAATACTCATAAACAAGAAGCCGCTGGCCTCCACCGATGCAGCATCCGTAGAGCTTAACAAGGTTACGGTGTTGGACAGCAGATATAGTAGCAATCTCAGCCACAAATTGGTTCTTCCCTTGATGAGATGATACAGATAGTTGCTTCACAGCAATTACTCTCTCATCAGTAAGCTTTCCCTGTTGATAAAATTTCATTCAGAATCTTCACTGAAAAACTGTATAGAAGAAGGATATCAAGTAGCAGGAAGATGATCTCTAAATTTATAGCCATTCTGCAGAACATGTGTGTAGATATAAATACACATGCTTCTGAAAAAGATACAAGGATTCCAAGCCTATTCTATTAGAAAATACAATGAGCTAATTGATGCTTAAGCTATACCAAATATCCGTAATGCTCATATCATTGTAAATGACCAGCAGTGTAATAGAAGAACTGCTGCAATCAAAGAGTCACTTTCTGTTTTTTAGATTGAGTGGTAAAATGCACCTTGAAAACTGGGCCGAATCCTCCTTCCCCGAGCTTGTTAGCAGGGTTAAAATCATCTGTAGCAGCCTTGAGCTCAGAGTAACTGAATGTGTAAGGTCTAGCATCAATGCCTAGAAGCTCTGTAGATCCAAAAAAAAAAAAAAACCAATTATAATGTGGATTTACATATATATGTTCACCAATTATAATGTGGATTTACATATATATGTTCTTAAGAATACAATGTATCAATTTTAGATATGAGATGACACAATGGCAATGAAGTTATTCTTCATCCATTAGATTATTGATTCTGATGATGCACTGAGTCTAGTACTCATATCAAGGGTGTCAAGTAAATCATGTATGCAAAAAGTAGTTTGTTACACTATAACACTAAATATAAACAAGTAGCATATACTGTAGAGCCTCAAAGAAAGTGTGCAAAAGAAGATAATATCACAGAGTACACAATACCTTCGTCATTGAGGGCCTTTCTCTTGTTATTTCTCCTAACAAACCAGAAAATCACGAGAAGTCCCACCAAGCATATTGCTCCAACACCAACAGATATTCCAACGATCATCCCTGTCTGATCCTTACCAGTGGATGGCGGGTTGTTGCTGACCGTGGGTATGAAGTCTATTCAATGTTTAAAAGTTAGCATCAATAGGCAAATTAGTGATGCTAGGACTTTATTAGGTTTTCAGTAAATGTACTTGGAGTGACGCTGATGGCCGATATCATAGGTCCGTAAGTAGCTTGTGCAGGTACACAGCAAGTCCCTTTTCCAGCCCAAAAGAGATGAATTTCAAGGTAATTTTCCGTCACTGAAGCATTATAGTTCTTTACTAGTGCTCTGAAAGAACTTCCTGCCGCTTTCCTTATGTCAAAATTCTTCTCAGCAAGATTTCCCTGTTAGAAACATATTAAAAAGGCCTATTAAAAACGCCAAATTGTATTATAGATAACCCAAGAAATGTCTGCAGCACGCATTTCAGTAATAATATACAACAGATAGATATTAGACTTAATAGGTTTATGCAGCACCAACTATGTACTAATGGCAATTACTACAAAAATTAGAAAAGGATAAGATTAATATTTCCTCAAGGATATGAAGTAAAGCAGCAGTAAATGGAAATCAGGACAGTAGCTCTAATGAGAAAAAGTACTCTATCTTGACAGATGAAGATCAAATTCTAAGTAAAAAAAGTTATGGTTGGTGTAAAGGCCATACCTGGACATATACATCAAATACGCGCCTTCCAAGGCTTTTCCAAGTGCTATCAAGGATGGCTGTCTCAGCAAATTGGAGGCTTACTGAGTAATTTCCATTCTCAAGTCCGAGGCCGTAATATCGAAGAGATGAAGCAGAGAGTCTTGCAGTTTGGTACAGCTCCGTGTCTAAAGTGTTTGTGAACTGTGATAACGAAGTATATGTGTATGAAGGATCATTGTTTCCAGTAAAATACCCCACATTGCTCACTCCCCATCTTTCTGAGTCAGTTACGGAGTATGTGGCCGGACCAAGAGTGGCATTATCACTCTCATACTCGACCTTAGCCGATGAGGTCATCGCTGGACCTCCACATTTAACTGCAAAGCTTGAATCTGGATAGCAGAGAAGAAAGGGTTCATCAATATTCTCAAACCATGATAGAGAGACAAGCCTAAAGTTTCTTCAGCCGTCAAAAGTCAATATATGCAATAAATTGAGCATTTATGCATCCTATTGGAGCACAAGAAGTGATTGTTTGATTGTCTTACAACGTGGAGTGTTTCGGTTGCAAGGAAAGTTCCGTTGAAGACAGTTCAATCCTGATGGTAGAACACTAGAACGAAAATGAGAAATGTAATCAGTTGTCAGTAATTGCTTTTATTACTGGATACAGGATATATAATTCTAAACTAAAACATTCTCTTTGGAAGATACAATACAAGAATGTAATTTTTATAACATGAAGGAGAAAAATTATGAATCTGAGAAGATTTTGAGGAGAGAACTGCACTTAGTCAGAACTGGGAAGCATATGCAGTTTGTGAAAGACATAGTTCTCAATCATGTAAACTTTTACAGAGTGAACGCCATCAAACATAATTGATCATAAACAAAAATGTGAACATAAAGTTGACTTGAACTTTAAAGAATTACGATAAAAAAAAACCAACAGAAAAACAGTCGCTCAGAAAATTACCTGCTGCTGTTAGAGTTGTCTAGTGTGAAGTTGTTGCCAACAAGATTACTGCAAATGCAAGTCCAAGAGTTAATTTGTTAAGGAGAACCCAGAAATTTTTTTTTATAAGCAAAAGTGTATTTATTTGATTGTTCTAGTGAAAACAACAAAGAAAATGAACTTCTCATACGATATAAGGTCAACAAAACAGTAAGCTTCACAGCCATGACATACATCTCTAAGTTATCGTTGTTCACCCAAGTAGGAAAGCTTCCTGCTAATAAGTTGTAGGACAAATCACTGTAAACACAGAAACCACGAATGTTAGGTGCATAATACAGAAACAACTTTTAAAAAAACACGTGTTAACAAATATTCGGTTTTACTAGTCCAGGTTCTTTTATGATCTCTTCACCCAACACCTCCACACTGCGTAGCCCACTCACTTAGCTTTTCGTGTTATAACATTAAGCATACAGATAACAACTGTAGTCACCAATGGTGTAAATACGAATGGCAATATGCAATAGCAGAACCACTTGGCTAGGAGAAAAGGTCAACGATAAATATGAGAACAAACGGATAAACTAAACCTAGAGATAATTCCATTTTGAATCCAAAAACATGGGCATCACTCACATGTTCACAAGAGATGATCCTTTTTCGGTAGGAAGGGTACCATTCAGACTATTATTCCCAAGAAACCTGAGATATGAAGTGGAAATTCATGCTTCAACATCAAGAATCAAGAATGATATATTTAAAAGAAGAGATTCAGCTGAAAATCAGTACAGGAATTGAAGTGAACTCAAATTGAAAAGGGAGCTTGGAATCTCTCCATTCAGGTTGTTGAAGCTCAAATCCCTAATGAAAAGAAGACAACATAAGAAAAGATGTAAGTTTCAGTTATCCTTTGGCATGTTTATAGGAAACGAGAATGATGATAAGTAATATATCAGAATTTCATATATATATATATATATATATATAATCTGAAAGAATCATCTGTGAGAAAAAGTGGAAATATATAGAAAGATATTAGGGATTTATGCCCATGGGGCTGGCGATTATTTCTCCTTAAAAATGTTTTTTTTTTTTTTTTTTTTTTCCAGAGGTTTGCATATCTCACCAGGGAAAGCAATGGCAATCAAGAAAAAAGGTTCTACTAAACCTGCTAACCTATGTTGTGGTCCCTAGAATAGTTAACTGAACAACGGAAGCTTTTGATATTATAGTCCCTAGAAAACTAAAATCTGGGATTAGTTAAGTTTAAGTTTAACATCTCAATCATAATCAGAAGGGGACTGAAAAAACACAGAAGTGCAGCAAAAATTCTTACAGCTGACTCAAGGATGGGTACTCTCCAATACTCGAAGGAATTGAACCAGATATGTTGCTGTCCCTTAGTATCCTGCAGGGGGAAAAAGGGATGAGTCAGTCTAACAATTGAAGGAAGACATGAACATACAGACTGCACTCTTAAAGGGAGCATTTTGTCTTACAGAACAGTAAGGTTCTTCAAATCTCTAATAAATTCCAGTGACGAGCTCCCGTTGGATAAGCCACTTATTCTCCTATATTTTGATTCCAAGGATTCATTGTTAAGAACTTCATATTGAATTCAGGCAATGTAACAAGTAAATAAATACATACAAATCTTTCAGAGAGGTTAACGTGGAGAAGGTTGACGGAATTGGACCTTCAAAAGAGTTCCCATGGAGCACCCTGAAGATAAGACAGCTCTGAAATTAGATTAAAACAATTAAAAAGAAATTTAAAGACAACTAATTATCCCTCAGCCAACAAAAAAAAAGTTGCCATCCAAAGGGAAACAAAAATTCCCAATTTTGTTTGAGAGTACAGCAGGTGAAATATTCTCTCACAATGAATTGAGACTTGACCAATTCCCGATAAAATCGGGTATACTGCCTGTGAGATCATTGTCAGATGCCCACCTACAAGAAAAAAAATACCCCGCTTTAAAATATTTATCATATAGTTTCTATCAATACATGAATTCGTCAATATCATAGAAAAAGAAGCTCTTACAGTGTGCCCAGCTTCTGAAGGTTGGCAAATGTTGAAGGAATAGGACCACTAACACCAGCACTATCAAAGTAACTGCAAGAGAAACGAGTCTCATGATCAATTCTCTGCAGTAATAAAAATTGTTTGAAATAACTCAACTTATGTCTGTTTGAGTTTCAAATAGAGGGAGTACAGCAGCAATTGTGAAGAGGAACTTTAATAGTGAAACTCAGGTAAACTATTCATATAGGCAAGGATGGAGGAAATATCACTTTCAGGTGATATTCTGGTAGTAAATATCGCTTGTTGTCGTTAATACTGCTATGCTTTCATGTATTATATATACATATGATCT
This sequence comes from Clarkia xantiana subsp. parviflora, assembly GCA_036873135.1. NCBI lineage: Eukaryota > Viridiplantae > Streptophyta > Magnoliopsida > Myrtales > Onagraceae > Clarkia > Clarkia xantiana. The sequence continues at coordinate 5,943,238 of JAPTYO010000014.1, forward strand.
CTGTATCTAAACTAAAAGTGAGTGGTCTATCTAAAAGGGGGGAACGCAGTGAAGAAATAAGCACTTACATTTGCGTTAACTTTGTCAAACTTCCAAGCTCAGATGGTAGAGGACCAGAAAAGTTATTAGTCCCAAAACCCCTAAAACATTGGCAGAAAGATAAATCTCAAATAAAGTCCAGCAAAAAAAAAGGTACAAGACAGAATAAGGCAAGCACAAATTTAACTAGCCAAAAGAACTTTAGTATAAACAAACTTGTCAAGACGTAACTATTTAGTTATCTTCCTAATGCATGTATGACGGAAGTAGATCCTAACTGCCTGTATAAGTGACAGTGTAGAGACCAGCATGGTTAAAATAAAAATTTCATCTATGTGCTGGCTCAGAACTCCAGGGTCTTCTCTACTTAGTGAGAATAAAGTTTTTTATATGCAGACATCACTTCCTGGGTCGAGACATTTGTCATAGGCAATACGTGTTGAAGCAAGGGGCACCATTCTAAATCTGTTTAGCGTCTAAGAGTTATTGTGTGATAGCTAATGTCAAAAGAATGAAGTAACTCCATTTCCATTATTAAACTAATACCATGACGCCAAATTTAATTGTCGCCAGATGGAAACTTTTGTATCAATCAATGAAGCAAGGTGCCATAAAATGTTACACTTGCTATGGATCCACGCCACTTACAATGATAACAACTCCGTTAGCATGCCAAGCTCCTTTGGAAGTTCCCCGGACAGTGAATTGATACCTATGCTCCTGGTTAACCAAAAAAAAAGGTAAATAACTAGGAAAGATTGATGGGAGATGGATTAAAAAATCTAAATGAGTTTCCTTTCTAAAAGAGAAGGGCCAGGGTAAGCTCACAGGTACTGCATGGCAGTTAAGTTTCCGATGGATGGAGATAAAGAACCAGTCAATACATTCTGGGCCAAATTCCTGCAATGGATAAAACCTAATAAATACCTATGAAGCAAGAATCACCAGACAAATTGTAACTTTATCTTTGCAGTGAAATTTATCAGCTTTCCAGACGGATTTGGATGAACATGTTCCATTTCATGTTGATGAATCAGCCATAAGCCATAAGACTACTCCCTCATATACAGCTAGAGTTGTACCACCAAACAATTATAGAATTGAGCCCAAAACTTAAGGTAGACAATAGCAAATAGAAGGCCTCTTTTGGTGTTTCAGCGAGGATCCAAACCCATTTCTGAATCACTCAGAGGGCATAGGAGGCATTGCTCCCCACAAGTGTACCAAGATCAAACGTAGAAAGAGAACTGGAGAAAACATACAGATTGAAGAGGTAAGTCAAATTCCAGAGTTCGTCCGGGATCGTGCCAGTAACACTCATCGCGTAAACCTTCCTGCAAAGTTGTAAGTAAAATTACTCATCTCTAACTAAGAACTGGAAAGCCTTAAGGACGGGACAGACCTGGTGAGACCATAACAGAATGCAATTGCATGGATAGAAATAAAGTGGAGGAAACTGAGAAGAGCGAGGAGAAAACATACAGCTGAGTAATGTGGCAAGTGGTTCCATTGTCGGCGGAGCAGTCGCATTTGATTAGGGGATTGTAGTTTCCGTCGTCGAAAGGAGTGGAGTCGACGGCGGCTCCGGTGCAAGGATTGCCGCTGATATTCCATTTTCCCGCCGGCGCCGATATTCCCCAATGCTGGAAGACGGCGTTTAGATTGCTCACTGCAAATCAAATTTCCGTTAAATTAACAGATACAGATTTGCCGTGTCTTCTATATTATATTATATTTCTGTTCAGCCGTTGGATTAATGGGACTTCAGATCTAACGGTGAGAGAATCATGGGAAACTTCCTTATCTTCTTTCTCAATCAATGGAATCATCATAAGAAAAAGAGCAGACATTCATTGTTAGTGCCTCTGAATCTATGAGCATAAAAATTAAAAATTAAAATAAAAATCTATGAGCGTGAAAATAAATAAAAACTAATGCCAATTTCGTGCATCGTGCCTATAAGAAAATCGAATTAAACAAATTAAAATACATATATAAATTTTATATTTATGTAGTTGGTCGTAATAAATCTTTATATTATATTATTTTATATTTATATAGTTATTCGTAATAAATTATTATATTATATTTATATAATGTTATGTATTTTTTATTTATATATTATTTGATTAAAAATAGAAATGCCTATGAGACGACCTTAAATTGTACATGCATTTAAATAGAGACTTTTATTTTTTTATTTCTATGTTTATGTATATAGTTTATATATTTATCCAAATCCTAAAATATAAAAAATAAAAATATTTTTTTAAATTTTCATTTTACCCATTATTTTATATCTAAATTTATAGAGTTGCAAATAGATTTAAAAAATATACACGTGTTAATTAAATAATGTAAAATTAATATATTATAATAGAAGATTATTGATAATCTCTATGATTGGAATATATTCTTTCTCCTTTTCTTAATTAATTAGTTGGTCAAGATCCATTCTAAAATTTAACAATAATTAATAATAAAAGACTAATATGAATATAATTATAATAAAATATGGTATATATATTTAAATTTTAAACCCCATTTTACAAATTTTAATTAAAATATATAGTTTTTGTCATTTAATGATCTCCATCTAAAAAATTTAAATCCGCCATTGTTGAACCTTTTGCCATTTTCTCACTTTTCGAAGGAATTCACTTTAAATAGATATATATATATTTTCACTTTAAACTTTAAAGATCCCTAGCTACTCAAGAAAGACCCAACTGCTATGTTCATCCTTTACCTTTTTCTCCCCTTTCGATCATGTCAACTAATTCATCAGTCTAAATCCAAAAGATTATATTTTCACTTTCATAGCACTTGACGAAGGTAAAAGATGAAGTTTGGCAAAAATAAAAATGAATATATATATATATATATATATATATAGAGAGAGAGAGAGAGAGAGAGAGAGAGAGAGAGAGAGAGAGAGAGAGAGAGAGAGAAACCTTCAGCAGGATTAGTTGTAGCATTCTGAGCAAGAGCTGCTGGGTTGAAGAAGAAGAATATGCAGAAAGCACATAATTTGAGCGATGATCCTCTAAATCTCAGATCTTCTTCCATCTTCATGATCGATCTTCTTCTTCTTCAACTAGCTAGCTAGCATGTAATAATATATGGATGATATTGAAGAAGTGGTTCTTATTATGCTCTTACCAAAAAAAAAGTTCTTATTATGCCAAAGAACGATGGATCAATGGATATATATATGTTGACCTAGAGAGAGCCAAAGTCGTCTTCCAAATAGTTAGTTTCTCCTTCACTATAGATGATAATGGTAGAAACTGCGAATGCGCAGCCCACTCATTCTATGACATTATATAATAACAAATAATTACTTCTTAAATATAATAATAATTCAGGAATATATGATATCACATTAACGTTGGAGTTTTCTCATCACTTATAATAATAGTCAACTATGATTTTTAAAAATAGGCTCAGCTATGGCTGCCACATGCTTTTGTGGTGGTCCGGTTCTATTATTGGACCGCCTCAATTTTTTAATATCATTTAGTAAAACAAAAAAAATAATATTCACGTGTAATAATTAAGAGAAAAATGATGACGGGATAAATAGGTTTCGTGAACCGTTTTACTAAGTTAAACATAACTATTTCACGTTTTATAGTGATGTTTTTTCTTCTTCTTCTATATATATAATGTAATAATAATTCGTGTAAAAATTAAAATTTAAACTCTATAGATATATTAGAGCTGTTCAAACTAATTAAGTTATTTTGAATATATATGCTTTACGTGTGTATTCGGCTTCTCGTTATACTAATTAATAATCCCAGTTCATATTGTCGATCTGTCCATTTCTAATATAGGAACAAGTACGTCGTAGTATACGTACGTACGTAATTAGATTAATAAACCCCTTTTCAAACATAATTATGCCATTTGAATATATCAAAGTTGACAGGATTTTATGAAGATCAAATAGTCAATAACATGTGGCTTATCATCATAACCCTTAATTAAACATTTCATAAATCTGACCCTAATTAATTTTAGTCAACAATCCAAATTTGCTTTCATCCTCTCAGCTGAGCTGACAGTGAGTTTTCTACTGATTTAATTTAATTTAATTTAATTTAACTAAATTCTTTGGCGAAAAATAATAATAACGTTACTTGTCTTCTTATTTATTATATATAGGGTTAATAACTAAAAAACTGTCCAAGGTTTACCCTACGTTAAAATTAGGTGTCTGAAGTTTCCAAATGTTAAATTGTAGTGTCCAAGGTTTCAATTTTGTTAAAATGTGGTGTCTCGGTGTGATTACTTTAGAGAAGTCAATTCCGACGAAACTGTGTGTCAAATTCGAGCTCCCATACAAATTTCCTTCTCGTCATCTTGCCGGGACCGTCACCTAAGAAGTTGGCCACATCCGCGCAAATACATCTCGCTCTGTTGTCCTTGGAAAATGACTCCACACCACTCTTCTAAACACTTTTTTTTTAATGTTCAATTTTTGAGTGAAATTTGACGATTTTGTGAAAAGTAAAGAGTGATAGATTATAAGTGCGTGAGTTGGTGGATGAAAATGATAGAATGAAGATGAAAATACGCGTAAAGACACCAAATTTCAACAAAAATGAAACTTGGGACAGTCCATTTTAACATTTCAAACTTCAGACACCTAATTTTAACATAGGGTAAACTTTGAACAGTTTTTTAGTTATTAACCATCTTATATATATGTGTACATAGAATATAATAATAATGAACTTCAATCAAAATAAACATCAGTAATTCAGTATATATACCTCAATTTGCTCTTGCAATTATTATATACTAGTTGTACACTCGTATAAGAGTGTACGATTTGAAGTAGCACTTCCCTTTTGAATATTTCAAACGAGATATAAACATTGCTTATCCTTTAAAATCGTTAACCAATTATCTTAGCTATCTTACCTTCATTAGAGGATACGACGAAGTCTAAGCGGGATTATTATAATTATTATTAACATTAAACGAAAATAGTCTAATAAACTAGCTTGCTTAATCTATATGTAGAAGCACCCAGTTGATCAGCCTCCTGAATTTATAATTTTTTGGGGGTAAACTAAGGATATATATATATATATATATATATATATATATATATATATATATATATATATTGAAAAAAGAGTGTTATAATAATTTGCTAAAAACTAGAACCGCTTAATCTATATTGATAAATGAAAACAAGAGATTACATTATACTGCATTTCGCTACATCATTAATATCAAATATCATCTATAAATGTCACTTTTAATATGTTAACAATTAAATTCAAATATTTAGCCAAGCTGGATATATATAAGACATTAGGTCAATTCTTATCTCCTCAATTTTATTTATTTTCTGATGAAATACTGTTAACAAATTTGTTAATTTATATCTCTTAGTCAATAAATTGGTCAAAAATTATATTATAATATTTACCGGCCTAAATCAAATTAAGCTGATAAAGAATGTATTTACTGATTAAATTATATTACTTAAGTAAAACATATAAATTCTAAAATTTGTCAGATTTGTTTTTATTCTTTTTGTATTTCTTTTCGTTATTATTGATATTTTTTCCCAAAAATTTAAATTAAGCTGTTAACATAACATACATAATAATTTGATGACTATGTACATAAGTACGAAGTCACTCTACATAATGCGAGGGGATAACAGTCTAAATATTTATATAATTCTAAAGTAAAGAGCTTAAGTTAAACACTCTCAACAGGTCATTTAAAAAATATGAATGTAACTGATGCTCGACATAATAAGAGAATTTACTCTTAAAAGTTTTAATATCCAACTTACTAGCAATTTTTTAAATACATAAAAAAAACATAGAAATTCAGTAAATTTGACTAATCACTATTAATACATTAAATATTATTATAATTATTTATAATACCTATCAAATTACTTAGAAGCACTTAATCCGGTTTAAAAAGTAATATCATATGGCCGTCAAATTTGTTTTCCACGACTCGTGTCAAGTGGATTGATGTGATTTTAAAGGAAGCATTAGTTGGCCAACTTGTTTGATTATATATAGTTTAAATGTTTAATAATTAATTTGTTATCAAAAGGAGTTAAATTAATTAAACCTCGATTCGAGTAATTTAGGGCGGAATCTCCTACTAAGTACTAACAAGTAACAAGTTACAGGCTTACAGCTTACTTAAAAAGATGCATAATTATTAATTAACAAAATATTTTGGCCAAGTGTGGATAATTTAACAATTAATGAAATGGGAAAATTAAAATAAACCAAAATTAGAAAACAAGGAAAAATATTATCTTTGTAATTGAGTAGACGCATATCGAGGCTTATCCGACCAATAGTTTGTCTATCGATTTTGAGGTTTTTTTTTTTAATAAAAAAAACTTGTTACAAATTGATGAAATCATTAAAGAACACGATGAAGAATAAGAAAATGAAGAATTTGTCATTTTTAACTATTTAATCATATTCTGAAACGTAGGTAACTAAATAATCACGTCAAAAAGCAAGTGTGGCCAATGGGCCACACAAAACAAACATAAGGAACTAATGGATGAATTAACCCATAAATTTTAATGATTTCTGATTTTTGTCACTATTATAATCTTATTTGTGGCGAAAATGGAGAAATGACAACCAAGTAAGTTCGTCACTAATACTTTACCGAGGGGACATATAGTGACGACCACAAAATTACATTTCTGACAAAATTTTGTAAGTACTTGTGACAATTATGTTGTCTTTGATTGCTTGATTTGTTGTAGTGTGTGTCTAGCAACTCTATGACACGTCTAGACATACTTTTAAGCATGTCAGTGCAGGTCAGAGCTGTGCATAGATACACACGTATAGACACAGTTTAAATAAAATTTAATATTTATTTATATACTCGGTAATTTTAAAAACATTGAGCTAATTCCTTACATTAATATAAATATTTAGATTATTACTCACTCGGTTCGGCACAAACTCATAAATTTTCATATATATATATATATATATTAGTCTAACAAAAATAATGAGGTCCAATATACAATATTAAAATCTTATAATTTAATAGATTTTAGGGTTACATTTATGCCGATTTCACCTATCTGAAAACAATTTCCGTCTATATCTCCTATCTGTTCTCCTGTTCCTATCTTCTTTATGTCGATCGATTATTTAAGTAATTTTATAGTTTAAGAACAAGCACTAATTTTGAATTTCATGTTTTATTTTCAAGTTAAATAGGAATTTAATTTACTTGTTAGCTCTAGTAAGAGCATCCACAATGGTTTTACATAAATTGTATTCGTTAAAGTTGCCACGTAGACATTTATGTACACTTTAAGTAATACGTAAATTTAAGACACGCGTAAAAAATATTCTCTCTGCAATCGTATTACTTAAATATATTTTATTATTAAATTTTCCAACAATCACCAATAAGATATTAGCATTAATTATAAAATGAATTAATTTATAATAAAAATTTGGTTACGTAATACATAGTGCATTACTTATATTTAAGGAATGTTTTATGTAAAAACATAAATTTACGTGTGAGTCCCATTTTTAAGGAATGCTATGTAAAACCTCTGTAAATAGGTTTTGTTGCTTTACTTAAATAAACATGTAGAACTCACGTTTACATAATCTTTACGTAATACCACTGTGGAATCAGTTTGTCTGATAATAAATCTAACGGAAAATTATTAATTAAATCTAAAATATCTCAAGTGCCACGTAAGTTTTGGGCTTTATTTTGGGCCGGGTCTGTCTTCTGTGCACCATCTGAGTGTCTGACTAATACAATATGGGTTACGTGGGCCTTATTAGGCTCTCTGGGTTGTTAGCTCTGCCGACATTATTTTGTTACCCTTTTAGGATTTTATTTATATTTACGACAAAGGCCCAACTTTGATACTTGAAGTATTATCAAGTATCAGATGTGGGCGAATTAGTTGGTGCGGTTAGTTTCTTTGCTAACTATCAAGGAGGTTGTTGAATGGACTACCCGATCACGTGAGTTGCAATTTTAAGAAATAATTGAGTTTAAATTCCCCTCGATGCATTAAATATAATTTAAAATTAACGTTTCCAGTTTGAAATGTTCTCGACTCTATTATATTCCGACTAGTGATGCCTCTTTCAAATTTATCTTCACTTTAGTATTACCACTTCCATAGTGCAATTACTGTTTTCTGAGATGTTTGGTCGTTATGTTTTTGGATTTTACAATCGTTACATCTCACGTATTTCTTACCATTGTGTAATGCTTACAAGTCTATGTTTCAATTATCTTGAGAACTTAATTATTTTCAATTATCTCGATGAATCAGAGTGTCATTTTTATTTTTCCGTAATACTTGTGCTTGTAGAGTAAGTTTTTTTTTAATGGAAAAATATCAAGGAGGGGGGTCCCACTCCCTTCACCATCAATTCTTCTTAATAAGAAGTAACGTAGAAAGTTCTTAATAAATTGAATTGGATATTCCCATACCCGCCTATTTATTGATATGAAAGGTCAAGCATTCGTACAGTGGACCCACTCCTGATTCCACACTCCACACCCATGACCCATGGCCGCATATCACGTAATTATAGTACAACATGTGCTACGAGTACGCGCCCATATATGTTTAATCAATTATTTTTTTTTACAATAATAATAATACATAATAGTCATTTATAACAAAACTTTTAAAGCACAGTTGGTTTCACAATTTTTTTTAAAAGCATACACCACGAACGGAAAGTAAGCTGCGATTAAAGTAAACAGAAGTTGAATCCCACAGGTATCTATATCAAACTATTCTATAATTGCATAATATCTCTAACTACATAACTGTGTTGAAAAATATAGCACGTAAAATGAGAATTTTAAAAGAGAATTTTATGGATCGAATGAACAAATATTTTTAACCAAGTCTCATGCAGATCACGGTCTCCTTAAGACTATTTCGCCCCCTCACCAACTCGTCGGTTGTATTAAATGATGTTAACAAGCGATTGTCACTCATGATAAAACGACATTCCAGTGGCAAGCTAGCACGAAACTCCATCAGTCGAACAGAACCTTGCATGAACTCCACTAAAATAGAAATTGGTCGACCACAAATACGAATAAAGATGATAATGATCGTCACACTAAATCATGTAGAAGATGAGTATAAAACTCTATATTCAAATAAAGAGGGGACCCTCTATTTATAGGAATGTGAAAACCTTAGCATTAATGACATTGTAATAAATAAAACTGAAACGTCCCTATTAATGAAGCCGATACGGAACATTAATACGTTAGATTTAACGAATATATACGAAGTCGGTACTACTATATGGCTAAATGTACTAAAAACAACAATTTCTCATTCACCTAATCATAAAAATAGTAATGTCATTAACACATTTTTTCAATAAATTGACACATAAATCCACAAATATTATTTTATCCTAACAAAATATCATTTTAGAATAGTTTTGATTTTATAGTGGCCAAAAAAAAAGTTCTGATTTTATGACACACTCCTTAGTCGGCAAGAAAGGGAATGAGAATTACAAACTCCTACTCCTATTATAAATGCTACGGCTAATCAGAAACTCGAAGAGACAAATGCGTAAGGTTTGACTTTGACCAAACGTTAGCATATACGTACGGATACATTATTACATCCGTTTTTCAAATGGTACGGACTGCGGAGGGACAGTTTAGATATTTTTTTTCTTACGTGTTTTAATTTTCTTTCACCCCAACTACCCTAAATTTCTAGAAGCAAGCAACCCCACCCATTCCGACAATCTCCAAATTCCTTTACAATTTTGAATTTCTATAACATATAATATAATAACATTTTTTGTACTACTTTAATTACTATAAGTCACTGAAAACGAAGCGATAACAAACGTATGCAGGATTTGGCCGGAAAAAAAGATGCAAGATGTGAAATTGAAGAGACAGAAGCTGCGCTAGAGAGGTCTTTGATTGCGTAAGGATGGCGGTTATAAACGATCTCTGTTATATCAGCTAGCCTTGTGGGGGTTATTTATTTATGGTTAAATGGTCTTTTGTCATATGTTTGGTCACCATTGATTTTTTGTATTATATGTTTTATTTTGTAGGTTTTTTATGTCATATATTTGCATTTTGTAGACTTTTGGTACATCTGTTAGTCAACAGTTAAGTTTGACCGTTAAATCGTTTTATTTTGTTCAATTTAGTCTCTAATCTTTTTCTGGCCACCACCCAAAATATTCCGGCCACCACCTCTCAAGGCCGTTGGAACCCACACAAGGCCACCGGCCACCATCCGAGCCCACTGGTGACCACCAAATTGGTGGCTGCCTTGTGCAGGTTCAGGGGGCCCAGAAAAGTGGCCGGCGGCCTAATGCGGTGATCGAAGAAAAATTAGAACTAAATTGAACAACATAAAACTATTTTACGGTTAAACTTAACTGTTGTCTAACGGATGCACCAAAAGTCTACAAAATGCAAACATATGACACAAAAAACATATAAAACAAAATATATGGCATAAAAAACTAACATATGGCATAAAAAACCCTAATTTATTGAGTCCAACAAATTATTAGTTGAAACTTAAAATTCTGAATAATTTTCTAGTTTAGTTATTTGAAGTATTGAGTTTGCTAACAGCCTAACACAATTAACATTTTATTCTTTGTTAGACGGATTGTTTTCTCGCTAGACAAGTTATGGATGATGATGCACCGTACATTTGTAGGCACCCTTTTGTTTTGGGGTAGAAATAGACCGTGCGGGCGGTGGAAGCGGGACCACCTCGTGAATTGGTCTGATTTGAGGCCGTACGGCATTTACGGAAAAGGACATACTTTCTTGTTGTGCTTATTATATTAATTCGCCATCCAACCGACGAAAATGCTCTAGCTAGGCAATGGCCAATGAGTGTACACTTCCCTTAGTGCTATGCCACCTCAATATTAAATTACAGTGTTTTCCCACGGACCCCTACCAAAATACTCTACTTCAGATTAAGTTAGCAATAACAGATTATTTTAGGGAAATTTGGTAGGCTTTCTAATCAGAACTTCTATTACTTGAGATAATCGTTCTATCAATTAGGTTGCTTTGTAATTATGAATAATGTTCTAGGTGTTAATCATGCATACAGTGTGAAAGAACATAATAAATCTAAACAACTATATAAAACTCAGTATTATTTTCATAATAAACAAAAAAAAATATAAAAAATAAAGACATTGTAAAATTAAAAGGTAGTTATTACATATATAAACAAAACAATAATAAATTTTCAAGGATTTTTTTTGTATAAAATGATTAACTGCATATATATTAAGATATTTACAATTATGTGTCTCCAACTGTAAGTCAATCTAGAAATCTCAATCTCCCACTTCGATTCGACCTTCGACCCACCTCCTCAGACTTCCGAAGGATTTGATTATTGTCCCTACCTCGTCACCTTCATCTGCCTCCAAAGGTACGAGAATATAGTTGTTATTGAGAGTTTGCTTGATACGATGTTTTTAGAGAATTTTTTTAGCTATTTGAATTTTTTTAAATAATAATTAAATCTCTTAAAGTGGACTTTATATAGTGTATTAATATTTATTTATGTGATGAAATACGATCAGATTATATATTATACTAGATGACGAACCCGCGCGTTGCGCGGTAAGTGGCTTGTTTATAAAATTGTTTGGACACTATAAAAATTTAAATTCGATATTGATTTTTTCATTTGAAACAATAGGCAAATCAAACATTACCACACAAATTTAAGATACATAATACTTTAACTTATATAATTATATTTTAATCGAACATCATACGTAATATGTGTGTTGGAGATTATATATCCATTACTAACTATCAAAATATTAAAGGAAACACATAATTACTAAATATTATTGTTACTTATATTCTTGTAATTATCTGATAGATTTTTTATATATCGTTTACACATTTTTATAATATATAATTCTTATGTTTACTTGATAAATATAATTTAATTAGTATGTCAGGTTTAATCGTAAATATAAATTCTTATATAAGTGAAAATATAATTATATAATTTATAATAGCATCAATAACTTATGGCAAGAAACTTGAAAATATTCAAAAATTTAACCAAACACCTAATTTTTATTATTATTTTACTTTATCCAAATTGTAACAACATTATACTATTTTATTAGTTAATTATTAATTCACATCCACAATTTAACAACAACAATAATAATAATAATAATAATAATCAACGTTGTAGAATTTGATAACAATTGTAGAATTTGATAACAGATGAAAAAAAAATAATAAAAACAATGTTTAAGATTTTGTTAACTGAAAAAAAAATATTAAATTAAGAAGATAATATATGATAATTATTTTGCTTTTTCAATGTATTTTTTACTCGTAATTTTTTCATGTTATTTATATTTATGAAATGAATTTAGAATTATCTATTACTTATAAATTATATCATCTAAAAATTATTTACTAACATTTATTAACATATCTTAATTTTTTTTCTTGATTATTTATTTTAATAATTTCTATTTAATTATTTTTAATATTTTGTTTTTTATTATTTTATTGTGTTATTTATATTACGAAATTAATTTATTGTTATTTATTGTTATATAAGAAAAATGAAACACATTTTTAAATATAATTTAAATTGCTAAAATATATTATTTTATATTTTGTATTAAACTGCTTAAAAATATATTTAATTTTTTTTAACTATAGTATATGTATCTTAATAAATGTTTTTTTAGGCTTACGAAAATAATTTAATTTTATGTAAATATTTATTCTAATTTTTAACATTTTCACTTTTAGTAATTTGTATTCCCATTTTAGTAATAAAATTCAATTTTTTTAACTTGCTTAAATATATTAGTGTATATTTTGTATTAACTTGCTTAAAAATATATGTGGTTGTTTTAAGCTATAATATATGTATTTTAAGAATTGTGATTTTTGGGCTTACGAAAATAATTTAAATTTATGTAAATGTTTATTCTAATTTTTAATGTATCAACTTTTAGTATAAAAAAATCAAAGCAATTTCTTCATGTGTAAAACTTACACTTTTCTATTGTTAGGGTGTTAAACTTAATTTATCAACTTGTGAATGTAACTTCTTTGAAAATGCATGAGAAGCATTGCCTTTCATCTAGAGTTACATGTGGATGTGAGAGAGTAGTGATATGTATGTAACTTATTAAAAATTGACATGGACCAATTAGATTGAATTTTTTTAACAACTAAGTGAGATAAAATGGTATAAAAATCTTATTTGTCAACACTACAATAAAGACATTGAGATTATATTATATATAGATGGTATAAATGTATATGTTTCAGAATATGAATGAATTTGTACTTTATTTATATGATTCTTTTAAAATATGAATGAGGTTGCTTACGGATGACTCTATTTTTTACTGATAAAATTAACCTATAAGTATAAAATTTGCCATCTTTTATCTTTAGCAATCAAAATTAGTATTAGTAGAATATAATACTATGAATCAGTTACAAAATCCTTTAAGCTACAGTCTATTTATTATTCCCATTTTTCGTTATACCCTTTAACTATCACAAATGTATAATATGACCCCTAATGAGTAATGAGAGGGTATTGTCGCATTTTGAGATAGTTCAAGGAGGTAATATACCAAACACCAAAATTGAGGAACGTTTTGGAATTAAACAAACATAACCGTTTATATGGACCCACGTGCTGTGTGTGCGTTCGCATCCACTCACAACAATGTGGTCCACTACGGTTGCGAATAATGTGAAGGTGTAGGTGACGCGCGTAGAAGAGCGAGTAGAAGAGACAAAAAGTCGCGGGACAAGTGGAGTGACCGTACACCTTTAAAAAAGAATACGGAAAGGGACAGAGGGGACGACACTCCCCTGCATTTGTCGTCCTGTGTTTACTATTTGGTCCTCGGCAATTTTTTTTAAATAATAATTAATTAAGAATAATGCCAAAAATGGGCCAAATAAAATAATAATAATAATGCCGCCCAAATAGTGGAATGGGGCATTGGCATTTGGCTGAGCTCACAGATTCCACTGCTAGGCTAGGATAGGATAGGATAGGCTCCATTTGGGAGAGATCGGTAGCCACGTAATGCTGGCTCCATTTCATATGTTTTTGTTTTCTCTTTTATTTATATAATAATGATAATATATTTATATTTTATGAATTATCATATGGTTTTAATAACTTCACAGCGTAACATTAACCATATTATTATTATATATTATATATTAAAAATAGCGGTAGGACAGTTTATCCATTAATTAGAAATTTTAAATTAGTCTTGAAAAATAAAAATACACCTAGCGAGCATTTTATTTATTTTAGGACTCACATCTAGAACATCCTAATAAAAATATTTAAAATTCGTAGAATTATTTATTTGTTTATAAATAAAAAAAAATGATTACTCAACTAGCTATAACACGTTCCTCCAACAACCATATTTAGTCAAACAATAATAGGAATAGACTTAAAATACTAAAAAAAAATTTGTTCCCACGGATGAGTGTTCTAAGTGACAGGTCTGGTCTTATTTAATTTTTAATGATATCAGGTTATTCTGTTAAATGTAAAATAGTTATGAATATTTTCTATTTTCAGAGTTTATATGGAATTTAACCCGAAACTTCTATTATATAGATAAAGTAGTAAACTGTTACCTCATTTAAAATTCTATTTAATAATAATAAAGAAATTAAATCATCCATCTTCACAACATCCTCACGGGATTAATTAGCAATTTGTTTCTATCAGGTACTCTCATGCAATAGATCTGCGTCGATTTTTCTGTCAGGTACTACTTCAGAAACAAATAAAATGATACGAATGTCCGAGTCTTGACAATTTACCAGAATGTCCTACTTAATTTTTTTTTTCTTTCTATTATAGGTGTTGGGAGAAAATGAGTGGCAAAAGCTTTGGTAATGGATTTCGAGATCTCACCGGTAGCTAACTCTTTTAGATATCTATGTCGATTTCGGGGGTGCTTCGTTTCCTTTAGGGTGCTTTTGGTAGGCGAGGACTTAAAAGGGGTGGGGATGACCCCTGATTCCACTCGAAGCTTAAGTCAGTAATGAAATTTAAGAGAATACTATAAAAGTATGTGAGAGTAATTGTTTAGATAATGAAAGTGTTTTCCTATTTATAGGGGAGGTTTATACCGACTTTAAGTGGCGACAGCTGTGTTTTGATTGGCTGCTTAGTGGCGGTCGGTAGCCGCCTTTCTCTGATTGGTTGAGGGAGTCGGTGAAGGGTCAGTAGGTGACAAGTAGGTCACCGCCTCAGCATTCCTTACTATCAAATGTTTCTTCAACCAGTTGACAAGCAGGTTGCCACCTAAGTTTAATCTTATGAGAATGGTTTCTTCAAACTTAAAGACGGCGAACAAGTGACAAGTAGGTCGCCACATGTCCCCTTCTTTAAGAGGAATGATTTTCTTAATAGTTATTGGCTTCCGACTCGACTCATTCCTTAAGAGGAAGAATTTTGAGTGGTCTTGTCGTCATTCTTTAATAGTCGTCTTGAGCGTCGACCTTCTTCTATACTGTCGTCGACCATTTATCATTGTCTTTATATTCCGAACAGAAATTTTCGTCGACTTATCTTTCTGGGATCTCGACTTGGATGTCTTTGACTTTTGAGGATCCCGACTTCAAGGTTGTTGACCCTTGTGAGGTTACCTCGAATCATATCCAACAATAGGGAAATAGTTATTAGTAATAATGTGATGCAAATTTGAGGTTGTAACTAAATAAAATACATACTTTTAAAGTTTTACACATGTTACTACTAAGTCCATCTTAATAGTAAAAAATCTACAAGCATGGTGCTCCGCCAACGTATACTCAAATTCCTATTTTTTCCTTAGTCTATCAAGTTAAAAGTAAAACAATAATTTGCACAATTCAATCATGCAACTGAGGGAATAGAACCTAACAAAATAGTAGGTTTGACTAGTTAATCAATTATTTAATTTTAATTATAGAGGTTTCTGAAAAATTAACAAATTGCGAACCACCAACTAATCCCGTGTCATGATCAAGAAGGCTTCAACTTCAAACCACATTATATTGGTTTAACTTCAACTTATTAAACTTTTGATGATGACACTTTATCAATAAATATAAAAGTTGAAATATGAAAGGCGTGCCTCCAAATTAGAGTTATTTGCTGTTATAATTTAAATACTGGTTTTATTAAGAAAAATTAGTTTAAAGTTAGTTGGTAGGCGAGTAAAGGATACTAATAGTATATTTTTTTTTAATGTATGATATATGTGTAATTGGTATAAAAATATCTATAAATTTCCATAAAAGGTGGAAGTTTCCTACTTTTACGTATGGATTGGCTTATCGATTTACCTAATTCAAAATAACTAAAAACGGTCATTGGTTTAGTTTGAGTGCCTCGCTATATATTTTGACAAAAAAAAAACACCAACTGATGATTAAGTTCCCTAATTCTTCAAAGAAAATTATTAATTTTAGAGACACAATAATAGAAGCCCCAAAATAACACGAAAGATAAAATTATTTCAACAATTCACAATATATATTTAACTGATGATGACATTTAATTTAATAAATACAAGTTAGAACGCGAAGGACGTACCTAAATTAGCTAGTCGTTTTTTAATTGTTTCAACTTTCAAGTAGTCTCTTTTTTCACGCAAATTCTATTACTCCTTAAGAAAAAATATATTGAACTTAGTTAGCAGATAAATAAATAATAATATTACTACATTTTTAAATTTGTATGATATGCGTTTGTCAATGGATTTAGTGATTTCAATTGTACTGAAACCTTTCGTTCGCACTTTACGAAGTAATGGATCGAGTCGAAGCGCGAAAATCCTATTCCAAAAAAATATGGTTACTACTTACTAGAAAGAGTTTGTTGTTTTTTATTTCTTACAAAAGAATTCATTTTTAGCAGTGAGACAATAAATTAGAACAGCATATATATAATTAAAGGAGTCCATCAAATTGAACATCTTCCAATATCCAAACTAAACCATTGACTGAACTTTATTTTAAAAAAATCATTGACTAAAGTAGCTTTAATTTTTGGCGTGTCTGGCACTGGCTAAACTGAAATCTCACTAATTAAAGTTATAATTATTAAATTAAATCGTGCACATCAAGATTTATGTTAACGATTAAGATTAAAAAAAGTTTATTTTCACTAAATTAGATATACTCTATCATGATCTTATAATGTCTATAAAATTCACGTAATTTTTTTTTTTTATTAATTTTTAGCTTGTTTATTTTTCCATTTAAAGTTTTATTTTATTTTTGCCAAAAAGTTAGCTTTATTTATTTTATTTTTTCATTTTTCTTTTATTTATTTATAATAATGATAAGGAAAAGAAAAGAAAAGAAAATGGAAGAAACAAATGAATAATAATTATTATTAATATTAAATGTGTACCTTCCGGGTACGACTCCCTACTTAGTTATTGCCGTACGCTCACTCCACTCCATTCGTTTCAGCCGGTTTTCCCATTTTACCCTCCTCTTTTCCCTTTCTATATAAACCCTACCTCTCCACACACACCCACTCATCCATCAGTCTGCAATTCGTCCCACTTTCTCTCTCCTCTCCATCCAAATACTCTTCTCTCTTTCTCCCTCAGCCGTTACGATTCCGATGAAGACACTCATGCGGCGGATCTCGCGCGTGGCGGACTCCACCACACAATACTGCCTCCTCCGCGGCGCCGACGCCAAGCCCCGCCGGAACCAGTCCTTCCGTGTGACCGCCGAATCAACGAAGAGACGTCGCTCCAGCGGCGTGCCGGCCGGCTACGTACCGGTCTACGTCGGAGACGAGACGGAGATGGAGCGATTCCTGGTGAGCGCGGAGCTGCTGAACCACCCTGTCTTCGTCGGTCTACTCGATCGCTCCGCCGAGATGTACGGCTACGAGCAGAAGGGAGCTCTGAGGATCCCCTGCCACGTCATGGACTTCGAGCGAGTGCTCGACGCGCTCAGGCTCGGCGAGGAGGCGCTAGATCTCCAGGATCTGACGGCTGCCGCGTCGATCGACGACGGCGGTTACTTCTAGTACGGCGGTGGGCGGTTGTTTCCTCTCACGGTGGCCGGAAGAGAGCAAACGGGATATGGAAACGGCAGCGTTTAGGTCTAGCAGTTTGAGTTGTATATACGGCTACTAGTAGTGCGTAGGGTTAGCTAGATTTGGGTTTCTTTTGTAATTTGAGCTTGTGTGTGGTGTGGGGCTGAAGTGAATTCTCTCACCTTCTCAGAAAGAAAGAGATGTAAAGAAAAGGAAAGAAATTAATGCACCCCTCATGTTCTTTTTACCCTAGTAATTTTGTTTGCCATTTTTACCCTAGTAATTCCACTTCTTTCATTAGTCAGGATGTTTAAAAATTTAAAATCAAGCAGTAAAATTTGGATCTTGTTGGAAATGTAATTTTGGAAGTAATTTTAAATGTATAACAATCTCAGTACAGAATTGCGGTAATAATGTTAAATTATTTTGTCAGTTAACTTTGGTAATTTTACTCTTGTTGTGATATCTTCCCAGTAGAGGCTTGATTTTTTTTTTTTTTTTTTTTAACAAGATTACTTCTGCATTTTTTAAGATAAAATGTCATTTTTAGATAAAATGTCATTTTTAGATAAAATGTCATTTTTAGATAAAATGACGTTTTTAGATAAAATGTCATTTGATGGGTAAATTAGCGGCTAACTCCACTTAATAATTTGTTGGGTATAAGAGATATTTTGTGATAGTAGATTCCTTGTAGATATTGATTAGATGAAACATTACTAGGTTGAGGAATGGGGGATGTAGCTTTCTGAAAGAGATTAATCGTACCCCTATGATTAGATTGTATATATATGTTACGTGGCATTAGGCACTAAACTCAATAACAAAAGTTAGCAAAGCTAATGATGACAATATTTCGTTTCTGAATTCTGATATGAACAAATGGACTAATATCATTTTTACTTTTTAGGAGATAATAATAATATATATTGTATAACTATTTCTTTTTTACATTTTCGAGGGACTTATTGGAAATATTAACTGTCTAGAGATCAATACACCAATTAGTTCCTGATTTATTTGATTAATTTAAAGCGTAGATGTGTGGAAAGTCGAAAAACTCCACATATTTTACTTACCAAATCAACTGAACTAATTATTTTAAGATCAGACTCGACTCAGTGATACTTGATGAGTTTTGAGTTTGGCTCGTTAACTTTAAAATTTTCCACTTAAATTATAAATGATGCACTTTAACTCGAACTCGATTCGAATAGGTTTTTGGCTCTAGTTCAAGCTTGATTTGAATTGAATATATATAGTATTTTATGCGAAACTCGATTTAATAGGATTTTGGCCAAAAAAAAAAAAAGAAGAAAAGCTAGCTAGATTGGGCTCGCAAACCTCTCGGGTCGAGTATAAATGAACCCATACTCGACATATACTAGAAAAAGCTCGACTCAAACTCGAACGATTCGAAATTTAGTGAGTCGAATTCTAATATCGACCGAGCCGATCTCGAGTAGTTTGACTTACTTACACCCCAATAAAGCGGCTAATTTAAATTACATATGCATACAATATCCATAAAAAAAATTCAACGTTTCGTCTCTTAATTATATATTTCAAATTCGATTAGTTAGAATAGAAATAATATACATAACTAGCAATTTACATCTAAAGGATACACTCAGTGCGAACAAGCATTATTCTAACTAATAAACAAATATATATACGTTGATCTCCTGATAGCCTTATAGAACAGTCGGCAAAAAAATGCATACAATATGCTTACATCATTATGTCGACATGTTTTGAGCCATTGAACTATATAATTGGACCTATTTGAGTCAATTTGTTAAGTTAAATAATAATTTTCCGGTCAATATATCGCATCGGAATACATTTTTCTACTACGGTGGGTGGGGGGTTGGTATGAACAAGTAATAATCTGTAAGGGTAGAAAAGTCATTTGACAGTAGATTGGCCCAATCGTGAGGTATTGATCGGGATAGGCTTGCTGATGGCGGTTAACCATTGAATGATGTGATGACTCAAAAGAATAAGGATCCTCGTCGGCTCCATTTTACCGTTGAAAGTCGTGGCTCCATGCATCGGTTGCAATGTTTGACTCGTTTCAGTATTCTTTTCCATTTAGAATATAGTCAAATTTTTGTATGTATGTATATAATATTATATATATCTATATCTACTATAGTTTATTGATGTTATCGAGAAGCTATGTATTGGACGAAGTCACAAATCAAATTCATGTGAGAAAAGTAAGGTTTATGTATGATTAAAAAAATGGCAAATATGCGAGATTGATTAGATTAACTAATAAAGCAAATTACTTTTCTTAATTAGTCACACAATTTTACTACACATATCTAAACACGAAAACTACCTCGTGATAATCATATTCATGTCTCGTATTAATCATATTCGTGTATTATTGTTATCTGATATACTTTTAAGAACACAATCTTTCTCCGTAAACATTCGGATAACTTTTTTATAATAAGGAAAAAAAAGCTTCCACCCCAAATGACAAATACCAAAGATCATATATATATATATATATACACGGATACTTATTATCATTGTCTTTAATTTTTTTTGTATTTTCCCATGTAGTGTCTTTAAACTTCACAAGAAAAGATTCATATCTAATTGGACGTTAATTCTGCGCACCAGGGTTGAGCCTTGGGATTTGACGGCGGATTTAAAAAGCCACCGTGTGATTAAGAAAATTAAACCACAAAAAATGAGTTTAGTATTAACTTTTTTTTTGAAAAAATAAAATAAATCGTTAAAATTAATTTTGTGAAATAAAAATAATTTTATATATATATATATATATATATATATATATATATTAGCTATTAACCTAATTTTTTTAAATATATAGATTTGATATAATATTTATGTTGTCAACCGTTGTAAATTTTTGTATTATATATATTTAATATTCATGTAAGTTTAAATATTGTGATTATTTATATAACATATATATTTATGTAGTTGTTTCAGTAAAGAAATTATATTATATTAATATAGTTGGCTGTAATAAGTTTTTTTATATTATATATATATATTTGTAATGTTGGTGTATTTTATATTTATATATTGTTTGATTAAGAATAGAAACGGCATACATGGATAAGTGAAATAGACCATAAACTAATGCTTTAATAATTAATTTGGTAACTTACGATTGCTAATGTGTCTGTTTGGTTCAAACGTATACTTTTTAGTTACATACGTTTAAATGCGACCGATGAATACGATGAAACATACGATGAACACAATGAAAAACACACGATGAAGAATATTTGAATTAGTTAAAGGTAGGAGGAAATCCGTTATTTTATAACTATTTAATCGTATCGAGTCAAACTAATGGCTAAGTGTAACATGTTTGAACCATTTAATCACATTTTGGACCGTATGTAAGCAAACTATTATCTCGAAAACAAAAATTATTTATCTCATTATATAAATATAAATGACTAAACAATAATATATAAGAGAGATACAACATGTTCCAGCTCAGACTCAAACTAAGCAATTTGTTTAATTTAATAGAAATACAAACTTACCTGTTAAAACAACCTACATGCAGTTGCGGCTGTTTCTGTCTGTTAAAGCATCCTCCAACGTTAAGCAATCTCCTGATATTTCGGCCGTTTGTTCTGTTTTATTCTGTAGCTTAGTTTAATATATATCCATTTTATTTTCCCAGGTAGTTTTGTTTGTTTTGCACATGTTTCTCGAGTTCCAACGTGAAAGTACTCAGACACTCGACAGTGTTTAGTGTTAGTGCGAAATAATTAAAGTTGATGCAATATTATGTCAATATTAGTTATTTTATCATAACTATTTCGGGTGAAAACTGAAAAATATCGGTACATTTTAATTACAGCATTAGTTCTTTCTTAGATTAATCAATTAGATATATATATATATATATATCTATTTTGCATTAAATAATAATAATTAACTGGATGTTTCAATCATTCAGTCCCAGTATGATACGAACTATGCAGCCAGCGTGTGTATGGTTTTCTATTATCAATTATTAGACCCTAGGTGTTTTTTTTTTTAAAACAAAAAGATTTATTAGCATATTCTACTATATGTATTAATTAACAATAATATGTTTAGATTGTATAATTTATTAGAGACATTCAGCTTTATTATTAAGTTGATAACGTTTCGCCTCGTTCTTTTTTTGTTATTTTATTTGGGTGGTTTTTCAGACAATTCGATATTAACAGTTCTTTTCTACCAGAGATATTAATTGAGGAAGTTTTTATGGCACGACCGACTGGATTTGTTAACACAATCTCTTCAAAAGCTGCGTTTTCTCTTCACAAGACCACTTACGGTATCAAACAAGCCTCTCGCACTTGGTTCATCAAGCTTGGTTCTTCTAAACCGCGTATGATTTCAACTGCTCCAAATCGGACACCTCACTTTTTATGTACAACAAAGGGGAAGTTCAGGCATTCCTTTTAGTATATGTTGATGATATTATTATTACGGGGAGCTCTAACGCATTTATTTCAAGGTTTATTGCAAATTTATCGGCTCGTTTTTTCTTAAGGACCTTGATCCACTTCATTACTTTCTTGGAGTTGAAGTCCTCCAAATGAAGAATGGTTTGTTTTTCTCACAACAAAGTATATCCGGGAGCTCCTATAACGAGTCAACATGGATGGTACAAAAGATGTTGTCACGCCGATTGCCGTCAAGCCGCCCCTCAAACTTGAAGATGGCTCTGCGTTGGCTAATGCCACAACCTATCGAAACATCATCGAAGCTTTGCAATACTTGTCATTTACTCGCCCCGACATTTGCTGGGAGATTAAAATTGGGGAATGAGCCCATGCCCACTACATAAGCCCAATGGGGTTTCATACTAAAATCAATAGGTAATAGTAGGAGTAGCCCCCATGATTATATAGTGTTCTAACTCTTTAATCTAACCGATGTGGTACAACTCACTCACATTTACACTTAACTATCTCCCCCTTACATGTGAGTGCACCGTAGCTTCCCCTCAACCGGAAGTCCACGACACTAAAACTCTAGAATTTTTAAACCAGCCCATCAAATGGCCACGCCATGCACTGAGCCAGAGCACACTCGAAACAACATGTACCACGTGTCGCCACTCTTTATAAGGACTCACCACTTTGTGCCCTCCCAGACTTCCCGGACCGAGCCACCGGCTCTGATACCAGTTGTTGGGTGTTAAAACAGGGGAGCGAGCCCAGACCCACTACATAAGCTTAGTGGAGTTCTATACTAAAACCAATTGGTAATAGTAGGAGTAGCCCGCCAAGCTTATATAATGTTCCAAATATTTAATATAACTGATGTGGTACAACTCACTTACATGTACACTTGACAACATTAGCTTTCCCGTCAACAAGCTATCTCAATTTATGCATAAACCTACGGAGCTTCATTAGGTGGCCATGAAACATTTGTTGCGCTATCTAAAATGCACTACTATGACCTCTTTTTCCGTGCTAGGTCTCCGCTACGTCTTTGGGTATATTGTATCTCCGACTAGGTCGGACCATGGCTAGGTTAATTTAATCCTAGGGGGCGGTTGAAAATGTTTAAAGGCTAAACTGTAAAAATAAAAAGTTATGACAAAAAATTTGAGGACTAAACTGAACCAAATCAAAATTTGGGGCTAAGCATGTGCAATTCACATGACTATTTAACGGTAAACTAACAGTCGGACCAAAAGTATACAATTGGCAAACATATGGTACCAAAAATAGACAAAATCAAACATGTGGTACCAAAAGTCAAAAGTGGGCAAACATAGTTTACCAAAAGACCTATAAATCCTTTTAAAAATTCTAAAAAGGATGACTGAACCCAAAATATTCAATCATAATCTAAAAAAATTGTGATTATAACCTATTTTGCATATATAACCTTCTAATTTAAAGAGTTATTATAACTATGTTTGATTAAGTTAAAAAAATAACATGTTACAACCAAGTGAATTTAATCTTTAAAATGTACGAATATATAATATAAGTTTAGAAGTTCAAATATGTATTAAAAAAGATATTATTTTCAATAATAAAAAAAAAAGCTAAGGAAAAGGGAGGCAATAATTTTATGTCAGAATATTTGATAAGTTTTAGAAAATACTTTCTTTTTATCTGCTTAGAATTTGTAAAAAAGAATTGATAGAAATTCCGAAATTCAAGTTCCGTTGTATTCTGAGACAGAGAGAGTGGCATTACCTGTAATTTTTATCAACTTTTGGGGCAGTTTTATTCTCCCTCACAGTCGGAATTACACGTAACGACAAAATCAGATTATTTATCCTTTCTGTTTTTAAAAATGAAAAAAAAAAAAAAAAAAAAGCTAAGGAAAAGGGAGGCAATAATTTTATGTCAGAATATTTGATAAATTTTAGAAAATAATTTCTTTTTATCTGCTTAGAATTTGTAAAAAAAAAAAGCATTAATAATTTAATACTAGGAAGCCGTGACAAATTAGATGTCACTAACAAAGAGTTAATTTTGTATTTATCTATCTACATATATGAAAACCTAATAAACATTAATCTAGTTTTTCTATGGTTTAATTTTTATTTTATAGAAATTTTATGGTAAATTTAAAAAATATAAAGATGAATAATATTTCTATAACTACTAAATAAATGAAACATATTGTATTACCTTTATAAAAAATATCTTGATATCATTTTATTTATAACTTAGGATAAATAAAATATTCTAATCATCAATTTTGATACTTTACGTGAGTGATGTAACTGATGTTAGCATCTAGTATATTTCTAAGTTAGTATTCCATGTAATAAATTAATCATTAATATGAATATATTCTTTTACTATATATATTAATTAAAAATATGAATTTACGCAAGTCAATAATTTTATAACATATTTATTAGTAAAATTTTGTAGAAAGAGCGAGTATATAATTAGTATAAATAATCTAAATCTAAATCTAAATCTAAATATATACTAATCCTGATGGAGAGTTAGTCTCAGGTTGACACATCAGCATATCCAACAAATAAGTGAGTGACACATCAACAATTTCATTCTTAAAACAAAAAAAAAAAACTTCTCATTCTCTCTATTGTGTTGCTCGATCGTTACAATCTTAATCTAATCTTCTAATCTTACTAAAGCGGCTGGTTTTGCCTCACTACAGTCTGCCACGTCAGCATCATTTACATAAGGGTTTTAGTAATTTTCAGCAGTTTTCTTTCTTAATTTCTCCTCCAATTACACAATAAATGACAATCAATAGCATCAAATCTAAATCTAAATATATACTAATCCTGATGGAGAGTTAGTCTCAGGTTGACACATCAGCATATCCAACAAATAAGTGAGTGACACATCAACAATTTCATTCTTAAAACAAAAAAAAAAAACTTCTCATTCTCTCTATTGTGTTGCTCGATCGTTACAATCTTAATCTAATCTTCTAATCTTACTAAAGCGGCTGGTTTTGCCTCACTACAGTCTGCCACGTCAGCATCATTTACATAAGGGTTTTAGTAATTTTCAGCAGTTTTCTTTCTTAATTTCTCCTCCAATTACACAATAAATGACAATCAATAGCATCAAAATGGTTCGGTTACGCTATGAATGAATAACAATCAATGACAGAAAAATGGTAGAGAAGGAGGCAAACGTTGAAGTATCAACATTCATTGCACAAATTCACTGAACCTATGTATTTAAAGTCCACAACTTAAGTTGATTGTTTGCATCAGATCTTTTTATGAATATATATAGCCTTCTTGAGTCTTGACCCACATCATCTTGCAGTTCTGTTCCGTCTTTGGTCATCGCAAGCATCTGGAACCAAAAATCTGCATAAATCCCTATATAATACATCAATTTCAAATTGAATTATGTGGCGGCGATGAGGAGTGAAATCCTAATCAGTCGTTCTCCACCGCATGTCATCTGTTCATCCTTTGCATGTCAGCCGTTCATCCTCCGCATGTCAGACGTCGTCAGCCGTTGCTACGATGTCGTTTGCCTACATTCAACACCATCCACTAAACTCTGATGCCAATCTAGAGAGAGGGAGGAGAAAGACCTATTGCGAAATTAAATAATAAAGAAAAATACAAGCGACGGAATAATGAAGAAGTTGGTATAGAAGAGATGGAAATGATGATCGGTAAGATTGCTGATGCTAGGGTATTAAGGATTTAGGAAAATTAACTATGTTTGGTTTGTTATATATATATTCGTAGATGTTAATGGAAGAGAATATTTTGGGTGTGTGTTTATTATATACAAGAGATGAAAGATTTGAATATTCGGAGTCACAAAATATATGGTTCGTTAAGGAAATTATTGCATAGTACGAAAAATTTTGAATTAATAATTCCATAAAATATAATTCCTAATTAAATATCATATAGTATGGTAAATTATAAATTAATTTAGTTGATACATAATATGGATTAGTTTGTATATTTAGATAATGTCAATTTAAAGTAATATTTATTAAACTCAATTGATAAAAATAAATTTAGTAGACAAATTAAAATTATTTTTTAATATAAATATAATTTTTTAGAGAAATTTAATGATTTTTCACTGTAAATATACACATTAAATATTATAATTTGTAAATTGTAACGTTTATGTATTAAAATTGGTGTCGATTTTGATTTATAGGAATATAACGTGCATACTATTTATTCAAAAATAAAAGAAAACTAATTAATTCCTATAGTAAAAGGAAACAAAATATATCGTCAAGTTTGATTTATAGGAATATAAAGTTAAGTGTATATTATTCTATGAAAAAAAAAATAAAAGGATAATAAAAGGAAATGAAATACATTTTATGACAAATATATTTAACCACGCTCACTTTTCTTTTTCAGAATTTATATTTAGTCATGATTTAATTAATACAGTTGATATTTTACAAAATATGATTCCTAACTAAATAAATCACATAGTATGGTAAATTTTAAAAAACGCCAAAACAAAATGTAAATAACCAGGTCTAAATGTATATAATAATATTTTTTTATGATCGTTTGTTAATTCAAAGTCTTATTACTTTTAATAAAAAAAAAACCATCCATCCAATCTAACAAATATAAAAAAAAAAACCCGCGCGGCGCGCGGGTAAAGCTGCTAGTATTATACTAATCCTGATCATGGCTTAATGTGAGGGCGCCACATCATCTCTATTAGCGAATCACATTCTAACACATCATCCAACATCCACTAGAATACCTAATTAAGAAAACACAACAATTAATAATATTAAAATGCAGCCATTATATATATATATATTATATATATACTAATCCGGATTGTTTAGCTTCATTGTAAGGCTGCCACATCAGCCTAAACATTAAATATTAAAACTCAGCAATTAATAAGGATTAAACTACAACCATTATATACACGAGAGATCAAAAGCCAAAAACGTAATTAAAGCATTAAAAGCTACCTTCAGTTACAAAAAGCTTTACTAGAAGTTACAATCGGGATTTAAAACAATTAAATCAGCTTCTTCAATAATTGAATTCTACAATTAAAACTACTATGAAACCAAACGTCTCAGCATACATAGGGTTTTCTCTCCATTAATTGGTCTGTGTTGTAAAATCTGCATAATATATATATATATATATATATATATATATATATATATAGCAGAGCTGAATTAGTTCCCGCAGTTGTCAAAAAAACAGGAATTACATCAGTAAGGAAGTAAATTTATTTCGGAATAGATACAACATGGGTACTGGTTGCTGGGTTTCGAAGAAATCGAGTCAGGTTCACATAAAACTAACAGCGATCTGGATCACAGTTCAAGGAGAACTATTAACGAAAGTTCGTCTGCTACCACTTAGCCGTTCGTTCACCACCAGTCAGTCATCGCCCGTCGTTACTCCACCTTAAAGTGGCGATCTAGATTGGAGTGCGATCAGAATCTTTGCCGGAAGATCGTTCGTCAGCCCCTCAATCGATTGTCTGTCGTTCGCCCGCCGTTCTTCTTCCGTGTGTTCACCTCTTAGATCTATAATTATTAGGAACTAACCCACACCGGACAAATGTGATTAGGGTTTCGAGAGGTTGGAGATGAAGAGAGGAATGAGTAACATGAAGGTTTAGGAAAGAAAAAAAAAAAGTAACTTAGAGGAGTAATAACAAGTTTCATTTTAGAAGAGCAAAGTGACGTCACTGGCATTGAGGGTCGCTCACAATTTTGTTTATACTGTGTGTGTTAAATATCTTTTTTTAAATTATCATTGGTTGATCTTATTTGATTATAAAAATTATATGAAGTATATTATAGTTGACTTAACAGTTTGGTCAATATAATTTGATCAAAATATTATTATATTTATTTACACAAATGCATTTAAAGTTACCTCATGTGGAGACCGAGAATATTTATACGTATTAGATTAAACAATTATTGTGTTTAGATTTTTCATTTATTTTATAAAAAATGTATACAACTTTCAATATAATGATTTTTATAGTATAATAATGTCAAAAGTATATAAATAACAAATCGATTGCTATGATTTTTTTTCTATATTTCTATGTTGTCTAAATAAATATATACTTATGAGCATTGTATTCTTTCATATAAGTGTCACTTTTTTGTTCAATTTTTTTTCTTTTAAATTTTATTTTAATTTTTCTAACACCCGCGCTGCGCGCGGGTTTAGCACCTAGTATAATATAATAATCTTGAAAAATGTCTTAACGAGCTTTATGGATCTTGGAAGATGGGCTGGTGGCGGATTTAGGAGCCCTAAACCTTTAGGGCACAAGTTCGACAAATCCTTTATAAAATGTGATTTTAGACTTGCATTGAAATAATTGGAACAGGCCCATTTGAGATGTTGGGCTTCAAATACTAACTTAAGGCGGACTATTTATGGTAATAAATTAGGCCGGACTTGTATTTGTTTTAATATTTTGATTAAAGATATAAATAAGATATATGAATTTCGATTAAAGAATAAAGATATAAATAATATAAACCATTTTGATTAAAGATATAAATAAGATATATGAATTTTACCAACAACATACCGTTCAAATTATTATTTTTCATGTTACAACTTAAAAAAAAAAAAAACCACCGCTGTCTCACCCTGTTGATCTTTATGGCTTGGTGTGCTATATTGATAATCTCGTACGCTGTTTATGTATGATGATGCGACCAAGGTGTCAAAAGAATAGCAGTCTAACCATAATATTATAGTGAGATTAATATAGTGGATATTAATTAATCTCAGCCACCTTCTTGATCAAAAATATCTCAGCCACCTTTGTTGGCTAGAAAATATCTTAGCCACCTTTATTTATTTGTTCAAACCAATTACAAATGTTTAACTATTTAATAATATATTCAAACTTCTCTATCTTAATAATTAAATTTTCCTTCCAACTAATTTTTTTACAAGAAAAAGTAAACAATCTATTTTTCCGACCGTGAGAGTAATCCATTATTTGAGAAGCACTTAAATTTATTTAATTTCTCTTGGACTTTGTAGTTTGTATTACAATAATAAGGATTTTATCGTTAATTTGTTCACTTAAAAAATTATCTCGTATATTTTCATATTTATTCTTTTATTGCTCATAAGTTTATTAATATATTTTTATTGACTAGTGAGTTTTGAGGGACAATGTATATTTCTTTAATAAGCATAAAATTCAAGTAAAAATCTAATAATTATCACTTATCACTAAATAAATAAATAATCAAAATTTATATATATATGAGAAATGATTACATTAATACATCAAAATATATAATGCATATATATATATTCAAATTAGTAAAATATATTTAGTTAATCTTTTCATTTTTATTTTCCATATTGTTAAATATATTTTACTACGACAATTTCGCTTGAAGCCTCATATAAGATTGAAACGACCCTAAACGTAATATAAAACATAATGTAAGATTACATCTCATATTACATTCATCCAAACAACCAAAATGTTAAATCAATATTTATGATAATATTAAGGTACAAGAGGTGACTGAATGGGGAGAGAGGTAGGTGAAAATTTGGAAATCCTAGTAATGGCATAGCCTGAAAAAACAGGTACTACTACTATATATCCTCACAGTAATTGTTGTAGGGTATTAATTATCTCATTAATAACTCTACTCTACTACCCATATGAATATGATCATATCATATATATCTATTTGGAACGACAAGAATGTAGGCTCTTATCTTAATAGGAAGGAAAGGATCAGCCCCACATGTAATTTATATTAAATTCACCTATTCAATATATTTTTCTAGTTGATCCATCTTCATCAATATATATTATATATGCAATTCAAAATGTTAGTATATATACTGATTATAGAAAGAGTAGATGGTTTGAAGCAGGGGACGTATATATCCTATAATATAAGGTGCGGTTGTTGAAAATATTTAAAGGGACTGCTAGAAAATTGAATTCATTACATTAAATACAACATTTATGATATATATTTACTTGTTAGGTGTGTCCATCAGTTGTTCTAATTAATGAGTTTAGTAACCCCTTCCTTCACGGGGACACCCGAACCACCCCATCGGTCGATCTCGATTTATTAGGGGAAACGCTACCATGTTTCAAAATTAGTTTGGCCAAAAAAATAATACAGTATATTTTAAAATATATAATAATTTCAAAATAATAGTAATTAATAATTTGTATGACATTTAATTACCCGTCCAAAATTGTTGTTAGAAATATTTTAAATGTACAAAATTAACCGAGTATTTTTCAAAGTATCACAGTCATAATGGTTTATACTAATTATGCTACAACTGAATCAAATCATGTCTAAATCGGTTGGGAATCAACTACGTCACAATCGACTTTGAACATCATTGTAATATTAATATAACTTATAAGTCTTGATTTTGATATTTAGAAAAGTATACCAGTGTTATCAGAACCGGACCGGACCGGCGGTCCGACCGCGATAGGACCGGAACTGGACCCCTACACGGTCCGGTTTGCTCATTTCCGGAGGATGTAAGCAAACCCGGTTCTGAAGTCCGGTTTTCACCGAACCGACCGGTTTTGGGCGAACCGGGCGGTTCGCCGGTTCACCAGTTCGAACTTTCATTTCATTAAAAAAAAAAACCAGGTCGGACCGGCGGTCTGGATTATTATATCATATATATTATATTATATGGACCAGCAACCGAACCGGGTCGGGCCGGCGGTCTGACCGGTGAACCGGGAACCGGCACCCTTGCCGGTTCGACGTCCGATCCGGTTCTGATAACACTGAAGTATACAGTTATTTTATGAGTTTAAAATATATTTAATGATAATTTTTTAACGAAAATTTAAGAAAATATCAATTACCATCATTTTGAATTGTTGTAAATTTAAAACATGTTGATAAAAAGAACTTTTTTTTTGTTATTTTCCAAACATATTATATATTCTAAATACTTTTCTATTTATGGTCTAACTCTTTTTTCCACACTATTATTATTATTACTTATTGTGTAGGTTACCTTGTCAACATAAATTTACTCACACATAGTGATTGTTAAAGGGTAGTTAAATCATAAATGAGTTAGTGAAGTGTAAAAAAAAACGTCCCTTCGCTGTAGAAAGAGAGATTGAAATGAGGAAGCAACAATTAATTAGTTTTATTTATGGTGATAGAGATACAATAAATATCCTCAACGCAGAGGATGGCCTGAATTTGTGAGCATTTATTTATAAATTTCCTCTGCCGTTTATTTAATTTAACAATCTCCACTCTTCATTTAAATACGCTAGCTCTTCCATCGTCTTCGAAATTCGAAGCTCCTCCATTCAACTCTTATAAGTTATAATAATTATTATTACACCTTAGCCATATCGTCATATTTTAATGGTTTTGATACTATCACTTATATTTTGCAGTAAACAATATTTAATATTTAATTTTTCATGTATAAGATCGAATCCAAATGAAGATTTGAAAAGTTCTACAATGTAACATTAAGTTTTCATAGTCTATACGTATAGTATAATTGTTATATGCTTGTTGATTGAATAATAACTTTGTTATGAACATAAATATGGCTTCCACCACACTTAAATTGCGAGTCTCTTCAGGTACTCAACTAGGTACTCAACTCTCTAGTTGGAATATTGGCCGATACGGTTGACATATCGATTTGTGGTTTAATCTCTTATTCTATTATATTTTACTAGAATTATACAATAAGAAATCTAGTAATATTTATTTGTGGAGATATATAAATCTATTTGTAAGAGAATGTTGAAAATTCCTTACAAATACAATATTCAAAAAATTTCTAAATAAATTACTCTTAACAAAAATTTATTGCTAGAAATTTATGACGAAAATCTCTTACAAAATTTTAGTTTTTGTAAGGAATTTCCCATAAAATTTAATAAATTTTTAAAAAAATCTTATAATTTGTGAGATGTTTATTTTATAGAAAAAAAATGTTGTCACGAACTACCAATTTTGGTAGTGATATAATATAGATATGTGTAAGTGAGAACAATCAATAGAGGGACATTAAAATCAACACCTCTCCAGAGTAGGTTAACTGCCATAACTCAAGACACATCCTAATGCCATTCATGCCGTCCAACTAACTCAGTCGACACCTTCATTTCAATGCCATTCAATGAGTCGTGCTTGATCAATATTCTTAAACCAATCTCCTAACTAAGAAAAACAAAAACAAAAAACAATCTCCTAACAAAAATCATGATCATATAGATAATGAAAAGTAATAACTAGGGGTGAATTTAGGATTTGTTCCGAGAAAAAAAAATCGAGCAAAACAGTAAAAGACAAGTTGTAAAAACGATCGGATCCCACATTTATTTTCTACTATGTACAACCATTGTAATACTTTTTTTCTTCTTTTACATAAAATTTACATTGGACCCATGTTCATGTAACAATACTACTGTGGATGCTCTAACTCGTCTTATATTAATTAAGAAAGGCTCAATGGCGATGAATCACATTATCCAACAAATCTGTTAATTGTTAATAACTGTACAAACTTATCAAGTAATGTTGCTTGATTTGTGTTTGTGTTAAGAACATAAATGTATTAACTGAATTCCCAAATGGTATTTGGCAAAAAAAAAAAAAAAAAACTTCAAAATATTATATTACTAGTAAAAGTAGATACCATATTTTTTTTGGCCATTAGATACCATATTAATTAATGTCATTCTCAGTGACGAATTAATGACGTCCTTTTATATTTATGGTCGTGAGATAGAGATAACGCAACACATTTACGTAGCGAACCCCATAGTTTTTACATCGTACGTGGACAATCAAAGGTTCCTTTGCAGGGCCGAGCAATTAAGGTACACGGGTCCTCTGTACTAACTATACATATCATTCATAAATACTTTAAGGTGTAATGTAAATACAAGTTTCACCTTCTTCGTTTTTGTTATGCTAATGATGCTTAAGACTTTATCATTTAAAAATCGGTTAAAGAATCTATTTAGTATCTCAAGTTTACTTCATGTTTCAGTTTGATGTCTGACGCGTACTTATAATATCCCAAGTTTGAATAGTGTTGCTATTTGGTGTCTCCGTCAAATTTTGAAGTTAAATTTAATAGAATTCGGTCATGTGACCAGCACATGACCAAATAAAATTGAAAATGCCAAATTACCCCTAAACCCTAAATCAGGTCAGCTGCTCAACCGCCGGAACCTCAAATCGGTCGGAACCCTAAGTCGGCCGGAATCCTAAATTAGCCAGAATCGGGCCGGAATAGGCTGTAATCGGTCGACCCTAAACCCTAAATCAGGTCAGCTGCTCCACCGTCGGACCCTAAACTCTAAATCAGGTCAGCTGCTTCACCGCATGAACCCTAAATCGTCCGGAATCGGCTGGAATCGGGCCGGAATACACCGGAATCATCTCGTTTGGAGGTGGGTGGCCGGAATTGGAGGTGGGTGGGTCGGAATCGGAGGTGGATGACGGTGGGTGGATCGGAATCGGAGGTAGGTGGTCGTAATCGGAGGTGGGTGGCCGAAATCAGAAGTGGCAGTATGGTCTTTTCATCTAAGTATGTTAAACTTAATACCTAAATTTAACAGAAAACCAAATTGCAACACTATTCAAACTTGGGACAGTCCATACCAACACTTTAATTCTGAGACACCAAACTGAAACATGAAGTAAACATAAAACACTAAATAAGTTATTTTCTTTCTAAAAATTAAAGCGAGGTTATAGTCCCTCCGACTATACATTTGCTTTAAGAAAGTAATTTAGTGCATTTTGATACCATGTATTAGGAAATACTAATACAAGACATTTGTTTGATTTGGTATTAGTATTGATTTATATGACTATTAGCTAAACATTTCAAAAAATAATTCATTAGCTAATACATAGTGGCTACTTATCAAAATACCCATACATTTACTTAATAGATAATGACTATGCTGACTTCGGGTTGAACTCCTGCGACTTCGGACTAAACTCCGGTGACTTCGAGCCAGACATTTAAGTATTATAAAGTATAAACTGAAACCATTCCTCCGGACTTAGGTAAACCGGACCTTTTGGGACACCGAATCCGATTCGAAATCCAGTCGGACCGCCGGTCCGGTCCGGTTCTAATAACACTGGTCATGATCTTCAATGAAACAATTTTATATTTTAAATAATTAGTCCTCTGACAGTCTGACTGACTTCATTTATGAGTGTAAAAATAAAATTTTACTTTTTATTACCAATATACAAATAGAAAAATCTGTAAACTACATATTTTCATGTATAATAAATAATAAATAACCTACGAAAACATACTGCGGTTGTCATTGACCTACTCATCTTGGATATGTGATATGCATGTGAGTAATTCTCTTTATCAACACTTTTAAATTTACACCATACTCAATAGTTCTGCTACATCCATGGTTTATAATTTGTTTATAATAGAATATTGTAGAAAACTAACATATATATATATATATTTCATCTATAATAATAATAATAAAAGATGTACACGATGTTTAATGAAATGATTTTATATTTTAGGAAGTAATTAGTCCTAACTTCATAATTCATAAGTGTAACATACATATTTTGATGGGAAAATAACATATTTAATAATGTCTCAGGTTACCTATGTTTCAGTTTGGTATCTTAAGTGTAACATACATATTAATTGGTATTAATACCAAACCGGTGAAGCTTTAGTAAAATCACTGTATTTACCCTTCATGACCACATTATTATGTCGGGAAGCCGGAGTGTCGAGGCGTTAGTACATCGAGGCATCGACGTGTCATATAATTCGTGGTGGACGGACATCATTGCTTAGGAGGGTTACTAGTGATGTGGAATGATGACGGTAGCCTCCGGATCAAGTTCTCAACATTAACCGGTGATATAATTGGCGATGACGTGTTGACGATGAAGATTAACCTGAGCCAGGTCTGACACATTGGCTGAGTTTGTAATTAGAGTGATGATGAGATAATATGACGATGACATGGCGACAAGGTGGTGGGACCATGTCGATAGAGTAGCAGAGCAATTGCGATAGACTGAAGGTGTCATGATGATATATTGCCAGCGTGATGCCAACGAGAGAGCTGAAGTGTTTAGTCGAAATCGTCTATACGATGGAGGTGGGTGTGGTACCTCTGGGGGAGGGACACGCCGCCACCACTACATGAGGGGAGCGGTACTCCTCCTCGTAAAGGGGGGGAGCGACGCTCCTCCTCACGGGAGGAGGAGCGGTGTCCCCTCCTTATGGAGGGAGCATCGTCTCTTTTTAGGCATATGATTGATGCGGCGATCCGACTTTGCCTTAATGGCTATTCGTGCCGGCAGTACATTTGAGTAAGTCTTTATGAA
This sequence comes from Clarkia xantiana subsp. parviflora, assembly GCA_036873135.1. Lineage (NCBI taxonomy): Eukaryota > Viridiplantae > Streptophyta > Magnoliopsida > Myrtales > Onagraceae > Clarkia > Clarkia xantiana. Next base: position 5,979,284 of record JAPTYO010000014.1, read on the forward strand.
TTTTATGTAAAGCCTGATATATGATAATTTTTTTTCTTCTAAATTTGTAGTTATTAATTATTTTATACATAAATTTGTAGAGCTATGACTAAATTAGGAATCGCTGATTAGAAAATATGCACACGTGTCGATCAGAGAAGCCATTTAAATCTTGGATTTTTTATTTATTTAAAAATATAATTTGTACTTTAAATGATATAGTGAAGTGTTTTGTTACCTATAATAATAATAGTTTTTTAACATATAATTTTTTTAATTATATTTTGTATACTTTGTATATATATAATTTTTTATGTAATTTTTTAATTATAATTTTTAATATGATTATTATTTTAGATAAAGAGAATATAACTTACTTTTGTTTATTTATATTTCTAAAAATATATTTGTAAAATATAAAATATAATGTCAATGTGTCTTATGAGTTTCTTTGATATAATCAAATTAATTAACTCTTAAGTTTACAACTTTATTATTATAATAATATTAACTGAACTATCCAATTTGAAATAAATTGATTAGGTACTCCTGGGTTGAATAACTCTTATTGAACCGGGACTCAATCATGAGCATATTCGAGATTATTAATTATGATTATTATATAATAAATAATAATAAGATTTAAATGTGGAGGGTGGTGACATTGAATATAATCAACACAGATACATCAAGACAGTTTGAGCGACGTAATGAATAGATTGGAAGGGGAAGATGAGTTTTAAAGAGTGTCATATCGTGCAAGTGACATCTTCAATACTTCACCTTCCTTCGCCAAACATCATTTAAGTTGCATTTATCACTCTTTCCATTCCTATTGTTGTTTTTATGGTTTATTCAAAAATAAATCCAAATAGCAATAATAAATAGAAAAAGTGCTTAAGTGATAAAAATAAAACTAGATTATATTTTTGTTGATTTTATCTATAAGAAGAGATTGTATGAAAAATATAACCGATTTTTTTTGTTTTTTTAGTTCATTAGCCTTCCTTCGGGACTTTCGAGTTTAATACTGATACTTAAGCAACAAAAAGAAATGCATTAACTTCGTAGTTAGTCATAATGAGTGAAATGAAATAATTTATTAAAATAATTCAGCAGAATTTGAAAGAAATTCCAAAAAAATTATGAAAATTTGAAAATACACACTTTCAAAATCGTTAATATAGGTTCCAGATACAAGTGATAGTTTCATGATGGATCCTTAATCATTTTTAATTATACATGTACCGTTTTTAAGGGTGATTTCAATATCATATAAATGAATATTAATAGAAACATGTATTTTGGCTAAAACATGCTTAAAATGACTTTTTTCTTTATAATATATAATATTATATTACAAATAAATAAATAATCATAATATTTCTAAGTATTTTGATTTAGGTATAACTTTTAAAAAAATTTCAAATAAGATGGTATAATATATTTATAACTCACTATATAAAGAATTGATTAACTATAATATGCTTATACATTTTAAATACATTAATTTTACAATGACCTTCCATGCAAATGTTGAAAATATTTATAACATAAAATCGCACAAGGTACGGGTCAATGATTAATATAGAAATTATTTTATAAAACTTAAAAGCATCAATATAAGTTACATCATATTTTATTTTATTTTTAACTAAATCGGTCGACAATAATTAAAGAAAGGAATTAATATTTCTGAATCTATTATTAATTCGACTTACCCACTCCCTCCATTCACTTGATATAAAAACCGACTCTTCCCTCTCCAATGCAGCGTACAAACTCTTCCATGGCTGCTGACGTGAGTTCCTTGACCCGCTACCTCAACGGAAACCGCACTGCTGCCAGTGGTTCTCCGGCGCCGGATAATCAGTCTGTCCCGATCACACGTGACCTGCTCGGTGGTGGTCCCGGTAAGATCGAGTCCGAGGAGCTGGACCTCGACCTTCACGTTCCCGCCGGCTGGGAGAAGCGCCTCGACTTGAAGGTACTTCTTCATCTTCTTTCTCGAGGTTCTGTTCGTTTCTGTTATCGGCAATTTCAGTTTCTTGCTCTGTATACTGATGAGATCAGTCTGTAGTTGAAATTGTCTGAACCGATTACAACGTTAAGAGCAATTCGGTACGAATTGATGAAGAATTAAGAGAGATATCAGGAATTTCGATTGTTTAATTCGATCAGTTGATGATTCCGTGCTCGATTTTGCTGCATGCAGCTTATTTAGGGTTTAAAAAGCTTGGTAGCTCAACGTAGAGTCGATAGTATAGAAATGGAAACGAGAGCTACATGTCACGTTTTATAGACTTTGTTCATCCAATTATCTCCTGTAGCTGGAAAATTCTGTAAACTCAATTGGAATTAAGAGTAGAACTTAGCTGCAGAAGTTGAAAAACTTACTTAAAATAGCGTAAAAAGATGATTATGTCAGAGACTCTCCAGTTTCCTTGAATAATACAAACTTTTAACTAAGTTTAATCTATTTTTTGCTGAATTGCTCTGTCTAGATTTATATAGACTCTCTGAAAGAATTTTGTCCAGCAATTATTGTATGAACAGACCACGGTCTAAAAATGGTAAACAGTTCTTCATGAGGAAAAGGGTAGATGAAGAAACTTGTTATTGAAAATTCATTCCTCTGAGCTGTTCTGATTGAAATTGTTCTACAATAGTGAAGCTTAGCTTGGGTTTTCTTTAAGTTCATTGGTTATAATGAATAACATTGCTGTGTTTTTTGTTCGGTTTCAGTCGGGTAAAGTCTACATACAAAGATGCAGCTCAACCACTTCAACTACATCAGTATCAGGTGGCCAAAGGCACCAAACCAAGCTCCAAGACCTAAACACCCCACCATACTCTCCATCAAAACTTCCAAGAAACCGGTCCGATGATCCTTGCCTAGACTTGAAGCTCGTCTCATCCTCCCCTTCCTCATCTCCCAACTACCAGAGCGTATGCACACTCGATAAAGTGAAGTCAGCCCTAGAAAGAGCAGAAAAGGAAACCACAAAGCGAAGGTCCCCCTTCTGGAAACCTTCACCTTCGTGCTCTTCCTCGTCTTCATCCACCAGAGAGACAACCTCGGAGCAAGCGGAGAACCGGTTCTCCATGTCCCCTGTTGCAATGGGCTGCCCTATCTGTCTCGCCTATGTGTTGGTTTCGGAAGGTAACCCTAAATGCCCGAGATGTAATGTTACGATTCCGTTGCCTAAGAAACCGAAAATCGACCTCAACATGTCGTTTTGAGGCTGATATGGAATGGTTTGATGCTATGGGAGCTGTAATAGAGATGGATGGGGTTTATGGTGTAAATGATATAAGGTAGGTTGGTAGAGAGGATGATAGGTGGGAAGTTTGGTTTTCATTAGAGGGCATTAATGCTTGATGGGGGTAGAAGAGTTTGGTTTAGGAAATCAATGTAGTTGGTGTATATTTGGGGGATCATTGGATGTAATACAGAATTAAGGATAAAACTTGGTCTCAACCGTAACATAAGTAAATTCCTATTTTTAAGATCAATAGTTGTAATTTTGTAACACGTTGATTAGTTAAGAGTTGATGTGTTAAAAATGAATTGAAACTAAAAACCAAACATATGCTCTAAAAAAGTTTCAAGTTTTGATTACAAAAAGAACTTTCAGATTCCAGATGGCACTAATTAAGAACTACAGTTGCATGTGCATTTATGACCACTCCTCATTACTAAGGTATGAACTCATCAGACCGACAATTTTCTTTTCATCTTCAAAGACAACATTGAAGATATACAAAGACAACATAATATAGTGTTGGTGGCTCTTCAAGGAGTAACTAATAATGATCTCCATTAGTGTTGGTGGCTCCTCCCTTTATAAAGATCGATACTATCTCAGCTACCAACCAAGCTATCATCGGATCAATCAGGGGCGGATCTAAGAAATTCATGAACGAGGTTTTACCATTTGTAAAAAAAAGGTTAATAACTAAAAAACTGTCCAAGGTTTACCCTATGTTAAAATTAGGTGTCTGAAGTTTAAAATGTTAAAATGGACTGTCCCAGGTTTCATTTTTGTTGAAATTTGGTGTCTTTGTGCGTCTTTTCATCTTCATTCCATCATTTTCATCAACCCACCAACCCACTCATAATCAATCACTCTTTACTTTTCACAAAATCGTCAAATTTCATCTAAAAATTGAACATTAAAAAAAAAGTTTCTAGAAGAGTGGTGTAGAGCCATTTTCCAAGGACAATAGAGCGAGATTTACTTGCCCGGACGTGACCAACTTTTTAGGTGACGGTCCCGGCAAGATGACGAGAATGAAGTGTGTATGAGAACTCGAATTTGACAGAAGGTTTCGTCGGAATTGACTTCTCTAAAGTAATCACACCGAGACACCAAATATCAACAAAAATGAAACTTGGGACAGTCAATTTTAACATTTCAAACTTCAGACACCTAATTTTAACATAGGGTAAACCTTGGACAGTTTTTTAGTTATTAACCCTAAAAAAAAATTAACATTTTGTTTATAATCAAATTAATACCTGATATAACACGTCAATACGAATTGGTATTCAAAACTATTTTTATGATAAATTGGTATCCGAGACATTCCAGACGTTGCACCGTCTAAAAAAATCGTTAGTTTTGGATGTAAAAAGTCAAGTGCGATGCACATGACCACTTTTTGTGAAAATTCAAAATATGTATCCACTTGAAATGACTAAAATACTATCATAATGAAATAACAAGAAACACTTTGTTACCCTACTTTCTTTCGCAGTCTTATCACCTTCCCTCCTAACTAGTCCCGTCCGTAGAAACCTCCACCCAGAAACCAGACCTCCCTTCAACTTCGCTCCCAAAAATTGTTAGAATTTTGTCAGATTTCGGCGAGTTTGTGCTTTTTATTTGACGAAATCGTTGTTTAGGGTTCAAGAAGTGGATTTACATGGATATATCATAGTCTCAGCTGGAAATTTAGAAAGACCCACAAATACTCAAGATGCTTAGACCTGGTACACACAGCTGCAGATGCCCACATACGATCCCTGATAGTCTTGCTTCTCCAACCTCTCACCAACATATTAGCATTGATATGTTTGACACATGCTCGATGTTCAGCACCAGGGCTTGTCTCTTGAACTTAAGTCCTTACAAATACAGATAATCCAGACAGATACTTAAAAGTAACACCAAGAATAGTTCACATACTCTATAACAACATTTAAGTTATGAGAGGTACTTAAAAGCAACACCAATAATAGTTCATGCACTTTAAAGCAACACTTAAGTTATGATAGGTACTCAAAATTAACACCATTGGACCAATCATTAACATAATACAAACAAATACTCCAAATTAACACCATAGGACCGTCATTAAGACCTTAACACCATAGTACCGGTAAAAACGATTTTTTTCCCATCACAATTTGGACAATCAAACACATGACCCTAACATCCTAAAACCAAGCAATCAAGCTGAATTTTCACAGCAGATATAAGCTAGAAAACGTAAGAACAAACCTATTTTAACTCAGAGAAGATTTGAGTGTCTTCACCAATTTTCAAGTAACAAGATTGATCTTTGCTCAATTGAATGTAAAAATATGGATTAAGAACACAATAGGGGCCTGAATGTTTGCCCGGAAAGGTCTGAATTGAAAAAATGTTGCTATTAAGGGTCTGAATTATCATGTTTGTTGTTTTTCGGTTTTCCGTCCAAATTTTCTGTTAAATGTAACGGAACGACGTGAAATGACAGAATTACCCTTTTGCAATTATTATACAATTTATCAGTTTAATTAATGAAATGTCTAAAATACCCCTGCACACTAATTATGCCCTTAAAGCCACCACAGCTCCGGCCACCCGACGACCACCACCCCGACTCCGACAACCGCCACCCGGCGACCACCACCCAACTCCGGCGACCACCACCACGGCTCCGATTGACCCGAATAGGAGCTCCAAAGCTCCGGTCGGAGCCACATAGCTCCGATCGGAGCACCAAAGCTCCGGTCGGGGCCACAGAGCTCCGATCTAAAGCTTTGTGGCTCCGACCGGAGCTTTGGAGCTCCGATTCGGGACAATCGGGGCCGGTAGCTCCGAGTTGGGCCCAATCGGAGCCGTGGTGGCGGTCGCCGGAGTTGAGTTGGGTGGTGGTCGCCGGAGCTGGGGTGGTGGTCGCCGGAGCCGGGTGGTGGTTGCCGGAGTCGGGGTGGTGGTCGCCGGAGCCGTGGTGGCTTAAAGGGCATTTTCGTCTTTTTAGGTCAAGCATGTGAGGGACACACTTTGATCGGCGGGCATTTTCGGGTTTTCAGTTTATTTTCGGTCACATGCCAAGCATGTGACCACTTTCCGTCACTTTTAACAGAAAAAATAGACGGAGACCTCTCATATGAACATAACTCAAAATTCAGGCCCTAATAATATCATTTTAACATTCAGACCTCTCCGGACAACAACATTCAGGCCCCTATTGTGTTCTTAACCCTAAAAATATTAACACTCTATATCATTGACCAGTTTAATAGTTCACCGCCTTTGATTGTTATTAATGCAAGTTTTATTTCAGTACAGACTGAAGTTACAGACTCACCATATCAATGTTGCCTTTGTTTTTCACTTCATTGTGTGTATCAAATAAACGAAGCCATTCTTGATGATTTCCAGAGAATAAATTGAGCCCTGAGAAAATCATGTAAACAAATGATCAAAAGTTTGTAACCTGAGAAAATACCTAAGAAATGAAAACCTCATAATCAACCATTACAATAGTCCCCAGTCAAAGAGAAGATCATTCATTGCTCATATCGCCACCCGATAGCCTTATATTGAGTCCTCTTCAGAATAATTGATCGGATCTCTTCTCCTCCTTCTTCGAGGACAGCTTCACTCTGTTGAAAACAAGACACAACAAATCAATCAATATCTTCATGATTAGAATGCAAGCATGTGGAATTTATATATATATATCAATTTGGTAAGAACATACGTATTATTTTAGGCAAATTTCCTTTGTTCATTACATGAGGTATGATCATCCAAATAGCATAGACTCACATCTGAATCCATAAGTTGGCTATGCCTTTGCCTATCATCGAGCTCATCCAAACCCATAAGTCGAAATTCCAACTTAGACAAGCTTTTTCACTTTCCAAGGCTAGGAATCTCAGCCAACCGCGGACAACCAACTAAAGTGAGTTCTTAGCTCAACGATGTCAAAACATCAAACTTTTGCAAGGAATCACAATCTTGGACTCTTTGTAATTCACCAAGTCCTGGAATCTCCGTAAGCTTTTCACAACCAACCAATTTGTACTCCTCGAGTGTTGGGGATAAATTGTGGAGCAAGCCAGGCCCACTAGATAAGAAACTCGAGTCTACAACCAGGAACAACAAACACTTTAGGTATTCTGTTGGTGTCTGCATTACTCAGCTTAAAGATAGATTCATAGATATTAGCCATACAATACCCACCGGATCTATAGCTCTGGTCTGGCCTTATTAAAGGATCAATGTTGCCTACAGAGCTGATCTTGATCCAAAATTAAGGATAGGCGTCCCTGTTGCTTTCCTGAAGATAAATGGAGCACTCAGAAAATCTTGTATAGAGGTCAGTAAATGATAAATAAAAAAAGTTTAACGAACCTAAGAAAATACCTGAAGAAGTACAATTGGAACACCTTATAATCAACCATCACAGTCTAAGTGAAAGGTCATCGCCACCAGATAGCATAATACCGAGCTTTCCTTCTTGAGTAGAAATAGATTGGAATCTTCTCCTCTTTCTGTGAGGGCAATCCTCAGCTTCACTCTGTTGAAAACAAGACACAACAATAATATCAATCATCATCTTCATGATTAGACATGTGTAATTTCTATATTTGCCAACTTAGACAAGAAAGTACATTACTTGTTCTGAAGGATAGTATAAACTCAGATAACCCGAGTCCAACCGCGAACAATTAACTAAACTGAGTTCTTTAAGTTCCTTCAACGCCGTCAGAACATCCAACTTTTCCAAGGACTCACAATCTTGGACTATTACTTTAGTTAAAGCTTGTAATTCACCAAGTCCTCGAATCTCTATAAGCTTTGGACAAAAAACCACGTTAAACTCTTTAAGCTCTTGTAGCTCTCTTAGATTCTCCAAGCATACTAAAGATGGACATCCTTTGATAAACAGAGAAGTGAGCCAATGCAGTTTTCCAATTCCAGGTATATCAACCAGCTCCTTGCAGTACCCTATCTCTAGTGTGAGCAATTTCCTTAAGCCTGACATATTTGGCAACACCTTAAGGGAGCGTTCACAGCTTAGTTTAAGGTAACTGAGCTGATAGCAACTGCTAAGATCAGGAAGTCTAGAGATGCTAAAAAGCTGTAGATTAAGAGACTGCAGCTTACTTGGAAATGACCCATTCCAATCCAAGATAGAACTGCCACCAATTAGCTCCATTTTGGTCACATCTTTTAGATTAGAGAGATCAGAGACCTTTTTTAGAAACTCAGAATTAATATTCAGCTCTGTCAAACTGGAGGTGAGTTCTGGCAATTCATGGAGCTTACGACAAAAATCTAACTTGAAAGTCTGGAGGAGAGATAGGCGATTCATTGTTGAAGGCAATGCAACCATGTGGGAGGTAGATATATCCAAATCAACTAATGATTTTAGATCTCCAAATGATTCTGGAAGTAGTGTTATGCTCGACCCGCTTAAATTCAGATACTCCAGTTTCTCAAGTCCCCCTATCGAAGCAGGAAATCTGGTGATACTGGTGCTTCTAATGTCCAAATGAACCAATGACCGCAATTTCCCAAGCGACTCCGGGAGGTCTAATAGGAATAAACACCACGACAAATTAAGGCGCTCGAGTTTCTCCAGTCTTCCAATGGAATTAGGCAGTCTAGTAATGTTTGTACATTTTAAATGCAACTCTTTTAAGGCATGCAATTCACCAAGAGACTCAGGAAGATTCACAAGAGACTTGATGTCACCCATGTAGTAGCGGCAGTAACTGAAGCTCAAATAGATGAGGTGACGTAATTTACCGATGGAGGGATCAATATATGTCAATGTCTTGCACCTCTGTAAAATCAATCTCTCTAAAGCCATGTTTTCTGAGAATACAGGTGTACTTGTTATCATGGTTTTGCTGAGATCTAAAACTTTCAATTTCTTTAATGCCTGTATCAAACAAAAACCAAAATCTCTCTTTTAACTGAAAGTAAGAGTGATCACAGATTTAGCATTATGAGCACATATTTACGCATGAAATGAAATTATAATACTTGCATCATAAGATGAGACGACACACTAGCAAATTTCTGCACGTGCTCATTGTAATTATTTATTTATCAACTAACCAAACTTTATTTTGACTATAATTAAGTACCAAAGTTATACCAAAGTTTTTCCGGCTTAAATCCATATAATTTTTACGTACAGCACAAACTGACCCTTAAAAATTTCAAACACATGAGAAGAATGCGGACATCAGGTAAATAATACATTATTTTAATACATTTATATATTTAGTTATTCACAAGTTATTGACTCGCTTGTTGCACGTAATTTTATTTTGTTGAAAAATTATGTCATAATAGTTATCAACGCTTGCACCAAACTTTGTTTCAAACTAATATAAAAAAAGAACATATGTGTCATGTTCTTAATTAACTTATTCAAGATACATGTAAATTTGAAGTATATGATATAATATGTCATTAAAGCTCTTTTTCAACTATAAAAAAAGTATTTCCTAAAAGAGTACTTCACAAAAAGTTATAACTATCTATGGTGATATTAAAAAAGTAGATAATAAATATATATATATATATATAATATAACATCAAAACTAAAAAACCGATCTCATTTAGATAACAATACATGTGAATATTATATGAAGAAGTAAAGTATCCACATACCTGAATTTGGTTCCAACCTTCCCAGTTCTCATTGACGTCACTCGTACTTAAGTCGAGGATAACCAAGTTTGAAGGAACCAAGTTTGTGGTCTTAATAATGGAATTACATTTCAACCATTTTAACTGTGGAAGAAGACCTGCAAAATTCCCTTTAAGACTTGTGCTTTTCCATGGACTAAAAGTCCAGTCCCACCGAGTCCCAGGTCCCAAGTGAAGATACCTCAGGTTATCATAACTTGTGAATTCTTCATCACTGAGATCATCATTACACTGGCATTCCCATTCCAATTTTACTACTTCAATGTTATTCTTGTGTTTCTGAAAAAGAAGATAATTCAAGTTTTTCACGATAGGATAGCTAATCATAACTGATTAAAAAAAACAATAGAACTTAAATTAAAGTTCATTTACCTTTTTACATTTTAGCAGCTCCTCAAATTCGCTAAGCTCCCACAATCTACTTTGGTTGGTAAGATCTCCAACACTTTTAGTTCTTACAATATCTCTGCCCAAATCTCTGAGTTGATCATGCATCCTTAATATATTATATTTATCAACTTTTACCAATGACATTGATTGAAGCATTTCAAGAGACCAACGTGGGCACATACCACAAGCTTCCCACATGTAAAATACATTTGATGTCTCTGTATATTCACTGTATCTACTAAAGAGGCAAGCTATATCAAGAAATATCAGTTTTTGTTCCTCTTCTAATGCATTATAACTTATCAACAACTTTTCCTTCACTTCTCTAGGAGGAGTTTTCTTTAGTCTTTTGATGATTTCTTCCCATACTGCTTCCTTTTTATTACGGAGATATTTTGCAATGACAGTAATGGCCAAAGGAAGTCCTCCAGCAGAAGCAACAGCTCTCTCGGAAAGCTTTTGGTATCGAGATGGAGGTGAATCTTTTCCAAAAGCACATCTACAGAAGAGCTCAAGAGCCCACAAACTGTCAAGTTCCTCCATCTCCATATATCGAATTTCACTTTTACTTTCCACTGCATAATCTTCTAAGACTTTCTTATCTCTGGTAGTCAAGACAATCTTGCTTCCTAAACCAAACCAACTTGACTCCCTAGCAATCTCCCTAATCTGTTCGTAGCTATCAACATCGTCAAGAATTAATAGTACTTTCTTATTTTTAAACCGATCAGCTATCTGTTCGGACTGACTGAACCGCAAAACAGATTTAGGCTGAAGATTGTCGTACAAATATTTTGGAAGACTCTTAACGCCACCATTACTTGCAGAAAACTCTCGAACATCCGGAACAAAGCTGTAATAGTCAAAACTAGACAAGAACTGGTTGTAAATGAGCTTAGTAATAGTCGTTTTACCAATACCACCCATGCCATGAATTCCAACATAAACAACTTCTTCACTTGACTCCATGTCCAACAATTTCATAGCCGATGCTTTATTAGAGTCTCCGATGAAGTGATCAATTTCCAACCTTTTTCTTGGTCCCAACTTGGACAAAACTTCATCTACAAGTTCCTTACAAAATTTGGAATAGCTGTCGTAGAAACCAAATTATCAACATCAATTACTACAGTATAAATTAAAGCAGTAATTAGCATTACAATGAAATCTGATTAAGCAGGGAAGACTAATCCATGAAGATTATTGACATACAAAATTGATTGGACTCAGGTAGGTAATTAGAAGAGTTAGAGAAAAAGAAATTAGAAGTAATTACCTCGTATCCCCTAATTCTCTTCCTTTCATGGAACCAGCCTCCTTGAGAGCATTCTTCCATTTGTCCATCTCTTCTTCATGATTTCCTCCATGTTTTTTCTCCTCGAGCTTTCTGATGTCCTCCCAGTAAACTGATCCTTGTTTGAGCTGGACATCACCAGGTGATACCTTGTAGAAAACTGGAGCGATGGTCTTCTTTAGGTCCACCATTGTTGCGACTTCACGGAAACACCATTTGCTCTGAGCAAACTTGGGAGAGAAGATAGGGATGCAGATTTTGGAGGTGGCCAGACCTACAAGGATGGAATCGATGTTATCCCCAATCGCGAGTTCATCATCGTCTCTGAAAACACGGATCTCAGCCATAGTTAAGTACTCGTAAAGGATGTCAGTGAATCCTTGCCGAGTATCGACTCCTCTGAAACTTAAAAAAACCTCATAATCACTAATTGAAGCAGTTGAAGAATCCATTTCTTAGATCAGCTCACTCGGTCACTCCTCTCTGTGTGTAACTTTTTATTTCTTTTTTTTGGTAAGAATGAAATTTTATTAGAAAATCAAACCACATAAGCAAACAGAAACAAGTACAAGAGCAGCAACCCGACGAATACATGAGTAAAAAGATAAAATTAATAAAATACGCATATTATAAATTATAATACAAAAATACATCATTAAACACCGAAATTAAAAATAACACAAATAAGTATACTCTCGAATCCAACAATTCGTCTCACCAAAAAAAAAAAATCTCATTCGTGAGTTTGAACAAAAAATTAGTCAAGACTCCTATTCAAGAGTTTGTCCGAATACTTCGGTCCTTGACTGGGAGTCTAGGGTTTGACCTAAATTTAAAAAAAAAAAAAAATAGTATTAATGAAATCCGTTAAAAAAATACATCCAACATTTAAATTGGTATAAAATACAAACCATAGAATCTTGTTCCTTAAACATTATTCAATACTAAACACAAAATATATAATAGATAATCAAGGTCTCCATGATCGCCCACCTTGCCTATCCTGCTTGGTCGGTCTCCTACCCCTACGTCATCTATCTAAACCTTTCACAATTCTTATCTTTAATGACATAGAAGTTTCGGCTAGCTCCTGAGTGAGCTGAGACTGTAGATGCACAATATCAATTTAAATGTTCGTTTTTTTTTTTAATAATTTTTATTAAGGGTTAAAGGTCCTTTGGTACCACATGTTTGCAAAAATTACAGTGTTCATACCACTAGTATTTTTTCGTACCGAATTGGTACCATATGTTTCCAAACCTTACTGTTTTGGTACCTCCGTTAGGGTTCCGTAAAAAACGGACGTTAAATGGCATGTGTCATGCACGTGACCAGCCCAAAACTCTCAATGTTGTTACAATTTAGTCCATCTAATACATCCCTAACTTTTATTTTGTTCAATTTAGTCCTAAAACTTCAAAATCAAACCATTTCCCCAAATTGACCTAGTCGGACCTAGCCTAGGGCTAGGTCCGACCCTGGGTCGGGGTCGCCTGGGTCCGGCGACCATGACCCAGGGTCGGACCTAGCCCTAGGCTAAGTCCGGCTAGGTCAATTTGGGAAAATAGTTTGGTTTTGAAGTTTTAGGACTAAATTGAACAAAATAAAAGTTAGGGATGTATTAGATGGACTAAATTGTAACAAAATTGAAAGTTTTGGGCTGTTCACGTGCATGGCACATGCCATTTAACGGCTGTTTTTGACAGAACCCTAACGGAGGTACCAAAACAGTAAGGTTTGGAAACATATGGTACCAATTCGGTACGAAAAAATACTAGTGGTATGAACATTGTAATTTTTGCAAACATGTGGTACCAAAACGACCTTTAACCCTTTTATTAATGCTGTTTTTTTTTTAAAAAAAAAAATTCAAATTTAACTCAAACTCGAGGTCAAACCCTAGACTACCAGTCAAGAGTTTGACTGGTTTCTTCGGTCAAACCCTTGAATAGGAGTCGGGTTTGACTGAAAACTCCAGTCAAACCCACGAATCCATTCGAGGGTTTGCTCAAATTTAACAGTTTCAAATTTGTGTGCCAATTTTTGTATTTACCAATTAAAATATGCTTCGTTAGCAAAACAACTCGAGTAAAAAGCATATTTCCGTAACAATTGGTGCAACTTACAGAAAAGAGGTACAGTAAAAAATAACAAAAGCGATAAATAAACCGTGACAAGACCTAGAAAGAAGGGAACAAAAGTTGTAGATGACGACTTTAACTGATACAGCGTAACTACCCGGGATGATCTAGCTAATAGCAAGCATATTCGGCAAGCCGTAAATTTCACCCAAATAATGTCATTATTAACGACAAACTGAGAAGCCGATGGTGCGGTGAAACTGCGACTGTGCGGGGAGTTAAAAAAACACCAATACCAGTAATCCTATCAACACACAAGTAAATCCACATGATGAAGGCGAGTATGATAGAGACTCCTTCGAGGTAGACACAATTAAAAACTAGTCTACCAGTGCAATTCTGTCTGATGGGTTCTGGCTTAACGACCCTTCAAGATTGCTCTTCCTCTTTCACCTCTCTTCTGCGATAACTTGCAAAATGGATGCGTCGGGGTGTTCCCGGTGAATCAACTCTGATGCTTAAATGAGTACCAGTTTTAGTAGAGTTTTAGAGAGAATTCGGAGCACACATCATCTTGTCCATGAATGAGAGGCCTTGAATTCAAGGAGTTAAGTTAGCTAATGACAGTATTAACTCATAATCACGCTTTATTAACGGGTAATGACATGTTTAGTTCATGTTTAACATCTTAATACCCGTCCGGACTAGTCCGGATGGACAAAGTCTATCCGTATTAGTCTCGGGTCCAGAGGGTGCGGCCCGCCAGACTAATTTTTCCCGTGGTGTGCGTGTTCGGATCCTTAGCCATTTTTTAGGTCCAAGTCTCGATTTCTAATCACATATAGGGTCGATGTTGCGACTAAATTGAGCCTTAGTACGATTCAATTGGGTGTATATCCATCATTCGGCCCCGAATCAAACAATGACTTAACCATTACTTGACTCTATTTTTAATAGGATACACGCCCAACTGAACTCGTGGACTCTTTTACCTCTTGACGGTCTTGATGTTTGCTGGCGCGCGCGGCCAACATCAAATTAAACAATTAAATTTTAAGTAAAAAACACCTAAGAATTACGAGTAAAAAATTCTGATTGATTATTTCATAAAATCATCTTCATAAACCAAGTCGTGCTTTCTAAGATGCCGGCCATAGTTATAATAGTAGTCAATTTGCACTAAAACTTGCACGATTAGATTTATTTACAATTTCTTTATATCTTTTATTATATATATATTTTTTTTTTGGCCAACTAATTTTATTATATTTAATTGATATGGGAAATTTGCTAAAAAGAAAATGATATGGGAGTAAAAATTGGAGAGTAATACCTTAGATGCAATTGAAGTGTACATTTTTTTAAATGGTGCATATATATAAAATCAAGGAAGAACGAAGAAGAACGTACAAAGTGAAAGACGAGAACAAAATAATTACAAATGAAAGATGCGGGACCATGAAGAGAGAAGAAAATATATATAAATAAAAAAGGGAAAATGGAAAACATAAAATACTGCGTAGCATCTACATAATTAACTAATTATTATAATTATTATAAGAGCATCCACAATGGTTTTACATAAATTGTATTCTTTAAAGTTGTCACGAAGACATTTATGTACACTTTAAGTAATACGTAAAGTTAAGACGCACGTAAAAAATATTTTCTCTGCAATCGTATTACTTAAACATATTCCTTAAATATATTTTATTATTAAATTTTCCAACAACCACCGATAAAATATTAGCATTAATTATAAAATGAATTAATTTATAATAAAAAATTGGTCACGTAATACATAGTGCATTACTTAAATTTAAGGAATGCTTTATGTAAAAACATAAATTTACGTGTGAGTCCCATATTTAAAGAATGCTATGTAAAACCACTGTAGATAGTTTTTGTTACTTTACTGAAATAAACATGTGGGACCCACGTTTACGTAATACCACTGTGGATGCTCTAAGAGCATCCACAGTGGTATTACGTAAAGAATACGTAAATGTGGGTCCTACATATTTATTTAAGTAAAACAACAAAAACTATCTACAGTGGTTTTACATAGCATTCCTTAAAGATGAGACCCGCACGTAAATTTATGTTTTTACATAAAGCATTCCTTAAATTTAAGTAATGCACTATGTATTACGTAACCAATTTTTTATTATAAATTAATTCATTTTATAATTAATGCTAGTATCTTATTGGTGGTTGTTGGAAAATTTAATAATAAAATATATTTAAGGAATATGTTTAAATAATACGATTGCAGATAAAATATTTTTTAAGTGTGTCTTAAATTTACGTATTACTTAAAGTGTACATAAATGATTACATGGCAATTTTAAAGAATACAATTTAGGTAAAACCAATGTGAATGCTTTACATATTATGTCATGTACAAATATGTGTATATATTTGCACAACTAGCTATGTCCTCATTTTCTACATAGCATTGCATGCGCCCTCGGATCCTCTGCAACTCGATGAACAATGATTGTAGCGGAAGTTACTAAACTTGGATGAATAAGCATTTGTTACGGTAATTTGAGTATGAGGACTATATTGGTTAGTTATAGAAGTATGGGTGGGTATTAGGGTATAAATACTAGTTAGGTCCCTTTGTAATAGTTTATCGATGAAAATGAATGGAATTGTGCTCCTTTGAGAGTTCTTCTTCTTCTACGTAACCATATCGGTGATTCTCCGATTTGGTACGTATCAATTGGTATCAGAGCTTGCCGAGTCCTCTCTCCTTTCGGCGGCAGCTTCCGATCCAGTTACATCGTCATCGCCATTGATAGCTCCGATTCCGACCGCTCCGAACTCCGATGGCTTTTATTCTGTTCTCCTGCCATTTCGCCGTTTGCCGACCATATCCAAGTTCTGGACACCGTTCTTGACCGCTCCGCTTCGCTCGAATCCGAATTCTTCAACCAGAATCGAGTTCCGATCACCACTGGAGTCACTACCACAATTTGCTCGTTCATCTCGCCGATTAATTCTGTCGGTGATTCTCTTCGGATTTCGCCATCTGCCACCGTTCCTTAGCCACCGATTGCTGCTACTTTTGGTGATCTTCTTTCCTCTTGCTTCTGCGATTACCTTGCTATTGTTGCCTCTGGTCTCTAGTTTAGTATGTTGCTGCTGGTATTTTCGGTTGCTCCTGGTTCTTGTGCTGGTATTATCTGATTGTGTTCCTGCTGCTGCAAATTGTTGCATTGGCTTGTCAATTTGTTTCTGAGTTTCTACCTTGACTGGATTTGTTATTTGACTGCTGCTGCTTGACTGGAATTGAATTTGTGCTGTTGTCACTTTGGAATTTGCTGAACTGAATTCAACATGTATGTGTTTGCCGAAGATCAGATTGATCAACATAAGGTGTCTGATACAAGTCCAGTTCTGTTTATCCAAACTGTTGCTGCCATTACACCTATTCCAGAAGAAATTCTATATGAGATATTCTCAAAGTTTGGATGGGTTCAACGAATTGGAATAGAAGAGAAATCAGACTACAAGTTCCTTGTTAAATTCGAGTTTCTTCATTGTGCTATTTCTGCGAAATTGAATTTACAAGGGCAACTATTGAATGAAGAATATGGTGAATTGGATATTAAGTATTGTCATCATGTTAATGAAGCCAACGAGGAACCCGTGGCTGAATTGCTTGATATTCTGGATGAAGTTCAATGTGATGTTGAGGAATGTTTTGTTGATGAGTTAAACAACAACAATGAAGTAGCTGAAGATCAAGGTATTACATCTATTCTTGATGTTAGCAAGTTGCCTAATGAAGTGGAGCAAGAAGGAACAAGTGTTTTTGAATTTCGTGAAGTCCTTGTTGTTCTTGAGAAAATGGGTGTTGGCTCTCTAGAATTAGCTGCAATGGATATGAAAGAAAGGTTCATGTATGTCTGCCATGTTCTTGAGAAAATGGGTATAGAATGTGACATAGTTGAAGGGCCACTAGAGGATAAGATGATGGACATGTACAGAAGGTCAGGGGAGTTATGGGCAGATTCAAGAATTCGATCACTTGCAGCAAGTGCTCTAAAGACCGAGGATAAGCTAAATACTAGTTCACTTTGGAGAGTATATGGGGTTGAACTTACTGCTGTGACATGGGGTTGGGATCAATATGGTGTTTTGGGTATAGGTAATCGACACGATCGACTATCCACTAAGCAAATTTTTGCTTCATATGGGGAGAAATTGATCATGGTTGCTTCTGCTGGTGGATTATACATCTTTGGTTGGGATCAATTTCAGGTTTTTGATCCTGGAATTTTCTCAAATATAGGTTTTGGTATGCATCAAGTTGCTGCTCTTATCCGGGATTATGATGGGTTCAACGGTCCCGGTAACCTTGGGGTCAAGGTTTTTTTAAGGGGGAAGGAGTGTATGGGTATGGGTATAGTCGTATTAATATTAGAAATATACTTGCTATTGGCGAAGTATAGAAAGATTGTGCTTATTTTTCAACTCCAGTTTTGTGCATCTAGTTACTTGATCCTTGAGGTCAAGGATTTCATATGGGGAGAGTATTGTTACGGTAATTTGAGTATGAGGACTATATTGGTTAGTTATAGAAGTATGGGTGGGTATTAGGGTATAAATACTAGTTAGGTCCCTTTGTAATAGTTTATCGATGAAAATGAATGGAATTGTGCTCCTTTGAGAGTTCTTCTTCTTCTACGTACCCATCTCGGTGATTCTCCGATTTGGTACGCATTGGCTTTACAAGGAAGCAGCTGTGAAATCCGAGTCTGCAACATA
This sequence comes from Clarkia xantiana subsp. parviflora, assembly GCA_036873135.1. NCBI lineage: Eukaryota > Viridiplantae > Streptophyta > Magnoliopsida > Myrtales > Onagraceae > Clarkia > Clarkia xantiana. The sequence continues at coordinate 5,997,757 of JAPTYO010000014.1, forward strand.
CGTACTCTATTGGCTCCTGCCTTCCTGATCAGCTTCAAGAATTATCAAAGTTAAACTTCAAGTAACAATAATTATGTTTGCTCAATTGAATGTAAAAATATTAACACTCTATATCATTGACCAGTTTAATAGTTCACCACCTTTGATTGTTCTCTTTTTCATTGCCATTGGAAGCAACATTAATGCAACTTTTATTTCAGTACAGACTGATGTTACAGACTCACCATATCAATTAAGCCATTCTTGATGCTTTCCAGAGAATAAATTGAGCCCTGAGAAAACCATATAAACAAATGATCAAAAGTTTGTAACCTGAGAAAATACCTAAGAAATGAAAACCTCATAATCATTAATCAACCATTACAATAGTCCCCAGTCAAAGAGAAGATCATTCACCGCTCATATCGCCACCAGATAGCCTCATATTGAGACCTCTTCAGAATAATTGATCGGATCTCTTCTCTTCTTTCTTCGAGGATAATCCTCGATCAGCTTCACTCTGTTGAAAACAAGACACAACAAATCAATCAACATCTTCATGATTACAGTATGCAAGCATGTGAAATTTATATATATATCCTTTTGGTAAGAAAATACATATTATTTTATGCAAAATTGCTTTGTACATTACAAGAGGTATGATCATCCAAATAGCATAAGTCGAATTTCCAACTTAGACAAGCTTTTCCACTTTCCAAGGCCAGGAATCTCAGCCAACCACGGACAACCAACTAAAATGAGTTCTTAGTTCAACAATGTCAGAACATCAAACTTTTGCAAGGAATCACAATCTTGGACTCTTACTTTTGTTAAAGCTTGTAATTCACCAAGTCCTGGAATCTCCGTAAGCTTTTCACAACCAACCAATTTGAGCTCCTCGAGTGTTGGGGATAAATTGTGGAGCTAGCAAGGCCCACTAGATAAGAAACTCGAGTCTACAACCAGGAACAACAAACACTTTAGATACTTGTCTGCGTTCCTCAGCTTCAAGATAGATTCATAGATATTAACCATACAATACCCACCGGAACTATAGTTCTGGTCTGACCTGACCCTTATAATAGAATCAGTGTTGCCCTTGTTTTTCGCCTTTTTGTGTATATCACATTAACGAGTTATAGAAATGCTTGATGCTTTCCTGAGAATAAGCGAGCCCTGAGAAAAATTTGTATAGAAGTAACAAAATGGTCAGAAGTTCAAGTAAGAAGTAACCTGAGAAAATACCTAAGAAAGGGCACCAAATAATACAGTTTCAAACCATGTAATATGGTGTAGCTATTCATCCTTAACCAGAAGTTCACGAGTTCAAACCCCGTTGACCTTGTGGGAATGGAAAAATATTCATGAACAACATTTTACTCATTACGAGCTGATCTGGTGCGAATGGAGAATATTCTAGGGTCTAAAACCTAGGATACCCTTTGGGAAACCCAAAAAAAAAAAAACAGTTTCAAACACTGATTATAGTGGAGTTACCTACTCATCATATCCATCAAAACTTATGAACTCTGCTGAATAAGCAAAATTGGCCTATAAGTAAGCAGCTGATGATAAACCCGAGTCTGGAGCTTAGATTGGTTTGAGTATAAATTAACACCGTCTTATCATAGACTGACTAGTTAATAGTACACCAGTTAAGAGGACTACCTCTAGTTTGTTCTGTTTCATTACCAACTTAAGAAAAATTGCTGCAAGCATTATCTCAGTACAAACAATGAAGTTACTAACTCACCAATCTATATATAATAATCAATAATGTTGATGATGATCCAAAATTAACAAGCTTTGTAGCCGTCCCTCCCTCTTGCTTTCCTGAGAATAAATAGAGCACTTAGCAAATCTTGTATAGAAGTAAATGATCAAAAGCTTAAGTAACCTGAGGAAATACCTAAAGAAACACTATTGTTATAATCCACCATCAAAATCGCGCCAAGTCCCCTGTCTAAGTGAAAGATCATTATCGAGTCGTAAACTTCCTCATATTGAGTATATTTCTGAAGATATGGACTAATCTCTTCTTCCTGGGAGAGTAATCCACAGCTTCACTCTGTTACAAGACACAACAATATATCATCATCCCGTTCATGATTACCATGTAAATATGTTAAATTTTCTGTATGTATATATTTGATACGAGATACATACTTGGTCTGCAGGCAAAAATCCTTGTTCACTAAATGAGGGAAGCTCATTGAAATATAAGTATCGACTCCCATCCAAACTAATATGTTTGCGATGCGACACGCCCACAAGTTCAACGTCCAACTTAGTCAAGCTTTTCAAGTTTTCAAGGCCAGGGATCTCGGCCAACATACAACCAACTAAACTGAATTCTTTAAGGTCCTTCAACGCTGTCAGATCGTCAAACTTTTCCAAGGACTCACAATCTTCGACTCTTACTTTAGTTAAAGCTTGTAATTCACCAAATCCTGGAATCTCCGTAAGCTTTTGACAGCGAACCAAATTAAACTCCTTGAGCTCTTGTAGCTCTCTTAAATTCTCCAAGCATACTAGGGATGGACATTCTTTGATAAACAGAGAAGTGAGACATTGTAGTTTTCCAATTCCAGGTATCTCAACCAGCTCCTCGCATGCCTCTATCTCTAATGTGACCAATTTCCTTAAGCCCGACATATTTGGCAACACCGTAAGGGAGTGTTCACAGCTTAGATAAAGGTGACTGAGTTGAGAACAACTGCTAAGATCAGGAAGCCTGGAGATGCAAGAAAGCTCTATAGTAAGAGACTGCAGATTACTCGGAAATGACCCGTTCCAATCCAAAATAGAGCTACCACCAACTAGCGCCATTGAGGTCACATCTTGTAGATTAGAGAGATCAGAGATTTTCTTTAGAAATTTAGAGTTAATTTCCAACTCCGTCAAACTGGACGGGAGCTCTGGCAATTCATGGAGCTGAGTACAACCATCTAACTTGAAAGTCTTGAGGAGAGATAGGCGATTCATTGTTGTAGGCAATGCAGAAATATATGACCAAGATATATTCAAATCAACTATTGATTTTAAATATCCAAAAGACTCTGGAAGTAGTGTTATCTGTAAACAGCTTAAATCCAGAGACTCGAGTTTCTCAAGTCCCCCAATGGAACAAGGAAATCTGTTGATACTGGTGTATGTAATGTCCAAATGAACCAGTGATAGCAACTCCCCGAGCGACTCCGGGAGGTCTAATAGGGATCCACACCCTGACAAATTAAGGCACTCGAGTTTCTCCAGTCTTCCGATGGAATTAGGCAAGCTAGTAATACTTGTATTGTCTAAATGCAACTCTCGTAAGGCATGCAATTCACCAAGCCACCCCGGGAGGTTTACTAAGAATTTACATTGCGACAAATTAAGGTACTCAAGTTTCTCCAGTCTTCTGATGGAATTAGGCAAGCTAGTAATACATGTACCTTTTAAGTGCAGCTCTTGTAAAGCATACAATTCACCAAGAGACTCGGGAAGATTCTCAAGAGACTTGGTGGCATCCATGTTGTTCTCAAGAGACTCGGAGTCATCCATGTGGTAGCAGCGGCAGTAAATGAAGCTCAAGTAGTTGAGGTGATGTAATTTACCAATGGATGGATCAATATATGTCAATGATTCGCAATACTCCATAATCAATCTCTCCAACGCCATGTTTTCGGAGAATACAGGTGTACTCGTTAGTTTGGTACAACTGAGATCTAAAACTTTCAATTTCTTTAGTGCCTGGACCAAACAAAAATCAAAATCTTACTTTTAATTGAAATTTATAGTGAATACAAGTTTAGCATTATGCCTTACGAGAAACATGGCCAAGAAGCTTGTTTTAGGTTCTTAACTCAAATATATAAATATTATATATCACTAAAACTTGTTACATCTATTTTCAAACATAACGAAACATTTTGTAAATGACATTAACAGCTCTTTACATCTATTTTCAAACATAAAGAATAACCATTTCGTAAATGGGTGATGGTAAAAAAAAAGTGTAAATAAATAGATTTATATATATGTTATAAAAAATTAATACATAACAATAAATGAAAATAAGATAAAAAACCTGATCTCATCTAAATCATATAATACATGTGAATACTATCCGAAGAAGTAAAGCATCAACATACCTGAATTTGGCTCCAACCATCCCAGTTCTCATTGATGTCGGTGCCTCTTAATTTGAGGATAACTAAGTTTGATGGAACCAAGTTTCTGATCTCAATAATCTTATGACGACATTGCAACCATTTTAACTGTGGAAGAAGACCTGAAAAATTCCCTTTAAGAGTGCCTTCCATATCAAGATACCTCAAGTTATCAAAACTTGTGAATTCTTCTTCACCAAAGTTGTCGTACAAACACTTCACTTTCATTGCTTCAATGTTATTCTTGTGTTTCTGAAAATAAGATAATTGTGGTTGTTTATTATATAAGATAGCCAATCGACTGGTTAAAAAAAAAAAAACAGAAACGTAAACGTAAACTAAAATTTATTCACCTTTTTAGATTTTAGCACCTCGTCAATTGCGCTAACCTCCCACAATCTACTTTGCTTCATTAAATCTCCTTCACTTAGAGTTCTTACAATATCTCTGCCCAAATCTCTAAGTTGATCATGCATCCTCAGTTGATTATATTTATCAACTTTTACCAAAGACATTGATTGAAGAACTTCAAGAGACCAACGTGGGCACAAACCACAAGCTTCCCACATGTAAAATACATTTGATGTCTCTGTATATTCTTCACATACAAAGAGGCAAGCAATATCAAGAAATATCTTTTTCTGTTCCTCTTCTAATGCATTGTAACTTATCAACAACTTCTCCTTCACTTCTTTAAGAGGAGTTTTACTTAGTCTTGCAATGATTTCTTTCCATACTGTTGCCTTTTTATTACGGAGATATTTGGCAATGACAGTAATAGCCAAAGGAAGCCCTCCAGCATAAGCAATGACTATCTCTGAAAGGTTTTGGTATGGAGATGGAGGTGAATCTTTTCCAAAAGCACATCTACTGAAGAGCTCAAGTGCCCACACAAGGTCAAGTTCCTCCATTTCCAAATATCGAATTTCACTTCTACTTTCCTCTTCATAGTCTTCTAAAACTTTCTTATCTCTAGTAGTCAAGATTATCCTGCTTCCTAAACCAAACCAACTTGACTCACTAGCAATCTCCCTAATCTGTTCGTAGCTATCAACATCATCAAGAATTAATAGTACTTTCTTATCTTTAAACCGATTAGCAATATGTTCGGACTGACTGAACGGTGTAACAGATTTAGGCTGAAGATTGTCATACAAATATCCCGGAAGACCCTTAATGCCATTACTTACTGAAAACTCTCGAACATCCGGAATAAAGCTGCAGTAGTCAAAACTAGACAAGAATTGATTGTAAATGAGCTTAGTGATAGTCGTTTTACCGATACCGCCCATGCCATGAATTCCTACATAAATGACTTCTTCAGTTGATCCTATGTCCAACAATTTCATTGCCCTTGCTTTGTTAGCATCTCCGGTGAAGTGATCAATTTCCAACTTTTTTCTTGGTCCCAACTTGGACAAAACTTCATCTACAAGTTCCTTACAAAATCTGGAATAGCTGTCATAGAAAATCAAATTATCAACATCAGTTAACAACAAATCTGATTAGGCCAGGAAGACTAATCCATGAAGATTACTGGCTTACAAAATTGATTTGACTCAGCTAGGTAATTAGAAGAGTTGGAGAAAAGAAATTACCTCTTATCCCCCAATTTTCGTCCTTTAATGGAACCAACATCCTTGAGAGCGTTCTTCCATTTGTCCATCTCTTCATGATTTCCTCCATGTTTCTCTTCGAGCTTTAAAAGGTCACTGCAGTAAACTGATCCTTCTTTGAGTTTAACATCATGAGATGATACCTTGTAGAAAACTGGAACAATCGTCTTTTTTAGGTCAACCATTTGAGCAACTTCACGGAGACACCATTTGCTCTCAGCAAACTTGGGAGAGAAGATAGGGATGCAGATTTTGGAGGTGGCCAGACCTACAAGGATGGAATCGATGTTATCCCCAATCGCAAGTTCATCATCGTCTCTGTAAACACGGATCTCAGCCATAGTCATGTACTCGTAAAGGATATCAGTGAATCCTTGCCGAGTATCCACTCCTCTGAAACTCAAAAACACATCGTAATCACCAACCGAAGAAGCAGTTAAAGAATCCATTTCTCAGCTCAGCTCTGGAAATAACTCCTTTGTATTCTCACTCTCTGTAACTTAAAAGCTTGATGGAAATTGTACTTGATAATACCCAAGGACGATTACTACCGTTGGAATGTGCGACTGTGAATGGGTGGTAGCACTAGCATGTGGGAGGTTGGTGTAATGCACTTTCCCAGGTGGTCAGAGAAAAGGTTAAGGAAATGAGAACATATATATATATTTTATTATCCCCATATAAAAATGTTGTCCTTTTTCTATAAAGAAATGGAAAATGCTTTAGCTTGTGAAAGTGAAATCTAAACAAGGGGTGAGATGAAATCTTTAGTTAGGTTTACTAAATGGATCTCACAAAGGAAACATATGAAGCTTACTCTTAGGATTTTATTTAGGTTAATTAATAAACTGCTAGCCCGTGTTTTCAATCCGCAAACAAATTGTTAATTCATATTTCTTTTCGAACAAATAACTAGCTCAAGTTTCCTTAGGTGAGCAAATAACTATGTTTACTTTTATGTTATTCCTTTACGGAATCGGCACGTGCACGACACGTGATTACACAAAATAACCAAAATACTCTCAACCATCATCTTCTAATATTTGCTAACCCAACCTCTTAGAATAGAAACAAGATTCATTGGATAGTAATAGCGGAGCCATGAGAAAATAGTAATAAACAGCCAGATAACAAAGTGATCAAGTAACCTGAGAAAATATCTAGGAAGGAAAGGAATGCCTTTCAAAAGTTGATTGTAGCCAAGTTACCCACTCATCAATCAAAACTGCTGCAAAATTGGCCGAGAGTCTGGAGGAACAAAAAGACTTATTTGCTCCTTTAGTGCTTGCCTTCCTTACCCACCTTCAAGATTGATGCATAGATTCGTGTGAATACACTACACCAGAATCCAGATAGATAAGAGCTTGTTTGTTCAGTACCTTATCTTAGACTAAAGCAACACAGCTGCAGGTATTATTTCAGTATCATAGACTAAAGTATTATTGACTCACCGAATCTATAGGTCCGGTAGAACCTTACTGTAGAATCAATGTTGGTCTTGCTTTTCACCTCGTTGTGTACATCTACTCGCCTAAAGATCCGATATTGATCCAAAATTAACGAGCTTTATATAGCCGTTCCTATTGCTTTCCTGAGAATAAAATAGAGCACTGAGAACATCTTGTACGAGTAATCAAACGATCAAAAGGTTAAGTAAACTGCGAAAATACCTTATTATCGACCATTACAGTCTAAGTGAAAGATCATCGCTATTGAGCCTTCCTTCTTGAGTAGAAATAGACTGATATCTTCTCTTTTTGTGAGGACAGTCCTCAGCTTCACTCTGTTGAAAACAAGACACAACAATAATATCAATCATCATCTTCATGATTAGACATGTGAAATTTCTATATTTGCCAACTTAGACAAGAAAGTACATTACTTGTTCTGCAGGCAAACAGTATAGACTCAGATCTGAACCCATAAGTTGGCGATGCCTATCGCCCTCAGCTTCTCCAGAAATATTTTCCGACTGATCGGAGGACCAGGGCGTTTCATTGGCCAGTAAGTCCAAGATTTGCAAATCTCCATGACCCGGTACTTCACCACTGGATGAATCAACACTGTTCATGGACGTGGAAGGAACTCCATCATTTTTAAGATATCTTACGTTCTGCTGAATATCCAAAGAGAAGATATATTGGACTTCCAACTTAGTCAAGTTTTCAAGGCCAAGGGCTTCCAACTTAGTCAAGTTTTCAAGGCCAAGGGACTCAACCAACTGCGGACAACCGACTAAAGAGAGTTCTTTAAGTTCCTTCAGCGCTGTCAGATTGTCAAGCTTTTCCAAGGACTCACAATCTTTGACTATTACTTTAGTTAAAGCTTGTAATTCACCAAGTCCTGGAATCTCAGTAAGCTTTTGACAGCGAACCAAATTAAACTCTTTAAGCTCTTGCAGCTCTCTTAAACTCTCCAAGTATAGTAAGGACGGACAATCTTTGATAAACAGAGAAGTGAGACAATGTAGTTTTCCAATTGTAGGTATCTCAACCAGCTCCTCGCAGGCCTCTATCTCAAGTGTGAGCAATTTCCTTAAGCCTGACATATTTGGCAACACCTTAAGGGAGCGTTTACAGCTTAATTTAAGGTACCTGAGCAGAGAGCAACTGGTAAGTTCAGGAAGTTTAGAGATGCTAAAAAGCTCTATAGTTATTGACTGCAGCTTTCTCGGAAATGATCCATTCCAATCCAAGATAGAACTGCCACCAGTTAGCTTCAATGAAGTCACATATTGTAGATTAGAGAGATCAAAGACTTTCTTTAGAGACTCAGAATTAATTTTCAGCTTTGTCAAACTGGAGGGGAGCTCTGTCAATTCATGTAGATGATGACAATTGTTTAACCTCAAAGTCTGGAGGAGAGATAACTGATTGATTGGGGGAGGCAATACAGAGATATGGCAGTTAGATATATCCAAATGAACCAAGTTTAAATCTCCAAATGACTCTGGAAGTAGTGTTATCTCTAAATTGTGTAAACCAAATGACTCGAGTTTCTCAAGTCCCCCTATGGAACAAGGAAATCTGGTGATCTTGATGGATCTAATGCAAAAATGAACTAGTGATCGCAAGTTGCCGAGCCACTCTGGGAGGTTTAATAGAGTTCGACAATCTGACAAATCAAGGCGCTCGAGTTTATCCAGTCTCCCAATAGAATCAGGCAAGCTAGTAATGCATGTCCTTGCTAAACACAACTCTCGTAAGGCATACAATTCACCAAGTGACTCGGGAAGATTTTTAATGTTGTCGCAGTCAGAGAGGCTCAAGTAGTTCAGATGATGTAATTTACCGATGGAGGGATCAATAATTGCCAATGATTCGCAGTCCTCCATAACCAATCTCTCCAAGGCCATGTTTCCGGAGAATACAGGTGTACACCTCAATTTGCACCTTTTGAGATTCAAGCATTTCAATTTTTTTAATGCCTGCATCAAACAAAAATATATTTTAAAAAAAAATGAAATGTACGGGTTTGACAGACACGTTTAGCATGCATTATGAACGCGTATTTACAAGTGAAATTATAATGCTACACAATTACATCACAGGGGGATGGATACTTGCAAATCCAGACATGATTGGATGGTACACCCTATTGTTTAGGTTTAGTTACCAAATTGCTAACTGAACTTTATAATGTACAATTTGCTAGCCGAACTTTATGCTTTTCCTATAGAATTCCCCTAACAATATATGTGAAAGTTATTTGAAGAGGGCGGGCATCCACATACCTGAATTTGGCTCCAACCATCCCAATTCTCATTGATGTCACTGTTGCTTAACTCAAGGATAACTAAATTTGATGAAAGCAAGTTTCTGGCCTCAATAATGTAAACACATTGCAGCCATTTTAGCTGTGGAAGAAGACCTGCAAAATTCCCTTGAAGCTTTGACGATAAACCACATTGAAGGTACCTCAGCTTATCAAAACTTATGAATTCTTCATCACTGAAATTTCTGTTGTGGTCTATAGTTACTAATTGGAGTGCTACAATATTATTCTCCTGTATCTGAAAAGAGGATATTTACGGTTATTTAAGATAAGATGGTGAATAAAAACTGAAAAAAAAAATAACAGAAAGTAAAATATATTTATTTACCTTTTCACATTTTGGCAGCAACACGGAGTCGTTAAACTCAGACAACCTACTTTGCTTCATAAGATCTCCTCCACTTTTGGTTCTTACAATATCTCTACCCAAATCTCTGAGCTGATCATGCATTATTAGTCTACCAAATTGGTCAACTTTTACCAAAGACATTGATTGAAGAACTTCAAGAGACCAACGTGGACAGAAACCACAAGCTTCCCACATGTAAAATAGATTTGATATCTCTATATAGTAAGTGTTTGTAAGAAGGCAAGCTATATCAAGAAATATCTCTTTATGTTCCTCTTCCAATGCGTTGTAACTTATTAACAATTTATCCTTCACTTCTTTAAGAGGAGTTTTCTTTAGTCTTTCGATAATTTCTTTCCATACTTCTTCCTTTCTATTCCGAAGATATTTGGCAATGACAGTAATGGCCAAAGGAAGTCCTCCAGCATAAGCAACTGCTTTCTTGGATAGATTTAGGTACGGAGATGGAGGTGAATCTGTTTCAAAAGCACATCTACTGAAAAGCTCAAGTGCCCACGCTAGCTTAAGTTCCTCCATCTCCAAATATCGAATTTCACTTCTACTTGCCTCTGCATAATCTTCTAAAACTTTCTTATTTCTGGTGGTCAAGACTATCCTGCTTCCTAAACCAAACCAACTTGACTCACTAGCAATCTCCCTAATCTGTTCGTAGCTATCAACATCATCAAGAATTAATAGTACTTTCTTATTTTTAAACCGATCAGCGATCTGTCCAGAATGACTGAACGGTGCAACCGATTTAGGTTGAAGATTGTCATACAAATAGCTTGGAAGACTCTTAATGCCTTTACTTGCCAAAGATTCTCGAATATCAGGAAGAAAGCCGCAGTAGTCAAAACTAGACAAGAAATCATTGTATATGAGTTTAGCAATAGTCGTTTTACCAATACCGCCCATGCCATGAATTCCGACATATATGACTTCTTTACTTGATCCCATGTCCAACAAATTCATTGCCCTTGCTTTATTAGCATCTCCAGTGAAGTGATCAATTTCCAACCTTTTTCTTGGTCCCAGCTTGGACAAAACTTCATCTACGAGTTCCTTACAAAATCTGGAATAGCTGTCATAGAAATGAAATAATAATCAACATCAGTTAACAACATATCTAATTAGGCGAGGAAGACTAATCCATGAAGGCTATTGACTTGAAGAGAACAACTTTGACTTGATTCACCTAGTTAAGCTAATTAGAAGAGTTGCTTAAAAAGAAATTAGAACAAATAATTACCTTTTATACCCTAATTCTCTTCCCTTAATGGAACCGGCCTCCTTGAGAGCATTCTTCCATTTGTCAATCTCTTCTACATGATTTGGTCCTTGTTTCGCCTCGAGCTGTCTTATGTCATCCAAGTAAACTGATCCTCCTTTGAGCTTAACATCATCGGGTGATACCCTGTAGAAAACTGGAACAATCGTCTTCTTTAGGTCAACCATATGTGCAACTTCACGGAGACACCATTTGCTCTCAGCAAACTTGGGAGAGAAGATAGGGATGCAGATTTTGGAAGTGGCGAGACCACCAAGGATGGTATCGATCTTATCCCCAATCGCAAGTTCATCATCATCCCTGAAAACGCGTATCTCAGCCATAGTCATGTACTGATAGAGGATATCAGTGAATCCTTGCCGAGTATCGACACCTCTGAAACTCAAAAACACCTCGTAACAATCACCCGCCGAAGAACCAGTTGAAGAATCCATTTCTCAGATCAGCTCAGCTCAGCTCTGGAATTAACTCTTCTCTCTCTAACTTGGCGCTTTAGAGAAGTGAATTGTATTACACATACCCAGCCAACTGAGCCAAGAATACTGAACTGGGGTATAGCATGTGGCAGGTGGATGCGATGAACTTCCCTGGAAAGTCTAGAGAAAAAGTTAAAAGTAGGACTGGACTGGCTATGGAACGTTGGACTTGGAAGTTGGAACTATCATATGATGAAAAATTTATCAATTTACTTGCAAAAATAATAATATTATTTTATTTAAGTTCATTATTTTCGAATTAAATCCTACCTATTTTAAATTTTAAAACTAATAAAAACCAATTGAAAATTATTAAAGGGAGGAATTCTTCTCTAGCTAGGCGGAACATATGTCCTACATTTGTTGCCCCCACGGGCCTATTAGAATATGACACATATTACTGTATATTTTTTAATTTTGTCCCTATTGACACTTGTCATATTTTAATAAGTATGGGTAACATGTGGAATTTTTTACCTAAATGGGAATATAGGAGGTTCGAAATACTTAAATATAAAACATTAGGCATCAAATACAAAAATAGGGATTGGGGCACTTTGAAAGTGCCCCGACCACTGTTCACTGCCACGTGGCAGCACGTAGGGAACACTTCCCTGCTGTCATGTGGCAGTGAACAGTGTTCGGGGCACTTTCAAAGTGCCCCGAACCTCATTTTTGTATTTGATGTCTAAGGTTTTACATTTAAGTATTTCGATCCTCCTATATCCCCATTTAGGTAAAAAATTCTAACATGTGTAGGAAACATATTACCACCGAGCTAGGAAAGAATTACTCGATCAACAGATACTCACATTCCAATAAATTCTGACCGTGAGAGAGTGGGTATTTACTCCAAATATTTGACAAAATTACATTATCTGCCATTGGGACTGTGTGAACACCACACTCGGATTTTTATCACAGCTCAAAACCAATTGGATATCAATATCATAGCTAGGTTGGGTATCGGGCCAGTCCTGTCCGATCCAACACTGTTAACCAATTGGGTTTGGTGTACGAGGAAAGAATTTGTGTAGCACCACCTGCACAAACATTGTAGGAGTTCTAAACTGTGTAATGTGGTATAACGACGGTTCAATTCTTCAATTATTAACAAGAGGTCAAGAGTTTATTTAGGGAATCGAAAAATATTTATTACATGCACTTTACGTCTTATAGTTAGATTTAGTGTGAGTGAGTATTAGATTACGCGTTGAGCAAGACTGTTATGAGTGTTGTTTTAGTAAGGGTTAATAACTAAAAACTGTCCAAAGTTTTATGTTCAAAATAGTTGTCTGAAGTTTGAAATGTTAAAATGGATTGTACTAGATTTCATTTTTGTTGAAATTTGGTGTCTATGCGCGTCTTTTCATCTCTGTTCAATCATTTTCATCAACTCACTCACCCACTCATAATACATCACTCCTTACTTTTTACAAAATCATCAAATTTCACCCAAAAGTTAAACATCCAAAAGAAAATGTTTCTAGCAAAGTGGTGTGGAGCGATTTACAACGACAACGGAGCTGGATTTATTTGCGCGGATGTAGCCATCTTCTTAGGTGACAGTCCCGACAAGAAAACGAGAAGGGAATGCGTATGGGAGCTCGAGTTTGACAGTCGGTTTCGTCGGAATTGACTTCTCTAAAGTTATCACAACGAGACAACACATTTTCACAAAATTAAAACCTTGGACACTACAGTTTAACATTTAAAATTTCAGATACCTACTTTTAATATAGGGTAAACCTTAGACTGTTTTTTTTTTTTAAATTATTAACCCTTCTAGTAATAAGAGTCTTCTAGGACCAGTAGCAGTTAAACCAAAAGAAGTAGTTCCAATTTCAAAATAGTTTAAATTTTACGACGCTGTAAAAAACACTGTATAGCTCTACGAACGCACAAACTCGATGTGGGTACAAGGAACTAACATTGCAGGTGCTTGCCTTCCTCACCTTCAAGATCGATGCTTAGATTCGTTTGAATATAAATTAACACCTTATCAATATACAGTAGTTAATACTACCCCAGATATGAGAGGCCACCTCTAGTTTGTTCTGTTTCACAAGTACTATTTTAGACTTGAAGTACAGAGAATAAAATTACTAACTCACTGAATCTATAGCTGTGGTCTGACCCTTATTAGAATCAATGTGGCCTTTGATTTTCACCTCGTTGTCTATATCTGGTCGCCTAATGAGCTGATCTTGATCCAAAATTTAATGAACCTTATTATTAACCTTTCTTGTTGTTTTCCTGAAAATAAATTGAATACTGTAAAAATCTTGTATATGAGTAATAAAATGACCAGAAGTTCAAGTAACCAGGAAAAAAATACCTACCGGAACACGACCTTATAATAATCAACCATTGCAACCACGTCAAATCCCCAGTCTGACTCCAGATAGCCACATATTGTATCTTTCTTCTTCAGAAGAAATGAATTGATCTATATTACTCTTTCTCTGAGAGAAATTCACAGCTTCACTCTGTTGAAAACAATAATATCGGTCATCATGTTCATGATTACCATGCAACTATGTGAGTTTCTGTATCTGCTAAGAAAATACATTACATACTTGTGCTGCAGGCAAGTTTTCTTGCTCAGTACATGAGGTTTGATCAAGTAGATAGTATAGACCCCAATAACCCTCAGCTTCTCCAGACAAATTTTCTGACTGATCCGAAGATTGAGACATCTCATTGGGCAGTACGTCCAACTCTCCATGGCCAGGAACTTCACCAGTGGAGAAATCAAATGACTTTATGTACCAATAAGTGCCCGGAACTCCAATATTTTTCAGATGTGTTAGTTTCTTCAGGATGTCCAAAGAAGGGATAAATAGGACTTCCAACTTAGTCAAGCTTTTCAAGTTTTCGAGGCCAGGGAACTCAGCCAACTGCCAACAACCAACTAAACTGACTTCTTTAAGTCCCTTCACAGCTGTCAGATCAACGAACTTTTCCAAGGAACCACAAAATTGAACACACACTTTAGTTAAAGCTTGTAATTCACCAAGTCCTGGAAAGTCTATAAGCTTTTGACAATCGACAACGTTAAATTCTTCAAGCTGTTGTAGCTCTCTTAGATTCTCCAAGCATACTAAAGACGAACACTTTCTGATAAACAGAGAAGTGAGACATTGTAGTTTTCCAGTTCCAGGTATCTCAACCAGCTCCTCGCAAGATTCTATTTCAAGTGCGAGTAGTTTCCTTAATCCCGACATATTTGGCAACACCTTAAGGGAGCGTTCACAGCTTAATTTAAGGTAACTGAGTTGAGGGCAACTGCTAAGATCCGGAAGTCTAGAGATGCAAAAAAGCTTTATAGTAAGGTATTGCAGCTTGCGCGGAAACAATCCATTCCAATACAAGATAGAACTGCCACCAATTAGCTCCAGTGAGGTCACATCTTGTAGATTAGAAAGATCAGACAATTTCTTTAGAAACACAGAATTTATTTTCACATCTTTCAAACTGGAGGGGAGCACTGGCAATTCATGGAGCTCACAACAACAATCTAACTTAAAAGTCTGCAGGAGAGGTAGGCGATTGATTGTTGAAGGTAATGCAGCAATATGGGAGTGAGATATATCCAAATCAACTAATGATTTTAAATCACCAAATGACTCTGGAAGTAGCCTTATCTTTGAACCGCATAAATTCAAAGACTCGAGTTTCTGCAGTCTCCTGATGGAATTAGGCAAGCTAGTAATACCTGTATTTTCTAAATGCAATTCTCTTAAGGCATGCAATTCACCAAGCGACTCGGGAAGATTCTTAACGTTATCGCAGCCAATGAAGCTCAAGTAGTTGAGGTGATTTAATTTACCGATGGAGGGATCAATATATGTCAATTCTGTGCAGTACGCTAGAAGCAGTCTCTCCAAGGCCATGTTTCCGGAGAATACAGGTGTACCTGTGATTCTGCTACCGCTAAGATTTAAAACCTTCAGCTTCTTTAATGTCTGTACCAAATAAAAAAACATTTTTTTCTGTTAGAAACACCTTCAGTCCCTTTAAAACTTTTTTTTGTCAACCCAATAAAATAAATATATCTCTGATTTTTATAATTAATTTATTAACGTAGCATACATGAATTCAAAATATATGATATCATATATACTCTAAAGCCTTTACATCTATATTCAGATTAAAAATAACAGTTGCTAAAAAGTAATGAATAAATCTATAGGTATTAAAATAATGAAATATTATTATTATAGTAAAATGAAAGAAAATAAAACACATTGATCTCATTTAAATAATAATAATAATAATAATAATAATATATTTGAATGTTATATTTGAAGAAGTGAAGCATCGACATACCTGAATTTCGCTCCAACTATCCCAGTTTTCATCAATGTCACTTGCTCGCAAGTCGAGGATAACTAAGTTTGACGGAACCAAGTTTCTGGCCTCAGCAATGTTACTACATTTCAACCATTTCAACTGTGGAAGAAGATTGGAAAAATTACCCTGAAGCTTTGACCAGCAACTCAATTCAATGTACCTCAGCATATCAAAACTTTTGAATTCTTCATCAATAAAATGTGTATTGGCACCCTTGCACAAGCAACCAAATCCAACCCGCCTCATGATATTATCAAAACTTGCTAATTCTTCACTAGTAAAATTTGAATTATGATACTCGTCAAAGCTTGTTAATCCTTCATCAATGAGATACTGATTGTAATGATCCTTCCACGATACCAACTGGAGTGCTTCAATATTGTTCTTCTGTTTCTGAAAAGAAGACAATTATGATTATTTAAGAAAAGATAGACCATCAATCAAAACTGCTAAAAGAATTTACCTTTTTACTTTTTACCACCTCTTCGATTTCACTAATCTCCCACAACCTAGTCTGCTTAGTAAGATCTCCTCCACTTTTAGTACGTACAATGTCTCTGCCCAAATCTCTTAACTGATCATGCATCATCAGTCTATCATATTTGTCGAGTTTAACCAAAGACATTGACTGAAGAACTTCAAGAGACCAACGTGGGCACAAACCACAATCTTCCCACATGTAAAACACATGTGACGACTCTGTACAATTATAGTATATAAAGAAGCAAGCAATGTCAAGGAATATTCTTTTCTGTTCCTCTTCTAATGCATTGTAACTTATCAACAATTTATCCTTCACTTCTTTAGGAGGAGTTTTCTTTAGTCTTTTGATGATTTCTTCCCATACTGCTTCCTTTTTATTACGAAGATATTTGGCCATGACAGTAATGGCCAAAGGAAGTCCTCCAGCACAAGTAATGGCTCTCTTCGAAAGGATTTGGTATGCAGATGGAGGTGAATCTTTACCAAAAGCACATTTACTGAAAAGCTCAAGTGACTGCACACTGTCAAGTTCCTCCATCTCCAAATATCGAATTTCAGTTCTACTTTCCTCTGCATAATCTTCTAGAACTTTCTTATCTCTGGTGGTCAAGATTATTCTGCTTCCTAAACCAAACCAACTTGACTCCCTAGCAATCTCCCTAATCTGTTCGTAGCTATCAACATCATCAAGAATTAATAGTACTTTCTTATTTTTAAACCAATAAACGATCGGTTCGGACTGTTTGGAATGTGTTACCAATTTGGGCTGTAGATTGTCGTACAAATATCTTGGAAGACCCTTAATTCCATTAATTGCTGAAAATTCTCGAATATCCGGAACAAAGCCGCAATAGTCAAAATTAGACAAGAATTGATTGTAAATGAGCTTAGTGATAGTCGTTTTACCAATACCGCCCATGCCATGAATCCCGACATAAACGACTTCTTCACTCGATCCCATGTCCAACAATTTCATTGCCGTTGTTTTATTAGCATCTCCAATGAAGTGATCAATTTCCAACCTTTTTCTTGGTCCCAGCTTGGACAAAACTTCATCTACAAGTTCCTTGCAAAATTTGGTATAACTGTCACGGAAACCAAATAATCAACATGAGTTACTAGAGAATAAATTAAAGCACTAATTAGCATAACAGCAAAATCTGATTCAGCCAGAAGACTAGTCCCATGATGATTATTGATTGACTTAGAGAGAACAACATTGATTTGATTGAAATTAGAACTAATTACCTCTTGTCACCTAATTCTTTTCCTTTAGTGGAACCAGCCTCCTTGAGAGCATTCTTCCATTTTTCCATCTCTTCTTCATTATTTCCACATTGATTCTCCTCGAGCTTTCTAAGGTCATTCCAGTAAATTGATCCTTGTTTGAGCTTAACATCATGAGGTGATACCTTGTAGAAAACTGGAACGATCGTCTTCTTTAGGTCAACCATTTCAGCAACTTCACGGAGACACCATTTGCTCTCAGCGAACTTGGGAGAGAAAATAGGGATGCAGATCTTGGAACTAGCGAGACCTAAAAGGATGGAATCGATCTTATCCCCAATTGCGAGTTCATCATCGTCCTTGAAAACACGGATCTCAGCCATAGTCATGTACTCGTAAAGAACAGCTGTGAATCCTTGACGAGTATCGACTCCTCTGAAACTCAAGAACACTTCGTAATCACCCGCCGAAGAAGCAGTTGAAGAATCCATTTCGCTGCTCAAGTTTGGATATAACTAACTTCAATGTGTTCTCTATGTGTAAGTGAAAGATCAGATAAGGAAAATGTAACCCATACACGAACACTGGCGTTGGGTAGCGAGTAGAGACGCGGTTGGTGGGATGAACTTTGCTAGAAGGTCAGCGAAAGGGTTAAAGGAAATCAAAGTGTTGACATTTTGAGTTTTTCTATAAAGGATGGAAAATGTTGTGAAGTAACCTGTGAATTTTCTAACGAAAAAGCGGCCAGTGACTCAGTGGGTTCCTTTTGTTTGTTTCTAAATTCTAACATAGTTCGGTACTCGGTACCAATTTCCATAGTTCGGTACCATACTTTTTATTAATATATTACACTCATAATTATTGTAAGTATATTTTTATACCAATATAATTTTATACATTTATTCATATTTATTTTTAACTTATTATTAACCAATTTATAAACGATTACAATAATTACATTTCAAACAAAATTGATAATACAAAAGTAATTCATTTCGACATATACAAAATCTCACACTAATACAATATAAAACCATGGCTTCAAATTTCAACAATTATTATTATAACACCAATATTAACTACTGTTTCATATAATTAAATCGAACTTCCTCGTTGCTTTCAATCTCAGTTACCTATTTCTTTATAAGAAATGTGGACATTATAATTAAGCATATTTATATAATGGTTTTGTTTAGGAATCAATTGCTAAGAATCAAATTGGGTGGAAGTAAAAATTATAACAACGACTATATATATTATATGTATGATTATAATCGTATTTATAGATTATTTATCACAACTTTAATAGAACAAAACTCATCACCATAACTGTATGGACATACAAATATTAAATTTCAAATAACAGTGTCTATTTGTGTTTAGGTTGGACTTGCAACTCTGAACTAAACACACATGCTTAATAATTGTGTTTATTCGTGTTAGAAAGTTGTTTAAACAGTATTTTTCGTGTCAAGCATATATGTGGGGAAAAAAACAGTTTTGCTACGGTTTATGTATTCGCATGGCATCGGAAATTGCCTGAAGTTTGCGGGACAACCGCAACTCAATGAAACTCATACGAATCTGTAGCATTCATATACTTCTCTTATAGAAGTTAGAAGGATCGTTTTCTTTTTGGGCCAATCAATATACAGTAATGGTCCATTTGAAAATCTCGAACTAATTATGATTATAATAAGATGGGCCCGTCTCTCCGTTAGCTCAAGGAGCAATAATAACGGGTTAAATTGGTGAAATCTGGGTTAAATGGGCTCTATGTGGGGAAAATTCTTATATCCCGCTGCGGAATGGTCACGCCTACTAAAAATAGTAATCTAAAATAAAAAAGAAAAGTTTGTTATAATATTTTAGAAAATAATTTAATTATTTAAACTTGTAACCTATCAAGAAGGTTCTTTAAGAGAAAATAATAAATTGTCCTAAAAAATAAAAATCAACTTTTTTTTTGAAAAAAAAATATAAATTTCATATAATTTTTAGATTATAAGTTATATTACACATATTAGTTTTTACAAAATTAGAAACTACACCCGGGTTTATATTATAAATAATAATACTACATATATTAATTTTTTTATTAATTTTTTTAAATCAAACCATGACTAGTTAATACAAAATTACATTTGCATATAATTAATATATTTGTGAGAATATTTATATTAAAATTTTATACATTACTTTGACAAAATATTTATATGCAACAGTCTTTATAATAGATATAACTTAACAAAAGTTTATATATAACATAATATACCTAGCTAGCATAATATATATATTCAATTCAAACCGAGTTCGAGCTCGGTCTAAGATACACAATTTTATGATTTAGTTGAACAATTTAAAGTTTGCGAGTCGAGTCGAGCCGAGAATGAGCTCGTCGAGTATGGCACCGAGTCAACCTCGAGTTTGAAAAATTTAGGTTCAGTCGTGTTCGAGCTTGAGCTCGAGTACAATGAGTCGAGTCGAGTTTGCGAGATACTCAGATCGACTCGGCTCGTTTACAGCTCTACATTGTGTTAACACTCGATTTTTAATTGAGTTGTAAATTTCGAATGCGTTAAGTAGGAGGTGTAAACGAGTCAAGCTACTCGTGAGCTGCTCAAGATCGGCTTGGTCAATATTCGAATTCGACTCACTAAATTTCGAGTCGAGCTTTTTCTAAAGCCTAGTCGATTTTGAGTTCACTGGTACTCGACTCGAGAGGCTCGCGAGCCTAATCGAGCCTTTTCTTTTTCCTATTCGAGTCGAGTTCGAGTTTTTTTATTTTTAAATAATAATTTTATGTATGTATATATTGAGTTCAAGTCGAGTTCGAGCTCGAGTCAAAAACCTAATCGAGTTGAGTTCGAACTCGAGTTAAGGCGCACTTTTTATTAATTGATTAATTAATTGATTTTTTTTTTAGTTTTATCGAGTCGAGTCGAGTCGAGATCGAACTCGTCGAGTATGGCACTTAGTCGAGCTCGAACTCGAAAAAAATTAAGGCTCGGTCGAGTTCGAGCTCGAGTAAAATGAGTCAAGTCGAGATTGTCAGATACTCGGCTCGACTCGACTCGTTTACAGCCCTAGCGTTAGGAACATAATTCAAGCAAGTATATTTTTGGAAAAATAATAGAACTTGGCACGTGTGATTTGTGAGACAGTTGTGAGCTGAATACATTACAGAGAAATATATCAATATGAGTCTTGAATCGAAGCTCGTAAAATAACGAATGCAACACAACTGACCGTGAATCATTTGGTCTTATAAAACGAAAGTTATGATCAATTGAAGCTAAAATGGAAAAAAAATATAGTATAAAAAACCTGCAACCTGTTAAGCAGGTAATTATACATTTTTATTTATTTTTAATAATTTAAGACATATATAACCGTTTTGTAATATTTCTATTTAAGGTAAGCGTGACGATTCCGCAGCGGGACTGAAGCGAGGTCCCTCTATGTGGGGGCTTCAATAGTTTTCTACAAAAGAATTTTACGTTGAATTTTATTTTTTTTTATGAAAGATTTTACGTTGAATTAATTAGTAACATTTTGAATCAATTTTAATTTTTTCGGAAAAAGTTAAATAAAAAATAAACTAGATATAAAACCTGGGGACGGTTATAAGTGTATATGATCGAGTATTTATTTAATAATATTTAGAATTTTATTTTTAATTTTATATATAATAAAAATGAAATATCATTATCTAAAGAAATATAATTTTGTCTGATTTTATTTAATTATTAATTTAAAAACTAATATGGGCTAAAATTTGAAAATTTAAGTTTTAGAATGAGCAAAATTAATGAGGGTGTAACGTAAGTTATTAAATAATATTTTATAGTTTTAATCTCTTAAAAAATATGTTTATTTTATAAATTTATTCTAATATTTTTTACTCTTAAATCTGAGTTATAACTTTACTCGGTACTGTGATTTACAAACATATTTTTCATATGAAAGTAGAGAATTGAAAACTTTTTGAATGACATATGACATCATACATTTTAATTTACATATAAAATTGTACTAAATTAATCAACAAATATTAATTTAAAAAACTCCTTTATTCAAGTAAATGATATAATTTTTTTAAAAAAAAAACTCTTTATTGATGCAAGCAATTATCAATCTAGATTACAATCAAGCAATATAATTGAAATAAGAGAAGTTGTGGGTATTGATACCTAATTCAATGGATATATCTCTTTTCTGTATTGAATGACAGACAATTTAATTGGCGCTACATCATATAAATTTCCAACGAATTCTGGTATGGTACTTGTTCTTTGGTTACACACAACTTTCTTTTTTAGAATTATATCCCACACATCTAACCTGGGTAAACCCCAATATCCCATTTCGAGCGAGAAGTTTAACGAAGTGCTCGACGCGGCCAAATAATGCGAATAACGTTGCTGAATTTCTAATCAATCCTTGTCTCTCCCCGTATTTGATGTATGATGTATTCGACGTCCAGTTCAATAAAAACATTCTCCCATTGATGAACTACGACATTGGATACAATCTTGTAACTAAGTTACATAAACTAATGGGATGAAATTGGATTCAACGTTTTTGGGGGCAATACAATATCAGTGAAAAAAAGTTTATAGATAATAGTATAAATGTCCAATTATACTCCAAACTTTTAATAGAACACTTCGAAAAACCATCCGAATATAGAGATCTTTCTACTAAAACCATCCCATTTATATTTCTCTATTGTCCTAAAGGTAAACCCTATATGAAAATTAATATTATTAATAGTATGATACAAATATTATGTGTACTTACAAAATTTCATATTTTTTCATACTTTTAAATTTTACATATGTTACAATTAAGTCCACCCTATTACTAAAAAAACAAAATTATGATCCTCCACAAACATAATAAAAAATCCATCTAAACCTACTTAAAGATTAGTTAATTATTATTATTATTCTAATTCTAAACGAAATAAAAGTAAATGTAAAACAATCCAGAATAGGGATTCCAATACAAATTTGGCAGAATTTTTTGTTTTTGTAAGGTGGATAAGTGTTGATTCCGTAACTCAACCGGACTACTCAAGACTCAAGAGGTTTACCTAAAAAAACTTGCACGGATATCTTGCACAAACACAAATTTACCTTCAATTTAATGGAGTTAGATTAGATAGTATAGATTTACTGAGAAAGAAAAGGTAATAAACATAGATTATTTTTTTTGTTTGCATAAAATTTGCTTTAGGATTAATTTCGTACCACCAGTGTCATTCGTCAATAGTAATTATTACTGAGATTCAAACTTAACCATCCAATTCCCAACTCAATTTATCATTTACGATCCAATTGGGGGTATCAATAAATTAGAAGTTTATAAATAAGTGGCGTAAATTCCCCGCAGACATTAAATTGAAGGAAAAGAAAAGCGCGGTGCATCATCTTCTCGAGCAAGCGACCAAGGCAGGAGGGAGGAGAAGATGCAGATCTTTGTGAAAACCCTAACTGGGAAGACCATCACTCTCGAGGTTGAGAGCAGTGACACCATCGACAATGTTAAGGCTAAGATTCAGGTCTGTTCCTCCTCCTTGCTCAGCGATCTCTTCCCTTTACTCCCAAGTATACTGTGTTTATCACGTTGATTGGTTCTTTAGGTTGTAATTGCTTAACTCGTGTAGTGCAGAACGTAGAACTGTAGCTTTTCCTTGTAATTGCGTATCTCTTTGTAAAAGCTAGGTTACCGACGCTGTTCCACGACTTCACCTCTGTCCGTGCTGATTTTTCTTTTGTAGTGTTATCTTGTTGAAAGCTGTATTCTCTTTTTGGAAATTTAAGGTTTAGTTGTTCTTGCTTTGTGGATTCATGGAATTGAACATGTCAGTAATTGATCATTGTTGTGTTTGTTTGATGGGAGGCTCAGTGGTTCCATGTCATATCTAGCAACTGAACCATCAGATTGTTAGATGTATATACATAAAATGGGAAATGACTATTTTGACTGCTAAAATTCATCAAAGAATTTGCCCTATGACATAACTATGATGTGATTTATCTAGGACAAGGAGGGTATCCCTCCTGATCAGCAGAGGTTGATCTTTGCTGGTAAGCAATTAGAAGATGGTCGTACTCTTGGGGATTATAACATCCAGAAGGAGTCTACTCTTCACCTGGTTCTGAGGTTAAGAGGAGGAACTATGATAAAGGTGAAGACTCTTACAGGGAAAGAAATTGAAATTGATATTGAGCCAACTGACACTATTGATCGGATCAAGGAGCGTGTGGAAGAGAAGGAGGGTATTCCTCCAGTGCAGCAACGGTGAGTGATTTGTGGTTTTCAATTATTTAAGGCCTGTTACTGTGTTTGGTTTTCAGTCCCTTCTGTAAATTACAGCAATTTTGTTATTGTAAAATCTCTTGATGTGATATTCCTGCAATTAGGTTATACATCTAAGTTTTTGCATATGATGCCTGTTTTGTTGTCGAGTTTGAGTAACCAATAGAGCCAATGTAGGAGCAAGTGGATGGTACTGTTCGACTTCCAAACCAAAGCTTTGATGTGTCTATCCACATTAAAATTATCTTCTTCATTACTCCATCCAACTCAATTTACAGATGGATGTTGATTATCATCGCCATACCTTTTTTTGTTTCACGTGCAAGATGCTTTTTCTGACTTTCTCTCTCAATCCTGGTTATTTGTGTAATCTAGTATGAACATGGACAAGATCTAGTTGTTTAATCAGATTAAGGTTTTACTTGAATCGTCACTACAGTGTCTAAGAGAATGAGTTTAGAGGGTTGAAAAGAAACGTAAGAAGAGAAGTGTATGAGACTATCTGTTGTAGTAGCTCTGACATTATTCGTCTTTTGATTCATTTCGGAAGAACTCTTGCTTTTTTTAAATGAAAAACACAATCTTACCACTGCTATAAGGACTGCATGCATTGTGTGACAATTTTTAAATGGTTATGTATAGTATGTGTTACAATTTACCATTATATATTACCAATCTGCAGACCCATATTGAAGACTGGGACTTAGATTCACCTTTTTATCTCTTTAGTGAAGTTGGGTATTTTCTTGCTTATTCAATTGTGTGCCGAGTTTCTTCACGAGGAAACTCCTGTATTTGCAATCTTCAGGCTCATTTATGCTGGGAAGCAGCTTGCTGATGACAAAACAGCAAAAGACTACAACATTGAGGGTGGATCGGTCCTTCATCTGGTGCTTGCACTAAGGGGTGGCAGCTTTTGATCTCTACTTAATGGAATGAATGAAAGAAATGGACCTTAATGTGATGTCTATTGGTCTGTTAAGGAACTATGTACCAGTCAGTCCTTACAGAATTAGATGGACACTATTTGCATCATAATGCAGTAGTGTAGTGTGTGGCTGCAGTTTCTTTGCCGTGATTGAACCAACCAACCATTGTGATTTCTGAATTTGCTTGCAATCCGGGCATTATCATTTCCATTTACCTTGATCTTTCATTTCCCCTTTTAATGTATGTGTGTTGCAACTGCGCTCAGGTGACCTAGTTTGTTATGGTTTAATTTTTTTTTTTTTTTAAGTTGGTAATGTTAAAAAAAAAAAAAATCCAAAGTGCGCATATAGGCTCAAGAGTTGAATCTTAGTTTAAGCTCTAATTTACTCCAGTATTATTCCTGAAGGATGCTAACAAGGAAATCACTTTAAAAAAAGTGCAGACATACAATTAGAGATTTTTTTGGCCTAACGATTAGAGAAATTGAAGCTGCTAATAAAGAGTATTTGATATACATTATGTAGGAATTCCGATTCTCTCTCTAAGGGGTAGCATGGTAATAAATATCAACTTTTAGGCAGTTTTATGTTACCACACAATCGGAGGCTCTGATTCGGAGCATCTCGGAATGTGCTTTTTCCGACACAGAGGTGATATAGAAATGCCACAAAAGTTTAAAGTATTTACAAGACATGCCATTGTTTCATGGTCCGTGACTTGTCGGAATTTGGACTGTGTATCACACCTCTAAAAAAATATTACTGCGTGATATCTTTTTGAAATTTGTATCCTTTGGACTCTATCGTCATTCATGGTAAAATAAGTTTGAACTTACATAAAACTCTAATTTTAAGACACTGTATTTAAAAAAGTATTAATAATCAAGTTGCTTGTTAAACTTTGCATGATTGCAAATTGCTTGTTGAGCTTTTTTTTTAAATAAAAAAAAGCAAGCTACTTTGTCAAACCGTGAAACTAATTAGTTTATTTTAGATGGAAAGCCTTACTTATGCATCCGCGACTCAAGCATAGCATCAAGAATGAACTGTTACTGTCAAATATACGGATATGCAATCAGTAATTAACAACATGAATCTTTCCATTGAAGAAGAAACTGAATGATGCAGGAGAACAAACTGATATATAATGTGTGAAACACGTGAAGTTTTCCATCTAAAATAGACTGAAAATGAAACAGATCTATGTAATTATACACTCGCACAATTAAGTTATTTATTTATTATTATAAAAAAAAATTGCAGCTAGTAATCTATCAAACCTTGTAAAACTGAGTTATCAACTTGGTAAATTAAATCTTAGAAAAGAAAAGGGTCCACCATAAATAATAAATGAACACAAAAAAACGATCATGGTTTCTAAAAAAAATTTAAAGCTCAAAGACTACGAGTTTATATATATCTAATTTATTTTTATAATTCCACTCTAGTGGAATTCGAATTTAGTTAACCCATGGAATCACAACACACTTTCTCGTTTGGTTCAACTAGTATTAGTTTCTGTAAGCATCCTTTCTACCACTTTATTTTTCTGATGGGTGTCCTAGATAACCCAGAAAACAATACTCATAATATACTTGCTCTAAATCTAGAATAATTTATACTCGTTAACCCTTAATAAATAAGATTTTGAACATAAATATTTTTTATTCTTAAAACTTTGGCAAATTTTTAAATCTGAAATATCTAAAAAAGAGTTGCACCATATTATATAGGAAAAAGAACCTATTAATTAGTAATTCCAGGTTTACCTCATGTGTCAGTTTAGTTCTCGGGATTAAATTGTTAATATTTGGTGTCCCGGGTTTCAATTTTGTTGCGATATGATTTTCGGTCCAATTTTAGGGTTAAATTTGACATATTGAGATGAAAATATAATTTTTCTCATTCTACTATTTTTTTTTTAAAGTCACCCATCCGATTCCGGCCACCCACCTCCGATTCCGGGCTGACATGATTCCGGAGATTCCAAACATTTTGGGGTAATTTAGGAATTTTCAAATTTATTCGATCATGTGACCAACACATGACCAATTTCTGTTCAATTATCCAAAATTTCACGAAGACACCAAATAGCAACAAAGTTGAAACCTGAGACAGTCAAAAGTAACAATTTAATTCCGTGACACCAAATTAACAACATGGTGTACACTAAGACATTAAATAGGTTGTTTTCCGTATTATATATTTACATGTTTGTTCGCCACTTTAGCGCTTACAAAATGCAACAAACACACACGTTGTAATGACGAAATGGTGATATCATGGTATATCATTGTCGTAGGATCTTTTGCTTTCCCAAGTAGAAAGTCCTCCTAGTTTGGTAACGACGGTCATGGCTAAGTCTTGTATGAAAATGATGAGTAAACCCATTTACTTACCCAACCCATGAAATTTAAACAAAAGATCAAACATGTCAAACTTCATTAGGTATATCTAAACAACTATGATCATTTACAAGCTTTCAATGTGTTAGCTTCCCTAACAACATACCACTTGTTTACTTTTTCTTTCATACATACATAAATAAATTGTTTTATATTGTTTAAAAAATTGCTAAATACATTCAAACCCCTCATTTGTAATTACTAAGGCAAGGGGGATGTATGTAGAAGTGGATTATTGTTTAGCTTTAGCCTAAATAAACAAGCCTAACTATTACCTGATCTTGAAGATATATGAGAGAAATTTGAAAATTCTATAACACGTTATTTAATCTTTCCGTAGTTAAAAACGGTACGAAATTCAAATTTTATGAATTTAAGCAGGTACAGATTTATAATTAAAAAAATGGTTTTTAAAAAACTGATTGAACTATACCATTTTCCATTAAAATATTTGGTTGGTTTCACTGTATATGTACTAGTCCTACCTAGGATTGGAAAAAAAACCGGTCCGGCGGAACTAGAATTGGTTCGTAATATGGTCTAGAACAGATTCCAAACAGACCAATTTTTCAACAATAAACCAATACTAAAAATAAAATCAGTTTTTTAAGACCGAAAATTTTTAAACAAGTTCTAATCCGAGTCGGAACCAATCCGAATCGGACCGGTTCTATGTCCAATCCTAGTTCTACCACAGATGATATGTCTATTCGTAAATTGGGAAATTACTAACATCTTGCTTGTGGAATTTTAAACTATTCAGGATTCATTTCTCCATACTCTTCATTTGGATATTAAATTTTTACATATTAAAATAGACTTTTTGATTATTCAGCAACTTATTTATAATAATATAGACTAAAACTTGAAATTTATGCATGGTATCTTAGATTGCAGCATCCATTACTTCAGTTTAACATATTTAATTACTGTATCGAGAAACTAACTTAGTTGTTAATACCATAACTAGTATCAACATTCTTTAACATTCCAACTTTGTTAAACAATAAATCCCACTTTAAAAAAATCTAATTTATACTATCAAAGACATTATTAGGTTTTATAATAAACCTCGAATTTGTTTTCTTATTCTTTCTTCATAACAAGAAAATATTTCACCCATGCCATTATATGATTATAATTAGGGGTGTCATTAGAGCGGGTTTAGCCAACCCTATCCCGTGGGATAAAATCTTTCTCCTGTCCCGTCTCATTTATCTCGCATCGCGGGTCCGCTCGATAGGCTAAGAGCCTATTATCAGGTATTATCAATAGGGCATTTTAAAAAAAAAAATGTTAAATATTATGTCATCGCTCTTGCATTGCTTATAATAAATGATTCTACACTACATACCCTAATAGTTATTGGACTAACTCTAACAATCAACATTATTATGAGTTATAAGAAAGGCAAATGCATTTTTAATCATGAAAGTACTTGTGTTTGTTGTATAGATAGATAGAGATATACACTATCCTTCCACACACTAGGTTTGGTGGGTGTGAAACAAGGGTTTAAAAGTCTCAATGAAGTTTGATATATAGATAAATGCACAGTAAAGTGATATTGTTTAATTTAATTAGTGCTAATTAATTAGAGTTAATTTGGAGGGTCACCTAAATCATTATCACTTGCAGTACGTCAGCACGTTCAGGGCCCCAATTCGACGGCATGGATATGTGTCTTTTACTATTTTGTATGTATATATTATGTCATATCACGTCACTACTATATTCATATTTCTGCAAGTTCACAAACATACACATTTTAGACTCCCCAAAGCATGCTGAATTCAACATCAAATATACGAGTACTTGTATAAAAGACAGTGTCGCGGTTAAAGAATGTGCAAACTTGGTGTCACGCTTTTAAGTTCTCAAGTGACTGTCTTTATCCTCACTTAGACTCAAAAAATGGAAAATTTATATTGTATTTAATTAATATTGTCCTAAACTTCAAAAACGAACCCAATTGGGACCTATTCTCAATTGGGTAAATTTGACCCAAATGGGGCTATGTCAATTGAATTCGATTGGTTTAATTGGATCCGATTTTGAAGTGTTATGACTAAGTTAAACAAAATAAAAGTTAGGAATATATTTGAGGAACTAAATTGAACAAAATTAAAAGTTTAGAGTCGATCACGTGAATTGCACATGTCATTTAACGACCAAAACTAACGGTCAACTAACAGATGTACTAAAAGCCACATTTTTTTCAAACGTTTGGTACCAAAAGTATACAAAACTAAACATACAGTACTAACAGCCACATTCGGTTAAACATGTGGTATGAAAAGTACATTTAACCCATTATTTTATGCATTTAAGTGTTTGTACCAAATCAATTCAAGCTTTGCTTTAACAATTTTTTTTTTTTTTTGAAGCTTTGCTACATATATGATATATCTCACTATTTTGTAGTTTTTTTTCTTCTCTCCTTTAAAACTTCATAATAAATAAATAAAAGCCTAAAAACTCAGAGGATCTCATACTCGACGTTATTTAATTGATTTGATATAAATACCTTTTTTTTTTTTTTTTTGCCTAATATAAATACCTATTCTTACCCAATAATTTTCTTTAAAAGTGATTGCATGGCATTTCATGCATATATATATATATACAAGACATGAAGTGGAATGGTGTTTTATTTTCAACTAATCATAATATGTATCATGAAAGTAGAAATTTGTAGGGAACAAAAGGGTGAGTTAGCTGCTGAACTCTACCTACATTCTGGAAAATAACTTGCAAAGGTTTCATTTTCTAAAGTAGCGTTATCACCATAAAGTAGTGGCTGCCTAGCTATGAATCATTGCTTCACCTACCATGCATAGCTATGGTGGTAGTGCAACATCACTTGGACTCATAAAATAATCAAACCATCTATCAATTAATTCTTCTCTAAATGATTCTTTAAATCTAATTATTGATAATTAAACATCTTTAGGGATTACCGACAATTAATCTACAATAACTAATGAACTTACCTAAACATTTACCTCTAAAAATTAGAGGTCAGTGATGAGTGCTATATCACTGACCTCTAATTTTCTTATTGAAGTCAATTTACTGAATTTTGCTTAATAATCATATTTTTGAAGCTACATACTGATATGAGATAGGTTGTGCTTTAATCATAAACTGAAATCTAGCCAAACAAGTGTCAGTTTAGTGGATGTTGACTTTCTCTAAGTAATTAAACGTTTGAGACTGGAATATATATATACCAACGGCATTAAGATTACTTAATAGTAGTTAAGTTTTTTTTATTTTATATGGTTTGATTTGTTATAATCGAAATCTCTCAAGAAATACCATCGCGATGACCTGATTAAAATATCAGGTCCTGCTTAGTTCATATATTATATTAGACAAAAGAGAAGGTGAGAAGAACTTGGTTTAACGAATCAACATTTTGATTATAATAGACTGTTGGTGGGTATAATATTAACGAGTAGCGCATACGCTAATTATTGACATTTTCCACAAAAAAAAAATCTCAAACTATAGACAGAAAAAACCCGGAACAATAGATAACTAGATAACCCAAGGTTGGTTGGACCAACTGGTAATGCGAGTTGTGTTCCCCATGGGCAACCCGAGGTCGAAACCCGCTGGAGACGCCGCCTTGGAGAGGACTTTAACCTTAACGCTCCCGGTCCGAACTTGCGAAAGCAATATAAATATATCACAATAGATAACTAGATAAGTTTAGTTAGTACCACCACTGCTAGTTTCTTTGACAAATATATATATATACTCACCTAAAAATATATTTTGAAATACATCTAATCTAATATTTAATAAAGAAGAGCACAACAATAAAGAATTGAATTTGAGTGCACTTTGTTATTATTGTATGTGTTTTTTCTATATCAATATATGACACACATTATTTTTAATGAATAGAGATGAGATGATCCGAGTGATAAGTTTATATTTATACTTGCAAAAAAATGAAGAGTAATAATAACTCCACTATATATGTCTGGTTGCACTATATATCTCAATGATTATAAAAATAAAAATAAAAGATCTGATAATGAAATCTCAACCCATTCACAACAAGAATGATCAATGGTTGGGCCATTTAATTTTAACATGAGGCACGTATAACGTGTGGATTCTGAGGCACAAACATATATATAGAGGAAAAATGGCCTTGATGAATATTAACATATTTATAACGTCATCAATTTGATGAGCTAGCTAGCGTACGTCAAGTTGGGCCTTAAGATTGTAATAATGAGTACAAAGGTAAATTAACAATGCTTTATTTTTGTTAATATTTGTACTAATCAAGTTAATTTCGTATATATTATATATGTCTTATGATGTTATTCACACCAAATTTCAATATTCGTTAATTAATTTCCTTAACCCGCGGGCGTGTGACGGTCACATGTTGTGATGAAGGTTGTGAATTATTAAAAGGCATTATGGGTTCAATTTGAGTTTAGTTTCTCTTTTAAAAAATAAAATAAAGCCGGAAAATGAGATGAAGATAATAAGGTCATAAGGGTAAATTGGTTACTTTATTAAAAAAAAAAAGTGAGATTAAATGGCACAAATAGACGGACAACATTTGGGCAAAAAAAAAAAAATAGACGGACAACAGAGGCTGCAATTAACAATAAGATTAATAATCAAACCGGTATATAAATTTGATACAATTATAAATCTTTATCCATTTTATTTTTTTAAACTTGGTTATTTGAACTTGCAATTTTCGAGTAAATTACTCCATATGGTACAATTTACATAAAATTGGACTACAAAATTAACATGTTTCAGCTACATTGGATATTTTGATGTGTACATACCTAAGATGATTTAAACAGTAAATCAATTGGATTGCAACGATTTGTCTTGAACTGAACTTTTAATTTGACCTCCCATAGTTTGAACGGTATTTTTCAATCGAGTATCCAATTGAAAGTATTTCATTGCAATTTTATTATCTTAGCTAATCCATCTCAGCTATCCATCAAAATACCTCACGTAGCCGGAAAATTCTTATTTTATGTCCAATTTAATGTAACTTGTAACGACGGTAGTAATTTACTTGAAAATTAGAAATTCAGATAACCAATTTTAAAAATTAAATTTCAAATAGCAATTTATAACTGATAAAATTGAGATATTGATTTAGTTATTAACCTTTAACAATATACAGAAATATTTTGGTGCATTAATAAATATAAAAATATGTTGATGAAAATGTTAACATGATGAGAACATTTTAGGTGCACCCTTGTCATTTACCCCTTAAATTCAAAGATAGAAATTCTGATTGTCAGATTTCGAAAAATTCAAATAGGTGTGAAACTGTAAATTATTTCCATAATTCTTGTCATATATGTACATTAAAAAATAGTAGCATAATGATTAAGGAATGAACCCAATAATTTATTATGTTCAAAATATGGCTAGGAATTAAATCTCCTCCCATGCATGTTGAAAATTAGAGCTGTATATATAAGATTTCCTTTAAAAAAAGAATGTCCAACTGTTTCTTAAGTGTAAAATGACAAAAATATTAATAAAATTTTGGGGAGTGAAGTTATTTTAAACTATATTTGGATTGATTAATATATAATTTAATGGCACTTGCTTTTTCTATATATATATATACATGGAGAAGAAGAAGACTAGAGACCCACATAGAAAAGTGGCAATACACAACTCTCTTCTCCTATTTTCTTCTTCTTCTTATTCATGGTACACCTTTTCTCTTCATTGATTTCCTCACTCCACTGATCATACTTACTAGACCAATCTATATATACACATATACATATATAATATATACATATATAGATGGGAGGAGGGAGAGCACCATGCTGTGACAAGAGCAAGGTGAAGAGAGGGCCATGGAGTCCTGCAGAGGACTTGAAGCTCATCAATTTCATTCACAAGTTTGGCCATGATAATTGGCGCTCTCTCCCAAAACAAGCAGGTAATTACTCATATAATCAATTCTCTAATTAATTAACTTATTTAATTACATATATACAAAAATGGGACTGCCTTTATGTGATCTATTAATAATCACACATTTACATTTCGCCTTAAGATTTTAGTATTTAGTATTAAAGTCTGTATGATCATGAATTCTTAACTTAAATTCCTGTAACCCTTAGTTATTAATTAAGCATGCATATAATATGATGAAGATAGCTACGTTTCACATTACCGAGAAAAAAAAATTTGGAGAATTCATTGTGTATGTATAGGTGTTTGGTTATATATATATGCCCATAATACAGGACTAAATGCATATTTGTACATTGACATAAATATTGAGGGGAAAATGCTTTATATCAATATAATGGACATTTTATAAAAAAAAAAAATACTGTTATTTATTTTTAAATTTATTACACCTAACATTAGTACTATTATTTTGAAATTGCCACGTGGAATGATGTCAAATGGCGGGAGAAGAATTGGACAAAAAGAAAATTGATGGGAATGTCCTCTCATACAATTTGCAAGTCTTTTTACATTGACAGTGACTTTGAACCTTGGACTTGGACTAAGGCCATCCAATAAGAAAGCTTGCTTAAGCTACAATTTGCAAATCATTAACACATAAACATCATACATATGCTAACCAAAAAAATATTCTAATTAGAGGAAATTCGGTAATTCATTGCTGTAATTTTATTTATGATAATTTGCAGGATTGTTAAGGTGCGGAAAAAGTTGTCGTTTAAGATGGATAAACTATCTAAGACCTGACTTGAAGAGGGGTAACTTCACTATTGAGGAAGAGGAAACGATTATCAAACTCCATCAATCACTTGGAAATAAGTATATATAAATATATTTTCCTTAATTCGATTTTATTCATTATTTTTCAATCGCCATATTGAGTTTTCTATAACTTGTCTTAATATTCTAGGTGGTCGAAAATTGCATCTCATTTTCCCGGAAGAACAGATAACGAGATCAAGAACGTCTGGAATACCCACTTGAAGAAAAAGCTTTTAACTCACAAAGTTGCGGATCACGATGACTCGAATATTCAAGGATCATCATGTATCATGTCATCTTCATCATCATCTTCCATTTCCGGGTTGAAACAAATTGACAATGCAGAAATGCAACAGGAGGAGTGTTGTAACAAGCTCAAATGTCACAACAATGAGCAAACTCAATCACCCCTCAACATTGAAGATTTTTTTGATGCTCAAAGTAGTGATTGCATATTTGAAGAAGTTAACAAACCAGATATGATCCCGTTTGAGTCCGAAAACAACGATTTTTGGAACTTGCTAGACAACATTGGGTCCTCCTTAGAGTTGTCCAATTTTAACAACGATCAAGAAATCAACCGACTTTTAGCTGAAGTTGATGGTTACGCAAATGAAAATCGCGCAAATGTTGGATTTGATGAAGACGTTGTCAAAAGTGGTGATGATACCGAGTCGTCAAAATGGTTCAAGTATTTGGAAACCGAGCTCGGGTTAGAAGAAACAACCAACTAAGGGTAAGAAGTAAGCCAACCCATCCAGTGTACAAAATGAGACTGGTTTAGTAGGGTTTGATACATGATGGTCACAGATGTAATAGTCTTCAAAAACATAGTTTATAAAGTCAAAGGTTGAGACATATAGGAAAAGCAAAAGATTCTAATGTATCTCATGTGTACTACTTATTGAAGCTTACTTTATTTTATTTTCCCAGAAATCACTGTCCACTACCCAATTTGTTGTTTAAATGTCATCAATTGGTTTGTGGGAAGTTTATGGGTAGGTCATGTCTTTCACTTTGTCTTTGGTTTATGTTCTTATGTTCCCACAGCTTGGAAAAAGGTCTACTACCTAACTATGCCCACTAGAGACTTTCTTAGTAAATTGACCATTTCAACCATTACCAACTATATCATATATGTAGATATAAGAATACGTTTTAACCAACTGTCTCATACGTCCAAACTTGAGGGTGAAGGCCGACAACACATTCTTATACATAAACATCTTCCCGGCAGGAGGGAAATTTATGGCTTCACTAGGAATCGATCCCGTGAGCTCTGATACCATATAGAGATATAAGACGTGCGCCTTAACCAACTCTCTCATAAATTCGTGACTAAGAGTTTGGGAATATGATGAGATTTGGAGCGACAAGTGTGCGAATTTATTAAAGCCGGAGCATGATGGAAAACCAGGTTTTGCAGACACATTTGAATTAGTAGATAGATCTGACGGGGAGTCTGATGAGGATGTTGAATACAATTTCATCAGGAAGAAAAGAGCTACCTTCATATTGAGCCACCGCACTCATTCATTCTTCTTCTCCTTGCAATTTGCAAGCGAATGAATTTTAGGGTTTTCTTTCGGGTTAATAGGTTTTTGGTCCAACATGTTTGACAACTTTTGAGTTTTGGTCATATATCTTTTTTTTTTGCCTAGTTTTGGTACCATATGTTTGGAAACTTTTGGTTTTTGTTCAATCCGTTAGTTGACCGTCAGTTTGACCGTTAAATAGTCATGTGACTTGCACATGCCTAGTCCCAAAATTTTATTTTTGTTCAGTTTAGTCCTCAAAATTATTGTCCTAACTTTTTATTTTTACAATTTAGCCCCTAAACATTATCAACCGCACCCTAAGAGTAAATTGACCTAGCCATGGTCCGACTCATGGCTAGGGTCGCCGGACTTGGGTGACCCTAACCATGGTACGACCTAGCCATGGGTTGGGCTATGGTTAGGTCAATTAAGCATTTGGGTCCAATTGATCAAATTGGACCGTTGGGCAAAATTGACCTAGCCATGGTCTGACCCATGGCTACGTCGGACCATGGCTAGGGTCGCCGGACATGGACGACCATACCCATGGTCCGACCTAGACATGGGCCGGAACATAGCTAGGTCAATTTAGTCCTAGGGTGCGGTTGATATTGTTTAGGGGCTAAATTGCAAAAATAAAAATATTTTTAGGACTAAACTGAATAAAATAAAATGTTGGGACTAGGCATGTGCAAGTCACATGACTATTTAACGGTCAACTAACGGATTGACAAAAAACCAGAAGTTTTCAAATATATGGTACCAAAACTAGACAAAAAAAAAAAATTTATGACCAAAACCCAAAAGTTGTCAAACATGTTAGTAGCAAAATACCTATTAACCCTTTTCTTTCTATTCAGTGAGTAAAACCATTTCCTCAGGAACAAGGAGTCCTCGTGGGCTGGGTCGTATCAGACTCAATTACACACGAATACCATAACCCAAGAATACTAAGCCCAGTACAATGGCATTATGTTCCGAGAAACATAAGGCCCACTATGTCTTCTCTGGTTTGAATTTGATACAGGTCCCGACGATGAGTTCCGAGAAACAGCCGACATAGAGACAATGGCATTAGGTGTAAATTTTGCCAATTTTTTGGGCAATTTATTAAACACTCAGTGATCGGAACTTCACGGACTGAAGAAATTCACTTCCAATTCATTTATGGAAAAAGATACGTATTCCGACAGATTTGTTCCGAGAATTTCCGACTTAGTGATAAAACAAAAATACCCTAAAAGTTGACATTTATTACGTTGCTTGCCACTGTGAGAGTGTGAGGGGAATCGGATCTCCTGCATTAATATCAAGACTCTTCATTTATCTCTTTCGTTTTCGCCGGAGTAGAAGAACTTCAGGCGTTCCTCTCTTCGTTCCCAATTTTTTCCGATGGGAGAAAACAAAAGGAAATCAGAGAAGACTACAGGCAAGTCACCGTTTCCTTCCATGGTTTGGTTCTTACGATGAATTCTAGGCTAGCTAACTAATTTTGCAACTTTTTTTCAATTCAATTCGAATGCTCCCTACCGCTCCGGTCACTAATCTCTTGATTTGTTTCTTCACTGCGCATATGAGTTGATTCGTTGGCTTTCCATTGAATTATCTGGTGCAGATGAGGGTGGAAGCAAGAGGCGCAGGACAGAAGAAGACGAAGATGGCAGTAGCAGGAGCAAGAAGAGCCATCGAAAAGAGAAGCGACCACACAAACACCGTTCTGACAAAGGTGAACAATCTGTCATCCTTGTATTCTCATCAGTACTCATGGATGTGTTACCTAAAGTTAGATGTAGCTTCTTAGTAGGTATGCTTTTAAGTTTGGGATTTGAAAATGTGCCATTTGGGCTTAGGGACATAACTAATCATCAAGCAGAGACTCAATTAACTCTTGCTTTCAATTAGCTGCTTAGCTTCATCTTTTCATAAAATTTATGCAATTTTCCAATTATACTTGCTGATTGCAGTGTTTTTTGTTAGCTGTATCAATTTGTGCACTCACATCAGTACTCACTCATGGATGTCTCAGATAGATGAAGCTTAGTATGTATGCTTTTAAGGTTGGGGATTTGAAAGTGTCATTAAGGTTTATGGACATAAGTAATCATCAAGCAAGACTCAATGATGTCTTGCTTTCAATTAGTTTAGCTTGATATTTTCATAAAATTTATGCAATTTTCCAATTATACTTGCTGATTGCAGTTTTTTGCTAGTTGTATCAATTTGTGCATTCACTGCAGTAAATTTTATCGTGCAGTCTTTATTCAGCTTTCATGCATTATCAGACTGACATAATATTGTTGTTGCAGATAAGAAGTCAAAGGATGATAGTAAAGGTAAACATCGCAAGAGAGATCGCAATTTGGTAAATTTCCTTATCCTTTTCAGCTTTTCATCCAATGTTTTAGGACTCACTTCCTATTGGTCATAATATCTCCATTTGAATGTCTGTCATCCAAGGGCTTATTTAGATTTAACTCTATCTATGAACTCAAAAGTTAAAAGTTGTCACTTTTTTCTAGTGAGACGTGTTAGAAAGAAAAAACCAGTGCTATTGGTGCAGTTTGGTTGTAGAAGGCTTCAATTTTCTCAATTCCATTCAAGTGGATGTTACTCCACTTGCTGAGAGCTGGCTTTGTTCCTAGAATGGTAAAATAAGAAGAAATTTTGAGGTAGGAAATCTGGGAACTTCAATGTTTATGCTCAAAATATAATATTGTTCATAAATATTGCTTGGCCATTTCACAGTTGCTTGCATTGCAAATGATGAAATGCCCAATATCTGATTATGTCTTTTATTTCCTTTTTAAGAAGCACCATTTCATTCACATCCTGATTTAAGCTTGGGGTTTTTGCATGAATTTTTCTTGAATTCATCTCAAGTCCCTTCCATCTATCTAATCTCTGTCATCTACTGTCTACAGTGAAACATGCTTTAATCCAAGTGTCTGTGACATGTTCAAGTAGTCCTAGTTGTTGACAACATATTCTCTTGGTTTTCTTCAGATTGATTTCAAAGAGATATCGAGTGACGACTACTTCCTCAAGAGCAACGAATTTGCGACCTGGCTAAAGGAAGAGAAAAATACGTACTTCAGTGAACTTTCGACAGAGTCGTCTCGATCCCTTTTTCAAGATTTTGTGAAGCAGTGGAACAAGCAAAGACTTGATGATCGGTACTATGAGGGTATCACTGTTGGACCTCGAACTGACCATAAATGGAATATAAAGAGTTAGTTTCAGAAATAGAGAATCCAACAGCTTTCGTTTCCTGCTGCTGCTGTTTTATCTTGCCTTTTCTGTAACCTTTGAAACCAAAACATATGTTTATGTATGTGTTAGATTATAATATCATGGAATGAAGCATCTAAATGACCATTTTGTAGACGCAGTTTAAAGTCCTCTCTTTGGTGGTGTGGAGCGATTCTATGTGTTTGTTCAGAATTATACGAGGACTCTGTTACTTTTTCCAAAATAACCAAACTATGAAAGAAAATAGAGGTTTGGTTGAGTCCCAAACAGGGACTTAAACTACTTGTCCCTAATTAAAGCTCAATTGAACTAGTTTACCCTAGGGCTGGCGATACATATATTCTCCTTTTTTTTTTTTATCAGATTGTGTTTTACTGTTAAGATATTGACACGTAATTAATTTTGTGGTTTTTTTTTTCTTTCTAAAATCATATTAATCATAGGGTTAAAGGTCTTTTTGGTACCACATGTTTGCAAAAATTACACTGTTCATACCACTAGTATTTTTTCGTACCGAATTGATACCATATGTTTCCAAACCTTACTGTTTTGGTACCTCCGTTAGGGTTCTGTCAAAAACAGCCGTTAAATGGCATGTGCCATGCACGTGACCAGCCCAAAACTTTCAATTTTGTTACAATTTAGTCCATCTAATACATCCCTAACTTTTATTTTGTTCAATTTAGTCCTAAAACTTCAAAACCAAACCATTTTCCAAAATTGACCTAGCCGGACCTAGCCTAGGGCTAGGTCCGACCCTGGGTCATGGTCGCCGGACCCAGGCGACCCCGACCCAGGGTCGGACCTAGCTTAGGGCTAGGTCCGACCCTGGGTCAGGGTCCCCTGGGTCCGGTGACCCCGACCCAGGGTCGGACCTAGCCCATG
The DNA here is from genome assembly GCA_036873135.1 of Clarkia xantiana subsp. parviflora. NCBI lineage: Eukaryota > Viridiplantae > Streptophyta > Magnoliopsida > Myrtales > Onagraceae > Clarkia > Clarkia xantiana. The sequence goes on from JAPTYO010000014.1 coordinate 6,037,557, forward strand.
GCTAGGTCCGGCTAGGTCAATTTGGGGAAATGGTTTGATTTTAAAGTTTTAGGACTAAATTGAACAAAATAGAAGTTAGGGATGTATTAGGTGGACTAAATTGTAACAAAATTGAAAGTTTTGGGCTGGTCACGTGCATGGCACATGCCATTTAACGGCCGTTTTTGACGGAACCCTAACGGAGGTACCAAAACAGTAAGGTTTGGAAACATATGGTACCAATTCGGTACGAAAAAATACTAGTGGTATGAACAGTGTAATTTTTGCAAACATATGGTACCAAAAGGACCTTTAACCCTTAATCATATTATAAATGTCGAACCTTAAAAGAAAAATATTAAATCTAGAGACATGTGTCAACCATGACTCCATGAGACACGATCTGGGTAAGAGATCTGAATCCTAGGACTGGATAATCCGAGTTTAATTCCTTCTATACACCTCTATTTGGGAGACTCATTATATACTCACAATTCGAAACCGTGAAAACTAGAAATAATTAGGACTAGATTTGGGCCAAATGGGAGCGCCTCTTTTTTTTTTTAAGGGCCCACTTCTAATTCCAATTTTTTTTTTTTTAAGTTCGCCCGAGGATGACTAATGTAATCTAGGACGGCACGGATCAATCCGAAATGTACATTTATTTTTTTTTAAAAATTAAAATATATCATTACCATTCCTAATTTCTCAAATGTTCCAATAGCTCATTGGGGACACCATTTTTTTTTTCATTATTCGAAAAGCCGATAATTTGGGATTGTTTTATAATTTAGTGCCAAAAAGAGATATATATTTCACAAATATATATATATATATTTAAAAAAAAAAGATATATATATATATATATATATATTTCAGTATTTCACTAAGATATATTGTGCTCTTTTTAGATTTTTTAGGCCGAAAGATATATATATTATTATACTCGGCTCGAGAGAAAGAACATGTTCGGCCCAATTTGAGTCGGTAACGGGCATTAAAACTGTCGCGATTATTTGTTTGAAACAGAAAAATCTATCCGGAGTCTCGCTTCTTGAGGCTGTATTCCGGATCTCCGCCTTAGTGTTCCTCCGTTCTCTTAGAAGGCGACTGCTGCGTCTGAAGAAGTACCGGCGGCGGAGAAAGGAGAAACAGCGATTTCTGAAGGCTAAGAGCAGAAGATGGGAGAAAGAAAGGTTCTGAACAAGTACTACCCGCCGGATTTTGATCCGGCCAAGCTCCCTAGGGTTCGTAGGCCGAAGAATTTGCAGATTAAGGTTCGCATGATGCTTCCCATGAGTATTAGGTGTAACACATGCGGAAATTATATTTATAAAGGGACGAAGTTCAATTCACGGAAGGAGGATGTTATCGGCGAGGTACCTATCTTCCCGATCTTTTCTTCTTTTCTTATACCTGATTTTCTATTCAATGCTAAAACTTCTGCCTTAACTTTCAACTAGTTGGTTAAATTTGACCTTAATGCCGCACTTGATATTAGGATTTGTTTGTAGATAATTGCATCGCTTGTGTTAGGTTTCGATTTCTCTTAGTGTACCTAATTATTGATATCGATTTTACTATAATTTTTTTATCAACCGCATGCCTTTGAACTGTTTGTGTTTGGAATAATGATATACTCTTGCTATTTGGTCATCTTCACTCTACAAGTGTTCTGTTTCTAATTTGATGTTATTGTTACAAATGTGTTGTTTCTTATTTTCTGTTATTGTTACAATCAAACTGATAACTTGTATATTCATATGCAGATGTATTTGGGGATACAAATTTTCAGGTTTTATTTTAAGTGTACCAAGTGTTCAGCTGAGCTGACAATGAAGACCGACCCACAAAATTCTGATTATATTGTGGAGTCTGGCGCTACAAGGAACTTTGAACCTTGGCGTGCTGAGGATGAGGTAACCTTAAAAACATTTTATATTCAGTCTTCATACTTACTCAAGAAGTTATTTTTCTTATTGATTATGATTTCTGCATTTTGAAGGTCGAGGATATAGCCAAAAGGAAAAAAGAGGCTGAAGAGATGGGCGATGCTATGAAGTCTCTAGAAAATCGAACTCTCGATTCAAAAAGAGAAATGGATATAATGGCTGCTCTTGATGAAATGAAGTCAATGAAGGTATGTGGCCTTTGTGCAACATTTCCCTCATGTTTGTAAATTGAGATTTAGGTATCCTGCATAGTGCATACAGAACTAACTCAGTTATATTATTTTTCAGTCTCGGCATGCAACTGTGAGTGTGGATGCAATGTTGGAGGCCTTGCAACGTTCATCAGTTCAAACGGTATTGCCTCTGAGCTCTTTACTTTTTCAATTAAAGTTTTACAAGTGGTTATTTGTAAATTCATCTGAGAATTCAATCATGGGATTAAGCAGAAAGGTTCCTTAGCTTTAGGTGCTCTATGTTTCCATAACATCCATCCTTTGTAGAGCTCTCTAGTTCTTGAATTATTCACATCTGCTCTATTTATCCTGAATTTGATTGATGAATCTTCCTTTATTAACATGCTCTGGCTGGACTAATATTGTTGCAGGAAAAAAAGTTAGAAGAAGAAGATGAAGCACTACTCAAATCAATAGTATTTCAGGTAAGTTATTGACTGTTACTCTTGCAGTTGTGTGTTTATGTGTTACAATTTGATTTATTCATGAGGTTAACTCTGTCTTGCTGTAAATTTATTGCAGAACTCAAAAGATTACGTGCGAAGAATTGATGATGATGATTCTGATGATGATGATGATTTCTTCCAGCCCTTAAGCAGTGATGCTGAATTGAAGGGCTCTATTTCAAAGGTAAATGCTTTTTTTTTCACCAGTTTTTATGGATTATCTGGGATTTTACTTGTCTGTGAAAATGGCATTATCTGGACCAGAGACTACTTATCTAATCTGCTGATGCCTGATATATATACACCTTTAGTATCTGCTCAGTATGATTTAACTTTGGATTATTACTGATGTGCCTGCATTCTTTTGCTCTATCCTATCATCATGCAGAAGAGAAAAACTTCAGGAGAATTCACAGCAAGTCCGACGGATGCTTTGACTAAAGCTGGTTCTTCCGATACCATCTCTACTAATAAAGGTAAGACTTCCCTATAAATCATTTTGTTTGTATAAGATTGTAGTTACCAGATATGTATGTATGTAATTCTCATCTTCTTAATTTCTCAACCTTGAACAGCAAATGATGGCGTGAGAAGTAGAGGTGATGGTAAAATCGTTTTTGGATCAACAACAGTCAGAGTTGCCGTTGTGAAAAAACCAGCTGCTCCTGCTTCAAGTCAGAACAATTCCCAGAAGCCTGAAGAAAAAAGGAAGACAGATGAAGAGGATAACAAACCTGATGCTGAAAAAACTGGACTTTTATCACTCTGTCAAAACTATGGTACTGACAGTGATGATGAGTGAATTGGTGTAGAAGTATTTAGTTGTGGGCATCAATACATTTTGTTTAGAAGTGACCAATTGTAATGGGTATTTAGAGAGGCAAAGACAAATTTGTAGAAAACACATACACTCAAAGCTAGCAAGCAGTATGCATTTCCCTTTTGATCTGTTACATTAAGTCCAGATTTTAGCAGCAATAGAAACTTTTTAAAATTTTGACCTAATTTTCATCTTTCCATCCATGAAATGTGGATGGATGCTCAGTTCATACACAATAAATGTCACTACAGCTAACTGTTGTGGGTACTTAGAGACTAATTTGTAAAATCACATAGATGCATTCCCATTTTGATCTCTTACATTAATTAAGTCCAGATTTTAGCAGCAAAGTGAACTTGTTAAAAAATTTATCAAATTTTCATCCATGAAATGTGGATTGATGCTCAGTTCATACACAATAAATGTCACTACAGCTAACTTAACCATCTCCAAGCACAAACAAGAACTGCAGCAAAATCCCAGATAAAACACACATTGAATCTCATTTCTGCCCCTTCCTTTTCCACAAGTCGCCGAACTTCATCTTCCGCTTTCCTCCTTCATCGTCGTTCTCATTATCTCCTAACGATCCGACGAACCCTCCATACCCTCCACCACCACTGCCTGAAATGTCCAAACTGCCCCCGAAGTGCTTATCCATGGAGCTGCACCTCCCTGCAACTCTACACTTCATCTCCATATCCCCGGCAAGGACAGCAGCTGCTGCATCGGCTGCTTTCCTCCACTGCTCGGTCTGCACTCTCATCTTCTTCATCTCCGTCTCTAATTCCTCCTTTGCCCTTTCCACTGCTTCGAGCTTTTCCTTTAGTGTGGTGGAATCTTGAGAGCTTCTCTTGATTTCCTCTTCCATTTGATTCATCTTTGCAGACATCTCCTCATCTTTTGCCCGAGCAGTGGAAATGGCGGTGTTCACTTCACTGATTTCCTTCTTTAGAAACTCGTTCTCTTTACGCACTTCATCCATCTCCTTCTCCTTCTCCTCCAACTGGGTTTTTAGCAAAATCACTTCTTCAATCTTGGAATCCAAAGATTCAGCTTCGATCTCTTGCTTCAGTGGTTCATCGATCTCGGGTTCAACCACAACCATCATTTCCTCAACAAGAACTTCAATGGCATCAGCAGCTTCATCAATCTCCTTAACATCATCAACAACTTCTAAAGGAGTGATCTTTTCCGGGTTGGATTCTGAAAGTGGTTTCTTTCTCTTCTTCACTTCAATGGCATCAGCTTCATCAGTCTCCTTAACATCATCAACAACTTCTAAAGGAGTGATCTTTTCCGGGTTGGATTCTAAAAGTGGTTTCTTTTTCTTCTTCAGGGTTGTTTTTTTCTTCTTGAGCAGCTCCTGCGCCTCGTTCTTGGCAGCTTCTGCAGAGACGAGCTGACCTTTCAAGTTCTTGAGCTCGTTCTGAGCTTGACCGAGCTGAGTCTCCAGATCAGCAATGCGGGTCCCGAGCTTCCTCTGATTATTAACCGTTCCGGACTGGACACTTCGTGGGGAGACACGGCGGTCAACTCCTCCTACTAGCTTTGGGCTACGATCAGGGATGGGACGGTGCTGAGACGAGTCTGAGTCGGAGCTCGATGTTCTTAGCTGCAGTGGGACCCGCGCGGAGGAGGGCTGTCTCTGCGACATTTCGGTTCCCCTGATTGATTGACTATTCAGCAAAATTGGAGAATTTATTGATCAGTAGCATATAATGAGGACCAGCAGAATGAATGTATTCATGATTTTGCAGTTTCTCACCTTTGTATTGGCATGTTTATTGAGATTTTGCAGATTCTAATCGAGCAAGGAATGACCTGCAGATTTGAGAACAAGAGAGTTATTAACCTTTCTACAAACTGAAAGTAGAAGGCCAAAGACATTTCAAAATACAAACTTTATCTTGTTTTCAAGTTTAGAGCTTTAGGTATGCTACTCAACAAGTTCATCAAATTCGATTCATGAAAACAGTTTCTAAGAACATGAAATTTCTTAATTCATAAGAACATAACCTTATCAAATACCCTTGTTATCACAACCTTTAGCTTTTTTTAGAAAAGAGGTTTCAATTAGAATCCAAAATAGAATTCTTTTTCGAACCATCAAGTGAAATTACTTTATGGAAAGCTGAAAAAGGGTGCTTCCTTTTGCTGCTTCTTTCATAGACAAATTCGTTTTCAACTATTTCACACCATCTTCCTTTTTATCAAATTAAAGCAGCTCTTTTTTGTTTCGCTGAAAAGCAATAATGTTCAAATTGGCGTGACCTTGCAATCAAAGTTTTGAGCTTTTAGTAGATTCAGTGAATATTCAACTAAATTAACTGAAAACAGCAACCACCGGAGCTGGATCTGTACAAAGAACAAACTGGGAATTACACCAAAAAGTAAATTTCCAAGATCTTGCATGCAATTTGGCTCTTTTCCAAGTTTGTTACTATTCAAGAAATAATTATGCAGCAATAAAGCAAACAGATGAACATGCAGCAGGTAAAGAAGCAGACAAGGGTTTGTGGGTTTACCTCTGATATTAAGCAGCGGCAATGGAAGCAGCTTGATTCATGAAAATGACTTGGCTCTGTTCAGCTACCCATTAATGAATGAATGGGTCATCAAGATATAGAGCTATGCCTTTACCGTGTATCGCTAGAGAAAGTAATAAGAGAGGCAAAAGATTACTACTACTACAGTTAAGCTCCACTACCACTAGCTAGGTGGTGAATCAAACTGTACCGACTACTACTACTGCTGTGCTGGGTGATACAGAGGGAAAGAGAGTGTGGGGTTGGAAGTTTGAATTAAAGCGGTGGGTGAGTGACTGAAATTTAGTGCGTCTTCGAATTACAGAGAAACGTTTCCTAAATAGTAAATACAGAGACGCAGGTCATTTTGATTTTAGAGAAGGGGAGTAGAAAAAGACAATGAGATAAACCTTTTTTTCCCACTACGGTTAGATAAATTTAAAAAGTAATTATATTTCTGAATTTGGGTCAAACTGGTCAATTTTTTATAAAGATTTTTTTTTTTACAATACTAAGTCTATTCGAGCATCCACGATGTGAAATCTCAATTCCTATTATCATTTGTTGGTATATTACTGCCACGTAATCAATTTAAAAGTAAAAGTATTTAGGATTTTTCATTAGTGTTTACACTTTTTCAACTTAATTTTAGTTCTTTTATATTAAAAAAAAATTAAATAAACAAAGCCAAAAGTGAAAGTGAAGAAAAAAAATGAAATAGTAATTGTGAGATAAGAGAGTAACCCGCACCAATGAATTATGAAATTTAAAAATAAAAACTGCTCCAATTAAAGAAGATAAAATACAAATATATATATATATATCTATAATCTATAACCTATAATAAATGTTTCTGTTGTCCTCACACCCAACCGCCACAATGCTTCAACTCTTCACAATCCAACCTCCACTGATTCACCATTGCGGCCATTCAATTCACCACTTAACCGTTTCAGTCTGCCATTCAATTCACCACTTAACCGTTTCAGTCTGCCATTCATTCCCTCCACCTCCACAATCGACTCGCACTGCTTCACAACCGTAGTCTCCTCTGCAATTCGTCGTTGGCTTGCTTCCGTTGCCACCCATCAACCCCCGATTTTTCACTAATGACACTAATCCACGATCTGCTTCAACTAATTCCCGCTCCAGTCTATGCCCTGCTACAGTTGAAACTCAATCTTGTTCAACATGCTTAGCTTGCTGTCGGACGCCAAGGGAGTTGTTGTGATTTGTTGAGTCTGCTCTATTTCAACAGACCACTAGCGCTTGTTGTCAAGAGTTTCACGTACTCCGAATTGTGTACGATTCAATAACTAAAACTCAGGTACCCTTAATCTCATCTTAATCTGTCAAATTTTGTTTTGTGTTTTGTTTCTTCATTGAATACGCACACAAGGTGTTTGTTCATATTCATAATAATAGCAGACTAGAACTTAAATTCTTCAATAATGAAACTCAACGGTAAAACTCAAAGGTTTGTAATCTGTTTTGGTTAAAGACCAGCCATGGATCCAAAATTCAAACTAGGCATCGAAGTATTCACTAGGAGAGATAATAAGGAAAATACTCAACCAATTTTCAAGAAGAAATCTTTGTGGGTAATTATCTATCGACGCGGTTCCTTTCCTTTTCTTGCTTACAAATTTCCCAATAGCAACTAATTCTGGTGCATATGGAACAATGCAGCAGGTGATTGCTAAACACTCATTGATTAAAGAGGTGGAATTGATACGTGATATGTTTACTTTCATGAGCATTTACAATGACAACATGATAAGTTTTCAAGAACTTCTAACAAGTTCATGTCATCTCACCTAGAAGGACAATTGAATGATTCACTGATTGAAGGTTTCATTTTGGTTTATGGCTAAGTCTGCTTTGATCTCAAATGAAAATGGTAATTTGGTGTGAACTATGAGTACTATATTGTGGATCTCATTCCTGGTTTTTCTATAACGTTGTTTGTATCATTATCTAACTATCATTAGTTTATATTTCAATTGTCTTTCCTTTTTGGTCTCATATCTTGATGTTCTGATATTACTTTTTTTTTTTTTTTGCAACAATGGTTAGTCCTGAAGCATGTGCTGTGAGCTTATGGAAGAGTGTCAAAGCTTCACAAAGGTTAGTAAATTGTTACTATTACATTAAACTGATTTCGAATTCCAACAGTAATTATATGACATATTTACTTTTGAGAGGTTGCTGAGAAGCTGAAAATCACCACATATGAGTTCTGCAAGCTGCAAATTGCATATGGAATTATCCCCGTAAATATGCTTCTCCACACCATTTTTACCTTAATAGTTTTTTTTTTTTAAACTCACATTCTTTAATAACTTCCTTCCTAATTATTATTTGTTAACATTCTGCTTCCAGTCATTATCAACTATAATTCCTTTAAGGTTGATTCAGCACCCCTCCCTGTCTAAGTCTGTTTTTACTTCAACTTCGGCTCAATGTATCTAATTATCTACGTCAAGTGACATGCTCGGTTTCAACTGAAACCAAGTCACCTACAGCCATGGGTTTCAGCTGAAACTTGATTAAATAAAAGGTACTTATGACGATTACCATGCTGCTTATGCTCGTTCTTCGTATTCAATTTTATGTCCTTGGACAATTTACAAAAAAAAAATGTTTTATTGTCTAAATTGCCTTACGATTTTTTTTACCTCAGCTAATCATAATATCCTTACTAATCTTATGAATGGTCAACTTACGAGTCATAGATTTCCATTAATTATAGTCAATGTTGAGCTTTACTTGTGGTAGAGAAAGTGATTTGAAACCTATTTTTCAAATTGTAGGGTATGTATACACAAGTAGGATGCTCATAGATAGAATAAGTATTATGCAATTTATTTTGGTTTTTACCTTAGATTTGGTGGGTGAGGGTTTACGATCGGACTGCCCTACCACTTTATTGGAGATTTTTTTTACACTACCACACTTTATTGATGATGGAATGTTTATGCAACCATGTCAAATTCTCAATATTTCATTTGGTTCTGATTTTCTAGGAGTACTTGTTCTTCGACAAAAAGAAAAAAAAAAGTACTCCCTCCTCATATATAGCCTTGCCACCAGTCGTTACCTCATTTCAAATTTTGTTTATGAATTTAATGATATATCGGTACCTTTAAATTATAAGTACCTTGGAGCTTATAATGATGGAATTAAATGTTTGAGAATAGAAGATGTTTAAGCTACAGTTGTAAATACATATTACATTGCTACTAGAACTGGAATGATTTGATGTTTCCATTGGTTGTTTCATCTGATAAGTTACCGTTTTGCTTCTTCATTTTATGTAGGTTCATCTTATGTAAAATCTTGTCACTGGTCTTCACACATGGCATGAAAGAGCTCAATCTCCTCTGCTTTTGTAAGTTCCATGGTTTCTGCACAACAACATATAACAATCATGTATATCCATGCATTTTTCATACTTATTAAGATATTATCATGCAAATTCTTCTTGTGTGTCTGTTTGATTTCTCTCCCCCATTAAGACTCTGAAAATGCTTAGACGAAACTCTTGACCAATTGTCTAAAACCTTAAGGTGATAAGTGAAGACGTAATTTAATCTTTATATTTCAACAAAGACATCTGGTGATTGATGAGAAATGAACTGTTCATGTTAATTATTTGATGAGATTCATGTCATAGAATGGTAGGATAGCCAAACTATACAAACTGTTTATATTTTATCTTCCTCTTGTTATGAACCCTTAAAAGATACTGATTGGTTTCCAGGTATGGATTTGGCTGAAAAGTTGTTGAATGTCCTGTTACAACTTTCTAATAACATGTTCGAGTTGATCTGCGTGGCCTTCTGGCTACACGAACTCAATATTATTGTATCCTTAAGTGTAACCATATACAATCCTGGGCATCGAATGCTCATGATCAGGGATTCTATTTTCTCTCTACTCATTGGGACTTTTCATGTCACAAGTATTGTAGAGCGTCACAAGTGTTGTAAAGCTGCAACTCTTTTGGATGACTCACAGTAGAATCAACTTGTTTTTGTAGAGCTCGGTTCAAATGAAAGGTAAGTGTTTAGTGCTGTTTTAAGCCTATAGTCTTTTGTATTTTAATCACTTGATTATAGAATTCCCTTTACATTTGATTTCTTTTTGTGCTTTATTTTATTTTAAATTCATTTTAGTAAGTACTGTTTTAGGTTTTTTAGCGTGTGATTTTTTAGCAACCTTCAAATTTACCGATTACACACTTATTATTCCTTTTCACGGCAGACTATGAACAACCCCTAAACAAAGCAGCTTGAACTATCGCTGAGAAATTTCATTTAAAATCTTTTTTTGTCATACACAGTTATTATTTTATCACATGTTCCCTTCTACTTTGGATATAACACGTGTTTTACAAATTATCTAATATATATGTTATCACATTATGAGATTGACCTACTTAAAAAACTTTGTATCTTGTCTATCGAAATTAACAATATTAAAACATTTAAGATTGACGCGCGTGCAACGCATGCGCCGACATCTAGTATATATAAAAGTTTTCCTTCAAAATTGAGATGCATTTTGGATTTTTTTAACCTTAAAAAAATTATCTGACTTTGTTGATGTATAATGATCATTAGCCCTTACTCTCATTAGCTCCTTACCGACTTTTTTTTGGGAAAAAAGGCTTAGAAGATTTTTCTTTTTTAAATCATCATTTCTTCTTTAAGTTTATAAAAATAAAACTTGTCCTTTTATTGGTTTTTTTTCGTAATATGTATATCTTTTAAATAATTTAATGAATGGTTTGGGATTTTCAAGAGAGTTTTGATACATATTTAGAAATCGGTATGTTGAAATTCCACTTTTTTCTCAAGAGGAGTTTTTTATTTTTTATGTTACCAAAAAATCAGAACTCCTCGGAATACATTCGTCATATATCTTTTTCTTATTCAATACGAGATTTTACTGCTCGTACCTTTACCAATACATTTTCGCCAAGTAATGTACTCACCCTTACAAAACCATGTCCATCTTAAAAAAAAAAAAATAGATCGTCTTAAGAATTTTTATTTTATAAAATTTATTATCTTTTGATTTTGTATATTTTAATTTGGATTTGACTAAAATGAAATCGAGCTTATTTCAAGTCGATTTTTTTATTGTTAGATTATCAGAGATGATTAATAGGATTTTAAGAGAAAAATAATTTTTTTTTAACACCAAATCTCAATATTTCCGATCTATCGGTTGATAAATCAATTTAAAATAAACTCGGTTTCATTATATCAAACACGGGTCGTTTACAAAATAGTTATGGTGCCATGAAAAACTAATAACCATTTATGTAATAAATTTTATACTCATAATTAATAGTTATAATATTGTAAACATGCGGTTATAACCATAATAAGTCCATAATCATAACCATATACATAAACCTCATCGTCATTCCAATTTCCAATTACATCCAACTTAATTCTTAGTAACTAAACAAGTACACTTACTCATCATGTTAATAACTTAATATTTCTTATATTAGGTAACAGAGATAGGATGTAAATGAGGAGGTTCGGTTTAGCTCCTAAAATAATTGTTAATGTAGTAATAATAGTTGAAATTTGAGTTTTTTTGATTGGTATCGATTAGTTTGAATTTTTTATACGTTAAATTTAAATTATTTAGGAATATTTAGTTTTATTTGAAATTAAATCTTATAATTATTTATAGATTTAGCATTTAAATAGAAATATTAATAAAATTCACAATTATAATACTAAAAAAATGTACACATAAAGTTATAATTATACTTACGTTGTGGTATGAGAGTAAAAAGTATAGTTCAGTTAGGTATTGGCAATTAATACCCAGCTCTAAGTCAAAGTCAAACCCTTTTCTTTTTTTTTTACTTGGCCCAAAAAAAATCCCTTTTATTTTCTATATCTTCGATTTCATTGACCTATCAAACCTTTATTAATTTTTAGAATTTAATCCGGGTTTGACCGAATTTGACATCACATGAGAGCTTGCCCTTCGACCAAAATGATTGGAGTGCGGCGAGATGTTTTTTACATTTCATAACTCAGAACGAATTTTTACCATTTTACTAGTTTCGTACCCCTAAAAAAATGTGTTTTTTTTTTTAAATACCTTTCAATTTACCTAAAAAACTATCTGATTTTAATGTGTACTGGACTGGACCCAATATATAAATATAGACAAGGTCCCATAAAATAGTATCCAAGTAGAGTAATCGGATATTAGTGTAATATATGAGTTCACTTTTAGATTAGTTTATAAGTTGATACAATTGTAGGATTTTAATTTATTGTAGGAAGTTAAAAGCTTTTTTTGTCTGGTTTCTTGGTTTCCTAGGTAGGTGTTAATAATTTGTTTTTTCATTTTTACTGTATATGTGTGATTTGAACTTGACATTTTTAATTAAGAGTTGATATGTTGAACCGATGTATTATGTTAAATACGTAAATTTATATATTTTAATTTTAAAATTCAGAATTGGCTTCTTGTATTAATAAAGTACTTTATTGTTTATTAATACAACAATTTTTTTAAGTATTGGAAATCTAACCTGTCTCCTCAAGTTTTACACTTTTACTCTCGAGTCTTGTCCTACGTATTTTGTTACCGTTCCCAATCTTGAACCATGAAAATTGAAACCTTCTCTCTTTTTTCCCTTTAAATTAATTAAAGTTTTGACGAAATTTACTATTTTCTATTTGCAAGTTAATTAGTAGTGAGCGTGAAAGAGAGCTCAATTATCTATATCATTATTTTTTGGCCAAGCTCAATTATCTATATTTGATTCTGAAAAAAAAAAGTACGTAAAAATGAGTTAGTAGCCACTAGCAAACATTGTATTCAATAAATATATAAAACATGATTTATTTAATAGATATATATTAGTTTTAGCCTTTAGGAAACATATACCGAAGGGTTTAAAAATTATCAATTACATGAAAAAACACGATTTGATGAATTGATATTAAATTTTATTTTGTTACTTTTAGTTATTTGATTGATAAACCACGATTTGACAAATTGTTATATGAGAGACTTTTGTTTTTTTAATACTTACAATTTAGTAACTAACTTTTACCAATAAATCCATTGAATGCCTTGGATTCAAGGGGAATAGAGAGTTGGTGTTAGCATGGAAAGGCGGTTCATAATAATTCCCAAAAAATGCAAAAACAATCACATGGATTGCTTATCATTATCCAACCTAAATTGGGCAAACATCATATCACCTCCTTCTCTTTGATTCTCTTTCAATCATCAATTGTAATAATGGTTGGTGGGCTATATATGTTTGCACATTTAATTCCTTTTTTTTTTTAATCATGTATATATGTATGTATATACTATATTCAGACATTTTGTCGGTTAGACCTAGATATCAAAAAAAGTAACGGAAAAATTAAAGATGAGTGATATTTTTTTGGCTGGTACGATGAGTGATATTGAAAATGTCCAAAACTCTATAACAAATTAGAAAACAACAAACCTAATACTTCGGGAACCAAATAGCAATATGATCTATGTTTCAGACTATTTGAAGGTTCTTAATTTTTTTTTTTTTTTTTTAAAATTTAGATTCAATCTATTAGCAGACACATAACTGCAAATCCCTTCCATTTCATTCACTAAAAATCGCTTTCAATATCTTCTTACATCCTTCATGTATATCATCATCATACACCCCCCCAACAAGACACAGAAAGATCAAAGGGAAACGACCTTTTTCCTGCATTAACCCAATACTAATAAGCATGAGACCATTGCATCTGCAGCATCACCATCATCTGTAAACATTGAAAAAGGCCCAACAATTTAACGCCAAGTGACTCCAGGTGGCACTCGGGCCTCAGCAAGAGACACTGCCATGGCCAGCATCATTTGCTCCTCAAAGCTCTCTGGAACAATAGCTCCTGCTACTGCTGCTTCTGGAACATTCTGGTGGTGGCTGTTCTCTGCATCTTCGACTTCTTCATCATCTTCATGCTGCTCAGGAGAACCACGACCGCTCTCGTGGTAGCTCCTTCTCCCTTCCACCATTCCCGATTCCATGCTCCACTCCTCTTCTTCATTAACCATACCACAATTACGAGAGGGTCCCACATTCGAAGGGTGGTGGTACTCGTTTGATTCTCGTTCCGTTCTACTGCTACTATAGAATTGGCCACAGTTCGGCATGGAACTGGGATTGGAATTACAATTGGACGAGGACGAGGATTCTCCAGTTGTGATTTGCTGTCGCTCAGCAAGGGCAGCTATTGCACAAGCAAGCCCTCCTGAAGGAGATGCAGCAGAACAAGATACAGTTGGTGTGTTCTGCTCAGAGACATATTGATCTTCCGATGCGTAATGTTCTGAAGAGGGACCTACCACCTCTCCCCCGTAACCCAAAGCTTTTTGCTTTCCATTCTCCTGTCAAACAATAACCAAACCCACTTCACAATTCATCTGAGGCATCACAAACCATTTGACATTTGAGTGGTGGATTGCATAACAGTTGAAAAATAGGATATTCCAAAAACCTGATTCATGATCGACATATTCCAATACGTATTAATCTATTATGCTTAGCTTCTATTATTTACGACAATTCTTTATTCACAAATACATAGCTGGATTCATCCGGCATATTAAGATATTGAATCTTGAATATTGCGACTGTTCACCTGAATGGAGAGCCAAATTGCTTCCATCACCATTATGTCTTCAAGATCCAAATCAAATTCGTCCTCCCTGCAAAATTATGAAGCTTTAAAAAGTCAACCACCTTGTTATCATCCAGTCACAACCTAGTAAAAGCCGAAGGCAACATATGTACAAGGAAAAATAAATATGTAAAAGTTTCTTTTGTTCAAAAAACCCTAATAAACACTGGAAAGACCAAAGGTTCATACAGTTAAGGTATGACAAGCATGCTGAGTCTTTTACTGACCTACAGCTTGGTAGTGAAGAAAGATCTAAAAAAGCTTTAACATGGCTGGCTATATGAGAAGAGGGAGGGTGGTAAAGCTTAATTAACGCGACAGATATTGATGAAGGTAATTTAATCAAATATTGCACCTCTACCATGTAGAGAAGGAATAGGCTTCACAATGAGACAAAAGACACATGACATCACTTCTTTATCACATGACAATTCTACTCACTATGGGAGAGATAACCGTAATGATGTCTGAATCTTTTAGGCTATTTGCTTATGAGATCTATTGGTTTATCGAGCTATTCACTTGGTACAAAAATTGCATGTTCCTAGTCTTATACAATGGTCAACTTTGAGTTTAGAGCACACAATAGTACTTAACTTTTAAGGAACTTTCTCTTCACTATGCAAGGAATTCTTGCTTGTGCACCGACTCTAAATGTTAGGGTTAATCCTGTGAAAAAGTCAATCTTGAAAAGACTTATTGACAGTGCGGAGTTTGATGCCAGACTGGACATACTTGAGGTTATTATCTACATCGATCTTCCTGACTCGTGCAATTGCAACTAACAGCTTGATACTAAGGAGTTGGGTCAGTCCCTAATTCAACCTTGTTTATGACGGTAGTCCAAATTCTATGTCGGACTACCTCTATAAGCATTGTGCAACTAGAATAACTTCAGAAAATAAGTTTCTTTGCAATCAATTAGCATTCAAAGCATCAGTCAAACAAGATTCTTCCTGTATGACTATTGATCGCTACAGTTTGATCTGAAATCAGTTGAAAGCATCTTTAGACCATCGACCATTCTAACACGAATATGTTTTGAATCTTTGAAATTCTCCGATCAGATACTACACTGAACCTACAGTTCTTCAAGATCACTTCTTCAAAGTGGTTGACACTCTTATTTTCATTCAACTGAAGGCATTTTTAGACCATCTACAATTCTAACATGAAGAGGTTTTGAATATTTATAATTCTCCAATCAGATACTCCACTGAACCTACAGTCCGTCAAGAACACTTCTTCAAAGTGGCTGACATGAATATTTTCATTCTGTGTTGTGGATTTTTAGCTCACTCAAACATCCGTCTATACATGCATGTCATTCAACCTTTAGAAAAAACAATAGTCTGGCAGCTACAATAAATAGATGATAATTGATAAGTGCAGTATGCGGAATTACCTGTTAGTCCGAGGCAAGGGAGGATGTCTAGGAACAGAGGGAGTATATGATCCATCAGAAACAGTGTCCTCGCCTTCTAGATGAGACCTTCTAGAGGGAGCTTCAATTAGAACGAACAAGAACCAATAAGCAACAACCGAAGTTTTCTCTATGGATATGATGTCATGAACTACTACAAATCACTGATAAACAGGGTAAAGAAATAAGATACCCCCTGCTGAGTTCTCAGTTTCGCCTGATGCCAGATTCCTACTTGAAAAACTTAAATTCTGCCTTTTCTGCATCCTCTCTTCTTCATCCTGGAGCTCCTTCTGTCGGATACGAATCTTTGCTTCTATAACACGTTGTTCTTCCTATTCATTCCCAATTCCGCTTCTTAGTTTTGCAGAAAGCCTAAGTCTGAGATCAAATATCATGCAAGTACAAGAAACTTAAACTTACGACTTGCTCAATGCCTTTTTCCTCTTTTGTCTTGCCACCCCGATACTCCACCGCGTAGTTCAAGGTTTTGCAAAATGGACATCTAAATAATATAAGGAATGACATTATCCAAACAGAGTCACAAACATATCCTTGTTACTATAAAAATAGTAGCAAAAAGCCTAAGAAAATGGTTCGCCAAGCTTTAAGGTTGTAGGAAGGATACTGTGTCGGGCCATTTGAATTGGGAACCTTCATCTGTAGAAAGCACTCTGGGACACATAGTAAAAGATTAAAAAAAAATGTTACCAATTGACCAACCAAAGCACATGCACAGTGTCATATGTGAAATTACCTGTGCAAATACCCTTTGTGCAACACCTTGATCGGTTAAGACTCGGATAATACTGCAACAATTGGAGAAGGTATGTGAAAGAGATTTAACAAAAGATTATGCAGAGATTATCTTTATTCGTTCTCAAATCTCAACTAGTCCATAAGCAATTGACTAACTGACACGCTAGGGATGAAAAATTCATTTTGCTGTCTTGACCAATCTTGTATGTATCAGCTCATTAATTATTACTTGCGCACATTTAATGATCAGTTGCTCTACCTTTTTAAGGTCTAATAAACACAATCCCACTTTGATATCTAGATAGGTGAAAATAGATAATTTCAGTTAAAATAGTATAGGTTAAATCTTTAAAATAGAACAAACCAAACATTTTGTTTCTCATTAATTTCAATTTATATCACAAGTACTGCAATCAAGCAACAGAGAACAAATAGAATTTCAAACAAACAAAAGAAGAATTTGGCAATGAAAGAAACACGAACCAGGAAACATATAGGACATTCTTCAAGTTCACAAGCGCCATCTTCATCTCCGGGATAGCAAGGAGCAAGCTTAGATTCAAGTATAAGTTTCCTAAGCTTCTTAATATCCACATCTTTATGATGGTACAATCCTTGTGGTCTCGTATACTTATCGTCCACCACCTGCCTCCTCCTGACTAACTTATTACCCATTCAATTCTACTATACCAACCCTTCTTTTTTCCTTTTGATTTTGTATACAAACTTTTCCTTTTCTATTCTTTCCTACAAGTAATATCGAAAAATCCAAGAACTTTTATTCATGACAAACACACTATCACAAAACAAGGAAGCACATTTAAAAACCCTAACTCTCTGTTTACAAAAGAACTGCAATTCCTGAAACTGCCACTATAAGGAAGATTTATGCTGATGTGGTTCATTTCAGCTTTGCCCTAGATAGAAACAAAAACACAGCATCAAAATTCAGTTCATAAGAAAATCCTGGAAAGTAAACTTATAAGCGGAGGTACGTACAATCAACCTTACTTCTGAGTGGAATTTAGCTAGCATTCGTTCCAAGAACAAGTCCTACACTGCGCAAGGACACAATCGAAGCAGCAAACAAGAAGACGAGCCAAGAATCAGTAAGAAGTTCTCACCCAGGTCCAGAAGCCAGTGAAAAGAACGGAATCGCCAAGAAACCAACACAAATTTCGGCACAATACAAGAAACTGAAGAGCAATTAGAAGTGACCGAACCGTGAAACCTAGCAGTGGAGCCTGAATGGAAAGGAGAGAAGGCGCGAATGGTCATGGAGAGATCGAGGGATATGCCTGAGAGAAGAGAGATACACAATCAGAAGTTTCTCTTGAGGGGAGAAGAAGAGAGAGATGTGGTGGTGTTTCTTTTGCTTTCTTTCTGTAAATTTTGGGGAATTTCCATTTTGATTTGATTTTATATATTCATGGCTATTATTATTTATGACAGCATAAATAAATATTACATGAGTGTACGTATCGGTGTACGTAGAGGTTTCGTTGTGCTTTCGCTCGGTCTTTATTTTTCTTTTCTCTCTCATTTATCCATCACGCACACTATTCATCTAGAGAGAGAAAGAAAAGAAGAGCTGCAACTCAAGCAAGGCACGAACGGTAGAGTAGCAGACGAGGAAAGAAAAGATTCATGTCTTAGTTTCCTCCACCACGCGCTATAGAGGCGCGTTGGTTGAGATTCCTTTGTCATTCTTCTTTGGTAATCCTTTGCTTTCACGGTTCCATAACATTATTATAATAATAGCATATTTAAAAGTGTAGTGATAATAATAATAATTCATCCTCCGATTAAGCAATCTAATTCACACTATTGGGTTTAATGTTAGATTAAAAAAGAAAATAGTCTTTCACACGTTTGAAAAATTACATTTTGATACATATATGAAATCTGCAAAAATATCCTTTGTCTACTTATCCATGAGTTTTGGATGACAATTAAAGACGCGTGGCGCACGTGTTATTGAGATAGGAGATGGATAAAATTTTGCATTTCTCAACACAATAGAATGGAATTTTTACCTATAAATAAAAATATAAAGAGTTAACATGTCTTTAGATCCATGATGTTTGACCACTTTTGAGTTTTGGTCAATGATGTTTTTTTTCCTAGTTTTTGTACCATATGTTTGCAGATTTATCTAGTTTTGGTCCGACCGTTATATTTCGTCCATTTTTTGACATGTGCAGGCCACATGATCCAATCTAAACTTTCATTTTAATCTTTATAATACATTTCAAACCTTTTTTTTTGTTCAATTTAATCCCGAAGTTTTAAAATTAACCATAATTAGACAACTATGTCCGATTTAAATTTTGAGAAGTTGATCGGATTGAGATTTCTATAAGAAGAAGTTAGCGGTGGCACGCACGCACCATGAGTTGCAGAGTTGTGAGATCTGATTCGTTAAAGCAATGAGGGGTGGGCCCACGAAAGGCTCCTTTCCTTGTCGAGATGTGCATCATAGGAAACAACAGTACCATCGAGGCCGTTCAATTTGTTGACCAAAAACTATTTATCGTTGTTATTATTATTATTATATTATTTTCCTTGAGGTGGTCTGTATGAAGTTCCATTGGAGATTATTACGTTTAGCATTTTTCCTCAGCGTCTAAACTAATTCACTCATTCTGAGTTAGTTTGTAATTGTTAAAGTACTAAACTAAACACATTTTAAATCTATGGCGAATTTAATCCTAACCTCTAACCTCTAATTAATGGACGAAGTCATAAATCATTACATTATATCATGTGATTTATTATTATCTCTAATTAATGGATGAAGTCATAAATCATTACATTATATCATGTGGTTTATTATTATTTATAGTAATTTAATCTAATTTTATGAAAGTTTCATGTTATTTTGCTACATACGACAATATTTCGAGATTTAAAACTCTATAGAAGTCACGAGGTGAATGAGTATATGACACAATAAAGTTTAATCTTAATTAAGCTTGGAATTTATAATAATTCCAGTCTTATTATATCATGATAAAGGGCCAAGGGCTAGTGATGACAAATCTACTAACATAATCAAACATTTTCTTAGTGTATATATACAAGACATCCTCGTGTTTATGTATGGTGTGTTAGGTCCACCCAATTGGATATTAGTTCTGTTATGTAGCACTTTATTTTTATTTTATTTTTTGGCCATGTACTTTATTTTAATCAATTACTCTAACTATGGATTTGTAATTGGTTTGGCGGTTTTAAAGTATTCATACCCAATCTTGGAGTTCTAAATAAATTAATTTAAATAGTACTATATATTATCAGATGACAATTAGCATTAAGATAATTGGTTAAGAATGGCATATTGTTAGCTAGACTGATTGGTGGTCTAAGTATGGATTGACTATGCATATAAGACCCGACATTGAGGTTGTTAGTACGATTACATCTTGATGCATACTTATTTAATCTAAACAAATATAATTAAATTAAATTAGCAAAATTGGTAATTTTAATATTTTAAATAAAAATTTTGACCAATAATATTTTAATTTTAAATATACATTATTTTGTCATATGACACAACCAAACAGCAAATATACATGATATATTTTCCTAATATATAATACCTTATATAACTATTAACATACTCTACTAAAATAAATAAAAAAATCAATAATACAATACATATCAATAATTTTTTTAATTTAAAAATAAATTATCATATAAGGCGCAAAAAAATCACTATATATAATATATATATACACAGTTACAGCAACATTGTCAGTGTATTGCTCATTTGGAATCTAAATTTTTGTTGAAAATGGGAAGGGCAAATTACCCCTTTCTCCATCTTCATCATATTTTCTTCTTTTATTTTCTTTACCTTTCCTTTCTCCATCTCTTTACACGTAAAAAAACATCAATTGTCACCCACACACAGCAAAAGCCTTGTAGAAAGAATAACCATTGCTCATCTCTACAAAAAACTAAGTCACGTAACTACAAGAATGAACAAATAATCATATCACCTATCCGCACCAGGCCAATACATATCACAAAAACACTACAGAAAATTGGCAACTTAATCCGAATCAGAGCGACTTTATCAAAGGCTTCGCCTTACGTAAATGACCCATACTATTAACAAGATCTCTGCGTGTGCAAACCGGGAACATGTTGATATCTTCAAGCACTTTCAACCGCCAAAAAACGTAAGGAAAGCTAAGTTGATCCCGAGAAGTGAACCTTACCGCCTCGTTGAACCAGACACACATGAACAGATTCGTCACTGCGATGTGCTCCCTCACAATAATAGATGCCTCAGCTAGAGCTGCCAAAGAAAATGCACACTTTATTCAATTTTCAGGTCTCATTGCTCAATCCATGAACAACAGTGTGAATACCATTACCTTTCTTCTCATTGAATCTCTTGTCCTGAGGAAGGCCATCGTGACGGTACTGTGTCAACTGCAGTTCAACTTCTTCAGGGGTTGCCTTGTTCTTATTAACAACAGCCTTGGCTTCATCGTACACTGTGCTACGAGCCCCGTGCTCAGAGATTGCTAGAACAGAATTTGACCGCCATAGAAGTGCTTCTAGAACACCCAACGGGTCTCGTCTGAACTGGGATTTCGAGTCCACCCAGATCGAGTATTTTGCATTTGGAAAAAGTCGATGAGCCAACATCTACTTAGAGTCAGATTGAGGGACCGTGTGTCTTAGAATACTTCATGTATGCAACGGAAAGAGAAAAACTAACACAGATTGGATGGATGCAGTTAATTTACCTTTGGGATTTTACCATTCAGCCTCTGGTCGGTAAAAGGGAGGTTTTTTACGATCACGATGCGCCATTTTCCAATAAGTCCATCATCGTCAATTTTATGCCCCTGAGGTTGTTGTGTTGCAGCAGTGACTTCATCCCAGAATGCTACATAGCAGACCTGCACCAACCAAATTACATTATTCACGATAAAATGATCATCATAGAAGTGAGCTTTATTGCTTGGCATGGCAGATTTCTGACCTTCTTAAGTGATGACTCCATCATTCCAATAGGTTGATAAAGATCATCACCACCACCAAAAGCACAAGTAACCACAACAATTGTGCAACTTTTCATGTACGTTTTATCCTTATCCGATATCTCGAATCCTCCATTATCACTGTAAAAGCCACAATGTACTTTAACAGTTTCGTTCACCTGTAAGCAGTAAAACTCCCGAAATAAGCCACAAGTACAAATCTCATGCCACCTACCTCTCACACCTAAATTATAAGAAGTAACCTTATTACCTCGAAACTCTTCTCTCTCTGATCAAAAGTTTGATTTCCAGTGAACAGATTAAATCTTGTAACTTCACTTTGTTGGGAAACTGCAGCTTCCCTGCCTTCGGATAATGTAGTCTTCTCCGAGAAGTATAGCAAGTTTTTAATCGGGCTGGGGGTTTCTTTTCTCATTGGAATATCCAGGAACTGAAGTTCTTCAGGAGGTAGAATTTTCAAGCACCCTGATACAACATATCAAATATCATATTAACCTGATACTTCATACGCTCAAGGTACTGCATAATGAAATTATTTGAAGCAGCCTGCAAAGTAAAAACCTATCAGGGCTGGAAAGTGGAAATTAAGATGCACAGATTGCGCAATTTAGGATTCAGATGAGAAATGACACAGTTCTAATTAACCTACGCTCTCTGATGCCTCTAACAACTCGAGTGACTGGATCCAATCTATTCCAGTTGCTTTCAGCCTTCTTCTCTGGATTCTGTTTTTTATCATCACCAGATTCGAACTGAACTTTTACTTTATCAGCTTCATTGAGCTTTGAGGTTGCTGAACTTGGCGCGATCCTCAGTACCTCGTAAATAAGCAACCCTGCTGCCGGAATTAGGATAAGAAATAGCCAATACCTCACCAATAGCCTCTTGACTTTATGAGTCCACTTCAAACTTTCTCGCGATCTAGGCTTCTTGCGCTTCCTCCTGACCCTGGGTTGTCTGGTAGGCTCATCCAATTCATCATCTGCGATTGATATTGCCAAGCTGTTGTTGGACATGGAAGTTGATTTTTAGAGACAGGTTCCTCTAATGGCTGTCTATGCAGAAGTATCTCAAGTGCCTCAGAATACTGCCAAAGATAAAGAAAACATATTAATGTTTCTTCAATACATGCTTTACTAACTCTAACATGCACACGCACATCAGAGCAAGGGGTATAAGAAATTGGGACTCTGGGAAACTATTGGACAACTATATCCTTTCAGTTAGCAGCTTAAGTTCTTTTTATCAGTAGTATTTGGAGTACAGATGTATCACATGAGAACTTGATTGATACTTAAAACTGGACAGATATAAAGTGAATAACGGAGGTTTCCATGAACAGCAGAGCCTCAACCTTATGGAAAATACTGAGGATATTGCACAAGGTAGTAAGACCGTTAGCAGAAGTTTCATAGCATGACTCAATTTGGAGACAAAGTAGACCAAATAAAGAGTAAAATGTCTCTAAAACAGAACAGGGAGATGAAAAGGCATGTCTGAATTCTGATAATTATCTAACCAATCAGTTGATAACAAGAAGGATGTTTCTATTAATTTTAAAGGAAGATCCAGTCTACAAGATAAAAGTGGTAACTTTATTATGTACATACAACAGTTCAAAATCTTAAGTTTTCCATCTTATACTACAAGGTTTAGGAGTCATGAAACAAGTTAATGGATCCAAAAAGTTAGTGAAGACATTAGAAGCATGTGTGTCTCTTTAACGAGCAAAAAAAATGTGCGTCTCTTTAAAACCGGGACTGCACACTCCGGCTAAACCTGATGTACATATGTGACTGTCCTAACATTCTGTAAGACCCATATCAGTTGTATAGTAATGTGCAAATTAGGCCTGGTGAGCTCAATGGTATGACAAATCCTACTAATTCTGGGCAAAGAATTTGATCTAACATATGGTGGACATTTGAGGCCGCCGATCAAAATTGTAAGCTATTTGATATATAAGATTGTACCAATTTTCACCGGAAAGAAAAGAGTTCCAACTTCCCCAGAAACAGGTCATTTATATATAGTAAGCCACTGAGAGAATCTCAAAAGGCCATAGTCAGCATTAAGAATCAACTTAAATTAACACAAAGTCGAAAAGGTAAAAAGACTTGGCATTGCAATGAGCAGATATATCCCTTCTGCTACAAATTGAGCAGGGAAATCCTTCCACTAAACCCTCATTCATCGAGAAAGTCATGAAAGATGGGATCCAGACGCCATTATATGTATTGGTTTTGCTAGTCTAACGATGAAATTATGGGGCATAAGCATCCCGACCAAATCATGATCCAAGATCGAGTCCCAGAAATAAATCAAGTATGAAAACGAATCGATCACATACTTGGTAGGAAAAGTACAACCGGGTAACAACGGAAACCAGCTGGAGTGATGAAACACGGTCAGTGCGTCGAGAAGCGGCCGACGGGGAACTCTAACAAGTGAAACGCGGCGTCGTAGCCTGGAGTCTGGAGAGGGGAGGCACCTGAGATTGATGAAGGATACGATTTTAGCGGGTCAGTAAAGAACTGGCACCACTACGAATATGTGCAATTTTTAACCCGCCGCCAGTTAGACGAGATTTTAATTTACTTTTTTAATTTTCGGTGAATACGAGATTCTACTAATTCGATAAAAAAGAATTTTATAATAATAATAATAATGTTATTGACGATTTTTTTTATTGAACTTTTAAAAAAATTAATATATATATTTAAAGAATATATGCAACTTTTTATATTCTTAATAAGTTGAGTTAAAAACTTTAGAATGTTATGAGACATTATATATTTTTAATTTATGTATAAAATTAATATGAACGTTTAAAAACTTACGAGCCAATAATGGTATAATTAGAATTCGTACAATGTCATTTAAATATATAAAGAAATACAATTTCATTTGATTAAATTAGATAATAATACAAGAAATCAGTAACTTTAAAGTTTGAAATCAATTCTACATCTTCCAACCCAAATGCATCTTCCAACCCAAATGCATGTTATATTGACAAATGACAAATCGACGATTATAAACTTTGAAACAGTTAGCAAGATATCATCAAACTCCATAAGGTCCATAATGATATGAGCAAACAAATATCCTGTAATCGGCTCTGAAATTCGATTGTATAAGTATTCCAACAGTTTCTTCAACTTCTAGTTTTTGACTTTTTGTTTTTGTTGTTGTTGTTGTTTTTTTTTTAATGAAGTCAACTTCTAGTTAAATTGGATCTGCAGTTTCACCTACCTCCCTGTCTCCATGCCTTGCTCCCATTCACCAAATGACCATATTACAGCCAGCCAATAACTTAACTACTACCAAGTACCAACATCTTGCAGGGAGATGACCTAATTTATCATTTGGCAAGTAGATCCAACACCAGAACTGATCTTATTTCACTTTGTTGTGTTCCAAGCTGATATTTCTTCAGCTTTGGAAATTAATGAATTCTTAAAAATAGTTTTCACTGAACAATTAATTTAATTGATTATACAACAGCAGCAGCATGAACCTCATTTGTTTGTTCTCAGAAGTTCTTCAGTATCTTCTCACTTGCAACACCGCCCTCTACAAGAATCGAGGTTATTTCCTGCCATCCCAAATTCCATTCATCTTGTTAGTACTTCTTCAAACAACACATTACTTATTTACTTACTCGGCAAAGTAAAACCAAAAGTCATTCACATTCGCAATCACCGAACAATGTAGCTAAAAGGCTTCTACCTTAATAATCAATTATACATTCATCATATGAAAATGAAAACAGACAGCAATATCAAAATCTGACTTTTCAGTCTCTTAAACGTGCTAATCCTCTAGTGCATACAGAAGAAACAGCTTTCTGATGCAATTATTCTACTACGACAAACCCACCACCGTATATCACAAAAGCACTTTTTTATGGCTTATGCCAAAACGAACTAACCATGTGGTGTCACCCAGAACAAAATGTCACAGACACTAACTGAGGTAACCTTATAACAGCAAACGAGGAAATTGTACAGCAACTATCCTGCTAAAGGTGCAGTTAACTGGACAGTTAGTTATGGCTAACACTGTTTTTTCCAACAATATGGCAGATCACTCAACTTCAGGGAAGAAGACAAGAAACGGAACATGTTTTGAAGCAACTTACCCTCCCCACCCTCCCCTCAGATTTCTTTTTGGCCGATACCCTCCCCTCAGATTAACAACTGTACAGTGCTCTAAAAGATCTTCATATTAGGAATGACCCACTCATTGGAATTATTAGAGCATGTGAAGCTTCAAACTGAAAACAATATCTTCCTCTACATAGAAACTAACGTACGCTGACTTCTCATTTGGTAATCAAATCAATTAGACCTCGCCAAAAGAAAAAAAAAAATCTAATTTGAAGTAAGTCTATGTTCAGTTCATGCCTACTGCATGCATGCCTGCATGGCACAGCCCAGGATGTAGGGGATCGTCCTGATAGCAGAACAAATAAAGTAAAACAATCCCTAGAAGGATAAACTTAGAGCTTTTAGAAGATGCTCACAGTTATTTTATGCCATAAAGAACCTTCCACAAAATGATAAGAATCTTCACCTCAGCTCTTTTGTTAAAACAACACTAAAACTCTAACCAAAACCTCGCCAAGGTGTCTTGATCTTGAATTTAAACAAGAATTGGCAGTGAATAGTGAATACATTGGAATGCAAAAGCATATGTTCTGACCTCAGTCATCTCCTTCTGACCACAAAGCACTGCACCAGTGGACAGCGAGCTGAGATTATATTCGGCCCTTTTAAATGCAGCCTGAAAGCACCAAAATTGTATTCACTCAACAAACTCACGAAAATTATTTACCATAGATTTACAAAATATCTACACAAATTACCTGTATGTAGCCAGTTTCACCGTTCCAACCACCATCTGGTTGGGATAATACTGGCACAATCTTGACACCAGAAGATTCCCAGTCTTTAAACCTATCCTATAATACCAACTTTGGTTATTATCAATAAAATCAGTTAATTGAGAAAAGACTTAGAATCATCCTAGACCCTAGTTAATTGAAACCAAACCTGATAGGCCATCTTTTGAAGGTTTCTGGCCCCATAGTAAAGCCATACATCAGATCTCTTGCCGGCCCCAAATCCAGATTCGATAAGAGATCTAATTGGGCTGCAAGTGAAACAAGAGAAACCATGATAAACCTGACATTTTCATACTCAGCATCTTAAAATAGAAGAACACCTTCAG
Organism: Clarkia xantiana subsp. parviflora; assembly: GCA_036873135.1. Taxonomy (NCBI): domain Eukaryota; kingdom Viridiplantae; phylum Streptophyta; class Magnoliopsida; order Myrtales; family Onagraceae; genus Clarkia; species Clarkia xantiana. The sequence goes on from JAPTYO010000014.1 coordinate 6,064,682, forward strand.
TAGAATGTTACTAAACTAATTGACTTTCAGCTCAAATGTCAGATAGATACTGTAATTCAAAAAAGATAGGATCTTCTACTTCTGAGAATGCTGATCAACGCTGAACCTACTATGAATGTAATTTTGTTCAGCAAATGCATGACGAAAAGATAGCATCAAGACAACACTGTTCAAACCCCTAAACAATAGAACAGTAGAAATGCAGCTTTCATCACTTCATTTTCTTATTTTTCTGCAGAATCCGCCTTCTATCTGAATTTTCCTTTTGGATAGGGTATATCTTGCAATTACCTGTTTATCTAAATCTAAACAAGCTAGCAAAGAACATACCAAGCAGAAAGGGAAATTTTTCAAAAATTAGCGAGAGATGTCACTCACCTGATACCGGATCCAGTGGCGAATATGAAAACATTGGGGTATTCTTCGGGAGGGTTGATCTGATCGATATTAAATCCCTTCCCCATTACGGGACTCAACTCCACCACATCCCCTTTCTTCAACCCACAGAGAGCCTCCGCTGTCGTTCCCTCCACGCTCTTCACGAGAAACTCGAATCGCCCGCTCGATGCTGACAGGGATGGGGGCGACGCAATGGCGAGGAATGAAGGCTTCGCAGCGTCTCGGACGCGCAGCTGAAGGTACTGGCCTGGGCGGGTGTGAGAGATAACCAGGTCAGCGGCGTCGGACACGTCGACGCTGATGTGGAAGATGGACGCTGCAGCAGGCTCGATCTCAGAGAGCGGAGCTGGAGTCCAAAGAGTTGTGTCCTGGCGGACAGCGGCAGCGGCGAAAGAAGCGAGGCGTCGTTGGGTGTGGTGTGTTAAGGAGAGGCGTCGGAGGAGAGACATGGAGGGGATGAGAGGTACATGGGGAAGAGACGGTGAGAGAGAAGTCCAGGGAGGAGAAAGAAGCAGAGACATTGTCGGAAGTTGAATTGAGGACTTTTTATGGCCGAAGAGGAGCCACGGAGACGGAGAGAGAGAGAGAGAGGCGGCTGCGCCAAAGTCTGAGCGATGGTGGCGGAAGTTAACGTGCGGCGGCGCTGAGGTCTTTGAGGGTGCAGGATCCACGTGGCGTGACAAAAATTTCCCTCCGAAATCGGAGGATAAGAATTTTTTTTTCTTTTTTGGTAAGGAAAATAATAATTTTCACTAGAGAACCCAGTGTTATTAAACCGGACCGGACACAAAACGGTTTTTCCAAAATTATCAAAATTGGATCAGCGGTCCTAATGGGAATTGGGCCAATAGTATCGGTCTGGTCCCGCATATTATAGACTGGTCCAACAATGGCCAACTCTCAGTTCACATGGTCCAACTAGACATTTTTGGTTGTCCTTTAATTAAAGTCTTATAAACTATTGTTGGATCACGGCGGAACTCCGGTTACGGTGACGGATTCCTTAGCTCCTCGCAATCCTGCAGAAGGGGATAGAGGGCAGTGGCCCAGAATCCCTCTCCGATGCTTAACGTAAGTATGGTGGCCAACAGCGCAAGTAAGCAATAAATGTGTGTGTAAAACGTAACCCTAATCTGGAATAACTTCCCTCCTTTTATAGAGGAAAGGCTATCCCAGTTACCTGATTGGGCGGTTGGATTGTGATCCACTATCCCACATATCTTGCCGTATATCTTGCCACGTATCTTGCACAGTTATTCGTATCCCACATATCTCGCCCATTATACCACTACTGTGATCATGGCGAGATTTCCGGGATTGTGCTCTTACTGGCGAGTCTCGATCATTATCGGAGACTCCCAGGTTGCACCGTTGAGGATTCGGTGTCGGGGAGTGGTATCAACTTCCCTATCGGGACCGACTACGTCCAGGTCCGATATCTTCGGGGCTCTCCTCTGTCGGAGCCATACTTACTCGGGGCTGTTTAATGTCGGGACCTCCTTCCGTCGGAGCCCTTAGCCTTCCAGCAGCCCCGCTCCTAGCCCAACGGGCCTAATCGCCGTTTGCCAATCGTTAAGGGGCCTAACGGCCTTCGCCGGGGCCCATCATTTGCCCCCAAGACGTGAGGGACTTACAGTGCATCGCGTCTTTCAATATCGGACCCTAAGAACCTTAAGGCTTTCCGTCGTCCTAAGACGCTTTTAGTCGAACCTTAAAACTTAAGGATTTTTCGGACGTCCAATGACGCTTTTAATCGGACCTTAAAACTTAAGGATTTTTCGGACGTCCAATGACGCTTTTAATCGGACCTTAAAACTTAAGGATTTTTCGGACGTCCAATGACGCTTTTAATCGGACCTTAAAACTTAAGGATTTTTCGGACGTCCAATGACGCTTTTAATCGGACCTTAAAGCTTAAGGATTTTTCGGACGTCCAATGACGCTTTTAATCGGACCTTAAAACTTAAGGATTTTTCGGACGTCCAATGACGCTTTTAATCGGACCTTAAAGCTTAAGGATTTTTCGGACGTCCAATGACGCTTTTAATCGGACCTTAAAGCTTAAGGATTTTTCGGACGTCCAATGACGCTTTTAATCGGACCTTAAAGCTTAAGGATTTTTCGGACGTCCAATGACGCTTTTAATCGGACCTTAAAGCTTAAGGATTTTTCGGACGTCCAATGACGCTTTTAATCGGACCTTAAAACTTAAGGATTTTTCGGACGTCCAATGACGCTTTTAATCGGACCTTAAAGCTTAAGGATTTTTCGGACGTCCAATGACGCTTTTAATCGGACCTTAAAACTTAAGGATTTTTCGGACGTCCAATGACGCTTTTAATGTATCGAGAACAACTCAGGAATACTTTGATCAGAAGCAACTTCTTTATTGGTTGATGTCTTTAACATAGCATGCACCACTCAGGGCGACTTAATTACATCTTCGCGCCTCCACGGGCGACTTATTCGTCAAACATGGCACTTCTTCAGATGTTCGCCGCTAAAGGTGTTTCGTAATACTTTGCCGTCGAGGTCTTCTAACTTGTAAGCATTTGAGGCCGGCATGCCTACGATCTTGTAAGGCCCTTCCCATTTCGGAGACAGCTTGTTGATCCGATCCTGGAGAGCGAACTCATTCCGACGTAGGACTAGCTCTCCCGCATAGAACTGTCGCGACCTGACCTTCCGGTTATAGTACCTGGCCGTCGCCAGACGCATCCGAGCTTGCGTTATGTCGGCCTCTAGCCGTTTTTCCTCTAACAAGGATAACTCCAGGCGCCTGGTTTCGTCATTCGTCAAAGGTCCTATCTTGGCTTTTCCTGGACTCGTCGAGGGCTCATAGCTTCTGGTTCGGTGGGACGCCACAGCGATTTCCACAGGAGCGACCGCCTCTGTCCCATAAACAAGTGCAAACGGGGTTTCACCTGTTGACCGCTTGGGTGTCGTTCGGACCGCCCACAGCACGTTCTCCAGCTCGTCTAGCCACTTTCCATCCAGAGCATAGACCCTTTTCTTCAAGCCCTCCATCACGATTTTATTAGCAGCCTCCACCTGCCCGTTGGTCTGGGCGTGACGAACGGATGCCGTCCGATGCTCGATATTGAACTCGTCTAGGAATCTCTCCAACTGGGCCCCATTAAATGGAGGACCGTTGTCACTGATGATCACCTTCGGCACCCCATATCTTGACAAGATTCGGGTCTGGAGGAACTTAATGATATGTCCCGCTGTTGTCTTGGCTAAGGGCTTAGCCTCGATCCACTTCGAGAAGTAATCAATTGCAACCAGCAGATGTGTGCACTGGCTCTTTGCTTTCGGAAGGGGTCCCACTAGGTCAATGCCCCACTGTGCGAAGGGCCAAGCACTCCCAATGGGCGTCAGATCAGCGGCGGGGGCTGTGATATTCGAAGCATATCTCTGACACGCGTCACAGGATCGAACAAGTGCCGTTGCTTCCTTATTCATCGTGGGCCAATAATATCCCAAGTTCAATGCCTTCCTCAGGATAGATCGAGCGCCCTCGTGACAGGCTGCGACTCCTTCATGCAATTCTCTCAGAATCCGAGTTGTATCGGGTTCGGCCACGCATTTCAAGAAGGGCGTCGAAAGCAGACCCTTTTTGTACAACTGGTTGTCCACCATCGCGTAATTAATTGACATTCGTCGCAGTCGCTCCGCTGCCACTTTATCTTCAGGAAGTGCCCCCGTAGTTAAGTACACAATTATCGGGGTCATCCAAGTGGATTCCTCCTCTGCCCCTGTCCCGATAGCGCACACCTCCGACGGATCGGTGGTCGATAGAATCACCTTCTCCAAGAAGTGTACCTTCCGACTCTCTTCCAAAGGTGCCCCCAAGGCATATTTGCTCAAGGCATCAGCCTCCACATTCTCTTCCCTCGGAATTGCCTCGATATCAAAGCTTTTGAAGCTCTCCTTCAAGGTCCTAGCCTCCTGGAGATACTTCTTCATGACCGGATTCTTTGCTCCATACTGCCCCCGAACCTGGTTTACAATCAGGCTAGCATCACACTTCACCTTCAAATGCTCGATTCCAGTACCCCTGGCGATTTTCAGTCCTGTTATAAGAGCTTCATACTCTGCCTCGTTATTGGTGGCTTTAAATGTCAGGGCCAATGCATATCGAAGCGGCTCCGCCCCACCTGGTGGAATCAATACGAATCCTGCACCCGATCCGTCTGAGCTTGAGGAGCCATCCGTGTACAACTCCCAGGTGTTCTCCTTATTTGGCTGTTCCGGCTGCCCTGCCATCGGGGCCTCTTCAGTATTCCCGGTTGCCCCCTCTACTGTTTCCGTTGCTTCAGGATCGGGAATAGTAGATTCAACTATAAAGTCGGCCAATGCCTGCCCTTTGATAGCTGTTCTCGGAGCGAAATGAATTCGAAACTCGCTAAGTTCCACGGCCCACTTTACTAGTCTCCCCGACGCATCGGGCCGGTTCAAGAAGTGTTTCAATGGCTGATCAGTCAACACCGTAATTTCATGCTCGTGGAAGTAGGGCCGTAACTTTCGAGCAGTAATAATCAACGCAAAGAGGTACTTCTCAATCGGAGGGTAATTCATTTCACTCTTGGCAAACGCCTTGCTTACATAATAGACAGGAATTTGATTGCCCTCGACAGCTTTAACTAGAACGGAGCTTATTGCAAACGAAGAAATAGCCAAATAAAGATAGAGCGGCTCGCCTGGAGTTGGCTTCGCCAGTGGCGGGAGGTCGCGGAGGTGTTGTTTGAGCGCTTGGAACGCCTCCTCACATTCAGCAGTCCACTCGAATTGTCGGTTGGCTCTTAACACGCTAAAAAATGGCATCGACCGGTCGCTGGCCTTGGATAAGAAGCGATTCATCGAAGCCAGCCGACCGTTCAGCACCTGCACCTCCCTATGATTGGTCGGAGACTGCATCTCCTCTATCGCCCTTAGTTTTTCGGGATTCACCTCGATCCCCCTCTGGCTCACCATGAAGCCTAAGAATTTCCCGGAATGGACTCCGAAAGCACATTTGGCTGGATTCAGGCGGACCTGGTGGAGCTTCATCCTCTCGAAGGCCATTGCCAAGTTGCCAACGTGGTCTGATGCTTGTCGGGACTTCACCAGCATGTCATCTACATAGGCTTCCATGGTACTCCCAATCATGTCCCCGAACAGCTTGTTCACCATTCTCTGGTATGTCGCCCCCGCATTCACCAGGCCGAAAGGCATGACGTCGTACTGGAAGACTTCACTGTCAGCGTAAAAGGCGGTGTGTTGGGCATCCTTCTCCGCCATCTTTATCTGATTATAACCAGAATACGCATCCATAAAGCTCAGCAACTCATGTCCCGATGTAGCATCCACTAGTTGATCGATCCGCGGGAGCGGATAACAGTCCTTCGGACAGGCCTTGTTCAGGTCGCGGAAGTCGACACACATCCGCCACCTCCCGTTGCTCTTCCTTACCAGCACTGGGTTGGCTACCCACGTCTGGAATCGGATCTCCTTAATGAACCCAGCGTCGAGCAACCTGCCAACCTCCTGCTGGATTGCAATTCTCTTGTCTGCCCCCATCGGACGTCTCTTCTGCGCGATTGGCTTGATCGTAGGGTCGATATTCAGTTCGTGCTCGATTATGTCCCGGCTGATTCCTGGCATATCACTCGGGGACCAGGCAAACAGCTCCTTAAATTCTTGTAAGAGCGCAATCAACTCCTGGGCCCTTTCGTCGGATAAGGCAGATCCGATTTTCACCTTCCTCTCGGGTCCATCTATCTCGACTTCCTTTAGGTCCTCCATGGGGGCGGGACGCCCAAACTCCTCTCGAGGATCAGCGTCTGTCTGGAGAACCGTCATAGCCCCCTTCCTGGATCTCCTTGTGGCGTTGACATAGCATCGTCTCGACGCCACCTGGTCGCCTTTCACTTCGCCGACCCCATTCTCAGTCGGGAACTTCAGTTTCTGATGGACAGTTGAGGCTACTGCCATCAGTGGGTTGATAGTGGTTCTTCCAATGATCGCATTGTACGTCCCTGTGGATTCGACCACCACGAACTCCACATCTCTCTTCTCCATCTTCCAGCCACTGCCGAACCACACAGGCAGCGTAATAACCCCCAACGGATAGGAGGTTGTGCCGCAAAATCCTACCATCGGGAAGTTAACCTCCCGCAAATCTTTTTTCTTCTTCCCCATCTGCTCCAGGGCATCTGAGAAGAGGATGTCGGAGGAGCTCCCTCCATCGATGAGGATCCTCTTCATTTCGAATCCTCCTGCATCCAGTGTTACTACTAGGGCATCCTCGTGGGGGGTCTCTACTCCCTCCAGATCCTTCGCCGAGAAGGTGATCTCCATCTCCTCCTTCGGGGTCCACGACCGTGACCTTTTTCCCAACACAACTGCGACTGGCACTTGGTTGGCATAACGTTCCCGAGAAGACGTCGTGTCTCCTCCTGCAGCGAACCCTCCGTGGATCACATTAATAATCCTCTTCTGTCGGGACCCGGATGGGCCCTCTGAAGGCTCTACGTCGGACCTTCTCTTCCTGGGGGACCTCGATCGAGATTTGGACCTTGACCGAGATCGTGAACGGGGCTTGCAGCGCGAATCTCCCACGAACTCCTTCAGCTTACCCCTCCGTTGCTCCCTCAACGGAGGGGATGGCGGCAGGTTGTCGTCCACCTGCCTTCTGGGGGCATCTCGCCGCGGAGGGAGCGGCGGGAGATCGGCCTGCCTTCTGGCAGCTTCTCTTCGGTCTAGGAGGGCCTCCGTGGCCTCCATGAATAGGGGCATGGCCTCTGCCACTACCCTGGCCAGCTCCGGATTCTGGGAAGGTGCTTCGTTCCGGCGAGTGCTGTCACCCTCATCTCTCAGATCCTGATGCTGGGCCGCATCCTCAGGGGGATTGCTGGTGGCCGGCACTTGCTTGCCTGAGCGTTGCGATCTGTTGCCAGCCATGGAATGAAATCAGAGGGAAGCAAACTTACTTTTTGGCTTTTTGTTGCGTTCCCACAGACGGCGCCAATGTTGGATCACGGCGGAACTCCGGTTACGGTGACGGATTCCTTAGCTCCTCGCAATCCTGCAGAAGGGGATAGAGGGCAGTGGCCCAGAATCCCTCTCCGATGCTTAACGTAAGTATGGTGGCCAACAGCGCAAGTAAGCAATAAATGTGTGTGTAAAACGTAACCCTAATCTGGAATAACTTCCCTCCTTTTATAGAGGAAAGGCTATCCCAGTTACCTGATTGGGCGGTTGGATTGTGATCCACTATCCCACATATCTTGCCGTATATCTTGCCACGTATCTTGCACAGTTATTCGTATCCCACATATCTCGCCCATTATACCACTACTGTGATCATGGCGAGATTTCCGGGATTGTGCTCTTACTGGCGAGTCTCGATCATTATCGGAGACTCCCAGGTTGCACCGTTGAGGATTCGGTGTCGGGGAGTGGTATCAACTTCCCTATCGGGACCGACTACGTCCAGGTCCGATATCTTCGGGGCTCTCCTCTGTCGGAGCCATACTTACTCGGGGCTGTTTAATGTCGGGACCTCCTTCCGTCGGAGCCCTTAGCCTTCCAGCAGCCCCGCTCCTAGCCCAACGGGCCTAATCGCCGTTTGCCAATCGTTAAGGGGCCTAACGGCCTTCGCCGGGGCCCATCAACTATTAAACAAGTCTATTCAAATTCAGACTCCTATTACAGCCGTAGCCGTCAAATAACAATGTTATGTGCTAAACTTAATCTTGTTTGTAGTTTTTACTATTGTTCTATGCTATCACATGCTTGCACGAACACAAGTTTTTAATGTGTATATCCACATTGTGCAAGATATTGCTAGTCATACTCCACAGTCCACACCATAATGGTGAACCTCAACTTTGATCAGGAACTACTCAATAAATTAGTACCTAAAAAGCCATGGAGCTTTCAATAAGAAGAACATCAGATGGATCTCAGAATGAAAGATCAACAGTGTTCATCATCACATCACATACATCATCGGTCACAGAAAACGCCACCACTGCTGCTACAGCGTTCAGCGGTAACGGGGTAAACAAAAGATGAACAAAGAAAAGAACCATAAGGATCTTCCCCAAATTCCCGCAGATGAAACTCAACATCTCTCTTCCAATCAACCATCATTCATATGTTCGATGGCCGAGTCATTCGTGGCCTCACCGGTGTTTTTGAAGGACTCACCCTACAATAACCCACATCATTCATTAATACATTAATTAGCAACTTAACAGTAGGTTGTTTGGATAATTAATTAGTTGAACTTACTCTTTTTTTGGGCAAAAACTTCAATTGCTAGCTAAACTTTGGAGAAAATTCTAATTTACTAGTTGAACTTTATAGACTAATGACAAGCAGGAGCAAGTTTCTATCTTTATAGCATACTGCAAAAATGTATAAGTTCTGAACCCACAAAATTTCACCTAGCGAGTTGCTAATTAACTGTTGATGAATGTGCAGTGCGATTTATTATGTAACTTAAGTTTAAAATAAGAATAATTCTTTTAATTATAGAGAGATTAAGGGAACAACCTTATGGGTTGAGTACCTACAACCATCCCACTGCAACCCAGGGCGGCTATCGCACTCTCAGCCTTGTCAAGCAACACAAAAGCAGTTATTAGAATGGTTAGTAGATATAGATAAGATTATTCAAAGCACACCGGACTTCCACACACTGAATTTATCTGTAAAGAATTTTTTATTTTTTTTAGAAAAAAAATTTGCTTTTTAATGTAGTCAAAATGTGATCTATGAAAGTAATGTATAAATTAATTACCATTGCAAATTCAACAAAAGCAATACGACTTGAATGCACGCTGTCACCCAGAAGCCTCAAACGGGTCACCTGTAATTTCCAAGAATACTCTTATCAAAATTACCTACTCGGGAGTAATAATAAGTGAAGGGTTTCCCTGGTAAAAGTAGATATGTAGAGCCTGACCTCTCCACAGCTTCCCTCAAAGAAGATCTTCACTTCAGCTTGAGAAACCTGCAGTAGCAACGGGAAACGCCCATTACGGTTACAAAATAAAATCACCAGCAAAGCTTAAGAATTAGCATTCGAAAGTTCCATTATTAGGCTAATCATCATTAAACTTGGTTAAAAAAAATTAAATAATCTTTGCAGGGAAGGGAGAACCAGCTAGATTATACCTTTTTATCGATGTTTGTACAGTAGACTGTCCTTGAGCACATTTCTCGTTCATCTTCTGACTGCAAGTGGTTGTTATGATTAAAAGATACGCTTTCTCAGAACATTCTACAAAGTCTAGATGAACTTAGATGTTAAACTTAGTGACAAAGTAAAAAAAGTTCAATTTCTTAGATAGTTAACAGTTCCCTGAAACCTAAAAAGTTTCAAATTTTGTAGCATCATTCTTCCTTCTTAGTGATATAGAAAGATAAGCTTTGGTTGGTTTAAGTAACAAGTCTCACATACCCGAGGAAGATAAGTTGGATTTACAGGAAGAATGGCGGTTTTTGAAGGTAAGACCCTGAGTGGATAGAACCCTAGCATTGTCCCTCCAAGGTTTAAAGCTGTTCTTGCACCATCTGTTCACATAAATATGATCTCCATATCACTCAATGTGAAACTACATATATGTAACATCAAATTTGTTTATGAGATTACTAGCATTAAGCCGGAATATAGATCTTACAGTCGTCTGCAAATTCAACAAATGCAAAGCGGAGAATCGAATGTGGATCCCCACAAATGCGGCAGTCAAGAACCTTCAAATTGTAAAAAGCAAAACAGAAATCCAGTTATAATGCCAAATTACTTTTGTATGGTGTCTCAAACATAAACTGAGTCATACATCTATAATATTATCCAGCCTTTTAAGAAAAAGTTCACGTATATATAAAATAAGAACCTAGATTTTGAGGAACCCAGAAAAAAACACTTCAAAGCAACACGACTGAAGAATAATTCACAAACTCTGGGGGCGTATGAGATGAGAATGCTTACGTGCCCACAAGTGCTAAAAAGAGTAGCCAATTGCTCTTCTGTCACCTGATTTAATGCAAACGTTTTAACAGAGATGTCTGCGTATGAATAGACACTGCATTGATGATTGACAACTATTACTTACTTGCTGATCAATATCAGAAACATAAACAGTTCTCCTAACACTGTCTTCTCTTTGAGCTCTCAATGCTCTTCCATTCAACCTCCTTGTTCCTTGGTTGAAATTGTTCCGTCTCTGCAATAAAAAACCAAGACACTTTAAAGTTAAACCAAAACCAAATCTACGTAATCCATAAAATGCTAACCACATGCATCTGTTTCAAGAACTGGAGACATCAATTGACACAGACCATCTTCATAATAATTAAAGAAATGTAAAGATCAAGATGGTTAATTTGGTTAACTGTATAGGACACCAGAAATAACAAAAATTCAAATGGGGTAAATGCCATATGAGTGTTTAAAGGAACAAAACTCCTCAATCAGTTTACAGACATTCCCGACGATTATATCAGGGGAAAAAACAATTTTAAGCCATCACATGAGTAAGCAACTGAATCAGTAACATATTTGAAATCACGATCAGCTTAAAAGTCAGCACATTGAAGAACCTTCTGCATTAACTACAACACAGAAGCTCCATAATGCATAAACAGGCAAAACTTATCAAGCTCCTATAATAGTTAGCTGCCCGGATAAAAACGAAGCAACCACTATTCAGAATTAGGTAGGTACTGGTTGAACACACACAAGAAACAGCCGATCTTGGTGTTTCAACCTAAATCATGAGCATCAGGATAGACTAGTCACTAGACCATGCTGCTACTAAGCACTATAAGATACACTAAAAACATGTGACGTCATAACTCATGATTCAGCTAAACTGTCATGAAATTCATACAACATGTCTCAGATTAAAGAGATTGGGACCCATTGAGGATATAGTGACTGCATGCAATATCTCCCAACTCAGTTCACCTGCCCTTTACATCATCAAACAACAACAGTAAACTGAAAGACAAATAACCACCCATAATAGGTGAAAATTACACGACGTCAGCTGATGAGTATAATTTACTAGCTATCACTTTTAAATAGAAGAAAAAACAAAATTGAAGATCAAAGAAAGAGAAAGAAAAAGGTACCCTGCGATTATTGGGGAAATCAGTGCCGAAATTTTTGGTCATTAAATTTGACTGGTTTTGAATGCTGAGCTGCTGATGATGGTGATGATCGAGAATGGGAGTAGGAGGATAAGAAGAAGGGAAGAATTCCTTGGCTTGAGGATTCAATTTGGTGAACATATCAACAAGATTCTGGACAGTGAATTCTTGGTCTGGCTCGGAATCAAGACTGGGTTTCGATTCCGAATTCTTGATTTTAGCAGCTGCTGCTGCTGATGCCTCATTCGAAATTTCAGCAACCGCAGCCATTGATGAATCAACCCAACAAAATCAAGAACTGAGTAAAGCGGAGATGTTATCTGGGTATGGCTGAATTTTATACCCAGAAACGGAAAAAACTAATAAATGCTCATTAAGTTAGAGGAAGAGAAGCAGTGGTGCAGCAGAAAATGAAAATGGCCAGAGACAGAGAAGGTGGGGAATAGGGTTTTGGGGAGAAAAAGATGGTGATCACTGCGAGAGCTGAGAGAGACAGAGAGGAGCGTTGAAGAAGAACAGGTGGGCTTAGGCTTGCCTCTACAGTCTACACTTAATTTTGGTTTGGCCTTTTGGCTCTCTCCTCTCCTCTCCAGTCCTCACACAGAGAGATATACAATTACAAGTCTTAATATCGAGACAAAAATAAATTAAAATAATTTTAAGGACGCTAAACATTGTCATATTTTCATCTTAAACTTTTATATTTGGTAAACCTTACCTACAACTTTTCTTTTTAAGCAACTAAAATCCCACTCTTTCCAACAGTTACATCGATTTGCCTCATACTCTTCCCCACGTTACTTTTTATTTTTATTTTTTTTACTGGGTGTTCTAGAATCTATTAGGAGGTTTTTTTTTTCTTCCATATTTGTAGAGCATTATGTTTTTAATTTTAGTGAACTTAATTGTAACATATGTAAAACTTTAAAAGTATGAAAAATTATAAATTTTTTTAACTACATCTATTATTTGCATCATACTATTAATAATATCAATTTTCATCTAGGATTCACCTTTAGGGCGATAGAAAAATACAAAAAAATAATACCAAAAGTTTAGTACTTGTAAAGCATGATAAAAAGACCCGGAGGGCAATATAACCTATTTATTTCAGGAACAGTGATATACATTCCGAACTAGGAGGCCGAGATATTCCGAATCAAGACACAATTGCTGCCATCTTAAATAATGTGAACTTTAAGTCTATTTTCAGACAAGATATAATCGGAACTTCTCGGATCACAAAAGTCGGAGTTTTTATCATTTCTCTTATTTTAGACATAGAATAATTACAATTCACGCTAGAGTCAGCATGTAAGAGGTGTAAAACATTAATTACGAATATTTTTATATTCACGTAACTCGAATTGTATTTTTAAGTAAAACATAAAAAATTATATTAAGGAAAACTTCACAAATGGTCCTCAATTCAAAAAAAAATATTGAAGTATTTAAACTTCATCGAATTCATTTTTGTTTTAGTGTTATTGTTAGTTCTGTTGATTAGGCAGAATGTGATGACATAGAAAAACTTATATGATATTGCTATGATAAATTAGGGTCACATTGCTCTTAATTGTGTGATTTAAGATAAATATGACGACACTACCTACCACATATATATATATATATATATATCCTTTTGTTTTCTCAGGTAAGTCAATTTTATTAAATCAGATAAAACACGCTACAACAAAAGCATAAATAGAAAATACATAAAATAAATAATATAAATATAAACATAATAAAAGTAAAACAGAAAAATCGACACCGCAGTAACTATATATGCACCTAAGAGCAACTACAATGATACATGTTCCTTCTATTTCCTCATGTAAAGCTCTTCGCATCGCAATGCCTGGTATTCTTTAAACATGTGTTTTACATATTTTATATGTAAAAAGTATAAAAACGTGCTATAATAATTTTACATAGCATTACTTAAAAGTGGGACCTACCAAATTTTACGTAACCTATTCTTTAAATTTAAGGAATGCACTATGTATTGCGTAACTAATATTTAACTATAAATTAATTCATTTTATTATTAATGTTAATATTTTATTGGTGGTTGTTGGAAAATTTAATAATAAAATATATTTAAGTAATATGTTTAAGTAATACGATTGCAGAGAAAATATTGTTTAAAAGTATCTTAACTTTACGTATTACTTAAAGTGTACATAAATGTCTACGTGGCAGCTTTAAAAAATACAATTTATGTAAAACCATCGTGGATGCTCTAATCAGCGTACATCCAACCCGACCAAGCAATCGCCAAAGTGAGGATAAGTATGGTTAAAGTTAATATAGGGTTAACAACCTATAAATTGTCTAAAATTTCATCAATATTGAAATTTAGTGTCTGGCGTTAAAATAAAATGTATCGGGTTTGATTTTTTATTGAAATTTGGTGTCTCCGTGTGATTACTTTAGAGAAGTCAATCCCGACGAAACCAACAGTCGAATTCGACCTCCCATGCACGCTCCATTCTCATCACCTAGCTGGATCCGTCACCTAAAAAGCTGACAACTTCTGTGCAAGTAAATATCGCTTTGTTGTCGTTGGAAATTGCTCCACACCACTCTGTTGGAAACTGTTTCTTTTGGATGTTCAAGTTTTGGGGAAAATTTGGCGACTTTATAAAGAGTGATGGATTATGAGTCGGTGAGTGGCTTCATGAAAATGAATGGATGAAGATGAAAATACACACGGAGACACCAAATTTCAACAAAAATGAAATATGAGATTGTACATTTTAATGTTTCAAACTTCAAACATCAAATTTCAACAATAGTAAAGCTTCAAACCGTTTATAGATTATTAACATATGTTGAAGATACCAAAGAAAATACGATTATATGACTTTTTGTGTTATTAATTATTGTTTATATATATAATAATGTTTCAAACATTATAAATACTTATTATTAGGAGAGAATCGAATTCTCTTGCTACTTTTGTCCCTTCCCTTTGGTGTCTCTTTTAACCCACCTTTATATATTCTGCCACCGGATATCTATGTATCAATCAAAAGCTAAAGGCGATATTATTTGAGGGTTAATGTAAAAATGGTTAAACTTATGAGGTATTTGGTTCGTCATGCATGTATTAGGATTAGTTAATACATGTATAAAATCATATTTATGTTTGGTTTGAATACTGGGTTAAAATTATTTTTCACGCCACATGTTTGACCGAATAAGAATTTTAGTATCAGATATTTGGTTTTGTATACTTTTGGTACCAAATATTTGAAAAAATGTGGCTTTTGGTACATCTGTTAGTTATTTGTTAGTTTTGGCCGTTAAATGACATGTACAATTCACATGACCGACCTAAACTTTTGATTTTGTTCAATTTAGTCTCCGAATATATTCATAACTTTTAATTTGTTTAATTTAGTCATAAAACTTCAAAATCGAACCCAATTGACCTAGTCGGACCTAGCCTAGGGCTAGGTTTGACTCTGGATCAGGGTCGGCTGGGTCATAGTCGACTGGGTACAGCGACCCCGACCCAGGGTCGGACCTAGGCCTAGGCTAGGCCCAGCTAGGTCAATTGGGTTCGACTGGTTCAATTGTGTTCGATTTTGAAGTTTTAGGACTAAATTAAATAAAATAAAAGTTAAGGACTAAACTGAACAAAATCAAAAATTTACAAACATCCAAACATTCAAGATAGAGAGGCAATTACCCCTCAACTTTTGTAGTGTTGTGTATTTTTTATTAAAAAAATATAATTACTTTCCATTTGACTTTTTAAAACTTAATGATTGTCCATAGAATTTTTTTACATTGAATGTCTATCTCTAATCTAGTTCCTACATATAATCATAAATCGGTTCCTGAGTATTTTTTGAGCATATATCGGTGAGCATGAAGTCGATCAAGTTCGAAAAAAAATCCAGGATTTTTTTGAGTGCAAAACCAATGGTCCAACACTTCCGATCCTGGTCCTAATTTAGAGCTGAGACCATTTGAACCTTGGATTTTAGGACCAAACCGATAAGTTGAAAAATTAAGGGAATATATGAAAATATATATTATGAAAAAATAAAGGGCTAAAGGTACTTTTCGTACCACATGTTTGGCCGATTGTGACTTTTAGTACCAGATGTTTAGTTTTTATATACTTTTGGTACCAAACGTTTGAAAAAATGTGGCTTTTGGTACATCCGTTAGTTTTTTCCGTTAAGTGACATGTGCAAGTCACGTGACCGACCCTAAACTTTCGATTTTGTTCAATTTAGTCCCTCAAATATATTCATAACTTTTTATTTGTTTAATTTAGTCCCAAAACTTCAAAATCAATTCCAATTGAATCATCGAACCCAATTGACCTAACCGGACAAAGCCTAGGGCTAGGTCAATTGGGTTCAATGGTTAAATTGGAATTGATTTTGAAGTTTTGGGACTAAATTAAACAAAAGAAAAGTTAGGAATATATTTGAGGGACTAAATTGAATAAAATCGAAAGTTCAGGGTCGGTCACGTGACTTGCACATGTCACTTAACGGAAAAAACTAACGGCCAACTAACGAATGTACCAAAAACCACATTTTTTCAAACGTTTGGTACCAAAAGTATACAAAACCAAACATCCGGTACTAAAAGTCACATTCGGCCAAACATGTGGTATGTAAAGTACCTTTAACCCAAAAATAAATATATTATAAAAAGTTATTATGGAAAAAATAAGCAAATATAAAAAAAAAAACTTTTATAACTTTGAAAAAAAATCTACATATTAAAAAATCTAAAAAAAAAAGATATGTTGAATTTTGTTTTAAAAAAATTGACTCAAGGGTTCACTCCAATTTGGCTCGATTGGACCCAGCCATGGTCGGACCCTAGGTTGGGACCGATCTAAACTAGGCTGTCTGACTTAGGTCAACCTAGTTTGGGTTGGACCCAAGGATCAAATTGACTATTGGTTCAAATGACCTAGTTAGGGTTCGACCCTTGCTTGGGTTCATCCTAGACCAGGTCGCTCATGTCAAGCGATCTGATATGGGTTGGATCCAGCCTATGACTCGACTCTAATTGGGTCCAACCGAGTCAAGGGCTGAGTTAACTATTTGCTCGATTTTTTTGGGTTTTTTTTTTTTTTTTTTTTAAAAACTCAACATATATTTAATATTTAAAATAAAAAAAAACTCAAAATGCGTTTTAAATTTTCATTTTATCAAATAATTTACTATTTGTTACGTATTTTTAAATTAATTAATTTATTCCCATTTTTAACTATTTTATTTTAGTTCATTAATAAAATATTATAAATAAATATCTTCAATTTTTTTTTAATCAAATTAAACCGTAATGTGTACTCAATAATCTTTATTGGTCAGGGCCGAAACCCCAAATGGTCCTTAATAGACCGAAGTCCTCTAATGATCTTAACGATCTTTATCATTTCAAACCGAAAACAGGACCGAAAAGATTTAGACAATTTCAAACCATTATTGAGTATTATAATGTCTTACTTTGTTGAAAGGCCTGTTAGGTTGGATATTGGGCTAGGCTAGATATTGGGCTGACCCTGTTGTGTTGTTATATTGGGCTTTGTTTTTGGCCCGCCCGTTATGTTCTAGTTTGAACTTTGTAATTGTTTGTGGGCTCTTTTTCTCTTTTTAATTTTGTAAGGACTAAAGTGTAGATTACACTTTCTCGTTTCCTATTTAAGGGGGAGAGATCACCAGGTGAAGGGATTGGCTCGATGAACCCTTGAGTGTTGCTTGTCTCGCCGTTTTTACTCTGCTAGGGTTTTGAACATCTTCTTCGAATTTCACATGGTATCAGAGCTTTCGAGGCTCTGATTGCTTCGCTTTTCTGATTCTGGTATCTCTGCTGCAATCTTGCTTATGAATCTGTGATCCTCCTCCTTTCTTTATCTGTTAACTCTGTTTGAATCCGAGAAAATTGACGATTCGTTTTTTCTTTTTCGTTTTTTTCAACCTCGAATCGTCATATTTTCTTTCAGATCTATGACTGTTGTTTTTCGATTCGCTCTTGCATGTTGAAATTTCGTCAAGAACTTGTTGCGATCCTTTTTGTGGAGACGCGGCATTCTTTTCTGTGACGATTCAACTTATATGCTTATATAAACTACAGATCTACTCTTGCATGTTGTTTATTCGTCAAAGATTCGTTACGAAACTGTTGTAAAGATTCGTGACGCTTCGTTTTCTTTTGACGATTCAACTCAGATGCTTATATTTTCCCAGATCTGACCTCTTCTTGATCTGTTTACCACTCTTTCTTACATGCATGTGCTAGTCCTGTGATGATTCATATGAATCAGAGGCTGTGGTGGAATATTGTGGTTTTCTATTGAGTTGCTTTCTTTTGCTGTTCATTGTAGATCTGCCATCTCTTTTTTACGACTCTGTTTGCGTTTTAATGGCGTCTCAATCGAACAACGGGGCTGAGGATGATCCTGCTCAGGTAACGCCTCCGACGCACTATGTCGTTGAGGCGATGCCGAAAATCGATCACAATCACCCTCTCTATTTGCATCCATCAGATTCTGCTGGCCTCTCTCTTGTTTCTGAGAAACTCACTTCCTCTGAGGACTACGGTTTTTGGAGTAAGGCCATGAGGATCTGTCTTATCTCTAAGAACAAACTTGGTTTTATAACTGGTACATGTAAGAAAGAGGATTTTGAACCGAGCTTGCATCACCTCTGGGATCGCTGCAATGCTCTTGTACTAGCCTGGATAATGAACTCTGTTTCAAGAGAACTTATGTCCGGGAACATCTATACTGAAAGCGCCTTTTCTGTTTGGAATGATCTTAAGGAGAGATTGCATAAAGTGAATGGTTCAAGAATTTTTCAGTTACATCGTGACATTTGCTTAGCTCAACAAGGAGTGGATTCTATTTCCACCTATTTTGCTCGACTGAGATCCATGTGGGAGGAATTTGATGCGATATGCAACCTTCCAAACTGTGGCTGCCCCCTTTTTCAAAAACACATTGTTCATGCTAGCAATTTGAAACTCTTCCAATTTCTCAATGGTCTTAATGAATCTTACTCAAACGTTAAAACCAATCTGGTCATGAGGGAAACTTTACCTTCTGTTTCGCAAGCCTATGCTGTTCTTGTTCAGGAAGAACATCAGAGAACTCTTTCTGGAAATGCTTTTGCTAACAATGTTTCAGATGTAAAAACCTCTGATGTTTCTACCAACAAACCTCGTGGCCAGAAAAGGAATCTGAATCTGTTTTGTGATTACTGCAAGACCAAAGGTCATGACATCGATCATTGCTTTAAGAAGAAGGGATATCCCCCAGGTTGGAAATTTCGTGGCAATCAAAACAGGAATCCCCAAGCTAACTCTGCTATTGAGACTGTTGCTTCAGGTTCAGAGGCTGGTGGAGCTCCTGTCTCTACCCCATTGGATCTCCCCAAAAATCAGCCCATGATGGTCACAGCTGAGCAACTGGAGCATTTGGCTCGATCAGTTTCTAAGGCTCATCAAGCTGGGTCTGAGGCTTCTGACATTCGCGCAAATGCTGCTGGCACAACATCAGGTATTACTCCCACCAATTCTCACTGGATATTAGACACTGGAGCCACACATCATATGTCTTGTAGATCTGACTGGTTAATTGATTTCAAAAAACAGAATAACATTGTCCAATTGCCTAATGGTTTGCATTCTGATGTTCATGGAATAGGTAAATTTAAATTTGGGCATGATAAACTTCTTACAAATGTTTTATATGTTCCCGATTTTAAATTCAACCTGATTTCTGTAGCAAAACTGACTAGAGATTTACCTTGCTCTGTTAATTTTCATCATAATTCTGTTACATTGCAGGATCCCTACAGTGGAATGGTGTTGGGGAATGGACATAAGACTGCAGGGCTTTATTTTTTCAAACCAGACTCCTTAGCCCCTGTAGCTCTTCAGTCCTCTCTTGAACATCCTCAAACCATCCTCTGGCATAGGCGTTTAGGCCATGTTCCTTTTTTTACTATGAGCAAAATAAATTCTCTACGTTCTGTTATTCTGAAAAATAAGGCAGTTTCTGATTGCAGTGTGTGCCCATTGTCTAAACAGACCAGATTACCTTTTCCTACTAGTACCTCTGTAACTAGTTCTATTTTTGAATTGTTGCATATGGATGTTTGGGGCCCCTACCAAAAGGCCACCTATGATGATAAAAGATTTTTTTTGACCATTGTCGACGATTTTTCTAGAGTTACTTGGGTTTATTTGCTTACTTTGAAATCTGATGTAATTGAGATTTTAAAGCATTTTCTATCCATGGTTAACACTCAATTTGAAAAGAAAATCAAAAGAGTTCGATCTGACAATGGTGGAGAATTTTTTAGTAATAACTGCAACTCTCTTTTTTTACATAATGGAATTATTCATGAGAGTTCTTGTGCCTATACACCCCAACAAAATGGAGTTGTTGAAAGGAAGCATCGGCATCTCTTAGAAGTAGCTAGAGCTTTAAAATTGCAAAGTAATTTGCCTGATAAGTTTTGGGGAGAAGCTATTTTAACTGCTTGCTATCTAATCAACTTCATTCCTACTGATGTTCTTAAAGGAAAATCCCCTTTTGAAATTTTATATGGAAAGGTGCCTTCTTTGGATCATTTACGGGTCTTTGGCTGTTTATGCTATGCTAAAGTTTTACCAGTGATTGATAAATTTGCACCTAGGGCGATTGCCTCTGTTATGATGGGATATTCTTTAACAAAAAAGGGATATAAATTGTTTGATCTGTCAAAACAGACGTTTTTTATTAGCATGGATGTTCGTTTCTTGGAATCTTGCTTTCCTTTTAAGTTCAAAAATATTGCTGAATTACCTGCCCTCCCTCCTAATATTCCGTCTGTTATTATAGATCATTGCCAGGATGATATGTTTGGTGTTGGCTTAGCTCCTCATAGGGACATCCCTCCTTCTCCTGATCAATCAGACTTGCATAATTCTGCAGATGGTTCTGACTCTACTTCTGTAAGTGATCATGAACAAACAGGTGACAATGAAGACAATAATGATGTTGATTCACATACTGATACTATGATTGTCACTGAACCTGTTAGGAGATCTGTTAGAACTGTTAGACCCCCTGTTTGGAGCCATGATTATGATATGACTGCTACTTGTTCTTCTTTGTATCCTATTGCAGATTGTTTAAAATTTGATAGGATTTCATGTGAATATAAGTCTTTTCTTAGCATCATAGATAAGATTCCTGAACCTTCCTCTTTTTCTGAAGCATGTAACAATGCTAATTGGATTAGGGCCATGCAGGATGAAATAAATGCTTTACAAGATAATAACACTTGGTCACTAGTTCCTTTACCTCCAGGTAGAAAACCTATTGGCTGTAGATGGGTTTTTAAGGTCAAATATAATTCTGATGGTTCTCTAGAGAGGTATAAAGCAAGGCTGGTTGCCAAAGGTTTTAGCCAAAAGGAAGGCATTGACTATACTGAGACTTTCTCTCCTGTTGCTAAGATTAGTACTGTCCGTGTAATTCTTGCTCTTGCAGCTATGTTTAATTGGCCATTGTATCAAATGGATGTATATAATGCGTTCTTGCAGGGTGACCTCCATGAGGAGGTTTATATGAACTTACCTCCTGGTTTTGGCAATCAGGGGGAGCTTTGTCATGTTTCTTCTAACCTTGTATGTCGATTGCACAAATCCCTCTATGGTTTGAAACAGGCTTCCAGGCAATGGAACTTGAAGTTGACCGAAGCACTTATACAGAATGGTTATAAACAAAGCCATCTTGACTATTCCCTTTTTACAAAAAGGATGGGTAATAATATAGTTGTATTACTTGTCTATGTTGATGACTTGTTGATTACTGGTAATAGTGCTGATTTGGTTAATGATTTAAAAGCTGTTTTGCGAACCAATTTTAAAATGAAGGATTTGGGCGATCTTAAATATTTCCTTGGCATTGAAGTCGCAAGATCCTCTGATGGTATTGTGCTCTGCCAAAGGAAGTATGTTTTAGAATTACTGTCCGAAGTTGGTTTGCTAGGAAGTAAACCTAGTAGCACTCCTATGGAGCAGAATGCTAGGTTTACCACTATTGGATATGATGAAAGCTTTGGTCTTAATAAAGATGATGACTTGCTGTCTGATCCAACTTCTTACAGAAAGTTAATTGGTAAGCTTTTGTATCTGGGTATTACTCGACCAGATATTGCATATTCTGTCCAATATCTTAGTCAATTCATGCAGAACCCCAAAAAATCTCACTTTGATGCTGTAATTCGTATTATTAAATATCTGAAACAGGAACCAGGTTTGGGTATTTTGTTGCCTTCGAAAAGTAGCTTGGACATTTCTGCTTATTGTGACTCTGATTATGCTAAATGCCTTGAATCTAGAAGGTCGGTGACAGGTTTTTGCGTGTTTATTGGTAGCTCTTTAGTTTCCTGGAAAGTGAAAAAGCAGCCAACTGTATCTTGTTCATCAGCAGAAGCTGAATATAGGAGTATGCGTGATACAGTTGGAGAATTGATTTGGTTAAAAGGATTGCTTTCTGAAATTGGGTTTGTTTTTGATAAACCTGTTTTACTGCATTGTGATAATAAGGCAGCAATACAGATTGCAAATAATCCTGTTTTCCATGAGCGTACTAAACACGTTGAGGTTGATTGTCACTTTGTTAGGGATCAAGTTACTGCAGGTTTTCTCAAGCTCAAGCATTTGAAGACTTCAAACCAGTTGGCAGATATTTTCACAAAGGCGTTGCCAAAGTCACAACATCGAAGACTATTAAGCAGCTTGGGGATGGTTAACCTGTTTCAGCAAAGTTCAACCTAAGGGGGAGTGTTGAAAGGCCTGTTAGGTTGGATATTGGGCTAGGCTAGATATTGGGCTGACCCTGTTGTGTTGTTATATTGGGCTTTGTTTTTGGCCCGCCCGTTATGTTCTAGTTTGAACTTTGTAATTGTTTGTGGGCTCTTTTTCTCTTTTTAATTTTGTAAGGACTAAAGTGTAGATTACACTTTCTCGTTTCCTATTTAAGGGGGAGAGATCACCAGGTGAAGGGATTGGCTCGATGAACCCTTGAGTGTTGCTTGTCTCGCCGTTTTTACTCTGCTAGGGTTTTGAACATCTTCTTCGAATTTCACATACTTAACAATATATATATATATATATAAAGATAAACATCGCATTAGTGTTTCATGAAAGATTTTGTTCTCTCATTTCAGTGGATCAGGAGGAAAAAAGTTTTGCGGTTCTATGAAATGGTTCCTCCTCAAACTCCAAATAGAGGTCGGCCCAAAAACTCCACGTAGAGGTGCGGGCCATTTAACTAGGAATATCTGTTCTCAAGCCCACTAAATATGGGTCTAATATTATTATTATTATTATATATCTCTATTTTCATATAACTACTATATATTCTTTTAGTCAATTTTTTAATTTTTATTTATATATCATTTTATTATTTATGCTGGTGATGATTGCATATATTACAGTTACTAGCGATCCACCTGATTGGCTCTCCTAGACATCCCACAAGATGAAGCCTAAAAAATGTTATTCTTGTGATTTTTCCATCTAGATAGAGACACCAACCTTTTCAGTTAAAAAATATGATTTTTTTTTTCGCAATTTCAAGTTCGGGGGCAATAATATTAAAATAATTTCGAATGTGACAATTTTAGTAAGATTTGAATTTAGTTTGCCCTCTCGCGTAAACTGTAACTCTTTTTGTTAATTTGTCCAATCAGACTTGTGTGTAGACGCTCAACTTTTTTATAAGCAAGTATTGAATGCAATGAAGCGACAAGAGTGTAAATTAAATGTCGGTATTTGTTGGGCGATTAAGTGTCGGTTTACTTTAAACAATTACACGTGAATTTGTGCATCATTTGTTAAAGAAAGCCGGACCCCGCTACTTTTGGCCAACTACCCAAAAGAAATCTCCAAGATATTTATTTTTTTAATTAGTGTGAAAAATATTATCACCAAATTACGATATATTTCAAAAAGAAAGTTCCAAAATTTAATAATAATAAATAAAATAAAATCTCTAACAGTGACTGGGTATGTCGGCTCAATTTAGCAGTATCTATTTTTTGTCATGTTGGAGTCGGCTCGATGCAGTGTGTTCGAACATTATGAGGGGAAGATATTTATTTATATAAATGGTCTGAAATTAAATTTTGTGTGCGAGCTTAGTGGTTAGGTTACAACCAAGCAAATTAGAATAATAAACTATTGTGTCTTGTCATATTCTTCAATGCACTATGTGTTTTTTTTGTTACATTTAAATGTTTGCACAATGTAGTCTGAAAAACCTTTTGTAATGATAATGTTAACCTTTTATGCTAAAAAAAATTAATATTAAGACACGTGTTATTGACGTGAAATTACTAAAAGTAAGGTTTGACTGGCTCAGACTAGGACTCACAAATCACAATGGGTCATGTGTTTTGTTTTTTTTAATATTAAGAAAGGGTCATGTTGGGTAACTCATAAATATATGTATTTGCAGTTTATCTATCTTCATTTTTTTTGTAATTTGGCAAAAAGAAATATAATTATAATGTATTATTATCATATGTATATTTTGAAATATTGCATAATTTTAATATTTATTATGTGGAATGGATAATCTGAGATGTGAAAGCATAAAAGCAGAATCTAATAATGTTGAGAAAACAACACCAACGTGGCAACGTGAATAGTGAATCCATATGTAGTGTGGTAGTTAAGATGCGATTATAGCATGCCTGACTGTGACCAAAAGTGAGCGAAAGACAGACGTACCGAACACGCGTCACGAAATTCTTGGCCAGTGACGCATGGGGACAGACAGGTTTCGACGAAGATCCTGATCATGTTTGGCGGCAGTTTTAAGCCGTTGGAATTGCTCTCTCTATTTAAAGACATGGTGTCGTTTTCAACTGGAGATTTTTGTCTTTTTCCCCTGGTTTGTTAGTTAAGTGGATTGACGGATAATCTCTCTGTCTAATCTTAACTAATCGATAATGTGATTAAGATATATACAAAAGTAAAACTGCTAAAAGATAATATAAACTTTATAAAATTGTTCAACTTTTTTTGGTAATATATACTTCATATTATTATTTTTAGGGGGTTATTTATTTTGAATTTTATATCATTATTATTATTATATAATACTTTTTGCTGATATTTATATCATTACTCAAATTATAAATTAGGATTCGAAATATATTTTAAAGAAATGTACGTAGTTGAACCTAACTCATCCTTCTCTATCGAAAACTTATTTATAAATTGTGAGTTGTCCAATTTATATCGATTTAAATTGATGAAAAGATGATTATAAACATTTTGATTAGGGTTTGAGGTGACACACGATAGTACATGTCTTTTTCTAGATATCTTTGTACCCGTAGACCGTAGTATGCCACGACACCTCTAATTTCTTAGTCCAATAGCAAATCTATTTATGTGGCGATGACCGATCATGCATGATCATATTAACGAAAACGTGTTTTTTATGACATTTTAGAAAACTTATATTAAAACTGAAATTTAATATAAAAAATATTACATTTACAAAGAAAAAAACGTAAGTAGAATTTAAATTTCTCGTTAAAGATCATTATAACATGTGCAGCATTATTTGTTATTTTATGATATCATATTAATGGAGTTTGTTGTCCACACGAACTAATTTTGTAAAGTGTATAAAAAAAAGGTGAACCTAACTAGCTTTATTCAGATGAACATTAGATAGATAGCTGTGACACGTTACCAAGCGTAGAATTCCAAGTTCCAACTCCTTTCCACGATTTACATGCATCATCATTATTTATAACAAATATATAGAGTGGTGCTACACCGACCGAAAATCATGCTTCGAAAAATTCCGACAATGACCAATGCTAGACACCTTAAATTTAAGTAAAATGATAAAGCGTCCGATATGTGTCTATAATAAAAATAGATTTAAAGATGAGAGTATTTACATGACATGTGATTATTTCTGATTTCGTTACATGGCAGACTGCCATTTCGAAATGCATATCACCACTCATTTAGTCAACTTTGATTCATATCTAAACCTAAGGCTAGTCGCACTGTCACCTTTGGAATCTTTTGATCATTTTCTATGTTTATATATACGGAAATGATTCCGATTCCGATTCCGAGATTAGTGTTCCGATAAATTCCGATTCTGAGTGGAAATATAAATGCCATCCAAGTTGCTAATATTTACTGCCTTGCCACTAAGATTGTGTCGGAACATATCGGAAACTCTCCGTCGGAATTACTATACTGCTGTTATATATATATAAATTAAATACTAACTAGTCTTTTTTTCTTGAATAGTTGCTAGCATCCGAAAGTTATAACACAATAATAGAAAGGAAATTGATTTGAGTTCCGACAAAATGCATCCGATTTGTTCCGACATCTGTGTAAATGGCACGTGATGTAATTTTAAGCAACTTTCAGGGTGATTTCACTACACTCACAATCGGAATAAGTCGGATGCTTGCCGTAGGAATCTCTATCAAGACTCTAATAGAAAAGAAATAATTGTGGGGTAGACTGTAAGATTTAGTTCACAGTAATAATTAAACACTGCAGATAATAAATATATACGGCGTATCCATTAAATTATATATAATAAAAAATAAGAAGCTAAATCAGATTAGACAATAAAATTAGAGGTCAATCCAGCATAGAGATCCTAAATAATTTGCTTTCGACCAAACTAGTTGTCAGCTAGGTTCTTCTTCATCTTCATTGTGTGGTTTATTTATTCAACTCAAACTCTTCTTATGCCGTGGGATTTCCAATATTGTCTGGATAAGACAGATATATATATAATCGGCTACGGATAAAAAAATATAATGTTCATGGAATGTTTTGACTATATATACGAGTAAATGTGAGATATACGATTCGATTAATTTCCACATGTTGCTTAATACTAATTAGAAACTAGGGTTGAGAACTTGAGATGCAGTAAAGTTGAAATAAAATTATTGACAAATCTAAGGCGTATCGAACAAAAACAATTATCAAATGAGGTATTCAATTTCATGAATGAATCGAAAATAAATCTTTATTGGTTCTACAACCTATTTTTTTTTCTAAGAATTTACAACTTTATTAACTGAACTTTACTTTTTCTTTTATATATATAGTCATTTTTATGGTTTACTGTAGAATATATGGTGCTGCATAGTGTTGAGCATGGTGATAAGCATGGCATGAAGCACGGTGTCGAGCACGCATAAAGCACGATGTCAAACAAGGTATCTAGCACGGTGTAAAGCTCAATACTGAGTATGGTGTCTGTATGGTACAAGTTATTGATTGATGAATAATACAAATGCTCACTTCTTCATTTCCAACTTCTTATATGGTATCAGAGCTTTTAAGAGCCTGGTCGTTTGATTTGTTGATTCATCGATCTCAGATTTCTAATCAAGACGATTGTATTTACTTGTTCCTGTTTGGATTCATTGATTTCTTTGAGAATCGAAGCTTAGGTCGTCATTCTTGAAGCTCGGTTTTGTTTCTTGATCTTCGAATCAAGAATTGAAGTTTTGATTTCCATTTTTCCGTTACGATCTGGTGTTGCTTTGTGATGGCGAATCTCAATGAAGTTCTGATGGATAATCCTTTCTACATTCATCATGCAGATACAACAGGACACATGCTGATTCTGTTTCAGCTGCAAGGTTCGTCGAACTATCATGCTTGGAGCACTTCTATTAAAGAAGGTCTTCTTGTTAAGAATAAGATTTCTTTCATCGATGGAACTTGTACAAGCGAATCGGTTCCAGCTGCTTAGTGTGGGACATAGCAAATGAGCTGGTGACTTGTTTACAATCCTACTGCACAATCCATATGGAATGACTTGCGAGAGATGTTCGATAAAGCCGATGGGACGCAAATATTTCAGTTCACAAGAGAGATTTATCAGACTTCTCAAGCTATAATCTCTCCATTACTGAATACTTTGCGAAATTAAAGCAGCTATGGGATGCACTGACTTCTATAGATGATACAAAGCTGCAATGTGCTGCTGATATATCAATTGTGAACACTAGTAAGGAGAATAAAAGGCTTATGGTATTTCTATTAGGTTTGAATGATAGCTATTCAAATGTTCGCAGCAACTTGCTCATGAGGCAACCTCTGCCTACTCTTAGTATTGCCTTTTATGTCCTTATGCAAGAGGAATGTCAAAGATCTCTGTCAAACTCTTTTGGTGATAATCTACTTGAGAATAACACTGGTCTGTACTCAACAAGGAACTATAATGGATCATATTCTTCTCGTTCTGGCTATGGATATAATCAGACTGGTTCTAATACTAATTTCAAAGGGAAGATTAACAAGACAGGTTGGCTATGTACCTATTGTGGCAAGAGAGGTCACAAAGTGGATACTTGCTGGGTTCAAGAATGGATTGCCTGAAAGTGTCAAGAGAAAGAGAGCATCTGCAAATGGTGTTTTTGAGGAGGAAGATATTTCAGATCAAGTTGAGCATGGGACAGCTGACAAAAGAGTTCTTCACATTGGTTCAGAAAGGACAACTCTTCATGTAGCAGCTGACACTGATTCCAAATTAGATCCTCTGTATTTTCATGATGAAACCTCAGAAGTTCATGTGAACATGGCAGGTACATTGTCTACATCTTCTATGTGTGGATAATTGATTCTGCTGCAACTCATCATATTACACATCAAAGTACTTGGCTTCATAATGTGAGATCTAATGACACATCATTCCAGTTTGTATATTTGCCAAATGGTTATAAGTGCAAAGTGACTCATCTTGGCTCATATTCATTTAACACTGGTCATACTCTAAATGATGTCTTGCTTGTTCCTGATTTCAAATATAATTTGATATCAGTTTCTAAGCTGCCTACTCAGTTGAACTGCAATGTCAATTTCAGTGCTAATGACGTTTCTCTTCAGGACCTCACCACTGGGGAGATTATGAGGATTGGTGAGAGACATAAAGGTCTATATGTTTTGAAGGAATCTTTACATATTTCACATTCAAGTTTGATTGCTTCAGCATCAGTTTCTTCAAATAAAGTGGATCCATGGACTTGACATAAACGTATGGGACATATATCTGTTAATTAGTTGACTCATTTAAAGAGTTTGCATTCAGGGAAATCAATTGAATGTATTAGACAATATGTTGTTTGTTCTATGTCTAAGTAGACTCGAGTTCGTGTTTCTGTCAGTAACTCTCATGCAACAAAGCCATTTGATCTAGTACATTTTGATCTACGGGGTCCTTATAAAACTACAACAATCAAGAATTATCAATATTTCTTGACTGTGGTGGATGATTGTTCAAGATTCACTTGGGTTTTCCTAATGAAAAACAAGAGTGACACTTATGTCAACATAAGAAACTTCTTACAAGTGATTAAAACTCAGTTTGTTTGCTTGGTAAAGTCTGTTATAAGTGATAATGGAAGTGGATTCATTAATTCTTCCTGCAAAGATCTCTTTCAGCGGCTGAATCAAACTAGTTGTGTCTTCACACCTCAATAAAATGGGAGAGTAGAGTGTAAGCATAGGCATCTCTTGAATGTTGCACGTGCAATTAGATTCCAAGCTTCCCTGCCAATCAAGTATTGGAGTCACTGCATTCTATCAGCTTGTTAACTGATCAACCTTTTACCTTCTTCACTGCTCAACTTCAAATCTCCCGTTGAGGTATTACGTGGAAAATAACCTTCTCTGAATCATCTAAGGATAATTGGATGTCTTTCCTTTGCTACCAAGCTAAACGAACTCTGATAAGTTTAGTTCAAGATCTGAACCTGCTGTCCTTGTGGGATATTCATTTTCTCAAAAAGATTATCTTGTAATGAACTTGTCCAATTCTCAATTTCATGTGACTAATGATGTGATATTTCATGAAGATAAGTATCATTTTGCTATGAATAAGGAGGAGTCGATGAAACATAAAGCTTACTCAAACACTGGTGCAAAATGGCTATACTAGGAGTCTTTCAGATCATTCCCTTTTCAGCAAACATGAAGGTGATGACAGAGTCTTCTTACTAATCTATGTGGATGACTTGTTAATCACAGGATCTAATTCAAGGATGATAAGTCAGCTGAAAAACACATTACAAAAGCACTTCAAACTGAAGTACTTGGGTCATCTGAGATACTTTCTAGGCCTTGAGATTGCAAGATCAAAGACTGGTTTGGTGATTAATTAGCGTAATTATGCTTTGGAATTGATTAAAGATGCTGGTTTAGGAGCTGCTAGACCAACAGAGATACTTATGGAGTTCAACTCAAAGCTGACAACAAGGGAATTTGATGAGAAAACAGGTACAAATTCGGATGATTCTCGATATATATTGATGTATAGAATTAGTTAAATTAGTTACTTACTCCTCTATATATATATATAGGAACTAACACACTATTATACGAATGATTGATGAATAATACAAATTACATTCAATCCAAATGCTCAATTCTTCATTTCCATCTTCTTATATTTACTTGGTAAACCATCCATCATTCATACCTATATATTAATCAGTATATTACTACCCAAAAAAAAAAAAATCAGTTAAACGCGTTTGGTCACTT
The DNA here is from genome assembly GCA_036873135.1 of Clarkia xantiana subsp. parviflora. NCBI lineage: Eukaryota > Viridiplantae > Streptophyta > Magnoliopsida > Myrtales > Onagraceae > Clarkia > Clarkia xantiana. The sequence continues at coordinate 6,094,823 of JAPTYO010000014.1, forward strand.
ATAAAATAGAATTTATTAGACGTATACTTCTTGATTAATATTAATTAATACTAATATTTATTTCACCTCTTCTTGACCACACATGTTCCGGTATCAAATAATAATCATACAACATTACACATTCGAATTAACGCCGCATCTGCATTCAACCAACCTTTGATTCACGTTCAATATAATTGCTTATTTAGCCAAAAAAAAGGAAATCCTCACATGGGAATGGCATCCATTTGGAATATTCTTTAACGATATAACCATTAATATTGAAAGAAACCCTTAACCCTAAAAAACTAAAAAAAGAACAAAATTGAAAGAAAAAAGGTTTACGCTGGAAAATCACAACTCCGACATGGTGTATTTTTTAAAATATTTTTTTTATAAAAAAATGCCGGGCATATTTCCATTTGGTTTTAATTTGGGGGCAATTTTACAAACTTTTGTTGTTTTTATATGAAACAAGATATAAATAATATGGATCATATATATATATGAGTTTTATGGGTATGCACATTATTGGTGAGGTAGGATATGACTAAAGATGACAAGGGACAATGGGGCTATATATCCCATGTTCGTAACATGCTAAATGAGTGGTATCAATGGCTTCCTCATCTTCAATATAATTGTGCCTCTCTACCAGAAAATTAATAAAGTGGGCAAGCATTCGTCTCAGCCACTCAGGCATCTGAAATGAGGCTCAACATTATTATTATGTGATATATAACAAACTTTGGTCGGCTCTATTATATACTTACTTTCTAAAGAGATAAAGTCGATGTATATATAGATATGTACATAATTATACCCACACAAAAAAGAAGTTGCGTGCTACACGTGACGTGAGTGAATCCCTGATTAATTAGAGGGATATATCAAAATATGGTTTAATTTATTGAAGTATTAGTTAATCATTCGTGTAAGTTTTTGTTATAAGGGTAAAGCTTTATATGTCATGACTCACGTGGTGATTTTTTTCTTTGTTATTTAAGTGTAGGTGTGAAACATGAAACGTTCAATATTTATTTAAAAAAAGCATCTTACCGGCTATGCTATTTAATAAATAATGGTTTATTTGGTTTCACATTTGTATAGATTATATCATTTCATTTAGGATTTGGGTTAATTAGAGCAATGCACCCATACGTTTATGCATGTTGCTGGATGCACCACATATGTAAGCAAATACACCCATATGTTTTGCTATGTTGGTGAATGCACCTGAAGCTCTAACACCGTTAGTTAAATACATATGCGCTACACATGCACCCGAATGCACCCACGACAACCAACCACCGTGACGACGACCAATCACCGCGATGGGCGAGTAACAGATGACCAACCACGAAGATACACGACAACGCAGCAAAGACGAGTAGCGATACAAAGAAGCGTGTCTGCAAAAGTTTAAGTTTAGGGTAATTAATTTCACCACGGCCGTAGAAGATGAGGATGGGGTATATCTATCATTAGCAAAATCATTAATTTTTTAATTAAAAAAATGTTTGCATGCGAGTAGCACGTGAATAACTAACGAAAAAAATAAACGGAACTTAGACTAAATGTGTATTAAGAAACAAAGCAATACATATTGTGCATTTAGCAACATGAAAAAACATATAAATGCATTTGGCAACATGACTAAAACATGTGGGTGCAGTTGTCTATTGACACGTTAGTTTATCACATAAAAAAAATTGGTTTGGTTCCTATATTATAAGTAAAAGATGTACTTATATTTTTAATATAAATTGTTTATTTTCTAAATTAATGTGAGTATAACGAGTTTAATTGGTCTAGTGGAAACAGTTACTTAAACTTGGGGTGCTTAAAGAGGCAAATAGTAAAAAGTGGGGGGCCGAAACAGTCACCTATGAGAATGGTGGGTCGCGAATGAGCTACGAGAAGCTTCCACTGCAGAGTTAACCGTGTCCACTGCAGAGTCCGCCCCAACCAGACCCAACCCAACATCACGTGGGTCAATGTCAAATGCTTGGTGGGCCCCCAGACAAGCCGTCGTCAATAATAACACCTTTTTTAAATTAATTTATTCGTAGCATTGTTATTTTCAGGTTTCGTTTTTGTAGTCCCAACATTTTCATCTCTGTAATAAATCTTTATTTACATTTCATTACGTGGAAGTACGCGTTAATACGCATTACGTGGATTGTATATATCATCATCATATATATATAAATTACAAAAAAGTTAATTATATTTCATTGTTTGTACGACGTAATGTCCGTTAAACAGTTTACATTAATTATGACGTGCCAAACTCAAAACGCTGAATGAGTGTTTGAATTTGTGTGCACTTCTTTGAGGATCAGTGATGAGTCGTAATCGATGGATATGTTATATGGTTCAACTTGCACTACTTAATTCGGACGTAATACTTGTTGTCTAGCCCTCCATCACCTACGAGTCTTAAGCTATATATATTATTAGGATGTCAAATTAAAACTCGACAGCGAACTCCTAAACTATATACATATATATAACTAGACGTTTATATAATAATAATAATAACTCGCAACGCAAAATGCCAATTTTTTTTAAACTTCTCATGCCACGTAAAATAGAGGATTATAACTTTTCATTAGAAGGTGTTTGGCTTCAGCTAGTGTTTCCGTTTTAGACCCACACATGTTTCTCATGGTATTATTAAATAATTTAATATTTTATTAAAACCCTTAACCCTAAATTTATCTAAGTAAATAATTAGTCGCACTAATTCGTTGTTTCATATAACCTTTAGATAAGGAACCTCTAAAGGTTCCAAGTGACGGACACATAATTGGAAGCAGCGTCTCATGTTGGTATGGTTTCTATAAAAAGGAAGCACCTGACGAAATGAGTGTCCAGGTGTTTGTGTTAATTTGAGTACACGATATGTTTCTTTATTATTGGAATGGCAGGCACCACCACCAACAGATAAAATAAAACAAATCACTCAACTCTTCTCCACTCGACAAGTGGGAAATAACTGATAAGACATATTCTGCCACAACTGTCCACGTGGCCTTTTCTCGACAGCTAGACACCATCCACGTAAGCTTTGTCTATCAGTATAGTTCAGTCACATAGTTATAAGCTAGCTAGCTACTATTACTAACCAAATTACATTTTTCTTGCAACACATCGATCACACTTGTCGTTCAACCGCGTTTCTTTTCTTTCTCTAGTCAACGACCACCGTCCATTTTTCTTTCTTTTGCTATAAGATGATTTTGTCCATTTTCCAATATTATTGGATATATACCACTTTAAAAGTTGAATATTTATTTAAAAAAAATTGATGATTTTTCAAAAAATAATATATATCCAAATTATATAGGGTTCATAACCAAATCGTTACTTGAACTTTGTTCTCATCGTAATTCAAACTTTAATTTCAAACTTTGATTATCTACACCTATTATCATTTTCGTTAAATTAAACATGATAAAAGTAAGTGTTGGTCATTGAGGTCCTTTAATCTGTACCTAAGATGAATTTATTAAGAAATTGAAAAGATTGCAACAAAATACATTCAGTTGGACTCAACTAAAAGACATTGTTGGTATTTCACTGCAATCCTTCATTGTATTGTCAAATTCATCTTGAGTACGTATCTAAAGACCCCATGTAGTCAATTTACTAAGAAAATGAAAGTTCGAGAAATCAATTTTAAAAATAAAAAAGTCCGAGGGGTAATTTATAATTGTGACAAAGTTAGGTAGCGATTTAATTATTAACCATATTATATATATAGCTTTGTATATTATATTACGTTAATTTTATAATAAAAAAACAAAATTATGACCCATAACTTACTAGAAAATCTCATAGAGATATATAAGTTAAAAAAAATATCACAATTATTATTAAGAGGAATTTTTTATCCAAAAAAACTAATTAAGTAGTGAAATAATTACACAAAATTCATGAGATATCCATGGCCCATACACGTTGAATATGATGTTTAAAGTTATGGAATCCTATGAAAGTCTTTCCTACAGTCAATTTCTTCCTGCTAACCATCTCTACCATCACTAGAGATGAATTATGCATTTAACTTAAGTAAGAAAACTCAAACTCAATATATCTCAATATTAATTGCGATTGAGAAGGTTTTACGAAAATATAATATGAAATCAATAACCCATGCTACTCCCTTAAATTAGAATTTTATTGCAATTAGAGCAAGTACACCACCACCACCATGCACCTCACTCTCTCCAATCTTGCCATGTTCTCATGATGAGTTAGTTTCTCCACATCAATACAAAATGATGCATTTTATTATCCAGCCATGTGTGAAACTCAATCAGTGGTGGATCTATTATGCAAAAATAGAGAATATTTGTTACATTAAACATTCAATAAAAGTGTTGAGATTCTATAATTAAAGTTAATTAGCCATACCACTAAGCTTAAATAATATTTCATCACTCAATTATTTGTATGAGACACCACATGTGCAACTCTAATATACAAAGATTTTTTCATCAAATATCTTGAATTAAGAAAATATCTTTTTTTTTTTATCCCAACTTTGATGTGCATTAATTAATTAAGAGTAGAAGCCATAAAGATTGACGTCAGATCGATACTTGAAGACTGAAACATTTAGTATGTGTTTATAATTATAGTTGTTGGTTGAGTGATTGTTTTTGTCGCGCAACGCCTTTCCAAAATGAACATGGCTAATGTTTTCTGGTCTTAATTAAACTTGGATCACGCGGCCGACGGGTAGTTTTTTCCGGTGGGAGACTGACAGTTGGTCTTCGATTCTTTCAATAGATTCGGTTAGACTCCAACAGTCCATATGCGCATTGGGGTCCAAGTGTGTGTAATTTAATGTCCCACTATTTTATTTTATTTTTACAATTAATTTAGATTAAGTTTTTACAAATTTAAATTTATAGTGAAAATATTTGACACACTCTTTTATATATTTCAACATCCTCGTTGAAACAAATATTTTAGAACTATAACAGGCGTAGACTGATGTAAAAATTAAGACGCACAACTTAATTAATTAGTCACTTTTTTATAATCTCAAACATGCGGTTAAATCTATATTTGGCACGCACTTATACATACTCCAATATCAATTTTCTTTCTATTTTTAATAAATGATGAGTTTGTAATACTAGTAAATACTTGGAAATATAAAGATTATTTTTTGTTTAAATGCACAATTTATTATGTACAAATTAGTTTTATATTGATGATAATGTTAATTTACTGCATTGATTGATTCCAGACCAGATTAGCCTAACCTGATCTATATTGTATCTATCTATCTATATGTACATATATAAAATCTGATTCCCTTATAATCAATGTTTTCACTATATGGGGTAGTATTAAAGTATTACGTATAATTAATTTAATATATTTCATAAAATCACATCCTAGATTACATTTTGATTAAGAAACTATTAAAAAGATCATCGTTAATTAGGAAGATGCCTGCCTATATATATGCTCAACTTCCTAGCTAGCTAACTAGGTCGGTGTGCTTTCCGGTTTGTGTGTGGCAAATGCATGAATATAATGTTGTGTTTTTTTTTAATAGGGGATTATTGAAATTATTATTATTATTATTATTATTATTATTATTATTATTATTATTATTATTATAGAGTGCAAATTGGTATTAATTAGCTAGATATCATGATATTATTCTCTCTCTGTGACGACCAAATTGCCCGCCCCAACATGTTTTGACACTAGTGTTTCAATGTGCCAACTTACGACATGGGTCCTGTTCCCATGCGCTAGCTAGACCCTTCAAGAAGCATACACAATATGGACCACAGCTTGTGATGATACCAAATATCTCTATTTATTATATGTACCCCGCAACTGCAAGGAGATAAGAGAATAATTTTAATGAACTTAACTTGTCATAAATATCATCATAATAAAACAATACTAGTTGTGTGCTTGCTAGTGTGGCGCATGTCAGTTTTTATTATTGATATTTTCTGCTAGACTAGATATATTATTTTGGTCCATGTATAAGTATATTAAAAGTGACCGATCGAATAGGGTTAAATAGGATTAAATAAATAAAATTAGGGACTAAACTGTAATTATATATACAAGAATAAGTTATAAACTCTGTAGATATTACTCTTATATATAAGGTTGATGTTTACAACGCGCGTATATTGATATAGAACTATATCCACGAAGCCATACGAGGACGAGAAAGGGCAATTGCCCATCTATACTCAAGTTTTTGCAATATACACTTTTAAGTTTTAACCAAGAAAAATGTATAATTGTTCTTAATGTGAGACCTTCTAAATTCTTACACTTATCTCTCCTATATTTTACTTTTTAAATTTTAATTGTTTACCCATAGTTTAGTTTTGGGTTAAGAACCTATGAATTATGAAAGGTCTGAACTATCACCCATGTTAACGGGAGAGGTCTGAAATTTAAAAAAGTTAATAACAGAGGTCTGAAATTTCAGTTTTGTTGATAACAACGGTCTCCGTTAGTTTTTTCCGTTAAAACTAACAGAAGTTTGTCACATGCTTGGCATGTGATCGGAGCCACCGGTCCCGATTGGGCTCCGATCGGAGCTTTTTTGGCTCCGACCAGAGCCATAGCTTTTTTTGGCTCCGATCGGAGTTTTTTGCTGAGGAGGTGGCCGGAGTCGGGTCGCCGGAGCCGAGGTGGTGGTCGTCGGAGCCGAGGTGGTGGTCGTCAGAGTCGAGGTGGTGGTCGCCGGAGTCGGGTGGTGGTGGCGGTAGCCGGAGTTGGGTGGTTTTAATTTGACTTTAGGGGTAAAATTGTCATTTCACATTTTCTTAAATAAGATATTAAATAAAACAAAATATTAAAGGGGCAAAAATGTTATTCACACAATTCTGTTAAATTTAACCCTAAAAATGGACGGAAAACCTCAAATCAACAAAATTAAAATTTCAGACATCCGTTATTAATTTTTTAAATTTCAGACCTCCCCCGTTAACATGAGTGATAGTTCAAACCTTTCATAAGTTCTTAATCTTTAGTTTTTGCCCCCATCTGAAGACAAATCGTAGCTTCATGCCTAATAACATCGATTCTCATAACACCAATATTTTTGGGTTATTATTACTCTAATTACTACATTATATTTGAAAATGTTGAAGGCGTATGGTTCGAATGGAACTTAGCAGTAAACTAGGAATTGTTTCTCGGTTCGAGTCAAAAGGCGGTCTAAGCACATATATAGAAACAAAAAATTGTTTCAAGATTGTAATGAGCATAAAATAAAACATAAGGGCATTGCTAGAGACAAATCAACAAGATATATAATATTTCGGCCAAATCAAAATTGTACTAATTAACTCATGAACGTTTTTTTTTTTGGCCAAACCTAATCTTTTAATAATAGAAAGACTTTATTGGTGGGGAGGGAGGGGGGTGGAAGAGCCATATCACTCTATTATCTGTGGCTCATTTTTAAAATTTATCATGTGGCTAAGAAACTTAATATTCACCGACAAGAGCTTCATTATGAATTTTATACATTGACACACTTAACACTAATACTGATCAAATAATAACCAAAGGAAAAGAGTAACCAAAGTGTGTAGCTTTATTTAATAAAAAGAGAGCAATACTATATATATAATCGTGGATAAAGGCATTCAAGCAGATACAAAATTAAGGAAGCAAGCTTGGTGGGATTGAAGGACGTAGCCATGATCTCGTTATATTATAAAGACGAGCTTTCATCTCAACATCACGCGCCAACGGAACATGTTTATGACCAACTTTTATAACTGATGAAACAATATGATAATAATGTTACGGTCGATTCTCTTCACACTTATAAACGATTAAGAAATAAAGTAATAGAGAAGAGACGATTTTACGTGTTTAGTCAACTTGGTATACGTCCACGGACAATACTGGTATGTGATTTTATACGGAAAGTACATCGCAATATATATAGCTACGGATAATAATAAATTATATCCCAAAAAATTCGGTTTCACGATAATCGAGATTCATAATCTAAGAATTCTTCCACTTTTGATAGTGTTTCAATCTTCCAAATAAAGTCATTTTCAAAAAGATTTTTTAAACTTTATTACCTTCACTGCACCGCAATATCTGTAGAAGCCAACACATAAGACCAACCGATATTCTGCACAATCTAAATTTTTCAACATCGACATATTTTGTCAACGTGTATGCTGTATTCTTTGCACCCTCTATCTTCTCTAAACATATTTCACATTCTTCCACTGTCTTCCGAGTAAAATGATATCGTCTCCTGATGTGCATTATCTTCAAATGATGGATTGGGTTCTTCACCAAGTGTATGTCACTCTGACTATCTGTGTTGAGAATCTTCTTGAGATGCTTCAAGCCTAACTCTTCTAGATAATATACCAACCATATCATCTCCTTTTCGGCTTCAACTATTACAAAATAATTAGCTTCACAAGATCAAAGAGCAACACACTTATGAAATCTGGATATCCAACTCACCGTTGTTCCATCTATATTGTAGATGTACTTATATGTACGTTGTCTCGAGTACACATCTCCACTAATATCAGAATCCACAAAACCCTGTAGTATCACATTGACATTGTCATAACAAAGTGAAGCATTGGATGTACCTCTTATCTATCTCAGAATTCATTTAACAACTTCCAAATGTTTCTTACCTAGGTTTGACACGAACCTGCTAACGAATCCCAATGCATGTCTCGTGCAGACCATGTCATACATCAAGCTCCCAACTCCAAATGCATATGGAACAAATGTCATCCGCTCTTGCTCCTTCTCCGCTTGGGCGACTGCTCTAACAGTTTCGCGTGATTTGCTAATGGAGTAGTTCTGGGTTTAGCGCCACTTACATTGAACCTGCTCAGCACATTTTCAGTGTACTGCTCATGTGATAGATTTAAAGTGTATGTGGGTCTAACATGTAAAATTCTAATTCCAAGACTTTGCTTCGCTGCACCTAAGTCATTCATCTCAAACACTGAAGACAAGCTAGCCATCAGATCCTCAATATGTTGGCAACTGGGACAATTGGGCTGCCTTAAATGGAAGCCTGTTAACCAAACCGATTGAGTTTAAGTTAATTAGAAGAAACTAACCTATAATATTAATATTAAGACCAAAATATATAAAAGTTAGGACCCTATTGGTCTTACTCATCGACTATAATGATTAAAGTCCATTATTGACCTATTAATAATGTGTTTCGGCCGTCCCAAATATTACTTGGAAGTTAAGCAATTAATCTCCTCAATTTTACGGAAATGAATATATATATATATATATATATATTTGTCTATGGATGATTATATATATAATATAATATATATTTTATTATATATTACGTTGCATATATATATTATAAATATTGATACTATATACTATAAGGAAATAATAGATTGTGCATTAAATCTTGATACATCTATATCTTGGAAACAAGTCATTCCTCCATTATATATAGAGTTCAGCCGAAACCTCAAATGCTATTGCTCATAATCCTTTACTTCGCCAACAGTGAGAAGACATCAGCCATAACCCTAGTAATCCCCTAGTTTGTTTCCTTTCTTTCGAGAGGTTCAGTTCACGGAGATTTGTGTTCTCTTTTAGACCAATAAAGTATTGATTGAGGAACCCGATCGGTGAGCCGCAATACAACCTGGTTTAGGATTCCCGGGAGCAATGACTCGAATAACTAAATGTGGAGTGAACCACACAGAATGGGCATTTATTTGAGCCGAATACCCGGGACTTGTGAGGATAAATCTCGCCACCACTGGTTAGTAAATTAGTTTATGTGATCGACATGTTCGTGATTTATCCTATTTTTTCCAACACAATATCCCTCATGTTAGCTCTTTCAATCAACATATTGTCCACATAAAAGAGTTGTAATACATAAGAATCATTGTATTTCTTGAAGTAACACTGATCTTTCACTCATGTGAAAACCGTTCTTTCGCGTGAAGGAATCAAACTTCTTGTACCATTGTCTGAGTGCTTGTTTCAGACCGTACAAGCTCCTTTTGAGCTTACACACAATGTGCTCCTTGCCCGGAACAAAAAAATATTTCTGGTTGCATCATATAGATCTCATTGTCAAGATCTCCATGTAAAAAACGATGTTTTCACAACCATCCGCTCAAGGTGAAATATCTCTGATGCAACAATACTCAACAAAATTTGTATAAAAGTTAATTTCACAACATAAGAAAATATTTCAGCATAATCAATATCCTTCATTTGCAAATTACATTTAACTACTAACATTACCTTGAATTTTTTATTGTCATCTGCTTCAGTCTTTACTCTGAACATCCACTTGTTCAATAAAGCTCTCTTCCATGCAGGTAGCTCGGTCAACACCAACGTGCCATTCTTCTCAAGTGAGCTCCTCTCGTCATCCATGACTTACTCCCAGTTGATCGAATCTTCCACTTGTAAGTCTCATAAAAGAAAGTAAAGTCTCCCTTCACAAGTTAACAACATATAATATAATGAGGGTGAATACATGTCTGGTGCCTTAATGGTTCTAGATTATCTCCTCAACACTTTCTTAGGTGTTACTGTCTCTACCTCTGGCTTTATTTACGGTTCTTCATCATCAGTGTTCAGAGTTGGTTGATTTTCTTCTTTGTGCAACTCAATATCAACTCTCACATGCTTTGGAGTCTTTGAAACTTTCTGATATCCGTCTTTGTACGACACTTCTTCATCTAAGGTCACGTCACAGTGTCTCATAGTCTTTCTGTTTTTGTCATCCCAAAACATGTAATTAAACTAGTCAGAACCATAGCTTTATATCCTTCGTATCAAACTTATCTTTCTTCTCTAATCAAGATGAACATAAAAAATGCATCTAAAAGTTCTCATGTGTGAATATTTAAGCTCTTTTATGTTTTAATGAGATTAAACATCATTTAACTCTCCAATAAGCGCATCCATTTTCTGCTGCTAGAAGAAAATAAGGATTTGAGATGATTCCAAAAGGGGATTCTATCCAAGTTCCTCGAAGGAGCATTGACACAATAGGTCAACAACCAGCATGATATCATAAGGATTTAGTTTACTAAGAAGTGAATAAAGTTGTTCGAAGAATTTAAAATCTCAACTTGATGAACAACATAACGTCATACTAAGATTAAACCTAGAATTGAATTAGAAAAGCTTATCTATTTTCTCGCTGCCTTTTCACGCTCATCGGAGCAAATTTCATTTTCTTGTTATCTCGGCATTTAATTACAACTTCCTTAAATGGCCTATATTTAATTAGGGGATATCCATGTAGAGATAACTATAATTTTTTTGACACCTATGCTTAATGGTTTATAGGGTCATCCATGACATGGGGAGCGATATCAAATAATAATGCTACCAAAAAGAAGTATATATATATATATATATATATATATATATATATATATATATGTGTATATATTTATATATGTTAAATTTATAGTTTGGTTGCCACGATATCAGTTCATAGTTTCTTTTTGGTCGGGGCCTATCAGTATTTTTCTTTGTAGTTGATTGATTGGTCATGAGCATATAAACATGGCCAAATACATGGAAAGAAGGAGTTTTTTTAATTTAATATATAATAATTTTGGCCAAAAAAAATTAATATATAATAATTAGAAAACAATTAGCTTTTGTATACAACTATATTTGGTTCCGAAGAAAATTAGGGGCAGTACTGAGACATCTGGCCGCTTAATTACCTAAAAAAATTTAAATACCCCTAACTAATTTAAATTATTTATTTAAAATTTCAGTTAATTGACGGCCAAAAGGATAGTTAATTTATTTTTTAGCTAATATATATAGGAAGAAAGGAGTTTTTATATCATGAAGTTGCAATGTATTCGATGTTAATAGTCTTTTAGCAATATTATTAGCCGAATTTTACCATTGTTTAGAGGGGGAAAAAGGAAACCGATAAAATAATAAAATAACATGATGCATCCCACTGTCGGAAGGTATTGACTATTGACTCCGCAATCCCGCGTTGTATGGAATGAGGTCAACAGTCAAAACATTACTGTAAAAAACAAAATTAAATAAAAAAAAGTTAATTAAATAAAAAAATATCACTAAAATCATAAAGCCATTTTTTTCTCTAAACCTCAACTTCATATTTCAAATCAATGTTACCAATCATATTCAATAAATTATACTTTATTAATTAATCCATTGTTTATTATATTATATATTATATATACATTGCGAAATTCTAGCTTTTGATTGGGCTATGGTTTTGTCCATGCAACCAGCGTATTATTATTCGTTAATTAATAATCAAACCTGAAAAAGACAGATAAAAAGTTTGAACGAACGATAAGATGCGGATGTGGTCTCCTCAGTACTCGTGTCATTTTGGTAAGGCCTTCTATTTCTTTTTTAATCAACGACACCAGAAAAAAATGTTCCACTCTCTCTCTCTCCTCTCATTTTTCTCTCTCTAACACGTGTGATTACATTAGAAGCTTTGATTCCACCTTCCATGGCATCTTCTCCCATTATATATACCATTACCTCACAACACAAACGCATCACTCCCCCTCTTCTTCTCTCTGTATTGAGATTATATTCTCTCTGCTATCAAAACCAAACACTAAACAACGATTGAAAGAGACAGAGCTTTGCTCTGCTGCAAACCAGACATACTTTAATGGCGGCGGCGGCGACGGCGGGAAGTGCCAAGTTGTACTTAAATAATAACACCACCTCCAGATTCCTCACATCTCCACACTCCTCATCTTCTCCGTCTTCGTATAAACCCTGCAATGGCCGGAACAGTAAAAACGCCATTACCTGCGCTGTTCAGACACCTTCAATCCTTAACTTCCACAAACAGACGCCGATCGAAGGCGCCGCTTTGTCTTCTTCGTCTCTTTTTCCTCAGAACTGGAATTTGTTGAAGATGGCGGCATCCATGGCGCTAGACGCAGCAGAGGCGGCGCTTGTGGCCCATGAGAAGAAGCACCCACTTCCGAAGACAGCTGACCCGGGGTTCAGATTGCCGGAAACTTCTCCCCCGTGCCGGAGCAACCCGTTGAGCACAACCTCCCCGTGGTGGGTACGATCCCTGATTGCATCAAAGGTGTGTATGTTCGAAACGGGGCGAACCCGTTACACGAACCCGTGGCCGGCCACCACTTCTTTGACGGTGATGGCATGATACATGCTGTGAAGTTCAACGGGTCGGGTTCGGCTAGCTATGCGTGTCGGTTCACGGAAACCCACCGTCTAGTACAGGAGCGTTCGGCGGGGCGACCCGTTTTCCCGAAGGCCATAGGAGAGCTCCACGGCCACTCAGGGATCGCTCGTCTCATGCTCTTCTATGCTCGGGGGCTATGCGGTCTTCTTGACTCGAGCCAGGGGATCGGGGTGGCCAACGCGGGTCTCGTCTACTTCAACAAGCACTTACTTGCCATGTCGGAAGACGACTTGCCCTACCACGTTCGGGTCACGCCCCGCGGGGATCTCGAAACTACGGGTCGGTATGATTTTGCGGGGCAGCTCGATTCGCCCATGATCGCACATCCGAAGGTCGATCCGGTATCCGGTGAGCTCTTCGCCCTTAGCTATGACGTCATCAAGAAGCCTTACCTCAAGTACTTCAAGTTCTCGCCTGACGGCACCAAGTCACCAGACGTCGAGATACCGTTGGAAGGCCCCACCATGATGCATGACTTCGCGATAACGGAGCGGTTCGTGGTGATACCGGACCAACAGGTGGTTTTCAAGTTGCCTGAGATGGTTCGCGGTGGGTCCCCCGTGGTCTACGACAAGGACAAGGTGTCTCGGTTCGGTGTCCTAGACAAGAATGCCCCCGATGCCTCGGGGATCAAATGGGTCGAGGTACCCGACTGCTTCTGCTTCCACCTCTGGAACGCGTGGGAGGAGCCCGAGACTGACGAGGTGGTCGTGATTGGTTCCTGCATGACCCCACCAGACTCGATTTTTAATGAGTCTGACGAGAGTCTAGAGAGCGTGTTATCAGAAATTAGGTTGAATCTGAAGACTGGGAAATCAATCCGCCGTCCGATCATACCAGAAGCCGCCCAGGTGAACCTAGAGGCAGGCATGGTGAATCGGAACCGACTCGGGAGGAAGACCCAGTTCGCATACCTAGCCTTAGCCGAGCCATGGCCCAAGGTATCAGGGTTCGCGAAAGTAGACCTATCGACCGGGGAAATTAAAAAGTACTTATATGGCGACCAACGTTATGGTGGGGAGCCTCTATTTCTTCCGAAAGACCCGAACTCGGAGACCGAAGACGACGGGTACGTGTTGACCTTCGTCCACGACGAGAAAGAATGGAAATCGGAGCTCCATATCGTGAATGCTTCAACCCTAGAACTCGAGGCGACCGTGATTCTCCCGTCTAGGGTACCCTACGGGTTCCACGGGACGTTTATAAGTTCCGACGATTTGGTGGGGCAGGCGTAAAGGCGGTACATAATAGTCGGAAATCGTGTGTTATTTTTATTACGCGATATAGTCGGGGAGGAGATCTACCAGAGGGATCATTTGACCATACGTCCCCGGAGTCTCCTCTCCTTAGCTAAGATAGCTAAGGTCGTATCATATCACTCAGCTTTGTCTTTGTTGGAAAGTTGGGTAGTTTAGAGGGTACATAGTTGATAGGACCACGCTTGTAGCTTTTTGCTAGTATGTAGCAATGTTGAAGCTCAGCTGGTCTTTGTTTTATTGTTTCTTCGTTTATGGAAGTTGAGAGTTTGTGTGAAATATACAAAAATGTCATCCATTATCCGTTCTCGCTTTATGTTATCATCAATATGGTCATTGTATAATATGGCCATGTGGTTAGGAAATTAAGAAATAATATAAACGCGAGACTATATATAATCAAACTTTTCAGGCATTGTTTAAACTTAATTTGATAGTGAGATCCCTTAATTAGGGTACATGATTGATCCTACATTAATTATATATTGAGGTAATTAACAAAGTAACATTGTATGTGACAGATTAGTTATCTTAGATTATTAAAGTTAATTAATAATAGTAAAATTTAGATAAATCCTGAATTGATATTCTATCTATAAAACTCGAGCTCGTTGGCGAAATAATTAATAATTTAGAGGTGTGGTGAGTAAAAAGAATGCTAATCGTGAACAGCTGATTGGTGGTTTTCCAATATGCTTGGTGCACAGTTCGACCAATAGTGTAGCTAGCTAGCTAGTGCACATGCAACATCATGGTACTGACACAAAATCCGACCATATTTTCATATAAAATGTCTGGTAATTAATTATATATAGTATTAACGTGAGAGTGTGGAGAGGTGGCCGGCGGCTTTAAGTTCCATACCACTCACCGATTGTTCGATCCTCCTCGTTCGTTTCCCTATTATTATTATTATTAAAATTTTATTTTTGCAATTTCAAATCGAAAAAGTTAAAATTAAAAGATTTCTGAAGACGACATTTTCAGCAAGTTTTGTTCATTGATAAAACAGTTGGGTTTTTACTCGAGTGAGAATGGAAGAAGAAGGATCTTTTGCTTATTATTATATATTATTATTATTAAACAATAAACAGATAAATTTTATCAACTACATATCAGTTCAATTATTCCACGCATGACGTTTTTAGGTCAATATTATTGATAGTTAGTTATACAAGAAGTTTTTTATGCACGATATAAGAATTTTTTAATAGTCTTTTTGTTTTTCTTTATTTATAATCCGATTTGATTTGATTTCGTCTCTCTGTTATTTTAATTTAATTGAATACCTAATATTAATTAGATATATATAGTTGCTGACTAGTCTACTTGATGAGACACTTCTCCGTATACACTGAATTTATGAAATTCTATACCATTACGCTGAATGCTCAGAAAAACAAGCTATGTGCAATAGCTACATGGTGATTAAAAAACTGGTCGATAATAAATATATTAGTATATTATATTTTATATAATGACGATCGACGTATATGTGTGATATAATGTTTGTACACACACGACACAGACACACATACAAACAAATAGTCCATGTGGAGCGATAGTGTGTTACTCCTCCATTAAAGCCATGGCATGTGGCACTAGCTAAGAGAGTGACACCTTTATTTATTATTAAATCAAATTAAATAATTATTTTAGGGACACTTTATTATACTATTTGGATTTATTTATGGCCCTTGATAAAGATATGGGCTTGTCTATTTGTATTATACGAATTTTTTTTTAAAAAAAAATGCGCGTGGAAAAGAACCAAGAACTAAAATGACAGGCAATTAGAATGTTGTGTCGACCTATGATGCTTCTTTTAAAAGGGTAATAAATTGAAGAAGCATGTGAATAGAACGTACCACAACTAGCCTAGTCTTAATTTGTGTCCCTTTCTACCACGAGAAATTCTTGTCTGGCACCGAGCCAATACGTGATTCGGTGCTGGTGGCCCTTCACCTAATAAAAATGGGACAACTAGGACAAATTTACAGACATTTTGCCACATGTTAAGTTTTTATTAGTTAAGGGTGCAACAGCTTGGATCCACCTGTTAGGACCGGTCCATACAAAAATTTCTCTTCTACCACCTGATCGCTAGCTTTTGAAAATTAATTAAAGCCCCTAGCTAGCTAGTTCTCAAGTTGAACCAAGTGGCAAATTTACAGCTATTTATATTTTCTAGAACTAAAAAGTGCATAACATCAAACTTGAGTTTTAAGTGGAATATGAGTTTTCTTACTTATATGTTACACCATCATGTTACTTCAAATTTCTATATAGTATCAGAACTCAAATGCTTTAATCAACACAATTCTAGTTCTACAAATTAAATAATACCATGATCTTTGGCTTGATTCGATAACCTGAAACAAAAAAAAAAAAAAAAAAAAAAAAAGGTCTCGTAAGATATGGTTAAATGGAACACAAAAGATCGGATAAATATAGTGAATGTTAATATGTTTTATTATATGTTTATCCCAAATTGACTTAGATTTGAAATGATGTACATAGTTGCAATGGTTAGTATAACGAATGCAAACCTAAAATACCTAACTGAGTGAATGTAGTTAATGTGTATATGTATATGTGTGTATAATTGTTGTGTGGTTGGGAGGCTAGCTTTTAAGGGTTGATGATTGGTCAGCCTAATTTCTATCATGTGTCCACTTGCATGTATATATTTTGTGTATGGAGGTATATAAATAAATATATATATATATGTATGGAGGATGACGAAGAAGATGATGTATTTCACAGAGCCACGTCCACCCATCCTCAAGACCATATGTGTAGCGTGGAGGAGGACCATTTCAGTCAATCAACTTGTCAATAAATGAGTTATTGCGTTATATGCATTGTGATTTATTTTAACCTAGTGTGTGTATATAATGTATGTAAAATAAAAATCTTCAAATGGTTAGTCGATCAGTAACTTTGCCCATGCCGATTCAATAGAGAAATAAAATGACACGAGAATTAACAAAATATATATATGACATAGCACTTTTCCTAGCATATATACACGGTATTAGTGTGTGAGTTGTATGTGCATCTTGTCTCAAGATATATATAATTTGATAATATTTAAAATTAACTCTAATACATGGACAAGTTGAGATGTTGCGAAAAATGAATCTATATAATAGAGAGAACGACATAATGTAACTAGAAATTAAAAAATAGAAGATAATAATTAAGTACCAGATACAAAATAAGTTATATGTATTATATATTTTGTATGTGCGGTTCTTTCAATGAGTTAGGTCAATCGTAATGTGGGTCATCGGTGTCTCAACTTCTAAGTAACCAATAATATTTGTTTATCTTGTAATCCATAAACTTGAGAAGTTAAGAATGCTAAACACGTACTTGACCATTTAGGGTCGACTAGTTGGACCTATACGAACGTAATTATGCATTTTTCATGTAATTTTTATATCAAAACACCAAAAAAGTTGATGTAGCGGTAAAAGTAATTTTATATCACTAAATTATAAATTATATACTTGACTTTGCCTCAGTTATGTATTTATCTACAAATTAGACAATACAGAATGTGATTGAATGGATAAATAAATGAACTAAATTAATAGTTTGAGTTCATAAATAATTAACGATGACTAACATGAATAGCACCTAATAAGTTATCTATAATGTTAGCTTTCAAAAATCATTATTTACCATATTGTAACATGTTATATGACATGGCAAGTGATACATATATATAAAATTTTCGACAAGTACCTGAAATTTGCACGAGTTGAGTATAAATGATATGTTGGATGACTTAATTAATATGTATAGTTAACTAAGAAGATAATAGTAACGTAACATTCTAGTTAAGTGATTTTAAAAAAAAAGTTTTAACTAAATGATAAAATTAATAATAGTAATAATACACTCTCAAATATAATAAGGAATAAAGTATCTATTGTTTATAGAACTAATTGTATTTTTTGCCATAATAAATTAAATAAAAAGATACCCTTGACTCTTGAGGGTGAGACCATTCACTCATTACTCATATATATTTATTTATATATATAAAGAGCATACCTCAAAAAATAAAAAACTTTATTAGTATGGTGTAATGGTTCACTATTAGCATACCTTTCTTTATTTTATGTGTTTTTTTTTTTTTTGTGAGAATAAAATTGCGGCCCATGACCATAATAATAGTGATGTACTACTTATTTAATGCATTGATCACATTACTTAATTTTTGCTAGCATATCATTTATAGCCGACATCAACATTTATTCTTGTGCAAGAGACTATGACGTGAATTGACTATTCTATCCCTAAATACTTGGTTATGTATATTCATTTTTTAAAGTAATTTTTTCAAAATATGATTAAGGTCTTAATCAATTTTCTAGATTTAAATTAGTTTTTTTAGAATAAAAATTTACAGCGATCTTCCTATTGGATCTATATATATAAAAACTATGGCGAAATCACTTACACTTTCAAGTTTCAAGCATATACGTTTTGATATCAGTATTGATAAATACTGATGACATATTAACAAATATTTCATAAACTTGATTTCGTAGATGAAGTACTCCAAACACTCTTCAACCAATTTTAACGCAAGTAAGGTTTATATGATTAACCCTAGCGAAAACATGATACTAAAGACTAAAGAGAGTTTCAAATTCAATGTCAGCCTTTTCTTTTTGTAGAAAATACACAGATGGATTAGGCATGTTATTTTTATTTAGTAAAGGCACATATCATTTTCTAGTGGAAGGAGACAAAGAGTCCTATACCTTTTATGAAAAACTTAACGTGTCAATAACCTATTTGTCCAGCGCGCTATCCATGTAAAGTTCCTTCCATTTGATGATTGGTGACATCATGGCATGTATCATCAACCAATGCAGTTATCGATATTCATTTACAACTGCCATCTTACCAAAAAAAAAAAAAAAAAAAAAAAATTACAACTGCCATTCCTATATTTGGTTTGATGAAAATAATATCCGCTCTTCAAATAACAACAATAATCATAATTAAGAATAACGCCGTGCGAAAAAAAGAATTTATCAATCAGTTAATTTTGGGATTTATATGTTTCATAAACGAAATATAATTTGATCGGTAAACACATTCTTTATTGGACAATTTTTTACTTTGTTCGGTAAATGTAATAATTTTCAACCAAATACATTTTGCAAATAAAGAAAAAGGTTGAATTTTTTTTAAAATATATATTTAATTTGTAGGTGGGAATTGATCTTATGCAATATACTGTCGAGAACTTGCGCTTTATTCAGTTGAACTAGATAGTGTTATTTTAATTATGTTTTAAAGTAAAATTTATTGTTGATATTGCTGATGTGAATGCGGCGGATTTTTATTTTCTTTCATTCGAAATTAGTATTTATAATAATAATAATATTTGGCCACTTAGTATTTATAATATTTAAGATTAAATGAATATATATATATATATATACATATAGATGATAAAACTAAACCTATTTTAGTGACAAAGATAGGGACAAACAAATCTATCTTAATTATAAGTGATAACAGTTTTCATGTTCTCTCTTCTTACTTTTTCTTTATGGCCAACTCTTTCCATAGTACATGGAATATTTAAATAGAGAATAGAGTCACATTTTTTCCACATGTGTTTTAGGGTTATTATAATGATGTCAGCACTCGTAGCATGATTGTTTCACATTTAAAATAATTATCACTCGCACCGAATCAGCCTTCAAGTTATACTTAGTCCAGACCTTATATTCTCTTTAGTAAAAAAATAACCTTACATATGCTATACACATTTATCACATATAATAATATTGTAAAAAATGTTAAGTTGAAAATTATCAATTAAGAAAAACTAGTGCAACTAAATAGTGAGTACATTAAGTATAATATTGGTAGTAGGAAAATCCATCAGAAATGTTGTGGAGGAGTTTAAATAAATCACAGGGATTAGTGTGATTGTGTGAAGTGTTAGTTTCCAGTTAATAATTATTATTGGGCCGACTATGGGCCGGAAAAGCAAAATTGGTAATCTCTTAGCCCATAAGTATCGAGAAGCCGGCCCATTAGTAGCCCATCTAATCTCCCTTGCCTCGGCCTCCCAACGGAATCAAGATCAAGAGGTCTGGGGCTACTGCTACTCGCTACACAACTTCAATGCTTTTCCATGTCTGAAAGCTCAGCTTGCTCCTCACTTCATCAATCCACTTGAAGTAAAGTAGTAAACGCTTTGAGTACTCCATTTGATGATACCGAGCTCTGATAACGACGTAGAAGAAGACTCAACTGCCTCTTCACACCATTGGAATTGAGCGAGCTCTTCCCCGAAAATGGCGGATCGCGGCGACGGGTTGGTAACTTATGCGTATCTTCTCCTCTACATTGCGCTGTCCAGTGGACAGATCTTCTTCAACAAGGTCAACGTCTTCTATCTAATTACTGTTCCATAAACAATGCATTCTGCATCGCTTTGTTGTCGTGATATGGATGTGTTTGATTCCGCCATCTGAATTAGTTCTACTGGTTTGTTAAGTAGTTGAAGGAATTGTCACCGACTAAATGAACGCGCTCTGTTTTTATATTTTCCGGAGATTTTGCATCTTCTATGTTCATACTTGGATCAATAACTGAAAGCCAATAATACAACTATGGCTGTTAAAGCACAAAAAGCTGTAAATGCCTAAATGATTACTCTTTGGTTCGGTTTCTGGGCAAGGAAAAGATGGCTCTATTCTTTTTCACTTGAAGTTCAATCATAGGAACGTAATGGTCTAGTCAATTGGATATGTCATATGTGTTGGATGGCAGGATTTGGTTCAGGTGTCTTTACACGGAAAGACACGAAAATGTAATTCTTCTTAAGTTGCTTTGAGACTGTCATATCTCTTTTTAAATTTTATTTTGAACCGCTTTCAGTAATATTGACTATTTTCTAAGGTGAGAGTAGCTTCCTCATGACAGCATGAGTGAAGGAATAAGTTAAAGAATAGCAGGGGAAGGGACATCGTACTAGTTGAATAATCCCAATTCCGTTTGCTCCATGTGGCAGTAACTCAATGAATAGTAAGGACTTGAGCAAGAATTAGATCTGTGACCATCTGAGTTGGTGCACTTGGCTCTGGGAATGATCAATGGTAATAATTACAATAGTTACTTCATTAAAGAATCTTAATGTTATGAAGGATGAACTATTAACTAAAATGGTAATGATGAACTATTGACTTCATTAATAGTTACAAGTAAAAGGGACAGGGCATGTTTATGAATGATGAGCTATGACGAAGGAAAATTGGAACTAGATAGATGGTATCGACAGTGCTCCTACTTTTAAGCAGTGCCTGTGTTTCTACTTCGATGCAGCTCCCTTCATATTCTAGAACTATACATTTTGTCTGTACTCATGTTATGTAGATACTGATTTCTCCCCTTGGTGGATGTTACAGTGGGTTTTGTCTTCTAAGGAGATAAACTTCCCGTACCCACTTGGACTGACCCTACTTCATATGACCTTCTCTTCTGTACTGTGCTTCTTGCTCACTAAAGTTCTCAAGGTATGTAGGTACTAACGCACTACCATAATCTATCTTGTTCTCTTGTTAGCATATTTTGAATTTTGTGGTATCATTTGCAGATCATGAAGGTTGAAGAAGGAATGACGACAGAAATGTAAGCAGTAACATACATGAAAGAAAAGAAAAATTGCATGAAAAATGATTTCCTGGAAAAATAAAATGGTTCCATATACAAATTTCACTAGGTCGTTTATTATGTACATATGAATTTAGTCTAATGCCAATATAAGAGCAATTAAGGTTCATGGAAGGGCTTTCGCAAACAAACAAAAGAGGTTTCTGGAAGGGGGATGGGTGCAAAAACACGGTTACAGACATGAATATACTTTGTTGGATATTGTAGTTGTTACTTGCCTGTTATGGGTTTTTTGTATTAGCACACTAAACTTCAAATTATTCTGTATTATCAGATACTTCTCTTCTGTGGTTCCAATTGGAGCGATGTTTGCTATGACTCTTTGGCTGGGAAATACAGCCTATCTTTATATTTCCGTGGCATTTGCACAGATGTTGAAGGCTATCAGTATGTTCCTACTAATTTTCTAATTATCCATTATCTATTTACGAATTCGCTTTATGTACTCATAAGCCATGCCATAATAATCTTCTATTGAGCATCTAAACAGATTGTCATCATAAAATCTGCAGTGCCAGTAGCTGTTTTCATCCTGGGGGTGGCGGCAGGACTTGAAATGATGAGCTACAGAATGCTTTTGATTATGTCGGTGATAAGTTTTGGAGTTCTAGTAGCTTCTTATGGTGAAATCAACATTAATTGGATTGGAGTCGTTTACCAGATGGGTGGTGTCGTTGGAGAAGCTCTGAGACTAATATTCATGGAGATATTAGTAAAGAGAAAGGGTCTAAAGTTGAACCCCATATCTATTATGTACTATGTGAGCCCCTGCAGGTATTTTTCTCCTACAACAAGAAATCCTTTCTTCACAATGAACCATTTTACCTCTTTACAGCATTATGTAGCATTAGTAAAGCCAATGAAAATCATATATTTGCTACTATATATACCTTGGCAGTGCTCTATGTCTCTTCATACCTTGGATATTCTTGGAGAAATCAAAGATGGAAGCAAATGGAACATGGACTTTCCAACCTTTGATTCTCACCCTCAACTCTCTGTGTACCTTTGCGCTAAACCTATCGGTTTTTCTAGTGATTACTCACACAAGTGCACTGACAATCCGTGTAGCTGGGGTAGTCAAAGATTGGGTGGTTGTCCTAGTCTCTGCCTTTCTCTTTGCTGATGTCAAGTTGACAATGATAAATCTTTTTGGTTATGGCATTGGTAGGTGCTTAATTGTATATATAATATGTATTTCATTGCTAATTTAATGACAGAAATGGTAGTAATAACCTAGTTGAGCTTTTACAGCAATTGCGGGCGTGGCAGCATATAATAATAACAAATTGAGGAAAGAAGCGTCTCGAGGCAGCTCTACGGATGAGCAACAAGCTCAGTCCCTACCATTAGCATCATCGTCAAGTCCCGATAAGTAGTGACACGATACTCGTTTCTTTTTCTGGTAAAGATCTAGGCTTTCCAACTATTAGTGTTACATGATTGATTAGTTACATACTGAAAATGGAGTGGTATTAATTTTTTTTTTTACCGTTATTTGGTATTGCAGATGGTACAGAAACTCTTACATACTTGCTTAAGAGGTTCCAAATATGAAGGAGCAGAAGCTGAGAATGTTTCATATTGTTGATGGATTCCCATATATAGTGCAAAAGCATATGATTGATTGATTCATTTGTTGGTAAAGGCAACAACTGGAACTCTAAATCGTGTTGGTATGTATTGTTTTGGTTCAAATATGACTTATAGTTCTCTCGTTTGGCCAGCGAATGAAGTATAGAAGTGAATCTGTTTTTTTTTTTTCATCCTGTAATTGAGGGAAAGTCATGCTTTCCCCTAGAGAATTGTTCGTAGGGATAACTATCAAGTTGCTACCTAAAGTGTATGTAGTCGAACAAATTGCTATTTGAAGTTTCTTTCCGGAGATTTTGTTAGCTCGGGTTTAATATATCTGTCTGATTTGGATTGAATAAGTCACATGTATAGCACCGTAAGAACAAAAACACATTAAATTGCTAGCTGATAATTTGGCAAATCGAATAAATTGCTAATTATTTTTTTCAATACGTGCCCAACACGTAGATGATTCGGTTCAAAACAGACGAATAAGTTAACAAGTTAGCAATTTTTGTAAAATGTTATAGCAGTTGCAATTGGAAACTATAGCAGAACAGCTAGGGTAGAGCTTACTACGACTTGGACGGGCTTTAGGAAAAGTAAGCCCATTTCTGAGTGGGTTTGAATGCAAGGAAAACCCGCTAGCTTGTATGATTAGATTAGGCTAGGACTAATCCAAAAAACAACATACGACTTACATTTATATTTTAATTTTTCAAAGTTTAAACACATCTCAAGTCTGAAGGATGAACTTATATGAAGTGATAATAAATACGAAAATTGAGGTCAATAAGGTGGTTGCATGTGTTTGTTATCCACTTAGTGGCACTTACAAATGCTGAGTTCGTTCACTAGAAATAGATAATTGCGACTTGTTTTTATGCTCAATAATATACATCCGTATTAATTCATAAACCAAGTGGAGCTTCATTTTCACCCTACAAATATCAACAAGTCCCTTTTTGGCAATTTAGAACACACATAGGTTCAAGTTAGCATCCGATGAATCAAAACCCAATAGATAATAATAAATAACAAAAAATGGAGACATATGAAATGTTTTCATTTGTATCACTTTGATTCATATACAATATACTCTACTACTCATATATATATTTGTATAGATACACCCACAGCAAATCTTGGGTTGCTTGTTTCCTACTAACAAAGTTCTCAAATTTCACCACACCCAAAAAAAACCTAGATCGACTCCTGCCTTAAGCTAATATAGTTTCCTTTTTTGTTAATATTATTATTATTGACAAAGTAACGATAGTAATTCCCATTACTCTGATTAGCATTCTTGGAGTAGTATTTCTGCTGCGTTGACCCTTTTGCCCTCATGAAGAACTCCAACCCTTTCCACCACCACCGTCGCCTCTTCTGTTGACCGCCAGCCGCGCTCACCTGAGCTGCCTTTGACTTCGGCTTCCTCATCAGCCCCCGGACCTCCGGCGGCCTGTAGCTCCTTATCAGCGGCCATTTGATCCCCGCAAAAAAAGGATGCTTCTTAAGGTCGGTAGCACCGCCGTCGCAGCCCAGACGCTGCCGTGGGTCCTTAACGAGGAGCTTCTCGATCAGATCTTTGGCCTCCGCCATCCCCTTCTCGATCTCGCCGTCAACCGTGTTGAATCTCACCGCCGTTGTTGACGCTATGTTTCTTAGCGTGCTTTCCTTGCTGCCGCCTTTAAACGGTGTAGTTCCATGCAGAAGTTCATACATGAGCACCCGAACGCCCACCAGTCGACGCCGTTGCCGTGGCCGCCACCGGAAAGCAGTTCCGGCGCGAGATACTCGTGGGTCCCGACACAAGAGCGCGAGTGGGCTGCCGTCGGCTCCGCCACGAACTCAGCCACCATCTCCTCCTTCGTAACTCTCCCGCCGCGCCGACCGGCTCCGCCGAAGGAACTGGCGCGGCGGATCCCGCGGTTGGTCTTCAAGGTGGGCACAACGTCCGACCTGAAGCACAGATCGAAGTCCGATAGCATGATGTGGCCGTCTTCACGTAACAAAATGTTCTCCGGCTTGAGGTCTCTGTAAACGATTCCGAGCGCGTGGAGGTACTCGAGGGCCACCAGTACCTCCGATGCGAAGAACCGTACGGCGGAGACGGAGAACCGACCGCCTGGCTGTTTCCGGAGGAGGGAGTGGAGGTCGCCGCCGGGGCAGTAGTCGATCAGAAGACACGTGTAGTGTGACGCGGTGATGTGCGCGTACAGTGTAGGGAGAAACGGGTGGTCGAGCATGGAGAGAATCTCCGCCTCTGTCTCGACATCGGAGATCTTCTTCGCCGTCAAGTGCTCCCTGTCGACGACCTTTAAGGCAAAGCTGGCGGTTTCGCAATCCCGGAGACGGCAGAGGAAAACGCGGCCGAGGTTTCCGGTGCCGAGGTGGCGGATGAGTTTCAAGTGGCTGAGATGGAGGTTGCCGTCGGAGGAGAAGGTGGTGGCGGTTTTGATGGCGGACCAGTTGGGGTCTGCATGACGGTGGGGGCGAGCCGACAAGGAAGCAGCGGCGGAGGAGGGTGGAGAGGCGGAGGTGGTGGAGAGACGGTCGTTGAAGCTGAGAGTGAGACTGCTGCGGGCCAAGCTGGAGCGAGCACTGGTGCGGTCGGAGCTAAGGCTGGTAAAGCTGAAGTCAAGGTCGTTGTCGGAAGGGAAAACGGTGTAGTCTTCCGTCGCCATTGTTGTGTAATGTCAAGCAAGCTAGCTCTGTAATGAAAAGGCTCTGGTGTGTTGTGTATTTATATAGAGGAAGTCAGATGTAGATCCAATCATCCAACTGTAGATAGATGGAGACAGAATAAGAGAGGAAGAAAGTGTTAGGTTGACCCCATTTAATATAATAATAATAATTAAATAAAAATTGTTTTTATTATTAAATTATAAAATAGGAAATGCCGAAATGGAAAACGTAGTAATGCAGTATGGAGAATTAATTTTTCATCGGATAATTTTTTTAAATGAAATTAACTAAGATATCCAATGAAACTGACCAGTTAGGAAGCTTCTCTTGCCCACTAGTTTCTTCTCTCCTTTTTCTTTTTTTGAAAAATAACGGTGTTCAAATAAAAAAAAAATCCTGAAATTGGCCAATAGAAAGAATGATGAAGAAAGGACAATAAAATGTTATAGTTACTCTACCAAATGTAGCAAGAAGATAACAATGTAACAATGATGTGGTGGTTCAGCACCTCATCCCTTAAATAGAGGTATATATAATTATGACTTTTTATTTTTAGCTAGTCTATTTCATCAACTAAAGACAAATATTAATATCAATCCAAATTATGCCTGAAATGACTATTCCCCATATAGATAATTTTTAATAAGGTTTTAGGCTTGTAGGTCTCTAACTCTTGCATAGAATTATAAAATAAGTAATCACTAATCAATTATTGAAAACTTTTTTTTTTTTTAGAAATTATTGATAGCTAGATTATAGATAATGAAGAAACAACTGGTCGGCTACGGCTGCACTATATAATTATCTATTATATTAAGATAAGATGGAAGTGGAACTGGTAGTGACTTTAGTTCTAAGTCTTCTTCTATTAATTAGAGATTAATTAATTGGTAAATTTTAGAATAAAAGTGAAGAATTTTATTTTATTTTATTTGAAAATCAGTGGTAAAGTGTGAAAAAGTAAACAGTTTTCGCTAAGTTAAAAAATAATTTTATTCTAATTTAAGTTTCACACTGTGTTGTTAAGGGCCTAAGGCTAGGTAGGTCATAAGTGATAAGACCTAGAGCCTGAAAAAGCTGTTGATTTTAACGTCATTCATTAATTTATGATGAATAGTTGAATTTTACGTGGGTGCATTGGATTGAATGCATGGGATAAGTGTTATTAATTACCGGCCGGGGTCTGTCTGTCTTTTCGATTCGATAGCTTCCAAGAAGAAGACCAAAACAGGGTTTTGCGTGTGAAACAATCCAAACTCCTTTCTTCTACTCCTTTTCCCAAAATTAACAATAAAAAAATCATTTAGAAACTAGTTCTTTTTAGGGTTTACAAAAAAAAAACAGATGGACGCGGTTTTTTCCGGTTTATGACCGGCATGCAAGTAATTCTTGTTATCCAATGTTGGTTAAACCAATTGGTAATGCGAGTTGTGTTTCATGTGGGCGACCCGAGGTCGAAACCCGCCAGAGACGCCGCCTTGGAAAGGACTTTAACCTTAACGCTCCCGTTCTGATCTTGCGAAAACTAAACATGTTTCTAGGCGTGTGTTGAAACGTAACATTGTTTAAAATGACGATTTTAAATATAATCGTTAACTTATCGTTATAATATTTGTTAAATGTGCTAATTGTACAATGTTTTTTTATACATGGTGGCACATGATTGGTAATATTTTATTAAAGTGTTAAATTTAAAATACCATTTTGGAAAGAAAAAAAAAATTGTTGCCGAAATTTAAAAATTGGTAAAAAACTGTTTTTTAATTAGTGCATATATTAAAGTGAAATTCTAAAAAGAAAAATTATATTTTTATTTTAAAAAATAGATATAAAGGGGACTCTTGGATTTTTTTTTCATTTTTAAATTTAAATAAAATTCTATTTTTAAGTGTCAAAATTTATTTTAGGATATTGAGATTTTTTTAAAAAATATTTACACATTCTTTTTTTACTATTTTTCCATAGTAATTTAGTTTTCCACACAAAAATTTTATGATAATATTTTGTATTAATTTTACGATTATTTTTTGAATTTTTCATATACATTATTATTTTGTTTCATTTAAGTCAATTAATTTTTTTACAAAAAATCTCATATTTTTTTATTTAAAAGATATGTATATTTTTAAATTTTTTAAGCGTTTTCAACATCTTTGATGGGTTCCGATAGTAATCGTTAGCCCCGTTAAACATCCAATGGACGGCAAGTAAGTCCAGTGGGCCTCGTAAAGGCCCAGAAGGCCCAGAGGCCCAGTACGAAGAGACCCGACGTAGGCGGGCCCGACATAAGAGCTGTGCGCTCCCGATAAGAAGCCTTTGAACAGGCCCCGATATGCCTTGGTAAAGGCCCCGATGATAAAGCCCCGCAGAGGCTGGACCTGTCCCGCAGGGACTGAAGGTCCTGGGTGGTGATCTAGAATGGAACAACTCTGGAGTCCCCGACAAGAGTCGGGACTTGGGATCAGAGGATAAGACCGAGAAACCCGCCTACCAGATAGAGTAGTGGGAGACGGTTGAAGATAACGGATGAGTTCCCCCGAGATACGCAGGGCGTGCCCGAGATACACGGAGTATGGGTAAGATACGCGGAGCGTGGGGCGAAATATACGGAATCCCCCGAGATATACGGAATCATGACCATAACGGCCAAGCCTGGCCTCAGGTAACTCTGGGTAACTTCGTCTCCTATAAAAAGGAGGAAGTTACCCCAGAAAACCCTAATCTGAATTACGAGCTTAGACTTTGGCTTACCACCCCATTGATTACTATACTCATTTAAGCATCGGAGAGGGATTCTGGGTCACCACCCAGGTCATCCCCTTGTGCAGGACCACGCGGAGCTTAGGAGTCCAAGCATTCCGTCAAGAACGTAACAGAGCTTCGCCCGTGATCCAACATTGGCGCCGTCTGTGGGAATTTACAAAAAGTCAAGATAGTTTCTACCAGATCAATGGCCGGTGGTGGCAAGAGGAAACAAGTGCAGGCAGGCAGTTCTCGTCCCGCGGGAACTGTGAATTCCCCGTTGCCAGAACATGTGGCGGAACAAGGGGAGAACCCTGCCCTCTCTCAGACAGGAGGACATGGTGATGAGGTCTCAGTCCGAGACACTGGAAGGGATAGACAAGAGGTCCCCCGTAGGGCGGAAGACGACGCCCCACCGAACCCGGTGGGCCCTGGAGTCGGAGATGCCCCGCGAAGGGAAGAAGGGTCATCTTCGAACTCGGAGTTGGCCAGGGCAGTAGCGGAGGCCATGCCAATGTTCCTGGCTGCCATGGAGGCCCTGCTGGATAAAAGAGAGGCCACTAGGAAGATGGAGGAGTTGCCTCCGCGAGAAGAGTTACCGCCACCCCCGCCGAGGGTGGACCCAGAGGAGCAGGAGGTTCCGTCCCGGGACAAGGGTAAGGAACCTACGCAACCAGAGAAGTTCGTGGTGGACGGCCCTGGGCCAGTGCAGAATAGGACCATTCCCCTGAATGGTCCCCTCACCGCTGACCAGGTGGTGAGAATCATTAGCATCTATACGGGCGACCAAAAGCAGATGACCTCGGAGCTCAGGGATCGATCCAGCCATCCTTTCGTACCACGGCTGATCGACACCGTTGCCCCGCCAGGGATAGGTATCCCGACGATCGAAGCATACGATGGGGAAGGAGACCCGGTCCGCCATGTACAAAGACACGTTCAGGCATGCATGGGTAGGACTTCAAACGAAGACCTGATATGCTCACTGTTCCCGATAACCCTAGGAGAGAGGGCCATGACCTGGTTCTTTAGCCTTCCGCCAGGAAGTATCACATGCTGGGCTGACATGCACGACCGCTTCATCAAGCAGTATCAAGGTCGGAGACGCCTCCTGAAAAGCGTGAGGACCCTAACCAAGGTAGTGCAGAGACCTGACGAATCGTTGGCGTATTATTACCAACGGTTCACTGCCAGCGCTGCGGAGATTGATGAAGAAATCTCGGAGGGAGAGATGATACGTACCTTCCTGCATAACCTAAGTGCTCCGTATGGCTCCGATCTAATGCACAGTGTAGCCGCGAAGGCTATATGGAGTATGGAGGCCCTGCAAGCGAGGGTGAAGCAGCAAATTGATGTCCAGGAGTCAAAAATCGCGGCCGGAGAGCTGGATCCCCCGAAGTCGGGGAGAGGAAAGGCGTCATCCAAGCTGTCGGATGATCGCAGGAGAAGCGATAAGTCGGAGGGGAGTAGAAACCGAGGCCGTCCCGACCGGAAAGAAGACAAGCGCCCCGCGGTGAAAGACAATCGAGAGGGTCGTGTCACCCCCATCAACACCTCGATGGCCTCTGTATTAGCCGTGATGGAGCGACAGGGCCTCGTCCGATACCCCCCGAGGAAAGAAGGCGAGTACCTGGGAGGCCGCCCGGATCGCTACTGTCGTTACCATCGAGCCAGTGGTCACGACACCGAGAATTGTCGGGAGCTGAAGAAAGAGATTAAGAAGCTGATCCAGAAGGGGAAGCTGAAAGAATTTGTCGGGAAGGGACGATGCCGATCCCGTTCCAGAAGTAGGTCCCGCTCCCGTTCGAAATCTCGCGACCGATCCCCAAAGAAGAAGAAGGTGGAGCAGGAAGCCTCAGGATCGGGAGCCCGCCGAGAGAGGCGCGGAACCATCAACGTCATCCATGGAGGAATGGCAGCGGGAGGTGATACCTCTGCTTCTCGCGAAAACTATGCTTCGCGCATCTCTGCTGCAGTGGTGTTAGGAAAAAGGTCCCGGTCGTGGACCAAGAAGGAAGAGATGGTGATCTCTTTCTCAGCGGAGGATCTGGTCGGTGTGGAGAGCCCCCATGACGACGCATTGGTCGTGACCCTTGATGTGGACGGATTCGAGATGAAGCGGATCCTGATAGATGGAGGAAGCTCCTCCGATATTCTTTTCTTAGACGCCCTGGAGGCCATGGGGAAAACGAAGAAAGACCTGACGCAGGTGGACTTCCCGATGGTAGGATTCTCTGGCGCCACTTCCTATCCATTAGGAATGATTACCTTACCAGTAGAGTTTGGTAGTGGCTGGAAGATGGAGAAACGGAACGTGGATTTCGTTGTAGTGGAGTCCGCGGGGGCATACAACGCGATCATCGGGAGGACTACCATCAACCCTCTTATGGCGGTCGCTTCGACGGTTCACCAAAAAATGAAGTTCCCGACTGATAACGGGGTTGGAGAGGTCAGAGGTGACCAGGTGGCATCACGAAAGTGCTACGTTAACGCCACCCGACGGAGACGAAGGGAGGCCATGACTGTTCTGCAAACAGATACCGATCCTCGAGAAGAGTATGGACGCCCCGCCCCCATGGAGGACTTAAAAGAAGTAGAGATCGATGGGCCTCAGAGGAAGGTGAAAATCGGCTCTGCCCTGTCGGATGAAAGAGCGCAAGAGTTGATCGAGCTCTTGAAGGAGTTCAAGGAGCTGTTTGCCTGGTCCCCGAGCGATATGCCAGGAATCAGTCCCGACGTAATAGAGCACGAGCTCAAAATTGACCCCGCGATCAAGCCTATCGCGCAGAGGAGACGTCCGATGGGCGCGGACAAGAGGATCGCGATTCAGCAGGAGGTGGGCAGACTACTCGATGCTGGGTTCATCAAGGAGCTCCGATTCCAGACTTGGGTGGCTAACCCAGTGCTGGTGCGAAAGAGTAACGGGAAGTGGCGGATGTGTGTAGACTTCCGCGACTTAAACAAAGCCTGCCCGAAGGATTGTTACCCGCTCCCGAGGATTGACCAGCTGGTGGACGCTACATCGGGACACGAGCTGCTGAGCTTCTACGCCGACAGCGATGTATACCACTATGACGTGATGCCTTTCGGATTGATCAATGCCGGAGCAACTTACCAGCGAATGGTGAACAAATTGTTCGGGGATATGTTGGGGAAAACCATGGAGGCGTATGTCGACGACATGCTGGTAAAGTCCCGACAGGCAGGAGACCATGTCCAGAATTTGGCGGCAGCATTTGAGCGAATGAAGTTTCATCAGGTTCGGCTGAATCCCGACAAATGCGCCTTTGGGGTGAACTCGGGAAAGTTCCTAGGATTCATGGTGAGCCAGAGAGGAATCGAGGTGAACCCCGAGAAGTTTCGAGCAATCGAAGAGATGCAGTCCCCGAAGAATCATCGGGAAGTCCAGGTACTGAATGGCCGGTTGGCCGCGATGAATCGCTTTCTATCCAAGGCGAGCGATCGAGCTATGCCATTTTTTGATGTGCTGAGGGCCAACAAAAAGTTCGAGTGGACCGACAAGTGTGAGGAGGCATTCCAAGCACTCAAACAGCACCTTCGTACCCTTCCGCCGTTGGCGAAACCAGTCCCAGGCGAGCCACTTTATCTCTATTTGGCTGTTTCTGATGTAGCTGTTAGTTCTGTTTTGATTAAGATTGTCAAAGGCAACCAAGTGCCCATCTATTATGTAAGCAAGGCGTTTGCCAAGTCAGAAATAAATTATCCCGCCATTGAGAAGTATCTCTTCGCGCTGATAATTGCCGCTCGAAAGCTACGACCTTACTTCCATGCCCATGAAGTCACGGTGCTGACTAATCAACCTTTGAAACACTTTTTGAACCGACCAGAGGCGTCGGGGAGATTGGTGAAATGGGCCATTGAGCTAACGGAGTTCCGCATTCATTTTGCTCCGAGAACCGCTATTAAAGGCCAGGCTTTGGCAGATTTTATAGCTGAGTCTACGGCACCCGATCTAGAAGCAACGGGTCCCGCAGAGGGGGCAACCATGGAAGAGGTCCCGACAACAGAACAGCAGCCAGAACAGCCGAATGAGGGGAATACGTGGGAGATGTACACTGATGGTTCATCAAGTGTAGAAGGCTCGGGGGCAGGATTTGTATTGATACCGCCCGGCGGAGGCGAGCCTTTACGATATGCCCTGGCATTGACATTCAAAGCCACCAACAACGAAGCAGAGTATGAGGCTCTCATCACAGGCCTCAAGATTGCCAAGGGTACAGGGGTCGACCATCTAAAAGTGAAGTGTGATGCTAGCTTGGTTGTAAATCAAGTCCAGGGGAACTATGAAGCTAAGAGCCCGACGATGAAGAAATATTTGCACGAGGTACAGACTTTGAAGGGGAACTTCAAAAGCTTTGATATCGAGGCGATCCCAAGGGAAGAGAACGTGGAAGCAGATGCCTTGAGTAAATTTGCTCTGGGAGTGGCTCCCGAGGAGAATCGGAGGGTGCATTTCCTAGAGAGGGTGATTATCTCAAACATCGACCCGGTGGAGGTCTGTGCTGTGGGGACAAGATCGGAAGAAGAGGAGGAGCCCACCTGGATGACCCCGATGGTCACGTACCTGACTACGGGAGTACTCCCCAATGATAAAACAGCAGCCGTTAGGTTGCGGCGGATTGCAGATAACTATGCGATGGTGGACAACCAATTATACAAAAAAGGGTACGTAAAACCTTTCTTAAAATGTGTAGCAGAGCCTGATACAAATCGGATCCTGAGGGAGCTCCACGAAGGAGTCGCGGCCTGCCATGAAGGGGCCCGATCTCTAGTAAGGAAGGCATTGAACTTAGGCTACTACTGGCCCTCGATGAACAAAGAAGCGACCGCGATGGTCCAATCCTGTGATGCATGCCAGAGGTACGCTCCAAATATCGTGGCTCCCGCCGCAGACCTGACGCCTATCAGTAGTGCATGGCCCTTCGCGCAATGGGGAATTGACTTGGTGGGACCACTCCCTCAAGCGAGAGGTCAGTGCAAGTACTTACTCGTGGCCATTGACTATTTCTCAAAATGGATAGAGGCCAAAGCATTGGCTAGAACAACGGGGCAGCAGATCCTCAGATTCCTTCAGACTCAGATCATATCCCGGTATGGGGTTCCGCGAGTGCTGATCAGCGACAATGGCCCTCCGTTCAATGGGACACAGCTGAAGGAGTACTTGGAAGAATTGAATATTGAGCATCGGACCGCTTCAGTCCGCCACGCCCAGACCAATGGTCAGGTAGAGTCAGCCAACAAGATCGTGATGGATGGCTTGAAGAAGAGAGTCTATGCCCTGCAGGGCCATTGGCTGGATGAGCTCGAGAATGTGCTATGGGCTGTGAGAACAACACCCAAGCAATCAACAGGAGAAACTCCGTTTGGCCTGGTTTATGGCACGGAGGCAGTTGCTCCCGTGGAAATAGCGGTGGCGTCCCATCGCGCGAAATACTACGAGCCCCTGACAAATGAGGAGATGAGACGTCTGGACTTAGACCTACTCGAGGAGAAGAGGTGGAAGGCTGATGAAGTCCAGGCTCGAATGAGACTGGCAACAGCCCGATATTACAATCGGCGTGTCAGGTCCCGACAATTCTTCGTGGGAGAACTTGTCTGGCGGAGGAACGAGTTTGTTCATCAAGACCAGATCAACAAACTGTCACCAAAATGGGAGGGACCCTACAAGATCGTGGGGATGCCAGTACCCAACGCATACAAGTTAGAGGATCTCGAAGGCAAGACGTTAAAGCATTCCTTCAGTGGTGAACATTTGAAGAAGTATCATGTTTGATATGAAGCCGCCACGAATGGCGCAAATTGTCTATCAATAAAATCCGATGTAAGCCTACTTTGAATTATTAGTGAATAAAAGAAGTTGCCTTCCGATTAAATTGCTTTCGAATTCATTCTCACTGTTAATAAGACGTCCTGAGTAACGCAACAAAAGCCTTCCGAGGTACGATGAAAGCCCCGCGGGGGACGCATAAGTCGCCTATATGGCGCGGCCAAAAGCCTTAACAGGTACGGACAAAAGCCCTACGGGGTACACGTAAGTCGTCTATATGATGCAACCAAAAGCCTAGGTACGAAAAGGCCCTGGTGGGTCCGCGTAAGTCGTCTATATGATGCGGCCAAAAGCCTTAACGGGTATGAAAAAACTCTGATGGGTCCGCGTAAGTCGTCTATATGATGCGGCCAAAAGCCTTAACGGGTACGAAAAGGCCCAGATGGGTCCGCATAAGTCGTCTATATGATGCGGCCAAAAGCCTTAACGGGTATGAAAAAGCCTTAACAGGTACGAATAAAGACGTCCAGTAGAGGCGCGATAAAAGCCTTAGGGGGCACGAACATGGCCTTGAAAGGCAGGGACGAGAAACCTTAAGTGGTGAAGTCCCGATTTTGGACGAGAAACCTTAAGTGGTAAAGTCCCGACTTTGGACGAGAAGCCTTAAGTGGCGAAGTCCCAATTGGATGAGGAACCTTAAGTGGTGAAGTCCCGATTTTGGACGAGAAGCCTTAAGTGGCGAAGTCCCGATTGGATGAAAAACCTCAAATGGTAAAAGTCTTAAGTAAAGCGTCAGAAGGACGTATGGAGCATCGGAACGTTCTAAGTAATGAATCTTAGAGCCGCCTTAGATAAAATGCACGCGAGTATCGGAGCCGAGGCAGATGGAAAGAGAACTATGCATATAAAGGCTCGAAGGCCAAAGGAGTTCATTACAAAAGATAAAGGTGATAAACAACAAGGACTGAAAATGTAAGCACTAAACTTGGTCCTTGCCAGGAGATGGGCCCTCAGCGGCATCGGAGGGAGCAAGGTCCGGAGGGGCTTGAGCAGAAGGCTCCGCGGCTGGCAGAGTTGGGTCCACAGCAGTAGTCTCTTCACTCTCCGCGGGGAGGCTGAAATACTTCTCCGCGAAGGGGGCAAGGGTCTCGGACTTCTTGAAGTCGATAGAATCCGCATAGACTGTGTAGAGTTCTTCAACGGCATTGAATAAAGTGTCCTCTACCTCAGACTTGCAGAACTCCACAGCAGCCAGCTTGAATTCCTCGGAGTCCCGATACTCCTTGTGGCCCTGAAGACGACCCTCCGCGCAACCTTGCAGACGACCTTCCTCGAGACCCTGAGCCTTGGCCTCAGCAAGCTGGGCAGAAAACTCAGCCCTCTCCGCCTCCAACTTCGCCTTGGCTTCCTTGAGAAGATCCGCGAAGACGTTTTTCTCATGAATAAGTTGCTGCTTCTCCTGCTCATTCCGCTGATGCTCCAGTTGGGCCATCTTCTGATCTCGACGC
Source organism: Clarkia xantiana subsp. parviflora (assembly GCA_036873135.1). Classification (NCBI taxonomy): domain Eukaryota; kingdom Viridiplantae; phylum Streptophyta; class Magnoliopsida; order Myrtales; family Onagraceae; genus Clarkia; species Clarkia xantiana. The sequence continues at coordinate 6,131,318 of JAPTYO010000014.1, forward strand.
ATGACCGCCTCATGGTCGTGGACCTTCTTGAGCAGGCTTGTGGCCATGTCATCGAGGAGAGCCTTCTCCTTGGCCATCTTATTTTCGGCCGCTACCGCCTCATCACGCTCCATCTGAAGCTTGGCTAAAGCTTCAGGGTTCGCTTGGGCCTGGGCCTCCTCCAAAGCACCCTTCAGGGCCAGGATAAGCCCGAAGCAGCGCTGTTGGTTGGCGGTATCCTAAAAGAGGGGAAAACAAAGTTTCAGAAATCGGAGACATTATGGAAGAAGAAGATAAAGCAAAGGTAAGATTTTACCTCCAATCGGCGGATAGCCATATCACGGATGTCCTCCTCCAGGTCCTCCCGAGCAAAGGACAAGGGTCGCCTCAAGGCTGGAGGAATTGACCCCGCCAGAAGATGCAGGGCCAGACCCGGATCAAGATTCCCCCGTCGGAGGGGAATTCCGCGGAGAGACTCGATCGGATTCCAAGGCAGCATCGCCTGGTCGGGGGTGAAAGCCTTGTAAAGATTCTCGTCCACAGGAAAAGGAGGGACAGTCCCGGAACCCTCAGCCGGAGGAGCCACCTCAGCTGGTGGCTCGGGAGTTGGAGTACGAAGAATGGGAGGAGGACTCTTGGAGACATCCCTGGCAACAGGCCTTGTGCTCTTAGACCTCGACCGGCCACGGGGAACCAGGCCCCCCTCTTCAAGCTCCTCGACGGAAGGAGAAGCTTCCAAGTGGGTCACCGGGCGGAACGGAGTCCCCGCCGGGACGTCCTCCAGCAGCAGCTCCCGCGGAGCAGCATCCTCCGCTGGAATGATGGCCTCTGTCGGGACTGGAGCTTCCGAGGGACCTGTGGCAGTGGGACGAATGAAGTCAGGAAGAATGCCCTCTGGGCACCAGATGATCTGACGATCAAAATATTGGTTCTTCCCAAGGATGTTGTAGTATCCCGCCTCAATAACATGAGGAATCTCTCCTTGAAGGACGAATTTAATCTCTTGAACCCGTGTCTTTCGATCCGCGGGGATAAACTCCTTGGGAATTAATTTTTTATATTTTGTAATCGCACGACGAACGCGCTTACCTTCCTCGACGGTGGTGGCCCCAAAGGCCTGATCAATCTCCTCCCGCCTGGCCTTCTTGGCCACGACTGGCTCCTCGGTTGGAGGAGCGATAGCTAGAGGAGTGGAGGAAGAAGCCCCTTTCTTCACCAACTTGCGCTTCCGCCTGGAACCGCTTTGAACAAGCATCAGTCTCGCCCTGCTTCATAACGAGATGAGTCAACAGAGAAGCCTTCTTGGCTGCAAAAAGGTAAAAATGAAACAGTTAGAAATATTACCCAGATGACTAAATCCTTGGAAACAGAATCGAGGAGTCGGACTCCGATAGCAATCAGATGCCGCTCCTGAAGCTTGTTGGCATCCATGGGGATGAAGTTGTCCCCCCAGCGGTAAAGTTGAACCATCTGGAGGGTGTTGAGGTCATCCTCGGAATAATCTTGAAGTTTGGGGGCAGGGTCCGCCACGACCTCCCATCGAGGCCAGGGAACGGAGCTATGCTGGATAAAGAAGTAATACTTCTTCCAACCACTATTGTCGGAACCCGAGTCGCGGATCAGCACCCGATCCTTGTGAAACTTCCAGGTTTCATTATCCCAGCCGTAGCGTGAGAGTTGCTCCTTTGTCCACTTGGGGAATCGGGGAGAGAAGGAGCAGACGCCGGATTTATTGCATTTCATGCCATAGAAGGTGCGGAATAACAGGAGACTGTATGTCCATTGTTGGCGGTGGCACAGGAGTTGGAAAGCATTCCACACGCGGATGGCGTGTGGGGAGAAGGTGCAAGGATGTGTTTTATAAAAATTACACATCTCCACCATATTTCCGCAGAAGGGGAACCGAATCCCCGCGCTTATTTGTCCAGTAGAGACAAACGCCTCTCCCGCTCGAGGAGGCGTGATAACGTGCTTCCTTCTACCAGCAGATTGGGACCCATAGGGGAAGCGAGGCTCCCAATCCGAAGTAATGCACCCTTCCCTAAGGGCCGCCTCATACGAACCCTCAGATATCTCATTAACAGCAAATTCAAAGAAGAAGGGAGCCCTAGCCTCAGAACTAGCCTCGTCTAAAACAATTACAGACGGGAAGGGTTGAGAAAAGAAGAATAAAAACAGTACGAAGATCATGAAAACATGGAAAGAAGCCCTTACCAGACATGATTGATGGTCGGAAAATGAAGAAAAGGAAGATCGGAGAAGTCGAAGTGGCCTTGATCACTTGGAGCACCAGGAAGAGCTTGGAGAGAACTTCGAATGCAAAGAGGGCTGGAAGTCAAAGAACGTAGAAGAAGTGAATAAGGCCAAGGTCCTCCCTTTTATAGGCTAAAAAGGCAAATGGAGGGATATAATCGTGACCGTTGAAGATGAAACGACTGGATCAGGACCATTGAACTATGGGACGGTACAGAGGAGACAGCTGGATGGGCTTGATCTGTACCGTTGAAAAGGAAACGACACGATCTCAATCAACGAGATTATAGGCACGGAGGAGACGTGCGTGACGTCACAATTGCCTTTTTCAGAAAACAGCAGTCACGCTAGTTCGAACGTCGTTTCTCTATCCTCAGGCATTTAATGCCGCAGTAGCCGAGGAGACTCCTCGGATTTGGCAACTGCACGTGGGGCCCAGAGTAATCATAAGAAAGAGACTCTGACATGTAACAGCCACACGCGAAGATCAGAACCCCCGACGGTGACATCGGAAGATATAAAGACAAAAGCCTCTAACTGAGGTATCAGAAATTACGATGGTAGAAGGTCCCGACGGTAGTATCGGAAGATATAAAGGCAAAGACCTTCAACGATAAGGTTGGCAGGCATGAGATCAGAAGACACGACGGACTAAAAAGTCCCCCATGTCTTGGGGGCAAATGATGGGTTCCGATAGTAATCGTTAGCCCCGTTAAACATCCAATGGACGGCAAGTAAGTCCAGTGGGCCTCGTAAAGGCCCAGAAGGCCCAGAGGCCCAGTACGAAGAGCCCCGACGTAGGCGGGCCCGACATAAGAGCTGTGCGCTCCCGATAAGAAGCCTTTGAACAGGCCCCGATATGCCTTGGTAAAGGCCCCGATGATAAAGCCCCGCAGAGGCTGGACCTGTCCCGCAGGGACTGAAGGTCCTGGGTGGTGATCTAGAATGGAACAACTCTGGAGTCCCCGACAAGAGTCGGGACTTGGGATCAGAGGATAAGACCGAGAAACCCGCCTACCAGATAGAGTAGTGGGAGACGGTTGAAGATAACGGATGAGTTCCCCCGAGATACGCAGGGCGTGCCCGAGATACACGGAGTATGGGTAAGATACGCGGAGCGTGGGGCGAAATATACGGAATCCCCCGAGATATACGGAATCATGACCATAACGGCCAAGCCTGGCCTCAGGTAACTCTGGGTAACTTCGTCTCCTATAAAAAGGAGGAAGTTACCCCAGAAAACCCTAATCTGAATTACGAGCTTAGACTTTGGCTTACCACCCCATTGATTACTATACTCATTTAAGCATCGGAGAGGGATTCTGGGTCACCACCCAGGTCATCCCCTTGTGCAGGACCACGCGGAGCTTAGGAGTCCAAGCATTCCGTCAAGAACGTAACAGAGCTTCGCCCGTGATCCAACAATCTTTAAAAATAATAATAATTATTGATTAACCACATCATATTTTCATTTAATACATCGTCTTTTGTTTGTTATATTTAGCGGATTTCATCTAAAACAATCAAAACCAAATATATTATGTCTATCATAAAATATATTATATCTTTTACAATTGTGTGAAACATATTATATTTTTTTCTATAAATATAAAGGGTAGAAAAATTACTTTTAGCTATAAATAAATTTCAATTTACTTTTCAGATTTCTGTTTGCAGCATAGCATTTACTGGTGTCTGCTCAAATCAGAAGGCATTGTAATTACTATTTTCCTTCATTTACTGCCCCTCAGGACATAATTACTGGTCCTGCCCTAGGTTAAAAATTGGCAATTTCCATGGCACCTATAGGCTATATAGTATATACATCTATGCTGTATAAATATGTAGCAAGTCTCTACTATATTATTATTTTATTTATGATGATAAATATATGTAGTTGCTAGCTTGCAGTGTTATTATTATTTTGGTAGGCTATTTAATTGAAATTGCACCGACCAATTTAGATATCCAGCTAATGCACTTGCACGATGATGATCATCAGATGCAAAAGGACGCAGCTATAGTTGCTGTCAGACGTTTCACCAATCGAATCACACGTAGACGTAGCTAGTTCTTTCATATTTAAGGACGGTTAATATTTTAAGTTTATAATTTATCTTAAAGTGTTAAAACCATAACGTGCCACTTATTATTATCAATTATATTATTATTATTGAGCTGTACCAATACAAGTTCCGAATTTTGTATAAATGGGTAAACTAAATATGAAAAAGTGTCGGATTTCGGCGTCGAGTACAGTATTTTATGTGAACACGACAATCTGAGCAAAATCCATAGTATATTGTGGTGTTTGACGATTTTTAGGCAAATTCCTTCGTTTAGAGGGTCAAATTTGTAGTTTTATGTTTTTATCGGTCCTTTTTATACCTTATCGGTTTTGTTTGGGATTTTATTGTTAATTTCAGATTTTTTCCTACGGTTAGGGTTTTAGATTTCTCTATTTAAACTATGTTAGCCGTCATTTACATTCAGTTTATTGATATATAAAAAAAAAACTGAGGTTTTCCTCTACCTGCGTCCAATTCTCGGCATTCTTTGAATCAACGAGTTCTTGCGCCATCTATCCATCAAATTTTCGATATTCCCTTTCGAATCAACGAGTTTTAAACAGTGTGAATCGACTAATACTATATGATGGTTTGGTTCGATTAGAATATTAAAAATGCATGCTTAATTGGGTTCAATTAGTGAACCGTCAACTGAATCGAATTAGACCATGAAAATTAGCACCTATTCGTCGATTCAAATGGTAAGAAAATCACATTCTGAACTGAGTCAAAACCTGATTGTATTGTCAACCAATTGCATTCCGGTTCAAGAGCATGTTCGATTTTCAAAACATTGCGCAAAAGAGTTATTTTAATTTGTACATCCTACATCATATGGTTGTCATGTATAAGATTTCTACTACATTTTAATTCAAACACTAGCATAATTTAAATATGATATAGTGTCAAAACTAGGGGTGGCAGTCAATTTGGGTTTTACCGGTCCCACATGTAAATCGTACCACATTTCATTGTGGATATCTATACCACAAATACGCAAGGCTAATATAGATATTTAAAATATATTCATGGATATGTGTTGAATATAATTTGATCTATATAAGCCGTATTTATCCATAATTTAACATAAATCAGTACCAGCTGAACTCCGACCAACCACCTCCATGACTCTGATCTGAAACTACCCAACTCCGACTAGTCAGCAAACAGCACCCAACTCCGATCGGCCACCATAGTGACAGATGAGCCACAAAAATCACTGTGAAGTCGTCAAAACCACCTTCAGTGTCGAAGAGCTCCAACTAAGAGCTCACATACACCAATTAGAGCCACATTGGCTCAATTGGGGCCAAATGCTCACAATATTTATGGCTCCATCAAAGCCTTTTGTGGCTTAGACCAAAGCTAGATGCAAATCTCGTTAGCGCCCTTCTGGCACTGATCGGGGCCATAAGAATTCCAATCGATGATCTCTGGCCTCGACCAGTGCCTCATTGGGTTCCGACAAGGGCTAGAAAGTTCTGATTGTGAGCATTCCATACCTAATCGGGGCTACAATTTAGGAGCTCTGATTGAATCCATATAGAACTCTGGCCGGAGTTACTGAGGGCCCTAGTGGAGTCATTAGCGAATCCAATTTTAAATTTTATGCTTTACTGGTAATCGCAGTGATCCATGTTGTGTTGTAGTAAAGATACGGGTTGTTGAACCCACTACAAACATCAACAAAGTCGACAACAATTGCATCAAGGCGACACCACTTATTCTAACCAATAAAATCGTTTAGGACAAATTTAGAATAACTAGGACAAAGAGCCATCGACGTCAGCATTAGTAGACAGGTGCTGACTTGCTTACTATTGCTATCAGATAAATCCCTCATAGTAAGAAACATGAGGTGGCGACCTGCTTACTATGTCATCAGAGAAAACCCTCATAGTAAGAAACATGAAGTGACAACCTACTCGTCACCAGTTGACATACCACAACCGATTACATCAATCAATAAGAAACCAAGCCACCACTGCCAGTATGAAAACCCCTTATAGTAAGAAATGAACTTTCATAGAGGCGACTAACATCTCCTATATATAAATAGTAAGATTAACATATTCATTTTATTTTTCAATTCATACTACTTAAAATAAACTATACTAATTTGAGTGTCAGAATGGAATAGTTGGGCGGGAGTACTACCGCACACTTTTTCTCTTGTAAGTACTACCAGCAACAGAGTTGGAATTTCTGACTTAAGATCTTACAAACAGACGTAGGTGGTAACTTAATCAAAAAGTGATGGCCCCATTTAAAAACATTTCAAAATGCATGCATCTTAAATGCATTGCAGTGTTTATTACATTTTTTTAGACTTTAGTTATTATTATAATTATTATATAATAATTCAATTTTTTACACCTAAGATAAAAGTTAGAGGATAGAAAAGTTCCTAATATTTTATGGTTACACCTTCAATAAAAATATCCCCTTCAAAAAATATAACGGGTTCGCAATGTAGTTAAAATTACATAAATAACTGTGTCGCCCTGCCCGAACTGGTTTGTGAACACGACAAGGCTTTCAGTGTAAGGCTTACGGCCTTTGACTTTTCCGTCCTAACTCATGGAAGTGGAGACCAACTCCACTCCAAGTCCAACTAATATTAATTAGTTTGAAATTTGAGGATTAATTTGATATTTTAATGGAGTTTGGGGGAGCTCCAAGTTCCACCCGAAAATTTATGTAAAGGAGAATCTAAGTTTTATTTTGGATTTTTCTATCATGCTTTGGGAGCACCATGCTTTTGGTTTTTTTAATACTATGGTGGACTTAATTGTAACATAAGTAAAACTTTAAAAGTATGAAAAAATATGAATTTTTTTAACTACACCTAAGATGTGTATCATACTATTAATAATATCAATTTCCCTATGGGGTTCACATTTAGGGCAATAGAAAAGTAAAAATATTAGTGGCAAAAGCATGGTGCTCCCAAAGCATGGTAGAAATGTCCTTTTATTTTTCGTTTAATACCATACTTATTAATGTTTAAAAGTTACTTAACTTTCATAATGTTATTAATTTATCACTTTTTATCCATTTTTTCATTCAATACTAACGTGCAATGTAAAAAAAAAAGTTAGCATGGGCAAATACATTTTATTTTAATTATATTCATGTATTATTTATTATCTTCATAGTGTTCTTTAAGAAAAATCTCGAAATATATTGAACCTAACCTAAATAGCACATGTTTGGGTTCAATTTTACTACAAAATATTTTTTTGATGAGATCTCGTTGAAGATGATGGTTATAATTTGCCAATTTTCCATCTGTCAAGGAACTTTTTGGTCAATTTTCATTAGTCAATAACATTTTGAAATATATGATTATAAATATAACAAATATTATTAAGTTAATATTGACAAATAAATACATATAATAAATAACAGAAAGTATAGTTACCTATCTTATGCTCTTGAAATTGAATCGTGCGGACGTACGTCTTATGAACGTTAAAGTTTTCTCACTCGTTATTATTCAAATTAATGTGTCATATCATTAGTTATTTACCGTATAGAGACTAGAGAGCATCAAACGGTATTTGTTTTTAATAATATAATAATAATAATAATAATAATAATAATAATAATGATAAAATATATGTATTATTATATTGTAAAAATTCCATATGATGGGTCCAGGGAGGACCCCTTCATTCACACATGGCAGGGAAGGGTTTAGGATGCTGTCGGCCTTGTGTTTCCTACACTGTCCCCCCTTCTCGTTGAATACAAAGAACTTCACCATTTCTTTGTTAATTAATTAATTATAATAATTAATTAATTAAGTTCTGATGAAATTTAATAATTTAGTATTTATTTCCAATATTTGTTTACAATTTAGTCAATAATATAGCTTCACCTTCTCTAACTATTATAATAATAAATATAAATATAAATATAATAGGGTAGTTGCTAATAATACAGACGCCATAATTATTAATCTGTCCCCTTCCTCCTGATCTGAGAGGTTAATGCCCCCACTCCTATACTTCTTTTTTGTATAATAAAATAAAATAATATATATAGAGATATAATATATAATTGTTATTTTCCTAAAAATAGCAATTATTATAGGTGGTGATCATTATTTCATTGTCAACCCAATAATAGGGTGCATCATGTTATTCTACATGTTGATATGAGTGCTCCCTTATTATTTTGTCCATTTAATTTACATTTTATTTGGGTGCATCACGTTATTTCATATTATTACATTTTATAAAGTATACAGTTACATATAATTTAAGATGCATCATGTTATTTCACATGCTAATAATTAATGTATGTCGACCCCTTTCTATTTTGTCAGTGGACCTAGATTTTTTTAGTGTGTATGTATATTCCCTAGTAAGATACGTATGTCATCTTTCTCATTATTAATTTGAAGGAATTTCATCATTTATTATTTTTTTCGATTTGAAAAATTATAAAAAGAAACTCAAATCTAGTTTTCATTAATTTTCTTTTCATCAGTACTCCCGAACTTTTTGGAACGGTTGGATGAAAAGTATAGGTGGTGGGTTTGGAAAGTATGAGGACTATAACAATGAATTTTCATCTAATTTGAGGGAAACGAACGAGGTCATATTAAAAAATAATTATCTGATACATTAAACTTCATAAATACGTATGACAAAATAAATAATTCTAAAATTTAAAATAAAATTTCTAATTTTTAATTTTAAATACATATTATCTTACCACATTATACGTTCAGTAATTCTAAACTTTAAAATTTACGAAAATATAACTCATGTCACCAAAAATATTATATAATTTTAAATCCGAATTATTTTTCTCCTACGACATTTCGATTTACAAACATTTTCTTTACATGTGAAATTATCTTTACATAATGAAAAATAATATCATGTACTAATTTTCAATATATATACAGCAAATTAATTAAGAATAATATATATATATATATATATATATATATATATATATATATATATATATATATATATATATATATATATATATATACTATTAATATTCTCATTTAAAACGAATTCTCACACACAAAAGAAAACTCACTTTAATAATAACATAATAAGTTTTCAAGTGCACCCGAACTATGATTACTTAATTAGATAAAAAAAAGACATGAATTAAGGTGAAGTTGAGAAAATATGTATGAAAGAAAATTGTTAAATGACTTATAATTAGTTTTAGAGACATGATATTAACGAGTAGGGACAAAAGAAGGTTCGAAAAGATTTAGGTGCGTGCCTCAAACAAGACCAGACGTCGATTCCGTAGCTAGGTTGTCCACTAATTACCATCATATCTCTCTAACTGCTTCTCCAAGCCAAAAGATGCTCCTCTAATTAAACCTCCTTAATTATTATTATTCTGTCTTTCTCTCTCTACTATATATGTCTTACTAGAATAATAATTTACTATTTACATTACTGTTTTTTCTAAATCTCGCATCAACTAGCTAGCTAGCTAGCTAGAGATCATGGTGTCGTCGAGAATAAGGAATCCACTTGGTTTGTGCTGATTCTTGTTTGATAATATCTCTTCTGGTCGTCTTGATTCTCTTTCTAATCTAAATATATAATTAAATTCTTTTCTTTTAGACGACTTAAATGACTTAGCTTTAATTAGGCACGACTTTGTGAATACAAGAAGGCATCATAACTGTCTATTTAAGTGCCAAATTGTCAAAGTTATTGATAATATTTGTCGATGCTAATTACGTGAGTTTATTCCATGCGGCCGGGAAATCAAACTAGTACTTAGTTTGTCTCTAAAATTTTAGGTAACCAAACTTTTTAGGAATCACATTGCTTTGATCGATTAAAATATTATTTTCGCTTGATTAGTATAATACGACGAGTACAAGAGGAGAGAAGTAAATTTGGACTTAACAAATTGATCTCTTAGTTATACTAAGCTGTCTGTTGGACTATTTTAACAGAATATGTATATTGATTGTTCACAAAATCTGGTAAGAAAAAAAAATCTAAATCATGAGAAAAAAACTGGCTACATATATCGATGGATCTAAGTTCGTCATTCTAACCCATTCCTTTTGATGAAAAAAAATCCAACTATTCTATTCTAAGCCTAATTATCTAAAAAGGGCGTTGAAATTATAATCTCTTTCTCTTGAATGCATGTATCGTATGTGTAGAAGAATTGTTCCTCAACTTTTTGGAAGATGAAAAATTCAATTTTTCTTTAGCTAAATCAGTTAACATTGATTTGGTCTAGAGTTATATATAGCTACTTTAATTGTTGCCTAAACCTAAGACAAAAACCACATGTAATTCTTTGGGTATTGATGCTTCAAGTGTAGTGCATGTCAACATTGGATGCTTAATTAATTAAGTTGGCGCGCACAGTGTTAACATTAATTGTGCCTTGGAATTTTTTTGGTCATTAAGTCGGGAAGTAGTATATAATATTAAATAAAAATGTTTAAGAGGCAAAGAAATCCAACAATTAAGATTTAATTGTCTAGAAATCACGATGCAAACTATCAGGGCTAAAATAATAACAATAATAATTAATAAAGGAAATATATATTTGCATGTTGAGAACGTGTCATGTCTTGTGCATGGAAAGCTGCTCTCATGGCGGGGCTATTTATCACGTGGCACCAGCCTGGTGGACGAATACCTTAGTATAATAATTAAGATATAACTAATTATTTAGTCTGAAATATAATTATGGAGATACTATACCTATGTGCTTGTGCTCCCCCGAACAGTAGTAGCTCTGAATTATTAATTATAATAATTAAAACGTAAGTCATATATATATTAGCAAGGTACAAAACTACAACTCTCAATCCTGCCATTTTCTAAGGCATCTTAAAGGTTTTTTTTTTTTTTTATATAAATGGATTAATAGTTATTTTGTTTCATCATATTTGAGTCATGTTGTTTTATGATATAACATATTTTTATTCGGATGTAGGACGGGTCTCCTTATGGGAACATCGTGGTCTGTCGATATTGATACGTTAATAGTGTTGACAGATTTACTTGTATTGTTTCAGTTATTGGTTATTCTTTATTGTAATGTGCTTCCTCTTTTTGAAATTTTAAACGATATTAGACATTTACTACTTTTTGTTTTGCATATTCCTTTTGTCATGCCCATCGAAGTGTTGTCGAAGCAGCTCATCGTTTTGTGCAAATTGCCGCTACGACAAACACAACTGGCACTTGGGATAACCCGGAGACCCTTGCTAGACAGGGTTCTTTCCCGTAGCTGTTACTTTGTTTGGTTGTACTTTTCGTATTTCCTTTGTTGTTTGTAATCGGATGTTTCTTGTATTAATTGAACGGCATTTCGTACAAAAAAAAAAGACATATTTTTATTTCTATATTTTGTGTGAATGTTGCATTTTAGTGTTTTCGTTAGTAAATTATTAATTTTTTATGTTACGTTATTTGTCCTTTAACTCTTATTTTAAACATGATAGTATTTTCTAACATTTTGTATAAATTAGTTTCTAAATTTGTTCCAATAAGCTAGGTGAATTGAGACCTAACCGGTTCGAACCCAGAATTTGGTCCGACTATGATGAAGTTCGATAGTTCATTTTGAACAATTTGTATTCCATCAAATTAGTCTATACTATGTGTTTGAGTGACCTTATCTAACGAACGAACAGTATAAATAAACTAACCAACAGTCGCTATACCATACACATACGTGATGTTTGTTGTTGGGATCAAATAAAATATATATAATAATAATAATAGTGAAGCAACCACCATCAACCATGTCATGTGCAATGTTGCGACTCCAGGGCCCCTTGTTTGACCGACCACTCTCAATCTAACGACGCATATATGTAAAAATGGACCACGATAGACTTTGAGCCCATCTCATTTACTTGGCAAATTACAAGGGCCCATCATGCCTTGGACCCCACATCATTTTTTTTTTTTTCCGACTGTACAACCCCACATCATTATTTTGGGTGTATGGGATGATAATATTCATAATATATTTATTCAACATCTAAAATAATATTTACTCGAATTGATAAATGAAAAAGTATCGACTATGTATATTTTAGAACTCTTGCGAGTTCGAACCCGAATCTCTAATTTGAATATGAATCACTGAACTACTAACATATTACATGGTTACATTAATTTACTGTTTAGTAATACAAACATGTTTTTTTGTTTGGACATCTTTATATCTATCCAATATTTCCGTATCTTAAAAATTATGTCCACAATTAATAACGGGTTGGCTAATGATTTTTACTGAGAGCTTGGTAAAAATGAGTTTGAACTTAACTGATCTTGATTTCTTAGCCAATAGATTAGATAAGAGAATCAATAAGATTTGATGAAGAAAAAAATTATATTTTTTACACAAATTTTGCTGATGCAACGACTGAAAAAACGAGCTCAGTTGAACTCACTCTCATTTAAACCAAACACGTTTGTATTCTATATAATAAATAATAATGTATTTTATGAAAGCAAAACACAACCCTAAAATATGTGATTTAAGATTGTCATGATCAAATGTATGAATGAGTAGCTGAGAAGAAATGGAAGTAGTAGACATACACATACACCTTTCCTTTTTCTTTGATACAATGTATGTGTCGATGTTCCTATATCATCATCAACTTTTACAATTACATTGAATGAACACAATTAATAAAATAAATTGACAAAAAGTTAGCTAATCATTATAGTTTTATTTAATATAGTGTTCAGACAAATGAAAAGTCAAATGATTGTTTATTCTTGTAACATATCATTTGTTTATATATATAGATTATAGGTTAGGTTCATTATTTTCTTTGCAACTCCCTAATGAATCATTGGATCCCACAACTTTGCTGCTTTTCTTATACACTGAATACATCAATTAGCTAGATATATAGAAATAAAGAGGGCTTGGCTTGATTTAAATTTAAACAAAAAAAAACTGTTTTTTTTGTTTTTTTTAAGACGTTAATCTTGACTTCATAAAATAAACTAATAACCTATGAAATTCCTTCTAGTTCTTTAAGTGAAAGTGCAACTTAACCTCAATAAAAGGTTTCAACTTTAAACGATACTATTAGGAGAGTAAATTTATGCACTTTGATAGGATATTTAATAATTCCGCAAAACTCTAATTCTAATAATAAGAATAAAAAATGCAAAGAGAAACGTAGAGAATAAAAGATGAATTAGGAAAATGTTGTAGAAGCAAGCAACAACCAGAAAGATGCCAACTTATATAATATATATAATTCCTCTACAGAAAAAAAGGGAGAGATGAATGAACCAACCATTATAATGTATATATATATATATATATATTTACAATTGGCAGGTGCAATATCTATATATATAGAGGGAGCTTCTTTTTGTCTGGTGACCCACCATCTTTTGTGGTTTTCTTGAATCATTCATGAAGACAAAGACATTATTTGTTTTAACTTTGAAGATGGTGACGATTACTAATCAGTCGATAGCTAAAGCTGGGTAGGGTTGGTTGCAGAATCTGATGCCTTCTTCAACTTGCTAGCTACCTTCTGTTATGATCCAACTTTTAATTCTTCTTGTTGTCTATTGGCAGTTGGCTTCATAATACACAAATCATCATATAATTAAACAATCAAATGCATTATTATTAGCTAGCAGTGTTACAAGGTATTAATGAGTTGTAATACATATAATTATTACACTAAGTCTTCATAATCAGTCAATATGAAACAATTACTAACATACTTTCATACCATATGTTTGACCGAATGTGGCTTTTAGTACTGGATGTTTAGTTTTGTATACTTTTGGTACCAAACGTTTGAAAAAATGTGGCTTTTGGTACATCCGTTGGTTGGCCGTTAGTTTTAGCCGTTAAATGACATGTGCAAGTCACGTGATCACCTCTAAACTTTTAATTTTGTTCAATTTAGTCCCTCAAATATATTCATAACTTTTATTTTGTTTAATTTAGTCCTAAAGCTTCAAAATTGAACCCAATTGGGACCTATCTCCAATGGGTAAATTTGACACAAATGGGGCTATATCAATTGAATTCGATTGGTTTAATTGGGTCCGATTTTGAAGTGTTATGACTAAGTTAAACAAAATAAAAGTTAGGAATATATTTGAGGGACTAAACTGAACAAAATTAAAAGTTTAGAGTCGATCACGTGACTTGCACATGTCATTTAACGACCAAAACAAACGGCCAACTAACGGATGTACCAAAAGCCACATTTTTTCAAACGTTTGGTACCAAAAGTATACAAAACTAAACATCCGGTACTAAAAGCCACATTCGGTTAAACATGTGGTAACAAAAGTACCTTTAACCCTTAAATATTTCTACCATCAATCTCGAATATTTAATAGATATATTTTGTCCTAAAAAGTCATCTATCTGGAATGACTCAGTGGCGACAGATGCCACACTACAGACAGACGTACATATGCTCATTCTTATTTTTTGGGATAATAGAAATATAAATACTTGTCGGATTCAGTTGGAAAAATATGTTACTCCAAGTTGCTACATAATGTTTGGGAAAAATATTATAATGGATGCAGGCCAAATTGCAGAATTCTGTATATATAAGAAGGGCTTCAATTTGCCACTCTACTCTCAAAGAAGATGGATATATGAATTATGATGTTGCAACTCCTAAAAAAAATATAAACGCAATTAATTTATTGTGTATAACGTTAAGGCCTTACCGGCCCATTGTCAATTATTAACTTTCGGCCTGAAAAAAAACAACCGAAGTTCTACTGTTTTTTCTTCTTCATGACAGTTAAGCCGTTATAAAATTAAAAAAAAAAAGAAAAAAAAAAAGAGAGGTAGTTAGCTAACACTGGTATGGTGAATTCTCTCCGGAGAAAGTCGATTCAGAGGAAGAAGGGATGTTGGAAACCTTCAGACCCAAGTCATGCTGAAGCTTTTAAATTTGAAACCCAGATCGAGACTAACTCAAAAGCCTCCTCTTTTCACGCGACCCGCGACTTCACTCTCTCCATCCGCTAATCTTGCCGACAGTATACTCAGATGTAAGTCAGCAGGAGAAGCCCTTCAGCTGTTTAACTCAGTTTTGGATTCCCCCACCGCTACTAGGAGTCCGAAGGCTTATTCCGCAGTAATCCATGTCTTAGCGAAGGCCCGAAAGTATGTGCAGGCAAGATGTTTGATGAAATGCCTCATTGAAGATTTAAAGAAGTCAAGGAGTCCGGCTCGGGCTTGTGTCTCAGTGTACAAAGTGCTTGTTCAGGTTGAAGGGTCTAATCAATATAGTCCGGATGTGTTCAGTCTGTTGATTGTAGCCCTCTGCGAGATGGATCACATCCAAGATGCATTGTGGGTGCAAAAAAAGATCGGATTTTTGCCGTCTAGACATGCGTGTAACTCTCTCCTGAGTGGTTTAAGAGCAGGGCAATCCGATTCAATGTGGGAACTCTACAATACGATGGTTTCCCTCGGATTGGAACCCAATGTGGCAACTTACAGTATATTGATAAATGCATGCTGTGATCAAGGCGTTATGGTGAAAGCAAAAGCTCTATTTGATGAGATGGTTGGTAGGGGCATTCGTCCAAACGTGGTCACCTACACGATTCTAGTACGTGGTTTTTGTCATTCGGGTCAGATTGAAGATGCAGATGCCATGTTCTGTTCGATGAAGCAGTCTGGTGTGTTCCCTAATGTATACACCTACACCGTCCTCATGGATGGTTACAGCAAAGTGGCGAATCTGAACCGGGTAATGGATTTATACAAGGAAATGATTGATGCCAATTTACAGCCTAATGTTGTCACATTCGGTACTCTAATTGATCTACTCTGTAAAGTTGGAGAAATTAATGCTGCTCGAGGCCTTTATACGTGCATGACTAAAAATGGGATTGTTCCTAATCTCGTTGTCTATAATTCCTTGATTGATGGGCATTGCAAGCAAGGGAATTTGTCTGAGGCAATGGTTTTGGTGTCAGAAATGGAGAGGATCAAGATCTCACCCGATGTTTTCACTTACAGCATGCTTATCAAGGGTTTTTGCTCCATAGGCAGAGTAGAAGACGCAAATGTCTTATTTCAGCAGATGGAGAAAAACGGAGTTCTTGCTAATAATGTGACTTACAATACCCTAATCAATGCTTATGCAAAAGATGGGAAGATGGATAGGGCATTGGAAACTTGCTCTAAAATGGTAAGCAATGGCCTCGAGCCTAATCTCATCACATTTACTTCACTAATTAATGGATACTGCAAGATTGGAGATATGGACCGTGCAATGGGTTTATACACAGAAATGACGGTTAAAAGCATCTCTCCTGATGTCGTAACCTACACGGCCCTAATTGACGGCCATGCCAAACAAGGTAATATGAAAGAGGCACTTCGGATTCAGAACCAGATGCAAGAAGAAGGTCTAAAGCTTAATGCCTTCACATTCAGCTGTTTGGTTGATGGGTATTGTAAAAATGGAAGCATCGAGCCAGCAGTGACTTTGTTTCTAGAAGAGGCGATAAAAGAGAGCCCTAATGTAGTGCTCTATACTGCCATGATACAAGGACTATGCAGTGATGGGTATATTTTGAGGGCATCTGCTCTTTTTCGTGAGATGAGATCGCGTGGGTTAACACCCGATGTCTTGTCCTACGAAATAATGTTGAGTGGGTACTTAAAAGTGAAGCATATTAGAGACGTGATGGTGTTGCATTCAGATATGATCAAGATGGGTGTGGTTCCAAATGCAGAAACTCACCAGATTCTTGGTAGGGGCTACTGGGAAAATGGTTACTGCTATTCTTATTCGGTTTGCTCGAAAGAGTTCATGGAGTTTAATTCCGATCATCTACAATTAGAAGTGTCTTGAATTGGATGCCATTGTTTCTTGCATTCAGCTGCTTCTGTGTACTGTTAAATCTTATTTGTTGCTGACAAGAGTTGTACAAGTATTTGGTTTTTCCGGAATAAGGATGTTCTTTTCGCCTGGGGATTTATTATACAGATGCTGCTTTAATTGAAGAACATGCATAAATAACAATGTTTAAGAAAGGCGAGATACTCGGAATCAATAAGGATCAGAAATCCATTCAAGTTAAACCAATCCAACACAGTTAACAAGTCGAGTCAAATGGAAAACAAAACCACACAAAATAAGTTGATTCCGATTTCCACAACACCACCCTTCAAATTCAGATGACATTTCGACCTACATTTCCGATGTGCCAAACCCTCTCATTCTCCTTCTGACTCAGCTGCTTCTGCTGCACTTCTTTTGTCCTAACAACCCTACCGGTCCCTGAGAATGCCCGGTTAGAAATCCTTCCTCTGCTTCCAATCGAAACCCTAACTCTCTCCATTCCGATGTTAACACCACCTCCTCTCCTAACATGTTGCTGCATTGGCGACTTGATTTTCCTCTGAATACTTCGCCTCGGAGCAAAGCTTAGCTTCCTAGCCCCACTTTTCACTGCCTTGGGGCTGTTATCAGGAGGAATCTTGTCGAGCAAGCAACTGGCCTCTTCAGCCTCACTGGACTCCTGAATCCTGTCATTCTGTGGGGGCATACCTGTATACACAGTGCGCATTGGGATAAGAGAAGTTCTCCTAGGGACAAAGCCCACAAGGGTTTGCTGCTTTGGCAGTGGACAAAGGGAGGCTCTTTTCATCCTCTTTGGGAGAAACAGCGGTGGTGGTTGCTCCTGTTCGAGGGCATTTGGATTTGGGTTGTTCTCTTTTTCTGCAAAATCAATATTGAGCTTCGGGAATTTACTGTCGGGTGGAGATCCGTTAAGAGGCCGGGAAAGGTTCGATTGGTCCTTGAGACTTCCAAGGTTGCGTGTGGACAGTGGTGGCCTCATGGCTGCAATGTTTTCTTCGTCTTGTTTCATTAACTGCTGGTGATGGTGTTGCTCTGCTATCTTTGTGTCTACATGCTGCCTTGCAAGCTTTCTTTCTACTAGAAGTTGGGATTCCAACTCCTTCACCTGCAGAGTCAGTAGCTCTCAGGTAATGCAAGATGATAACCAGATAGACAAATACATGCTACTTAGTGTGAAACTTGGAGTGGAAGTTATAAAAGTTACATTTTCAGAAGAAGAAGAAAAAAAGGGTTGGAGTGGGATTGTTAAATGGAAAAGATTGGATTTTTTTAGCCTTCTCTCGAAATGAATTACCTTTTCCTGAAGAATCTTGTTCTTGTAATCTCTTTCTTTGAGTTTTTGGTCGAGTGACTGATTTGTCTCTTCCATCTTCTTGATTTGCACATCTTTGCTCTTAGAATCTTGCTTTGACTTCTCAAACTACCACAACACACAATCTGTGTCAGGATCACTTGCTTGGAAAGAAAGATTCCTTGATGATACTATGAAATCCGATTGAGAAATTTAGTTTTACCATTTGCTTGTACTTGACGAACTCAGCTATATCCAGTTGCTTCCTTGCAGGGCCCAACTCCACCCCTCTCACTCTACTTGCAAAGTTGAGAGAGCATATTGTTTCGTTCAGGTCATTTTCATTAGGGCTTATCTGCACAAACATGACTGCTTTCGAATCTCCCCCTAACAGACACATGCACAATCAGATCATTATCAACTAAAAGGCTTGAGCTTTTTTTTTTTTTTTTTTTCAAACATAAAGTCATACTGTACAAGGAAATTACTTTACCTAGAGAGTCTTGAAGCAAGTGGGTGAGTTTGGAGTTTCTACAAGGAGAAATGAACGAAGTTAATGATATATTATCAATTAAAAAAAAAAAACTCGGTCTGAATTTCGACCAATTTAAAAAAAAAAAAAAATTGAAGTATGCCATTACCTAAAAGGAATATGTGGGCTTTTAGTTGCAAGAGCTGAAATGACATCTCCAAGGGCAGATAAGGATTTGTTGATGTTCCGAGTTTCTTTGAGCCGCTCACCCTGCACTTCTGTCTTTGTAATACGTTCGCTTCCCGCCAAGTCTACAAGCCATAACTTGCTTCTTGTGCATTCTCCATTCAAGAGATTTTCCCCCTTCACCATCACACAGTGGATGCTGAAATTTTATGTATTTAAAACAATAGAAAAGGGACAGTAGTAATTAATTATCATTTTGAAATTTGGATTAAAACCATCACAGTGGGGTAAAATTGGTAGAAGCTGACTGACCAGTGAGATCTACTGCTATATTCATTAGCATTAGTTGAACCTATCGCTCTTGCATTGCTCCCAGTTTTCAGAACTTCCCAAACCTCATTCACGTTGTTTACTCGTGCTTCAACGAGTCCAGGGACATTGTGAATTCCTTCACTTGCTTGTCTTACCTCAAGCCTACAATGTGATTTTCAACAACTTAGTTTGAAAATCTAAGCACAGAAGAAAACTACAAGTACTTCACTTTCACATCTACAGAAGCTTTATCACAACGAAGTATGTCCCTTGATACCTCTTTGCAGGTACTCCTTGTTGGGTACCAGAAGCAAGCAGATCTCGTATCTGCTCATTATAGACTTCCATGACACTCACAGTGATATCATAATGGCAAAGTTGTTCTCGCTCTTTAATTTTGCGAAAGAGCTCCTCAAGAATTCTGTAATTGACTCCACGAGCTCCATCAGTACCATCCATTGTGTAAGTCTTTCCAGTTCCAGTCTGACCATAAGCAAATATGCAAGCATTGTAACCATCTAAAACTGATATTGCAAATGGGGCAGTATCTTCAAAGATATCAGCTACAAAGCCAAAAATACAGCATAGGTTTAGCATCTTTATTTTATTTTGTCTTCTATTTTAGATCAATGCATGTCATAGAAATGGAATATTTGCTACAATGTAGATTCATTATTACCTTGCTCGGATTCAGGGCCAAATACAGCATCAAACTTGAAGTGTTTTCTGGAAGCCCCAGATTTCACAGTTAGTTCACCGTCTTTTGAAGATTCAAAATCAATAGCCACAGAAGCACCCAATGAAATCTCCTCAGCGTTAAGTGGTCTACACCGACAAAAAACCCTAATATTCCCTGAAGAAAGAATCCCAACTGTAAGATTTTATCTTTAACTCATTGCTTTAGCACCAATGGTCTAAATTAAAACGCTAGTCCTGACCTTTTAACTCTAGAACCTTGTTGTATAGTTCCTTTTGCTTTCTAGCCCCTTCAACAAATTTTACCTTGAGATCGTTATGTAGTTCTTCTTGCTGATTTACTATTAAGAGAATTCAAGAAGATGAGAAACTCTGAAATAACAATGAATAAATTCAAAGTATTGGAGAAAAGACCTAGAGATATATATGAATGAGCAGTACTTTTAGATTGAATAATGGAGCTTATTTCATTCATATCTCCCAGGCTCTCTCTATACGCCATAGCCTCCTCAGATAACTTTATTTGCTCCATCTTCATTATCTGTTGCAGTTAGTTTATCAAAATGACGAATCACTGTCCATGATAGAGTAGTATGCTTTATGATATGGTTATATTAGTCCTCCATGTATAGGAGTCTCACATTCTAGTACATTAGGATCCTATATATAGGACCTCACCTCTTGTAGTTCTAATCAACCTAAACATTCAATACAATATGTTCAATATTAGTATTGGTTTGCTTACATCATTCTCTCCTACAATCTCTATTCACTCACAGTCCATACGTAAAATGATGCTTCACAGTTTTGACAGAAGACTTACCTTCAGCTTTCTGGTCAAATCTCTAAGAGATGAAAACCATTTGCCCTTCTCCTTCACCTGTCCTTCTATTGCGAAAGCTGTACGAAAATCGGGAGAAATTAAAAAGAACTCTCTTGAATGATTTGGTTCGGGAAAGACATAAATCTGAAAGTATTAACTAATATCAACTCCTTACCCAATGACCCGACATGCATTGATTTGCGCATGAGCTCACTTTGTAGAGCATTCAGAGATGTCCAAGCTTCTTGGCATTCCAAAACTTTCAGCTGGTTTTCCTTTTTAAGCTCCTCATTTGCCTTTCTCGACTCCATTAGTTCCCTTTTCTGCTGCTTGTAGTTTTTCACCAGCTCACATATCCCCCCTTCGAACGCACAATCATCACCGTCGTCGTCCTTCAATCAAAGTCATGGATGATAAAGATTAAAGACGTTTCTCTCAGGGAGAAGATACATTGAATAGAAGATAGTTTTAACAGAACCATTACTTCAGGTGAATCAAATTGAGAGACATTATCAGCATCTGCAATGCTGCTCGTGGAGGCAACCGCTCCTTTCATTTCTTTGTTCACGGATTCAATTACAGTTGGTGGAAGAAGCTCAAAGGAGCTTTCAGGCGACGGAGGTCGGGTAAAAGTTTGGCACACAGTGGAAAACCTAACACCAGTTTTTTTGGCCATTAATGGCCCGTTGATTCCATTATCCAGAGAAAGCTCAATGCAAGCCTCACTTTTCTCCTGCTTATAACCTTTCTCGAACAAATCACTTGAATTATCTCGATAGCTCATTGGTAGATCAGGCGAACCAGCACAGATCACTAAATCAGGAGATGTCATAGAATATCCCAACATCGACCTTCCTGAAAGAGTTCAAATCGAAATCAGACAGTGCGTGTGCAATAATTGAAATCAGGCACCAGAATTCAAATATGTTTACCACTGAAAGCATTATCGTCTACTGTTGTGTTACTAGATGGATCTAGATCTGCCATTACTGGACTTACGGATCTCTGGAGTGATGGAACCGAATTATCTGCTGCAATTGAGCATGAAATCGGATAATCAGAGCTTGAAAAGCGAAAATCAGTCAGAATCAAGCACGGTTCGTTGACTTACTGTGAGATCTGCGGCATTGCTGAGCAGAACTGGCGTCTGTTAGTAAAAGAGGGTCAGGCCATTGATTGTCTTCATTAGGTCCCATTCGATGAACTGGGGCTGACTCTTTGAATTCAGTTACACCGAACTGCGCAGTGCAATCAAATGAAAGTCAAAAAGAGAAAGGAAATGAGATTGATGGGTGGATCTTTTTGAGAATTCAGAGAGAGGGCAGAAGGAAGGCAGCAGAAAAAGTCCGTTTATTTGGGGTGGCTTCTCTTAGGTGAAACATTCCATATTTGCGCACTGTGTTATGAATTTAGGACCGTTTAGATTTTCTATTTATTTTCAAAATTTGAAATTTGGGACCCGGCAATGTTTTCGGGTCTCTGACTATTTACGAATACCTCCCCTGATTTATACGTTTATTTTAGTTTCCTCCTTGAAGTTTCTGGAACTCTTTGCAGTTACCCAAAGGGCTGGAAATAGTACGAGTTTGGTACGTGACGTCGAATATCATAATCATACCATATTTTTTACATGAAAAATAGTACTAGTTTGGTACGTGACCTGTCAATGTCATAGTCCTCCACAATTACGATTTTACATGTATATCTAGGGGTGAGCATGGACCGGTCCTGGACCAGGACCGGTCCAGGACCGTTTAAGTCCATTTAGAATGGACTTTTCCATTTCGGTCCTAGACCGGTCCAGGACCGTTAGGACCGTTTGAAACGGTCTCGGTCTTAACGGTCTTGGTTTCGGTCCAGGTCCGTTAGGACCGTTAGGTCCAGACCTTTTTTTTTTTTTTAATTCAAGTTTTTTATCTGAATTTTTTTTAGATATTAAATATGAATTTGTTAATATATTATATTTTGTAAATATTATTATATTAAATTCGAATTTTTTATTATATGACATTTTTTAAATGTTAGTATATTAAATCTGATTTTCTTAATACATGATAATTTTTAAATATTAATATATTAAAACTGATTTTTTTAGCTAAATCTGAACGTAACGTGAAATATATATTCTTCAAGATCGGTTCAGGATTGTTAAGACTGTTTAAGCAATTCTGATATTTTCATTCCCGGTTTTGAAAAAAAAAAATTCTTAGAATCCAATTATTTTATAGAAAATATCTAAAAACAAATCCGGATTTTTTTTATTCGTAATAGTTTTTATTAAATAACTAAAATAAAATTCTAAGAAACGAGATTTTTTTTTTTTTTACAAATAAGGAAAATATAATAGTACAAAGTAGTTATAAAATTTAAGATTATACATATATATATATATATATATATATATATGTATATATAGACGAGCACTGCTACTGCTACAACACCTAGTCACCTATATACAAGAAGTATAGAGCAGCTCCTGGCTACACCTAGCCAACTTGGTAGTTATTATCTTAACGGTCCAAACGGTCCGGATTTGGACTCCACGATCCAAACGGTCCTAGACCGAAATTAAGTCCAGGACCGCTAAGGACCGAAATGGTAGGTCCATTGGACCTGGACTCAAACGGTCCTGGACTTTTCGGTTCGGTCTTGGACCGGTCCCAGACTGGACTTGGACTTTATGGACTTTTTGCTCACAGTATATCCATATTTATTCATAACTGAAAATATAATTGTATGCATAATCGAATTCATAGAGTTTTTAGAAATCGAATCGATACGGTCTTATACATACGCAAAATGGTGTGTCTTTGTCGCTGATGTCCTAAACTAAAAGACCAGATATCCATAGCAATATACCTATAATGACAAAAGGGCGCATTTACTTCTACTTTTCACTAAAGACGAGCCGGAGTGAACTAGATAATCCGTAAGTAATTCAACTGAACATACAAAAGATTCAAAATAATGGCAAAAAAAAATATACAAGAGATTTAAAATAATACAATACAAAGACTTCAAGTTTCAACAATTTTTATAGCACTAACATTTTAGTTAATTATGGACGGTTGTAATGAACTCTGAGCGCTAGGGTTTAGATTATTATTATTATAACCATGAGTATACGCCCAATACCATAACCACTACGAGTTCAAATTTTAGCGCCATAACTGCACCGACCATAAATGTGTAGTTAACCATATTTTAAACGGTGCAAAAAATCACGATTTTTGGATTTTCAACGTATCGTTGTCAGCTCTACCATACATGTTAATAACAGATGAAAAGTTTAAAATTTATGAAATTATCTAAAAATTATTTCCCTCCACTTTTATTATAAGTATATTTCATCTTAAGGTTTTAAAACATTTTGTCAAGTGGTGCATCTAAAATTTCATATGGTAACAAAGCGCGTAAGTCCAAATCTACACATGTTAGTAGTACTAGAGAACAACGGAAATGTGTAACTTGATATGAAAGTAATCGATGATACAACGCTTTTATATGGCTAAAACGAAAACTAAGGAGAGATTGTCTCCACTAATACAACTACTCTACTACAGAATCTATGATCATAGTTTAAACAACTAACTACTAAATCTGATCAAATCCCACACAATCTTCAACATGTTGAGCTGCAACTCTGTTGAGCTGAACCGGAGTTGTCAAACCAACTTTCAGGACCGGTTCAGAACTTCATTTATTAACTTAACTACTTTCTTCATCTCCAAGTTTCAAGCTTCAAACCCAACAGTTTTTTACTACTATACATTAGTATGAGTAGGTTAAGAGAGCAATTTGAGAAATAATGGGATGAATTATGTATTTGGAACCAGAATCTGTTGAGGAAAATGGTTCCACTTTACAAGGGGAGTAGAGTACTGAGCAGTTATCTGTGAAGCATATCCTCCTTATATACACAAGTGTCACAAGAGCATCAATGCATCATATAACAACGGCAGATGGATCTCTCAGCAGCCACACAATGCGCCGCCAGTTGTAGTCGGAGATGCACAGTTGTCCAACTCTCATTGGCCACCATCAAATCTTCAAAAACAGTATTTTCTTCGGATCCCAGAAACATGATCCGAGAAAGAACCACCTGGGCTTCTTCTGTGAATATCTTTCTTCATTCCTATAAATAACTAACATCACATCCCAACTCCTTCTAAGGCGGCTGCCATTGATGCAGAGGCCTCTTCGAGTGTCCTCTTCTTCTCTACCGTGTTGAAGGCCTCGATTGAATCACCTTCTACCCAATCGTCGTAGTTGTCCGCCCCGATTCCACACTCCAGTCCCGCACTTACCTGAAGTCCACAAATCAGGGCATCTCAGTTATTTTTGCATACTAAACTTGACTTAGTATTGCTAAATATAAAGACAGAAGTTCAGTATGCAATAATTGCACACAGTGTTGTTCAGGAAAATATTAAATCTAAAAACACGCATTAAAATCACAACTGTGAGGCACTATTTGGGGTAGGAATAATGAGATAGGTGATCTGGATCCAAACCATTCATCTATAACCTTGAAGTTCGCACACAGTAGTAGAGACATAAAAAGCTCTCGATCCAACAATACGATTGGATATTGTAGCAATCATTAATGAAAATTTCAAAACTTCAAGTGTAACTTGATCAGAAAGAGAAACAAGTTGCCTTTTTAGGGAAAAAGATGTTTTTAGGGGATTTTTTTCCAGGTAACAAGGTTGCCTTTTTGGGGGAAAAGTGACTGAATAGAGGTAGTCAACAATTTCTTGAAATGGAAAAGATTCAATCTTCTTAAATGACTTTCGCTCTAAACTTTATACTTTGTAGAATTTCCCATGGTTCATATATCTTGTATTGATGCAAGCGATGATGATTTCATAAACTAGGAATGCAAGATTTGTATGGTTAAGAAAAGTTACCTCTTTGACCATTTCTTTGACACGTTTTAGGGAATCCAAGGTACCGACATATACTGATCTCCCCTTCCGAAGCACACGAATACCACAGCCCTTCACAACCTTCCCCTCTGTCACCATGCATCCGGCAACACGACCACTACCACTGCTAAATACTGCCCGTACTTCAGCAAATCCAATGTTCTCTTGTTCCTACCATTAGAGAAGAAGAAACATGTCAGAGCCACCCTATGGAACAGTTCTAGAGGTCTGCCACACTATTCCATAACTTTAATGGCTCTACTAGGCCAGAGAAATAAGCAATATGCCTCTTTATTTTTGCTATAACTTCACTTAACATGTTATTGCATTATCTTCACTAAACACGTTATTGCATTTAGCCTTCATTAAGTTTTGGTACCTCCATTGGGTAGCAAAGCTAAGTTCAGGTCCCCAATTATGCATTAGGTGAAGCTGTATGCAAAACTAAAGAGGCATAAAAGTTCGAAAATAATTGACCATCTAGAAGTTAGAAAGAGTGGTGAACTGAGAATTAACCTCAACAGCGTCCAGAAGTCCCTCCATTGCCTTACGGACATCATCGATGAGGTCATAGATTACCCTATAAAGGCGAATCTCAACGCCTTTGTTATCTGCATAGGTCTTAACGGAACCCGGAACCTTCACATTGAAACCGAAGACTATGGCCTTACTGGCAACCGCTAAATCAACATCACTAACATTGATATCTCCTGGTGCTTGCAGTAGAAACTTCAAAGTCACATTATCTTGAGGAAGTACTTCCAAGGCTTGTCTCACCGCCTCAATGGATCCCTGACAATTAAAATGGTGCCAAATAAGATCAGACCAGAGATAAACACCGACAAACTTAAACTAAACTAAAAACTAGATGTATTTATCTTTTGCCACAAAAAAGAAGATAATTAGTCGAAGAAAAGTAGTGGCCAATTTTTTTTTTTTTAAGAAAAGTAACATAGTGTGTTTACCTGAACATCGACTTTCATGATAATATTAAGTTGGTGCAAATCTAGACCAGGAAGCTTTCTTGAAACTGCAGAAGCCAAGGAAGAAAGTGTGATCTTGCCATCCCCTGCCTTAGCTGATATGCGTTCATCGCGCAATGAATCAGCCCGCAATTCAGCCCTCTCGCGGGCAACATCAAGGGAATCAACAACTTCAAATTCATCCCCAGCAATAGGGACATTATTCAGTCCAATAACCTGCAATTATTTCATTAAGCAAATAAACCAATTATTAAACCAAAACTTAAAAGAATAAGCCCAGCCAATCATAAATCGAACGGAAGGTCCAGATATGAGTAATGAATTTAACCTGTATAGGCATGGAAGGTCCAGCTTCATCAACCCGCTTTCCACTATCATCAAATAATGCGCGGACCTACCAATGATCATGAAACAGTCTCATTCAGCTAAACTCAAGGATTTCTTTTTCCAAGAAGTGTAGCAGTTATCACTATCTGGCCCAAGAAAGGAGTAATTTTTATAAGCTTTTCAATCCACTGACCTTGCCAAAAGCTTCTCCACACACAACAACGTCCCCCCTTTTCATTGTGCCCTTTTGCACAATAAATGTAGCAATAGGCCCTTTAGATTTGTCAAGAGCAGCCTCGATAACTGTCCCCTTGGCATTTCTATGGGGATTAGCTTTCAGCTCTTGCAACTTCACAGCAAAAAATAAATAAATCAAGGTCTTAGGTTTAATTCATAAATGCAATGGCATCACTATGACCTAAACGCAAAAAAGGAAACCATGGCATTATCAATAAAAAAAAAATTGCTTACTTCAGCAACAAGCATAACTGTCTCCAGCAAGTCATCTATGTTCTGCCCTTTCAAGGCACTGATCTGTAAAATGATATGATGGAAAAATGAGTGCCCTTGAAGCACAAAACCAATATGTCAAATATTTGCATTAAAATGACAAAGCACCTGAACCATTGGGGTTTGCCCACCCCATTCTTCTGGCATCAAACCAATGGAAGAAAGCTCTTGCATTACTCGGTCCGGACTAGCTCCATCCTTATCAATCTGATCATGTAACATAGTTACATAAGTTAGTCTAAAATAAATAAACAAATGCCTCAAATGCTTGCTTTCATTATTATCCCCAGAACAAATTTCCTTATTTGAGCCAAACGGACCTTGTTAATTGCGACGACTATAGGTACTCCAGCTGCTTTTGCATGAGCAATAGCCTCATTGGTCTGGGGCCGGATCCCATCGTCAGCAGCCACAACAATGATAGCAATGTCTGTCACTCTAGCTCCACGAGCCCTCATTGCACCAAATGCCTTTAGAAGCAAATATGATAAATATGAAATGATATGATCAAAGGAAATACCCGTGCCTAAGTGCAAAGCAGAAATTAACATACCTCATGCCCTGGAGTATCAAGAAAGACACACGTTTGTGGTTTCCCGTCAACTGGTACCATTACTTTATAAGCTCCAATACCCTGTGTAATACCACCTGCTTCTGATGCAGCCACCTGCAGAAACCTACTGGTTAGCTCTGAAGCTGCAAAAGGCAAATGCCAAGAATAACACCTACTCCAGATTGACATTACCTTGGTTGCTTAAGTCTAACTATTTTTTTTTTTTTTTAGTCAAATAATTTTGTTAAGGGAAAATGGGCCTTTTTCTAACAGCGCTTCATTAGATCAACATTGACTCCGATTAAATGAATGTACAATCCACAGAAATAAAAAGAACTACTGAATAGATGGAACTACAAGATATCATTACCTTGCTCTTCCGAATGTAATCCAAAAGGGTTGTCTGCCAATAACCACCAGAAATGTAAGCACCATCAAATAAAAGCAGTCTCAAGAAAACTACATTGAACAAGCATAACTGCACAAACTAAGTTTACCTTGCCATGATCAACATGACCCATAATCGTAAGTACTGGCGGCCTATCTTCTAGCTTGTCGAGATCCTCTTCATCAAAAATTTCCCTTTTCCGAGCCATCTCTTCCACTTTGATTGGGTCGGCGTCAATAACTTCAACTCCATATTGTTTGCAGACCATCTTCACCATATCTTGGTCGATTGTTTGCACACCATCAGGCTTAATTCCCTTTGAGTACAGGTATCCAAGAATCTCTCCCTCGCTGGTAGCCAGATTGTAAGCCAATTCCTCTACTAGCATTCCTTTTTCATCAACCTCAAGAATATCAACTTTAACTGGAGCTGCCTCCTTTGCTGCTTGAATTCTAGCAGCTCTTCTACTTGCTTTATTCCATTTCCTACCCTTCTTCCTTGCTGCACCAGGAATTGAGACGTTAATATCTGAAGCGTCCTCAGAGATCTCCTCGTCATCATCATCAGCTTTTCTCCGCCTCATTGCACTTCCTGAAACATTTTTCTTACGGAAAAAATCATCCCTAGCCTTTCCAGGAGGCCCCTTCCCTGGTTTGGAAGGGGAAAGAACACCTTGAGCAGCTAGAGGATCACCAGCTGCCTTCTTAGATGCAAATTTATCAACCAAGATGGGCTGCTTCCTCTCTTTAGGTTTTGCAGGTGCATCAGCTTCTTCAGGAGCTGCTAACTTTGAAGCTGCACCGACATCCTTGAGAGCTGCTGACTTCGGTGATGCCCCTACATCCTTGAGAACAACAGGCTTCCTCACTGGAGGCGCTACAGAAGGTTTTATCTGTAATTTTGGTTGTGGTCTCAATGGAGGCCGAGGAGCCGCCAAAGAAGCACGGGGCTGCAACTCCACATTTTCATCTCCACCCGTCTTATCATCCAGAACTTCAACTTCCTTTTTGACACTGGGAGGATCTTTTACAACAGCTGCCTTCGGTACAGTTGATACATTATCTCCTTTACGCCAAACACTCTTCACAGACTTAGCTGGCTTGCCTGCTGCCGAATCTACTACTCTAGCACCCCTTACATATGCGTTTGTCGGTGGTCTCTGTACATTTGAGGGTCTAATCTCCCTCTTGCTTGTTGTTTCGCCAATTTTAGATGTCTCCAGCTTCTCTGCCTTCTCCAAGACCTCGTCGAGCGACTTAATTACGTTATTCCTCTCATTGGAGCTACCATCATCAGATTTACTGCTAATCCCTTCCAAAGATACTGATGAATTGTTCCTTGGCACCGGCGGTTTCAGTACTGGTTTTGGTGCAGCTTTAAGTTCTAATCCAGAATCATCACCTCTACTCACACCATAGCCATTGTTAGAGTCTAGGGCTACTGTATTGCTATGCTCTGAAATGAAATCAGTTGTAGTTGTAATGGAACATCTACAATGCCATATCTTAGCATCTTTGTAACCCCTGCCTCTTAGTAAAAAAACCCTCCTAACAAGCGAAAACGAAGCTTCCGATGAACTCGAGCTCGTGCAGCTGCCCAAGCCTAAAGTCGAAGCCACAGGAGCACAAGAAACCATGGACGCTCCTTGTAAGCTTCCCACTGGCACCATCATCGAAACCCACAGCTTCTTCTAGTGCGTCCTCCTGAGCATGAATTCAACTGTTTCTCCCCCCAAAATCAAAATTGGAAGCTGCAATACAGAAGAAATTTGGAATAGCTATTCAGTCTCTAGCGGATATAAGAAGAAATGATGGGAAATCGAGTCGCGGCATTTACCTGCTGAAGAAACTCCGATTAGTCGGAGGAACTTGAAGGGATTGGCAGTGGTGGCGGTATGTCGAAATAGGGAGACTGGCGGAGAGTGGAGCGAGATGGCTATGGAGGTAGAGAAGAGAGTATTATGGTGGAGGGAGATAATAATTCTCAGTATTTTGTGTGGCTCATTCTCTGCCTATCAAAATTCTTATGTGGTGATGATGGATAAGAATTTTGAGAGCCATGGATGGTGTTCTGCTGTTCTCTCTTCTTTTCGTCTGGTTTCTCCCATACGGATTTATGTTTATAGATTGTAGATAGATTATATATATCGCTAAGCAAAATCCAGAAGGAATATAAAAAATTCAAAATTGCACGAAGAATTTCTCATTAGTAATTTCTCCGGTTTTGCTATGGTTTGGTTCTAGGACCTAAAATGTGGTTCGGTTCTTACGTGATACAGAAAACCAACTGAACCTAAAATCCGGTTCCGGTTCGGTTCTGAACCGGTTCGGCCCAGAACCGAACCATGCCCAGCCCTAGGTATCACTGCAGGGATGGCAACGGGTCACGGGTACCCGTGGGTACCCGATGACCCGCCAACCCGCGGGGCGGGTTCGGGTTTAGGTTCACGACGATCCGCCGGCCCAACCCGAACTGAGTTTTCATTTTACATATATATTTAATATATGTATATTATATAAAATTATACGGGTAATATAACACATAGTCAAAATAATAATTATTCTAATGAATTGGGTGATTTATATTTGGATTATGGGTTAATTTAATAATTTATGATTTAAATTTTAAGTTGAATTTGGATACAGTAACATAAAATTTAGAATTTAAGATTTAAAATGATAAATTATACCTCAC
The DNA here is from genome assembly GCA_036873135.1 of Clarkia xantiana subsp. parviflora. Lineage (NCBI taxonomy): Eukaryota > Viridiplantae > Streptophyta > Magnoliopsida > Myrtales > Onagraceae > Clarkia > Clarkia xantiana. Next base: position 6,162,653 of record JAPTYO010000014.1, read on the forward strand.
ACGGGTCGACCCGACCCGAAAGTGCAGGGGACGGGTCCGGGTCGACCATATTTACCCGCGGGGCGGGTCCGGGTCCGGATCGACCATATTGACCCGCGGGGCGGGTCCGGGTATGGCGATACCCGTCTCGACCCGCCCCATTGACATCCCTAGGTATCAGTATGTATCTACTAATAGAAAGTTATAAATGCAATCGACTTTGTAAAGACAAATTAACTCTACAATTTTTTAGCAGAACTTAAAAGTTAGAAGCCTTGTGCAATAAAAAAAAGAGAGCTGAAACCAATTCCGACATCTCATTCCGAGATGAGTGGCATCATAGGTAATTTCTTACAACTTTTAGGTTATATTATAAACACTCACATCTCGGAACACATCGGAATCTAAGCGTCGGAATGAGAATCATGTGACCAAGGCTTCTAACACTCACATGTCCCGTCGCAGGTTTGTGGTCACATTCCTAAATGTATATGTAAATACTCATTTTGTACGGACAAAATGAGTATCTACATATAGTATCCACATAATTGCCCTCATTCATATACACGCGATCATAAGTATCCACGTAATCGAAATTACAAAATTTATAACATTTTAATAATCTCATTTTTCGTGAGGGCAATTCCTTCATTTTATGTCAGTTTGCAAGTGTTTATTTAATCACGTGCAAGTCATATGACCAATTTCGTTATAACTAAACTGAGAATTTGACAAAATTAGTGATTTGTTAATAAGTAAAACTGAGTTGCTAATTGTTAAAAAAAAAAAACTTCAAATAGCAATTTCCGAGAGTGTCTAAACTACAAGTAGCAATTTGATAATTAACTCTTCTGTAAATCTATTTTTTTTAAAATGGCGATATATTCTATTTTTTAACTAGAGTCCACTCAAGTGAAATTTTGAATGTTATGACACTCAGCTTAGGAGATAAAACTTAAACGTGTTTACCGAAAAGAATGGATGAAATATGTATTTGGAACTGTTGAGGAAAATGGTTCCACTTTACAAAGGGAGTAGAGTACTGAGCAGTTATCTGTGAAGCATATCCTCCTTATATACACAAGTGTGAAGTGTCACAAGAGCATCATATAACAACTGCAGATGGATCTCTCAGCAGCCACACAATACGCCGCCAGTTGTAGTCGGAGATGCCCAGTTGTCCAACTCTCATTGGCCGCCAACAAATCTTCAAAAAACAGTCTTTTCTTCGGATCCCTGTAAACATGATCCGAGAAAGAACCACCTGGGCTTCTGTGAATATCTTTCTTCATTCCTATAAATAACTCACATCACATCCCAACTCCTTCTAAGGCGGCTGCCATTGATGCAGAGGCCTCTTCGAGTGTCCTCTTCTTCTCTACCGTGTTGAAGGCCTCGATTGAATCACCTTCTACCCAATCGTCGTAGTTGTCCGCCCCGATTCCACACTCCAGTCCTGCACTTACCTGAAGTCCACAAATCCAGGGCATCTCAGTTATTTTTGCATACTAAACTTGACTTACTATTGCTAAATGTGAAGACAGAGAAGTTCAGTATGCAATAATTGCACTCAGTGTTGTTCAGGAAAATATTATATCTAAAAACACGCATTAAGATCACAACGGTGAGGCACGATTTAGGGTAGGAAGAATGAGATAAGTGATCTAGATCCAAACCATTCACTTGTAACATTGAAGTTCTGCATACAGTAGTAGAGACATAATAAGCCCTCGATCCAACAATACAATTGGATATTGTAGTAATCATTAATGAAAATTTCAAAACTTCAAGTGTAACTTGATCAGAAAGAGAAACAAGCTGCCCTCAAGGGAAAAAGATGTTTTTAGGGGATTTTTTTTCCAGGTAAGGAAAAGTGACTGAATAGAGGTAGTCAACAATTTCTTGAAATGGAAAAGATTCAATCTTCTTACTTGACTTTTGCTCTAAACTTTATACTTTGTAGAATTTCCCATGGTTCATATATCTTGTATTGATGCAAGCGATGATGATTTCAGAAACTAGGAATGCAAGATTTGTATGGTTAAGAAAAGTTACCTCTTTGACCATTTCTTTGACACGTTTTAGAGAATCCAAGGTACCGACATATACGGATCTCCCCTTCCGAAGAACACGAATACCACAGCCCTTCACAACCTTACCCTCTGTCACCATGCATCCGGCAACACGACCACTACCACTGCTAAATACTGCCCGTACTTCAGCAAATCCAATGTTCTCTTGTTCCTACCATTAGAGAAGAAGAAACATGTCAGAGCCACCCTATGGAACAGTTCTAGAGGTCTGCCACACTATTGCATAACTTTAATGGCTCTACTAGGCCAGAGAAATAAACAATATGCCTCTTTATTTTTGCTATAAATTCACTTAACATGTTATTGCATTATCTTCACTAAACACGTTATTGCATTTAGCCTTCATTAAGTTTTGGTACCTCCATTGGGTAGCAAAGCTAAGTTCAGGACCCCAATTATGCATTAGGTGAAGCTGTATGCAAAACTAAAGAGGCATAAAAGTTCGAAAATAATTGACCATCTAGAAGTTAGAAAGAGTGGTGAACTGAGAATTAACCTCAACAGCGTCCAGAAGTCCCTCCATTGCCTTACGAACATCATCGATGAGGTCATAGATTACCCTATAAAGGCGAATCTCAACGCCTTTGTTATCTGCATAGGTCTTAACGGAACCCGGAACCTTCACATTGAAACCGAAGACTATGGCCTTACTGGCAACCGCTAAATCAACATCACTAACATTGATATCTCCTGGTGCTTGCAGTAGAAACTTCAAAGTCACATTATCTTGAGGAAGTACTTCCAAGGCTTGTCTCACCGCCTCAATGGATCCCTGACAATTAAAATGGTGCCAAATCAGATCAGACCAGAGACAAACACCGACAAACTTAAACTAAACTAAAAACTAGATATATTTATCTTTTTGCCACAAAAAAGAAGATAATTAATCGAAGAAAAGTTGTGGTCATTTTTTTTTTAAAGAAAAGTAATATTGTGTGTTTACCTGAACATCGACTTTCATGATAATATTAAGTTGGTGCAAATCTAGACCAGGAAGCTTTCTCGAAACTGCAGAAGCCAAGGAAGAGAGTGTGATCTTGCCATCCCCTGCCTTGGCTGATATGCGTTCATCGCGCAATGAATCAGCCCGCAATTCAGCCCTCTCGCGGGCAACATCAAGGGAATCAACAACTTCAAATTCATCCCCAGCAATAGGGACATTATTCAGTCCAATAACCTGCAATTATTACATTAAGCAAATAAACCGATTATTAAATCAAAACTTAAAAGAATAATAAGCCCAGCCAATCATAAATCGAACGGAAGGTCCAGATATGAGTAATGAATTTAACCTGTATAGGCATGGAAGGTCCAGCTTCATCAACTCGCTTTCCACTATCATCAAATAATGCGCGGACCTACCAATGATCATGAAACAGTCTCATTCAGCTAAACTCAAGGATTTCTTTTTCCAAGAAGTGTAGCAGTTATCACTATCTGGCACAAAAAAGGAGTAATTTTATAAGCTTTTCAATCCACTGACCTTGCCAAAAGCTTCTCCACACACAACAACGTCCCCCCTTTTCATTGTGCCCTTTTGCACAATAAATGTAGCAATAGGCCCTTTAGATTTGTCAAGAGCAGCCTCGATAACTGTCCCCTTGGCATTTCTATGGGGATTAGCTTTCAGCTCTTGCAACTTCACAGCAAAAAATAAATAAATCAAGGTCTTAGGTGTAATCCATCAATGCAATGGCATCACTATGACCTAAACGCAAAAAAGGAAACCATGGCATTATCAATAAAAAAAATTGCTTACTTCAGCAACAAGCATAACTGTCTCCAGCAAGTCATCTATGTTCTGCCCTTTCAAGGCACTGATCTGTAAAATGATATGATGGAAAAATGAGTGCCCGTGAAGCACAAAACCAATATGTCAAATATTTGCATTAAAATGACAAAGCACCTGAACCATTGGGGTTTGCCCACCCCATTCTTCTGGCATCAAACCAATGGAAGAAAGCTCTTGCATTACTCGGTCCGGACTAGCTCCATCCTTATCAATCTGATCATGTAACATAGTTACATAAGTTAGTCTAAAATAAATAAATAAATACCTCAAATGCTTGCTTTCATTATTATCCCCAGAACAAATTTCCTTATTTGAGCCAAACAGACCTTGTTAATTGCGACAACTATAGGTACTCCAGCTGCTTTTGCATGAGCAATAGCCTCATTGGTCTGGGGCCGGATCCCATCGTCAGCAGCCACAACAATGATAGCAATGTCTGTCACTCTAGCTCCACGAGCCCTCATTGCACCAAATGCCTTTAGAAGCAAATATGATAGATATGAAATGATAAGATCAAAGGAAATACCCGTGCCTAAGTGCAAAGCAGAAATTAATATACCTCATGTCCTGGAGTATCAAGAAAGACACACGTTTGTGGTTTCCCGTCAACTGGTACCATCACTTTATAAGCTCCAATACCCTGTGTAATACCACCTGCTTCTGATGCAGCCACCTGCAGAAACCTACTGGTTAGCTCTGAGGCTGCAAAAGGCAAATGCCAAGAATAACACCTACTCCAGATTGACATTACCTTGGTTGCTTAAGTCTAACTATTTTTTAATTTTTTTTAGTCAAATAATTTTGTTAAGGGAAAATGGGCCTTTTTCTAACAGCACTTCATTAGATCAACATTGACTCTGATTAAATGAATGTACAATCCACAGAAATAAAAAGAATTACTGAATAGATGGAACTACAAGATATCATTACCTTGCTCTTCCGAATGTAATCCAAAAGGGTTGTCTGCCAATAACCAACAGAAATGTAAGCACCATCAAATAAAAGCAGTCTCAAGAAAACTACATTAAACAAGCATAAGCACAAACTAAGTTTACCTTGCCATGATCAACATGACCCATAATCGTAAGTACTGGCGGCCTATCTTCTAGCTTGTCGAGATCCTCTTCATCAAAAATTTCCCTTTTCCGAGCCATCTCTTCCACTTTGATGGGGTCAGCATCAATAACTTCAACTCCATATTGTTTGCAGACCATCTTCACCATATCTTGGTCGATTGTTTGCACACCATCAGGCTTAATTCCCTTTGAGTAGAGGTATCCAAGAATTTCTCCCTCGCTGGTAGCCAGATTGTAAGCCAATTCCTCTACTAGCATTCCTTTTTCATCAACCTCAAGAATATCAACTTTAACTGGAGCTGCCTCCTTTGCTGCTTGAATTCTAGCAGCTCTTCTACTTGCTTTATTCCATTTCCTACCCTTCTTCCTTGCTGCACCAGGAATTGAGACATTAATATCTGAAGCATCCTCAGAGATTTCCTCATCATCATCATCAGCTTTTCTCCGCCTCATTGCACTTCCTGAAACATTTTTCTTACGGAAAAAATCATCCCTAGCCTTTCCAGGAGGCCCCTTCCCTGGTTTAGAAGGGGATAGAACACCTTGAGCAGCTAGAGGATCACCAGCTGCCTTCTTAGATGCAAATTTATCAACCAAGATGGGTTGCTTCCTCTCTTTAGGTTTTGCAGGTGCATCAGCTTCTTCAGGAGCTGCTACCTTTGAAGCTGCACCGACATCCTTGAGAGCTGCTGACTTCGGTGATGCCCCTACATCCTTGAGAACAACAGGCTTCCTCACTGGAGGCGCTACAGAAGGTTTTATCTGTAATTTTGGTTGTGGTCTCAATGGAGGCCGAGGCGGCGCCAAAGAAGCACGAGGCTGCAACTCCACATTTTCATCTCCACCCGTCTTATCATCCGGAACTTCAACTTCCTTTTTGATACTGGGAGGATCTTTTACAACAGCTGCCTTCGGTACAGTTGATACAGTATCTCCTTTCCGCCAAACACTCTTCACAGACTTAGCTGGCTTGCCTGCTGCCGAATCTACTACTCTAGCACCCCTTACATATGCGTTTGCATTCGGTGGTCTCTGTACATTTGAGGGTCTAATCTCCCTCTTACTTGTTGTTTCGCCAAATTTAGATGTCTCCAGCTTCTCTGCCTTCTCCAAGACCTCGTCGAGGGACTTAATTACGTTATTCCTCTCATTGGAGCTACCATCATCAGATTTACTGCTAATCCCTTCCAAAGATACAGATGAATTGTTCCTTGGCACCGGCGGTTTCAGTACTGGTTTTGGTGCAGCTTTAAGTTCTAATCCAGAATCATCACCTCTATTCACACCATAACCATTGTTAGAGTCTAGGGCTACCGTATTGCTATGCTCTGAAATGAAATCAGTTGTGGTTGTGATGGAACATCTACAATGCCATATCTTAGCATCTTTGTAACCCCTGCCTCTTAGTAAAAAAACCCTCCTAACAAGCGAAAACGAAGCTTCCGATGAACTCGAGCTCGTGCAGCTGCCCAAGCCTAAAGTCGAAGCCACAGGAGCAAGAGAAACCATGGACGCTCCTTGTAAGCTTCCCACTGGCACCATCATCGGAACCCACAGCTTCTTCTAATACGTCCTCCTGAGCATGAATTTAACTGTTTCTCCCCCCAAAATCAAAATGGGAACTGCAATACAGAAGAAATTCGGAATAGCTGCTATTCAGTCTCTAGCGGATATAAGAAGAAATGATGGGAAATCGAGTCGCGGCATTTACCTGCTGAAGAAACTCCGATTAGTCGGAGGAACTTGAAGGGATTGGCAGTGGTGGCGGTATGTCGAAATAGGGAGACTGGTGGAGAGTGGAGCGAGATGGCTATGGAGGTAGAGAAGAGAGACTAATGGTGGGGGGAAGATAATAATTCTCAGTAGTTTGTGTGGCTCATTCTCTGCCTATCAAAATTCTTATGTGGTGATGATGGATAAGAATTTTGAGAGCCATGGATGATGGTTTTCTGCTGTTCTTTTCGTCTGGTTTCTCCCATACGGATTTATATTTATAGATTATATATATACCGCTAAGCAAAATCCAGAAGGAATATACAAATACAAATTTGATTGGATATATCATAGTTAGGATTGATTCATATTTTAGTTTTGTTACACTTTGTATACCTACAAGGAAGCTTAATTTTATACGTTGAAAGATATCATGAATTTTTTTTCTCATTAAAATTTTTTTTTGCTCACGCCATTTGTAAATTTAAAATTTTCAAATAATCAACAAATCGGTAAAAAAAAAAATCACTACATTAATAATTTCTTTCACTGTCAATTAAAATATGTATATATTATTATTATTGATAATTAAAGTGCCAATCGTATAACTACGATAATTGTTTTCTAGTAATTTTTCTGAATGGTTTAAGTATATATTTTTTTTTAAAATATACTTATATTAAAGTGAATTGGTAATTTTGCACTTTTTAATAAAGTGAAAAAACTGATAAAATTAGGAAAAATATAGAGCTGATTTATCTAAACTATTATGGTAATGGTGGACAACTAAAATTTAAGAAAGTTAACTTTATATTATTTTTTTATAGAAAATATTGATAATAACTCAAAAAATATTATAAATAATGTGCAACATTTATATATGATTATTAGCTAGTCTATTTAGTAACAACTTTTTTATACAACTTTTTAAAAAAAATATAAACAAAATCCAATATTACGACGACCCGTTTAATAAAATGATCACAAATATTTGTTTTAATTATCATAATTTATTATTTTTAAATTTAGTTTTAGTTTATGATTTGTATTAATATTTATTTTAAGTTAACATATTTTGGAAAAAAAAATTATGGCTTCCTACTTCCGTTTTAGTGTTATTATATTCCTTTCTTATACCAAAAAAACTTCATAAATATTTTACCAAAAAAAGTCACAAATAAAGAAACTAGTATATACCTAATACCCGTACTTGGATAATTAATAATTAATAATAATAATAATAAAAAAGCGTGAATGGCTTATTCCGACTTAACGGCATCGGATGGAAAAACTTAACGGGAGAATGACGTCGACTCTAACCGCCCTTACCTAAGTATTTCCCCTAACCGAGAAAGAGAATCAATTCCACTGTGAGACTGCGTTAAACTTCAACAGCGAAATAACGCGAGAGAAGAGAGAGACAGAGAGAAGCGCGCTGAAGGTGGAGGAAGAAGAGGAAGACACAACAATGAAAGATGAAGATGTGAGCTCAGGAGGCGCTAACAATGATCCATTCGTCCTCACCAGATCTTCCCCTGCTGCCAGGTTCCGCCACTTTTCTATTCCTCATCCCCCTCCCATTCTAGGGCACGCAATTGAACTTTATGCGTTTAATCGATGCTGCCGCAGTTGATTTTGCTACAATCTCTATCTACTGCTTTGTTGGCTTGAGTAGAGATTGTTGCATTATGCGATTATTGCTTGCTCAATAGTCTTTCGTTTAATCTAAATCGATTTGTCTGTTAGGTCGTGGTTCTGTAGCTTAAGGAATTGAAATAAAACATTGCCCTCCTAGTGGAATAGGAATGATATTCTTTTTAGCTTAAAAAATCAATTTTTTTTTTTCAAATTATAACTTTCTAAGAATTTTGAGCAATACTGTAATTTGCTAACCTACTGTCGAGGAGCTGCTTTAGATCCGAGATTTGTTCCGTGAACGAGATATAACCATCCATTATTGTCCTCTATGTAAGAAGTGACTTCATTATTTGATGTCTTAAGCATCAATGTTAAGAGTTTGTCTTAGAAGTGTCAAGTCGTGTGTACTGTGTACAGTGTACAATAAAGATTGCACCTTGCAGTGAACAAGACATCAATTTTGAATCTGGTGGTTACCGTTTTATAATCTCTGAGATGTGGTTTCTGCTTTGCTAGCTCTGCCGGGGCTTCTTCTCCGGCTATTCCCGTGAATGCTGGAAGTGTGGAGTGGCTGGGCCATGGCCAGGCCTCAAAGGCAAGCTCTCGATCTCATGCTGGTCGTCAGCCCCCGAGACCATCCTTTAGCACAAGTGCTGCGTGTTCTGCTCCTGGATCATTGCAAGTGTCATGTAGACCTTGGGAAAGAGGGGATCTACTCAGACGTCTTTCCACCTTCAGTCCTTCTAATTGGTTTGCCAAGCCTAAGGTTTTACTTTTACACTTGATTACTGTGTAATTATGATATAGTCATATTAGCTTAGATTTTCTTCAGTTCTTCATTTTGCTATCCACATGCGACTATCAGATTATTTTACTCACACTGAAGTTTTGCAACTCGGAAGTTTTTTTTGTTTGCCTCATAAAGATGTCCAAAGAAATACTGCTGCGCTGGATTTATTCTCATTTTGATACTTAAGAAGTTATGCACGTCTCTGCTTGATGGTGTTCTTACCTTGTTATGTCAATTTTGCCTTTTATGCTGATTTGTCAGGTGATTTGAATCTAGACTTGAATATACATGTCTACCTTGTTATATTTGCAGCATAAGATTGTCGGTATACTGAATTTTGATTAACACGGGGTCTATAAGTAAAACATTTATGTTTAGGTCATTGTCTCTCTGAAAATTATATGAGTTTTAACTGAACTAGGGATACTGAAATCCACATCTTACATCTACTTCTTATGCAGGCTGCGACTTCACTTGCTTGTGCTCGAAGAGGCTGGATAAACATAGATTTAGATCGGATTGAATGTGAATCATGTGGTGCAACTCTGAAATACAGTTCATCTGTTTCTGGGACGCCTGATGGTAGTTTTCATCAGTTATAACTCAAAGTTTTTTTTTACAGCACTTCTCTTTCAATAGATTGGTTATTCACTATATGATGCCATCAATTTTATACTTGAAGTGCATTTTGCATTCATGGAAACATATTTCTCAGTATTGTTAAATTTTTCGTGAAGCTGATGTTACGGGTGAAGACTTTACCGAGCAGCTTGATGGAGGCCATAGAGTAGGTTGTCCCTGGAGAGGAAACATCTGCCCTGAGAGCCTGGTGCAGTTCCCTCCCGCTCCTCCATCTGCACTGATTGGTGGTTTTAAGGATCGATGTGATGGACTTCTGCAATTTTCAGCCCTACCTGTTGTATCTACCTCTGCAGTTGAGCAGATGCAAGTTTCTCGTGGCCCTCAAATAGAGCGCTTTTTGGCTAACTCACAAAGCTATGTAGCTGGTGAATTGGGCTTCAGAGCTGAACATATTTCGGGAGTGGAGTCTTTTCGAGATGAAAATCTCCAAGTTTATTACCATGTAAAAATTCTGAAAGCCGTCCAGTTTTATGAATTTGATATATCTGATATCTGGGTTTTTTATGAATTTCTTTCAAATTAATTTTGGCTGATATGACTCACTTTCATTTGATCTCAATAGGCACAGAAGCTTATAAGCCTTTGCGGATGGGAATCAAGATGGTCCGCAGATATTCAGGATTGTGAAGAACATTCTGCTCAATCAGCTCGTAATGGATACTGCTCTGGTCCTACCAAAAGCCGGAAACGGCTGCAAGATCCTGGTCCAAGTAGGAGGGCCTTCTCAACTTCAACTAACAAAGACATTGGGCAGGATGATACACACGGTCTGGAGTCCAAGTGTGAGTCCAGGTCACCTCTGCTTGATTGTAGCCTATGTGGTGCCACTGTTAGAATCTGGGACTTCTTAACTGTCTCTCGTCCTGCTCGCTTTGCCCCTAATGACATTGATCTTCCGGATAACAGCAAAAAGCTGGTTCTAACACGTGGGGTTAGTGCTGCAAGTGGAATTAGTGGATGGTTTGGCACTGATGGTCTAGAGAAAGAGAGAGCTGATGACCTTGATGAGGCTGCTACAACTGGTAAAAGAATCCTTCCAGGAGATTCTGCTTTAGATTTAAATTTAACAATGGCAGGTGGAGTATCCTCTAGAGAGGCGAAGCAGAAAATGAAGTCACTGCTGTATCAGGATGCTGATTTGGGAAGAGATTTGAAAGTAGGGCAGCCTGCTGGCAGTGAGGTAGGCGATCGTGCAGCTTCCTATGAATCTAGAGGCCCAGGCACTCGTAAGCGGAGTGCAGAAGAAGGTGGAAGCACGGTTGACAGGCCACAGTTACAGATGCAACAAGCTGACAGTGTGGAGGGCACTGTTATTGATCGAGATGGCGATGAAGTCTACGACAGTAAGCAATATTCTGCTGGCCCTTCAAAGCGTGTCCGCGGTTCTGATGCTTCTGAAGCCTATCCTTCCACATATAGAAGAGATTCATTCGATGCTGGTCCAAGCAGGCCAGTGCCTTACGACATGGAAGCAGATACTAATAGAATTGATCCATTTGATCAAGTGAACGAGCAATTTTATGGGTTTCCCGCTAGAGACTCCACGCGTGTATCCTCCGTTATTGCTATGGACACTGTGTGTCACAGTACAGATGATGATTCACTGGAAAGTGTTGAAAATTTTCCTGTTGATAATGATGATGCCAATTTCCCCTCTTCCTCGGCATTTGTAAATCAGGATCTGAATGATGCGTCAGAATTGAACTACAGCAACCAAGCACAGCAGAGTGCTTGTTTCCAGCCTGCTGCTGTAAGAGCTGCAGGAGAAGCAGGAGTTAGCAGCACGAATGATGGGGAAGAAGAAGTGGTCAATACAGAAGCTTTGACAACCCAAGTTAAGGGTGGGATTAGTTTTGGCATTAGCGGAGGAAGTGTTGGGATGGGCGCTAGCTATGAGGCTGAAATTCATGGGGCTGACTTATCTGTTCACAGAAGCGACAGTGTTGTTGGGGATGCAGAACCTGTTGCTGAGGTGGTTGAAAATCAAGGACAAACTGGTGAATTTGCTCCAGATCAGGGGCAAAGTGATAATTTCATACCTGATGAAATTGACCGGGAGGACCCTCATGGCGATAGTCAAGATGTGGTGTCACACTTAGTTGGAAGGGCCGACAGCGGATCAAAAATAGTTAGTTCAGTCAAGGCTGAATCTGTTGAAAGTGGCGAGAAGGTCTCTATCATGGATTTGTTGGTGCGAGAGACTGCTGGGCATCCGTCTCATTCTTGTAATGCAGTTGTATGCTCTGGATACGAAGCATCAAAAGAAGAAGTGACCCAGAAGGCTTCGCCTAGTAATGAAGTTGCTCTTGAGTCTGGATTCCAACCTGCAAATGCCATAGGTAATAGTAAGTGATTAGAATTATCTTCTTTCTCAAACTACAGAAATTTTAATCTATCTCACACACATACACACATATATATATAATTTTATTATTTTAAAAAAGTGCTGCTGAAAAGGAATACTGTAGCAATAACCTGGATTCTGTCATAATTATCTATAGTTCATTGGTTCTTATACTTTATATATAAAAAGTGAGTGTCCAAAGATGCATGCTCAATCTACTCGCCTTGGATTATATCTTGAGATTTACTTATGAATCCTTCAACTCTTTGGAACTTAAGCTTTTTGTCTAGTTCCTTTTATCTCGCTTTTACTTTAGGGTTAAGAACCTATAATCAGACCCCTATATCTGAAGTTTAAATTGTTAATATTGATTGTTTGAAGTTTCAACTTTGTTTAAATTTGGTTTTCCGTCCATTTTTACTGTCAAATTTGAAAAAATGGTGTGAAAAGTCGAAATTGCCCCTGATACTATTATGTTTACTCCGACAACAACCAACTCCGGCCGGCCACCACCAACTCCGACCGGCCACCACCAACTCCGACCGGCCACCACCAACTCCGACCGGCCACCACCCTACTCCGGAGGGGCAATTTTTGGGATCTATTTTTTTTTATCGGGTCATGTGACAAGCACATGATCAAATTTTGTCAATTTTAACAATAAATTTGGACGGAGACAGCAAATTACAACAAAGTTGAAACTTCAGACAGTCAATATCAACAATTTAAACTTTAGACACCAAAATCTCACATACGGAAAACTTCAGACAATTTATAGGTTTTTAACCCTTTACTTAATCTGTTTATCATGAATATGATCTCCCCTTGATAACCCCAACTCTTTTACAATAATCATAATGTTAAATTTCTGAGTCAACTATTTGTTGAAACAACAATGGGTGTTGTGTATCAGGTCCTATTGCTGAAAGCAACTATGAAGGTGTGGAGTTTGACCCAATTAAGCATCATAATGCTTTCTGTCCATGGGTAAATGGAAATGTTGCTGCTGCGGGAAATTCGACTGGTGGTGCATCCAGTTCGACTGGTGGTGCATCCAGCTCAAATGTTGGTGCAGCAGCAGCTCTTTCAGGGTGGCAACTCACTCTAGATGCACTAGATGCCTTTCAAACCCATGGAAATGTACAAGCTCAAACGGTTGAATCCGAATCAGCAGCCTCAAGGCACAAGGTTGGTTCATTTACCGTAAATTGACAATTTTATCCTCTTTTGGCTCTTGCATATCCAATCTAGGTTTGTTCATAATGATTTATATATCTGGTGGTTAGTGCTTTACTTAGAAGAGTTTATGCAAGCTCTTCACATCCAGAACCAGGATAATTCTTGTAGTTTTTTTTAATCAAACATGCTATTGGTTTCAAGATTCTTCAGCAGTTATATTGGATCTCATACAAAATTAGAGATACTGAAAATTAGACGTGGATTTTGACAGGATGATCGCCCCCCTGCTGGAAGGAATATCTTGGCTGCCTGCCATTCCTTCAGCAAAAGCCGTGGTAGGAACTAAACTATCTCCTTCCTTTTCAGAGGTAATAAACTGAAATCCTGCACTAGTCAAGTAACATATCTAAAGTTCTTTTCCAGGAGAGTTTGTTGGAGGCTGAGCACTAGAAATTATTTGGTGTTTTGCAGGTTAAGTCTGCTATTGCTGATGCTGCAAGGAAGGAAAGCCACCTGTGTTGATGTATCCTAGAGTTTGGAGTTTCGCGATGGGGGTAAGTTATATCCTAGAGCTGGAGCCATACATATATATATACAAATAATATGAAATAAATGTAGCTTTATTAAGACGTAAGTTGAGCATCCGCTCCGTTCAGTAAAGCGGCAAAACAAAATATCGTAATTTCGTAGTGAACAGAGAGTGTCATAAACTACTCTTATGGTTTTTATGGCTATGGTTAGTAGTGCTGTAGGGTTTAAGTTTTTGTTATGGACATGACGACGATGATCTGTGTAGTTTATGGTTTTTATTTATGGCTATTGTTAGTAGTGTTGAAGTTTTTGTTATGGACATGATGACGATGATCTGTTAGTAGACCGTGTTTTTGCTGCCATGTGAATTGTGTGCTTGAATATGCTTAAGCTAGTTAACTGCTTTTGCATTTGTGGGTTAGGTCAATATGCTGTTTTTTTCTTTTACTTCTCTGGCCGCTTTAACCCGTACTTGACGACTCCAGCCCATTTACCTTAATTAACAGGTTTTACTTGCCTCCCTTGGTTCACATAGTCGATTCGGTCCAGATAAAAAAATACAAAATTGTTTGGTAACTATACAAGATAAGAAGTATGAATAGAAATATAAGATATAAATGACAAAATTACTCTTAAAGCATATATATATTCTTTTAAATAAAATAAACAATCAATGCGTAGAGTGTTTGTTGGCGATAGCATGGCTCATCAATCCGGGCCAGCACTATCAAATAAGACTAAGGATTAAAAACCTATAAACTGTCCGTCCGAGGTTTGCCGTGTATGAGATTTTGGTGTTTGAAGTTTAAATTGTCGATAATGACTGTCTGAAGTTTTAACTTTGTTGAAATTTGGTTTTTGGTCAATTTTTGTTGTCAAATTTTAACATAATGGTGTGAAAAGTCGTAATTACCCCTGATATTATTATGTTTACTCCGGCCAATTACCCTACTCTGGCCGACCACCAACCTACTCCGGCTGAAGTTCCACCAACTTACTCCCGACTTCAGTCGGCCACCACTCTACTCTGACCGGCCACCACCCATCTAGAATGAATTTTGGAATTTATCTTTTTATCGGGTCATGTGACAAGCACATGACCAAATTTTATCAATTTTAAAATTAAATTGGATTGAAACAATAAATTTTAACAAAGTTGACATTTCATACAATCAATATCAATAATTTAAACTTTAGATCTAAAAATCTCACCTAAGACTAAAACCGTGAACATTTGATATTTTGTAAAATAAGAAAAGAACTTATTTTTATTATTTAAAACACTAATTTTAACACCAAAAATCAGTTTTTTTTTTTTTTTTTTTTTTTTTTTTTTTATCAACACAAAAATTACTTGAGTGGAAAACAAACAACAAATCTAGAATTGAGACATCAAATAACATTTTAAATCTAAAACAGCTAGAACTATAGTTACGACTGATTTTAGGTTCTTACCCCAGAACTACATCTTTGTTTCTTCCAAGCACAATGAGACATACAGTAGAAGAACAGTGTTCAATTAACCCTAAACAAAGTTGTACTTATTAGTCCCATTCACCCCCTTTCGTGAAGGAACTACATAATAAAGCAAACCCTAAAGCAAAGCAAACACACATTATTCATTACACCCATCCAAACCCACCAGACATTTATCTATCTACCCTTCGATGCCCTTCCGGAAAGATGTATGGACTTGAACCGGAGCATCGAACCTGCTGAAGAGCTTGTAAGACGACACGAGCGACAGCACCGCGTAGAACGCCACCACTCCCAGCGTCATCCCCACCGATAGCGTCGCCTTTTTACAAAACCCTCCAAACGCGCCACAAGCTTCGCTCCACGTTGTGGCCTCGTTCCCCCTGTACGCTAGGTACAGTACCTCGGTCGAAACCGCCCCCGCCGCTAGGGTCACATATGTTAACACCTGCCATGACCCGACCCGACCCAACTTTTAGGGGGCTCACTAAATTCTAACTATAAGTTCCTAAAATACGTATAAAATAAGCATACCGTATAAATAGACACGTATGAATTGAATATTTTATTTGTTACCATGTTATACGAAATGGAGTTGTAAAATGATGAGAAGAACTAAATACTTACATTCATTTTTCAATGTAATACCATATAAATATTTTTTGGGTTAAAACTTTTGGTACAACATGTTCGACTAAAATTGACTTTTGGTGCAACATATTTTTGTACAATTTTAGTGCAATACATTCGTAGTTGGTAGACTTTTAGTGTATCCGTTAGTTGACCGGTTAATTTTGTCAGTGAAAAAGGATGTTAAATCGGACCCTAATTTCAGTTTGACCTATTTAGGATCCGACCAGGGTTGAGTCAGACTCTAGTTAGGATACCCGAACCAATTATCCCATACTTAAAAAAATTGAATTAACAAAAGAAAAAAAAAACACCTAAGATTTAGTAAAACAATTTTAAAAAAATCCTAAACAAATTGGAAAAAAATCTGAAAACTATTATTATATTTTTTTTAAAGACACTTTAAAAAACAGAAAAAAATAACTACAAAATCTTGAAATAGCTATAACATCATCAAAAAAAGAAAAAGAAAATATAAGTAGTATTACAACTCATTATAACTTTCTTTTCAACAAATTGCATGTAAGGTATTCTCATAATTTTATTGGTAAGTACCTAATTTATTAAAAGGTGGAAACACTTTTAGTTAATATATATATCTAACTAATAGGGTTGCATAATTAGGTAATACATATGAATGTAATTAATTAGTTCGTCAACCAAACAGTCCCTAATTCAAATGGAAACTGAGGAGGGTACGTACCTGATCAAGGAAGAAGAAGGTCCAAGCTCGAGACATGGTGGCAGGTCTAGGCATGGCCACTATGATCGCCGACAGCAGCGAGTAGCCCGCACAGATACCGTTGGCGTGGACTAAGTACCTAAAAGCGCCGAGATTGGAGTACGAAACGGTGCCGTAGTCGTTCGACTGTGAGTTCTTCAGCATGGTCACCAGCGCCGCCAAGCAGAGGCCCATCGGAGCTAGCCGGAGAAGAGTCTCGGCCGTCCGGAAGGTGCCACTTGTCGTGATACCCTCCTCCGATTCTCCGTTGTACTTATTTTCGACCTCCATTGTTTGTTTGTTTCTCTCTGTAATTTAGGGTTTATGAAGTGTGTTAATTGTAAGGCTGTTTGTGAGGTGGAAGAAGAAGAAGAAGTGATGATGCATAAATGGTGGATGAGATGAGAAGAGAGGGAAAGTAATGTCATTAATGGAGTTAGGTGAAAGGAGTTAATGAGGGTGCATTAAATTGAGTATGTATGGGGGTTGAACACGATTCATACAATACTAGTAATCGATTAATTTAACTAGCACACGGTTCTAAAGAGAAGTATATGGATAACAGGCAGTGGCGGATCCAGAAGGTTCATAATGGGGTTACGTTACGTAATTTTTTTTCTTTGAAAATTAACAACTTCCTTAAGTTTTTTTGGGTAAAAATGCATGTTTTAAAACGATGAAAATTAGTACTTTCTTCAACTACTTATTCAACATTGTCGTTAAATACTTTTCAAATGAACAATATTAACTAAGCACAAATAAACCGTACTTGCTTGTGCAAATGTTACAATTTAGTCAAATTAGACTAGAACCATTTGTGGGTCAATTGAGTCTCAATCGAGTCAATACACTATTATAACACTTATACAAGTTATTAGATCTTGATTTAGATATTTAGAAAAGTATCTGGTTAATTTTGTAAGTTAAAACGTATTTGACGACAAAATTGGACGAGTAATTGAAAAGAGTATCAATTACCATTGTTTTGAAACATGTTGTATATTTTAAAACATATTGGTACTAAAAACCATTTTTTCAAACATATTTTATGGTTTATATATTTATTCTTATTGAATCTCATATTGTAATACATTAGGTTAGAGTAACTAAAATTTATAGTTATAACAAGTGATAATAATAAAACGTACAGACATACTATTTAAGTGAAAAGCCACAAATTTAAAATTAATGAACTTTTTTTCCGAATGGATTGAATAATAGTGTTACAAAATATTAATTACAAAACAAATTTGGACAAGTGATTAAAAATAGTATCAATTATCATTGTTTTGAAACATGTGCATTTTAAAACATATTGATACTAAAATTCATATTTTTCAAACATATTTTACGGTTTATATGTTTTTTCTTATTGAACCTCATATTATAATACATTAGGTTAGAGTAACTAAAATTTATACTTTGACAAAAGAGTGATGATTAATAAAACGTACAAACATACTATTTAAGTGAAAAACCCCATATTTAAAATTGATGAACTTTTTTCCGAATGGATTGAATAATAATGTTACAAAATAATAATGAAGTTTTACAAAATATTAATGAGGGCTCATTCTCTCACACTAAAATAATGTGGATCTTACAACAAAATAATGAGGATCGGGATATAATTTTCTTCAGGAATAAACTTAGGGTCTCAATAAAAATACTCGATAATGTGGTTACGTTCGTAACCACATTATCTTTATTGCATCCGCCACTGATAACAGGGATGCTGCCACACTTTTCATATCCCAAATCGTGTATCACCGTTAAGATCTTGACACGTGTCTTAGATGTAATTAATTTTATTTGTTTCTTTTAGAACTCGGATTGATGAATTAAAAAAGGAAAATATTAAATTTAAATACACGTGTCTAAATTTTAACGGTGATGCACGATCTGGGACAAGAAAAGTGGAGCAGGAGATCTGAATATGAAAATAGAGATTACTTAAAATGGTTAATAGATGATTTGATATAACATGTTTGAATACTTTTGACTTTTGGTGTAACATTTTTATTTCGTATACTGTTGGTGCAATATGTTTGGAACTTGTACAATTTTGGCGCATCCGTTAGTCATCTGTTAATATTGATGGTTAAATAGTCACGTGACTAACCCAATTTTTTTTTTATTCATTTTAGTCCTCAAATTTATATCACTAACTTTTTTTAAATTTAATTCTTAAACTTGTTCTAACAAAGTCTTGACTCAATTGACCTAGCATAAATCGAGTCCAAGGCTAGTACTTTGGATCTTTAACTTAGATTATGAACTTGAATTTTTTGGCCAGTCATTTGAAACAATTTATTCTGATTTTTAGATGTATATCAGTATCATATCTAGCTTACGATTTAATCATAGTTTGTATTCAGTGAGAGTTTGTTTATAACCTTTTTAATTCAGTTTATAACGTTTTATAATTAGCGCCTCTTGCCTTGGACACGAAAAGCAACAATCTGGGTTTCAATTATTGATTACAAATTGTATACTTCATAGACATGAGGTGAATTTAATAATTCAACCGGGTATGTTCAATTTAAAATTATTGTAATAAAATAAATTGTTCATTTTTAAAAAAATCTACGAGTTTATTTTAACAAGATCAACCAGGAGCTAGTATGTGCCATGTGGTTAACTAGACATGAAAACCCGTTTTCTTCAGCAAAAAATAAGGTCGATTCGGCTTCTAACTCTTCTTTGCCAGTTCTCTAGTGGCGGCTTAGCAAATTCAGATCTTGGAGCGGTGACAAGCTAGCGACTGGTGAAGGACGACGGTGCAAGGACGCACGAAAGGCATTCGACCGGCGCGATGGAAGATGCAAACGAAGGGCCGGGCGGTAGTGGCACCATCTTTCAATTAATGTCGAGCCTCCATCACTATTGAGCCTCCATCCTTCAATTCATGGAAACACCCCTAGCATCAATATCCGGACTGCCGAGGCCAGCAATTTAAAGCAATCAAATTAGCCTTCATTAATAGAGGGCGAAAACTTCTCGGAAGAAGACGCATTGGTATATGAACATACATATTGAAGATGGAGCTTTGCAAATCATCAAATTTGATATACGTGCTAGTTTCATTGAATTATATATCTGTAAATTACTATTCGATTGATGAAAAAGCTTTTTTATAGATTAAATTACTTTTTTTTTTTTTTATAAATTAAATTAATTACTGATGTGTAATCCTCTAATTGGATGCTCATGCTTAGGTGTCAGCTCCACATTTTTCTTCTTATTATTTTTTGTTCTAAATTTTAATATATACTAGGTATTTGCCCCCGCGCAAATGCGCGGGGTTGATATTTTTATTTTTGTTTGTGTTTGTGTTTATGTTATGTATTAATTATATAGATGATAATTATAAATATTTATGAGCTAATTTAGGTTGTTTTTCCACCGATTTTTTAAAGATTATTTACGTTTTATTTATCAAATGAAGTATGTAATGCACAAAAATATCCATAAAAATTAAAAAAAAAAAAATCTAACTAAACAAAAATATGCATCCTTCTCGTTGCCATACTATGAGCACAATCAAGTTAGCGTAGCAAATCTGCAGTTTAATCAGCATAAACTAATTTAAACCAAAATTGTCATCTTTCGAGTACCCTAAAAATAATTTACCTTATCGATCACAGCGAGGGTATCAGAAATGAGGGAGTGATCGATATTCCGGGTGCCGAGACCGATTGAAGGGATCTTAATCCTAATATTCTGCTCGAAGAAGCAATTTTCATTCGACATTGTGTTAAATTTTTAGATCGATGTAACTGAATGCGGAGATTACAAATCATTTTAGCAGTGAAATTAACAAAACCAAGAATAAGAGTATAAGACATATATAGAAGACGATGATGAAAATTCATGGACGGAGAACTTAAAATAATTAATTAGAATAGTAACAGATGGAGGATAAGAATTTGTAGGTTTTATCAAAACACATCTACTTTCAATTTCCAAATATTTCCATTGTTTTTATTATATTACTATGATATCTTACTCGCACTCTACGTAAAAAGTAGTAATAAATTCATCATTTTTAATTTTATTTCAATATGTAGTACCATAAGTTTTAACATATAAAACATATGATATATTGCCAATTGATGTTGATGTAATTCAAACTTTAGAATAAAAAATAAATTAGAGTTTATTTGAGAATTTTAAAAGCACAAACATACTTTTGGTATTTTTAACAATGGTTATATTATAGTTAGTTTTATAAATAATTAAAAAGGTGACAAAATATGTGAAAAAATAGGTTGTTTTAAACTTTTAATGAAAGTAAGCATGCATGAATTTTTTTTCTTAAAAAGTATTTAAATTTAAGGAGGCAATACAGATTTTATTCCTAAGAATTCTTATAAGGATCTTTTGTTAAGATAAAATTTTACATTTTTTGCAATTTGATACTCTAATTGTTAACACTATTTTAACTACATGTTGCAAAAATTAATTTTGTAAAACTCACAAAAACTATTAGAGTATAAATATGAAGAATGTGAATTAGTATACTAATCAAGATTAAATAATATAGATATAGAAAAAAATGAGATTAAAGAATTGAATAATGTGTAACATATGAAGAAGTTACAAAACCAATTATCAAGCAATCAAAATTCTTATTGGTGACATGACAAAACTCTAAGCTATTAGCCTTAGAAGTGTACCTAAAGTATATTATATATAGATAGATTTTGCAAAAATTAAGCACGTTTATTAAATATGTACACTATAAAAACCAAATTAAAGCTATCTAGTGTATTTATTAACTTGAATTATTGGATAGACATTTGGATTGAGGATGTTTATTAAATATGTACACTATAAAAACCAAATTAAAGCTATCTAGTGTATTTATTAACTTGAATTATTGGACAAACATTTGGATTGAAATCAAAGTTTGAGGATGATGTTTGAATTCAAGTTAAACATAATTTCTAAACTAAGTTAGAAATTAATAAATTTAATTGGCGTGTATTATTTTATTTAAGATTTATTAATTGATATTATTTTATATTTATTTAAGATAATAATTTGGAATATTTTTATAACCAAACATTGATCCAAAAAGCAAGTTATCATCATTTTAAGAATGAATTGAGTTTGAATCCGCTGAAATATTTTTTAGTTTCTTTAATTTTATTATTATTTTATTAAAATTATGTAGGGATTATGTTAAATTTGTACAGTATAATCAAATTACATTTTATTATTATTTAGATTGAAATCAAAGTTTGAAGATGATGTTTGAATTCCAGATAACATAATTTCTAACCTAAATTAGAAATGGATAAATTTAATACTTGTGTGTTATTTTATTTCTGAATTTATTAATTGATAGTATTTAATATTTATTTAAGATAATAATTTGGAATATTTTAATAACCAAACATTGATCCAATAAGCGAGTTATATTATTTTAAGAATGAATCGAGTTATCATCATTTTAAGAATGAATCAGTTTGAATCCGCTGAAATGTTTTTTAGTTTCTTTAATTTTA
Source organism: Clarkia xantiana subsp. parviflora (assembly GCA_036873135.1). Lineage (NCBI taxonomy): Eukaryota > Viridiplantae > Streptophyta > Magnoliopsida > Myrtales > Onagraceae > Clarkia > Clarkia xantiana. The sequence goes on from JAPTYO010000014.1 coordinate 6,184,770, forward strand.
TTATTAGTATGCAGGTAACATGTTAAATTTGTAGATAATAAAAATCAAGTTACAACCATCTATTACTGTATTATCATTTCGATTGAAATCAAAGTTTGAAGATGATGTTTGAATTCAAAAACATAATTTTTAAATTAAGTTAGAAATTAATAAATTTAATTGGCGTGTATTATTTTATTTAAGAATTTATTAATTGATAGTATTTTATATATGTTTAAGATAATAATTTGGAATATTTTTATAACCAAATATTTGATCCAAGAAGCGAGTGATCATCATTTTAAGAATGAATCGAGTTTGAATCCACTGAAATGTTTTTTTAGTTTCTTTAATTTTATTAAAATTATGCAGGTAACATGTTAAAATTGTACAATATAAAAATCAAATTATAGTCATCTACTGTATTATTATTTAGATTGAAATCAAAGTTTGAAGATGATGTTTGAATTCCAAATAACATAATTTCTAACCTAAATTAGAAATGGATAAATTTAATACTCGTGCGTTATGTTATTTCAGAATTTATTAATTGATAGTATTTTATATTTATTTAAGATACTAATTTGGAATATATTTATAACCAAACATTGATCCAAGAAATACTATTTCGAATTGCCAACCCTACACTTTTTTTAGTTTTTGCAAACAACTTTAAATTAAGTGAGTGGTTTGTTTAATTAAAATTAAATAGCTAGCTGTTTTTGATTAGGATCGGAATCGGAGAATCGGAATTAAGATCGAAATAAAATTAGGATCGGAATCGGAATTAGGATTGTTTATCATTATTGATATTGAAATTAGTAAAGTTTTCTTTTATATATTGAAATAAAGGAGCTGGCCCCTTGTTACTTTCCCCCCAAATATAACAGTAAATGTAGCTCTTATATAGGAGGAGCTGCCCCCCTCATTACTACCAGTTAAAACGGGGCGGCTTGCAGCCGGAGCGGGATTCTGATATTTGGCTGCGCAGATATGGCGGATATCGGCGGCGGTGGCACTCAGCAATTTCCATCAAGTTAGGTTATTCTTGCCGCTACTTCTGATTGTAGCCTCAAATGACCGATAATCGTGTTTGAATTGAATTCTGTGATTCTTGACGATTGATATGCATTTTTATCTTCGTGTCCGCTTGAAATTCAATTCTTCATATCCATTGGTCTCTGATCGAATACGTGCCATCCATTTGTTGTCTAGTTGAAATCTTGGATGAGAAAGAAGGGGAACCTCCTGGGTTGGAAGCTGGACTCGAAGTTGATGAAGAATTTATGTATGACAAGGATGAGGTTGTTTATAGATACATGTACCTTCTCCTGTCATTATAATTCTTTCACTTACAAGTTGCACTGACTTGGTAGTTTCTTTTGATTTTAAATGGGACAACATGTTTTTAGTTTTGCCTCTTGAAGTTCCTAATTATATAACTGACTCAACTTTTAATTTCAGGCTGCGGTCTTAAGGTCATTTCCAGATATAGATGATCTTGCCAGTACATTGTTCAAGGTGAGATGATTTATCCATATATGATGTCTGGTTTGCCAACTCCTTATTTGTTAGTTAAAATTAGTTTTCCTGCTGTTTGGTAAGTTTTGCATATGAAAGGAGAAGGTTCCTGTAGACATGAAGCAAGTTCTTTCTGGTTGTATTAGGTCATTCTATTTGAGTATTTGTTACTAAATATAGGTTATCTTCCTTACATAATGAAGAAAATTAATTTTGTTGCTCCAGTTGAACAAGACTGTCCATAAGCAAGGAGTTATTGGTGAAAAGGGATCCAGGGAAAGTGAGTGAGACATCTATCTATAACTCATGTTCTCTAAGTTTGCCACCCTTACTGTTTGGTTGTACTTTATTTTCTCTATCCATCCATTCCACTGATATTTGTTTTCATCTGTTCGGGCATATTAGTGCATTCCATTTATTTCTTATACTTGATGCATTGACTATTTAGTTTGTGTCCCTCAAGTTGCTGCACATGATTTGACCTTATACAGTGTGTGTGGACATATTACACTAGATAACCACAAAACCTCACCCTGGTGGTGGTGAGGAGTAAGTAGGATCCTGATTTCAAGTGAGTGTACACAATTTTCTTGTTTACTTTGGAAGTTCCAATTGGAATTCCTGAGTTTTCATTTTATCTTATTGCACTGAAAATACAAATGTCATCATTTTACATGGTCTAATACTTGGTTGTCATCTTATTACCCTGGTGGTGGTGAGGAGTAAGTAGGATCCTGATTTCAAGTGAGTGTACACAATTTTCTTGTTTACTTTGGAAGTTCCAATTGGAATTCCTGAGTTTTCATTTTATCTTATTGCACTGAAAATACAAATGTCATCATTTTACATGGTCTAATACTTGGTTGTTTATTTATGTCTACTGAAAATAAATGGACTGTAGTTTTCAAGGTTTTTTTTTAATTTTAACGACACCATCCCTGAAACAGCATGCTACTTCTGATCTGTTGCTCCAACTTCCAATGTTTGTATTCTTATGATGATGATGACTACTTCTCCCTTCCAGGCTCTTCTGCTGCTGAATGGGCACAAGAAGATGAACTCTATTTGCATGAACGAAATGAGTTGGACTTTGATATCAGCAATGTTGAAGGACAGCAGTGGTCATCACAACCATATTCTTCTCCCAATATGCCAGATTCAAAACCATCACCTGAATTTTTCCTGCCGTTGGAAATCATATTCAATATCCTGGCTTGGCTCCCGGTAAAAAGCATTCTTCGATTTAGATGTGTTTGCAAACAGTGGCTTTCAATCATCAATAGTCCGGCATTTGTTGATTGCCACGGTAACCGATCCAAATATCGGCCGGGAATCTTGGTCACTCTCTGCGTTGATAAATCGGCTGATGAACGGAAAGAAGAATCCCGGTACCTTTTCTTGGCTGATCAGCCGAAAGAGCAAGAGGCTCTGATTTTGAGGCAATCGGTCACAATGGCAGTCAAGAATTGCCCGATTCCGCACGTGGTCTCACCTGGAGATTTACAGTCAGTGAGCGGCCTGGTGTTCGGTCTTTGTTCTCAGGAGAGAATCAGAGTTGCAAACCCTAGCACCAACGAATGCGTTACATTTCCACAAAGCCCCTCCTATGCCACCAGCTATATCAAGAAAAATCGATATGTTTCTCTTGGATTTGACCCCATAGAAGGCAAGCACAAATTTCTAGAAACTGTCTCGATTTTTGATCGTCACTATATGGAAAAGAGAACCGAACACCGTGTAGTCACAGTAGGTGACTATGGGAATTGGAGGTCGGTAGATGGTCCGTATATTGATAGACGTAAGCAGTACTGCAGTCAGGAAATTTGTGTTAAGGGAGTGATTTACTTCATTGCACTGGTTACCTGGGCTTGTGAAGGGATAGAGACGGAGCTATGCATGGTGGCCTTTGATGTTAAATCAGAGAAGTTTCAAGCTGTGGAGCTCTCCTTTAAAGGAAGATTCTGCTCTTCTCATTATCCATGGATATTTGGCGAGTTTGAAGGGAAGGTTGGTATAGTTGATTACCCGTTTTCCAATATGGAATGTTCTGAATTTGAAGATGTGGAGCACGCTCTTGAACTGTGGGTTTTGGAGGATTTCCAAACTCAAGATTGGAGCTTGAAGTTTGCTGGCTTGCCTCCTCCATTGCCGATGAAGTTGGATAATCCATACCGCCCAAAACATAAGCTGGTAGGCACCACTTGTGATGGGAAGCTGATGTTTGCTGTATTTGAAGGTGGAGATGACTTATCCTACTCCAACTATGATGCCATGATCCAAGACGTGACTGAGAAAGGTGTCCCTCTTTCCTTTATTTTCTTTGACATGAAGACGAGAGATTTCTGGAGCAGTCAAGTTCGTCTTCCAGATGGATTTGCACTAAATGGTCAGGTGAGAATTACTGCTTTGGGTCACGTCGAGAATTTGCTATCCGTATTGTAAAGCTGATAAATCGGAAACATTCTTTGGTACGTTTTTGTTGTGCAAACAAATATTGTTGGTGTATTAGATTAGATAGATATTGACCTCTACAATAGAAGGACGACGTGGCTTTTGCTATAGTTTCGGGTTTACCCTTTTGTTGTATTTCTTTGCTGGTTGTGAAGGAAGAGTAGAGTTGACCCCATTTGCAGATATGACATATCTTGGCTTGAGTCGGGTTAGGTTGATCTAGCCCTGATCGAGCCAAATAACAGATCAATTCTTAACTATCACTCTTACTTGAACACACTTTCTGATCCGGAGGGGGCATTACCGGAGGTGTGCATCTTCAACGTTAGACATGGATGGGCGGTGCAAGCTTCCTCTGCATCAAAATCACCACCGTTCAAGAATGAGATATGATTATATATGAACGTCACCCATTCCTTATGATTTTTTTTATTTTAGTATGACTTTTCTGATATTAACAAAATGCAAGTTAACGTTGTTGTGAATTATCTTTTACAAGTTTTTAGTACTTTAATGCCCGGTACCGGTATGAGGTCGAGTTTATTTTGATACGGAAAATCATTCCCTTTAGCATGATCAGAAAGCCATGGGCGAATTTATGTGCTATATTGCACTGTTTTGCTGGATTTTGAAGAAAACTTACTCTTATTTCATATAAATTGTTTCCTCATACAATTTAGTACCAGCTATTTATTTTGTGACGTTAAAGCAGGTTAATATAAAGATTTTGAAATATTTAATTTGATAATACTAAAATATCTTGAAATGGTAAATATGATTTGATAGTTTAAATTCCCTCTTTCTTGACTTTTTTTTTTTTTGCTGCTTCTGTTGCATTTGCCTTATACGATGGATTGCCATATATTTGGGTTTAGACTTCCGGCCGATTCCGGACCGATCACGGTCGATCTGAGGTCAGAGGTGGGTGGCCGGAATCTGAGGTGGGTGGCTCAGAATTGGATGTGGGTGACTCGAAATCGGAGGTGGGTGGCCGGAATCGGGGTGGGTGGCCGAAATCGGAGGCTTTAAAAAAACGGGGCAAAATAGTATTTTCAACTCAATATGAAAAAATTAACTCCAAAATTTAACGTTAAACCAAATAGCAACAATACTGAAAATTGGGACACTAAATATCAACCGTTTAAATCTGAGACACAAAACTGACACATGGGTCAAAATTGAGACTATTATGTTCTTTTACCTATAAAAATGTAATTCAACACTTTAATGTGAAGATCTCTTATAACAACTTTTTTTGTAGTCAAACCTTAATTATAGAGACAGATTTTAAAAAGTTTACAAGTTTTGTCCTTAAGAACCATTATAATATTTATATTATTCATGCTGTATGTTAATATGACCCATTAGACAAATTTGTGTATGAAAAATTTAAATTTGTCCACACTTTTTGTCCTCACAATAAACCGCTTACCCGCCAAAATTTAGAAAGTCACGATGCTTTGGCCACCATTCATTCTGCAACTCTTCATCTTGGTTGAAGCGCTTCCAAAACGGTGCCCAGCCTTACCATTATCACACACGTATTGTACTTGTAATTGTCATCTTTACTTTGAAAACTGATATCGTTTTCTCACGTTAACGTTGTCAGGCACAACTTTTCAGTTTTCACCCTATATCATTCCCATCACTCCCTCTTAGCCAAACATTTCTTCATTTAACATGGAACCACAAATTCACAACAAGCTCATTCTTCATCGCACCACCATGCTTCCACCTTTTCCTTCTGATGCCACGAAAAAGTCTACTCAAATGTATTGTATGTCTCACTGATGTCTCCAGTGATTAATTAATTCTTTCTTTCTATGCACAAATCCGCTTATCTCTGCATCGCCATGAACAATCTACCTCAAGTTCTTCACTTCCAACCAGTGTCCATCACGCTATCGCTTTTCAGAACGTCATTGGACTGGGAATCCTAGGTACGCATTAGAAATTTTCTAGCCCTCGTAACCTACTGAACTGAGAATCTATGTATACGAAGGTTATTACTTATTCTCAGAAGAACTAAACTTAGTTTCATTATTCATATAAAACAATCGTTGGTGCTCACCCTCCAATTTCCCATTCAAGTCACTGTACATTTATGCACACCATATGCTCGATAAAATGCTCCACTTACAAAATGTTTATGAATCAAACATTATTATTATAGATTAAATTCGTTCTGCAACTTAGACCAGCTGTATAGGTGTCTGCAAATTTATGTCTCTGACTATTTGTGATGAATCTCCATTCTAAATGCATTGGTTTGTCTGTGAATGGTAGGCGAAAATAAATGAAATCGCTGGAACATAAGGGTAGGTGGTACTTTGTGTCTACAAATGTGAATATGAACCTCTGCTCAAGTGTGTTGATTCATCATTCTATTATATGTGAACTATAAATGGAAATTAATGCTTGAAATCACCGGAACATAAGAGAAAGTTTATTATTTATTGTTATGGCTAATTAAAATATTGCTCTTTGAACTCTTGTTTGTCTTCAACCTACAATCTTGACCATTTGTGCTCACCTTATCTATTACATGTTCGTTAATCTTGCCTTTTTTTATATGCCGCTACGTTTGACTTCCATCAAAGGATTTTTGTTTGAAATTTAACAAAAAATGAAAGATATAATGAAGCTTAAAAGTAATTGTGTAACTTGGATCTCTTTACTAAAAAATACAGGACATGCGACCCTCCAAGTTATTCTAAGAAATCAGTAATTATGTATGCTCTAATTCATCTTTAATAGTGATCATATGTAGTACATGTGGCATGAAGATTTTCAATCAATCTATCTTTATTTATGTCACTCAAAGTAGAGTAAGCTGCAAATTTGTCTATAATTATTTGAACTTCTATGATCACATTAAACAACTAGCTATAACATCCCACCAAGCGCTCAACATTACTTGTTTATAACAAATATTACCGTCATTTTCGCCTCGTTGTTTCTACTAATGTTAACTTATTCATCTTTTAATATGTTAGGTGGCACTTTATTAACAACATGCACTTAGCATGACACATTTGTTCCCTGAACACATTTGTTCACTTAGATGAGTGTAGTTGCAAGACTCAGTAACCTTGATGTTACCATGGTTTATCCGAAGGCTTGATGCAGTAAGTGAAACCTCTGCTGGCAACTGCTAGATATTGAGTATTACATATGTAGACTACTGCTACTGGTAATAAATATAGATGGTTTTCTTGCAATGCCTAGACTTTTTACTGCTGAAATAACGGCATTCTACGAAGTAACTATACCATCAAAGGAGTCAAGAATATAAATGAAACATTGGTAGTTGGATTTACTTATTATTGTGCATCTTCGGAGGTAAGTCCCATCCGCCAAGCACCAAGAACAAAGTAATATTTGTTGTATTCTTTTTTTAATTGTATTTTTATACAGGTAGAAGTGACTCTCGAGGATGGTCGTGTACTGATAGCAAATATTGTGGTTATTTGAGTTGGCGAACGAGTTCTCACAATCCTCTTTAAAGGACAAGTCTAAGGTAGAAAGATGGAACCAAGGTTTGTACAACCTTTGACATAATTTTGATTGTTTCACGATCATGTTAGCAGCAATTGCAAATATAAGTAATTAATATAAGGGTTAATACATTGTTTAGTTACTTATGTTTGCACAATGTGATCAAATTGTTACGTTTGTTTTTTGACGTGATAGTTTGGTTACTTACGTTTCAATGCGTGATTACATGGTTCAAACGTGTTACATTTAGTCACTTATATTTGATCCAACGTGATTAAATGATTATAAAAAGACGTTTTTACCCTTCAATTAATTTTTTTTTTCAAGAGAATTTCACATCTTGAAGCTCTAAAGATTGATCACAACTCTTTAGTATTAAAATTGAAGATTTATCAGAACTTTTAGTATTACAATTCAAAGATGGGTGTACGTATACGTGTACATATGTGACTATACACATACAAAACCCAGCAATCAAATTCCCCAACTCCGAGATCGGAAAAAACTTCGATTTTTTTTTTTTTTCATTTGTTAAAACTGAAAACTAGATTCGAATCAGGCGTTCAGTTTTGAAAAAAATAATATGAAAAATATGAAAATATGAAAACTTTAATAAAATTGACGAAGAAGTCAATAAATAACATGGAGAACATGATAAAGATTGAATATAGAAAGGGTATTTTGGACATTTCATCAAAATGCAACCAAACTGTCACATTTACAAACGTAGTTAACTAAAAAGTACACGTTTGAACCAAACAATCACATTGTCAAACGTAAGTAACCAAACGGTGTATTAACCTTAATATAATTGCACGCTCTTCAAATCAATTTAGAGAGTTTCCCATTTTCCCTCGGAATATATATATAATTATGTGATATTATAATAACTATATATGTACGTCATACTTGTAAATTAGAAGAACAAGTTGTAATCTTAATCATGGATGGTTGTTTAATGTTTTTTGTGTGTTGGAAATTATAGGGAAGTGAAGAAGGGAAGTCTATAAATCTGAGGACCTTATATATATATATATATATATATATATATATATATATATATATATATATATATATATCTTTATACCAATATAAAATGTGAGGGTTGTCCTCACCCCCAATAGGTAACTTTTCAACATTTTCAATTTATTATTATTATTATTATATATAATATTTAGTTCCCATAACTTTATAAAATTGATGATTTAGTCTTTATTATCTTTGAGACCCATCTATTTATCTTTACTATTACTTAAAAATCATTTCGTTAAATTTTGTTATTTTTATTTTTTAAGTTCGCTTAATTGACATGTAGCTGTAGTTATTATTAAATTCTCAATCCAATAAACTTATCAATTAGGGATGCATATCTCCTGCCTCACTCTTTTTGTTCCAGATCGTGTCTCATCGTTAAGATTCTGACACGTGTTCTGTGTGTAATTAATTTTGTGGTTTTTTTCCTCTAAAACCCTACTGAGATTTGTGAAACCTAGAAGAAAAATTAAATTTAAGGACACGTGTCAAAATCTAAATGGTGAGGCACAATCTGGGGCATGAAGAGTGGGCAGGAGATCTGAATTCATCAATTATAGTCAGTGTTATCAGAACCGGACCGGACATCGAACCGGTCAGTGCTCCGGTTCCCGGTTCGTCCGGTTCGACCCGGTTCGAACCCGGTCCGACCATCCATCCACCTTTTTCACTCACCGACCCCTTACTTCCCTTCTATCTCTCCACTTTGCTTCTCACTCCACCTTCCCCTTTCTCCCTGCGACCCTCCCATTTCCTCACCCACTCACCCTCCACTTACCTTTCTCTCCGTGAAACCTCCTCACCTTCCCCTCCCATCACTTGACTTCACTTTCCTTTCCCTTCACTGTGACCAAAATCCAAATCCCACCATCTCCATATCCAGATCTCATTCCTTTGAAATAGACCGTACCAATTGAGTCGGAATTCGTGAACTTGGAGGGTCGAACTCGGCCGAGATAACGTTTTCCGGACAAGGCAAGTGGCAGAGGATGGAATGGCAGGCGGCGATGAGAGGGAATCATGTCTGGTCGTTTCCAGGGAAAAGGACGTGTCAGTGAAGCTGTCTTTTTGACTATCTATCTTCTCCATTCAGACGCACCGTCCATTCCGCCGAGGAGACGTGATGGAGATCTGCGAGAGCTTCAATATGTGCAAGGAAGTGCAGCAGACGTGATAGAGGAGTTTTGGAGCGGCGGCTGAAAGAATGTAAAGTGCTGAAAAATTAGGGTTTTCGTTGGTAAATGCTTACCCCTGGTCTTTTTTTTTTTGGTAAATGCTTACCCCTGGTCGCAACATTCCTTCTCAGTTTAGGATTTTCAATTTATTTTACATTTAATTTTTTTTTTCCATTTTTTGATACCGAACCGGTGAACCGGCGGACCGCCCGGTCCACTCAGAACCGGCCGGTTCGTCAAAAAATCGGCTATCGAACCGGGTTCACTTACATCCTCCGGATTTGCTTGAACCGGACCGTTAGAGGCACCGGTTCCGGTTCGAACCCGGTCGGACCGCCGGTCCGGTCCGGTTCTGATAACACTGATTATAGTCATCCTTAACATATGAAATGCATTCAATATGTGCAAATGTCTGGTGCATGCATTGTTTTATTTACCATATCACAGATTTGGGGATGTTCCGCCCTTTGACATTTTTGTATCACATAAATCAGTCACTTGCCAACTCATATAACCTATCAAAATATGGATCAACCGTAGATTCTGAAGTTTGACTTTACATATACCATGTTACTCAACGTTCAATACTTATTGACTCGAACTATTGATTTAGTTCTTGTGTTTGTAAATTCAATCATATTAGGTATATCCTAATTAGCAGTTGAATAAATATTTAAGGTGAATTCAATAAACTTCAGACATTAGTGATTTAAAAAATTGATGATTTAGTCCCTACTATATTTGAAAGTTACTAAAATTTTCATTAGTTAAATTGCATTAATTTTTTGTTAAGTCACTTAACTTACATGTTACATTAATTATCATTAACTTCTTAATATAATATACTTATAAATTCGAGTCACCCCCAAATTATGATATGTATTCAACTCGTGTACATTTAGAGTACATGTTGAGTTTTTTTTATATGTGTCAACAAAGGTTCTTGAATTTTGACCTTTTACGGAAAACATGTTACTCATCGTCCATCATTTAGGGTCTCGAACTATTAATTTAGTTCTTCCATCTGTCAATTTAATCAAATTGTGTACAACCTAATTATTATTTAAATAAATAATTGATGTAAAGTCAAGTATAAACTTTTGATTTTAATGAATTGAATTTTCCTTTGGCGTTAAATCAATTTTTGTTGGTATTATGATATAAAATTGCATGGAACGTGTATAGTTACGTTTGTATAGGTCAAATTGTTCAACTAATGACTCTAAGTGGTTATGTACGAGTTTACATTGTTCACTCATCAAGTTGATGAGTTAGATACAACTTTGTCGTTAACAACCCACGTCATACGCGATGTAACTCATTATTAGTTCTAACCGTAAATATATATACATGTAAAGCTAATTTAGTACTGAAATGGAAAACAATAGTTAATTTTGTACATAATTATCATCTTTCTATTTTTTTCGTTGTGAATTACATTGTGTCGTTCTTTTTTTCTCCCAGCCCCTTAAGTTGCCCATGTATTAATTAAATATCATTATATTAGAAAGGTTAAGATAAATTATATATCTTAAAATTTAGACGACCGATACGCGTGCAACGCACGCGTTAATAACTAGTATATATATATATATATATATATATATTTGAGAGTTTCTTTGTTGAGATAATTCTGGAATAGAACAATAGTAGTAAGAATATCCTAATATACATCTAGAGATCTTTTGACCATCTTAGGTAATTTGTGTTGCTCTAATTATATTTGCTGCTCAGATATTTCAGCATCCACATTTAGACATGTTTATGTGGATTTTGAGGAATTGTTTATTGAAAGTGTTATACACTTATAGTTGTATAAGTTAACGTGGATTCGGTGTGTTTATTGAGTTATTAAATAAATATTTAGAATTACCTCGACATTCACATTTAGACATGTTTATGTAGGTTTTTAGGAAAAAGTAAAGTATTACACACTTAGAGTTGTCTAGTTAATGTGGATTGGATGAAGTGTGTTTATTGAGTAATTAGATAAATACTTAAAACCTTAAAAGCTGATCGGTGCAAGTAGAGATTGGTTTAGGAGTGGAGCAAATATGTTACAGGCGCTGTCCTCCGGATGGGGCCCCTCCTAGAATCACTCCGCGGGAAACAAAAACAAAATAACTTAGAATCAGAATTACCTCATTTATAATGACATAATTTTGTAGCATATCTTGAAGTCAGTTATTAGACTTTATGGCTAAGAGGTTCAGTTTTCATTGCATGTTGTTGAGAACAATGCAATAACTTTAATTGTTTCGTTATAAAACTTATCATTTATTTCTCTCAAGATAACAAATTCTAAATGAACTACGCTTTGACGTTGAAGTCTAATGTTGTATTGCTGAGTTTATTTTGTGTGAGATAAGATGTTTCACTAGAAGACTCTTGTTGACCATGTGATTATAAATCACGTGATAACGGATCATTTTGTATGACCAATAGTTTAACAATCAATGTTATTTGACATTATGCGACTCAAATGAGTCGTTTGACCTTTGATATATTGATTCAGTGGGAGTCTGATTTACCTTAAATTATGAGCTCTAACTTTTTAGCTAGTCCTTTGGATCTGGGTTTCAGATTTATATCAACATCATCTTTAGTTTAATGTTCAGATACATATATGATCCATATTGGACTTACTGTAGTGTTTCATTGGTTTGATTGCTAAATTCTATAATTTATAAAGTTTCTCGGTGTTCTTTGTCTTTCCAATTATTCTATTTATAAATAATATTGATACATTGATTTAATTAGAATTTGTATTCGAATTTTATATAATATTATATATATATATATATATATATATGTATGTTCAATTCAAGTTGAGTTTGAGCTCGAACCAAATGAGTAATCGAATCAGATTCGAGCTAAGGTGTACCTTTTATGATTTAGTTGAATTTTTAACTTATCAAGCCGAGTCGAACTCGTTGAGTATAGAATCGAGCTTAAAAAAATTAAGCTCAACCGATTTCGAGTTTGAATTTGAGCTAAAATAAAGTGAGTCGAGTCGAATCGAGCTTACCAAACACTCGGTTCGACCGGCTCGTTTACCCACAGTGAAAACCCGTCGATGTCTTCTGCAGCAAAAGAAAAAGGGTTCGATAAGGCTTCTTTTAGACAAAATGGGCTTGGGCCGCCCATATTATGATGAAGGAATGACAAATTACAGAAGGAAAATCTACGTGAGTATTGCTTTGTGGTCCTACGTCGAAATATATTCTGGTTCTTGGACAGATTTACGATAGAATATATTTAAACAACAAAAACACATAGTAATTACAACACATATTATGAGCTCAGGTCGGGTAAAACCAAATTCCGACCACATCATTGTTGACCGCCATAGTTATCACATTATGCGAAAGGGAAATAACAGAACGTCTGACCTTGCATAGTATTAAAGATGGTAAACTAATTAGTTAAGTACGGATATCCGAGACGACCTCAAACAAAGAAGGTGGACAAACCAAATAAGTGGTCAAGACACAATCTAACACAACTGAAGAATCAGAAAGTAAAAAACGAACACTCCGATTGGACCTTTGTGCTAGTAGCAGACCAGTCCGACAGGCTAACCTTAAGCAAAAAATGGATCCATCAACTTACCAGGTCGAATTCCGGGCAAATCCCCGGTTACTTGGGCCCTATGTAATTCTTGGGAAATCATATGAGCAACCAATATAAACAAATATAGTGAAAGGGGATCCCCTGGCGAATACCTTGTGAATGAGTGAAATGAAGAGTTCAATAACCGCTAAGAAGAACCGCCAAGGATATGTCGAAATGCATTGCATGACCCAGTTCACGAAAACCGATGGAAAGTTCATCTGTAGCATGATACGACATATATAGCTCCATTCCTCCCGATAGCCATGAACCCAACTTTCCCGCGACGACGTTGTTTGATTGTATGAATCGGTTCTTGGGATAGCCAAAGATTATATGTGATGAGTCGACCCGCCACGAAAGCAGACTGGTATGGAGATATAATCAAGGGCATTAGGGGACGGAGACGATTGCAAATGATTTTAGCAATGATCTTATAGGTAGAGTTGCACAAACCAATGGGGCGCCAATCATTTATTGTGGCAGGATTATCACACTTGGGAAGGAGAACCGGGAATGTGTTGTTGAGTTCCCTAAGCATATGACCCATTGAAAAAAAAATCAGCGACAACACGGTAGACATCTGATCCAACAATATCCCATGTATGTTGAAAGAAACGAGGATTAAAGCCATCCGGACCCGACGCTTTGTCCGGCCCCAATTGCTTAGAAGAACGAAGGATTTCCAATTGTTTGAGTGGACGGATAATACCAGTTCGAGAGATTTCCAGAATAGACAGTGTTTTAAGATCAGGTAATCGATGTACGGTCCCATCAACGGATGAAGTGAATAGCTGAGTATAGTAGTCACGGACATGGGATACGATGAGAGAATCAGTTAACCATTCATCCGCACTAATCAAGATTCAAGTGAGTTTGTCGAAGTGACGACGACATATGGCGTATGCATGGAAGAACTTAGGGCACGTTTGATTGTCGGTATTGCGATATCCTAATACCGGTATTAGCTAATACATGCTTAGCTAATACAATGTTTGATTGAGCCATGTATTAGGATATCCTAATACAATGTTTGAATGAACTTTGTATTAGGATATCCTAATACAATGACTAAAGACCTAAATACCCTTACTTGCATTTTCAATGAAGATATATTTTACATATGATTAATTTAACAAAGATAAAATTTAACAAAAAAAATAAATTCAATTATTTAAAATAAAATTTTTCATAAAAAAAAAAAATCAAATTTATGTATAAATAGTAAAAATTATTTTTGCTAATGTATAAATATGTATATATATAAAGAAAATAGTACAAAACAATTGAAAAAAGTGATTAGCCCGACCCGGCCCGTTCTAGCCGGGCCTAGCCCGAACTAACCAAAGCAACATAAAGCAACCTGACCCGAACAGCCCGAATTGCTCAGCCCGACCCGAATTGACATGCCTGGCCCGAACCACCCAACCCAGCCCGAATCACCCAGCCCGGCCCGAACTGACCAGCCCAGCCCGAAACACCCAGCCCGGCCCGAACTGACCAGCCCGACCCGAACTGACCATCCCGAACCACCCAACCCGGCCCGAACCACCCAACCTGGCCCGAATTGCCCAGCCCGGCCCGAACCGCCCAGCCCGGCCCGAACCGCCCAGCCCGGCCCGACCCGTGTCCGAAGTTTCGATGTAAACGGGGTCCGGCCCGAAGGTACGATGTAAACAGTGAGAGTTTGCCATATATTACAAGGGTAAATTGGTAATTAGGAGATTGGTATTAGCTAATGCTTTACTTTTAGATGGTATTAATTAATACCTAATTCCTTCTATAATTGAGTATTAGCTAATACAAATACCAAGTTGACACAAACACGGTATTAGCTAATAACGGTATTAGGATATTGCAATACCGGCAATCAAACGTGCCCGTAGTGTGTTAGTAGTGTGTTAGCATTTCTAGAGTAAGTCCTGGTTCATGTCTGACTACATTCAATTAAAATTTTCTTAAAAAAAAATTTTTTGGTCTATACTAGGGATGGCAACGGGGCGGGTCGGGGCGGGTTTTGGCAGCCCCGGACCCGCCCCGCGGGTCGGCCTGGCTGACCCGGCCCCAGCCAATTGGACCTTCCAGGTCGGGTCGGGTCGGGTCAGCAATCCCGCGGGTCGACCCGCGGGGCCCCGACCCGCCCCGTCATGTGAACAATTTTTTTTTTTTGTTTTTTTTCACTTTTCAATATTAAATACAATTTTTTTTTTGTCAAAATATTACATTATATATAAATTCAAAACATAAATCTACCACTAATCAAATATGTTGCGTCCAGGATGAACAAGGTCGTGGGGACGCGTCTATTTACGTAGCTGTGCGGGCCGTAACCCTTCCGTCAGGAGGAGGTTGGGCACTGACGAGTGTTCGGACTTGCTCCCGCGTGAGGTCTGTGTCTCGGAAAGGTTGTGACTCGGCAAGGTTGTGACCCGGCAAGGTTGTGACCCGGCAAGGTTGTGACCCGGCAAGGTTGTGACCCGGCAAGGTTGTGTCTCAAGCGTCGGATCCTGCACAAAGGACCAATGCTAGCACGGAGAGGGGGGGTGGTGCTAGCGGAGCCCTCTCCGATGCCTAAGTCACTATAATGGCAAAAAGGTAATTTCTAGAGAGAGAGAATTTCTAGAGAGAAGTCAGAGCTCAAAATACCAAAGTTGGGCAAATGAGAGAATGTGTGAAAATGGGTGGCCAAGACCTCCTATTTATAGGCTTTCTTGGGACCGGACCCGGTCTTAAAGCGGTTTGATGACGGTTCAAGAACGTGCGGTAACCGTCATCCTTGTTGGTAGTACGTGAACTTGACTTCTCTACGCGTAACGGTAATCGCGGGTACGGTAATAGCGCGATACCCGTAAGGCAATTCGGACCTCGTCGAATTTGGGCAATTCGGCGAGGTCCGAATTGTCACGCAACCCGGACCTCCGGATTGTGAGCAATCCGGAGGTCCGGATTGCCACAACCCGGACGTCCGGGTTGCTGCAACCCGGAGGTCCGGTCCGGACGCGCGTAAACGCGCCTCCGGACCGTTTTGATACCGTGGGAGATGTTTTTAAACCGAGATGTAATTTTTGACGTGTCGACGAGGCCCGAAACGTAAACACGAACCCGAATTGGACACTTATCCATCACTTGCCCCCGAGTCAAGTAACGGTTTAGAACCTTTCTTGACTCTATTTTAAGTTAGGATATTTGTCCAATTTTAGTTTGACGCTAACCTTTCGGTTTTGATCGTTGGTCGGACGCAAGCATCTTGATTTCGTCCGTCGCTTGATTTTCCGGCCAAAAGGCTTTGTTTCCTATCATCATGGTTAGTGCAATAGGAAGTGTATATGCGCGAATATGATTATCGTCGGAGACATGAGCAAACGGTAATGCGCTATGCGAATATGTATCTATCAACATGTATGCATGAGTGATGGACGTGGCAAGATCGTAATTACACAATGCAAGAAATAGAAACCGTAAGCTTCTAAAATGACTAAGTGATTACCGAATCATGGATCATGCAATTGCAACATACGCACATAATGATGGGTTTGATACGTGCGACGTCAAGATATGCATAGGAGTAGATAGTTTTAAAAAGAGAGGATAGAGTATACCGCAGGGGTTTAGACTTGAGTGTAGACAAGTTAACCCTTTAATCCTTATCAACAAAGCATCTCTTGGGATTTGTAAATACACACATCCCCAATTATCCTTCCAGCACCTTGGGAATTCATCATTCCATCTCCTTTGCAGGTAATTCACTCACCCTTTCCCGAAATTGCTTTTGTGTTCAAAGTTTCTTCGCCGTCGTGGAGCTTAGATACGTTTTGACAGTTTCGAGTCTGATTTTTTGCTTGTTTTTGGAAGTTGACACCACCATTCGACTCGGTTCGTCCCAAGGATTCCAACGCCACCTTCGGAGCCTCCAGGAGCCACCGGACGCGCCCTCACGCGCCGCCGCGAGTGGGGCGTCTTCGCCGGAGCGTGTGGGCCACGCGCCGCCTTCCCGACCTCGCCTCGTTGCGGTCCTTACCTTCCCGGAATCGTCTCGCCGAGGGGAATCCATTGGGATACTTTTCGTCACGTTTTGAGGTAGTTTAGAAACCCAATTTTAAAAGATAGCTTCGACTTGACTTTGAATGTCGCCGAATTGTTGTTCGTTTGAGCTATTTTTCGTTGTTGATGTATGGAACTGCTTGTTGATGCTTGTATGTCGAATAATTGCTGATTGATTGCCGTTACTATCGCCGTTAGTTCATAACTTAGACGATTTTCACTCCCGTAGGTAGTTGAGGTAGAATTCCCCGTTCGGACATAGTGCCCCCGTGTCTTTGTGTAGGAGTTTTTGGTCGGTATGCGTAATTTTTCCTCTTGGCGGGTTTTTTGGTTGACGGGGATTGCCCAATAACTTTAGGCATAGTCCCTTGTTGTCTTGACGCCTTAGAGAAAAATTTCCCTTAAGCGTTGCCACGTGTGATTCTTGCGGTTTGTCGCGTTAATCTCGCCGTTTGCATGATAGCTCCTTAAGACGTTAATCCCTTTTTTGGTACGTACCCATTTTACTATGCGCGTGGAACTTGGATACATGCGTTGATGTTGATACGCGCGTTGATGTTGATACGCGCGTTGATGGTTGAGCGTCAGGAATAAACTGTTGGTTATTGCCTGCAAGTATGCTAAAACACTTAGCAAATATTTAAACGATATCTAATGTTTGTTACCATAGATGTCGTCGTATGAGCTTTGTTGATGAGCGTCGTAGGTGTGCCTAGGGGCATAGCTACTTGTTGTATGCAATCCATCTTTGTTTACATGTATGTGCGTACATAGAAACACTTAGAAAACATTCCCCCCTTGTCGACATGTATTCCTGTCGACATGTATGTACGTACATGGAAACACTTAGAAAATATTTTCTCCTTGTCGACATGTATCCCTGTCGACATGTATGTACGTACATGGAAACACTTAGAAAACATTTTCTCCTCGTCGACATGCAACCTTGTCGACATGTATGTACGTACATGGAAATACTTAGAAAATATTTTCTCCTTGTCGACATGCAACCTTATCGACATGTATGTACGTACATGGAAACATGATATGCGCGTTAACTTTGATACGCGCATTGATGTTGACACGCGCGTTAACCTTGATACGCGCGTTGATGTTGATATGCACGTTAACCTTGATACGTGCGTTGATGTGTTGAAGAGGTTGCCCCCCTTGTGCGATGCTTGTTACTTGCTGCACGAAGACTTAATAAGTCTTGTGCGTTTGTGGTTGTTCTCACATGGAGCGTCTGTTGCATAAGTGCTTGAATAAGTGTTGGTGCGTGTTTGCACACTGACTGGATTGTTGATAGCACTTTCCAGGATATCGTTGGCTTGCAGTTTCTGTTCTTAGCATAATTCTCGGAAGATCCGACGCAGGGGCGTGTTCCTCGAGCGATTTTTGGTTCTTTATGCTGAGCATGACCGTGCTAACTCTTTCTTGTGATAAGAGAAATAGAGTTGAGGGTTGTGTAGTGGCGTCTTCTGCCCCCCGGTCGAGGGACCGGCCCAAGGAGGAGCGTTACTCCTACTGAGATAAGTGTTTGTTGATTTCTGATTGTCGCCCTTATGTTGAAGAGCTATGTTGTGCTGAACGTTGAAACAATCATTCTTGCATTTGTTGTTGACATTATGAACTCTTTGCCATAAGTCCTTAGAGATGATGTAGACTTTTGGTTGCTGTTGGGCTATTTGCTTCCAGCATGTTGAACCCTTTGTGAATGGGTTGATGTTGATAATTCTTTGTTCATGCTTTTGCTTGCATGATATTTCGTCACCTGGACCTGTTTTCAATAGTAATTATGTGATAACTTGTTAGTAATATTTCATACCTTGAGCTATCTATGTTGTCCATATGCTTTGGACTTGAGAGATAGGATATATATCCTTAAATGATGAACATGATGTCCGTAGTTGCGACTGTACGTCGCGCATTGTTGAGTGTTGCGATTGCCCCTCTTGGCTAGACTCCAAGGCATGGCGAGATGGGTAGAGCATAGGATGTTGCGACTTGCGCACTATGGGTTTTGTTTGGAGATGACGGTGGCAATTTCTGCTTGTTCCGCCAAGTCTTGTTAGAGATGATGGCATTTTTTAATCTGTGCCATCTTTTGGATAAGTTGAACTCATTTCTGAGTCTGTTTGCCCCCCGGCTTTTATGCTTGAAGACTTGTTGTAGTTGTTCCTTAGTTGTTGTTTACGACTTGTTCGGTTTGAACTACGTCGTTTGAACCTGCTTTATACACAGTAGTTTGCATGATAACTTGTTAGTAATATTTCATACCGTTACCACTTACTGTGTTTATTGAATGTGGATGACTAGTAACGTAGACATAGTCCCTGCGGTCGTGAACAATAGCCACTTCCTGATTGATAAGTTGAGATGTTCTCCTGATTGCTTTCCTGATGCATTATGCATATTGCCCTTCTTTCCTGAATAGCTTGCCGCTATATGTGTTGCAAACTGCCGAGTATTTTTGCGTATAGCAATATATCTCAACAAGTAGTGTATTTGAAAAGTGTTATCTTGGCTAAGCAAGATACTAGTTTATACCGTCTCTTAGTTCCACTCTAAGGCGACGTTGTACAAGACTCGACTTGTAAATTTTACGAGTTTTAAACAGGGTACGCACCTGACAGCGTGTATCAACCCGCGTTGGGGAAGCATACGTAAGAGTATTATTTGAGATGAGTTATCTTGGCTAAGCAAGATACTAGTTTATACCGTCTCTTAGTTCCACTCTAAGGCGACGTTGTACAAGACTCGACTTGTAAATTTTATGAGTTTTATACAGGGTACGCACCTGACAGCGTGTATCAACCCGCGTTGGGGAAGCATACGTAAGAGTATTATTTGAGAGGAGTTATCTTGGCTAAGCAAGATACTAGTTTATACCGTCTCTTAGTTCCACTCTAAGGCGACGTTGTACAAGACTCGACTTGTAAATTTTATGAGTTTTATACAGGGTACGCACCTGACAGCGTGTATCAACCCGCGTTGGGGAAGCATACGTAAGAGTATTATTTGAGAGGAGTTATCTTGGCTAAGCAAGATACTAGTTTATACCGTCTCTTAGTTCCACTCTAAGGCGACGTTGTACAAGACTCGACTTGTAAATTTTACGAGTTTTATACAGGGTACGCACCTGACAGCGTGTATCAACCCGCGTTGGGGAAGCATACGTAAAAACATTTTTGTTTTTTAAGAAACATTTTGTGAACCCTAAAATGCTTGTTGATAAAATATTTGAGAAAATATTTTGGCATTGAATGTGATACATCCAAAAAACTGTGTTGATAAAATTTTTGGCAAAAATTTTTGGTAAAATTTTTGAAAAAATATTTGTGATACATGATTCCTGCGTCCAGGGATCATGTAACACTTTTTTGAGAATATGAATTGTGATGCATGCTTTCTGCGTCCAGGAACCATGCAACACGGTTTGAAAACTTGTAGTACGGAATTGTCATCTTAACCAGAGGACTTTTGCCGTATAAAACGAACCCTGATGGCGTTCGTAATATGGGAATGCCGACTAGACAGAGGACATTCGCCATAAAGAGTGCACCCTGAACCGGATATACGCACTTGTTATAGGATGGGGTCGTTGTCTAAACAAGGACCTTTTGCTGTATAAAACGAACCCTGATGGCGTTCGTAATATGGGAATGCCGACTAGACAGAGGACATTCGCCATAAAGAGTGCACCCTGAACCGGATATACGCACTTGTTATAGAATGGGGTCGTTGTCTAAACAAGGACCTTTTGCTGTATAAAACGAACCCTGATGGCGTTCGTAATATGGGAATGCCGACTAGACATAGGACATTCGCCATAAAGAGTGCACCCTGAACCGGATATACGCACTTGTTATAGAATGGGGTCGTTGTCTAAACAAGGACCTTTTGCTGTATAAAACGAACCCTGATGGCGTTCGTAATATGGGAATGCCGACTAGACAGAGGACATTCGCCATAAAGAGTGCACCCTGAACCGGATATACGCACTTGTTATAGAATGGGGTCGTTGTCTAAACAAGGACCTTTTGCTGTATAAAACGAACCATGATGGCGTTCGTAATATGGGAATGCCGACTAGACAGAGGACATTCGCCATAAAGAGTGCACCCTGAACCGGATATACGCACTTGTTATAGAGTGGGAACGTTGTCTAAACAGAGAACTTCCGTCACTTGAGGGGTGATCAGCCCCGTATGCCCATCCTGTTCTGAATCCAGGGAATGGCTATGAACATGAGGATTTGCCTCTAACCAGAGATGTCACAGCATGTCCTTTTTTTAGAAGTGAACATGGGGCTTGTCTTTAAAAAAGAGGATACCACAACATGCTATTTTGATAGTAGGCCTTGGCGTTATTCCAAGGTATTGTTTGTAGCTGACGCCCTGAATAGTCATCGTTTTGATAATAGATCCGCAGGTTGTCACTGCGGTATATAAGTTGATTGTGCACATAGCTTGATGGCTTTGTTTTGTCGGCATCTTCTAGAGATAGACGCCTATGTTATGAATGGAGAAATAAACTCCTTGTTGGTGTAGATGACAAATATGTTGGTGTTGTATACCATAGATCCTTCCTTGAACACAATGCTTAGCTTGTATTGTTGAAGTAGATTCTTGTGCATAGGTTACTACTTGGCGTAATTCCTGAGTAGTAATCGTAGTGTAGCATGTACTTCCAATTTTTGATTCCATGATGACGCCTGTGATGTAGTCGTCAATATGAGTAGGTTGTTGTTGATAAGCGTTGTCATAACGCGTAATAGATTTTGCTTGCATATGCCATAATTTCTTGGATTATTGAAGTAGATAATAGGCGCGTAGTTTTGTTGCTTCGCGTTTAATCCAAAAAATAGCGTGCAAGAGATAAGTATGTACCTACAAACGTAGATTGACTTTATTAGATACTTGCGCGTATTTACATTGATTATACTAGAAATAGTAGGAATGCGCAAAGTAATCTAAAAGAAAGTTGTTTCTTCTGTTTCGTCATGACTGGTTTGATGACGATGTCGCGTAGTTGGTTGCAACAAATCGCCTCAATGCACCTAGCGTGATGCATTCTTCAATTTCCCAGTTTAATGGTGGACACATGTTTGTGTTGTGCCCCCAAGTTTTATGGTACTTGCACCATTCTCTGATATTGTTGCCCAAGAAAGCTGTCTCCGGGACAAGTGGACTTGGGAGTTTGTTTTCCAGCAGGCTGACATAAATGTCTTCGGCCACCGTGTTGAGTGGTGTGAAGATGTTGTCCATAACAATGCTTGTGTCTTCCTGCTTGTTCATTGTTGCTTGAACTCCTTTGTCCCAACTGAGGGGTGTACCCCACCTCAGTTCTTGTTCGCATGAGACTGCTGTCTCAAGCTTATCCTTTAGATCTGCCATGGTTTTTGTTGTTTGCCATCCATGAGTTCGTCCAAAGAGAAGGAAAGATCTGGCGTTCATGTGTGCATAGAACACACTTATCACTTCTTCTCTTGTTGCTTTTGCTGTTGAGGCGTTGGAGGCAAATCTGATGAAGTATTCCAAGATTGGCTCGTCTTCTCCCTGCTCAACGAGCCAAATCTGGTGCCATGGTGAGAACTGGATGCTTTCTTGCGGGTTCCAGATTGTAATGGCTTGTTCCATCGGTTGCTTCTTTCTTTCATCGACCACTTTCTGCCTCTTGAAGGGATTTATCATGGCCACATGGTATTGGTGCTTTGCTCTCAAGGCATTGACGTAACAACGCCTTGCGGTTATTTGATCGCCAAGCACTTCTCCAATCCCATGTTCTGTCGGGAACTTCATTTTTTGGTGGACGGTGGAGGGCACGATCACATAGGGATTGATCGTTGTTCGTCCCAAGATTCCGTTGTAGGCTCCAAGGGATTCTACAACTACGAAAGTGACGTTGATATGCAGTGCTCTCCACCCCTGGCCAAGGATGACAGGAAGTGTGATTGTACCCAAGGGTTGTGTAGCTGCTCCTGCGAAGCTAACTAATGAGAAGGTTCCTGGGGACAAGTCCTTGACAGATTTTCCTAGTTGCTCCAGGACTCTGATATGTAGAATGTCAGCAGAGCTTCCACCATCCACAAGAATTCTTTTCACATCGTACCCGTCAATGTCCATAGTAATGACTAAAGCATCATCGTGGGGGTAAACGATATGCTTCAAGTCTTCCCTGGAGAATTGGATGACTGCGTCTTCTTGCTCGGATTGCTTGCGCTTTCCGTACTTTGGTAGTGTTGCTGCTTGGGATGCATAAATGTCCCGAGCATTAGATACTTGTCCTCCGGCGGCAGGCCCTCCGTGTATGACATTGATTACTCCTCGCTTGGCTGGCGGAGGGTTGTCATGGACCTTCTCTTTTCCCTTGTTTGTTCGTTTTGACGACTCTGGTTGAGTCTTTCTTGGGGGGTTGTTGCCCTGATCAACAAATTGATTCAATTCGCCCTTGAGGACGAAGTTGTTGATTCGGAAGCGTAGACTGACGCAGCTATCGGTCTCATGTCCGAAGACTTCGTGGTTTTCACACCACTTATCCTTGTCTCTTCTCAATGGGCCTTTCCTGAAGTTGTTTGGCTCCTTCCACATATTCGCGTCTTTCATTTCTTTCAAAATTACAGACAGCGGGGGGATGCAGTCGGCAAGATTTACTTCCTTTGGCTTCTGAAAATCCCCTTGGAAAGGTCTTTTTGGCATAGGTTGCCAATGTCTTCCTTGATGACCACTAGAGTGTGGTTTTGGTTGGTTCTGTTTTGGATATTCTTTTGCCTTTGCTGGCGCAGCATACTGTTGGTTGGCCGGAGGTGGCTGAGCTGCGTATCCTTGGTTTTTGAGAGACTCGCGGAATGCGAGAAGCTCTTCCAGCGCAGCCATCATCGCTGGAGTAACGGTGGGCATCGGGTTTGCCCCCGCTCTTTGCTCGCCCTGCGGCATTTCTGTCTGGGATTCATCTCCATGTACTTCTGGCTCGAAACCAGGCGGATGTGCGTGGTGCTTGTCCCTTGGCTCTCTGTGATGTGCGTTGGGCACATTGCCAGTCGGTATGGATGAAGCTACGGAAGTAGCTTTTGGGATGTGGGAGGGTCCTGACTGGCTCCCAGTTGGAGCTTGGCATCCTGCTCTTTTGTTCGCCGGGGACTTCCTGGGACGCCCGGGCCTTTTCCTTAGGTTTTTCACCTCTTCGGGAGGGTTGTGATCACTCGCCATGATTTCTGCGGTACTGTAGCTTTTTGTTCGAATCACGTAGACGGCGCCAATGTTGCGTCCGGGATGAACAAGGTCGTGGGGACGCGTCTATTTACGTAGCTGTGCGGGCCGTAACCCTTCCGTCAGGAGGAGGTTGGGCCACTGACGAGTGTTCGGACTTGCTCCCGCGTGAGGTCTGTGTTTGGAAAGGTTGTGACTCGGCAAGGTTGTGACCCGGCAAGGTTGTGACCCGGCAAGGTTGTGACCCGGCAAGGTTGCGACCCGGCAAGGTTGTGACCCGGCAAGGTTGTGTCTCAAGCGTCGGATCCTGCACAAAGGACCAATGCTAGCACGGAGAGGGGGTGGTGCTAGCGGAGCCCTCTCCGATGCCTAAGTCACTATAGTGGCAAAAATGTAATTTCTAGAGAGAGAGAATTTCTAGAGAGAAGTCAGAGCTCAAAATACCAAAGTTGGGCAAATGAGAGAATGTGTGAAAATGGGTGGCCAAGACCTCCTATTTATAGGCTTTCTTGGGACCGGACCCGGTCTTAAAGCGGTTTGATGACGGTTCAAGAACGTGCGGTAACCGTCATCCTTGTTGGTAGTACGTGAACTTGACTTCTCTACGCGTAACGGTAATCGCGGGTACGGTAATAGCGCGATACCCGTAAGGCAATTCGGACATCGTCGAATTTGGGCAATTCGGCGAGGTCCGAATTGTCACGCAACCCGGACCTCCGGATTGTGAGCAATCCGGAGGTCCGGATTGCTGCAACCCGCACATCCGGATTGTTGCTTTACGCAACCCGGAGGTCCGGTCCGGAAGCGCGTAAACGCGCCTCCGGACCGTTTTGATACCGTGGGAGATGTTTTTAAACCGAGATGTAATTTTTGACGTGTCGACGAGGCCCGAAACGTAAACACGAACCCGAATTGGACACTTATCCATCAAAATATAAACAACAAACACATCAAATTCATTACAAATACAAATTCAAATCCAAACACCGAATTAGCAAATCCTAATAATCTAAATATACATATATTTGTAATTTGGTACATGTTATTTATATAGGTATATTAACCATATTATTTAGTAAATGTTAGATCATATTAATATAAAAAAAATAAAAAAGTTATATATATATATATATATATATATATATATATATATATGCATTTCGGGGCGGGTCTACGGGCCCCGGGTCTCTAGACCCGGACCCGACCCGAGTCCGACCCGACCCGGACCTGACCCGTGACCTGCGGGTCGGCGGGTCAAAACCGGGTCGGGGGCCCGCGGGTCAGCGGGGCCCGAGACCCGTTGCCATCCCTAGTCTATACTCTAACGGACCAGCTGGCACGTAGTATTTTTACAAAAAAATCCCTCAACCTTCACTCCGGTCTCAGGGTCGCCGCCGTGGAGGTCACCGTCCCAGGTCTGTAAAGAAGACGGTGTTAGATATTTTGGGTAATTGGAAGAAATCGACATCCCTCCATTAGTCCGTCCGTCCTTACCTCAGGTGAAATTCTTATGTCTCAATCTTGCTGGTATGGTTGATCGGTCTACTTTTGTTTTTAGAAATAAAATCCGTTGATCCATGTCTATTGTTGTTTTCAGCGATTGAAATCACTCAATAGTTGTTGAGCGGCGTAGAAATCAAGTTCTTTGAAATCTCTGATCTGCCAATGATCAACATCGACAAGTACATATACATATTCTCTTATCTGGAGTACAGTTTTTTTTTACCAGTTGATTCACATATATAATTTGATTCACATACCGTTGATTCATGATAATCAGCACGATTCTAATCTTTGTGTGTTTAGAGTCATGACAATCATTTTGATACAACCCGAAACCCTAAGATTTAACCCTCTCCTCTTCCAGATCAGCGTTACGATTCTCAAACTCTTCTAAGGGGTAATTAATTTCTTTGCCTTCCCGTTGAAGAACCAAGAGAAGACCAATCGCCTGAGCATAGCAGCCGACTGAGAGAGAGAGAATCGATTGGGTTTGTAGGGTTTGAATAGATCGTTTAAATTGGGAAGTGTTGGACAAGGATTTGGTGCTCCTGACGATATAATTGAGACAAATGTTGATGGAGATTCCGCTAAGGTCGAGGTAAAGAAATGGAAGAAGGTAGTGAAAGAGGTTCTCGAACCCATCTAAGGAGACGACTTCGAAGAAGCAGAAGAGGAAAGGCCTCGATTTGGCGGTCTCTGCGTCGAAGAAGGAATCAAGAAAGCTCGAGGAGAAACTCGAATCAGTTCAAAGAGGTCGAGTTGTGAGGATTCGGTCGGTACAATTGCGGATGTAAGTTGTTCGATCTCCTCTAACTGACATAATTGTTTGATTTTTTCGTCATATGTTGTTGATTTACTTTCCTTCACTGGTTTTGCAGACCAAGGTATCCCAGAAAGGGAGCCGTTCAAGCTGTGATTGTTCCATTCGTCAATAAGAGGAGATCACTAAGCTCGAGCACATCAAGCGTAAGAAATATGGTTGCCCTAAAACTATCATTCAAATGAACAGATAGGAATGCAATTGCATCCCTATGTACATACATTTTAACTTTTGGTGATTCGTAGAATGTGATCTTCATTAGATAGCCATTCCGGGCTGGTAAGTTTAATTATTTGTCTAACTTGCTTCATGCACAATGCATAATCTAGCAAAAGCGTTGTTGACTGTACCTTTGATTTAATATATTGGGAAGTGTTGGACTCTGCCTTGATTCTGCTTCAAAATTCAATTGTTAATACTTAATAATATATAAACATATAGCTCCATTATAATTGATATGTTGCATTATTGGTAGCTGTTGCATATTCCTTTTGTAAATTGACAGATCTCCAGCTTCTTTGAGAATAAGGGATGGTCAAGAAGTTGATATTAAAGCATTGGATGCTACAAACTTAGGGTTCTCATTTTCAACTAACCCTTGAATCTCGAATGATATTTATACTTCACAAAGTTTGCTCTTATATAGCTTAATTTCTGAACATTGCATAATTATGCATTTACTCCAGATTATGGGTTCATAAAAAATAATTGTGGCTAAGAGCGGACACCCAGTTGAGGTAAATCCATCACTGTCTTTCTCTTTTACTGGTGGTTACAATGATGAGATTCTGAGAATGGAGCTATATTTTCTTACTATTGATTTACTTTAGGTGTCTTAAGTAATTTATGACCACGTTTCATCCTGAGAATGATCAATGGATGAGATTCTGCGACTTGATCAATTTTCTGATAAGAGATTTTCTTTGTTCTCTATTGCGATTTTTCTTTGCATGTGATGCAAAGTTATATACTGCAAATAGATCTGTATGTATTACTGTCATCTGTATGGATTTCAAAGGCATTTCTGGAGGTACTTTAAACTTTAACCAGTATATAGTGTCTGTAAAATATAATTTTTATTGCTCATACATGTGAATTTTTAAACTGTCATCACTAGAATTTAAAACATGTACTAAGACATTTATATTGCTCATTCATACCTCTTGATAGCAGTGGATTCTTGCTGCAGAATTTAACAGGAGCAGAATGATTAAGGTGTATGCAACCATGCCTTCCACTTTTTTTACATCAGCCGATGGCTGAAGACTTGACAAGTGTTCTCTCTTGGTATGTCTTCACACTCCATCTTCATTACTGGCTTGATCTAGACTGAACCTCTTTTGTGATGAAGGAGAAGTTTGTGAAGCTGCTGTTGGGTGAAGACAGTTCTGGAAGATGTAAAGGGGTCAACATTGCACTTGCATTGTCCAATGCCATCACTTCTGCAGGTTTGTTCAAGGGTAATCAAAATGTACATTCTATTTCAAGCCATGCTTTTTCTTTTTTTATCAGTTCTTCAAATATGGTTCGAGTGCGAAAGGAGAGAGGTGGAGGAGAGGGTGGATTGAACTATACAAAAATATCAACTATGAGGATATAAGTGCTCATTCAAATATTTTTTTAGAATTATCCATGAGCTTTTTTTTTTTTTTACCTCTTTCACTACCATATATGGTTTATATTTATAATAAAAATAAAAAAAAAAGAGAAAATTTCATTGCAGTTTACAGTTAATATTCAGGTTGGACGTATGGATTGATAAGAATTATGAAGTTGGTTTATTTATTTGCATGTGTTATTTTAATTTTTGCTCTTGATTGGATAGCTTTAGGAAATTATATGCTATAATAGATTTAGATCCATTTCCTTAGCATGCATGATAAAGAGCTATTTTCTGAATAAAAGCAGCAATCTAGCAGAAAGTGGCCTGGACGGTAAATTTTGATGCTACTAAACCTGTGGTGATCTTTTGATTCAGATAAATGGGTCAAGTATGATATGGTGATGATCAGGCAGTTGTACTATTTTGACATTTTACGTTACATTTGCTTATTCCATTAATGTATTCATTGGGTGCAGGTTCTTGCCAGTTTCCTATCTACTCCCTTAACTTCTGGAGTTGACACTGACATTTTAGGATGACCTTATATTGCCTTCTGAGTGTGGGAGGAGGGAGGTGGAAGAGAGGGTGGATTGAATCAGAGATCAATGGTCCGTTTTTAACATTCGAGATCTCAACACATCGTCTCTTCAAATTGGTCATTTCTTATTCCCAACACTTGGAGAAGAAACATAATATTATTCATTGAAGCATTTTCAGTGTTTGCCGTGTATAGCCTTCTTCAGTTCATCATTTACCCGGATGACCTCATCATACCAACCTACAAACTGATGAAACAAAAATATATGTTTCTCAACATTACCATTAGCCAACAACAGTATTTTTTTTGGGTTTAGCCAATAACATACATATTTTGAATAGCAATAGTACAACCTCAATATTTTAGTTTTTGATTGATGTACTCGAGATGCAAATTTATGTTTCTGAGATTGGCTATCAAATAGTGAGAAAAGAGATAGTGCATTATTTATGTTACTGATGAGACCTAATGTCTTTTGACAGTTAATGTTAAAAAAATTAGTGATTGGTTTTAAGTTTTAACTGTTTGAAACACTCGAGAATCCTAGAGGGGTATCCGTTTTATCTAAAAAGAAACAACCGATTCAAAACTACAATATTTTCCATATATACTTATGTTAGCAAATCTTTCCGCGCTATACCAAGTATATATAGAAGTGATTGATGACACCATATAAAAAACCGGTTTCAATCAACATTTGTGGAGATTTGTTATTAATTTTGAGGACGTTATGAATAATTGTGACAAAAAAACAAGTATAATCTATCTTATTTATAGTTTTAGTTAGTTTATTCATTAACTCTCATGTATAGAGAGTCGACCAAAAATAATTGTTGCAATTTTTAACAATCTTAATTAATATAGAAATCTACATTATGGAATGCATATTTATATATTTCTTCATTTTGTTATATATTATCTATTATATTACATATATATATGTATATATATCTTTATATATATATATATCATATATATATATATATATATATATATATATATCTTTATATATATATATATATATATATATATATATATATACCGATATATTAAATATTTCAGCTATATATAGGTTCGTAACGTAGCTAGGTTTTGTATATTTATTATAACTTGAATACCAATCCTTGTATTTGTTTCGTTATAAAAGAAAGTTGGTATCCTTTCCTCTTGAATTCTCTAGTCTGCAATGAGTAATCAACAACAACAGCCGAGATTGCCAATTCTTCAATATGAAGAAAAGATTATCGACGCGGTGGAGCATAATCCGGTGGTGGTGATTATCGGCGAAACAGGTTCTGGCAAAAGTACTCAGCTTTCTCAAATTTTGGATCGGCGAGGGTATACAAATTCGGGCATCATCGGAGTGACCCAGCCTCGTCGGGTTGCTGCTGTGTCTGTTTCGCGGCGTGTTTGTCAAGAGGTCGGAGTGAAGATCGGGGATGAGGTGGGTTACTCGATTAGATTCGAAGATCGTACTTCAAGAAAAACAAAAATAAAGTACGTGACGGATGGGGTGTTGATTCGGGAGAGCTTGTCGGACCCCGAGCTGAGTGAGTATTCGGTGATTATTTTAGACGAAGCGCATGAAAGGAGTTTAAATACGGACGTACTGCTGGGGCTTATGAAGCGATTGGTGAAGCGACGGGGTTCGAATCTCAAGGTTGTGATAACTTCAGCTACGATGGATGGAAATAAGGTATCTAAATTCTTTTGGAATTGCCCTGTTTTGAATGTGCCTGGAAAATTATATCCAGTGGAAATTGTTTACAGCCAAGTAAACCCTAAAAGCTATGTGGAATCTGCTCTTAGAAAGGCTATTGATATACATGTGAACGAGCCGGAAGGGGATGTGTTGATATTCATGACCGGACAGGAGGATATAGACAAATTGGTGGCCAAATTGGGGAATACAGTTGCAAGCTTGGAAGAAGGCTCGTGTATGGATGCGATTATCCTTCCCCTTCATGGATCTTTGCCACCTGAGATGCAGCTACGAGTGTTTAGCCCTTGTCCTCCGAATTGTAGGCGATTTATTGTTGCTACAAATATTGCTGAAACATCACTCACTGTTGATGGAGTTGTGTATGTGATTGATGCTGGGTATGTGAAGCAACGGCAATACAACCCATCCTCTGGAATGTATTCTCTTGATGTTGTTCCGATCAGCAGAGTTCAAGCGGATCAACGAGCTGGAAGAGCTGGAAGAACACGGGGAGGGAAGTGCTATCGGCTGTACCCCGAATTAGTTTATCAGGAGGAATTTGTAGCAGCAACAATTCCAGAGATTCAGAGATGTTCTCTTGCGGGTACGGTTCTTTATCTCAAGTCACTGCAGCTTTCTGATATCGATATTCTTAAATTTGATTTTATGGATCCTCCTTCAACCGATTCACTAATGGATGCTTTGAAGCAGTTGTACCTTATTGATGCAATTGACGAATGTGGTGCAATAACCCGAATCGGAACAAGTATGGCTCAAATTCCGTTAGAGCCTTCACTGTCAAGAACCTTGATAGAGGCTAATGAATATGGATGCTTATCTGAGGCGCTTACAGTTGCTGCAATGCTATCTGCAGAAACTACTACTACACTGCGTATAACCAAACAACAATACATCGATAAGAAGAAGAAGAATAAGAAGAGAAAACACAACTCAATCAGTAGTACGAGAAGTAGTAGTAGTAGTTACTATGATGATGAGGAGGAGGATGTAATTATTCCAGGTGGTGCTGATGGGAATGGCTTAGGTGACCATATCCAACTGCTGCAGATTTTTGAGCATTGGCATGAAACTGGGTACGACGTTTCTTGGTGCAAGGATAACAACCTGCAGGTTCGAGGAATGATGTTTGCCAGAGATGTTCGGAAGCAGCTATCTCAAATAATGGAGGAGAAAATAATAGGCAGAGGATCTACTACTACTGATTTAGTAGATATTCAATCAAACGTCGTTGGGATGAACAAGTACAGAATGCTACGGAAAGCATTATGTGTAGGGTATGCTAATCAAGTTGCAGATAGAATGAGTCTTCACAACGGTTATCGCCCTTTAGGATTCACGTCTCGCCTTGTTCAGGTGCATCCTTCATCAGTGCTTAAAACAGATGATCAAGGCTTATATCCCGATTCAGTTGTCTTTCACGAATTGGTTTCCACGTCTCGCCCGTACATGCGAAATGTTTGTTCAGTAGAAATGGGGTGGCTCACATCTACCAGGGATAAGCTCAATAAAATTGACATCAACAAGCTGAGCGGAGGTCGAATAGAGCGCAGCTGCAGTGAAATCCAACCGTCGTCTGTTGCTCCTCTTAATCATGATCATCTTCGTGAAACCGCAATAAAGGCAGCCAGGGACCGTTTTCTTGCTCGCAGGAGAATCTTAAGTTGCTGCAACGGAAGAAGCAAAAACCAAACATCTCCACAACTAGTTTTACCTTAATTATTTTGTTAGTAGAAAGAAACCATCCATTCTAATGGTGCAATTACTAGTTTTCTAGGTCTATGTAATTATTATATACTTTTAATGAAAGTACATTTTATTCACTCTTATCTATCAAAGATAATCTCATCAAGTTGTGCTGTTGAATCTGCAAAGTTTCTAATAGCTCCAAAAAAACATGTTTAATATGTCATCATGCCTTCTAAGTTTAAAAGATAATGTGGAGAAACTAGAAAGTAAATTAACTTGGCTCATGGAACGAAAAGCGGACTATTTATGAAAAATGCCATTTTTAAAGCATCTGTTGCTGAAAACGAGATAGGTGACTGTTGTTGTAACGCTGTATCGTCATGACTTGTTTCCCTTTCTTGTTCAGCCTATCGGCATCTAGACTAGAGACATCCCTAACTTCGAGGCCACTAGGATACATAGATATAGACCAAACCAATAAAAAATTGACAACTCACATATGTTAGGATATACATAAATGACATGAGGTAGAGAATTCAATTTATTAATTTTGCTCTCTTATCATTAATTACTACAAGAATTATCAAATATATAAAAAGTACTAGCTACTAAACCCGCGCACCGCGCAGGAGAAAAGTTTAAAATAAAATAAAATTTAGAAAAAATTAATTTATAGTAATTTATTGAATATGCAATCATAGCAAGAATATTTGAAATTTTTAATAAATTTTGTAGATAGAAAAGTAATTAATAATAACACACAATATCTTTTTTTATAAGACGTGTATAACTAATATAATATAAATTTATAATTTAACTTATACTTATTTTTTTTATATTTATTGATTATTTTTAAATGTGTTCTAGTTTACATTGGTAAATATGCATCTATTATTTAACATATTTCACATGAATGAAAACTTAATTATAATATTAGTTTAATTAAAGATTATAAACTTAGATCTAATTAAATTAAGAAAAGATTTTTTTTTCCAAATTCACATGAGTGAGTAAATTATTTTTTCCCAAAACTTGAGTAATTAATTTAATTATAAACATTCTGAACTTAAATCAACGATTATTATAGGATATATATGTAAATACTAACAACGTTAATATTATATATATATATAATCTGCAATATTCTTAATTAGTTCTTTTAGAAAATATATTTATATATTACAGGGTCAAACGGATTCTAGCATATAAAAAGTAACAATTCTATATAAAAATCTCTTTGATTTTTTTGTAAACAATTCTTCGATGATTCTTTATTCGACTTAGCATTATGTTAAATTATTAGTGGGGCGATCATTAACTAACTATTTTCTCAAACAACGGCTACAAAATACATCTTAAGAAGCTTATTCTATTTTCATGGGAGTAATTTAATATCAATTCTTATATATAGTTTCAACCCTACAAAAATATTATTTCACCGAATCAAAATTCTTATTATTTGATCAACAAAAAATGTAAAATGTAAAGAATTTTTTTTGATGAATTTAGTGGATACTACAAAACCGAGAGTTTCATCTCATTCGGCTACTTGCGAGTTAATGTAACGTGCCAACACCATATAGTTGAATATAAGATAGTAACAAACTGACTTTACTATACAGTCTAGAAAGAACATTGCACATTAATCGACTTTTTTAAGTAACTTTTTATTTAAAATTATCTCATATTCAATTATGGTCTTTGCATATAAATTGAATCTAGTAGTTTCTAGAGCCATAAATAGAGATTTTTTAAGCGATAACTGTGAGAAAATACCTACAACAACCTCCACACAATAATATGATTAACGAATTCATAAGCACCACAATTCGAGTTTAGAAGCAAACTCGACTTTAGGAGATGGTGAACATATTCGCAGAATAATCCATGTATGTAGTAATAATGGATACTTAAAGTACTGCATCAATCCTAAAAGAATAAATAAATATAATCATGATAATATATTTTGACAAAAATTATAGAAGTAGTTGAACCTGACATTAATCGTCGTTGCTTCAAATGATATACTTGCTCTAACCAGTACCACATTAGTATATGATGTGCTAATGGTTAGAGAGGCCATAAGGCATGTGAGCCAAGAGGTTGTCCAGCTACAAATGAGAAACATCGACGCTTTTGTTTTGTTATATCACCTGCAAACAATTGATTAGAGCGTATATTATGATGAAGACCGTTGTTCAACCCACCCTTTATTCAACGTTAACCAAATTTCCAGAAGCATAATTACGATAAAACGCAGACAAAATTTGTGAAAACCAAGAGCCTCGAAGATGAAGAATCGCAGAGGAAGAAGACGAAGGGGTTCACAAACCCTAGCAGAGAAAGTGGTAGATGTAATAAGGGATCATTTGTATTATTGAATAGTGTTTACATCACCCCTATTTATACTAAACCCTAATAACATAAATAAAGATTGCACCGCAACCTTTTTAGTTTATACAAGTTAGTCCTCAAACAAAGTCTGGATTGCATCATTGGACCGAACTTTAAAGTAAATGGGCCAAACTAACAATTGGGCCAGATTGAATATTAACACACATTCAACCAAAATGGGTTGGGCCTCAACACTCCCCCTCAATCTGGACTTTGCTGAAAAATATCAATCAACCCAAGCTTCTCAAGCAATCGCTTATGTTGTGCCTTTGGAAGAGCTTTAGTGAATATATCCGCAAGCTGATCAGAAGTCCTCAAATGCCGCAATTTAATAAGTCCTGCAGAAACTTGTTCACGTACAAAATGACAATCAACTTCAATATGCTTAGTACGTTCGTGAAAAACAGGATTATTTGCAATTTGAATCGCAGCTTTGTTATCACAATGCAAAACAATTGATTTATCAATCTCAAAGCTTAATTCAGAAAGCAAACCCTTTAACCAAATTAATTCAGCTACTGTATCCCTCATACTACGAGATACTCAGCCTCCGCAGAAGAACAAGACACTGTAGGCTGCTTCTTTACCTTCCAGGATATCAAAGAATTACCAAACATTATGCAATAACCAGTGACAGACCTTCGAGATTCAACACATCTCGCATAATCTGAATCACAATATGCATTAATGTCAAAATTCTTATCAGAAGACAAAAGAATGCCTAAACCTGGCTGTTGCTTTAAGTACTTCAAAATACGAAGAACAGCATCATAATGGGATTTTTTCGGATTCTGCATGTACTGACTCAAATATTGAACTGAATAAGCAATGTCAGGACGAGTAATGCCTAAATAAAGCAACCTGCCAATTAATCGTCTATATAAACTTGGATCAGAAAGCAACATATCATCTTTATTCAGCTTTAAACTCTCATCATATCCAATAGAAGTAAACCTTGCATTTTGCTCCATTGGAGTATTACAAGACTTACTACCTAGCAAACCAACATCTGAAAGCATCTCTAAAACATACTTTCTTTGGCAGAGCACAAGACCTTTGTCTGATCTTGCTACCTCTATGCCAAGAAAATACTTTAAATCACCCAAATCTTTCATTCTAAAATTGGTTTGTAAAGTATGCTTTAACTTAGAAATTAATACAGAACTATTCCCAGTAATGAGTAAATCATCAACATATACCAAAAGAATAACAATATTGTTACCTTTTCTTTTTGTAAAAAGGGAATAATCTAAATGACTTTGACTGTATCCATTTCTAAGAAGAGCATCAGTTAACTTGATGTTCCACTGTCGTGAAACCTGTTTCAGACCATATAAGGATTTGTGTAATCTGCAAACAAGATTAGATTGAACAACACACAACTCCCCCTGATTACCAAATCCAGGTGGAAGGTCCATATAAACTTCTTCAACCAAATCACCTTGAAGAAATGCATTATAAACATCCATTTGGTATAAAGGCCAAGCATTCATTGCAGCAAGAGATAGATAAATTCTAACTGTTCCTATTTTAGCAACAGGAGAAAAAGTTTCTTCATAATCAATACCTTCCTTTTGCTTAAAACCCTTAGCTACAAGACGTGCTTTATATCGTTCAAGGGATCCATCAGAATTATATTTCACACGAAAAACCCATTTGCATCCTATAGAAGTTCTGCCCTGAGGTAAAGTAACCAATGACCAAGTTTTATTATTTTCAAGAGCAGCAATTTCTTCCTTCATTGCCTTAACCCAATGAAGGTTTTACAAGCATCAGAAAAAGATTTTGGCTCATGAATTTTATCAATCATGCTCAAAAAGGATTTATATTCATTGGTAACTCTATCAAAACTCAGATGTGCAGAAATAGGATGATTAGTTGAGCAACCAACAGTCATATCATAATCACGAGTCCAAACAGGCGGCTTAATATGTCTAACAGGTCTAATTGAAGGTTCAGAGACATGATGTGTAGTATCAATCGAATCATTCTTATCATCAGAAAAGTCATCATCATTACCTTCAGAATTAAAATCAGAGTCACATGAAGAGTCAGTATTATCATTACCCAACTCAGGAGTATCAGCCGGGACTTGTTTGTGACTGGAATTATCAATATTTGGTTGATCACTAACACCTGACATCTCCTCATTAGCACCACTATCTGCACAATCAACAGGGGAAACATTAGGCATGAACACAGGAGGGTTCAAATTATTTGAGGATTTGAAAGGAAAATGATCCTCGAGAAATTTGACATCCCTTGAAACGAAGAATGATTTGGTGGTCAGGTTGTATAATCTGTAACCTTTCTGCGTCAGAGAGTAAACCATCATAACACATGCAATTGATCGACTTGCAAACTTGTCAGATAGGTGTAAAACTTTGGCATAACAAAGACAACCAAAAACTCTAATATGATCAATTGAAGGAGTTTTGTTGTAAAGCTTCTCAAAAGGAGAAAGACCCTTTAAAACATCAGTAGGCATTAAATTGATCAAATAACACGCTGTTAAAACACACTCTCCCCAAAACTTGTCAGGAACAAAACTCTGCAACTTTAAAGACCTAGCAACCTCTAAGAGATGCCTATGTTTTCGCTCAACAATTCCATTTTGTTGGGGTGTGTAAGCACAAGACGTTTCATGAATAATGCCTCTATGAGAAAATAAAGTGGAACAATGATCATTAAGAAACTCACCACCATTGTCAGATCTAATTCTTTTAACCTTTTCAGAAAATTGAGTTTCCACCATGATAAAGAAATGTTTAAGGATTTCAATAACATCTGATTTCAAAGTGATCAAATAAATCCAAGTAACCCTGGTAAAGTCATCAACAATTGTCAAGAAATGCCTTTTATTATCATGAGTGGGCTTATGATAGGGCCCCCATACATCAACATGGATCAACTCAAAAGAACAACTAGTAACAGAGCTGCTATTTGGAAAAGAAAGTCTAGATTGTTTTGCCATAAGACAAATGCCACAATCAATAATGGCTTTATTTTGCAAATTCAAAGACTGAAGAACACTAATCTTGTTCATGTTTTTAAAAGAAATATGGCCTAAACGCTTATGCCATAGAATGGTTTGAGGGGTGCTAAAAGAAGACTGGAGGGCTACAGGGGCTAAAGGTTGACGTTTGAAAATGTATAGCCCTGCAGCTTCATGTCCACTCCCCAACACCACTCCATTGCAGAGATCCTGCAAAATCACATTGTTAGAAGAGAAAATGACTGAACAAGATAAGTCTTTGGTTAATTTTGCAACAGATAAAAGATTAATCCTAAAATCAGGCAAATAAAGGACATCATTCAGCAATAATCCTTTTCCAAGTACAATATTTCCAATACCAGCAACTCTAGACCTAACACCATTTGGTAACTGAACATGAGAGTGAATAGGTTTAAAGTTATTCATCCAATCCGATTTAAAACACATGTGATGAGTGGCACCAGTATCAATGATCCATTCAGATTGATCAATTGAGATGTTATTAGAAAAGAATCTACCTGTGGTGGTGGAAGCACTGTTGGCACGACCCTCAGCCTCAGAGTTGTGTTGGGATCTCGCCATGCTACGAGCAAAATGTTCAAGTTGTTCACTTGTAATCATCATAGGCTGACTTTTAGGAAGCTCAAGTGGGGTAGATAGTCCACTGCCACCACTGTCACTACAAACCAAACCAGAATTAGCATCAATCGCAGCATTAACCTGAGGTGTTCTGCTTTGTCCCTGATTGTTACGAAATTTCCAACCAGGGGGATAGCCTTTTCTTTTGAAACAGTGCTCATAGTCATGACCTCGACCCTTGCAAAAATCACATACCAAATTCAGGTTCCTTTTCTGGCCCCTGGATTTGTTAGAAGAAGTATCAGCTGAAAAGGAGGGTTTAAGCTCAGAGGCATTATTAGAAAAAGCACCAGCAGAAAGATTTCTTTGATTTTCTTCCTGAGTCAAAACAGCATATGCCTGGGAAACAGATGGTAAAACTCCACGCATGACCAAATTGGTGCGAACGTTTGAATAGGAATCATTAAGTCCATTCAGGAATTGGAACAGTTTCAAATTGTTTGCATGAGAGACATGCTTTTGAAATTCGGGGCAGCCACTGCCACAGTTAGGGAGGTTGCATATAGCATCAAACTCCTCCCACATTGATCTGAGACGAGCAAAATATGTAGAAACTGAGTCCACTCCTTGCTGAGCAAGGCATGTGTCTCTATGCAATTGAAAAATCCTTGAACCATTGATTTTGTGAAGTCTCTCCTTTAAATCGTTCCAAACAGAAAATGCACTTTCAGTGTATATATTCCCAGACATTAGTTCACGAGAAACTGAATTCATGATCCATGCAAGGACAAGAGCATTGCAACGATCCCATAGATGATGTAAACTTGGATCGAAGCTTTCTTTCTTGCATGCACCAGTGACAAAGCCAAGTTTATTCTTGGAAATCAAACAGATGCGCATAGCTTTGCTCCAAAAACCGTAATCCTCATAAGAAGTAAGTTTCTCATAAACCAGTGAAAGACCAGCAGAGTCAGAGGGATGAAGATACAAAGGATGATTGTGATCTATCTTCGGTGTCGCTTCGACAACAAGATTTGTTGGAGCAACTACGGAATCGTCATTAGATTCATCCTTTGAAACTTGGCTTGATTCAGGATCCATTCAGAAAAAAAGGCAAAAAAAATCTTGCAAAGAATGGCAGATCTACAAAAGGAGATTAATATCAAGTCCAAGTATAACAAAAATTATGTAGTAAATCAATCATCATCGGAATACGACATGCATGCAAGTAAAAAGTTCATCGTCATCGATCTTTAACAGTCTGAGAGTTTAAGATCTACGAACACAATCGACTTTGAGCGTCACAGATTGAATCTCGGCTTAAGTCGAAGCGAAAATAAAATCAGATCTGCTAAAAGCAACTAGATGTGAATGTAAACTCAGTCAGATCTTTAAATCGAAGCACTGAAATCAATAGATCTTGACATGCATGTAAAGAAAGTCGATCTTAGATGCGTTTTAGTGAAGCTGAAATCGACAAAGCACAGATCTATGAACAATCTTTAGCTAGTAAGTTTGTAGGAATCACGAACATCACAAGAAAAGATGTCGAGATCCCTAAATGTATATAAAAGCAACAGATCTCGGATCCTTTAAAGGTAAACAAAGAATTTTTAGATCCGTAATTCTCAGGACTCAAACATCATAGATAGGATGCTGAGTTCAGAAAAACAGTAATCGATTCGTTTAAAGCGTTTGTTTATTTTGACAGAAGATAGAACAACTTCTGAAAACATGAACAACGCGAAGAAGATGAATCGATTAACAGTGTAAAGGAGAAAAACAAACACGATACCGCAACGAGAAAAGCAACAAGGATCGTTGAAGGAATCAAAGCTTCGAAGGCTCTGATACCATGTGAAAACCAAGAGCCTCGAAGATGAAGATGAAGAATCGCAGAGGAAGAAGACGAAGGGGTTCACAAACCCTAGCAGAGAAAGTGGTAGATGTAATAAGGGATCATTTGTATTATTGAACAGTGTTTACATCACCCCTATTTATACTAAACCCTAATAACATAAATAAAGATTGCACCGCAACCTTTTTAGTTTATACAAGTTAGTCCTCAAACAAAGTCTGGATTGCATCATTGGACCGAACTTTAAAGTAAATGGGCCAAACTAACAATTGGGCCAGATT
Source organism: Clarkia xantiana subsp. parviflora (assembly GCA_036873135.1). NCBI lineage: Eukaryota > Viridiplantae > Streptophyta > Magnoliopsida > Myrtales > Onagraceae > Clarkia > Clarkia xantiana. Next base: position 6,225,270 of record JAPTYO010000014.1, read on the forward strand.
GAATATTAACACACATTCAACCAAAATAGGTTGGGCCTCAACAAAATTATCTAATTTGAGCACTGCGAAGAATTAGGAATCATTATTGTAAGCACGGCTATACCTCATTTAACTTGTCTAGCGTGTCCAGGGCACTGGTCTCTTTCTTAGGTTTCCCAAAAATTTGGCAAAACATGATTAATCGGCAACTATCATCAAATCCTCAATCTCCTGCAAATCACGAACCTAATGTTTCACTTCGGAATCAGAAGGAGAACGATGAACTGGAAATAAATGAGTTTCAGTATGCGTATGTTTAATTAGTTATATATATTTTTTTATTTTGCGAAAGCTAATATATATTACATATTTTACATATTGTATAGAACATACATGGTATATCACTGTATTATATATATATAAACGTTAGTGCATGTTATTGGCAATAATAATATTATAATAATACATTACGGTTTCGTCCGTTGCTTTATAGATTTTTTTTTTCCCCAAAATTTATATTATTATAATAATACATTAAGGTTTTGTCCGTTGCTTTATATAATTTTTTTTCTTCCAAAATTTTTATAAATCTATTAATTATCCTATATATATAATGGTTAGGTGACAATTTATAAATCTTCCGTAGACAAAATTTAGCGAGCTCGTCGCTAGCAAATTGGGGACCGTTATTGTTGGAATTTGGAGATTGGGCCGCTGTAAATAGGACCCATATTAATGAGACGGTTACTTGAGTTAATTGGGTAATGTCACATTAGGGATTTTGGGCTAGACCTAAAATCCCAATTGACATGAGAGGCCCAAAATTGGGTCTCCCTTCTCATAAGTGGTCGGCCAAAACTTGCATTAGGGTGAGGTGGGTTTTGTCCCACCTCCTATTATAAATAGGGAGTGTCAGAGATTAATTTAGGGTTAACAACCTAGTCATATTCTCTTAAGTGTTGAGACAAAGAAAATCCTCCTCCATAGTGAAAGTTTCGGCCGTACCATATCCTAGCCAAGGAGGTGCCATATATTGCTTCGAGCAATTACTCTGGAGATCCGTCACTACTAAAGAATCGACAAGAGGCCAATCCGCATAGGTATTCCTTAACTAGAATCCTTACGTGAACCGTTCGGCGGATCGAGAACTCCCCTTGAAGATCTTAGGTCTACGAAAAACATTATAAGTATGTGCCCTTGATTCCCCTGTGTAATTCGTTTACATAGTATGTACATTGTTTTGTTTTTGTAGTATTTATCAGGGATTAATTTAGGGTTAACAACCTAGTCATATTCTCCTAAGTGTTGAGACAAAGAAATACATCCTCCTTAGTAAAAGTTTCGACTGAACCATATCCTAGCTAAGGAGGTGCCATATATTGCTTTGAGCAATTACTCCGGAGATCCGTCCCTACTAAAGAATCGACAAGAGACTTTGTTGTGGAGACCAATACGCGTAAGTGTTCCTTAACAAGAATCCTTATGTGAATCGTTCGGCGGATCGAGAACTCCCCTTGAAGATCTTGGGTCTACGGAAAACATTGTAGGTATGTGCCCTTGATTCCGCTGCGTAATTCGTTTACATAGTATGTACATTGTTTTGTTTTTGTAGTATTTATCCCCTATAATCCTAAAGTGGTATCAGAGCGAGGTTAGGGAATTCATAATTTTGATAAATTGGTGCTTTTGAGATTTTAGTAAAACTGATGGTTTTAGTAAAACTGATATTCGTGAAATTGAGTGTTTTTGTTAATACTAATGTTCATGATTTTTTTCAAGAAAAATGTGACATTTATCAAAATTGAATATTGGATTATTGATCTTAGTAAAATTTGATCTTGAAATTTGACCACTAACCCTAAAATTACATGTTGTCGACTGAACCCTACATGAAATTACAAAGTAAAATTTTTAATTTCTTAGGCCCCAAGAAGTTAAATTTCGCTTGGCCAAAAAAAAAAAAGTAGTTAAATTTCGGCCGAAATTTTATTAGTGTAATTTTAATAAAATTTCGGCCATTATGTTGTTAAATGTAGTTGACCGCAATTTGGGTTAGATTCACAAGATAGTTTTGATAATTACTATCGATATATTCTAGCATGATTTTAGGAATCTGAGATATTATTGATAGATTTTAGTCTAAGATTGAGGAAATATATATTGTAGATAGATTTTATCCTAAAATAGAATCTTGACCATAAATAAAATATATATATATGTATATTTAAATATAGGTGCCGAAACATACATATATTAATGTGCAAATATTTGAAATTATTTTTTAATTATTCTTTCTTGATGGCTAAGTTAAGTTTTTAGTGGATTTTAAAACCCTACTTAGCCAACAAGACAGAATTCGGCCGAACCCTATAGGGTTAATGGGTAGGTTCAATTTTGCACATCCAGGTCGGGTCGACTGACCCGGAAGACCTAACCGAACTGGGTCAGGTTCCACAGGTCCAAACGGGCCGGACCGAACCGGGTCGGGTTCCACGGGTCCAAACGGGCCGGACCGAACCGGGTCGGGTTCCACGGGTCCAAACGGGGCGGGTCAACCAAACCGGATTTTCTCAATTGGTCCGACCCGTCCAGGTGGGGTCGGACCGGGCAACTAAAATGGTCGAACCAAACCGACCCAGTTTGCGTGAAGGACTTGATGGATATACGCTCAATTTGAACCCGTTGACTTCTGAACCGTTGTATTTTTATCATCCCGTTAATAATTGTAAATCAAAACTTCAACCCGGACACTTCGTGAGAACATCAACGGCTCGGACGAGGCCGAAGCGCTCGTCCGGCCAAGGTAAACTCACCTAGGTGAGGTTGGGTGGCCACACCCGACCTCCCCTAGGGGAGATCGGGTCAGCCAACCCGATCTCCCCTAGGGGAGATCGGGTGGACCAACCCGATCTCTCCTAGGAGAGATCGGGTCGGCCAACCCGATCTCTCCTAGGAGGGATGGGGTCGGCCAACCCCATCCTCCCTAGGAGGGGTTGGGTGCCCTCACCCAACCCCTACCCTTGGGGGTCGGATTTCTCCTCCCCCCCAAGGGCCCCGGCACCATTTTTGGACTCCCACACTCGGTTCACTCCGCCTACCTTCTCCGTATCCTAAGGTCTTAATTATGCGCTTAAAGGTTAATTAACTGTGTTTTAGGGTTAACAATGTCATTAAGCCACCTTAATGACACTGTTGCCTATAAATACCCCATCTTCACAATTCATTTGGACATCTTGGCAATTTGGATTATTTTGCTCTGACATCTCTCTAGCTTTATCTCTCTAAAAACGATACTGACTTAGGCATCGGAGAGGGTTCACCAGGCACCACCCCCCCTCTCTGTGTCTGGTACTGCCCCTTCTGCAGGGCGCAAGGAGAAGAGAAGCGACAGAAGGAAGGACGCAAACTAAGACAGGGCAACCCGAGAAGACCGGATCATCCACCCTTCCAGTGAGGAACGAGATTTGAGCCGACCACCCGTTGACCCAAATCCCGGAACCTAACACTTGGCGCCGTCTGTGGGCTTCGGACAGAAAGCCTGGCTATAACACGAGCAATGACGAACAGTAGGGTGTCTAGGCACCACCGCCCACCTGGGGGCAACGGACGAAGGAGAGAACCTATACCCCCAGGAAGGCAGCCCAACCCTGGAAAGCAGTCAATGCAACCAGAACCACAAGGAATCCCACAGCCTCCTCAACAGAACAACCAGGAGGGAGGACCCTCACGCCCAGCTGGGGCTGAGTCCTCCACAGCCTCAACCCCCCCTGGCAAGAAGGCCACAGAGAGAAAGAGAACAACAGAGAATGCCATCCCAGCACACGGCAAGCGTATATGTCATCCATGGAGGTTATGGAGCTGGAGGAGAGTCAGCGAATGCCAGAGAAGCATATATGGCAGAGTTAGGGGACCCTAAGCCAAAGGAAGAACAAGCTGAAGGAAAGAGAGAAGACATAATAGAATTTTCAAGAAGAGACATGGAGCATGTGTTACCAGACAACAAGGATGCCCTGGTCATAACAATGAAGATCACTGATATGGACATTGGAAGAATCCTAGTAGACAGTGGAAGCTCACCCAACATCATTAGCAAGAAAGTCCTCAACATACTAGGAGTAAGGCCAAGTAGCATAAAACAGGTTCACTCCCCCTTGGTGGGATTTTCAGGAAAGCCAACATACCCACTGGGGGCAGTCACACTACCTGTGACACTGGGTACAGGCCAGAGGCAGCTAAAGATTGATGTCCCTTTCTTCATCACAGAAGAAATGGAGGAATACAATGGAGTCCTGGGTACCACTACAATCAACAAGTGGGGTATGGTACCATCAACCCTACATCAGAAAATGAAATTCCCCACAGGCCAAGGAATAGGGGAAGTAAAAGGTAACCAGAAGGTAGCAAGGAAATGTGCAAGGATAGCACTAGGCAAGAGGAAGAAAACAAGAGAGGTCCTACTAATAGATGAGGACCCAAGAGAAGATCATGGAAGACCAGCCCCCATGGAGGAACTAAAAGAGATACTCATAGAAGAACCCGATAGGAAGGCCAAAATCGGGACTGCCTTATCTCAGGAAGAGGAAAACCACTTAGTAGCTTTACTAAGGGAATACAAGGATCTGTTCGCCTGGTCACCAAGCGATATGCCAGAAATATCAGAAGAAGTAATCTCACACAAGCTCAATATAGACGCGGCAACGCGACCAACAACACAGAAGGTGAGACCAATGGGAGGAAGCAAAAAGATAGCTATCCAAGAAGAAGTAGAAAAGCTACTAAAGGCAAAGTTCATCAAGGAAATCAGATTCCAGACATGGGTGGCAAACCCAGTACTGGTAAAGAAGCCGGGGGGAAGTTGGAGAATGTGTATCGACTATCGTGACCTAAACAAAGCATGCCCTAAGGACTCATATCCGCTACCAAGAATAGATCAGTTAGTGGATGCAACATCAGGTCATCAACTAATGAGCTTCATGGATGCATACTCAGGATATAACCAGATAAAAATGGCCCCTGAGGACGCCCCTCACACAGCATTCTATGCTGATAGCGAGATATACCATTACACGGTGATGCCTTTCGGACTCATAAATGCTGGAGCAACATACCAAAGAATGGTCAACAAAATCTTCGGGGACATGATAGGAAAGACAATGGAGGCATATGTGGACGACATGATCGTCAAATCCAAAGAGAAGAAAGACCATGTGGAGAATCTTCGCTCAACGTTTGAGAGGATGAGGCAATACCAAGTCCGCCTAAACCCGAAAAAATGCGCATTTGGGGTGCAATCAGGGAAATTTTTAGGCTTCATGGTAAGCCAGCGAGGCATAGAGGTAAACCCCGAAAAACTCCAGGCAATCGAAGAAATGCAGTCACCTACGAAACACAAAGAGGTTCAACGACTGAATGGGAGGTTGGCAGCCCTTAACAGATTCCTATCCAAAATAGGAGACAAGGCATTACCCTTCTTTGAGGTACTAAGGGCAAACAAGAAATTCGAATGGACACCAAGATGTGAGGAGGCCTTCCAGCAACTCAAACAACATCTAAAGACACTACCACCCTTAGCAAAGCCTACACCAGGGGAGCCCCTCTACCTCTATATCTCCGTGAGCAACGTGGCAGTAAGCTCAGTGCTAATTAAAGAAGAAAACGCGGCACAATTGCCGGTATACTTCGTAAGCAAAACATTGGCAAAGTACGAGATCAACTACTTGCCAATAGAAAAGTACCTCTATGCACTGATTATATCAGCAAGAAAGTTGAGACCGTATTTTCATGGGCATGAAGTAACAGTCCTCACAGACCAACCATTGAAACACCTTCTCCAGAGACCAGACACATCGGGAAGACTGACCAAATGGGCAATTGAGCTAAGTGAGTTTCGTATTCATTTTGCCCCAAGAACAGCCATAAAGGGACAGGCTCTAGCAGATTTTATTACCGAATTCACCGGAATCAATCCAGACGAAGACTTGGGAGAAGTCAGAACTACAAGCGAGGCAAGTAGTAGTCAGGAGAAACAACCAGAAGAATTATGGGAGATGCATACCGATGGGTCATCCAACGGAGGAGGTTCAGGGGCAGGCCTCTTACTATACCCACCAAACAGCGATACACCTATGCGCTATGCCATGGCGCTCACCTTTAAGGCAACAAACAATGAGGCTGAGTACGAAGCACTGATAACTGGCCTGAGAATAGCCAAAGGAGTAGGGGCAAAGCATCTAAGAGTCAAGTGTGATTCTCAACTAGTTGTCAATCAAGTGAAAGGAATATACACTGCAAAGTCCGAAAACATGCAGAAATACTTGCAGCAGGCCAGAGACCTAATAAAGAGCTTCCAAAGCTTCGACATTGAGTCAGTCCCAAGAGAACAAAACCAAGAGGCAGACGCCTTAAGTAAACTAGCTCTAGGGGTAGAAGCAGGCAAAGAGGTTCACTTTGTAGAACAAAGAATGCAATCAGTGATAGAACAAATGGAGGTTCTAGTAATAGATGAAGCAGAAGCCTGGATGACCCCAATGCGTCAATACATCATGGAAGGAAAGCTCCCAAAGGATAAGGTGGAGGCAGTCAAGATTGAAAGGATGGCTAGGAATTACGCAGTGATGGACAATGAACTCTACAAGAAAGGTTACTCCACGCCTTTCCTCAAATGCATAACATACCCAGAAACAGAGAGAGTGCTTGCAGAACTCCATGAGGGAGATGCGGGGTGCCATGAGGGAGCACGATCTATAAGCCGAAAGGTCTACAACCTAGGATACTATTGGCCATCAATGAGTAAAGAAGTAGCAGACTAGGTACAAAAATGTGATCACTGCCAAAGATACTCAAGGAATATAACAGCCCCAGCAGCAAAGCTAAACTCCATCTCAGGAGCCTGGCCATTCGCACAATGGGGGATAGATCTGATAGGCCCCCTACCGAGAACAAAAGGTCAGAAGACTTGCATAATTGTAGCAATAGACTACTTCTCCAAGAGGATAGAAGCAAAGGCAATGGGGAAGACAACAGACGACCAAGTCGTCAATTTCATCCAATCTCACATTGTCTCAAGGTACGGAGTGCCAAAAGCAATAATAAGTGACAATGGCCCACAGTTCAAGAGCAAGAAACTGCAGTGGTATTGCGAAAGACTGAATATAGACCACCGTTTCGCATCAGTAAAGCACCCTCAGACAAACGGACAGGTAGAGTCGGCAAACAAAATAGTGCTAGATGGCCTAAAGAAACGACTCCACGCTACCAAGGGAAGTTGGGTAGATGAGCTGGAAAATGTTCTATGGGCAGTGCGGACAACACCAAAGATATCCACAGGAGAAACGCCATTTGGCCTAGTGTACGGGACTGAAGCGGTAGCGCCAGCAGAAATGGCAGTATCATCCCTAAGGACCACGTACTTTGAAGAGCATGAGAACAACAAAGCAAGGCTTTTAGACTTAGACATGGTGGAGGATAAGAGATGGAATTCAGAAGAGGCACAGGCACGAATGCGCCTTGTATCAGCAAGATACTACAACCGCCAAGTCAAGGAAAGGCAATTCCACGTAGGGGAACTTGTGCTCAGAAAGAACGAATTCTCACACTTAGACCAAGTCAGAAAATTATCTCCAAAATGGGAAGGACCATACAAGATAGCGTCGGTTCCCTACGCAAATGCTTACCGCCTCGAGGATGGGGAGGGGTATATCTCCACAAACACCTTCAGTGGGGAGCACCTAAAGAAGTACTATGTCTAAGAAGAAAGCACAGGCAAAAGACCATATCCTTAGTTTCATATTTAGCACTTCGCATGTTCAAGCTTTCCAAGTTTCTCAAAAACAACTTCTGAGAAGGAGAACTCAAGAAGTTACTCCAACTCTACGACTATCTTTGATTTCCTCCAAAGGGTGTCTTGACCCATCCAAGGCACCCCATCTATACAAAAAACATGAATGCTCTTAAGAGAGTAGAATTTCCTTCAAAGGTATTTTACAATGAATGTGATGATATAATCATGAAGTTATCCTTACACAGATATGACGTCAAGTCAATGACAGATTCGACGCCCCCAAGAGCGTATCTTGAGAGTAGCTCTTATACTACGACACTCGACGCCCCCAAGAGCGTATCTTGAGAGTAGTTTTTATACTACGACACTCGACGCCCCCAAGAGCGTATCTTGAGAGTAGTATTCATACTACGACCCTCGACGCCCCCAAGAGCGTATCTTGAGAGTGGTTTCCAAAAACTACGAATTTCGACGCCCCCAGGAGCGTATCTTGAGAGTAGTGTTCATACTACGACCTTCGACGCCCCCAAGAACGTATCTTGAGAGTAGTTATTACACTACGACCTTCGACGCACCAAGAGCGTATCTTGAGAGTGGTTTCCAAAAACTACGAATTTCGACGCCCCCAGGAGCGTATCTTGAGGTAGATTTGCAACCTACCAGATTCGACGCCACCAAGAGCGTATCTTGAGGTAGAAAAAACACTACCAGATTCGACGCCCCCAAGAGCGTATCTTGAGGTAGATTTCAAACTACCAGCTTCGACGCCCACCAGGAGCGCATCTTTGGTCTAACCTGTGCCCTCCAGGAGCCTATCCTGTGAAACGTTAAGCGCCCTCCGAGAGCCTGTCTCGTGAACAGTTTTCGACGCCAACCAGGAGCGTATCTTTGGTCTAACCTGTGCCCTCCAGGAGCCTATCCTGTGAAACGTTAAGCGCCCTCCGAGAGCCTGTCTCGTGAACAGTTTTCGACGCCAACCAGGAGCGTATCTTTGGTCTAACCTGTGCCCTCCAGGAGCCTATCCTGTGAAACGTTAAGCGCCCTCCGAGAGCCTGTCTCGTGAACAGTTTTCGACGCCAACCAAGAGCGTATCTTTGGTCTAATCTGTGCCCTCCGGGAGCCTATCCTGTGAAACGTTAAGTGCCCTCCGAGAGCCTGTCTCGTGATCAGATTCGACGCCCACCAAGAGCGTATCTTTGGTCTAACAGTATCACATATACCATTTAAAGGGTATCAGAAGAGAACATTACACCATTATTGAGAAGGATCCCATGAGAAAGTGATTTCAAAGTAAAGTCATATGAAGAACACATAATGTTTTTTCTTGATGAAATAGCAGGTATGATATGATGGAAAATCCAAAAGAAGGATAAGTAAAGGAGACACATCAAAGGAAGGGTCCATAACCAAAGAGCCACAGACAAGGCACAGGAAAACATCACGAGAAGAGATATAATCACACTGCCATGTATACAACGAGTAAAGATAAGTGTATCAAACAAAGATGGCAACACTAAGAAAGGTGGAGTTTCAAACTCTAAAGACAACCACAACTCACAAACAAAAACAATAGTAAGAAGACACCAGGAGAAGAACCTCAAGTCACAAACTCACGAGACTACCACAAGAGATAGGGGTACTATTTCTTCATCTCCGCAATATGCTTAACAGCAAAATCTGACAAATCACCAAGTCGAGAAAAAGGAAAGTCAGGAGCAATCATGTAAATACGCTCGAGAATCTCCTTCAAAGAAATACGTTTAGCCACAGAGCAACGAACGTCAATAGCAGCCTGATAAGAGGAAGAGGCCTTATACTCAGCGACGGCACACTCTTTCGTCTCAACACGAAGCATATCCTCCAGAGAGACCAACTCAGCAGCCCGGAGTGCCTCATCACGATAAAACCTTTGTCTCAAGGCCTCAACCTCCTCCTAGAGAAGAGCAATGCGACCCTCCAAGTCTCGGCAACGCAAATCTGTGATGCGACTATGCTCCAAACAACTAATAAGCCTGGAGTTAAGGGAGACACAAATGTCCTCGTACACCTTTCTCTCCTCAGCAAGATCAATAGCAAGGGTGGACAAATTAACAAGGTCGGCCATACCCTGCAACAAAAACAAAGGATGAGACAGATAACGCACGGAAAAGAAATATGCTAAAGGATAACACGGTTAACAAAAATTACAGGAGCATAGCGAGCCAACACATCACGAGCCAATTCATAAGTTGCCTCCGACCCTTTAGACGGAGACACACGATCGGCAGGAGGAACAGCAGACTGCAGAACACGAACTCCAACCTCAGGAGTTTGCAAAGAAGATTGATTGTCAAAACGAGCCCCACGCCCGTAATAAGGCGCCCACTCAGACCCAACAATTCCATCAACAGGTGGACGAGACAACTCCTTCCGACTCAGACGCGGAAGGCGAAGTCTACCTATAACAAAGCACAGAGTAAATACCAATATACATTAAGGAAACTCAGATGTTCAAGGACTCACCAAACAAGGAAGAAGGAAAAGATGGCTCCCGGACCTTCGATTGGGGGGCATCAATATAGAAAGAAGACGGCACCCTAACATCACCACCCTTACCTCCAATTAGAGGACACTTCCCCGCACCATAGAAAATCGATCTCTTTGCAATCGAAGGTCCGGTCCCAGAATTAACTACCCCCACACGTACTGGCCTCTTACTCCTCATCAGTCGCCGGGGAGTTCTGCTGATCGAAAAAACACAAGTTTAGCCCAAGGAAAACAGGAAGCGAACAGTGGACAAAAGATACAAATTCATTCCCCTAAAATGATAGGTACAAAGCCAAAAGACAAGAATAGAAAGACGACAAAAGAAACCCCACCGGCCAAAAGGCAGAGACAGGGGGCAAGAGGGAGATAGTTATAACCCCCCAGCATAAGGAGACCCCACCAGCCAACAGGCAGAGGCAGGGAGGCAGGGGGAGATAGTCATAACCCCCAGCATAGAGAGACCCCACCAGCCAACAGGCAGAGGCAGGGGGGGCAGGGGGAGATAGTCATAACCCCCAGCATAGGGAGACCCCACCAGCCAACAGGCAGGGGCAGGGGGCAGGGGGAGATAGTCATAACCCCCAGCATAGAGAGACCCCACCAGCCAACAGGCAGAGGCAGGGGGCAGGGGGAGATAGTTATAACCCCCAGCATAAGGAGACCCCATCAGCCAACAGGCAGAGGCAGGGAGGCAGGGGGAGATAGTCATAACCCCCAGCATAGAGAGACCCCACTGGACAACAGGCAGAGGCAGGGGGCAAAAGGAGATAATTATAATCCCAATATAGAAGAATTCGCCCGCCAGTAAGCGGAAACATGAGGGCAAAAAGATGGAAAAAGGACGAATCAAACAGGACTATATTACCATGAAGACATACAAATCAAGAACGAAACAAGTAAGGAAACGATTGAAGGAGAAGCGGGATTAAGTCCCTCAAGAGCAATGCTTACACAAAAAGAAAAAATACGTACCTCAATGCGACGCGCGCCCCGAGAAGTAAGCCTGACCAGAAATCCCACCGTCAAAAAGAAAAGAAGAGAGAAGGACAACGAGAATGAGGTAATCACTTACCCTTTTATAGTACAAAGGATTAGGGTTTTTCCAAAGTCGCCAAATCGACACCGTTGATTTTTAGAAAGGAAAATTTCAAGGGACAGATTCAAAAACTAGTTCCCATTAACCACGATTAAACTCACACTCACCATAGTTAACATCCCATAGGCTTATTTTCTAGTATCCCATACTTAGAAAAATTTTGGACCAAAATTGAAATTTTTTCTCCACTTAGGCAAATCCCGTCACGAAATTGAAGCATGGGTCGCTTAGGTGTATTCGTATTGTATTCCTATGCGGACGTGTATTTTCTGAGTATACACCTATAGCAAAGATATATTTATTACTCCCACCTCAGACGGACGCGTGCTTAGGCACACGTCCGCGCTACTCTAACGTTTACAACTCCTCTATCTCATAAGGCAGGGAGCAGAGCCAGAGATACGTATCCATAGGTAAGCAAGCATCCAGACGAGAAGGTAAAACCCCGGTTTCAAATTGCGTGTGTCATACCATCCTAAAATAGAGTCAATCAAGGGTTAGGCCATTGGTTGACTCGGGGGCATGTGATGGATATACGCTCAATTTGAACCCGTTGACTTCTGAACCGTTGTATTTTTATCATCCCGTTAATAATTGTAAATCAAAACTTCAACCCGGACACTTCGCGAGAACATCAACGGCTCGGACGAGGCCGAAGCGCTCGTCCGGCCAAGGTAAACTCACCTAGGTGAGGTTGGGTGGCCACACCCGACCTCCCCTATGGGAGATCGGGTGGACCAACCCGATCTCTCCTAGGAGAGATCGGGTCGGCCAACCCGATCTCTCCTAGGAGGGATGGGGTTGGCCAACCCCATCCTCCCTAGGAGGGGTTGGGTGCCCTCACCCAACCCCTACCCTTGGGGGTCGGATTTCTCCTCCCCCCCAAGGGCCCCGGCACCATTTTTGGACTCCCACACTCGGTTCACTCCGCCTACCTTCTCCGTATCCTAAGGTCTTAATTATGCGCTTAAAGGTTAATTAACTGTGTTTTAGGGTTAACAATGTCATTAAGCCACCTTAATGACACTGTTGCCTATAAATACCCCATCTTCACAATTCATTTGGACATCTTGGCAATTTGGATTATTTTGCTCTGACATCTCTCTAGCTTTATCTCTCTAAAAACGATACTGACTTAGGCATTAGAGAGGGTTCACCAGGCACCACCCCCCCTCTCTGTGTCTGGTACTGCCCCTTCTGCAGGGCGCAATGAGAAGAGAAGCGACAGAAGGAAGGACGCAAACTAAGACAGGGCAACCCGAGAAGACCGGATCATCCACCCCTCCAGTGAGGAACGAGATTTGAGCCGACTACCCGTTGACCCAAATCCCGGAACCTAACAGGACTGAACCGAATTCTTATTTTAAACCGAACCGGACTGGCTGAATCTGTTTAACAGGACTGTACCGAACCGGATCAGATTTGACTAAACCAGACCTTTAAACCGGACCGACCCGTGTCAACTGAAAGTAGGATGGTCAAATTTTAAAAACCAAATGTTTTTCGAACTTTAAATTACCTACACAGTGCTCATTGGTTTAATATTTTCACGTTTTAATTAAACCTGATGCCTAGTTTCGATTATGGGGATAGATCTCGGAAATGCATGATTTTGGGACTGAGTCATTTAGTGGGCGGAATTAAGATTGCTAATTAATTGATATTATTGCATGATTAGAACTGTCGTTCTGACTGTTAGCATTTGGGCGATGAGCCGTTGTAATTGGGAGCCCATTTATATAAGCTAATTACCTAAGTAATTAGGTAAAGTCACATTAAGGATTTTGGGCTAGGCCCAAAATCCCAATAGACATGGGAGACCCAAAATTGGGCCTCCCCTAGGGACTAGGTCGGCCGAAATAGAGAGGGAGGGCAAAGTGGACTTTTGTCCACTTTGCTCCTCTTATAAATAGGGAGGCATTATGGATTTATTATAAGCTAATTACTCTCCTCATTTGTGGTGAGATTAAAAGAAAACCCTATTCCCTTGTAGTTTCGGCCGAACCACTCCTGGCCCTAGGAGGTGCCAAATTGTGTTAAGCAATTTACTCGAAGATCCATCCCGCGAATAATCGACTAAGGCTTTGCTGTGAGGCATAATCCACGTAGGGCTTCTCTAACAGGAACTGTCCGGCGGATCAATAACTCTCATTCGGCGATCTAAGGTACACAGAATCAAAGTAGGTATGTGCACTATCTTTCACTTCGTATTAGTTACCTTGCACGTATCTTGTAATTGTTTATGTTGTATCTACCCCTGTAATCCTACAGTGGTAACAGAGCATGTGTTAGGGAGTGCATGATTTTGATAAAATTGGTGTTCTTGGATTTTCTTGGTGTGGCCGAAAATTTTAAAATTTGATTTTCAAGATTTTAAAATTTTTTATTTTTATAAATCATGGTGGCCGAGTTTTCCATGATGTTCTTAGTGAAGTTTGATGTTCATGATCTTCAAGAAAAATAAGACTTTTATCAAAATAAACTTCGGATTCTTGATCATAACAAGTTTTGATCTTGAAATTTGACCACTAGCCCTAAATTATGTGTTTCGGCCGAACCTCCTTTAGGTGTTCAAGGTGAAAATTTTAATTTCTTAGTCCACAAGTAACACTAAAGTGACCGAAAGTTTTGACAAATTTTTTTTAAGTTTCGGCCGAATTTTTAGTGCCTAGGGATTAGGCCAAAATTTGGGCTAGGTTCACAAGATAATTGTGGATAGTAACTATCAATATATCTAGCACACTTTTAGGGATATAGATATTAGTGATAATATAGTTGCCTAAAAGATTGAGAAAATATATATTATTGATGAAAATATATCTATAATATTAAATATTGAAAATAATATATTTATATATTTATATATATGTAGTGTTGCCAATTATATATCTCTAAATATAGAATCTTGACAATATATATATATATATATGTGTGTGTGTGTGTGTTTGCCGAATTATATATATGTGAAGAAATTGGAAATTATTTTATAATTAATTGTTACTTGGTGGCTAAGTTAAGTTTTTAGTGGACTTTAAAACACTACTTAGCCCACAAGTAATCAATTTCGGCCGAACCCTATGGGTAATGGGCCGGTCAAATTTCACACATTTGGTCGGGCCAACCGAACCCAGTAGACCAAGAGAACCCGATCAGACTGGAAACAGGTCAATCGAACCGAACCAGGTCGAGTTCACGGGTCCTAAACCGGTGCGGGTCAACCAAACCGGGTTTTCTCAATCGGTCCGACCCATTCGGATCGGGTTGGACCGGGGAAACTAAAATGGGTCGAACCGACCCGGTTTGAGTGTCAAACCGAACCAAAAATCCTATTTTAAAACCGAACTGGTCCGAACCGGACCAAACCGGTTCATTGACTGAACCGGAATTCCAAAATCGGACCGAACCAAGTCAAATTAAAATAGTACGATCAAATTTTAAAATCCAAATATTTTCGAACTTTAAATTACATACATAGTGTTTTACGGGTTTCATTGATTCGAGTTATGTTTAAACATGAGGCCTAGTTTCGATTATGGGGATGGATCTCGAAAATGCATGATTATGGGACTGAGTCATTTAGTGGGCTGAATTGCAATTGCTATTTAATTGATATTATTGCATGATTAGAACTGCCTTCTTGACTAAGTCAAGCTAGCTGGATATTGCATGTTGTGGGCTGAGCCCTGGATTTCAATTAATAAGTTGCGCACTAGGCTAGACATGTTGTGATGGTTGCAAATGCCTAGGATTCATGTCTAGAAGTACGCATGTTTGATTGATAGCATGAATTGCAAGTTAGCCCCAAATATTTTAAAAACAAATATCAGTCGCCAAATATGCATGTTTGTTATGATGTAATCACGCATGATGCGTATGCATGAATGTTGAGTATGTGTTAACATGTGATAATTTACTTGAGACGTAGAATTATATATGCAAGCATGAGTTCCTCGGAACATTAGACGCAAGACGCGTATGCATGATGAGTGGTTTGTTTCGTGGATGTGACCTGTGCATGATGATTTACTTGTGTAGTAGAATTGTGTGTGCAAACTAGAAATCCTTGAAAACGTTTTACAAAACGGCCTTGGGAAAGCCAAGATCGGGTTCTTTAAAACGTCCCGTTCCAGTAAAAGCGATTAAACAGTTTTAAAAGACTGATATATTAGAAAGTAGACGACGGTAATGTGAACTCTTTCACGACCCTCATTCCCTCGGTTTACTGGCGGTCGGTTGGGTTAGATGTCTGAGGAATCATTATTTGTCATCTTCTATCTTATATATATCCGATGTACGCAATTCATTTTTCAAAATGTTATTGTCTCCCTTCTTATGCGTGATTATCAATGTGTCAAAATAGATGGCAGAACAAAAGTGTTTCTACACTACACTTGATCATAGAAATTATGAAGCATGAGAGAGTATGTTACGAAATTCTCCTTGCTGCAAACGTTGAGGATTAGATAGACTCAACTGCAGCAGGGAGAGTAAACACGGACGAATTTGGTAGTCCAAGATACAACTACGGTGAGAGGTCACAGAAAGATCGGATAGCACGTAATTGAATTCGTGCAACCTGAGTGGAGAAGTAGATGAAAGCTACGTGAACGTTAGTGCGTTACACATCTAGTGCACCATACGCATTCGCTATGGCGGAGGAATGACAGCACAAGCAAGAAACCTGATACTTAGGTATTACGGTATTCTTTGTAAAGATGGAGGTATACTAACCACTGACGATCCCGAAGATGAAGTAAACGTGTGGCATAGGATTCAAAAGGTTATGAGGATGTTTTCCCTTTCGTGGTTTGCAGATAATGATGGGCTTTCATGTCTGATTAGAACAATTTAGACAATGACTGAGCTATTCGAAAAGCACCCTAGGGATGAGTGTTCCTCCAACGAATCCAAATCGTAAGATCTATATGACCATCTTCAAAAGTTGATGGGTAAAACTAGCAACAAAAGGTCTAAACGAAATCCGGTGGGACAAACACCGTAGATGAAAGCGCGTCTCAGGTATGCCTCGTTTTCCATATAAAGTCATAAAACACTTTATTTGAATCACAATGTCTGATGAAATTCACTTGTGAATTCTTTTTAGGTGTCGTGTTCGGTATGGCAAGGACTAATCATCTATTTCATCGCTTTCTGCTTCTTTATTTTCTGAGACTGTACCGTTTAGATGTAAAGTGT
This sequence comes from Clarkia xantiana subsp. parviflora, assembly GCA_036873135.1. NCBI lineage: Eukaryota > Viridiplantae > Streptophyta > Magnoliopsida > Myrtales > Onagraceae > Clarkia > Clarkia xantiana. The sequence goes on from JAPTYO010000014.1 coordinate 6,241,847, forward strand.
TTACTTGTTCGATTAACTTGTTGGTCTTTGGTTATTTAAGATTCAGAGTAATTGAATAAAAAGTAATTGTTATTCGATTAGAAATACAATTTACTATTCAAAACGTCCCGGACAACGGGAACGTTCCGAAAAAAAAAAAAAAATCTAAGCCTTGTGCTTAGGAACCAATACTTTTCATACATGACAACTGTTCGTAAGAGACAACAAAGAATAACATAACTCACCTAGAAATGCTATAAAATCGCTAATCAATGTAGTGAAAACGCGAATGATTTTAAATATTCCTTATTTGTCAGTACTCCTTAAAATATTTAAAATCATAATGATGAACATGTTCAAAACCGATTAAATTGAATTTTGGCAACGAAACGATTTCACCACGGGTAAAAGCTGGTGAGTTGCGCGTGCGTAGCGCAAAGTTCCTCGAAAGATGGAACACATCGATTCGAAGTACAAATTCAATTCAAAGTATATTCTTAAATAAATGCTTGTTTTCATTTGCATTTTAAGACCTATTCTCGGTCTTACTCATTGATTTCTCATAAATCGAGAAGGAGTATGCTTTAAAGGCTACTACGATCTCGTACGAAATCAAATAATTCACAAGGTGAAAACCGTATGCACAATTCAAAGATAGAAAAAATCCTTGAAAATGAGTATGCAATGAAAAAAAACGTCAGTCAGACGACGTCTCCCACTATACGCCTTTAACGACAAGATTGACACAAGCATTATTAAAGATCATACACATATAGGACATTGTTTGAAACATGACGTATTCACTCAACTTCCGATCTCCTCATAGGATGATATGATGTTGATTTTTACTCATGTAGAAATTTGTTCCTGTAAAATCGGTTGCCACAACACCACATGAGCTATTAACTGGTAATGAGAACGATCTTACCAGATGCAAAGAAATACACACATTACTCCAACGACTGTGAAAGCAAAGTTGGAACATAGAATACCGAAAAGTATATCTATGGCAAGCATGTGTACAGTAGCTCAGGAGACTGGTGGCGTGGTCGAACATGAGACGTTACGACATTTGAGGCTGAATTTCCATTGCTTTGTAAACATCAATAGAACGAAGTCTTGATTGAACTAGAGCAAGATGATGATGATCAGGTCCCACTTACTTCGAGTGGGAGATTTGAGGCAGCAACACAAGTGAACGATATGGTTAATGAAGATTGGGAAATTTTCATAATAAATCCAGTGGGAGGATCCAATCCAAACACCCAGATCACTGTTTTTGCAGGTGCAAATCAAGTCGAACCTGATAATCATATTCCTGAGCTATTGGATGAAAATCCTATGATGCCACAACTCCCTACTGGCAACAGTAGGAATAGTACAACCAACTTGGTTCCTGGTCTTAGTAACCGCGAAATTAATGTCGGAAGTGGAATTCCGAGACCAAGAGGTTGTCCTAGAAAATTTGTTGGTGAAGGTTCGAGTAACGCTCTTGTTCCCAGTGGGAGTAACGCACCGATAATGAGCGTTATTCCGATGGGAGCAATGTTCAGGTACAAGATGGGATTAACGAGCCTAGACGTAGTCAAAGGCATCGAACTTCTCCCAAGAAGTATCCCATCGAAAGAGTCGAGTTATTCACTCTGACTTCGGTTGATGAACCGGTAGCAGTTAAACAAGCTATGGATGGACCTCAAGCGAAAGAATGAAGGATGAGATCGCCTCTATGAAAGTTAATTTTGTTTGGTCCTTAGTTGATTTACCTGCTAACCGCAGAGTCATAGGAGCAAAGTGGGTTCTGAAATTGAAACTCACTGTTGATGGTGCCGTCGAGCGATTCAAAGCTCGACTAGTTGCGAAAGGATATACCCAACTACACGGAGTGGACTTTTATGAGACATACTCACCGACTGTGCGATACACTACTGTCCGGGCCATTTTAGCCTTGGTTGCCAGCCTCAATCTAGAGCTGCACCAAATGGATGTTAAGACTGCATTCCTCCATGGAAACCTGGAGGAAGAGATCTATATGGAGCAACCTGAGGGTTTCGTTACTCCTGGTAACGAACGTAAAGTTTGTAAACTCCAAAGATCTATCTACGGTCTTAAACAATCGTCCTGGCAATGGTACCGCAGGTTCCACGAGGAAATCGTCGTAAATGGATTCGTGAATCTTCACGAGGATACATGCGTGTACACAAAGACCTCGGGGTCAAAGTATGTCATCTTGACACTATATGTAGATGACATACCGATTGCCGCAAACGATGTGAGTTACATGAATGAATCAAAGTCCCGGTTATCATCTTTGTTCGAGATGAAGGACATGGGAGAAGCAACGTACATCCTAGGCTTTAAGATTGCTAGGGATTGGGTTGCTCGGAAGCTATGTCTCTCTCAAGAAACCTCTCAAAAAATTGTTGAAAAAGTTCAGGTTACAAGATGCCAAACTCGTGGATACGCCGGTTGTGTTTGGGTGCGTGTTGTCGAAACATGACGGCCCAAAAGACCTGGCTGAGCGTGAACAAATGAAAAGTGCATAATACCTTAGTATGGTTGGCAGCTTAATGTATGCCATGCAATGCACTCGTCCAGACATCTGTTACGTAGTGAGCCTAGTAGCACGATTCCAATCAGACCCTAGCTATCAACATTTAAAGGCCGTGAAACGAATTATTCGATACCTGAAAGGTACTGCCGACTACGGGCTGTACTATGAGAGTAGAAAATTAGATTTGACTGGGTTCAATGACGTCGACCACGGTGGCAATCCGGATGATCATAAGTCCACCTCAGGATGAGTATTCCTCCTTGTCAATGCCGTCATTTCATGGATGAGCAAGAAGCAATCATGTGTCGCGCTGACAACGATGAAATCCGAATTCGTGGCCCTCTCTAAGAATGCACAGAAAGCGGTCTGGCTTAATAAGCTCTTAATTGTATTGCTTGGTGTCCATGACGGGAGTAAACCTGTAAAGGTATACACTGACAGTCAAGCAGCAATTGCAGTAGTTAAGAACCCTAAGTACCATAGCAGGACGAAACACATTGATAGGAAATATAATTATGCTAAGAAAATGGTTGAAGACAAACTAATCATTGTAGAATACTTGTCCACTAAAAGTACGATGGCGGATCCATTAACTAAACCTTTACGCGGGGATGTTTTTGAAAAGCATGTTAAAATACTGGGACTGCGTAGGGTTTAAGTGGCTTGTATTGTGATGATAACATTTTGAGATTTAAAATAGCATCTGAATAGAATGAATTGCAATTTGAGTTTATGATACTAAATGTTGGGTTATGATTGATTAAACTCGCCAAAGCACAAGAGTCGAGTACGTTCAAGGACAGGGAAAGAAGAGTCGTCGACCTTCCTGACTCGTCTTAACGAGATAAAGATGAAAGGTCGACGACAAATTATGAAAATGTCGACTTCCAAAGTACGACTGCCCGTCATCAGAAGAAACCTTCCTTCGAAGGTAAAGATAGGTGGCGACCTGCTTATCATTATCATCAGAAGAAACCTTCCTTCGAAGGTAAAGACAGGTGGCGACCTGCTTATCACTATCATCAGAAGAAACCATCCTTCGAAGGTAAAGACAGGTGGTGACCTGCTTATCACTATCATCAGAAGAAACCTTCCTTCGAAGGTAAAGACAGGTGGCGACCTGCTTATCACTATCATCAGAAGAAACCTTCCTTCGAAGGTAAAGACAGGTGGCGACCTGCTTATCATTATCATCAGAAGAAACCTTCATTCGAAGGTAAAGACAGGTGAGGACCTGCTTCAACTGTCATCAGAGGAAACCTTCCTCTAGAAGTAAAGACAGGTGGTGACCTGCTTGTCACCTGCTTGGTCGACTCTGAAGAGAAACCCACCAAGGAGGGTAACCGCCGTATAAAGTCGGTAACTTATCCCTATAAATAGGGACTATTTTCTATTTACTTCTACATTCAGTCAGTTCTAAATACGTTCATATATTATTACTCTCAAATCCGTTACTGACTTAAGCTTCAGAGTGGAATCAGGGGCCATCCCCACCCCTTTTTCAGGTTCTCGCCCCACATAACCTCCAAGAGGAAAACTTAGCGTTCGAGAGAGCTAAGTCGGAGGCGATACTTGGAAGTCCATTCCTCGAAGTTCAAGGCCACGTCACTTTGATCCAAATACTAACGACGTCATAATTTTTGGATTACATCGGATTTTTACGGTCTATAAACTAGTCGTAGGAAGGTCAACCTCCAAAATGAAATAATGTCGAATGTGGGCCAAGCCTCGTCACACAGGTTCGGCCGTCTTGACGGAGAAGGAGAGCTCTACCATATCAAGACCGGCTTAGAACCACGGTGGCAAACCTGGTTAAGCAGAACGATCATTTGGTTTCGGGGTAAAACGATATGAACTATGTTATGCAAATCGCTGTAACGAACTTTTTTCGTCATACATCCACATTCTGGGCCAGATGACGAATCTGCGATAGCATATGACATTTCCTACTCCTGTCTAAAATCAGGTTATGCTATCGACGCGCACTTCATACTGCGCGTGCCATGTTCGACCACGAGGTCAGGCTCGGTTGTGCTAGATAAAATCCATGAGATTCCAATGGGCACAAACTTCTTCACCTTGAGCGTGTGACTGATCCCGGATGCTATATGAAGAAACATCCAAAGTATCCTTACGGACTCGGAACTCATACCTAAGGTCAGGCTCAATGTTCGCTTCCCGGCGTACGAGCGCAGTGCTGAACAAAAAGGCCAAGTGACCACGTCTTTGGAAACCGGTTGGGTTTGACTAAGGGTGTGAGCGATGGGGATGGTCAAGTACACATGTAATTCTCCGACTCATGTATTCATTAAGTGGCCACCGACCTGATATTAGTTGAAGATTCTGAATACTTGTACGAATGCCCTGAAGGAGTATTCCTATGTGGAAACTGGGCAATTGGAGAATGACAGTTGACATAGGATACAGCGCGACACATTATTATTATTTTTAACTCAGGTTGATTAGACATGGGGAATTAACGTTCCGCGGGCGCTACAACACTCCTAACAGATGAGTAGCACGATGTCCGTCATGTCCGTCGGTCGCACGGAAAACCTCGTATGAACTATTCAGAGCAGGGATTGGATCAAAGAACAAATGCTGATATGTTGGACGACAACATATTAATAGGCACCCTCCCATTCCCATTTTGGAGCTGTAAGCATTGGGAAATGGGTCGCCGTAATTGGAGCCCATTAATATAAGCTAATTACCTAAGTAATCAGGTAAAGTCACATTAGGGATTATGGGCTAGGCCAAATATCCCAATTGACATGGGAGGCCCAAAATTGGGCCTCCCATAGGGACTAGGTAGGCCGAAATAGAGAGGGAAGGCAAAGTGGACTTTTGTCCACTTTGCTCCTCTTGTAAATAGGGAGGCACTAGGGGTTTATTATAAGCTAATTAATCTCCTCATTTGTGGTGAGATTAAAAGAAAACACTCCTCCCTATTCCCTTGTAGTTTCGGCCGAACCAATCCTGGCCCTAGGAGGTGCCAAATTGTGTTAAGAAATTTACTCCGAAGATCCATCCCGCGAAGAATCGACTGAGGCTTTGCTGTGAGGCATAATTCGCGTAGGGCTTCTCTAACAGGAACCTCTTCGGGAACAGTCTAATAGATCGAGAACTCCCCTTCGGCGATCTAAGGTACACATAATCAAAATAGGTATGTGCACTATCTTTCGCTGCGTATTAGTTACCTTGCACGTATCTTGTAATTATTTCTGTTGTATCTACCCCCGTAATCCTACACTGACTATGTCAAGCTAGCTGGATATTGCATGTTGGGGGCAGAGCCCTGGATTTCAATTAATAGATTGCGCACTAGGATAGGCATGCTGTGATGGTTGCCAATGCCTATGATTCATGTCTAGAAGTACGCATGTTTGATTGCTAGCATAAATTGCAAGTCAGCCCCAAAAGTTTTAAAATCGAAAATTAGTCGCCAAATATGCCTGTTTTATGTGGTGTGATCACGCATGATGCGTATGCATGAAATTTGAGGTTGTAGCCGCATGTGATAATTTACTTAAGTAGTAGAATTATATATGATAGCATGAGTTCCTCGAAACATTAGACTCATGACGTATCATGCGTTATCCCGCCACATCAAACATGCATATCAGTCGCCAAATATGCATGTTTGATGTGGTGTGATCACGCATGATGCGTATGCATGAATTTTGAGGATGTAGCCGCATGTGATAATTTACTTAAGTGGTAGAATTATATATGCTAGCATAAGTTCCTCGGAACATTAGACGTATGACGCGTATGCATGATGAGTGGTTTGTTTCATGGATGTGGCCTGCGCATGATGATTTGCTTGTGTAATAGAATTATATATGCATGCATGAAATCCTCGAAACGTTTTAAAAGGGCCGTGGGAAAGCAAAGATCGGGTGTATGTAAAAACTCCCCGTTCCGGTGAAAGCGATTAAACCGTTTTAAAAGCCTGATCTATTAGAAAGAAGACGTCGGTAATGTGAACTCTTTCACGACCCCCTTCCCATGGTTTACTGGCGATCAGTTTGGTTAGATTTCTGAGGAATCATTACTTGTTGCCTTCTATCTCATAGATACCCGATGTATGAAATTCTTTTTCCAAAATATTATTGTCTCCCTGATTATGCATGATTATCAACGTGTTAGTATCAAATAAAAGCACATATGGATTCATCACGTGCTAATGATCTTTTGAATGAGACGAACTACGACTCGTGGTGCAAACGCATGAATGATCTGTTAGATGATAAGGGTCTCATAGACCACATTCGAAAGACGACGAGTTGTCCAGATGCCGGCCTGACAAAAGGGCTAGCATGACCCACTTCAAGTGGGAGCAGGATGACAAGAGAGCAAATGAGATTTTGCTGTCTGAAATGTCTCCGTACTTTAAGGAAGAGTATAAGGATATTCCTGTCATTAAGGATATCTGGGATGCATTGTTCCTGAAATACGGAAGCGGCATTGCAGCTATACTGCACCCACTTATACAATCTTTGGATGAATGTCTAAAGAGCAACAACATCAGTATGCTTGAAAAAGTATATCAACTCCTCAGCATGATCAAACCACTTGAAAAAGAAAGTTAGATGGCTGAATGGGACAAAATTCAAGCCATAATCGGGATCCTCCTAAATTCCTGGAGAGAAACCAGGACCCTGCTGACTGTCAGTGGTTCAATGTTGGATCTTGCATCAGTACTAAAATTAATCGAGATGGGAGAAGCTCGATTGGCGTCGGTAACGAAAGAAACCAAGATGTCAAGACAACCTACTGGGCAGAAGAGGAAATGCGGGAACAAGGGTAAGAAACAACAGGTTGTCGACAGTAAAACGTCGACAAAGTCTAAACAAGGCAATCTCCAGTTAAAATCAGAGATAGTTTGCAGGGATTCTAGCCCTCGCCGCATCGGCGACGGAGCTGGATCCTGCAAATCGCATGCTGCCAAGGTATGCAATATTTGATATGTTATGGAAGCTTTAGTTTCATCAACTGTCATGTTAACTGATTCAAATCCTTGTTTCAGGTGCGACAGACCACATAACCAATGACAGATGATTATTTGGCATGTTCAGACGTATGCCAAATGATTCAAAAAAGATATACATATGCGACAACTCCCAAGTTGAAGTCGAAGAAATAGGGAACTGTAAATTGTCTTTATAAATAAAGATAGGTTGTATAATATTAAAGATATTTCAGAAGAAAAAAAATTAACCGCTTCACACGAAATAACATGCGTACCCTTAGAAAGTTAAATAACATTAAAATGTTTTAGGACAATATTGTAACTTAAATTAAGCAAACTCCTTTCTTCTCCTCTTCTCTCTCTCCCATTTCCTCGCCTCTCTTCACTCCGGATAAAGAGACCACGGCCTGCGATGGAGATCCAATTGAAGATTTTTATTCTTTTTAGTATTTCTCTTAAGGTTGAATCTAGTTATATACTTTTTAGCCTCCAAAGACGTATAGCTACCATTGATCCTACTTGCCCATTTTGTTTGACTGAGAGTGAATCCTGGAATCATGTTATGTGGAACTGCTCCTTTGCTGCCCGTGTCTGGCTTGCCTCTCCATTGGTTGTGATTACTACTGCTCTACCTATCTCCTCTGTTCAGGATTGGCTACAATGGGAAATTGATCCTTGCTTATCTAGCTCTGATAGGAGGAAACATGTCTCTCAAAAGTGTGTAGTCTTGTGGTCGATATGGTTGGCTAGAAATAGGATTATCTTCAAGGCTAGACATCCAGATGTTCAGAGAATTATGCTATCTATGTCCTATTTATTTACTGATCTGGATTTGATCTATTCTACAATGACAGGCACAGTATCAAGGAGGTCCATCTCTTCAGCCACCACCAGGCCCTCATATGTAGAGACGCATCATCCACACATCTTTGGAGGCTCGTCATTGATGGTGCTGTAAATTCAGGGTCTCTTTATGTTGTTGGTGCTGCACTTTTTTTTGACGATTGGGGATGTCTTAAAGGGGTGGCTACTGCTCGTGTGTTTGGGACAGATCCTCTCCTGGCGGAGGTGTTGGCAGCAAGAACTAGGCTGTTGATGGCACGTTCTTTTGTTCAACAGTCCATTTCTTTGCTTACAGACTCGTTTCTGCTGGTGTCTTTACACAGGGATTCTTCAAGAATTCCTGCTGTTTTGTTTGGTGTTTTTTCGGACTTTACTTTTCTTAAGTCTTATTTCAATGCTTTATATGTGTGTAAGGTTCCTAGAACTGTTGTCCAGCCGGCTCATAACCTTGCTAGAAGGTGCATTTTGTTAAACGTTTTTGGTTGCTGGCTTATTCCAGACTTCCCCGTAGGTCTACTTGGTTGATGCTGTCTGTTGCTGTTCTGTTTTTTCGTCGTTGTAAAAGTAACTGTGTGTTTGCTTCGGGTTACGTTATAATATGCGCATATATTACCACAAAAAAAGTACAACTTTTTAAGTGTCCTGACAAACAACAATTACTTCTCAAATTGTTTGGATGCTAATGACATTTTTTTTTGCCGATGCTCATGAGTCATGACATTGGATTTTTTTGTTTTTCTTTTATGTTTTTCTTCTTATTTTAAAAACATTTAAATGCTCATTCCTTATTCAAAGCGACCTACTTGAACTAACAGCTGCGCCAATAGGTAGTAATCAAAACTTCTAGTTAGTCTTCCTCACCAGCACAAGTAGTAGGCGCAACACATGAGATTCTTAATTACCTTTCTACACTGAAGGTGCTTAGGAAGCACATATAGATAATTTACAAACTCATCCCATTAAGATTCATCATTTTACTTCTAATTGAATTAAATCAACACAAGAGATTATACTACAAATTAGCACTGGCAAATTAATCACAACTTACATATCTCATTGTAGAATTTAACAATTGACAGTGTACTCATATTGTCTAAAACATATTACATAGGAATTGATTATGAATTATGATGTACTCTATACCTCCTATCGTTTATACTAAATTAAAAATTTGACAAGTTCTCCTTTAAGACTTATTGACGGATTTGTTCTTCACTATTGGGTTAGAATTACGGAAGGTTTTGTTCATCAAATTTTGACAAGTTTTGTCTTCATATTATAGAAGGCTTTTGTTCTTCAAATTAGGGGGGTAGGATCAGAGAAAAAAAAAAAAAATTAAGAACACAATAGGGGCTTGAATGTTTGCCCATGTTGCCAAAAGGGGTCTGAATTGAAAAAACGTATTATTTAGGGCCTGAATTTTGAGTTTTGTGTATAAGTGAGGTCTCCGTCTATTTTTTCTGTTAAAAGTGACGGAAAGTGGTCACATGCTTGGCATGTGACCAAAAATAATTTGAAAACCCGAAAATGCCCTTCGACCAAAGTGTGTCTCTCATATGTTTGACCTAAAATGACAAAAATACCCTTTAAGCCACCACAGCTCCAGCGACCACCACCACCCCGACTCCGGCGACCACCACCACCCCGACTCCGGCGACCACCACCGGCCTCCGGCGACCACACCCGACCTCCGGCGACGACCGAAAAGCTCCGATCGGAGCTTTTTTGGCTCCGATCGGAGGCCGGTGGTGGTCGCCGGAGGCCGGTGGTGGTCGCCGGGCGGTGGCCGGAGCGTGGTGGCCTTAAGGGCATAATTAGTGTGTAGGGGTATTTTAGACATTTCTCATTTTATTAATTAAATTGATAAATTGTATAATAATTACAAAAGGGTATTTTTGTCTTTTCACGTGGTTCTGTTAGATTTAACAGAAAATTTGGACGGAGACTTGAAAAAACACAAAACTCAAAATTCAGGCCCTTAATAATACGTTTTTTCAATTCAGACCCATTTTGGCAACATGGGCAAACATTCAGGCCCCTATTGTGTTCTTAATCCAAAAAAAAAATCTTAGCACATCGTCATTTATATTAACTACATATTTAGATATTTTATAATCCTAATTACATTTTTGAAGCACGTGCATCCGCGTGTCAAATTCTCTAGTCTATATCTATCTATATATATAATAAAGTAAAAGCAAAGAGAGTGAGAGGACCTAGATTTGTCACGTCAGTATTTGGAGTTCAACTGAAAGTGCCATGTCATACCATTGTTAACTAATTATACAACTCCACCAAAGCAAACAATCTATCTATATATCTATATATATTATAAGGGAGCTGGAAAGAGAATGCTTGAGTATGGAGGTGACACATCAGCAATCTGAAACTACTGCAGTGTGCCACCTCAGCAGAAGCCAAGAAGCCAAGAAGCCAAGAAGGAGAATCGGCCCGTTAATCAAAAGCCTAGAAGCCAGGAAGGAGAACAGCCCATAATCAAAAGCCAAGCCAAGAAGGAGAACAGCCCATGCCAATTGAAATTTTCTCTACATCGTGTAAAGGAAGTCGTCGTCGTAATCACCAGCTGGACGGTGAAGGAAGGCGGCCGGAGCTCGACGGACTCAAATCAATCAAGGAAGGCGACGATAACGAATTACCATCGATGTACTCTTCCAATTCTTGACCAGTTTATCACCCACGTCTTCTCCTCCCTCACGATGGTGTCTCTCCTCGACATTTCAGTCATCACATCGTCGATTTGGGGCTACGTTGCGTTGATTTTGGGCTCCTGAGTCCGCTTCTCCTTCAATCTCTCATCCAATCATCCTCACAGATACACATATCTGTGAGGACACAAACTTCAGGAGAATCCCATATGGTCTTTGTTTCAGAGTACAACTGTCTATATGCTTTAGTGATCAGGAGAATTTGGTTAACTAAATCAAAACGATCATTTTGACAATGCCTCTGTATCACTCAATGATTTGATTTCTGCGCAGAGGAGAGAAGTCGATTGGATCAAACCACGAAGAAGTCTATCATAGAGGAGAAATGAGAGAAGCTGATCGGAGATGACGAAGAACAGATCCTCTTACAAGTCTGTTCAGTTAGGTTGTAGGTCTCTACTCACTAGAATATTTCGCTCTTCATTTTCATCAGCACAAAGAATTAATTTAGAATCTAGAAGGAATTAGATTATCAATATCCAAAACTTTAGGCGCCAAATTTATTATCTTCATATGACAAGATTTTGATTTTCTAAACACAGCAAACCTCAATTGATTATAATAAGATGGGACTTGAAGAGTCCGATAATATAGAAAGCTCTCACCTTATACCTTTTTTTTTTTCTTTCATTCTTCTTCTCCTTCTCTAGCTCTGTGTTAGGCTCCCACACTTCTCTAGAACCAGAGGCTCCATTGCAGCGGCAGAATCTTGATTCTTGAAGAAGAAGAAGAAGAAGATAGTAATGGGGAGGGGATTCAAGATCATCTTTACATGTCATTGTTGCTCATTCTTTTGAATAAGTAAATTCTTGAATTTTACATTTCCTCTTCTTTCGCTTTTAATATGCAGAATATGGCTTTTTGTCTCTCCATATTTTTTTTTTTTACCATTACGCTTAACTAATCACTGGTGTTCTTTTCAGTTTAAGCAAAAAACGGCTTTGCTTTGGGTTAATCTTCAGTAAATTGCAGTGCAATGACATGGTAATTTTCTTTTCTGTAATGGCAATTACTGAACCATCATCTCCTTTCATTATGTATTTATTACATTTGGCTGCTTTATAGATTCTCTTTTGAGTCATTATTTTTTAGTCTGCACTGTAGGTGTAACTGGCATTGTGTGGAACAACTAGAAATGCAATAATAGATAAGTGTAAACTTGCTTGGTTTATTGACTTGGTTGCTTCCAAACTGTGTAGAGATAGAGATTCGGATTTGGAGATGGAGGATTTGTATATATGTTGACATTATTAAATTGTTGATTCTGCAGCACATCAACAACAAAGTCTAAATTGGTGGTTATATTTACTTTAAAAACTTGAGCAAAAACAACTTGCCTACACATCCGTTCATTAGTTACTTATTTGTACTTGCATAGATTAGCTAACTAATCACTAGAGTGTGAATATAATTATTTTAAAGTAGGAATCCAGGTCTGGCTGAATCAACTAACTGTATGGGAGGATTCTAAATTGGGGTAATCATATTTTATTCTTTATTCATTCATTCTTTAAATATATGCTCTTAAGCAACATTGAATTGTCTACTTTCAGCTGTACATATCTAATGCATTAATTTGGACATAAAATATGCAACAACCTTGGTTCATACTCTCTGTGCCTAGAAAACTCTAGAAATAAAGAGTTATAACAAGTAGGGGACTAGATTGTGATATTCATGGGTAAAACTTTTTGAGATGCAAATCAAATCAAATTGTTTAGTTGTTGACTTAATTCAATCATTAGGTCCGAGTACACATTAACTAAGAACTACTGACTTTGACTGCTTTGAACATATTTTGTGTTTCAACACTAGGTACTGAAGTCTAAAATATGCTAATGTAGTAATTTTACTTCCACAGCACTGGAAATCATGCTCGATCATCCATTTATAATTATTATGAACTAAATATATGGATGTTCAGATGGCAAGCTAAAAATCTTAGTGTTTCACTCACCTTTTTTAATAGGAATGAAAGACTTTAAACTTAGAAAAAATGTTATGGAGTTGTTAACTAATACACGTCTTTACGATTCTTTATAGTAAAACTTGATTGAGAATTGCTGGTTGGTTAGATTTTCTATTTTTATACTCCGTGTACGTATTTTGCGAGTATGCAAAATTTGTAAAAGGTTAAAATGCATATGTCGACTAATATTCTTTGTGGAGGTGATTTTGTCGGATCTGTTGGAGCTGGGTCTCAAGCTGCCAACCTGGTGATGACTATAAGGAAGAGGAAGGGCATGAAAATTCAAGGAGAAATATTGTCGTCTGATGAGTATGAGAAGGACAACCTTAAGCAACAGCAGATCGCTCCTTCCTTTTGATGAATAAATAAGCAGCAAACATGAGGACTTTATTTTCATATTATCAAAGTATCAGCTGCTTTATATGCACATTATTCAAATTATGTAGTTTCTTCTACTCTCTTCTATATAGAACTTTCCTTATCAATGAAATAGTGAGAATGTGGAGATCCTTGCTTCTCCATATAAGTTTTATGTTCAAGAATTTATAAATAAAACTTCAAATAGCTAGGGAATAATTATGTCTTTGCTTTATCATAACTTGACTGTTATTTAATTGGTATGACCCCACATAGGAACCCAAGTTATATTATAGTTTTTGTGTCATTATCTTGCTTTTGAGTCCTAAAATAAAGTTTGAAACTACATGGATGTGTTTGCATATGGTCTCATTGACATCTATATGAGAATCTAATTTTACGCTCTTATCTATGTAACTACATGAATTTGGAATCAACATAGTTGCGCATATAAGAAATCAAGATACAACCTATCGATTTTATTTATACTATCGAACTTCCTCCTACATTTTCTTTCTGAATTTTCTTTGAGATAAATTACATAACATGTACATATGAAGAAAGTATTAATACAATTTATCTTCAACATCTACGCCTTCGTGTATTTTCAAATAATCTGGGCATTATTGAATAAAATACTATATTTCTTAAAGACCAACACATCCATTTTAAAAATTACAAGATATGCATTAGTTGAAAAATCATTATAGATGTTCATCTTATTCTTAGCTACATTTCAATATAACTAAATGCAGTAACACGCTTATCAATCTAAAACAAACAGTTCGAATTCTAAACATTTTCACTAATAATATTTATCGAAAGGAAATAGTTGATTATTTTATTCCACTATTTCTGATATTTTATCCTGAAATATAACTTCAATATTATATATATATAATTTAGCATGTCGCCCCGCGCGTAGCGCGGGGACAGCAACTAGTATATATAATAAAGTAAAATGAATGAGAGTGGGAGGACCTCTAGTTGCCACGTCATCATTTGGAGTTCATCTGAAAGAGTCATGTCATACCCATTGTTGACTAATTATACAACTCCACCTAGGCAAACAATTAAAAAAAAAAAAACTCAAGACCTTAATCCTCCTTAAAGGCTACCTTCCATAATTGAAAATTAAGCGGAATGCTACAGAAAGTGTTTTGAAAACCGGACCGGGCCTTGGACCGGAAAGATGACCGGTTCCCGGTCTAACCGTTCCGACCCGGTTCAACCCGGTTCAATCCGGTTTTATTGTTGAAATCAGTGTTATCAGAACCGGATCGGGCATCGAAACGGCAGGGGGTCCGGTTTCCGGTTCGAACGGTCGGACCCGGTTCGAACCCGGTCCGACTGCTAGTCACCTAAATTAGTTATTTAATATAATTTTAATTATTAAAGTCAGCTAGGCCAAAAAAAAATAGCTAAGTCAGCCCAATTAAATCCTAACCCAGCCCATGTTATAACCCTACAATCATCTTCATCCCTCAACCTCATCTCTCACGCCTCCCGGCTCTAATCCATCTTCATCCATCACGCCATTCTTTTATACATCTTCTTCATCCCTCTCCTCACGCCTCTATCCATCTTCTTCCCCACTCCTATTTTCTAGATCCGCTCGTATCTTCGACACTCATATTCTTAA
Source organism: Clarkia xantiana subsp. parviflora (assembly GCA_036873135.1). NCBI lineage: Eukaryota > Viridiplantae > Streptophyta > Magnoliopsida > Myrtales > Onagraceae > Clarkia > Clarkia xantiana. The sequence goes on from JAPTYO010000014.1 coordinate 6,256,889, forward strand.
TTAGACCCAGCTTGGTGGTAGTAAAGTTAGTGTTTTTACAACCATGAAAGAAGGATAGCCATGAAAACGGATGATGAGCCTTGCAAATGATGATCCACACATGCAGCAGTGTTTTGGAAGCAAGTATTGATAATTTTTTCGGTCCCAGAAAGAGCAAAATGATTTCTCTGTGCCTCTAGCTGCAAATAGTGGGAGCGAGTCTTGTTGAGGTGAAGTCTGGCACTCTGGCTCGGATGATCTTCCTGGCTGCGGCGTTTCGGCTCTCCCTAAAACCCTAAACAGATAGTGACAAATTTTGTTTTTTTTGTACTCTGAACCGGAGAACTGCCCGGTCCGATGAGAACTGGCCGGTTATCCAAAAAACCGGCTATTGACCCGGGTTCGTTTACATCCTCCGGAATTATTCGAACCGGACCGTTAAAGGCACCGGTTCCGGTTCGAACCCGGTCGGACCGCCGGTCCGGTCGGTTCTGATAACACTGGTTGAAATGATTAGAATTTAGAAATATATTTATAAGATATTTGTCTGTCATTATATCAACAAGTTGTTATGTAGTTTAGTGGTAGGGTGCTGTTATCCTCAAAGGGAGTCAGGGGTTCAAGTTTGGCTATCTCCAATTAATATTTTTCATTAAAAAAAAAGTACATTTTTCTCTCTTATGGTCAGACCGGTGCCGGTTTATCCGGTCCGACTCGGTCCAACCCGGTTTTAACCTGCCAAACCGGTTCTGTTGTGCAATCCTATAAATTATCAGAACCGGACCGCTGATACACCCGGTTCGCGGTCTGATCCGGTCCGACCGCCTGTCCGGTCCGGTTTTCAAAACACTGGCTACAGACGACCAATAAAGCTTCATAAAGAGTGAAAATAAATTTTAATTTATTTATTTCTCTTAAAAATTATGGGTTTCAAAATCTATATATTTATGCGGCCTACAGTTAAAGACGCTTGAAATTCCTCTGGTTCAAGTCACCAAACTATTTAACCTCACATCTACTGGCCTACAGATACATTCACATAAGTCGATTCTCATTCCAATTCTCCTCACCGTTGATAGCTTGTCGCCATGTCTTCCATCAAGGAACCCATTTATGTGGCTTCGAACTCAGATCTGTGGGGTTCGATCCTCGAAATAAGGGTTTCGAACCCAGATTTTGGATTTCGGCCACAGAGTTTTTAGTCCGCGGTCGACGATGCGAGGCGTAAGGGCCGCTGGTATGAGGAGTCTCTCTCTAAATCTCCGAATGCGAGGGGTTGGCGATGGTTGAGCGGCTTGCGGAAACCACGCCGAGACCATCATGACAAGTAGCCACAATGTAGAAGAATAGGGGATCGACGATGCAATTTTCCTCATGTCGAGAAGAGGAGGATTGAAGTAGAAGAGGCAAGAATGCAGATTGCAGTACAGAAGAAGAGGAATGAATATTCTAGAGGCATGAATAATGCGGTTCTATTCTTTCTTTGCACTATGTTTTTATGGGCTAGATTTTTGACAATTCCACCCCTATCGGCCTTTTGGATGGGTCAATGAATTTTATCACCTATTAGCATAGGGAAAAATTTGCATATTATCTTAATAAATAAATGTTCCATTTTCAGAAAAATTGGAAAGTGATTTTAGTATGTTAAAAGATCAAAATCAAATAAATATTGATAAACCCATTTAATTATGCAAATATATAGAAACATATTATCATACCTATATTTCTATAACAACTAAATCACAATTATTTTATTGATAATATTAGTTATTATGATAAGTAAGGAATATACACAGAACTAATTGGTCGAGACTAAGAAGGTTATTAATAATTATTAACGGACATAAAATGCAAAAATATGTCATCCTTTTTGTTCCATTTTGAATTAATATGTGTTGTTTACTAAATATAAAATTATTATAGAGTATCATATTATTATTATATATGTAGGTATTGTGATTACTAATTATTCATAATAATGAAATATAAATTAATATGTGAAACAATATGTTAACATTATTACGAAAATAACTTAGTGAAATTGACCCGATTTGGTATATAACCTGACTGCGATGACAACGACACCAATCAAATTGATCATCAAGGAATATAGTTAATTTTGTTAAACACTGTAATTTGAATGAATCCGATAGACAATTAACTTTTTTTTTTTTTTTTCAATGGGATTTAATTAGGAACTTGCCAATTTAGTTGCTGAGTTGTATTATGTTAGTTTGGTCGCTAATTTGTTGTTAAATGGAATTTGAGTATATTTCTTGTTGTCTATATTAAATGTGTGTTTTTTTTTTTTGGATCTATATGATGATGATTCAGAATTACTTTTCAGATTCAACAAAACAAATTGATGGTTAAAATGTATTATTATTATAATATAAGTAGTAAAATTATTACATAGCGTTAGGATGATGAGTAGAAAACTAGTTACTGGCTGCAAGGCCATTAGAATGGATGGTTTCTACAAACAAACAAACAAATTAAGGTAAAACTAGTTGTTGGAGCTAGCTAGCTAGCAACTTGAGATTCTCCTTCTCCTGCGAGCAAGAAAACGGTCCCTGGCTGCCTGTATCGCGGTTTCACGAAGATGATCATGATTAAGAGGAGCAACAGACGACGGTTGGATTTCACTGCAGCTGCGCTCTATTCGACCTCCGCTCAGCTTGTTGATGTCAATTTTATTGAGCTTATCCCTGGTAGATGTGAGCCACCCCATTTCTACTGAACAAACATTTCGCATGTACGGGCGAGACGTGGAAACCAATTCGTGAAAGACAACTGAATCGGGATATAAGCCTTGATCATCTGTTTTAAGCACTGATGAAGGATGCACCTGAACAAGGCGAGACGTGAATCCTAAAGGGCGATAACCGTTGTGAAGACTCATTCTATCTGCAACTTGATTAGCATACCCTACACATAATGCTTTCCGTAGCATTCTGTACTTGCTCATCCCAACGACGTTTGATTGAATATCTACTAAATCAGTAGTAGTAGATCCTCTCCCTATTATTTTCTCCTCCATTATTTGAGATAGCTGCTTCCGAACATCTCTGGCAAACATCATTCCTCGAACCTGCAGGTTGTTATCCTTGCACCAAGAAACGTTGTACCCAGTTTCATGCCAAAGCTCAAAAATCTGCAGCAGTTGGATATGGTCACCTAAGCCATTCCCATCAGCACCACCTGGAATAATTACATCCTCCTCCTCATCATCATAGTAACTACTACTACTACTACTACTCGTACTACTGATCGAGTTGTGTTTTCTCTTCTTATTCTTCTTCTTCTTATCGATGTGTTGTTGTTTGGTTATACGCAGTGTAGTAGTAGTTTCTGCAGATAGCATTGCAGCAACTGTAAGCGCCTCAGATAAGCATCCATATTCATTAGCCTCTATCAAGGTTCTTGACAGTGAAGGCTCTAACGGAATTTGAGCCATACTTGTTCCGATTCGGGTTATTGCACCACATTCGTCAATTGCATCAATAAGGTACAACTGCTTCAAAGCATCCATTAGTGAATCGGTTGAAGGAGGATCCATAAAATCAAATTTAAGAATATCGATATCAGAAAGCTGCAGTGACTTGAGATAAAGAACCGTACCCGCAAGAGAACATCTCTGAATCTCTGGAATTGTTGCTGCTACAAATTCCTCCTGATAAACTAATTCGGGGTACAGCCGATAGCACTTCCCTCCCCGTGTTCTTCCAGCTCTTCCAGCTCGTTGATCCGCTTGAACTCTGCTGATCGGAACAACATCAAGAGAATACATTCCAGAGGATGGGTTGTATTGCCGTTGCTTCACATACCCAGCATCAATCACATACACAACTCCATCAACAGTGAGTGATGTTTCAGCAATATTTGTAGCAACAATAAATCGCCTACAATTCGGAGGACAAGGGCTAAACACTCGTAGCTGCATCTCAGGTGGCAAAGATCCATGAAGGGGAAGGATAATCGCATCCATACACGAGCCTTCTTCCAAGCTTGCAACTGTATTCCCCAATTTGGCCACCAATTTGTCTATATCCTCCTGTCCGGTCATGAATATCAACACATCCCCTTCCGGCTCGTTCACATGTATATCAATAGCCTTTCTAAGAGCAGATTCCACATAGCTTTTAGGGTTTACTTGGCTGTAAACAATTTCCACTGGATATAATTTTCCAGGCACATTCAAAACAGGGCAATTCCAAAAGAATTTAGATACCTTATTTCCATCCATCGTAGCTGAAGTTATCACAACCTTGAGATTCGAACCCCGTCGCTTCACCAATCGCTTCATAAGCCCCAGCAGTACGTCCGTATTTAAACTCCTTTCATGCGCTTCGTCTAAAATAATCACCGAATACTCACTCAGCTCGGGGTCCGACAAGCTCTCCCGAATCAACACCCCATCCGTCACGTACTTTATTTTTGTTTTTCTTGAAGTACGATCTTCGAATCTAATCGAGTAACCCACCTCATCCCCGATCTTCACTCCGACCTCTTGACAAACCCGCCGCGAAACAGACACAGCAGCAACCCGACGAGGCTGGGTGACACCGATGATGCCCGAATTTGTATACCCTCGCCGATCCAAAATTTGAGATAGCTGAGTACTTTTGCCGGAACCGGTTTCGCCGATAATCACCACCACCGGATTATGCTCCACCGCGTCGATAATCTTTTCTTCATATTGAAGAATTGGCAATCTCGGCTGTTGTTGTTGTTGATTACTCATTGCAGACAAGAGAATTCAAGAGGAAATTAGGATAGCAACTTTTTTTTATAACGAAACAAATGAAAGTATTGGTATTGTTCTTCTACGTACCTCTATATAAATATAAAACCTACGTACCTCTATATATATCGGTATATATATATATATATATATATATATATATATATCCTGATATATTATATTATATATATCGACGGATATAAAATATAATAATATATATTATAGATCGAGATATATATATATTATAATATATATATCTTTTTTTGTAAACATAATATAATATATATCATTGATAATATAATGTATAATACATATATATATATATATATATATTTATTTTTTTTATTTTATAAACGATTACATATCTTTAGACTTCGTATATATATATATATACATCAAATGTCCCAAACCTATAATAGAATTGTCAATATATTTATTCATATTTTTATTGTGTGAAACTACATATAATAATAATAACTCATATATTTTATTTCAAATGGTTTCATTCATGCAGAGAATCTAAATGTGATTTCAATTTTCTTTAAGGGAGATCAAGAAGATCCAAAATCACCAACTCCTGATCATAATTAAGCTTAATACAGACATTGATTAATGTCAACAGCTAAGCACTGCTCTTCAATTTTCGTATTTTGCAGTCTAATTGGATTCCATTTACCCTCACTTGAGTTCCATTGTTGATTAATTACCTCAATTTGGTTGTTTTGTAATTCTAATTCTTCCAGTGCAATTAAATCATAGTCGTGTCTTTTCTGAAGCAACTTTTCTTCAATTTTATTGTTTTATTTATAGTCTAATTGAATTTCATTTACCCTCAATTTTGATGTTATTTAACTCTGGTTCTACCAATTCAATCAAAATATGGTTATGTGTTTTCGAACGAAACTGGAGGAGGGTGTAGGTTTTTTGAGTTCATGGCCAAAAAAAAGGTAGGTTTTTTCAGTGGCATGACGAAGCAATGTGTAAGCATTATGAAATGGTGGTAATAAGTGTAAAAATGAGGAAAATGATTTGGATACCCCCAATTGATGAAAGGACACGAAAAGTTATACATAATTAAGAAAAGGAATCAATATGGAATAAAATATATTAAAGATAATATATCTTAAAATAATATATCTTATTCCGTTCAAATTAAAAGGAGAAGACAGTTTATGCGGTATTTTGAAAAAAATGTATCAAGTTGCCCAATTGAAAGGATAATAAATTAGAAAGAGCCAAATGGCTCTCAGCTAATCAATCAGTATTCGACTCATCTTTGCAAATTTGTTATGCTGTAGATTACTTACTTCTTACAAGATGAGTAGTCGTAATTAATTATCACAATCGTAAAAAATAATGAATTTACTTAATAAAATTCTGAAAAAATCAAATATTATTTATCTACAATAATTCCGAAATAATCCATAAGATATAGTACGTTATCATAGCTGTCCTTATAAAGTGGTAGATGAGTAGTCGCAATTCATGATCACAATCGTAAAAAAAATAATGAAATGAATTACTTAATAAAATTATGAAATAATCAAATATTTATCTACAATAATCCCGAAATAATCTCATAAGATATAGTACGTTCTCACCTAGCTGTCCTTATATAAACAGTGATTAATTTATAAGCAGTGAAAGTATGATCACCAATCAATCACACAACAATTAATGGCGATCTCAATTAAGTTAGTGGTTTGTGTAATTGCTCTCTTTCTCTCCTTGCATGGCGAAAGTTCAGCCGTAGAAAAGAAGGTTCATTTTCTCCCTTCTCTGTGCGTAGATTCTATTATATATACCATGTTGCAATTATATTTGTGATTTTGGTGCATGCAATATATAATGCTATTTTGATTTGATTTTTGGAGAAGGCGTATATAGTGTATCTGGGATCGCATTCCCATGGTCGTGATGCTGCCCCCGAAGTGCATGCTGCAGTCGAGAAATCACATTACGAATTTCTCAGTAAATATATTTGGAGGTAATATATATAATTATATATATATAAATTATGGTTTGTTGAGACCACTTTTTAGAACCTAAAAGCGGTTTCAACACGCTATTTTTACTTTAAAGAACCTAAACATGGTGTGTTGAGACCATTTTTAAGTTCTTAATCCTAATTTATATATGATACTAGTAGATCACATTAAATTACCCATTAATCAAATTATGTTGAATACTAACTCATACTTATAGAATATACTCAAAGTTCCAAAATTAATAATAAGAGAAATTTGAAACTACCGTGAATTCAAACGTAAAAAATATAGAGGAATGGAGAAGATAATTTGATTACCACTAATAAAGATGAAAGTAATAATAATATTAAAGAAAAATATTTGATTTTCTTAAAAAGAAACTTTAAGTTATCTTAATAATATATAATATATATCATATTATATTATAATTTGATATAACTTCGGTCTAGTTCGGTCTTCACGGTTTTTTAAACATGAGAACCGAACCGAACCGAAAAACCGAATATTACCTAAAAAATCCGACCACACACCAAACGGTCTATGTACGGTTCGGTTTTTCAGACCGGCCCGGATCGGTTTTTTGCGGCTTTTCAGTATTACCGGCTTTTAATTTCAGCCCTAACCCATACCATATTGATATTACGATAAATTATTAGTTGGACCGAGTCCGCCACGTAAAATATAGACTCGGCCAATAAAAATGTGACAACACATTAATGATATAATGAAAGTAAGCATCAGAATGTAGGGAATAAAAATTGATATTATTCTCTCTCTAAACATTAATTATTAAAGATTTATTAGTACTAGAATTTTTATGCGCGTACGTTGCACGCGCGTGACATATAAATATAACGTATAATGATAGTACTTTTCAACTATCGAAGTAGAATTAAATACAGATACATATATCCAAATAAGTATAAATGTTAAAATAAATTTAAGTTTTAAAATATATTATGAAATGCATTTGTAGCTATTTCCATCATATTCACTAATAAAATTAAAATATTGATGAAAGAAGTGTTTGTAGCTTGTACCGCTATACAACAATTTCTTAATCAAACAGATGCTTTATAAATATATATATATATATATTAAAATGGTGGTGAGCTCGTTAATTATATATATCCTATGAGTCATTAATTGGATTACCTTAGCCTAATCTTCTCTCATTCAATTTTATTTTGCCCATAAAGTATGAAGAATTCATTGTGATTATTGATTATGCAATTTTTTTTACAAAATCTCTACCAAACATTCAAGAAGCTTTTCTGCAACACCTAATATGCATGGTGATTAATGCTTTGTTGTGTACAAACCAAAACAACACTAACCTATTACACTCCCTAAATGGAGCAATTTGGTAGATTTGCGCAGAGTTTCTATAATCCTAAACCATCACTTTTGCTGTCCTAATTAGAAAATGCAAAATATCATGAGGAAATAATATCAAGCAGCATAAAGAAATGTCCACATTAGGTGCAATGGTATTAATTTATCTCTATATTGTATTGAGAACAAAATGTTATACCTAGTTTGATATGTGATCAAGTAGGGATCGGATAAGCCACATCGATATTGATGGGTGATTTTTTTTTTTTTTTTTAAAATCCACTGTGTAGTCTAGCGAAGCTTTGATGTGCATAATTCAAATACTACAATAAATAGGCTTACTTTAAAATCAACTTAAGGCTTTCGAACAAGAGGCACCCTTGAGAAGCGTATGAATCGTGTTACAATACAAATTTTGACAAAAGAATCATTTTGCATCTCATACCAGATTTGAGAAATAAATTTACAATGAATCATTATTCATCACATTTCCACTTCATTCATCAATAAGTTAAACAAAAGTAGTAAGAGATGTTTTGATTATCTCTCAAAATATTCAAAAACTTTTACAATTTCTAGAAATTATATATTTAATATATTCAAACGTGAAACTCTGCCGAGAAAAGTGTTGTCATTTATTTGATCACAACTTCACACAAATTTTGAGACCCGAAAAAGCTTAAAAGTATTCAGGATTTTGTCTGAAATGTTTATTCATCCGCTTATATACTTAACTTCTTAAATCAATAGTCTCTACGAGGCAACTCCATAGATAAAATATATATATATATAAAATCTGAAAAGATTAGTAATATTGTAAAAGTGTACATAAAATTAGAGTTTTACATGTAGTGTAGTTCTTTTTAGAAAAGTTGTGACCCTATTAAATTACAGAATCAAAATTTCTCCAACGGGAATTCGAATACTCCTATATAGGAGGACAATATTGTAATAACAAAACAATATTAATCTAACAATACAACCAAATTCTATAGAAGTAGGGATACTGAATCAAAGAAACCTATCTTCTGTACAATCCAACCAATAATAATGTAGTATGAAATATTGTAATAATTTTGGAACCGTTGATTGTACCAAAAATTGCCGATATATTATTGTCTGCCTTAAAAAGTTGATATTTTTTTAGCAAAAAAAAAAAAAAATTGATATTGGAGAATCAAATAAAATAAGTATAGAATTTACAAAATTAATTAATTAAAAAAAAGAAGTAGATAATTTGGATTATATTTCAGGGATTTATTATCTAACCGTTTTCATATTTTGTGAGATTTGAAAATATAAAAAGGCTTACCGCAAAGTTAAAATTGTCAACACTGCCATATTTTCATCCCTTCTTCCTCTTGTGAAACCCTAACTTCTTCCCGCCTCCACAACACCCTCATTCTCGTCTCTCTTCATCATAGTCCACATCTTCTTCTTCAACCGTGGCTGGCAAGGTTGTGGCCTTTAAAAGTAATGTGAACTCTCGATCGACTTACACAAATCTTGAGAACATTAGCTAGCAAACTTGGGCGGATGGCACCATTTGGGGTGGCGGTATGTGTCTTTACTGTCATTTCATATTCATTACCTTTGAATAATGCATGCATGGACTCTTTCACATAAATGGACCTTGGTGAATGCCTGCACTGCAACAAATGGACCAAGAAGAAAGTAATTATACTGTCAGAAACAAATGTACGACCTCTCCACTCCTCTCACCGCGCGCTTCCTCATCCGGCCGCCTCCTTTCCCCGCAGGCATCCCAACTCCACCCGCACGCGTCATCGCCTTCGTTGAAATCCCACCGGAAGTAGACGCCGAACCGAAGACGGTTATCCACCAACTGTCACACCCCGGTTCCCGTACACCTGTCCGTATTGTCAAGGAGATCATCGATCGTGTTTGGGGACTATCGATGACACAATATTCTTCGTGGATAATTTGGTTGAACTACTCTCCATGTATGAACCACAACGGATGGTACTACATCGGTTAGCAATTCGGACAATTATATGAGCACAACTTTAAGTATTTATCTTAAACGTTGTAGCTAGGTGGGTACTCAATCAACGCGTCTCTTGTAAAGTGTCTGATCAGGTACATGCATCTGGCCGGGCAGACGTGATGCTCCAATCTATGGCACCATTTGGGGTGGCGGTATGTGTCTTTTTGGGTGAGAAGAGTGTCTTTTCGGGGTGAGGGCCACTCACTCTTTTAAAGATGTAGTAGATTTAGATCTCTTTTACGCTCTTACCCTAATTTATATACGTACATACCATAACACGACTGAGTTGATTTAATACAGTTATGAGAAGGCTAAGGATGCAATATTTTACTCGTATCAGAAGCACATAAACGGCTTTGCGGCCGTTCTAAGTGATGATGAAGCGGCCCAAATTAGAAGTACGACTCTACATATAAATATACACAATACAATTGAGTATATATTATATATTGTGTGATATATATATATATATAGCTTATATGTTTCGTTTCATAATGGTTTTATTCAGAGAATCCAGATGTGATCTCTGTATTCTTAAACGGGATGAATAAGATCCAAACCACCAACTCATGGAAATTCATGGGTTTAGAACATAAAAGCGGTGCAGTTCCATACAATTCATTATGGAGGAAAGCTAATTTTGGTGAAGATGTTATTATTGGACACATCGACACTGGTTTGTATTATCTTTCAATATTAAATGAGCACATTTTTCTTCAATAAATATATATTAGTAACTGTTTCAGTATACACATATTATATATATAGGTGTCTGGCCGGAATCAAAATCCTTTAGTGATGAAGGATATGGACCTATTCCGTCCCGTTGGAAAGGAGTTTGCCAGAACAATACAGCTTCTCCATTTTCATGCAACAGGTTCCTTTCCTATACTTTGACCAATAAGTTCAATATTATTATACATGGTGGTGTATGTGTATGTATATGTTAATAATCAATATAATGTTGCAGAAAGTTGATAGGAGCAAGCTACTTTCATAAAGGCTACTCGCAAACGTCGGACAATAGTATCGATCCATCCACGATGTCTCCACGTGACTTTGAAGGCCACGGGACGCACACGCTATCGACTGCCGGCGGCAACTTTGTCTCGGGCGTCGATTTATTCGGTTTGGCACGTGGCACGGTAAAGGGTGGGGCCCCTCGAGCACGCCTCGCTTCATACAAGGTGTGCTGGGCGATGGATGGGTGTCCAGATGCGGATATCATTGCAGCATTCGATGCCGCAATTCACGACGGCGTGGATGTGATCTCCGTTTCGATAGAGAAAATAGGCTTCCTTGGTGATGCCTTTCCTTACTATGATGACGGCATTGCTATCGGTTCATTCCATGCTGTGAGGCACGGCATTACGGTGGTAGCTGGTGCCGGCAACGAGGGCCCGGAATTGCACACTGTCAAGAACATGGCTCCGTGGTTGCTTACCGTAGGTGCGAACACACAGGATCGCCAAATCTTTAATTATGTTAAGGTGCAGACTAGTCGTGATGGTGATGAGTATAAGTGGTTCAAGGGTGAGAGCTTTTCCGAGCCATTTCCCGACAATGGCACCTTATATCCCCTCATCACCGGCGAACAAGCAGCGATACAAACTAACAACTCTGAGGAGGCGTAAGTCAATTTAGTTAATTTCCCACAGTTACATTTTTTTTTTTTTGTTAATTATTACATTGGGAAAAGTACGTAAAACATGCAACATGTTTAAAAAAGATGGTTTTATAGACTAATATGTTTTAAACGTAAAACATGTTTGAAAAATATGGTTTTATGGACCAAAATGTTTTAAAACGTACAACAAGCTTACAAAAAATGGTAAAATGACGTATCGTCCACTTGTTATCACTAGTCTCATTAAGTGGACACGTGCGGATCACATTTTTAAAAAATAATAATTATTATTATTAGTATCTACATCCACCCATTAATAATCATTCATATGAATAAATTAATTTATTGCGTTAATTATTATTATTTTTTTCTAAAAATGTGTTACGCACGTGTCCATTTAATGAAACTATTGATAACAAGTTGATGGTATGTCATTTTAACATCTTTTGTAAACTTGTTGTACATTTTAATACATATTGGTCCATACAACCATTTTTTCAAACATGTTGTACATTTTAAAACATATTGGTCCATAAAACTATTTTTTTTAAACTGTTGCATGTTTTACATACTTTTCCCTATTACCTTGAGACGTAATAATTATTTATTTAACAACATAAGTACGTACGTGTGCATGCATGCATGCAGGTCAACGTGTAGTCCTGGGACATTGCATCCTGAGATGGTGAAAGACAAAATTTTGATTTGTCTTATGGGATTTGATGATGTCGGTCGATATGCTTCCGACATAGGTGCTGCCGGACTTGTTTACTACGCCCCAAAATATATCGGCGATGACCTATATCCGCAACCTTATCTCCTCCCAGCTGTCCAGATCAGTTACAACGATGGCATCCAACTACTTGCCCTTTTAAACTCCACCACCAAGTAATTAACCTATAATATATCATCTTATATATATATAATTTAATTAATAGAGTATTATTATTATGTAAATGAGAATGGTTATAATATATATAAATTTGATGAGCATGCAGTGTAACCCTTGGTTCAATCACGGCACCTAGCACAAAATATAACGTGAGACCGTCACCATTTGTGGCACCATTCTCCTCTCGCGGACCAAACAAACGTAGTCCCACAGTTTTGAAGCCTGATATAAGTGCACCCGGAGTTGATATCCTAGCCGCCTACTCCGAGGCCGCTCCGTTAAGTGATCACGACCCCTCAGATAACCGGAGAGCTCCCTACATGTTGATGTCCGGCACATCTATGTCCACTCCTCATGCTGCCGGAGTTGTAGCCCTTCTCAAGTCCATCCACCCCCATTGGAGTCCTGCCGCTATCCGATCCGCTATTATGACTACCGGTATACCTTAACCGTTATTTTTCGAAATAAGCATAGTTCAAAATTTAAATACAGAAATATGCACTCAATTTACAAAATTACAAAATTGAGCAAATGCGGGGAGTTCTTTCTTATATATACCATTTTTTTTGCATGAAATAAACAGCTACGACAGTCGATAACCGGCACAAGCGAATTATCGATCACGGTAGTGAAGCAGCAACACCGCTAGCTTACGGAGCCGGCCACATCAGCGCAAACCAGGCTGATGACCCTGGTCTAGTGTATGACGTGTCCACAAAGGATTACCTATACTTACTCTGTGCTGAAGGCTATACTACCCAACAGTTAAAGACTTTATTCTTAGAAGATGGTGAGGAGTTCAAGTGCATCAACTCGACGGGGCCAGTGGACATCAACTATCCAGCCATTATGGTTCCGAATCTCAATAAGACCGTAACTGTGACCCGCAGGGTGAAGAATGTGGGGTCACCCGGCACTTATAGGGCACTTGTAAGTCCACCTAACGGTGTCAGTGTCACCGTTGCACCCAGCGTCTTAAGTTTTGAGGGAATTGGTGAAGAGAAGGAATTCACAGTCACTATTGACCAAGTTGAAACTGAATCCAAGTCAATCCATGACTACACTTTTGGAGAAATGACATGGTCCGATGGGAAGCATTTTGTCAAGAGTCCAATTGGAGTTGGTTTTACTTAGTGCAGAAACATCATTATATATATAGATTATAGTTCATGCACTGTTATGAACTTAAATTTTAGCTAGGGTTTAGTTTTGTGAATGGATTGTAGTATTCACTTTAGTACTAAATAAATAAAATCAGTCACTTCTAAGCTTATTGTATCAACCCTGAATACCTATTATGCCTATTCCTAATCATTTTCTTAGCAATTATACGTCAACCGTCATTTCTTGCTCCATGCTGATGTAATCAGGAACTTTGTGTGAAATTTGGTGGAAGCTCGCCGGAAACCTAGAATCGCCTGAAGAATCAGAAAGAAAAGGAAATGAAATTTGAATTGTATTGCGGCTCATCCGGTTAGGGTTTAGCCTAATCCTCACCTATAACTATGGCGGGGTCCCGAGCAAAATACTACAGGGTCCCCTTATTCTCCAAACCAACAATTAGGTCCTTAAACTTTATCGACACACAAACTGACATTAGGCACAGGTGAAACACGCCTGGCCCATATAACCAACAACCGGGCCACAAGCCCAGCATATAACCAATATAACAAAAGATTCAACACATCAACATTGGAGGCCCAGATTGCCTGGCAACTAACACCCCCCCTTCAATCTGAACTCCTTACAAGATCAAGTTTCAACTCCCCCTGTTTCCTAAACACATTGAACATACCCAGCTTATCAGATAACAAAAAAATGTTGCAGCTTGGGAAGTACCTTGGTAAATATATATGCCAATTGCTCATCGGTCCTGATATGACCCAACTGCACAACACCTCGAACAATTTTCTCTCTAATCAAGTGACAATCTATCTCAATGTGTTTAGTACGTTCATGAAAAACAGGGTTAGTAGCAATCTTCACAGCAGCTTCATTATCACAATATAAAACAGTAGGAAGCTTCTGAACAAAACCTAACTCAAGCAATAAACCTCGGAGCCATATAATTTCCTTAACAAATCAGCAATGCTTCTGTATTCTGCTTCTGCAGAGGTTTTTGAAACAGTGTCCTGTTTTTTTACCTTCCAGGAGATAAGAGAGCTGCCCAGATTAACACAGTAACCCGTGATGGACCTTCTTGTTTCAATACAAGTTGTCCAATCCGAGTCACATTATCCCACCAGGCTTCATACAGAATCAGAAGGCAATATGATACCCTAACCAGGTTCCATTTTGATAAATCTGACAATTCTCAAAACAACATTTTAATGGGACAACTTAGGATCTTGCATATACTGGCTTAAATGCCTTACAGCAAAATAAATGTCAGGTCGAGTAATAGTGAGATACAACAATTTCCCTATCAGCTTTCTGTAAGAGGTAGCATCATCTAGAAGAACATCATCCTTATTAACTTGCAAATGTTTATCATAAGCCCTACTAGTCAGCTTGGTACCTATCTCCATAGGGGTTTTAGCAATATTTGAACCAGCCAAACCAACCGAGGAAATAAGTTCCAAAGCAAATTTCTTTTGGCACAAATAATCCCTTGACCAGAACTGATAATTTCAATGCCTAAAAAATATTTCATCTCACCCAGGTCCTTGATTTTAAAATTGGAATCCAAAACATGTTTCAAATCATTGATAAGCTCAGGACTGTTTCCAGTTATGAGAAGATCATCAACATAAACTAGCAGGATAACAATTTTATCATCAACAGACTTGGTAAAAAGTGAGTAATCATGTTTAGACTGAGTGTACCCAGCAGCTACAAGAGCGTCAGAGAGTTTTAAATTCCATTGCCTACTAACTTGTTTAAGACCATAAAGAGATTTGCGTAGCCTGCTAACAAGACCCTGACCCCCCCCCCCCCCCCCCCCCCCCCGACTACCAAATCCATCAAGTAAACTCATATAAACTTCATCATCAAGGTCACCTTGTAAAAAAACATTAAAAACATCCATTTGAAAACAGGGGCCAATGCTGAATGGATGTTAATGCCAGAATTACACGTATAATGTTCATTTTTACAACAAGGGAAAAAGTTTCAAAATAATCAATCCCAATTTTTTGTTTAAAACCCTTTGCAACTAATCTGGCCTTGTATCTATTCAGTGTGCCATCATAATTATATTTGAGCTTATATATCCATTTACAGCCAATAAGAAGCTTACCTTTAGGGAGAGGAACAATGTCCCAAGTGCCATTCTCTTCAAGGGCAGCAATCTCATCATTCATTGCCTGAATCCAATGAGGGTCCTGAGATGCATCCTTATAAGATTGTGGCTCAACCAACTCAGAAAAAGATGTTAGATAACATCTATAAGGGTCAGAAACTATGTGATATGAAATATAATTCTCAATAGGGTGAACACAATAAGAGTTTCCCATAACATAGTCACTGAACCAGATAGGTGGCTTAACAGCTATACCTGACCTGGTAGTCTGCACAATAGGAACAACATCATCATCAGAACCTGTAATGGGTTCATTATGTGATTGAGAAAGAGGAACAACAACATCAGAATCATGTATGAGGTCTGATTCATCACATGATGCTTGGCTATCAAGTAAATCATCATTACCAGTAATGATCTGAGGGGAGACCTTAATAACATCAGAAGGGAAAGTCTCAGTTTCATTATCAAGTAAATCAATCTTTCCAGATTCATCAAAATCAAAAACCTCATTGTAATTGGATTGTTGAAAATTGGTCTTAGGCATCTGATCAGGCTCATAGAGAAGAAGGGGAATATAGACTCTTTGAAAACAACAACCCTACTAACAAAAAAAAGATTTTTTTCATTAAATAATACAGTCTATAATCCTTTTTTGATTCAGAGTATCCCATAAAAACAGAAGGGATACCCCTAGATGCGAGCTTGTTAGTCACCAATAGGTTTCTTGCATAGCATAAACATCCAAAAAAATCTTAGGTGAAGTTTATTAGGAGATTTCCCTGAAAAGACATGAATATGAATTTTCCCATTTAAAACTTTGCTAGGCATATGATTAATGAGATAGCATGATGTTAAGATGCAATCTCCCCAGAAAAAAAAAATATGAATTGAGGCTTGTATTTTTAAACATCTTGCAACCTCAAGGAGATGCCAAGACAAGTGACAAGGAGGAAGACACCACTCAAGACAAATACATATAACAAAAGTAAAAGCACTCAAGTATGTATGTAAGGATAGCACTCTCCAAAGTCTACCTCTAGATTTCCTAAGAGGTCCCTTTTATACATCTACTTGAGTGGGAGACATAATGATTACTCCTTGAAGCCTTCTTCTCTATCTTCTTTGCATGCCATCCACGTTGAGAAGTCTTCAAGAGTTGTTGTCAAGATTCCCTCCTGATAGAAAATGTCCTTTTAGACTAACTTTTCCTTTTATGCATGGCATCCACGTATCTATTCATGCATCCATCCATCTAAAATAATTTTTACTATTCATAAATAATAAAGATTACTAATTAATTTTAAATTTACACTAATAAGTGCATAATTACTTACATTTAGACGGATTATTATCCGTAGACATTTATGCAAAAGGATCTTGAGAATCCTGCATAGTGTCATCTGTTTTTTGGCTGCTATTAGCCTCTACATCATTTTCACCTTCAGATTCGTAAAGAATCTCTTTAAGTCGTCTCTTCAATTCGAGCTTGGTCTCAGATGAAGATTCCAATAGTTCTTTTAGAACTTCAGAAAGATCTTTCTTCGAAGGTTCCCCGACTGAAGGGGGAGGTGGAGGTGGATCAAATGAAACTAAGCCCTTTTGAGTAAAGGCAGAGTCTTCTTTGAAAAATTCGAATTTGTCCCACCATTTAATTGAGACCCTTCTTCCTAAATAAGGAATATCGGCAACTAATTTTCCGAATCGATTAATAGGCATTTTAGCCATAACAATTTCCCATTTCACTACAAGAAATTAGGTCTATAGCTACGATTGCTATTGTGATGACATTGTGTCCACGCTATAGATCGTGTGTATTGCGACGACTTGCACATTTTGCGGCATACTGTGTGTAATAACAAGAACATGGTCGCAATATTCTATCGCGACGACAAGTCCTCGCAATAAAAAAAGTATTGCTACGACGAAAAATCTTTTGCGAGGACCGCGTATTCTCGCAACATAATGAGTTTGTTGCGAGGATTTTTAATATCCAATTACGACGAATGCTTCTCGCAATAGAAATTTTCCACAAAATATTTGGCGCCAAAAAATTCGTAAAACCAATTGTGACGACACGTAATCTATTACGATGACAACATATCATCGCATTAGAATGTGTTTATTGCTACGATATGGAATATTCAATTGCGACGAATGGTTCTCGCAATAACAATTTTCCTACAAAATATTTTGCGTCAATTATCTATATGAAAACAATTGCGAATACGCTAAATATATAGTTATGATCATATTTCGTCGCAATATAACGTATTTATTGCGAAGATATGTATTGTCCAATTGCGACGAATACTTCTCGCAAACGAATTTTCCACCAAAATTTCTATGCAAAATTTTCGGGGGAATCAATTGCGACGACACATAATCTATTGCAATGACCTCATATCATCGCAATAGAATGATTTTATTACATGGATTTTGAATACTCAATTGCAATAACAGGTTCTCGCAATAAAAACTTCCCCTCACAAAAATTGGTGCCAATTATCTATAAGAAAACAATTACGACGACGCCCAGTCTATAGCATTGCGACGAAATTGAAAGTTTAATACCTTAATACTTAAAATCTAAACTCCTAATCCATAACCATAAACTCTAAACCTTAAAGTTTATTACCATTTTAAATTCTAAACCTTAAAATCTTAATACCATAAACATAAATTCTTTTAAAACCTTAATTCCCTAAACCTTAAATCTTAAACTCTGAATCATAAAACCTTAATTGTTAAACTCAATACCATAAATTCTAAGGTGTATACCTTAAAACATTAATACTCAAAACCTTAATAAGATTAATACAATATACCTTAAATTCTAAACTTTAAAACCATGCTACCCTAAACTTTAATACCCTAGACCTTAAATCTTAAACTCTAAGTCTCAAAATCTTAAATATTGAAGCCAAAAAAAAAAAAATGGCCAAAAAACTAAATTCAAAACCTTAATAATCAAACCCTTCAATTCTAAACCTCAATATCTAACATTAATACTCTAAACATAAACCTTATACCTTGAGATCTTAAAATTAAACTCTAGACTTTGAAACCTTAAACCTTAACTACATTTATTTGTAAAATATATTGTGAATATTTTTTAATATTTATAATAGTTTTTTTTTCCGGAATATTTGTTATAAATTTTCGAAATATCAGACAGTTATTATTAAAATAACTTGGTTGGATTTTTTCCTTAAAAAATCTATTTTTGGTCCGCGCACAACACGCGCGTAGCGCATTCTAAAAAGTGACATGTGACTCCCTGCATATATATTTGGAACCAAACCACATAAAAATAAACACTTTAAACAATTAGACCATCATTACTAGTGGTATTTAGACGACTTATTTGAACTATATTTTATGAGCGGTAAATATAGTAAGTTTTGTTCAACAACAATTAATGGGTACTGACAAGTTTTATCAAATTTGCCCCTCGTGCTTTCCATCTTTTATATTTTTTACTTAAATCTTAGTGCTTTCCAATGTTTGTCTTATTTAACTTTTTTTTTTATAAACTGTCTTATTTAACTAGGTTTCCAACATCTATATAAATTTTCATATTTAGACCAATAAAGGACCAAAAAATCAGAAGTTAAATTTCTTCCTAAATATTAAAAATATGTTTATGTTAAACGGCAATTTTTTTTTCCAAATGGAGAGACTTTAATTAATTTATTTATTTATTACTAAAAACACTATAAAACTTTGGTGTTATGATTAAAAAAAAGAAATGAGTTAAAAATTAGATAAAATTCTCGAAATTAATAAAATACATGTTATAAAAAATTATAAAGAATGAGTTAAAATGCAAATAAAATAAAATAAAAATAATAATAATTTAAATATTTTCTGAAATTCTAAAATTTTTAATATACTTTCGAGGGTGAGTTGCAGTCCTTCATAGTTTTGTGATTTATACTTTTAATTCTAAAAAATATAAATGTTCTCAGTTTGACCCTTTAAAATTTTATAAGTGGCCCATTAGATTTTTTTTATCTAGTTAAATTCTCCCCACCGCCGACTAAAAATCATGGCTTCGTCCCTGAGTATGTTGCAAAAAAATTCTGCTTACATTTGAATATTATCATTAAAATATAAATACTTAATTATCACCAGAAAACCAAAAAAGTTATTTAATTACCTTCATTTTTATAGAAACTTGGCCAAATATTTTTAATAGAAACTAAAAAATTTATTTAATTAATTAAATATTTATAGTTATGAAAATTAAATGTGATTAAAGAAATTATTACTGAAATGGAAATAAATTTATAAAGAATATATATAACTTTTTTATTATGTATATATGTTTAATGAGCAAATAATAATATAGAAAGAATATCTAGGACTTAATTATGTATGTATTTTTGGTAACTTATATATGATATATGCTTTACCAAAAAAAAGACTATTAAATACGTTTGAATTTTTCGGTCCACAGCTGTAGCAGCAACACGGAATGCATGCCTCAAACTGTCGTCCATTTCCTCCTCACAGCGCTCCGGATCAACCCGACTCTGCGCCGTCTTCACGAGTCCGTCCACCAGCCGCTTCCCGCCATCATTCGCGCTGCCATATCCACCTCATAGCTTGTTGTTCGTTGTCCACAGTTTTCCTTCACTACACAGTACCCCTGATGAGGTCGTCGTCTCCTTCATGGTTCAATCTAGGTAAAACTACATAATTTTATTTTATATTATAATAATAATAGCAATAATAATAATATTATATATATGTAACGTGACTTTATTTAATATATATAGGCTTAAGTTTAATTAAGTAAATCACATGTATGTTAATCATGTTAAGTTATATTTTAATTCTTAGTGCCTTATGTTTTACTATAATAAATATTTATAGTTTTGTCAACTAATGCTATGAAATTGTGTATATATATTTAATTATTGAAAATTAGTGAACTGAGTACCAAAATGACGATATTATTACCAATTTTTAATTCATACCAAAGTGTTACTCCGTTATTCTCTAGCAAATTTAGATTTTTAAATTACCGATTAATTAATGGCGACTCGTTAAAAATTAATTTTTTCAAAACATTTGCTATAGGTATTTTATGATGTGGCCGTGGTTTTTGGCTCTGATAAGATACCGCAGATCGTAATTTGGTTATTTCTCAAGTAAGCCGAAGCACATTGATATATCACGTGGACTTGGAGAAGGGGATCTAACACACCGCCCCCGGGCCAAACTTTGAACCTCGGCTATGCGAGACCAATTGTGACAATAGACCGAAGATTATAATATTAGTCATTTTAATCATTTAATTGTATTTATATTTATTCCAAATTATATGCAATAATATTTCTATTGCAATGATAATTTCGTCGCAATAGTTTCAAGATTACAAATATTACAAACCTATATTGCGATGACATAGCGTTGCAACACATTTTCTAACTTTTTGTTGCAACGATATGTCAATGTTTATCGCCATAATAAAACTACAACTCGGCGCATTACTCTATTGCGACAATTTTATATTATTATTGTAAAAAATAAATTACCTGATCCATGCAACAAACAATATATTTTTTATGTGCCGCCACAATAATGATATTAAATACTACCAATAGGAGACCAATTGTGATGATAATCTTAAATTAGTCGTCGCAATATAATTATTTAATCCTCACAATATGTACCTGTTGGGATAATATTTTTAGGTGCATCGACGCTATAGAGTCATCAAATCCTCGCAATAGGTATAATGATTTCGACTATAACATTATATTTCTCGTCGCAATAAAATTGATGAATCCTCATAACACATGTACCTATTGCGAAAATAATTTATATTTTTCATCGCAACAGAGTTATCAAATCTCCGCAATAGATAGATCAATTGCGACAACTAATCTCGCTGATGTGTTGATAATTGTCCTCGCAATATCGTACACTCTATTGCGATGACAGCTAATTTTGTCGCAATAGGGACCTATTGCTAGGGGTCTATAGTGACGAAGCTATTGCGACGATTTGTCATCGCAATATAGATATAACGACGATTTTCAGGGTTATTGTGACGATTTTGGTCGCCGCAATAATCATTAATTCTTGTAGTGTTTCAAAATCCATGGGACCTTGTAGAGAGCTGTAAAAATAAGCTCATGATGTATTAGAGATGAATTTACCTCTTCAAATTGTTCATAAACTTCCCTGATTTTATCTGGGAAGATAATTGGATTTGCTCCCCATGTATAAAACCATTTTATAAACCACTGAGGAATTTTAGTGGTGTCGAAATCTCGAAATTGAAGAAACCATGTGTGCTTCTTTTGACGATTTTCATAGTAGAAAGCACCTTCCCATGCTTTGATATAATCAAAGTAATTGAATACGTGTTTTGTTTTTGGTATTTCGTGATAACGAAATAGATCACCATTCCATTGATCTGGTGTTAAAACCCTTTTGATGAAGGCTTTAGAATAAGCCCACTCCTGGCTGTTACCTCTGGTGACAGAGTCAAAGTCTACAGATTGAGTAACCTGCAGAATGGTTAGATAAAAATTGGTTTCTTTTGGATAAAAGAATGGATCTCCGAATTCTTTGAGATAAAAGGAGGATATTTCCTCTGGAGTTAAATGAGCATATTTTTGCTCGACCGGGACTACCCACATAGTAGCATAGGGGATAAATGGATAGACAAACTCATTAGCTTGCTCTGATTTATTTGCTGCTGCATAAGCATCTCCTCTAAGCTGCATTTCGGTAGGGATAGCCTTTAAGGCCTCAGCTTTTAGCTGATCTTTTGTTTTTGCGATGGCTGCCTTATAAGGCGTGGAAGGAGATGGAATTATGGCTTTATCCTTCGCTCTTTTCTTATTCATTTTCCTGCTAAAAATTCACGAGTTAGAAAATCAGGTAATGAATTATCTGATCCTTTAATAAACTCAATATCAAAATCAAATACAGATAATATTCCTTGCCATCTAGCAAAAATTTGTTTAGACGCGATATTTTTAACATCTTTTTCTAATATATTTTTTGCAGCTTTGCAATCAACTCTAATTAGAAATTTTTGATTAAGTAAATCGCTTTCAAATTTCTGTACACAAAGAACAATTGAAAGAATTTCTTTCTTGACGGTTGCATAATTTTTTCGTGGTCCTTGCCACACTCCAGAAGTAAATCTAATTAGAGTCTCTTTATTTCCAATCCTTTGTTTAAGGATTCCACCGTAACCTAATTCTGATGCATCAGTTTCAACAATTTTAAATGCATCAGGGTGGGCTATAGCAAGACAAGGAATTTCCTTAATTTTTGCTTTAATTTTTTGAACAGCCTTAGTGTGAATTTCAGACCATTCAGGAGGATTTTTCTTCAACCTTTCAAATAAAGGTTTTGCATCTATGGCTAGATTTTTATAAAAATCTGAAATATAATTAAGACTTCCTAAGAATCTCTGTAATTGAGTCTTATCCTTTATTTCATCTGGAAATTTTTCACCAAAACTAATTGACCGATCGATAGGGAATATTGTCCCTTCTTTGATGATATGACCAAGAAACCTTATTTCTGTTTGAAACAGTTTAATTTTCTTAGCTGATACCACCAGTCCTGCTCTTTTTACTGCATTTATAAATGCATTTAGATGTTTAAAATGTTGATCAATATTTTGTGAGAAAATTAATACATCGTCTATATAAACGATACAAAATGACATATATGGACTAAATATATCATTCATAATATTTTGAAATTCAGAAGGGGCATTTTTTAACCCAAACGGCATTACATTCCATTCGTAATGTCCAAATGGAACAGTAAAAGCCGTTTTATATCTGTCTTTCTCGGCAATTTGAATTTGCCAGAATCCAGATTTCATGTCAAATTTTGACATAACTTTAGCTGTGTAAAGTCGATTTAATAAATCTTTTTTATTAGGGATTGGATATCTAATCCATCTTAAATCTTTATTTAAGGGCTTATAATTGATAACAAGCCTTGGAACACCTCGTTCTAGTTCAGCAGCATTCTCCACATAAAATGCTGGACAACTCCATGGACTATATGATTTTCTAATTAATCCTTTAGCTAAAAGTTCATCAATTTCTTTTTTACAAATTTCTAAATGGCGAGGACCCATAGCAATAGGTCTAGCTTTTGTTGGAATTTGTCTTTCGTCAAAGTTTGGTTCATATGGTAAATTTACCACATGCTTCTTTCGTTCCCAAAAGGCATTGGGAATATCAGAACAAACTGAATTTTCTATGTATTTTTGTAAATTAGAAATTTTTTCTATCATATAGGATGTTTGAATTTTTTCAGCTATCTTTTTATAGCTTATTTCTTGAGTTAAGGAGCTTAGAAAATTTTCTTTTCTCTTAATTTTATTTTGTATCAAATCAATCTCGTGATAACGAGGTTCTGTAACAAATTTAAAAGTTATATCTTGTTGATTAACGGTACTTGTAATTCCTTCTTCAGTAATGCTTTTAATAGGATAAAGCATATGAAGAAATGGATTTCCAAGAATAACATCATGGGATAAATTTTTAACCATTATAAATGGCATTTCTAAACAAATTCCTTTATTGCAGACTGCGGTATTTTGTAGCTTGTATTTTACAAGCATTTTAGTACCATCTGCAGTATTTAGAATTTCAGTTGTTTTCGAGAAATATCTCGACGGAACAAGTCCTTCATTGATACAATTTAGGTCTGCTCCAGAGTCAACCATTGCAATCACGGAGAAAGAATACTCTCTATGAACAATAATGTTGACTTTAATATGCCATTTATGAGTAATAACTCTATCAAGCATATTGACGAATGTTAAGGAGTTCATAGCTTCTAAAGATTTTTCTCCTTCTTCACTGTCAGTTGCTTCATCTGTTTTAGATTCTAAAATGAGAACCCTGGATTTTAAATCATTTAATTCTTTTTTGAGAATTTTTACTTCATGCATTAAATTATTAATACAAGAAGAATCACTAATGTCTTCTTCTATAGGGGACTTAGCTCTCCTTAGAATTTCTTTGAGACTATAAGCCTCAGGTTCTTTTAATTTTAACTGCTTCTCAGGTTTTTTACTATATTGCTCAAGATAATTTTGTAGCTTTTCTCTCCTTTCTTTTGGATCAGAAATTTGATCTATCATATCTAGTATAAAGTTTTGCTCATGGGTAAGAACAAATAACCCATTTGCTTTGCAAAGTGATTTGTAATAATTACAATTTCCACTGCAATCAGAATCATTCGACTCATCCTCAAATTCAGATTCATCGGTCTGATCCGATTCATTTGCAGCGTAAAAATTATTTTTATCTGTAATAACAGACACTTCTAAATCTTGTCCTTCCTCATTAAGGAATAGTTTTTCTAAAGTTTTCTTTAGTCCTTCATCAATATCTAGACTATTAATTTTCTTTTTCAATTTACACTTATTAGCATAATGGCCAGGTTTCTGGCATTTCCAACATAGTGGAACTGTTTTTTGCTTAGGGTTTTCGAGTCTTTCTTTCTTCTTTCGTTTAGGAATATATTTTTTCCTAGGATATTTACTAAAGTTTTCATAAACTTTATTAGTCTTTTTCTTGTAATATTTGTTTTTCTTATTAGAATCACCAATGGAGGGTAATCCCATTTGTTCACAAAAATCACCAATAATTCTTTTTCCAATAAGTTTCTCCTTTTGGAGTTGGCGATGTAATTTTATTTCATTGCATAAATTTATGCCCTCAGCGACGATCTCAGAAGACAAGTCGCCGTAAGTGTATATGGAATAAGGAATAATTCCATTATGTTTTTGCTTAATCCTATTACGGACCTTTTCAGCAAAAAAATGAGGAAGTCCAGATAAAAATTTTTCTTTCCAAAATTCATTTTGACTATCTTCTCTAGTAAAAACTTTAGAAAGAAAAACATCTTTATACCATTTAAACTGAGATAAGTTTTGACATCTTAAATTCATCAATTGTTCTTGAGATTTATCAAGTTGTAAAGATGTAGTCCCTATAAAATGTTTTGCTATTGTATATAATAACGTATTGACACAATCGGTAACCTGGGTAGGTTGTCCGTTTTGTGTTTCAATTTTTATGGCTCGCATAATATGCAATTTAGCCTCTTCAGGTAGGTGAAAATCCCACCAACCTTTTAATTGACCAGTGAAGCCTTGAATTAAGGCTCTAGAAATATTCTCATCAGAAGCACTATTTGTTCTACAAGCAGTCGCATACATGGTCATGTAATTTAACACTGTTTGTATTTGGTACTCTGTCATACCATCAATATTCCATTCGGCAATTGAATTTCCATCAAACTGAACAGCATTGAACTCGTCACGCTGTTCAAGTTGGAGGTCAATGGGAGTTGGCCTATGATAATAAGATTTTGCCGGAATATTGTAAACCAGTTTCTTCTTATAAGAAGTTAACTTATTAACTTGAAATTGATCTTCAGGTTGTTCGGATAAGAACAATTTTTCAAGCTGATCAATTTTTTCTTCTTCAGAATTAGAAGTTTCGGAATATTTGTCAGACTCGTTTTGCCCCAAAGGAGCACAATCCTTTTCTTTTATTCCAAGATTACTTAATCTTTTCATAAGTTCTTCTATCATCTCAGTATTTTGAGATTTAAAATGAAGTTTCTCGGAAGACATGGGTTTAAACAAAACCCTTTTATCTATTTGATATGGTTCTGAATTAAGAACTTCTTTTCCTTTAGTATGTACTAATTCTGATTTGAAAATTTCTTGAGAGACTTTTTTCTCAATTCGATTTAATTGATCTCCCATTGTTTTGAGAGTCAAGTTTGTAAAATTGTTTTGTTCAACAACAGCTTCTATTTTGTCACTTTTCCTATAAGGAGTTGCTAAAACTTCATCATCATTTATCTTTAAAGTTAAATTTACTTCAGGCGGGTGGATACTTTTAGTAACTTTTCCATTCTTAGCAATAAAATCTCTATAAGAGCTTTCAAGAGGGAGAATAAAATTTTGATCTTCAAAATCGGGATATTCTTTTTTCTCTGATATATAAAGAATTTGCATAAATTCAAAAAATTCGACAAACTCATCACTCCTTTTAAGGAATTTATTATATAAAGAAAAATATTTTCTCTGGCTTTTAATTCTTTTTAAGGAAAACCATTTTCTATGATATGAATATTTTGGGGAATAAAATAATTCCTTAGCAAGACCTTTTAAAGGACATGATTCAATTTCTTCATCAATGGTAATAGTAAATATGCCCATATCCGAAAGTGTTGGAGATTTAAATGTGCTATCTCTCAACTCTGCCATTATGTTGAGTAGTGTAAGCACAGGAACTCTGGTCCAGGATACCTTCAGTTGAGAAAAAATCTTTGATAATATCATTAAAGAATTCACTCCATTGTCAGTGCGAAAGCACTTGGCAATTTTCCCAAATTGATTCTTTACCATGGCAACAAAGGATTTCAGAATTATAGCAACATCTGATTTAAACTGTATTAAATGCACCCAACAAATCCTGGAGTAATCATCAACAATGGTAAGGAAAAATCTTTTTTGATCATAGGTGGGGTATTATAAGGCCCCCAAACATCACAATGTAAAAGATTAAACACAGAAGATGCTCTGGAAATAGAAACAGGGAATTTATTCCTTATAATCTTTGCTTTGGGGCAAACATCACAATGATCAATTACATGAGACTTATTCTTTGGTAAAGCTAAAGACTCAATGTGTTGCAATGTTTCAAAAGGAACATGTCCGAATCTTTGGTTGCAGAGGCCAACCTTATTCATAGAAAAAACAAGAGAATCAGCCTTATTACAAGGAGAATTGGATTTGAAAAGATATAAACATGATTGCTCAGTTCCATTCACCCAGACCCTCCCACTTGAGAGGTCCTGTAAAGTAAAACGATTTGGATAAAAAGAAGCAACACATCTCAAGTCAATTGTAATTCTAGCGACAGATAAGATGTTGAATTTAAAATCAGGAACATAAAGAAATTAGCCAATCTCTTATCTGAGGTGATGTTATAATTTCCAATACCATAAACATTTGAAAAATTCCCATTAGGTAAATTTACTTTTGTTCCAGAGACAAGTTTAAAATCAGTCAGCCAATCCTTTTTAAAAGTCATGTGGTTGGTGGCTCCTGTGTCAAAAATCCAGTAATAAAAAACACTAGAGGTAGAAGGGATATGAGATATACCAGCAGTGTTAGCCTTAGGTTCAGTTACACCAGCAGCACCTGCCACATTGGCAATCCTACCATGGTTCCCAAAACTTTGGAGAAGTTGCTCAAACTGATGTGAGGTCACGGTGACCAGTCCCTCAGAAGTCTCATTGGTGGAACATTGAGCAGAGGACTCTCCATCACCACTCGCAGAGGAGGCAATGTTTACCTTGGATGCTCCACCCTTTGACTTTGCATTTTGGTCTCTAAGCTTGAAGCAATTCTCCTTAATATGCCTATTCCTTTTGCAGAATTCACAGCCTTTAGAGTAACAATGTTCCACAGTATGCCCCTTTTTGTACAAAAAGAGCATTCAATATTGGGATTGCCCTCTGGCTTATCAGCATTACCAACCACATTTTCAGATAAAAAATCAGCAGAGGCAGCAATGAGGAGGTAACATCTCTTTGGCTCTCATCTTGTATAAGGAGGTTGTATGCTTGATTGACAGTGGGAAGGGGATCCCACAAGAGCAGACTACCCCTGATACTTGAGTAATTCTCATTTAGCCCCATCAAAAACTGAAAGAGTCTGAGATTCTCCTTGTGAGTAACGTACTTGGAAAAATACTCATGATCAATGAAAGGCAAGGCACACACAACATCGAACTCAGCCCACAAGACTCTCAGTTTCGTAAAAAAACCGAGATGGAATCCAGACCCTACCTAGTCAACACGATTTATCTATGGAGCTGGTAGATTCTGGAACCATTTTGTTTATCGAAAGGTTGTTTCAGATCTTTCCAAGTAAGATGAGAATTCTCAGTATACATGACAGTCCTCCCTATCTCTTTCGAAACAGAGTTCATAATCCACCCAAAAACTACAGCATCACACTGATCCCAAAGCTGATCGAGAGGAGAACTATAATTCTCTCTCAAACAAGTCCCAGTCACAAAACCATGCTTGTTTTTACCAACTAAGGCAAATCTCAAGGCACGACTCCACATATGATAGTCATCTATACCAGGAAGAGTGTGGGAACTCGAATACGAACCATAATGATCGCTAGAGTGTAGATAGAGAGGATGTCTTGAATCAATCTTCATCACAGCAAGAGGGTCTTCCTTTTCGGTTGCATGCACATTTGCCACCTTCGAATCGGAAGTCTTCTGAATCTCGCTCGTCATCGTAAATAAATAGACATATCGATGTGAGGAATCCTTTGAATCGCGACGAAAGG
The DNA here is from genome assembly GCA_036873135.1 of Clarkia xantiana subsp. parviflora. Lineage (NCBI taxonomy): Eukaryota > Viridiplantae > Streptophyta > Magnoliopsida > Myrtales > Onagraceae > Clarkia > Clarkia xantiana. Next base: position 6,286,099 of record JAPTYO010000014.1, read on the forward strand.
GCTTCGATTCAGAGAGAACAACTGGACCGAAGTAATCGAGGCACCAAGATCACGCAGAGAAGAGGCAACGACAATTCAGGACACGAATCGTCGTCACCAAAATCGAAGCGAACGGTAAAGCGAAGAACAGAAGAAGGCAGCGGAAAGATCAGGATCGAAGGCCTCTTGACCTCCGATTTCGGGTACAAGCCACAAGGCAAATCAACCCCAATGTTGGCATCCAGACCACCCTCGAACACCGCTTCGCGTGCAAAAAAATACGTTGTTGTGGCTATGTGTATTATTCTTCCTGCTTCATATTACTGGCCTTCGCTGCGCAAGATTCGAGGGCGAATCTTCTCTTCCCCAGAGAGAATGATGTGGGAGATTTTGAAGTGTCGTATTTTGGCGTGCGAGTAAACTTTTTTTATGCATAAACGGTGATCTGAGCAAGACTCATAGTAAAATATGGGATTTGACCATTTTTAGCAAAATTCCTTCGTTTAGAAGGTCAAATTCGCGGTTTTATGTTTCTATCGGTCTTTTTTTGTAATATTCGGTTTTGATTGGGGCTTTATTGTTAATTTCGGATTTTGTCTTAGGGTTAGAGTTTTAGATTTCTTTATTTAAAATAGGGATTCCCTTTAAACTATGTTAGTCGTCATTTACACTCAGTTGAATTATTAATGAAAAAATTGAGGTTTTTCCTCAGACCCTATGTCTGATATCGATATTTAATTTCTGCGCATTTATCCCACCATCACGCTGCATAAAAAATAGAGGAGGATGTAGGTTTTTTGAGTGGCATGCCGAAGTAATGTGTAAATATTATAAAAAAAAATGGTGAGGGTAAAATTGAGGAAAATGATTAGGGATGCCCAGCTGATTGGAGAAAAAACTTTCGCATGATTAAGAAAATGTACCAGTATGTCCAATTTTTTTTTTTTTTTTTAAATTACTCTGAATTTAGAAAATGTATCAAGTTGTCCAATTTAAAAGATGAATTAGAAAAAGCGAAATTAATGGTTCTTAGCTAGCTACCGAATCAATCAGCAGTATTCGACTCATCTTTGAAAATTTGATATGCTATAGATTACTTACAAGATGATAATCACAGTTAATAATCACAGTCGTAAAAAAATAATGAAATGAGTTTACTTAATAAAATTCTGAAATAATCAAATATTTATCTACATTATAATCCCGATAATCCCATAAGATAGATATATATAGTACGTTCTCAAAAGTAGCAAAAATAAAATGAAATTCCTCAATAAAATTCTGAAATAATAAAAAAATAAGGTAAAATCTTACCTGAAAATCAAATATTTGATTTACAATGCTGAAAAAATGGCATAAGATATACTTCACCTAGCGAGTCCTTATAAAACGGTGACTAAGCATGGAAAGTATGATCATCAATCAGTCAATTAATCAACAAATTAAAGAGAAGCACACAACAAATGGCGGTTTCAATTAAGTCAGTGATTTGTGTTGCTCTCTTTCTCTTACTACTGATCTCTTTGCATGGCGATTGTTCAGCCGTAGAAAAGAAGGTTCATTGTTCTCCCCTCTGTGTGCGTCGATTCTATTATACCATATATATATATATATGTTGCAATATAAATATTTTGTGTTTTAGGTGCATGCAATTAATATATAACGCTAGCTCTTTTATTTTGATTTTTGGAGAAGGCCTATATTGTGTATTTGGGATCGCATTCCCATGGTCGTGATGCTGCCCCCGAAGTGCATGCTGCAGTCGAGAAATCACATTACGAGTTTCTCAGTAAATATCTTGGGAGGTAATATATATATATGATAGTAAAAATTACTGATATATATATATATATATATATACACACAAATTATGAAATATCAATATATTAATTTTAAGAACCTAACTATATATATATGTTATGTTGAGAACAACTTATATTTCCACTTTAAGAACCTAAAAGCGGTATCAACGTACGTCATGATATACTTTCATTGTAAATTAGAACCTACAAATTAATGGCCCTGTGTTGAGACCACTTTTAGATTCCTTAATTAACTCTAATGTATATACATATGATGATACGATCGAGTTGTTATGGTGCAGTTATGAGAAGGCTAAAGATGCTATATTTTACTCATATAAGAAGCACATAAATGGCTTTGCAGCTGTTCTAAGTGAAGATGAAGCGGCCCATATTAGAAGTACGTACGACTCCAACATAGGAATATAAATACAATACAATTGTCCATATATTTCATTATATTGTGTGTGTAATTATATGAACGAAACTGATATATTGTGTTTATAATAATGGTTTCATGCAGAGAATCCAGATGTGATCTCTGTATTCTTAAACGGGATGAATAAGATCCAAACCACAAACTCATGGAAATTCATGGGTTTAGAACATAAAAGCGGTGCAGTTCCATACAATTCATTATGGAGGAAGGCTAATTATGGTGAAGATGTTATTATTGGACACCTCGATACAGGTTTGTATTATATATCTTTCAATAATAATAATTGAACATATATATTTCAATATATATATATGTATATATAACTAAATGTTTCAGTATATACTATATGTATAGGTGTTTGGCCGGAATCAAAATCCTTTAGTGATGAAGGATATGGACCAATTCCGTCCCGTTGGAAAGGGATTTGCCAGAACAATACCGCTTCTCCAATTTCATGTAACAGGTTAGTATACTTTTTGACTAGTAATAATTAGTTCAATATATATTATTATATATACAGATCGAGGAGGTGTATGTATATATATTAAATAAATATGAATATGAATATGAATATGATGGATGTTGCAGAAAGTTGATAGGAGCAAGCTACTTTGCTAAAGGGTTGTTGCAAACGTCGGACATGGATCCATCCATGTTGTCGCCACGTGACTTTGAAGGCCACGGGACCCACACGCTATCGACATCGGGCGGTAACTTTGTATCGGGTGTCGATTTATTCGGTCTGGGGCGTGGGACGGCCAAGGGTGGGGCCCCTCGAGCACGGTTGGCTTCATACAAGGTGTGCTGGACGGACGAAGGGTGTCCAGATGCAGATATCCTCGCAGGATTCGACGCTGCGATTCACGACGGCGTTGATGTCATCTCCGTTTCGATTGCCAAAAGTTTCTTTTTACGTAATATTCCTTACCCTTACTCTATTAATAGCGTCGCGATTGGTTCATTCCATGCTGTGAGGCACGGCATTACGGTGGTAGCTGCTGCCGGTAACTCAGGCCCGGAACCGTCGACTCTCCTGAACACGGCTCCGTGGCAGCTTACCGTAGCTGCGAGCACACAGGATCGCGAAATCCTTAATTATATTAAGGTGCAGACTAGTCATCATCATAATGGTGATCAATATAAGTGGTTCAAGGGTGAGAGCTTTTCCAAGCCTTTTCCCGACAATGGCACCTTATATCCCCTCATCACCGGCCAACAAGCAGCGATACAAACTAACAACTCTGAGGAGGCGTAAGTTCATTTAATTAGTCAATAAATTCCCCACCGGCCAATTGATACGTAATTATACATTTATTTAATTAGTTACGTTAATTAATTTGCATGCAGGTCAATGTGTTTACCTGGGTCATTGGATCCTGAGATGGTGAAAGGTAAAATATTGGTTTGTAGTAAGAACTATAATAATAATGCGGGTCGATATGCTGCCGACATAGGTGCGGCCGGACTTGTTTACTACAGCGACGGCGATGATCTTATTCCCAACCCTTATCTCCTCCCAGCCATCGACATCAGTCACGAAAATGGCGTCCAACTCCTTGCCCTTATAAACACCACCAACAAGTAATTAATCAATACTATATTGTCTGTCTTATCTCTATATATATATATTATGTGAATAATGAATGAATGGTTATATATTTTGATCATCAGCGTAACTACTCTTGGTTCAATCACGGCACCTTTCACAAAATATAACGTGAAACCGGCACCACTTGTAGCGCCCTTCTCCTCACGCGGTCCGAGCTATTTAACTCCCTTAGTTTTGAAACCGGATATTACTGCACCCGGAGATGATATCTTAGCCGCCTACTCTGAGGCCGCTCCGTTATCTGAAGACGATCCCTCAGATGACCGTAGAGTTCCCTACATGTTGTTGTCGGGCACGTCTATGTCAACTCCTCATGTTGCCGGAGTTGTAGCCCTTCTCAAGTCCATTCATCCTGATTGGAGTCCCGCTGCTATCCGATCTGCTATTATGACTACCGGTAAATATCTAGTAATTCTTTCCTTTTATCTTAATTAAGAATATATATTGTAATTTGTATACGTACTTAATTACCTTAATTAATATAATGTCTTATTTTATATATATTTTTTTTCATGAAATTAACAGCTACAACAGTCGACAACCGGCACAAGGGAATTCTGGATCACGATAGTGAAGCAGCTACCCCACTCGCTTACGGGGCTGGCCACATCAGCGCAAACCAGGCTGACGACCCAGGTCTAGTGTATGACGTGTCCACAAAGGATTACCTAAACTTACTCTGTACACAAGGCTATAGTACTCAACGGTTAAAGAGTTACTTCTTAGAAGATGGTGAGGAGTTCAAGTGCCCCAACTCGACTGAGCCAGCGGATCTCAACTATCCAGCCATTATGGTTCCGCATCTCAATGAAACCGTCACTGTGACACGTAGGGTGAAGAATGTGGGGTCCCCCGGCACTTATAGGGCACTTGTGCGTCCACCTAACGGTGTCAGTGTCACCGTTGCACCCAACGTGTTGAGTTTTGAGGGACTCGGTGAAGAGAAGGAATTCACTGTCACTGTTGACCCAGTTGGAAGTGATCCTCATAAGTCAAACAATACCTATTCTTTTGGAGAAATGACATGGTCCGATGGGAAGCATTTTGTCAAGAGTCCAATTGGAGTTTGCTTTGGAAATTGTTTTAAGCTTTCTCCATGGTAGTAAGGATAGAAAGAATACAACCTTTATATATATTAGTAGTGGTCGACATGCTCCATGGTCGACCCTACGTTTTAATATATGTTATGTTATAAATTAAGAAAACAAGTTTAAATATAATCAATTCCAAGTATATCATGATATATTTATTTTAAACCATATATATATATATATATATATATATATATATATATATATAGTGGTCGACATGCTCCATGGTCGTAAGTTTTTAACTTTTAAGGACAAATAAATAAGAGGCCATGCATAGTAGTTTGAAAAATATTGAAATTTCATAAATATATAAAAATAAAAATAAATGTTTAAATATAAAACTATTAATCTATTCGATAGTATAACATGATATAATCAAATTATAAACAAGCGTAAAACAGAATGTACTAATTTTGCAATCTCCTTTCGTTTTGAGCATAAAATTATTTCATTCAGAAGAAGTTTTATAATGAAAAACCTAACAATGAGATTTAATGTTTACCTTATATCTTCCATAACAAAATCTTCTTTCGTATGATCAAAATCGTCGACTCTATTAAGAAACAAGTAGAGCAGGGGTCATATGAATGAAAGAATCAAAGAACTTGTAAAATATTCAAATTAAATAACTATAGAAATAAATTTTTGGTCTATATTATATATACTAGGGGGACAGGGAGTCTTAGGTTTCTTCTACTCACACTTGACCATTGCGTCACACTTAGACCATTGCGGTTGAAACCAGCAAATGTCATTACCTGGCCAGGGGTCTAATTTTCTTTGGAGTTTGTTTAGAGTATTATTTTTGTTAACTTAATTTTAGAGTATTTGGAGCGGCACGAGGATAGGGTAAGAATATATATTTAAAATTACAATATATATTCTAATTATGTTGCTAGATAATATTAAGAAATATAAATATATTGAATACTATAATATATTATGTTTATATATATATATATCTTTATGGTGTTATTTAATCCAGATCGTTCGATTGGCTACTCGATGGACGTACCAGATTAATGTTAATATATTAAATGGTCATCTCTCCCTGCTAGTTATTGACGCAGAGATAAAGAGCAGTTCTCCATCAACTGGTTTCTGACAGAAGGATGAACAAGGGAGAGAAGTAGAACCGTTCTTCAGAGAAGCGAATCATCACTTCGGGAAGATCAATGTAATCGAAATCAATTACCGGGTAAGTCATTCTTGATCATACTTTAAAGCATGATCAAGATCCTGGCAATTAAGGTTTATAAATCTAACATGTGGTATCAGATCCTGAGTTTTGATCATGCTTGGCTTTATGTTTTGATTTTTCGGCGACCTAATTGATTTCGTCGCTAAAGACCCTTCGGCGACCTAATTGATTTCGACGCTAAGACCCTTCAGCGACGTAATCGATTACGTCACCGAAGGGTCTTCAGCGATGAAATCGATTACGTCGTCGAATGGACTTCTACGACGTAATCGATTTCGTCGCTGAAGACCCTTCGTTGACGTAATCGATTACATCGTTGAAGGCCCTACGACGACGTAATTATTACGTCGCCAAAGATTCTTCAGCAACATAATAATTTTCAGCGACCTAATTTAATAGGTCGCTGAAGACTATTCGGCGACGTAATTATTACGTCGCTAAACACTCTTCGGCGACATAATTATTACGTCCGAAGAGTCTTCAGAAAAGGATTTATTTGAATGTGTTCCAACGGATAATATTCTGTTGGAAAAATGACCCCCAATTATAATGTGTTTCCAACAGATTTTCCAACCGTCTTCTGTTGGAATTTTCCAACCGAATTATAATCCGTTGGTAAAAAATTACCAGCGGGGTATCACCAACGGAAGATCCGTTGGAATTTCAGTTGGTGAAGGGCTTTACCAACAGATTTCCAACCGAGTTTCTGTTGCTGATGCCCTGTTTTCTTGTAGTGAATATTGATGGCCGGAATTTCTGTCGCTGATGCCCAAGTAAATGATAGAAGGTTGGTGAGGAGGACCATATCGAATACAAAAGAACAATCAAGATCAAAAGGAAGACTTGAGATTCCTTCGAGGAAGATCTAGCTAACAGTAGCTCTGTGCGACAAGTGATACCAGAAGGGGTGCCAAATATAATGAAATCACATATAATCCAAATAGAAAAAAAAAAAAAAAAAAAAAAAAAACACGTATGGGGAGGTCTAAGTTGGTTAAGAATCCTTTGAGGTAGTCAACACCACATACCAAGCTACCGAAGATTCCCTGAACGTGGAACATCTGAGAACTAGCAAATTGATCGACTCTGCTTTTGTTGTTCAGGTAATATAGGAGGAATTATTGGTTAACACCGAACCAACACGTGGTGTCTTAGGTTTACCTAATGTGTCAGTTTAGTGTCTAAAAAAATTGTTACTATTTGGTGTCTCAAGTTTCAACTTTTTTGTGATTTGGGTTTCCGTCCATTTTCGGAGTAAAATTTGACATAGTCAGATGAAAAGAAGATTTTGCCCCTTATACTTTTTATTTTTTACAAAATCACTCGTCCGATTCCGGCCACCCACCTCCAATTCTGGCCCACCCACTTCTGATTCCTGCCACCCACCTCCGATTTCGAACTACTCACCTCCGATTCTGGTCACCCACCGTAGTATTCAAGCCACCCACCCTAGTATTTCGGATGTACAGCAGAAACAGACGAAGATGAGGAAAATGAGAAATCCTCTGGCGCTAGCAATTTCGAACCGCAAAACAAATGAATCTCAACAAGGCCAATTCGAGCGGCGGAGGTGCTAGGGGAGGGGAGCGGTGGAGCTGCTAGGGCGACGGTGGCGGAGCTACTAGGGCGGGATATTGAGACCTAATTCCGACAATGGGGTAATTTGGTATTTTCAAATTTATTCGGTCATGTGCTGGTCACATGACCGAGTTCTGTCAAATTTAACATCTAAATTTGACAGAGACACCAAATGGCTACGTAATTGAATCCTTAGACGCCAAATATTAAAAAAAATTGTAGACACCAAACTGACATATGAGATAAATTTGAAACACCAAATAGATTTTTTTTCCTTAAATTTGTGATATGTATTTATGTACAAGTCACTTCTTATCTCGTATCACAAATTCAACAATTAAAGGGGCACTATCTTTCTGCCACGTGTTGCTCGGAGTCGATCAACAATTTCTAGTGATATAGTAGTTAGCAAAGACCTTACCCAGCAAAAAAAAAAAAAAAAAAAGAGTAGTAGTTAGCAAAGACCTAGTTTCCTATTTTACTAGGTTGTAGCAAAGAAATGGTAAAATACATAATAATAGAATAGATTAAATCTCTCCATCCCTAATTCACCTCAATAGATCCGAATAATCTTCACTTTTTACGTAACCAACATGCTTTGACTTCATATATAAACACCTCATGTTTTGATCTCTCATCACACTCAATCCTCACACTCAATAACAACAATGTCTACAATCATCACACTCACATTCTCCTTCCTTTTCATCTTCTCATTCTTCTCTTCCATTAACGCCTTCAATATTACTGAGATATTGAACCAACACCCCGATTTCTCCACATTTAACGACCAGCTCACCCAAACCCAGCTCGCAACTACCATTAATGCCCGACGAACAATAACGGTACTCGTGGTCGATAACGGTGCACTTTCCGGAATTTCCGGCATGCCTACCGAGCAAGTAAAGAAGGTTTTAAGCCTCCACGTGGTTCTCGACTACTACGATATCCAGAAGTTCGAGAAACTGAACGGGAAGTCTCGCATTTTGACCACGCTCTTCCAATCGTCCGGCCAAGCTAAAGGGCAGCAGGGGTTCTTAAACGCGACCAAGAACCAAAACGGCGTCGTTTTGGGGTCGGCAGTAACCGGGTCGAGCCTGAACTCTAACGTGATTAGATCAGTAGCGGCTCAGCCGTATAATATATCGGTTATTCAAGTGAGCAGTGTGATCGTGCCGCCTAATCTCGGCAACTCAACTGCTTCACCCCCAAGCAAGTCTCCTACTCCAGCTAGTGCACCGGCCCCGTTGACCAATCATGCACCGGCCCCGTTGACTAGTCGTTCACCAGCCCCGTCGACTAATAATGCGCCAGCTAATGCACCATCAGAGGCTACTGTACCGTCAAATTACGAACCATATGGTGCACCGATAAATGCTCCTAATTCGGAGGGCCCCGCGTCGGATGGATCGACAACGGGGACTTCTTCGGGGAGTGGTATCATCTATTACAACTCTATTGGGTTTGGAATTGGGGCAGTCATTTGGGGTTTGATTATGGGAGCTTTGTAGAACTCTGGCTAGTTTATGGAGCCAAAGATGATACTCAGATATGGGTATCTTGATTAATTAGTACTGGAAAAAGAGCAGGCGTATCGTGAAGTGGAAAATGAGTTGGTGCTCTTAGAGAAATAATGGAAGTTGTGAAAGCTGAAAAGAGTGAAGAGAATTTGTCTTAAGACTGAAGATGAAGATATATTTATCATAAGGTCTCAACCATGCAATCATAAAGTAAAGTTTTGATAAGAGATTGTTCTTTTTTATGACTACAACGGGCACTACATATATAATATATAATCAGCTGGTATTCTTTATCTTATCTATGTCCAAGATATACTAAAGCCAGGGTTAATTATCAAATAGCGTTCAATAAATTGTTACTTTGTAGTATTTTAATAATAATATGAATTAGAAAATCACTAAAAAAAGGAACATGCATGCATGCAATATAAAATCACTACAAGAAAAAGTGGTAATTTGTAACAATGTTTTTTAAGGAAGTAATCATTCATAAATTTTCAAGGGATTTATTATGTTTTGAAGGAAATCTCTTACAAAACTCAAATTTTTGTAAGAAGTTTTCCACGAAAGTTTCTAGCCATTTTTTTTTTTTTTTTTTGTTATGAGTCATTCATTTAGAAATTTTTTTTATCGTTGTATTTATAAGGGATTTTCATAATTTCCTTATAAATAAAGTTATATGTCCCTCACAAATAAATCCGTCACAAACGACCTAAATTTCTTATAGTGAATTGTGTTTCTTGTTCGTATTTATGGACGTAACACAATAAATTTATTGTGTATATTTATATTTGATAAATTAAACATGAAAAATCTATATTACCAAGAAATAAAAACGCACAGTTGGACACCCTCTATCTAGAATATTACAAATATGTACCCGTATGTTCTTAGTTCTTACGTCCATAATTAGTTGAAGAATTTATTAAGATAGTCTCGTCTTTTCATTAAGGATTACATATTAAAGTTAATGCTAGTTTGAAGCTTTCATTATAAGTAAATCAACAATTTGTGACAGATTTTTGTGAATGATTTGATCTCTCAAAATTTAGTGTGTTTTGTAAAGGATTTATAAGGGTTTGGTCAGGGAAACTTTTTTAAGAGATATTCATTTACAATTTTAATTTCCCTAAATAAAATACTGAGATATTTGTAAGGTAAAATTTCGAAGGGATAATTCACGCTTTTTACTAGGTTTTTCGTAAATATTTTTTTACGATAATTTTGTTAATATAACCCTAGCTAATAGAAAGTTTTGTGAGGGATTTAAATTCCTCACAAAATTTATTTCTTTTGTGAGAGAATTTCCCTTAAAAAATAATATTTTAATAATAAAAAATATATGAGGTACAAAGTATAGGAGAGTAAAGGTAAAAATTATCAACAAACTATATTGCTAAAAGATAGTATCTATTAAAAAAAACGTTCCATCGGCTTCGTTCTTCTCGATTTCTAGTAGAATAGTGTTTTTTTTTTTCTCAATAAAATTAGAATAGTCATTACAGGAAAAATTGACATTACCGACACTTAGTGCGGTATTTTTTATTTATTTAAAGATAGCGGCAATTACTTTGATGTGGCAGTTTTTTTTTCACAGAACGGCACTTCTAAAAGTGATGTTATCTATTTTTTTATTAAAAAAAATAATGACTCACGGCACTTTGGCTGTGCCGTTGACATTTTCAACATAACGACACTTAACCAAGTGTTGTTATTATATTTATTAAAAAGAAAAATTTAACCTTTGTGTTCTTGTTATAACCCATGAACTCACATGGTAAATAGCGCTGGTCGAACTTGTTCATCATATAAGGACGGAGATACGGATAACAACAAAAGCCAAAAACACGGAAATCGGTGTAATCAAATTTCTTCTTGAATAGAAGAGTTTACGAACTACACATATCAAATTCCTTTAAGGGAGACGATTAATGATATAATTAACCATGGTAAATGCCTCTACCCAATATCGAAGAGGTACAGATGCTTCAAATAAATTTGCGAGTCCAAGTTCAAAAAGATGGCGATGTTTTAGCTTAGTAAAGCATTATGTTCTTGTGTGTGAGGACATGAAACCTGATGATGAATGGCATAGACCGAAGATTAGATGAGAATGCATTACTAGAGAACTTGACACCTCCATCTCACGAAAAAGATTTAATCTTTCGGTCGAATTGATTTTCTACCTTTTTTTTAAAAATCACTAAAGATAATCAGAAAATCAAATTTATTTTTAAAGGGATATAAGAGCATCCACAGTGGTATTACGTAAAGAGTACGTAAACGTGGGTCCTACGTGTTTATTTAAGTAAAGCAACAAAAACTATCTACAATGGTTTTACATAGCATTCCTTAAAGATGGGACCCACACGTAAATTTATGTTTTTACATAAAGCATTCCTTAAATTTAAGTAATGCACTATGTATTACGTAACCAATTTTTTATTATAAATTAATTCATTTTATAATTAATGCTAATATCTTATTGGTGATTGTTGGAAAATTTAATAATAAAATATATTTAAGGAATATGTTTAAGTAATACGATTGCAGAGAAAATATTTTTTACGTGTGTCTTAAATTTACGTATTACTAAAGTGTACATAAATGTCTACGTGGCAACTTTAAAGAATACAATTTATGTAAAACCATTGTGGATGCTCTAACCAACAATAGCGAGAGAAATCATCAATAAACACCAAATAATACCAAAATTTCTGCAAATATGTAATTGGTGCAGGCCCCCGAAGATCACAATGTATTTTATTCAATAAAAAAATACTATGAGAATTTGATATAACAAATGGTAGTTTTGAGATTTTGCTCATCTCACAACTAGCACAAAGAGTCTATGATAGCTTATTGATAGAGATAAGCCTCTTTTCCTTACGTGCTGCATAATTTGAGTATTTGGATGGCCTAGTCGACGATGCCAAGTAAGCTCATTGGTAGACCTATTCCTTTAAGAAAAGAATGCAGCGAAGATAGACAGATAATAAGTTGTTTCCTTTCCATGGCATGTTGTGTAGTTGTGCTAGCAGATCAAATTCACGAACAATAGACCTCTGCTTGAATTGTTCTATCAAGGCTCTTTAAACTTCTGATGAGGTTCGAAGTCCCGCGATAATGTCGATAACTTCTTCTGAAGGGGTGTCTATAATTCATGACTTAACGAGATGATCTGTATGAACCCATGATGTGTAGTCTGGATTAATTGCTGTTGGTGCTGATACATTTTTGGATGATTTCGGCGTTGAGGAAACTAAGATAGTCCTGATTTTTTATCAGCGACAAAACTTGTGTCTTTCAAGAAAGATAATTTGTCATATTTTAGTTTTAACGTACTTCAAATTTGCTGAAGCCATTGAAGGGATTTGACTCTATACCAGTAAAGTTGCTGGCTATTTTATTCGACTTACAACAATTTACTCATTACATCACTATATATACACATAACTAAAAAGCATATACATATAAAAGGAGGGAATTAATTCTATTGAATGCTGCAATATTAAATTCTTGCTGAAGAAGACATCATATATAATTACTTAAAAAGCTTTCTCAATTTCATTTCCATTTTTGTTTAGCTTCGTTGACTAGGTAAAACTTGATTGCTTAAGCACGTATATCATAAAATAAATCACTCAAATTCCAACCAAGAATTCCATAACAAACACTATATAATTAATTTCTCAGTATACAACTATTCTGATTCCATTTCTCTTCCTCTTCGTTTCAGTTCATCTATCTTCTTCTTGAATTCCAAATTAGTATTTCTTTAGCTAACGGCGGATTGCACATCTGAAGAAGACATGAATGAATCAATGATCCGTGAGTTTATAAAGGAAGCTCTGGTTGAGCAGGAGGCTAGTTTAAAAGATGTGATATCGGGACATGTTGTGAAACTAGAATCCCAAATCCAGGAGGTGAAGAATTTGATCATCAACTTGAAGCCGAAAGCACTTGGAAGTTGGATCTACGGCTATAATGAACCAGAAGAAGTAGAAGTAGAAGAAGATGAAGATATTGGCACGTGGCCTAAATTTGGTGGAGAGGATATCAAGGAGTGGATTCATAGATGTGAATGCTACTTTGAAGAGAAGGGTATCTCCTCAGACCATAAAAAGGTTCAGATTGCATCGCTAGATCTCCACGATGACGACACGTGGCAACAAACTAACGGATCTCTTTCCTGGAAGGAATATGCCGACCTCTTGTTGGCTCATTACGGGGCTCATCATCAACAACACCTAATTGATCTGGTGGGTGTAAGCAAGGTATATATATATGCATGAAATTAATTTGATCAAATATATCGTACGTTATCAATTCTATAGTCAATGATGTTCATTCGAATCTGCACAAAATTTCTGGGTTAGGGTTAGCTAGCTAGGGCAATAAAGACTCTGGGTATATAGTTGCTGATGACAATTCTCTGCATTAAAATATTTAATGCGAGCTAGCGTCTGCACATTATTGCATCATAGCTGGAGACAAAAATAAATTATATCCGACTCACGTCTCTTTCGACAACCATGATTTTTTTTTTCTTCCAATAAACGACAAAAGAATGGGTTAGTAGTGGCGACCTAGACCCATTCCGTTACGTAATGTTCGAGCTCTCCAGATTTAAGTCTGACGCGGTGTGTGGGTCAGACGAGACTTAATATTTTTGCGGTGACGCCTCTAAAGAATTTCGAATCTGGAACCACGGAGCCAAAGCATATGGGAATAAAAGCCAAACCACGTAGGAATAAGCGGAGTTAACAACTAAACCACCGTTGCTAGTGTAAGGATTTATTATTCTCTCACAAGGAAAATAATACTTTTTTATTATTATTTTATTTCCGTGAAGAACGGTTCTTCTTTTCCCACGCTAGTCAACGGCAACTTGTCCCCACACATTGGGTTAGGTTAATAATAACTAGGTGCTGACCCCGCGCTACGCTCAGGGCGACTGGCTAAATCTTATATGTTTATATATATATATATATATGTAGAAGATTAATAATTAAGATCAACCACAATTTTAGAAGAAAAAGACTTATTGAAATGTAATTTAGGCTGTTGTGCCACATTCAGATTAACATTTCATTGTTCTAAGTATAAACGTTCAATTTTATTGATGAACCACGACGTCTGTTAACTCCTAACTTAAATATAAATACATAAATTTTCAATGTAAGTCATTAACCTATCCTCTAAAATTTGTTGCTATTCAAGTAAACTTTATTACAAAATAATCCTCAAATTCAGTACTTTGTCTCAGTAAATTGAATAAATCACAGACTTTGTGTTCACAGCTAAGTATCTTCTAAAAAAAATCTACTAAGATTAACTATCTATCTAAAGCAAATTAAAGAAGATTATAGCAGCTAATTTTTGCAAAAAAAGCACGCGTCGATGAAAATGTTCGACCTTTCCTTCAGATTTTGTGACGTTTTTTTTTTTTTTACGGAATTACCCATTTCTCTCTCTTATTTCGTCCACCTCTCTATCATTATATTTATACATTTTTACTTAATAAATTTATCTCTTAGTTTAAATTATATATACATTTATTTATCCACCTCTTTTAACGCTTTATCCAAATCATATTACTACTTAACCTTATTAATAATTAATTATCAATCATTTATCCGTGTATTCTAAAAAAAATTAATAATATTATTGTTTTACATTTTATGTAGATATTTTACACTAATTAATATTTTAAAAAATATATACATTTATTATTGATTAATTTTTTATAAAAATGTCTATAAGTTAGAAATATATGTTATAAACAAAAGAAAAAAAATTTCCTCCAAACTTTTAATTTAAAATTTTGCATATAATTTTTTTTTATTTACAATATTAAACATAATTTATATTAAAAATTTATTTCTTATGTTAATTATTTTCTACATTTTTATTGTATTTACATTTTTTTTATATTTAATGCATTTTTTATAATTTATTTTAAATTTTTAACTAATAAATTATTGAACAAATACTGGAAAAAAAATATCAGGTAATCTTATATATATTGATAAAAAGGAGCATACATAAATATTATATATATTTATTAAATATTCGAGAGAGAAAATGGAATTAATTATTGATGGGTGGTTACTTAGACAAAAACGTTTTTTGTTTAACAAAAAAAAAAAAAAAGACATAACGTGCGGGGTGGGAGAAATTCGGTGCGGCTATCTGTTATCCCTGCTGTGTAGGCATGCGACGTGGAGATGTGCTTTGGCTGAAAAAATCCGACGTGGCACACATGGGATGCTCGGAAATGCTGATGTGGCAATTTTTGGTAAGCACTTTCTCTCTCCCTTTAACTTATTATATATATAGATAATAACTGGACCAATTACAAATTCATGATGTATTTCTAATTTTTAATTGACGAAACTTTTAATTTTCTAAGTCAATTGATAATCAGATAATGTGGTTTGATATATATATATATAATAAATTATTTAAGAATTTGAAAGGATTCAAGCAAAATATATTTAATTAGATACTAATCTAACTGAAAGATATTGCTGGAATTTAGTGCAAGTATAATTCAACGTTCAATTGAAGTTATCTCTTCGAGTTATTGCATAATCCGCGTGAGTACATATAAAAAAGAACCTACGTGACTAGAATAATCTCATTTTATGTCTAATTTGATGGAAAATTTTAACAAATATAGCCATTTATAATTTTGTTAAAATTCAGAGTTAGCATAATGCAAATTTTAAATTTATGTAAACAAATTCGTGTTTTTAGGATTTTTATTGTTTTTTATATTACAATTAAGTTGATTATATATACTAGTAAAAATGACAACATTGTGCTCGTGAAAAATACTAGAAAAATCGAGATTCCATTGGCTCTCGCGGTGTTTCTTTTTCCAAGTCCATACTGAAGAAATTAATTATAAATATATAATTGAAATTGAGAGCCAAAACTTTCGCTTTAAAGGCCAATTAAGAAACGTGTAAACTGGCCTAGTAGCAAATATTGCCGAAAGTTGCACTACCAGAAAAAAAAAAAAAAAAAAAAAAGTTTTTAGCAATAAGAATTTCTTTCGTTAGAGTAAAACAAACCTGTCACTAAAAACCTAGACGACATTTTCCGACATTAATCCGTTGTTAAAGATTTGCCGCTAAAAGGTATAGTGACAGAATTTTCATTTACTGTTAGTTCGAGCTTTGGCGACATACATGTTGCTATATATGCTACCTTTAACTACAGGTATCACCCCTCCCTAATATTAGAAGGTATGAATTCGCACGAAAAAGAAAACTTTTTCGTGCAAGCATTTGACAGAACGATAACATAATAGTACGAACATGATTAGCACAATTTAATTTTTGTATCATGTTTGTATTTAGGTATTACAACACGACACACACGGTAAAGTTGTGATATACCAAGTCTAAATCTTGAGTAATTTTTTGAAAAATCTTATTTAATAGCTTAAGTGTTCGTTAATCATATATTACAAACTTATGAATACTGACATATTAACTAGTAAATTTTTGTTATATAAGTTAATTATTTTTATATTTGCTTAAAGATTTTGTATAGACATGTATAATTTAATAATTTAATACAACGTGATAGCATGAACGAACACACACGTAAAATTATGTGTCGTGTTCGTGTTTATAAAAGATGGCACGATAAGCTTACAATTCGTGTTCAGTAAATTTAGCACGACGCGACTATTAACATGCATATGCATGATAGCTGTCACCCCTACCTAACTAATACTTAGCAACTTTAGCCACGATCGATAGGAAAAATTGATAGCCAAAATTTGCTAAAAACAAACTTGCAGAGAAACATTTAACATGCAACTCCTGTTATCGCTCATTCATTCAATAACTGACATCACAAACTGCTTCCTTGATGTACAAGTAATCAAAAACTAATACTAAGATAACTTTCAGTAACCTCTCTCTATTAACTGCCCCTACAAACAAGCTTAACCATACAACATAAACTCTCTTAAACTAGACACTAAACATAGTTCAACCAATCAAACACACTAATAAAAACTCAATTGCTTCAGCTCCAAGAAACCCAGTCTCCACTTTATATTCTTCTGCAAATCTGCTTCAGAACTTCTGCAATTCTATTCTTTCATATATATGCATCCGTGTCTAAAAAAACATTCTTTTTGTGTCTAACAGCAAAAGGTAATATCAGCACCGACGGCACCACCACCTGCAGCTCCAAGTTGGAAATACGACGTATTTATTAGTTTCCGAGGTGGTGACACTCGTAGAGGCTTCGCATCCCATCTGTTTCATGCCCTAAAGAATGCAGATATCAACTGCTACAGAGATGTTGATGGAAATGAGAGAGGACAAGTTGTGTGGCCAATGCTCAGAGATGCTATCCACCACTCATTCATAGCCATTATCTTGTTCTCAAAAAACTACGCCAACTCCAAGTGGTGCCTCAAGGAGTTGGCCGAGATCTTACGCTTCAATAAGCAACACGGTGCTAATGGCCACACAGTTCTCCCTATTTTCTATGACGTCGAACCCTCTCAATTGCGGCACCAAACCGGGATTGTAGGAGAAGCGTTACAGAGGTGTAAGACTGAAACGAAGCAGCAGAAGGAGCAATGGAGAGATGCGCTTAGAGAGGCCGGCAATATTTCTTCGTGGCACTTGGTTAATGAGTAAGTATGCATCACCTTATTTTTTCATTGATGAATGAATGTTCGCGTATGCACTTAATGTTAAATTTCACAACAGGCAGAGTTAAAAGCTCAACGTGCCAATACCCAATATAAAGCAACTATTTGTACAAATGAAATTTCATCCTATCTGATACCAATTTTAGTTATAGAAGGCTTAGACCAATTTTGAATATAAAATCATAAAATTATCATACTCGAAATTGGTCAACTTAACAATCAATTACACAGACCGATATCATGATGGTTTTGTGTTAAACTTCTAGAGCTTTAGGATAATTTAATAAAATGACTATACATATACATAAGTTAAAGGATCAAAAACAGTCTCAATGTTGTTAATTAATCGAGGTTTCAGATTTAAAATGTTGATATGCAAAATGTTGATATGCGGTATCTCAATTATTAGATTGGTTATTTTCCACTTTTTACAACTGATTTTGGCATTAAAATTGGCATATTAAGAAACAAAAATATATTATTTTCCACTTTTTCAAAATATCAACTTTGTTGCTCATGTTTTACACTTATTTGGTACTTAAAAAACTTATTTTTGTTTCATTAATTTTAAAAGAAAAAAGTGGAAATCAACTAATAAAATAATTGAGTTGGTACACCAAACATCAACGTTATAAATTGTTTTTAGATTCTTAACTCATATTTATGTAATATGAAATTAATTATCCGTGGCACCCACTAACTCATGAGTTCTAGACATATTGCGACAACATGTATACTTTACAGTAACACCATATATGTTTATGTACCACATTTGTTGGAAATAAGAAATTTGAAGAGGTAATAATTAGCAAGAGAACTACTAAGTCCAATAGTAAATTCTCATTTTCTAAGCTAAGTAAGGACAACATGCTTGAATTGGGTACAGTCGATCGAACTTGGGGCGTGAAACTTCCAGTATTAACACATTTCCACATGAATATATATATGCATTTCTATTTAGGAGTGAAGCGGAGTTCATAGAGAAGATTGTAGAAGATCTTCAAAATAGAATGTTCTCCTCTCGCAGTGCATACTTTGTCAAGAGTCCTGTTGGAATGAAAGACAATGTGGATCGCCTTATTTCTTTGTTGAACACTCCTAATCATGGCCAGGGTACTATTAAAGTTGGCATTTATGGTGTAGAAGGGATCGGAAAGACAACACTAGCAAAAACGATATGCAGACAGTTATATAACGACTTCGAAGGACGGGTGAGCTTGCTCGAGAACATCCACAAAGCGAATATTAACGATGAAGGTATTATTAGGGATGGCAACGGGGCGGGTCGGGGCGGGTTTTTGCAGCCCCGGACCCGCCCCGCGGGTCGGCCTGGCTGACCCGGCCCCGGCCAAATGGGCCTTTCGGGTCGGGTCGGGTCGGGTCAACAATCCCGCGGGTCGACCCGCGGGGCCCCGACCCGCCCCGTCATATGAACAAATTTTTTTTTTTTTTTTTTTTTTTTTTTAACTTTTCAATATTAAATACAATTTTTTTTTTGTCAAAATATTACATTATATATAAATTCAAAACATAAATCTAACATCAATCAAATATAAACAACAAACACATCAAATTCATTACAAATACAAATTTAAATCCAAACACCAAATTAACAAATCCTAATAATCTAAATATAAATCTATTTGGTCCATGTTATTTATATAGGTACTATATTAACCATATTTTTTTATTAAATGTTAGATCATATTAACATAAAATAATTTAAAAAAAAAATTATATACATATGGATTTCGGGGCGGGTCTACGGGGCCCCGGGTCTCTAGACCCGGACCCGCCCCGACCCGAGCCCGACCCGCCCCGACCCGACCCGTGACCCGCGGGTCGGCGGGTCGGCGGGTCAAAACCGGGTCGGGGCCCCGCGGGTCAGCGGGGCCCCGAGACCCGTTGCCATCCCTAGGTATTATCCGTCTTCAAGATAAGCTCGTTCGAGATATCATGAAGATACGGCGCCCATTATTGTCGGAAGACAAAGGAAAGAATGTGAGTGACATCAGGAAGAGATTGTACCAGAAGAAAGTTCTACTTGTTCTCGACGGTGTAGACAAGTCGCACGAGATGTTATCGATCATCGGAGCAGAACCCGAAAAGTTTCTACATCCAGGAAGTGTAATACTGATAACCACGCGGAATAAGCAACTCTTAGATGATCTAAAAGTGGACAAAACCGACATGATTCCGCCGCTTGACCCGCAAGATTCACTTCAGCTTTTTTATCAGCATGCATTTATTGAAGAAACTGAAGTTTGTGCAGAATATGAAGAGATGTGTAAGAACATTGTGCACTATGCAGGAGGACTCCCATTAGCGCTTCACACATTGGGGTCTTTTCTGTTTGATAAACCAAAAGATGAGTGGCATCAAATAATTGGGAAATCGGTTACAAGTCCTCGTCTTGATTCGGTTGGAATCTACGCCAACTCGGTTTCTCCTTTATATACCTACCGGAAAGTCGGTCCATATGGAGGTTCTGGTATTCCATATGACCATGGAAGACTTACTACGGTAAGAAAAGTTAAACTCTTCTTGGCAAGAGTTTCCGAAGGCAATGGCATCACCGTCCACGCTATGATTGTTGACTACGACTACAATGGGTCTTTCGTTTCTACCGGTAGAAGTCCCGGACTTGAAGAAAGCGCAGGATATTGGCCGGTTAGTTTAATTACTTGTTCAACAAGAAACTACCTATTACTGATTTTTTTGTAGTAACTTAACTAATATAGCTGGCTAATGTGTCTGGATACATACATGATAATAGGTCACTCTGGATTATCCGGACGAGTACTTGACTTCAGTTTCGGGATTCATCGAGAAAAATTATCAATTTGGGGTGATTCGATCAGTCAAATTTTACAGCAATAAGAGGGACTTTGGACCATATGGTGAAGAAAAAGGAACTCCATTCACTTTTCCTAACATTGATTCCGGATGTGTTGTCGGGTTTTCCGGGCATCGTGACTCTTCCTTTCTCAACTCTATCGGGGCACACTTTGGGCCAGTCCCGAGTCCATCTCCATACACCACAGCCGGACCGTTTGGTGGCGGTGATGGAAAACGTTGGGACGATGGAAAGCATCTTGATATAAGAAGGATCAACGTTTTAGTAGCCGATTCTTCGGTGATAAAGTCTATATGCATTACGTACGATAACTATGGACATCCTCTGGGTCCGTTTGTGCACGGTGATGAAAGTGGTGCAAATGTTGCTCATTTGGTTGAAGTAGACTATCCGTACGAGTACTTAACCGCAATTTCAGGTTACGTGACGAATGGTAAGGACAATGTTGTTCGCTCCCTTACATTTCACAGCAATAGGAAAAAATATGGTCCTTTTGGTGACGAAGTCGGGGAGCGTTTCTTTACCTCACAATCTACCGGTGTGAAGATCACGGGTTTCTTCGGAGGGAATGATAGTGGCTCGGGAGGACTCGAATCGATCGGAGTTCATCTTGAAGCAGTCTCTCATATACATCCCAAAAGAGTTGTTGGACCCTTTGGAGGTGAAAGTGGTGAGATTTGGGATCATGGAGATTGTTGCAACGACGACATTCGGAAAATGCTCGTTTCTTGGGGATCCAACGGTGTCATATCTCTAAGTCGTGCAGATGATGATGACGACGATAGCCGATCACACTTTGCTACATCAACTTCATCTAAACTGGTTAGTCACTCCAACACTAATAATCACTTGGGGCCTGTTAGAATCCTTTAACCCAACTATACCTTTAATTTTGTTCAGGCAGTAAAGTATTGAACTGCTACATCATCATACGAGTTATAAAAAAACATATTAAATTGCTACAATTTTGCAGATCCAATTGGATTATCCGATAGAGTACATTAAGGCAATGGAGGGGCGGTTTCACGTCGAATCCAATGGTGATGCAGTTATTAAACAACTCACATTCGAATCTAACATAGCTACATATGGACCATATGGGGATACGAACGGTATCACATACGGAACATATTTCAGGACTCCCTGGAATGTTGGTAAGATAACCGGGTTCTATGGAAGGACCCATGGGGGTCGACTTTCATCAATCGGTGCATATTTTGGACCTGTTTATCATCTTCATCCCCTCAAAACAATCGGGCCATTCGGAGATTACTTTTCAGGGACTCATTGGGATGATGGGAGACATTCCGATGTGAAGCAGATTAACCTTAGATTCGGGTCGGTCATTGATTCCATCAGTTTAGTTTATGCTGATGAAAATGGCGACTCTGTTCGGAGAGAAACGCACGGCAGTGGTGGTGGAGGCCCAACGGTAAGTTCCAATTCTATCCCTTAGTAATCCCGTGTTTGGTATATTTGAAATGATATGGTTTGCAAGTTTCTGAATTGCAGGAAATCGTGTTGGATTACCCGAATGAATATCTAGTTGCAATGACCGGACATGTCGGGACATTAGGAGGTCACTTGTGCGTAAGATCTCTAACGTTTGAAACCAACAAAAGGAAGCTTGGGCCATACGGTACTGAGGAAGGAAAATGTTTCTCGATTAGATCAAACACTGGGAAGATAGTTGGGTTTTATGGAAGCAACTCCATTTATCTATATTCCATAGGAGCCCACATCCAACTCCTGTAATTACTCTGTTAGATGACAGTCATTTCATTTAGGGTTAAATGTCATACCACATGTTTGGCCGAATGTGGCTTTTAGTACCGAATGTTTGGTTTTGTATATTTTTGGTACCAAACGTTTGAAAAAATGTGGTTTTTGGTACATCTGTTAGTTGGCCGTTAGTTTTTTCCGTTAAGTAACATGTGCAAGTTATAAGGGAATAAGATATATTATAGATAAATATATCTTATTATATTTAGATAAATATATCTAGATTAGGAATAGATATATTCTTAGTATATTATCAGATTATGTTTCTTATTATATTGCTATAGATATAGTTTTGTATCTATATATATAGGTACATGTACTCAACCCTAAATAAGATCAATAATACAATTCTCATTCTTCTATATGGTATCAGAGCCTTTCTAACTCCAACGAGTACAACTTACAAGCCGCCGCCCACCATCGCCGCTGTCCAGGGGCGGTCGGCACCGCCGTCAACTATGAAGATGTCATGCCGGCCGCCCCCTGGCCAATTCTAATTTCAGATTTTTTTTTCTTTATTTTCTAATAAGACAATAAATCCCTGCTTCCGTATCGACGATTTCTGCACCGATCTTTTGGTACCCGCTCCAACGAGTGTAATTTTTTTATCGGCCCATGCTCATGGCGGTATTTCTATCTACCAGCATCCTCGATCCTACTAGCTCCAACAAGCGAAAGTATCTGATCGCTACACCTGAGGACTCTTCCGTGGCTCCGTGACTAGCTTCAAGCTTTCTGATTGAGACTTGCTGCATTTTTGCTGCCTTTTTGTTGGAATTAAGAGGTTTGCTCCAACGAGCAAATTCACCTCCGTCGTTTGCTTATTGTTCACCAACGTGAACATCGTGACCAGCAGCATCCTGACCGACTGGACTTATCCGGGTCTCCGCCATTGCCGACTGGACCTCCGGGCTACCGCCGTGCCGACTGGATGGATATCTCCGGGCTACCGCCGTGCCGACTGGACATCTCCGGGCTTTCGCCGTTGCCGACTGGACATCTCCGGGCATCCGTCGATGACGATTGGACTATTGGGGCATTCATTAATATTCTTCGTATCAAGATCGGCCATTCTTGTCAGAACGTCCGTCTTGCGGGGGCGTATAAGGGAATAAGATATATTATAGATAAATATATCTTATTATATTTAGATAAATATATCTAGATTAGGAATAGATATATTCTTAGTATATTATCAGATTATGTTTCTTATTATATTGCTATAGATATAGTCTTGTATCTATATATATAGGTACATGTACTCAACCCTAAATAAGATCAATAATACAACTCTCATTCTTCTATACAAGTCACGTGACCGACCCTAAACTTTCGATTTTCTTCAATTTAGTCCCTCAAATATATCCATAACTTTTAATTTATTTAATTTAGTCCCAAAACTTCAAAATCAATTCCAATTGAATCATCAAACCCAATTGACCTAGCCGGACCTAGCCTAGGGCTAGGTCCGAACCTGGGTTGGGGTCGACAGGCCCAGCCGATCCTGACCCAGGGTCGGACCTAGCCCTAGGCTAGGTCCGGCTAGGTCAATTGGGACCTAGCCCAAATTCGACCCAAATTGGGCTAGGTCCCAATTGACCTAGCATAGGGCTAGGTTCGACCTTGTGTCAGGTTTGGCTGGGTCCAGCGATCCCGAACCAGGGTCGGACCTAGCCCTAGGCTAGATCCGGCTAGGTCAATTGGGTTCAATGGTTAAATTGGAATTGATTTTGAAGTTTTGAGACTAAATTAAACAAATTAAAAGTTAGGAATATATTTGAGGGACTAAATTGAATAAAATCGAAATTTTAGTGTCGGTCACGTGACTTGCACATGTCATTTAACGGAAAAAAAAACTAACGGCCAACTAACGGATGTACTAAAAACCACATTTTTTCAAACGTTTGGTACCAAAAGTACACAAAACCAAACACCCGGTACTAAAAGTCACATTCGACTAAACATGTGGTATGAAAACTACATTTAAAAAGAGAGTTACTTGGTTGGCAAGCTTAGCTTGTTACATTATATTTACAAAAACGAATTATTGTATAGTAATATCATATTTGTGTTTATTCTCCCCTAAATGGTGGATCCATGGAATAACAAAATAATATTTGTGTCATCTATTTCGCTAGTGGACAAAGTATGATACTACTATAATACCATAGTCTTGTCCCCAAATTTTTTTTAGCGAATCTTCTGCATCTGAATACAGAGATCAATTCTTCTTCTGTAACATTCGAATCCCCTTTTTTTTTTTTTTGCTCAAGTAAAATTTCATCTTTATACCAATGTAAAAAGTGAATGATGTCCTCACCCCCCAATAGGTACCTTTTGAGTATTTTTCATTTTTTTTATTACATTTAGTTTCTATAATTTTATACAATCGATAATTTAATTTTTATTATATTTGAGACATGTTTATTTATCTTTCTTACTATCACTAAAAATATTATTTAGTTAAATTTCGTTGTTTTTAAAAAGTTAATTAATTGGGATGTAACAAAATGTATTATTAACTTTTAAATCCAATATAGAGTCAACATTAACATATGATATGTAATCAATATGTGCAAATTCTGGGTACATGTATTTTTCATTAACCGAATCACAGAGATCGGAGAATGTTCCGTATGTTGGGTTTTTTTTTTGTATAACATAAATCTATTACTTGCCAACGCATATAACATATCAAAATATGGATCAAACATGGTTCTTGAAGTTTGACCTTATAGATAACATATTACTCGCAATTTAATATTTATGAACTCGAATTATTGATTTTTTTTGTCAATTCAATCACATTGGCTATATCCTAATTAGTAGTGAAATAAATAATTAAGGTAAACTCAAGTATAAACTTTAGAATTTAGTGATTTTAAAAAAATGATGATTTAGTCCCTACTAAAATATTCATTTAGTTAAATTATATTAATTTTTTTGCTAAAGTCACTTAACTGACATGTAACATTAATTATTGTCAACTTTTCAATCCGCCAAATTACCAATCAAACCGAGTCACCCCCAAGTATGATTTGTACTCAATCCATGCAAATTTCGGATACATGTATTTTTTTTTTTTAATTTTACACATAGATCAACCACTTGCTAAATCATAAAACATCTCAAAATGCGGGTCAAACATGGTTCTTGAAGTTTGACATCTTATAGAGAACATGTTACTCATCTTCCAACATTTATGGTCTCGAACTATAAATTTAGTTATTTTGTTTGACAATTCAATTACATTGTGAAAATCCTAATTAGTAGTTAAAAATAACTGGGGTAAAGTCATGTATAAACTTTATATTTTAGTGAATTAAACTTTTCTTTAGCTATAAATCAATTTGTATTGGTATTATGCTATAAAATTGCGTGAAATGTATAATTACGTTTGTATAAATCAAACTGGTCCACTGATGACTCTAAGTGGCTAAGTGCGATTTTTACATTCCTTAAATTGATGAGTTAGATACAACTGAGTCGTCAATGACCCGCGTCATGCTCGACCCTACTCATTGACAGATTTAGTACCATAATTGAAACAGTAGTTAATTTTGTACTTAATCATCATCTTCTATTTCTCATGTTTTGAATAACGTTGTGTCGTTCTTCTCTATCACATGAATTCATTTCTAGCAACACCTTAATTTTTCAAAGTATTATGATTAATTATAGATATTGTCATATTATAAAATTTAAGATAAATTATGTATTTTAAAATTTAGATGATCAATACGCGTGCAACGCACGCGTTAATAACTAGTTAATATAAAAACAACATTACAAGCATCAACACACATACAGAAACATTAAACACCTACAAACAACACAGAGTAAAACTGAACAAAATACAACTTAAACAAAGAGGCAAATCGATACACACAAGAGTTTGAAAAAACTATCATCAACTATCTTAAAAATTTGAGTAAAAAAATTCAAATAGTCATAACAGGCTCATATTTTGTCTAATTTGGCAGAAATTGTAATTTGTTATAAATGCGCTAAATATTTAAAATTCATATAATTAGTTTTTTTAAAAATAAAATTTGATTAGCAATTTGAAATGGGATGAAGGTTTAGATCGCAGCACTTGGTTATTAACCTAAGATTCTATTGTTTACCAAAAAAAAAACCCCAAGATTCTATCCTATTTATAGGCAGCGTTTTAACTTTGAATTCTATCATAGGGATTTCATTTTACTGACCCTACAGCCGCAGTGTAAAGATCGATTCTGATTTGCTAATTAAGAATTTAATCAAAGAAGATGAATGATCGAAAAACACAAGTGTTGTTACTTGGAACTGAAAATTCATTCATTCAACTAACTGTCTTGGGATACAAGTTACTTACTTAAACAACAAGTTAAATACTTAACTAACATTTAAACTTCCTAGAAACATGGACAACCGTCCCTAAAACTTAGGAGTAACTACGCCTTATTCAAGTATATACATTACACACTTAAACATTACATACTCAACACACTCAAATATACTCAACATGCCTAATCACAACAGTTGGAACCATGCTCAGTACCGTGCTTTTGCCATACTCGGTATAGTGCTTCTGCCATGCTTGAACCATGCTTGATCCACCATCCCTGCACATTGCACGTTCCAGACACCCATTTAAGTACATGTATTACATTACCATTGCACTTGCACTTGCACGACACCACCATATGTTAGCATTTTCTTTGATTTCCCAACACATCCTCCCCTAAATTGAGCATTCATGCATGAATGTCAATTTAAAAGACAAGAAGAAACATCAAGTAATGATCTAAGATATTCAAAGGCTGCTAGCTTCAATGGTTTAGTAAATAGATCAACAACATTCTCATCACTTCTGCAATACTCGATGCAGAGATCAGTTCCAGCACAAATATCTCAAAGGAAATAAAATTTAACATCAATATGTTTTGATCTCCCCTAAAGCACTGGACTCATAGCCAAACGAATGGTTGAACTATTGTCGCACAATAGAGTAGTAGCCAACAATTGAGGGTGATTCAAGAAGGCAAAGATTCTTCTAACCCAGAGTGTGTGTTTAACACACTCAATAGCTGCAATAAATTCAGCTTCTGTGGTGGATAGGGTTACTATTTTCTGTTTTTGAGAAAGCCAAGAGACTGCACCTCCAGCAAGTAAGAACACATATCCACTAGTGCTCTTTCTATCTTCCCTATCACCAGCATAATCACTATCTGTACAGTCTACTAGATCAGATACGTTGCCTTTCACATACTTCAAACCAAAATGCTTAGTACCCTGAAGATACATTAAAATTCTTTTACATGATAACAGATGATTAGCTTTTGGATTGTCCATAAATCGAGCTATAAAGCTCACTGCAAATTGAACATCTGGTCTGGATTCTTTTAGATACATAAAACTACCAACCAGTTGTCTATAAGTAGTCTTATCAACTGATTCACTATCATCTGATTTAACCAACTTGCAATTAGTTTCCACAGGTGTTCTAACAACATTACATTCAGTCATATCAAAAGGTTGTAACACCTCCTTAATATATTTCCTTTGACTGACTATTATATGAGAAGAGGTTTGAGAAATTTCTAAACCAATATAATAGTGCAATAATCACATGTCAGTCATATCAAACTAAGACATTAGTTGCCTTTTGTATGATTCAAATAATGAACTGCAGTTCTTTGTATAAACAATATCATCCACATACACACAAACCAGCAGGATTGTACCTTTTTTAGATCTAACAAACAAAGTATGCTCATATGGACATTTAGTGAAACCATGACTAAGAAAATAAGATTTCAAACGATGATAACAAGCACGTGGTGCTTGCTTTAGGCCATAAAGGGATTTCTTAAGCCTATAAACTTTTTGTTCATGTCATTTTATAACAAAACCAAGAGGTTGATCAACATAAACCTCTTCTTCCAAATGTCCATATAAGAATGCTGATTTGACATCCAATTGGTAATTTTGTCTAAGTTTAGGTGCTAAGGCTATCACTAATCTAATAGTGTCTAACCTAGCCACTGGGGCAAAAACCTCAGTATAATCTATACCGAACTCTTGTTTGTATCCTTTGGCCACTAACCTAGCTTTGTACTTATCTATCTCACCATTCTCTTTCAGTCTGGTCTTATAAACCCACTTGACACATATGGTTTTATGACCCTTGGGCAAGTCAACTAACTCCCACGTTTGATTTTTCACTATGGAACTCATTTCAGTCTCCATTGCCCTAATCCATTTTACATATTTGCTAGATTCAGAATAGCTAACTGGGTCACAAACAACAAATAAGTAATAATGTGCATAAAAGGAAGTGTTCTTATGAATAATCATCTAAGTATCTTGGCCTTTTGACTGCCCTCTTGGTTCTAACATTTGAGCTCTCAGGGATATCAGTCTCAATCCTTTCTGCAGAAGGTGAGTCCTCATAGTCAACATGTTCTTCCTCATGTACTTCTTGATTAACTGGAGCCTCCTCCACTTGAAATGTCGACCATTGGTGAAGTTCCACTTCAATTTCATCATCAGAACCATTTTCAAACAATTGCAGAAGCTGCTTTCTTTTTTGAATGCCCCAGTCCCACGATTTTGACTCATCAAACTTGACATCTCTACTGACAATGATTTTCCTTGTCAAAAGATTGTAAAGTCTGTAAGTTTTAGCATCTTGACTCCGTCCTAAGAAGATACACTTTTCAGATCAAGCTTCCTTCTATTCACATCCTGCACTTTAGCAAAAGCAATACATCCAAATACTTTAAATAGAGACACATCAGGCTTTCTTCCACGTCAAGCCTCATATGGCGTCTTATGCCTAACTGCAAAATTAGGACACTTATTAAGGATATGAACACTCCATAAGACAGCTTCAGGCCAAAACCTCTTTGGCACATTTCTAGCATCTAACATACTTCGAATCATGTTTTCAATTGTCTTATTCTTCCTTTCTGCTACACCATTCTGCTTAGGAGTAAATGGTGTTGTTTTCTCCCTTGCTATTCCATTAGCTTTACAATAATTATCAAATTCATTACTGCAATACTCTCCACCATTATCATTTCTTAATGTCCTAATCATTTTTCTTGTCTCATTCTCAACTGAGGCTTTGAAAAACTTGAACTTCTGAAAAGCCTTAGATTTCTCATTAATGACTGTTACCCATGTTTTTCTTGTAAAGTCATCAATAAAGGTAATAAAATACCTCTTATCACCATTGGATGTGGGGTTTATGGGTCCACAGATGTCTCTATGGATCAATTGCAATTGATCTTTGGCCATCCATGCTTGTCCATTTGGAAATGAGCATTTTTTTACCTAGTTTTGGTCTCATATGTTTGCATATTTTTCTAGTTTTGGTATCAACTCGCCCCCAATTGGACTAGGTCCAATTTGACCAGTTCTGGGCTAGCCCAGGGCTGGGTCGATCCCAGTTGGGGTCGCCTGGGTTCGGCGACCCCGACCGTGGTCGGACACAACCCTGTGTTAGCCCAGTGCTTGGTCAATTGGACCTAGTTGTCCAATTTGAGATCAATTTTAAAAATTTGAGACTAAATTGAACACAAAAAGAGTTAGGGAAGTATTAGATGGACTAAAAATTGAACAAATTAAAAGTTTAGGGTGGATCACGTGACTTGCACATGTTACTTAACGGAAAATATGGACGGAATGTAACAGAAAGACCAAAACTAGAAAAATATGCAAACATATGAGACCAAAACTAAGAAAAAAAACATCAAGGACCAAAACTCAAAAGTCGTCAAACATCATGGACCAAAAGACCTGTTAACCCTAAAAAATTTGTTTTAAGATCAGGAACATACAACACTTCTGAGATGGTTTCTATGAAACCATTCAGAGATTTGATCTTTATATTACCTCTCCCTCTAACTTGAACTGATGAGTTATCCCCAAAAGAAACTCTTGACTTGTAAGTCTCATCCAAGGAAGCAAATACTCATTTATACCCACTCATTTGGTTGCTACATCCTGTATCAATGAACCACACAATTGCAGATGTTAGTCCATCATTTGATGTTTCCCTAGCCATCAAGAGGACTTCATTTGATTCCTTGTCCTCTAACTCAGCAAAGTTTGTTTGCTCTTGCCTTTCATTTGGTAAATTAGCGTAGCAATCTGCCTTACAATGTCCAAAACGATGGCACCTGTAGCATTCAACATTTGCATTGTTGAATCCACTTCCACTTCTTCATCTTCCTCTATCACTAAAACTTCTTCATCTATCTGAATACTCTATTCCTCTATGAGAAAAGATGATGGAGTTCTTTTTTCATGCCTATCATGATGAGAATCATGTCTTTAATAATAACTTTTGTCATGTCCGCCTCTTTGGTTTTGAGATGTCTTCATCTTCCTCTTCCTCTTGAGAAGCCTTGCCCTCTCTGATAATGAATTTGGATAGGGTTTCTTCCTTCCCCAATGGTTGCCTTTAAGGCATGATCTTCTATTGCTGTATTCATGTTCAACTTTTGCTTATGGACAACCAATGAGCTTTGCAGTTCATCAAGTGAGAGGAAATCAATATCCTTGACTTCTTCTATTGCACAGACCACATAATCATACTTAGGACTTAATGTTTTTAAAATTTTCTCCACTACTGAAGTCTCAGTGATGATCTCACCAAAAAGTTTCATCTTGTTGCTTATCTCAAGTGCCCTAGAACAGTAGGACATTACCTTTTCATTTTTCTTCATTTGAAGTAATTCAAACTCCATTCGAAGAGCCTGCAATTGAGTCATTTTCATACTGAGCCAATACCCTTGGCTTTCATTGAGTCTCAAATGTCTTTTGATGTATCCTTATTAATGATGCTCTCCAACACAGACCATTCAAGTGCTTGAAACAGCAGATTCTTTGCTTTCAAGTCAACGAGTTCCCTTGCTTGTTTTTGTTCTTCTGTGATGTTGACAGTCTCAACACCTTCTTCAACCACTGACCAGTATTGCTTCGCCATAAGTAAGTTCTTCATGATCAAACTCCATTGATCATAATTTCCATTGAACTTGAGTATTGCCAACCCGACAAACGCATCAGTATCCTCCATTCTGCAGAATTGAGAAGATGATCTTTGTCGAAGCAAAACTGCTTGAATTCCCAAGTTATGCTCTGATACCAAATGTAAAGATCGAATTTGATTTGCTAATCAAGAATTCAATCAAAGAAGATGAATGATCGAAAAACACAAGTGTTGTTACTTGGAACTGGAAATTCATTCATTCAACTAACTGTCTTGGGATACAAGTTACTTACTTAAACAACTAGTTAAATACTTAACTAACGTTTAAACTTCCTAAAAACATGTACAACCGTCCCTAAAATTTAGGAGTAACTACCAAGACTTATCCAAGTATATATATATACACACTTAATCATTACATACTCAACACACTCAAATATACTCAACATGCTTAATCACCACAGTTGGAACCATACTCAGTACCGTGCTTCTGCCATGCTTGAACCATGCTTGATCCACCATCAAGCCCGGCCTAAGGCCCAAGCCACCAAGGCTAGGGCTTTAGGCCTAAAAAATATGTAGGCCTCACATCATTAAATAGTCTAAATAAAATATTTTCATATTTCTCTCCTTTTGGAATGAGAAGTTTTTGTAGTCTAGTGGATAGTGCGTTAGTCATTTCTAATGTATATGTGCAAGGTCACAGGTACAAGTAGGGATGGCAACAGGTCTCGGGGCCCCGCTGACCCGCGGGGCCCCGGCCCGGTTTTGACCCGCCGACCCGCGGGTCATGGGTCGGGTCCGGGTCTAGAGACCCGGGGCCCCGTAGACCCGCCCCGAAATGCATATATATATATAATATATTTTTTTTATTTTTTTATGTTAATATGATCTAACATTTACTAAACAATATGGTTAATATAGTATATATATAAATAACATGGACCAAATTACAAATAGATGTATATTTAGATTATTAGGATTTGTTAATTTGGTGTTTGGATTTGGATTTGTATGTGTAATGAATTTGATGTGTTTATTGTTTATATTTGATTGGTGTTAGATTTATATTTTGAATTTATATATAATGTAATATTTTGACAAAAAAAAATTGTATTTAATATTGAAAAGTGAAAAAAAAAAAAAAAAAAAAAAAAAATTGTTCACATGGCGGGGCGGGTCGGGGCCCCGCGTGTCGACCCGCGGGATTGTTGACCCGACCCGACCCGCCCCGAAAGGGCCATTTGGCCGGGGCCGGGTCAGCCAGACCGACCCGCGGGGCGGGTCCGGGGCTGCGAAAACCCGCCCCGTTGCCATCCCTATGTACAAGGCCTCCCACACTCCTTTATTTCATGCTTTTTTTTTCTTTAATTAAGTTTTCCATATTAAATCATAATCAGCCTTAAATTATACATAAAGCTTCATATTTAATTCTACATAATCATAATTACATATAATTAATGAACTACATTATTTTAAATTTTAATTACTTTTTTTACTTCATTTTTATTTTTTTGCCATTATAACTAACTAAACTACTGTCTATTTAGTAACTAGATTCTAACAATTATTTACTTATGCTCTAATTTTATTTTATTTCTTATGAACTTATAGTTCAATTTTAATGAGACAAAGATAAATTGATCTCTTTTTTCTGAAATCAGTTGTCAATTCACTATTAAAAAATTTCTTTCAACACTACCTTTAATCATTTCAACAAAGTCATATGGTTGCTAGAGTGCATCAGCCGACTCGATCTATTTGTATTAAAAAAAATCATTTCCGATTCAATATAAATATTTTTATTTTTTTCACTTTTTTATTTTATTTTATCGTATTTGCACAGTTCTTTTATTAAGTAATAGGTATATATAGTTTTTCTTCCAGAACTTTTAATATTTCCACTATAAAATATGAATCTGACTATTTAAAGCTTTAGAGAAATAGAATAATCGAAAGTTGTAAGAGAATATCATTAACAAATCTAGTGATTGTTGCTTCGAGTGGAAAAAAAAGTTTTTTATTTTTTTTTTTTTTATAAATAAAATTTAAAAAGCTTATTTAAGATCAACCATGTCTCAATAAATCTTAAATGTATTAGCTATATTATCATTTCAAAATGAAATTTAGAAAAAAAATGAGTATAAACCTTTGATTAATGATTTTGTTTCCAGTATCTATAAAGAATCGGAAAAAAATTCTAAAAAAAATTATAATATAAAAAGGCACATTTTTTTAGTTTTTTTTTTTAAGCTAAAGGACACAAATTAAAACCTCGCTTTCCTCCATTTCTGTTGAGACGGCCATGTCCACCATCCCTGCACATGTTGCACATTGCACGTCCCCGACACCTAGTTGAGTACATGTATTACATCACCACGGTACCACCATATATTAGCCTTTTCTTTGATCAACTCGCAGCAGAAAAGTCAACCTTGAATTCTCTCTCTTCTCTCAAGTCAACTCTTAATTCTCTATCCTCCTCCCATTTCAGCGACGCCATTTCTACAGGTATGCTC
Source organism: Clarkia xantiana subsp. parviflora (assembly GCA_036873135.1). Classification (NCBI taxonomy): domain Eukaryota; kingdom Viridiplantae; phylum Streptophyta; class Magnoliopsida; order Myrtales; family Onagraceae; genus Clarkia; species Clarkia xantiana. Next base: position 6,320,148 of record JAPTYO010000014.1, read on the forward strand.
TAATTTTACAAGACTAACTTAATTCAGTGAATTTTTGTTGTACAGCTGCTATATTGAACAGAAACTCTTTCGTTTGTGTAATTTGTAGATGACGACTCATTTAACATAAAAATGAATGTTCCCGAATATGCTACCGGCACCGGGCCACCCTAAATTCGATTGGGAGGATAAAAGAAACTCGCAGGTTTGAACTGGAACAGGATAGGCTATGGTAGGAACAGCTCGCCTCTTCGTCTCCGTTCATCTCTTTCTTCATGTGGCTACAAAAACAGTAGTACTAAAACTCTTTGATCAGTCTTTCTAATTCAAGATATGAAGGAATCACTGATCCGTGAATTTATTAAGGAAGCTCTGGTTGAGCAGGAAGCAAGTTTGAAAGTAGTGATATCTGGACTTGTTGAAAAACTAGAATCCCAAATCCAGGAGGTGAAGAATTTGATCCTCAACTTGAAGCCAGAAGCATCTACGGCTGTCGGTGATGATAATGAACCAGAAGAAAAAGAAGAAGAAGAAGAAGATGATGATGATGATGATGATGATGGCAGTTGGAAGGAAATCCCTAAATTTAGTGGACAAGGTATCAAGGAGTGGATTCATCGCTGTGAATGCTACTTTGAAGAGAAGAGCGTCTCAGACGATAACAAGGTTGAGATTGCCTCCCTCCGCATAGACGACCAAACGGCTCTTGAATCGCAACAAATTAACATGGCACGGAATAATCTCAACCTTGAATCTCACACGGTCAGCTGGAAGGAATATGCCAACCTCTTGTTGGCTCACTACAGCGATGATCATCAACACCTTGTAGATGTAAACAAGGTCCGTTTAGTATCATCATTCTTCTGCTTCCAATAGCCAATGATAGGATACAATGTGGAAATAATCTTAATCCAAATTCTAGATTTTTGGGAGTATATATACATATATTTGTGACTGAAGTTTTGCTTCTGTTTTTGTCTAACATAAGGTAACATCAGTAGTACCAACAGCAGCAGCTTCTTCTCCTCCTAGTTGGAAATATGACATATTTATTAGTTTCCGAGGTGATGACACCCGTAGACGCTTCGCATCTCATCTCTTTCAAGCATTGAAGGATGCAGATATCAACTGCTATCGGGATGTTGATGGAGCTGAGAGAGGACAAGAAGTCGGGTCAATGCTTACCGATGCTATACACCACTCAAAGATGGCCATAATCTTGTTCTCCAAAAACTACGCCGACTCCAGGTGGTGCCTGCAGGAATTGGTTGAGATCTTGCGGTTCAATGAACAGTACTGTGCTTATGACCACAAAGTTTTCCCTATTTTCTACGACGTTGAGCCCTCTCAAGTGCGGAACCAAAGCGGGACTGTAGGAGAAGCATTTGAGAGGTGTAAGGCCGAAACCAAGCAGCAGAAGGAGCAATGGAGGGATGCCCTTAAGAAGGCAGGGACAATATCTTCGTGGCACTTGGTGAATGATGCCAATGGGTAACTATGATCAATAATAATATGGGCTTGCTTGTTTGTTTTATTTATTCCCCATCATTGCAGTATAAAGATCGATATTTGGTCACATGAATTGTTTTTGTAGGGATGAAGCGATGTTCATACAGCAAATTGTAAAAGCTGTTGAAAATAGAGTGTTCTATGCTCGCAGTGCATACTTTGTCAAGAGTCCAGTTGGAATGAAAGACAAGGTTAATCACCTGATTTCTTTGTTGGACACTCCTACCACCAGCATCAGTAAGGTCGGCATTTACGGCGCAAAAGGGATAGGGAAGACAGCACTAGCAAAAATGATATGCAGACAGCTGTTTGATGAATTCGAAGGACGGGTGAGCTTGCTCGAGAACATCCACAATGTGAATATTAACGAGCAAGGTATTCTGCATCTTCAAAATAAGCTTCTTCAAGATGTCGTGAAGATAAAACGACCATTGTTATTGTCAGAAGACATAGGAAAGAACGTGATTGAGATTACGAAGCGGTTGTCCTTGTATCAGAGGAAGATTCTACTTGTCTTAGATGGCGTAGACAAGTCGCAAGAGATGTTATCTATCATCGGAGCAGAACCCGAAAAGTTTCTACATCCAGGCAGCGTAATATTGATAACCACACGGAATAAGCAACTCTTAGATGACCTAAAAGTGGATAAAATCGACATGATTCCTCCACTTGACCCACAAGATTCACTTCAACTTTTTTATCAGCATGCATTCATCGAACAAACCGTAGTTGCAGGATCAGAGTACGAAGATATGTCGAAGAAACTTGTGCACTATGCAGGAGGACTCCCATTAGCGCTTCACGGGTGGGGCTGTTTCCTGTTTGGTAAACAAAAAGATGAGTGGCATCAGATACTCATAAAGTTGGTTAGAAGTCCCCGTCTTGATTCCATTACAAACTCGGTTTCTCCTCTATATACCTACAAGAAAGCCGGTCCATATGGAGGTGGTGGTACTCCATATGATCATGGAAGACTTACTACTGTAAGAAAAGTTAAAATCATTTTGACAAAAGCTTCCAACAACCGCGGCACGGTTCAGTCCATGATTGTTGACTATGACTATGATGGGTCTTTCATTTCTACCGGTAGAGTTCCCGAACTTGAAGAAAACGCGGGAAGACATGGGCCGGTTAGCTTCATTTTTCCATATACATTCTATCTATTTAACTACCAGCTAATGTGTATGCATTTTTTATGATAATAGGTTTGCGTGGTTGCACTGGATTATCCGGATGAATACTTGACTGAAGTATCCGGATATATGGAGAAAAACTATGAATTTGGGGAGATTCGGTCAATCAAATTATTGAGCAATAGAAGGGTGTATGGACCATATGGTGAAGAAAAAGGAACTCCCTTCACTCATCCTAAGATTGATTCCGAATGTATCGTTGGGTTTTTCGGAGGGTTCTTCTGGAGTCGCGACTACTTTTGTCTCAATTCCATCGGGACACACTTTGGGCCAATCCCCTGCAATCCTTCTCCATCCACCACTGCCGGACCGTTTGGTGGTTGTGGTGAGGGCAAAGGTTGGGACGATGGAAAACATGTTGATATAAGAATGATCAATGTTCTAGTAGGTGGTGATTCTGTGATAAAGTCAATATGCACTACTTACGATAACTACGGACATCCTTTGGGTCCGTTTGTGCCCGGTGGTGAGAGTGGTGCGGATGTTGCTCATCATTTGGTTGAAGTAGAGTTCCCGTACGAGTACTTAACTGCAATTTCAGGTTATGCGACGAATGGTAAGGACGCTTTCGTTCGCTCCCTCACCTTTCACAGCAATAGGAAAAAATATGGTCCTTTTGGCGAGGAAATTGGGCAGCGTTTCTTTACCCCTCGATCTACCGGCGTGAAGATTGTGGGTTTTTTCGGAACGAATGGACCCAGAGGACTAGAGTCCATCGGAGTCCATCTTGAGGCGGTTTCTCATATACATCCCAATAGAGTTGTCGGGCCCTTTGGAGGTGAAAGTGGTAAGATCTGGGATCATGGAGAATGCAGTGATGACATTCGGAAAATTGCCATTTTCTGGGGATCCAATGGTGTCATATCTCTAAGTCGCGTGGATGACAAAGACGATGGCTATAATGATATAGGCTTTGCTACATCAACTTCATCTAAACTGGTTAGTCAACAAATCTGATAGTTGGATCACTGAAATATCATCAACATTTTAAATAACATGGCATATAGTGGAGACTTTTTATAGCTTTAAAATTAAAGATGGTATACAATTTTGCAGATCCAATTGGATTATCCGAGAGAATATATAAAGGCAATGGAGGGGTGGTTTAACGTGGAATCGAATGGCGATGTAGTTATTAAACAGCTCACATTTGTATCCAACATAGCAACATATGGACCATATGGAGATAAGAAGAATATGAGATACGGAACATATTTCAGGACTCCCTGGAATATCGGTAAGATAACCGGGTTCTACGGAAGGATGAGAGGGGATCGACAGCTTTCATCGATCGGTGCATATTTTGGACCAGTTTGTCATCTTCATCCCCTCAAAACAATCGGGCCAATTGGAGATTACTTTTCAGGGACTCAATGGGATGATGGAAGTCATTCCGGTGTAAGGAAGATTAAGCTTAGATCAGGTGCGGCCATTGATTCCATCAGTTTAGTTTATGATGATGGTAATGGGGGCTCTCTTCAAGGACAAACCCACGGCGGCAATGGCGGAAGTCCAAAGGTAATCTCCAGCCCTTAGTAGTCAGTCAGTCACAGTCAGTACTGTGTTAGTTAGTATATTGGTAACACCAGGTGTTTTTATAATTGCTAATGGTGTTTGATCCCTAGTTAGGCAATTAAGAAGATCAATCACTCCTAAAAAGATGAACTGAACTGAACTGAAAATCTGCCGGAAACTGAAACTCTATTCATTCACTTTAACTTCTAAAAACACATACAAAAGTTTCTTATACAAATACATTGGAAAAAAAAACTGAAAGTAACTGACCCTAATCACTACCTACTGCTCCTACACTTGAGGACATTTTTAACACATCATTCTTAACTTATCTTGTCTTAACCTAGACTTAACTAAACAACTAAACTTGGACAGTAAGCTTCTCAACTTTAACTGCAAGCTACTTCATGTTCTTCTGTCTTTTGGCTTCGAATTTGACTCTGCAAACCTGCTCCTGCAAGTAATCATGTATAGCTTCAACTTCACCAACATGTTTGCAATTTATTGAATGCAGGAAATCGTATTGGATTACCCGAATGAATATCTAGTTGCATTGGCGGGACATGTTGGGACGTTAGGAGATCAGTTGTGCGTAAGATCTCTAACGTTTGAAACCAACAAAAGGAAGCTTGGACCATACGGTGGCCAGGAAGGAAAATATTTCTCAATTAGATCAAACATTGGGAAGATAGTTGGATTATATGGAAGCAATTCCTTTCATCTCTTTTCCATAGGAGCCCACATCCAACTCTTTTAATTTATGTATTTCCTAAACTACCCTTCATCCACACCAAACGTCTCTTATTCCTCCTACCCATCATTTTCTCCAATTCTTTTCATAAAAAATTGCAGATTGCGGCAGCGGTTACTTGTTCAACCCCTTCCTTTTTTACGGCAGAGACAATGTCCAAAATTCATTTGTTAATTCTAAAAGATATCGGTCGGCCTACATACATTCAGATGTTTATTTTATTTTCATAATTTGCTAGTTACATGATCAAGGTTTGCTCTCCATATGAATTAGTATGGCCATGTTGATTACAATTCATAATATAAAGTGCAACTTTATTATTAATGGTATTGCTGGCTTGCACATTCTTTCCCTCCAAGATATTCCATGTTTTTTTTCTTCTTCATTTTAAGTGATTGTGATGTGTTTGTGTCATACGTTAACTATTTATGAAGAAGATGATGTAACTAACTATGTGGATCAAGAGAGAGCATTAGGTTACATGGTCGTAAGGACACGAGAGAGCATATAGATAACTGTTAAATACAATTATGGGATACATCATACATATCTGAATGGCGCCGGTATCTTACTCGAATCATATGTAAAAGTGCTAAGACTTGAGTTGAATAACTACCGTCCTATTTGGTTCCCATCAAGTACTATAAACACGTAACTTAGTTTTGGAAAATATGAATAAAAGTTGTAGAGCTGGTCATCTTTCATATCCCGCCATTGAAGCAGCGCGTCGTGCTACAATCGGACTATTCCATAAAAGATATACTCTTGGCCAAAAAAAAAATAATAAAAGATACTCACGGTATATTTTTGGTTTGTGAAATAGGCATAAAAATAAAGACCGAATATTCCTATGTGGTTTGGTTATTTAATTGTGTAGAACAATTCCTAATTTTGAATAAATACCTAATATTAGTCTAACTTCGAAGATTAACTATTTTAAATTTGCTGAAATTGAAAATAAAAATACAATTTTAAACTTACACCTTAATTGAAATTACATAGCTCGCCTCCTGACACCTATCGGCGACGGTTTCCCCGCCTGCTAGCATGCCGCCTGCCCCCTGCCACCGTCGCCTGCCCGCCATCGCTGATCGCCTGCAGTCGCTCGCCCGCCGCCTATTGCTGCCTGACTGATGCTTGCCCGCCACTGCTTGCCGCCCGCTCACCTCCGCCGCTCTTTTTGGCTTTTTCATGTTTAATATTGTCAATTTTGTTAATATAGATAGAAAAATAATCTATATGTCAAATTAATCAGACATTTTCCATCCATTTGCCTATAACATTTTATCAACCAAACATTGAACTTAAAATCATCATTTCATATTGCTCATGTCAACATCATATTAGTATTAATTATTAATTATTTTTTATTCTTTCCTTATTTTTTATACCGCGAACCATATTTCTTATACCACGAACCAAACATGCCGAGACTTCGTCCATATCTGGTATATATGACTACCCAAACGGGATTTTGAACATGTTATTTCAGAATCAATCCACATGCAAGAAAGCACACTCTTAATTACGACTAAACCACCACTAGCTACTGGTGGTTTGTGTTTTTCTCGTATCAAATAAACATCATATTCGGACCGGATTCTGTACGTATGTTGCAATAATAGTTAGCAAAGACTAAGTTTCCTATGTTTTAGTTAAGATAACTAAATTTAGATTTATCAGATGTGCCAGAAGATCACTGTGAAATGGTAAATCGAATATATAGATATTCACCACTAGTTTACCTCAGATATTGACCCAGCAACCTTGACTTTCTACATATATAAACTCCTCGTATTTACTCTCTTCACACTCCATTAATTCTTCACAATCAATAACAACAACAACAACAATGTCTATGATCATCATCTCCCTCCTTTTCTTTTTCTTCTCTTCCATTAACGCCTTCAATATTACTGAGATATTGAACCAACACCCCGATTTCAGCACATTTAACGACCAACTCACCCAAACCCAGCTCGCAACTACCATTAATGCCCGACGAACAGTTACGATCCTCGTAGTCGATAACGGTGCACTTTCCGGAATTTCGGGTATGTCCACCGAAGAAGTGAAGAAGGTTCTGAGCATCCACGTGGTTCTCGACTACTACGATATGCGCAAGTTCGAGAAACTGAACGGGAAGTTTCGTATTTTGACCACGCTCTTCCAAGCGTCTGGGCAAGCTAAAGGGTATCAAGGCTTCTTAAACGCGACCAATAACCAAAACGGCGTCGTTTTGGGGTCGGCTGTAGCCGGGTCGAGCCTGAACTCTAACGTGATTCGATCGGTGGTGGCTCAGCCGTATAATATATCGGTTATTCAAGTAAGTAGTGTGATAGTGCCTCCTAATCTCACCAACTCCACTGCTTCGCCACCAAGCAAGTCTCCTACTCCGGCCAATGCACCGGCCCCGTCTAACGGTGCACCGCCACGTCACGCTGCACCTGCCCCGTCAGACTCTCAAATCTCTAACGCGCCAGGAGCTAACGCGCCGTCAAATGCAGGGCCTGGTGGTGCACCAGCAGGTGCTCCGGGTGCACCAGCAAGTGCTCCGGGTTCAGATGAGGGCGCTTTGTTAGATGCACCGCCAGGTTTTAGTATGGGCGGTGCGCCTACCATCTATTGCAACTCTCTTGGCTTTGGAGTCGGTGCAGTCATGTGGTCTTTGATTATGGGAGCTAATTTCTAGCTACAAACTATATACATGGGGCAAATCATGGTCGTCAAAAAATGAATTTCGTAAGATCACGTACAAGATAATGCCATGCATGCACATGCATGGAAGCTGCTTTGGATTGTTACGAGGGTGAAAATGGAAAAATGAAGTGGTGGAAGCTAAGAAAAGTGTAAACTCAATTCAATTTTGGGAAGAGAAATAATAATTTGGTGGCGCGGAAATATATATAGGCCAAGGCCTGCTCATGTTTGAGGTGAATAAAATGAATTCATTCAATATTCATCAATTTAATTAGCAACGCACTCTAGGATTTTTTTTTTTTTTTTTGTGTTTTAGTATGCTTCACAAGCATAAGAATAATTAGTTTGTGTGCTTATTTATTGAGCTTTTATGTGAAAATAGTTGGACAATCGACATTATTAGTGTTATAATTTAATATTAATTAGGTGTCACTATAAGAAAATATAAGGCTAACAAATATGGTATATTATGACAAATCTTTTTGTCAAAATAACATTTTGTTACAATAAGTTGTTCATTGTGACAAACTAATTTGTCAAAATAACACAATACAATATTTTCGATACCCTGAGCTGTTTTGACAACTACTTTTATCACAAACAAACTTATTTTGACAAAAATATATTGTTGTCAAACAAACTTTATTTTGACAATGTATTATTGTCAAAACAAGGCTTATTTTAACAAAAATGTATTGTTACAATAAAATTAGATCAAATAAATAGTAAAAAAAATATTGAGATAAATTTTTGCATCATAATATATTTTATTATGATTGTTTTAATTATAATTATATATTTTTTAAAAATATAAGCATTGACCAATTAAAATTAAAGAACTTTTCTAAATAATCTTTGAGATAATTTTTATCAAAATACAAATTGAAGATTAAATAGATTAATAAAAAGTTGTAACGAAAGCAATTCAGTCTAAAACTTAAGAAGTCAATTCAATGATCCAATTAGAAGAATTTTAAATTAGGAAGAATGGTTGTAAGTATTTAGAATTTATGAGCACATACTCAACAAAACAAACATAAATTGTACAATTGTCATTCAACCGAAACAAAACTTAAGAAGTCAATTCAATGATCCAATTAGAAGAATTTTAAATTAGGAAGAATGGTTGTAAGTATTTAGAATTTATGAGCACATACTCAACATTGAAATGTCATTCAACCAAAACAAACATAAATTGTACAATTGTCATTCAACCGAAACAAAACATGAATTGGAAAATGAATTGAAACATGAACTTATACTTGTCAAATGAATTGATTACATTTTATACTTCCTAATTTTTGTCTTCTTCTTTATTGGTATTTCAATTTTCTCCCTTCGGCCCTGCTTCTTCTTCGGCACTTTTTTTGGGGCTGCTGCCCTTCGGCCCTGCTTCTTCTTTGGCACTTTTTTTGGGGCTGCTGCTTCTGTCAGGGGCCGGAGCTGCTGCTTTGATGCGCGAATCTTATCCCACCAGTGCAGCTTCTTTTTCCCGTTCGCCTTAGAAGAAAGAACTGTGGTCGCGGCAGCCTGTGCTTGGTGCAAAAATCCCTTTGCCTGCCTCAAAATTGAAGACACACCGCTGTGCTGGTGATGGCGTCGGCGGCGGTGGTGCTGCAAAATGTTCTTGGCCACTCTTCCAAGTGTATGACCAACACCGCACGAGGGCTTTTCCACCGAAGAATATGAAGAAAAGCTACTGCAACTTATACTTTCCCGACTCCACCTCCGATCGGGGCCCACCCATGAATAACAGCTGCTTGAGGTGGCAGCAGATTCAGTGTAAGATCTTCTTGGGCTCCGGCAACTCCTTGGGCTCCGGCTCCTTGGGCTCAGGCTCCTTGGGCTCAGGCTCCTTGGGCTCAAGCTCCTTGGGCTCAAGCTCCTTGGGCTCAAGCTCCTTGGGCTCCGGCGGCTTCTTGGGCTCCGGCGGCTCCTTGGGCTCCGGCGGCTCCTTGGGCTCCGGCGGCTCCTTGGGCTCCGGCGGCTCCTTGGGCTCCGGCGGCTCCAGCTCCTTGGGCTCCGGCTGGAATCATCTTCTACTGCTGAAACCTCTTTCCAATGCACCCGGTCAGCTTCCGAATCTCGGAGAACAAATGACGATTGCCTCTGGAAACTCCTGTGCCGGCAGGGAGTGCATTTCTTCTTCAACAAACTTGGTGGTGGTGTTGGTGGTGGTGTTGGTGGTGCCGTTGGTTGTGGTGCTTTCAGTTGGGCAGAAGTAAACTGTATAAAATAATAAGCTCACATTAGTAATGCTAGAATATCCAAATTGTATATCATTGGACTGAAATGAGTGGTCCCACTAGACTACAAACCAAATTGAGGCCGAAACTAGACCCAAAAAGTATATCCTTCCACTGAAATAAGTGGTCACTAGACTTTTGTAGTCTATAGTTTTACTATTATGCTCTCTCAGTTTTTCATGATCTTATTTATTATTATTATTTGGTGCATGTCCAAAATAATTTTTTATTAAATAAAAATAATTACAAATTTAACATAATTGTAAATCTAACAGTACACCCCCAAGTGGAACCTACGTGTTGTGTACTGTTCACGATTGACCATATTTTCAATTGAAAAATTGTTATGATATTGAAATTGAAATTGTTATGAAAATAGTCTAATGAAAAGTAGTAAAACTCTGAAAAAATAGATAAACGTAGTAAAACTTTGAATCGTACAATGTGAATTAAAAGAAAAAAATTAATAGAAAATTAATATAAAAAGAAGATTAAGAAAAGTTAAATGCATAATAGGGAAATTAAACTACAAAACTATGGTGGGTCCACTTGCGCCTAGTGTAATAATTATGCATTTTGGGTCTGTTTCGGCTTCAACTTGGTCAAAAGACAAATAAAACTTGTTTTATATTTAAAAAGTGCTACTATACATGCAGAATTTTGATGTGAAAAACTTGCCGAAAACACTCACAAGGGCATGCGTTGTAAATTGTTTGAAATCCAATGATAATTAACTTATAGACACAATCGGCAATTATTTCACAGGCCAAGTCACAGGTTAAATCATTATTGATATTAATTTAAAACAAGACATACCTCGGAGTGACTTCGAAATATACTTGCCAATTTGTTATCCAAAATCTCCTTCAGCAGCACAATGGCTCCCTCATCCAACTGAAAAAACACAAATAAGGTTTCAACATCCAACACAAAAATAATCTACATGAAATGAGGAATTTGATATGATATGGACTCACATTTATTGTGCTAGACTCGAGACCGTTCTCTCCGATCCAGCGGTGCAGCGTGTATAACTGGAACAGGGATTGCATCTGGGCATTAAATTCCTCCATTTTCGAATGGGCGTTAAATTCCTCCATTTTCGAATGACTGAAATAGACTTGCGCCTAGAGAGACGCCGGATTCAGCAGAAGAGAAAAAAAGAAAGCAAAGAAAGCTCGGTGGATGATTGTGAGAGTTAGAGTGGTGGATGATTGTGAGAGTTAGAGAGTTTTTTATATAGGGAAGAAGGAATGGAGATTGGCGCCAAAAATGGCCAACAGACGCCTTACTGAAAGGAGGGAGACGCTTTTACTGAAAGAGAGGGAACAGCGCTGGTAATTTTTTTTTAAAAAAGATTGCAGTTTACTCCTCATAAATAATATAATATGATTTTTTGGCCAAAAAATAATATAATATAATATGATAAATAAATAATATAATATAATACCTATTTGCTACGGCCGGAGCGGGAGCAGCTATCGCCGATACAACCAAGACCCATGCGCCGTTGGAGGGACCGCAGGAGAGAACCGGGACGAAGAAGAGGAGCCTCTTCCTGCGCTTCCTGAGGTCAGATCTGTAAAGAATTGAAAATTGGAGGTCAGATCAGTGAAGATTGGGTTTGAAACCGATCTGTGAATTGAAAATTGGAGGTCGAATCCCATTTCACTACCTTTCTTCCGCTGGAGCTTGGACTAGAGATAAATGCCGTGGATGCATGGGAATTTGGAGAGGGTAGGTGGAATTGAATGCTTTCACACCTTTCAATGGCAGTGGTGGGCTCGGTGGAGGTTCCTGCTTTCAATGCAGTGCAGTTGATTTAGGGTTTGAAGGGAGAAGATTCTAGACATAATTATTATATATATAATTTTGTTTGAATAAAATTATGGACAACATTCATGTAAATAATTAATGTGTGTATTTTGAGAATAAAGGAAAATATAGAAAGAATAATACAACATAAAAATACCTTTTAAATTAGCCATTAAATAAGGATATAAACGGAAATGATGAAAACAATAAAGATTGAATTCAACAGCTACACGTATAATCTTATTAATGTATTAATGTATAGACATACACTATTTTATAATACTATTGTTTTTTTTAATGTATAATAGATTTAATTTCAAATATAATTATAGCCATCAGTATATAATAATATTAGTTAGTTTTCTGTGTAAATGCTACTAAATAGATGAGGTAAAATTCTTAATTTCATTTTTATAACCAAGAACATTCATATGAAATTTATATTAAAAAATAAAATGTCAAGTTATATTTTTACTTAATATTAGAACTACAATGAATCACCTTAATATTGACATAACAATTTTTTTTAGAAAAAATAGGCATGAAAAAATAGGGAAAAAAGTGATAGATGATGGGTGGATAAATATAGTTTTGGTGGTCGAAAAACGGTTGAGATGAATTGGCGTAATCATGTCTATATATATATATATATATTCTGTCAAACCTTTTCATCTTTTGTATTATTATTATTATTATTATTATTATTATGTAGAGATAGAGACGTCTCCTTTGACAGAAAAGACAAGACAGAGATAGGGACATGGACAGAAAAGCCAAGACGTGTCCCACAGCAAAAAGATGAGTTCTACAATTCTGGCTACTTAATCAATTATAATATATTCAAATCAGCAAAGCACACAAATACAATCACTTCATCTTCTTATATTTCACATTATCAGCTAATTCCCCTAAAAACAGTTTCTAGAAAACAATTTAGTTTCTAATTTACTAAATAAATCAGCAACAAAGTTTCTTTTTTTACTATATTGGCAAATCTGTTGATGATGTCATTCAACCTGTAAAAATAACTTTTTATGGTTTCTAAAAAAAATCATTTTGTAGTAAATCTCCATTCTCAACCGCAAGCTTCAACATTATGGCATGATATGTTATATCCATCGGTTAACAGGTTGTTTTACCTTCATGTGTGGTAGTGCAAGATATATCAATCCAACTCCACTGCTGATGCCAGTCACATAGAGCAATATGAATGTACTATACCTGCAAGGTGAAAACAGCATATTGGATCTCATTAGTAAAAAGTAAACTTTGCTGCAAAAATTTCAAGATCAAAGAAAAATCACATAATTTACCTTAGCCACAACAACCATGAAAAGGCAAAACCGGAGGTCTCTTTCAAGCCGAAGAACGAATACCTAATAATCTGCATTTCCAAGAACCCATAAACTCTTAATTGCTCAAGTATGACTTCCATTACAATACATGAACCATTGAAGCCAAAAATGTACAGTAAAGGTTTACTAAATGCAAGCCAGCTCCAAATGCATAAAACACTTATTTACTAAAATCTACAACATTCTTAAATAATAATCAAGAAATGGAAAAACAGAAATAGGATTAGTAATTTGAACAGCAATACCTCAGTGATGGACCAGCTAATCACTAAAGAGCTAACCAAAAAATGGCTTTCGACCTGCTCAGAATTAGCATAATTTTGTTAATCCATACAAAAATCTCTGACTTGATGGAAATATAAATCGAATAGACTAAGACCAGTATCTGATATTGTAGACGGTTCTCACCTCTGGAAAGCTGTACAGTATACCCCAAGTAAGATACAATCTCAAACCAATCTGTGGCAGTGTGGCAGTAATTGGAGACCTAACCAATCCTAAATTTTCAAAAACAAATGAACAAAATCAAACTTCAATCAACACAACACATTAGCAATGAGACGCTGCAATGTCGAAATGAAGTTGTCTCTCGGCAGATTTAGGGCCAGATTTTTATATATAATAGGGTACAAAGAACCTGGAGGTACATCGGGAATACAACAACCCAAGTGCATTAATCTGCAATTAATCGCGGCTCCTTGTTTACTCCATAAGTATCGCTGCTTGCGCTCCTTTCCTCTGCTGATTAATTAAAGCACACTGCTGTTTATAGCTTCCTGCAATTATTCCACTGTTGACTTTGATTGCAGGAAAATAAGACATCCAACACTGCAGCAAAAGGCTTGCATCGAAAGAAAACAAATGAAAGTAGAGACCTACAACTCCTCAAGGATTGATACCTAAACCCTTATCTAATGCATCGGTAAAAGCAGATTTGTAAAACGTCAGCTCTATATTCAATCAGGTTTCTTGAACGACGGGAAATTGACATGAAAATTAAAACTAAGATCAATGAAGAAGAATTGATGAACTAACTTACAATGATTCTGAAATTCCCAGGAACATGATCTTTAGCAGCAGAGCTGCTGTCCACATCGATGATGAAATAATCCAGGAAAACAGAAGATAGAAGTATCAAGACGACATTACATTGAAGGCGATGTCTCCTCAGTACAACATAATATTGCTAAATCACCATCGCCACCTCCATGTAACACTACCATACAATGAAACAATATACCTCACTTCAGTAAATCAGAAAACAACCAAGATTCCAGTACATATCAGTTTACTAAAAAAAATCTAATCAGCAAAATATCAACCCGGGTTTTGGAATCATATATATATATATATATGAGTTTCAACTTGAGTAGTTAAGAAAATTGTATTAAGATGCACCTGTTTCCAAAGGCCCCATGAATGCTGATGATGAATTTCACTGGGACTATACCCAATGAAGGTTGAACCTGCCACACACTTGCAGGGGTTAGAATCTACAGTATCCAACACCGAAATTAGAAGGCTTGACGATTTATACACCCAACATATGGTTATACAGTTAAGCAGGAGAAACAGATCACAGAACTAAGATAACTAAATGATGAAGGGAAAATTATCCACAAAGTTTAAGAAATGGTTTTACGAACTAAACTTAAGATTATAGATTCTCATCTATTAGTTCCTTTTAGGGATATTGAGGAACTATCAATATAATAACTGAGGCAGTTTCTTATCTATGAGTTGAGTTAGAGATGCTATTTAGTATTTATCTTTATAAATTACAAGGGTGGTTCTCATCTTAATCCTTAGTTTAACTATGAGAACTGACCCATGTTACTTTATATACAAGGTAGAAAGAAATGAGTAAACATCTCAATCATAGACTTGATAATGAAATGAGTAGTTAAGAAGATGAACTCAACTAATACATACGAACCAAACATTGAAATCATGAATCAGAAGGATAAAACAAAATATGATCACATTACAGTACAGAGAAGCAAATAGAGATATCAGCTATGAACATACCACTCTGATACTGGTCACCACCAATAGGTCTCTTGTTAGCAGCTGGGCCAATACGCATGGGTCGTGAACCACAGTACATGCCATTCATCCCATTCATAGCACGCAGCTGTTCACCTTCATCAGCGAACTTGACAAACCCATATCCTTTGGAACGTCCAGTTGCCCTATCGGTGACAACTTTAGCCCCTTTCACTGAAGTGTATGCTGCCTTAAACGTATCTTTGTAGTAGTCTGTAACATCCGCAGCCAAATCACCTACACAAATTGTATACTCAGGACCTGCATGAAATTATTTTCATCGTCTTTCCAAAGCTGATGTAATTGAAATAATCAACTGCTCTTTTTGTAAATTAGTTACTCTTAAACCTGCTGGATCATGGCAGAGCCTAGCCACCGCCTTGCTGACTCAACCAGGGCTCTTGCTGACTCAACCAGGGCTGTCGGAGTGGTTGCCGCACAGAGACCACCACTGCATGGCCTAATTTGAACAATAGTAACCCTTAAATCAGAGTTTTTCAAAAATATTAAATATAAGTATGTAAGATAACAAGTATGTTGGAATCATTGATGAGAGCAATTAATCTACTAAGAAGGGCAAATCAAGAGAAGCTACATGCAATCAACAGCAAGTCAAGAAGAGAAAATTATATTACCAGAAATGGTAAGACAGCTGACATTTTATCAACTTCTTGATATGAGGCATGCATGCACTTCAAGTCAAGAAGGAAGCACCCTCCACGGACTCATTGTCGTTTCTCCGAGACAATCAAGACCATGCGCCGCTGGAGAGACTGCTACAGCCGGAGCCACTATCGCCGGAGCCGCCATAGCCGGAGATGCTATCGCTGGAGGGCTTAATGACTGGATCCTGATCGTGATTTTGGTGAATGACGAACAACACAAATCCAGCAACAGTAAACAATCCGATTCCGAACTTCTTCTATTTCTCACTCTAGCTGTGATGGTCTGGGATGATTCCTAGCTGCGGTGGTAACTGTGATGACTGGGTAATTGGGTATTGCCGATTCTGTGGTCACTGTGATGTGGGTATTCCCGATTCCGGCTCTCTTCTCTCACTGTGGCGGTGGGTAACTGGGTATTGCCAGATCAAGACACATGCGCCGCTGGAGAGACCGCTATCGCCGGAGCCGCCATAGCCGGAGAAGCGGAGACCTATCGCCAAAACGTTATCGCCGCTGGAGGGAGAGAGCCAGGACGAAGAAGAAGAGCTGGTTCTCTCAGGGGTGGGACAGGTGGAGGATCGTGTGATGGATTTGGATATGGAGCCGTGGCGGTGGCGGAAGCGAACTGAATCTTAGGGAAGACAGAGTGAGGTGGGTGTTGCAAAGGGATGAGCATCCCGTCTTGGCCTTGGTGCCTTAACCCTCTGTCGGTATGATCTAAACCGTTCATCTTCATCAATCTCTCCCATTTTTATTTTTTTTTTTTTTTTGCCAAAATTATAGACAGATTAGTGGATAAAAGTATCCATCCCCTCTGTCTTACTTTCTCTGCTTGCTTTGTGTCGTTTAAATCTCAGCCGTCTATCATCTTTCTGTTCAGATCTGTTTTCTTTTTTTTGTTTTTTTGCCAATTTCATATTTTTTTCACTTTCCAATTTGTTATTATTTCAATAATCAAAATCTAGCAACCTAAATCCTACGCGCCAGCAAATTTCCTGAATGTTTCATCTTTTTAGATTTATCTTTCTAAATTGTTATTTTCTTATTATAATAAATTAATAATCCACATTACAAATCCATTAAAACGAGAAACAACACTAAATAATTTCATAATCATCCTCATTTTTTGTTTTAATCGTGCATATCGATATTCTTATGTTTCTGGGGTTTAATGTATAAGCTTTCTAGCCAAACCATCTTTAAGTCTTTTCTTCATTTATTGTCATAATAAGATGAAGAAAAGTGCATATCATCAACAACTCAACTGTCAAGCATACAAAATTAAAAAGTGACAAGAGACAAAGTTATTATAAGGTCATTTGTGTAGTAGGAATATGATAGCAGAGGGAGACTTTAAACTCCAGGCAACGGGAACTGAGTGGTTAGGGCTTCAACAGTTATCTATATATATGTTCATTAATTCAACAACATTCTATACAAATACCCAATCCAAATAATTACCCAAAAAAAACTGAATTTCAGTAAAAATATGAAGAAAATTGAATAATTACCAAATGTTATCGTACACTCTACTTGAACACAAAAGATAAACTCTAAATCAATACAAAAGATAAACTCTAAAACAATACAAAAATGAAGACTGAAACAATACAAAAGATAAACTCTAAAACAATTCATAGCACCAAATTAAATCCCAGATACTTTGCTCTCTTCCTATGTTCTCTACGAAACCACCAGAGCAGCAGCACCACCACCATGACTATCACTGCAGCCAAGAGAGCGCTCGAATAATCCCAAGATCCCGCTTTCGGGCTAGCGGATCGGACCAGCCCTGCCATTGGAGAAGATTCCGCTATCGGGCTAGCGGCTCGGACCACAGTAGATTCCCGCAGAGCTTTACGGGACATCAGTGGTGTCGAGGGGAGCGCCGGCTGTGTGGGAGAGGCCTTGGGGGCCGCTGACGGAGTGATAGAAGTTGGCGGCCACGGTTCCTGGGGCAGAGGCGGCAGGTGATCTGGGGCCAAAAAATAATTAAACAACAAAAAAAGTATCAGCACAACGGCTGCAATACTGCTTACGGTGAGCGGCATTTTGGATTCAGAAGAGGGGAAAAGAGAAAGCCGGTGGATGATTGTGAGAGCTAGAGAGACGTCGGATTCAGCAGAGGGGAAAAGAGAAAGCCGGTGGAGACGTCGACAGAGGAGAGTTTTTTATATAGGGAATGAATGGAGATTGGCGCCAAAAACGGCCAAGAGACGCTTGCAGTAAGGAGGGAGACGCTTAATGAAATAGAGGGAGCGGCGCTGAGCAGTTTTTAAAAAAAATAACAGTTTACTCCTCATAAATAATATAATATGATATTTTGGCCATATAATAAATAATATAATACCTATTTGCTACTGCCGGGGTGGGAGCAGCTATCGCCGATACAATCAAGACCCATGCGCCGCTGGAGGGACCGCAGGAGAGAGCCGGGACGAAGAAGAGGAGCCTTTTCCTGCGCTTCCTGAGGTCAGATCTGTGAAGAATTGAAAATTGGAGGTCAGATCAGTGAAGATTGGGTTTGAAACCGATATGTGAATTGAAAATTGGAGGTCGAATCCCATTTCACTACCTTTCTTCCGCTGGAGCTTGGACTAAAGATAAATGCCGTGGATGCGGTTAGAGCTTCCAGGTGGGAGATGGCGATGCAAGAGAAAAGGTTTTTGGGTAGAGAGAAGAGGAGAAAGAGGAAGAAGAGAGATCACGGCACATATAGAGTCCATATTAGATTTAATTTCCATCCAGCCATTTTGGCCCAAAAAAAAAATCCATTCAGCCATCCACTTTATTATATTAAAACAGATATGATATATATTAATATTAAATAAAATAAAATAACTATCTACTCAATTAAATACATTTTTAAATATAAGCAAATAAGTAGTTACATGCATAAATTTTATGCGACACAAATTATCCGCTTTAAAATAAATACATATCAGTGAATTTTTTTTTTTTATTATAAAAACATGATGTTTACTAAATAAATTTTAAAAAATCATATTATCATATATATATAAATTAAAGTAGTCTAAAACTAAATGCAAATTCAATGTATAATAGTGTTTATCTTTACTAACAATAATACTATATAGGAAGATGCACGATGAATATTGTAATAGTGAAATTCGATCATGTTATTTTTTCTTAAAAATGTGAACTATTACTGTTCATCTATTTAGATATCGTGTTATTTAATTTCTAAATTTTAGTTTATACATATATATTTCTTATCTTTTTTATTATATATGTATGTTATGACATGCTTTTTCATATAAATGAATGTTTCAAAGGATGTATACAATATATATAGAAATTATTCAATTAATTTTAAAAAAAATTACATTTTAGTAAAGAAAATATTTGTAAATAACAAATTATATCATACCAATATATAAATATATCTATAATCTGTCGATATCTTTTAGTTTTTACTAAAGCGAAAAACAAGAATTGTGGAAAACAGAAAAAATTATTTTGTAAAAGTGTTAGTTAATTAAAAATTATATTCATGTACTTAGAAAAAAAATTATTATTATTATATATATATATATATATATATATATATATATATATATGCAAATTGCTACTAAACAGTAAACACTATAGTATTTTTTTTAAAAAAAAAAACATATAGTTATTATTTTATTATTCTATTTAAATACATATGTTATTATTATATAAACAGAAAAATTATGTATGAATTGAATTACACATTAAGTTGGAGAAATAAAACAAAAGGGCAATGCTAAACCCTGAAAATATTCTTGTGAAAGTTTTGCCGAAAGTACATGTGGGCTCCACTAAAATCAGTATTTTATTTGCGTTAATTGCATATT
This sequence comes from Clarkia xantiana subsp. parviflora, assembly GCA_036873135.1. Taxonomy (NCBI): domain Eukaryota; kingdom Viridiplantae; phylum Streptophyta; class Magnoliopsida; order Myrtales; family Onagraceae; genus Clarkia; species Clarkia xantiana. The sequence goes on from JAPTYO010000014.1 coordinate 6,339,764, forward strand.
TTTTTCCTTAAAAAATACCATTTGTATACTCTTCAATATTTTAATTACTATAACCCGATGTAACTTTCCTTACCCACACATCGTTAAAGTCCATAGCAGTTGAAAAAAGAGTCCACCCTACAAAATATAAGCATTTATATGCATTATTTTTTTTATCTAACTGATATTATTGTTTACAATAAAATCAAACTTCAATCAACACAACACATTAGCAAAGAGACGCTGCAACGTGGAAATGAAGTTGTCTCTCGGCAGATTTAAGGTCAGATTTATATATAATAGGGTACAGAGAACTTGGAGGTACATCGGAAATACAACAATCCAAGTGCATTAATCTGCAATTAATCGCGGCTCCTTGTTTACTCCATAAGTATCGCTGCTTGCGCTCCTTTCCTCTGCTGATTAATTGCAGCACACTGCTGTTTATTGCTTCCTGCAATTATTCCAATGTTGACTTTGATTGCAGGAAAATAAGACATCCAACACTGCAGCAAAAGGCTTGCATCGAAAGAAAACAAATGAAAGTAGAGACCTACAACTCCTCAAGGATTGATACCTAAACCCTTATCTAATGCATCGGTAAAAGCAGATTTGTAAAACCTCAGCTCTATATTCAATCAGGTTTCTTGAACGACGGAAAATTGACATGAAAATTAAAATTAAGATCAACGAAGAAGAATTGATGAACTAACAATGATTCTGAAATTTCTAGGAACATGATCTTTAGCAGCAGAGCTGCTGTCCACGTCGATGATGAAATAATCCAGGAAAACAGAAGATAGAAGTATCAAGACGACATTACATTGAAGGCGATGTCTCCTCTGTACAACATAATATTGTTAAATCACCATCGCCACCTCCATGTAACACTGCCATGCAATGAAACAATATACCTCACTTCAGTAAACCAGAAACAAACAAAGCGTCAACACTACATTTCATGTGAACTGAAATGAAAAATAAGATGATGATGATATTGCATCTTTACCGGGTTCAGTGTGCTTCAACTTGAGGTTCTCATCTGCACACTTCTCTCTGTAGATTGATGCTCGACATCGGCTATCTCCAAGAGTGAATTCACCTCACTGGTTCATAAAGCTATCAATAATTCAATGGAAGCTACTTCCCTTGTAGTGGAATGGCTTTCCACTCTTTCCTATACCATTTATCCTCTATGTATTGAAGAATGAATGGTATGCAATATGCATGACAATATATGCAGACTGCAATGTGCAAAGTATAATAATTCAATAATTCTTTAAAACATTGGTAAACCAAACAAAAGGGAACGCTTTCTAACACGAAGAGTAAGTAAGGTATGATCATATTACATGTTAAAAAACAGTGCTCATAAATTCACTGTAAAACACAACTGTAGAAAAGTGAGCACATACATCATCTAATCTTATCTTGACATTTTAAAGGCGCACAATGTTAAGGAATATAGAAAGTCATACCAGCAGACTTATGATCTACATTCCCAAAGAGACCAATAACGATCCGACCTGAAAATGGGGGGAAAAAAAAAAAAAATTAATACATATGTTGCACTTGTATCGATAATAAATAATACCATCAATAAATTTATTATCTGGAAAAATAATTCAAGTTGCCCACAATTAGGAAACAGCTATTTCTTTTATTCATGAATAATAGAATAGTGTAAGAAGACACTATATGTCTATATCTGAATGACGTCCTTCGTAAATGAGAACCAAATGTTACATTAGAATCATTTAGGAGTAGAGTATTGAAGGAGATTATGATGTGAGTGCCAGGTAGGTGTTTGCTATTACCCAAAAAAGGTAAGGGCCTAGAGTTATTGTATCTTATCAATTTACAGAGAGTACATGCAACCAAGTATTCAAACAAATATTCCAAGCCCAATAAAAGAAAAAAAAAATTGATATAGTACATGAAGCCAAATACATTAACCTGCAATTTCATTTGGATTTGGTTAAAGAAGAAGCATACCTCCATGATGCAAAACATTTAATTCAAGGAAGCTTCAGTTTGTAGCTGAGATATTTTAAAAGGAAAAACAAATATAAGTGGGAATTAGAACTTGGAAGCACAAACAGTAAGAAATGTTAAAAACATGAAGCGCGACTGAAAGTAATATGCATTTTTTTAACAATCAGAGAATTCATAAAAACCTGCTTAACCTGAAAGTATAGGAAGAACATGCATACATAAGACTGACCTTGGAATAATGTGCAGCGGATAATTAGTTTGTTGAATCGATTCATCCTTCAGCTCAGCTCCTGCCTCGGTACAAAGCAATTTTGAAGACCTCAGCTCCTGGTGAAACAATTTAGTCTCTTTCAATCTAAATTTTAATATATATAGATATATAAATTTTTTTTGCGTAATAATCACCACCTAATAACAAGGAATACAATGCAAAATTAGTAGAAAATATAATAGAGTATAAAACATATTTAATACGTATTTAGTTATAAAGATAGATGTTTATTTTACCTATTGATCTTTGCAACATCTTCATCCTCATCCTCATCATCATCATCATCATCATCATCATAGTATTCTTCAAGAGTATCATCTGCGTCTTCTTCTTCTTCTAGGTCATGATGAACATCGCCATCAGTTTGTCTTGGTTCAACTGAACTTGCATCGATATTTTCCGACAATATATCATCTTGACTTAACAGATAATTGCTGAGATCAACAACTAGATCAATTCCACTGATATCATTTGTTTGATCTTGTTGATATGGCTCATCATTGTGAATTGATTCTGCATTATCACTTTCATCTCTTAAAGGAACATCAAATGAACCTCTACAACCTGCCTTTTGCACAATTCTCCAGTCTCCACCATTTTTTATATCAGAAACATAAAAGACTAGCTCAGCCTGAGTTGCTAGCACAAATGGGTCATCCGCGTACCATTTCCGCATGGTATGAACACTGATTAGTTGCCCATCAACCTTCAATCCATTTCTTCTATTTCCAATATCCCACCAATCACATTTGAAAATGAAAATGTGATTAAAGTTATTATAACTTAACTTAATGATGTCTGTCAGCTCGCCATAAAAATCAATTTCCTCCGAGTTATGCTCACCTTTAACCATCACGCCACTATTCTGAGTGACAAGACAATTATCACGCTCTTTAGTATGATATCTGACACCATTAACAATAATGCCACTATACCTAGTGATTCTTTCGTTAGGACCTAATCCAAGAGTGTAAAGAGGATTTTCAACTTCTATCAAACCTTTCTCTCTCATTGATAAAACCTATAATGCAAAAAAAAAATCATATATCAATTGAATCGTATAGAATATATAACAAATTTGTATACTCTTAGCAAAAAAAAAAGTTGTATACAAAATCTTACATGTTCTTTAAACCATGATGCAAATTCTTCTTGATGTCTTTTTTCAACATCAATGTGACTTTTCTTTCTAAGCTCTTCTTTGTGCATACTGCATAAAAAATGGGTTCACTTGTTATATATATACATACATGGAATATTCAAATATAACAAAAGTATTATATATATATGATAGTGAAACAAATAAATTACCTCAAATATGGATCAACTTCGGTGCTATTATGAAGAACATACCACTGAATTTTCTTATAGTCAGATTTAGAAAGACAAGAATATTTGGCCGCTCCTAGAGGTCTTGCTCGTTGTGCAAAAATAGAGAATTCAGGGTATGTATCTACATCACCACCATCATCGTTCCTTTCTGGTCTACCATGTTTTATCTCCGCATCATTAAAGTATAATGAACAAAAATTGAGACACTCTTTATCAATATATGCTTCAGCAATAGAGCCTTCTGGACGAGCTTTGTTACGCACATAGTTCTTAAGAGTTTTCAAAAACCTGCAATGAATACATTCATATATGAATATGTATTATTATTTCAAATACGAACAATATATATTTTAATTAAATATAATGTGATTGGGAATACATATATATACCTTTCAATGAAATACATCCATCTATATTGGACCGGTCCACCCAATTCGATTTCATCAGCTAAGTGAATAGTCAAGTGCATCATAATAACAAAAAATGATGGTGGATATATAGCCTCAAGTTTGCATAGTATCACGACAACTTCTTTCTTCATTGTATCAATTTTGGCCTTGTGAATCGTCTTTGAACATAATTCCCTAAAAAAAATGCTCAGTTCTGATAGGACAGTGTACACATTTTTTTGTAAGAAACCTTGTGCTGCAATAGGAAGTAAACGCTGAAGAAATACGTGATAATCATGACTTTTCATTCCAGACACTTTACCATCATCATAATTGACACACCTTGAAATATTCGACCCAAACCCATCTGGAAGCTTGACGGATTTCATCCACTGACAAAATTTCTTCCTTTCTGCACTGGTTAGAGTGTAACAAGCTTGTGGCACTACTAATTTATTACCCTCTTGTCTGACGTGCAGTTCTTTCCTTATGCCCATATCTTCCAAGTCATACCGAGCTTTTATGTCATCTTTTGTTTTGCCATCGATATTCAACAAAGTGCATAAAATATTCTCACCAATATTTTTCTCTATATGCATGACATCCAAATTGTGTCGTAATTTTAGAGATTTCCAATATGGTAATTGAAAAAATATACTCTTCTTTGTCCAATTCAACTCGTCTTCTGAACGTTTTCTCTTTCTTGAATTAGATGGCTTTCCAAAATTCATATCTGGGTTAAGTTGTGCCAATTGCTCAAGCACATCATCTCCCGATAACTTTTTAGGTTGCGGACGATGCTCTGATTTACCATTGAACTTTTTACTTCTGCGCCATGGATGTTGTGGGTCTAAATACCTTCGACTCCCCATATATGATTGTTTCTTGCCATTTTTCAAGGTAATTGAGCATGTATCTTTGTTGCAAATTGGGCATGCCAGCTTTCCTTTAGTGCTCCATCCAGATAGCATCCCGTATGCTGGAAAGTCGTTTATAGTCCACAACAATACAGCATGCAGCTTAAAAAATTCTTCGGTAAAAGCATCATATGTTTGAATTCCATCATTCCACAACTCTTTAAGCTCTGTAATCAGTGGTTGCAGATACACATCAATATTATTACCCGGAGAGGCTTTTCCAGGTATAAGTAAGCTCATGAAAATGAAAGGTTCTTTTGCACATCTCCAAGGAGGTAAATTATAAGGAATTATGAAGACTGGCCACATGCTATAAGAAGTACTCATATTGCCAAATGGATTAAACCCATCACTTGCAAGTCCAAGTCTAACATTACGAGAATCTATAGCAAACCAACTATTTTCATCATCAAAATCCTTCCAACTTGTTGCATCAGCGGGATGTCTAATAAAGTCATCATCAATTCTTTCTTCTTTATGCCACCTCATGTCCTTAGCTACGTCTTTTGATGCAAACAACCTCTGCAACCTAGGTTTTAGGGGAAAATAACGCAATACCTTTTGAGGAATTTTCTTACGTTTGCTTGAATTGTGTTTCCACCTAGAAGCTTGGCAAGTAGGACATTCTTCCAAAGATGCATAATCATTCCAAAACAATATACAATCATTAATGCATGCATCTATCTTTATATAACTTAATCCAAGATCGCGCATCATTTTCTTCACTTCATAATAGGAGCTTGGAAGTGTCTCGCCTTCTGGAAGAGCATCCTTAAATAGCTTAAGGGTCATATCAAATGCCTTGTTGCTATTATTTGTCATTGTCTTAATATGAAGCATTTTAATAATGAAGGACAACTTTGAATATTTTTCGCAACCTGGATATAATTCAGACTTTGCATCATTGAACAATCTATTGAATTTTTCAGCTTCCTGAGGACAAATGCCTGGATCAGAATATTCGGAGATCTCCTCCAAACTAGGAGCGGTATAAGATGCTCTATGCAAATCCTCTATCAAGACATTGACATCATCATAGTTAGCTTCTGTTTCATCATGCGAATCACGATCATGTTGCATCTCATCAGTCTCATGAGTCTTATTACCATCATCACGAGATTCACCGTGTCGGTCCCATATGGTATATTGCTCCAAAATTCCAAATCGCAACAAATGTGCTCTAACTTCTTTCAACGTTTTGAATCTACAGTTGAGGCAACTTTTGCAAGGACATCTAATTTTACCATCGCTTCCAACATGATTTGATGCAAATTCTAAAAATTGTTCTACTCCTTCTATATACTCAACGGATAAATGATTCTCTAGTTTTGTCCAACTTCTATCCATCCCTAATTTCACAAAATAAAGAATTTCTTAGCAATATAAGGTTATAAAATTTAACATAAGAAACAATCAAATCAAATCCAAAGCAAATCGAACAAGCTGAGATCACATACTATTCTTCAGAACTGTGAGTTAATCTGATTGCAGCATGTTCGATCCTAATCAACTAAGAACAGGAAAATCCGATCAAATCAGATTGGATTCTTACCTTCTAGGGCTTAATGACTGGATCCTGATTGTGATTTTGGTGAATGACGAACAACACCAATCCAGCAACAATAAACAATCTGATTCCAAACTTCTTATATCTGTCACTCTAGCTGCGGTGGTCTGGGATGATTCCACATAAACAAATACATAAACAAATACATAAGAAACAATCAAATCAAATCCGAAGCAAATCGAACGAGCTGAGATCACATACTATTCTCCAGAACTGTCAGTTAATCTGATTGCAGCATGTTCGATCATAATCAACTAAGAACTGGAAAATCCGATCAAATCAGATTGGATTCTTACCTTCGAGGGCTTAATGACTGGATCGTGATCGTGATTTTGGTGAATGACGAACAACACCAATCCAGCAACAGTAAACAATCGGATTCCGAACTTCTTCTATCTCTCACTCTAGCTGCGGTGGTCTGGGATGATTCCACATAAACAAATACATAAGAAACAATCAAATCAAATCAAATCTAAAGCAAATCGAACAAGCTGAGATCACATATTATTCTCCAAAATAGTTAGTTAATCTGATTGCAGCATGTTCGATCCTAATCAACTAAGAACAGGAAAATCCGATCAAATCAGATTGGATTCTTACCTTTGAGGGCTTAATGACTGGATCCTGGTCGTGATTTTGGTGAATGACGAACAACACTAATCCAGCAACAGTAAACAGTCCGATTCCGAACTTCTTATATCTCTCACTCTAGCTGCGGTGATCTGGGATGATTCCTAGCTGCGGTGGTCACTGTGATGACTGGGTGATTGGGTATTGCCGATTCCGGTGATCACTGTGATGTGGGTATTGCCGATTCCGGTGGTCACTGCGGTGGGTAACTGGGTATTGCGATCTCCGTTGCTTTCTCCTTCCTCACGTACGTTTATGCCGCCCTTCCTTTCTCTTTTTTTTTAGTAAACATCTCTGCCCTTCTGTTCTCAGTTCTCACTCTCAGCAATGTTCACCAAAAAAAACTCTCAGCAATGCTTTTTTTAATATTAAATATATTAAATCAGATTGGATTCTGCCAAGTAACGTGGATGAAAAAAAAAAAAACCTTCTTTTATTTGTTTTAATTTGTAAAAAAAGTGGTTTTGAAAAAAAAAATATCTTGGCAGTCTTCTTAGTTTTAACAAACGAATGATATTTTTTTTATTCTAAAATTTAGATGTTCTTTTTAAAAAAAATTAAGAAAATTTGGTTTTGACAAAAAAAAATAATATTCTCCTTTGATTTCTGGTTCATCCGATCGAATCGGCCCGAATGCGGTCTGACCACTTTTTCAAATACAATAAAAAAGTAAAAGAATGGTTTTGACAAAAAAAAAAAAAAAACTTGGCAGTCTTCTTGGTTTTAGCAAACGGATGATATGTTTTTTTATTCTAAAATTTAGATGTTCTTTTAAAAAAAAAAATTAAGCAAATTTGGTTTTGTCAAAAAAAATCTTCTCGTTCGATTTCAGGTTCATCTGGCCGAATCGGCCCGAATGCGGTCTAACCACTTGTTCAAATACAATAAAAAAAAAGTAAAAAAGTGGTTTTGAAAAAAAATATATGTATATATATCTCGGCAGTCTTCTTGGTTTTAACGAACGGATGATATGTTTTTTTTATTATAAAATTTAGATTTTCTTTTTAAGAAAAAAATTAAGAAAATTTGGTTTTGACAAAAAAAATCTTCTCGTTCGATTTCTGGTTCATCTGGTCGAATCGGCCCGAATGCGGTCTAACCACTTGTTCAAATATAATAAAAAAAGTGGTTTTGACAAAAATATATATATATATCGGCAGTCTTCTTGGTTTTAACGAACGAATGATATGTTTTTTTATTATAAAATTTAGATTTTCTTTTTAAGAACAAAATTAAGAAAATTTGGTTTTGACAAAAAAAAATTCTTCTCGTTCGATTTCTGGTTCATCCGGTCGAATCGGCCCGAATGCGATATGACCACTTGTTCAAATACAATAAAAAAAAGTAAAAAGTGGTTTTGACAAAAAACAAATATCTTGGCAGTCTTCTTGATTTTAACAAACAGATGATATGTTTTTTTAATTATAAAATTTAGATGATCTTTTTAAAAACAAAATTAAGAAAATTTGGTTTTGACAAAAAAAAAAAAAATCTTGTCGTTCGATTTCTGGTTCATCTGGTCGAATCAGCACGAATGCAGTCTGACCACTTGTTCAAATACAATAAAAAAGCAAAAAAGTGGTTTTGACAAAAAAAATATATATTGTAAGTCTTCCTGGTTTTAACAAATGGATGATATATTTTTTTTTATTATAAAATTTAGATGTTCCTTTTAAAAATAAAATTAAGAAAATTTTGTTTTGACAAAAAAAAAATTATTCTCGTTCGATTTCTGGTTCATCCGGTCGAATCGGCCCGAATGCAGTCTAACCACTTGTTCAAATACAATAAAAAAGTGGTTTTGACAAAAAAAAATATATCGACAGTCTTTTTGGTTTTAACAAACAGATGATATGTTTTTTTTATTATAAAATTAAGATGTTCTTTTAAAAAAAAATTAAGAAAATTTGGCTTTGACAAACAAAGATTCTTCTCGTTCGATTTCTGGTTCATCCGGTCGAATCAGCCCGAATACGGTCTGACCACTTGTTCTAATACAATAAAAAAGTGGTTTTGACAAAAAAAAATCTCGGCAGTCTTCTTGGTTTTTAACAAACGGATGATAAGTTTTTTTATAATAAAATTTAGATGTACTTTTTAAAAACAAAATTAAGAAAATTTGGTTTTGACAAAAAAAATTCTTCTCGTTCGAATTCCGGTTCATCCGGTCGAATTGGCTCGAATGCGGTCTGACCACTTGTTCAAATACAATAAAAAAGTATTAAAAAAAAAGTGGTTTTGATAAAAAAAAATATCGGCAGTGTTCTTGGTTTTAACAAACGGATGATATGTTTTTTCATTATAAAATTTAGATGTTCTTTTTAAAATAAAATTAAGAAAATTTTGTTTTGACAAAAAAAAATTCTTCTCGTTGGATTTCTGGTTCATCCGGTCGAATCGACCCGAATGCGGTATGACCGTTCAAATACAATAAAGTAAAAAAGTGGTTTTGACAAAAAGAAATATCTTCGCAGTCTTCTTGGTTTTAAGAAACAGATAATATTTTTTTTTATTCTAAAATTTAGATGTTCTTTTTAAAAACAAAATTAAGAAAATTTGGTTTTGACAAAAAAAAAATTATTCTCGTTCGATTTCTGGTTCATCCGGTCGAATCGGCCCGAATGCAGTCAGACCACTTGTTCAAATATAATAAAAAAGTGGTTTTGACAAAAAAAAAATCTTGGCAGTCTTCTTGGCTTTAACAAATAGATGATATGTTTTTTTTATTATAAAATTTAGTTGTTCTTTTTAAAAACAAAATTAAGAAAATTTGGTTTTGACAAAAAAAAAAATTCTTCTCGTTCGATTTCTGGTTCATCCGGTCGAATCGGCCCGAATGCAGTCTGACCACTTGTTCAAATACAATAAAAAAGTGAAAAAGTGGTTTTGACAAAAAAAAATATCTCGGTAGTATTCTGGTTTTAACAAACGGATAATATGTTTTTTTATTATAAAATTTAGATGTTCTTTTTAAAAACAAAATTAAGAAAATTTGGTTTTGACAAACAAAGCGTTCGATTTCTGGTTCATACGGTCGAATCGGCCCGAATGCGGTCTGACCACTTGTTCAAATACAATAAAAAAGTGGTTTTAACAAAAAAAAAAATAATCTCGGCAGTCTTCTTGGTTTTTAACAAACGGAAGATATGTTTTTTTTATTATAAAATTTAGATGTTCTTTTTAAAAACAAAATTAAGAAAATTTGGTTTTGACAAAAAAAAAAATTCTTCTCGTTCGAATTCTGGTTTATTCGTTTGAATCGGCCCGAAAGCGGTCTGACCACTTGTTCAAATACAATAAAGTAAAAAGTGATTTTGTAAAAAAAAAAAAATATCTTGGCAGTCTTCTTGGTTTTAACAAACAGATGATATGTCTTTTTATTCTAAAATTTAGACGTTCTTCTTAAAAACAGAATTAAGAAAATTTTGTTTTGACAAAAAAAAAATCTTCTCGAATCCTGGTTCATCCGGTCGAATCGGCCCGAATGCGGTCTGGCCACTTGTTCAAATACAATAAAAAGGTAAAAAAGTGGTTTTGACAAAAAAATATATCTCAGCAATGTTTTTTGTTTTAACAAACGGATGATATGTTTTTTTTATTATAAAATTTAGATGTTCTTTAAAAAAAAATGGCTTTGACAAAAAAAAGTTTATTCTCGTTCGTTTTCTGGTTCATCCGGTCGAATCGGCCCGAATGCGGTCTGACCACTTGTTCAAATACAATAAAAAAAAGTAAAAAGTGGTTTTGAAAAAAAAAATATATTGGCAGTCTTCTTGATTTTAACAAACGGATAATATGTTTTTTTTATTCTAAAATTTAGATGTTCTTTTTAAAAACAAAATTAAGAAAATTTGGTTTTGACAAAAAAAAAAATTCTTCTCGTTCGATTGCTGGTTCTTCCGGTCGAATCGGCCCGAATGCGGCCTGACCACTTGTTCAAATACAATAAAAAAGTGATACAGTACAAAAAAGTGATTTTTCTTGTCAAAACCACTTTTTTTACTTTTTTTTATTGTATTGAACAAGTGGTTAGACCGTATTCGGGCCGATCGACCGGAAGAACCAGAAATCGAACGAGAAGGATTTTTTTTGTCAAAACCAAATTTTCTTAATTTTGTTTTTAAAAAGAACACCTAAATTTTAGAATAAAAAAAACATACATTCCGTTTGTTACAACCAAGAAGATTGCCAATAATTTTTTTTTTGTCAAAACCACTTTTTAATTGTATTTGAACAAATGGTCAGACCGCATATGGGCCGATTCGACCGGGTGAACCAGAAATCGAATGAGAAGAATTTTTTTTTTTGTCAAAACCAAATTTTCTTAATTTTTTTTTTTTAAAGAACATCTAAATTTTATAATAAAAAAACATATCATCCGTTTGTTAAAACCAAGAAGTCTGCCGAGATATTCTTTTTTTTTTTTGTCATAACCACTTATTTACTTTTTTATTGTATTTGAACAAGTGGTCAGACCGCATTCGGGCCGATTCGAACGAGATGAATTTTTTTTTGTCAAAACCAAATTTTCTTAATTTTGTTTTTAAAAAGAACATCTAAATTTTATAATAAAAAAAATATATCATCCGTTTGTTAAAACGAAGAAGACTGCGGAGATTTTTTTTGTTTGTCCAAACCACTTTTTTACTTTTTTATTGTATTTGAACAAGTGATCAGACCGCATTCGGGCCGATTCGACCAGATGAACAAGAAATCAAACGAGAATAATTTTTTTTTATGATAAAACCAAATATTCTTAATTTTGATTTAAAAAGAACATCTAAATTTTAGAATAAAAAAAACATATCATCCGTTTGTTAAAACCAAGAAGACTACTGAGATATTTCTTTTTTGTCAAAACCACTTTTTTAATTTTTTTATTGTATTTGAACAAGTGGTCAGAACGCATTCGGGCCGATTCGACTGGATGAACCAGAAATCGAACGAGAATAATTTTTTTTTTGTCAAAACCTAATTTTCTTAATTTTGTTTTTAAAAAGAACGTCTAAATTTTATAATAAAAAAAATATCATCTGTCTGTTAAAACCAAGAAGACTACCGAAATTTTTTTTTGGTCAAAACCACATTTTTACTTTTTTAGTGTATTGGAACAAGTGGTTAGACCGCAATCGGGCCGATTCGACCGGATGAACCAAAATTCGAACGAGAAGAATTTTGTTTTTGTCAAAACCAAATTTTCTTAATTTTGTTTTTAAAAAGAACATCTAAATTTTATAATTAAAAAAAAAAAACATATCATCCATTTGTTAAAACTAAGAAGAATTGCGAGATATTTTTTTTTTTGTCAAAACCACTTTTTTACTTTTTTTTGTATTTGAACAAGTGGTCAGTCCGCATTCGGGCTGATTCGACTGGATGAACCAGAAATTGAACGAGAAGAATTTTTTTTTTGTCAAAACCAATGCCGATATTATTTTTTTTCAAAACCACTTTTTTACTTTTTTATTGTATTTGAACAAGTGGTTAGACCGTATTCAGGCTGATTCGACTGGATGAACCAGAAATCGAACGAGAATATTTTTTTTTTGTCAAAACCAAATTTTCTTAATTTTGTTTTTAAAAAGAATATCTAAATTTTTATAATAAAAAAACATATCATCCGTTTGTTAAAACCAAGAAGACTGCCGAGGTTTTTTTTTTTTTTTTTTTGTCAAAACCAGTTTCTAATTTTGTTTTATTGTATTTGAACCCGCATTCGGGCCGATTCGACCGGATGAACCAGAATTTGAACGAGAAGAATTTTGTTTTTGTCAAAACCAAATTTTCTTAATTTTATTTTTAAAAAAGGACATCTAAATTTTATAATTAAAAAAAAACATATCTTCCGTTTGTTAAAACCAAGAAGACTTCCAATATATTTTTTTTTGTCAAACCCACTTTTTTACTTTTTTATTGTATTTGAACAACTGGTCAGCCCGCGTTCGGGCCGATTCGACCGGATGAACCAGAAATCGAACGAGAATAATTTTTTTTTTGTCAAAACCAAATTTTCTTAATTTTGTTTTTAAAAAGAACATATAAATTTTATAATAAAAAAATATATCATCCGTTTGTTAAAACTAAGAAGACTGCCGATATTTTTTTTTTGTCAAAACCACTTTTTTACTTTTTTTATTGTATTTGAACAAGTGGCCAAACCGCATCGGGCCGATTCGACCGGATGAACCAGAAATCGAACGAGAATAATTTTTTTTTTATCAAAACCAAATTTTCTTATTTTTTTTTTAAATAGAAAATCTAAATTTTATAATAAACATATCATCCGTTTGTTAAAGCCAAAAAGACTGCCGATATATTTTTTTTTGTCAAAACCACTTTTCTACTTTTTTTAATTGTATTTGAACAAGTGGTCAGACCGCAATTGAGCCAATTCGACCGGATGAACCATAACTCGAACGAAAAGTTTTTTTTTTGTCAAAACCAAATTTTCTTAATTTTGTTTTTAAAAAGAACGTCTAAATTTTATAATAAAAAAAACATATCATCTGTTTGTTAAAACCAAGAAGACTGCCGAGATTTTTTTTTGTCAAAACCACTTTTTTACTTTTTTATTGTATTTGAACAAGTGGTCAGACCGCATTCGGGCCGATTCGACCAGATGAACCAGAATTCGAACGAGAAGAATTTTGTTTTTGTCAAAACCAAATTTTCTTAATTTTGTTTTTAAAAAGAACATCTAAATTTTATAATAAAAAAAATATTATCTATTTGTTAAAACCAAGAAGAAGGGCGAGATTCTTATTTTTTTTTGTCAAAACCATTTTTTTTTTATTGTATTTGAACAAGTGTTCGGTCCGTATTCGGGCCGATTCGGCTGGATGAACCAGAAATCGAACAAGAAGAATTTTTTTTTTGTCAAAACCTAATTTTCTTAATTTTGTTTTTAAAAAGAACGTTTAAATTTTATAATAAAAAAAACCATCCGTTTGTTAAAACCAAGAAGACTGCCGATATTTTTTTTTTTTGTCAAAACCACTTTTTTACTTTTTTATTGTATTTGAACAAGTGGTCAGACCGCATTCGGGCCGATTCGTCCGGATGAACCAGAATTCGAACGAGAAGAATTTTGTTTTTGTCAAAACCAAATTTTCTTAATTTTGTTTTTAAAAAGAACATCTAAATTTTATAATAAAAAAAACATATCATCTGTTTGTTAAAACCAAGAAGAATGGCGAGATATTTTTTTTTTTTGTCAAAACCACTTTTTTATTGTATTTGAACAAGTGTTCAGTCCGCATTCGGGCCGATTCGACTGGATGAACCAGAAATCAAAGAGAATAATTTTTTTTTTGTCAAAACCAAATTTTTTTAATTTTGTTTTTAAAAAGAACATCTAAATTTTAGAATAAAAAAAACATATCATCCGTTTGTTAAAACCAAGAACAATTCCTATATTTTTTTTTGTCAAAACCACATTTTTACTTTTTTTATTGTATTTGAACAAGTGGTCAGACCGCATTTGGGCCGATTCGACTGGATGAACCAGAAATTGAACAAGAAGAATTTTTTTTGTCAAAACCAAATTTTCTTAATTTTGTTTTTAAAAAGAACATCTAAATTTTATAATAAAAAAAAACATATCATCCGTTTGTTAAAACCAAGAAGACTGCCGAGATTTTTTTTTTTTTTTTTTTGTAAAAACCACTTTCTTACTTTTTTTATTGTATTTGAACAAGTGGTTAGACCGCATTCGGGCCGATTCGACCGGATGAACCAGAATTCGAACGAGAAGAATTTTGTTTTTGTCAAAACCAATTTTCTTAATTTTGTTTTTAAAAATGACATCTAAATTTTATAATAAAAAAAAAACATATCTTCTGTTTGTTAAAACCAAGAAGACTTCCAATATATTTCTTTTTTGTCAAAACCACTTTTTTACTTTTTTATTGTATTTGAACAACTGGTCAGCCCGCGTTCAGGCCGATTCGACCGGATGAACCAGAAATCGAACGAGAATAATTTTTTTTGTCAAAACCAAAATTTCTTAATTTTTTTAAAAAGAACATATAAATTTTATAATTAAAAAAATATATCATCCGTTTGTTAAAACTAAGAAGACTGCCGATTTTTTTTTGTCAGTCAAAACCACTTTTTTTATTGTATTTGAACAAGTGGTCAAACCGCATCGGGCCGATTCGACCGGATGAACCAGAAATCGAACGAGAAGATTTTTTTTTGTCAAAACCAAATTTTCTTAATTTTGTTTTTAAATCGAAAATCTAAATTTTATTATAAAACATATCATCCGTTTGATAAAACCAAAAAGACTGCCGATATATTTTTTTTTTGTCAAAACCACTTTTTTACTTTTTTATTGTATTTGAACAAGTGGTCAGACCTCAACCGGGCCGATTCGACCGGATGAATAAGAAATCGAACGAGAAGATTTTCTTTTTTGTCAAAACCAAATCTTCTTAATTTTGTTTTTAAAAAGAACATCTAAATTTTTGAATAAAAAAAATATCATGCGTTTGTTAAAACTAAGAAGACTGCCAAGATATTATTTTTTTGTCAAGACCACTTTTTTACCTTTTTTTTTTTTTTTTTTTTTTGTATTTGAACAAGTGGTTATATCGCATTCGGGCCGATTTGACTGGATGAATTAGAAATCGAACGAGAATATTTTTTTTTTTGTCAAAACCAAATTTTCTTAATTTTGTTTTTAAAAAGAACATCTAAATTTTATAATAAAAAAAAACAAATCATATGTCTGTTAAAACCAAGAAGTCTGCCAATTTTTTATTGTTAAAACCACTTTTTTACTTCTTTATTGTGTTTGAACAAGTGGTCAGACCGCATTCGGGCCGATTCGACCGGATGAACCAGAAATCGAACGAGAAGATTTTTTTTTTGTCAAAACCAAATTTTCTTAATTTTATTTTTAAAAAGAACATCTAAATTTTAGAATAAAAAAAACATATCATCTGTTTGAAAACCAAGAAGAATGCTGATATATTTTTCAAAACCACTTTTTTTACTTTTTTGTTGTATTTGAACAAGTGGTCAGACCGCATTCGGGCTGATTCGACCGGATGAACCAGAAATCGAACGAGAATATTTTTTTTTTTGTCAAAACCAAATTTTCTTAATTTTGTTTTTAAAAAGAAAATCTAAATTTTATAATAAAAAAACATATCATCTGTTTGTTAAAATCAAGAAGACAAAGTATATGTAATACAAAATAGAGAAAGACCTTTCTGAGGCATTATGACAAACACTTGCAAAACATGTTAAATTAGACTAGAACATATGCAGTCATGGGAAGAAATTAATTAAGGGTTGGTGGCCAAGAATTATTGAAGATTAATTAATACTTACTTGTAGAGAAATGAAAATCAAACAAGAAGTACAAAAAATGGAATCACGAAATCCATGAAATGCTTTGCAAAGTTTTCTGGCAATATACTGTTGATCAAATTTTAAGAAAATGTAAGATAAAAAGAATGGAGAGGAAAACTTGACACCGAAAAACGAATGGAATAGAACTCCTTTATGTAAACTCTTCCTTCATGCCTCTCTTATATACACAAAAAAGCCCTAATTCTAGGGCAGAGCAGCGACGCAGGATGACCTCTCTTCACCTGCAAATACAGCGTCCTCCTCTCTTCTCTTTTCGCAGAACCTCAACCTAATTCTAAAGAAGATGAATACAGCGTGCTGAGGATGAGATATGGGATTAAATAAGATGAACTACTCTCATCTCACGTACCGTAGTTTTAGATTAAAAAAATGACTTAAATCGGATAAACCGATCCAAATCCGAACCGATCCAACTAGTAAGTATCAGTTACCTCTTTAACTTTTTAATGATGCTAATCACCCCCTGTACCCAACCAAAAGCATAATGCTCCCAAAGCACCATAGAAAGGTCTTGGCGATTTGATCTTCTTTTAGGTCGACGACCTGAACTTTTTTTTTTTTATACCAAAAATGACATGGACATATTTCATTAGTATATAATCTTTAAAAAATATATATTCATAACTGAAAATAGAAAATAATTAAATAGAATTATAAGAATAAATTATGATAGTGGACGGTTCAAAAGTTATTATCTTCTTTTTAGTGTTTATTATTGATTAAATTAAAGGGTAGATTGAGGAAGTAAGACAGTAAATAAGAGAAATAAAACATGGAAAAATAAAGCTTTTATTTAGGGCTGAAAACCAAAATTCGGCCGAACCGAAAAACTAGCAAAAATCTGTCGACCCGGTTCGAAAATCGAACCGCCACTATACGGTTCGTATATGGTTAGTTTTTATATATAAAGTTCGGATTTTCGGTTCGATTTTCACATTAAAAAAATAATGGAAACCGAACCGACCGAAATATAGTTAATAGTTTTTTTTTTTTTTTGGCAAAAAAATATAGTTAATAGTTGTTACTTAATAATTAGTATGATAATAATGGATCACAATTTTTTTTTTCCTCGAAGGATGACAACTATTATGTATAATATTAAAGAGACAGATCACGAGGCATCAGGCATGGCAATCTTAATAGTAGTCCATTTATTGCCATCAAGCTCGATATAGAACGTTGGAGATTCCCAGTATTTTAATTGAAAATAAGAAAGTTAAATGCAATATATTTTCTCTGTTTCAACTATATGCTTGTTTAAACTCCTAAATAATTATTTTTTCATTCAAAATTCTTATTTGTAGTCTACACCCTAGATTTTGGCCAAAATAAAATCCCTAAAACTTTATACATAAATAAGTTTAAATCCAAACATAATTTATAAGATCAAATAATTTGTGTGTAAATTTGGTGCTTATATCAAATTAATAAATTATAATAAGTATTACACTATCTTATGACTTTTTTTTCAAAATAATTTTGATGAACCAAGTGGTAGTGGTAGAAATTAAAGATACTTAACATTAAAAAAAAAAGATTTAGTGTAATCAACGGTCTTATTAAAAAAATATTACGAAAAATATTTTGATATCAGTTGTAAAAAAGTTTAATATACGATATGAATAATATGTAAAGTATGGATGAGAATGGTAAAATAGGTAATATTGGAGAGATGAAAAAAGATGCTGACTTTTAATGAGCAAGTGGAAACTTATTTATTCACCCGAGGAGATATTCTATTTTCGCAAGCAATTAATATCTCAGTTTAAATTATTTCTCAAAACAAAAAATTGCATTAAATAATAATAAATATAATAAATAAAAAGATGGGGCAGGGGATCATCTCCTCCCAGATTCGGCGTGATCTCCTCCCAGGGATCATCTCTCTCTTCCAATTTCTCTCTGCTTTTTTCCTCTTGCTAACCTTAAAAAAAAAACAGAGAACGGCATAGTAGAGTAGATCAAGAAGTGAAGAAGACAAGCTCGTCGGTGAAGAAGACATGCACGTTGGTGAAGAAGACAGGCTCGTCGCGGTGAAAAAGACAGGTTCTTCTTTGCTCCACATATGGCATGCACGACCCAATGGGGTCTGTGCGACTTTGATCGGACATGCGTTGCCTCAATCTGGCCCGTGGACAAGATAGGGTCCACCGCGTCCAAGATCGATCGGAGCTTCCTCGGCCAAGATCCGTGTGCGGCCAAGATAGATCCTCCGTGGCCAGATCGGAGCTCGTCGGCTAAAATCGGGTATCCGCGATTAAGATCTGGGACTGGAGCGGCTAAAATCGGTTATCCGCGGTCAAGATCTGGGACTTGAGCACCACCACGACCATAAATCAATGACGCGGCCAAGATCGACCGGAGCATCCTCGGCCAAGATCCGTCCGCGGCCAAGATCGGAGCCTCTTCGGCCAAAGTCGGGTATCCGCGGTTTAGATCTAGGACTGGAGCGGCTGAAGTCGGTTTTCCGCGGCCAAGATCTGGGACTGGAGCACCACCGCCACCATAGATCAATTCATAGCTCATCACCGTGGCGGGCGAACGAAAGGGCAGCGGTGGAAGTCTAGCGCGCTGTAGTGGCGGTCGAGAAGAAGAACAACGAGATTCGGGGTAAAACTTATTCCAAGTTTCGTTTTTTCAGGATTAAACGTCCTCTAAATGTTATATTATATTATTTCTGAAAAATCAAAACTTGAATAAACTGTTCTTAAAAAAAAAAAATATACATTATATTAACTGAAGGTAAATGATAATTAAATTTTTTTAATAGTAATAATAACATTAAACTTTTTATATTTTATTTAATAATAACAATAAACTTTTTTTTATTTTAAATTCTTTTTTGGTTAAATAAAAAGTTAACTAACTCTATAAAAATGGAAGGGTAAAGAAATAGTAAAAGTTAATTTAATCATTCCAGTAAATTTTTTATGAGTTTATGGATAGTATATCAAATAAAAAAGGAGAGTTGGAGGAAGATGAAAGTATTTTTTGAAAAAAAAAATTTAGTTGCGAGTTGAGTATAAAAATATTTTTTTTGAATTAAAAAAAATAGTTGAACTTTATTCTATAAAAATGGAAGGGTAAAAAAAATAGTTGCACTTTAAAAAAAATTAAGGACCAAATAAAAATATTTTTTTTCATTAATATTTTTTCTCTTTTCTCTCCCCCTCTCCTCTGATCAGTTCTCACGATATTTGCTTCCCTCCTTTCTCTCCCCCTCTCCTCTGATCAGTTCTCACAATTCTCACAAGCGGTTCTTTTCTAGTTTCTCTCTTCCACATCGAGCAGTGATATAATTCATCTCCCTCACGAACTAGGTAATTGAAGGTAATTGAATTCGAGTTCTCATGTATTTCTTTTCTCAGTTATGGTTTATATTAGCGTCCCTTTATTGTGACTACTCAATCTAAGTTCTGAATTATGATTATCATAATTATTAATCCGCTAATTATTATTTCTCTCCACCACTCTACTACCCGATAAGAACAAAATAATATCAATAACAAATTGTTCAAATTTTAGTAGAAAATCTTCAAATTCACTAAAACAAACGCTCTAAATGCTATACTGATCTTCCAATCCCCACTATTTACATTCCTCTTGAAATTCTTAGCATTTAGACTCATGTACCTTTTTCACGTCATGTTCGCATTTGTGTTTGCTCCTATCTTCCTCTTCTAGATGGGACCTAACTCTTATCATTTTATGCAACTGATAAACACTTGCATTACTTAGGGCGGCCAAGTACAATAATAGATTATTATTATTGAAAACAAATTTTTTTAACTCCAACCCAAATCATAATAATGTACTGAAATTACATAAAAATAAATTTAAGGAGAAGAATACCGTATGCCCATTTTGATGGCCTGTTTAGACTCTCTATGAAAGTATACCATAACACCTTCATATTTATATAACTTATCCTGCCTGGTTTGGAGGAGTTATTCGATATAGAGAGATGAAAATCCAAGGGCCAATAGTAGTCTTGGTAAAACCAAGTGTTCTTACAAAGCATTGTCATCACTTAATTGTTCTTTTTGTTCTGAATTATGATTATCATAATTATTAATCTGCTAATTTTTTTTTTTTTTTTGCCTTCCTTCCTTCAATCTAAGTGTTTCAGGTTTATTAACTATGGCACCAGGAAGACCAAAGATAGTTGATGTGACATCATTTGCAGTTGAAGGCGAGCAGCATCAGTCTCAAAATCAACTCGCACTTCTAAATCCACCATCAAGAAACGATCCACCATCTAGCGCGGATTCACCCTCTAGTGCTGATCCAATATCTTCCGAAAATGAAGGTATTATACTGATTTGATGCAATTTAAATATTTAATAATTTTAATTTTAGTACACTTATGATCTCTATTTTTAATAGAATCCATGCCTAGAAAAAGAGGGCGTGAGATGGCTAGAGGTTTTTATGTTGCTAAAAGAGTAAAGGAAGGTAAAAAGATCGGTGGATTAATATTTAATCCAGACAACTACGTAGTAGTTGGTCCGACTGAGAAAATTTTTAAGATGGAGATTGGAATCATCACTCGTACATTAGCTCCATTCGAGATGCTCCATTGGCATATGGTGAAGAAGGATATAAAGAAGACGGAGGAATTATATAGACGCCTACAGGTACTATACTTACTATTGTATATGTTTTATAGTTTTGACTAATCCTGTGATTGTATCTCATTTTTTATATTGTTCTGGTTTATAGAGCGAATTTGATATAGACATGGCTGACCCACATGTGAAGGAAGTTGTGGATGCTGCAATCGCAAAGCGGTTTAGGTCATTTAAACATCAATGTCACAAATACTACTTGAAGTTTGATGACCCAGGGGATGCAATAGAAAATCCAATAGAAGGCATAAGCATAGAACAATGGGTTGCTCTGTGTAAACATTTTGAAAGCGACAAGTTTAAGGTTATGTATTTGAACTCTTCATTGTAATTAACATCTTGTATGATGATATATTGTTTCTGTCGTTATTATTCTAATTTTAATAACTTGTGATATTTAATCTTTTACAGAAAGCTAGTGCTGCAAATAAGAAGAATCGTGATAAAGTGCAAGTTCGCCATACCTCTGGATCTAAATCAATCTGCCAAAGAATTTATGAAATTTATGAAACGGTATGTTATATTTTCTCTTATAGTTATTATAATATTAAGAATATATGTTACTGTATTTTTTTTGTAAGTTGTTTATTTATAATATAAAAACACTTTATTTATATATATATAGGAAGATTCTGAGGATCCAACTCAGGAACTACAAGAACCTGCAGAGTTGAAGGTTTATCACGATACCCATCAAAAGAATGGAGACTGGACTCATCCTGAAGCAAAGAAGGATTATGTAAATAATGATAATATTATTTTTTTATACTATTTTTTTAGATTTATTTTATGGGTAAATATTTCTTTATTTTCTTTTTTTCCTTCTAACGTTAACTTGTATTTCAGGAACAAATGAACGTCTTGTATTCAAATTCAATTGAGACTGGCGATAGATTGACGGGAAAGCAAATAGTTGAGAAAGTTGTCAAGCCAAAGAATAGTTATGTTCGAGGACTTGGTTATGGTTTTAGGTCTAGCACTAAAGTAAGAGCTTCAAGAGAATTACATGAGCATGTGAGTTTCAACTCGGAATTGCGTGAGGAACTTGAGAATAAGATACAAGGCCAACAAGCTGAAATAGATGAACTCAAGTCAGCTATTAAAAGTTTAATGAAGAAGAAGAAGAAGAAGAATAAGGAAAAGAAGGAGAAGTTCGAGTCACTTGTTAAAAGTTTGATGAAGAAGAAGGAAAAGAAGAAAAAGAATAAGGGGTCCTAATCTATTCACATTCGAGCATAATTTGATGTGAGTTTATCTCAGCTAGGTTTGTACATTTTTGTTATTACACATAATATTGTGATTTCATTTTTTTGTTTATTGTAGAGTGATGATGATATCATATCAGCTTTAACGAGGCAAATGGAAGAGTAGAGAAGCTGCTTGTATTGTCCTAGGTGTTTGGGAGAGCTGGAGATACTAAAGGAGCTTGTTGAGATTTTCAATGAGTTATTAGTTGCAGATTCTGATGTTGAAGGTTGTGTGGTTACATCATTATGGTTCAAATTATTTTGTTTAGAATCAGTATTTGGTTTGGATACATTATTTTGTATTGTCTAATTGTATTACTGTCTTTAGTATAGATATTAGTTATCTTTTTATTTTTGTGTTTTATAAATGGATAAATAATGTTTATTCAATTTATTATTTATTATTTATTTAGAAAAAAATGATGAAAACCAATTAATATTAAAATATATAATAAAAAAATAAATTTGAAAATTTAATAATTGAAAATTTATTTTTTATTATATATTTAATATAAATTTTTAATTAAAAAATTTATAAATAATTTAATTGAAGTGCAATTCCAATTAATATTAAATATATAAACACAAAAAAATATATTTTTTTATTATTAAAAAACTGATAAATAAATATATTTTTTTATTATTAAAAAACTGATAAATAATTTAAATTGACTGCAATTACAATTAATTTTGAGAAATTGTATTTGTTAGAATAGACTTGTTTTGACAAACGTATTCGTTAGAATAAATTTGTTTTGACAAACGTATTCTTTAGAATAGACTTATTTTGACAAACATATTTGTTAGAATAGACTTGTTTTGACAAACGTATTCGTTAAAATATACTTATTTTGATAAACTACCATATGTAATAAACAAAGTTTGTGTTTGTTAGAATATTCTTATTTTGACAAATACCTTTTGTAAGAATTGACATTATTGTAACAAAATTTATGTTTGTTAGAATAGACTTATTTTGACGAATAACCATTTGTCACAATTGACATTATTGTAACAAAATTTATGTTTGTTAGAATAGACTTATTTTGATGAATTACCATTTGTAAAAATTGGCATTATTGTAACAAAATTTATATTTGTTAGAATAGACTTATTTTGACGAATTACCATTTGTAACAATTGATTTTATTGTAACAAAAGTATGTGTTTATTATAATAGAGTTATATTGACGGACTTATTTTGACAAAACTTGTGACAAAAATATTCGTTATAATATGTTTGTTTTGACAAAATATTAACTTATTGTAACAAACCAGTTTGTAACAATATCTTGAAATTGTTGTAGGGGATGTGGCCAACTTGCTTATATACTGCTTTATTGTACAGATACCAACCGGTGTAGTACTCCAGACTCACGGTGTATGTCTATTTCAACATTTCCACTCACCGTGAGGGCTCAGACAGAGGATACATTGTCAACAGACCATCTCACAGGCCGGACCCGGGCTCTGATACCATGTTAGAATTCACATTGGGCCGAGTTAAACCCAACGGACTAGTATAAAGCAGTCATATATGCAAGTGGGGTTCCATCCTAAAACCAATTGATTTTAGGATGGAACCCCACTTGCATATATGGTTGCTCTCTACTGACTCATTGTGCTTGTCTCGGTCCAATGTAAAACTAACAAAAGCCATTGAATTGAGCTTTTTTCCCTACCTAGCTACTCCTCCAAATTTTCCTTTATAATTTTTTTTTAAGTGTGGTACAAAGTCCCGCCAATGACACTCGACAGACTCTAAGTATGATCAGGTGACAATGGTGCGAGTTAACAGTAGGGCGACGCCTCGCTAGAAGCCAATAAACAATCAACAGTAATCCCCTCTTCGACCATTACAAGTGACGTCTTAGAACGCCTAACATGTGATGAACATACGCCCCAACAATACCCTCCTAAACTACATAAAGATCCAAATGACATAACTCAAGGATAATAAGGTATTCACCAAATAGCTAGGGAAATGTCAACTAGATAACTATGATTGGAAAAGAAGGCATGCCATGGTTAAAACTCTAGATACTATCTATGCACATCTCTAGACAACTACACATTTCTGTCATTTATTATCTCATACACATATGCACATCTCTACGCATATTTTATCTATTTACAAGTATTCTTATTTAAGTAAGAGAGATTACCAGGCCACAACCCTATTTTTTTTTTTTAGATCTTAGACACGGTGATTCTGATTCCAACTAGGCCACTGGCAGTTCTACTGTTTCTCAAGTGCAGTCTCGGGACATTGTTTGGATCGATTTTTTGAAATATTATAAGTATACTTTCAATAAATATTGTTAAGGAACCCACTTAACTTAAATATTGTCAATGACACCTCTTGACATAAATGGTCGCGTGTAGCGTAGATAGAAAGGATTAAGGTGTTTAGGTCCTAGTTGTTTGATCCGTTTAGGCTTCTCTTTTAGTTTTTTTTTTAGGCCTCTTCGTAAGGTTCTCATGAAGCTTCTTCATGAGATATCATTTATAAAAAAACAAAAAATAAAAACAAAAAACAAAAATGATAGTCATGAGGATAATGTGAATCCTTGTATAAATATAGTTATAACATTTAAATTTTCCTTGAAAAAAGTTAACAATAATAATATTTGAGCAACCATGATATTCCTCTTAAAAATACAGTAGATAAAAAAAAAAAAAAAATTGCTAAAGCGACATGAAGTAAAAAAAAAAAAAACTTCATGTCACTCTATCATCAATTAAATAAAATGGCATACCGTATTTTAAGGTGGAAATCCTGGTTGCTAAAGCATTATCAATGAAATTTTAAATTTTATAACTATATTAGAATTAATTACTCTCTTTTATATAATAAAACTCTATTGTTTATCATTGGGACGTGAAGCCACATTTGTTGTCTGCTTGAATGTCTAAGTGGAAATGTGTTATATGATGCATAATGTGATTTATTTGGCTAGGTGTGTATCATTTTATATAATAACTTTGTACATATTGATTAGTACAGTGTGTTGCATGGGACCAAAATGACGTGGTTTTGAACTTCTAGTAGTGGACTTCGAGGTCTCGCCGGGAACTAACTCTTTTTGGTATCTTTTTCGACCTCTCGGGTACTTAGTTTCCTTTAGGAGCTGTGTGCTAGGCGAGGACCTGGAAAGGGGTGGGGATGTCCAATGATTTCACTCCGAAGCTTAAGTCAGTAATGGATTTAGAAATAGTATTGTAAAGTATGAGAATCAAGATTGTAAAATACATATAATGTTCCCCTATTTATAAGGATAGATTACCGACTTCAAATGATAGCTACCCTCTTGGGAGGGCTTCTGTCCAGAGTCGGTTTAAATAGGTGACAAGTAGGTCGCCACCTTATCTTTCCTTAGTTGGAAAGGTTTACCTTTGGCGGTTGAAAGCAGGTCGCCACCTGTCCCTTTCCTTAAGATGAGGGTTTCTTCATGGCGGCCAGAGTAGATCGCCACTTGTCCATTTCCTTAAGAGGAGGGTTTCTTCATGGCGGCTAGAGTAGGTCGCCACCTGTCCATTTCCCTAAGAGGAAGGTTTCTTCATGGCGGCTAGAGCAAGTCGCCACCTATGCCTTTCCTTAAGAGGAAGGTTTCTTCAGTGGTGTTTTGGCTATCGACTCGACTCGTACCTTAATAGGAGAGACTTGAGTGATTTAGTCGCCTTCCTTTGCTATTCGTTCTTCAAAAGTCGACTTATTCATATATGGTCGTCGATCCTTTGTCTTTGCCTTGTCGTTCTGAACAGAAACGGTCGACGACTGTTCTTTAGTCTCGCATTTAAACGTACTCGCCTTCATACTATTCTATCATTTTAATCGTAACCCAACACAGTGTACAATTTGTTATATATATATGATGTTAGAATTGTGTTAAATTATATTTTTAAAATTTTTCTATGTATTAATACTGATTTGATTTGTTATTTTTTATTATTTCCATAAAATTATAATAAGAACCCACTTAACTGGGTTCATAGATTTGCTACTTGTTGAGAACCAGTTCAGCAAATTAACAACTCTCGTCATTTATTGAAAGGAAAAAACTTGTGTTTATTTTCATCTCATCAATATAGTCACTTGCTCCAAGGCTGTCGGGAAATGAGTAGCTGGAACACCAGGAACCAGTCAACAAGTGCTCCAAGAATAGCCATTTAGGACGGGATCTCTTCCTGAAAAATCCATTAGTTCGTGCGAGATTATGAATGAGACTTGACATTCCTTCTTGAAGTATCCATTAATTTTTTTCTCATAAAGTATGAATTAGTTCGTTGGACACATTCGTATCTTCTTGTTTATAAATAAAAAGAATTACAATTAAACTAAACTATCAATTATCTATCTTTGGTTTGTCTAAATGCATCAAACATAACTAAATATGTTAAAGGTACAAATTTTCTAAAGGAGCAATGGTGGTTTTCAGCGGGTTAATTACCAAATTGCTACCCATAATTTTAGCAATTTACAAATTACTACCTGAACTTTAATTTAAAATATTGGCTACTTAAACTTTTAATTTCAGAGAAAATTGTTACCTTTGTAACAGTTCTTGTCAAATTTGACAGAAAATGAGCATATTTTTGTCAGACGGGGTCTTTTTATGTGTACCAAAGGTGATTTCAAATGTAAGTTAAAAGTATTGCAATTAAATACTTTCAATTGGATGCTCAAAGACTATGTGTAGGAATTGAGCGGAAGTCCGATTGAGCAAGGTATTATGTTGCGTTACTTTCAATTTATGTTTGAATTCATCTTGGATACAAATGAAAAGACAATGTGTGGCAAAAACATACCCATTGTTTATCCAATCTGATGTGAATTGAAACAGAAGTAGCGATTTGCTCTGAAATTAAAAATTTAGATGGTCAATATTAAAAAGTTAAAGTTAACATAACGACTTATAAATTGATCAAAGTTTAGTAGCAATTTGGCTACTGACCCTTCTGGCGGTGTGTGTAGTCGCTAGTAGGGCTGTAAACGAGCCGAGTCGAGCCGAGTATCTGGCAAGCTCGACTCGACTCAGTTTACTCGAGCTCGAGCTCGAGTTCGAACTCGATCGAGCCTAAATTTTTCAAGCTCGAACTCGACTCGATTCAATACTTGACGAGTTCGAGCTCGACTTGACTCGGCTCGATAAAGTTACAAAATTTCAATTAAATTATAAATGGTGCATCTTAACTCGAGCTCGAACTCGAATCGATTAGATTTTTGACTCGAAGTCGAGCTCGAACTCGACTTGAACTCAATATATACATATATAATATTTTTACGTAAAGCTCGAAAAACTCGAACTCGACTTGAATAGCAAAACAAAAAAACTCGATTAGACTTGCGAGCCTCTCGAGTCGAGTACCAGTGAACTCGATCTCGACTCGGTATCAGAAAAGGCTCGACTCAAGCTCGACTCGACTCAAAATTTAGCGAGTCAAATTCGAGCATCGACCAAGCCGATCTCAAACAGCTCACGAGTAACTTGACTTGTTTACACAACTCGTTTACACCCTAGTGGATAGCGAGATGGGACAGTCTCCAACGAGATGGAGTGGTTGCTACTTGCTAGTGGAGTGGTAGTCAGAAATTGGTGACAATTAGAAATAAATGTCTTTTTTACAAAATTAGTATTACTCTTACCGAAGTTAAGAAATAATCAGTTTTATGTGGGATTATATTAGAACATTAGGTGCCAACCTTATACCAGACATGGAATATATAATTTATATATTATCTATTTCTTAGTCATTCCAAAAACCAAACATCTCTTTCATATGATCGCTTTTGGATAACTTAAGTATTGCAAAAAAAAAACTTCGTAAGACACTTTTCATTGATATTGCTTATCCCTACTATGTTACAATAAAAAGAACAAGAAGTTTGTTCTACATTTGTGATATTTTGGCATATCAACTAATAGGTATTTTTGAAAAACAAATGATGATTTTGACAGCTTACTTTTTTTATTTAATATCATTCATATTCCAACCGTAAGAAAGAATGACAGAAGTCACATAATTCTTTTGAATGATTATAATAGGGAGAGTTTTAATCTCTATCTACATTGGTCAATAATGTTTGACAATTCCCTTTTAGGTCAATACTATTTTACTATACTACTCTCACCGCATGAGATTAGTGCCTAAAACAAGTTTAATAACGAAGTGACATGTCTCTTTTGGCTCTTAATGTCCACATTTTATTTTCTCTCGAGTTTAAGAAGAAAAAAAAAAAAGATAAGAGCACGCACCTCGTGTAATCAACTCAAATAATAGTTAGAATCAATTTGAGCTATTATATAATTATTCTAATATGAAGCAGTAGTTCGATATTTCGTTCATTAATTA
Source organism: Clarkia xantiana subsp. parviflora (assembly GCA_036873135.1). Classification (NCBI taxonomy): domain Eukaryota; kingdom Viridiplantae; phylum Streptophyta; class Magnoliopsida; order Myrtales; family Onagraceae; genus Clarkia; species Clarkia xantiana. The sequence goes on from JAPTYO010000014.1 coordinate 6,368,454, forward strand.
AGCTTATTAAATTTAAGTCTATGATAAATAAAGAAAATTTTATAAAAAATATTTTACTATTTACAGTTGATTCAATATTAGTAAAATTATTATAAATATAATATAAATATTTAAAAATATCATCATTTTAATGAAACCCTCTACTACACCGCGTAAACTAACAAATTCGACCGTTTCTAAGTGACATAATCGATTTTCACACGGTGTGTGTGATATCCTTTTGTCGGTAACAGCATGTGTGATATTGATTGTGCATATAGTTTAATTAATTATTTAAAAGAAAAGTCATAAAATCACTGACCATATGATTTGTTTGGATTGGCTCAGTCACTGTAAAGTATAAACACAAGTACACATAAGAAAGGATTCTCGTAAATGTAGTCACATTAGTTAATGGGTCGGGTCACGGAGACTTTACGGATCCAAGTGGGTACCATGTGGGCCTCGATTAGAATGTGCTTATTATTATTTTCCCACTATATCTTTATCTATTTTTATTTTTCATCTCGTTTATATATTTCGTTATGACAGTACCGAGGCGAGGAGCTCCTTCATTATCATATGCCCTACTAAAATCTTTCTCTCTCTCTAAGAAACGTCTGCTCCATTGAGATTTTTCAGTGCTCATTTGCTCTGCATTAAACTTGCATGATCTCCGGCAATGGCGTCTGCCTGCGTTAACAACATCGGCATGTCGCCGGATAACTTCTCGGCGCCGCCCTATCCTTCCTACGGGTGGCTCAGCCCTCGCTCTTCATTCAGCCGTGAGTTTCCGGAGAACGACTACCCCAAGCCCATCGCATTCGCTATGCCGCCAGTGCAGGAGGAAAAAGCATCGGAAGATCCGACTGCTGATTCGGAAGCTTCTCCTGGAGACTTCGAGTTCTGCCTCGAAAATCCGGTGGCAATGCAAACAGCAGACGAGCTCTTCGCCGACGGAAAGCTCGTGCCGCTTCAGCTCTCTGCCATGAAGACGAAGCCACAGGCTTCAATGGAGATCCAGTCGCCGGACCTGGCAGATAGTCGTCGGAGAAGCGACTTATCTGGTATGGACCTGTATATGATGTCATCTCCGAAGGCTCCGAGATGTTCAAGCCGCTGGAAGGAGCTTCTCGGCTTGAAGAAACTGAGCCAGAACGCGAACGCTAAGAACAGCGAGTCTACAGCCACGACTCGTAAAGCAACAGTAGCGGCGGCGGCCGTATCTTCTTCTTCTACGAACTCCAGATCCATCCGCCATTTCCTCCACAGAAGCTCCAAGTCGACGTCAAGCTCTTCCGATTCTTCTTTGAACCTGCCTCTGCTCAGGGATTTGGACTCCGACTCTGTCATGGTCTCCTCGCGTCATTCGCTTTCTTCCTCTTCTTCCGGTGGACATGAGCATGAAGATCTCCCTAGACTATCGCTGGATTCAGAGAAGCCGTACTCTCTCTCGCTGCATAAGAACCCTAACATCGCCAATCCTCCTAGAATGAGACTAGTAAAGTCTAGGGCGGAGAATCCGAGGCCACTCATTGACATTGCAGGACCTAACCGAGCAGAAAAGAGTCCGGTTCGGAGAACTCCGGTAGAGTCCGGTGGAGTAACACCTAGGGGAGTCTCCATTGATAGTCCTAGAATGAACGCTTCAGGTAATACTCCAATCTTCGTCTAGTTCTTCTTCCGTGTAATTTATGCATACATTGGACATAACGGTTCTGTACTGGATCAGGAAAAGTAATATTCCAGAGCTTGGAGAGGAGTTCAAGCAGCCCGAGCACTTTCAATGGCGGCCCGAGATACAAGCACAGAGGCGTGGAGAGATCCTACTCTGCCGGAGTGAGAGTCGCTCCGGTCCTCAACGTTCCAGTGAGCTCTCTAATGGGTTCCTCCAAATCAGGATCTGTGTTCGGGTTCGGGCCTTTGTTTTCGTCTTCGCCGCAGAAGCGAGACGGTAGTAACGGGATTGCAGGCGGAGGAGGAAGCAGTCGCAGCTATCAGCAACTAAACAGCAGGAACGTCCGCACATGACTGCATACGCAGCTGCTGAAGCTTAACCTTCTTCAACAGGGTAACTCCATTAACGCCAAACAAACTCGCCTAATTTTCTTCTTCTTGGTTCCCAAAAACGTTGATCTTGGCTTGGATCCTGGACGGAGTAGTGTGTTTTTGAAGCAATTACATGCACTCGCCGCTGCTCAGTTAGTTGTTGGGTGGTGTATATGCTTTTTTTCTCTGTTTTCTCGATGATCAATTCCGCTTTCATAATCATTGTATATAATTAGTAGGAAGAGACATGCATTTCTGATCTTGCTTCTAGCAGTAGAGAGACGGGGGATTAAGAGTAGCAGAGTTGTGGATTTAATCTAACGACATTGGTTAATTGCTTTAGTGTGAATGTGATTGACTAGTAGTACTACTTGGTCTTTGCTTGTATCAGTGTATTATGGTGGATCTGTTGTTTGTTTGTGCATTGCATTACAAATTGGATAATTGATGAATGAAACAGTAGAGGGGGTTTGTTTTGAGGAGGGAGGGGGTGATAACGTGGGGGTGGGGGGGAGCGTAACAACTTTTGTCATTATCCATGGGAGACAAATACAATACAATAATAGTTGGTTTCTCTTTCTCCCTCAAGTGATTCTGGGAAATGATGCTGAGATTCAAGACAATTTTAGCAGAGACGCGCCAGCTATCCCATTCCCAACTATTTTATTATTTAATAAGAAAAAAGGTTACTTGCTACTAAATCATATCTTAAGATTTAGCTGTGCCATGTTCTTTTAGTTAATAGTCATAACTCATAGTAATAATATGATGATTCGTAAAAAAAATGATGGGTTAGTGCACAACTTAGTTATTTGTATTTGTCGATATCATTGTTTGGTTCAAAATATATGTTTTATATTACATAAGTTTGTTATTGTGATTGTTAACTAATATACAACAAAAAAATTATATTAATTATTTATCTTGCTTACTTCATCAGGTTCTTCATAAAGAAAACTTTAATTTGTTAGAAAATAAACAAAAATCAAACACTTGGCCGGGATTCAAAACTAGCCGGAGCAGATAGAACAAGTCAAAGTTGAAAGAATACTTGGATTGATTGAATGTAATAGTAAAATTGTCATATTATAAATAATTACATTTGACAAAACATGAGTGATTAAACAAAATGAGTTTGAACTGTTGGATTATATTTTGAAATGTATGAAAAGAAAAGTTATGATTCAATGATGTCGGTAACCAAAGGATATTAAGCATATATAAGATGATGGATATATATATAGTAGTGATGTATGTATCTATCTAGGGTTAGGATGGTTGGTTAGGAGCAATGCAAGGAGGGGGGCCGGGGAGGCAGCAGTAGTGTAAAGCAAGAGCACAGGGTGGTTTTGTTATCGGGTAGAGAAGAAGTGAGTTGTCCTTGAATTTGTTTGTCGTCTAGCTCCAGCTCCATGTTCGTATACTACTTCTTTTCCTTGTCAGCAATTAATTAAAGTGAGAAAATAAACTCTTGTTTTTGGAGGGGGGGGCTGCATGAAAGGTGGCTTTTGATATTGACATTAGTTGGGAGGGTGGGTGACTTGTAGGCTTTAGGGTGCCTCCGGATCTCCTCCTTTTTACATACTATATTTTATTTTATAGTAATAATGTTATGCAGCCCTATAGTTTTATCTATGGTAGGATAACCATGTAATAATGGTATAGTTGTTAGATGCTTCATTATGTAATTAGATTTCCCGCTTATACTTTGAAAATAAATTAAATTATTCTTGACATGCATTACGGTAATTTGTTACATGTTGATTTGATACAAATTTATTAATTTATATATGGAATAAAAATATTAGAGGTAGTGTCCCTTCAAAAGGAAGGATTGTTGTGTAACACTAACTAGACTAGTCCCTAGAGTGTGTGAGAGATTTGAAATGAGTGGTGTTGACCGGGTCTTTACCGGTATCATCTCATCTCATCTCAATGGGACCGATCCTCTTCTGTCTCTCTCTACTTGCCTTTTATTTTGATGATGATTTGGCTGTCTATTTAAATATAGCCTTATAGGGCTGCTGCCTCCTTTAGGGGTGTTTGTTTGATTTGATGTGACTCTCTCTCTTTATAGCTTTTTAATTAACTTTTAAATTAATTACTTTACCCAAAAACAAAAAAAAAACTTTTAAATTAATTATGAATTGCATAACCAAACTTTTAGAAATATAAATATCAATTTTGCTCATGTATACTACTTTTTGTTGCCAACCTCATGTATACTATTAGATTACCATTTAAAAGTAACTGAATATACACACTTATAGTAGATAAAGATCAGTTTTTCTCTCCAGAAATCTTATTCGTAAAGACTGCAATTTAATTGAATCCATAATATTACTTTAAGCTTTTAAGAGTGTATATATACAATGTGAGTTCATTTTTTGGTTAAATGCAAAAGTCGGTGCTATTGATGTGGTTTGAACTTTGAAGAACCATGCACCATAAGTTAAATGTTAAGTAGACTTAAATTTATTTATTAACATTAGAGTTTTTTTTATTAACTTATCCCTCTCTTATCAACCACCATGGCTTATTTGCAAAAGTCATTCTATTATATGTTTCAATTTCGCCTAATGATGACAAATAAAATTCGTAAGATAAGGTACACACGGACATACACTAGGCTAGGCTAGGCTAGTCCTAGTAATTGAGATCCAACAACAACTTTTTTTTTTTTTTTTTTTTTGCTGGGAAGATCCAACAACAACTTTCCATTGCTTCACAATGCAATAGTTTCATAATTTCCCATAAATAAAATGACTATTCTGTCTCCATTTGGACGATTCACTGGCTTTGGACCCTCTGGCAGGGCAGTCCCTGGTGTTTGCATTTATAACACTATATCAAATATCAATACAAACTTTTTTTTTTTAATCAAGTACCATTTTGGAGAATTATTTTCTATATAATATAATTTTGTTAATGTTAGCTATAATAATGATAAGTAGTTAACTTTTTTATTAAAAATATTACAAATTTATTATTAGCCCCCATAAACCTTAAATTAAATTTTCTATGACACTTTTGTCCCTATGTGTAAGCTTCTTATTCAATTTTAAAATAAGTTATAATATTTGAGTACGTTATATAACTATATTAATTAATAATCTACTAAAAATTAAAATAAATTTACTTATTTTTTATATTTTACTATTATTTTAATATTAAATAAATCTTTAGATTTAAATAAATAGTAATATATATATATAAATATATATATATTATATATAATATATATATATATATTTATATATATATTATATTTTTATTTTTATTATTACTGAATATAAAAATATAATTTGAATTTATAAGTTTATAATTTCAAGTTAAAAATCAACAAGTTGCATGTCCACATAAATATAAAGAAGTTTTAGAATTACATCAAAGTCTATTCTTGATTCTTACCGAGTTTTTTTTTTATATATATTTTTTTGAACTACCATAACTACATTATTTCATCATGTATTTCACTTAAATAAGCAATTTTAAATTTACAAAAATAAGTAATTATATTTAACATTTACCACCTGAAACAGTAATTAAATTTTTATTTATAATTTAAATGTAGAAATTACTTTTAAATATTTATATAAGATATATAAAAATCAATCATATTACAAGAATATAGAATTAACAGTAATATTTGGTAACTAAATATTTATTTATTTTAAAATTTTAACGAGTATATTCAAAAATTCATAATATCATATGTGTAAATTATTAACTAATAAATAGAACTTTTATCCGCACATTTTAAGATATAATTATATAAGTTTATATATATACTTTAAATATTACTAAAATATGAAGTAATGTTTAATTTGTATTGAATAAATTATTTTAAATAATAAAAACTGATAAAATTAATTATTAACATAAAATTTAAATTTTCTTAATATTATAATAATTATAGAAATAAATTATTTGCCACAACGACAGCTAAATAGTTTGTTATTTTAATTAAAATATGACAATGCTGTACTGAAAATTGACTATTGAGGGAGACTGATTAAATGTGATGTGTACTTTTCCTGGGCATATCGCATACATTAGAGAGTTTCTGCTAGGAGTAGGACTACTTCGAGATATGTGCTATAAATTATAATATATATTAACTGAAACTTCATTTAATTTAGAACTTGACTTTTTAGCCAGCTGTAACAAAATATTGGCAATTGAATTTGCCAGAGAAGTAGAAGATTTAGATAGATATGCAAATACAATTGAGAGCTCAAATGAACTGAATCTTTTTAAGTAATAAATAATATTATTAATGATTTAATGGAAAGGAAAAGTTAGAATATAAAGAAATATATTTATGTTGAGTTAAACTTAAATTAAATATTGATATGTGGTAAAATTATAAATTCAACAATTTAAAAATAATTTTAGAATTTATGGAATGTGTTTTGTTGTCACGTGGTATAACAACTATTTTGATTTCTAAATTTTAAAATACATCAAATTAATCAGTGTTATTAAAAATTATTGTAGATTTTTAATGTTGAAAATATAAATATTTAATATAATAAGTATAATATACTCTTAAATATCGTACTTTAAAATTTATACTTTCTATATTGTATATGTTAATTTACGAATTAATTATTTTCATATAAAACTAGATATTAATACTTTTGAAAAATAATATTATATTTTTCTAACTGATGTCTACTATTGTAATAAATGAATTAGCAATAAAATACATATATATTTTTTTAAAATATTTTATCTTTAAAAATGAATTTCTATATAAATTGAGTGTCAATGACATTATTATCACGTTTCATGAAAGTAGAATTGTGCGTGGGTAAAAAATGGGTGGTAAATATAAGGAAGATGCAAGTGTTATTTCCATATTTATATATGTATCTGCATCCTCATTATCTTCTATATCTCTGAAGCTGCTGCTGCCTGAGCTGAGCCTGCGGATAATCAATGAGAGAACGTGATCTCTTCTTTCTTCTTCAACAGCTGCCATGCCTTGAATTCTCCTTTTCTCTGAATAGATTCGATTCGATTCCTTTCTCTTTCCCTTTCCTTTTTTTCCCCTATACTTTCTCCAATCCTCTGCAATATATCCCTCCTTTTTATGGATGGTTAACTAAAACTAAAACTCATTATACTACACACTATTTTGGATAGTGTTTTATAATTTTTTAATAAAAATTAATTTTAATAAAATACTAAGAAAAGCGCAACCTGCACGCCCTTGGTTACTTAAAAAATATATTAGTATTTTATTAAACGTACTTTTTATTAAAAAGCTATTTTGGTAAAAAAAAAAGTAAAAAGCTATTAAAAAAATTGGCTATGGACCCTAATATATTAGGGTTCGGCCCTTTGGGAAAGGCACCGACCATACCATAGGTCCGTTACCATGATGGAAAAGATTTCACATTCACCAAAGTTTAATACAAGGCATTGTTTTCCAAAAAAAGGGTCACTAACTATTAATTATTGGGGCATGTGAAATCAACTTATATCACTCACAGCCTCCTATCTCGATTTTCAAATAATGGTCGCACTTTTTTAACCACTACATCTTAGAGATTTTCCACGACAGTTAACTTTTCTCTAAATTTTTAACGCTTTATTATTATATTATGGTAAATCTCTATATAATATAGTAAAAAAAAGTTACTTTTACTATAAAGTAATAGTAATTGATGCAAATATTAAGAAATAATAAAGTATGTATATTGAGAGAAACAAGATTAGAGAGTGAAAGGCAGGTACAGATGGGATGGATGTTGAAAATGGAGAATCCAATTGCTTGAGAAGATCGAAAACGATATATGAGAAGTGTCGAATGATAATGACATTCTTGGTTGGGTTGGGGGAGATAAATGCCAAAATACTCAAAACACATGCCCATACCCATATATCTTCATCAATTCATGACATTGATATTATTATTAAGATTCTTATTATAAGTGGACAGACAAGGGAGATACCAAAATCTATAGCGCGTTATATACTTTTGCCAAATACTAAATGTAGGCCATGTTACAATTATTATTATTATCATTATTATTATTATCATTATTATTATTTCCACGGTATATTCTATGGGCCTATCAGGAAATAGGATTCATATTATGTATAATGTATACTCTACACTTGGTCAATTCGTTAAATGCAAAGTGCAAACCATAAATAATTTTATTCTCAAGGTTTCAACGAGTTTTAAACTCAAGAAATCTAACTAATGGATCTTTCTACTAGCTCCACAAGCACCATACTTGTGATACTTTTTTTTATTGCAATGTGAACCCTATATGGAAATTTATATTATTAATAGTATGATACAAATATTAAGTATAATTAAAAAAATCATACTTTTTCGTACTTTTGAATTTTTATCTATGTTACAATTAAATTCACCCTAATAGTAAAAAAAAAAACATAATACTTCACAAGCATGTTAGAAAAAAAAATCATAATTAAGAGATAAAAATTAAACTACTACACCATATTACATAATTTATTTATTATTACTTTGTCCTCAACCTTTCTATTCTCACTAATATTTAGTATTTCATGTAAAATGAATAACCTTTTTAAAGTATAATTAAATTACGTATGTATCCAACCATCTAACATGTAATGATTTATCGCATTATTATTATTTAGAGATGAGGGGATTCAAACCCAGTTAAAACCCTACTAATAATGAAAAAAAATATTCATTGACCATATAAGGATGCCCTCCTAATGGAAAATTATGTATGCACTTGCCTTAAATTATGTATTTCTTAATGGGCCTTTAGAACCGCGCATGTATGCACCCACACAAGCATACACTCCTAATGGGCCTCCTAGAACACCCACTAAAAACCAAAATATAAATAAATTTAAGATTTTTTTGGCAAAAAAAAAAATAATAATAATAAATTTAAGATTTTAAAACAGAATAAATAGTCTAAACTTTCGCATTGTTTATCAAAATGTGCATGCGAACCCCAAGTGGTTAGTTTAAAATTTCCCAACCCTTTTTTGGTGAATTTAAGAGTACAAGGGTTCAATTTTAGTAGTTTTCAGGGGGACAAACTACACTACACTACACGTGTTGCTTCGATATTTTTTTGACGGTCGTAATGTAATTCATGATTTTGAACTTGAACGTTACATTTTGATCCATCTTCCACAATCAAACTCGACTTCATTGGTCATCCAAGTGTTAAAACAATAACAACCAAATAAAGATGAATCATTGACAATAAAACACTTACCAAGTAACACACTAACAAAAGAACATATCGATTTCAACGTAAATAACGCCGCACACAAAACAATCACAACACTCACACGATCCACAGTGGAAATGCGGGCCATCAAATAAATTGCAACAATATAACTAAGATATCAATCAAAACCCAACAACAGAATCACAAATCATAACCATCTGAAGAACTCATGGCAGCATTGTTCAAGTGCTACTAGGTGCTGAAGCTGCAGGTGGTGGAGACAAGAAAGTGAGCGGAATGGAGGGCATATTCGGAAACGATGGGAAAGATATGGGAATCGAAGACAATGGTGGAAATGCCAGATTTGGAAAAACTGAGGGTATTGTTGGAAAATTGGTGGGAAGGCTCGGGATTGATGTCGATGGTGGTGGTAGAGTTCCCGGAGTAGTAGGCATTGATGGATTGGTAGGGAACCCGGGTATAGTGGGAAACCCTGGTATCTGTAAGAGGCGACGGTGGCTAGCTGCTGAACACATTTCAGTGCTCATTAGGACAAAAGCTGCAATTGTGAAGATGGACATGTAGTAGGCTGAAAAAGCCATGGAAGCTCTTGAGTTTGTTTCTTGGAGACAAAAGGAGAATGAAAGCTGCAGTTGGGATGAATGAAGCAGATAGATGATGGGGCTATCTATATATGTGTGTTTAACAAGAGAGGCTCAACAGAATAAGTCATCACTATTAGTTTGGGATGGTAGGAAAAGGAAAATAAAAGTACCTGGGGATGTTGTTAGGTGATCTCCTTATCAACCATAATATAGGAGCATTAGATGCAGAATATCTTCAGCTCAGTGGTTGGTTTGAATAGGTAAGCCACCATTGGAAGATCATCTCCACCTGCAGGATAGGGGCACTAGCTAGATAAGAAAAGAGATCAATGGATGCACAAATAAAGATTGAAAAGCAAAGGATATATGGATGGAAGTTGTTTTGTTTCACCATCCAACATGAGAAGTCATCTGAGGAACAAATTTGAGTCCTTGATGCCATTTACAACTTGTTAGACTCAAAAGAGACGATGAGAATCAAGTATATTATGCAAATTATAAATCAGAACCCGAAATCCCACAGCAGAATGGTATTTTGGATTAAGGCACCAACAGATAAAGAATGCAATCACATCCCTTTCTTCATGCACAAAACTATATCAGTACTTTCAGCAATGCAGCTTGTTACATGGTACAACAACCCAAAAAAACAGGTAAAATATTAAAACAGCTATGCAATCTGAAAACAAGGGTTCTTCTCTTGAGATCTGTAGAACTCATCTGTCTAAGCTCCATCCAAAATATCGGAGCATGACATTTGTGATTTCTACAGTATATGAACTGGACTCCACTATTTCGGGAGGGACTGCAATCCTCTCTCATGTGCCAACAGCTACTCCTGGCAGGAAAGGTGATAAAACAGAAATCAGGATCTTTATTGATGGCAATGGAATGGTTGTTGGCATGATCTCCTAGACTTTTCCAACCATTTCACTATGAATTAACCATGTGATTAGGGCCATCAATTACTATACATCATGCCTTCCTCTACATATAATGTTTCTCCTCTATTGTAGGAAGGGCGCGTGACATGACATTCTAGCAAGTTAATGGAATTCTACAAGAAGTAATTCAATGAAAATTCTCACCAAGGATGATCTCAGGTATATTCAGGATATATGCTGACCTTCTAACACAATAAGGCATTGATTTTACTATGGACTATAAAGGGGAAGGGAACAGTTGATACAATGTGGTTTCTCTATAGTTTTTACATTCCTTCTTCAAAATAATTAAATTAATAACTTTTTTTATGCAGCAGCTTCTTTATCTGTCTGAATTATGCTGTGTTCTCTTTATATGCATGTGGTTACTCTTTGTATAAATGCAGCTCTTTCTACTACTTAACTACCTTGAGCACAGCTATCATCTTCAAATGATTTCTCTGAAATTCTTCTTCCATCTCATTTTCAAAAACAAATCAGGACTTTTCAAGATTGAGAATATTATCAATACACACGTGTATTATCAAAATGTTTCCGTATGGAGTCTAATGTAAACTGTACTTATAAGTTATAACTTCTGTTCATAGATGAAAAAGACTTCCTGGTAAGCAGCTGTCCAACACAACCAGCAATAGTCGTGTCATGTTCTTTTGTTTTTTTTTTTAATCTCAACTTTACATAAAAGTCGGTATTAGCTTCAATAATATTCACGAAAAGGATAATGTAAGTACCTTGTTTGGATAAGCAAATTAAGATTGATTCCCTCCTGTTGAACTTTTCTCTGCAGAACGAGATCTATTATATATCATCAAGGCTACCAAAAGAAGAGTAAAATACTACTTCCTAAAGTAATTTGAGGCTCTTAGCAGATCAGCAACTTGATATAAGATAATAAAATAAGCCATCGTATTGGTGATAGAACTGATCAAAGTTCAAACATATCTGGTTAGGATCATATGGATGCGGTCATAGATCATAAGTGGTTAATAATATGTGGTTTTACACTTTTATGGAGAGAAAGGGTTTCATCTTACGTGCTGACCCGATGCAATTTGAAATTTATTTAGATGTGAAGCAAGCATGTTACGGGTACTGCCCTCCTAATGGAAACCCTATAACCACCCGCGAAAGAAAAAAAAATTAAGAGCACAAAGGTTCAATTTTAGTTTTCAGGGGGACTACTACACTACACGGGTTGCTTTCGTTTTTTCCTATAATTTTTTTTTTTGAAGAAATTGAATGAAAGTTACCTAATTAATAATTAGGGTCCTAATAATTATCGATAATTCTTCGACAATCGTAATCTAATTCATGATTTTGAACTTGAACACTAGATTTTGATCCATCTTCCACAATCAAACTAGACTTCATTGGTCATCCAAGTGTTAAAAGAATAATAATAAAAAATAAAGATGAAGCGTTGACAATAAAAAAAACTTACCAAGTAACACACTAACAAAAGAACATATAGATTTCAACCATAAATAATGCCACACAAAACAATCACAACACTCACACGATCCACAATGGAAAATTTGGGCCATCAAATAAATTACAACAATAGAACTAAAATATTAATCAAACACCCAACTGAATCACAATTCACAAATCACAACCATAATTTGCTACTGAAGAAGGGAGACAGAGACTCATGGCAGCGTTGTTCAAGTGCTACTAGGTGCTGAAGCTGCAGGTGGTGGAGACAAGAAAGTGAGCGGAATGGAGGGCATATTCGGAAACGATGGGAAAGATATGGGAATCGAAGACAATGGTGGAAATGCCAGATTTGGAAAAACTGAGGGTATTGTTGGAAAATTGGTGGGAAGGCTCGGGATTGATGTCGATGGTGGTGATAGAGTTCCTGGAGTAGTAGGCATCGATGGATTGGTAGGGAATCCGGGTATAGTGGGAAACCCTGGTATCTGTAAGAGGCGACGGTGGCTAGCTGCTGAACACATTTCAGTGCTCATTAGGACAAAAACTGCAATTGTGAAGATGGACATGTAGTAGGCTGAAAAAGCCATGGAAGCTCTTGAGTTTGTTTCTTGGAGACAAAAAGAGAATGAAAGCTGCAGTTGGGATGAATGAAGCAGATAGATGATGGGGCTATCTATATATATGTGTTTAACAAGAGAGGCTCAACAGAATAAGTCATCACTATTAGTTTGGGATGGTAGGAAAAGGAAAATAAAAGTACCTGGGGATGTTGTTAGGTGATCTCCTTATCAACCATAATATAGGAGCATTAGATGCAGAATATCTTCAGCTCAGTGGTTGGTTTGAATAGGTAAGCCACCATTGGAAGATCATCTCCACCTGCAGGATAGGGGCACTAGCTAGATAAGAAAAGAGATCAATGGATGCACAAATAAAGATTGAAAAGCAAAGGATATATGGATGGAAGTTGTTTTGTTTCACCATCCAACATGATAAGTCATCTGAGGAACAAATTTGAGTCCTTGATGCCATTTACAATTTGTTAGACTCCAAAGAGACGATGAGAATCATGTATATTATGCAAATTATAAATCAGAACCCCAAGTCCCACATCAGAATATTATTTTGGATTAAGGCACCAAAAGATAAAGAATGCAATCAAATCCCTTTCTCCATGCACAAAACTGTATAAGTACATTCAGCAATGCATCTTGTAAAGTGGTACAACAATCGAATTACCAAAAAACAGGTAAAAACAAAAACAGCTATGCAATCTGCAAACAAGGGTTCTTCTCTTAAGATCTGCAGAACTCATCTGTCTAAGCTCCATCCAAAATATCGGAGCATATCATCTGTGATTTCTACAGTATATGAACTGGACTCCACTATTTCAGGAGGGACTGCAATCCTCTCTCATGTGCCAAGAGCTACGCCTGGCAGGAAAGTTGATAAAACAGAAATCAGAATCTGTTTATTGATGGCAATGGAATGGTTGTTGGCATGATCTCCTAGACTTTTCCAACCATTTCACTATGAATTATTCATGTGATTAGGGCCATCAATTACCAGACATCATGCCTTCCTCTACATATAATGTTTCTCCTCCATTGTAGGAAGGGCGCGTGACATGAAATTCTAGCAAGTTAATGGAATTCCACGATAAGTAATTCAATGAAATTTCTTACCAAGGATGATCTCAGGTATACTCAGGATATATGCTGACCTTCTACCACAATAAGGCATTGTACTACGGACTATAAAGGGAAGGGGAACAGTTGATACAATGTGCTTTCTTTGTAGTTCTTACATTCTTTCTTCAAAATTACTAACTTGTTTTATGCAGCAACTTCTTTTATATGTCTAAATTATGTTGTGTTCTCTTTATATGCAGGTGGTTACTCTTTGTGTAACTGCAGCTCTTTCTACTAGTTAACTACCTTGAGCACAGCTAGTCTTCAAATGCTTTCTCCGAAATTCTTCTTCAATCTTATTTCAAAAACAAATCAGAACATTTCAAGATTGAGAATATTATCGATCCACTCGTGTATTATCAGCAAAGTAGTCGTGTAATTTTTTTTTTAAACCTAGACTTTAAGTACAACTCGGTATTAGCTTCAACAATATTCACGGACACTCGGACAGGATGGTGCAAGTACCTTGTTTGGATAAGCAAATTAAGATTGACTCCCTCCTTCTGTTGCACTTTTCTCTGCAGAGCATGACGAGATCTATTATATATCATAAGGCTACCAGAAGAAAAGTAAAAGGACTACTTCCTAAAGTAACTTGAGGCTCTTAGCAGATCAGCAACTTGATATAAGATAATGAAATAAGCTATCGTATTGGTGACAGAACTGATAATACATATCCGGCAAGGATCATGTGGCCATAGCTCATAAGTGGTTAATAATATGTGGTTTTATGGAGAGAAAGGGTTTCAATCTTTTGTGAGTTGAAACTTGATATTGGCGATATAGAGGGAATAATCAAATAAAGCAGCATACTTTTTATGATCACTGGATAGACTATTAAGCCAAAAAAGAATGATGAGTACCTTGTGGCAAACCCACGAATAGTATTCGATCAATATTGTCCACCCGTTGCTGTATAGATCTTAAAACGGCATTCAGTGAAGACACTCTTTTTCTGACACTGGAAATTCTTGCAGCATGCTGTATGATAAATGGCGACGGAGCATCTTCAAGCAATTGATCAAGCTCTGCAGAAAAGTTACTAGCTCAATTAGACCCAGCAAGTAATTCAATTGAAGAGCAAGTAAAATCAATTCTTCCAGCTGCATAGTTCTATTTCCAGCAGAAAACAAAGCGTAGAGTTAAAGAAGGCTATGGAAATACGTTCAGTAAGACGATCAATGGAAGACGTGAGGTCATCCTGGCTTCTGAGAGTGGCCTGAGATTTTGAATCGAAGTCCATGAGGACCGAACCCAGCATCGACGATATGCCTTTGGCTAGAGCGTCGCACGAGCTTCTCTCGCCAGTTGACTCGCCCTCTTTCTCACTGGTGGATTCCGGAGCTTCAACACTGTCCGCATTGGACGCCACGGCGGTGTTGTCTTCGCCGTTGGATATGGAATCGGAATTTTGCTCAGCAGTGTCCATGGCGAGCTGCAGAGTCGTCGGAGGAAATTGAGAGACGAATAAGAAACTCTAGGGGCCGTTTGGAATAGCGTAGCCAGATATGTGGTAGATAATTTTTTTTTTTTTCCACAGTCATAAATATAATTTTATTCTCATAGTCAATAGCGGGGTTTGATCTCCTAACTTCCGGATAATGAATGAAGCATTACATTAGATTTTTAGTACAACTATTGTTCGTTTATTTTTAACTAGATTGATGATTCGCGCGTTGCGCGATAAAATAATTTTTCATAAAATTGTAGAGATGTTAAAAGTTCACATTTTTTATTGGATAATTTATTATAATCATCTTTGTTATTTGGAAATTTTATTCAAGAAAAATGAAACACTACTATGTACACCTTTAAAATATATATACATTCAAAATAACTTTGTGTAAATGAAGGTTCTATTTTATATCATTGATTTACATGTATGATATTATAATTTTCAAGTATACCCATCAGAAACTAACAAAGTATTAAAATAAATTATACTAATACCATAATATAAAGGGAAATATAAAGAAACGCCTGTAATTTATAAACATATTAGACAAATCATTGCTATGAAGAAAATTGGTTTAGACGTATAGTAAGTAAATATAATTTTATAAATAATATGTATTTTATTAGTCACTTAATGGTATATGAGGATGATTAATTACTAAGAAACAGAAAAAATTGAATAGTAAACATTGTTTTATTAGTTACAATCGCAACACATCTTTGAAAAATAATAAGTGAAACCCCTTTTACTAACCAAACAAACAATTATAGATGTTTAGTTGGACAAATACACATCATCTATCATAGATAATGTATGAGTTGGTCCAATTATATTGTAATATTTTTGTACAAATTGACACTCAAGTTTAGTACTTGTCTACCATATATTAAACTAACCAAAATTATATGGCAAAAAATATTATACATATAATGATTTATTGATAAGATTGTGTTTTTCTTTTGTGCTAAAACTTACATGGTTTCATATTTTCAAATATATTTATTGATATACATGGCTTAGAACAATAAGAGAGTTTTAACATTCGTAACGTTCATGAAGAAAAAAACGGACTCTATGATGAATGAGGGTGCTTGGAGGTCATCCAAGCTATTGGAGATGCTTAGTTGGACAATTACACATCATCTATGAGAGATAATTGATGAGTTGGTCCAATTATATTAATTTTTTTGTACATATCACTATTTAAGTTTAGTACTTGTCAACCATATGTTAAACTCATCCAAATTATATTATATATAGATATAGATACTTCGACTTTTTTTTAGGTGTCTCAATTATTAAAATGTGATTATTTAATGTCTCATGCTCGATTCACCTAATTAGGATGATCGCATTAGTTTATGCCCATACTAAATCTGATCACCTAAACCAGTTAGACTATGTCTAGCACGAGCTCAAATCAAAGCAAGTCCTCTAACTAGGCTAAATGAGCTATGATCGATTTAGAATTTTAATTTAATATATATATATATATATATATATATATATACTATTATTTAATTTTAATTAAATATCATAATTAAATAGACACAAATTTTGATACTTTGATTTTTGAGCAAGTTATTTCATACCAAAGTAAATAGGAAGAGATTTGCAATGATATATGATATCACATTCTATATTACAATATTATAACAAATTAATAATTAATAATAAATTGTAAATATTTTCTTTATATATTTATTTATTAATTTAAAAATGAAGAGTAAGTTACATTGTTATAACTTATAGTATTTGGGATAAAAATTAGGCTCATATCATATTTGGGATCTCTGAGCCTGGCCCATTAAACGATCCCACTGAAATATTGGGCTGTGCTTTCTGGACCGTCAACATGTCAGTCGTGCTAGGGTTTCTACAGAAAACCCTTTGCGCCCCTTTAAAAAGGGTAGCCGCGGCTTGCGCTACAGATTAGTGAACGGCAGTTGCAAAAGGGGCGGCATCGAGAAGCTTGATTCAAGATGAGAGCTAAGGTAAGATCCCTCTCAAACGCATGTACATTCCGGGTTTCTTATCTTCTTTATCGTGTTCGCGATTAGTTTATTGTGTGTGGACTGATGTTGATATCTAATTGACGTATTTCATCGCCTTACTGCTTAGAAACTTCAATTTAGCTGCGGAATCTTGTACTGTAGAGCAGATTTGTTGAAGAAAATTATTCTTTGTTGTGATGATTTGTTGATTATAGCTCTTATTGTTTATGTCACAGATTTAACCTTGTATTTCAATTTTCTGACTGAATATTTTCCTAAACTTCGTTGGATATTGAAGGTTATTGATTTGCGGATTAATTAGATCTTATGATCTGTAAAAATACTGTATATTCATTCTCTCATGAATTTCTGAGATTCACCTAGAATTGGTTATGAATTTTGCTGGAATTTAGGATTTTGCTGTTATCAACTTTTGCTTGAAAGATTTTTGTGTCTTTTGTAAGGATAACTATTTTTTTTGTTTAGCTCACTTCGTTAGATATTTAAAGATATGGATTTGCAGATTAATTAGGTCTTATGATCTGTGAAAATACCGTAGATTTATTATTGCATGAATTTCTGTGATCACCTAGAATTGGTTATGAATTTTGCTGGAATTTAGGTTTGTGCTGTTATCAACTTTTGCTTGAAAGATTTGTCTTTTGTAAGGAGAACTATTTGTTAAGCTCACTGCATATTTATGTTAGATGCATCGAACTTGATTAGTGTACTACTGTTTCTCGATCATGCAGTTGTGATTTGCATTTTGATATCCTTATTGATACGCTTCTGAGCAATGCATTTGTAATATCATTATTGATATGCTTTTGAGCAATGCAGTTTGATATCCTTGTTGCATTAACCTAATCATCCAGCATTGTTTAAACTGTTTGTAGAATGAATTGTTTTTTATTTGGTGGATTCGTTATCTGAAACGAAACTAATGTATGTTAAATCGTTGTGATCACAGTGGAAGAAGAAGCGCATGAGGAGGCTGAAGAGGAAGCGCCGAAAGATGAGACAGAGATCCAAGTAGGCGTTTTGTCAAGCTGCACCATCCTAAGTTAGCCTTGATCCTTGTTCCTGGAGCTGTTGCAATTGGATTCAAGAGTTGCAGGTTTTCTTGGAAAAGTGCGTTTTTTAGTTGAATGCAATAGACTTTGATTCGGTTTCGACCAAAACTTTTGTTATGACTTGGTTTCTTATTGAGAAGTTTAAGATTATTTTAAAATTCCTTTTGCTCTATTATTTTCGTATTATTTTTATGAGTTTTGAGGATAATATCTATAGGTGGTGATTGTGGCATGCTCGAACTGCTGATTGAGTCCTTGCAATTGCACTGTTTTTAGCCGAGGAATGAATGGTTTTGGCAATATAATGATTTGGGAAAAGTATGCAAAACAAGCAACATGTTTGAAAAAGATGGTTTTATGGACCGATATGTTTTAAAATGTACAACATGTTTGAAAAAATAGTTTTATGAACCAATTTTTTTTTTAATCTATAACAAGCTTACCATAATAGTAAAATGACTATCGTCCACTTGTTGTCACCAGTCTCATTAAGTTTATAAATGCGGATTAAAAAAATAAAAATAATAATAATTATCTACATCCACCCATTAATAATCATTATTATGTATAAATTAATTTTTTGTTTTAATTATTATTTTTTTTCTTATAAAAATGTGTTTCGCACGTGTCCACTTAATGACAATATTGATAATAAGTGGACGGTATGTATTTTTAACATCATTTGCAAGCTTGTTATACATTTTAATACATGTTGGTACATAAAACCATTTTTTTAAAACATATTGTACGTTTTAAAACATATCGGTCCATAAAATCATCTTTTCAAACATGTTGCATGTTTGAAATACTTTTCCCTAATGATTTTGTAAGTTGAAAACGTTCCAGATTTTTTTCCTACGGAATGATGAAACAACAATATACCAATATCAAGCTGATTTTTTATTTGTTGTAAAAACGTATTGAACTTTAAACGATACCCGTATCAATGAGCCTGAATGCAATTGCATAGTTCAAGCATTAAATTTAAACGAGCATCCACAATGGTCTATAATTCCAATATTAAAAAATTCAGAACTATAACAAACTGAGCTTGTAAATTCATAGTTCTAGTTAGATAAAATCTAAATGATACATAATTTATCTGATCCTTTTCACATATGGGAACTAAGCAATGTTCCATAGAAAAATAATTAAAAATATGTAAACAAAAAAAAAAAAAAATACTGCAATCACCAGATTTTGAGTTTTCATTTATCCTTGACAATCAACATTCAAAGTCCGGAGGCCGAGATCGCACAACAAATGAACTATCATTTTCCTCATTTTCTTGGCGAGTATATCAAGTATTTTATTACTTTCTCGATAAATGTGTTTAAACTTGTATTCTCGGAATAATTCAAGAATAGTTCTACAATCCAAAATTACATTAGAGTTCTATCAACATGTTCTTGTAAGAGCAAGTTGATGACTTTTCCTCCATCTAATTTTACTTGAATTAATTTTTTTTTTTTTTTTTTTTATTGTCAATGACAAGCTTGAGTATTCAAATCCCCGCAACAAAATTGCTAGTTATCTCCACCCTCCTTTAAAAGTCGCTAATCTAGCAGCCCATTCATTTCTCAGGACACTCCTAGCTTCAACGAGACTTGGAATTTTTTGACATAACCATTTGTATAGAGGTTGGTTCAACCATGAGGTGGGAGTTAACTACCTTAAGGGGGCGGGGTAAAAAAAATCTAATTTACTCGCATTCAACGATGTAGAAACTAAAGTAGACGACATATTGTTTATGTTAACGTCATATGGTTTGTATGGTTTGTGAATAAGAGTTTTGAAAATAAAAATGCATTCTCACAATAGTTGTCCCTAGTTTTACTCACATATTTAACTTTTTTAAATTAATTATATTTCATATGATTCACTTTCAAATAATTAAAGTATAACAAAATATTTTACTAAATAAATCTTCAATATATGTAGAATCATATCAATTTACAATATAAACAACACTCTAATTTCTTAAACTAAATATATTAAATTAAGGAAAAGAAAGTGAACTAACATAAACACAAAAAAGGTTTATTATGTAAAATAAAGTTAATTAATATACCAAGCAAAACAAAAAGAGTTAAATAATGTAGATAAGTCTAAATATTCTATGATTTAGTTAACATAATAATAAGACATAAAAATTATGAGTTCCTATTGAGTTTCTGCTAATATGGACTATTTATTTCAAATAAAGACTTTTCCTATGAACTCCTCACGGAAGGATTTCCTATCCTATTTGGCAGTAGAAACTATAACAGTGACTACCATTGTGTTTGCTCTTAGAGTAGCAATAACTTTGAGAAGCATGTTGTTGCAACGCTCTTCCGCTAGTTGTTGCAGGCAACAATTTAGGTGAATCATCATAAAATGAAGGGTTAATAACCAAATTGCAACATCAACTTTGATCTGATTATAAATTACTGTTTAATTTTTATTTTTTTGGAAAAAAAATTAGCTACCTGAATATCTATTTTCTGAGTAAATTGTTAACTTATCACTTCCAAGTTAAATATAAAATAAACATGTCCAGACATGTGAGATATTTTTAAAGTGTTACCCAATATAAACTCGGGAATAAATTGAAATTTGAAAGAATTATAAAGAAATACATTTATTTGATATTTTGCTTTGCTGCATGTCTAGATGACTAGACTGACTATGATTTGAAGGATTGTGGAGTTTCTTGACTTCTTTCTAGTTTTATTTTTGACATAGTGTGTTGGTGTTAATTGAACAATGCTATGGAGTTAAAATTTGATTGATGCTTATAAATTTTAGTGCAATATTGAAAAAATAAACTAAAAATAATGGTTGCTTGTTCAATTGGTTACATAATCCGATGGGGAAGAAGAAATCTGATGACAATGCGGCAGTTACAAAGCCGATGCAGATGCAGATGGTAATGTGAAGGATATAACCGTTGAATCATTTGAATTGGTTGTTCATATTTCATGACTTGCATTTTTTATGGACATTTAGAAGTTTAATGAATTTTGAATTACTCAACGTCCATCTGGAAAGACCAAAATCGAGACACATATGGATTTCTTTCTCAGAAAATTATACCAATTCGAAACTTATCAAATTATTCCAATTGAGGTATATTTTATCCTAAAAGTTGACAAAAAATTATATTGCTACTATCAGGACTCAATTATAATTTATAATGATTCAGAACACTTTATTCGAAATATGTATTAACTAGTTATTGATTTGTGCGTTGCACGGAATTCTACTAATATAAAAATTTTAATTTTAATATTATTAATTTATTAAAATAATATATTCATTTTTTTTTTGTTACGGTAGTGTACATAAATTAAAAATATATTTTTCATGTCTTTCTAAAGGTTTTAATCTCTATTTTTAGATGTAAAACACATGTTTTTAAATAAGAGTAACATTAAAAAAAATTGACTTTTTAATTATGACATTTAAGAATAAAAATATAATATTAAATTAAATGAAACAAATATAGTTTTGTAAGCATTAAATTAACAAAATATTGTTTAATGATGTGAAATATGACGTTACACATTCACTCTCGATGATTTCAATGCATTTTAAATTTTAAAATTATTAATTTTACCATATATCCTTTATCTAACTTAATGTATCCAAGACAATCAGAATTATAATTATTTTCTTTACATGCTCTTTCTTTACCATTTTGAAGTTGGAATCCTTTCATAGAAACAACCCAGAGTCTACTGAAACAGGCCGAACAAGTAAGCCCAATATCAGCTGACCGCTTTTTCGGCCTGTTTTGGTCTAGTGTTTCGGCCCCTTTCGAGAAATTGCCCAACTCATTGTTCTTGGTTCGTCGTCATTCGCCCACTCAAGAAGACAAGAGAAGAGACACGTTCAATCATCACCGACCGTCCTTGCCTTAAATTCCCCTTGTGGGTCCTATACCTTATTGGTCATTTTCCTAGTTTTGCATTGGCCCTTCACTGCCTGACACGTGTCCAAGAAATCAAGGATACTGCTTATAAAAGAAAATGGGTGGTCCTAACTCCTAAATGACAATTATTTGATAGCATCCGTAGCATACTTATTTTAGATCTAGACTAATTATTATTTACATTAGGGTCAGCCTGTAAGAATAAAGTACTGACCATAAATATTTTTCTATTATTATAATCATCAGCGTAGATTGTACTTTGACATCTGATTAAGAAATGAAGCGTTGACCATCCGATCCGACAAAAAATAATTTAAGTCGGCTTAATGGAAATTGGGAGATGGTTCATATCATTAAAGTACTTACTTTGTCAGTAGGCCCTCTTTTTAATCCTGAACTTTGAGCAACTTCGCTTTTGCATCCCTAAACTTTGATCCATTATTCAAGAAAAGCAAAAAACATTAGTACCTGTACCTTGGAGGTGGCTAAAAGAAGCAGAGGTCTAGCTGCGATTGGAGGAGTGTTAGCCTTTTTTCACAAGTCTAGGTTTGTCTAAGATGACAATCTAGTTGGGATTGGAATATGACTCGCAATTCGTGCGGGTTGTGCGAGTTTGTATCATGCCAGGTTCGTGTTATGTTTTGAGAGTCAGCCCAAATCCGGTCCAATATGTAAAACTGGCACAAAAAACCAATAGTAAATTAAATAAAAATAATTAATATTTAACCATTTTAGTTTAAAACACCGTGTTATCGTTACATGCCGTGCCACTAATATCAAACTCATACCCTTAATTTTTGTGTCGTGTTTGTGTCGGCCCATCGTGTCGAGCCCGAATTGCCGGCCTTAATTCAGAACCAAATCGGGTTGTTCACATCCGAAATTCACTAAATTAGTAAAATGCATCATTATATTTTGTCTTATTGTTTAATGCATCATTGTTGTTATGAAATGTTACTAATTGTACCACTTTATTATTTTGTCGGTAACGTTTATGTTAAAATTATTGCCGATCTTGTCTATGTGAACTTGCCAACTAAGCTATAGTAGTACTAGACAATGAAAATATTAAAAATATAACTAAATAACGGAAAATGGCTAAAAATCAAAAAAATTCTAAAAACAATAATAAAATTATAAAACGATTGCAATATATTTTAATATGATAATTTAAAAAAACAAATAAAAAATAACGAATATATTTCACATCAACAGCATATACAACATTATCATTTTTAATAGAAATTTAACTGAAGACTGACCTAGTGGTGTATCTAGCCATATTTTAAAATATAGCGATGTATTTGGCAATGGCAACGGAAAAATGAAGATGATGTATCCGGCAACACAATCAAAACATAGTGGTGCATTTGAGTAATTAACCATTTATTGCTACTAAAAAAGATTGAACTAGTAGTAACGAACTATACACATCCCGCCACGTAATATATAGGGATGGCAACGGGTCTCGGGGCCCCGCTGACCCGCGGGGCCCCGACCCGGTTTTGACCCGAGGACCCGCCGACCCGCGGGTCACGGGTCGGGTTCGGGGCGGGTCGGACCCGGGTCGGGTCGGGTCCGGGTCTAGGGACACGGGGCCCCGTTGACCCGCCCCGAAATGTCTATGTATATATATATATATATATATATATATTTTTTAATGTTAATATAATGTAACATTTACTAAACAATATGGTTAATATAGTACCTATATAAATAATATGGACCAAATTATAAATAGATGTATATTTAGATTATTAGGATTTGTTAATTTTGATTTGGTATTCGGATTTGAATTTGTATTTGGTGATGAATTTGATGTGTTTGTATTTGATTGATGTTAGATTTATGGTTTGAATTTACATATAATGTAATATTTTGGCAAAAAAAATTGTATTTAATATTGAGAAGTGAAAAAAAAAAAAATGTTCACGTCGGGGCCCCGCGGGTCGACCCGCGGGATTTTTGACCCGACCCGACCCGGGAGGTACACTTACCCGGGTCCGGGTCAGCCAGGCTGACCCGCGGGGCGGGTCCGGGACTGCGAAAACCCGCCCCGACCCGCCCCGTTGCCATCCCTAGTAATATATGCTTTTCTAATAATATGTTTTTTGTTTTATTTTATTTTTTTCTTTCAGACAAATAAATATTATTTATTTAATTTTAACAAAAAGGGTAAAAACAAAAGGTAGTAAGTGGGTACATTGATGATGATTGACCGAATGAAAATTACATAGGGTCACAAACATAACATACGTCGCAATTAATCTTTATTTTCCTGTGAAATACAGTATGAAAGCATAAGAAAACCAAATTACCGTTATCAACTGTATTATCAAAATTATTGACGAATTTTAGGATTAAATCTCATCATATCAGAGTTTAAGACGGTGATTGATTTTAACTTAACCTACTTTCTAACCTAACTTACAAACTAGAATAAGTTTTTTAACCATTTTATTTTATTTATTTTTTGGCCGGCAAATAAATTTATTCACTCACATTTTATTTTATTTCAAAATTTATTATTATTTGATAGTATTTCATATATTTTCAGGATAGCCAAAACATTAGGTTATTGAGGCAGATTATGGAATTTAAAAGAACTTCATGTTTAAAATTACAGTTTTTCAAAACAGCCTAGCCACAGCCACTGCTTATCCAATTCATTTAAGGTTTGACAATGCGCTAATCCAATCCGTCAGCTTATCCCCACAAAACTAATTCATCATATATTTGCAAACCCCATAATTACATATATACACAAACACCACTTCTCCCCCAAAACAATAAATCGCCATCGTTATCTCTTCTTACGCATAGCGCAGGGTTTCTGCTCCGCCCTCTCTCTCCACTTTCAATCGCAGACCTAGGAATCCGATTCAGAAGAACATCTGCCGATTCCTCTCTAGACCGTCATCGTCGCCGTAGATTAACACCTCGCACTGTGAACTGTACAGATCTTGTACCGAACCTCGATATTTTTCTCTGCGGAGGATTCCGGTTAATTTGATCCTTCCTTGTTCTCTGTTACCATAGAAATAGGTTTTTTAGCCTTCTAGTGTAGATATGATGGATGGTTCGGATATCGGCGGTGGGAGTAGTACTCGACTGCCTACCGGCGCTCAGCAGTTTCCGGACACTACTTCATCAGGTGCGTCTTGTGATTCTGCGCTACTTGAGCTCAGCAGTTTTGGCATTTGTTGTATTGGATCTGATTCTACTCTTATATGATGGGGAATCTGGGTTGAATTCTGTGATAGTTGTCTATTAATATGTTTTTATTTCCTACCCGTCCACTTGAAATTCAATTTTTCAGATGTATTGGTCTCTGAATGCTACTGTTTCATATCCAAGTTCGAATATCCGTCCAGCGTTTTGTTATCTAGCTGACCTCTTCACATTCTGAAGTAGGAAGTATTTTCTATTTAGAGACTTTCTGGCCTTTTGGTTGACTTAAGATTATTTTTGGAGCAGGACGTGCTGTATTTGATGCATCACAGTATGCGTTCTTTGGTAATGAAGTTCTTGAAGAAGTCGAGTTAGGGGGATTGGATGAGGAAGAGGTGGATGTACCTCCTGCGTTAGAAGCTGGATTAGAAGATGAAGAATTTCTGTATGACAAGGCTGAGGTTGTTTATCAAACTTAATTTATTTATCTCATCTTCTGCAGACGTGCTTGTATACCAACTAATACAGACTTTCTAGACTTATACTGGTAGCTCATATAAATTTCCTTGGATTTCTGTGTTAAAACTGTGCTGTTATAATTCTCACTTGCAATGACCAGAATTTTCAACTGTTTGTCATGTTAGACGATAAACATTCATTTTATTACCTGCTATAGATAGCTATATTGCATTTGTATTGTGATGAATGTTTCATTCTTTGAAATGTATATGTTTGTGGACACTGAGTTTTAGACAAATCATTTATGTGATAGCTTCAGGGAATTAATATGATTTGTTAGTATTAAAAAGTGGTTTTTAATCAGGGTAGATGGATTGCTTGATCTGAAATTGTTCTGTTTTGTTAAGATTAAAAGTCTGGAGTGGTTCACTAAAGTATTGTCAATGATTATTTGTTGGCTATACATACACTATAGGTGCACATACATTAGCTATCTTATATAGGGTTGTTGGTAGTTTCTTTTGATTTTTTTTCTTTTAATGGGAAAACATGTATTTATTTCTGCCTGTTTATATAACTTTCTTGATTTTTAATTTCAGGCTGGGGTCTTAAGGTCACTTTCGGATATGGATGATCTTGCCAGTACATTTTTCAAGGTGAGATGATTTGTCCTTATTATATTAGTTAAAATGCTGGTTATTATGGTATTATCTACCTTATTAGTGATGCAAACTTTGATTGATTGAATTCAAGGACTCTAATATGATATACACAGTTATTGTTACACTATTTCCAGCCAAATAAAGATATTTTTTTTTCCTGTACTTACTGTTTGGTAACTTTTAAATATGAAATTTGAATTGGAGAAAGTTCCCAAAGACATTGTAATAGGAAGCAAGTTCTATGTGACCAAAAAAATCTGTTTGTACAAGGTCTTTTTTTATTACAAAATATAGGTTGTGTCTGATACAGTTTCTTCCTTATCTAATGAAGAAAAGTCTCTTTGTTGCTCCAGTTAAACAAGACTGTCAGTGGGCAAGGTGTAGCAGGAGTTATTGGTGAAAGGGGATCCAGGGAAAGTGAGTGAAACATAGTTTTCAATCCTTACTGTTTGGTTCTATCTGTCCATTTTACTTATATTTGTTTTCACCTGCTTACGCGTATTAGTTGTGTTTCATTTATTTCTTATACTTGATGCATTGACTATGTGTCCATCAAGTTCTATTACTTTTTTTTTTTTTGTTTGTGAAAAGACATTGCATTAAATCAACACAAAACCTCACCCTGGTGGTGAGGAGTAGGACCATGATTTCAACTGGGGGTGTTCAGTATTTTCTTGGTTACATTAGAATTTCCAATTGGAATTTCCTGAGTTGGTATTTTATCTTATTGCAATGAAAATACATTTTTTTTTTGGCCAAAGAAAATACAAAATACCAATGCCATTTTCCTGCTGTTGCTTATGTGCTCTCGGTTTGATTTCTACTAAAAATAACTGGACCATTCTTTTCAAAGCTTTTGGTCTGTTGCTCCAATTTTCAATTTTTTGTATTCTGATGACTATCTTCCCTTTCAGGCTCTTCTGCTGCTGAATGGGCACAAGGAGATGAACCCTATTGGTATGAACGAAATGAGTTGGACTTTGATAGCAATCTTGAAGGAAAACGGTGGTCTTCACAGCCATATTCTTCTCCCAATATGCCTGATTCAAAATCAATTTTCAGAGCATCGTCTTATCCCGAGCCACAGCAGCAGCAACAGCAGCCACCACAGCAACAGCAGCAGCTCTCACATTATTCCAGCGAACCAATATTAGTACCAAAGTCATCTTTCACCTCATACCCCCCACCTGGAGGCAGCCCATCTCAGCAGGGATCGCCCAATCCTCTCAACTTTCCTTATCTTGCGGGGAGACCTCAGATGCCATTGCCTTCACCCAACCTTCCTCCTTTCTCTAACTCTCAGCTACAATTGAACAACTTACATCACGGGCCACATTCAGTTGGAAATATGCCGCATGGTCTTTCTGTAAATAACAGACCACCCAATCAAAGAGCCAACCAGATGTATCCTGGGGATCACCCAAGTCGGTTCAACAACATGTTACAACCACAGCAACTGCCTCATCATCAGAACGGGTTAATGCCTAGCCAAATTATGCCTCAACCACCCCAACAGAGGATGTCGCATCCATTACGGCCGCCATTTGGTCATTTACCCGGGTTCCAAAACCAAATGTTGAATCCACATCTTTCTTCATCTCCACCATTACTCAACAAGTTTGAACCACCAATGCTTGGAGGGATGCCTGACTTGGGTGACCCTAGACTTCGATCAGCTCAGAGTGGTAGGCAGAACTTCCGGTTCCCTCATCAGGCTTCTGATTTCAGTGGGCATAAAACTGAGTGGCCTCGTATTAGGTCCAAATACATGTCTGCTGAAGAAATAGAGGGTGTCGTGCGAATGCAGCTTGCAGCAACGCATAGCAACGACCCTTATGTAGATGACTTTTATCACCAGGCTTGTCTCACCAAGAAATCTGGTGGGGCAAAGTTGAGACACCCCTTCTGCCCAACTCATCTGAGGGACGTTCCTCCTCGTGCTCGCACAAACAATGAACCACATGCTTTCCTTCAGGTCGATGCTCTTGGAAGGATCTCGTTTTCCTCGATTCGGAGGCCAAGGCCTCTCCTTGAGGTCGACAACACCACTTCATCAGGAAGCTCTGGCAGTAACGAGCAGCAAGTGGTCGAGAAACCATTAGAACAAGAGCCGATGCTTGCTGCCAGAGTGGCCATTGAGGATGGAATCTGCCTTCTCCTTGATGTTGATGACATTGACCGCTTCCTTAAGTTCAATCCGCAGCTCCCCGATGGCGGGGCTCAGTTGAGGCGTAGAAGACAGGTTTTGCTCGAAGGACTTGCGGAATCTCTCCAACTAGTTGATCCCTTGGGCACGAACGGGCACTCAGTCGGTCTCGCCCCAAAAGACGACCTCATCTTTCTAAGGTTAGTGTCCCTCCATAAGGGCAGGAAGCTCCTAGTAAGGTACCTTCAGCACATAAACCCAAATGATGAGCTCATGAGAATAGTCTGCATGGCCATTTTCCGCCACTTGAGGTTCCTCTTTGGAGGCCTGCCCTCCGAACCAGGGGCAGCAGAATCATCTAACAACTTAGCAATGGCAGTAGCTCTATCTGTTCGAGGCATGGATTTGGCTACACTCAGTGCTTGTTTAGCAGCAGTTGTCTGCTCCACAGAGCAGCCACCTCTTCGCCCCCTGGGAAGCCCTGCTGGGGATGGAGCAACCCTAATATTGAAATCAGTCCTGGAAAGGGCAACCGAGCTATTGACTGACCCTCATGTGGGTGGCAACTACAGCATGACAAATAGGCAGTTGTGGCAGGCCTCGTTCAATGAGTTCTTCAACCTTTTGACAAAGTACTGCGTGAACAAGTACGAGAGTGTAATGCAGTCAATTCTAATGCAAACACCCCCGAATATGACTTCTGCAATCGGGGCAGATGCTGCCAGAGCCATTAGCAGGGAGATGCCGGTAGAGCTGTTGCGTGCAAGTCTTCCACACACAGATGATCGACAGAGGAAGCTGCTGTTGGAGTTTGCACAGAGGTCAATGCCCGTGGTTGGAGTAAACAACCATGAGGAAGGAGGGCATGTTAGTTCCGAATCAGTGTTAAGTTAATCCGATGTATGGTAAGTTAATTGGTATTATTCTGCAGACAGAAACTCAACTCTTTAATTGCATATATATGGTAGCAAGATCGAGGTTGCCATTTTCCTTGGACAGAAAGGAAGGGCAGAACTGTTGCAAGAAGTTTGGTCGAAACAAATGTAGGTTAGCAGCAGTTGCCATCATGAGCAGTGCAGAAGGGGCATCATTTTAAGGTGCGGGGTCTTTTTTTCTTTTGTTTTGGGAATTTTGCGAGTACATTGGCCGCGTAAACGTGCGATCTTCGCGGAACTTTCTACTTTGTTATATTTTGGTTTTTGCATCTTTTGTTGGTTCTTTTCTGGTTGTTGGGCTGTTGTTACTCTTGCGTTGTCTCGGTTGAACATGTGAGCGTGTATTTGTTGCTCTCTCTGTATGGGACGAATCAATATCAGGCCCTATACTTGGGGTTGGTAAGTTGGAAGGTTCAGGGCACCATTTCCCACAGTATTATTATTATTGTTACCGTAGTGTTACATATATTGAGGTAGTGTTAAAATTTTGGGTTAAAGTTACTTTTCATACCACATGTTTAACCGAATGTGGCTTTTAGTACCGGATGTTTGGTTTTGTATACTTTTGGTAACAAATGTTTGAAAAAATGTGGTTTTTGGTACATCCATTAGTTGGCCGTTAGTTTTTTCCGTTAAATGACATGTGCAAGTCACGTGATCGACCCTAAACTTTCAGTTTTATTCAATTTAGTCCTTCAAATATATTCCTAACTTTTAATTTGTTTAATTTAGTCCCAAAACTTCAAAATCAATTCCAATTTAACCATTGAACCCAATTGACCTAGCCGGACCTAGCCTAGGGCTAGGTCCGACCCTAGTTCGGGGTCGCTGGACTCAGCCAAACCTGACCCAAGGTCGGACCTAGCCCTAGGCTAGGTCCGGCTAGGTCAATTGGGACCTAGCCCAATTTGGGTCGAATTTGTGCTAGGTCCCAATTGACCTAGCCGGACCTAGCCTAGGGCTAGGTCCGACCCTGGGTAAGAGTCGGCTGGGCCCGGCGACCCCAACCCAGGTTCGGACTTAGTCCTAGGCTAGGTCCGGCTAGGTCAATTGGGTTCGATGATTCAATTGGAAATGATTTTGGGACTAAATTAAACAAATTAAAAGTTAGGAATATATTTGATGGACTAAATTGAATAAAATCGAAAGTTTAGGATCGGTCACGTGACTTGCACATGTCATTTAACGGAAAAAACTAACGGCCAACTAACGGATGTACCAAAAACCACATTTTTTCAAACGTTTGGTACCAAAAGTATACAAAACCAAACATCCGGTACTAAAAGCCATATTCGGTTAAACATGTGGTATGAAAAGTACCTTTAACCCTAAAATTTTCTGGGTTCATAAGAGTTGATGGTTCTAGTATATATCTGGTGATTAAACCTTTATTTTCACAGTTTGATGCATATGGTTTTTAAGCGCTTCTTCACCTCGACAACGGTTGCTGTAAATTATTTACACTATAGTTTAATGCCTTCTTCTTAATAATATCATAAAACTGCAAATTCCCTGTTATATATATATTCATGCATGTTTCTCAGTTGGTCACTACTCACTGCATTCTAACTTTCGAGAAACATGCATGAATATATCTCATGGAGTATTGGTCTCGAGCCGGATGGTCATGACCATCCGGCTCGAGACCAATACTCCATGAAATATTGTCTCACCTCGGCTAACAAGCTAGGTCGGAATCTAGTTTCGGCTAGGTCGACCATCTGGCTCGAGACCAATACTCCATGAAATATTGTCTCGCCTCGGCTGGACTAACAAGCTAGGTCGGAATCTAGTTTCGGCTAGGTCGACCCTAGAATATAGAAGTTTGGATCCACACAGGAATAGTTAATTTGGGAGAGCTTGAGCATTCTTATGCTCGGCTTGATTACAATCCTGGCTGAAGGTAGTGGCTGAAGGTAGGGCTGCCTGAAAGTAAAATCCGGTAAGACCGAAAAACCGAACCAAATCGATTCGAAAAAATCAAACTGTACATAGACCGTTTGGAGTGTGGTCGGATATTTTAGGTGTTTTCGGTTCTCATACTCTAAAAACCGCGATGAGCGAACTAAACCGATGTTATTCAATATTATATTATATTATAGTTTAATATGATATATATTATATATTATTATATTAAGATAACAAAAACTTCTTTTTAGAAATATATATTTTCTATTATTATTATTATTATTACTAATTTTATCTTTATTAGTGCTAAACAAATTATATTCTTCTACATTCTTCTATATAAATTATTTTTTACGTTTCATTTAACAATAGTTTCAAATTTCTCTTTTTATTAATTTTGGAACTTTGAATATATTTTATAAGTATGAGTTGTATGAAATTTTGTTTTTTATTCTACATAATTTGATTAACGGGTACTTTAATGTAGTTTACGTGTAAAAATTGAAAATATTATAAATATTAACTATTGTTTTAAGATTTCCGGTTTAAAACGAAAACTGTACCGAAAAAAATCGTACTAAACATGGACAGTTTATTTTATTTCATAGAGATTTTTTGTCGGACTTTTTTGTTGAAAAAATCAAAACCAGACCGAAATAGCTAGAAGTTCGGTCCGACCGAACCGGTTTCATCCTAGCTGAAGGGAGAAATCTTGGACAAATTTTAAAGTTTAGGGTCGAGATACAAGTGATCAAAAAGTAATTTCCCCTAAATGCCAAACTAGCGGCTGCAGCTGCAGCCACTAACTAGCCAGCCAGCGGCTACATCCCACAAGTGACAAGCCCCCAAACCCTTTCTCTCTCTCTCTCTCTCCATTGGTATAGTCCTGACTGAAGCAACAATGGCGAGGATAGCATACGGTCACCTTATTCCCGCCATGGCAGTTTTGCCTGCGAAGTCATGCCTCTCCAGAACTCAGTTCCTCTCTTCTACTTCCACCAATTTCCACTTGATGACCACGACGTTCAGGTTGAGCCGTCCCTTCTCCTCTTCTTCTCCTAACTCCAAAATTAGCATGAGCTTGAAAGCGGGCATTGTAGGCCTGCCTAACGTTGGCAAATCAACTCTCTTCAACGCTGTGGTATGTTTTGTAGCGTGCCAATGCATATTTTCACTTCTTACTTTCTTAGTTCGATATGATTTCAGGATAGCTTCAGCTGCACTTGTTAGAGTAGTAGTATAAACCGTTAGTTGCCCAAATTGAATTGCGTTTAATATCTGCTGATTTATCTAAATTCATACTGATTGTCGATAGTGCTCATGTTTTTGGTGCTCACGTCATTGCATTTCGGAATTTGGGACTTTTATGAACTTGTGGCAAGCTTTACACTGTGTTTTGTTCGATATGATTGCGAGATGGTTTTAGCTGGACCAAACCGTTAGTCGCCCAATTAGATTGAGTGTATTTTCTGCTGAAATATGTAGCTTCATACTGACAAATCGATAGTATTCATCGTTTTCGTGCTAGTCATTGCATTTTAGGAATTATGAATTTTCTGAACCTTTCTCAAACTTTGTACATTCTGTATCTGCAATGTCATAGGTGGAGAATGGAAAGGCTCAAGCTGCTAATTTCCCTTTCTGTACAATAGAACCAAATGTGGGGATTGTTGCTGTTCCAGATCCCCGTCTCCAAGTCCTTTCTGATCTCTGTAAATCACAGCGATCAGTTCCAGCTAACATAGAGTTCGTGGATATTGCTGGGCTTGTCAAAGGTGCCAGTCAGGGTGAGGTGAGATATCTGGATTGAGCCACTCACTTGAGTTACCATATACTCAGCAGCTCTAATGATTTTAAAAGTCCCTTGAATTCTTCCAGTTCTTATCCAAGAAGGCAGTGCTTGAATTTTATCTGCTTCTTGATTTGCTACCATCTTTTGCAGGGGCTGGGCAATAAATTCTTGTCGCATATCAGGGAAGTCGACTCCATTCTGCAGGTATTTCCTTGTTATGTGCTTGTCTTTTATACTTATACATACTACACATTGACATTCCCATGAAAATGGATGAACAGTCAGCAATGTTTTTGTCTAGAATTCCATTACAAGTAAGGTGTCACATCATATATGCATACAAAAATATCTACCTTTTTGGTGTTAGATGCAAAAGTATGGCACGTAGAGCTTATTGTTCTTGGTTTATCAGTCATGTATAGAAAGAGTAATTCTTGTCCCATGTTCATATGTTTTGGTACAGAACTTCCTTTGATTCTGAATATGTATATATAAACCACCTAGTTTTTTAGTGTGGAGGTAGCTTTTCTTTCATTGGATTAGTTGTGATAAACTCATTCACATTATTCAGGTAGTAAGGTGTTTTGAAGATAATGACATTGTCCATGTAAATGGAAAAGTTGATCCGAAGTCTGACATTGAGGTCATTAACTTAGAGCTTGTCTTCACAGATCTCGACCAGGTTTGGATAATCTTACTGGTCTTTTGCCAGATTATTTCATTGTCACTGAAGTTTATATAGCTTTCTTGCTTTCAGGATAACATATATTTTTCTTATTCTAAGGTTCTCCATCTCCACAACAGTTCTGTCCTATTTGTTTCGCTCGTTAATATCTCTTAGACGGTTAATTTCTTTCATAGCTAAAATTTGAGCAGTTTAAACAATATATGGTCAATCAATCATATAAAGAAAACAAAAAAGTTACTATGTGTAACTATTGAGACAATATAATTTTATTCATTCAAACCACAATCGAGACTATGCGTTGAAAATATTTCTTCGGATAGCTAACACGATTCAGCTGAATTTGTCCAAAAGAAGTTGTTCCTTCAACTTTAGAAGATCCATTTATAAATAAATTTGAATCAGAAGAACTGATAAACTGAATGATATGTTTTACAAGAGTGCAGATTCAGAAGAGATTAGAGAAACTGAAGAAGAGTAAGACTGCAAATTCACAGACTAAAGTCAAGGTAAAAACTTCTCATTTGCAGACCTTATTGTTATAATCTAGTAAATTAAACTAGCTCCTTGTATTGTGGCGTAATTCATTATATATCAGGAAGATGCAGAACGATCTGCCCTGGAAAAGATCGAGAAAGCACTTTTGGATGGAAAACCTGCACGATCTGTGCCATTAACAGATTTTGAGAAGGAGGCCATAAAGCATCTCTGCTTGCTTACCATGAAGCCAGTGATTTATGTGGCTAATGTTGCAGAAACCGACCTTGCTGAACCTGATAGTAATCCTCATGTGAAAGAAGTCAAGAATCTTGCCTCTGAGCTGCAGTCAGGACTTGTAGCAATCTCAGCTCAGGTTGAAGCAGAGCTAACGGAGCTTGCGCTTGAAGAAAGAGTAGAGTATCTAACTTCTCTAGGTGTGAACGAAAGTGGTCTTGGAAACTTGATTAGAGCAACTTATGATCTTTTGGGACTTCGAACTTACTTTACTTCTGGTGAAAAGGTGTGTTTACTGATATATATATATATATATATAGTGTTCATTGTCCTACATGATCTAGGCAAGAGTAATATTTCATAATGCTGAGCTTTGTTTTGATGTTTAAAAACAGGAAACAAGGGCATGGACAATATTAGCAGGTTAGCTTCTGATTTATGTCATTTACTCTCAAGTGGAGTCGCAAATTTAAATCTGCAGACAAAGATCAATCTTCACCTTAGTTTGTGTTGGATTATCATAACAATAAATTGGTGATGCTGACTCTTTTCTTCCCCTAAACTCAGGAATGACTGCGCCACAAGCTGCTGGAGTAATCCACTCCGACTTCGAAAAAGGTTTTATTCGAGCGGAAACGGTATGCTTCAGTACTTTGAATTTCATTTGTTATTTCAAATAAGTAAATTCACGGTCATTGAAATAGCAGGATAGTTGCTTCACAAAGTCCTAAATGATACGACACTGTATTTCATATATCTAATGTTGGTTTTCAAGATAGGATTCCTTTATTTGGTTGGGTAATATATAATTGGGTTAGCAATCAAGAACTGCTTTATTTTTCACATTCCTATATAGCAATGATGTATCCTAAACCTCCTGATAACGGGAAATAAATGGAATATCTTCCTTCTAGGGGTTATGAGCTTTAATATCTCAACTGTCCGGAGAAGAGACCATTGAAAGTCTACAAAATAACTAAACCATGGAAATGTTAATCTCAAGACCTTAATTGATGATACACAAGCAAATTAATTTTACTTGAAATTGTTGGGGTTCTCAGTCAATAGGGACTAAGTAATACTTACTATCATATCTATCCTGATATTGTTGTTATATTTTTAATGGCATTGTTCATAATAATAGGTGGCTTATGATGATTTTGTTGCTGCTGGATCTTTAGCTGCAGCAAGGGAAAAAGGAGTTGTGAGTTTTCGGCACTTTTTAACTTTGAACTTCATGAACAAAAACATCAGAACTCCTCTGATGAGTTGTGTATTTTGCAGTTGCGGTCTGAGGGAAAAGAATACATCGTACAAGAAGGAGATGTGATGCTTTTCCGATTTAACGTTTGAATGAATGAAGCTCTACTCTATAGAGAACAACCAGCCGTGGTAATTACCAGGACATATATATTGGTTTGTGACATTATTCGCGCAGATGCGGCTGCATTGATGTTTGCTTTCGACTCCATTCACCCTACACATTATTTGTTGAAATTTTGAGACACTGAACTGAAGAGTTGTATTTACTGTAGCAGTATCATTCACAGGAAAAATAATTTTTTGTTCAGTATATTGAACAGGAGATATCTGCATGACTTTTTCACCTATTGAGTTCGAGTCAATTTCTGGACCTAAAATAACAACTAAGGTGGACCTTAAAGTTAGAAATAATAATTATCGTGGGACGAAATAACAAATAAGTGAAAATATGTGTTATTGAAAAACAGTAAAACAATAATTAAAGGGGGACGAAAATAATAACAGAGTGGAACTAAAGTTACACATATGAGATGAAATAACAAAACATTGAAAAACTGCTAAAAAAATTGAACCTGACGTGAATCGAACACGCAACCTTCCGATCTGGAGTCGGACGCGCTACCATTGCGCCACAGATCCTTTGATATACATTAATGATGTAAAATTAAGATTAACTGTGTATTAGTCGGACAATTGATTTCCTATTTATTTCATTCGTCTTGCTGGATCTGTGGTTCGCTTGTGGTCTTACTCGAATACTCGTAGTCGCTGGTTTATCTACTAGTTTACTAGGGTTTGCCTCTGACTCCACCTCCGCCATGGCAAAACCACGCCGAGGCCGACCATCTCCGCGTGCTGGCCGAGCAGCCGGCTCCTCCCGTTCTCGCTCCTCCTCGGGCTCTGACTCCAGTTCCCGGTCTCGCTCCAGATCCTTCTCTTCCTCTTCACCCTCGCGCAGCGTGAGCTCCCGCAGCTCCAGCCCTCCGCGCCAGAGGAAAAGGTTTTTACAGTTTGACATTATCGTCCTCAGTGACCTTTCAGTCCACTATTCCTTTTCCGGTGCTGATTTTTATCTGTCGATGTTCTAATGTGCAGTCCTTCAGAAGCAGGGAGACGTGGTCGCTCTCCACCACCAGCTAAGAGAGCTTCTCCACCAACTAGGTAATTTTCACATCAATTAAAGTGTATGATCCGAGAAAGCTTGAGTTCTTCTCTAAGGTGCTCATTTAAAACTATTATTTTTCAGGAAAGCTTCTCCAGTACGTGAATCTCTGGTTCTTCACATCGACTCACTTACCCGCAATGTTAATGAGGGACATCTTAAGGAAATATTTGGTATGCTATTTAACGCACTTACATCAATCATTACTCCTAGTTCCTGATTATTCGTTAAGTTTGCAAATTGTTAGAGTAGGACAAGTTATTTGCGTTAATTATGCTCAGTGCCTCAGTCTTATCTGTTGTTTCCATATTGCATGTATTCACAGGTTTATTGAAACTCTCTTTGCTAGTTAAACTCTTGAGTCATTAGCAACACAGACTATCTACATATGATTATATGAACCATTAGTCATTGCCTTTTAGCTGAAGGCAGAACTGTCTGTTTCTGCGCTTGCTGAATGGATGTAGCTAGTTTTCTCGTTCAGGCAAAGCATATGCGGACTATTTTGGTTTCTTTTCTATCCTCCTAACCTAACTATCCTTGTCAGGCAACTTTGGCGAAGTTGTGAATGTGGAGCTTGCAGTTGACCGAAATGTAAGTTAACGCATTTGGTTATGCTTTGGTTGATGGGTGTTGCATGTATTGACACACGGTAACATTCATTTACCTACTCGGATCTTGCAGGTAAACATTCCAAAGGGATTTGGATATGTTGAGTTCAAGTCTAGAGCTGATGCTGAAAAGGCTCTGTTGCATATGGATGGTGTAGGTTTTTCTTCTTGGGGTTCTATTTTCAATTGTTACTGTAAACTATTGATAGTGGGAATTCATGCTTGGTTGCCTTTTTCCAGGCACAAATTGATGGAAATGTTGTACGGGCAAAGTTCACATTAGCTCCCAGACAGAAGGTTTCACCCCCTCCAAAGCCTGTTGCTGCATCATCGAAAAGAGAAGCCCCTAAAGCTGATGCTGAGAAGGATGGACCAGATCAGCAGAGGGAGTGTATGTCTCTATACAAATACATTTGACTTGAAATATAGCATATATCTGTTGCTACATCTAATTTAGTTTTTATTTGTCATGGTATTAGCTTCACCAAGACGAAAACTTCCTTCCCCACCACCAAGGAGAAGATCTCCTGGACCTCGAAGAGGTGTGTCACCGAGAAGGCCTGTGGGTTCACCACCACGCAGACGCGCTGATTCACCAATTCGACGGCGTCCAGAATCTCCTGTTCGCCGCGGAGAAACCCCACCAAGGAGGAGACCTGCTTCTCCTCGTAGAGGACGTTCCCCATCTCCTCCAAGGCGCCCAAGATCGCCTATGAGGTAAAAAATAGTTTCTATGCATAATTCTCTTTACTGTCCAGTTATAATCTTGTGTGATCAATAGTCAATACATTTTGTTTGATCAGGGCCTCTCCTAGGAGGATTCGTGAAAGTCCAGTCCGTAGGCCCCTACCTCCCAGGCGTCGGTAAGTGTTTATATTAAGCTTCAAAGTTCTTTCTTGTAAGGCTTATTGTGGTATGGTAAAAAATGATGTTATGGCCTGCTCTTTATACGTGGGTATTGTTACTCGCCTATTGGAGTGGGTAGAATTCATATTACTATCACCCATAGAGCATCTTCTGACAGGAGACACATGTATTTCTTATTACAGTACGCCCCCTAGACGGGTGGTAAGGACTCCACCCAGGAGGTCCCCAATTCGCAGGCGCACCCGATCTCCTATTCGAAGACCTGGTCGGTCACCTTCAAGGTCACTTTCTCCACGAAGGTGAGGTTATTGTTAATTATGTACAATGCAGCTTGACAAAATATGCTCTGCTTTGTTAGTCCAATAACAGGTGCCATATCTGGAAATCCTGCTAGTTTTCAGATTCTGCCTTTTTTTATTCTAAACTTTCGGTAAAAAAAATTCTATACGACTTCAGGTCATAATTAATCTGGGTGCTTCACCATAAAAAAATAAGCATATTGTTCAGATGCTTCCTATTTACATTTCTTCATTGTATTTGCACCTAAAAACTATCTTTAGTATGAACTTCAAGGATCACAGTGAAAGTTTTTAACTGGCTTATTCTAAACAAGTTGTATCATGAACGACGGTCTTACCATCTGGTTTCACTTCCTTATTCTGATACAAAGGCCGAAAGAGGCTTTTGCAAATTTTGGCATGAAACTGTGAGATACCACATACCAGTAAGAAACTAGGATTTCCGTAAGATGAGATATAATAAGTCCACAATAATTGAGTTAACGGAAGAATTATTGTGTAGTGGGATTAGATATGGCTATTGGCCAATCATTTGTTGCTGTGTCCTTCGGTTAATTGAGGTGAGGAGATGATATGGACATCTAAGTGGGTCTTTGAGTTATTTATCATATAATTGTATGGACCGACCAGATGGTTGGGATGGCACGTTCACTTCTCAGTTGGTCTTTTGTCTTCTATCAAGTTCATTCTTTATTAACTAACTTATCTGCTTTGGAGAAGTAAAAAATAAGAATATTTGACATCCATGTTCTTTTTATTGTGCTTAGCATATTGTAACTCATGTACATGGTTGTTGATATGTGAAATAGGGGCCGTGCACCACCTCCTGCAAGGCGTGGAAGGTCCCCATCAACCTCCTCCTCTGGCTCACCAAGTCCTCCACGCAGGGTATGTTTCTTTTTTGCAGTTTTTGACTTATTTCATCTGTGTTTCCTCGTCTTCTATTACTTCATATTGAAGTTCTTACTTGGCTATCTAACGTAACAGGTAGCTCGAAGGATATCTAGAAGTCGTAGTCCTAGGAGGAGGTGTTTCTCCACTCTCTTCTTCCATTATTATTATTGCTCATTTGTTACCACTAACTATACTTACTGTGTTAGTATATATATAGAGAGCTGATGTAGAGTGGTTTTGTTGTTATAAATGGCAGGCCATTAAGGGGAAGAAGTTCCAGCCATAGCAGCAGCAGCAGCTCACCACCGCGCAAGCCTTAGGTAAGGTAATGTGTCTCTTTCTCTATGGCCATGTGTCTTCCATTGATCAAACAAACCCCATCCTGGCTGGCTGGCAAGGCTTTTGATGAACTTGTGATGTTTTCTTTGTTGAGTATCGGAGATTTAGTGCGGACTTTGGATGTAGTAAGCTTTTATTGTTGGGTAAGTAGTATGGTCTGTAACATCGAGTGAGGTGATGCTTTAGTAGTAAGTACATGTAGTATTTCCTGTTTATCTTTATTATTACAATGAATGAATGAATGCTTACTTTGGGTTATGAACTGTTTCGTGATGATTCTTGATAGGTAAGCTGAGTCTTCATCTTCAAGTGGTTTGGTGTGTTGAGATAATGACACAATTTGACAGGGTTAGGTTTTTGATTCGGTTTAGATACATGAGCATTATCTGAGATATAGGGTGTGTAAAAAGAGCCGAGTCGATCTGAGTATTTATTAAGCTCGATTCAACTTGACTAAAAACTACAAACTACTGTGCTCGAATACAAGCTCAGTCGAGCTTAAACCTTTGAAACTTTTTTAAGCTTATTATACTTGGCAGTAAGCTAGTATTTCTTTTTTTTTTTTTTTGGCCAAGGTAAGCTTGTATTTCTTATTGCTACAAAAATCAAGCTTAATGCGACTAGATTTGAACTTGGTTAATTTATGTGTTTTATAAAGTTTTTTTTGGCTTGTGAGTAGTTCGAGCTATTATAAGCTTGAACTCTACTTGAATTGGAATTTTTACCTAATCGATTCCCAGCAAGTTGACGCCGACTCAATTACACGGTTACACTCCATCTAAGAACGCTAAATGAGAATGACCCCATAACTCATAAGGGTGCCTTTTTGTTTATTGTCCCCACAAGCTTTATTATTATTTTGCCCACTTGTTTTTTTTCCCCCCTAAAAAAGAGTATTTTTAAAATTTAGGGTTGCATTTGGTGGCCCATTTTCAAACTTGCTGCCTTTGTCTTGTTCCTCAATATACATGGTCGCTTTTGATTTGTGGTTTGCTCGAGAGCTCCACACCAGATAGGATCGGGTTGTTGTGGGCCGAATACTTAATAACGTGCTTTGATCTACAATTTGGTGGTATTAAATAATTTATAGGTATTAATCAATATACTAAATTATACATTGGATTGTGTATGAAATTAACATGTCATCCAAATTGGCAAAAATTAATTTAAGTGAGTATATTAATCTAATTATTCTTCTAAGGTTCTACCTATAGTTAACCCAATAACGTCTTACTATACATGTTCTATATATATTTTTTTTTTGCCAAAGTATAGGAATGGGCTAGTACCCTAGCCTATCCAGTTACGTAATGTTCGCGCTCTCCTTCTCACGGTCTGGGTTTTTTCCGACCAGACTTAGCGAACAACTAGCGCATGCACTGGTCCCATCAACGTAACTCCATCAACAGCTTAGTATAATTAAGAAGCCGGCCCGTTAAGTCCAGTTATACTCGCATTTTCATATGTCTGACGCGATGCATGTTCTATTCAAATATTAAGTTATCAGAATTTGATAATGGT
This sequence comes from Clarkia xantiana subsp. parviflora, assembly GCA_036873135.1. Taxonomy (NCBI): domain Eukaryota; kingdom Viridiplantae; phylum Streptophyta; class Magnoliopsida; order Myrtales; family Onagraceae; genus Clarkia; species Clarkia xantiana. The sequence continues at coordinate 6,410,222 of JAPTYO010000014.1, forward strand.
GACTTAATTTTAGTATTAATACCATTATCCAGTTTAATATTATAATAAATAGACAAACTATTCACTGAATAGTTTAATTAATTTATTTATTTAACAAACGCTAAAAGACAAACAGTTCGTCTTTTACAATCAATCTGTACATAAAACATTGTCATCTTTATTTTATGCATATATATATATATATATATATGTGTATACGAGGCTAATTAGTTTAGCATTCACCATACGGATAGATTATCGGTTTGTATTATTGTTGAATATTGTAGGGTATTAAATATATAATAATGGGAAATAGGTTGATATGAATGAGACAGTGCTCGCTGCAAAGGAAGGAGCCACATGGAAAGTGCCGGAGCATCGGAACCGCCGAGCACGTACATTGTACTCGGTCTTTTCTTTCTCTCTCTCTCTGTAACCTCTTTTGTTTTCTCTTCTATATGATATTATGATTACGTATACGATGCATATATTTAATTCAATTCAATTATTCAACTTAACCTGAAGTAGGCAAGCAAAATGCAAAAAGGAAAAAGTCACGTTGTATCAATCCAATACTATTACTATACTTTCCCTTTTTCCATCTATAATAAAGCCTACTTTAAACCACAACCAATCTACCATACATATATTTAACATCAACCATTGCAACTTGTTGCTTTTAAAACTGGCGGCTATAGTCTAATTAGCAATTAGTGAGGTGGTTTTAAGGATTATTTTACACCTCATTCTACTTATTCCTTGGTCAAACATAAGTTCCCCGTAATTAAAAAATAAAAAACTTATTTTATTCAAATATCGAGGTATGATGATACAAAGAACGTGAAATGGGCAATAATAGAATAGGTGTGAAATATTTTTATAGGAGTTAGAAGGGACTTATTATATATTTGGACATGAAATTAATGAGACTTGACCCTTCATATTGTAGGAAGAAGCAGGGGGGCACTGCCCACCACCCTTTCTTTATGTAGCATTTATTTCTTTTTAAATTTAATATATTATTAATTAATTAAATTCGTACAGTCTGTTTGTTGATTGAGTGGGGAGGTCTTTTCTTTCCCAACGTGGATCTCCGTACTTGGCAGTGTTCGGCAGTTGCTACGTGGCAGGCAGATGCTCTGCTCCCCCGTCACTTACTATACTTGCCCCAATTCCCATCCCTCTCGCTTTCCCCAATTTACCCCTGCACATCTCTTAAAATCACCATCCTGCCATCGAATGTATCATTTTTATTATTTTTACTTTTTAGAAAAAAATTATCTGATTCGAGAATGATTTCACAAATTAAATTATTATAATTTTAATAGCTCTATCACAGTACCCTCACAAAAAAGTAAGAGTTTGAGAAAAAGTAGTCGTGATTTGAGTTTGACTGACATATTTAGGCTCCTTTAGTGTAAGAATTACATTATGAAAAGTAATATTTAACTGTTACCTCCTCAACTTATTGTCAATAATTTTTAATACCTCAATTTATTTGTTTGTTAGTATTTCATTAAACTGAAATGTGCTTTATATTTCGATTCACCTAGTTTGGGGTATGAGTGTTAGCTGGACGGGTAAAGCCAAACCTGAATCCGCCCTCAAGTCGATATTGTCAACCCGTACTCGTTCAATACATCTCGCAGGGCGACTCGTTCATAAGGGACATAACTATTATTATAAACTTTAAACCTTAAATTTTATGTTAATTGTATCTAAAAATTCTACTCTTAATTTGAATTATAAATTATAAATTTAACTCCAAATTCAAATCACTAACTCAGTAGAAATTTTGTTCTTTTGGCTAAGTGTTATATTGCTCATATAGTTTTAAATAATATTCATATGTTACATATATGTAAAGTACACGTGCAGACGGGACGGAGCAGCTCCAACCTAGGGTGTTTGCCCCGACTCGACTCATGCTAGACATGATCGTAGACACTATAGACAATATTTGACATTAATTCGGATAGAGCTGAGTCATCTAACTATACATATTGAGTTATATAAGGTATTTATAAATTACAATTGATAAATAAGGTAACAAATAATAATAAAATTATTTTTTCTAATAAAATAATAATACAAAAAATAGTTGACATACTAAATAGTTATGAGAAAACTAATTAAGTTATTTTCCATTTTTATGGTTTTTGTATGGAGCTTACCATTTTTATTATTGAATTTGAGGGTAATAATAATTATATTTGAAGGGGAGATATAGTTTTTTTTTTTATTATTATTTATTGGTTCAAGTTTCAAGTCAAACTAGAAACCGTATCCAAATCCCATAAATAGGCAAAATCTCGAACAACCAAACAAATAAATTTTGCTCTCCCTTCTCTCTCTAGTCTAGACAGATAATAATAAGTTTATTTTTTCCCGAGAAAATCGTGACAATTGAATTCATCATCCATCTTCCACCTCTACCAAACCCTTATAAACCTCTCCACTACCTGAATCCCTCACCTCTATTGCATGCCCCTCTCTCTCTCTCTCTACAAGAAGTGGAATTCAAGATCAGCGCAGAGTAGTTGTTGCAGTTTCATGGCGGTTGAGTCACGGCATCTGAACCTTTTCCCTTCCCAACTCTTGACCAACAATAATAGGTGCTGCCTCCATTCATCAAATCCAATGCACTCGTATAAATCTTCTGCTATTTCTTCTCACTCGGAGAAACTGACTAGCGGCGTTGAATTTGTTACTGGCTGCAGGGATATCATGAACCCGATGGAATCGAATGTGTATAATCTTCTTCCGATGGGATATGGATCGTTTCCGACGCAAGGAATCGATACCTCGGCGCTGCTTCCGATGTACAGTTCTGGAATCAGCGATTCTCTTCCACCGATGATGAAATCGGAAACAAATGTGATGTCAAGGAAGCGGCCGAGAGATCAGTGCCCTAACGGATACTTCCCTTACACCACGGCGGCGCAGAGAGATCTCCAGAGCTGGTCTCCTTCCTTCTCCTTCCTCGGGGAAGACGTTTCTCTCCAGATCCAGCAGCAGGATTTGGATATCGAACGTTTAATTGCTCAACACGTAAGTATAATTAAATGTTTCCTCATCTGATGATTTTGCGATTCGTTTTCCTCATCTGATGATTTTGCCTAATTTGAATTACAGATAGAGAAGGTTAGATTAGAAATCGAAGAGAAGAGACGAAATCAGGCTCGACGGATTCTGGAAGCGATTGAGGGACGGTTGGTAAAGCGGCTGCGGACAAAAGATGAAGAAATCGATAAGATGGTGAAGATGAACTACGCAATGGAAGAGCGAATCAAGTCTCTGTGCGTGGAGAACCAGATATGGCGAGACGTGGCCCAGAGCAACGAGGCCGCCGCCAACGCTCTGAGGATGAATCTCGAGCAAGTCTTAGCGCACGTCGGTGAAGATCGAGTTGCGGAATTTGATGACGTTGCGGTGGCAGAGAATCCTCTGGCTGATGACGCGCAGTCTTGTTGTGACAGTAGCGGCGGCGGTGTTGGAGACGGGACTGATCAAGAGGTCACAGGCGGACGAAAGGAGGAGGCGCGTGAGGGGAGGTGGTGCCGGGAGTGCGGGAAGGGGGAGGCGCGTGTGCTTCTGTTGCCGTGTAGGCACCTCTGCTTGTGTACGGTTTGCGGGACGTCGGTCCATACTTGTCCTATATGTAAATCCGCCAAAACTGCCAGTGTGCATGTTAACGTGTCTTGAGCACCAAAATATGTCAAAATTTTGAGATTTTGATAAAATCTCGGAATAGTAAATTAGTGATGCATGAAGGAGAATAGGAAAAAACATTTTCTCTTGATAATTGGTCTCGCCTTATTAATTTCGTTCGATTTCTTCCTTACTGCGTTGAGATTTTTTTTTTCTTCTCTCCAAAGCGTTGAGATATTTCATAAACAGGAAAGATATGGACTCGTATTTAGTCTAAAGAAAAAAAAAATCGTTCGGAATGTTTAGGCAATTATTATTACTACCGAAAACAATATTTCACGTGTCTCAACTTTCTGCCGTGATTTTTAGGAGCTTAAATTTAAATATTTATATTTTAAATTTTAACTAATCTAAAATGTAATTTATTATTTTTTAATATATAACTCGATTAATTTTAATTATGGAACTCATATTGGCTCAGTGTAGTCATTTAATCTGACCTAGTCACCTGATTTAGGAGACTATATTTGGATAGGGGCATGTGCGAGCTTCGTAGCTCATCCCAGGCGATCAAAACTCTTCGGTACCCCAAGCGATCAAAACTCTTTGGTCATGACTTAAATGATAGATTTAGGATAAAATTGAATCAAATTCATGTTAGATATGGTCTTCCAAATCATGTGATCATATTTGACACGAAATCGGACAAATGATAACTCCGTAATTAGGTGAATGGAGTAATGAGTGATAAGTCATATTTCGAATAATTGAGACTTTAAAAGTTACAAGCCCATAATTGTGGGTATTAAAAAATAATTGTTAGTGAAAAATAAGAGGTACAGTATAATGGTTATAGTGAAATTGCCATCTCAATAGGTATAATATGGTTTTTTTTTAAAAAAAAAAAAAAAAACTCTTTTATAGCTTTTATTATTTGATATCATATATCCTGACATGATACATCTAATAAATCATGCTAATTCGCTAACCAAATTTAATATATATTTTTAGTAATACAATAATATATATTTCTATTCTTATTGGTAACTAGCAAAATGAATTTATTATTCAATAATAGCACAGATTAAATATTTCATTCCCTTTTAATCGGACATGTATGTATGTTATTTCAAAACACGATGGATGTTTATTTTCCTCGATGCTTATCCTAGCGGAAGCATATAATAATAATAATCATATTGTTATTATATACGGATAATGATCGTTTTACTTAATGCTAAACGCACTCCTAACAACCATAATCAAAGGTCTTGAAAATTGTGTTCATCTATCCCAAACCGCTTACCAATTATTTAAGAGCCATTAATTAATTTATTTAAAAAAGAAGAGAAGCAGATAAAAAAGTGGGGCATATGATGTCAGCACTTAACAATCACGACAATAAAGGAGAGTGGGGTCACGTGTTGCAGCATGGCCAGTGTGGTGAAAGGACAGAATCTGTAACGTAGGACGCGCGCGGAAATGTCGCTGTAATGAGCAGTGGCAGTTGACACAAAAACCAACCCCCGTTTCTCCCACTCGCATTCCAGGGCGGTATACCCCACGCTCTCACTTTCTTGTTCCCTTCTTCCGCTATTTAATTATTAATAGTTATTAATTATTAATCAATATATCATTCAGGACACCAGAAACGTCATTGTCGTTTCGGGCCCTCGGTACTTGAAGAAGCAACCATATTCGCCCCGACGTTCTCCTTATTCATTTGATTGAAAACCGACTCTTTATCTATATCTCCACTCACAATAAATTTGAAATAACAATAATAAAATAAATACATATACAATATTTGAAAAACTATTTAATATAACATATATATTATATCATAATAAGAGATAATGACACTATCATATATAATTGCTTATTTTACTTTAAATATACACATCAACCTTTTACTTTGTACTTCCAATAATTTAAATGTATAAATAATTTTGTAAAGTAGACAGATATTAGACGGTTAAGTGGGCGGTATTATTCAAGCTATGATGATGTTATATCCGTTGGCCTTGTTTGGAGATAAGATATTGTATAAATTCTTTTATATAATAATCACATAATATAATAGATAGACTGAATTTATATATGTACAAAAAAATCATGTATTCTTATTATAATTGTCCTTCCCGTGGAATAAAGATTCTTTGTTTTCTTAACGGCGAATATAATTCTACTTTCCTTGATCACAATAATACTAATGTCAAACGAGATGTCAATATTGATGTATTATTCTATCTTTTTTCCCAAATAATAATAAGAATATAAGATAAAGATTTGGAAAGGATGAGTTATCCGTTTACCTAAATAAATAAAAATAAAAGATTTAATTATTAAGGGAGAATAGAATAGAAACACATGGAGATGGCATCTTCTTCTTTAGTTATGGTATGCAATCAAGATCTAAGTGGTCCCCTCGTTTGTCTCAGCAATGGTTGCGCGTAGAGTGCACGTAGCGTGACTCTGTGTCTCATAAGTCGCTGTCAGAAATGGACTTATATTATAATGGGACAAATAAAAGAAAGGCCCACTGACCAGAGACTATGAATGCAATGCAATGCAAGAAAAGTAAGATGAAAAGAAAAGAGGATCTTAAAAGTAAATAAATTTGGAGTTTGGGGGGACAATGACTTGAAGTTGAAGTGTGGTCCTGCCTAATTTTGGCACCTTGCATTGAAACCGATGTCTCTTTTCCTCAACAAGGATGGTTTTTACTTTTATATGTTAGCTAGTGGAAGGAAGGAACCTAGCTAGCTAAGATTGAGTAATCAAACTATCTGATTTTATTCATTCATATTAACATATATATAAAGCTAAGCTAGCACCAACCAAGCCTGATATTTGATAATGATCGGTTTCATAAGGCCATTCTTTTGTCGATACATGTTCCTATTATAGCTTTGTAGGATGGATACATTATACATATTCGAATATGATAAAGTAAAAAAAGTTCTTACAAAAAGAAAAAGTTTGTGTTAAATTTCACTAGAACTACTATGTAACGACGAAGCCATCGTATCACTAAAGGCAATTGCTATTCTCAACCTTTTCATGATGATGTACGGTTTTATTTTAAGAAATGTATTTATTTTAGATTTGATTTTTTAAAATCTTATATTTATATACCATTTCTTAATTTTGTTTATATTAATTGTTTGCTTTTAGTTAATTCTTTCATTCATGAACAAAATTTATAGCTTCATCCGTACTATACTAAGAGTGCGTTTGGGAGTGCACTCCCAAAGTGCTTTGCACTTAAAAGCACTTTGGGTGAAATCTTGATCGTTTGGTAACACACTTTCAAAGTGTTTTTTTTACAAAGCACTGCTTTTTTAAACACATTTTTTCAAAACAGCTGGGTGCTGCTTTCTAAAAGTCACTTTCTGGAAAAGCAATTTTGTCATGTTTTTACATTTCAATTTTACCCTTAAAAATGTTTTATAAATCTCAAACTACCTTAAAATATTTTTATTTTTTTTATTTATAAAACTTAACAATTAACATTACTTTTTCTTATAAAATAAATAAATATATATATAAATAACTTTTTAAATTAAAAACTTACATTATTATTATATATTATAATAATAATTTATATTTGCTATTACAATATAATAATAATAATAAAGTAGAAATATCGGAGAATCATGTACTATTGAATAATTTTTTATATAATATATATACCAAATATATCTATGAATAAAATATTTTATACAATATAGATGCATATCAATGTGTAAAACAATATACATGCACAAATATTGAATTAGTAAATAAACAATTTGGATAATTATAATCGATAACACTCTATTAGGGGTGTAAACGAGTCGAGTCGAGTATCTGTCAAGCTCGACTCGACTCGACTCGACTTGATTATAAAGTACCGATCTCAAAATTGGTCGAGCTAAAATTTCTGAAACTCGAGTCGCATCCATACTCGACATAATCGAGCTCGACTCGATTATAAAGTACCGATCTCGAAATTGGTCAAGCTCAAATTCTCGAACTCGACTCGCATTCAACCTCAACATAATCGAGTTGACGCCGTCCTCTTGCTGCTGCAGGTCCGAATCTCGCCGGTGCCAGTCACTGCAAACTGCAGGTAATCTTCTTGCTGGTTTTTTATTATTTATTAATTAATATTAATATTATTATTTCAGTTCCTATTATTATTGTTATTATTATTATTATACTGTGTTAATTAGTTGGTTTATGTCTAAATTAATTAGATAGCATGTTTTAATAAGTATATGTGTATGATATGTAATTATTAAATTGTACCATGATTTAGATTTTATCTCAATTAGGGGATTTAGATGCGTAATAGGGTTTTTAGGCTTAAGTTTGTCATTAATAATAATTCGTGTAAAAATTAGTTTAATTTTTTTATATGGTTAGATAAATTAGTCGCGATGCATGTTTTAATTCTAAATTGGTAAATAGGTTAATTAAGTACCGAAAGGGCGTGATTAAAAAATATTTTTAAAAATTCGTAACAGAACCCCCGAACTCAAATTTTGGATCGCAGACCGGTTAATTTACTTAGGTGTATAATTCGTTATTTACCTAGGTAATTTAGCTTTCTAGTTAGCCGTAATTAGCTAGTGGCGACTCTTTAAAAATTCCATGTGTTTTCAAAACGTAATCGCCTTAGGTCAGATTTTAGGTCCGACAATTTGGCGACTCTGCTGGGGAAGATTTAGAGGGTTCGGGCTTTATATATTTGCCTAATTGCCATTTTTTAGTTTTATTTGTGTATAACTATGTTATTCTAACTTTGGGTTTTTATGTGATAGGTGCGGAACTTTTTATTTTACTAACTCATGTTTCTTTGTTTAACCGGCACACACATCACTTTAGAATAAATATCCAAAACGCCTAAAACCCAGGGCGACTAGGAACCCCGGAGGTTTAGTACGGTACGACCGGAGCGGTAGTTCCGCCGGTACGACTCGGAAAAACTCACTCGCTTGTGTAGGCTTTCGAGCATGGGTGGATAAAAGCGTCAACAGTCAGAAATAACAAAGATACATATCTATGAGAAATCTAAAACCTCAATTACCTTGGCGTGTCTATGGATATCCACATCAATAGGCTCTAGGGAAGGCTCATGACGGTCTCGGGGTGGGACCGAAGCATTTAGTAAATGAATGGCGACATCCCGATTTTTAAGGGATTGGCCCTCTTTAAGTTGATAGCCTCCTAAAGAGGCCAAATGATCATAATCCGTCTCTATGGCGTCAATAAAATAATAAAGCATCCTCCAGTTGAAGGCGGGTTCTCAAAACTTTAACCCGATATGTGATAAGAGGGCAGCAAACTCGGAAGCCCTAACCGATTCATCTTCAAGAATAGCTAGAAATGAAACAACGTGAATCAGTTTCAGAGATCAGAATCTACTAAAACCAAAGGGTAATAAAAAATAAAAAAAAATAAAAAAAAGAGTGTTCCAAACCTTTAGATGAAGAATGAGGTACTTCTCCTCTCTCTGCGGCGTCACCCTCGCCCAAAGGATTGGCGACGTCCCCCAAAGGGACAGAAGAAGCAAGGGCATAAGTCTTCTTCTTTTTAGCAGAAGGCTCCTCCTTGCCTTTAGAAGCATTACCTTGCTCGGTCTCTTGAGACGTGTTACGTTTACTGGAAGTCTTCGCGAGCGACTTCTTTGTTTGGGGGGTCTAACATAAGCGACTGCAAGAGTAGTTTTGGCCTCGACTTCAACACCTGTCTTAGAAGGAAGAAATTCCCCGGTCGGAACCTTAGAAATGTCGACGCCAACTGTCGCTTGTCGCACAAAGAGTGATTCTATCAAATCGACTAAAAGAGTTCAGGAGAAGATCGCGATTTGAGGAGAATTTCAAAAAAGGTGATCACCTAGGAAGATCCAAGATTGATGCCACTCCTTGTAAAATCGGAAGAATGTCACAACTTAAAAAACGAATTCCCAAGGGACAAATGACGCCAGAAATTCAAAGTTGACACCATCCGTCAAAGAAGATAGAGAAAATAAATTTCTACAATTCAACGCCACAACAGGTTCTAGAATAAAAAAACTAAAACTACTCGGCACACGCTTCTCCTTTTATGGAAAAAGAAGTTGACGTCGAATGTCTCGGGGGAAAATGTTGGAACCATGGTAAAATATTAAGCCACATGCGTCGACATATCAGTAGATCAAGGATGAAGTACTTCAGAAGAAGGTGCTCTAGGCGAAGCCAAAACCACAAGACCAAATGAACGCTACAAAAAAGGCGATGCCACCAATAAACCCATACTCTTAAGGAATGGTGAGGTGGCGACCAGCTTAGTACCGACTTGAAAGAAATTCATCCTCTTAAGGAACGGTGAGGTGGCGACCAGCTTAGTACCGACTTGAAAGAAATTCATCCTCTTAAGGAACGGTGAAGTGGCGACCTGCTTAACACCACCACAGAAGGAAACTCACTCTCCTAAGTAAAAGTGAGGTGGCGACTGTTGGGTTACGATTCAAGATAGTATGAGGTCGACAATTGATGAGTCGAGACAGTAAAATTCGAAACTTCAAAGTAAATTCGACGACTATATTAAAAGACGAAGACAAAAAGTCAGCACATCTCTATTTTAAGATGGCGAAAACCGACACGACATTCGGGAAGAAGGCGACGATCTTCAACAAGGACCCTTTCTCTTAAGGAATGGGGCAAGTCGATGTCCATACCTCATAAAGAAACCCTTCCTCTTAAGGAATATGTACAGGTGACGACCTACTTGTCACCACCTCCCTAAGAAACAATCATTTTTAAGGAACGGTGAGGTGGCAAACAGCTTAGACCGACTATATACTAAACCTCTCCTCCTAAGGAACAATGAGGTGGCGACCTACTTGTCACATGCTTGTGCGGACTCAGGAGAAAATCATTCCCAAAGGGTAGCCGCCATTCAAAGTCGATAAATTTCCCCTATGAATACCTTAAAGTATTTTCATACATTGACACACATATACAATGGTTATTCTTATAATCCATTACTGACTTAAGCTTCATAGTGGAATTAGGGGTAAATCCCCACCCCCTTTTCAGGTTAATGTCATAGAACCTTACAAAGGAAACTAAGTACTCCGCGAGGTCGAGATAGACACCTAAAAGAGCTACCAATGCGACTTCCTGAAATCCGTTCCCGAAAGCTAAAGGCTTGGCAGTTCTTGATCCAACAACGACCTACTTGTCACCTGCTTGACGACGTGAAGGAAACTCACTCTTCTAAGTAAAAGTGAGGTGGCGACGTACTTATCACCTGCTTGGCACCGCCACAAAAGCAACCCTATGAGGAAGGTACGCCACTATAAGACATTCAGTTTCAAGATTCCTACTTTCAATACACTTATTTTAAGTTTCGGAGTGGAATCAAGAGAACAACCCCACCTTTTCCAGGTCTCGCCGGAAGAACATACTATCCCACAACGCTTCCCAACTTCGGAGAGACGCAAAGACAACGAAACAGAAGAATCTCACCCAAGCTAAGTCAGACTTTCAAGATCCAACATCAGTTTATCAATTTGTCTGAACACAAGTTACTATAGAAATTTTCACTCCGTCCATAGTATTTTGATCTATGTGTTAAATTATAATATATTTATTTTGCATTCGATAACTTAAATTTAATCGCTGCTCTATTGATAATGTTTTGTTTTAGTTTTGCTCATAATTTTGGTCAAATCGTTTCGATAAGTAATTCAAACTTCAAAGTCCATTATTGACGCCCCTTGATTGATAATGTCTAGTAACTAAATTAAATTGTGGTTTGAAAAATAATGTCAGTTACGTGGGAATAGATCGTAGATTAATATATATTTTCAAACCTAACCTTATGCTATTTGGAATTATGCATCAATTCAAACCAAGTTGTCAACGTACGTCGTAACCAATTTTTTTTAGCATAGAGAAATCAAATGCACGTATACTATACTAATAGAAAAATCTTAGCTATAGGTGGCTTGGTAATTACACTTAAGTTGATCAAATCATGACACGTACTATTAAAATTCAACTCGAATATTTACATCTAAACAAATATGATTATAGTCCTACCAAAAACCATATTTTCCATAAATACTCTCGTATGACATTAAATAAGATTAACTACAATTCATAGTCTATTAAAAAATAACTAAATAATAAAGTTTACCATGGTCATTTTTAAGTCAAAACCCACAAAACTTAAATCGATGAGTTTTATTCCGAATGGATTGAATGAGGGTGTTCAAAATAATAATAGGGTCTTACACTAAAATAATGGGGTGTATGCATATTTCATTTCAGGAATAAATATGGAACATGATCAATAAAAATACTCGATAATTAATGATACTTGTCACCCCGCTTTTATACATCCCAATGATAAAGAATAACATATTTCTAGCTTATGTACACCCAAGGTTTGTTAGGATCGAGATCCTAACTAGGATCGAGATCCTAACTAGGATCTTTCAGGGAATGATCGTATCGATTGTAGAATCGAATCGTGGATCGTAAAATCCCACAAGAATATAAAAAATAACAAATATAATATAAAAAGAATTTTCTATAATATATTATATACTAAATATATTAGTCTAAACTACTATTTATCAAATAAATAAAGAACAATCACAAAAGTAACTTTTATCAAAATAATATTTGATATGAAATATTAAGTAATTTTATCAATAAAATCTAGGAAACTATAAATTGTGTAATGCTTAATGTGGATATATGATCATGAGTAACTATAATACATTATTCTAATTTTGTTGGTATAAAAAAAGAATACCTAAAAAGAGATTAAGTGTATACCAAAAACCTTCAATCACAAGTTCGAGCTTATTGGCTGACTGGTTAAGGCGTACGTCTTATTCACTAACAGTGATATTAGAGCCGAGTGTTCGATTCCCGGGAGCGGCATTAAAAATGAAAAAAGAGAGTATGTTGGGAATAAAAAAAGAATACCTAAAAAGAGATTAAGTGTATACTGAAAGTTTTCACTCACAAGTTCGAGTTTATTTATAAGATTCTAAGATCAGGATTGATGGATATACGCCCAATTTGAACCCGTTGACTTCCGAACCGTTGTATTTTTATCGTCCCATTTATGAGTGCGAATCGAAACTTCAACCCGGACACTTCGCGAGAACATCGACGGCTCGGACAGGGGCCGAAGCGCCCGTCCGACAGAGGCGAACTCACTTAGGTGAGGTTGGGTGGCCACACCCGACCTCCCCTAGGGGAGATCGGGTCAGCCGACCCGATCTCCCCTAGGGGAGATCGGGTTGGCCAACCCGATCTCTCCTAGGAGAGATCGGGTTGGCCAACCCGATCTCCCCTAGGGGAGATCGGGTCGGCCAACCCGATCCCTCCTAGGAGGGATGGGGTTGGCCAACCCCACCCTCCCTAGGAGGGGTTGGGTGTCCTCACCCAACCCCTACCCTTGGGGGCCGGATTTCTCCCCCCCCAAGGGTCCCGGCACCCCTTTCAGACGCCCATGCTCGGTCCACTCCGCCTGCCTCATCCGAATCCTAAAGTCTTAATTATACGCTTAAAGGTTAATTAATTGTGTTTAAGGGCTAACGATGTCATTAAGCCACCTTAATGACACCGTTGCCTATAAATACCCCACCTTCACAACTCATTTGGGGATCTTGGCCATTTGAACAATTTAGCTCTGACATCTCTCTAGCTTTATCTCTCTAGAAATATAGTTCTGACTTAGGCATCGGAGAGGGTTCACCAGGCACCACCCCCCTCCTCCGTGTCTGGTACTGCCCCTTTTGCAGGGCAAAGGGAGAGAAGAAGAGAAGGAACCAAGGGAAGAAGGAAAGGAAGAAGGACATAGGCAAAGACAAGGCGACTCGAGAAGACCGGATCATACACATCCCCCGTAAGGAGTGGGATCAAAGCTGACACCCCGTTGACCTAGATCCCATAACTTAACACTTGGCGCCGTCTGCGGGCTTCGGACAGAAAGCCTAACTACCACTAGCAAGATGGCAAGCGTATATGTCATCCATGGAGGGTATGGAGCTGGAGGAGAGTCAGCAAATGCCAGAGAAGCATACATGGCAGAGTTAGGGACTCCTAAGCCAAGAGAAGAACAACCAAAGGAAAAGAAAGAAGACATAATAGAATTTTCAAGAAGAGACATGGAGCATGTGTTACCAGACAACAAGGATGCCCTGGTCATAACAATGAAGATCACTGATATGGACATGGGGAGAATCCTAATAGACAGTGGAAGCTCACCCAACATCATTAGCAAGAAGGTCCTCAACATACTAGGAGTTAGGCCAAGTAGCATAAAACAGGTTTACTCCCCCTTGGTAGGATTTTCAGGAGAGCCAACATACCCACTGGGGGCAGTCACACTACCTGTGACACTGGGCACAGGGCAGAGGCAGCTAAAGATTGATGTCCCATTCTTCATTACAGAAGAAATGGAGGAGTACAATGGGGTCCTAGGTACCACTACAATCAACAAGTGGGGTATGGTACCATCAACGCTATATCAGAAAATGAAATTCCCCACAGACCAAGGGATAGGGGAAGTAAAGGGTAACCAGAAGGTAGCAAGGAAATGTGCAAGGATTGCACTAGGCAAAAGGAAGAAAACAAGAGAAGTCCTACTAGTAGACGAGGACCCAAGAGAAGATCATGGAAGACCAGCCCCCATGGAGGAACTAAAAGAGATACTCATAGAAGAACCCGATAGGAAGGCTAAAATTGGGACTGCCTTATCTCAGGAAGAGGAGAACCACTTAGTCACTTTACTAAGGGAATACAAGGATTTGTTCGCCTGGTCACCGAGCGATATGCCAGGGATATCAGAAGATGTGATCTCACACAGGCTCAACATAGACGCGGCAACGCGGCCAACAACACAGAAGGTGAGACCAATGGGAGGAAATAAAAAGATAGCTATTCAAGAAGAAGTAGAAAAGCTACTAAAGGCAAAGTTCATCAAGAAAATCAGATTCCAGACATGGGTGGCAAACCCAGTACTGGTAAAGAAGCCGGGAGGAAGTTGGAGAATGTGTATTGACTATCGGGACCTAAACAAGGCATGCCCAAAGGACTCATATCCGCTACCAAGAATAGATCAGTTAGTGGATGCAACATCAGGTCACCAACTAATGAGCTTCATGGATGCATACTCAGGATATAACCAGATAAAAATGGCCCCTGAGGACGCCCCCCACACAGCATTCTACGCTAATAGCGAGATATACCATTACACAGTGATGCCTTTCGGACTCATAAATGCTGGAGCAACATACCAAAGAATGGTCAACAAAATCTTTGGGGACATGATAGGGAAGACAATGGAGGCGTATGTGGACGACATGATAGTCAAATCTAAAGAGAAGAAGGACCATGTGGAAAACCTTCGCTCAACGTTTGAAAGGATGAGGCAATATCAAGTCCGTCTAAACCCGAAAAAGTGCGCATTTGGGGTGCAATCAGGAAAGTTCTTAGGCTTCATGGTAAGCCAGCGAGGCATAGAGGTAAACCCCGAAAAACTTCAAGCAATTGAAGAAATGCAATCACCTACGAAGCACAAAGAGGTTCAACGACTGAACGGGAGGTTGGCAGCCCTTAACAGATTCCTATCCAAAATAGGAGACAAGGCACTTCCCTTCTTTGAGGTACTAAGGGCAAACAAGAAATTTGAATGGACACCGAGATGTGAGGAGGCCTTCCAGCAACTCAAACAACATCTAAAGACACTACCACCCCTAGCAAAGCCTACACCAGGGGAGCCCCTCTACCTCTACATCTCAGTGAGCAACGTGGCAGTTAGCTCGGTCCTAATCAAAGAGGAAAACGCTGCACAATTGCCAGTATACTTCGTAAGCAAAACATTGGCAAAGTATGAGATCAACTACTTGCCAATAGAAAAGTACCTCTATGCACTGATCGTATCAGCAAGAAAGTTGAGACCGTATTTTCATGGGCATGAAGTAACAGTCCTCACAGACCAACCATTGAAACACCTCCTGCAGAGACCAGACACATCGGGAAGACTGACCAAATGGGCAATCGAGCTAAGTGAGTTTCGCATTCATTTCGCCCCAAGAACAGCCATAAAGGGTCAGGCTCTAGCAGATTTTATCGCCGAATTCACTGGAATTAATCCGGACGAAGACTTGGGAGAAATCAAAACTACATGCGAGGCAAGTAGTAGTCAGGAGACACAATCAGAAGAATTATGGGAGATGCATACTGATGGGTCATCCAACGGAGGAGGTTCAGGTGCAGGCCTCTTACTATACCCACCAAACAGCGATACACCTATGCGCTATGCCATGGCACTAACCTTTAAGGCAACAAACAATGAGGCTGAGTACGAAGCACTAATAACTGGCCTGAGAATAGCCAAAGGAGTAGGGGCAAAGCATTTAAGGGTCAAGTGTGATTCTCAACTAGTTGTCAACCAAGTGAAAGGAATCTACACTGCAAAGTCCGAAAACATGCAGAGATACTTGCAGCAAGCCAAGGACCTGATAAAGAGCTTCCAAAGCTTCGACATTGAGTCTGTCCCAAGAGAACAAAACCAAGAGGCAGACGCCTTAAGTAAACTAGCCTTAGGGGCAGAAGCAGGCAAAGAGGTTCACTTCGTGGAGCAAAGAATGCAATCAGTGATAGAACAAATGGAGGTTCTAGCAATAGATGAAGCAGAAGTCTGGATGACACCAATGAGACAATACATCATGGAAGGAAAGCTCCCAAAAGATAAGGTGGAAGCAGTCAAGATTGAAAGGATGGCTAGGAATTACGCAGTGATGGACAATGAGCTCTACAAGAAAGGATACTCCACACCTTTCCTCAAATGCATAGCATACCCAGAAACAGAGAGGGTACTTGCAGAACTCCATGAAGGAGAGGCGGGGTGCCATGAAGGAGCACGGTCAATAAGCCGAAAGGTCTACAACCTAGGATACTATTGGCCATCATTGAGCAAAGAAGTAGCAGACTTGGTACAAAAATGTGATCACTGCCAAAGGTACTCCAGAAATATAACAGCCCCACCAGCAAAGCTAAGCTCCATCTCAGGAGCCTGGCCTTTCGCACAATGGGGGATTGATTTGATAGGCCCCCTACCAAAAACAAAAGGCCAGAAGACTTGCATAATTGTTGCAATAGACTACTTCTCCAAGTGGATAGAAGCAAAGGCAATGGGGAAGACAACAGACGACCAAGTCGTTAATTTCATCCAATCTCACATTGTCTCGAGGTACGGGGTGCCAAGAGCAATAATAAGTGACAATGGCCCACAATTCAAGAGCAAGAAATTGCAGTGGTATTGCGAAAGACTGAATATAGATCACCGTTTCGCATCAGTAAAGCACCCTCAGACAAACGGACAGGTAGAATCGGCAAACAAGATAGTGCTAGATGGCCTAAAGAAACGACTCCACGCCACCAAGGGAAGTTGGGTAGATGAGCTGGAGAATGTTCTATGGGCAGTGCGGACAACACCAAAGATATCCACAGGAGAAACGCCATTTGGTCTAGTGTACGGAACCGAGGCGGTGGCACCAGCAGAAATAGCTGTACAATCACTGAGGACCAAGTACTTTGAGGAGCATGAGAACAACAAGGCAAGACTTTTAGATTTAGACATGGTGGAGGACAAAAGGTGGAATTCAGAAGAAGCACAGACACGAATGCGCCTTGTCTCAGCAAGATACTACAACCGCCAAGTCAAGGAGAGACAATTCCACGTAGGAGAACTAGTACTAAGAAGGAATGAGTTCTCACACTTAGACCAAGTCAGAAAATTATCTCCAAAGTGGGAAGGACCATACAAGATAGCGTCAGTTCCCTACGTAAACGCGTACCGCCTCGAAGATGGGGAGGGGTATATCTCCACAAACACCTCCAGTGGAGAGCACCTAAAGAAGTACTACGTATAAGAAGAAAGCACAAGCAAAAGACCATATCCTTAGTTTCATATTACACATTCTACGCGCTTCAGCTTCACAAGCTTTTCAAAAAACAACTTTTGAGAAGGAGAACTCACGAAGTTACTCCAACTCTACAACTATCTTTTATTCCTACAAAGGATGTCTTGGTGCACCAAGGCATCCCAAGTGTACAAAAACATGAATGCTCCTAAGGGAGTAGTAGTTACTCAAGAGTATTTTCAAGTGAATGTAGTGGTATAATCACGAAGTTATCCTTACACAGATATGACTTCAAGTCAATGACAGGTTCGACGCCCCCAAGAGCGTATCTTGAGAGTAGTTTTCATACTACGACATTCGACGCCCCCAAGAGCGTATCTTGAGAGTAGTTTCCATACTACGATATTCGACGCCCCCAAGAGCGTATCTTGAGAGTAGTGTTCATACTACGACCTTCGACGCCCCCAAGAGCGTATCTTGAGAGTAGTTATTACACTACGACCTTCGACGCACCAAGAGCGTATCTTGAGAGTAGTTTCCAAAAACTACGAACTTCGACGCCCCCAAGAGCGTATCTTGAGAGTAGTGTTCATACTACAACCTTCGACGCCCCCAAGAGCGTATCTTGAGAGTAGTTATTACACTACGACTTCGACGCACCAAGAGCGTATCTTGAGAGTGGTTTCCAAAAACTACGAATTCGACGCCCCCAAGAGCGTATCTTGAGGTAGATTTGCAACCTACCAGATTCGACGCCCCCAAGAGCGTATCTTGAGGTAGAAAAAACACTACCAGTTCGACGCCCCCAAGAGCGTATCTTGAGGTAGATTTCAAACTACCAGTTCGACGCCCACCAGGAGCGTATCTTTGGTCTAACCTGAGCCCTCCGGGAGCCTATCCTGCGAAACGTTAAGTGCCGTCCGAGAGCCTATCTCGTGAACAGTTTGACACCCGTCAAGAAGGTATCGGTGGACTAACCTGAGCCCTCCGGGAGCCTATCCTGCGAAACGTTAAGTGCCGTCCGAGAGCCTGTCTCGTGAACAGTTTGA
Source organism: Clarkia xantiana subsp. parviflora (assembly GCA_036873135.1). Lineage (NCBI taxonomy): Eukaryota > Viridiplantae > Streptophyta > Magnoliopsida > Myrtales > Onagraceae > Clarkia > Clarkia xantiana. The sequence continues at coordinate 6,428,825 of JAPTYO010000014.1, forward strand.
CACCCGTCAAAAAGGTATCGGTGGACTAACCTGTGCCCTCCGGGAGCCTATCCTGTGAAACGTTAAGTGCCGTCCGAGAGCCTGTCTCGTGAACAGCTTTCGACGCCCACCAAGAGCGTATCTTTGGTCTAAACAGTACAACGTATACCGTGTAAGGGGTATCAGAAGAGATCATCATACCATGCTTAGAAGGATACCATGCTTAGAACGGTACCATGCTTAGAAGGATACCATGTTCAGAAGGATACCATGAGAAAGAAATTTCTAAGTAAAGTAATGTGAAGAACAAGTAATGTTTTTTCTTTATGAAATGGCAGGTAAGGCAAGAAGGAAAGCACGAAAGAAGGATAAGTAAAGGAAACACACCAATGAAAGGGTCCATACCCAAAGAGCCATACACAAGGCATAGGGAGACATCATGAGAAGAGATATAAGCACACGGCCATATATACAACGAGTATAAACAAGTGTATTAGACAAAGATGGCAACACTAACAAAGGTGGAGTTTTAAACTCTAAAGACAACCACAACTCACAAGCACATGAGACTACCACAATAGATAGGGGTACTATTCCTTTATCTTCGCAATATGCTTAAGTGCAAAGTCTGACAAATCACCAAGACGAGAGAAAGGAAAGTCATGAGCAATCATGTGAATACGTTCAAGAATCTCCTTAAAGGAAATACGTTTAGCCACAGAGCAGCGAACGTCCATAGCAGCCTGATAAGCGGAAGAGGCCTTATACTCAGCAATGGCACACTCTTTCGCCTCCATACGAAACATTTCCTCCAGAGAGACTAACTCAGCAGCACGAAGTGTCTCATCACGATAAGACCTTTGTTTCAACGCCTCAACCTCTTCATTGAGAAGAGCAATGCGACCCTCCAAGTCTCGGCACCGCAAATCAGTAATACGACTATGCTCCAAATAGCTAATAAGACTGGAGTTAAGGGAGACACAAATGTCCTCGTACACCTTCCTCTCCTCAGCAAGATGAATAGCAAGGGTGGATAAATTAACAAGGTCGGCCATACCCTGCAACCAAAACAAAAGATGAGACGGATAACGCATGGAGAAGAAGTATGCCAAAGGATAAAACGGTTAATAACATTACAGGAGCATAACGAGCCAACACATCACGAGCCAACTCATAAGTTGCATCCGACCCTTTGGAGAGGGACACACGATCAGCAGGAGGAACAGCAGACTGCAGAACACGAACTCCAACCTCAGGAGTTTGCAAAGAAGATTGATTGTCAAAACGAGCCCCACGCCCATAATAAGGCGCCCACTCAGACCCAACAATTCCATCAACAGGTGGACGAGACAGCTCCTTCCGACTCAGACGCGGAAGACGAAGTCTACCTATAACAAAGCACAAAGTAAATACCAATATACACTAAGGAAACTCAGCTGCTCAAGAACTCACCAAACAGAGAGGAAGGAAAAGACGGCTCCCGGACCTTCGATTGGGGGGCATCAATATAGAAAGAAGATGGCACCCTAACGTCACCACCCTTACCTCCAGTTAGAGAACACCTCCCCGCACCATAGAAAACCGATCTTTTTGCAATCGAAGATCCGGTCCCGGAAGTAATCACTCCCACACGTACTGGCCTCTTACTCCTCATCAATCACCAGAAAGTTCTGCTAACCGGAAAAAACACAGGCTCAATCCGAGAAAAACAGAAAGCAAACAATGGACAAGAGACACGAACTCATTTCCATAAAATGATAGATACAAAGTCAAAAGACAAGAATAGAAAGACGGCAAGAAAAACCACACCAGCCAATAGGCAAAGGCAGGGGGCAGGGGGAGATAGTCATAACCCCCAGCATGGAGAGACCCCTCAGCCCAACAGACAGAGGCAGGGGGCAGGGGGAGATAGTCATAACCCCCAGCATAAGGAGACCCCATCAGCCAATAGGCAGAGGCAGGGGGCAGGGGGAGATAGTCATAACCCCCAGCATGGAGAGACCCCTCAGCCCAACAGACAGAGGCAGGGGGCAGGGGGAGATAGTCATAACCCCCAGCATAAGGAGACCCCATCAGCCAATAGGCAGAGGCAGGGGGCAGGGGGAGATAGTCATAACCCCCAGCATGGAGAGACCCCTCAGCCCAACAGACAGAGGCAGGGGGCAGGGGGAGATAGTCATAACCCCCAGCATGGAGAGACCCCTCAACCCAACAGGCAGAGGCAGGGGGCAGGGGGAGATAGTCATAACCCCCAGCATGGAGAGACCCCTCAGCCCAACAGGCAGAGGCAGGGGGCAGGGGGAGATAGTCATAACCCCCAGCATGGAGAGACCCCTCAGCCCAACAGGCAGAGGCAGGGGGCAGGGGGAGATAGTCATAACCCCCAGCATGGAAGAGACCCCTCAGCCCAACAGACAGAGGCAAGAGGGCAAACAGAGATAGCCATAATCCCGATGTAAAAAACCCCACACGCCAGTAAACGGAAGTACGAAAGCAAGAAGATGGAGGAAAGACAAATCAAGCAGAACTATATTATCATGAAGACACGTAAGTCGAAACGAGACAAGTAAGGAAACAACTGAAAGAAAAACAGGATCGAATTCCACAAGAACAATGCTTACACAAGAAGAAAACGCATACCTCAATGCGACTCGTGCCTCGAGAAGTAAGCCCAACCAGAAATCCCACCGTCGAAAAGAAGAGAAAAGGACAACGAGAATGAGGTAATCACTCCCCCTTTTATAACACAAAGGTTTAGGGTTTTTCCAAAATCGCCAAATCAGCACCGTTGAATTTTAGAGAGGAAAATTTCAAGGGACAAGATTCAAAAACTAGTTCCTATTAACCACGGTTAAATCCACGCTCACCCTAGTTAACATCCCCTAAGGTTTATTTTCTAGTATTCCATACTTAGAAAAATTTTTGGGCCAAAATAAAAATTTCTCCTTAATTAAATGGAATCCCGGCACGAAATTGAAGCGTAAGTTGTTTAGTTGCATTCGTATCACACCCCTGTGCAAGTTTGTATTTTTTGAGTATGCACCTGTAGCAAAGATAAGTTTATTACTCCCAACTCAGACGGACGCGTGCCTAGGCACACGTCCGTGCTACTCTGACGTTTACAATTCCTCTATCTCATTAGACAGGGGGCAAAGTCAGAGGCACACATCCATGGGTAAGCAGGCATTCAGACAAAGAAGGTAAAATCCCGGTTTCAAATTGCGCGTGTCATACCATCCTAAAATAGAGTCAATCAAGGGTTAGGCCATTGGTTGACTCGGGGGCATGTGATGGATATACGCCCAATTTGAACCCGTTGACTTCCGAACCGTTGTATTTTTATCGTCCCATTTATGAGTGCGAATCGAAACTTCAACCCGGACACTTCGCGAGAACATCGACGGCTCGGACAGGGGCCGAAGCGCCCGTCCGACAGAGGCGAACTCACTTAGGTGAGGTTGGGTGGCCACACCCGACCTCCCCTAGGGGAGATCGGGTCGGCCAACCCGATCCCTCCTAGGAGGGATGGGGTTGGCCAACCCCACCCTCCCTAGGAGGGGTTGGGTGTCCTCACCCAACCCCTACCCTTGGGGGCCGGATTTCTCCCCCCCCCAAGGGTCCCGGCACCCCTTTCAGACGCCCATGCTCGGTCCACTCCGCCTGCCTCATCCGAATCCTAAAGTCTTAATTATACGCTTAAAGGTTAATTAATTGTGTTTAAGGGCTAACGATGTCATTAAGCCACCTTAATGACACCGTTGCCTATAAATACCCCACCTTCACAACTCATTTGGGGATCTTGGCCATTTGAACAATTTAGCTCTGACATCTCTCTAGCTTTATCTCTCTAGAAATATAGTTCTGACTTAGGCATCGGAGAGGGTTCACCAGGCACCACCCCCCCCCCTCCTCCGTGTCTGGTACTGCCCCTTTTGCAGGGCAAAGGGAGAGAAGAAGAGAAGGAACCAAGGGAAGAAGGAAAGGAAGAAGGACATAGGCAAAGACAAGGCGACTCGAGAAGACCGGATCATACACATCCCCCGTAAGGAGTGGGATCAAAGCCGACACCCCGTTGACCTAGATCCCATAACTTAACAAGGATCATGATACTTTCAGATACTACACAATTTCTATAAAGAATTTGAATCATTTTATTTTACTAGGATCGTAATTTGTAAGATCCTAAGATTCGGACCGCATCTGATAACATACACCATTAATATAAAAAATAAATCAACAATGTGTATCCTTTTAATATATTAGTTGCAAAACAAATCGAACAAAACACGATATAATAATTTTATAATATATGTTTGAATATTATGCCAAGGTCTTCTAGCCAGTAATTTATGGATGGATATAATAATGAATAATAAATCATCATAATTAAATATACTGAAGAGTATATCTCTTGAAATTTCTGAAAAGAGATTATTAAATTTATTATTATAGAAAATTGTGATCATATTGAATTGGGTGAAGTTGACGACTCCAATAATGTGAAAGCCTCATCTCAAGAAAAGGGTCATGAATTTCCAGAGACGGGAAGAAGAGAGTTTCCTAGGAGACCATAATATTCCCACGTAATAAATCCAATTTCCAATGCATGCGTCCAAATACATTGAATCAATTTTTCATAAATTAATTAATATTATTTAATTAAACAACATTGAATAAATGATTGGACTATGTATTTAATCAAGCAAGACCAATTATATTGTTTAACAAATTAGTATGCTCTCTCACTTATTTGAAACTAGTAAGAAAATAAATAAATTTTACATTTAAACAAAATGTTAATAATCTAAAATGGTAAAATATTTAAATCTATAATTATTTAAATTAAAATAATATCACAAAAATATTTTTGTTATGGAAATTCTATAAATTAAAAAAGGTGTACCACCTCATTTCTTCACGTTTGTTGCAAAAGCATCCATCCATTTGTTCGGCATGATCATGTTTAACCACACACGTGAATCCGATTCCAGACACCATTTTTAATAATTAGATTAAATTAAAGTAAAGTAAAGTGAGCTGTTTTAGATTATATTATTAAATTAAATTAAAGTAGATAGATAGATAGATAGATAGATAGATAGATAGGACAACAACAAGAAGATGAATTTTTGGTGCGTTCTTTACATGTGTCCAAGGTATTTGAAAATGCCCCTTTTTTGGTGCTCTCTACAAAAGTCCAATGTCATCATTTACGACTTCTTTTTAGTATTTATTATTATATAATTTATTTATTTATCTCTTATATTATTATTATTATTATTATTATTATTATTATTATTATTATTATTATTATTATTATTATTATTATTTGATGTGATATGGACATTGTCATTTTATTCCGGGCTGATAATATAATTGAAATTTGAGAAAGAGGGGCGGCTTCCTACTTCTTGTTCTAGCGTACAAATTAATTAATGGGTTTTTAAATTAATATTATTATATATGTCTTTGCTAAGTCTAAACTATGATCCACATGTATTTTGCAAGACATCATAAGTGATGGATACGTTAAAATTTATTAATAGGAGAAGCGTTTACATATCATGAGTTATTTTTCTGTTCTTATAATACGTCTGCTCATTGACCAATTAAATTCTAGTTTTTTCATCCTTACACATTCGTCTTTAACATATCAGATCAAGATATTTTATTAGTAGCAACCGCAAAAGTTTCAAGATTATTTAAACTTTTGATGATGATGTATATATTTTTTAATATATAACATATAATAGTTTTCAATTTAGTTTTATAAAATTTTACATTTACCTCTCACTTTTTTATATTATTTTTTAGTTCAATTGTTGTCCCATTCAATCAAATATTCAAGATGAACTCTATTGTATTATATACTCATATTAAGAAAGAAAAAAAATCAATCAAATCATTTTCATCACCTAATTAGCATGATTAGTACTCTGTATATTATTATTTTTACTTAAATATTTCATTTGGTGTAAATTAATTGGGAAATATTCTGGTGCCAATATCCATCATGACTTTATTCTCTAAACCAAGAAAACGCGATAAGATTCTCTATTCGACTAGATATCTTCTTTACACCTGATTCAAGCCTTTCTTGTTTACACTTTAATATTTTCCATAATATTAATTACGTGCAATTATTATTATTTTGATGATACGAAATGTCAGTTTGTCCATACGAAAAAGTTGGACTTGGGGAATCTTATTTAATATTATGGATGTAATGTTATATCAAATAGGAAGGTAACGGATAGGTTGTCGTTGTTAATTGTGTCACCCATTTTAGAAAACACTCCTAATTAATTCCCTAATTTATTATTACTTGACGTATTAAATGTAGTAGTTAGATTATTAAACTGTGAGAAGCGAGCAATAATTAATTAAATTAAATATTTAAAAATATTCCAAAGACTAATCCCCTTAAACGTGCACAGCGCGGCAGAGATACATAGTGGTTTGAATACAAAATAGTAGGTTCAAAACTTAATATCTTAAGACACAAGCCGAGATAATGACACCTAAAGTATAATATTGCATGGGTTTCTTGATTTTGGGCCCATATACCAATTAATTACTATATATATATGATCTGATTCTTCCTATGAATGAATAAATGTATAATTAAAAAGTCGAATCTTTGAAAAGAGAGAAATTTTGGGATTGTCGACAGGCATATCATTCCCCATTTTTAAGTTTATTTTATTTTATTTAATGATGATTATACATCATGTGCAGTTAGGTTAGGATAGGTGATGACAACTTAAATTATTTATATATAATGAAGATTATAATAAGTGAATAAAATAGAAGGGTTAATTATCAAATTAAAAGCAAGGGATTGGGCACTCAGATAAATTCCTGTCCGGAATTTTTATTTGTACAATTTAGTAATTTAAGTTTTCTTCGTGGACAAATTGCAAACTCATGCAAATTTTATGTCTAATTTAGACGGCATTTGTTATACGACTAACGCATGATTAAAAAAAACCAATAATTACACTTAAAATGATAGAATTTTCCTCACAGACAAAGTGATTCTAAGATTGCTTCTTATATTAGGACGAAACTTTGTAATTTCAATTACTACATGGACGAGGTAAATTTCACAATTTTAGATAAACAAATTTGAATTTTCCTAAATTATGTGCAATTTATGTGATCAATTTCATTCAAATTAAAATAAATATTTGACAGTTAGCAATTCGTTCACAAACAAATATAAACTAGCAAATTTTCCAAAAAAATTAAATTTGTACCGAAATGTTAACTAACAATTTAATAATTGACGCGAAGTTGGCTGCTTCATTTGGATATTATATCTTCACAAGAAGCATTTGAGCTAAGCAATTATATAAGAGGAAAAAACAATAAATTATTGAATATATATATTGCCAATTACATTATTGAATACGTTCAAACTTCAAATGGTTCAAAAAACATGAAAGGAGAATTTTTTTTTTTAAAGAAAAGAAAAAGAAGTCTTTTATAAAATGGGGTTCTCGTTTGTGGAATAGTGGGACGCACATTGGATTGGAAGGAAGGAATCCCATTCTAACTCAACCGAAAATATTATACTAATTCAACCCTAACTTTGAATACTATTTTATATTTATATAATAATAAGTATTTATATAATTGGAAGATCCTAATTAATTAATCTTAACAATTTAAAATTGCTACAAAAAAAAACATTAACAATTGAATAAGTGGGCATGTATATCCGAAATAAAATAAGACAATGTAATCACAGAGAGGCCCTAGCTAGCTAGCTGCTACATTCATGTGGCTTCTCATTCCACTTTTGTTTTTTTCCATAAATAAATAAATATTCAGTCATCCCACTAGCTAAGCTAGCTAGCTCCCACATATGACATTACGTTGTCCATCATTCATGCATGTCTTTTTTCAAATTATTAATAATTTGTTTTGGGTCCCTATACATATATATATATATAGGTGTATGGATTAGACTTGGATGGAGATGAGCCACGTTAAGTTTTTTTTTTTTTTTGGTTAAAAGCCACGTTAAGTTGGTAACGGCATCCATCCACAAAATATGTTGAATGGCAAAGATAGGCACTGCATTGCAACTAATAATAATTAATTAATTAAAAGCACATAATAAATATATATATGGTATAGCATAGTAGTGTAGTACATACAAAATAAGAAGAGATGGGCCATAATAATATATAATGTGATGGGACGGACTCTCTAGATAGGTAAGCTAGCGGCATACCTTTAGGAAAAGTAAAAGCGGCATTCAATTCAATTCCTATCAATTTTTTGTTATTATAATTAATAATAATAATAGTGACTTGTTCTTGTTTGTTTTTGTTGGTTTTGTGTTGTTGGTTCGTCGGTAGGGACCTTACTGTTACATCATCATCATCTTCTTGGTTGATTTGTTGGATTTTTCTACTGCATTTAATTCATTCATTGGACCACTACCTCACCGCGTAATCGAGTGCCCTCTTTAATGTTATTGAGGATTCGGATAATTTGTTATTTTATGTTTTTCTTTAATAATTCGCTAATATATATTTCGCTTATAAAATAAATTGCAGAGCGTCATCAATTCCATTTCCACTCCGATTAAAAACAATTGAATGATTCAAATAATTACGTTTTTTACTAAAATAGCCATGGAAATAGGCTCCGGTGCCTTTTTATTTTGGGTTAACGTGTTTTTAGTGTCATATTTGACCAAATTAGGCTTTTTGTATCCAAATATCCTAGTAAATTGAAAATTAACATTGATATGGTAATTATAAAGTGTTACTTCATTAATTAATAACATGTAAAACATTAAGATGTTTTCTCAGGAAAAAAATAAGAAAATATAATACAGCAATCATAAGTTGTCTAGCTACTATATGTTACCATGATGGCTTGACGAGTCTATTTATTGTCTAAGTTAGTATTTCATCTTGCTCCCTATTTCCAATTTCAATCTACTGCATTTTACATACGAAATTGATTTAATGAATTTGTTAAAATAAAATTTAGTCACTATTACCAACCCACGAACACGAGTGAAGATGATTGTTGTAGGAAAACAATAATAATAATACAGCATAAATATATAATCGAAACAATTATAAAATAGAATTCATAATAAAAATTTGAATACCCATGGCATGAATATGACTGGTGCTCTACTACCTAAATTAATATGAAAGATAGATTATAGGCCTAAAGAGTTTATTCACGTATCAGATAGAATTGAAGTCAATAATCACCAATTCTTTTAGAAACACTTCGTTTGCGATGTAGGTTCGTGATCCCTGTGTTGCTTCAGATTTGTGTAAGATAAATAATTCTTCTCAATGTTAAAAAAATAATTCTTCTCAATGTTAAAAAAACTGAGACGGTGGTTCTTAACTATAGAGCAATTTCTATAATTTAATTTTATTGGGTTAACCGTGTAAGTTAGTAGTGTAACTTCCCAAGACAACAACAAACTTATATTCTTCCATTATCAGGATTTAATACATATATATATATACAAAGATATATAGATAATTAAAAAGACAACAGAAAGCCCAAATAGTTGTATTGGGCCAACCATATCAAATTGGACTAAATTCCCAACCACATCAAATTGGACTCCATTCATCATGTATCCAATTCCATCTCTATATATATTTCAGTTCATAACACAGTAAATTTATCGCAAACAATAATCGGGCCTATTCCAACCATACAGAAAGCAACCTTACACTAGGAATCGGCCCAAAAATAAAACTGACCAAATCAGTTAATAATAATAATAATAATATTCATATTCATATCCAATCCAAGCTCAAGGAAATAATAATACTAGAAAATGAAGTGACTCATACTATAAGAAGAGTTCACGATAATAAAAGAAAAACCAAAATGTACCAAAATATCCCGCCGACTAATCTCAATTATTTCCTAAACTCTCCGATACTGATAATAAGACTCGAAACTTGCATGCATATATTATAACAAAAAAAAAAGCAACCAGCTTAAAGCTTGTCCTCATAATCAGACAGAGGAGTCATCTGCTCCTTCAAACCCTTCCTCGTCCTGATAACCTTCACCAGCTCTGATGCCTGAGACCCAACCTCCAATGGATCCGATGTCATCATGTCCCAATGGTCAAACACACACTGAGGGAACGCCTGACCAGAAGTAGACGCCCTAAGAGTTTCCGAGAACCCAAACGACTCAATAACAGGAAGGTAAGCCTTGATGTTGTACAGAGGTGTACCCGGCCTCTGAATCTCCTCAAACACATGCCCACGCCTCTGGTTCAGCACACTGTATATTCCTCCAAGAGCCTGCTCTGGTGCCTGGATCTCCACCAAGTAGACCGGTTCGAGTAGACGCGGTTTTGCAGTCAATTGGGAAGCAAAGATAACCCTACGCGCGGTTGGGATGACCTGTCCTCCGCCACGGTGGATGGCGTCAGCGTGTAGGACCACGTCACAAACTTCAAAGCAGATACCTCTCATGTTTTCATCAGCAAGGGCACCTTCTTTAGACGCCCATTGAAACCCAGCTACCACAGAGTCTTTGATTTCATTCAAGTACTGGACTCCCTTACACATGTCGACCACCATGTTGGGTCCGGTTGTTTCGGGTCCAAAGCACCAGATCTTCTTCGCAAGGTCCTTGTCCCACCCGTATTCTTCGGCTAAAATCTTGGAGCGGAGTTTTGGGTCGTCTTTTGGGCCAATCTTGCCATCATCAATGGCTTCAGCAAGGCCGTCTTCTAAGGGGCGGGCTTCCATGTAGAGACGGTTGTGTTTGTTCGGTGACTTGCTCATCACGGTTCTGCAGGATTTCTCGAGGACGGTTTCGCGGAAGGAGACGACTGGCTTAGATTTGACGATCTCCGCACCGCCCATGAAGTCTTCTTGAAGGTCCTTTAAGCAGATTTCGAGATGGAGCTCTCCGGCACCTGCGATGATGTGTTCACCTGATTCTTCAATGGAGCAGACGACCATGGGGTCGGATTTCGCAAGACGCTTAAGGCCTTCAACGAGCTTGGGGAGGTCGGAAGCGACTTTGCACTGGACAGCGACACGGACAACAGGGGAGACTGAAAATTTCATGGCTCGAATTGGATGAGCATCGGTCTCCTTCTCGTTGGTGAGAGTTGCATTCTTGGTGATAAACTGGTCGAGACCAACCATGGCGACTGTGTTTCCACAAGGAACATCCTCAACAGTCTCCTGCTTCTTTCCCATCCAAATGACAGTCCTCTGCACACTCTTCACATACAAATCTTTCTTCTCACCGGGGACAAAGTTGGGTCCCATGATTCTGACCTTCATACCTGTGGAGACTTTGCCAGAGAAAACACGGCCAAAAGCAAAGAATCTTCCCTTGTCAGATGCAGGAATCATCTTGGAGACGTATAGCATTAGGGGGCCTTCAGGATCACAGTTGCGGATAGCAGTGGCGTATTGATCGTCAAGAGGACCCTCGTAGAGATTCTCCACACGGTATCTCTGGGCAATAGATGGTGAAGGAAGGTGATAAATCATCATCTCCAGTAGCGCAGTGCTTGCCGGAAGCCATGTCTGCATGACACGCTTCATTAGAGCCTTACCAATCAGCTCCTTCTCATCAGACTTCATGGCAACTCCAAGTTTCTGCAACATGGGCCACAACTTATCCTTCTGATCGTTCATGCACGTGTTGATGATCTGCTTGATCGGCTCATAGCAAAACTGGACAAAGCCACGCTTACAGGTGGCAGACCCAGTGTTCTTAGTGGTCCACTTCTTGGTGGCAGGGTCAAAGTAGTTCTCACCCCACAGCCTCTCCATCATCTTCGATTCGTCAACACCAAACTTCGAGGCGTACATTTTGGCAAAGTTGGAGAGGGTAAAAGCCCAGCCATGCAGTCCGGCGGAGAAGGCAACAGTTCCTTTTTCAGGGTAAACTTGGACATTGCCGAGAAGCGGGTCCTCATAAGTAGCCATGATAACGTTCGCATTCTCAATGACCCTCTGGAAGGTCTGATATGCCTCCTCACCATCAACCTGGAGCTCAAGGAAGCACCGGTCCATCTTGTTAACGGTCAGGACAGGCCTAATTCTTTCACCTAGAGCTTGACGGAGGACAGTTTCGGTCTGGACACAGACACCTTCGATACAATCCACCACCACGAGTGCACCGTCAGTGATACGGAGAGCAGCTGTGACTTCAGATGAGAAATCGACGTGCCCGGGGGAGTCAATAAGGTTGATGAGGTACTCGTTGCCATTTCGCTCTCCCTTGTAAGCTTTCAAGGCATCGTCGGTCATTGCGTAGTAGAGGGAAATTCCGGTGGACTTGATAGTGATACCACGCTCGGCTTCATCCGCACGGGTGTCGGTCATCCGGACATCTCCGGCAACCTCCTGAGCGATGATACCAGCAGCAGCGACAAGGGAGTCGGTGAGAGTGGATTTTCCTGCAAAAATCAAAGCAAAATATCAAGATAAAGTATATCTGAACAATGATGAATGATGCAAAACAGTTTCTAAGTAGAAAATACTATAGCATCAATAAATATTAAGTAGACAATACTATAGCATCATTTTAAAATATGATATATTAGCAAAATAGATACTACAAAATGTAAGATACAAAAGGCCAAATCAATATATCAGCTAAATAGATCCTACAACATGTGAGGTGTAAAATACACAAATCTGTACTACCGTAGTGCGTATTATCCCCATTTAAAAGATTATATTAGCTAAATAGATCCCTACAATATGTAAGATCCAAAAGACAAATCATTTATACTACCGTAGTATTTATGATGTAGCTATATTAAAGTATTTACAGATTGTTTGTGTAAAAATTTGAATATAATCACAGTTTCTAGATAGAAACAATACTTATGCATCTATTATAAAAAACACATATCTTAGCTAAATATCATACAGCATGTGAGATGCAAAATGCCAAAATCATATAATATCGTAGTTTAGTATGTATAGATATTGAAAGTATTTAGAAAGAGTTTATACCATGATCAACATGGGCAATAACGGACATATTACGGATATTATGCTTGTAGTCCATAATCCTCCGAAGCTCTTCCGATGTGAACTTCACCTGCAAACAACAAAATAATACATATTTAACTCACTCAAAAGAAAATCAATGCAAAGAAAACTCTTAATGCTTATTTAGTATACATGTTATAACTATATACGAATTGTAGCTCTTACCATCTTGGTTGACTTTTAGAATAAGCTCCACAGAATAAAATCAACCTAAAAAACACAAAGAACCGAGTCAATCCACGGATGATAAGATATTGCAGTATGCAGAATGAATACATACATTCACATACCAATACATATATAAAGACATATAATAGATTAATTAATGTGAGAGACAATAAAAAAACGAGATAAGCATGGATTAAATAAAACCACGCAGATCTTCAAGTGGGCCAGGTATGAGAATCGAGCCAATAAACAACTTTCGAAAACAAAAGTGAGGCAGCTACTGACATGTATGAATACTTTTTAATTCTTTATTACTTATGTTTTTTATTTTAAAAATAATTATTTAAATTTGTTCATTATTTATGATTTTGCTTTGATTAAGGTAAACATAAATTGGTTTTTACATAAAAAGCAGCAGATCAACGATAAATCTTATAGCAGCTTGCAAAATCTATAAACAAATTCCGCAGAATCCAAGCACAGAGCTCCAATGTAGGATCGAAACAGTAGCAATAGGCTAGTCAGCAAACAATCAGCATGTACGATAGAGAAAGAATAAAGACATATTCATAATCCAACGAGTAATCACGATATACTAGAGATCGATTAAAGACAGATCCATAATTAAAACTATGAGTAATCATGATATACAGAGAAACGTCGAAGACAGATCCATAATCGTATCCAACAAGCGAGTAATAATCATGATAATAGAGAAAGATCTGATCAGCTAAGCTACTATTGCAGAAGCGGTACAATGAATGACTCGATTACAAGGAATTCCGGATTCAAAGAGGATTACCAGAGGTTGGAGGAAACCTTTGAGGTTGGAGGAAACGCAGATGCAACAGAGAAAGGGAAAAGGCCGCTTATATATAGGGAGGATGAGCGGCTCTTGACGCATGGAGAAAGAAAAAACCCCTACTGCCATGATTTTATAGAGCGTATGCGTAACCCTACCCGAAACCCTAAATCCTTCTCACTAGACTCGCGCGTGTCTGCTATGGCCCGAGTTTAGTGGGCCCAAGGCTCGGCCTATATAATAATGGGAAAACATTGATTCCTTGCACCCCAAGTATTGCATATGGCGAAATGCACCTTAAAGTTTTAAACTTTTGCCTTATTCTACCCCTATTTTATTCTTGAACACTTACTTGTTGCTTATTTAATATATTTCCAGTATCTTTAATATTTGGCATAGAAAAAAATTGGGAACCGTATTTCCATCATGCAGAGTTAAAAGTATGCACTTGATTCATATAGTAGGGTTAAATTTGGGTAAATGAGTAAGTTTTAAATCTACTTAAATATACGTTTGAACCGGCATCATTGATACCCTAATCAAGAATACTCAACCTAGACCCAATATATTTGGGGAAAATATGTCCTCTACAAGTCTAGTAAGTAGTAACTATAATTTTTACTTTTATATAATATTGTTTTTGTAATTTTGAGTCCGGACTTTTAATATTAAAATTATTCTATATGCAGCATTCAGTGAGATTCAAACTCAATTCGCGGCATGTATACATAATAACGCACTTTACAAGTTGGTCCAAACCTAGATTTTCGGACCATAAACCAGAAATTGAATCCAAACCCTTGATGTGCAAAAATAATGACTGTTTGGTTTACTTATTACTACCCATAAATCCAAAATTTATGTACTTTTAGTGTTTTGAACTGTGTGGTTAGTACCTTAACCTTTTGCATTATTAATTATATTACTTCCTCATTAATGAGATAAGCAAGATACTTCATGCACATAATAAAGATGTATGGAGTTATAGGGTCGCCTTGTCTTAAAATTCTAGGAGCAAAATTATCCAGTTTGTCTTCATTAAAAATGATACTAACAGAGGACGTACTGCCACAACTCATAATATCAAGGAAGTCGGAAATCCAAAGAAGTCTAGAGTTCTCCTCACAAAGTTCCACTCCAATCTATCTTAAACTTTTTCTAAATCATCAAATTTTAAATTATGCAACCACTCCAACCCTTCAAAGCATGACTACATTATCCAATTCTATATCCTAGAATATAGCTAGATTAAAAATGGGAAATTAACTTCTTCATTCTTGGATTTATAAGTAGACCAAATAGTTGCATTTTTTAGTTTTTACACGTTAGGTTGTGGATTTACTTTATGGTTTAGGTTGTGGATTGCCAACATTTTCATATAGTTGGTCAATCCACTACGAGCAAGGAACTATTCACATACTAATTATTGAGTAAACTCGAGTTTTACATGAAACTCGTAAGATGCAATAGACTATTAGATTAGAATATTTATGTTCTCTGCCGAAACCATAACAATATGCACTCAAACCCCTCTAAATGATGGATACAACACAATTATTACATATACACTTCCAAGTCTGAACCTTTACTGAGAAAACTCCACCAAAAATACTGTAGAATCATGCACAACCATACCAAGACTGCAGACTAAAACCTTAACAACACATTTTTCTCTGTTTACAGACAAAGGCAAAGCAGAAGTACTCTCTTTGGTCAGGTTACACCACAGCGTTTCAGCCACTGTACAAGCTTTGAGATAAACCACCACTCTTAAACTGCTGTTTGCTGTGGGCTAGCGGTCCACACTGTATTATAATGATGGGTAGTAGCTACCTACAAAACAGACATACGATAATTCATCACACCCAATATAATGGCAATCTAAACAAGTGACTGGAGCTGAGATTGCCAAAAGCTAGTCCTTCAAACCGAGATGAAATTACCTCTAACGAGCATTTCGGTTGAGCAGTCCCTGGAATGATAAGTACAGATCCTTGTTATCTGACCCGAATATATCCTCTGCTTTTCGCAGAGTTTCCTGACAACATGAAGATTAACCATAAGCATGTCGCCATCTACAGAGATACATCACTTAGTTGGACAACACAACAACAAATCACCTCTCTTGTTTGTTTTTGAGCATTGAATTCCTTGATGTTTACCAGAAATGCACTGAATTGTTCATACGATAACTGAGTCCTGAATTTGAAAACATGATTTTTTGTTAAAGAGCTCCAAGAAGGACATACAAAAATACCTAGGAAACCGGAAGGCGGAACATCAACATCAACCGTACCTTGCTTGCCTGAAGAATTCTTTACCATCAATCCGGCTTTTTCCTAAAGATGTTTCAGACCAATAAAGTAAGAACATGAGTTTGCAACAAAACTACAACTAGTACTTGATTCTAGAGGTACAATTCAACAACTTGTAAATCTAAAAGGAAAAAAAGAAAATATTGATCAAAGTAGAGTAGTAAGTAACCTGGTCCAGACCGCCTTCTTGGAGGAGAGTTTGCAGCTGATGACTGCTGACTTGATGGATACCATGAAGATATGGAGCCTCCACCTTCATACATGGATTTTGTAGGAGATGTTGTACCAGAAGTTCTTTGGGGAGACACAGCAGCAGAATATCTTCTTGGAGATACAGCCGTTGAATTTATCTTTGGAGTTCCAGTTGGTGTAAGTCTTGGAGTAATATAAGGAGTGATTGAAAACTTTTGAACAGCATTCCTTGAGGCTGTTGAGAAAACAGGAAGCTTAGAGTGTATAAATCATTACACTGTCATGTGACACAATATGTCTAGCTAAAGACTCCTGTATATGAACAGAAACAGAAGTTATTCTTAATCAGGGTCCAACAAGCACGAGTAAAGTAAATACCTTCATCCATACTATTCCCCAAACTAGTTGAGCTGTTGAGGGAGGAGTTTTGGTACATGTAGCCATTTGAACCTTCATAAAAAAAATCATTAAAAATTAAGTCAGTGCCCAATCTAGTAGTCAAGCATAAGAATCATTAAAACAGGACATTATAATCCATACCATTCTCCAAATAGAGCTTAGCATTAGGCTGATCGGAAGTACCAATATCAACATTTTCAGCAGGCTGTGAAGGAAGTGTAGCATGAAATTAGCACAGCCAATTATTTTATCTTGTTAAAAAAAATCACATACTTCACAACCCTTCAGATTACAACATAATGAACAAAAAGAAAGCATGTTTGGAAGAAACTAGAGCGTGTAGGCTTACCGATGAATTATCATCATTTAGGGACCGCATCAGCTGTCTCTTGAATGTCTCCAGCTAGAAAACAAAGTGAATGTTACTTCCAACACCAAATTACAATTACACTCACTCGAGCAAATTTTATACATATCAAGAAAAATGTCCTTCAAAAAGAAGCAATGTAGAATTTTGGGTTAAGTGTTAGTATAGAAAAAGTGCCTTCACTGAAACTGTATTAATGAATTCCAGAATAAAGAGTTTTGCAGCGTAATAAAAGAGCAGGGGAAACAAAGGGAAAATAGTTGAAGCTACAGAAATGAGATACCTTTGAAAGATCCCGGGAGAGTTTCTTCACAGTTGAGGATAGCGATTCTCTTTCAATTGAGAGTCTCATCTTCAAACAAACGCAAGAGAACAACAATCAATTATCAGTTCCATTTCTTCAACAGCATAGTCTTATTCTGGCTAGATATTGCAATTCATTTCATAATCTGCTGAAGCAAACTACGTTTGTCTCGTGAAATAACAAGTTCTAAGGCTATGCAGCTAATGTTCAACTAATTTCCTACACATGCCTCAGCTCAGAGCAACATCTATCAATCAATACTTTCTTCCTACCTTGAACCCAATTAAAAACGCCAACTTTGTTTATACTGGAGCAGCAAAATTCCGGAATTGCGACTTACATTATCATCAAGTGTAGACTTCAATCGCGCGTCAGCCTCCTGGTAAGCTCTTTCAAGCCGAGCGGCCTTCTCTTCGAGCTCGAACACAAGGCGGTCCTTCTCGTACATCTTCTGCTTCATGCGGGCCACGTCAGACTCGAGCTTCGAGACGCGGGACGCAATCGCCATTGAGGTGATCTTACGCGCCAGATCCAGCTGGTCGTAGGGGTCCGTCGGAATCACTGACAATACCGCGTCCGGCAGGTCGAAGTTTGGGCCGCTGCCATTGCTGATGCTGCTCTGCGACATTTCCAAGGTGAATCCTTTAGCGAGTGGGTAACGATTAAGAATGCCCTCCCTGCCAAAGACAGAGAGGGGTTAGGGTTTAGATTTTGCAAGGGGATTTTGCGAATAGAGGAAAATGGTAGTGAAATTGAATGACCGACTAAAATTGGAGAGGAAGAGAAGGAAGATTCTTTCAACGGAAGGTTAGGGTTTGGTGAATATTTGAACAGCAAGTTGCTATCTGTTGTCGTCGGGACGTAGGCTGTCTTAGACTCTTTTGTCTTTCTTCTGCAAATTTTGAAATTCGAGGGCTTTTATTTCCCTCCAATTATTCGGTCAATTATTTCCCTAAATTATTTTGGGTATTTTCACCACTTTTTTTAATTATATATTTTCACAAAAGTGAAATTGAAATACTTGACGAAACAAACCATAGTTCTATACTTTACATAGTTCTATACTTTACATTGCATAAATCAGTTATAGGTTTAATCTAACTAAGTGCATTTTCTGCGCATCGCGCGGTGTGATTTACCAAATATGTATAATTAACAAATTAATATTCGATGAGGGTTAATTAACAAATTGCTAGCTGAACTTTCTGTGAAAGTGCAATTTGCTAACCAGACTTATTTTTGTAGCAAATCGTTAACTTTTGCTAATGTGCAATTTGCTAGCTCCGTCAATTTTTCCGTTAATTATGGACGGAAAATACTTTCTAAAAATACCCTAAAGTTCTACTATTATTGTAAAATAACCTCAAATTTTATACAAAAGCAAATATAAATCTCGAATAAATTTATAATTATATATATTATACAAAAAATATATATAAGTTAAATATATAATCCTAATGTTCAAAAAATTAAAATTAAATATTTATAAAATTGTATGTTTTTATATAATTTTTAAAAATGTTTTAATAAATTAATTTTTTGCATTTTTAAGGTGTGTTTTTTCTTTAATATATTTTTTAACATTTATTATTTATTATTTTGATTTTATATAAAACATCATGTCTTTATATTATCATTCTAAAACTTTAGGGTTTAGCAATATTTGAAAGTATTTTCCATAAAAAACTAATGGAAAAATTGACAGAGCTAGCTTTTTGCACAATATAAAAAGTCCAGCTAGCAAATTGCTACAAAAAAAAGTCTAGCTAGCAAATTGCACATTCATGTAAAGTTTGTCTAGCAATTTGCTAATTAACCCATTCGATGAAATTTATATTGACTATTTGTAATATGTTGAAACACTAGTTTAAATAAAATATCAGTCTAACATTTGAAAAAGTAAACGAAATACTGAAAATTTTGAACCATAAAATACCATTGCGCAAATTCACAAATAAATTTTAGATGCCCGTACCGCATGCTACATTTGGTCGTCGGATCTGTGTCAAGCGTCTGTTCTTCAACAGGTATGGCTTTGATGACCACCGGGGATATCTCGTCGGAGATAGAGATGGCTCTGCCACTGAGACTGTCAGCCGCCCGTACCCTCTGACATCTTCGTTCGCCGCCTTCGCGTCAAACGTTTGCTAAAAATCAACGAAAATTTAATTTCGATTAATTACATACATTGAATCTCGAACGGTCCGGAATTTTAATTACGATTAATTTCATACATTGAATTTTGAATGTTCCGAAATTTTAATTGCGATTAATTGTATACATTGAATCTTAAACGGTTCGAAATCAACGAAATTTTAATTGCGATTAATTGCAATTTAAAAATCTTCAGCTCCCTAGTGCAATCAATGCTATGGAGTTAATGACTACAAAATTCTTAGTTCAATTGTCATAAATGCATCGATTAATGTAAAAAACAAAAATCTCCAACTCCACATTCACTATGTTATTATGTTTCCTTCATAATTTATAATATACATAGATTATAAATATGCATAACAATCAAACTTCAAAGTTGATCATTATTAATTTATTATTGATAAATAATTTAATGGCAGATTGAGTTGTCTTAATAATAATAATTATCTTTTGCCCGCTCAATAATGATTAATTTAGAATTCAGAATAATTAAAATAATATGAAAATATTGGATAATTATACTAAAAGGGAATA
Source organism: Clarkia xantiana subsp. parviflora (assembly GCA_036873135.1). NCBI lineage: Eukaryota > Viridiplantae > Streptophyta > Magnoliopsida > Myrtales > Onagraceae > Clarkia > Clarkia xantiana. Next base: position 6,449,085 of record JAPTYO010000014.1, read on the forward strand.
TTTTCATATTAGAGCAACATGTTACTTTAAAATTACAAAATTTAAAATTTTCAAAGTCAACATCTATTGGTTGATAAATATCATTTTAAGTACTCTAACCGGTAATTGAAACATTAAGTTACCTGAAAAATATAATTTTTCTAAGGTTAATATATAAGTTCAAATTGTTGATCTGTTAATTTTTTTGTCCGAAATTGATTATATATTTAGCACGTATGTGATCACCTATGGACAAAAATACTTTATTCATCCTCCTTCAATGACTCCTACAATGACGACGATGATTCTAACAACCACTCATTATATGAGGAAAACGAGTGAATATAAATTGTGTTGAAATGAGTTTTGGTGTCATCACTTGCATATTGTTATATATCGTGTATTATTATCTATATGTTGACTTGTTTATCGTAACTTGAATCCTTAGCGCAAATCGAAAAGAGCGTGAGGATGTAATTTTTTAACACAATGGTGCTGGAACTTTTCAAATTTGTTTATGCAGCATGAAGCTTGCTTGGATCTTCATTTATCTCCTAAATATCTCTTCATCGACATTGAAGATTCCGTCTTCGAGCAAAACTTCCATGAGTGAACGGTATACTATCGACCAGTACATAAAATCAATATCAATTTTGATACGTCGTGAGACCCCATCGTCGGAGGAGGGGTCGTCGGATTTGTCGTCGATGGAGAAGGAGGTGAAGAATGAGAAGGAGGATGAAGATATCTTTGTCCATAAGTAATTACATGCCAAACATGTGATTAATTTTCGTCCTATATGGACGGAAAAAATTGACAGTGAAAAACTTTGGACTTCTGAATTACTTAAAAGTCACTATTTTAGGTACCGATTTTTCAAATCGTGTTTTACTCAAGTACATAAATGGTTTCAATCTCTTGATATGTATCATAACAAAAAAAATTGATAAAAAAAATAGAGTAAATTATAAGAATGAGTTTGAAAATGAAGAAGCTACAAAAATGAGTTTGATGAGTAGAATTTAGGCATATATATACTATAATGCTCGTTTAGTTTATGAGTAATTCAGGCTGAGTATTATCAAGTTCGAACTCGACAAACCAGAAAGCAGAACTCGAAATTTTCTAAGCAAATTTTGTTTGATTTGGATAACATGTTTTTTTTTTATAAGAATGATTATAATATTTATATATAAATAATATTAATATTTTAAACATATTTTACTATATGTTTATTTATTTTGCCACTTATTCTAGTACGATTTTCTAAAATTTATCAACGTGTGCAATTGTAACTTTCTACTTTTGATGCACAATTGTTAACATTTCAATAAAACAGAAATTGAAAGAGAGTTTTTAAAAAACATTTTTTTTATAATAATAAACACATGAATTCAAATTATATTATTCTACAAAAAAAAGTATAATATATTTTTATTTGTATATTCAACACTAATATATATACTAGTATTTATCCATATACAAGGATAATGTTTATATTAATTTGACAGCAAAAAATGAAATATATGTAAATTTTATTTTATTTTAGATTTTTAGTAGATTATATTTTTATGTAATATTTACAAATTGTAATCACTCTCAATATTGTATGTAGAGCTTTGGGAAAATTTTAAAGTGTCTATAACATATTAAAAAAAATGATGTCACATTTTATATTGTTACAGATCTTGTAGTTGGATCAATATGATTAAGCAAAACAAATAATTTTCCTAACTTTTCAACATGAACTCTAATCAAAAGATATTATATATAGATATTCAGTAATTATTAAAAAATTTGAACAATTATTTTATCATGTATTTTGGTAAAGGAGTTCATTATACTTAAAAAAAAAATATGGATAAGTTATATTATTAGATATATTTATTACAAATAAATACTTACAAAAATTAATTGGTCCAACAGTTAAGATTTGATATGAAAATAAATAATTATTATCTATTATAAAATATGTATTCATTATGAGTAAACTAAAAAAATTGATAAAGGAAAAAATATACATATTGAAATTGAATATAGTGCATTTATCTAATTTTAGAGTTTCGCATAGTGAATAATATATGGTTATAATAACTCTTAAAATATGATATAGATAAATAAAATAAAATTATATAAAAATATGAGATATAAAATGGTGTGAAAACTTGTACAGAATGAAGATTGTGTAATAAAAGTTGGGCATTGCCATGTCCAACCTGGGTGGGGCCGAGTTAATACATTGGGCCTCACTACAAACCAGGCTATACGAGTCACGACCCATACCAAATCAGTCGGGTCCCACACGTGGCAGCTCCTTACAGAAAGGGCATTCACGTAAATTCGTACCTCCAGATCTTAAGTACACTAGCCGTTGTCCCCATTCTAAAAAATTCGACCGTTGTGTCCATCATTTAAAAACCTCACGCTTCCGTTCCACAACGTGACCTCTCAAACACTCCTCTGCTTCTCTCTCTTGTTTCTCTCTCTTCTCTGCAACTACTACATATTAATGGCGGAAGCAGAAGAATCCCCACTGATCCCAAACACCGCACTAGCACTAATGGAGCAGCAGCAGCAGAAGCCGCTTCATCCGCTCCACCAAATCGCAGAGACCCCAACTCACAAGCTCCTCCTCAAGCAATGGCTCAAGGAAGAAGAACTCATCTTCTCCAGAACAGCACTCAAGGAAACTCAGATCGATTCGGTCCGTAAAGAGATCACTCACCTCTACATCTTCTTCTTCCTCTTCCACTCCATCTCCTTAGTCCTCTTATTCAATCACTCCTCCCCTGAAGCTTGTCACCGTTCATGGATCCCTTCGCTCTGCTCTCTCTTCTGCTCCCTCGGTATTATCTGGGCTGTCAGGTAATGGATCAAACCAAATTAAATATTTTCCGTAATTGGTTCTTGATCAAAAAGTTAAATTTGTTGTGTCATTTACAAATTGAATATTTTCTAAAATTGTTTCTTGATAAAAAAAAAAGTTATTTTTTAAAAAATTTCATTTTGAATATGTTGTGTCAGGTACAAATTTGAATATTTTATAAAATTGTTCCTTAAAGTTCTATTTTTTATATTGTGACAGATACAAGACAGACACGGAGGTGCATTTGGAGAAGTTGCTGGAGCGTGAGAAAGAGGACGGGAAGCTTCTGGGAAGATGCGTGGAAGAATTGAAGAAGAAAGGTGTGGAATTCGATCTGCTTAAAGAGGTTGATGCGTTGAGGAGAGCGAAAAGCTTGAGGGTGGAGACCAAGGCGGTGAAGAAATGGTCGGCGAGAGATTTCGTCACTCTCGTGTTCTTCTCTGCGTCTTGCATGTTTCTGGGATTGATCAGGGTTGTCCTCTGTAACTAACAGATCTGATGAATTTTGAAGTTACAAAAACATTGAAATGGTGGCGGTGAGGAGCTGACAAATTAGACAAGATGCAGAATATGCTGTTCTGCTTTTGTAATTTGGGAGTTTGGTTTTGTTTGGATTGGAGGAGATGAATAATGAAATTTAGTAACTTTATTTTTCGCCAATATGAATGTGATTGTTTGTTGGAATGAACAGGGGTTTGTTCAAACGTGAAATTAAATTACCCAATGAATTGTTGTAATTAACTTATTTTATTTTACTGATGTACAACATTTATTTTACACGATAGTGATGCTAAACAACACTTTAAGTCCATTCCCTACTATTAACCCATAATGAGGGGAATTAGATCTTTTACTTTACACCGACCAACTGGTAAAACGAGTTGTGTTTCCGTGGGCGACCCGGAGTCGAAACCCGCCGGAGATGCCGCCTTGGGAGGACTTTAATTTTAACGCTCCCGGTCCGAAATTGCAAAAACAATGTTATATATATCCAAAAAAAGGAATTAGATCTTTTTAGTCGCATTATAAAAATATATCATAATTCCCTAATACATTCCATCAGAACATTATATTAAGATATTATAGTATAAGTTTTATCCCAACATTATATGTGTAATGCTAATATTTCAAACCAAACATAATAATCGCTCTAATAACTAATTCGATTTTTATCAAATAATCTCGCTATTCTCAATTAAAATATGAAGATTTTGAGAGAAATATTGTAAAATATCCATATAATTTCATTTTTACTTTAATTTTTTGTACTATAAGTTTCATAGCTCACATTTTTACCATACAGCTCACACCTCAACGTCCGTCCCGTAATTCGGGTTTGACTAAATAATACCAACTTTTCAATGAAAAGCGTGAAACGCCACCGTGATTAAGCGAAATTACATAGGCCCCAAACTACTCTCTCTAATACCTACTTTCCAAAAAAAAAAGTTAATAGGTTTTTTGATTCATGATGTTTGACAACTTTTGAGTTTTGGTTAATAATGTTTTTTTTAACCTAATTTTGGTACCATATGTTTGCAGATTTTTTCTAGTTTTGGTCTAACCGTTACATTCCGTCCATTTTTTGACATGTTCAAGTCACGTTATCCACTCTAAACTTTAAATTTAGTCCCTCTAATACTTTCTTAACCTTTTTTTTTGTTCAATTTAGTCCCGAAGTTTCAAATTTGACCCCAATTGGACAATAGGTCCAATTGAATATTTGAAACTTCGGGACTAAATTGAATAAAAAAAAGTTAGGAAAGTATTAGAGGACTAAATTGAACAAAATTGAAAGTTTAGGGTGGTTCACGTGACTTGTACATGTCAAAAAATGGACGGAATGTAACGGTCGGACCAAAACTAGAAAAAATCTGCAAACATATGGTACCAAAACTAGGTAAAAAAAAACATCATTGATCAAAACCCAAAAGTTGTCAAACATCATTGACCAAAAGACTTGTTAACCAAAAAAAAATACGACACACCTGAATATTGATTTTCCGCTTTAATTTAAAATACCCTCTGCTGCAAAGTGCAAGAAAAACTCCAATGTAGCACGGAAAATAATTTACCATCAACAAATTGATTCGTTTCTATCAAATTGCAATTTTATTTACTAGTTCATTCATGCACGGGGGAGATTTTATTTATATAAACATTTATGTTATAATCTTATTTACTCGTGCTTATGTACATAAATTCTTTTTTAAAATTAATGTATTGAAAGAACTTATATATAAGGCTTAAGATTGCGACCCATATTGTATAATCGGTTACCCTAAGATTATAAGATGGTAAATCGATCTCGATACCTCATATGATCTCTACCATTTATGATCGGTCTAGAATCGGGAGCTTAATCGTAGGATCGTTCACGATCGTTTAGGGTCGCGGCTGCAAAATATCCTACATAAATTGAGCTCTTTGATTATTTTAGACACTAATAACAATTTGTAGGCAGACTCATTAGACTTATTTATGACACAATTCTAATTATCTTATATAATAATAACAAAATTAATTAGTAAACGGAAGGTTAAATACGCAGAACCTACATTTTATTTCTTTTTCCTTTCCAAGTTTGTTTGTACTTTGAAAGATGTATGTTTCTACTTTCTTATGATTAACTTGATACTTCATTCTTAAGTTTTATTAGTTAAATTTTTTTATAATTGAATTCTCATTTTCAAATCATTTACAAGTACAAAAACGACTAATAATTCAAATGATTAATATGGGTTGGACTTGAATTTGGATGATATTCTAGTTATCGCATATGCTTATAATTTGAAGCTGCTAAAGACTTGGATACGATTGATGATGTATATAGATTATTATTATTAGTTATAAATTTAAACTTTGAATTGAATTAAGGTTATTTAAAAGTTTATTTAAACATTTATTGAATCTAAATGTTTATTTAAAAGTATAGAACTTAATTTTAACGTCTATAATAATTTGATACTATTTTGGTGATTTGACAATATATTGAGTTATTTACTTAAAGAATAAAAATATTTATTTCTGTTATGAAATAATTCGCAAAATTTTGTAGGATTTTGATCCCGATCCGATCTACCCTCCAGCAATCCTAATTAATTAAGATATCGATCCTAACAACCTTGCATATATATACATTTAACTACCGATTAATTAATTACAATAGTATCATAAGTTAAATATCATATAATGACATGCTCCTTTTTTGTGCTATGAGACACAATAATATACATTTAAGAATTTAGATTATAATTAAAAGTTCTAAAAGCTGAATTTACATCATAATTGCCGACTTTACAATGTGTCATTATTTAGTTTAATCGAACTGAAGTATAATTAGGATAATAATTAATAGTCATTGACCAGCGCATGCGCAAAAATTTACTTTTTTTTGGGCCAATGCGCAAAATTTTACTTAAATAAGAACTTTGCAAGGATATTAATGAGATTTGCTAGGATCCTTTGAAAGTATCCATGCTTTAAATTTATTTTTGCAAATATTTTATTTATAATTTTACCCAAAAATTTGTAAAATCAAACTGAATAATCACAATCGTTATAAAGTGAATTTTAAGATTTTTTTTTTAATTTAAATGTTAAGGTTTACATTGTAGAAAATAAAAATAACAGTTTTCTAAAAAAACACAAAAAAAAAATATTCGGAGGCAAAAATAAAAATGAAATAATTAGTAATAAGAGACATAGTATAATGCTCTTAAAATTGAAGAATTAAACTATAAATAAAATAATTTTTAAACAAAAATAATGCATAAAAGCACCAATACTTTAAAATGATGTTAGACAAACCGGATATTAATAGGGTTAACGGTCCTTTTGGTACCACATGTTTGTAAAAAATACACTGTTCATACCATTAGTATTTTTTTGGTACCAAATTGATACCACATGTTTCCATTTTGTACCGTTTGCATACCACCGTTAGTGTTCCGTAAAAAATGTCCGTTAAATGGCATGTGCCATGCACGTGAGCAGCCCAAAACTTTCAATTTTGTTGCAATTTAGTCCATCTAATACATCCCTAACTTTTATTTTGTTCAATTTAGTCCTAAAATTTCAAAACCAAACCATTTTTCCAAATTGACCTAGCCGGACCTAGCCATGGGCTAGTTCCGACCTTGGGTCTGGGTCACCGGACCCAGGCGACCCTGACCCAGGGTCGGACCTAGCCCTAGGCTAGGTCCGGCTATGTCAATTGGGACCTAGCCCCAATTGAGTTAAATTGGGGCTAGGTCCCAATTGACCTAGCCGGACCTAGGGCTAGGTCCGACCCTGGGTCAGGGTCGCCTGGGTCCGGTGACCCAGACCCAAGGTCGGACCTAGCCCATGGCTAGGTCCGGCTAGGTCAATTTGGAAAAATTGTTTGGTTTTGAAATGTTAGGACTAAATTGAACAAAATTAAAGTTAGGGATGTATTAGAGGGACTAAATTGTAACAAAATTGTAAGTTTTGGGCTGCTCACGTGCATGGCACATGCCATTTTTGACGGAACACTAACGGTGGTATTCAAACGGTACAAAATGGAAACATGTGATACCAATTTGGTACAAAAAAATACTAATGGTATGAACAATGTATTTTTTGCAAACATATGGTACCAAAAAGACCCTTAACCCTATATTAATATTGATAATTTATTAGAGTAATGTATATAAGTTAGAAATATATGATATATTATGCTCTTGAAAGCTCTTTACATATACTTTCATATGAAAAAAAAAAAAACTATTAGTAAAGTAGGACACATTGTAAAAAAGTTACGTCTCTATAATTACACAAAACTTATCCAATATATGTTTTATGTTTGCATTGACACCTTGTAGGTGAAGAAAGTATTACTGCTTTACTAATAGTTGAGACCCAATGATATTCAAAATAAATTATAATATAGAAAATAAAATAAAATTAATATATTCATACAAAATTAAAATTACATAGCATTATTTAATTACATAAATTTTTTCGGTGCATTTTAAAGCTTAAATCGTCAATTGTCACACTTGACTTATTAAAATACACATTTGTAGTAAGAAGGTCTAAAATTAATTTTAGAATTAACGGATTCTCCATGTCATTATCTAATTTAGCTAAAAAAATATATTTCTTTAGATTTCAATTTTAAAAATCAGCAATTTTGATACATATCGTTATTTATTTATTTAGATTAGAATGTTTTTAACCAATATAGATTAGAAATTAAGAAAAACAAAAAATAGGAGTATTGGGCTTGAAATTTATTGGTCCGTAAAGCCTTTATTTTTACCCTGTTTATTAAGTCTAAAGTTCAACACACATTATTCCCGGCCCAGTAATCTGTTACATTACATCCAAGCTTTTCCGTAGCCACCTGTAACAACAAATCAAAAACTTCCACGTCAGAACCATTAAAGAATCTTAGTCATTTCCTGATCCTCCATCATCGGCCCGGTTTCCTCTCCAGCAGGTTTCGCTTTAGGTTGTCCCGCGCGAACCACCAGATTTCAGCTCCGTTTCCCTCGTACGTTGAAAATGTGAAGAGAAGCAACCGTTATAGTTAACAGCCGTCGTCTTTGCCTTTGTCGTCCACATTGAAGACTGACTATAAGGAACGGAACTCTAAATTCGGTTGTTGCTGTTGTTTCACATTCGCCCCTCCTCCATTAGCGTAAGTAGTGAGAGATTGCGTGCTGCTCTCTTCGATTTCCGACTACCAGAACTGAAAAGGTGAAAAAGGCCGTTTCTTTAAGCTTCCCCGATCACCATGGTGGAGAATGAGAATGCGATAGAGACCGAAGCCTACCTGCCGCTCAAAGATTTCCGATTCGAAATCGGAGCAGCGGAAGAAGAAGAAGAAAGTGGTTTCTCTTTTTGCTTCTGGGTTTATCTTCCGAACTCCACCCCTTTCCCCTCAGTTATCACCCATCAGGTAGCCAAACCGCCGTTTCACTGTCTTCCCCCCTCGTTTGTTGTACTCAGCGAGTCAAGATTTTGGGGTGCTGTTACAGAATTCTATCCAATTTTGTATGATTGTGCCTAGGGTTCTATTTTACTTAGTTGGAATTTCTCAATCATATCTATGATTTGTTGTGTGGAACGAATTTTTATTTTCCAGTTTATCGTGGTCATTTCGTGAGATTTTGTAGTCCTGCTTTGGTTTATACTGTTGTTGGTTATGGCACCGGGCTTCCAAAGAAGAGCTTGGAAGTGTTGAGTGATATCTGAAAATGGAGAGAAAGATTTCACTTTGCTGTACTGTTTTGGTTGCTTTTGGGAAAATTGTGTCTCTAGTGTTAAGTGAGTGTAAAGATTTTTTTTTTTTTTTTTTGCTTTGTTGAGTTACTAAAGTATATAATGGTTGTTGGTTTTGCAGGTAAATGCACAAATCAATAAAGCTACTCCGCTACTTGCTTTGAATGAGATGAAGAAATTAGTGCTTTTTCCACTGCTGCCATTACAAAGTGAAGCTCTTGATCTTAATGATACGAGTCTATGGCATGAAATCCCTCATGCTTCTATGGCAAGTGAGTTTCCCCTGGCTAAATGGACTCACATTGGCTGTGAGGTAATGTCTCAAATATCTTAACCGTTGCCAAAAGTTTAGTGCTTGATATTACTGTACTAGTGAAACATTTTCCTTGACTAAAAAATGCATACAACTACATTTTTATTGAAAATATTATATGTTGCTACAATCATGGTCTGTCCACTGTATACATATTGTAAGCTTTGACTGAGAAATGGAAAACATCTCTATTTTTTTGTATTATCAAGTGAAAGTTAATTTGGGAATTGACAACCTTAAGTCATCTTCTCATTCTCGTGATTACTTCTCATAGGTTTCAACTGATCGTCTACGACTTTGTATTAATGATGAATTGGGGGATGAAACGTTCCTAAATTCTTCCATCACTGAAGACCAGAGATCGGGTGTTTTGAAGACATTAACTCTGTTGTGCACGAGTGATAACAATGTTGCTGCAAAGGGCTATGTATACAAGCCGATGGAAAGAGCTAATCTATCGTCTATCAAAGATGACTATTATATGGTAAACCTTTTAAAATTTTCCTAATTGAAGTATAGCATCTTAGTTTCTTAACTTTACCTGCTTTATTATCTCAGGATGCACCTTTACATTTAAGCATTGACAATTCATCTGCCTCTGATATAGAGGAAGACATTGATGGTGTCTGGAGTATAATCGGTGGCAAGGTTAGATGGTTTTCATTACTCATACTTTCATTTCTCATATTACAAAAGTATTCATTATTAATGATGATAGTCTGCAGTTTCTTTTTTATTTTCTTTTAGCATTCTTCCATTATATACACTATTCAGTTTACTGCTTGTTATGTTTCAGGCTTCTTGTCGAAGGAATTTCTCTTTGGATGTTGTCCTGTTAGATGCGTTTGCTAAGTCCGTAGATAAAGACATAGAGGTTTTCATCTGAACCTTATCTCAGTTGCTAGCACATTCAAATGACAAAGTAGAGAAAAATTTGACAGATAAGTTCATCTCATAGGTTGCTGCTTCACTTGTTTATGCTGACAATGGAGAACCTGTGGAGAAAACAAGCGATGGAGAAGCCCCACTCTTGACCACCTATGATGGAATGGAATTTGATTCTTGCGATAGACCGAGCAAGTTATTGCATGGGCGTGCTTCTTTTAAGCTCAAAATCTCTCAGGTAATACATCATGCATATAGTTTCACCTCGTGCTACCACGTAATGGCACTTGCTTTTATGATGAGTTTTGATCAGTTGCTATGCTCGACTAATTTGATTTAATCGTTTAAAGAGGTTCTGTTTTTGTACGAGATACACCCTTTTAAATGGTCAAGGATGTTATATACACTGAAACAACAAAATTTGGCCATCTATATGATGAGATTCATTATGATATGGAAAATTAGTCTAAATGTTTGAGACAACTCTCAAGTCATCTCTCTGACATTCATTCTTAGAATTTATGCGAATCACTCATTTTTATTTAGTTGCAGTTTCAATACTTTTAGTTTGTTTTTGTCAATCGACCAAACTTTGTGATTTTTGTATTTCAGCTTTCATCCAAGTGCGACAATAGGCTGTTCCGAATAAGGTTTCAGGTTCTAGAAGCAGAAAACTATCCTTTCTTTGAGGCCTCATCCCTTCCAATCCGTTGTATCTCTCGCAACAGAACCTCCAAACCGTCGTCTCTAATAATCTGGAAAAGGCCGAACCCTGGAAATTTTTCAGCCAGTGCTTCAAATTCACACTCATCTAGAGTCAATGATCGATTTTTGGAACTTCAACGCAATACCGTTCATGAAGCAAAATCGGGTCCATTATCCAAACGGGTCAAATTAGTCAATGACACATCTGAGCAGCCTGATGATGAAGGAAATTCTCATGCTCGGGATTCTATTCAGGTTCCAAATTTGCTCCTTACTTTGTGCTCTTTATACAAGATGCATTTTTCTTGTAATGGAAATAGAAATATATTTACCTTATTGATTCAGCAAATATATCTCTTCAGCTATACATTTTGAATTTTCATGTTTGTTTATAGGGTTAAGGGTCCACTTCATACTATATGTTTGCACGAAATACACTGTTCATACCATATGTTTTTATTTTTTTTGTACCAATTTGGTACCAAACGTTTACTTTGTACTGTTTTTATACATCCGTTAAAGTTCTGTCCATTTTGGCCGTTAAAAGCCATGTGCCGTGCACGTGAGCGGCCTTAAATTTTTGATTTTGTTCAATTTAGTCCCTCTAATATATTCCTAACTTTTAATTTGTTCAATTTAGTTCTAAAATTTCAATATCGAACCCTAAACCCAAATTGACCTAGCCGGACCTAGCCTAGGTGTATTTCGTGCAAATATATGGTATGAAGTGGACCCTTAACCCTTGTTTATATATAAAAAATGTATTTTTATTGGTTTTAATAAACTTTAGAATTGCTATTACAATTTAGATTAATTCGGTTGCAAATGCAGTCATAATTAGTTGAAGATACTTGCATTTATCATGGTTATACATCAATATGCTTTTATATTAGTTTTCGTTTTGCTACCAGAGGAAGAATGGTTTTCAGACATGTTCCAAGATGAAAGCGGAGACATCTGATGTGGCTGATAAGTCTCAATCAGATTCAGAGTGTACAAAAGTGAAAACTTTGACTTACAAGAGCAATTCTTGCCGCGGGAAAGCTGTTCCTGATTTGACCATTTTTAGATACTGTTTGGGAGGCATAGCTGAGAGGACCATCCTGCTCAAGGAGATTGCTTCATCTGCTTCAAATGAAGAAGTACTGGAATTTGCAGATCAAGTCTCACTATATTCAGGATGTTCCCACCACCGGTAATTTATAACGTTTTCCTCTTAAATGTCTTTATGCTCTATTTGTCTGTCTGCTCATAATTTTTGTCCATGCAATAAGTCTATACTATTATTTTGCTGTAATAGGCTACTTTAACTTGCCAACTCGAGCATAATTTACATATATATAGATTAAGTCAAGCCAATTTTTTTACCGTGTTTATGAAAACTATGTATTGATATGATGTGAAGTGAAGGTGATGTTTCTAAGTTAAAGAACAAAATATCTCTCAGGAACCAAATTATAGTTGCTAGAAGGTTGATTGATGAAGGAAGAACGTTCTGGAATATGGTTTCAAATAACCAACAAAGTCTCTATTGGGATAACGTGGTACTTGAGATTGATGAGCACTTCAAGAGAATTACATGCTGCAATACTAGATCTCTCAGTCAACAGGTTAGTCATGACATCTTCTCATCATAGCAAACCAAAACTTGTAAATCTCACTCAACACGTTATAGTACATTATAGTCATGCTTTCCATAAATGCATTTATGGAAAATATTTCAGTATATAAGTTGCATTGATAAAATAATTAAGAACCTATAAACTGTCCGAAGTTTGCCCTACGTGAGATTTTAGTGTCTGAATTTTAAATTGTTGATGATATTAACTGTTTGAAGTTTCAACTTTGTTGAAATTTGCTGTCTCCGTACAAATTTGCTGTTAAAATTGACAGAACTTGGTCATGTGCTCGTCACATGACCCGAGACAATAAATAAATTCCAAAATTGCCCCTAGTAGGATGGTGGCCGGCCGGAGTAGGATGGTAGCCGGCCGGAGTAATCATAAAAGTATCAGGGGCAATTTTGACTTTTCACACAATTCTGTCAAATTTGACAGCAAAATGGACGGAAAATCAAATTTCAACAAAGTTAAAATTTCAGACTGTCAATATCAACAATTTAAACTTCAGACACCAAAATCTCACATAGGTCACTCAGACAGTTTATAGGTTCTTAACTCTTGATAAAATGTAAATGCTTAGAAATTGTTGTCAATTACTATATATTATCACCAGGATTTCGAGGTTCTTCGGAGAATTGCGGGATGCCGAGACATGATGACCCAAGAGCAGTTTGAGAAGATGTGGTGTTGGTTATACCCAGTCGCATTCACGCTGTCAAGACATAAGGTTAGGGACATGTGGAGTTGTATAAGTCCTTACTGGATAGAAGGGTTTATTACCAAAGAAGAAGCTGAACTTTCCTTACAAGGTCCTAGCGGACTTCAAGAACCAGGAACCTTTATTCTTCGGTTCCCTACCTCGAGGAGTTGGCCCCATCCAGACGCCGGTAGCTTAGTTGTTACCTATGTGGGTAGTGATTACTCCCTTCATCATAGACTTCTCGCCTTTGATCACTTATACAGGTATGCCCTTTAGGACTAAACGGAAAAATAAAAGTTAGAGATGTATTAGAGAGACTAAATTGAACAAAATCAAAAGTTTAGGGGTGTGCACATGACTTGCACATGCCATTTAACGGCCAACTAACAGATGTACTAAAAACATACTTTCTCCAAACGTTTGGTACCAAAACTAGACGAAAAAAAAACAAGTGGTACCAAAAACAAAAACCGGCCAAACATATGGAATGAAAAGTACATTTAACCCATTTTTGTATTGTTGATATATTTTTAAAATAACACTATGAAATATGTAGAATTTGAAAATTCAGGTTCCAAATTTTATTGTTTCTATGACAGTGTTGAAGGTGATAAGGGCACAAGAACACTACCGGAGATGCTATTAGCAGAAACCGAGCTATCTCATTTAGGAAGGTAAAATTTACTCTGGGAACTAACATTTTTGACTTATGGAAGAAAATATCACTATTTTAAACAATGATGTTAACAACAGAATTATTTGTTATGTTGAAACAGGATGTTGAGAATGAGATAAGATGATGTCCATGTAAGAGTACATAAATGTGATGAAGATAGCTACCGTCGGCCCGAGTGTTCTTGATTTAGTTTTGTAGATTAGTTATCTTCTATCAAAATGTTAAGAGCAGGATTCATTCTCAATTGAGTATTGATGTATAGGTTATTGGCGGGATCTGACATTTTAGATGAGTTGTGTTGCAGACGTTGGGCATTTGCTTCTGAATCAATTGACCAAAACTAGCAGCCTAGATTGAGAGCTCTATGTTTGGGTTCATGTGCCCTATATACACCGGGTGCATGGAATATTAACCTGGGTAGAGACAGTTGGTTGATGTTTCCTTTTCAATTTCTGTCAATTGTCCTTTTATGATTAAAAATAAAACCGATAGGCCCAATCCAATCATGTTACCTAAAACAACATATTCTAACCATAGTTAATTAGACTTTTCTACAATGCTCTTGGAGCACCATACTTTTGCCACTAAATTTTTTATTTTTCTATTGCCCTAAAGGCGAACCCATAGGGAAATTGATATTATTAATAGTATGATACACATCTTATAGGGCTGGCAATTTGTGACACGACACTATAGCACGACACGAACACGCACGAAAAAAACCGTGTCCGTGCTAGTATATAACAGAACGATAACATGATAGCACGAACACGATTAACACGATATAACTTCCGTGCCGTGTTCGTGTTTGGATATCATAACACGACACGCACGATATCACGATAAAGTTGTGCTAATAAGACTAAATCTTAAGTATTTTTTGAGCAAATCTTATCTATTACATCAAATTAGTGGTTTAATATTTAGTGTTTGTAAACTCTATATTAATAACTTATGAATGGTAACATATTAATTCATGGTTTTTTTTTATATATGAAGTTCATTATTTTTATTTTTGCTCAAAGATCTCGTATTTGGATATACAACTGAATATCCTTCACAACACGATAGCACGACACGAACACGCACAAAAACATCCGTGCCGTGTTCGTGTTTGTAAAATGTGGCACGATAAGCTTATCGTGCGTGTTCGTGTTCAGTAAGTTTAGCACGACACCATCACTGACATGCACGATAGCACGAATTGCCACCCCTAACATCTTAGGTGTAGTTAAAAAAAATTCATACTTTTTCATACTTTTAAAGTTTTAGTTATGTTACAATTAAGTCCACCATAGTATTAAAAAAAACAAAAGCATGGTGTTCCCAAAGCATAGTAGAAAAATCCCAGTTAATCACTAAACCTACCGTTTAAAGCTTCATCTTCGCCAAAATTAATAACTTAATTAGAACCTAACTTATATAGGTTATGTTTTTTGGAACCTTACACATATTTTATTGATATTTGGTATCCACGGTTGGTCACGTATACGAATGTTAATTAATCCACGGTTGGTCACGTATACGAATGTTAATTAAGATTTTTTTTTTCTAACCTTTTGTAAAAATAGACGGAAATATCGCGTCATGCTCCAATCAATTTTATCATAAAAACCTATTTATAATCATTAAAGTTTCAGAAAAAAAACTTGATCGTGACCATGACTATGTCATGATTCAATTGGGTGAGCAAGGGGATTCACCAAATTGAGCCATGCGTTAGCCACATTGTTTTTTTAAAACTTTAAGGACTAAATGTACTGTGAAATAAATTTTAGGATGCAATACGTGTACATGAGTGACGTCAAATTTCGTTCTATTTTGATTGAAAACTCTTAATCAACAATTTATACTTAGGTACCAAACATCTAACATTTTTTAATGACTAAATTTATTATGAGGCTCTATGCTAACCTAAAATTAATTGGCTCTGGTGGGCGATCCAGCTATTAAATTCGTGCATGACACGATGAGCTGATACAAAAAGTTACGGATTTTGGTCAATTATTTTTGTGACGTGCTAAAATTAGACAATGCTAAAATCGTGTCAACAAAATTTGTATCATGTTCGTGTTTGATATCGGTGATATGATCTGACACGATAAAAAGATAGTTAATATATAATAAGAATAATTCATATTAAAATAAATCTATCTAAATGACCTCTTTTTGGAATGTACTCTATGAAGTTTGGATTGAATTCTTTATATTGAGTAATTTTTAAATTTTACATTAAAAATTTGTTATGTGTGAACTTGTAATTTAGTTTACTATAAGTTTTTCGTGCCGATTATTCGTGTCATGACGTGTCGCGATTTTCTCATTTTGTTTTAGTGCTGATCTAAATTGGCACACCTTCATGTCGGGCGTGTTTGAGCTGATTCTCCAGAACACAATATGAATCTGACACGACACGAATCTGCACGGCCTACACGAATTGCCAACTCTACCGGCAAGTTCACATGTAATAAGTTTAGGCCTTTGGGTGCAAAATGACGAAGCCGAAAAGTTAAGGTGCACTAGTGCAATTTCTTCTTAATTTGAACAGAGAGCAGATAAGGCGGCTTTCAAGCTTCAGGCCTTCCTCCTCCTCACACACACACTGGTTCCATTTTGCGTTTCAAACAAAAATCAAACACCATTCAGATGTGGTCTTTCACTGTCCACCCAATTTCTCACTTTGCTAGTTGCAGCAATCAACAGACAATCACCCGCATTTCCTCGCTTGGATTCTTCCACCTCTTCTTGGATGCTCCGTTTCTCTGCTCCAGCTTCATTTGACTTCTTCCAAATGAGCGTTTGCTTTGTTACTTGAGGAATTTCAGAACTTTGTTGTTTGGTTTCTCGAGTAGGAGAAGGTTTCGAGGATTTGACGTCTGTGGGGTGTTGCCAAGGATGATGTCGTCGATAACATGCCGTGGCAATCTCGACTTTGGTCGCACGGCTCTCGATCTGGTCTCTTGCGGTTGCTCTTCTGCTTCTTCTCAACGCTTTTCTGCAAAAAAGCTTGTGAAGTGGAGTTCGACGGGGAGGAATTGTGGCGGGAAAGTATACTGCTTTCAACGCGAGATTGGTCCATGCCGTGTCTTTCGCGCAAAGACTCCGTCAATTACGCCCAGTGGCAAGTCTCCATTCGCAATCTCCAGTAAGTATTATTAACTTGAAAATTTGGTCTGCGTGATTAATTAGTCTTCTTTGATAAGAACTTGCTAGTGTTCATGTGTCCAATGAAACGGAAAATTCAAATTTGTAGCTTATTATACTGATTAGATAGTCGTGAGTGATGAACTCTAAGGGTGCTCTGAATGTGTTTGATGAAATGCAAATTGACTTTTTTTGTTCAATTCATTGGAGCCAGGGGTTTCCCGAGGTTCTGCACCAGTGCTGGACGAGCCAAGGAGGCCCATATCTTTGGCGAATCTATTTGAAGTAGTTGCAGATGATCTTCTAGTATTGAATCAGAATCTTCGCTCGGTAATTACTTAATTCCCAATAACACCATGAAATCATCATTAAGAAAAGAAAGGCTTATGCTGTAATTAAATCACACTCTGATGGAAAACTGTCAGTAGCCTTAGTTATCCATCTCATGAATATGCTTGGTAGATTGTTGGCGCAGACAACCCAGTCTTAATGTCAGCTGCTGAGCAAATATTTGGAGCTGGTGGCAAAAGGATGAGACCGGCATTGGTATTTCTTTCGTCCCGAGCCACTGCTGAAATGATGGGTTTAAAGTAAGAAATTCCTGAATTCCTTCACATTCAAGGAATTTGATTTCTTTCAACAACTTCCCCTTTCTAAGAAATGATTCCTCTCCTCTTCAGAGAACTTACCAGAGAGCATAGACGGTTAGCAGAAATTATCGAGATGATTCACACTGCAAGCTTGATACATGACGATGTACTCGATGATAGTGACATACGAAGAGGTAAGGTTTGCATCATTGTTCATACAAAGAAGGTGCTCCCATATAGATGAAAACCCAAAATTAACAGGAAAAGATTCACGAACACAGCCAAAATATCAATTGTGTAGACATGAATATCCTGTCTATACTCCCCAGTCCCCACTATACACTGGACTTTCATTATAATTTTACCTTTGTTTTTGAATTACGACAGATTCTTTTGAATTGCAGGAAAAGAAACTGTCCACCAATTGTACGGCACAAGAATTGCAATATTGGCGGGAGATTTTATGTTTGCACAGTCATCATGGTATCTTGCTAATCTTGAAAATCTCGAAGTCATCAAGCTCATCAGCCAGGTAAAGTTTAAAACTTTATACTACCCACACAGCTTTTAAATGTTAGGTTCTATTTTGCACACGAAAAAGAGGCTCCAACTTTCTGCTTTCTCTTGCAAAATATTTTTATGTCCATCCAAGAACCAAATATAAATATTTTTAACTGTACCTTTGGTATTTTCGACAAAAAAGAATCTGGAAAGTTGGCAAGCTAAAGATGCTAACCATTTGATGCCAAACGATAGAGGAAAAAGTAGTAACTTTTCTAGAGTGTGCTTCATGCCTTTTTTGTTTTTGTGAAAACAGGTTATCAAGGACTTTGCAAGTGGAGAAATAAAGCAGGCTTCAAGCCTATTTGACTGTGATGTTGAACTAGAAGATTATTTGATCAAAAGCTATTACAAAACAGCCTCCTTGATAGCTGCTAGCACAAAAGGAGCTGCAATCTTCAGTGGCGTGGACACCAATACCTCAGAGCAAATGTATGAATATGGAAGGAATTTTGGCCTCTCATTTCAAGTCGTAGATGACATATTGGACTTCACACAGTCAGCAGAACAGCTAGGGAAACCTGCTGGGAGTGACCTAGCAAAGGGGAATCTAACTGCTCCAGTGATTTTCGCTTTGGAGAAAGAACCGAAGCTTAAGGAGATCATTGAGACTGAATTTTGTGAGACGGGTTCATTGAATGAGGCGATTGAGTTGGTGAAAAGCTGTGGGGGGATTGAAATGGCAAGGGAGTTGGCTAAAGAGAAGGCTGATATTGCAATAAAATGCCTGCAGTGCCTCCCGAGGAGCACATTTCGGTTAGCATTGGAGGAGATGGTGTTGTTTAATCTTGAAAGGATAGATTGAGATTGGTTCATATTGAAAGGGGGAAGAAGAACAGATAAAGATTGAGCAAATAGCTGCTCCAAATTGTTGTTGTATATCAATTACAGGTAAAAGAGGAGCTAACAATGGAAGCTTGTTGTATACTTACATTGTTATTCATTACATTAATCAGAAATACAATTGTTCTTTACATTACATTGTTCTTTGGCATGTTCATGTAAAAAGAACAGCTGCTATATTTATAGTAGCAAACAGATTTGTTACTGCAGTACCATGTAACATGTTTCTGTTTCAAATTTCTATTACATACATGTCAGCAAGTGGGTACTGCGTTAATCATAGCTACCAAGGTTCACATATAGTCACTGTATGGGAAATCATAAAAATGGATTTACCAAAATGAAACAAAATTTACTGTTTTCATTTTTTTCTTCGTCTAATAATCAGTTGAAATTGTTGATCAACATGAATATACAGCAAAATAAACTATTCAAAGGGAAATAAGAAATGAAAATTAAACTACAGTTACTAACCGGAGTCGTGATAATAGTCTCGCAGTATAAGCCGCAGCTCTAATTACAGGCATTTCTCTAAAAACTGAATCTGAATCCTTCAGTCAGTAAAACATTCCACTGCAGAAATTAATTTCTCAATAACACCTAACAGTTGATGCTAGCAGTCTTCAGGTAAAACTTTAGAGGATCCCAATTGGCCTTCACCAAGTACCCTGTCAATGGAATCAGCAACAATCTCTTTTAACCTTGCACGATCCGAAAACAAATTTCGGACAATTGTTTTCCACATTCCCATTTTTGGAACAAAATCTTGGTACATCATCTGCTTTAATATCCAATCCACCTCATCAAATGATTTCTCCTTGCAGAGCCCTGAAATCGCCAACTTATATGCACGAAAACTAGGGTTCATGCGTTTCGATAACATCTGAGCCATTAACCCTTTCGACTCCATGAATTGGTTCTTCTCAAGCAAACCATATAAAACCTCCTGATATGAACCATCATTTGGATCACAGCCCTTGAGCTTCATCCTCTCCAGAAGCTCCACTCCCTCTTCAACTCTCCCTTTCTTCCTCAGCCCCGAAATCAGTATATTGAATGTGATCGTATCTGGGTAAACCCCTTCCTTCTCCATCCTATCCAAAACCCCAAATGCATCCTCCATTTTCCCTTGCTCGATCAGGCCGTGCATCAGAGTCGAAAAAGTTCTAACATTTGGGCTGCATCTTTGTTTAGGAAATTCGTCGAGCAGTTGGTGTGCATAACTCACGTTACCGCTTTCACACAAACCCTTGACGAGAATGTTCAAGCAACAAGCATCAATCTCGACACCCAATCTCGGGGCAGCCATATACACCTCGTGGACAACATCGTACATCTTTGACACAACCAGCAAATTCAACACAAAATTGAAACTTTTGACGCTGGGGAAAACGTTGTACCTAGTCGGCATATCGAACAAGGTCTCGACAGCTCTGCTGACACGCCCAGCCATGTTGCCGTAAATCTTGATGAGATTGTAAAAGAAAGCGTCCGACAATCTGCAAACTTTCTCAGCTCTGATTCTTCCCATAACATCTTCAATGGCGTCGAACATCTCCGCCTGAGCGAGGATGTCGATTGACAGCGAGTACAGGGCTTCATTGGGTCTGTAATCTTTCCGCTTCGAGTATTGGTTGAGCACGATGACAACGGAATTAGGGTCTTTCAGATTCCTGATGATCGTCAAGACTTCGTTGGGGGCTAACCAGTCCCTGTGTCCGAGCTTCTTGAGCTGATTGAAATCCGATGAAGAAGGAGAGGGAACTGTGCAGAAAGGTGTTCGTAGTTGCAGCAAATGGCGTGTCTTTCTAGTTGATGCAAAGATGGCGCGGGTAACCATGGTTTACTAGGCAGAGAGTGTGAAAGAAAGAGATGGCATATTAAATTTCGAAGTTTTAATGATCAAATTCATTGATCACAACTCACAACTCGTTTTAATATAGTCTAATCAACAATATTGTACTATTCTTAAAAGGTTCTTGTAAAAATTGAACCTAACATTTGTTCCTAATTTTTACTCGAATCTAAAAAGAGTTGCTAGTTTCAGGACAACCATAGTGTTAAATCAAGTTAGAAAACTCCACTGGTTCAATACGTCACTTTTTAGTCTATTACAGTCCGCTGAGACTCTAAACATGAAAAACTATTTATAATCATTACTTTACTTTGTAAGAATTAGTCTGATGTGAGTGGATATTAGTCTAAATTTATAGTAAATATATTATGGATGCTGCCCTACTGATAACCCCTAAAGTCTGTTGAGTTATGGACCATGATTATCCCGAATTTTGGGCCAATCTGGCCCGGTAGGGTTTATGAGTCTTTCTCCGCCGCTATTATATATAGCATTGTATTCTCTAAAATTGTAACTCTGAATATCAAATAAAACGCCAACCGCCGGAATTGTGGACGTAGGTCGAATTTGACCGAACTACATTAAATCTTGTGCTCTCCATTGTTTTCTTTATCAATCCGTTTGTGAGTATTAAGAGAATCGATCTAACAAAGTTCACTAGCGGAAAAAAAAAATCACTAGGGTTGCCATTTCTTCTTACAACTAGGATTGTGGTTCAAGAAAGTATGATGATTTTAGATAGATTTTCCACTTTGCAAGTTATAATTTCTTTTCATGTGAAGATATATAATTCGCCATGTATTTCAGAAAATGATGCACGATTTAAATTCGAATCTACGACTTCATTCAAGAACTATACACAATTGATTGGTCATTACACATCTAACTTACAACATCATTTCATCATATGTTTCATGCCACAAACTACCATATGACCCTAATTCCTCCACTAAAGAAATCTGACCAGAGTATTCACTAACACTATCAAATTCAACCATACAATTCATCTCATCTGCATAATCTTCCATGTACCAAATCGTGCCCTCCGAAGGGGACGAAGGTATCGTGTCAGTATCGATCCAACTATAATCGGGCGATTCAGTGGACCAATCACAACTCCCCACTT
Organism: Clarkia xantiana subsp. parviflora; assembly: GCA_036873135.1. Taxonomy (NCBI): domain Eukaryota; kingdom Viridiplantae; phylum Streptophyta; class Magnoliopsida; order Myrtales; family Onagraceae; genus Clarkia; species Clarkia xantiana. The sequence continues at coordinate 6,471,199 of JAPTYO010000014.1, forward strand.
TGCACGACCCTATCGATCCTTCATCTTCTATTGAAGAACCAATAAGGTACTCGAATTCCTCCAAAGAGTTTTCACAGTCAATCTCGATAGGACTAATCTCCGCTTCTAGGGAACGAATGACATCGTCCAACTGCTCGTAATCACTTTCATCGCCATGTGATTCGTCGAACAGCTCCATGAGGATTGAATTGTTGATTTGTGAGACTTCTTGAATAGAAATGGTATCATCAACTATGTTGTTAATGAGTGTGGCAGCCATTTCTAGTATTATTATTTAGTAGAAGAAGTCAATTGATAATGTGAAGGAAAGAAGAAGAGAAAGAAGAGTTGGTGATTCTTGCCATGGAGTGAATGGGTTTATATAGGGAGAGCACTGCCCATTAAAAGAGACAACTTTACAAGAAGTACCCACTAATAATGGTGCACATGTGTTGATGTATGAGACATACAAACAAGATTGTCTATATCTTCATTTCTAGGTAAATCCACTATAAAAAAGGTAAATCCACTATAAAAGATTCTCTATCTAAATTATCTATGCAACTTCATTTAAACAATATTAATTTGTTCCATTTTTCTTCTCCTAAGTAGAAGACAACTTTGGCAAAGAAAAGTAGAAGACAACTTGAGAGGGAATATTTAGTTTGAGTGCCAGTCATCATATCTTTCTAAGTTGGTCTAAAATGGAGTTAGTTAATTTTACGTACGGTTTGATTCTGAGAATAATCTATATATATATATATATATATATATATATATATATATGATTCTGCCATTTAGTTAATACTATGTTTCAGTTCAGCGTGTAGTTGAGCATAATTTGATGGAATACTTTTGATTTTTTGGTAAATCCATTATATATTGTTGGACATTACTTTGAAGGAGCTAGGCCTCATTAGCAATAAAATTGGTGAATGACATGAAAACCATCGAGATTTCTATCTTAGGGTTTTTCACATGTACCACACCGGCGGAATAAAGGTTGTAATTTGTCTAGTATATATTGTGGCAACTAGATTAATTGATAATATTTGACTAGTTAAGAGACTCTTTTTAGGCAGACACGCACAGGTAAAACTAGGGCTGGCAATTTGTGACACGACACGATAGCACGACACGAACACGCACGGAAAAAAGCGTGTTCGTGCTAGCATATGGAAGAACGATAACACGATAGCACGAACACGATTAACACGACATAACTTCCGTGTCGTGTTCGTGTTTGAGTATCATAACACGACACGCACGATAGCACGATAAAGTTGTACTATTAAGAGTAATTCTTAAGTATTTTTTGAACAATTCTTATTTGTTACCTTTAAAAACTCCAATTAGTGGTTTAATTTTAGTGTTTGTAAACTCTATATTATTAACTTATGAATACTGACATATTAATTCATAGTATTTTTATATATAGAGTTCATTATTTTGATTTTTGCTTAAAGATCTCATATAGAGATGTACAAATGTATATCCTTATACAACACGATAGCACGACACGAACACGCACTAAAATATTCGTGCCGTGTTCGTGTTTGTAAAACGTGGCACGATAAGCTTACCGTGCGTGTTCGTGTTCAGTAAGTTTAGCACGACATGATTATTGACACGCACGATAGCACGCACAATAGCACGAATTGCCACCCCTAGGTAAAACTACCAAATTGATGTGCGTACATGATTGTCAACCCGAAAAACTACCTCGCGTGAACCCGTATGTCTAAATACATTGCAATTCTACGGTTCAATTCTATCTGCCTATTATAATTAGAAGAATGGTATTCTCACTCCGAAAATTAATCTCTAAAATCCGAAAATCCTCTCTGCTATTCAAAAATTTCCGGTCTCGAATTTTCCACCACCAACTGCTCTCAGGTTCTGTTCTTGTTTCATAATTCAGTTCATCTGATTATTTGGATCTCACATTCTTTTTTGAGTTCATGTATTGGTTCGGTTCGGTTGGACGAATTATGTGCATAGTTAGTATCAACGACCCTGTTGTATCTTGGAAGGTGATCGCCCCTTTGATAAACCTCGTTGCATAGGCTGAGGATGAGGTGGTGCGAAATTTCTTTAAGGAGACCATAATCCGCACGAGCCTCAGTTAAAATACCGTCTTTCACATTCAGTCTGCGTGTCGCAATTTCAGTTTTCATACATATGCACATACTCTTACTTGTTAATTGTATGTTGATTACTGAATAAAAATTATTTGGACTTTAGTACTACATATTTCAGAATACTGTTTTTACCCCTGTATCGACCAGCAATCTTAAGTAAATTTTGTTCGGCTACAGTAAGGTTTATTCTGAAATATTTGTTTGTTGTTGCTGTCGGGTATCATGGATCCTAACAAGAACAACAACAATGATACCGTTCCGACCACAAGTGATGTTGCTCCACTGATGGGTGTGACAAGTGTGGGGGCTGGACAAAGAATATCGACTGTAACTGTGCCTGTTTCCGTACCTTGCAACTGGTGCTGTCGTCGTCGCTACTATGGCTGCGACGGCTAGAGTCCTGTTTGTTCCAGGTGGAGGTTTTAACATTATGTAGGTACAATTCCGAACATGGGTTTCAGAAACTTTGCGGCTCTTATGACAGGGTTTGGAAATGCAACCAGAGGTTTGCTTATTCCACGACCATTTGGATATATGCATGTGGAGAAGCCCAAGAAGTTTGATGAGATCAACTTCAAGAGGCGGCAAGAGAGGACAAAATTCTACCCGACTGCAATAGGACTTGACATGTTTTTAACCGGTTCTCCATCGTAGATAGCTGTCAATGATGTGCGGTCCTTAATGACTATGGAGGCATGAAAGCAGTCATAGTACATCTGCAGGAAAGTTGTTATAAACAGTCTGACTGATCGCTGTATGATTTCTACACCAAGATAAAAATTGCAAGGGAACTATGGGCAAACTTGAATAAGAAGTTTGAAGTTGATGATGCCGGAAGTAAGAATTTTTTTTGTCGGCCAGTTGTTTAATTTTAAGATGGTTGATAAAAAATCTTGTGTTGTTTAGGTGAATGCACTGATTGCGGTGATGCAGGCTATCCATGAAGCGGATATGGCTTTCACCGAGTCATTCAAGCAAGCCACCATCATTGAAAAGCTACCCCCGAGTTGTGACAAATTCAAAGGCTACTTGAAGCACAAGATAAAAGGAGACGACCATGTTAGATGTAGTGCAGAGAATAACCACTCAAGAGAATCTTCTGAAGAATTCATGTGGAGCTCTAGTCAGACCGATGAATATGATGAATCCCGCAAGAGCTAACGTTGTGGAGCATGGCCAAAGCTCCGACGGGCATGCCTTCAAGGGGAAGCAGAAAAAGCCCAAGGACAATGGTACCAATTTTGGATCAAATGGCGGTATCTCCAAGAAATTCAGAAATCATGTGTCCAAAGCCGGCCAGTCATCAAAATGCGGTCAAGGGTCTCAAGTTTTCCAAGGGAACTGCCGTAATTATGGTAAGAAGGGCATAAATCTTATGATTACAGGTTCTCGAAGAAGAAAGAGACTAATCTTATGGAAATAACAAAAGACCTTGATGACATGAATTTGGTAGTTGTCGTGTCAGAGGTTAACATGATTGAATCCAACTCGAAGGAGTGGTGGCTGAACACAGGCATCGCTAAACATGTTTTCTTGAACAATGATATGTTCTTTGACTTTGAGGAAGTGCAGTATAAATAGATCATGTTCATGGGGAATTCCAGTTCATCATCCATCAAGGGGAAATGCAATGTGAACCTGAAGATGACTTCTGTGAAAAAGATGTCACTCTGACCAACGTGTTGTATGTTCCGGACATCCGGAAGAATTTAGTGTCTGAGGCCTTACTTGATAAGCATGGCTTCTGAATCGATTTTCAATCTGGCCAGTTTGTACTCTCTAAGAATTATGTCTATGTTGGCAAAGTCTATGAGAGTGGGGGTATGTATAAAATGTCTGTAATGACGTTAGCACCTAAAAATAAGAACATGAATACGAATGCTTCTTCTGGTTGTATGCTGGAATCTCATAATTTATGGCACGGTAGTTTAGGACATGTTAATTACATTTCTTTGCGAATATTAATTAGAATGGATCATATCCCTAAATTCGGAATTGACAAAACACATAAGTGTGAAATATGTGTGGAAGCTAAGCTTACAAAAACTTCTTTTCATTTGGTAACAAGGAACATGATACCTTTTGATTTAATAGATATCGATGTTTGTGACTTGAAATATGTCCAAACATGAAGAGGCAATAAGTACTTAATCACATTTGTGGATAACAGTACGAAATACTGCTATGTATATTTGATGAATATTAAAGATGAAGCAATACATAATTTCATGCAGTATAAATAGAAGTTGAGAATCAACTTGACAATAAAATAAAGGGTTAATAACTAAAAAAATGTCTAAGCTTTACCCTATGTTAAAATTAGGCGTCTGAAGTTTTAAATGTTAAACTGTAGTATCCAAGGTTCCAATTTTATTAAAATATGGTGTCTCGGTGTGATTACTTTAGAGATGTCAATTTCGACGAAGCCGACTATCAAATTCGAGCTCTCACACACACTCCCGTCTCGTCATCTTGCCGGGACCGACACCTAAGAAGTTGGCCATATCCGCGCAGGTAAATCTCGCTCCGTTGTCGTTGGAAAATCGCTCAACACCACTCTGCTGGAAACATTTTTTTGTGTATGTTCAACTTTAGGGTGAAATTTGACGATTTTGTGAAAAGTAAAGAGTGATGGATTATGAGAGGGTGAGTGGGTTGATGAAAATGATTGAAGGGGGATGAAAAGACGCGCAGAGACACCAAATTTCAACAAAAATGAAACTTTGGACATTTCATTTTAACATTTCAAACTTCAGAATCCTAATTTTAACATAGGGTAAACATTGGACAGTTTTTTAGTTATTAACCCTAAAATAAAATTATTGCGTAATGATAGAGGAGGCGTGTACGAATCACCATTTGGTGACTTTTGCGTCAACATGGAATTATGCATGAAGTAACTGCACCTTACTCACACCATTCGAATGAGGTTGCGGAAAGGAAGAATCGAACATTGAAAGACATGATGACTTCAATGTTGATTAGTTCTGGGTTACCTCAGAACATGTGTGACGAAGCTATTTTAACTTTTAAATAAGGCGCTCCGTAAGAAGGAAAATAAAACTCCTTTTGAGTTATGGAAATGAAGGAAACCTTATTACAATCACTTTCTAATGTGAGGCGTGTCTTGCTAAGGTAATGATACATCTACCGATTAGGTGAAAATCGGTCATAAAACTCTTGATTGCATTTTTATAGGATATGCCTGAGGGTGAGGTGGGGCGAAATTTCCTTTAGGAGACCGTGATCCGCACATGCCGCAATTAAAATACCGTCTTTTCCATTCAGTCTGCGTGTCGCAATTTCATTTTTCATACACATACTCTTACTTGTTAATTTTATGTTGATTACTGAATAAAAATTATTTGGACTTTAGTCCTACATATTTCAGAATAGTGTTCTTACCCTTGTATCGATTAACATATATATATATATATATATATATATATATATATATATATATATATATATATATATATATATATATATATATATATATATATATATATCAAAAGGCCTCATGTAGATGATACATACACTATTTATGTCCAATTTGACGAAAGTTATAATAAATGTAGCAATTTGTTCGGAAATCAGAAGTTCAAGTAGTCAATTTTTAAAAAATCAAAGTTTGAGTATCAGTTTGTAACTTAGTCAAAGTTCATGTAGCAATTTGGTTATTAACTATATATATATATAATACCAAATAGCTATCTGAACTTTAATTATTTTAAAATTGGCTATCTGAATTTTAAATTTCCAAACAAACTGCTACATCCATTCCATTTTTTTGTTGAAATAGATATAAAATGAGCATGTTTCGACTATGTAGGATATTTTGTTATGTACCTAAAATGTGTTCAATAATAATGAAATAATTGTAACAAATACCTACAATTGGACATTCATTAATTTTGACAATAACAATAACATTCATTATAAAATAATAAAGATAGATCAACTACACATCATTTGTTTATGTTTTATATTTTATTCATTTTTTTTAAAATTTAAATGGTATTTCATAAATATTTATATTTAATCTTATTATTTTTATAATATTTTAATATGTGTTTATTTGTATTTATTTTTATCTCATATTCTAGTGCAATTTTATAAATAAGTTTGTTGAGGTGTAACTACATACAAATAGTTAATTATTTTAATTTTTAAAGTAATATTGATTTTTTTACTTAAAATGATTTTATAATTAATTAATGACGTATCGATTTGTAGTTTGACATGTTATTATATTCTTTTAGAATTAGTATATATATAGAATATATATTCTATATAGATGCAATCTCTTCCCATTATTCAGAGATGGTGCACTTAATAATAATTTATGATAGATCTTGTCTAGTCAAGTTTATATAAAAGCGGTTTCTGACTACACCAAAGCATTGCTTTGATTTATTTATTTATTTTTATTTTTTTAAGTTATTCCATCAAGACACTAGCACCCCTGGTATAATTTATATCCATAACGATAATTAAAATACTGATTATTAATATATTTTTCATCACTAAACTCAACATAATTAAAATCTAAATAATTTTTAGTTAAAAGATGAAATGTTAAACAGTTAACTTAAACCATTTAGTTTGATTAATACATTTATTTTATACATAGTAGTCATAATGATATGATGATGAGGTGGAGTTGAGAATAATTAAAGTAGGTTAATATTCTTAGCACATAATTTAGTGGGTTTCAATACAAGGAATTTGACCAACCCAATAATATACAACGCATATATAATAATATGTACGCACGATTCACATGGTGACACCGAATCATGTTGGAGATGGAGTGATCAGATTTGAATATCTAATGCACAATCAGTACAGTTTACATTATAAATGTTGCAATTAATTAAACCCATCATAATTTTGGCAGTGGATGGTACGTGAACCAAATAGCACACCCCATGTGGACGGACCATACCACATCCGTACCAGCCCCATTTTTTGTTCTGTCTATCGCTTACTTTTATGATTTGTTCGATTATGATGACTCACATGTATAGATAGATTATTCAAGAAATTCGACGATATATAGTTTCGCAATTTTTTTTCAATTTTTCTTTAATTATTTAATAATATTGTTCATATTAAACGAAATATTTAACAAAGCTAGTGTCTAAAGTAAAAATAATTTTACAGTTATCTTTTTGTAAAACACTTTAGCTAGCTTTTGTCCGAACGTCTTAGTTTGAGCTTGCAATTTGATAACTAACCATGCACCACCACATGGTTGGCCAAAATAAAGTGCCACCACATACCCCCTACTTATATAGTTCTACATTTTGATAGGATAAGCTACAATATAATCAGTGAGTAATAAAATAGGTAAGTTTGCTTTTAGATTCACGGGTAAATAATATAATCAATTATATGTAAGACAGCAAGAGATGATGATTTCGTCATGTTTGAGATGTATTAGGAACGATTGTTGATAACTTAATTAGAAGAGATATTTAGAGAATATTTTTGGCTTCCACGATATAAACCCTAACGATAGGAGTTGAGAATGTATTTGAAGTACCACCCTTCTTATGGAGATTTTCTAACATGCTTCCCAAGTATTTATACTTGTGTTATTTTTATTACTAGTAGTGATGATTTAATTGTAATATATGTAAAATTTTAAAATCAATAACCTGGAAGAGGTCTGAAGATTGACCCTTGTGAATTTGAGAGGTATGAAGATTGAAATGGTGATAACTGAGGTCTGAAGTTTGGACTTTGTAATTTTTAGGTTTTCCGTCCAAATTTTCTGTTAAATTTAACAGAACCGCATGAAATGTCAAAAATACCCTTTTGTAATATTTGAATTAATAAAAAGTTTAATTAATATAAAGATGAAATGAAAAAAAATACCCATGTCCATAATTTAAACCTAACCCAACTCCGGCCACCACCCAACTCCGGCGACCACCACTCACAACTCCGACGACCGCCACCAAACTCCGACGACCGCCACCACGGCCCCAATTGGGCCCAAATCGGAGCCACAAAGCTCCGATCGGAGCTCTGTGGCCCCAGATCGGAGCCACGGAGCTCCAATTGGGCCCAATCGGGACCGCGGTTGTGATCGCCGGAGTTGGGTGATGGTCGTCGGAGTCGGGTTGTGGTCGCCGGAGTTGGGTGGCGGTCGCCGGAGCTGTGAGTGGTGGTCGCCGGAGTTGGGTGGTGGCCTTAAGGGCATTTTCGTCTTTTCATTCAATCATGTGAGATGCAAGAAGGGTATTTTTGGAATTTTATTTTATTTCTGGTCACATGCTATGCACATGACCAACTTCCATCAGTTTTAACAGAAAAAACTAACGGAGACCTCTATTATCTACAAGTCGAAACTTCAGACATCTGTTATCACCATTTCAATCTTCAGACCTCTCAAATTCACAAGGGCCAATCTTCAGACCTCTCCCAGATTATTGACCCCTTTTTTTAACAATAAATATTTAGAATTTATAACACACCATTATTATCCTAAAACGTGACAAATTGAAGTGATGCACGATTTTCCAATACATTTGGCATCATCAATTATGTTGCTAATGGGTGTCAAACCATCTAGTGCAAGTGAGGCAGCCATTTCTATAGTATTAGCTACTTTTATTTTGGAGAAGTCAAAATTGATGATGTGTGAAAACGAGAAGGAAGTGAGTGATTCTTGACATGGAATGAAGGGTTCTTTATATAGGGAAAATATGCATTCTCCATCAAAAGACACAACTTTACAAGAAGAAAACCACTAATCATGGTGCACAATCCATTTGAGACATAAAATTACACTATTGTCTCTCAGATATATATATATTTGCAAACCATCCATTATTGCACTTTAGGTATATTTTAAATGGAAAATATGGCCATATATATTGAGAAATCTTCTTGATAAAAGCAGACAATATAGTGGGCGATTAGATGAAGCATTTAAATTTTAAATTAAGATAAGAGCATTAGATATGGATGGTAGAGAGGCACAATAGTGACATATGATGTTTGGAAAGTAGACATTGATCGAATCTTGATAATGAATGGAGAATATCTCTATAGAATTGTTAATGAGATTTTATATGAGAAGAAGTTCTATTAGTAAATATAATTTTTTTTTTCCGAACCATTTTTATTAAAACACTAAGATATGTCCCATGTCTGTTTTACACATATACTTTGTGAACACAAATATTTTTGAAGACATATCACGTTAACTTATAATTTTTTAATGAATAACTTGATTAACTGTTATAAAACCTTAAAATAAATATAGTGAAAACTTTATTTAACATTTCAACAAAAACACCCCATAATTAACTAAGTAGTGATTGGGGCACCAAAAGGGTGTACTTCCCTAGTTTTAAAGTACTCCAAGTCCAAGTCTGCAAACTGATATTTGCTTTTACCAACGGCAAATCAATTTCCTCCGTTGATTTATCAATATTATACTCGTATGATGGTATTCTTGATAAGAGAATCCATTAATAATCTATCAAATAAACAAGATTAATTAATAATTAGTATCTCCAATTACATCAATCTCAATACTTTGCCAACACCACAAGTCATTGTCTTAACTCTTATGCTTATCTAAACACATCTATTGTTTCTTAATTTAAATGTGCTTCATCATCTTGCTAATTATTGTCTGCTTTTCTCAGTGCCTTCTGGTCCACCCTCCATGATTCTTGACTTGGCAGATTCCTCACTGTCACCACTTTTTTATTTTAAAATTAGAAGTGCATCTGATGATATAGAGATAGTTTTATTTTTTGCAGTTTTCTTATACTAAATTAGAAAAATAACACTCGTAGCATATTTATTCTATATTAAAATAAATATTATTTACACCGAGTCATCCAGTAATAATTAAAGTGTTAATTATGAATATTTTTCATTCAAACACTTACAGAATTTGAATCCAAATATTTTAGTTGATGTCTAAGATTTTATATTTTATTATAGGATTTACCTAGAAACTAAGATATAGACAATCTTGTTTATATGTCTTGGTGTTGTGTATGGACATATCAGTACACCTGCACATGTGCACCATGATTGGTGGGTTCTATTTGCAAAGTTGTCTCCTTTGTTAAACAATACATTTCCCTATATAAACCAACCCCTTAATTACTCCATAGCAAGAAGAAACACTCAGTTTTGTTTTCTTTTCTTCTCTTCTTCACTTCACATCATCAATATACTTCTCCAAAAAAAAGCTAACTAGACATGGCTGCCTCACTAGCACTAGATGGTAACTGTGCACCCATCAACAACAACATATTTGATGATGCCAAATGGAATATTGATCAAGTATTGAAAATCAATAACTCCATCCTCATGGAGCTGTTCGAGGAATCACAAAGCGACGGTAGCGATTTTGAGCAGCTAGACGATGTGATTCGTTCCCTAGAAGCCGAGATTAATCCTATTGAGATCGACGATTGTGAAAGCTCTGTGGGGGAACTCGAGTATCTTATTGACTCTTCGACCGAAGATGAAGGGTCAGCGAGTTCATGGCAAGGCGATTGGCTAGAGTCGTCGGATCAAAGTTCGGGCATGAATTGGAGCATAGAAGATTATGTAGATGAGATGGATTGTATAGTTGAATTTGATAGTGTTAGTGATTATCCTCTAATTTCTTTAGAGGAGGAAGCTGATTCATATGATTCTTTGTGGCACCAAACATATGATCAACCGATGCTAAGTTGATGTATGAATGATAGCAGTCAATCTTGTATATTTATTTTTTGAATGCAAGTTGTAGAGTTTAATTGAAATCAAATTTTATTAGGCGAAATAATGGTAGGGCTAGGGCGTAATACCTCCGTATAAACCTGATCTGTTTAGAATCGATTTCGGACATGTTCCGATTCGATCGGACCGGTTTTTGCCAAACCCTTCTTTTTATTAAATATCATATAATGATTGTATCATATTAAAAATTGTGAATTAATACCTTAAACCCAATGTTAATTATTTGTTTTTACTGGCAAATTTTTTGGTAACTTTTATGTCGAAATAACTTTTAGCGACACCTTATGCGCCAAACATCTAGCAACAAAATTATCATATTGCTGACGCAACTGCTTTCTAGAGACAGAGTTTTTTCCTTTTACCAACACGCGAGAATTATGTTAATGCAGATGATATTTCTAGCAGTGATTTTTTATATAGAAATGACAACTTCTCAACTGGTTAATAATTTTTTTAAAGTTATTTAAAAAAAAATCAACAAACCCGAAAAAAAATTAGATCTAAAAGCATGATTATACCGTGTCGATTATGTTTACCGGGAATTTACATCGCGGTGACCTGATTAAAATATCAGGTTCCACCAGGTCTACATACCGCGTCATGCATAAGTGAAGATGAGTAAAACTTAGCTTAACATGTATAATGAGGCTACATTTGCATGACCAGTGCAACGTTGGTTGTTCACTAATTAAGTTTCACCATTACTAATCACTCCTTTTAGTGGCAACAAAATAATATAATATTGTTTTTTTTTTTTTAGATTTGGAAGAAACGATGGGCTAATAACCTAAAAACGGACTCAAAACTATGTATAATAATATAATATTATTAATTGTTGTCCATATTTAAAATATTGATATTCAATTTTTAGATTGGTTTATATATACTTTTTTTTAACAAAAACTCACAAATTTTTTTGTCAGTATTAAATAAGCTTAAATTATAATTAAAAATTAAATACTTCGAAAAAATAAAAAATAAAAAATAATATGTTTTATTGCTTTAAATGTTAATTTTAATATTAAATCAATTGAAAAAAAAAGAAGTGAAAAATAACAAATTTTATAGTTAAAATACTAAATATAAAAATTTTAAATTTAGAATAGTAATTAACAACCTAACATGTATAGTTGAGATTGTTAATAGATTCTTAAACCTTTAATTTATGATTCGTCAATCGCACATGGGTGTGGTATTGGTTGTTGACGTAGCATCCATTGCCGAATGGGCACTAGTTAATTATAATTGCAACAAATTATTAAGTGTACTGCTTCTGATCTGATGAGATCTAAGGCCAACTCCAACATGCTTAGGTGTCACCATGTGAATCGTGTATCATGCGTTGTATTGGGTTGGTCGAGCAAATCCCCTATGATTAGAAACTGTTACGTCTACATGGAATTTGTAGTACTATATGTATATAAACAATTATTGTGGTGTTTGTATGTTAATTGGTTCATTTTACATAATAAATTGGTTTATTGGATGAGCTCTTGAATTTGATTTGTAATAATTAGTATTGGAGTCAGAGTTGTGGCTTGGACAAATTAGTTGTAATTAATTTGATAGTGACCAACGAAAACATTAATTTTTTTCAAGGGTGAATGTTATGGTCTTTAATAATGCAAGGCATATAACACTTGTATTATATCGGACGAACATCCCCTGTCTTGGCATGGTGCCTCGCTCTCTGTCATGGTTTATCTCAACCGTCCATCTCTATCCCTCTCTCCTATTTTAATTTGTTATTATTTTGTTATTATAATAACCGGTCATTGGGAAGCTCCCCAAACCACAAATAAGAAAATCTAATGTATTTACGCTGTAAACGACCCGAGTTGAGCCGAGTATCTAACAAGCTCGACTCGACTCAGTTTATTCGAACTCGACCGAGCATTAATTTTTCAAGCTCGACTCAACTCAGTTTACTCGAGCTCGAGTTCGAACTCGACCGAGCATTAATTTTTTAAGCTCGAGCTCGACTCAATTCAATACTATAAGAGATAAATATATCTTATTATATTCAGATAAATCTAGATTAGAAATAGATATATTCTTAGTTTATTATCAGATTATGTTTTCATTATTATATTGTTATAGATATAGTTTGTATATATATATATATAGGTACATGTACTCAACTCTAAACAAGATCTATAATACAATTTTCATTCTTCTATTTGGTATCAGAGCTTTTCTAACTCCAACGAATACAACTTACAAGCCGCCATCCACCATCGTTGCTGTCCAGGGGCGGTCGGCACCGCCGTGAACTATGCAGATGCCATACCGGCCGCCCCCTGCCTAATTCTGATTTCAGTTTTTTTTTTTTTTTTACTTTTCTAATAAGACAATAAATCTCTGCTTCCGTGTTGACGACTTCTGCGTCGATCCTCTGATTTAGTGCCAACTGACAAAGCCACCACACTGATGGTCCCTACTATTGTCATGTCTATATCAATTCTTCTCCGCCGATGCCGACTGGACATCTCCGGGCTTTCACCGTTGCCGACTGGACATCTCCGGGCTTCCGTCGTTGCCGGCTGGACCTCTCCAGGCATCCGTCGATGAAAACTGGACTATTCGGGCATTCATCAATTCTTCGTATCAAGATCGGCCTTCTTGCAGAACGTCCGTCTTGCGGGGGCGTATAAGGGAATAATATATATTAGAGATAAATATATCTTATTATATTCAGATAAATCTAGATTAGAAATAGATATATTATTAGCTTATTATCAGATTATGTTTTCCTTATTATATTGTTATAGATATAGTATTGTATCTATATATATATAGGTACATGTACTCAACTCTAAACAAGATCAATAATACAATTCTCATTCTTCTATAAATACTCGGCAAGTTCGACTCGAATAGGCAAAACAAAAAAGCTCGATTAGACTCGCGAGCCTCTCGAATTGAGTACCTGTGAACTCGAACTCGACTCTGTATCAGAAAAAACTCGACTCGAGCAAGACTCGAAATTTAGCGAGTCGGATTCGAATATCGACTGAGCCGATCTCGAGTAGCTGGACTCGTTTACACCCCTAAGTGTATCTATTATGTATAATATATTTCATAAAAAAAAATCATATATAATATATATGCAGGCGTATCTATTTATACATTTTCCCCCAAATTTGTATTATTTCAAAAATCAAATATGAAATAATGAAAATATCTATTTGTTCTTCAAAACTAGCATATATGGACACAATTTCTTCCTTCTTTTTTATTTAAGTATTTTTAAGGTTTAGGTAATTATATGTTTTTTTTTAATCCTATTAGAATGGGTGAACCTAGAGAGCTAAAATTGGACGAACAACTAGTCCATTTTAATTCATCTAGTTCAACCAATCAAATTGTTCTTTTAATTTTCAACTCTCTAGATCATCCCATGTATTGACTTGGTGCTACTAGAACAATTTGACCGGATGAATTAGATGATTTAAATTGGACTAGTTGTTCGTCCAATTTTAGCTTTCTAAAGTTCACCAATTCTAATAGAATTTTAAAAAAAACATACATCTACCTAAACTTTATAAATACTTAAATCTTAAATAAAAAAGAAGGAAGAAATTATATGTCCATAAAGCTATTAGCGACTTATATATGCTAGTTTTGATGAACAAATAGATGATAGTTCATATTTGATATTTGAAATAATACAAATTTGGGGAAAAAAATGTATATATAGATATGCCTGCATATATATTATATATGATTATTTTATATATAAAAAAAAAGATATGATTATTTTTTTATGAAATATATTATACATAATAGATACATTGTATTTTCTTATTTGTGGTTTGGGGAGCTTTCCAATGACCGGTTATTATAATAACAAAATAATAATAAATTAAAATGGGAGAGAATGATAGAGATGGACGGATGAGATCAACCATGACAGGGAGCAAGGCACCCTGCCAAGGCAGAGGATGTTCGTCCGTATTATAAGGGAATAAGATATATTGTAGATAAATATATCTTATTATATTTAGATAAATATATATAGATTAGGAATAGATATATTCTTAGTATATTATCAGATTATGTTTCTTATTATATTGCTATAGATATGTCTTGTATCTATATATATAGGTACAAGTACTCAACCCTAAATAAGATCAATAATACAATTCTCATTCTTCTATATGGTATCAGAGCCTTTCTAACTCCAACGAGTACAACTTACAAGCCGTCGCCCACCATCGCCGCTGTCCAGGGGCGGTCGGCACCGCCGTCAACTATGAAGATGTCATGCCGGCCGCCCCCTGGCCAATTCTAATTTCAGTTTTTTTTTTCTTTCTTTTCTAATAAGACAATAAATCCCTACTTCCGTATCGACGATTTCTGCACCGATCTTTTGGTACCCGCTCCAACGAGCGTAATTTTTTTATCGTCCCATGCTCATGGCGGTATTTCTATCTACCAGCATCCTCGATCCTACTAGCTCCAACGAGCGAAAGTATCTGATCGCTACACCTGAGGACTCTTCCGTGGCTCCGTGACTAGCTTCAAGCTTTCTGATTGAGACTTGCTGCCTTTTTGTGCTGCCTTTTTAGCTGCCTTTTTGTTGGAATTAAGAGGTTGCTCCAACGAGCAAATTCACCTCCGTCGTTTGCTTATCGTTCACCAACGTGAACATCGTGACCAGCAGCATCCTGACCGACTGGACTTCTCCGGGTCTCCGCCATTGCCGACTGGACCTCCGGGCTACCGCCGTGCCGACTGGATGGATATTTCCGGGCTACCGCCGTGCCGACTGGACATCTCCGGGCTTCCGCCGTTGCCGATTGAACCTCTTCGGGCATCCTCCGATGAAGAATGGACTATTGGGGCATTCATTAATATTTTTCGTATCAAGATCGGCCATTCTTGTCAGAACGTCCGTCTTGCGGGGGCGTATAAGGGAATAAGATATATTGTAGATAAATATATCTTATTATATTTAGATAAATATATCTAGACTAGGAATAGATATATTCTTAGTATATTATCAGATTATGTTTCTTATTATATTGCTATAGATATGTCTTGTATCTATATATATAGGTACATGTACTCAACCCTAAATAAGATCAATAATACAATTCTCATTCTTCTAAAAAAAAAAACTGAAATTAGAATTGGCCAGGTGCCGACCGCCCCTGTACATTATAGAAGAATGAGAATTGTATTATTGATCTTATTTAGGGTTGAGTACATGTACCTATATATATAGATACAAGACATATCTATAGCAATATAATAAGAAACATAATCTGATAATATACTAAGAATATATCTATTCCTAATCTAGATATATATCTAAATATAATAAGATATATTTATCTACAATATTATCTTATTCTCTTATACGTATCATATTATATGAGCAACTACTGTAAATTTTATCATTCAAATACGTTATCCCATTAGTAAAGTAGTTTATTAGGTTATGCCTTTTCATTTGGTTAGTAACAGAAAACCATTTGTTAGCTAAGAATGTGGCCTAGCTACTAGGGATGTCAATGGGTCGGGGCGGGGCGGGTATTGCCAGCCCCGAACCCGCCCCGCGGGTTACCACGGTTGACCCGTGTCCGCCCCATACGAATCTCGGGGCGGGTCTTAAAGATCATAAAATTCCACGGGGCGACCCGCGGGGCCCCGCCCCGACCCGAGATTCTTAAGCCATATAGGAATAGGATTCATTCACCGTGAGAGAAGAATTACCAGGAAAAAGAACGTGAGAAGGATTTAATTCAATGTAGAGAAAGGGTTGGTGGCTTGGTGCTATAACAGAGGAGCATGGATATTTCAAAAAGATCATATCCTCTCCAATTTTATCAACCCCCACGGCCAATGTCCTAAACAGGTGGTGTAGCCTTCCAATTTCATCATTCTCGCCGTTTTTCAGTGTGAAGTTCTGGAAGAAGGAATTGGTCGGCAAGGGAGAAGAGAGGAGGTTGGGGATGAAGAAGATGGGTTGGGAAGGACTGTCAAAGTGGTAGCGGGGAAGAGGAACGGTGAGGTCTACGACGGAGACATAGGTGGTGGCGACATAGATGGTGGTAACAGTGGCGGCGGTTGGGTTGTTGGCTGTTGCGTGTCTCTCTCTTTACTTATTTAGGGTTTTGATTGGAGCCTTAAGTTGAAGCCGTGTCTCTTATTCCAACATTTTGAAAATATCAAGGAAAAATATTATTAATTAAATATACATATTATGCGGGGCGGGTCTACGGGGCTCCGGGACCCCAGATCCGAACCCGCCCCGCCCCGTAGGTAGTTAGACCCGAACCCGCCCTATTTCCCACGGGGCACGGGTCGGCGGGTCAAAAACGGGGCGGGGCCCCGCGGGTCAACGGGTACCCGCGACCCGTTGACATCCCTACTAGCTACTTCAATTATATATTCTCAACAACACCTTATCAAATCATTACGAATAATGTGCATTATAATTATTATTAATAAAAGTATTAGTCAAGGTAATGTTTCCGTGAATCACTTTATAAACAATTAAAATTGCGATTTTTTTAAAAAGAAAATTATGATAAATTATTAAGTGTGACATATATTAATTGAAAGTGGTTTTTCTCTTTGGCCGTTGGTTATTCAGACCTATTTATTTGTTGCAAACTATGCTAGATTGATATGTCTTAGGTTTACATCTCATGCTACATATACATAGTGGGTAAAAGAGTTCTACTAAATAGCGGAAAGTAAATCCAAACTCAATAGCGAGCGGTTATACGTTAATTACAACAAGAGAGAAACCCCCAAAAAAAAACCTTAAAAAAGTATTTGTGAAAAAAAAAACATAAAACTATTCTCGTATTTCTTCATTCTTATCTTAAAAAAAAACACACACACACAATACAACCGTCCGATCACAGTCCTACGGTATCTAAGTGATGTAGTTTTGATAATTTATAAGGTAATTAATTATTTAGATATAGTCTGACCGTGGTTAGATTGTTACAATCGACCTCGACCATGTATCATTTCTAAAAAAAAAAGTTAAAACGTTTGGACCGGTCATAACTGATTGGGTTGATTGATGGACCCATAAACCCAAATTATTGGAATTTCTTAGAAATGTGATCATAACATTGGCTGTTCATGCTAGACAATTGAGTCTACACTCTACCCTATCTATCGGCCTTTGGCATAGGATGGTAAGGTAACCAATACCAGTACCACACCCAGAGGTAGTCAACTTGGAGAAACTTCGATTACCTCGGTGGAATCCCATCCAAAAGTTTTTCTGTTAAGTTTGTATTTGTATAATGCCTCATGTTAAAATTGAGCCAGTTTTCAAGTTTTTTTTTAGTACTCTAGTTTAAAAAATAAAATGTACCCAACCCTTGTCCCCATTACTTATTTATGGATTAAATTATATTTTGGTATTATATGTTTGATCGATTTTGCCTTTTAATACATGATATTTCTTTTTTGTGTACTCATGAAACTATTTGTTTGCACTTTGTAAATTTTTGGTCAATTCATTAGTTGGTCATTAGTTTTTGTTATTAAGTGGCACGTGTAAGTCACGTGAGATTACATGTCTTATACTTTTGATTGTGTTAGTCCCTCTAATACATGTCCAACTTTTTTTTTTTTTTTTTTTTCAATTTAGTCTCAAGGAACCCAAATCAAACCCCTAGACTCTATAGGCCTAGCCTGGACTAGCCCCTTTAATAGTACCAAAAGACCTTTTAATAGATCTTTTAATACAGCATGTTTGACCACTCTTGGCTTTGGTGCAACATTTTTTTTTGCATACTTTTGTTACAAATATATTTGTAATTTGTAAACTTTTGGTGCATCTGTTGGTTTTGACTGTTAAATAACACATGCCTTGCTCGCGATCAGCCTTTTAATTTTTAGTTTTTTCAGTTTAGTCCTCAAAATTATTACTCTAACTTTTTTAAATTTTACAATTTAGTCCATAAATGCAATCACACCTAGGCCTAAATTTTCATAGTCATGGTCAGACAATGGCTAGGGTCACCCAGGTCCGGTGACTCTACCCATGGTCCGGCCCAGCCATGGGTCATACTATGACTGGGTCAATTTAGACCTAATGTGCAGTTAAAAATGTTTAATGACTAAATTGTAAAAATAAATGTTTAGGAAACAAATTTGAGGACTAAAGTGAAGAAAAAAAATGAAAATTAGAGAGCTGGGCACGTGCTACTTAATGGTCAAAACTAACTGTCAACTAACGGATGCACCAAAAGTTTACAAACTGCAAACGTACTGTACTAAAAGAATAAAAAAAAATATGTTGCACCAAAAATCAAAAGTGGACAAACATGTTATAATCACTAAAAAAACCTAGTCTTTTGTGACAGATTTATTTGTAAGGGACATATAACCTTATTTGTAAGAGAATGCATAAAATCCCTTACAAATACAACATTCAAAAAATTTCTTAGGGAATGGCTCCTAAGAAAAAAATTTGGCTAGAAACTTTTGTGAAAATTTTCTCACAAAATTTTGAGTTTTGTAAAGAATTTCTCTCAAAATAGAATAAATCCCTTGAAAATTATTATAATTTTCTTGTAATAAATCACCAATTTTCTTGTAGTATATAAAAGATTAATTAACCCTTTACTGAAATTTTACTATAAAATCATTTTACTGCTTTCACTTATGATCCAAATGCATCACCCATAATTATACACGATTTCAATTCAAGAATATATACATTTATTTTACTTGATCATATGTATCATACCACAAAGATCCTCCATATGACTGTGATTCCTCCTCACTTGAGGTAATCATAGCATAATCAATCACGCTATTGAAATCAACCATACAATTGATCTCATCTACATAATCTTCGGTGTACCAAAATATGTCCTTACAAGGGGATAAAGGAATAACTGTATCCACATCAATCCAACTGCAATTGGGTGATTCTAACAACCAATCTTCATTTGATGAGTCCATAAGATATTCGAGTTCTTGCAAGGAGCTTTCACAGTCGATTTCGATAGGAATGATCTCCGCCTCTAGGGAACGGATCACATCATCTAACTGCTCGCAATCACTTTCGATGTCTTGTGATTCCTCAAAAAGGTCCATGAGGATGGAGCTCTCTATCTGCATTACTTCTTCAATGGCTTTGGCACCATTAGCTAGAGAGGTAGCCATTTCTAGAAATAGTTTTCTTGGAGAAGTATATATTGATGGTGTGAAATGAAGAGAAGAAAATTGTGTGGTCCTTTTGATATGGTCTTAGGGCTTTATATAGGCAAATACATTGTCCATTAAAGTAGACAACTTTATAAGAAGAATCCACTAATAATGGTGGACATGTGGGGATTTATGCATAAACAACACTGGACCATTCAAATAAGATTGTATGTGTAATAGTTATTAAACGTTTTATTAATTAGGGTTTATATGTGTTTTGGTTCCTATATTTGTCCACTTTTGGCTTTTGGTATCATACGTTTGTTAATTGTATATTTTTTGTTCGACCGTTAGTTGACCTTTAAATAGTCACGTGACTTGCACATGCCTAGCCCCAACTTTTAATTTGTCCAGTTTAGTCCTCAAATTTTTTGTCCTAACTTTTTATTTTTGCAATTTAGCCCTTGAACATTTTCAACCGCACCCTAGGACTAAATTGACATAGTCATGGTCCGACCCATGGCTAGGTCGGACCGTTGCTAGGGTCGACGGACCTGGGAGATCCTAACCATGGTCCGACCTAGCCATGGGACGGACCATGGCTATGTCAATTTAATCATAAGGTGCGATTGAAAATGTTTAAGGGCTAAATTGCAAAATAAAAAGTTATGACAAAAAAATTGAGGACTTAACTGAACAAAATCAAAATTTGGGGCTAGGCATGTGCAAGTCACGTGACTATTTAACGGTCGGACAAAAAGTATACAATCGACAAATGTATGGTACAAAAAATAGGCAGAACCAAACATGTGGTACCAAAAGCCAAAAGTAGACAAACATAAGATATGCTAAATTTTATGGACAACTAAAAGTAAAAAATATTTATAATTAACAATTTACCCTTTACGGATTGACTCAATGCGAACGATGAGTTTTCTAAGTATAAAGTAAGTATATGATAGATAATGTCCTCTTAGTAGTGAGCCAGTAAAAACAACATGTGCAGAAAAAAAACAAATATATAAAATTACACGCATATCTTAATTTCTAGGCAAATCCACTAAAAAAGCCTTTCAACAATTATGCCTACACCATCCATTATTGAACTTTTAGTAGTTAAATAAATGGAAAATCTGGTCAGTTAGGTAATGTGACAGGTCAAGAATCATGAGGGATGGACAAGAAAGCTTTGAGAAAAGCAGCCAATTAGTGGACAAGATGAAGCATTTGAATTAAGAAGCAATAGATGTGTTTGAGAAGCAAAGGAATACAAAGACTTGATTATGATGTTGGGAAACTAGACTTTCATTGCTTCTTTGATAAATTAATATGTACATTCTTGTATTAGGGGTATCATCATATACAAACTGATTATCAGTTGAGTTATATTTCTTTGTTGTTGACTAGAGCATAAATTAATCTAGATTTTTTTAAAAAAATATAACTAGATAGGGGCAAGTTCCATGCGCAATGTGTGTTATGACGGAAGGTGGATACAAAAGTAGTAACGTAACATTTATTCGCGATGAAGATAATAAATATGACGATAAATATAAACTGATTATACGATAAATGTGTGTTATGACGGAAGGTGGAAACAAAAGTACTAACTTTGTTGAATTTGGTGTCACGGTATGCTTACTTTAAATAAGCTACTCCCGATGAAACCGACTGTCAAAATCGAGCTTTCATGCACGGTTCCTTCTTGTAACTTTGTTGGGACCGTCATTTAAGAAAATGGCCACAACTGTGTAAGTTAATCTCGCTCTGTTGTCATTGCGAAAATGATTAAAATGAGAGGAAAAAAAAAACGCGTGGAAACATCAAATTTCAACAAAAATGAAACTTGTATCCATTTTAACATTTCAAACTTCAAACTGCAAATTTTAATATTGGGCAAACTTTGGAGTGTTTATAGATTTTCAGCTCATATAGTTATGCAGAAAAAAAATGACATAGAGAATTACTTACACGGCAACCTTAAAAGGGCTCTAGGTATCTTATGATTTAAAATAGATTCTAATATTTTATTTTTTCTAAATCTGTAAATACTATATATTTTTATTTAGTAAAAGCTTAGAGTACAACATGTCAACATTCATTCGCACAGTGCGCGAAATTCGTAACTACTATGTATTAATGCTTTATTATTCGAGCAAACTTTCCTTTTTGAAACTAGCCTCTTACAAAATGAATAAGATACACGTTATAAGTGCATTAAAAATAAATAATATTGGTTAATAATGGGTTGCAACCTAATATTTATCATAATTAATCTCTACAATTTTTTTGGCTTAATAAACTAATTTGTCCTAAAAAAAAATATTTTCTTTTATATATAATAATAATACGAATTTTTTGATATCTTTCTAACCCTATTAGACATGATGAACCCTAGATGGCCAGGTGAATCCTAGAAAAAATGGACACTTGTCTACTAGAAGTTCACTATGGCTAATAGTTTCTAGAAAAAAACAAAAAACAACAAACTCGTATTATAATTATATATAAAAGAAAATATATTTATTTTGTAGGATAAATTATTTTACTAAGCTAAAAAAAGGTAGATATTAATTATGAGAATTATCGTGTTGTAATTCTGTGTTAACCAAATGTACTTATTTTTAATGTATTTATAACATATCTTTTTCTTATTGGTTGGTATATACGCTGAGATGGTGAATTGATTTCATCTAATAATTTCTCAACCTAATGAGAAGTTGAGAACTCTAAAATTGGTATCAGCATTGCGTAATTTTCGTAACGAGGAATATGACACCAAAACCTCTCTATTTACCTCATACTTTCTTTTATTAGGTGAAATAGAGATCTTTTCTATCAACGAACTGTAACAAATATCGTAATTTATTGTCTAATTAATAAAATTTAATGGTTTTGTGATAAAGTGATGATTATGCCAAGATCACTTTGAGGGTACTTAGACTTGTTAATCCCTCATTAATTATTTACAACGACAACGCAAGGTGGTGTTGAGAATAATTAAATTAAAGTAGGACAGATCCTTATATGATTTCCGATTCAAGAAATTTGACCAATTTCAATACCACTAATAATGAACGGTTAATTCCCATGGCGATATTATGTTGGATTCAGATCACATGTTCCACTCTTACTGTTTCAAATTGTGCATCATCATTAAGATTTTGACATGTGTACTTGGTGTAATTAATTTTGTGGTTTAAAAAAAAAAACTATTAAAATTGGTGAGCACTAGCAAAATAATATTAAATATAAGAACACGTGTCAAAATCTTGATATCGAGACACGAACCGGAGTAAAAAAAAGTATGTTGATTGTTGGGGTTAGCCTCCTTTTTATGCTATATTATATATTATTAGTGAACGGAGAAATTATTAGTTGCATCAGTTCGATTGGCAATAAGCTTAATCCAATAATTTTGTGTCATTTGTTCAATAACTTTTTTGTGTCGGGTGTGTCTAATAATTTATTAGTTTTCTCTCTTCTGTTTTTTATTTGTTTAAATTAAAAAATATAACATCATTATCACATCGTGTCATTTATTAGTTCCGAGGCAACTAATAATTTACGGAAAATTATCTATTTAGTGTCTTAGGTTTACCTCATGTGTCAAATTATGGTATTGGGAATCAACTATTGCTTTCGACTGTCCTAGGTTTCAATTTTTTACTATTTGGTGCCTCCGTCAAATTTTAAGGTTAAATTTAACAGAAATTGGTCATCTGCTAGTCACATACCCGAATAAAATTGAAAATTCATAAATTACTCCCAAATTGCTCGGAATCGGGTCAGCCCGGAATCGGAGGTGGGTGGCCGGAATCGGAGGTTGATGGTCTGAATCAGACGGGAGGCTTTGAAATAAAAAAGTATAAGGGGCAAAAAAAAAATTCATCTCAATTTGTCAACTTAACCCCAAAATTGGATGAAAAACAAATCGCAACAAAATTGAAACCTGAGACACTAAATATTAATAATTTAATGTTAAAATACCAAACTGACACACGAGATAAACTTGAAAAACTAAGTAGATTTATTTTCAATTAATTTATTAGTTTTCTCTCTTCTACTTTTTATTTGTTTAAATTTATAAATATCACACCATTATCGTATCCTGTCATTATTAGATCCGAGGCAACTGTCTGAAAATGATCATCCGAGTGCACCACTACACATGTCACCAATAATAGTTAATGACCAAGATAAGTTTACTTTAATTATAAGTGATAATAATGATGATTAGATAGTATCCTAAAAGTTAGCATAAATGTTATCCTTTCTGGATATCCATACTCCTGCGGTCCTACTCCCGCTTTGTGTAAAAAACTACTTTTTTTTCTCTTTAAGCTAAACGGTTTTATTTAACGGGTTAATACTTAATAAGTCTAATAATCCCTTAAGTTTTGAGATGTGACCAGATCGTATTTAAAATTGCTCTAATTTCCTTCTCTTTTTTTCTTTTCGCAAACTTGGTTTTTAGTTGAACGATAGTTTTTTATGCATTTCATCCATTAGTAAATAATTAATGTGGTATTGATGTGGCCAACAAAAATGAAAACATTTACAAACTTAGAAAATATATTTTAAAAAATTAGTAAATATAGAAAAACCAAAAATATGAAACTTATATTAAAGGCAAACACTATAATTTATACAAACAAAAAAAAACAAAATATGTATTAAAATCTTTTTCTTTTTCCATTGTATATTAAAATCCGATAAAATATTTAAAACTAGTACAAATAAAAAATTGAAAATAATTAAAACAAACCTAAGGAGCTTTTCTAAAAATAATGTAGGATTTTTATTTACTCTCTCGAAAAGAGAAAAATTTTAAAAAAGACAAGTGTGCATCTATTTGGCACATCATGTATCAATCACGCCACCATTAACTTAAAAAGTTAATGGAAGATAAATAAATAACAACAAATCAAATTCACAAAACACAAGATATTATTTGATCACTCGAAAAATCTTATATTATCCGATAACATTGTCTAAACATGGGGTACTATTGTATATTGGAACTATTAACCTTATTTAATATGCAATAAAAAATTTCTAATAATTGGTAATGATTTTTTTAATCTTATAATTGGTAATTATTATTTAACATTATATATACTTTTATTTTATTTTTGCTAAGAAATATATATATAACTTTATTCAGTAGTTTTTTTTTTTTTTGGCCACAATTCAGTAGAATTGGATATTTGCATAATTGCATTATAGATAGATAAAGAGAGGTTTATGTTTATCTTGAGAAACTCAATAATATATGTAGGAATGAACGTCAAGGAAAGGAAGCAATTAATTTTAGTTGTTCATAACTTGGCTACAATAGACTTATAATGCCACTACTTTTGGATTACACGAACTTAAATCTTTTAAAAGAACCAAGATGAGACACCTCTTATAAAATTCCAATAAATCGTAACTTTTATGAGTGAACGTAATGTGAGATTACTTAAAATGTGAGCTACGTAATGTAGATTGCAGTGTTTTGTTGTGTTCTAATATATATTGTAATGTTAGATTGCATTGTTTAGTATGTGTTGTAATCTGCATTGTAATGTGAATTTATTATTATTATATTAATCTATATGAGAGTATATTATATATTAATATGATAAGATTTAAAAGAATATATATTTTGACAGCAACTAACTTTTTAAACATGATGTTTTGTGGTTAATACTATAGTTATTTATGAACTCCAAAAACTAAATATTTAAACTCAATATGCATAACTATTAAAATTCTATTAATTAAAAGATTTTATATAATTTTATAAGATAATTTTCATAAATAAAAAATGCAACGGATGTTTTTACTCATTTTATATAAACATCGTGTGCATTATTTTTTATTATAATAATGAGTTATGAAATACATAAAAAAAAATATAATAATAAAATAATAATAAACTATAAAAATAATGTAAAATACTTATTTATTTAATAAATAAATAATAATGAAATAATAACAGACGTATTCTCATATTACATCCGTTTTTTTTGTAATATTTCACGTTACATTAAATGAAATTTGGACGTAATTTTAAATTACAATTGACATTACATTACAATACACGTCAACTCAAACAACGTAATGTGAATATAACGTGATTCATTCAAACACCCCAGGACATCGTATAATTGTTTATGACACTTTCAATATAGAGAAGTTGTAAACTGATATAATTGTTCATGACACTTTCAATATAGAGAGAAGTTGTAAACTGATATAATTTGTTTTTTTAATCTTTTTTATTAAAAAGTCAACTTTTCTTGAAAATGTACAATTTTCAATATAATGTACATAATTACCACCATATGAAAAGCAATCAACAAATGACAACCTTCTTGTACACAAGACCACATCAATTTCTACCAATGAATACCAGAATTACAAATGTCAACTTTTTAAAGTATTTCTTCCAATGAATACCAGAATTACAAATGTACTACAGTGGTGTAAAAGTTCCTATTAACCAATGACCTACAACTGGATTTCATCTGATGCGAACAAGTAGACAACTAGGACATAAATAAAACAAACAAAATACAAATGTACTTGCAACTTGGAAACACCATTTTCATAATCATAATTTTTCCAGTTGACTCTTTTAACTTTTAAGCCACTCATCAACCACCGTCCCCACCACCACCACCACCACTATCACCGCCACCACTAGCGCCATCGCCACCACCACTACCACCATTGCCGCCATCACTAAAGCTGGCGATTTCTCCAGCAACAGCAGCCTCAGTTGCAACAGCAGCAGCAACAGCCATCATTACCATTCCTCCACCATCACTACTCGCGTTACTTACCGTTGCCCCACCACCACCACCTCCACCACCACCAGCACCGCCACTATTACCAGAGGCCTTTACAGTTTGAGCAGTCCTTGGGGCTGAAACGGCCGGCAGGGGCTGCTCGACCATTTCGCGAGGAATTGCAATGGGTGGCAGCGACTGCTCGACGAGCTTTTCCATTGGAGGCGCAACAGGCGGCTGCTCCACAATTTCCCTAGAAGCTGCAACCACCACCTCTTCTTCTTCCCTTCTACTGGAACCACAAATATAAAGTAATTTTCTTAGCTCCACCATTGCTGTAAAGGTTAGCTACAATCATTTCAAAACTATATATATATATTTAAGAAGTAGATAGATAGATACACATTTAAGAGAGGCAACTTGCGCTTACCAAGCACAAATTCAGGAACTGATGATGTACATAAAAATAGTTTTTTTTATTTATAAAAAAATGGCTTTTTTTGGTTGACTAACTATATATATCATCTATAGCACCACTGGTCCATCATTGACTATTCGTTGGCAGGCTGTCCACCAACTGTATGCGAAGAGAGTTTATGGATATTGATCCTGGTGCAGCGAACAGAAATCGACCATATATAATAAATTATAACCAGATCATCAATCAAAACTATCCTAAACAAGTGGCAGATGATCATCATATGGATGATATTTCGAGAGTTGACTGAATTTTGTATTAACAAATGTCTTCATGCAATGAACAACTCAGTTGACAATGACACATTCAGCAGCACGTTGGCAAACGTATAATAAAATAAGGTTTTGTCTGGAAATGGTTTTCTGATATGAAAGAACAAAAAAAATTAAGGGAAACATCTGAAAATGATGAAATGTTTGAGAAAAAGTGGTTTTTTTTTTTAAGTTTTCATTTTTCAAGAACAATGGTTTGACTGGTACGTGTTGCTAAACAATGTTCAATGATATTTCCACAACCCTCCATTTAACCCTTAATTGTAACTCAACTCAGGCCCTACACAATTGGACTCAATTCGAACCCGACAAGCTCTAATCGGGTAATCACTTAATTATAATATTAATATTTATTATGACTTAATAGTTAATTGTGATATTTAAAAAAATATTCAATTAATTTTATAAAGCTAAAAAATAGTTAATAGCAATTTTGAACAGAGAATTGACGGAAGTAAGATTCATTGCATCAACAAAAAATATTACACGTCGGTTTTTGGCAAACATGTTACACGATTTTCGGACTTTTCTTTTTAAAATGAACAATCTTTTAAATGGTGTTATACATGGTCCAAAACTTATTTTAGAAAACAATTTCATAAACAGAAATCATCTCAAAAAAAAAAATTCAAAGAAGATAAAGCACGCTCTACGGTACTGGTCTTTTTGTGTGTAAATGTCATCTCAACATAAAAATTTAAAAGAATGGATATACCTACCAATGTATAACCAACTGAAGTAGCAAAACATTTAAAAAACTAAGGAGCAGAGTAGAATCAGTCCAATAAGATTGCATAAGTCATGCAAGCATATCCTGAAGCTCAGCACAGCTTCAAGAGCTGCACCAGGAGCCCTCTAAGATATGGTAAGCTATCATAAGTACCTGCTTGCATCATCATCTTCTACTCTGCATGTTTTGCAAATACAAATAAAGTTTCCAAAATAGTCTTGTTTTAAAATGAGAGTCTCAGATGAGTAAGGCTATCATCAAATTCACTAATCAAACCACCTGCAGCATCAACTGGGCAGTCTGAGACACGTGATCAGCTACTCAGGCTCCTCATCGAACTCCTTAAAAACGACATACTACATAGAACTCCATAAAGTCTAATTTATATGTTCTATCATTTTTAGAGGGAACAGAGGATGATTCTGTTCCCAGTTTCCGGTATTAGACAGAGCAGTATCCAGTCAAGATCAAATAAGCAATGCAATGAGTATTAACAATGTCACGTGCAATCATGCCCTGGAATGTTTTGAGGAATGAAAACTTTGAGTATATACCCCTATGCAGAGTAAACTACTGAAAGCACAAGTGAAAATTGCTTCCTTTCCAGAGTTACTGAAATCAGTTTCCTCAAACCGAAAATTCAACCTTGTTATGCAAGGTTACTAACTGCGTGGTTTCCTACAAGATTCATTTCTCAAAGTAAGCACAAACAATCAGGATGCAATTGATTAAGAGAAAAGGAAAAACTGAATCTAGAACAAGAAATCTTCATTTAATTGGCTTCAACTAGATAGTATTCAATGAATGGACTGAGACAAGGAGCACATTCCTTCCGAATCAATTATATGTTCACCTTGTGAAGCCAAATATATACAAGAATGAGCACCCTTATTCTGCTCACCTCATGCAGCAAAAAAGCACCCACCATGATCCATGAGACGATCCGTCGAACAAGTGCTGGGCGTTTACTAAATCACTGCGGAAAGACAATAGAACACTATAGAGATATCCCCTAATTTAAGTCCTGCTTCGAAACTCATTTTGTACACAGAAAATGAAGTAGCATCACCTAGATGCTGTAAAAACACAATCTTCAATCCACAGTTTGGCATTGTCGGAGCAATGAAGGAGTTTATGAAGCTAAATGACCTATAAAATGAAATAAATAGGGGCTACTGAAAATTGGCAGTTGAGGAAGAGGAAAGGAGTGCTGGCGGCTGAGGAAGAACAATGAACATGTTCCAGAAACCGAAGGCGGAGCTTGCTTCCTTTATGGAGGGAGATTCAGGGAGGATTTTCAAAGGAGTGAAGAAGAAACATCCTTAAAGACCTAGACTTATTGGGCCATTCGGGCCCACTTTATTATTTGAGCCCGCTAAATATATCAGGCCCAGCGGTAGTACGGGCCGTCCAAACCTCAATCGATTGGAGCTCAAATTGTTCTTCACTACTGGACATTCCCGACCTAAACTAGCTGCTATCAAGGTCGTCGGATACATCCAAGAACGAATACATTTGTTATAAAAAGTAACGAATACATTTGTTCATTCAAAAAATTAAAAAAATTTATATAACAAAATTAGCGAATTTTAAACTTTAAAACGCACCAGAATTATCAGTACATAACATCTTACAATTCTAATAGTTGGGTACCAAATGTTAAGGTTTAAATGGTCTTTTGGTGTCTTATATTTGGCAACTGTTGGCTTTTGGTGCCATATATTTTATTTTGTAGGTTTTTTGTGTCATATATTTGCATTTTGTAGACTTTTGATGTATCCGTTAGTCAACGGTAAGTTTGACCGTTCAATAGTTTTATTTTATTCAATTTAGTCCCTAATATTTTGGTCGCCGCATAAAATATTCCAGCCGCCACACAAAGCCGCCGGAACCCATCCAAGCGCACCGATGACCAGCAATCGGGGCCGGACAGCTCCGATTAGAGCCGTCCGCCCCTGATTGGGCCACTGACGGTTCCGACCAGAGCCACACGGAGCCCTCGGTGGCCCAATCGGGGCCGGACGGCTCTAATCGGAGCTTCCGACCCCGATTGGTGGTCACCGGTGGCTTGGATGGGTTCCGGCGGCTTTGAGTGGATTCCGGCGGCCTTGAGAGGTGGCTGGCGGCCTTGTGTGGTGGCTGAAATATTTTGGGCGGTGGCCGGAAAAAAATTAGGAACTAAATCGAACAAAATAAAACTATTTAACGGTCAAACTTAACCGTTGACTAACGGATGCACCAAAAGTCTACAAAATGCAAATATATTACACCAAAAACCTACAAAATAAAACCTATGGCAAAGTAGTCACCAACATATGACAAAAAAAAAAAAAAAAAAACCTTTAACCCAAATAATAACAGTGCAAGTTCGATGAAACGAAATTAGCGGTGATTAGACTTCGTCGGTACGATGGTTGATTTTCAAAATCTTTCCATATTTGAAAGTAGAATGACTAAATTCCAAAGAGGTAAATTGCATGGGTTAGTTTTCCATTCTCCCCAAAAAAAACAACAATATCCCATTTCCAACAGTCAGTCAATGGCACTAAAAAAAAGAACAATGTCAGTTTCAGTTTCTCCCAACTGCTGAAGAAAAGACTAAGCTACAAATTAAAACACCCCCATTCAACAAAGCATTGAACCAACAAAAAGAGTGATAAACTTGGGGGGCGCCAATAATCTAAACTAGCATGGCTAAACCTTAAATCTATTTCTAGCCAGCTACAATATTCCTGAACTCTAAGATTTACAGTTACTAGAAGTTCGATCCGGCACTCTACCATGTTTCGACTTCTCTCCTCTTCGTATGCTGTCTTGCTGTTGAGCCGACAAGTAAGAATCAAGAACATACCCCTTTTCTTGCGACACAAACCTCGTCTGTGTTCCACCGTTAGACAGCAACCTACAAGAGATCGGGTTTCGCGATCCTTGTGGACCATACGTGTTGTGGAAAATTGAGGAGATTAGGTCCCCGTTTTCCGCATAGTCCACAGTGCTGAAGGAGTCCCTAGTGCTCTCCGTCGTGAAAGAAGCATCGTCTGAGCTGGTGAAGAGTGACCAGTCGCTTGATGTGGCATCGGAAAACCCTAGCCTCTCTATGTATTTGTTAGTCTCAATTACGGGTTGGAAATGAGTATTTGAGGTACTCATATGGAGTATGCCATTAGAGGAGGGTCTTGATGTGGATTTGCTCTGTTCGGGTCTTGAGGCTTTCTGGGTTTTAGATGTGCAGAGCTTTGGGGAGGTGTGGCTCGGCTCCTTCATTGCTTTTCCATGGTAGGCTCTGTGAGGGCGTGGACTCGACCTGAGAGGAACATACATATTAAATTACTCATTTCAAGATATATGCTTCTCCAATAGTTAAGATCTAAAAAGCAACTAAAGGAATATGATGAATGCAAACACAGTTAAAGAAGAGATCAAAGTTCGGTCTTTGGGCATGATTTGAAGCTCTAAATTAATCACAGAAGATTCAAATAGAACCTGTTAATATATAGTATAATAGTGGGCTGAATGCTTTCACCGACAAGTTCGGACTTATGAGACAGTTGGTTAAGACGCGCGTCTTATTATTAACATGGTATCAGAGCACGCGGATTCTATATTCATTTTGGTAGGGACCACTTTATATGTTTGAGAGTTGTGATTGACTTGAAGTCATTACCTCATGTAGAACAAGATGTAGGCTCCTTCTGACATCACCTGGCTCATCATCACGGGTTGGACCTATTTATAACTCGAAGTTAGAAACTCGGAAATCACGAATAACCGAGTTTTCCAGCATGACCATATTACTAATAACCGCACTAAAGAGTTATTTCAAGTCCTTAATAATCTAAGACATTGATGAATAGAGATATACCTCGGTGTCATCTATTCTGTACCAACATCCATGCAAATTCCTTACATAAGATACATAGTGCCCGGAAAAAGATGCGTTTAGGGTGTCCAAATGGACCACAACTGCGTAAAGCATGTACAGTGGAGGAATATCGTCGGTCCCAGTCATGTATGGTACCATATCCAACATTTCAGGGAAGGTGATAAACTTGTTTATCTTACCGTATCTTCCTCCCTGGTGAAGAAAACCCAATCAAAATGCAAATAAACAGTTGGAACTCTGCAGCAATACAATACTATGAGGTTCAGTACTAGGGCTTGTTTAATTATGGTAAATTTTCTTATTTTATACGAAAAAATTGTTTTTTATTAAAAAAAAAAAATGAAGGTATTGTAACCTACAATTATTTTTCCTTTCTCAATGATAGTATGATACCCAGAAGAATTGTTCTCCAAAAGAAAGTAAAGAAAGAATAAACTGAAAAGTGCAACTAGACAACAAAAGGAAGTCCTTTTTCTTTTTCCTAAGGGGTTCACAATTTTTTTTGCCATCACAATTATTATTGTTCAGCTGTGGTAAAGTTTCCAGTTTTGGAGGAAATAATTGTATTTGACTAAGAAGAATATTAAACAACCAAAGAAAAAAGACATTTTTATTCTCCTGAAAAGTAAAGAAAGAAACATAAACCAGACCAAGTTTCTAGCAACAAAAGTTAGTAGTTTTTTTTTTCTGATGACAGACTCTGGAACCAAAATAATCACTATTATTAAGAATTAATGAATTTCAATTAATAAGCAGCGTATCAAATTTATATTTCAAAGTGGTACCTGAAACCGCTTCAACACAATCGTAAGAATGTTTGGTGCTTCGTGTATGCTCAGCTGCTTTCTTGCACGTACATATGCAGCACACCTTTTCGTTTTCAAGAATTGGACTAGTAGTAAGTAACTGGACGTCAGGTGATTTTCATGAAATAACATAAGGTAATATCTCACCTTCCACATCTGTACATGTTTTCTCCGTCCAAATCTTCAGGATTTGTGAACTGTGTCAGTGCATCTTCAAGTGACTCGACCCATCCATAAATTTCCAAAGTCAGATCCATAATGTTCTCATATCGTTCTGACTCGTGGTGGCATCTCAAACACTTCACTTTAGATCTAAGCCGCCCACCAAATGTGTGTTGTACGAAAGTTGTTTCTTGCAACCGAGGATCAACCCTCTTCTCACCACCCAGCCCTTCCAAGCATACGGATTGCATGGATGCAATGAGAATCCTAGAAATCACAGATTATTTTTTTTGCACAGAAAAGTTAAGAATCTTAGAAAAAAAAATTAAGAAAAAAAATGCAGACAAACCTTAAAAATTCATGTGCATCTTCTTGGCTACCATCACCAATTTGGCGGTTTATGGTCCGCATATGTGAAAGGATTCTACTAGGGGACAGCGGTGCACCATGTTCCCTCAGCATTGTTACATGCCGCTCTAGTTCACACATAAGACACCAATCCTTGGCACAACCTGAGAGGTATAATAATAATATGATGACAGAAACAAGAACAGTTGCAAAAAAAACGCATAAGAAATGTAATTACATGCTCTTGAGTGTGATCGGTGGAGCAAATAGATGGTGAGTGGCTTTGTGCATGTCATACACTGCAAGACAGCATTTGCATAGCAACTGCAGATAACAGATAAAAACTAACAAACATTACAAAACTAAACTAGTGACTTTTCTAAAAGATAAATATTTAAAAAAGTCGGTCAAATATTCTGTTGTTGAGCTAACAAACTAGAGTAGACAAGAATCATTAGCTGTTAGCACCGATACCTGTTGCCGCAATTGATTAAGCCCCTCGGTGATAAGTCCAAGACATCGTATAGAAAGAACTTCACAAATTCTTCATAAGGAAATAACATCTATAATAGAAAAACAGACATTAGTGGTTCCATATCTAGCCAAATGATAAACAGGGAAAGAAAGAAAGAAGGTTTGCATACATTAACCGAGCCAAAAAGAATTAAAAAAAAAATGCATTAACCAAAGCTTACTTTAGACTTCTTGTGTGTCTCTCCATTTAATTCTCCTCCATCGTGTCTAGCAACCTTCCCTGGCTTCTTCATGCCCATCATCTTTATGATCCCGTTATTTGCAACCCCATTGCTTCCATCTGCAATTATTTATTCATCGCATTAGCTTAACCTCCTATCTTCCATCGAAACTCAAGTCTCAAACAGCCAACTAAGTCATTAGTTCACTTGTAAATTATTTGTAGAGGGTTGAAAGATTTATATACATATAAAAGTAAATGGGGTACAGACTTTATGAGGGGGTGAACCACCACATTTTTCAAAAATCATTAATCCATTCAGTCCCACCTACTAAATGAATTTAAAGATTTGTTCTTTGGTTGACTAAGGTACCAGTTTGACTCACCTGAATTCTGCTCTCTCCTATCTGCTTCAAGACATCCCTGCCCCTGTGATACTTCAACAGACGATCTAGGCGTCTTAGAGGACCTGCTTCCCAAAGGATGGGGCCCATTCTTTGCTTGAACATTGCCCCAAGAGTTAGAAGAAACTCCTACTTCAGACATGTTTCCTCGGTCAGGAATGGAGTATGGAGGATTGAGACTTTGATGTGACTCATTTTCCGAATAAGGGAATTGATGCCTCTCACTGTTTCTCTGATCAAATGAATTCTCTAGTTGGCTGTCACAACTTTGATTCTCATGAACTGCACTCGTTGAAGCCGCATTTCCATTACTATGCACACCGGAGTGTTGTCTGACTTTGCTCTTCCTAACCTCTTCACCAGGTGAATTGGCATTTTTACTCCGCATCTGAATTTAAACCACGAAAATAATCATTAGATGTTAGATAATGCTTTTAACAGGAGAAAAAGTACATGACTGAACACGCGCGTCAAGGGGAAGAAGAAAAACAAGGCGCACCTTATGCTTTGTTGGAACCTCCGTCCCGTAGGTTTCTTCAGAGACATCAGACACAAGACCATCTTCTTTTCGCGACATTTCCCTGTTTTCTTTATGTGAAAATCGTTTCTCTTTCACTTTTCGCTCTAAAGAGGGAGCCTGGGAAATTTCGCTGGCTCCAGAGTTCATGGAAGGACACCATGGAATGTCTTGAGGAAGTTGCTCTTTGTCCATCAAGTACTCCTTTCCATAGTAACTATACAACTGAGCATCCATGCTGTCCTCTGAGTTGGCACTCATGTTATCCAGCGGTCGACACTCATCCTTATGAACTTGCCTCCAATGAATAATTTGACACTTTCCTGAACTGCATGACCACTAAAAAAGCTTAAATGACGATATATTTTCTTTCAGTCGACAAATAAAAATGAAACATTCTCTACAAAGTATGAAACTTAAAGGGAAAATGAAAAAGATATGTGATCAAGTGAGATAGTCAACAGTTTCCAGAAATAGAAAAGGTTCAGTTTTTAAACTCAACTTTCAAATTTTGTTGCATTGAGCAGCATAAATATATACAACAGAGTGTCAACTTACCAATATCTAATAGATTTGCATCTGGAGCAGCGAGTAGTGGCTGGACTGAAGCATCTAGCACACTCATGGAACCCGTTCTTTGAAATAGGAGAAGAAAAAGAGGAAGAACAAGGAGAAGCTACAAGAGGAATTGGAGTTGGAAGTGCAACAGCAGCAGCAGCAGCCATCGCTTCCGCCCTTAGAGCTTCCTCAGCAGCAAGCTGAGCAAGCAAGTTTATCCTATCTTTCTTCTTTGAAGATTCACTCCACTTCCCAAGTAAGATGTAAGTGACCACAGGAAGCACAACCAACACCAGGAACAAGATAGGTAGATCAGCTTCCCTTGGCTCAAGCATGTCCCTGCTAGCATACTCATGTCCAATTTTCACTGTTTTGTCAATGCGCGCTAAACCTTACAGGTAACGGAGAAACCGGATATTTAATTAGTGGCTGACTCAAGAGAAATCGTCCCCTTGCAGTCCACACCTGTAGTATTTCAGTCATGACTCAGTATAAATAGATATCCCCATGATCCTTCTAAGTGGAGTATCTAT
Organism: Clarkia xantiana subsp. parviflora; assembly: GCA_036873135.1. Taxonomy (NCBI): domain Eukaryota; kingdom Viridiplantae; phylum Streptophyta; class Magnoliopsida; order Myrtales; family Onagraceae; genus Clarkia; species Clarkia xantiana. The sequence goes on from JAPTYO010000014.1 coordinate 6,507,378, forward strand.
CAAGTCTGTCTAAATAAAATATGAAACCAATAATCAAAATTACTTCAAATAAACTGACATTATATTTAGGCCCACCCAACAAATGCAAAACGGATGAGTTCTAACTCAGACTTCCACATTATAAGCATCACTCCTTAAACAACAAGGGGATCTCATCAATTGTAGCTTGTTCAACCGAGTTTTCAAGCAAGAGAGAATAAATTGAAGGAAACTTCAGTCCCGGTAAATCACTGTCCAAGGCCTCACTTTCACTTTGTGTTTCTACCCAATGCTACAGAAAAATAGCCTCAAGTAATGCATTAATTTGGCCACATGGGGTTCCATCCATTAGATATGGTTGGTGAACATTCAAGCCAACTGTTTAACAATGAGATAAAAGCCCTACATCTTGGATAGAGAAAGTACTACTATACACGGCACCTTCTTTTCTTTTTTCTTTAAGAGAGCTTGAGATTCCATGGGAGGCGGCACGGAGCAAACACTCCTCGACCAATACACGGCGGCTCAGAAACACTTCTAACTATTCCAAACCAGTGAGCTCCAAAATAGAGCTCTAAATCCAGACTAAAGGCCAAGATTTACCAACGAACTGGAGAAACCCACATTGAAAACAGCCATTACTAGCCTAAGATTCTTATTTCTGCGCTAATTGGCTAAATCGATGTAAATTAGAGAAACACTAAGCTGAATGATGAAAGCCCAGAGTTGGGCATTTCGTCAGTAAGTAGAAATACCTCATATGAACACGACTAGAGGAGAGAAGTGAAATCAAATGAACAAGTTCATCCTCTTCTATCAGCAAAAGATACTTTGATTCCTCAGATGGTAATGTAAGACTAAGAGCGGAACAGTTTTCTCACTGGTGAAGCACAGCATTCAGCTTCATTCCACACTCCACAGTACAAAGCATCCTCCTTTTTCAATTTTTTTCCGTTCCCCCATGTATTATTTTCCGAAATAAATTAGATATTAGTCGAAAAATGTCGACTTTTTTATTTGGGTAGATCTGGAAAAAGAGAAAATGAAAAATCTACGGCAGATTTTTTTTTTTTTTTTTGGCAATTAGGTAGGCTTTGTCAATTTAGACCAATCTTGATTTTCACAACAAGACACCCTAGGTTTCAAGATTTGGGTTTCTCTATGTCCGGTTAATAAGATTAAAAAATAGGTATTTAACATTTATGGCCATGTGGAGAGGTGTGATTGGGACTAAACTGTCAGGAGATGGAGCCAGAGTACTGCATGAGAGAATCTTGATTAAATCTGAGCCGTAGGATCTAGGGAGGAATCGTGTACTTGCGAGAGAGAGCGGCTCTTTTGTAAGGAGACGTCAGAGGAGCCGATTGGTGGTCAAAAATGTGGGTCAAGAAGTGGGTCCCAGCGGATGTTCTTCCCAATAATTTTAACTTTCCGCCACGTGGACGGTGAGATCGCCAGAGAGGATATAAATATATTGGGACATATAATAATATATAAATTTAAATATATATATAATAATAATAATATAAATAAATAAATAAATGATAAAATGTTGTTTATGTCGTCATAGGGGTCACGAACTAAGTATGCAGAAACTCGATCTCGGAAATATATTGTTGATCTTAAATGTGAAAGATAAGTTTTCTTTTTGGCCAGAATATGAAAGATAACATTTTTTTTTTTTTTTACCAAGATAATTTTTTTTTCTTGTAATGAATAATGAGCTTACAAAGCTCAATTATGTCAATATAGTCTAACATTGCTTTCTTGTAAATGATCATCAAAGGTTTGATATTACTACTCATGTAACAGCCATAACATACGAAAGAATTTTGTGTTGCTCAATTGGTCTCATCACAGAAGCATCTAGTCATTGCATATGCAATTCTACACATAAATGTAGCGGATTCACCCAAATAGTGATTCGATTATGGATAATTGTATTTTGCATAATATTGGTGGAAGAAATATAAAATATATACATGGAGCAGCATTTAGTTTGTAGTTTGTTTAAAAAAAATAGTACTGATGCAACTAAGACATGGTAATAATCTTTCTTTATTCTCGTCTTTCCTACAACTTGTTGTTTCATGGGGAAAATGGAGTTATTTTAAAAATAATCATATTTCAAAAAGTTAAATACAAAAATAAGCATATTTTAAAAATTATAAAACTGAGCAATCATTAATTCTGATTCGAGGTTTGACGAAAGACTTCGATCAAACCCTTCAGGGTTTGACCAGAACCTAAAAAAAAATACCACTTTAACAAAAATTAGTTACAACATTAAAAAAAATCATTCCAGCATTTAAACTAGGGGTGAGCGGTTCCGGGTACCCAGTACTTTTAGGGTATCCCAGAACCAGACCAATACTAAACGGTTCCTAACTTTATTACCCAGAACCGTACCAGAACATTTAGGAACCGGAACCGTACCAGAACCGTTAAGAGCCAATCGGTTCCGGGTACCCGTTAAGGAACCGGTTACAAATTTTCAAACTAATAATATAATTTTAGGTACTAGTTGGAACTGGGTTCTAGATACCCAGTTGGAACCGGATTCTCGGTAGCCAATTGAAACTGAAATTTATGTTATACCAAGTGAATCATAAAAATAATTATAACATTTTCCACGAACCAATTTTAAATTTGTTAAATGTTTAGTGTTTTTTTAATTTATATATATATAACGGTTCCGGTTCCGGGTATTTGGGTACCCGAAAACTTATCCCGGAACCGGAACCGAAAATACCAGTTCTTGAAATTTAATCCCAGAACCGTACCAGAACCATTTACATCTACCCGGAACCTACCAAATGACCGGTTCCGGTCCGGTTCCGGTTCCAACTGGGTAATTTGCTCACCCCTAATTTAAACTGACTCTAACTTTTAAAATATAAATTATGGAATTTTTGTTCGTTCGAATACAAAAAATGTTATGCTACACACAAAATATGCATAGTCAAGATCTTCATAATCGTCCACCTTGCCTGTCTCACTTGGTCATTCTCCCACCTTTACAAAAATTTAACATTACAAACAAAATAAGCCAATATCTAAATTTCAAGTGATCTTGAAGATAGCACATGAAATCCTATTATACGTTTTTTTTTTTTTACAATATAAGTTTTTTGTTATTACAAACAAATCATATTATAATTTTTTTTTAATATGTTAATGTATTGAATAGTTGCAATATATTTAAAATTATTGGTATTTATATAAATATTAAGTTTTAAATAAAATGTGTCAAACAGGTCTGTCGTTTACCTACGGGTCTGATCTACACGGACATGCTTAAAAACATGTCTAGTCGTGTCACCAGATCTGTCAGACACGGCACAGATTTTCGTGCAGATCAGGACATAAAAAAAGCAGATCCGTTACAAATCGTATTTTCGTATCGTGTCAGAAATTGCCACCCCTATATGAATATTATCATTATTTTTTCAAAACTTTTAAATTTTTTTATCAAAACAATATCATTATCTTAAATCTGTAAGTAGTAGCAACATGACCAAAAAAAACTACAAATGATTCTACAAAAATTGTCATTGCTCTTTTTATATATTTGTATAAAATTGTCTCATTAAAGAAATGGGAACATAAAACATATGCAAAGTGAAGAACTCACTCACTTATTTCTAGAACTCTAGAGATAAAAGTAGACTATTCTTCCAAAAAGTAGTTAAGTTTTAGGGGAGCTTGCTCTCCCCTTCTAAGATAATGGACTTTCTTCATTTGCCAACGTCAAAACCAATCGGAGATCGATCTAAACATTCGTCAAAATCAGTTTTTTACAACACGTTAGCCTTCGTCAAAGCTACCAAGCCTCCACCACTGTACAAGTCAGCCCCTCATCCCTGCAACAGAGTTTTTGCCACACGTTCGCCGCCTCCCATTCCGGAATGTGATCTACCTTCAGTCGCACTCATTAACGACAACGTCGACGGGATCACTGCATGAGTCTACACCTTATGGTTATCTTGTTCACTACTTTGTATTTTCTACCCCTTCCAGTAGAGAACCAAAGTCTCTACAAAATCACATATCCAACTTTCAAACAATATTTAATCACATGATTGACTGATCCCACCCTTCGAATTTGGATATGCTTTCGACTGTATCTAGCCACTTTAAACTACTTCTCCTTCGAGAGAAGCTAGGGTTTTCTTCGGCACCCCTAACGTGCGTTAGTCCCCAGATGTTGCGTGTTAAGGAATGCCTCGGTAGCATGATCTTAGACATTAACTACTTCGGAGGAGCATCAACCAACTTCGACCCCCTCATGTAGGTTTTCATATTTGTTAAATGAATTTTACGTGATCTTATCGCACTTGGTGCTCTTTCCAGTATTGCTTGTCGCGCAGGATCACAGTTAGCTATATATCATTTGAAGGAGTTTCAGTTCTTCTTAATTGTTTTGATCGTTATGCTGAATCAGCTTCAGTCTTCCTCACCAAGCTTATATCATTAGTCTGGAGAATTTATTGTTGTTAAGATGATATTGTCATTCAGAGGTATTACTAGTTGTTTGTTTGTGTCATTCATTTTTGTTCTATTTTTTCCGGTTATGATAGCAACTATACTGTTTGTACTGACATTTGGATTTATCCAAAAATTATCGTCATAGTTGTGTTTTTACCTTGCTTTGCAATCTCTTTAGTTTCTTAAATAATATCGACTTTTAAATAAATAAAACAAATAAACAGGAACTGTAACAAGGAGGTATATATATATATAGAAAACTACATTGTTTAGATTTAAATTACACGTAAAGCAAACATGCAACCTACCAATAGGGGCTAGACTAATTGGGAGAAAATTGACCCCAATTAGACTAGGTCTATCGAATCTAGTGGTTCAATTTGGGTTATTTGGGACTAAATTGAACAAAAAAAAAGTTAAGGATGTACTAGATGGACTAAATTGAACAAAATCAAAGTATATGGCAAGCTATGTGCCACTTAACGGCAAAAACTAATGGCCAACTAACGGACAGACCAAAAGTCTATAAAGTTCAAACGTATGGTACTAAAAGTATACGAAAAATAAACATCTTGTACCAAAAGCCGCAATCGGTCAAACGTATGGAACCAAAAGTACATTTAACATTTATGTTCTTTATATATATTTCTTCAGTGGTGCACTTTATTAGCTAAAAAACATAAATGCAGATCATACAAGTTTTACATTGGTCTCTGCATGATTGAGACGAGTTAGAGTCTCGTACAAATTATCTTCATCTTCCAGTTTATGAGTTGAAGCGTCTTAGAAACTTTATATAAATAGGGTTTAGAATTTAGAAATTTCAACCCAATTAGGTAGGTAGAGATTGCTCATGCTCTCTTCATCTTCACACTTGGTGAGGAAATGAAACTTCAACATCAGAATATTCGACTCCAACATCAGCATTAGAGCTCTAATGTTTCATATCATTCATTCAATCTTTACAAAAATGTGACCTCCATTTAAGCATTTACTAAGAACTTTTTGAGCACAACAACATATCATTTCTCCATGATTTATCAACGCTTCACTATGATGTCCAATACCAAATTATTTTATAATTTGATTAGCATGCATACAACCACGATGTAAAAATTGATCAGGTGGGAGAAAACAACTTCATTTTGCATTTTCTAAGATAACCCAGATTTTAGTTGTATCACTTTCTAAATGAGTCGTCTCAGTTGTGACAACTGATCTGCTAAGTTTCAAAAAAGAATCAGGGAAATTACACTTAATTATATTAACATCACAATTGTTATTCTTATGATGTATTGTATCAATTTTGAATTAGCAAATTACGTTATGTATTTACTATAGGTCATAATAATATGTATTCTTACATTTATTTTCTCTGTCTCCCACCACGGACGACGGTGGAACCGTGCTCGATGATGAAGAGGCCATAGAAATATTAAGGAAGAAGATACTCTAAACACTAAATCGTGAAGGGAATCTTTGCAAATTGAAATCGGAGATCACATTTTGAGAGCAACTAATTTTAATTTGGATTTTTTTTATTTAACCCAGATACCACTTGTGGCACATTCAAAATCGCTACAACTGTGACAACTAGTCCATGCAATGTCAAATAATAATCAGGGAAAACACTCATATTTATACTAACATTTCAACTGTTCTTCTTAGACTTTATAATTCGTACATTATAATTTTAATACAGATCATAACAACATGCATGCGTTTTTACATTTTTATCTTTGTCCACGAAAACAGATGAAGATGGAAGTGGAGCGACGTTGGACTTGTGGCCCGATGATGAGGCTAGATGAAGAATAAGGACGGAACCTAAACATTGTAATCGTAAATTGAATCTTCCGCAATTTTAAAGTGGAGATCACGTTATATGAAATATTATTTCATAAAAAAGTAATAGAAAAATAGTATAAGATAAATAATTTTGACGCGGGAGATAATTAACATATACTTGGAGCAAATAAAATTATAGCACGAGAAAAAAAAATTAATACTACATTAAGTTAGAAAGTATTTACTACTTTTTACTAATATATAGTTATAGTCTAATATCTCTAAATTATTTTTCTTTGATTTTTTTATCAACTGTAATAATATTTTTTTTATCCTACCACGCGGTTGACGGAGGTAGCACTACTAGCACCTAGCTAGATTTTTTTTACCAACCTAGGCGTAAATGAACATCCAAATACGAAAATATGTCACAAAAATAATTATTTACAAATCTAGGCTTAGCTAGGTTACCCGTCCCGGCGTAGTGATTTTTTTTTTCTTTTAACTTCACTACACCGGGACGGGGCAACCCGGCGTACTGTTCAAACACGTACGCCGGGTTGCCCCAACTCGACGTAGAGAAAAAAAATATATATGTGAATTTTTTCTGTCAATTTTTTTTCATATTTTTTAAATATATATATACAACTAGTAGTTTTGTAATGTTTTTTTTTTCTAAAACACTATTGGACATGGTGAACCTTAGTAATTTGCTCTTAGGGTTCACCATGTCCAATAGTTTTTAGAAAAAAATAATTATAAAACTACTTTTTTTTTTCTAAAACACTATTGGACATGGTAAACCTTAGATAGTAAATTGACTAGTAGTTTAAAATTTGTCCTCTAGGTTCACCATGTCCAATTAGGGATGGGCACGGAACCGGACCGGAACTGTTTAAAATAGTCCGGTCCAGTGATGACTTAGGTTTAAAATTGGCTTAGGTTAGTTAAAAAAGAACTGGTCTGGTTAAAACCTGTCCAGAACCGGTCTGAAACCGGTTCTGGACTGCTTTTATTAAAAAACAGTATTGGACCGGTTTGATAGGATGGACCGGTTTTTAAAATAGAAAAACTCTAACCGACAATTGTTAGGAAGACCAAATAAGCCCAGGAGAAAGAAGACATAACTCTTTTTACTTGAAGTAATGTCACACAAAACAATTGTTTTATTTAAGAATAGAATAATAAAAAAGAATAAAACAAATTGCAAGCCAGATCCAGAACCCTAAACAAGAGCAGGAGACGGCTCAAACTCAAAACGTCAGAATCTATCTCCATACTCTACCTCTCTGTAAAACATGAAGCCGAACAGACAGGCAATGAGAAGAGGAAGAAAGCGACGATGGGGAGGCGGAGATGCGACGGCGGGGAGTCGGAGTCGGGCTAGCCGGCTGGGTCACTAAACAGCAGCAGTCAAGGAAGAACGATGAAAAGTCGAAGACCTCACCTATTTGCTCTTTGTTGTGTTGTGTCCGGTCTGTTTCTGTTTCTCTACGAGACTGTCTCTGTTAATTGAAAGTTCAATGAAATCCTCCAGAAAATGTTAGGGATCTCAAAAAGTCAATTAATGACAAATATTGAGGGGATTATGAATCAGTAGAGAGAATTGGGGTTTGAATCACATCTATTGAGTGAGATTGTGAATTAGTAGAGAAATTAGGATATGCTAAGCAAAATCAGATTGGCTGGCTAAGGAGGCAAGGTGTTCCGTTCTATTTGGGTGAAGGCTCTATCCCGTTTCTTCTCTGTTTGCTTTCCAGCTTTCGAAGTATTAGGATTGGTTCGGAAATGTAACACAGTTCCAAAATCGGTTCAGTTCGGACTGCTTCTAAGAACCGAATGAGTATACCCCTTGGCCTGGTTCTATTTTAAGATTTTAAAGCTGGTCTGTTTGGAACCGGTCCAGGCTGGACCGGTTCAAAATGGTCCGGTTCCGAACCAGTTCCGGTCCGATTTTTATGCCCAAACCTATATCCAATAGTGTTTTAGAAAAAAACAATATGAAACTAGTAGTTTTGTAATTTTTTGTTCTAAAAACCCAATGACATTTACCCTCTAGGGTTCACCATGTTCAATATTGTTTAAAAAAAAAAAAAAAAAAAAAGACAAAACTACTAGTTATATATATATATATATATTCAAAAAACGAGGAAAAAAAAAAGAAAACAGAAAAAAAACTATTTTTTTGTTCACTACAACGGGTTGGGCAACCCGGCGTAGTGAAGTAATAAAAAAAAAATCACTATGTCGGGACGAGGCAACCCGGCGTACTGTTCAAACCAGTGCGCCGGGTTGCCCCAACCCGACTAGGCCTAGATTTTTATATAATTATTTTTATGACCTATTTTCATATTTGGTTATTCATTTATGCCTAGGTTGGTCAAAAACTCACCTAGCTATATCTTAAAACTGAACAAAAATATCAACTGAGGTTACAACTATTATTAATTGGATAATTAATCAACAAATAGCAGTGATTGAATTTTGGCCATAAAAAAACACTGATTGACCAATTAGCGTGGAAAAGATGAAAATTTGGAGAGGATGCGTTAAATATGTGTCACGGTTTCCTAAACGGCTAAACCTGGACAATGAAATGAATCTCCATAACCGACCAAGAAAGTGTAATGAATCTAAACAACTCAGGCGGGCATATTCATCCATCCATATCACCTACTTCATTCTTTATACATATTCAGACATAACACAGCTACTATAAACGCTCACACTCCAATTTGCTCAAGTAAGATTACGACTTAAATAAATTGTTTCTTTAGCAAATAAAAATCATAATAATATAAACTGCAGTGATCTGATTTACCTATTTATTTATCTCTTCGGCTAAAAATATATATTTTATTATCTCCAAATGTGTAAATGGAAAAATACACAAAAAAAAAGTTCATGCTAAAACAAAGTTTTTAACTACCTATAGTGGTAGTCAATAAGAACGTTTACCCTCATATAAATTGACTATAAAATTTGAGGTTCGAATGCTCCCCGAATTCATTCAGATATGTAATAAAAATTAAGTATTTTAATTGTGGAATCTGAAGTTCTTTCTCCTGTTGAAACTCTTTCCCATTTCACAAGCACTAATATGAAATAAGAAATAAAAAAATATTAATATGACGTTATTTGGTTGACATAAAAAATAAGAAATGATGATTTAAAATCTTAATAAAATGTCATATATAAATGAATAGAATAAGTCAAATTGACAAATATACCATTTTATAATTTTTATTAATCAAAGTAACAATATTAAACTTAAAAAAGGTAAATAATAATTTATTAAACAAAAAAACTGATTTTTTTTTAATGCTGATTTTTTTAAATTGTTTTTTTTTTTAATTTATTGAGATGTTAATTGTAAAACTCAGTATAACTTATAATATATAATAAAGTAAAACTAACATAATAAATTATTATTTTTTGATATAATTATAATATGATCACTTTTAATTAGATTTACCTATACGATAAAAAGCATTATGTAATATATAAAATACACAAACTCCAAGTTCGAAATTACAAGGGCTAGCTGCGGCGGTTAGGCGGGAGAGCTGCGACGGGCGAGCGGCGGCAGCGAGTGAGCGGTGGTTGGCAGGCAGCTGCGGGTATAATTTGTAATTTCGGTTAAAGTATAAGGTTAAAATTGTTTTCTTAATTATATTCCCAATTTCAGCATAAATTAAAATGATCACTCTTGTGGGTTAGAGCATCCACAATGGTATTGCATATTTTGCTTTCTTTAAAAGTGTCACATAAGCTTTTTATGTGGGATTTAAGTAATACATAAACTTATGTAATCCTTACATAATAGTAGGTTTACCATGGTTTTACTTAAACAATTTATTTCAATATATTTTATTATTAAATTTTAACCAATTTAAAAAGTAGCTATAATTAAAATTTTAATTATTGCATATTCGTTATATATGGGACAACAGTTACATCAAAAGTCGTTGTTGATACCTCTACTGGAAAGAATTCCGAGTTTAATCACGATGTTCCAAGAATAGGCCCTCTCTTATAGAGGTTTCGTAAGTGATCATGCCCTATGTCTTCCCTTGAGTACCTTCTGAATTATTAAAAGTACATTTTTTGGTCTCTATATATAAAGATTTCTTCGTTATATATATATATATATATATATATATATATATATATATATATATATATATATATATATATATATATATATATATATATATCAACCAACTCATAATATTCGATCGTGGTGTGAGAATCGTTATTGTGGCTGGGAATAGATGGCTCGCTGATGTGGTGGGAAATCGATGTCGTTTCTCGACAAGGAGATGGAGGTCAATTGTGGTGGTGAATCGATGTCGTGGCTTGCTACTGTGGTATGAAATCACTGTCGTGGCTCGCATAATTGCTTGTCGGCTCGTAGCAGTGAAGTGAAGCAAAGAACGGCTGAGGTGTTGTGGTTTATAAAAGAAAAACGAGGGATAACCGGTGTGGGAAAAACGAGGGTAACTGATGTGGAAAAAACTAGGAAGACTGCTTTTTGAAATAAAATGAGGGAGGCTGTTGTGGGTTGGAAAAATAAAAAAGAATAATTAATTTTATGTAAACATAAAGCATACCACCAGCAATTGTGGTCTAGTGATTAAAAACGTTGACTTCCATATGGTTTGGCTCCGAGGTCACGAGCCATAAATCATAAAATTACGTGTGAGTCTCATTTTTAAGGATTGCTATGTAAAACCACTGCAGCATGTTTTTTTTCACTTTACATTAAAAAAAAACATGTACGGCTCACATTTAAGTAATCTTTATGTAATACCATTGTGGATGCTCTTAGGACAATATTTGTTATTCCATCAAAATTAAGAATTGAGAATAGTTATTCCATACATTTTTTTGCCAGATTTCACACATCTAAATAACTAAACATTTTCATACTAATTATTCATTCATTATTTTTATTTATATTAAATGAACCAAACATGTCGTTAAATTCATTATTAGTAGAATCAAAATTTATCACATTTATTATGAATATAAAGATTGTGTTTTTTTCGTCCTCCCATTTTGGTTGTTTTTCGTCTTCTTGTTATGGAGACTTTTTCTATTCCCATCATGGAAATTATTGGCTCTAGAAACCATCTATTCAAGGTATTGGTAGCACCAGATGAATTTTCAAAGTCGATCAGTACGATTTGGATTTTGGCCTCTATTTCTACAAAGTAAATTTTCAAATCTGGTAGATTTAAGAGTTTATGGAGTACATATAAGTCGAATCTATAAATCATATGTGGAATTTCGCTTTTTGAGGCCTTCCTTAACCCTTTTTGGTTGTTTGGATGATTGGGTCATCCGAATATCGGTGAAAACGACGTCTTCCATGAAGTTGAAGATGATGGCTGGTGTGTATGTTCAAGGTCCAAACGTTCAAGTTGATTGGAGCATTGTGAACATCGTCAATTCCATCAAGTAATATTCGTATTTTACCTCGAAAAATAAACTATTAGAAATGGTATATGTATAGCTCATCATTAAATAAATTAGAAAGAAAAAAAAATATTAATTAACAATATCGTAACAAGATTTATACCGCCAAAATTAACAATAACATATAATCATATAAACATAACTTCACGTCCAAAATACATATAAAAAAACCGAATCTTATAACTTTTACCTTTCGCACCAACATCAAGAAAGTCAACCGCAGTTGGGACAACCATGCATGTCAATATAGATAGGGGTGAACCCGATTTGGGTGGACTAGTTTTTTAAAATATCTTTATATTATATAAATTCGGAATGAAAGATAATAACAAAGTGAATATGGAGTTGAGAGTTTTCAGTGTTGTAATCGATGCATTGAGTTAAGGGTTTGCTGTCAAACTGATGAACAAGTTCGATGCGCAATTAAGTCGCTGCAATTTTCAACGAATGACCGATGAACAAATTCATATATACAGATGCATGCATCTCATGCATTCATCTCGATAATGTAAGAATTCAATTCATGAGGAACATATTCATATGTACAGATGCATACATCTCCTGCATTCATACATTCATCGCGGTAAGGTAATAATTCAATTCATGCGTTGATTTCCGTATTTTCTAGAAACGAAGCGTCTTCAGTTGACTATGGTGCATCCCTAAATATATAAAGACATCCATATCAGTGTGATGGAATTTGAAAACATATGTTAGCCTTCGGATGTCGTCGTCCACCTACCAACATACATTGTCTTGTGCGACACTCATGGGCGTAAGAAAAAAGTATATTGCTTATTTTGGTTTATCACTAGAATATGTGTACCATTGGTAACTAAGTTGACAAAAATCATTTTCAGGTTTGCATATGAAGTATAGCTTGATGGAAGAGATGATTGCATGTAATAAAGTTGTGTCCAAAATCTGGTGCTCCGAATATATTTTCCATACTCATATAATGATAAAAAAAAGTTCAATATTCTGTTTATGAATTAGAGTTCAAGGTCACATTGCATTATTAAGGAGATTTTGCAAGTTCTTGATGAACATACGTGTATGAATATACTTCCACATGCAAGAGAGTTCAGCGATGTAACTCAACTTGATTGAGTTTATGTCCGGGTAAGATAGAAAATTGTTCTTGCAAGCGTATGTAGTACATTCAAAATCTTCATGGAGATATAGACATACAATTGTGTTATAATAAAGGGTTAAAGGGTCTTTTGGTGCCATATGTTTGACCAATGTAGGCTTTTGGTGTCATATATTTTATTTTGTAGGTTTTTGGTGTCAATTGCATTTGTAGGCTCTTGGTGCATCCGTTAGTTAAATGTTAAGTTTGACCGTTAAATACTTTTATTTTGTTCAATTTAGTCCTCAAATTTATACACGTAACTTTTATTTTTTGCAATTTAGCCCTAAAAAAACCCAAGTGGACAGGGTCCAATTAATCTAGCCATGGTGCGACCCTTGGCTGGGTCGGACCACGACTTGGGTTGCACCATGGCTGGGTCGAACCATGGCTCGGGTCGCCCATGGCTGGGTCGGACCACGACAGGGGTCGCCGGACCTAGGCGACCGAGCAGTGGTCTGACCCAGCCATGGGTCGCCTCATGGCTGGGTCAATTGGACCCTAGGATCCAATTGGGTTCTTTTAGGATTAAATTGCAAAAATTAAAAGTTAGGTGTATAATTTTGAGGACTAAATTGAACAAAATAAAAGTATTTAACGGTCAAACTTAACATTTGACTAACAGATGCACCAAAAATCTACAAAGCAAACGTTTGACACAAAAAACCTACAAAATAAAACATATAACACAAAAAACATACACTAGTCAAACATATGACACCAAAAGACCCTTTAACCCTATAATAAATTAATCGTTATAATTTTAGTCAATTTTAGCTTATTAACTATCTGTGTGGTACATACCACCATGTGCGTTGCACGAGGAATGAATTCTATATGAACGGTTAACTATTTTAATGATCATATTTTTACTTTTTATATATTTAAAAAAATCGTTCAAAATCATGTATAGAAAAATTAAATAAAAACCACCTGTTTATAAACCGACATTTCAGTTTGGTTTTTCAACTTAAACCTTATTTAATTTTATTTAGCTAAATATTAATAATTAAAATATAATTATACTCGAACAATGGAAAACCTTTAATTAAGATGTATCGAAACAAGAAAATGAATTTCAATAAGAAAATAATAATAAACTTGACTTTATTATTTTTATATTAATCTACATAGAGTATATTATATATTAATAAATAAGATTTAGAAGAATTTATATTTAAAAGTAATTATTTTTTTAAACTTTATGTTTTGTGCTTAATATTATAGTCATTTATGAACTCAAAAAATTAAATATTTAAACTCAATACGCATAACTATTAAAATTCTATTAATTGAAACATTTTATGTAGTTGTATAAGCTATTTTTCATAAAAAATGCAACGAAAAAAAACTCTACATATGAAGTAGATAAAAAAGAAAAATATAGTAATAATAATATTAACATAATAAAATATAAATATACTATAAAATATTTTTTTATTTAATAAATAATAATAAAATAATAACACTCCGTACGTAATTTCATAATACATCCGTTTTTTATGTAGTCTCACATTACAGTGAGTGCAGATTGTACATAATATCATATAAAATAAACATTATATTACAATACATATTACGCCAAATATAAAATGGATGTAATGTAGAACGTAATATTAGATTACATCTCACTTTATATTCATCCAAACACCCCCCTAAAAAATGCATCGAAACAAGAAATATAGTAATGAATTTTAATAATAAAATAATAATGTATGACTTGACTAGTATTAAAAATGGCGACTTCAAAAGTTTGGTTGACTATATATTCTTTATTATTCCATGATTTATAAAAGTAGGCCATTAGTAGATAATGTCATTACAAGATTTAATATTTAATTTTCTATTAATATTTTATTATTAAAAAATATATATATATATAGTATTTAATCCGCTCTGATTTGGGGCACGAGCTTGTTAGAAAAAGGATCAAATCAAACCTAAAGACCATTTGAAAGTTTGAATACAAAAAGGTCCGACTATCCTAAATCAGTGTTTTTTTTCCCATCTTTTTAAAGTTAATAATACTTTTCTTTTTTAAAAAATAAATAAATAAATAAACAGAGCATGTTTATTACATATAGATATTAAATAATACTAGCACAAATTCAATCGAAACAAATTATTAGTTCTTACATGTATTATAAATCTAGAACACCCTAAAACACAATTGGTGTGGAAACCAAATACAATCATAGTGTCATTGATTTGTGATTGTATGGAACTCTTAAGTCTTAAATCTGTTAGAGATAGGATTAAGATTTGTCACAGTTATCAAGAAAATCAAAATTATATTTTTAATACTCTAAAGTAGAGTTGAAATGTAACATATATATAGCTCATCCTAAAAGGGAGATAAAAAAAACTAATTGACAATACCATAACAAGATTAAGACATTGCCTTATAGACAAATACTATGAGCCACTTTGGTAAAATTTTGGTATTTTACCGAAACAATATTTAGAAAGTAATTAATGGTTTTTTAAAGAAACATTCCAAAAAGCATAATACTGTAAATTTCAATTATTTGATTTAGCCAGTTAATTATCTCCAATTAAATCACACGTTTTTAACTAAGTTGCCCTTTAAGATATATTACTTTTTTATTCTAAAAACATAACAAAAATCTATTAAAAATTTGAAAATAGATTTGAAATACTTTTTTTTATACAAACAATATATATATATATATTTAAATCTAAGTGTTTTTAAGAAAAATGTACATTTTCATTATTTTTTTTATAATTTTTTTTTCTTGCACAAGTTTTTTTTTTTTTCTAATTTTATGTATTTTTCTGTTATTTTTTTAAAATGAAATAAGAAATAAAATTGTACGATAAATTTAAAATAATCTTAAATTGTGTCTACAATCTACATAGTACATATAGCAATTGATCATGTACGAATTATATATATAAAATCACTGTGAAAAGTAAAAAACTAAATCAGTTTGTTCTGATTACTGATTAGGATAGATAACAAATTCAAGTTTAATTCTGGTAAATACCAGATAACAGATAACAAATCTATCTAAGTATATTAAGATTAAAAAAAAATCTAAGTATATTGAATGCGGTATCTTTTCCTCCAACTCCAGTTGTCACTCTTCTTCTAGATTCCACAAGCAGCCGTCGATCACCAGCAATATTCCGAAAGTCTGTATACTTTCTGTTTAACAGTCCAGATTCTGCCATGGATGTAGATGCGCAGAAGCATCCTCAACGACATGCAGCGCCGAACTCAGCAGCAACGCCGACGAGGAGCTACTGGAGATGGAGCAAGAAAGACTTCTACCCGGAGCCGTCGTTCGAAACCCTAGCTACCTACCGAGCCTCCGTCTCCCAGACGTGCCACCGCCTCAAGGATCGTGTCCTGGACCGTTCATCGGAGGAGAGGGAGCTCGTGGCTCTCCGGAGAGAGAGCGAGAACGATATGAAGCGGTGCCTCGCTTGGTGGGATCTCATCTGGCTCTGCTTCGGATCAGTCGTCGGCTCCGGCATCTTCGTAATTACCGGCTTGGAGGCCCACGATGACGCTGGCCCCGCGATTTTGCTATCGTATGCTATTTCAGGTGATCACCTAAATCACATACCTGCACTAAGGGTTCCTAATTTCTGCCATTAATGCTCTAGTTATTAGGTCCAATAATGGATGAACAACCATTAGCCCCGTTGCTCGCTTACTTCTTCATTTGGCTATTTGCTCTTCTTGCATGCAGTTCCATTATTATTTGATTTGTTTCTCAAAATCATGCATTTCAACCAGGTCTCTCCGCATTGCTATCGGTTTTCTGTTACACTGAATTCGCTATCCAAATCCCTGCTGCTGGAGGTTCATTTTCGTATCTTCGAATCGAATTAGGGGATTTCATAGCCTTCATTACTGCTGGAAATATTCTTCTAGAGGCAATCGTGGGAGCTGCAGGGTTGGGACGATCTTGGTCGTCCTACTTCGCAAGCTTGATCAATGACAATTCAGATTTCCTAAGAATCCATGTACAGAGCCTGGCAGAAGGGTTCAATCTTCTGGACCCACTGGCGGTTTTCGTGCTTCTGGTTGCTAACTCCATTGCAATGACTGGAACAAGATTGACATCTTCTTTGAATTGGATAAGTTCAATAGTCAGTGCTGGGATCATCTTGTTCATTATAGGAATTGGGTTTTCTCATGGCAAAACATCGAATCTGGTCCCTTTCTTCCCTTATGGTGCTTCCGGAGTTTTCAGGGCTGCAGCCGTGGTGTTCTGGTCTTACACTGGATTCGACATGGTGGCAACTCTAGCCGAAGAAACCAAGAAGCCATCAAGGGACATCCCCATTGGTTTGATCGGTTCCATGTCCGTGGTCTCAATAATCTACTGCTTGATGTGTCTCTCACTGACCATGATGGTAAAATACACTGAAATCGACCGAAACGCTGCTTATTCAGTTGCATTCTCAAGAATCGGTATGAATTGGGCAAGGTATCTAGTTGGTATATGTGCACTCAAAGGAATGACTTCAAGCTTGCTAGTTGGAGCTCTAGGCCAAGCTCGGTACACGACTCAGATTGCTCGAGCACATATGATTCCTCCATGGTTTGCTCTTGTTCATCCCAAAACAAGAACCCCAATAAACGCTACTCTTCTGGTCACCATTCTCAGTGCAGTTATAGCGTTTTTCACGAGCCTTGATGTTCTGTCTAGCGTATTATCCTTCTCAACACTCTTCATCTTCATGCTCATGGCTGTTGCCTTGTTGGTGAGGCGGTACCATGTACGAGGAATCACGCAGAAGAATCACCTGACCAAGTTTCTGATATGTCTGGCAGTTATAATTGTGTCGTGCATCGGAGGAACCGTGGTTTGGAACACGAGCAATAATATTGGATGGATCGGGTATGTGATTTCTGGTTGTGTTTGGTTTGTTGGGACTTTAGGGCTTCAGTTACTTGAACAACAGCGAGTTCCAGAGCAATGGGGTGTTCCGTTTGTGCCGTGGCTGCCGTCTTTGTCGATCGGGATGAATCTGTTTCTTATTGGATCGCTGGGTGTGGATGCGTTCTTGAGGTTCATCATATGCAGCTTAATCATGTTAGTCTACTATTTGTTCATTGGTGTTCATGCAACTTATGATGTGGCTCACCCAATTCCACCAGAATCTAAGGCTGAAGAAGGAATGTGAATTGGAAAATTACTAATTATTTTTCATTTTTGTTTGTTGTTAGTTATTAGGGTTAATGCATAGTTTAATTAGTTATGTTTGTCAATAATGTGACAGTTTGGTTTAAATGTATGTTTTTTAGCTACTTACGTTTGCAAGTTTGCAAATATGATTGTTTGGTTACATCTCGATGAAATGTTCAAAATAACATATCTATATTCATTATTAAAATTTAGGGTTAAAGGTCCTTTTGGTACCACATGTTTGCAAAAATTACACTGTTCATACCACTAGTATTTTTTTGTACCGAATTGGTACCATATGTTTCCAAACCTTACTGTTTTGGTACCTCCGTTAGGGTTCTGTCAAAAATAGCCGTTAAATGGCATGTGCCATGCACGTGACCAGCCCAAAACTTTCAATTTTGTTACAATTTAGTCCATCTAATACATCCCTAACTTTTATTTTGTTCAATTTAGTCCTAAAACTTCAAAACCAAAACATTTTCCCAAATTGACCTAGCCGGACTTAGCCTAGGGCTAGGTCCGGCTAGGTCAATTGGGACCTATACCCAATTTGGGGCTAGGTCCCAATTGACATAGCCGGACCTAGCCATGCCTAGCCCATAGCTAGGTCCGGCTAGGTCAATTTGGGGAAATGGTTTGATTTTGAAGTTTTAGGACTAAATTGAACAAAATAAAAGTTAGGGATGTATTAGATGGACTAAATTGTAACAAAATTAAAAGTTTTGGGCTGGTCACGTTGCACATGCCATTTAACGGCCGTTTTTGACGGAACCCTAACGGAGGTACCAAAACAGTAAGGTTTGGAAACATATGGTACCAATTCGGTACGAAAAAATACTAGTGGTATGAACAGTGTAATTTTTGCAAACATGTGGTACCAAAAGGACCTTTAACCCTAAAATTTATCAAAGTTTTTAATAAAAAAACTTTAATTTTTATTTCTTTTTTCTTTCATTAAAATTGAACTTTGTGTTCAAATTTGAACCTTATTTGGGTTCTAATTTAATTTTTTTTTTTGAAAATTTGAATTATTTTTAATAATAATTTGATATATTTGATGAAAAACGCGATTAAGTTAATAAAGAATAATGAACTAATTAAAGGTAAGAGTAAAATTATTATTTTATAATTGTTTGATTACATTTGGTTAAATATAAGTGATTAACAAATTATCATATATATAAAGAATAGTGACAATTTTGATCTTATTATGTAAATATAAGTAACTACGAGAAATAAGACCCGGGCTTTACGCGTAATAATAATTTTCATGCATTTGGCCAAAAATAAAATGCAACTTTTGTGAAATGCCTAATTATTGTAAATTTGACTAGGGCCGTGCGGTTAAAAATCAAAAGGCGCGATTTTTCGTTTACAAACATAACGATGAAATATAATATAGATTTTGCATATTTGACATTCCGTTTTCCAATTAGTATTTTTTATTATTATATAGAAAAATAATTAGAATTAGGTCATAAATAAGTATAATAAGCCTCCAAATTGTAATTATTGACTTAAATAACTAAAAAAACTCAATCTAACTATGATTTTTATTAAAAAAAATGTTTGAGATTCGGGTCTATCCTAAGATCTCTACCAATTGAGATCGGTCTAGAATTTTGAGCTAGATTGTAGGATCATTTAGAGTTGCGATACTAAAAGGTCTAATAAAAATCATAGTTTTTATTTTGGCTAGTAACTTGTAATTAAAAAAAAAAAAAACCTTTTTTTTATTACAAGTTACCGGCAAAAAAAAAAAAAAACTATGATTTTTATTAGACCTTTTAGTATCACGACTCTAAATGATCATACGATTCAGCTCTAGATTCTAGACCGATCTCGATTGGTAGAGATTTTAGGATAGACTTAATAAAAATCATAGTTAGATTGAGTTTTTTTAGTTATTCAAGTCAATAATTACAATTTGGAGGCTTAATATACTTATTTATGACCTAATTCTAATTATTTTCTATATAATAATCAAAATACTAATTGGAAAACGGAATGTCAAATATGCAAAATCTATATTATATTTCATCGTTATGTTTGTAAACGAAAAATCGCGCCTTTTGAATTTTAACCGCACGGCCCTAGTCAAATTTACATTAACTAGGTATTTCACAAAAGTTGCATTTTATTTTTGGCCAAATGCATGAAAATTATTGTTCCGCGTAAAGCCCGGATCTTATTATTCTAAGATCTCTACCAATTGAGATCGGTCTAGAATCTAGAGCTGGTCGTAGGATCATTTAGAGTCGTGATACAAAAAAAAAAAAATTATTACAAGTTACCGGCAAAAAAAAAAACTATGATTTTTATTAATCTTTTAGTATCGCGACTCTAAATGATCCTACGACCAACTCTAGATTCTAGACCGATCTCAATTGGTAGAGATCTTAGGATAGACCCGAATCGATTTGCCCTTCTAGGAACTTAGAATCGGTCGATCCTGTAATCCCGGATGGTGACTTTAACAATTTAAGTCGTAGCTAGCTTTCCTTCCTAGAGTTCCTTCCTAGAGTTAAAAAATAAAAGGTAGTGATGATTTAATGTAATGTAATGGTTTAATAAACTCTGCTATTTGTTCTGCAATTTGGCTATATTAATTCCAAACCAACATTATATTTTCTAGTCAGTCCCGCTTGGTCATATTTAGTTATTAGTATTATTTGATCTAGATGGCAAAAATAATTTCATTGTTTTAGTGGGATTAAAACTTGTACAATATTAGTTATATAATTTTTTTTTTGTAAAGCTAAAAATCTGAATTGAGTTAAATTATTAATTCAAAGAAAGGCCCTTGATTGGAAGCTTACTTATGTCTATGCGGCCTGTTCCAAGCTAATACTTGCATTGCAAGTATTAGTCTTGTCCTTTTTTCTTGGTCCAAATTTGTTCTTTTTTTCTTAATTTGTATTTTATTAAGAAAAGTGGTTTTAAATAGTAATATAATAATTAGTCCCTAGCCTGAAGGAGGCACCACTCCCCTTCTCCATCTTTCAAAACCCTAATCTTAGGCTGAGCATAAAAACCGGTTCGAAAGAACCGAACCGACACGAACCGGTTCTGACTGACCGGTTCTTCTTTGTTTTGGTTTCACAGAGATAAAGTGGAGCGGTTTAAATTCGTTTAGAACCGGTTTTTCTAAACTAATTTTTTTTAATAAAACTAAAAAAGAAGATATATACTTCAGTTTTTTTTTTTTTTTTTTTTTTTTTTTTTTTTTTTCAGTAAACATATACTTCAGTTGAAACTAGAAACCCTGATTCTCAACTCAGCCGCAACAAAACTTCTGCGACTCTGCCTCTTCTCATCTCTGCTCCAACTGCCGCCCGATAGCCTATCAATGGCAGACAACCACACCGACGAAACCCCTCCTTCTGATGCAATGACGTCCCTCTCTGTTGCTCAAGAAGGATCTTCCTCAAATCCATCTTCATCCTCAACAGAGTAAGCATTTATATAGATTTCAATCCTTAATTTACTACTTTTGTACTAAGCTTCTTAGTTTTGGGGTATTTGGACCTCTCCGTATTTGAATTGTTACTTGTAGTGTGTGAAATTGGTTAGAGTTTTTTGTATTATTGATGCGAGTTTCTGTCTCTTGTTTATTCTGCCCAAGGATGAGTGCAGAGGAGAAGTATGCAATTGTGAGGAGTATAGGTGAGGAGTGCATCCAAGACGATGAACTGTTGAATCTGCTGACTAAGAAACCACAACCCATTTGCTATGATGGCTTCGAGCCTTCGGGCAGAATGCACATTGCTCAGGTCAACCTCTTTTTCTAATTCTTTTGGCTACTATTTGATGCAGCTTTTTATTCACTCTGTTATTTCCCCCCTAAATTCTAATATTGCTTAGTTGCCTAACTTTACTATTGCTTAATTTCAGCAAAAAAAAAAAAACTTTACTATTGCTTAAAGTTTGGTTTTTGTGATGTATAACCATGTACTACTATCTTATATTAATACAAACGAACTCATTTGTTGGTTTTGTATATGAGTAGGGAGTGATGAAGACGATCAATGTGAACAAACTGACTAAAGCTGGTTGCAAAGTCAAATTTTGGATCGCTGATTGGTTTGCACAACTGAACAACAAAATGGGCGGTGATCTGAAGAAAATCAGGACAGTCGGGCTTTACCTGATTGAGATCTGGAAAGCCATTGGCATGGAACTGGATAATGTGGAGTTTTTGTGGTCATCCGAAGAAATCAACTCAAGGGGACATGAATACTGGCCAATTGTCATGGATATAGCTAGAAGGAACAAACTCCCTAGAATTATTAGGTGAATGAGCTGAAATGTATCATCAACTCTGCTACTATCCTTATTTGTGTTCTTTGAAATTCAGCAGAGTGATTCAGTTATTTTTTTTATATAGGTGTTCGCAGATTATGGGCCGCACTGATTCAGATGAGCTTAGCGCAGGCCAGATTCTCTACCCATGTATGCAGTGTGCTGATATCTTCTTCCTTAAGGTAGCTTAAACTGTTGCTCATCTTGATTTATTTCTCTGGAATCCTGGCTCTTTTGCTTCTTGTTTCTCTTATTGATACTCACTATCTGAGCTTTGGCTTCATAATAGGCTGATATTTGCCAATTGGGTATGGACCAAAGGAAAGTGAATGTTCTTGCAAGAGAGTACTGTGATCTCATCAAGAGAAAAAACAAGCCCATCATTTTGTCGCATCGTATGTTCAGATTTATTTATTTTTATAAAAAAAATATTTTTGGGTATTCTGAACACTCATTTCAGCGATCTTTTGTTTTTCAAGATATGCTCCCGGGTCTACAGCAAGGGCAAGAAAAGATGTCAAAAAGTGACCCATCATCATCCATCTTTATGGAAGACGAGGAGGTTTCTTTTGAAAATCAGATGTAAAATGTTTATCTTTTGTCATTTGCATTTTCTAACATCTTTTGGCTTCATTGTGCAGGCAGAAGTGAATGTCAAGATAAAGAAGGCATACTGCCCACCAAAAGAAGTTGAAGGAAATCCATGTCTCGATTACATCAAATACATTGTCTTACCATGGTTTAACGAGTTCAAAGTGGAGCGCCCTGCAGAGAATGGGGGTGACAAGTAAGTTACCT
This sequence comes from Clarkia xantiana subsp. parviflora, assembly GCA_036873135.1. NCBI lineage: Eukaryota > Viridiplantae > Streptophyta > Magnoliopsida > Myrtales > Onagraceae > Clarkia > Clarkia xantiana. The sequence continues at coordinate 6,530,514 of JAPTYO010000014.1, forward strand.
TTACTGGAGGGATTTCTTTTCCCCCACTTCTTATCTAGCCAGCCAATGAGTCTCTTATGAAGTTTGTTATGAGAAAGTCTTCACCCTAAAGAAGGTGACTTGCTGATTTCTGTCCAAATGATACTTGTAGGGTTTTTAAAACCTATGACGACATTGTTGAAGATTACAAAAGTGGAAAGCTACATCCAGGCGATCTGAAACCCGCTCTTACAAAAGCGCTGAATCTAATTCTTCAAGTAAGATTATTTTTCATTTTTCTGCTGCAACAGTTCTTATTTTTCCGTTGACTAGATAGATGATGTTGGAGTTGCAAGTAGAAGTCATTAATAAGTAAATTATGCTTTAGCTAGTAGGTATTTAATTTCAGATGACCCGAATCCGATAGTCATTTGGCCAATCCTCGTATCTTTACGATGTTTACAGAAAGTAGCTTCATTTAAAATAGATTTATATGTTTAGTAGTTTGACCATAAGTAAGTTGATATGTGAATTCATTCTGTTTGAATACTCTAAAGAACATCTCGTCTTCTACTGCGAGTCTGTTCTAACTATAAAAAAATTCCTAGAATTTTAGACGGGATGGGGATTGTAATTCTTTCTAGTTCTTGAGGGATAATGACAGACCTAGAGGCTAGACTTGATGGAATCGTCGGAAAATTGTGTTATCTGTTGTATTACTTGTATTTGGTACGATATTATCTAACTTCACGTGCGTTGTATTACTATTTGTTGTAGCCTGTACGAGAGCACTTCAAAAATGATCCCAATGCAAAGGACCTCCTGAAGCGCGTTAAGGTAACGAAAATAAGCACATCGGTTCTTGTTTGAGTTAATTGCCACATCGAGGAGACACAAATACTTATTTTTCGCGGGACATTTATTGATTTCTCTTAATTTCAAGCTTGTTATCTGTGGGGTTTGATTTCGCACTCTTTTGTTATGCAGAGTTACAGAGTCTCTAGGTAAGTTTCTTTTGAAGAATGGTGAAGAACTGAAGATGTATTATCACATTCTCGGCACTAAACAACGAGCTGAAGTATTTTATGGAGCATTTCAATAGATACTCGATAGTTATCTTTTACATCTTTTTGAATAGTTCTACATTTATAAGCTGCCTCTTTAAGGACAGCAAATAAGGTGCAGTTTTCATTATCTCGACTTGAATGGTATCTAGTTTTTCTTGTTTTACATCACTCTTTTATCAGTGTATATGCACTTTCATACAATTTAGTATCACAATGCTACATTTTTTTCATAATGTAGCGTTGTGTATTACGTTGATCAAAATTTATTCTCTAAACGAAACAGCTGTTAACGCGGTGTAGTCTATTTCGATGATCAGAATTTGGATGTGCATCTGCCTTCTGCAATTTCTTCAATACGTATTGCTTCAGAATGCGATTCAACCCGCAAAGACGACTCTTTGCATAATCTACCTTCTTCATTGTCCTTACCGAATAAAGGAGCTATCGAATAATGAATTATCGACCACCTCATACACCCGCAACGTCCATCAAACCTGAAGTAGCCATAAAATATAAAACGCATAAACAGAATGAAATTCTATACTCACAATAAAGTGTAAACCCAACACGATTGTACAATACTAGTTGACATGAGACAGATTGTAGGACAATTAGGTATTCTTCATCTGCTTTATATATTCTCTTACAAAAAAGGTCACTTACCATATCAGTAGTCCACCAGGATTGCCTTTAACCATTTCTCCTTTGCATTAACTGGTCTTTCCGCAACAGGAACCACTCATCATCTTGCATTTTCCCAACTGCTGATTGTCCAAAGCTAGCATTTTTAAAGATTGGCAACTACCACCTGCTGTACATATAGCAAATGGAGCAGGATGGTCAGCACAGACATAATAATAGCAATGAAAGTAGGAAAAGAAAGGGATAAGAACTCAACAAAAGAAATAAACATGCAGCAGAAATGAGTTTATATTCCCCATTCTACATATCGACACCATTAACAAGAGAGAAAAACAAAGATAACGGCCTTCCCAAAATAAAGGCACGATTCTCAAGCATATACCACATCAATATATGCTAAAACTAACTCGACGAGTGTCGAGCTCCCCAAAAAAAGCACACAAGGAATTTTACTGTAATGTGTCAACTCCAAGAAAGAAGACACGTTGGATCAGAGCTAAAGAAATGGACGAAATTTGTAGAACAGATACATATCGAGCTAGATGAGAATTAGAGGCACCGTCATTATCATCAATATGATCTACAAAGAAGCAAGAACTATATAACTCTTTCCTTACGACGAATATCTCCCATCAATAAACATGTCCCATATAATACAGGAATTCAATGAGAATATATTTTATACTAGAGTTACAGAGTATCACTAATAATGCTGAAGGCTCTGACATCCATGTCTAAAAATAACAACAATAATAATAATAACTATAGAGTATCACTAATATATAATGCCTTTAGGACATAACCATCCAAGCATCACCTACTAATCTGAGTACATCTATTCTAACCAACTCACAACCACATATAGATCCTGAAATCAATTTGGAGGTCACAAGACCTAGGTGTTTCATGTGGCTACATAAATTCCTTAAATAGGTAAAACAGGTTACCCTACATAAAAAGGCAAAGAGGGTTTTCAAAGTTCAACCCTTAAAAGAGATGAGAACAGTCAAATAAAAATAAATAAAGTATCAGGCTGCAACCTTTAGTAAACAATACACATGAAAGATCTTAGAAGCATCCACAAGCTCAAAACTAAGGCAGACTAGATAGAACAAGAAATGATAAGGATGATGTTTCAATTACCATGCACTTACTTGTAACCTGGAAATCATCCTTTAGCTTCATCCCAGTTGAACATCTATTCAACAATCAGGCATGCCGCATATTATGCGTAACCTTTCCTCAACACTTTGCTGCTTTCTTCCAGAAGAAATGGATACGGAAAAGGAGCATTGCTCCCATAGTATTATATGACCCATTGGTTGGACAGTACCCCGAATTTCAAAGCCCAAAACCCTCAATCAACCGACTAGATATGCTATGTCAGAAGATTCTAAAATAGTTAGGAAGCTCTAGAGATTTTAATTCCATCTAGAAAGAATAAGGTGTTATTTTCAATATCAGTGGCCATACTCCAACTGTACAGTAACTTTCACACCTCATAATGTAACGAAGTTTGAGCCAGCCAAGAGAAATGCTTTCGAGAGTAGATAGCTATCCCTACTTTCAAAGTAATGCCAGAAATCCATGAGTTGATCCACAAGCTGTCTATAGTGATATGATTCTCGCTGACGTGAGACGAAAACCTTTGCAAGCTGATGTCGTTGGACCGTTTCTAGTTAAGGTTGAGGGGGTATGTCGAAGACGCCACAAACGGGGATGGATAATCCGTTCGATAAGTCTAGGTTGAATGCCACAAGGGAGCCTTGATAAGTTCGTAAGGAGAAGAAACACTCTTCACAAAAACTGAATTCAAACTTCATTAATTTGGCCAACCCTTAAGGTGGCTTTTAAAAGACAGCAAATAAACCCTAATGACACCCATAATTGACTAATAGAAACTCTAATGGACTTATCTAATGAGGCTTGGTGTTTTTAGGCCCATTAGAATCTTAATGACCTAATTAGACTAACCCAAACAATTATGCCTATGGGCTAAATGCCCAGCACATAAGTTCAGCTAAGTAATTGTAGAAAAACGCTTTAACAAACTAGCGACAATGAACAGAAATAATATAAGTCTGGAGAGTGTTTTTTATATTATTGTCTTGTTTATTCGTCCCTCTTCAACTCATGTTCGCCTTGGAGCTGCTCACATCATATAGAGTAAAGCAGACTCTAAGAGAAGCAGTAAAGTTAGCCATAGCTTCATATCTGAGCTAATCATGACATCTACCAAACCAAATTCCACAAATATAACTATCATCAACCAGCATTTGCTTACTTAACCAGAATCAACAAAAGGGCCTGACTGTAACGTTTCCCATGGACACACTAGATCACCTAGAGTGTTCATGGTACTCCTGTACATCTTTTACCCCTAATTTGTATATCCCGCACTTTCTTGGTGTCTTTTAATGGAATTATTATTACCTTTATCATTAGAAAAAATTCTAATAGAAGTGCTTGATAGTTGAACGGTGAGTTTTCACTCTGGTACGAAAGAATTGTCAAACTACCTATGAGCCAGAAGACAGAAAGGAAGCTAGGCTTCAAAGGAGCATTGAAAAGTGATACAGGAGTATTCCCTATTTAAAGCTCAGAAGTCGCAGGAGTGATCCTCCTTCCCACTTTAACAGAATTCTTATAAAGTTAAGGAGCTCGAAACCAAAAGAAATACATCAATAGCAGCATATGTGAAACCAAAAGACTCAAAACCCAACAGATAAAACTGCATAAACAAATTACCACTTTTAGGTAAATTTTTACACTGTAGCCATTTGAAACACTGAACGCTGAAACTATGAAGGAGAAATAAGACTAAGTGTTTAAGACAGGTACCTACAAATTTTAACTAAACCCTTTCAAGGCGGCCTTAAAATTTTCTGCAGTGATTATTTATGTAAAATTTCCCTCCCATGTTAGTGTGTTACTTTAGATCTGTAAAGAATTTTGCTAAAGGACGAACTAAAATGCTATAGTAGCTACACATATAACTGCATTCAAAATGCATTGAAAAACCATTAATACATCAACCATGGAAATGTAAGACAATAAAACTAGCAATCTCAATATAATAACTGAAATATAACTATAACTCAAGAAAAGCACATCATGGAAGCAATCCAAAATGCTTATATGAGTCTGATACAGTACTCAAGCCCTGACCTAGATATTGCAGCTTGAGAGAGCGAGCATGGCTTAGATTGCTAGGCAAGTTGGTCTATCTGTGGCCTTGAGCTCGATGCATATCATATGCTCCCCAAGCAGCAGGTGCATGTCCGTACTGAGCATACGCTTCTGCACTAGCTTGTACCTGAAAGAAATAAAACAGGGTCCATATGACATCTAGAAGGGATTTTTTTTTTTTTTTTAATTCCACTAGTTTATAGACAAGAAAAATATGCATATAAGACCAGAAGGACAAAAAAAAAGCCCACATGAAAAAAAGATGTGCAACTTACTGGATTCATGCCATAATTGGCTGGATAAGGATTTGCAGCATAGCCAGCTTCAGGGTTTCCATAAGGTGCAGAGTAAGCAGCAGCCGCAGCAGCACCTGAGAAAGAATCCAGCTAATGTCATTAGAACTCTTGAATGGTTTTACTGGGGTAGTATGCTGTTTTATCAAGGCCAAGAGTAGGCAACCAAAGTCAACCATGTGATGAACTGGCAATCAACCCCAATAGGGTTGAACTATAAGAGTTTTTTATACATGTTTTGAAGCATGCTGTTTAACTTCAAGCAAATTTATCATTATCCCTTGATAAGAAGACAGATCATTCATAGGAGATAACAGAACTTTGTCTTTCAAGAGGGGAAAAAGAAAAAGAAAATATAACATTATCATCATTCAATTGTAAATCAACAAACAAATCAGCTACTACTAGACAGATCAATAGGCCTTCAGCACCACTGAGTACACATGGATTTCATATCGGTTAAATGAATGAATCAATGTTAAGAAGGAATTGTTTGTTCGATCATCTTGTACACAAAGGAAATAAATAATAATTAATTGTGCGAAGTATTTCAGGTTAATCACTCAAGAGGGAAGGTGGTTTTAACTGTAGAAGAAAAAGGTATAAAAGCAAAGAAAAAAACCTGGATTAACAGCATTAGTAGTTCCACGGGCCCTCTTTTCCGTATTGGCAATTTCTGCACGAAGCATCTCCAACTCCCGAGCCATTGAGATCAATTTTTGCTCCATCAATTGGCCCTTTTCATAATTTTCTGCACTCCCTTTCTTTTCATACTCAATGGCACCTCTGAGAATTAAGAGAGATCATATGAATTCTGTCTGAAAGATAGAGTTAAAACATTTATCAACGATTACGCGATTCAAGCTCCTTACCTTATACGCTGAATTTCCTGCTTCATATTCTCAATATCTGCCCTCAAAGCAGGCACTTGTTGTAAATCAGAAGTCATCCTGGTCAGATCTTGAGTCATTACCTGCACCTGACTCGTAAGGTCCTGCCTTGCAGCAGTGAGATCCTTAATATCAGCATTGACCTGACCAAACTCTGCCTTCATAGCCTCAACAGCATGGAGATCCATTTCCATTCTCACCGATTTCTCATACAATTCTCTCATCTGGACATCCTTCTCAGGACGTAGTGACTCTGAGATCTTTAACATTCTCTGTAACTCATAATGAGCAGCTTCCAGTTCTTGCTTAAGTGCCACATGAGTGGCCGCTAACCGTTGATTATCAACCAAAAAACCTTGAATATCCTCATGCTGAGCTGCAAGTCGTTCTTCTATTATGGCAGGGTGGGGAGGAAGTCGGCCAGGGATCCTCCCCATCTGCGACTCTCTTAATTCTTCGAGCAATGCAGGATGATGCATTGGACCATGGCCTCTTGCAAATGGAGGTTCATGAACAGGATGAGGAAGCCCCCCATGAGGGATTCCGTTCATTGGAAGAGGAGGGCCACGATTTCTACTCGACATTCTTTCTCCTAGAAACTCTACCACAAGAAAGGCTGCTATCAGAAAACTTTGCAACATCTACTTTACAAGGAGTGGCATATGTACGGTATAAAATTTATAAACTATACTGTTACATTACAGTCAAATATCAAAGATATTCCATTCAGGTACTGCACCGTGAGTGAAGCATAATTTGCTGCCAATATAGCTATGAATACACATTTAAGTTCTAGTCCAGTAATAGTATAATACAATTATCTCCAAAGTCTACCTTACCTTATTTGGTCACTATCCTTGGTAGTGTACTAGGGATCTTATAGGCAATAGTATAAATGTACATTCCAAGATAACCGTTACAACTTACACGGACAACTGCATTCATAATCCAAGATTTCTCTCTACTCCTACGCGCTCTATCACTTTACTGATGGTAATATGTTGTCAAAGGCCTAAGACGAAGTGAGGAGATCGCCTCATTGAAAGAGGCGCACTTACTCATATATAGTGTTATACTATTAAATCTATTGCAAATACCATCTAGAATGATCAAATACAAAATTTATCATACAGAAAAGAGAAAATAAAATGGCAAACTTGATGCAGTAGGCTATTTAGTCTAATTAGGTAGATATTGAATCTACTAGCATAAAGGAGAGACGCGGAAGAATAAGAGATGTAGAAAAAGAAGAGATTTAGAGACCAAACCCTAGTATTCTATTAACTTTAAATTTTAATTATTAACTCTAGAAAGTAATCGATTGAGAAAAATAATAATTCATTCATAGGGTGACGTTTGAGGCGCTCTTGAGACGCAACGAGGCGAATGACCCTTTTCTCGCCTCGCCTCAGGCGACGAGGCGCTAGCCTTTTTAACAACACTCATGGTATCTTAACCCACTGCACTTGCTGCCACCAAGACCTCATTCGTAAGCAACATACGCACATACAATCTCTTTATTTTCAGTAATTCATTTCAAAGGAATGATTTTGTTAGTTTCCTAGTAAGTAATCACCTTAGGAACCAAACGGGCTGCTTATTAATAGATAACTAGTGAAATAAGCAATTGAACAATTTCAAGAGTTTGATTCCACCAAGTTCTATTTTCCAATAAAGCAGTCAAATCATCGGATTACTATCAGAATTGAGCTTCGATTTAGAAAAAAATCTCTTAGGCTAGATATGTGCTCAAACTGCATACCAAGAAACTGCTAGGACTTCTGCTATTACAAACACATTCCAACCGAACGTCCCCATAAACCATGTCACAAAATCCAAAACCATAAATTGACAGAAAGACAGCAGACACCAAGATAAGATGATGCAATCTACTCGTGGAAATTTCATCAGTAGGACTAGGAAATAACTTACAGACAGTATCAGGATGGACAGAATCTCGAGTCAATTAAATCACGTCAATACTGATCTTCGGGAGCTTTGGCAGCGCAGCTTGTTGACGACGACGATCGTCTCTCGGTAAAATCGGATAAAAGCCCCCTCGCCAATTTATTTTTCTATTTTCTTAATTTTTCCTACGGATTAGATAAGATGTAATAAGGTTTAGTTTGTAGGTTAAGCGTTCATAATCTATTATATATTATATTAATTCTAATAGAATGAGAATATACCAGTGAAAGAGGAGTTGAGGTCTCCATTTTTTTGTATTTTCTACTGATACAAACCCTTTGCAAAGCTGGTTGTCTAATTTTTCTGGTATCGATGGCGTTGAGTCCACGAGTGCCATTGTGGATTTATATAAATCCTGAATATTAAGAGACCTTATTCAATTCACTGAAATGTTGGCTTTATGACTCTTGAAGGGAGGAAATGGTGAAGATTTACTAAATTGCCACGTTACTGTATGATGTGCTGAAGACAACGGTGCCTTCTGCAAAGCTAGATGCTCAGGTTTGCTTAAATTGCCCCTATTTCTCTATATGCTTAGTTGTGGTAATGTAATTTCTGAATGTTGTATTTGACCGTTTCATTACAGAAGTGTGGCCGGTGGATAATTTCATTTCTGTTGACGAGCTAAGCCTACACACGACTCTCTCTCTGTAAACCTCTATTTTGCAATTATCTATCCTAAGTTTGTGATAATTTTGATTTTATTGTGAATAGAAATTTACTTGATTGTATTTGATCTTCTTCCATATTTGAATAATTTTCTGTTGTAGTCTTTCTCTCTCATCCTTTATTCGTGCTCTCCCACAATCCAATTCTCAATAAGAAGATACGTAACTCTAGTTATTAATTAATCCACACGTTTTACGTTGGTGTATAAGATGATTGGACCTCTAAGAAAGCCTAGTGTACAACTTTTTCACTCATGCTATCGCCGGCCCATACGCACACATGATCTATGATACAAGTTAAAGATCAACCGTTGTAAGATCTCATAAACACTTGTGAAGTGAAGAACAGAATCGCCCACCTTATTAACCTATTTCAAGTGTTTGAGTAATCATAGGCGGATCAACTCAAAAATTCGAATAAAAATCAAACCCCTAAGTTGCTTCGGAATTCGATTCGAACAAGGTCTTGAGTTTGATAAAATATTTTCATGGTTAAGTTCACCCATAAGAAAAGGAGGAACATTATAAATTACACCATGAAGAACGTCTTAATTAAAATTATGAGAAAAATATTATTCTGCCCACGCGTGGCACTGACAAAGTCACATCAACATTGAACGAAAAATTAATAGAATAATCAACATCTTAGTATTTAAATGACTACTTAAAAAAAATAATGCACCAAAATTTAATACGAAGCAGTTAGAGAGAAGTGACTAAAGATAGAAATAAATAAAATAAATAATAGTGTGAAAATCCCCTCTTGGCTTATATATATCTTCTTCTTTTTCCATGCTATTTGTATGGTTAACTTAACACAATTTGGGAGGATCAAATGTACAACATTTTAGATTAGTTAGACCTGATGACTCAAATTGAGAACTAACTCATTAATTAAGTGGGAATAATTTCGTTATCAATTAAGTCGATCACACAAATAAAGCCGCAATTAAAATTTCAGTTATTTGTGTCATTTATAAAAGCCACAACACAACCTTACTAGAAAAGCAAAGAGATTTTTTTTATGCCTTCTTACTTATATAAAATGTCCACCGTCCATTAGTTGAATAACATGTAGCACATGATATCTAAACTCTGGCAGTTATCATTACCACATTGACAGATCACATCACATCTATGGTTTTCCACATATATCCTAGATCGCATCCACGTTTACACCTCATTAAATGAAATGATACGATAATCCTCAAATTTAATTATTTCCCACTTAAAGCTAGGAATAGTTAGGTTATATATTACTGAGATTTTAGTACTATATTCTTTTTTGCCTGCGCACCATAATTATAATTATTATTGGTATAGTTTTTAATACAGTAACAGTATTTATTATCGCGACTTTTCACCATAATTTTTTTTTAAATTATATCCATAAATTATTAAATAATCTAATTTCAAATTATACATCCGAGAATCAATATTAATATGAACTCAAGATATAATAAATCTAAACTAATACAAGTGTCAAGAATTCAATCATAGTCTTAAATTTGTACCATGTTGTTTTTAGGTGTCCCAGATTGAAATTGTTGCTAATATGAGATTTATGTTATTTTTCTTTTTGGTTTTCGGTATGTTTCTTTTATTAAATTTGGCAGGTTAAAGGAAATTTTGGTGTCATATGTTTAATCATTGTTGATTTTTAATGCTATATATTTTATTCTGTAGGCTTTCGCTGTCATATGATTTCATTTTGTAGACTTTTGGTGCATCCGTTAGTCAATGGTTAAGTCTGACCGTTAAATACTTTTTTTTTATTTAGTTCTCCAATTTATACTCCTAACTTTTGATTATTTGCAATTTAATCCCTAAAAAAACTCAATCATGACCATAGGGTCCAATTGACCAAGCCACAGCCGGGTCAATTGGACCCAATTGACCCAACGGTTGGGTCAATTGGACATCCGGGTTCAATTGGGCTTTTTTAGGGATTAAATTGCAAAAATCAATATTTAGGTGTATAAATTAGGGGACTAAATTGAACAAAATAAAAGTATTTAACGGTCAAACTTAATCGTTGACTAACAGATGCACCAAAAGTCTACCAAATGCAAACGTATGACACCAAAACCTTATAAAATAAAACATATGACGCCAAAAGCCAACATTGGTCAAACATATGGTACCAAAACACTCTTTAACCCGCAATTTAATTGTCGTCGCACATGGCCATGTAACCGTTTATTTTTTGTTTTCCCTAATATATATACCGTCTAATGTGTGTTAGCTATTAGACGAGACTACTAATGTTTAAAAAAAAAAGAAATTACATAATTAAATTACTATATTTTTTATTTCCGAAATATAATGTAACATAAAAAATATTAGTATTTTATGTACAAATAAACATTACAATAAATGTAATGATAGAAAGTACAACATTATATCAGCCAAAATTCCAAAGATAATCCACACACACATCCAATCATCCCGACTTTGAAATTCGAGTTTTCAATAATATCCATAATTAAAAGGGAGGAGAAAAGAGTGGGACGAAATGAGAGGGAAATTTGAATTCACTTGCTCCAATTAATTTGAATTTCAAATTTTGTTTCTCCCTTTTGGCTGCTATATTAATGTACATTCAACATACAGACTCTGTCTGTTCATCTCCCTTGCTACCACAATCTTCTCCTCCATTCACCGTGCTTCTCATGTACAATGGACGACCGACCACAATAACATTCCGTTGATACATCAAAGTCAGGTTAAGTGGCAATCTGCTTGGTTTCCCATTCTGCCTTACACGCTGCTAACTATGTGTATTTTTTTTAATGTCTGATTTGTTGGTCTACCCAAGTTTGAATACCTTACTATGCCGACTTAATGCCGGGTCAACATCACAATTAACTTACATACATCGTGTAAATGGGCAGACCTTCCCGGAGAGTCTGTTCAATCTTATTGGCTTTGCATGATGTAAACTTTGTAGTCTCTATTTTTTCCAGTAACCAATGTATTTAAGTTGAAGAAATATATGTATTATAACTAACAGTTGTCTCTTCTTTATGTTCTGTTTTTGTAGCGAAGCACATCACTAAACCAAGTTTCAATCTGAAAACTGATATGACATGTATAAAACGATGTGAAGACACAAATGCATTATTCCCCCATAAAGTAAGGAATTATGTTATGTCAACATATGCTTGAACTGAAAATTTGTTGCTCAGTAATTTATTGTAAAGATAATTTGTAAACGGTGTTACAATTGTATGGATACATTATTGGGTTAATAACCTATGAAATGTCTGAAATTTGACCCATGTTAACCGGAGATGTTTGAATTTTCAAAAGTTAATATGAAATGTCCGAATTTTTCAACTTTGTTGATATTTAGTTTTCCGTCCATTTTTAGGGTTAAATTAACAGAAATTTCTGAAATAACACTTTTGCCCCTTTTAATATTTTGTTTTATTTAATACCTTATTTGATGAAATGTAAAATGACAAAATTACCCCTGAAGTTAAATTAAGAATTGAGTCCGTATTTTTTATTTTGTTCAATTTAGTCATCAAATTTATATTCTTAAGTTTTGATTTTTACAATTGAGTCCCTATTGTTTTCTCCGTCACCGCACAAGTCCACCGGCCACCACCCGAGGCCGCCGATCACCACCCAAGACCGACGACGACCACCAATCGGGCCGGCCACAACCCAATCGGGCCGGCCACCACCAAATCGTGGCCGACCAGCCACAATCGTGGCCGACCAGCCACAATTGGGGTCGGCAGCCACCGATTGGGGCCGGCCACCACCCCAATTAGTGGTGGCCGCCAGCCCAATCGGGCCAGCAGCCCCAATTGGTGGTGGCCGCCACCCAATCGGGGCCCCTGGCTCCGACTGAGCCACAGAGGGCTCGGTCAGAGCCCTATGTGGCCTCGATTGCGGCTGGCCGGCCCCAATTGGGGCTGCTAGCCACGATTAGGGTGGTGGCCGGCCCCAATCGGTGGCTGCCGGCCCCGATTGAGGCTGGCCGCCACGATTTGGTGGTGGGCGGCCCGATTGGTGGTTGTCGTCGGCATTGGGTGATGGTCGGCGACTGCGGGTGGTGGCCGGCCACGATTGGAGTTTTTTCGTCTTTTCATTCAAGCATGTGAAAGTGGGGCATTTTTGTTTTTTCATTTCAAGCATGTGAGGTGCACACTTTGATAAAATGACATTTTTGGAATTTAATTTTATTTCCGGCCATATGCTAAGCACGTGACCAACTTCCGTAAGTTTTAACGAAAAAAAATTAACGGAGACCTCTTATATCAACAAAGTTGAAAATTCAGACCTTCCATATTAACTTTTGAAAATTCAGACCTATCCGGTTAACATTGGTCAAATTTCAGACATTTCATAGGTTATTAACCCTACATTATTTGTTTACGTCTGGTTTTGTCCAACATACGGGAACTTGCACGCATTAGCTAATTCCATCATTTTGACTTGAACCTAGTGGATTCTAAATGTGTTGTGTCGAAACATATTTGGCATGTCAACAAGTCGTTATTAGCAATAGAAACATGCGTGGTAAAGTTAACATTCAGGATTAACCGACATATGGTGAAGGCATTATATAACAACTAATTTTTACACGCAGAAACCGTCTATTTGATTTGAACTAATCAAGACCAAAGCCTGGCATTGGAATCACATACGGTGGTGCTGAACAACACAATTTGAATTCACCTAACACCGACTCGCCATACTATCTTTGGCATCGGGTGCATGGTTGCTAAATGTTAACAACGAATATTCGTAAATGTCTCCCGTAGTAGTATTGCGAGTCGAAGTCCAAACAACTGAAGACGACATACTGCAACGAGCTTATGCAACTGCAATGGAAGGTTTCAGTACTAACGTAATGAGTGACTAAATATGCGAAATTAACGTTTGCCTAATGGTGGTCTAAAGACTTTCATCGAAAACGAAAAATCAACTAATAAACACGCATATTCAGTAACACCAGCTGCAGTTCCCTAGGACAGCTTTAGCACTGGCCAGTTGGAGTCGAGAGGGCGACAGCGCAGCCTCCCAGGCCCCTGCTGCCATCCTACCAGCAGCAGGACATCAGTCAGTACATTCAACGACAGATTTAATATACCGTCTTCTTCCCAACAGATATATCCCGCATGCAAAGATTCCTAACCGATTTTGCATGTTAGAAACGTTTCCGACCACGTTCTGGAACACATTTTAACGAGAGGCTATATCGAACGGAAAAGGAACATAACAAGAAAACAAGCCAATTCCATTTGGTTTCCGACTGATACCGATTTTTCTTATAGTGTCCGCCCAAATTCACCCCTAGCCATCATGGTCCACTCCTAAATAGTTGAGCCCACATTTAACTTACCAGCATAGGGTTTTATTTTATCTGAATAAACTATATTTTTATTAATATAGTACACAATTTGAAGTTTTATATGTGACGTTCGAGCATATGAATCACGCTAAAACCTAAATGTAAACTAATAAACTAATAACAAATAACAAACGTAAAAAGTAAGCGATAATTATAATAATATATAGGATCACATCGCCAAGGTCATTCATAGTTGACACTTGACACACTTAATTAAAGTAATATTATCGGTGTAATTTGCTAAACAAGTATAGAAATAAAGTCTCAAATGTATGAGTTCTCATGAACCTTTTAGATTTCTACCTGTTATTATCTGAGATCAACGCTGATATAAGCACTTTATTTCCTCATTCAAAGTTTCGGATTTTAGTTATGTGATAATTTTTATTATTTATAATTAGGATTTCTACAGGTGCTACTCTCTCCTACTGCAGCTTAACATGCACTATATAAAATATTATTTTGAAGAAAAAAAATCTTTCGTTCAAAATTTTTACATAAAAATATTTTAAATTTTTGGCAACAAATTAATGTATATATATATATATAGAAAATAATAATGCGGCACATCACAAATAGTAAGAAATAATTTTTCTGGTGAAAACGTAAAATAATTGGATTACCAAAAAAAGGAAAACAATAGTTACTGGCCAAAAAAATGAAAACAATAATTAGTGGCCAAAATAATGAAAACAATAATTAGTGGCCAAAAAAATGAAAACAACAACTGGGCCGAAAGCCTAAATATCCACATTAGCAAATAATAAAAATAGTAATAATAATAAAGAAAAGACCGACAGCTGAACTTCTTATTCCTGAAATACCCATATAGAAGGCATTGTAGCAAACAAATCCTGAGGGTATTGTCGTCACTGGAGCAAACCCGATGGCTCTCCTTAACTGTCTCTGCAAGGACGATCTTGAATGCGCGTATATATATAAACTTGGATCGCTGTAGTCTTCACTTCATTCCTTTCTCGTTTCTCAGCTCAAATCTCTGTCTTCTCCATTTCTCGAGTCCAAATCTCCGAGGTTTCTGGCGAGCGGTAGCTACGAGCTTCTCATCTGGTTCCAATTTGTAAGCGAATTTTCCTTAAATGCTGCTATTTTAGATTCTTCTGCGTCCGATTTTGTGATAATACGATTTCATGCTCATCCATTGGTTGAAGTGATTAGTTTTCATGATCTATAGCCAGATCCGGGACGCTGTGGCATGATCCCGTCATTTGCCATGTCGAATCATTACCAACGCATTCTTAAATCCTTATCATGGACACTGAAATGTTGTTTACATGCTGAATTTTGTTTTCCTTGATCTGTACTTATTTGTTAGCTTGCTGCCTGCTTGGTTGTGTTGTTTACCTAATCCGTTCCGTCTGGAATAGTGGAAACGAATCTGACATGTTTATGAGTCAGGTGCAGAGTTGTTTGTTCGTTTACATTTGTTTTACAAGCGAATGATATTTTTCAGCGATTTTGGTGTATCTCCTTTGCTTTCTAAGATTCCAAAACATGTCTGTGAAGGGATTCATTTTCGATTGGAGCTTTAAACTGTTGTCAACTGTAATCACGAGCAAATCGAATTCTGTTCCAATTCTGCTGAATTTAGGTGATGCGTTGTCTTTTAGAAGATTGGTGAAATGCATTTGTGGATGGAATTATTTTCCCCTGATTATGAGACTGTTGTTTAGTGTGAAGTTATCAGAGTTTAAAGGGGGGTTTTTGGGTGATCTTGTTTAAACCTAGGAGTTTTGAGGAGTTTCAGTGATCTATTGGGTAGATCCATCTTCTGTTTTGGTGGACAATATGTATCCTTCTAAACATCTGGTTTGAGATTGTTCTCTGGTTCCTTTTGATCTGTTCCATCTTGTTTGCAGTTCAACATTCTGCATGGCTTTTACCTTAATGCTTAAATAGTCGAGTTGGTTTGCTATCTTCATATCTGGTATTTTTATGGACGTTTCAGCTCTTACGATGTTCTGAATTTACAAGATTTTGATTTTCCTTGTGCAGAGCCAGCTTTGACATGGCTAATTATACCCCAAAAAACATCCTCATCACTGGGGCAGCTGGATTCATTGCATCTCATGTTGCAAACCGCCTTATCCGGAAGTACCCTGACTACAAGATTGTTGTCCTTGACAAACTTGACTATTGTTCAAGCCTTAAAAACCTTCTTCCATCAAGGCCCTCCGCCAACTTCAAGTTTGTGAAAGGAGACATTGGCAGTGCTGATCTGGTCAACTACCTTCTGATCACTGAGAACATAGACACAATCATGCACTTTGCTGCTCAGACCCACGTAGACAATTCATTTGGCAATAGCTTCGAGTTCACCAAGAACAACATCTACGGAACTCATGTCCTTCTAGAAGCCTGCAAAGTTACTGGCCAAATCAGGCGATTCATTCACGTCAGCACCGATGAAGTCTATGGAGAAACAGATGAGGATGCTGCAGTAGGAAACCACGAAGCATCTCAACTCCTGCCAACTAACCCTTACTCTGCCACAAAAGCTGGAGCCGAAATGCTTGTCATGGCCTACGGTAGGTCCTACGGGTTACCTGTGATAACAACCCGTGGAAACAATGTCTATGGTCCAAACCAATTCCCCGAGAAGCTAATCCCCAAATTCATCCTTTTGGCCATGAGGGGAAAAGTCCTTCCAATTCATGGAGATGGATCCAATGTGCGCAGCTACCTCTACTGCGAGGACGTTGCTGAGGCCTTTGAGGTTGTCCTCCACAAGGGAGAGGTTGGCCATGTCTACAACATTGGAACAAAGAAGGAAAGGAGAGTCATCGATGTGGCCAAAGACATTTGCAAGCTTTTCAAGATGGACCCAGAGACAAGCATCAAGTTTGTGGAGAACAGACCCTTCAATGATCAGAGGTACTTCTTAGATGACCAGAAGCTGAAAAAAATTGGGTGGTCTGAGACAACTACATGGGAAGAGGGGTTGAAGAAGACCATGGATTGGTACATCAGCAACCCAGAATGGTGGGGCGATGTTTCAGGGGCCTTACTTCCTCACCCGAGGATGCTCATGATGCCTGGTGGAGCTGACAGAATCGGGTCGGAAGAAGGTAAGTCTCCATCATATGATTCTAACGGCACCACTCCATCCAAAATGGTGGTCCCCACTCCCAAGCCTGCTGCTGCTTCTGCTGTCTCTCCTACCAAGCCAACCTTGAAGTTCTTGATCTATGGTAGAACTGGTTGGATCGGAGGTCTTCTCGGGAAAATCTGTGAGAAGCAGGGCATTCCGTATGAATATGGCAACGGGCGATTGGAAAACCGATCTTCAATCTTGTCAGACATTCAGAACATCAAACCGACCCATGTCTTCAATGCTGCTGGTGTCACAGGCAGACCCAATGTTGATTGGTGTGAATCTCACAAAACCGAAACAATCCGCGCCAATGTTGCTGGAACCTTGACCCTTGCTGATGTCTGTCGGGAACATGGACTCCTCGTGGTCAACTTTGCCACCGGGTGTATCTTCGAGTACGATGCCAAACACCCAGAAGGCTCTGGAATCGGGTTCAAAGAGGAGGACACACCCAATTTCACTGGCTCTTTCTATTCCAAAACAAAGGCCATGGTAAGTATCTCAACTCAAGATCAATCCTACTAACAAAAGCATTCTGAATTTTATTTATTTATCGATTTCTGCTACTGTCTTGAATAGGTGGAAGAGCTGTTGAAGGAATATGACAATGTATGCACATTGAGAGTGAGGATGCCAATTTCATCGGACCTAAACAACCCACGCAACTTCATCACAAAGATCTCGCGCTACAACAAGGTAGTGAACATCCCCAACAGCATGACCATCTTAGATGAGCTGCTGCCAATCTCGATCGAGATGGCTAAGAGGAACCTGACTGGAATCTGGAACTTCACCAACCCTGGAGTTGTGTCCCACAATGAGATCCTTGAGATGTACAAGGAGTACATCGATTCGGGCTTCAAGTGGAGCAACTTCACATTGGAGGAGCAAGCGAAGGTGATAGTGGCACCAAGGAGCAACAACGAGCTGGACGCGACGAAATTGAAGAATGAGTTCCCCGAGCTTTTGTCAATCAAGGAGGCGCTGATCAAGTACGTGTTTGGGCCCAACAGGAAAACTCCAGCTTAGTGAGTGAGTGAGTGATAGGAAGTTTGTTTCTACTGTTGGTGAGGTTTGGTTTTACGGTTACGGTTTTATTGCAGTAGCAGCCATTTACTGAGTGTTGGTGTATCAGCAAGCAGTTGGGGCGTATATTAGTCGTACGGTTATTATTATCAGCTATGGTTCCATTCCATTGGTTGGGTAATTCATTCTTATTAGTTAAGTTGGTTTGGTTGGTAGTCAGAGGAGTGTACTGTTGATTCTATTATATTATCACTATTATTGTAGCGTAACTGTTTGCATTACTGGCTGGCCACATGTTTGTGAATGCTTAGATCTTGATGAGTGCAATTGCTGGTTACTTGTGGCGGAAGGAACAGGCTGTTACTTTTGTGTTGTGTATGCACCTCGAGTCTCACTCACTGAAAATGGGGGGCGCATCTAAACACGTGCCTTTTAGCACGAATCTTATTTTTTTAGGTAGCTTTGGAAAGCCTTCTCCTATTAATTTTTAATTTTATAATATGCTTTGTTTTTAGCAATGAATAATATCTATTAGAAGTTAATTTCTACATTTAAGCACTAGGAGTCTTACCAAAAGAAAAAAAAAGCACTGAGATGCAAAGCAAAACCTTACCCCTACTACCAACCACCGACAACGAGCATGGACATGAAGTAGCGAGGGGGGAATTGAACTCCTCAATTTGTGATAAGGGACAATTGAACCCCTAAATTTGTGATAAAAATATAACTATTCTCAATTTAGCTATTCAAAATCTTATCTTTGCCTATTGTGAACTACCCGTCGATATCTCAATGGTGGGTACTATAGTTATTGTAGTTTGTAGACGCTCGCTCGCTCACTTTGCTCCTTTTGGTTGATTGGTTGGTCTTGTTATTGTTAGGTGTTGCAATACAACTTGTGAGGGACATTGGGAGTTGGTAGGCTCTGTTAATACCCATACTGACTGACATAGATAGATATAAATGGCGGGTTCCTTGTGTGCAGAAATATTTGCCCGGGCGCGAGAGGCTATGCCTAGTTGGCAAACCAACGCCCTCATATACTACCTACCTCCCCTCGCTTGTCAACAATTAATTGTCTACAGAGACAGCCGTAGGTAGTATTTATTCCTCATATATTCAAGTTTCGTAGTATTTATTTATGCATGCATGGGTCGACACAATACAGCCTATTACCAAAAAAAAAAAAAGACACAATTCAGCAAAAACTTTACCATGTCATAGATGCTCACATTTCTTGTTGTTTACTGATATTATTACTTATTACTAAATATAATATTATCAGGAGGAAATGGTGGAGAACAAAATAAATAAATATGAAAAGGATATGACTTGTGACACTGAGGAGACATGAAGATGCAAAATTTATCCAATACAATGAACGAAAGAGGAGACTATATCTCATCTTGCAATGAGGGATTAAACATAAAGTTTACTCTTTTCTATCTTTGCATTGCCTGCCTGCCAATAATGCTGCGTACCTGCAAAATTCCAACTTGGGCGCGCTAGCAGGGAAGCAGCACACAAAAAACTATTGTATCTTTATGTTGTGATGATCATGCAATGCAATAATATTACTGCTTCTTCAAGAGGTTGTTGCATAATCTGCTAGTTCCTTCAAAAAAGTGACCACGTCATCGGAAGAACCGAGTAGGTAGCGGGCATTAGTTCGGGTACGGCCCACTGCACAAGAGAAGTAGTTCTCTCCCTTGAGGTCCAGCACGTTCCACGATATCTTCTCCGGTGAGGACCGCCTCGCACTCCCACTCCCACTCCCTGAGCTGTGATTATTATTATTATGATTGTGGTTATTGGTTGGTGTAGCATTAGGCACGGTAGTGGTCCTTTTGTCCTGGTTAGGTATGGGTCTATGGGTGCTCCGGTTATTGTTTGAGGATGATGATGAAGACGACTTAGACCCACTTTTACTCGGTGGGAGTTTCAATGAGGGTCGTCTCTCTCCAGGCGATTTATGACCGTCTGAGGATTTCGCCCTCGTGATCCCCAGTGGGTCCGATGGAAGCTCGGGTTCAAAGAATGTGTATACATCTTCATCCTAAAACCACATCATATATATATAGTGAGGCCTAAAATAATCAACCCTAACTTCTAACTTAAACTCTAACAAGGAGATTTATAATTAATTACCTTTCCCAGGAAATGACCAATGCAGAGGACATAATCAATCGGTGTGGTCATCGATTTGCTATGAACTATTTCTCCCAGTATTCGGTCGATTGCTGCTCCCTGAAACGCAACTCAAACTCTTCATATTTGTGTGATAAGAACATCGTTTGTTCATGGAATTTGAGATAGAAAAATAAATCTAACCTTTGTTACACCGACTGCTCGGACCTCAACAGACCGACTGCCTTGCACAACGTCGACAGATGCGTTAGATATTGGGCCTGTCCACAGATGCTGCAGCATGTCTCTTGCTTGAAGTCTTCCAAATTCAACATCTTCAACCAAATTAAATAAAATTCAAGGGTTCATATCAACAGAGACTACTAAAGAAGAATTAAAACCATTAGGTTGGGTTGATTTATACATTACCTGCATATTTATAGTTCCATACAAGTGAAGTTTCACGAAGTTCGAAGTGAGACCGAGGAGTTCTCTCAGTGAAGTACTCGAAGACATGCTGAAACATTACATACAATTAATTGTGAAACAACTATATGTACACAATAATGAACATCAATCAAGACAAAAGTTTAAACTGTAAGTCTGCTATATATGTATATCACCTTTACACTGTCGACCCATTCCATGTTCAGGTGTTCTGGCATTGTTGTCATCCATTCTCCTTTTGTAAGGCGCAGAAACATCCCATTCTCAGCTGCTAACCACATGTTATAATCCCCAAAGTTCTGTCAAAGCACCATATGATATAAGCTTCTAGTATGGATAAGACAAGTTGTCCATAAGTAAATACGAGCTAAAGCAGTAGAAGCTTAAGGTTACATCGTCCAAGAGGCTTCTGTCGCTGCCGCTAAGTACCACCACTGTTGTCTTATCATCGTTGCAGAGCGCCGTCAATGGTTCTCTCAGTTCTGGGTGCAATTTCAGATCCATTTCTTTGATCTGGTCACCTCTTCTCCCCGGGGTGTCTACAGGCTCCGTTAGTGTTGCGTTGAATCCCTGAATTTTACAACAGATCAAGACCAATGCTTAAAAATCTCGGATTTTCTTTGAATTGTGTAATGAAAACGGATTCGCTATCATATGCTGTATATATCAACTGTTGGGAAAGTGCACTAATTGGAAATATAAATTCATGTGCCTACAGTTGCAAGCTTAGTAACAGATAATGCACATGAAAACCATTATATATAATATGTGCATGTTACACACATTTGATGTCCTTATACAGAATCAAGCTTAAGAAAGAAAAATGTACCAGAATGAGCAACCGATTACTTGATCGGAGATAGCGATCAATTGCACCTCTGACTGGAAGTGGAGGTGGCACTTGTCTTGTCCTTAGCTGGGCTTCAACGACAGTGTCATTCAGTTCACTGCAATGCATGTATAGAACCGCTTACAACGAATGGCACGTGGTTCACTGGGATGGATTACAGAAGCAACAGAAACAATGAGGTCGGGAAATTCTAGGATTTGTCAGTTGAGAGGAAGAAATAAGTTTTTCCCACCATATTCCTTAAAATCTTGGAGCAGTAATCAATCATCACTAGATTCAGACATACCGAACAATGTAATTAGCTCCTATTCTATCTATAATTGTCAACTATATATTGCTGTAATATTTCCCCTCATTAGGGGAAGTTGATTTCCAACATATCTACAATTTCCAAAGCTTCCTCAGCTCTAAATGGATATGAGAAATTACTCTTTTCTGCATCTTTACTCGGAAAAAGAAAATTATTTCTCATCTACAATCTATCTATTTATTCAGTATTTATCAAGAATTGAAGGCCATGTTTTCATCGATCTCTATAATGGGGAGAGGCATTTTTTGAAAGCACATCACGTGAAACCTTTTTTCTTTTGTGTGTGTGTTTGACGGACCATATGGCAAACATGATGAATTGGGGTTTAACTTGGCTATGCGTAGACATGAGTCTGCGCACCCTGATACCTTGTGAAAGTTAAGACTTAAAACTAACCAGTGATCAACTGTCCTAAAACCTTAAAGATGGTAGGTAAATGTGTGTTTTAATCTTTATTTCAACAGTCATTGTGCAACTTATATAATTATTTAGATACAGATAAAACATTTATACCTCACAAAAGTTTCAGCCCATTCTTGAGCAGTATGAGTTGTAACATGCTTAAAGTTGTGCACATGTCGCTTTTCCCTCTCATCTGCGGGCATATTGAGAGCTTGAGCTATAGAAGCAGCAACCTCTGTGATATTCCACGGATTCACAAGAATTGCTCCCGCACCCAATGACTGTGCAGCTCCAGCGAACTATAAATATGAAGGCAGAAACAATGCAAGTAGTTTATCTGAGATACCATAAACTGACATAAATTGCTTAAACACAGTGGTTACTCTTGTGTCACAGATCTTTCAATTTTTTGTGGACAGAGGTACGGACATGACTTTTGTTATTATCAACATAGCTGGCCAGAAAATTTACCTCACTAAGTATTAGCACTCCTTTCTTCGAGTCTTGGCATGCCACGAACTCGTAGCTGACCAGATTCATTCCATCTCTCAAAGAAGTGACAAGTGCAACATCTAAAAAAGTAAACAGTGTATTCACTTTAAAATGAGCATTTATCAAATATATGAGTCCTAGTTTAAAAAGCAAAGTTGTAATTGACTATTAGTTATAAAGTCAGCATAAGAGATCAATTTAGTTTTAGACAGAATTAGCACATAATTAATCTGCCAAACTAAAAGGACATCCTATTAATTCACATTTATTGAAGCATGTAATCCTTTGAGATGCATGCAATCCTCTGACCCACGTGAATAATACAACTAAGAGACGACGAGTGGATGTGGATCTAAAGGATTATTACTAAAAAGGAATATTTTTTGAAGCAGAACGGCTAATTTGAATACTTGAAGTTAGCATCCTCTTAGGTAAACAATCCCAAAAGTAAAAGTGCAAGAGAACAAGTCACTAGATTCATTTAGCCAAAGGCATATGAATATCTCTTCAGCCAAGCTTAAAATTTATATCTCCAGGCCAAAGTTCCGAAGTGTCCTATCAAATCACTGGAAACTCATTTCTAAGCTTCAACTGACAATAAGTGCATTCGTACTGTCAGATATATAAGGAAAAGTGGAGAACTTTCAGCATATCCTAGAACTCCATATCTTCGTGCTTATGTGTTTTATTTTCCTTGTAATTCTTCCTTTCCAATTTTAGTTCAGTACTTCCTTTTGTTCCAAATTTCTCTCAATTTCCCAACCGGTAGATTTCCCGTTCAAAATTAATTTATGCACCAAGACTAACCAAAATATGCAAAATCACTAGTTAGCTTTTTGACAACTTGAAGGAAAAATTAGTCCAGTGTACCAAAATTATTATTTCGAAATAGAAGTTCCAGCAGAAGAAATTATATACCAGTAACAGCATATAAGGCACAGAGCTTATAAAAGTCCAGAGATCGATCCTGTAAAGGAACAACAATATCATCAGAACTGCATTTCATTATGTCGAACAGAGAAGAAGCTTAATTCCCAATCATCAGAGAAGAAGCTCATGAGAAAATAAGAATGTCGAAACTCAATCACGTGAGACATATGAATGCTTAATTCTATTATGCGCTATACCCATTATGTTATCAACAATCATATGACATGAAAATGGCAGATAAACTCAAAGTGGAATATGATCGCTAAAAGTTTAACTGTACTTGCCAATTAAAAACCTAGCATCTGTCATACGTGTCATAGTTTGTGAAAAATCCAAAATGCTTAGTAGATGGAGTAACCAGATTTATAACAAATGTATATTTATAATTTCATCATGACGATGTTGTTAAGACGCAGGATCTTTCAGAGGAAAGGAAAAACATAAGCTATCTATCACAGAAACGGGCACTACTAAAATTAGGTCACAAGTCTCAACATTGAATATTAATAGTGGATGTCAAAAACAGACCAGGTGGTGTATTGGCACTGCAGTCAAGGTACCAAATCTTCCATTGATACGTCCAACAATTTCATGGACCTGGCTAGTAAGTTTCTGATCTGTGAAATGAAACATGAATCAAACTCCAAGAATAGGAAGCACACTTGGCAATGGTTCTAAAAACATTCAAGAAGCTCATGAATATCAGTCCATATTCAGCTCCAATTAACTGTTTCTTGGCTAATCCAGTTTTGATAAACAAATGATGCTTCTAGTACTAATCTTCTGCTAATTATTTGCTAATTGTAGCCAAGGACATAAGAAGCAATTAGGGTTGGACGGGCATTCTTGTCTAAAACCTAATCAGTAAAATGCGCTCTAAACATCTAGTTCCCTAAATTTTACGAGAAGTATGCAAGAACAACTTCATATAGTTCAATAGAAATAACCTCAAAGTAAGAACTGCATAAAGAAGTTTTATAACAGCTATTTAAAATGAGGTTCAAACCGTACATTCAGGAACATCAGTTCTTGTGGGTACTGCAATTTGTAGCAAAACAACTTTATCATGCCAATCCGGATTTTCTTCAAGAAACTTCTCAAAGGCAAGTATCTTTTGAGGAATTCCTTTGATCATATCGAGTCGATCAACTCCTAACATGACCTGTTCAATCCAATCAGCAATACTGAATTTCAGATCTCGCTTCATCAAACCTTGAAAACAGCCTCCATAACCAATGAAACCAGATACTGGAATGTCTCTCAATGACACTAGAAAGGCAGGAGAATGAAGTATACAACTTTAGACTGGGTAGCTCTAAGCCCATATTTGAGACTTTAAAGTGTACCGAAGGTATATATAGGTGCTTTTTTATCTCTTCAAATGAAAAAACACCGATTTGAAAAAAAAAAAAAAAATTATAGTTAGAACTCAGCTTTCTACACACAGCATCTCTTGTCTAACATTACATCCAGAACAAGTAAAATTTAGCAAAAGTAAATGGAACAGAATCGTAAAGACAATATTTCTAGTATATTGATTTTTTAAATTCCTAATGGTGGGCAGAAATGTTTCAAGTAAAACAGACAAATATAGTCCTTTGGCCAAAACAGAGTAAAGCTTGAACTACAAAAATACATGACAATATAATGTACCTTACGCCCAGAAAATCTTTCTTTTAGTTCTTTTATATGCTCCTGAACTGGAAGAGTGTCGAGCGCTCGTATGAATCTATCAGCATCAATCCCAATAGGAAACTGGAACAAGAAAGAAAAAACATAAGCATTAAAAAATAATGTGCACTATGCATGAAGAACATAACATAGTTCAAGAACTAATAAGATGTCAAGTTGAAAAATGTCATCAACATTCATATGGTGCATAATTATCTAAAAGTACCGCTGCAACTCTCGTAAGCTTCCCTTGATCCTCTACTCCTTCAGGTGTGCCCTCAAGTCCAAGAATACGAGTGCATGCACTCACGAAATGTCTAGCATAGTCATAGGTATGAAACCTGGAAATAGAAAAATCTATAAGTCATTAGCTCCAATTCCAACAAAAAAAAGGTTGTTGAAACAGATATATTCCATGACTTGCTGGAGAATGCATAATAAAAATTATTGAGAGTTCCCAATCTTATAACAATGAAGAATAGACAAAATTGTTGGGGTTTGCCAGAATTCTACTTTATATTCTAATGCAAAGACAAGAAAATAAGTACGAACCATTAAAGTTAAAGCTTACCCTACTAAGTCAGCAGCAAGAACTGAGCGGAGAAGCTCTGATCGAGATGGCAGAGTCCTATGGATTTCAGAGGAAGGAAAAGGAGTGTGGAGAAACCAGCCGACTTTCATGTTGTTGTTGTATTCCTTTAAGCATTTTGGAAGGAACATAAGGTGGTAGTCATGGCACCAAACAACGTCGCCTTCTTCATAATGTTCGTTTACCACATCAGCAAACATTTGATTTGCTTTCTTGTATGCAGCAAACTGTGACTGAAAACTCCTGGTTGTAGCAAGTCGATCTTCTTGTGGAAGTCCAAGGTAATGAAAAAGAGGCCATAAGATATTGTTGCAGTAGCCATTATAGTATTGATGGACGATCTCTTCATCAAGGAATACAGGTATACATCTCTGCATAAATATATAATCATGAAAAAGAATAATTAATGGTACTTGTTAGAGAAAACGATTATGTTTTTTTTTTTTGTAGGTAAAAGTATTCATCCTTGTCCTTATAGAATGAACAGGGTAATCAACCTACATCATTGATCAATAACAAAAGAAACTTGCCAAAGATTTACCTTTTCGGCCAAAGCTCTAGTAAGTGCCTCCTGTCCAATTTCATCGGGGACATTTACACCAGCCCATCCTATCCATCTTGCTTCAAACTCTTTCACGCCTTCAAGAGTGAGACGAGTCCATTTATATCAGTTTCAAGCGAAACAACCTCGATATGACTCGAAGTTACAAAGGAAAAGGAACATACCCAGAAGAGCACTAACAAGTCCACCGGCACTTATCTCAAGAGACCAAGAGTCTTCACCTCTCCTGACGGCAGAGACAGGCAACCTATTAGCCACCACCAGTAGCCGCTGTCTGAAAGGCCTTCCATCTTGCCTTTCACAGCCATCAGCAAGTGCCTTAGTTGCCGCCTCCAAGAATTGTTCGACATACGAATTCACCGAGTTATCTCCTTCTCTTGAACGCAGATCATGTTCTAGTAGTTCACGGTTGCCATCAATCGTCTCATTGGAGTAGGAAGCCCTGCTGTTCCTTCTGAGCTCTCTTTCCCTTAAGAGCCGTTCTACACGAGTTGGCGGAATATGGGCAGGAATAGAATTACTGTTATACTTGTTTCCAGGCATACGCTCCCTCTAAAATTCAATCTTGGGGATGGCACAGTCGAACGATTGAACCCTCCTACATTTTGGACGAACAAATTTATAGTTTTCAGTAAGCAGCAGAAAGAGGCAGGCCATAAGAAGCTGAATACTCCTCAAATTTAAATGCCAAAAGCGGAATATTAAAATCAAATCTTCCTATGGATTAGTAACAACCATATCTAATAGCGGTGATTATAACAATTATTTAAGATAATAGAATAAATATTTTTTTTGATAAAATAATAGAATGAATACAAGAGAGGAAATTATTATATGAAAAAAAGAGATAACGTAGACATTGGGATCCACAGAATATCTTAGGCATTATACACTGGGGTCGACCAAATTTGGTATCCTATTAATTAACGGAGATAGATATGCAGTACATTCACATTCACCGTGAATGACACTAACTAGTAAATCAATCGGAAAAAAAATCTGTCACCAGGAGAATCATCTAGCGCAAGAAACCGAGATTGATATCTATATATATAGAAGTACCAATTCAGATAGAACCAACAAATTGCATGAAATAACGCAATGGAAGCTTGAGGGAAGATACGTGATGCCCAGAATCAAAATCGCGTAAAGCTCTATGTAGGCTGGATTAATTACTCGGAAGCAAACCAAGCTGGCCACTGGGTCAGAGGAATGAAGAGATTGAAAAGAGAAATGGAGAAATCGATCAGATTTCTGGGCACTGCAATGGGTGAAGGAGAAGAAATAGAATCCTCGTGTAAGCTTTACAGAGTTCAAGAAGCTCCCCATCCATGCAGGCAGGTAATACTAAAGATAGCTGTGAAAAGTGGTAATTTTACTTCACCGAAAAGAACAAAAAAGAGAAGAATGAAGGAAAAACCATTTTATTTATTTAAAGAATACCGGTGATGGCTACGGCGCATCTAGATTCCCCGTGCTATGGCCAACTAAACTCACCTGTGACGGTTCAGACGCATTAAACAAAAGTTAAAATGCAGCCACGTAGCTGTTTTCTGTATTTTATCTAAAAGCAGGTGTCCCTCGCATTCATAACTCGATTCCTTTCTCTTTCAATTCCACGACTCTTGTGTTCTAACCTCCACTAATCTATTTGTTCTAATTAACACATGATCGCCGAAAGATCCTTCCTCAAGAAAGCAATCATTTGTCAGTCTGACGTACCGAAAATATGCTAATACCACGCATGACGCATGAACAAAAATGATAGAAAGCATTGTGAAAAAAAAATACTATGAACATAAAACTTTAGAGTTAATTGTGAAAAAGTTATGGACTTATCATCTCTAGAATTAAATACTATGAACAAAAATATATTTCAGCCAAAAAAAAAAACAAAATATATAAAAGCATAATTGAACAACGTTTCCCTGAATCTGAAAATAAGGTAAGATGAGACCAAGATTGAGTCCAGGGGATGTAACTCATCGCTGCCAAATTTTTTTTTTTTACCTCGAGTTATTATCTATCCTTCATTGACTTGTTTAAGGGGAATATAATACACTTTAAGATATCAAACCACCAATATGAAGTAAAAATATCTTGTATTCCTAAGAAGTAATAATATAATATCTTAGGAATATCTCCTTGAATGTGGAAAGGACATAGAGTTCTGTGGCCTTGGGAAAGGGAAAGGAAACGCCAAGCTTCACTAAAGACCACCAGACATGTGAAAAAACGAACAAAAGGCCAAGATTCATGTAATACTGCCACAAATAGACAGACGAGACTTGCATGAACAACGAGATTTATTCTCTGTTCTAGGAAGCAAGTTGGAGAAAAGTATCATTGCTCTGGTCGACTTCACAGGTACGGATTCCAGTGAGGTTGAAAGCAATAATAACACCGCAGCATTGATCCTTAAGTTAGTCAAATAATTAATTCTAGGCAACTCATGTCTTGAAAGATTTGGCGTTGACAGTAAGCAATTCCAGTTGGGATGCTAAATATATCTGCTAATTAATCATACGATCTATCCCCTCTGAAACAGTAACATTCTTGTGTTAAGGATCATATCGACCCAGCAAGAAAGGTATCATCAGATCTTTGAGGCTCCCTCAAGGGTGTGCCTGGGCTGATGAAGGGGCACTCAACTCAAGGGCACAACTTAAAAGTTTCAAAGAAACACGAAAATAAAAATAGAAGCAGGCTTCCTTGAAATGCATATTGTCCAAGAATGCAACAAATATTTTCTCGAGTGCATTCAGTTGAAGGAAACCCAGAGGGTGAACCGAAATCTCTTCATTCAACTGGGTAACTTTTAAGGCCTTTAGTTCCGTCATGAATCATGATCTTAGCTCAGACAATTGAGTTGAGCCCAGTTTGAGAAAATCAAGTGTAGGGTAAAATCTGTGCAGTATATGTGCCAGAACACATGCCTAGGGGAATTTTTTTTTTCTTCTCCACATTGACATCAAATTAGAAACCTTCTGAAGAATCAAAACGTGGTTTAGTTTATCATGCGACGACTCGAGAACCCTAATGAGTCCCCACCTTCAGCAAATAGCTTATTAGCCGAATAGTTTACTCTTTCATGAAGAAAGGTAAGAGCTAAAGGTAAAGATAGTAAAATTGTTGGCCTAATTCACATCACACCCAATAACATGACATGCCTGACCAAGAACACGATATCTTCTTCTGCAGTTAGGTGACTAGGTTCATCCTTCGCTCTTGGTAAAATCACAAGAATCCAAATTTTCATCTTAACAAGAAGTCTACTTAGTTGGCATCTCAAAAGTAAATTTCCAGATCTGAGAGCTTGTAACAATCTGATTTAATGTTATTGTTGATCCAGTTATGGTGTTTTGGCACATTACTTACATTATATCTCCATTAGATACTCAACTGATTCCTATAAATAAAATCAAGAAAAATTAGGTCTTGAGTGGGCTTTCTAACTACAAAAAAGATAGCTAGCGCTAGCCAGCAGGAATTTGGCCAAAAAAATAATCCTTAGCAGTAAGAAATGCTTGCAGATAGAACTATTTCGAAAATTGACTTAGAGAACTGATACCTGTTGGATTGCGCACAATATATAGTTGATAAAAAGCTAATGTGCGATGAGAAAATGCTACAGAATAAGCAAGAAAGCTAGCAGTTGATGAAGACTGAAGAGTGAAAGGGACCATATATAGCTTCTATGTAGCAGATAGATTATTGTATATTTGTGTTAATCTGGCTGGAAACATAGAAAGTTGTTTGATAATCTCGACTGTATGCCAAAAAGATAAACACTTTGTGGTGAACTTACGATGCACGTAGAAGCAAAAGCACATGCACACTCACAGTCGAAGGTACAGACAAAATCAAAGGACACTGACCTGAGGCCTTTTATCTGATTGATATACAGACGGTGAAGAAACCCAAGAAGTTCCGGTCCTCTGGAAAGCATAAAATGTGCATCAGTCAATGAAACGAAGAGGATGAAAATGACTCAGTATTGTGAGTGCACTACAAGGTCTGAGTACGGATTGCACGTATACGATAGCGATGGCACACAGAAATTGCACAAATGATCAAAGCCTCGATCATAAAGTCAAAACAATCAGACGGACGAATTCCAATTAATACACGCATCGTTACGTTAAATCTGATGATGGCGGCGCGTTTCCGATTCGAATCGGTTACTGCATTACGCTCAATCGACGGGGAAATTAATGATGGAGGAGCAGAGAGCTGAGGCTAACCTGAGGATGCGGACTAACCGATTCGGAGCTCCGGAGGCGGCTAAAGCGGTCGGTGGCGAGTTTCGTGGTTGGTTGAAATCGCAGTGGTTCGATGACACACTCCTGGGCGAGTGGCGGAGAGTTGGAGAGTGTAAGCAAGGAAAGGGAGGGATGCGATTGCAAAGTGTAGAGCGACGAGAGCAATAAAGAGATCGCGAGAATTGATGGGGGAGGGAGAAAGAGAGAATCTGACGAAAGCATGAAAAATGGCAGACACGGTTCCGTCAGGCTCGCTTTTTGGCGGGGGGAAGACAACGGTGAGAGAGATTTTCTCGATAGAGAGGAGAGGAGAGATGCGTTTGCTTTGGCCACTGCCCAATCATTTGGAGGGAATTTGTTCCCTTTCTTTCCTTTTAAATATTAACAATATATTAATTTATCATTTTTAAAAAAGTATGTTTTATTAATT
Organism: Clarkia xantiana subsp. parviflora; assembly: GCA_036873135.1. NCBI lineage: Eukaryota > Viridiplantae > Streptophyta > Magnoliopsida > Myrtales > Onagraceae > Clarkia > Clarkia xantiana. The sequence continues at coordinate 6,561,767 of JAPTYO010000014.1, forward strand.
AATTAATAGTCTCTTGGAAAACAAACTAATTAATACTCCAGTCTTCTTTTTTAAAATATTATAAATTTTGAAATAACATGAAAATACAAATATGCGAAGAATTGATACTATGTGTTGCCCACCTAATGGAGGACATTCCATGATAAATAAATAAAAATGTTAAAAATTTGATTATATGGTAAGAATATACTAAAATCAAGTTAATTTAAATTATTTTTTAGCTGTTAGATTACAATGAATTCAAGTGGAAGTAATATATAAATATATATACTTCTCTCTTTGAAATATATTTAGCATTTTAAAATATTTCATGCCAAATACTCTTTAATATTATATTTAAAATTACTTATTTTTGTACTTATATATCAAAAGAGCCTAAAACTTTAGCAAATAGCAAATGCAGTCAAAGGTAAATTGAAAATTAAGTCGGATCAAATCGAGAGAATAAATAGTTTTATATAAAGTCATAAAATTAATATGTCATTAAAGCAGTTGAGGTAATGTTTCAGTAGGATTTTTTTTTTTTACCAAAGTTTCAGTAGAATTTGATACACTTATTATACAAACAAGCTGAAAAATTTATGCAAAAAGCGTATACTAGTTCAATAGTAGTCTGCATCGAAGTTGTTTCTTGGCAAATTTATGGCCATATTTTTATATAGATAGGGCACAGAGAACCTGAAGGAAACGTTCCATGTTAATAAAACTATCTCCCGTGAATTGAATTGAAATCTCTGTGATTGAATCTACAGGTCTCTGAATCCTAAACCGAGACAACCATTAAAGATCTGCAGGTCTTTTGGAACTCTCGTGGATTGAATTGAAGTCTCGATGAATTGAATATACAGGTCTCTGAACCTTAATCCTAATCCAAGGCAACCATTAAATGATGAATAACTAAAAGATTTGAACGGAATAAATCTTTAATCATTCAGCTCGGTAATCTTGGATCACTCAATATTTGAAATTCTCAGCTCCTCCTGCAACAGGTTATTATATTTTCATCATAATTTATATAATAGATAGATTTATATATTATATATATTCGAACTATTACATTTTTATTATTTACGCTCTTAATAAAATATATTTAATATTTTTAATGACTTGTAATTCCTTATTATTAATGAATAATTACTTTTTTTACAATGATAAGGATAACAGCTTTTGAAAATTACAGTTATTACAAAAAATTTATAACAAAAAGTATATTTATAAATTAACAAATAACTATATAATTAATAACAATAATAATGTTCATATATATTAAATTTATATATATATAATAAAAATAATAATCTACATTGATTTTAAATATTTACCCCGCATGATATTATTGATGTGACATTTTATTTGAAGTTATCTTTTTAATGCATGAATGTCTCTTATTAGCCATATATACTATTAGAATATAATTATGACATAAACTTTGTATAAAATACTAGTTTCTCTTTACCAGTTAGTCATTTGTCACACACATATATTATATAGGATAGGCGTCTAACATTATAATTTGCAGTATCAAAGGTTACAGTAATATTGATGGGAGGAATAACAACATATAGACTAGTAATTACTGAGAAGTCCCTGGTTTTTTGTTGGTTGAATAGAAGTCCCTAATTTGGCCAATATAATAGAAGGGATTGCCACAGGCACCATCTACGTAACTAGGTATTCCTGTACAGTATTTTGGCACGTGCCAGTTCCATCTGACGGCGATTCCATCCAACAAATTTAATCAACCAATCCCGCATCTAATCATGGCAGGAAAAATTAACTTAACAAGATATTATATATATAATAATTAATAATAAGATAATAAACTACAAAGTATATTTATGTATTTATTAAATTGCAATTAAGTATTTCACTATATCTAAGGTTATAGACTGCATGTAACTGACAAATGAAAACCGCATTCTGAAGAGACTAACTATATATCACTGGCAATTGCAATACACAAAAAAAGTCGATATAGAGTTATAGACATATATACACACAAAAAAAGTGTCAACCACATTTATATTTACATGTTATATATATACAATTCTGCATGATTTAACTATATATACATGTATAATGCAATCACGTTAATTAAAGCATGTAAAAAGTGATCCCATTTGAGGATGTTTCCCAAAGTTGCTTTTCCGATTAAATTGACTAGGATATTATTAATTTTATATTAGCTTGTAAAATTAAAGTAGATCTGCCAGACAAGAAAAGATTATTTGGTTAATTATTATATTAATTTAAGGGTTTCAGTTGAGGAAAATCATTCATTAATTGAACAAAATTAACTAATGGCATTTTAGGAGTCGAAGTCGAACACCAAACCAGTCATGGCCCATGTAGTAGTGCATGGAAGATTTGTTTGTCGAAGAAACTATTATTATAATATTATAAATAATTATATATATACATATATTAGTAAATAATAACTCGTGCTACCATCCATGCATGGATGACACGTGAGGGCATTATCTTTTTCCTTTTCATGGACAAAAAGTTGCTTAAGCAAGTTATATCAGATTATAAATTTATAACAATACGCTAGATTAGAAGAAAGTAAGAATGAATACTTACTAAATAATTATATCGTTTTAACTGTGAATGATATATTAATATTATATATGGTTTTTAAAAGATTAACAACGCGTTTGTTCGTAAGATTATATGATTAATAGAAATTCAGAATCATAAAATAGATATCTTACTATAAATAAGGTTTAGTATTCTATCATTATAAAAAATTAATCTTTCTAAATTATGACCTTTTTTTTCTTCATTTTATCAAATATTTCATAATTTTACAAAGGGGTAAATAGTCTTTGGTACATGTTTGACAAAAATTGATTTTTGGTGCTACATCTTTTCTGTTTAGACTTTAAGTGCAATACGTTTGCAATTTATAGATTTTTGGTGCATTCTAAGTGTTTAAATTGACCTAGTCAGGATTAAATAAAAAAAAGTTAGAGAAATAAATTGAAAGAAAGTTAAATAAAATAAAAGTTGGGGGTTGATCACATGGAAATTACATGAGTATTTAACAGTCAAACGTAACGGTCAACTAACGATTTAGAAATTGTAAACATATTGTACCAAAAGTCTAAAAAAAAATGTTGCACCAAAAGCCAATTTTGATAAAAATATTATATTAAAGACATTTTAACCCTTTTACAGAAAATGTCTGTTCATCCCCTAAAATAAATTCCTAGTTGCAGAACGTAAGAAGGAAAGAGTTTGGATCTTTCTATCATGCTCCAAGAGCACAATGCTTTTGGTACTTTTTTTCTTCTATTGCCCTAAAGGTGAACCCTAGAGGAAATTTGTTATTATTAATAGTATGATGCAAATATTAGGCGCGGTTAAAAAATTTCAAATTATTCATACTTTTAAATTTTTACACATGTTACGATTAAGTCCACACTAGTAATAAAAAAAATCAAAAGCATAGTGCTCTTGGAGTATGGTAGAAAAATCCTAAGAGTTTTGACCAACTAAAAGATTTTATATTATCATGACTAGACGAAATATATGAGAAACACTAAAACCGCCATGTTGAGTTACGTTAATAGAATGACACCTAGGGGTGAAACTAAAATCTGGTAGGTTCGAAATACCGGTGAAAATTGAACAGGACCGAAAACTAAAACTGAAATATTCGGTTTGGTTTATGGTCAGATTTTTTCACTTTACTTCAATTTTTTTAGTTCGATTTTGAATTATGAGCTTTGTGGTCCGTAGGAACTTAACTGACGGTTATACTAATGAAATATGTATAATATAATATATTATATTAGTTGATATTAATTAATATAATTAATTAATTATGTTAATATATATTGTAAAATAAGCACTTATGAAGATTAGTTTTTCTATTTTTATTTTATTATATTAATGGACGTTATTCATCATTTTCGGTTTGATCAATTCCATGAAAATGACGAGAATTTTAAATGGTAATTGTTAATTTTCAATTTATTCCGAACCGAAAAATCTTACTACCGATAAACGGTTTATTTTTCTACACACAGTTTTTTAAGAAAACAAACCATATTGAAAATATAGATACTCGATTGAAAAAAAAAAAAAAAAAGTTCGACCGGTTTGGTTTCACCCTTAATGGCAGCCGCCACTACACTAGCACCACACCACCCAGCAATGCTATTCCATCCAAAATAAAAAGTGGGAGATTCCTTTTTAGCAAAGTGGAACTGCAAAAAAGGTAAAGCAAAAGTTACATGCTTCTTATGAACGACCAAAAGCCAAGATTGCCTTTGATTGATAGATAGATATGCTCTCTTCTCTACTCTACTACAGTCTACACCCACCTCTTTTCTTTTCTTTGCTTTGCTTTCCTCTCTGTCTCTTCCTCTATATGGGGGGTTCTTTCGTTCCTCATCGACACGTGCTGTGTTCCATGCACCCAAACGATGCTCTAATTACTTAACACTCATGAAATTAAACTTCATTATCGCTTAAACAACGCTTAGTTCTATTATTTTTTTACTAATAAACTCCGGTAGAAGAAACACTTTCAAAACATGTTAAAATAACTCGATTTTTTTGCAAATTTTAGCAACTCTTTTTGTAAGCTTTTTAAAGTGGATGAGGGTTGGTTAGCGAAAATCTAGTTTAGCCATACATGAAATCAGTAACGAAGCCAATGATGGTTGAGAGAGAATATCCCCCTTTCACTTTTAACCTTGTGCATATGGTTAATAATTGTACTTGAATTTTGACCTAATTGCAAATTGTTATCTAACCTCTATCTTATAAAAAATATAGTTATCTAAACTTCGAGCAAATTATTGTATCCTGTTACAAATCACGTCAATTGTTGGATCTTTTGATATGTAACTAATATGATTTAGACAGTAAATTTAAAGTATTGCAACGAAATGCTTTTAATTGATTGTTCAATTTAAATCCTCTAATTTCTACTATGTCTTTCAATTGAATGAATTGAATGTTCAACTATGGTATTTCGCTCTTTTCAATTTTTTAATGATCCATCTTGAAAACCCATTAAAGAACTTCATGTGTACGAAATATGATTCTTTTCTTTACAGTTTGACGTAAATTTTAATGAATGTAAATTGAAAGTTCACGTAGCTAATTTTTAAAAATTAAAATTTCGGATAACAATTCACAATTCGATCAAAGTTCGCATAATGATTTGGTTAATATAAATATATATATATATAAATTATTTATGTACCGTTTAAAGTCATATATATTTATCTTCCTTTTTTTTGTATTATTTAACTATAGCCTAATTCTTACCCCCCATCGTATAGTAGTACATCCTGGCTTCTTCCCTTATAACAGATAGCAAATCCCTGTTCAGTCGCAAGAGAGAATTCGTGGGAGACAAGGTGCACTTTCGGTAGAAAAAAAAACAACTATCATAGATGTTGTGACTAAACCAGTAAACCCCCACTTTGATCCGTTCATGCACGTAGTAATCCTCAATTATTTATTTAAATATATAAAAGTAATATTATTCCCAAATCGTACGGAAAAGGCCCCACAGCAAATTCTTGCGGTCCGACTGGCTTCACGTTTCAACTTTTAAGTCAAATTCTCACGTCATTGTTAAAGCCAGAAAATTAGGTACAAAAGAAGCAAACACTCTTATCTTGTTCCCTATGTCTGTGAAAGAAAAAGTAACCATACTAAATCTTAACCGATATTTACCAAAAAATTTAAAAAATAACCGATTATGAGAAGAAGTAATAGGACCATGATTATATTTTACAGTCTCCTCACAGTTTTTATCAGTTCCATCATCAAGTATGAAATAAATATTAAGTAAATATGTTTGTAATCATGTATGTGGCTGAAAGAAAAAGGAGACGAATAAAACTTTTACCAATGGAAGCTCAACAAGTATCGAAAAAAGGCAAAGAAAAGAAGGAATATGGCATGGTTGGTAGGGGTACGAAATATAGCCAATAGGAGAAGCTTGCTTGGTGTCTTTCATTAGAGGATTTGAGAAGGGGGGGCCAGTGGGTTGTGGAATATAAGTAACATGATGTTGATTTTGTGGTCTAGAATCTCATCAACACAAGGGATCTACATTAGGTGCTTGTTTTTTCAGTGTGCAAAAATTATTGGACCTTACTGCTATACTCCTTCCTTCTCACATGGGTGGTGGGGGTATGTCATTAGACTAAACAGGATGCTCTAAATGCACTTATCCATTAATCTTGTTATAAAGCACCAGTAATATGAAGGAGACACTATAGAGGGGAGGAAACTAAGTGCAGAATCTGATTCATAACAGCAGAGTCTATAATAATATCATACTTAGTGGCAATGAAAGGGCTTCAAACTTTCTGGTTTTTGTCATTAGTATAAAAGTTACTCACCAGTATTAGTGTATCCTGTTCTGTTCTGCTCTGTCTTTAGGTAATACCTACTGGACTTGGTTTCTCGAGTTAATGCCTACAGCCTGCAGAACAAACAAAGTTTTAAATCAAACATTTCCTTTAAAAAATAAGAATTATATATAAATTTTAAAGTTTTGAACTCACGAAAACAATCGGTTTCCATCACGGGGGAGCTGAGGCCGTTTTATGGGGGAGAATATTAAGTTCCTCAGCGACATAGATGGATTAGCAGCTCCACCTCCAAAATTAGGATTACCACCAACTCTTCTGTTACTGGTACCAGTACCAATAGGCATTGTTGGTTTTTTTAGTGGGGAACTAACAGGGAAATCAAAAGAGCCTGAAGTGTTTGAGATGTTTTGCCTTGCTGGTGCTGGCCATAGATCTTCACTGGGCCCTGGAGTTCGGGGACGGGAAACAGAACCATCTGCTACACATGAGTCAAATAGTTTTGGAAGCAAGAAGCAACTATGGAGTACATTACATTAATGCTAGGGATAATATAAGTATATAGATACAAAACTTCTGTGTCTTCAACTGTAGAATCAAACTGAGGAGAAAAATACCTTTTCTGTTAGGATCATTGCTGCCCATCATATTCAAATTCGATGTGTTTCCAAAGAAATCAGGCTCTGGCCTTGAGTAATTGTTGCGGGCAGGTTGGATGGCTGTTCTTTTCGTAGACTCATACTCAGACCTCAACTGATCATACATTTCATCAAGCTTTCTCTTTTGCCTGATATATAGGACAATTAGTTCTGAGTTATGCAAATTATAATGTCTGTTCAGTTTTTTTTAAAGAACAGAGTTTCCTAGTTTCGAACCTGGTTTTATCTGCAAGTTTGTCTTGAAGCTCTTGGTTATCATTGGAGAGCTTCTCATTTTCCTGCTCCATACTCTGACATTTTTGGGCCATCTTCTGATATGCAGTGTGCAAATTGCGAACCTGCTCTAACTTCTCTCTGAGCTTCTCATTTTCCTGCTCCATTATATGGCATTTCTGGGCCATCTTCTGATAAGCAGAGTGAACCTGCTCTAGCTTCTCTTGAAACTTCTCCTTCATGGTCTCGCATTTCTGTCGACACTGAGCCATTAGTCTGTTCATCTGGAATTTCATCTCCAAATCCTTCTGTCCGATGAAGAACATCACACTTTTGTATGCACTTTTCATCGCTAGGCATTTTTAAGGAAAAACACAGTCCCTATATTTGTGTTAGCATCCCTTGATTAGAAGTCTCTGTAATCTGCATGTATATCTTATTCATACAATATAATGTTCAACCAAATCATAAATGATTTCAAAGGATACTTATTTGCGGGGATACTCCAGCCATGACCGTCTACAACCAAACAGGCATCCATTTCAGAAAAAAGTGAACCACCATAGACATGAGTAAGCAGATACAAAAGTCATATAAGAAGCAAATACGGTATATATCTAGGATTGAGTCTGACTTACATTTGACCATTCGTCACTGGGATTAACATCCATAGGCTTCATAAGGCTGATAGGCATACAGAATGTCAAAGTTCAAAGCTGTAAAATAGAACACCATTTCTATTCTACATCTAGAGGGCTTAATATTCAAAGGAATGTTGTGACCTACCCATTAATTTAATAGTTAATGAGAATTGTGTCGAGTAAAGATAACTTTGCAAACACTGTAGCAAACAATAGCTTGCAAAAATGCAAGAGGAATAGTGTCAATGCTGAATTTTATTCATGAGACTAGACAATGGTGTACCTTTTGGAAAGAACTTGATCACAAATTGGACATGATTCGTTGTTGCTGAGAATCTTGTTAGCATCTTCTGAACCTTATCACAATACTAAGGAGACACAATGCAAGCTCGACAACTTTGTAACAGATCAAAATGTATATCAAAATTAAACAGCAGTATCTGCAAACAAACATTTCAGGATACACAAAACATGACCACAGGTAGTGGTAATGACCCGACCTTCAACCTCTTGCCAACATGCATTGCACCTCATCTCAGCCTTTAGCTTTAGTCTCTAGCACACTATTTCCAAAATGCACTAAATTAGTGAATAATGTCACTGCTAAGTTATCAGACTCCCTTAATTTCACATAAAATAATACCTAGGCAAGGTGAATCAGAGGAGCTGAATAAAAATGAAACAGCAATGTGAAGTCAGAGAGCATAGAAATTAGAAAAGCCCCAAAATGCTTCAAATACATTGCACAGTGCTAGAACCTGAAGCATAATTTCGTAAATCCTGGAGCACTTGGAGAACATTAACTAGCAAATAACTGTGAAATCATATACAGAACAAACAGAAACTCCGATTTGAGGTATCGCTCTTCAGTTCTACTACTAGACAGTGAGATCGCCAAACATCAATATACTTAGAGAACCTCTAAATAGATTAACTATCATAAAAATGGTAAATCAATCATATACAGAATAGGAATTTACCGTCGGTCTTCGACTTCTCCCGCAGTGAAATCGTTGAACAGCAAGGAGCCTTGATAGAGAAGGAATTAGATGTAGCAGACCTCAACCACAGAGCCGATATCCGATTGAAGGCATGCCTCCGTTCTCTTCACAGTCGTTAGTGTCGAAGCAGAATGATCGGAAAATGAGAGGAGGAAGACGATGATGATCTGGCGGTAAGCTTTCCGATTATGAAGTATTTTCAAATTTTTTTATTAGAAAAGAAAATTAATTAAGCAATAATAGTTCAGATATGGGCTTGAAATACCGACGCTATCCATGGGCTTGTGAGGTGACGAGTTACTCGAAGCAACACAAGGTAAAGCAACCTTTTCATAAGTTTGCCCAAAAAAAAAACTCCCATGAGATTTAGACCACCTACGTGCCGGCATTTACAACTCACAGGTCACAGCATGTCTAAAATTAATTATAGAGTCTTTAGTTTCAAATGCCTTCATTTTGTCACATTGCACAATTAACAGTTTTGAAAATTATAAAATACAGTAAAAATATCCACATTTTTAAATAATGTTATATTATTTTTACGCATATAGTCATATTATTCACAACAATATTATATAAAGTAAAAAAAAATCTGAGTTAACAAATTGCACATTCATTTAAAATTAATTATAGAGTTTTTACTTTCAAATGCCTTCATTTTGTCACAATGCACAATTAACAATTTTGAATTTTATAAAATACAGTAAAAATTCCGCATTTTTAAATAATGTTATATTATTTTTACGAGTATAGTCATATTTTTAAATTTTATTTACAACAATATTATATTATTTGTGAAATCGATTAAAATAAATAAATATATATATTAATTAAAAAATCCATTCACGCACAATCTGCGAGTTAATAACAAGTATAATACAAGTTTTTCATATAAATAAAAAATTTACCCGATGTGTGGTAAAAACCTAGAATCTATATAATGAGAATCTTTCATTCTACATGTGAGGTCTATGGTGTCTCATTTTACGAGTTAGGCCATCATCAATGCTTGTTCTATCAAAATTAACCGACATTACAATCATGTAATATCGTAATGTAATATCGTAATGGTTCAATATTTCATTCATTAACAATAAATTTAGAGTTAAGTACGAGAATAAAAATATATTTATAACCGGCAATATACAATCGAGTAAGGTTACTTTAGCAGGTATTTGAGAACTCGGTATTAAAAAAAAAAACCAACCTCGCGACACAGACTATCACCCAGTTTTCATTGGACACCAATAACCCCAATAAAATGTCACCCAAAGAACACTGTTGCTGCGTTCATGAACTCACCTGATGCATCTATCTGTAAACACATGACAAGAGTTGTAATGGATAACATTATTGATGCCTCCTCGTTACTTACATCTATGAAGTCTCCAAACCAATAACTCCCGACAACTTATGTACTTGATCCAAAAACGGGCAACAGAGACGCATATGTCCCATTTTCTTTTCCTTTTCTTGTCAACAAGACAATTTCCATTGTCCGACACTGCTCTATTATGGTTTCCATTATGTCTTGCCACTTTATCCTATCAAGAAGTATGAACAATGTTCATTCCAACCCTAAACCCTAGTTGTACAGTGCTTCATTCTGAAACCAAAAGGTTTCGAATTCAAACACGTCAATGTTTTGGAATATAAAAATATTCATGACCACACTTTACCCATCGGATAACTCAGTGCAAGCAAAAAACTATTCTTGGGTATGATAGGACATTATGAGAAAAAAAAAACTTAGCCTCTACCACTACACTATATATAGAACACGCCCAATGAATCTATCTAATACTGCAATCTTAGCATACTAGGGTCTCAGATTCTCAATTCCCTTGGGCCTTACTTCCTAGTACCAACCACCACACATGTCTCATTTTAGCCTTTCCAAGGTGTTCTTAGTCCCTCTAGTTTTACTATTGCTTGCCTCGGGTCCTAACGCACGACTTCTGAATGGAACTAGGTCTGCACCCCGAAGGATCGATAGCCGAGTCGTATGGCGTGAATTAGGGTTTATCAATTACAATGAATCGATGTATTCGATTCCCGAGCCTGAGAGAGTCGCACCTGGCGGCCCTGATCCTCACCATCACAAGTAATGTGCCAAAAGTATGGAACTGTGATTCGTACAAGCTGCTGAATAAGATTAAGGGTTGTATTCTATTCTAGTTCTACCTAAAAGGTTGTACAGTTTCTTCATAATGAATCAAATTCTATGCTACAATCTACTCGAAATCATAGTTTTTTTTAAATGAAATGATGTAGCATTCAAGGAACAATATGTAATTTCTTCATCTAGGAACTAGCATTTAATTTGAACAGCATTGACACAGAAAGAACATCGCCCTAAGGTCCTCCTTTGTTCCTTAATCTAAACCAGACCAGTAAGAGCAGGTAGCTTGTGCAAAAAATTTACCGGTGTAAAAATCGATATGCAGACGAGCATTTCTGATCACTGGTTGGCGAATTTGATTCCCTTCTCGATAGAGGATTTGAGCTCGGGAATGAGGAGCTCGAGTCCTTGTTTCTCGTAGTCTGACATTGGTCCTAACCCCAAAACTTCTTCAACACCGTTCTTCCCAAGCTTTACCTGTATATTTATCTTACGCATTAGCTTGATCATAATAAAGGCCGGGGAAAAATTATGGCCCGATATTTGCTTTATATAACTACCAAGCCATAAAGATTAAGGCAATCTTTTGAATACCAAGCTTTCCTAATTCTAAGCTCAAGTTTAAGTGAGTTAATTACCTTGGAAGCAAAGAAAGGTAGTTCGGTTATATTGGATTGTACAAATGAACATTCCACAACATCGGGTACTCCATTAAGTCCCTTGAGGCAAGCATCTGCGAATAAGGCTCCAGCATAACTGCATCATAAAAGTAGAGTCGGTTCAGGACAACATCACAATGCAATATCCCCAAGTATATAAAAGCAAAACACCATGAAATGAATATATATAACAGTAACAAGTAAATCACAAACGAAAACTCTACCTCAGATAAGGTCAAGCTTATTTCAGCTGTTTCGTGGAACATATATGTAGAGGCAGGGACGATAAATGAATTAAATTCTTGGAGGGCAAACCAATACTTACATGGTTAAATAAGTAGGCAAACTATGTGTTTAAAATTTCAGGGGGAATCAGATACGACATAAGTTTAAGGGTATTTTTCAACACTTTGAAAAGTCCAAGGGAGGGTTGTCCCCGTGTAGAGGGTATTATTTACACTTACGCCATTGACAGTGTTGCAGAACCCTTTCCAGCCTTTGCTTCCACAACTTCAGTTCCTCCATCTTGAGTACGTTTTGTGAGTGCACGGATCTCTTCATCAGACAAATTGGCTTTGGGAGTTGCCTACAAAGTGCAAGCACAATTTTGAAATTAAAATGGTTGTTTCCCTCTTTACAGCAGAGAAGGAGGTACTAAGTGAGTACCTGTGAGAATAACGGAAGGATAGTGATGCCCGCATGGCCACCAACAACGGGTACATGAACCTCTGCAGATAACCGATAAATACGGTTATTATCTTTGATGCACTTTTCCAGTAATTCCAAAAAATTATACTGCTATAAAATATTAGCGTTTGATGTCAACATACCTTCAACAGGCACTTTGGCCTTTCCAGCATAGAAAGTTTTGGCCCTGACAACATCCAGAGTTGTCACTCCGAATAGCTTCTTCTCATTATATGTACCGGCCTTCTTGAATACCTCAGCTGCAATTGGGACCGTCGAGTTCACAGGGTTGCTGATCATATTAACAAGTGCCTGGACAATGGAAAGAATTTTGTTTGAATAACGTAATAAAAGAAAAATAAACTATGTCTTGCAAACAAGAAGTGGTAAAAACCACTAATTTAACAGAACAAAAAGAACTATGGACACGTTATTGAGCAAATAAGTCCAACGTTATTTGCTTGTAATAATAAAGTTTCTATTCGTAACAGTAAAGACCAAATAAAATTGAAGAAGAGGAGAGAAGGGATTCCAATATTTAGGAGAGATTTGTTATCAGAATGAGAACACCTTCTCGATCTTAAGTTGATTTAATTACATGAACTAATATAAGAAAAATAATATACACCTGCTTGTACGAGCAATATAACGAGATCTAACCCTGTTCCTACTACCTAGTGGTACTGCACTGTAAGCACTTTAAAACAAGTCATGCTCGAACTGATTAAGGAAATTTTTTTTTTATGACATGATGTTCTATCATCAACCCAAATAGACCCTCCCCAAACTAAGTACAATTATGGATTATACATTGGCTGGATACAATATCCAATTAACGTCTCGGACGAATATACTATATATGAACCCAATCGAAAGTAGATATATTTAATCTGAAGACAGAGCCCAAGTACTACATTAAAATTACAGCTAAACTGTAAACTTAAAGTACGAACAATTATAATTCGAAAATAAAACGAGTTCTGAATATCATTGAAGTTTGAAAGAAAGAAAGAACTCACATGAGGGCAGTGTTTTGCGATGGCTGTACACAGGGTTTTGACAATGCCTGCATTTATGTTAAAGAGATCATCACGGGTCATTCCTGGTTTTCTTGGCACACCAGCAGGAATAATGACGAGATCTGCTCCCTCCAAAGCTTGGCCAAGTTGGTCATCACCCATATACCCAGTAACCTAAAAAAAGAGCCGACCAATTAGAGGCCACAACCTAACCATGTTTTCATTTCCTCACCAAATTTACCAATGGCATTATTATCTTGTAAAAGCTCATTGTCCAGCAAAAAATATAAAAATAAAAAACTCACACAAGTATTAGTTAGCATCAACAATAATATTTCACCATTGCATCCACAATATAAAAATTTCTGCTCAGAGACTCTTAAAGCCGACCAAAACAATATGAAGAACGTCAATCTCTCATACAACACAGGCAGATGCATGTTTAATTCAAAGATAGCAATAGCATGATGAAAAACTGAAAACAGCACAGTTGACCATGGTCCTAATTGCAAACTAAGTCATACTATAGAGCTGTGCTGAAAGAACAAGTTGAGTTATCTTAAATTGCTCTAACATTATTAATCCATAAATTGAGCAGCTACATGGGATCATCCAAAATTTTCAGGAAATTCAGAGGGCCAAACTCATAGAGAGGATGAATTGTTACAGCATCAACCGCTCAACCATCCCATTGTGTAAAAAGTTGAGACTTTGGCATTAAGCTAGTAATTCAACGAATGCTACAGCGAAAGACGTTCCACAGGAATCATGGAGAGAGATAGAGACCTCAGATCTGGTGTTGACGTGGCCAACGTCAGCAGCAACTCCCGGCGTGCCGGCGATGTCATAGAGAGCGAGCTTCGAGACAAGAGGGTTGAGCTTCATCAGAAGGGCTAGAGGCTGGCCGATACCGCCGGCGGCTCCAAGCACCACCACCTTCCGCTCGGGCACTGGACCGGAGCCATAGTCACGGCTGAGGAGCCTCCCGGCGTTGGTCGATCTCGATCGGATCAATTTCAACATCGACGCCATCATTTTGGCCGAAGAGGGTTTAGGACTTTGTGTGAGAGAAGCTGCTGGTGACTGTGTCAGACTGTCAGCCGTGTCTTTTCTTGCCGTGTCTCAATTTATAGCGGGGTTTAGTAGAACTTGGAAGAAGCCGTAGTAGCAAGATAGGTAAGATAATAAATATATAAGGACTATTATGAATAAATATAATAGTTAGGGGTTATGAGTTAATGCCTTAATGGATAGTTTTTTTGGCCAAAAGTTAATGGATAGTTGATTAATTCTATTTTATAATAAAGTTTATATATATTTATACATTTAATCTTTGATTTTTCTACTATGCTATAAGCAACATGTTTGTAATATTCTTTTTTTTTTCTATTGCTTTAAAAATGAACCCATAAAAAAATTGATATTATTAATAATATGATACAAAATTAGGTGTAGTTAAAAAAAATTCATACTTTTAAAGTTTTATCTATATTAATATTATATCCACTATAATAGTAAAATAAAACCAAAATTATAGTATTTCACAAGCATGTAGAAAAACTTGTATATCTTTTCTTGATTTTCATTTGTTTTAAGCTAATCCATTCTCCGGTCTTTATAGTCTATATATTTAGTTGATTGGTTCGTAGTATTTGTTATGGGATAAATATATAAGGATTATTATGAATAACTAATAGTTAGGAAATTGTATATATAGAAAGATCAATATTCTACATTACATATATTCTATTTATTGTTGTATATATTCCCTTACTTTATTTATTTATTTATTTTTTTGGCCAAGATTCCCTTAATTTATTTAAAGTAATGTATCTTGTAAATATCTGTAATTAGATTAGTCAATATTTATTACTTTTAACATTATGAATCAATCAATTGATAGGACGGAAAGTAGATAGATATAGATCGAAGGAGTTTAGAATGAAGAGGAAAAGTGGAAAACATCAAATGAAGATTATAAAGAGTTGTGTAAAAACATAATTCAAATTCAATCTCATAACCGTTTTTTTTTTCTTCACGTAAATATATAAAATTATAAGTATCTTTAAATATTACTATAAGGTTAAATAGCAAATTACTAGTTAAATTTATACTTAATGTACATTGTTAGTTTTTTTTTTTTTTTGTAGTAAATTGTTTGCTAAATTTTAAGTTGGAGCAATTTAATATCTCTGTTCGCTTATTCCGATAATTTTAACGGAAAGAATTCAAAAAAATCATAAAAATTACGCTAAACTCAAGTGAAATAATCTATAATTTCATCAAAACTATAATATTCACAAATCGAATATAAAATAATAAACGTAATTTTTTTAAAACTATATAAGCCATAATTATCAAAATAAATTTTTAAAACTTCATTTAATTTAAAAAAAATTAAAATTTTAACTTAAAAGTAAATACATTAAATACTTTTTTTTTTTCAAAATCTAAAAAAAAAATGAAATGAATTATAGTGCTTCTAGTAATGACCAATGAGATACCTCTATGTCATCTTTATAATTTAATTTTAAAATTTTGACAAATAATATATTTGTATCGGTTTGTGATTAAACTTTTATAATATGTTTTGTGTTTAAATCCATTTTATTAAATTGAACGAATTTTATTTAATACATATAAACTTAGAGTGTTCTTTACCAAATAAAAAATATTTCCATTAATAACGAAAAAAGTTAACGAAAGTAGCATATTATTAAAATTTATAAACTCAGCTAGCAATTCGCAATAAATAAAAGTTTAGCTGTTCGGCTAGCAGTTTGCTACTAACTCTTAATTTATATTATAAATAAGTTCCTCAATTATCCCATAAGATAAGACAAGGTCGTTTCGTTTGGTGCGGTAGTTTATTGGGTGAACCCGGTCGATGCTACACCCTATCCAAAAACGTCACCCTCTTCTTGTAATCTACACAAACGAACTGAAAGAAGCAGCCCTAATCAAGAAACACTGCCGGAGCTTCAACTTGTTCTCTGCAATGCGCTCCTTTCCCTTGTAACTCTCCCTACCTCTCTCGCTCTTTCTCTAGTGGAAAGTTTCAATTTTCTCCTTTTCTTCAGAAATGTTGAACTCGCAGTACAATTTGCGTTCCAGAATGTGATATTTGATCATACTCTGCGTTCATATGCAGTGAAATCGCCACTCTCTGAATTTGGTGCTCATGATGCATGCCTGTTTGCTATTTCTGAAGTTCGGTGTTAGGGTTTTGGTACAGAAATGTGATGTTACTGTTGGTTATGTTCTTCGCGCAACTCCGAAAATCTATGAATTCTTGATGTGATTGAAATGTTACCAGCTGGATAACTCAAATTGAGCTTTAAGAGGTCGTAGAAAAAAATGCATTGATGATCTAGTGAAAGAATTCTGTTGAATATCCAGCTCAATTTGATTCACCATATACTAATACTCCAGGACTGAAACATTCCAATTTGATAATTCTTGTTTGAGTCAACCCAATTTGATATTTTTAGGCCATACATTGTTCATACATGCTTTTCTGCATTTGGGTTTCTTTTACATTTAGCTTCTTTTATCAGGAAGTTCTCGATTCCGCACCCGAACTTCAAGTGTGTCCCAGACATCCATTTGTTTCCAGCTATTGGTTATGGCATGGATGAGATATGTATACAGCCAATCTGCCAAAGATGGAACTTTTCACCTACAGTTCTTTATGCCATTGTTGGTTCCTCACAAAGATTGCACCTTTCCAGGCCTTTAAGAGTCAGAGCTTATACGAGAGAAACATTAGAATTGTTGGAGTCTCTGACCTGTTTCCAGGAAAAGGACATAGTAAACTCAACCATAGATCAAAAAGATGTAGCTCAACTAAATGGCAGCTCTGTGTTCTCTGCAGAAACTTCTTCTGCAAAGAGTGATAATGAAAATGAAATTGAACGAAGAAGAAAGATCGGACTTGCAAATAAAGGGAAAGTTCCTTGGAACAAAGGCAGGAAACACAGTGCAGGTAATCATTTTTTAGCAATGCCATTAAACTCATATAGTAATTCGAACGTGTGGTTAATCATGACTCTTTGTCTCGTCGTGTAGAGACACGGGAAAGAATTAAGCTGAGAACAATTGAAGCATTAAGAGATCCCAAGGTGAAGTCATGTAAGACTAAATTTCAGATTTTCCGTTTATCCTTTGAATACTAAAGGTGCTATTAAAGCACCAAAAGCTGCACCTTTATTTCCTTTTCTACATCTCTAACACGATAATGCATCGTGTTACCAGAAACGTGTATTTGCCACACTAGTTGTTGATACTTAGCTTTGCCATTTTTGTGCTGCTACTCTACTGCTTTGCTAGCCGTTTGAATTTTGGTTGTTGCTGTCTCAGATCCAGCAGAAGATGGCCGGGCATGCACGTCCTCATAGGTAAACCATGCATTGAACAACTGATACCTTTCTTTGGTACCTATTTGAGAAAAAAAAAATTACTCGTATTTATCTACTTGGTAAAAATCAATAATTGTATGAATAGATGAAGATTGTTCAAGCTATCAAAACAGGGTAGAGTTGGGTTAATGATTGCTCTTAGGCAGAACTTGGTTATCATGCAGCTCTTTAATTAGAATTGTATATTGGAGTATTTTGCAGTGATGAGATCAAGGCCAAAATTAGCTTCTCGATTACGCAGCTCTGGGCAAGGCGGTTGGAAGCGAAAAGGTCAAAGGAGAAGTTTTTCTCACTGTGGGGAGACAGTATTGCTGAAGCTGCAAAATCGGGATGGACTGACCAAGAAAAGCTGGAGTGGGATAGCTACGATGTAATTAAGCGAGAATTAGAGGTCGAAAAGCTTCGGAGGATTTCAGAAAAGGAAAATGCTAAGATTTTTGCAAAGGAGAGATCAAAGAAGGCAGCTCAGGCTAGAGCTGAGAAGACCGCAAGGCTCGAGCAGAAGAGAAAGGAAAGGGAAGTAAGGAGAAAACAAAAGGAAGAACAGAAAGCTGCCCTCGAAGAAACAACAGAGACCAAAGAGGAGTCAGCAGTTGCGCTTCTTATTCTTAAGCAGCGACTTGAGAAGGTAGTAACTAGTAACTACGAAATTTTGAAAAAATGATGATTTCGGGTCTTAAACGAAATATGCTGTTGAATGTAACTTTGGTTGTCATGATTTTAGATTCATAAGAAGAAACCGGGAACTGTACAGATCAGCAGCAATCAAGGAGAGACGATGTTGCCAAATATTGAGAAGGTGGATTTGGAGCGCATCAGGAAAGAAAAAGCTCGAAAAGAGCTTTCACTTGCTGAGCAGATACAAGCTGCCAAGAGTATGAGAGCAGAATCCATCGGTCGGGACCCTGCAATAGTCTGTGGATCGACCAAGTAACTAGCTTAGTTAAATTGAGTCACTTTATTGCTTATTTACACAAACTGCTTTGCTTTGTGGAGGATTTTCCTGTACTACGGAAAAAACAGAACACTCAATATCGACTTATTTATTACAGAGACTGACCGAGCTTATTACAGAGTGGAACATGATTTCTTCCTTTTCCTCCATTTGTGATCTATGGGTTGACGAAAAGCATCACTTTGGCAAGATCCAGTGCCTTCTCACGTCCAAAGAACTTCTCCACTATAGCCAATGCAAACTCCATTGATGTGCCTGGTCCTCTGCTAGTTATGAGATTCCCGTCTACAACCACCCTGTTCTCCACTTCGCTTTGATCCGACAGTTTATCGCACATTGCAGGAAAGGATGTGGCTTTCTTTCCCTGTACAAACAAACAAATGAATCACCCCACTTTCTTGTTAGTTATGTGGCAAAATGGTGATATTATTAGCTGCATTGATGATTTGAGTTGAGCATCTTCTTTTCGGTAAGGACCATATTAGGATTTACATGTTCAGAGTGATTGGCTAGAAAATGCAATAATGTTTTGACAAAAAGTGATATAGTTGGTTCTTTAAATTGAATACCTTGAGCAAACCGTGAGGCTCCAGGACGAGCGCTGGGGATGCACATATTGCCCCGTAGGGTCTATTTGATTCTTGCTGCTTCTTCAGCAGATTCACCAACTTGTCGCACTTAGCAAATGCTTGAGCCCCACCGAGTCCCCCCTGCAAATAACAAAGTGCAAAATAAGACAAATCAAGGATTCAACACTGGCTTAGAAATGTGGTGACTATAACAAAAGGAGAACAACTTACAGGCAGTACAATCAGATCATATGGAAGACCAGCAGCTTCATCAAGTAGCATATCTGCAGCTAGTTTTACGTTGCGAGATGCCTCAATTTCTAGTTTACCATCAACCGAAGCCACGACAACATTCGCTTTCGCCCGCCTTAGAATGTCGATGATCATGACGGCTTCCATTTCCTCTGTGCCATCAGCAATAGGAACAAGGATCTGAGAGTGAAATAGATATGTGAGTAATAGCTTGCGTTATCTTGTTAATAACAGAAAGGCCTTGCATAACCAGAGATGTATCAATTTGAGCTTTCTCAATCCAAAATTCGCATGATCCAGATATTTGATGGAAATATTTATCGACTCAATAAAAGAGTGTTTCCAATTCCAGCTAATTCAAGCCAGGAAGGCATCTCCATCAAATCAAAAGGTAATCTTCCAGACATGTGGCAGTCTTGTAGGAAAAACTGTTCTTTACAGATTTCAATTAGAAATTTGTTGAACCGGAGAGACAGAAGTATGAAGCTAAACTTGATATGAAAAGTATGAAAGCTGTATAAAATTCCTAGTCAATTAGTTGTACCTTTGGAGTTTGGTCAAACGTCCACTGCATAGGATTCCACTCTACAATAGTATACTCATCTCCATGATTTTGGCGCATTACCTGCATACGGTATCATATACAAGAGTTCAAATTGAGTGGAAGTAGAACCTGAAAATTGTAAACAAATATTTACCTGCATACGGTATCATTAATATTTCATTTGCAAACAAATATCTAAGAACAAATAACATAAGATTGTAGTTCTACAAGAACAAGACAGGCTGACACAGGTCAAATCACTTACAAGACAAGATCCAACAAACAATAGAGAGTGGAAATTGCCAGTTTTCCTCTATTTTAATTTAAAGGGAAAAAATAACTTGCAGTATTTGACTCTTCCAAATGGGGAAAAAAGAAACAATTACTGGATCCAACTGATTCTAGTAGTCTAAACATTCACAACTACATAACTCTACCTTATTTCAGCATTTTCCTCTTCAAGTTTGTGTTAGAGATATTGTAAGTGCTTGTTCACCCTTTTACTATATAACTTGCACATTTATACAAATCATATGAATGAACAACATAAAATAATCCTACGAAACATCTTGAAGGAGAAAGGAAACTAAGTTCCAGATCATACATACCTGTGAACCAGCGAACTCCGCTGCCTTTTCTTGCCCACACAGAAGCTCAACCAAAGAAACAGAATACTCCATGGTGGTGCCTGGCCCACGGCTTGTCACGACTTTGCCATCTTGTTGCACTCTCGATTCAACAGCAGTAGCAGAAGAGGCCAACTGTTCCATAAATGTTGGGTAACAGGTTGCCTGACATACAACAATACCACAACTCCGTCAGGTTTTCTTCGTCATATAAGGTTAATAAATCTTTTGATACATGATGTTTGACATTTTTGAATTTTGGTCCACGATGTTTTCTTTTATGTTTGCAGATTTTTTTAGTTTTGGTCCGTCCGTTACATTCCATCCATTTTTTCCGTTAAGTGACATGTGTAAGTCACGTGATCCACCCTAAAATTTTAATTTTGTGCAATTTAGTCCCTCTAATACTTTCACTCACCTACAAAAAACATAAACACCAACTCACATACACTCACCTTCAGTCCTTTGAGCAGTCCCCAAGATTCGAATGCCACTGCTGGCGATGCACATATTGCAGCAAGAAGACGCCCATCTGCAGCCTGTTTCTTCACCATGTTTTCCAAAAATTTACAGTCCCTGAGTCTGGTAGCACCTGGCATTCCTCCCTAAAACATAGCAATGCACGTCAGCTTTCTTCTCCATGTAGTTTGCAGCTAAAAATGTA
This sequence comes from Clarkia xantiana subsp. parviflora, assembly GCA_036873135.1. NCBI lineage: Eukaryota > Viridiplantae > Streptophyta > Magnoliopsida > Myrtales > Onagraceae > Clarkia > Clarkia xantiana. Next base: position 6,583,140 of record JAPTYO010000014.1, read on the forward strand.
CTAAGTACTAACCAAATCATTTCGGAACCAATCTGACTAAAGCCACTAAGTTCGATGGAGGCATAATAACACATAGGTCAAAGCATCTAATCAAAACACATCCACACAATTGCAGGCTTCAGCTATAAGCTATAACTACTGTATCTGAAACTGAAACTTTTATAGCAATTGATGTAGACAGAGATATATACAGGGAGTGAGATTAGGTCGAAGACAGTTTCAGCGCACTGAGAGATGAGACTATCGGCGATGATCTTCACGCCGTGGCCCGCATCAATACGGAGTTGATCCTCCACGGAAGCAACGGTGACTCCAGCTCCAGCTCGCCGGAGCACATCGATCATGATGACAGCCTCCATCGGTTCGGTTCCATTTGCGACTGGAACCAACACCTGACAGCACTGAGTTCGATAAACAGGTCAGCAACCGCCCATTGCTAGGACAAGATGGACAAATGAAACGAGTAGCAGCTTACCTTCTTGGGAGGAGAAACCATTGTCTGTGATGAGTCGAACTTGTTTTGGTACTAAATTGAGTAAGAATTCACAAACACTTAATCGAAAAGATAGCCAAATTTCTAATATGTTTGAGTTCGAGATGGCAGGTACACCGTTTATTATTTAATTGAATGAATAATTTTATAATAGGCTAGTATAGTCAAGCTAAGCCCAGTCAAGCTTGAAAATTTTAGACTTAACTGAATTCGAGCTCGAGTAAAATGAGTTGAGCAAAGTCGAGTTTATAAGATAATCGACTTGACTCGGTTTAGTTACATTCCTAGTTATGTTTGGGGGAAATATTTTTTCACCCAAATACCGGTTTGTGAAACTCAAGTTTAAATATAACGGTCTGCAAGTTTGGTTAATATACTTACGTTACGTTTGCGTACAATGTCGTACCCGTCTTGAATTAGCGTACGATATGTCGAGATTAGAGCTTTTGGACTAACATAAAATGAAGACATTGATTAATATTACTAAGAGTTAAATGTATTTTTCACACCACATGTTTGACCGAATGTGGCTTGTAGTACTAAGTGTTTGATCTTGTATACTTTTGGTACCAAACGATTGAAAAAAAATATACGTGGTTTTCGGTACTTCCGTTAGTTGACCGTTAGTTTTGGTCGTTAAATGACATGTGCAAGTCACGTGATCGACCATAAACTTTTGCTTTTGTTCAATTAACCCCTCAAATATATTCTCAACTTCTATTTTGTTTAATTAGTCATAAAATTTCAAAACTAACCCAATTAAACCAATCGAACCCAATTTAGACTAGGTCCAATTGACTAGTCGGTTACATGATTGCACACTCAATAAAAATAGTGTTTCCAGTTCCAGCTAAATTCAAGCCAGGAAAGCATCTCCATCCAATCAAAAGGTAATCTTCCATACATGTTTATGCCCTCCAAACGACAGTTTCCAAATGTTCAGCAATGAGGATGTTACAATTGGTGCCTGGATAAAGCGCTTTGCCAAGCAGATTGCACATCATCATCTATTGTTGTTTGGGACATCCCAAATTGTTCAGATGTGTTAGTTAATCAAACCTCCTTATTTGAGTCATTTGGCTAAGTGTAATATTAAGCAAGGACTCCATTAAGCCTAAAAGCCGAAAGTGAAGAATTCCCTTCAATTATGATATGATGTAGATAAGGTAGTGAATGCTTTTCTTCATTCTTTTAAATCGGTGGTGAAATTCGATCCATCCAAGCACATAACATTGTTCAAATCGTGAACTGATATCAGAGTAATGAGGGTGTTCAAAAGTTTGTAATACCTATATATAGACCGTAGCGTTGTTATTTTTTATTTATTTATTAAAAACTAATTGAATTCCTTACGTGAATAGCAAGTTGACCGACTAAAATTGGTACCAACATATTTTTCGTAACTAAAATATACCCTCCCTCTTTCTTGTCTGAATGTCACTTTTTTCAAAGCATCAACCCTATTTTCTCTAAATCAATTCACTTTCTAGATGCGAAATAATCTTATGATATTCTCTAATGAGCAGTTCTCTACCGGTCGCTGACAATAAAGGTGTACTATGTTTGAATTTTTTTTGTCATGCGTCATCACGTGTCACTCATATTAGGAATTCTATTAGTTTTTAACCAAAAAATTAACATAGCTAGCTAATTGATACTTTCAGAAAATTTCAGCTATCTATCTGCACTTCAAGCATAAGTTCAACTAGCAATTTGATATTTAACTCATGTTTATATTGCACGATGCATGTTTCGTTAATGTTAGCCATTAAATAGGATGATATGAATAAATTATGTCCCGACACAATCAAACAAGTAACATTGATGCCACAATAAATAAATATTTAAAAATCAGTTACAAAATAATATTCTTAAAAATAGAAAGAAAAAAATATATATAAATTTTACCAAAAAAAAAATAAACTTCTTCATGATCTAATCTAAAGAATTACGTTACCAAAAAAAATCTAAAGAATTATATTTCTATTTGATTTTTTATGGAACTAGAGATCTTTATTGATTTTTTATGGAACTAGAGATCTTTATTAAATCATAAAAACTAACAAGGAACAAAGAGGGATGGGTATCTCCTGCTTGGTATCCCTATCTTGGTTTCTGCCCTATAAATTTCAGTCACACTTCTATGATCTATTTCCTCTCCCTTTTATTTGTTTCTCTTTCTACACTTATTTATTTTTATTTTGACAAATAATTTAAAGTCACACGCGCCCCAATAAAAAGTCATCTCACCAATTCACCTTCTTTTATTTTTCTTTAATCTTGAAATCATTTCACCTCACCTTATATTATGGAAAATGATTAAAAGAACGAATGTATAATGTGAAATTGAGAACGGTTCTATAGTTATTGGTCATGATTGACTTGCTTTCTTGGAGATAGTGAATGAAAAGAAATGTTGACCAATGACTAAAAGCTTCGGCATATAATTCTGCAAGTTTTTCGGCTGGTGTAGCAACACCCTTATATTATTGCTCTTATCTTTTATATATAATATATATATATTGCATACTATTATATCGATACTTTTTTAGTATATATTTTATTTATTGTTTTAATATACAATACATTTTAGTGTATATATATAGTTAAAATAAATAAAACTTAGAATAAAAACAATAATCAATAAATACTTCACGTAAAACTAGCATAACATAAATCTTATTAATAAACAAAACAAAACCTACTATGTAAAAACAATTTATTATATATTAATACATAGTATTATATTATAATATATAATAGGTATAAGTACATAAAAAAATTTATATAACGTGTTATATTCGAAAAGATATTACATATTATATAATAAAAATATTTTTTTAATAGTCAAGTAAAAATAAAATAATATATATATATATAAAGAAGGAATGATAAATAAAGGTGTATAATAAAATTTTCTTCTGTTGTCACCAAGCAAAAAATATATGTATACAGTAAGGAAACTAATTAATCACAAGATATAATTTAACATGATTAAGGTTAAAAGATAATAGTAACAAATATAGTAGATTAATAAGGGAAAAATATGGATTAGTCCTAATTTTTATAAATTAAATATAAAATGTACATGTAAGTTTGACAGTATTAATAGACTGGAGACAATCCATGTCATTTTTCTTCCATATCAACTCTCATGATAATTCAGATAATTACAATCGTACACATACACACATTACAATGACCGTGGACGAACCTCGTTAGTTTTGAGAATATTGCGTTATTGAAATGTGACTCATGATTGATTCATTGACTGCTCAAGTTATTGGATAACTTCTTTCATGAATTAGCGAAGGAATTAGTGAAAGTTGAGTCTCCACTTCCGTAGTCGAAATCTTTGCCGTTAAGACTTGAATTGCCATTCAATTAAGCGCGGCTCTACCCATGATTGATAAGACCACGACATATGCACATAAAGTGGCAATGGAAGGTTGGAGATGCAGTAGAGATTGTAGATGGGATAGAATTGATTTTAAAATGACTATTTTCCTTAAGAATTTTAGGGTTTTATTAGCTCAAATAAAAACTCTAACTTACCGTAACGCTTAAAAAAAATGTTATGGCTTGCTTACTGATACAGATAGTGCATACTAAAATTTTCGGTTTGACCATAAATATATATATGCATCTCTATTTTTATGTGAAATTGATGTAAGAAAAAAAATTAGTAATGAGTCCATCCAATAATTGTAACGCATGGTTAGGAAAAATAACGGTTTCTATAGTGCAATTAGAGAGCTTGGAACTCATCCAAGCAATAAGAAGTGATAATGTGGACATTATTAAATCAACTATGTTTGAGATGAATGAGGTGGACCAATTAAGATTATTTGTGCATGTCATCAATGAGTTTAATTACGTGTCAATCTTTGGTTTAACTCACCCAGATTATATTATATATATATTTTTTCAAAAAAATCTATTCCATAAATTCACAACTTTCATATTTCATAGTCTCATTCATGTGACAAAACTCTAGATTCAAATAAAAAAGTCATTTATTTAACATGACACTCATTTCATGAAAATACGATGCTATGTACTTCTCTATATAAAGAAACAAATGTTAAGCTTTGCAATCAATTTATCTTTATATCTATTTTGGTAAGAACTACTAACTATAGATGAAGATATCAATTACAGTGATACAAACCAAGAAAATGTTGACCATGAACATTATGGGCACTTTGATGTGGATGGGTGATATAATATTTGTCACGGGAAATTTAAAGATCATAGGAGGATGGTGCAACACCAAAAGACGAACCATAAGAAGTGTAAGAATAGGTGTTTCAAGCCGAACTGTAAACGTAGTTTTAAGAAACAAGAGGAGGCTCGGGAGAAAGTCTCATATTTTGTGTTCTGTTATTTTCCAAAATATACCTAAGTTATCCCATAAATCCACAACTTCCATATTCCATCATAGTATCATGTGACCAATCTCTAGTTTTTCATACAAAAAAGATAGTCATTTATTTAACATGATACTCATTTTCTGAAAATCTGATGATATGTACTTCTCTATATAAAGAAACAAATGTTGTTCCTCAAGTTTCGGAATCAATTTATATTTATATCCATTTTGGTGAGAACTGCTAACTATGAATGAAGAGACCAATCACAATGGTGATTTAACAAACCAAGAGAATGTTGACGATATGGTCACTTTGATGTGGATGGTTGGTGCAACATTTGTCACGAGAAGTTCCAAGATCATAGGAGGATAGTGCAACACCAAAAGATGAACCACAAGATGTGTAATAATAATTGTTTCAGGATGCTCGGGAGAAAGTCTCATATTTTGCGTTATGTTATATTTTTCCAAAATACACATAAGTAATTCCATAAATTCACAACTTTCATATTCCATCATAGCATCCATGTGACAAATCTCTAGTTTCTCATACAAAAAAGATACAACAATCATTTATTTAACACGACACTCTTTTCATGAAAATCTAATGTTATATTTCTCTATATAAATAAACAAATGTTGTTCCTCAAGCTTTGTAACCAATTTATCTTTATATTTACTATGGTGAGAAGTGTTAACTATAGCTGAAAAGATTTAGGAAACTAAGAAAACTTTGACCATGAGCATGAGAGGCACTTTGATGTGTATGTGTGGTGCAACATTTGTCACGAGAAGCTCCAAGATCATAGGAGTATGGTGCATTACCAAAAGAAGGACCATAAAAAGTGTATGAATAAGTGTTTTAAGTCAAGCTGTAATCGTAGATTTAAGAAACGGAAGGATGCTCGGGAGAAAGTCTCATATTTTTTATTTTGTTATGTTTTTTTCAAAATATACGTAATCTATGATATAAATATACAGCTTTCATATTCCAGCATAGCTTCTATTTAAAAAAAATATCTAATTCGCATACAAAAAAGATACAACAGTCATTAACATGCCAATCATTTTCATGAAGATCTGATATTATGTACTTCTCTATATAAAGAAACAAATGTTGTTCATCAAGATTTATGACCAAATTATCCTTATACCCATTTTGGTGAGAAGTGCTGTCTGGAGATCAATGATTTGGCAAAGTAAGAAAACGTTAGGGCACTTTAATGTGGATGGGTAGTGCAACATTTGTTACGAGAAGTTCCAAAATCATAAGAGGATGGTAAAACACCAAAAGAAAGACCACAAGAAGTGTAAAAATAAATGTTTCAAGCCGAACTTTAAGCGTAGGTTTAAGAAACGGGAGTATGTTCGGGAGAAAGTATCATACTTTGTATTATGATATGTTTTTTTTCTAAAATATATCTAAGTTATCCCATAAATTCACAACTTTCATATTTTATCATAGCATCATTTAACTAATTTCTTGTTTCTCATACAAAAAAATAAAGGGTTAAAGGTACTTTTTCGTACCACATGTTTGACCGAATGTGGCTTTTAGTACTGGATGTTTAGTTTTGTATACTTTTGGTACCAAACGTTTGAAAAAATGTGGCTTTTGGTACATCCGTTAGTTTTGGCCGTTAAATGACATGTGCAAGTCACGTGATCGACTCTAAACTTTTAAATTTTTTTCAATTTAGTCCCTAAAATATATTCATAACTTTTATTTTGTTTAATTTAGTCCTGAAGCTTCAAAATCGAACCCAATTGGGACCTATCCCCAATTGGTTAAATTTGACCCAAATGGGGCTATATCAATTGAATTCGATTGGTTTAATTGGGTCCGATTTTGAAGTGTTGTGACTAAGTTAAACAAAATAAAAGTTAGGAATATATTTGAGGGACTAAATTGAACAAAATTGAAAGTTTAGAGTCAATCATGTGATTTGCACATGTCATTTAACGGCCAAAACTAACGGCCAACTAACGGATGCACCAAAAGCCACATTTTTTCAAACGTTTGGTACCAAAAATATACAAAACTAAACATCCAGTACTAAAAGCCACATTCGGTCAAACATGTGGTATGAAAAGTACTTTTAACCCAAAAATATAACAGTCATTTATTTAACATGCCACTCTTTTACATCAAAATTTGATACTATGTACTTTTTTATATAAAGAAATAAATGTTGCTTCATAAACTTTGCAATCAATTTATATTTATATCCAGTTTGGTGAGATGTGTTAACTATAGCTGAAAATATCAATGACAATAATGATTTAGCAAATTAAGAAAATGTTGACCGTGAGCATGGGGGTACTTTACTTGTCACGAAAGTTCCGAAATTATTATAAGAGAAAGATGGAGCAACAAAAAGATGGACCATAAAAAGTGCAGGAATAAGTATTTCAATAGCCAAACTGCAAGTGTAAGTTTAAGAAACGGGGGAGGATGGTCGCGAGTAAGACATGCATGAGAACTAATCAATATTTCAATAGCTAAATTGCAAGTGTAAGTTTAAGAAACGGGGGAGGATGGTCGCGAGCATGACATACATAAGAACTAATCAATGAAGTTTTGATTATGAATTAAGTATATACTTTCATAATAATAATAATGGATAATAAAACATGAGAAATGGTTATCTGTTTTGAAGTGAATTACAATATGTTTTGTTCACTAAACCTCTTTGTTGATTGATTAATATTATTGAGTTTATGCTAGATTTCATTGTAATCCAAGTTTTTCGATTAATTTTAGCAAAAAAAAAAGTATTTCAATTAATTAAATATAATTGGGTTAATAACACAATAGGGGCCTGAATGTTTGCCCATGTTGCCAAAAGGGGTCTGAATTGAAAGAAACGTATTATTTAGGGCCTGAATTTTGAGTTTTGTGTATAAGTGAGGTCTCCGTCTATTTTTTCTGTTAAAAGTGACGGAAAGTGGTCACATGCTTGGCATGTGACCAAAAATAATTTGAAAACCCGAAAATGCCCTTTGACCAAAATGTGTCTCTCATATGTTTGACCTAAAATGACGAAAATACCCTTTAAGCCACCACAACTCCGGCGACCACCACCACCCCGACTCCGGCGACCACCACCGGCCTCCGGCGACCACCACCGACCTCTGGCGACGACTGAAAAGCTCCGATCGGAGCTTTCTTGGCTCTGATCGGAGACCGGTGGTGGTCGCCGGAGGCCGGTGGTGGTCGCCGGAGGCCGGTGGTGGTCGCCGGAGGCCGATGGTGGTCGCCGGAGGCCGGTGGTGGTCGCCGGAGCCGGGTTGTGGTCGCCGGGCGGTGGCCGGAGCGTGGTGGCCTTAAGGGCATAATTAGTGTGTAGGGGTATTTTAGACATTTCACATTTTATTAATTAAATTGATAAATTGTATAATAATTACAAAATGGTATTTTTGTCTTTTCACGTGGTTCTGTTAGATTTAACAGAAAATTTGGACGGAGACTTGAAAAAACACAAAACTCAAAATTCAGGCCCTTAATAATACGTCTTTTCAATTCAGAACCCTTTTGGCAACATGGGCAAACATTCAGGCCCCTATTGTGTTCTTAACCCAATATAATTTTATATAAAAATACTTTTAACTTACAATAGTAATATTATTAAAACAAAAATGAAACGAATAATTACAAATCACACGCCAATACAATACAATTGTTCTACTATTCTTTTGTATAGATCGGAAAGTGTAGACTTTCAAAATTCTTCCGTCTATGTCGAATGCATATCATGACACCCATCCTCAAATGATAAGTTGTTACGTAATATAATCCCAAGTTCGACTTAATTGTAATAATATTTGGCCTAAAAACTATATGTCGTGATTTTAAAGAAATATAAGTAATTTTGTAAGATCGATTATCGGATATATACCCGAGTCCATACAAAGGATATTTATTTGCTTAATTATTTCTATAAGATATGAAATATATCTTGAATATATATATATCTTTTATAAGATGCACATATAAGTACGAATATAATATAATTTATCAGATATGTAAATATATAGTATATATGTATATTGTATGCTATACATACATGCCTGGAATATAGATCAAAACATTGTCTCACTATACTTAATTTCTTCAGAAAGTCCAATTAATTAAGCAGTCATGGACGATCAAGATAGCAGATCACAGTCGTCGTGTAATTGGGTAGCACTCCATCAAGACTTGCTCGAATACATTTTGAAGAAACTCAATCCGCATATCGATCAACTTGTTCGATTCGGCTTTGTCTGCAAATCATGGCTCCATGTCGTAACACAATATAAATCATCTCAACAATTCATTACTTCCATTAACCACCCCTTGCTCATGATTCCCGCCAATAACATTCATCCTAATAAACGAAAACTATACGATTTTACGAATAATCGAGTACTCGACTTACACTTAAACTTAAACTACAGCAAGAGATGCTGCGGGTCCAGCCTCGGGTGGCTTGCAACATTTGGCGAAGACATGGTCATAACCCTAATAAACCCTATCTCCGGTAAGTGCATTCCCCTCCCTAGGATTTTCGACCAATCACGACTCGACATATTGAAGAACACTACAAGAAAACATGGTCAATTAACATGAACTTTGACACGGGGTAGTTTTTCGTGTCAAATTGCCACGTGTTTAACTCGGATTTAACACGAACTTTGACACAGTCTGTTGCCTCGTGTCAAACTGACACGACATTTAACACGATCCTGACACAAATATAATGCGACGTCCCAAGTTCGTGTAGAATTCGTGGAAGAAAATTTATTCGACATAACCCTGACTCGAATTAGACACGAGGCACAAATATATGTATTTTATGAAAATAAAATGGGTAAAGGAGGAATTGATCCTCCGACTTCTCTCTCAACATCAGGACTCAACGCACTACCTCTAGACTAGAAGAATTATCTATTATATTATATTAATTCGGCATCGGAAGCTCTCTGACTGACACGTGGACACTTTGTCCAGTCAGCGTTTCCTAATTTAATTAGCATTTAATTGTCCATCTATATATTTAGATATAAAATATTAATTGACTATAAATTAAGAAAAGTTTTTATATCCTAATTTATGCTCTAGGTAAAATAAAGAAACAAATTAAATAAAAGTTTCCATTTAAATTTGTAATCTATACAGTTTGGTTTCGGAAGACCATAGGCCGCCAAGCAACGTTATTAGGATGAAATTAAGAAATTAATAAATTAGATGAAAATAAAAAATTAATAAACAATGCATAATTTAAGAAGAAAAAAAAGCTCACGGTATAATAAATATATGATGCACATATACTAATAGGAAACTCTCTTTTTTTGTCTTACTATTAGGAAACTCACAGACATAAATATATGATTCACATATACAACCAATTAGGAATTTAGGGTCACTACTAATTCACGGAAACATTCATTCTATAAATGGGTGTAAAAGTCGGCAATTTTTTATTTTTTTTTCAAAAGTCATCAATTAATTCAATTCGGCAATATATATATTACCATAGCATATCATCAGATCAACTATCAACGTGAGGAGGGCAATGGTCACCGTGTCGCCACGGGTGAAGAGTGTATAAACAAGCGAAGTGGGTTTTAAAAGAGCAAAAGATATTTAAGGAATCATATTAATGGTTCTTCCATTGATATATCAACACAACCGATTGAAATTAGTGTTCAACTTCTTATCATCCTTATGTTGACATTGATTTTGTTCGCTTCCAATCTCCTTTGGCAGGTAAAATTATTATTATTTTTTTTTTCCCAATGTTGTATGGTAAACTCTGAGTTTGTCGATCTAGATTTTCTTTATTTATGCTGAAATTTGATTCTTTATAAGACACGCTTAAGTATGGATTTCTATGTGATGCGCAGTTTAACTTTTCCGGATAGTTCTGTTAATATATGTCATTAATTACTCCTTCATAAATGTGATCACAACTGACCAGATTATCTCCGAGTATGTCCTTTGAATGGAGCACACGTGAATTATGACGTGGGTAATTTATTTGTTTTTTATTGTGAAGTAATCACAAGCCTAAAATGTCGAAAGCGCAAGCACATGAGAGGCAATTCGTGCAGGTATATGTGGGAGCACTATGTAAATTATGTTATATATATTGAATATGTAAGCTATTATGCAAGTAAATTATTTTTGCATGCAGCTTTTGAGAGTAATCTATCATTTCGGCAATCCACAATTTTGTTTCTTGAAACTAATATTATAATTCTTTGCTTATATTTTAGTTTTTTTTCCTAATGTTTTTTTTTTTTTCAAATTTAGGCATGGAATGATGTTACTTATGACAAGAAAGCGGAATTGAACAACAAACGGACAAGATTCTAAATAATACCTTTGCGTCAGAGCCATATAGGTTAGGTCATATATGGTCTCCAGTTATTTCATTTTTGTATTTGAAATATGTATTTACAATTAATATTGGATGTTTTTATAGAAGAGAACTAATCCAATAATAATCACAATGAAAAGAATAACATAAATCGTTCAGGAGTGTGATAAATGTATAGTATGAGAGAAAAATAATCTCGATGAAAGAACAATTTTATTTCCTCTACACTAGAAATAGTTAAAATCTATTTTAGAGGAAAATAAAACTAAAAACTATAAATATAGTATTATATATAAAAAATTACAATGACATTCATTTATTTTGTTCGAATTAACTCTTTTTAATGCGACTTTCGTTGTATTATTATTATTTTTTCTCTAGCCCGCCTTCTAATGTCGCCAGTCTATTTTTAATTATTAAATTTTCAAATATAATATAACAGCAAGATTATATTAACTGAAGTTAAAAACGAAGATTTTCAAATAAAGAAATTTATATATATTTATATATATATATACTCTATCTATCTATAATAATAAATAAACAAAACAAACTTCTTAACACAACCCATATATATATTATAGTTTTAGCAACAAAACCCTAACCATTCTTCTTCACCTTTAATTTTAAGTATAAAAGGAAGCTAGAAGAAGAACCTAAAGAATAACCAATTGGCCAAGGCACCACCTTCGACAAAGAGATCAGATCTAAAGGGTGAATATGAAGCGGATCCTCTTCTTCGGTTGTCTCGGTTCTTGGATTTGTGATTGTTGTTTGTGCTACTGCCCACACTATTGTTTCTCGCGTGGGGTCTTCTTCCTTTACCACCCATTCCTTATACTTCTACTTAATACGGTCTTCTGTTTTCTTGATCGGTGTGGTGGGGTGCGACGAAGAAAGGAAACACATGTTCCGGAGGGCATCTATATGTGGTTTACACGTATAATATGTAAATATACATACATTAGGCTATATATATTAAGAATTTTTGTTGCGTTTTGGCGTGTTTGTTATGTTGATTTAATGAAGTACCTCATAAAATTTGAAACTTAAATTAAGTAGGTCAAGATTCAGCTCACTAATATCAAAATATGTATTATTAATTATGTAAGCACCTCTATACATTACCAAATAAATAACATAAATTTTATGTTTGATACTTAGAGAATCCACAATGGTTTTATATAACATTACATATTTAAATGTAATGTATGAAAGAAAAAAAAAAGCAACTACAATGGTTTTACATAGTATTCTTTATTAAGTCTGGTTTAAATTACATAGTGTATTTCTTAAATATAAGAAACACACTAAGTGCTTCATTATACATATATATTATGATATAAAAACTTAATACGCCAACTATAAAAATATAATATAAAAACTTAATAGACCAACTACATAAATAATATATATATATATATACATATATATATATATATATATATAATCACAATATATAAATATAAAATTTACTAAAATCATCTACATAAATATTATAATATAATATTTACATATATTTCAGTTTTTTAGGTTAATGCGTTAAAAAGATAAATTTTCCAATAAAATGGCTAAAATTGTGAAATTATATTTATTTTTTAAATTTAATTTCAATGATTTACTTTTTAACATAATTTTTTTTTCCGATATTTTACCCGCGCGGTGCGCGGGGTTAGCATCTAGTATTTATTATTTAAAAGTTTGCTGAATTTAATTTAATACCATAACTTCTATTTTAACAGCAATCGGAACAAAAATAATAAATTAATTAATAACCTAATAACACTAAAAATATCATGTTACTTATGCTTTGTTTTTATATTAATATAAATATATTAATATCAACTTTTAGAGAATTACCAAGTTAACCCTAAAATAAATATTTAGAGTCACATTGTTTACTCTTAAAACATACATATATTCAAAATCACTAAGCTTATGACCCTTTGTTAATTGCATAACATTGTTTTCTCCCACTTATTTATAAAATTAAAAAAGAATAATAATAATTGCATACTTTCTCAATTATAATAATAATGCATACTAATATAATAAAGAAAAAAAAAAAGTAAAACTACTATGTGTATTTACATTTTTTAATATATATTTTGTATAGAATATATTTAGTTTCACAAATGGTAAAAACAAACAAATATAAGAAAATAAGATAAATTTATTAAAATAAATAATATCTTCGAACGTATATTTTTTTATATAATAAGTTATTAATAATAAATAGAAAATACTAAAATAAAATATCTTCATAATAAAATATTTAGCATTTGTAAAAAAATAATATACAATAATATTTCTTTTTATAAATTTTAAAAATAGAGTCAATAAACTCAGAAACCATAAATAACAAACCATTGTATATACCATAAATCAATCCACCTTAAATCACTATACCTTAAACTATAAATCACTACACTCTAAACCAGTATACCTTAAATCACTATACCTTAAACTATAAATCACTACACTCTAAACCAGTATACCTTAAATCACTATACCCTAAATCATAAACCACTATACCTTAAATCTCACTCTACCATAAACCACTATACTCTAAATCATTGTACCTAAACCTAAACCAATATCCCTATAAATATAAGTTCACATCTCTTCTCATTTTTTACGTTTGGATTGAAATTACAATACAATATCAGTTCTTAGACATCATATTCTGAGTTCTGACTTAAGCTTCGGAGGGGGATTACCGGGCACAAGGCTGGTTTGTCCCTTATTGCAGGGTCGGACGCGCAGACGGTCGGGTTCGAGTTTCAACCGGAGATCAAAACCCAACAGCAACGACTTATTTAAATTAGACATTTAAAATCACAAAGTTATTTCTGAAATAGACATTTAGAGTCACCATATTTGCCTCTACTAAACCACACACTTAGAATCACCAAGTTTCATTGTCCCTTAAAATGGCGTTTATAATTATCATGTTTACCCCTAAATCAAACATTTAGAATCAAAACCTCCTTAAAACAAGCATTTAAAATGACTAGTTGAATATAAAACACACAATGTTAATTGATTTTTTCAACTTAATAGCATAGTCTCTAAATTATAATAATAACGTATAATAGCATAATGAATAAAAAAAAGTAAAACTACACATATATTGTATCTAAATGTTTTGTGAATACATTTAGTACATAACATATTTATTTCTTAAAAGGTAAAATGTAAAACAATATAAGAAAAAGAAAGTAATACATGTTTAAAATACATAATATTTACTAAAGATGTTTTTTTAATATAATAATGTCATGTAATAATAAATATAAAATAAAATATAAATTTGTATAAGTAAATTTTTAGAATTGGTCAAAAAGTAATTAGTATAAAGCAATAATAATATTTATATAATTTTACAACAGAATATTATAAAAAAAATAAAAAATAGCAAATCAAACATTCATTATCTTGTTAATCTTAAAATACACATTTAGAGATTAAAAAAAATGTAAACCAATATACCCTAAATCATTATACACTAAATCATAAATCACCAGTATCACTAGTCACTACACTCTGAACCATAAACTATTATACATTAAATCATTATACCCTAAACCATAAACCACTTACCCTAATTCACTACACCCTAAACCATAGAGTGAATTCCCAAAGTAGGTTTTTGTTATCATAATATATCAATGCATGTCATATCTTATCATAATAATATTATTTTTTATAGACAGTTTTTTTAGTAATAAGATACACTATATTTATTCTTAACACAAAATAAATTAAAAAATTAATAGTTGTAATAAAATTATACTACTATATCACTATATCATAAACCATAAACTACTATACCCTAAACCATAAACATTATTATTATTTATTTTAAATTACAATAATTGTTGGATGCATTAGTGGAATGTAAATCATTAAAATATAAATAGGTATTTAAAAGCATTATATTATTAATGATCAATTATATTGTTGATTTAAAAATTTTAAATTAATTTTAAAATCATAAAACACTATACCTTAAATTATAAAATTTATTATTTTTATCAATTTTAATCCAAATTAATAAAGCTTTTCTCATTAAATGATTAAAAATCATTCTCCTACTATATGCATAAACTATCTATTAATAACTCGCATAAAATCTTATTTTATAATATTAATAGTATTTTATACATAAAAAAAAAACATTTTTGAATTACATGTCTCACTTATCTTTTTTTTTTAATTTTAATATAAGCTCAAGTTATCTTTCATTTTTTCAAGTTTCATACAATAAACAACATGAATATATTATTAACTAGATTAATTGATTTTGTCCAAAACATGATGATATATAGTTTTTATAATGTTTACACAATATAGTTATTATTTACTGGGCCTGGGCTTCTAATCCTCCTTGCACGGTATTCGTCCAACTCCACCAACTCCCCTACCTCCTCAGTACTCACCTTCTTCTTAGTTCTTCCTTCCGCATCCACACGAGCCCACCAGTCCAGAACCGCTTGACTTCCTGCGTCATCCGGTGTTAGAGACATCGGCCATATTAAAGAGACGATAGTGCAGCAAAAATCAGAGAGAGAGAGAGGTGCGGTGAGATAGAGAGAGGAGGTTCATCACCAGAGCGGTAGCAACCACCATCTAACCGACTCGACGGACGCCGCCACGTCAATCCTTGTCCGGTCTGAGTTCAGCACCAGCTGCATCCTTAGAGAAAGATGAGACCCGAGCTCCTCGTCACCGCGCTAGCAACCGTTCGACGTTTGCCTCGACTGACGCCACGTCGTCGACCGTCTTCTTGGTTCGAACACCCTAGATCTGGGTCTGAATCCTCCAGATCTGCTGTTTGGCCATCTATTCACCCATCTATTCACGACGCCACATCAACGACAGCCAGGGCCACCACCGTTCTCGTCTTTGGTCATATTAGTCAGACCGTCACCGACCGATTCCGCCGGAATAGAGCCGTACCTCCTTCACTCACCATGCTCCGACCACCGACCGGACCTTCCTCTTCTCCTCGCCGGTGCTACCCGCAGCGTTCAGCCACCACACTTGCTCCAGCGACCCAATTCAAGTCCCGGTCAAACGCTGTTCATCGCCCTAGTTCGTCCTCCACTGCACAAGCAGGCCAACGAATGAGGTGTTCGATTATAGTGGCCTTATCGGCAAAGTTGTATTATCCGATGACCCTGAATCGTCTCCACATTCTTGTACCATCGCAGTTCTCTACGATCCAGTCGGATACACATAGCCTTCATGAATCTCGAAGACGAAACTTGGACCTACGTCGATGATCGGACAGACAAATATCCATTGATGTACGATTTCGGGATGAAGCGCCGCCGCATCACGAAAGATGAAGTCGAGGTAGTAGTGCCGAAATGCTTCGAGGAGCAAACGTCTAGGGCTTACATCGTACGGTCGAGCAGTGGGGAGATGATCATGGTACGAAGAGAAGTGGATAAGATTCCGCCGGATGAAATTGATCTTTACTTAACAGTAGGAATCCAGGTTTACAAATTAGTAAATGCAGGGTGGGTAGAAATTAAGAGTTTGAATAATGAGGTTATATTTGTTGGAGATAGCCATTCCATGTGCTTGTCTTGTAAGGATTTGCCGGAGTATTATAAGCCAAACTGGATATACTTTACAGATGATGCTTATGATGATGGGCATTATGATATGCATGGTCCAAGTGATGTAGGTGCATTCAATATGGAGACCGGAGAGATTCACACATCATTTTACAGTTTAGACCCTTCTGATATCTTCTTGCCCCCGTCTATATTCTTCACTCCAAAACTGCATGTATAGTGCAACCGCGCATGGCGGTAATTATTTGGCAATGTATTAAAGAATGTTTAGTAAAAGTTTGTAAATCTAAAATAATTTTATTCTATAATGTATGATTTTTTTTTTTTGTTACAATACACGCTGGGTCGAGCCAAGCTCAACGGGCCAGCAGAGAGCAGTCATATATGCAAGTGATGTTCCATTCTAAAACCAATTGGTGATAAGATGAGGTGCTCCACTTGCTTATATATACTAGATACAAACCCCGCGCACCGCGCGGGTAAAATTTAAAATAAAAAAAATTAATAAAAATACTTAGTGGGATTTTTTTTTTGTATATTTATGATAATACAATCATTAGCAAATATAAGAAGATAAAATTTTGCTGGTAAAAAAAATCAGTAAAAATATATAAGATACTTAATATTTTAGTATTTTTAAATACATTTTATGTCAATAATAAAAGTAAAAACTAACGACATAAAAATATTTAAACTTAATTATTCACATTTTTAATAGATATATATATATATATATATATATATATATTTATATAGTTGGTCGTAATAAGTTTTATTAATATATTTTCTATTGATACATATATATATATATATATATATATATATAATTGATTGTTTTAAAGTATTATTATATATTATATTATATTATAATATATTATATTAAAAAAAACTACATGGAGACCTTAGACTTTAAACAATTTAAACTACGTTTATAAAAATATTATATCTATAATATTCATTATGGTAGATTATTTCCATAAATCTTGTTTATAAACAAATAGCTCTTCTTGACATTTTTTAAATGTATATATATACAGAAACGGATTATAATTATTATTTACAAAGATTAAATTATTACATATATTTTATAGTTATGGTAGGTTTATATATTTTGATTAAACTCGTTGTAGAAAATTGAATAAACAAATAAATATTTATGTAACGTTCTAAATAAATAATTTTTTATATAACATTCTAATTACTACTTAGAATGTTGATCCGATGAATTTCCAACTTTTTACTAAATTTGTATACAACATTCTGAACCCGGACCTTGGGAGATTAAATTATATTGGCAGAAGGAACTAACCTATAACGGGGGTATATACAATAACCCGGTATATACAATATATTAGTACACAACATATTATATTATACTTATATTATTTAATTTAAAATAAAAATTAGGTTTATTATTTAAATAGAAACTTTTGATCCTTTTTTTCTTTATTTATGTAGAAACAAAAATATGATAAATTTGTTTTCTTCTAAAGTTAAGATGAATTACTTACAAAAAGTAGCGCATGGAACTCAAATTATATGTTGTGACCCCAAGACATGTAAGCTTCAAATTTCATAAGATAATTCACTACATTAGCATAACAAACACGCTTGGAAAAAAAACAAAAAAACGATTCTAATAAGCTTGTGAATTTTTTTTATTTTTTTTTAACATTAACTAAGAATTAAGTAGCTAATACTTCAAATTTTTTAATGTTAAAAGTTAAGAAAATACCACCACAAAACTTGTACAAAATACATAATTGCTAACATAAAGTTGGTAAATGTATAAAGCCGCGTCTTAGAGCTAATGTGGTTTTTTTTAATTGTTATTAATTTTATCTATTTATAGATTACTACATGATTAAAAAGTTTATACATTGATAGTCAGACACTGATACACCAAACAGAGCAATAACAATAGATGCATTCATATATATTTTTTGTAACTCATCTGCTTGAGAAATAGTATTTCCCCAAAATGTTACATTAGCAGTGCATTCCCTACAAACAACCACAAATATTTGTTACATTAACACTACATATAAAAAAGAGGTATACAATGCAATTAAGATTATATAGTAATGCTTACCCATGTAATTGTAATTGCAATTTCTGCTTACGCGTTGGACCTTTTGACGTAGTGGTATCTTCAGGCATACGTTGGATTGACACTATCGAACCCTCGACAAATTGTGTTTTCTTTTGTTCAGCTAAATGTGCATCCATATATGCATGAAAGCGTGTCTCCTATTTAAAAATATGAATATAGATAGGTATAAATACGAAAACGAATATCTTGTGCATATACATAAAATATAATTAATACTTACCATCTTATCCAATAATGCATGTTGACATTCAATAGCTCATTTCTCTTAAGTTTGATATTATCTCAAACACGAATTACACGAACTCGAATTACATATTGACAAAGACCAAGTTGTAAATCACCCAGGAAATAAATAGTTTTTGCCATTAGAAGATAATCTACCTACAATAAAATTCAACACCGAAATAAATAAGTCAGAAACATAAATTATTATACGATAGCTAAATACAATTCTATATAAATTCTCACGTATTGATTTACCTTTAGTCTATGTATGTTGTTGAGCTTATCGTGGGTTTCGTGCACCGTATATTGGTATATATATATATATATATATATATATATAATGTTCCTGAACTTCATGCATGTCATCTCTCTACGAAGGATTTCTAAAACAATAATCTATAATTATCAATAATCTAAATTATAACAAAAAGAATATAAAAAAAAAAACCGACTAAATTATGTATGAGATATATACATACAATGCGAAGGAATGTCTTGAGCGTATCTAGATTGAGATGTAATAGTGCAGACTGAGCATTCACTAATTAATATAATATTTACCTCTCTTGTATTTGCCGAATTTTGGTGCTACATTATTTGTAACTGCTTCAACAATCTCGGCCATCATAGCTCTGATTACACCACCATGAATGCACCGACCAAAATATATGTAAAACACTAAACCCAAATCCTCCTGAAACAATTTGTTGACTCGTAGTTTTTATAACCATACATATATATATATATATATCATAATAAGTATATATAATGTTTTTTTAGCTAGGGTTAGTATATAATGTTTGAAATGCTCGTAAATACTATATATATATATATATAAGAACTTTTGGAAACCATATATGTATCCACGCCAGTAAATATTATACAATATTTTACTGTTCAATTGAAAATGTAATTTTTTTCAAATTAAAATAATATTATGTGATGTTGTTTAATTTGGGAAAGTTGTTTTGTTGTTTTTTAATATAATAATATATCTATACTATATTATTATATTATGATAGTTTATTATTATTATTATTATTATATATCTATATATATAATATATTTATCTATAATATATTTTTTATGGCATATAATATATATAATAAAATCTTTCCATTGTTTATTATTATGTATTATTTTTTATATAATATATTTATTAATTATATATTAATTTCATATTTTTATTATTTAAATTAAGCAAACCGATATCATCCTTTTGTAATTTTTTAGATCTATCTATTTATTGATATTACATTTTATTAATATTAAATAAACTGGAGTTGTTTAATATGAAACATTCATTGGTATTATATATATTAGCTTGCCACGTTTGTATTCGGTTTGGGTTTAATAGGGAAGTAGGTGCCGCCAGTGGTAATATTTAAATTATAAATTATAAATTATATATATTTAATTTATATAATTGTTCTAAATATTCTATATATATATACCACATTATATTTAATTTATATAATTGTTCTAAATATTCTATATATATATACCGCTTACGTGGCGGCATATGGTCTTCCGGTACCAAACTGTATAGATAATGAATTTAAAATGAAACTTCTAATTAATTTTTTTAGCTTAAATTAGGAGATAATAAAAATTCTTAATTTACATTCAATCAATATTATATATCTAAATTTAGAGAGCTTCAATTAAATTAGGAAATATTGACTGCGTGGACTGTCCACGTGTCGACCAGAGGGCTTCCGGTGCCGAATTAATATAATATAGTAGATACTACTTGATTGTACATGTATCAACCGGTGTGATACTACAGACTTATAGTAGAATGTCTATTTCAACATTCTCCACCACCGTGAGGGTTCTCTGATTTCAACGGACCATCTCCCAGGCCCAGGTCCGACTCGGACTCTGATACCATGTTAGAATCCACGTTTTGGTTTTAGAATAGAATCCCACTTGCATATATGGTTGCTCTCTGCTGGGCCGTTAGACTTGGCTCGGCCCAATGTGAATTTTAATTAAAAAAAAATTCTTTATTAGTTGCTGAACGGATTTCTTTTATATATATATATAATACTATAGTTTCTCCCTATTAGTCTCGTGATATTGAATCTTTCTATCATGCTCCACAAACACCATTTTTGTAGAATTTTTTACACTAAAAATGACTTAATTTTAACGTACGTAAAAAGTTTAAAAACGTAATTTTTTTAAACTAAACTTCAAATTTGCATTACATTATTACTAATAATAATTTCCCTCTAAGGCTTATCTTGGTTCATATTTAAGGTAATATAAAAATTATAAAAAATATATATATATATATATCAAAAGTATGGTGCTTGTGGAGCATAATATAAACATCCTGTGTTATTTTTTTTATTTTTTATTTTTTATTTTGTAACTCCTGTGTTACTCGGTGAGTTATACAAAGATATGTTGTAACTTTTCTTTTTTCCAAGTTTGATGGACGAAAAGTTTTTTTTTTTTTTGCCAAAATGGACGAAAAGTTATTATTATGATTTAAGTTGAAAAAGGATACTTTGTAAAATAGAGAGCAAAATAAAAAGAAGTGAACGTTGGAGCAACTACGCGACAAAGAACTACTTTCGCTGATTTTTCGCAGAAAGCTTTCACAGGTTTACGCATTACTAACTATTTCCTCTTTTCCTTATAATAATTGGTTTTAAGTGTGTATTTAGGCTTTCGGCCCAAAATGCCAAAAATAGTGTGCTTTCGGGCTTGACCTTCCTCTTTCCCTTATATAATAATTGTTTTTAAGAGTATTTTGGGCTTTCAACCCAGAAATAGTGTTCTTTCGGGCTTGACCGTATTGTAAACATATACCAAGTTGTAAAATGGCGAGTATTTCATATGTGACTGTATCGGTAATAATTTTCCAAAATATATCTAAGCTATTCACAACTTTCATATTCCATCATCATAACGTACTTATGATAGTTTCTCATACAAAATGTATACAACAATCATTTATTTAACATGACATTTTTTTTTTCATGAAAATTTGAAGATATGCACTCTATATAAAGAAATAGATGTTGCTCAAGCTTTGCAACCAATTAGCTTTATATTCATTTTGGTGAGAATTGTGAACTATGGCTGAAGAGATTGATGACAATGATGGTTTGGAAATCCAAGAAAACGTTGACCATGAGCATGGATGACACTTCGATGTGGATGGGTGGTGCAATTTTTGTCACACTAAGTTTCAAGATCATAGGAGGATGATAGAGCACCAAAAGGCAGACCACAAGAAGCTCAGGCACAAGTGTTTCAAGCCGAACTGCAAACGTAGGTTTGCAACACGGGGAGAGGTTCGGGACCACTACAATCGAAGGCATCAGAACTAATCAATGGAGTATTGATTGAGAATTTAGTACCCCATCCTAATTATAGTAGTAATGAATAAAACCATGAGATCTCATGTTATCGATTTGAGGTGAATTCACAAGTTATCGTATGTTTTGGTCATTGAACCCCTTTGCTGATCAATATTATCGAGTTTATGCAAGATTTCGCTATAACACAAGCATTTTGATTAATTAAATATAGCTTGACACAAAAATACTTTGAACTTATAGTACATATATTAATTAAAAGAAAAACTAACAAAATAATTACAAATCACTCTCACCAATACAATACAATTGTTAATTGTTAATGTACTATTATTTTGTGTAGTTAATATTGATCAACATTACGGAAATTATTTAGCCCATGTCGAATGCATATTATGATAATGCCCATCCTCATATGTATATGCTGTTAAGTGTGTAATCCAAGTTCGACTTAATTATAATTCTTGTGATTTTAACCAAAAAAAAAAAAAACAATAGCAGAGACATTTGATTTGAAAACTAGTGAATATGTTTGTTTACGTGTGGACGGGCTATATTATGCAATTTGCACACTCCAAACTTATATTAGTTGTCGAATTCTTAATTTTTTTTAGCCAAAGCGAATTCTTAATTTAGTTTTCTAAGTACATAATAATGCCCTAGGCAATAGGCTCTTTCTCATCAACATTTGTGTGGTGGCGTACGGTACCGTTCGCACATATATATATACTAGGTGTCATTCCCGCGCATTGCGCGGGTGACTTGATAAAATAGAATCAATAACAATAAAAATTCAGCTTGGGTATCAAACTACAGACCTGGTGGTCGAAGAATTGATCATTCACAAACCGAAGCACCGAGTTTTATTCTTCCAGTTCACACGTCTTCAGGAACCACCTACACTGCTGGTTCATTAAATCTGGTAAAGTTTGTGCCACTACAATGGGCGAGCTGAAGTTATACATTTAGTATTTGATGATATTGTATGGTGCACAATAGAGGGTTCTTTTCATCAGAATCAATGTCAATGACATCTGCAATGGTTTATTTTTCCAGTTCCCATGTCTCCAAGAACCGTATAGGTGCAGCTGACGTTAGATCAGCCATCATATGATTCCACTAATTTCTAACAATCACTTAAATGAGAAATTCAACAGTGACTGCAACAGAGGCACTTCACTGAACATGTAAGGTGCAATGAGTCTGTCATACAATTATTCCGCAATACAGGCAACCAATATAAAATAGCAGAATGGAAATTCCCATAAAGGAGATAAAATTACCAGTTTGGGTGGTCACAGCATTCTGCAACTCCGTAATTGCAGGTGAAGCTCGATGCATGTAGCAACCAATGGTAATGAAGATCTCCGTTAAATGTATATGCATAATGATGAGGCACTAAGCGCTGAAGTGGAGTTCAATATAGATTGACAGAGATTCACCATTTCAGGATTATCTCTGATTAGTTGTAGGAAATATCAAGACAATTTAAACCCAGACCATTCTAATTCTCAAAACATTGGATCGCATTGATAAACTTTCGGTAAATTGAAAAAATATCATTTTTTCCTGAAAGCAAAATCAAGAAGCTAATAGATTTTTTTAACTTCGGCTCATTCTATTATATATCAAGTTACAACAATGATGTTTGAGCAAAAAAGAATATGAAATAGAAAGTGAGGGTTCTATGACAACATCCAAAGCCCGAACGTTGTGGCTATGAATGAATTCGGTATCCTAAAACCCAATACCCTCACAAATCTGCCAAATTAATGATATCAAAATATTGATAGAAAATGCAGTAAAATAGTAAAATGTCATTATTCATGATGATAGACCAGCAACAACATAATCAGGAAGCAGAAATCTACAGTCACAAGCAAGTCAAGTCCACCAACCTACCACTTTTCACGGTAAGATGCTGTAAAATAATTAAAAATATTGCAACTTACCAGAACAAAGTAATATTCACAACACTTCTCCTTCTGAATCCAATTGCAATATAAATCATACTAAATGCTTACGGAGCAGTGATGAACTCTTCGCTTGAACTCTTTGATTACCGGAGCACTAAAACTCTTCAATTGCAATATATACCCAACCAAATGCTTACACGGTCTCTACCTTTCCCGGAGAGCTGTGAATAAATTATCTGGCATGCTAAAACCCAATAAGCTCACAAATCTGCCAAATTAATGATATCAAAACAACAGAAAATGCAGTAAAATAGTAAATATCATGATTCATGATGATAGACCAGCAACAGAATAATCAGGATGCAGAAATGTACAATCTCAAGCAAGTCAACTCCATCAACCTACCACTTTTCACGGAAAAAACTCCAATTAAACTGCTGTAAAATAATTAAAAATATTACAACTTAACAGAACATAGTAATATTCACCACACTTCTCCTACGTAATCAAGTAGCAGATGGAAGATGCTGCTGATATCAAGTAATACCTTGGTTACCTTCATCGCTTTGGGTCACATACTCACCTTGATCGTTGATGATGTTGATTTCCTTGAATTACCTGGG
Source organism: Clarkia xantiana subsp. parviflora (assembly GCA_036873135.1). Classification (NCBI taxonomy): domain Eukaryota; kingdom Viridiplantae; phylum Streptophyta; class Magnoliopsida; order Myrtales; family Onagraceae; genus Clarkia; species Clarkia xantiana. Next base: position 6,608,170 of record JAPTYO010000014.1, read on the forward strand.
TTATCTTCATCGTTGGGTTACTTTAGTCTAAATTGTTGATAAATTAAAGGCATCCATCACTGGGTTACTTTCATGGAGATTGTTCATCAACCGAGCCGCGATGAGTTGCAGACTCTAGAAGAACGAAACGGCTCCTCGCTCAGACGGACGAAGTTGGGAAGTTGCGCCTCAGTTTTGTGTACTATATTGCTATTCCGTGATAATCGGTGAATCAATCGAGGCGACTGTAAGGGGTCGGATCGACTCCTCGCTGACATGGAAGAAGTTGGGAAGTTGCACGTCGGTGCTGTCTTCAGTCTACTAATCAGTGAATTGAATCTGCAGGTCATTACTCTGCAATGCGAACGTTGGCAGTGGCAGATTGGTCTGGAGTAGGAGTAGGAGATGGTAGTGATCGGCGGACGGTTGTGGCTAGAGATTAGGGATGAACGGATACGGGAGGCGGAAGTCGCTTTGAATTTTCTCTGTTTAGCTTAGCGGTCCGATTGTTGCCATTGGAGTCTGGTTCATTAGAATTCGGATCGGTAGAAACTGAAACTATTTCTTTACCTTAAATTGGCTACGGTGCAATTGTTAACATTGGAGTCCGGTACAGTACAGATCGGGTCGGACTGGAATGGAAATGATTTATTATGATCCGAAAATTGTACCATTTAGAGAGGTTTATTTACCTTTTGGGGTGAGGACCCAAGGCAATTAATATATTGGTAAAAGGATATATGTTATATATGGTATAGATATATTCGAGTCCATTAAAAACAACTGTTTATATCTTTTAATGTTATTTCAATTTATTATCCTTTATATATATATATAATTATTTTGTATGCTATCTGTATATCTATATATATATATATCAGATTTATGTATAAATATCTTGAAGATGGGTCCCTAACATTATCTCACTATATATATACATTACTATACTTTTCTTCAGAAATCCAAGCAGTCATGGATGTAGATAGGTCGTCATCGTCATGTAATTGGGGAGAACTCCATGAAGACTTGGTCGAATACATTTTGAAGAAACTGGATCCGCATATCGATCAACTTATCCGATTCGGCCTTGTCTGCAAATCATGGCTCCATGTCGTAACACAATATAAATCATCCCAACAATTCATTACTTCCATTAATCACCCCTTGCTCATGATTCCCGCCAAGAACCGCGATCCTAATAAACGAAACCTATACGATTTTACCAAGAATCGAGTTCTCGATCTACGGTTAAACTTAAACTACACAAAGAGATGTTGCGGCTCTAGCCTCGGGTGGCTAGCAACCTTTGGCGAGGACATGGTCATAACCCTAAGAAACCCTATCTCCGGTAAGTCCATTCCCCTCCCTAGAATTTTCGACCAATCACGACTCGACATATTGAAGAACGAGGAGTTCGATTATAGTGGCCTTATCGGCAAAGTTATACTGTCGGACGACCCCGAATCGTCTCCGCACACTTGCACCGTCGCAGTTCTATACGATAAATGCGGATACATAGCCTTTCTAAAGCTCGGAGACGAAAATTGGACGTTTGTCGATCAAGACGACGATATCTGTCTTATGTACGATTTACTATTTGATCAATGTAATTTTATTTATTCCATTAACGACCAGGGATTACTTTTACGCATCGATCTCGGGATCAAGCGCCGCCACGTCACCAAAGATGAAGTCGAGGTGGTAGTCCCGGAATGGTTCGAGGAGCATGCGTATAGGACGTACCTCGTACGGTCGAGCAGCGGGGACGTGATCATGGTACGAAGATATGTGGATCAAATTCCGCCGTTTGATATTTATATGTACTTGACAATAGGAATCGAGGTGTTTAAATTAGTAAATGCAGGATGGGTGGAGATTAAGAGTTTGAATAATGAGGTTATATTTGTGGGAGATAGTCATTCGATGTGCTTGTCTTGTGGGGATTTGCCGGAGTATTATAAGGCTAACTGGGTATACTTCACTGATGATGCTTATGAAGATGGGCATTATGGTATTCAAGGTCCAAATGATGTAGGTGCATTCAATATGGAGACCGGAGAGATTGAGACATCATTTTACACTTTACGCCCTTCGGAAATCTTCTTTCCCCCATCTATATTCTTTACCCCAAAACTGCATGTATAATGCTTCATGCATGACAGTAATTATTATCTGGCAATAAAACAAAGAATGTTTAGTCGAAATTGTAATGTATGGTTTTATTATCAATAATTATTTGTTGGAAAACAAGTCTCAAAATTTAAACTGTTAGATATTTATGTCCCCAATTTTCAGTATTGTTGCTATTTGGTTTTCCGTTAGATTTTGGGGTTAATTTAATAGATTGAGTTGAAAAGACTCTTTTGCCCTATTTTTTTTTTTGAAGCCTCTGATTCCGGCCACCCACCCCGATTCTGAGACACCCACCTTCGATTCTGGTCACCCACCTCCAATTGCGACCACCCACCTCTGATTCCTTGCCACAGCGATATAGCTGCAACTGGAGAGAACCCTAAATCAGCCGTAATCGACCCGGAATTGGTCGGAACCCTAATACCTAAATCGGTCATAATCGGCTGTAATCCGGCATGAATTGGCCGGAATCGGCCGGAACCCTAAATCCCAAATCGGAGCAGCGTTCTGGTCAGGGGTAATTTTTGAATTTTGAGAATTGTTCACTTACATGACCATCACGTGACCAGATTCTATTTAACTTAAATCAAAATTTAACAGAGACAAAATATCAACACATACAAAAATTGGGACATTCAATTTCATCATTAGACACCAAACTGACACATGGTCATGATTGTGACAGTAATTAAGTTCTTTTCCTTATTTGTTAAACGGAATTTAAAAAAAAAAAAAAAAACAATAAAACTGATTTTACGATCATTGATCATTTGTCATGTAAGTAAGTGTCTTTTCTTATTTATTCATTCAAATTTCACGCTTCTCTTAAGTTTAATCTTCACACAAAATGGAACAAATGGTCGAGGATTTTTTTTTTTTTTTATAATTACGTAAATCTTCTCAGATGTATCAGACTATATATATAGACTATAGAGAGAAGAATGCACATATAATAATTACAATATCGATCTCCAAAGATAAATTTTGGTGGACCGTTATTATAACACTTAAAAAAAAGGGTTGATAATCAAGTTAATTACTGTGTATAGGGCCGGCAATGGTGCGGTGAAAATTAAATAACCATGGTTATTCGCACCATTTACCGCAATGGTCAACCGCACCATTATGGTGAGGGGCGGTTATGGTGATGAATCTTGTAACCGCAATGGTTATGGTTGTGGTTATGGTATTCAGTCCATAACCGCGGTTATAACCATCACCTCTACATATATAATATTAATACATATATTATTAATACTTATATTGTTATTTATATATATATATACATTATTATTATACTTTAATTATTAGTCAAATATTTAAATTTTTATTTCGTTATCTTTCCCACCCACCATTTTTTTGTCTATATTTCTTATTATTAGGTAACCACGATTGGAAGTAATGGTGAATGAGGATCGAAGATCGCAAGTGATAGGCGATTGAATATGTGTTTTTTTAATTAAGTGAAACAATGAAGTTATGTTTAATTTGGATTTCGTGTATAAAACAATAAATGTATGTTTACTTTTCTTGTATGAAACAATGATGTTGTATTATTTTGAATGATTGTGGTTAAATGGTTTAATCGTGGTTAAAAACCATGGTTATGGTTATGGTGATGGTATAAAGAATCATAACCGCAGTGGTTATGGTTATGGTTATGGTATGAGTGAAAAAAATATGGTATGGTTATGATATTAGTGCTATTCGCACCATACCCTCACAATCGCCAGCCCTGTGTATCCTCAAGTTAACTTACGTTGCATGGATTGTTGATGTTCATGTGAGGGCCTAGCTGATGATGTTTACATTAATGATCATCTTACTAATTAATGACGGTTGCTCTTGTCATTGGAATTAGTTCTAGCGATGGTGAGGGTATGGTGCGAATTAGGGGTGAAACCGGTTCGGTCGGACCGGTTTTTTAGCTATTTCGGTCGGAGTCCGATTCATTCGGACCGGATTTTTTCAACAAAAAAATCCGACCAAAAATCCATATGGAAAAAAATAATCCGTCCATGTTTAGTACGGTTTTTCGGTTCGGTTTTAACCGAAAATCCAAACGTAATAATCAATATTTAAAATTTCTCCAATTTTAGAATACTAAAAAAAAATTATGTAAAATACTATACAAAATTTCATACAACTAATACTTATAGAATATACTAAAAGTTCCAAAATTAATAAAAAGAGAAGATATTTGATTTCCTTAAGAAAAATTTTAAGTTATCTTAATATGATATATAATATATATCATATTATATTATATCATTGAATAACTTCGGTCTAGTTCGGTCTCCATGGATTTTAAGACATGAGGACCGAACCGAACCGAAAAATCGAATGATAGCAAAAAAATCCGACCACATAACAAACGGTCTATATACGGTCCGGTTTTTTCGGACCGGTCCGGTTAGGTTTTTTGCGGTTTTTCGGTCTCGCCAGATTTTACTTTCAGCCCTAGTGCGAATAGCACTAATACCATAACCATACCGTATTTTTTTCACTCATATTATAACCATAACCATAACCATAACCACTGCGGTTATGATTCTTCATACCATAACCATAACCATGGTTTTTAACCACGATTAAACCATTTAACCACAATCATTCAAACTAATACAACATCATTGTTTCATACAAAAAAAGTCAACATACATTCATTGTTTCATACACGAAATTCAAATTAAACATAACTTCATTGTTTCACTTAATTAAAAAAACACATCTTCAATCGCCTATCACTTGCGATCCTCGATCCTCATTCGCCATCACTTCCAATCGTGGTTACCCAATAATAAGAAATATAGAAAAAAATGGTGGGTGGGAAAGGGAACGGAATAAGAATTATAATATTTGACTATAATAATTAAAGTATAATAATAATGCATATATATAACAATATAAGTATTAGTAATATATATATTAATATTATATATATAGAGGTGATGGTTATAACCGCGGTTATTGACTGAATACCATAACCATAATCATAAACCTTGTGGTTACAAGATTCATCACCATAACCGCCCCTGACCATAATTGTGCGGTTAACCATTGCGATAAATGGTGCGAATAACCATGGTTATTTGATTTTCACCACACCATTGCCGGTTTGGAATGGTACAAGTCTCAATGTCATCTGAGGTTGGGATGATATTTAGTGAAGAATGAATTAACACATGATGATGCATTTCTCCGAGTGAGTTATGTCGAAGTGTTCCTTTGCTTTCAGCTCCTCTGTCTTTAGTCATTAGTGCAGTATATAGTTACAGGCTCACGTCTTTTAACAATATCACTGTAAGTAAGGTGTTTATATGTTTACTCTAAATATGCATACACTACTGATTTAGGTTAATTTATAATAAGGAAACAATTACGGAAAATCAAAAGCCAAAAAAACCTTGGACACCCTTGTTATTAAAAAAATGCCGTAGACCAAAAATAATAAAAGTAATCATCTGCTCAAATTTGGTTGAGATAAGATTTAAGTTCTAATACATGTTTTATTTTGAATATCTGCTCAATTTTGGCTGATAATATTTGCATTTTTAAACATTGCAGCCAATTGGAGATTAAAAAAAATGAATAAGTCATTTTGGTGACTTCTCAACTCTCGTTTTGATGAAGCATTCATGTTGCACTGGTATGATAGTGTGGCACGCACGCTAATAACAATATATATATATTGAGAGTCAATTGAAGTGCATCTCCTTGTTCGAACACTAAACAAACGATGCAATTTCTTATTTTTTTCTAAAAAGATAAATTTATATTCGGAAAGTAAAGTCAATCTCGTAGTGGCACAAAAGAGTTTAAAATTTAAATATGTTGGGGATAGAGAATATTTGGAAACGTTATCTGTTCCAGAGAAGAATTAATTGTCAAACTTGGCTGCCAAGCAAAACCTTTCTTTTTGGACGACACTCTTTTCCTCCAAACTTGTTTTAGATTAATTTTTTTTATTGCCGATAAAGAAATCCTAATATAAATATTTAATATTTAACGAAACATAACTTTTTTTTTTTATATAAACGAAACATAACTCGGTATAATTAATTAGAATTTTTTTTCTGATAAAATATAATTAATAGATAACAAATGACATATAGTGAAATTCACAGTTTTAAGATTTAAAATTAATTCTACAATTTTTTTCTTCAAATTATTTTGGGTATTAGTAAACCAACAAAATAATTACAAATCACACTCCAGTACAATAATATTTAGTGATTGACCTAAATGAGCCAGAAATAGTAGACGTGTTTTCCTTTTTGTTCAACAAAAATAAGTTATTTCTTTTCACCCTTAAAAACTGAATCTTCTATCTAAAGAGAACATAATTTATGCATCTATCTACTATCTCTAATCAAGCTTTTTTATCATTAGAAAATTAAATATTATTTTTTTGTAAATATAGATAAAAATAATGAAAGAAATAAGATTTAGTTTACATTCTATATAGAATAGATATATGAATATATAATATAAAATAATAATAATAACTCCATGATGATGACACGCCTTCTTCATTATCAGATGTGATCTTTTTCTCCCCAACTTTATCGCTCTAATATTCTTCCCTCTCAGGATCTCTCCTGTTTCTTACGGGTCTAGTAAACCTCAAACAAATCAATTTCTCTGCCGTAACTGAATTGTCGATTCGTATTCATTCTTTCATCGTTCCATTCGTACAATTTTTTTATCAATTTGTGGTACCATATAATTTTTTTGTCCAATTGTCAGCTTCAATCAGCTCCGGTGTTCTTTTGTTGGCATCCGGAGCCAAAACCCAGAATTTATTGCTTCGATTTTGTCTTCTACGGACTTGTAATTGTCATTTTGAGGTGCTGGAAGACACAAAAGGGGACACGAATTTTCATTGATTCGCGTGTCTCCAAGCGATAACCGGGGAATGGAGACACTTGTTGCGTGAATCAATCTTCAACTTTAGGTTTTGGGTCGCCGCGGCTTATGATTATATCTGAATACGGTGGATCAACGGTGTGCATAGCGTTCTGGCTGTTGGGAATTGTGATTTCGCTGGTCTTGGGGATGAAGAGAAATGACGGCAAAAAGTCTCCGCGTAACGGTCTAGCTAATGGGTTCATTCCGAGCTCGTTTCGGGCGTTATCAAGCTATCTTCGGGTAGTTTCTTCTGGTGCATCAACCGTTGTAAGGTCGGCAGCATCTGTTGCATCCTCTTTTGTGGACAGGGATGGCGATTCGAGCCATGATCAGGTACTTCTGCAATTTCATTGGTTTTTGAGTTTTCGATTTCTTGATACTCCAAGCTTATGATTTACAGCTAGTAGATTATGCCAAGGTTTTGCCTGGTTTGGTGCAAAGTTAGTAATTTTACGTTAGTTATTTTGATTAATGCTAGTTTTTCTTTAGGGTATGGTGCGTTTGCGATTAAATAGTCTGGTCCTTCGTTGAGTTCCTCAATTTTGAACCGATTAGTTCTATCTCTGATTACGGAACGTATGCAATAAATGCTGAGCTCTAAGGGCAAATATAGAAGAAAAAGTTAGAAAACCAATGGGAGAAAGAGGATAGAATTTGAAGAAGGAATGAGTGGTTTCTGTTAAGAGAAAACCACTAATTGAGATAGTTATCTGAAACTTACTAATAATGTATTTAACAATCATTCCTCTTAAGTGTCTTCTCACCGGCACCACCTCACTTATCACATACATAGAGAAGTTCCTTCAATAAAGGCCTGAATTATTAATAAATCGAATTAAAAATCATGTTCAGTGGGGCGATAGAACATTGTGTTCTGGCAGTATCCATAGTACTTAGTTGTAACTTGTATGGAATGGTAGAATGGTTTGAGGGGGCCATTAGTACCGTGGTCATAGTTTCTGTGATTTGGTCCCATTTAGGAATAAGAATTAAGTTTTGCTCGTCAGCTGAGGCGAAAAAGTCTTCATGATTTGAGTTATGGGGTCTCTTGCAGTTTATTTATTTATAGCTCAATGTGTCTTGAGCAGACGAGTTACATAAATGACTTGGAGATGAATTTCAATATTTTGATACGTGAGATATTTACAGTGGTGAAATGATTCTTATGAATTGTTATACTATGAAGGTTATTTGGGCTGGATTTGACATGTTGGAGGTCGAAGGAGGTATTCATAGGAGAATTCTTCTGCTTGGCTATCGGTCAGGCTTCCAGGTGTGGGACGTTGAAGAAGCTGATAATGTCAGGGACTTAGTCTCCAGACATGATGTTGCAGTTTCATTCCTGCAAATGCTGCCACATCCTTCATTCCTGAATAAAAAGGAAGACAACTTTGCTGAGAACAGGCCCCTTCTCGTAGTATGTGCTGACAGTTCTGGAGCTAATAACTTCCAGGATGGCTTCACCACTCACTCTAACGAACAAATTCCTCGAATTGCTGATCATGGAAATAGTAGCTTACCTACTCTTGTTCGGTTCTACTCCCTGAAGTCACATTCTTATGTCCATGAGCTAAAGTTTAGAGCAGTGGTTTATTCTGTGAGATGCAGCTCCCGTGTTGTTGCCATTTTGCAGGCATCTCAGGTAAATCTCCTCAGCAAAAGTGAGCCTTAAAAAAAATACTGTTAACAGGACAATAAAGCTTGTTTAAGAACTTTTATGACAAAGAAATTATGACCAATTGCAGATACATTGTTTTGATGCCAGAACATTAGAGAGGATATATACAGCAGTTACAAATCCCATAGTATCAGGCGGTCTCGGGTTTGGAGGGTATGGACCTCTTGCTGTGGGCCCACGATGGGTGGCCTACAGTGGAAGTCCGGTTCTAGAGCCTAGTAGTGGCCGTGTGCTGCCCAAGCAGTTCACCAACTCAGCTAGTTTCTCTGGATTTACTTCAAATGGGAGCATGGTAGCACACTATGCAAAGGAGTCGAGCAAGCATCTTGCCGCTGGGATCGTGACTCTTGGAGATATGGGTAGGAAGAAGTTATCTCGGTATTACTCAGACATTCGAACTGACAATGGCACCCTGCAGACTGGAGAACATGCTCCAAAAGGGTTTGGAACAGCCAATAGCCATCATCATATGCAGGATGGAGACAGTGTTGGAATGGTATGATACATTACTTGCTTAACATTTAATTCGAGGTAGTAAATATTAACGAACAGAACACTACTCTTAGTTTCCGTTTAATTCACTGAAGTAAAAATGTTGTGAATCATAGTTCATTGTTATCCCATGTGTTGGTATTCCAGCTAGCTCTATTCTTAAAGGAAATATGCGTTTTTGCAGGTAATTATCAGGGACATAGTCAGCAAGTCCGTGGTTTCCCAGTTCAGGGCCCACAGGAGTCCGATATCTGCTTTGTGTTTCGATCCTAGTGGGATCCTCTTGGTCACGGCTTCTATTCAGGGCCACAACATCAATGTCTTCAAAATAATGCCTGGAAATTATGGAAGCTCTGACATGAACAAGTCCTATGTACATCTCTACCAGCTGCAGAGGGGCCTCACAAATGCTGTAAGCCATTACTATCATAATATGCGCAAACAAAATTTCGTGACAACTGTTGTATTAATTTCCAGTTAAGGGATTTTTTTTTTTAACTCTTTGTTGATTTCTCAGGTTATTCGCGATATTAGTTTCAGTGAGGACAGCCGCTGGATTATGATTAGTTCCTCAAGAGGGACGAGCCATCTCTTTGCTATTAATCCTGAGGGAGGATCAGTTGACTTTCAGACAAATGCTCAACAAATGCCCAATGAAGAAAGCCTCTCCATGGCAGGGTCCCCGGTGACTGTCTCTACTATATGCCGAATTCGAAATGGTCACAGTGGCTGGAGAGGCACTGTAACTGGAGCAGCAGCAGCTGCCACTGGCCGCTTCACTTCCCCCTCAGGGGCCATAGCTTCGACTTTTCACAACTGCAATGGAGGAGGCGGTCAGAATTCAAAGTCGAATTTCCATGTTTTGGTGTTCTCACCGATTGGGTCTTTGATACAGTATGCATTAAGGGTACCAAACGGTCTTGAATATGAGGCAGTGATTGCAGGAACGGGTAACGCGTATGATTCTGTCTCGGAATGTGATGGAAAGCTATCGGTTGAGGCAATACAGAAATGGAATGTGTGTCAGAAGCAGAATCGCACAGAACGCGAGGAAAGTTTTGACATATATGGTGACCAATACCATGGTAATTTGGATAGCAAGAAGATTTACCCTGAAAGGAATTCGATCTTGTCTGCAGTTAGGGATAAAGGTGGCTCTAGAGCTCGTAGTGGGTTTGATGAAAAACATCACTTGTTTTATATATCGGAGGCCGAACTATGTATGCATCAAGACCTGGCTCCAATATGGGCTAAACCTGGGGTATCTCCTTTAAACCTAAAAATAATGCAAAAATTTAAACTTTTTTGCTCTGAGAGATAATTAAACCAATCTTCCTAACATTTCTTGAAAAAATAGCTTTTTTTTTATTTATGGGTGCCGTAAAATGCTTATTTGAGAACAGATGAATCGAGGAATGCGTATAAACTGTAATTGAGCAACTATTTGTGTTTTTGAGGTTGTGATGGTTTTGTTTTCCTCTCCAGATCCACTTTCAGCCCATGAGTAGTACAGAAGTTGAAGAAGAAGAATTTGATTCGGGTGGAGAAATCCAAATCGAGAGAATACCAACTCGTACCTTGGAAGTGAGGTCGAAGGACTTGGTTCCAGTATTTGAGAACCTTCGATCATCCAAGAATCAAACACCAAGGTGAGCAAAATCTGTGTGCTTGGATTCCATAGATTTTAAAACAAGAGTTGCTCTAAACCTACTCTGACCAAAATATGAAGAAGATCTTTTGTTAAAGTTAGCAGCTTTTTTTTCCTTTTAGGGCTTCAAATTGGAGCAGCAGTGGTACTGGTAACCATCATGCCTTGCATAACAAGTTTGGTTTTTCCGAGAAATCCAATCTTTCATCTGGAAATGCAATTGGTCTGGATTCAATGAAGCCGGTGTTGGCTTCAGCACAACTCTCAAATGGCAAAGAAGATACCACTTTTGATGGTGGTCTGGTGCTCGAACAAACCAACCCGAACGACTCCTTACATTATAATGCTACTACTATTGTGCATAAAGAGGACTGGCTTGATCATACTGATGAAAATAATGGAGTCAGCTCAAACTTGGAGGATCCACTCAAGACTATGTACAGCAACAGACAAGAAGACTTGAGAATGGAGACACTTTTTGAGGATAAAGACATCGAGTTCGGTTAGAGGTAAAGAATTATTTTTATTTATAAAAAAAAATACTGCATGCAAATTTTGATAGTGGTTCGGGTTTTGATAAGAGATTTGGTTTGGTGATATTGTTGGCAGGTGTGCAGTAAATTCTTTGATTTCTACTGGGGAGGCTAGGGCTATGACTCATTTGTGTGGTTTTTTTAGTATTGCAATGGGTCCAACTGCAAAGAAAGATGGAATCACAACGGAATGTGCTTGGAATTGTAAATATCTCGATGATGTTCCGTTTCTCTATCTTTAGTAGATCATTATAGTCTCTCCTCTTGTGTATATACATATAAAACTACTGATGAAATAAATTATTTATCAGTATGTGATGATTATATGTAAACAGCTTCCTCTTATGTGAATGACTGAATCTCATCTGTGTTCAATAATGTATGAACTCATCGTTTGCTCTAAACATGGCCATAAAGGGTTCTTACACATTAGTTATTTTTGTTTTTATTATTTTTAAATTGGGTTAAAGAACCTATAAATTGTCTGAAGTTTCGCCAATGTTGAAATTTGGTGTCTGGCGTTAAAATAGAGTGACCCAAGTTTCATTTTGTTGAAATTTGGTGTCTCGGTGTGATTAGTTTAGAGAAGTCGATCCAGCGTAACCGACTGTCAAATTCGAAATCTCATGCACGCTCCCTTCTCGTCACTTTGTCGGGACCGTTACCTAAGAAGCTGGTCACATACGCGCAAGTAAATCTTGCTTCGTTGTCGTTGGAAATTGCTACAAACCACTCTGTTGGAAACCTTTTCTTTTTTATGTTCAAGTTTTGGGGGAAATTTGACAACTTTAAAGAAAAGTAAAGAGTGACGTATTATGAGTGAGTGAATTGATAAAAACGATTGAAGTGAGAAAAAAATAAGCACAGAGACACCATATTTTAACAAAAATGAAACCTAATTGTCCATTTTAACATTTCAAACTTCAAATACCAAATTTCAATATTGGGTCAACCTTAGACAGTTGATAGGTGGCAACCACCATCTCTAATATAGCAGCATAGATTCAATTAGCACACACTTTGTCAAGATGAACAAAACGCAAGACGATAATCAATGCCCTTCTAGTTACAGTCAGGGCTACCCTTCTAGTTACAGCCAGGGAGGGCTATACATAAAAATGCAGACATACACACAACTATCGGTTGTGGGTAACTTATTAGGCGACAGGCGGGCGGAGCTCGTGATCCTGAGAAGTATCTACAGCAGCTGGAGGCATAAACTGCCACATGGCGACTCCTGGATAGCTGATGAACGGAACCATCTTGCTGGGCACTTGGCCTTGAGCAGCAGCATAAGGGTTCGGCATTGCAGGTGGCATGAAGCCCGGGTGGTGATGATGATGATGAGTGTTAGCAGTTTTGAGTTGCAGCTCCAACTTATCCTTCTCTGTCTTTAGCCTTTGCTTCTCTTCGCGCAGTTCATTCTTCTCAGTCTACATCAAAATCCAAAATTTATTTCTATTCCGGCCTTAATTCAATTTTGATCAGGGTAGCACATCAACTAAAGTTGTTACCTTTAATTCTTTGATTTTCTCTTGGAGGCTAGAATTGGAGTCCTTGAGTTTCTGTGATTCAGATCGCAGTTGAGTCACCATTCTGACAGCTTCAATCAGTATGGCCGCCTTGTCGGTTTTGGGAGGCCTTCCCGGGTCTAAGATAGATCCTAATTCCAGAAACCTACCAATACAAAGCTCTTATCTTATTAATTAATACTACTAATAAAAACTGCACAAGAGGGTAAGTTGTAAATTCACGTAGAATGGTGGGAAAAAGGTACTTGTCGTTTAGTTTATCTCGGCGCAACTTCTCCCTACAAGCTTTGGAACTTGATGAACCGCATCCTTCGGGTCTAGGCCTGAGGAGGGTTTTACGGAAAGAAAGCATCATAAATAAGCGTTGAGTAAATCAGAGCAACAATAATATTAGAGTATTTCTAGTGTAAAACTAGTTAATACAGCAAAGAATAGTAATAGGGTGATATAACTCGATTATTGATTGAGTGACAACAAGACTGCAGATGTTACAAAATAGGAGAAGCTATGTTTAGAGTTTTTCAGGTCATCATCACTTCAGTATATATATAGGTGAAGAATCATACCTCTTCTTCGAACCATTCTCCTTAACTTGCTCAGTATCTCCAAAGGAACCATCAATTTCTGCACTGCACATGGAAATATACAGATGAGACACGAGTTTCAAACTAACAGCAAGCAACTACATCTTCTAAATGCTTTGCCACCACAACAACAAACAATTTCACTCCATATTTGAATTGACGAATGGCATAATCATTTTCAGCTGCCAATCAATCATATGCAGATAATAGTTTGGAGGAGACCGATAAAATTTCCAAAGCCTAGAGCCATTTCAAATATGAAAACCCAAATTCATATCCATCCATGTCAAAAAGAAGACAGTCGGCCATATGGCAGAACCCGACTCAAGTAAATCCTCAAACCATTACTAAAATCCACTTCTTCCTCTTCTCATCAAGCCGAACAACAAAATGTAAATTAGAGGATGAGTTGAGTTTTGACCAAAAAATTTCGGATAAATTGTACCTACTGCAGCTTATCGCATGGGATTTACCTCTAGTTAGTAGCTAGTACAACCTTTGACCAAAACAAACAAGTACTGTACTGTACTTTCGTACCACAGGGAGTTGAATTGAATACATCTTCATGGAGGACCAAACAAACATAACTGAACTAACAACACGGGAAAATAACAGCTCATGAGTTCTATGTTTTTAACAAACAGAACGCCCCTTATCCGAAGTTACTGGTTCATTTTACCATAATACTCTACTTGTTGACTGGAATCGGTTTGGATGAACAAGAGCTCTTCATTAACAGCCTCATCCAAAGAACCTTATCAACTATCCTTAGCAATCCACATGACCAAATCCAGAAATTTTAGCTATTTATTCTAAAATTCTCAAACTCTACCACCTAATCTGATGTTGTTCCTTGAAATTAATTGGAACTAATGGAATAAAGAATTGAACGCAAAAACCTAAATCAGAAGTTAGGTGAATGAAGGCTAAAAATTGAAAGTGACAATCACCTGAAGATGGATGAGCCGTTCATCGCCTGAGCAGGCCATGCTAAGGCGGAATTTTGAATCTGTAAATTGCCATCCGGGACAGAGATATCATCAATCAATCCACAATCGAAGAACCAGTTGGAGCTTTCCGGAGAGACCATTTCAAATCAGCACAGGACGGCCGGAAAACTGACCGGGCGATCCACTTCTTCTACAACAGAGAGGGCTTTGATGTGAGAGAGAGAGAGGGAGAGGTGGGCGCTTGCTCGATTCTGTACGTTTCATCGGAGTAAAACAGCTTGGTGGTATTTGGGCTTTTTAACCCCACGTGTTCTTTATTTCTTTTACTGTTGAACCAATATTGTTTTTTCAAAAAAAAAAAACAACATTATTTATTTATGAATTATTATGGAATATTGCGTTTGCAAAAGGATCTAATCGCTTTCATCATCAAGCATGACATCTATAAATATTTGTGAAGTGACACGAGAATATAATTAATATCTTAGATGATCATATAATAGTTGAAAATTAGAACCACACTAGAAATGAATAATTAACTTGTTATTAGACATAAGTAAGAAACAAAAAATACACATAATAAAGTGAAAAATAATAGTTTTATATTTTTGTAAATGAGATAGTAATTAATAATTTCTTATATAGTATTATATTTGTTTTATAGGAAATTAATATTAATATATTTCTAATTTCTTAAAACTAAAAAAGCAATTATTCCAACAGTTATTTATTTATTGGCCAACAACAGTTATTTATTAAGACTACTAAATTTATAATATGATTTTGGCCAAAAAAAAAAAAGTATAATATGATGGATTGTTCCTAGATTATATCCCTATTTAGTTTTTTCTTTATGTGGAATGTTCTAAAGAGAATAATAAGACATGCATCTTAATCAACTGTCTTATAAGTTTGAATTCATGGGTGAATGCTTTAGCAACACTCTTATATTATACTACACATATTAACATCCTCCCGGCCACATCGGCCTTGACCGCACTTGGGTCGAGTTTTCAGCTCGACACCTCGGCCAACCTTAATTGGGTTCAAACAATATAACAGGTCACCTCGGCCGACCATAATTAGGTCCAAACAACATAATAGGCCACATCAACCAACCTCAATTGGGTCTAATATAATGTGCTTCAAACACTATTAATAGAAGGGTAATATATTTTTATTTTTTTTACATTTAAAACGGCGTCACGAGGACTTAAACTCGTGCGCTCTATATCGTAAAAGCACCGCTAGTAGCATGGTTAATATATACACTTAGAATTTGTCACTCCGTAAACCAAAGTAGTATGAGCATATTTGTCTCTATCGGTTGGAAGTAGCCAAAAACAAAATTAATACCGGTTGGTATCCATATTCCCTAAAATAGAAATAGGAAGGTAGATGTAAAAATTCTTATTTCATACAGTTTGGAATTTGAATTTTATTTTAGACGAATTTGATAAAATAAATAAAAATAAAGAAATCTTAATTCTCTGTTCATATTTTATTCAATAAAAGAAACGCGATGTAAGTGGTGAATCATTATACTTAGTTTAGTACATGGTTAACTTTAGAGAGGGAAATCCTAGAAATGAAGCTTGGGTCGGACTCAACTATAGCCATTAGTTATGGAAATTAAAGGACGGTGGTTGTATGTTTGACTCGCAAGTTAGTGATGAATCAGGTTCCATTTCACCTTTAGTTTAGATTTTGCCAAAAAGTAAAAGCTGCCATCTACTCACTTCACTCTGTCTCTCTCTGCCATTCATAGTGGAATTATCACATCATCTCTTCTCTAGTTAACTTTATAAGATACAAATACTTCAATTATTTATTCAAAAAGATAATTATGTACATAAAATTAAAATTATAAAAATGGAGCACCATCCACTTAATATAGATCTAATTTAAAGAAATATAATTATATTTATTAAATTAAATAAAGACATATGATAAAACCTGCATTTTTAAGAATTAATTTTTATTTTAAAGCTTATTGCATCTGATACTTATTGTTGTGTCACATGATACAACCGGTGGCTCTAAGCTTTATAATGAATTTGAAAAATTCACACCATTAATTAATATTATTTACTTTTAATATATATCATTAATTCATTATATGTGTTTACTTTTATTAACTTAAATGTAATATTGTAAAACAATGTGATATAATGTAGTGGTTCCGTGATTAATCCATTAGCCAGAGGTTAAGGATTCAAACCATATTGTAATTAGGGCTGGCAATTTGTGACACGACACGATAGCACGACACGAACACGCACGGAAAAAACCGTGTTCGTGCTAGCATATAGTAGAACGATAACACGATAGCACGAATACGATTAACACGATATAACTTCCGTGTCGTGTTCGTGTTTGAGTATCATAACACGACACGCACGATAGCACGATAAAGTTGTACTACTAATACTAATTCTTAAGTATTTTTTAAACAAATCTTGTTTATTACCTTTAAAAACTTCAGTTAGTGATTTAATTTTTAGTGTTTTATACTCTATATTATTAACTTACGAATATTGACATACTAATCGTAGTTTTTTTAATATATAAAGTTTATTATTTTGTTTTTTTGCTTAAAGATCTCGTTTCGGGATGTACAACTATATATCCTTACACAACACGATAGCACGACACGAACACGCACGAAATTATCCGTGTCGTGTTCGTGTTTGTAAAACGTGGCACGATAAGCTTACCGTGCGTGTGCGTGTTCGTGTTCAGTAAGTTTAGCACGACACGATTATTGACACGCACGATAACACGCACGATAGCACGAATTGCCACCCCTAATTGTAATCCTAGGAACATAAATATTCGTAGTTAGCAATATACTCATTTACGGGCTGACCCAGTTTGAGTGGGATTAGTCTACGGGTGTAACAAGTAAGCACCGTTCGAGTGCGAAACTAAAAAATCGTAACTAAATGGTCATATAACTATTATATGTAATTACTTTTATTTACGAATAGTTTTTTTATGTGAAAATAGAGAATAAAAACTTTCCAATTACAAATTTTATCGTAAATTTCTAACTTACGTATCCTACTTTATTAAGAATCGTTCTTTTATATATTAATTTAAAAACAATTTCTCACTCTAATTGAAAGTCAATGACATTACAACTTAAGATCTTTTATTTGAGTAAAATACTCCGGGATGCGCGATGATGACATATATGAAAACGCTATCCAACATCCAATTAAATATGGAGGCAGCAGGCAGCTAAATGAGAATAAAGTACATCACTTTTTTTTACACTTAGATCTCTTGGGTTAAATGCTTAATTACGCAAGATAGATATTCCATAATTATTTTTCTTAAACTTTATGTGGACATTATGGAGTAATCGAAGAACTTTAGTGGTGAATACAAGATGTATGTGGTTGGACTGGAGTATGCATTTTTGGATAAAATGTGAAAGAATGATAGGATAATGTGTCACTTGGTTATTGGCTCGAAATGATTGATGATAGGAGATCAGAATCTGATTGGAACTTACTGGGACCACTGTTCTGTTGCCGCATATTATCTCAATCGAAACGGCATATTGAAAAGATATGATCCTCACAATTTCTTACATTTAAAAGGGAAAATCTTCGAATTCGGTTTATTTGCTTTTGTGCGTGGTTAATTCATCTGTTTGAAAAATTTGTCTGAATTTGAGTTAATTTGTGGTTATTTACTTGGGTGTAATTTCAGTTGTTCTACTGTTGTTTTAACATTTAATTTGTTGTATTGTTGTTGTAATCTTTATATTTTAATGAATATAACTTTTAGCACAAAAAAAAAACCTACGTACTACTAATCTCAACTTTCGGTGTATGAGATTTAGGAGTATCAGTTTTTTCGTTTAATTATTTAGTATTTTAACGATTTAAAATCTGATTTATCAATCAGTTATGATTCGATTTATCTAATTAGGGCTCGTCTTGATTCAAGTACATTTTAAACATGTTCATATGGTCTGGGAGACCATGTCTAGACACAAGCATATGTAAGCAAGAGACTCTTAACTTATCCAATTGAGCAATGACTGATTATGTTTTTTTATCAACTAGGGTAAGATCCTAGCTCACCCAAGCTCAGTCTCATCCTAAACACGGTCTTTTAGACCAGTAGAACATGGTTGACACGGGTTTTGGTCAAGACAAGTCATCTAGCTAGGTGAATCGATTCATTAACAAAAAATAAGTCACATTTCAAATAGTTGAGATCCAAATAATAAATAAAAAACTCCTTATAATTTTTTTTAAAAAAAAATCGAATATCTTAAAAGTCACATGCCGATAGATGAGACTCCTAAATTGTTAGATTATATTTTTACCCTTCATAAGGATTTAATGAATTTTAAAATTGAAAAAAAAATATACTAAATTATATAACATAATATATTAATAATAAACTACTTCGACTGACATGCATTCATTGATCGACACGTGCGCGTTTTTCTGAGTCAGTTTTTCATAATTTAATCATAATTCTACAAATTTAGGCATAATATATATATATTTGGCCAAGAAAGCATAATATATTGGATAACTGCAAATTTAGAAGAGAAAAAATTCTATTATTTTAGGTTTTATATAAAATAAAAATTAACTCTCTACGTAAATAAAGAATTAAATAATTAAAAACTTATACGGTTCAATAGAAACTTTTGAGATCGCCGCCTAAGAGAAATGTCACTTCAGGATCGGAGTCAATAGAAACTTATAGAATAAAGATTCTATAAATAAGTTGGGTAATGTAAGCTGGGTAATATAAGAGTTGGAGTTATATAAAAGAAATTATATTATTTTGGGGTCGGAGTCGCCAACTGTATAAATAAGTTGGGCAATGTAAGAGTTGACGTCGAGAGTTGCATTCCGTGCCCACCTAACTAATTAAAGTTTAATTTTTACATTCTATATACAATGTTGATCAAATTTACTTTTGTCATTGTAGAGAACTTTCAGGTCATCAATGACAATGAATTCACCTACAATGGCTGCAAGCACCGTCCCCAATGGCTGGTACTAAGGATTTACGAATTATACACGTGCATGCGTAGCTTAAATTTTTATTTTGTTCAGTTTAATTCATAATTATATTCTTTTTTATATATAATTTAGTACTTAAAATTGTTTCAATTGAATCCTTAACTCAATTGACCTAATCTGAATCGAATCGAATCTATGACTAAGTCCGACAATAATTAAAATCACTTATTATTAACTAAAAGAGAACGCGACACAAATATATTGTATCAAAAATAACATCGTAACAAGTACTTATTAACCCTTTAATATATTCATACCTAAACAAAATTGGCATACTATTTTGCATCCACCACACATTAAATTATTTATTCCTAAAAATAGTGCGCGACACACTACTTAATGTTAATAGGAAGATTCAGATGCTCCTCTCAGACGCTTTCCCAATAAAATAATAACAATAATCCCAACCTTCGTATAAATAGAAATATAATAATAATAATCAAACAAAGAAAAGAAATGATGTATGAACGAATGAATGAAAAAACAATTGAGCGCCCATAGACTTGCACTTGGGTGTTGGGTGGTTTCTTTTCCGGAAAATATTAATTAATTAATTAATTAATACTAAATTAGTGGTTCCACTCCCACGATATTCGGACTTTAAAGATTTGGGAGGAAATTAAAAGAGGAATCGCACATATTATATTACTACTATATGTTCAAAATTCTGTTCTATCACTAAACTTGCAGTAACGTCCAAGAAACAGTAGCAGCTGACAATAGGGGTAAACATAAAAAACCGAGAATTCGAAACTGTGAGAATAGCAGAGACAGAAAGATACCGCTCATATTAATTTTTTTTTATAACTTCTACTAATTAAAGATTTTGCTCTAATACTAGTTATAATTGGTCAACCAGAACCCGCACCAAAAATCCGAAACCCAAGGTTGGTCGGGATTTTTTTCTCATATTTTCCCAACCGAGCCCGAACCCAAAACCAAGTCTAAAAACCCGAAATTTTGTGGGCAGGATTTATTCTTCAAAATTTCAAAACGAACCCGCCCTTAGCTGACACATCTCAATGAGTGTGGCATCACCATATTCATTCCAGTAAATTCATTCAGAAACCACCACAATACACAGCACAAAACAACACAACAGGTGCTCCATTCATCAAATATCAGCACCATATTCTCCAGTCAACATCTTTAAAATCTTTACTAATACAAACCCCAGATAAGAATCTCATCACTATACAACAGAGAACCCACCATCACCTAAGTTAGAATCAGTGTTACCTTCTTTCTTTTTCCATTTTTAATCACTAGAGTAGAGCACCACACTATCCGTAGCTGAGGCGCGACTCAAAAGATCGAGTAGTCGACTCAAATGATCGAGCACTCGTGGTGCGGCGTGGGATCCCGATTTCACATGTATTGACTCTTGATGCAAACCGTAGAGAACACAGGGACTCTCCTGCTGACGAAGGATCCGGTGACACATTCACGAACATTAGCGTCTTTGAATCTCCACCCAGGCATGGCTGTTTCATCATCACAACAAAAACCATTTAAAATTATCAACTTTTGGTGATTTTCAGTTTTAACTAGTTTTTCACCATAAAGATTAGACCTTTGGTGGTGGAAATATCATCCAAGTGAGTAAAGATACACCCATTTCTTAGGTTTACAATGGATGTCCATGAGAAACAAATGACAGAATCATTATGAAAAAATCTATGTAAATATTTATTGGGAGAAATTTAGCAACAATACTGAATCTTCCAATATCGGTTTACCTGAAGAAGATAAGTGAGCTTCGAGTTTCTGTATGGTATATGATCCTCTTTCTTCGCCAAAGCAAATACTACGTCTCCAAGAGAAGATAAGCTCTTGTTGATCGCCTGGTTTAAGTTTCAGGAAAATATATAGAAATTTTACATTAAAAAACTGGAGTAGGA
Organism: Clarkia xantiana subsp. parviflora; assembly: GCA_036873135.1. Lineage (NCBI taxonomy): Eukaryota > Viridiplantae > Streptophyta > Magnoliopsida > Myrtales > Onagraceae > Clarkia > Clarkia xantiana. The sequence continues at coordinate 6,629,571 of JAPTYO010000014.1, forward strand.
TACAATAAAGTAGATCATTGGAGATTGATGAACATTTGCAGTAAGTACCTGAGTTTCTTTCAATCTCTCCCCAGTGGACCCACTTTTGGAAAGCCGCTCACTTCCCGCAAGATCGATAAGATTCAACACGCCTTGCACTTGCTGATCCGTGGTCTGTTAAATTAAATATTAAACTAAAGAATTCTATACCAACTTATTACTGAGAATAATAAAATAACATTCATTACCTCATTGACACCAGCTATTCGAAGGGTGAACACAAAATGGCTTCGTGATGACTGCTCATTCATCTGGGTCCTACCAACCGATCTGGAAAGGCTCGGGAAAATTTTGTAATTATTATTTTTACTCGCTCAAAATTGTAAATTTTTAAAAAGGCAGGTTTTTGAAATTCACCTGCTATGAGCCGCCTGATTCAAAAGATAAGTCACTTCTTTAGAGGTTCGAACATCCACAATTGTCAAATCAGAGACATGGGTGTTTCCATTCGCATCATGCTTGATTATATATTGCCTTGCAGAACCATTGACATCTCCCGATCGATTTGGCAGCAAAAGATCACGAATAGTTTCATTGTAAATTTCCAACATCGATACCTACAGAAAGGCCAAAAATTAGAGATTCTGTAAGACAGTTATAAGATATATATAGATCACGAATTGTTTGATATTTCCCACATAGACATCTACAGAAAGACCAAAATTAAGAGATTCTCCAAGACAGTTATATATTATTATTATTATTATTATTATATATTATAAAAGAACGAGTTACAAACCTGGATCTCATACTTCCAGCCCTGAGCTTGGAGGGATTGCTTAGTTTGAAATATTTGTTCGAGACAGCGAGGTATCAAACCCTTTTCATCTGGGCTTTTTGTTTTGCCCATCATAGTGTATGTTTTCCCTGAACCTGTTTGGCCATATGCAAAAATAGAGACCTGGAAAAGGGAACAGTTAGTCAAACCGCAATTGGGTTTAGTACCAGGGATTTTATAGATGATAATCGATTATAGAAGATATAAAAATGCAGTAAATAGGATAGATATTTGAGACTCACCTTATATCCATCAAGAGCGCTTTGTATTAATTGTGAGATCTCAACAAACACATCCTCTTGTAATGTCTCCGGCATAAAAACCTTGTCAAATGTGAAGGAATATTTTTGACCTGCTCACAGCAGAAAGATGTAACATTTTTCAATTTATAGATTAAACATAGTGAATTACGCCTACTAAGCTAAATGCATAATATCTCACTTACCATTTTGTGCCAAGTCAAGTCCTCTTCCAAGAGTCTCCAGTGAAGTGGGGTACGACAAATGTGTTGCCTCTGAACTTCCATCTTCAGGTAAAAGAGGTCGAACTCTACAGAAAACGCGGATATTTCCTTTCAATTCCTGCAGTAAAAAAATGTTAGTAAAATAGTTGAAACTTGCATTACTATCTATCTACTACCTTTTAAGTTCAAGGACAGCAAATAAATTACCAGGATTGTATTGTGCAACTTCTTTCTCAATTTCTCGCCTTCAATATATTTGAACTCTGCCACAGCTAGGTTGGTTTGCAGCTCAGTGAGTAGCTTTTTCTGCTCCTGAGATTCTGCTCTTGTCTGTACCTCAGATAGCTCATACTCCTAGAAGAGGAAACACAAGATTATTGAACTGGTAACACTAGAAATGTCCATAATAGTATACTAAGATGAATTTATCAGACAACCCTGTCTTACCTGTACTTTCTTCTCTGCAATTGCCAACTTGTCTTGCAGTGTTTTCATCTGTTCACTTTGTGCTTGACATTTTACCTTAAAATATGGAAAGGAAAAAATACCAAAAACAGAAGACCTTAGAGAAAATTGCTTTAGAAAAGGATGCAGATTGTAAATTACACGTATAGATTGAACTATTTGAATAAAAGGGGAAAAAAAATTGCACCTCAAGATCTTTTGATTTCTGCGTAAGTCCTTGCAGCTCAGCAAGGGACTGTCCTGTGAACTCCTTGTACTTAGTAACTTCTTCAGTCAAACAATCCACTTGCAAGGTAAGCCTATCGCGCTCGCTGGTCACCTGTGTTAGCTCACTTCCCAAAGATGCCACCTTATCTGTCAAGACTTCATTTTGTTTCCAAGCTTCTTCTTTAGAATCCTGTGATTATCACCATGCACCACTTTAAAAAAAAATATATATATATATAATACTAACGCCGATATAAACGCTGAATATCGTTGTGAAGCCAAAAAAAAAATGACTGCCATAATTTAGAATTGCTCCCCATCACAGACAACAAAATGAAGATTGTTGATATTGACCCGAATGAGTTTACTTGGTAGGCAACAAAATATTTTTAAAAAAATACCTTAAGAATACATTTGGTCCATAAAATTTCAGTGCTAACTACCTTTTTTAACCTACATATACAAGACAAATGGTGCAAGAAAATAATCTACACTCAGAGAACTAATGACTCACTTTGATTTTAGTGAATTCCTCCTGTAAAGAGCTATGCTTTCCTCGCAAATGACTGAGATTCTCCACAACAGTCGCTTTCTCTTTCTCAGTGCGCATAAGGGTCTCACTAGCAGTGTTAAAGTCAGACTGAAGTTTGCAGTTATACTGCTGCAGACTCGTATTGTACTCTTGCACCTTCTTGTACATGTCATTGACAGATGAAATCTGCAAAATTCGAAAAACAAATAAGATTTCACTAAGAAGACGCGTGGAGAAGTTCTTCAGTAGCTATTTTGGAATGTAAAATAACAGAAGAGAGTTACCCTCTGATTAGCACTTGATAATTCTAGTTGAACTTTTGAAAGTTCTTCGGCAAGAGAAGCTGCTGACTTTTCACTAATAAGCCTCCCTTCCCTCTCTATTGAAAGAGAATTTACGGCATCCTGATTGTCATGTCATGAACAAAAAAATATAACTCACCCAAAATAGAGGTAAATATTATCATGAATAGATAGAAGCAGCTATCTTACTGTCTTTTCAGCAATTTCTTTTGCCAGATTCTCCTCTACAGATGCAAGGTGCTCTTGGAGCTCATCAATAATGGAACTCAACTCCTCCTCTTTATTTCTTGACGAGATCTCTTTAGTCGAAATTCATTAAATTACAAGATGGAACATTTATGAATATAAAAATGTATGGGCTAATTATCGACAAGGGAACATACCGATGTCAGCAAGTCTATCTTCTGCAATTTCAAGAGCATTTGTTATCCTCTCGTGCTCGTCTCGGTAGGTCATCTCTAGATCTTGAAACCATTTGATGCATTGCCTCAGCCGCCTAATGTAGTCCATCATATTTTCACATTTCTCCTGGTGACACAGATATGATCAACCATGTTAGCCCTTTCTTATATTTCATGAGAAGCAATGCATATCATTGCTCAACGAAATCAAAACCACTCTTGCTTTGCTATGATGCTAATTATAATCTGAAATGCACTAACATGTTAGTTGATAGATAACCACGCATCTATTAAACACCGCATCACTTGACCTCAAAACAATTACTGAACTTTACACTAATAGACGTCTTAACACCACCGAACTGCTACGAATTACTCAATATCATCAATCAAGGCACTAAAAATCTCATCTATTGCCAATAAGACGAGATTTGGCTACCCAAAATCAAACAAGACGCCTTAAGTTGCCAATACAGCATAAACACTAACCTTATAATTGAACTTGTTCTTCGTCTTCACCTTCTCACTCATCAACGCATCCACATCCTCTCTCGTGAACTCAACAGCACCATCAGACCCAGCGGTGCTAGGCGGAGCGCTGTCAGGGCAGAGATCTTGCCCGCCATTGACTATGGTAAAAGTCTGCCGAGTCCTTAACGTAGTAGTCGCCGTCCCCACCATCTCCGCCGCCGATCTCTCAACGCTTTATCCTATTCCGTCCTACTACAACACCTCACTCATCCGAAACGAAGAGGCTCCTCAGCTCCACTTTACTTCAGATGTGGAGTTCCCTAAAATAAAAAAGAATCAAACAAAAACAGAATCATTAACATGGCGAAAATATATAGTAATAAAATATGATGTCCAAGAATGGGGATTTCAGATTTAGGGCAATACTATATAGATTATTCTCAAAATTAACAATTTCACTCGTGGGTTTTCTGCATTCAGACGAAAGAACTCACCTCGAGAACAGAAAACTCCTCCAACGTTGAACAAAATCGGATCTTTCTACTAGATTGGAGTAGAGAGATTCTTGGATGCGGGGTAGAGAGTTGGTTTCTTGGTTCTTGGTCGGAATAAGGAAGAGAAGAGCAGTGCAAAAGAAGAGGAAAGGAAAAGTTGAGGTGGGTCCTTGGATTGGATTCAAAGGAATCAGCCGTTGCTTGGAGGAGCAGGAAAGGTTTGATGGATAGATTTGGCTCCGGAGAAGAGAAGATAGATGAAATGAACAGACAGAACAGAAAGAGTCTCTCTCTACTCTTCCGCTAGTCAGACGGCGAAATCAATTGTCCGAATTTAATTAACGCGCCCTTCAGTCCGAAATGATAAAAGCTTGTAAAGAAAATGTAAGGGTAACATCAAGACTCGAGATTTAAATTTTGGGAAGTAGCTAGAGATTATTAATTAAATTTAATATTTCAAATGCGACTTTCTTATATTTACATTTAGTAAGAAAAAAATTACTCTTTTATTACTTTAATTTAATCATTTTAATAAGGGTATGGGGTCCTGACTTTCAAATTTTTTTAAAAATAAGATCTGGCGCTATTACGAAGACATTTGTTGGCTAGTGCTTTTACATTGTCAATAATGCCCTCAGTCCTCACTCTTCACAATGATATTTTGTTTTGGCTCACTTTCTTCAAAATAATAGTTATAGATATACTCTTGTAAATTTCAAATTAGCAACATAGAACTCGTGTTAACATCTTACTTATTTTAAGTAAAATTATATATATATAACAGAAATAAATAACTGAATAAAAAATATTTTTTTGGCCAAGTAGGTGCTTCATTCAAACCAAACGATACAAGGAGTTCACCGATCCTTCAAAAACAAACATAAAAGAGAGGGCGGGGGTACGCAGACCAAATTAGGACAACACGACCTATTTCTAAACTCCGTAGCGACCCAGTTGGCGCTTTCATTTGATTCCCTCGGAACCCACGACCGCAAAATAGGTCGGATACAGCGTGCTCGATATAAGATGTTCGACACCCTAGTCGCAATTCACCAGTCCACTCGAGAAATGTTGCCCCGAATTTTAGCATTAAAAATAAATTAAAAAGTAAGAATTAGCATTAACCATAGAGATTTGAATTATATTAATAAGAACTATCATACTTCTCTTCCCATCTAATAATCGCAAAATATATATACATTTTTCTAAACATCATGTACTGAGAGTGTAAAATGAAAAGAAAACAAGTTACCTATTTGTAGATAGAAGTAATCTTCTTAATTATCAAAATTTCAGATTTAGTGGCAAAAAAAATATTTTAGATTTAGCACTCATAACTGGTAAAAAAAAAATGGAATGCTCATCTAATTTACCAGAAAACACACATATGATAATAATAATAACTAGGTGCTGGTCATGCCTGAGATAACCGGTTAAATTACAATTGTTGACATATAATTTTAATGTTGCAAATTTTGAATATTTGTTCATTACACAATACAAATCCAGGCGGAGAGATTATACTTTTATGGTGAACTTGAAATCTAATTTCTCCTTCATCAAGACAACTCCTGCAAGAACCAAATTGATACCTGGTCAAGTAAATGCGTATTTATGCATTAGACAATTTGAATTGTATTGCATAATTGCAACCAAAAAGTGAGTGACATGCTAAACTAGGTACATTCACAATTTACATGTAGATTGTAGAATTTGGAAATTATATTTCAATGTTAATTAGGCATTGTTCTCATGTTATTTCAATGCGCGAGGTGATTTGGTAATATGTACAATAATAATTAATAAAATAGTACATCAAATAAAATCAATGTGAATTATTATTATTTATATGATATTGATAACAAAAAAAAATCACAAATCACTATTGACAAATTTATTAATTTAGAATGACTATATCAACTCTACCGTCCTGGTAAATAAAACACTATGCAGCTGGTAAATAAACACCTAAAAATGGAGAGACTTAATTATTTTATCAAATCAAAGAAGAGACTTAATTTTAATTAGTCTTTATCATTCATTAATAAATATAAATAGAATATTAAATTAAATTAAATTGCTATATAATCCCAAAATTACCGAACAACCTGTTAATTAAATATTAAATATCATGACTTTAATTAAAATCAATTGTGATGGAATCAGTTGCGTCACCGACCCTCTTCCTATACAAATTATACGCATTATGATTTTTTTATTTGATCCTGTAATCTAACTCTCTTACTAAAATCTGAAAAACACAATCGCTACACAACTCTGTGTCTCTGTCTCTCTATATATATATATATATTTTCGAAGCAATGTAACTAACTTATAATTTTTTGTGGAATTTATCTATATATATATATTGCACCTAAATAGAAATACTTAACGGGCCCTAAAAAGGTGGGTGTGAACTAATTATCGTATCAAGATGATAATTAATGTCCTCCCTTTCTATGCTTAATTAAATTGACAACTCTACGCTCATCGTCAAAGACAGCTTCACCTAATGCTTCTCTCAATTAATTTAAACGTGGATATAGAAAATTCAATTAAACGAATCAATTTTATTTTAAATGTGAAAGAATATCTCAGTTTCAATTTTAATAAATTTAGGGAACTTTATAGGTCACAAAATAAATATAAAAGTTATTAATCAAATCGCTATATATATATATATTTACAAAATTACTATTTGAATTTTCTTTTTACTTCACTAAATAAAATCTTAACTGCATAACAAATAATTAATGTTATATTTTTTTGTCAAATTAAAAGTAAATAAGCACGTGTTGGTTATATGTTTTTTTTTTTTTTTTGTCTATCAAAATAAACGAAGCAAAAAATTAAGGGTTTGAATGAGAATTGAGATACTTTTATTTATTGTTTAATTAGACGACTTCTATTATAATTTCAATTAAATGTATTTTGATGCAGTTCTTTCAATTTACTACTGAATACATTTTGTGTATACATTAAATATATTTCACGTGTCCGACACATACTTTTTCTTTAATCCAATTTAACATAAATTATAATGAATGTAGCAATTTAACATGCAATTAAAAGTTTAAACATATATTTATTTAAAACAAATGTTTGGATAAGGATTTATGAATTGATCAAATGCAGCTAGCAATTTGGTTATTTAGCCTATATTATATGTCTGTATTAAACTTTAAAATATTAGTTAATTATGAGATAAAATTAAAATTATATATATATCATTAGCTTAGTTAATAGCTAGCCAGTAGCCCAGTACCTAGTAATCGGCCAACATGAACAAGTAATATAGCTTAGCTTAGTATACAACTTTGCACCCGTTATTATAATGAAGAGTTATTAAAAGAAACTAAAAACAATAAATTAGGTTGAATTTAAAATATTGCTATTTACCAATGTTTAACGGATTTCTGTGTTAAACTTAGTGTTCAAGCTAAACATATGTTATTTTTACTTTTTTTTAAGTATTATATTTGTTGTTTATAGTTTATATTTATTTGATACTTTTTTAAAGAATTATTTGATGTTTAAAAAGAACTTTTTATTTCATAAATTTTAAAAAAAAATGTGAATATCGATTAATATAATAGTTGAAACACTGAATAATAACATTTTTGGGATATCGATTAACAAATATTTATGACTGTTTTTAAGTTCCTAACAATATAATAAATAATCCCATTATTGAACGAACTAAATGAGTTATAGTTACACTTAAGGCTACAGCCTTCTTCTTCAAAAGGAAAGTTCAATTAGGAATTTTTGTCGGCAACCATGAACAGTGAGCGATCCTTAATTAATAAGATTAGTGTCGCTTTTAACTTTTAAGATCAAGTAATAACCATTATTTAGTATAAAAATAAGATTAGTGTCCACGCAAGAAAGAGAACTTTACCCATTGTCGCACACAAAAAGGGAAGTTAGGTGATATTAGGCTTATTAGCATTATTACGTCTAGTCTAGGATAATTTAACTGTAACTATAATAGTGCTTTATTATGTTTTTTATATATAAAAAATAACTCTATAAAAATTTGTTATAATGGTTATATATATATATATACATATATATATATATTATTTAAAAGTAAGATGAACTTATTTTTCTTACATTTATCATTGTGATCGTTTAGTTAAAATGTGTATTTTTTTTAGTTACAATACGTTTGCAAATGTGACCGTATGATTACATTTAATGAAATATCTAAAATACTATATTTATATTAATTCTTTATGTTCTTTATCGCATTCTCTGTTAAATTTATAAAGTTTTTTATAAAACAATTTTAATTTTTCAATCATTTTAACCCCAAGTTCAAATTAAACTAACTAAAACATGATAATAGAAAACATTGTTATTGTATATATAATAATTTCTCATACTCCTAGCGACTTGTAGTGAAAATCTACAGTCAAATTATTGTTTCTCCGGAATGAACTTCTTGAGATACTTGAATTAAAATTGAAAGTAAGGATAAAACCACTATTTGATAACCATTTAATCCAATTAAGTCAAATATAAATGACTAAATATAACAAGTTTGAACCATTTAATCACATTCTGGAATATATGTAACTAATTCATCATGTCAAAAAAACAAAAGCACATTTGATCAACATTATACAAACATAAAAAATTAAACAACATATTAATCCTTTTGGATATAATATTTCTTAAAAGAAAGACATGCTTATTTTTTCACATTATATTTGTTGAATACAAGGAATGCACTATATTGATACAACTTTTCCCACTTTTTCACCCAAAATTTAACAATTTTTTCTTCTGTCGTCTTCCCTTCTTAATCTATGTCATATATCATCCATCTTATTAATTAAACCAAACTAGCTCTACTTCTTATTTCGAATTTTATACGAGGTTTCAATATCCGTATCTTCATTAGATTGAGAATAAATCAACTTGAATGAATTGTGAAAGAAATCATTAATGCATAAATATTATAATATGAGATTGAAATATATATATATAAAAAAAAAAAAAAAAAGTAAGAAAACAAGTTTTTGAGATGAGACAAATGAAAGCATTCTTAGTCTTTACTCATACCGAGGTTAAGAAGTGCTATTAATATAATTTTTATTTTTAGGATTTCGATATAGTTTGAATATGAAATCCGAATTAATAAATAAAGCGCTAAATTGTAGAAATTATTTTATGTAGCACTTTTGAAAAAATACAAAATATATAAAATCAATTTAGACTTATAAATATTTTGACAGGATAATAATAAGAGTTATATATGGATCTACAAGACTTCAATTTCTTCAATCCAAATCCCTGATCTGTAACAGTACTAGTTTAAGTTAAATTTTGGTATCCTTTACATATATAAATTTATTACACAATACGCAATTAAACCAACAAATAAAGGAATGCTTAGTGCATACTTTTTATGTATCAGGTATTCTAAAAGTTACTTATAGAAAATCAGCACACATAACATACTTTTTTTTTTTCATACTTAAAATAATAATGTTTGTTGTGCATAGTGCTGGCTAAAGTGATGACCAGTGCTGAACCGGCAACACTATATTAAACGGTTTCATAGTGCATACATTATATAGCAGTATAGCACTAGCAGGGTTGGATTTTTTGGAAATAATATATTATTACATAGGGTGGGTTTTCAAATAATAATATATTGTTCCAGGGTATGGTCAGCTGACCCACGTGGACGGATCTAAGGAGCTAGGGGAATCCAAGCAAAGCCGAGGAGGTACTAGGCCGGTCGGATACTTTTTGTTGACTGTTGACCAGATCAAACTATATCTTTAGCACGTCATTTTTTGGGAAATACAATTTTTTTATCCCCTCATTATCGTATTTTGTTTTACACTTTTTTTTTTTGGGTAAAGTTTTACACTTCAATAATTGACTCCTTTTTTGTTAAGTATTTACTTACTAAGGATGGAATAATAATTGAATACTTATTCCTATTAAAAAAAATGTTTACTCAACAATTTCAAGTGAATAACGTTGTTTTTTGTTTTGTTTTTTTTTTATTTTTGTTTCTGATGGTGGTTTTAGGAGGAGTCCACATCAGCTAAATTAATTCTTTTACCAGATTAGTTCTTAAGTGCTGATTATAAATATATTTCTACTAGTATAGGACCTATAGGCTCATTAGTTACTGAAGTAATTCTGTAGCACTTGAATAATATAAGCTCATAAAATTCAATTAATACTCCGGCGGGTGGCTGCGGTTATTAATAGGTGCCCCTTTCTTTAAGTCAGTTACATTTAATGCACCTCAATGAAATGGATAGCTTCTGTGCCTTCTTCTTCATCTGCCGGAGGTGGTGCAAGATGCATGGTATCAGGGTGGCAAGTAGAGAGGAAGCCATTCATAATGAATGTGTAGCATGATTCAGGTAGTCCTGAAATCACCATTAAGTATAATTGCTCGATTTTAACCGCCGATGTCGGTAAACTCTCGTTATCTCCATTTTGATCATCTCCCTCCTCTTCTGAAAACTTCAAAACACCAACAACACAAAAAACAACAACTGAGTAGCTAATCATCAAAAGAAAAGCATAAGTAATGAAAATTTTATGTGTGTTTGAATCTTACATGTGAGAAACGACAGAGCAAAGACATTGCAGCGATGCGCGATGTTGAGAGGAATTCCCTAAGTTTATGGAACCATGCCGTGTTCAAATCATTATGAGACCAATGGGGCATGTGAAGATGACCTGTAAAGTTAGGTTGATGGGAGTTTATCATAAGAGATGGCAGTGATCTGCCGCCGCTTGCTTTACTACTGTCCCGTGCTGTCCAATGCAATGAGAGAAGCACCGGGCAATCGATCTCGATTTCAGCCCCGATTAGATAGTTTATGACAATGTTCTTCACATACGGATTCGAGATCTTGATCTTCGTCTCCACACATCATAGTGCAACTCAAGTCTAAGGGTTTCTAGTGAAGTGCATTTGGGGAGTAACTTAGAAAGCCATTGTTCTGACTAGCTTCTTGAGGAAAGGAGTAAAGATAAGCACTTGAGGTTCTTCGATGTACTGCTCTTTACGATTAAGTCGGTTTGATCCCTGCGACTGCTCGTGTCAAAGCAGTGAAACTCCTCAAGGCAAGGCGCTTCCACTTCAATTTTATCCAAGGTTTTGCCAAAAGAAGCATTTTCAACATTGAGAGATTTGAGTTTGAGATGAGAGATGTTGAGTTGTGGGAGTATATCTGCAATGGGTGGTGTGATCTTGAGATGCTCCAATGCAGGGCATCCCTGGAGGAGTCTTCGAAGAGCAGCTTCATCAATAGAAAACCTAATTAGGGTTAGAGATTGCAGGCAGGGTAGATCAATAACAGATTAGGCCATAACAACTCACATCCCCCCCAAACGGCCAAACACAGAGATTTCATAAAAGTAGCTGATACAAGTAGTCTTTCAGGCAAGGTATACGGAACACCTCCTACACTGAGGGAAATCTCGCGAACACAGCCGTCTAGGGCAATGTCAATCCAATTGTCGAGGGTTTCGGTGTTGTTAAGGAAGGATGTCTGAAATTTGAAGCTCTGTAGATTTATCTTATGGTTACTAACCCTGGCCATGGTGTTAAAGACGTAATTGTTGAATAGGTTGAGATTTCGGAGGAGCGCTTTCCTTGGGTTAATTTGGATCTCAGAGTGGTTGGAGAAGAATTCTTGTTCATGGAATTGGAGGGCTGGGGAAGAAGAGAGCCACGAAGATTGCAGTGAATTAGAGACCAAACTTACCTTGACGGCATCCTCTGTGGTTAGGAAGCCAAGTATACGGTGGATTACATCTTCTGGTAATCTCGACAACAACTCGTTCTCCATTCATGCGGGGGGAGGGAGGTAGAAAGATAGATTATCATCAAGTGATCTATATAGGAGTTAGGATTTTGAAAACTATAGATATCTTTTAGCAATATAAATATAAATAAATAAACTAGATAAAAGGATATAATCCATAAAAACTCTAATATTTTGGTATAAAAAAACCCTCTAATATCGGTAAAAAATTCCCTAATCAACTACATTTATATATAAGGTTAGTAACATTTCTAAAATTTGTCATATGTGAGATTTTTGTATCTGAAATTTAAAATGTTAATATAAAAAATTTTAAGTTTCACTTTTGTTGAAATTTAGTTTGGAGTAATAAGAAACGTCGAAACTGCCAATTTTACTATTATGTTTCGACCGACCGGCCACCCTACTCCGGTCGGCGATCACCACCACAACTCCGACCACAGGCACCACGGCTCCGTGACCTGTCACCATCCAACTCCGACCGGCACCGCCACTACAACTCCGGCGAACTCAATTGCCAAACTTGATTGAAATTGAAGATCAATCATAGTAATGGTAAGTGTCAAGTAATTATTTTATTTTTAAATATTCAGGTGTTTTTTACTTCCCCAAAAAACACATATTTTTTAGGTCCCAAAAAATATGTAATCTCCTTATTTCAACACATGTCATTGAGTGTTTATAAAAAAAAACACATGTCATTGAGTCGTAAAAAGAAACCTCCTTAGATGTTGATGACACATACGATGAAAGGATCCTTATTCCTTAGTCGTTGATGACATCAAAGCTGCAGTTTTGATCCGGCTAGAATATAAATTGAATGGTATCTTTCCAAAGCTGTAGGATCTATCCGGTCCAAAGCTCTCTGAATGAACACAATGAACATCAGGAAGATCTCTTGAGAACACATAACAATGTTCGATCTGGTATTCCGTGTAGAAGAAATTTATAACTTAGAAGAGAGCCACTCTCAACGAAAATATTCATTTAGTTGCTTATGACGTTGTGGCACAAAAGCCATAAAACAAAAGGAGTTCCCCTCTTATGAGAGTCTAAAACAGTTGCGAGCTTCATCTAATATCTTCATCTAGTTCCCAATTAACTATCCAGGGAAAATACATCCTCTTCAACAGCAACATCACAATTCAGAAAATAAGAACCAATCTTGGACTAATAGCAATTTAATTAAAGTAAAAAGGCTACTACAATTTCTTGTATCCGGATACTAGCACGTAAGAGATAGTATACACCTCACATACCTTCAAACCAAGTAACCCAGAAACCTACCAATTCTAAACACACGAGAAAGATTCATTAACCCCAACTCTAACCAACCTAAGATTCTTGCAATGTTATACAACCATCTTCTAAACTATTCACTTTTTACTCATCGTCAGCTGAAGCCTTTGAGGTTCCGGTCTTCTTTGGTAGGAGAAGATTGTGGATGTTGGGCATCACACCTCCATTGGCGATTGTCACGTCCCCAAGAAGCTTGCTAAGCTCCTCATCGTTTCTTACGGCAAGCTGGATGTGACGCGGAACAATTCTCGTTTTCTTGTTGTCTCTTGCGGCGTTTCCAGCCAATTCCAGAACCTGAATCAAAATCAAACACACCATTAATTTAAGATGCTCCTGAGAATTAGATCATAATTTTTATTCTATTAAAAATATTATTTTCCCCAAAAACACACTCCAAGGATCCCTAACTTCAACAATCAACAAGTAAGATCTGAACCACTTAAATCAAACTTTGAACGACGCTATATGAAGCAATATGAAGAAATCAAACATCTTTTTTGTCCGGGAAGAAATCAAACAATTGGGATCTCAATTTTGTTCGAATTGAATCAAGAATCAAAGAAACGAAACCCTAGAAAGTCAATACATAATTTCGACAAGAAAAATACAGAATTGAATGGAATTGATAGATCAATAATACCTCAGCTGCGAGGTACTCGAGGACGGCGGCGAGATATACAGGAGCACCGGCGCCAACGCGCTCGGCGTACTTGCCGGCCTTGAGGAAACGAGCGATACGCCCCACCGGGAACTGTAGCCCCGCCTTGCTGCTCCGAGAAGTGGCCTTCTTGGCCGCGCCGGATCCTAGAGTTTTACCTCTGCCCGCCATTGCTGAAAGGAATCACTGGATGTTTCTGATGAACGGGCTGGAGGAGACCGTCTGCGAAACGAGAGTGCAAAGAAGTGGAGATGAAGTTTCCTTTGTAGGGAATCGATGGTTGTATTCTTATAGTAGCTGGGAAATTGAAGAATGGCCAATGGGAGCATATCACACGGATTGAGATTATTGATCGTTCGATTTAAAGTAAATGAACGGTCCATATTTAGTACGGCGTTCCAGATGTGTAATTATTGAGTCGGCTTTTTGGTGATAAAATTACCGCCGACCCGATAACGAATGAGTAAATTTCTATGTTGTGCCACGCTGACACGTGGACGTGGTCATGGCTTAGCCCACTTGACCCGAGTCGAACAAATCCAGCACGGAAATGCACCGATTTTGAGACAATGAGCATCGATAGAAATTCCGACCAATACCGACAACCTTCGACTCCATCAACATGGAATGGATTGTAATTTAATCAACTCTGGACAATTATAATTAAAACTAGCAATTATGTGGTGAAAATTAAGTAATTATTGTTTTTTTTATTATTTACTGCTAGGTTAATCGTATCGTTATGGTGCTGTGCAGTGATTGTAATAAGTTTTATTTTTATAACAAATTATAGTTATGGTTTTGAGTTAATACTCATAATTATAATAATCACTATTATTTATATAATATTATATTTTTTTAGTATAATATTATATATATAATACTTTTATATATATAATTTAATATTAGCTTAAAACATGTCTGAACTTATAATCATGATCATACCTATAAATATTTGACTGTTAATTTTATTTAGAATTACCCACTCATTCATTTGACAATTTAAAAAGACTAATTCTTTCAATTCACTTTCGGAGATAATGGCTATTGAAAATGTGATGTTTAATTAAGTAAAACAATAAAGTTGTGTTTAATTTGGATTTAGTGTTTAAAACAATGAAATTATAATTATTTTAAATTTTTTGTATGAAACAAAAAGTTACATTTAATTCCAATTTTTATATGAAACAATATTTAGCACTACATATCGGGTTACAGTTACAGCCATAGGTCACGACTCACGAGTCGACCCGTTTTGACGGGCTTAATTCATCTTCCTTCTTAGTTCTTATAGCATTATCCTTGTGTAGTTCTGTTGGACTTAAGCATGGTTGATTCAGAGGTCGAGATGTAAAATGTGACTTGATCTATTTCAGATTCAGAGGTTGATCATTACGGACTGCATAGTCAAGCAGACTTGAACCTCTCTTTTTTAAAACCTTCTACTTATTAGGAAATTTTTTTTTTTTTGCCGAAACATATTAGGAATTAAAAAAACATCTCTTACTGAGTTTCTGCAGAAAGAACATCCTCACAACATGGCCAAAGACCAGTTTTTTTACAACACAAAAGAGCCAAAATGGATAGGAAGTACTAATTTACTCCTACAAACAAAAAGCAGCCAAATCCGATATACATTGGAGATCAGAATATGCGTAAATTCGATTTGATTTGATACCTAAGAAGCAGCAGCAGCCACTGAAACTTCTGTTTTCTCGCTTTCTTTCAGTTTCTTCCAGTTCTCATCACTGTCAATGATCTCTCCAGTCTTTATCAAGAACCGGACTCTTTTCCCGGTATCAAGTACCTTATGTCCAACACGGCTCGTCAAATTCTGTTCCTTTGAATAGAGCATCACGTTTGAGCTGTGAATTGGCGCTTCAACCTAAATTACACAGAAATTTAAATCAAATCATAATCTTAACTAGTTTAAAAGAATAAGCAGAGGAGCAAGAGCCCAACCTTGATGATTTGACCCTTTTCACCTTCTTCCTTGCTCTTGACATGCTTTGTCTTTAGATTTACTTCGTTGATGACCACAGTGCTGTTGTGTTTGAAGATCTTTACGACCTCTCCAACTTTACCCTTGTCACGGCCTGCTATTACTTTTACTGTGTCTCCCAATTTAACGTGCATCTTTTGTAAGATTGGTAGACTGTTTGGTTTACAGTCCTTTCGCTCCCAGCGCTTAAGCTGCAATGGAAGAACACAACTAAGATACTAAAACCACGATAGAAAACCCTTGAATGATTCCATGAACGTAGATTATCCAATAGAACAGTTTTTCACTTTAGGCGTAAAATTCAAACATTTATGACAAAATGATGATCAAAATTAGAGTGTATCCACTTGCTTGTCGATCATAAGAGACAGATTTAAGAGGATTTGAAAGGTGAACACTAACCCTTGCAACAATGAGGCATGGATTCACAGCGGGCTTGATCTGCAAATGGGGAAGAGAACATATCAAAAGCAATAACAAACAGATTAAAAAAATCCGTATCAACGACTCAAAGACTATGGAACAACCAGAAGATCTAGATCAAGCTATAAGCTGATTCGTCATTAAGAAGCAAAGACAGCAAATGCAACCAGAACAGCAGTCTAGAGAAGTCGAGGACTTATCCAAAGAGTCCTTATTAGTTATTAGCTGGTTTTGTGGCTACTGATTGGTTCCACCTCTTCGAGAGAGGGACAAAATTCAAGAAATTCATTCAAGCTCTTAAATTAAATGCATAAAAAAAATGTTCTACATTCATTTTATATGGGCAAAGGAGATAAAAGATTTTTATTGAGAAGTTACTCAAATCACTTGAATATCCCATTTCAAGTGTGCATATACAGTTGGATGAAATTAGAAGGCAACAGAAAAAGTCAGGATGACCATAAAAATTTGGATATAAGCAAATCCAATAAGCAACATAAACAAATCCAAATCCCAAAATTGGTTTAAATGAGGTGAATGGCCCTTTACAAAATTACAGGGTTAAGTGAAAACAGAAAAGATGCTAGTGCCTTTGATACAAAGAAATGGGAATGGAATCAACAAGGATCAATTATGTATACTTCCATCTTTGCAAAACCAACTTCAATAACCCTTCTCAAAACTTTTCCAATGATATGAGATGGACTACTTAACCAAAAGTCCTATAAGCTTGAACTTGCAGGTGAATGTGTGGTTTAACACAATGCCTTCAACTGAATTCCAGTCACGAGGTCAATTATAGGATTGTACAGAAGTCCCGACTTATGAACTGCTGCAAGACACTCTTGCAGCTCCAGAAGCCATAATTCTAGCATTCAGTAGCAATACAACAAAACGAACTAAATAAGAATTAAGAAACCTCCGATTATTCTTAGGTTAACCAAACTCGTCAATCAAAAAAGGAACTTACCGCATATCATCCTAAAACCACTTCAATCACAAATAAGGAATTCATAAAAACCTAATATTCAATAAGTAGCATCATAATCTATCATACAGTAAATCTAAAACACGAGAATTTGAAAGGCAAATGCAGATTGCGTACAGAGAGAGGAGTGACGAACTGGGGCGCGGGTGCCATCAACCGTTGGCCCGTGAAGGAGCTGGAGAGGGAAAGAGAAGTCATTGAGCTCTGGAGAGCAGCCATTGCCGCCATTTTTCGGTTCTCGCTTCTTCGGACGAACGGAGCTTCCTCTAGATAGAGAAACCCACCCTCTCTCTGATAGTGTATTATTATCAATTATGGATAACATGGAGGGAAGAAGTAGAAGGTGTTTACATATAGTTACCATAAACGACGCCGTTTCTTGCGGTATAATTGTATTGTAATTCCCTATCCTTTTGGGAAGTGTCACTTATACCCATAACTTTTTTTTATAACCATTTCTTACACTGAACAATTTTTTTAATTTTCCTCTTGATAATATAATTTCCTGCGGCGTATTCTAAGAGAGCTCATATATCAACAACAAATTGGCCAGCACCCACCAAAATTGGTGTCGCAACTTTGACATCAAAACAATATTTTCAATACTAGACCACTGACATAATAAGAAAAAAAATAGAGTAACTAGCAGATCGGTTGGTTTATTCATTTAACTAAGATTCAAGCGTATTTAGGGATAAGAATTGAATATTGGCAAACAAAAAATGTATAAAAAAAATCAGGGATAAACGTAACATTCAAAAAGACTAAATAAAAAAATATTATAATTTTAAAGTTAAAATTACTTATAACTAAAATTTGATGGACAATTTTCTCATCAACTCTTAATAGCTCCGTCTGATTAAATTGTAATGTACAGAAAATATATAAAAGTAATTAATAAATATTTCATTTAAAGCAATAAGTTTTTAAATATTGTTGAATACAAACAAAACACAATTTAGCAATTTAAAGAGGATGTCAGAGTTGCATTTAAAAAGAGTATTTAGTATTTTAGTCTCATATTATGAAATTAAAACGGAGATGTGTTCATTTTCCCACATTACTGAACTTATGGATATGACTGTGAATCCATACAATAAGCATCACGAATACATTAAGATGGATGAAAGAGCTGGTGAAGGAAAGTAGCATATCAACCAACACCTTGACTGTAGCTAAAAGCAAAGCATGCTACAAGAAAAAACAACACTGGTTATTATGTGTGCATTTTGTATGCAAGTCCACACTAAAAAACCGGTGTGTAACTTTTTGGTGTGGAATCATTCATTTTCTTGTAGTGGCAAGTAGTTATTGATCAACAACTAACTAACACTAACTGCACAGAAGATGACTGATTAATTACTCAATCAATTCAATTGGTGATACAAAAGGAATCAATTAATGATTGGTTTGAGGTTCCACTTCCACACCTTATAATAATTAATAATAATAATGGTTGTACTTCCTTTACACGGATTTATTGACTTGACCTATGCAGTATATCAAATAAAGTCTACTTAGAGCTATTCCTTACTAATCTCGACGTGCATAATCGACGCATAATTCAAGAACCGTAAACTTTGACTGCATTTATAGTTGATTGCATTTTAATTAAGTCCATCGTGATATATTATATAAAAGATAATTGTAATGTATTGATTGACTATAATTTATTTTATGAAACTTGGTATATACATATAATACAATACAAGGAGATATAGATAATATAGACATGAATGAATAAATATATATTCCTAATACAACCCTACAAGATGACGGTTACATAGTAAGTGCACGTCTTGAACCGTAAGAGTTGAAAACGTGCCTTAGGGAGGGGCTTCGACAGTTCATCGACTACTTGATCGGTCATGAAGATGTGATTGACTTGTAGAAGACCCTTGTTCACAAGATATAAGACAAAGTGAAAACTAAGCGCAATGTGTTTCATCCTAAAGCGAAAACACTAGGATGAAACACCAGATTCGAGCAAACGTAAGTTGCGTCCGAATTGTCGCAAAAGAGAAGACTTTGGGGGCAATGCACAAGTGTAACCAAGTTTATTGAGTAGAGACTGAATCCAAAGAGGTTCGGAAGGTAGCGTCGGCAACGACAGTGTTTTCTTCTTCAATGGAGTAACGAGCTACATACTTTTGTTTGTATGAGTACCATGATATCATATTAGCACCAAAATAGACGACGTAAGGGGTAGTAGACTTGTAATCATCGCAATTACAAGTCCAGTCTGCATCAGAGTATACTTGTAGGTGAAGTGACGATGTGACACAAATAGAGGTCATGATGTAACGTGCTCTTTAAGTAACGAATAATATGTTTGAAATTAGTAGAAACTAGTCTCACATATATGGATTTAATATATTAGAATACTATATACGCAAGTGAGCTACCTTCTACCAACATGAAATTAGGCCTGTCAATTTTACCAGTGACCCGTAATCGACCCGTATTTGACCCGGCAACGGGTCGGGTCCGGGTCCACCTATATATGCTAACGGGTCAATTACGGGTCAACCCGTTATTGACCCGTTAGAAACAGGCCGGGTACGGGTTTATGGTTAGGACCCGTGACCCGGCCCGTGACCCGCTCCCTAATAATTATCAGTTTAATTTTACTTTTTTTCTGCAAATATTTAACCCTAATTTACTACACAGCGATGCTTATTTGTATTTGTATTTCAAACATGATAATATGATATCATATAAAATTGAAAAGTAGAAGAATCGATGTTTATTTTTTGTCCACCAGGCTTACTCAACTCTAATAATAGCAATTATAAAATCTGGTTAAGGTTACAATTGATGGGATTATGCAGCTGGACTAAAATTCTAAATTTATATTTAACTGAAAAATGGCTTATTTCAATCAGAGAGCAGATGAAGCCGGTCCTTAATTAGAGATGTTTGGCGTTTGGGTCCATCCTCCTGCCAATTTAATGTCATTAATTATATCAGATTGATGTTATGTATGTTTTGCTTTACGGTAGTTGATTGATTTTAATCATTCTTTGTCAACAAATTTTTGAATCACGGACCAACGCCTTGTCTGCTGCTGCTCCAGCTCTTCTCAGTTGCTGCTCAGCTGCTGGCTTGGCTCTGTTTGCAGACCCGGGTCAACCTGTGACCCGGGATCCCGGGTACGGGTCTGTAATCTTGACCCGTAGTGACCCCCGGGTCAATCACGGGTTGGGTCGTTCGTGACCCGCGGGTCACGGGTCACGGGTTGTGACCCGTTGACAGGCCTACATGAAATCTCATATTCTACTATGATATTTTGTTAAAATTAATTCCAACCAGTTCAGATCTTAAAAAAATTGGAGCCAAAGTAGAGGGATGAGCATCCCCTGCCCTAGAGTCTCTGTCTTAACCCCTATCCTGTTAATTATCAACCGTAGATGTACATTTAGATGTCCATCTCTTTCTTTTACAGCTTTCTCTTTTAAATTGTTATTTTGTTATAATTATAATTATAATTATAATAATCCATCTCAAAACAACTCAATTTTCCGCACCACCACAGGCAGAAAAAAAAATAACTTCATCATCATTCTCATTATTTATATATATCTATTACGAATTTTCACCAAAATAACCATATTCGAACAATCAAATACAAAACTAGTAAAACTGTTCACATAAAAATACAAATATAGCCTAAATTAGGAACGACGTTACTACACAAGCTTTATTTTTTACTTTTCATTTTCTAACGTTTGAATAATTTTATGGTTTATGCAATTTTAATCCTATTAGAATGACTATATATACGGTTTGACCGGGTGAACCCTAAAAGACTAAAAATTGGCCGAATAGTATAATCGGTTGAACCATAGAGAGCTAAAATATGATTTAAATATTTTTAGGGTTTTATATAGTTTTAGGTTTTTTTTTTTCTAAAACCCTGTTAGAATGGGTGAACAGTGTGACTTGGTAAACCCTAGATAGCTAAAATTATACGAACGGTTTTGCCGGGTGAACCCTATATGACTTAAAATTCCGAATTAAATACTTTTAGGTTTATATAGCTTAAGGTTTTTTTCTTTCTAAAAGGTTTGTTTTTTATTCTAGGTTTATCTGGCCAAACTATTCACCCATTTTAATATGATTTTAATAGAAAAAAACCTAAAACTACATGAATTTAAAAGTATTTAAACCATATTTTAACAGTTCATTTAGTTAAATTGTTCACCCATTTCTAAGTGGGTTAAAATTATGTAAATTTTAAAGTACTCAAATGCTAAAAATAAATAAAAAAACAAAGCTTGTGTAGTAACGTCATCCCTAATTTGGGCTATATTTGTATTTTAATGTTAACAGTTTACTAGTTTTGAATTTGGTTGTTTGAATGAGTTATTTTGGTGAAAATTCGTATTAGATTTATATCACATATATATTATATGAAGAAAGAGAATGATGATGAAAGTTAATTTTTTTTCTCCCTTTAGTATATGTGGTGCGGAAAATTGAGTTGTCTGAGATGGATTATTATAATTATAATAAAAAAAATGACAACTTTAAAAGAGAGCTTTAAAAGAAAGAGATTGACATGTAAATGTAAATCTACGGCTGAAAATTAATAGGATAGAGACTAAGACAGAGGCACTAGGGCAGGGGATGCTCGTCCAAAGTAGAGTCATCACGGTTTGGAATGTATTAAAGTAGTAAGAATCTTTACCGATAGATTGTCTCCCACCGATGAGTTTAATATATAAAAACATTATATAAGTAAATAATCTATCTATCTTATCACCAATTGTCCAATTGATTTTAGAATGAATTCTTATTTGTTTGTATAAATAATTGTTCTATTTTGCCGGGTTGATTTTCACTCATTCCAATGTAAAATTTAGTTTGATATTCGTGTAGTGTGAAGCTTTGCTCTGAGATTCAGATTATAGAATGATATGGTGTGGAAATGGAATGGGGAAGGAAAAGGAATGGACAATTTGGATGTATCGAAATTTGCTTTTGGTGTCGAAAATTGTGAAAAGCCAGAAAGCGCGTGGCTACAAACCCCCCCTGAGAGGGAGGTAAGCATTTACGTCGCACCCCAAGAAACTGCCAAGGAATCTTCCAGTCTCGACGTAGACGGCGTGGTCGGTAACGGCCACCGTTAAACCGACTTAAACAAATTCATTCTCAACTGTCAGATAAAAACTACGCCCGCCATCTCTCTCCCGCCGTTACCGTCAAGTCTCCAATCAAGACCTCCGTCAACCCGGTCGTCTTCTCCAATTCGGCAACTCTATATATAATATGTTTGACCGGAGCCAGATAGATGCTTCGATTTCTTTGGGAGCAAGTTCTCTTTTCTTCACCAGTCAAATTCTCTCAAATTCTTCGCACCCATCGCATCAGACTGTCAAAATCTGTGAATTCAACTTCAATCGCTTCTCTGCAGAGATTCTGAGAAGGTAATCATCGATAATCGCATTTGCGCCGTCGTTACATTCGATGTTCTGGTTTACTGGTTTACTGGTTCAGCTAGGTCTGTGATTTTCTATTAGGCATCATTTTCTTTCGATTTCTGGGCTACCAAACAGGGAGCTGTTTCAATCGAGTGTTGAAAATAGGAAATTTGTTTATTTACCAGTAGTTCCTTTCTTCTCTAAGGTGTAGAATCGAACTGAGCCGAGTTTTTGGATGTTCAACTCTGTTAAGCTGAAATTATGCAAATTCGATCTTGACCGACGATTATTTTATTAAGTTCAAGCTGGAATCATGTAACATTAGCCTATTCGTATGTATCAGTTTGGCTCGTCAAAATTTGATTTTGTGTTCGAGATTAGGTTTTGATGGAAATTTTTGAATTTTCTAAGGTGTTGTTGGAGTTAGAAAGCCAATAAAGATTACACCAGTTCCCTCCTTTTAGAATATTTCTGATTCATCTTGATGAAATAGTATTATGATGAATTATGGTGAACACCAGATAAATTCAATAATACAAGATCTGGAACTGAGTCTTGCATTTTGAAATTGAAATTGAATGTTTGGTTCTAAAATTAACAGGAGGAAGAAACAGGTCATGCAGTAGATGGAGTCTCATCCATTGATTCGATACCCGTCCCCACCAAACACGCTTTTCGAATCACTGAGATTCGATAAAAGGAACTCTCCGACCTCCACAGACAACCTTACAGTGGCGAGCCCGTCTTATAACTGCTCCCTCGAGACAAGAAGCTCCTATGAAAGGTCCAGCCCTTCCGGTGGGACATCTTTTCCGCAAAATGATCATGATTTGCCCTTATGGGAACTGGGAGGTAACCTAATGTGCCCCGATAGCGTCGAAGGTGGAGGCAGAGAAGGAGGAGAAAGGGCGACCACTAGTCTTTCAGAAAACAGCGGAAATCGCGACGAATTGGAATCGTCATCTCGAGACCTTTCAGCGACGCAATTACTCGTTAGGCCCGCCGATTCTTTCGGAAACTTGAATTTGCGACAGTTACTAGTGGCTTGCGCAAAGGCCCTCCACGAAGGGCGAATAGAAGAGTTCGATAAATTGAAGGAGAGGGCTCGGAGTGCAGTCTCCATAACCGGAGACCCGATGCAACGCCTTGGGGCTTACATGATCGAGGGTCTAGTTGCTCGGAAGGAATCCTCAGGCAAGAACATCTTCAAAACCCTAAAGTGCCGTGAACCGGAAAGCCAAGACATGCTAACGAACATGCAAATCTTATACGAAATCTGCCCGTATGTGAAATTCGGATACATGGCGGCAAACGGCGCGATCGCCGAGGCGTGCAGGACCGAGGACCGGATCCACATCATCGACTTCCAGATCGCTCAGGGGACCCAGTGGTTAACCCTAATCCAGGCGCTGGCGGCTCGACCCGGCGGGCCCCCGAGGATCCGTCTGACAGGTATCGACGACGCAATGTCGAAATTTGCTCGTGGGTTCGGGCTCGACGCGGTTAGGAAACGGTTGGAGTTGATTTCGGAGAAATTCGGGATCCCCATCGAGTTCCACGAAATCCCGGTTTTTGCACCGGAGATCACACCGGAAATGCTCAGGGTAAGACCCGGCGAGGCTCTAGTCGTCAACTTTCCCCTGCAACTCCACCACACGCCCGATGAGAGCGTAGATGTGACTAACCCTCGAGACGGGTTACTTCGAATGGTGAAATCCCTAAACCCTAAAATCGTCACCCTGGTGGAACAAGAATCGAACACGAACACGACCCCGTTTGTGACACGGTTCGAGGAGACATTAGATGTCTACCTCGCGATGTTTGAGTCGATCGATGTCGCCCTTCCTAGAGAGCAGAAAGAGAGGATCAATGTGGAACAACATTGCCTCGCTAGGGACATAGTGAATATCGTTGCTTGCGAGGGAAGGGATCGAGAAGAGAGGCACGAGCTATTTGGTAAGTGGAAGTCGCGGTTTACAATGGCGGGGTTCAGGCAGTATCCTCTGAGTAGTTATGTGAATTCGGTGATTGGGAGCTTGTTGAGATCTTATTCTGATGATTATAATTTGGTGGAGAGGGATGGAGCTTTGCTGCTGGGGTGGAAGCAGAGGAATCTCATTTCTGCTTCGGCTTGGCATTGAGTGAGTGTGATCTGGACAAGACAAGGTAGAATGTTGTTTATGTGTTTCTGGTTTGGGTTATTGTAGACTATGTAGGGGAAATGTAATGTAAGTGGAGCTGGAACAGTGAGTTTGTGATTCTTTTTGATTCATTTCAATAAAAATGGTTATATATGTTCTGCAGAATTATAAATTTAGAGTGTAGCTATTAGAGAAAAAGAACATGTTCCTGTGACGAATCAAGTGTGTGAATTCGTCGTGATGTCGTATTAAATTAAATTTTTTAACCTTATCACCTTATGTCTGTGACTCTGTGTCTGCATTGATCATTAAGCAAAAACCAAAAAACGGAAGTGAAGACTATGAAAATGTACTGGATGTGTACCGAAATTGGTCAATTGCAATCATACTCATAACGGTTTTGCACTTGAATGTTTTGTTTGTTTATGCACCATTTTGTCAGATTGTCTCCGAAGGATTAATGAAGTCATCTACAGAAAGGATTATGTAGTGCATACTAAGTATCGAAACTTATCAGGGGCGTCATCTCGCGGTGACCTGTTTAAAAAAATAGGTCCCGCCTAGCCCACATACTGCGTAAGGCATATCAGAAGGCGAGTAGATATGGATCTTAACTGGTCGCTTCTTGACTATACTAGGTTGCTGGTGAGGTTACGTTGACGGGGGTCAGTGTATGCGCTAGTTGCTCGCTAAGTCTGGTCGGAAAAAACTTTCAGACCGTAAACAGGAGAGTCTGAACATTACGTAGCGGGTTGAGTTTAGGAGCATGACGGTAATTGAAGTATAGGAGAAGCAATTAAGATAAGTATGCAAAACCAACATATCTAAAGAGAACATAGGGTTAATAACTAAAAAACTGTCCAAGGTTTACCCTATGTTAAAATTATGTGTCTGAAGTTTGAAATGTTAAAATGGACTGTCCCAAGTTTCATTTTTGTTGAAATTTGGTGTCTTTGTGCGTCTTTTCATCTTCATTCCATCATTTTCATCAACCCACCAACCCACTCATAATCCATCACTCTTTACTTTTCACAAAATCGTCAAATTTCACCTAAAAATTGAACATTAAAAAAAAAGTTTCTAGAAGAGTGGTGTAGAGCCATTTTCCAAGGACAATAGAGCGAGATTCACTTGCCCGGATGTGACCAACTTTTTAGGTGACGGTCCCGGCAAGATGACGAGAAGGGAGTGTATATTAGAGCTCGAATTTAACAGACGGTTTCGTCGGAATTGACTTCTCTAAAGTAATCACACCGAGACACCAAATTTCAACAAAAATGAAACTTGGGACAGTTCATTTTAACATTTCAAACTTCAGACACCTAATTTTAACATAGGGTAAACCTTGGACAGTTTTTTAGTTATTAACCCGAGAACATATGTTACTTAATTCATTTGAATTCTTTTATGGAATCCTTTAAAATTATTATATAAGATCCATATCAATAATTACTAAAAAAAATTTAATAACTCGGTCGAGTTAAGTAGGGTGTTGTAAACTCATACTTACCTACATAAATCCATCCCTGCCCATAATCTTCGACTATGCTAACCTTTCTATTCTGTATTTCAGTGTTTATAAACCTAATTACCTAATCATAGAGAACTAACCTAAAAAAGATGTCTTCGTTTTTTTCCCGACACACCACCCTAGCTCTATTATATACAAGATACAACGATATGCTATTTTGTGGAATTTTTTTTTAGAATTATCCCTTAAATAAAAACCAAAATGAAAACTACCCAGTTTTTATTTTTAATTTTTCGAAAATATTCCATATGATATCAGACACTAAGACACAAATATGTGCCGGAAAGATTCGTATTGTGTATATACAATATAAGAACATTTAAACTGTCTGAAGTTTGCTCCATGTGAAATTTTAGTGTCTGAAGTTTAAAATATTAAAATAGACGGTCTCATGCTTCATTTTGTTGAAATTTAATGTCTTCACGCGTCTTTTTCTCTCCATTCAAACATTTTCATCGACCCTTTCACCCACTTTTAATCCACCACTCTTTACTTTTCATAAAATCGCCAAATTTCTCTAAAAACTTGAACATCCGAAAGAAAATGTTTTCAGCAGAGTGGTATGGAGTGATTTCAGCGACAATAGAGCGAGATTTACTTGTGCGGATTTGGCCACCTTCTTAGGTGACGGTCCCGGCAAAGTGACGAGAATGGAGCATGCATGAGAGCTCCTATTTGACAGCCGGTTTCGTCGGGATTAGCTTCTCTAAAGTAATCACACCGAGACACCAAATTTCAACAAAAATAAAATCTGAAATTTTTAACATTTTAAACTTTATACATTAAAATCTCACGTTGAGCAAACTTCAAGCAGTTTATTGGTTCTTAACCCTTTAGTATATCAAACGAGCCTATACTTTATTCCTAAGCTAACCGCCCTAATGTTGAAGAGGTGGCATGAATTCATTTAGCTTATCAACATGTGGCAATTTAGTTGCCAACTTGACTTCACTCATCAACATGTGGCAATGTAGTTATCAACTTGACTTCTCTAATTGCTAAGCTTAGCCGATTCCTTTTTTTGGTAAAGGCATATAGCCGATTCCAATTGCTTAAAGGTAGGTTTTCTATTTATATTTGATCAAGCTTATCTACTAACATTGATATTTGTGGAGGTAAATTCGAGCTGGTGTACCGCAAATTCGCACGTCAATATCTATATCCTTATTTCAAATATTATTTCGAAACTGGAAAATGTCATTATCGAATCGGGTATCTGGACCAAACATTTTTTTTTTCATGGGTGGTTCTAACTTCCAAAGTGTCATACTCTTATCAATACAAAGTTCATAACATACTTAGTTCAACATCTAGATTAATCATCTTTCGCACCGGAAGGACCGGCCTAATGGTAAGACAACTAAAGATATGGTTTTAGACCTCCATTCATTGTAGACCTCATTTATGTTTTTTAATAGTGGGCTTAGTGATGACAAATATAAAATAAAAGATAACGAACCTTTATAGCATTTAAGGTTGTAATGAACTAATAAAATAAATATTGCTCAATAAATTAATAAACACTAATGTTGGTTATATCATTTTTTACTATTTCTAAATTCTCTATATTGAGATGGAAAAGATAATAATTTCTATGCTAATTTAGGTAAATTGTTAGAATTTCTTTTGATCATCTTCCTAAACAATTAGCCAAAAAAACCCAGAGATAGTATTAATTTAAAATAGTGTAAAATTTTGTAATATTGTTCTTATAATTATTTTTATTCCATTTTCATTATTATATGATCCTTAAACTTAAAATTGTTTTCAATTTGCAAATGGATCATTTTAATTATCAATTGAAAATGTATCTTAAAAATTGAGTATAAAAATGTAATTAATGATTTTGCTTTTATAAAAGCTCAAAAAAATATTGTTAATAAAAATTTACTATGAGTAGTCAAGTTGTCATGGCAAAAAAAGTAGTCAACTATTTTTTTTCATATTTAGCAAAAAAAAAAAAAAAATTATTAAGCCCCCAATAAAAAATTATTAAACCCCAAATCGGAATTTGATTTTAGACCTTGATTTCCTTAGGACCGGCCCTGCGCACCGGTCAATCTGTATGGAAGTAATATGAATTGTAACTTTTCTTTTTTTTTTTTCTATCACACCGGATCAATCTGTAAGGACGTAAATCTGACTTATAATTTTTTTCCCCCCCGAGGTGGTCTTATATGAGCCCATTAGGAGGGTATCACCCGTAGCATATTTGTTTCAACCATAGACTAATTCCTACTCTCACCGGGGTTAGTCCGTAAGAAATAAAAATATTGATTATAAATATTTTTCCATTAGTAGGTTTGAACCCTTAGATCTGATTAAGGGATAAAACGCTTTACCAATTCAACATAATGCCATATTACACCCATAACTTCATGTGTGGATAAGCAGCAAAATTATTGGCTAGCATTGAATCTAGTTTAGTTCGATAACAATTAGGGACCACACTCCACTCTTTTATATACTAGGCACCCACTTCTACATTACTACCTACAATATTACAATAATCAAAGCAAACTAAAACATGACTACTAAAACATTCATCTTTGAGCTACCAATGCTCCTCTTCCTCTTCCTCACAGCCTTCCTTTCAATCCTCATCCTCAAGAGAAAAATAGGCTCAACCAAGGGATTTAAGCATCCACCAACCCCTCCTAAGCTCCCTATAATAGGCAACTTGCATCAATTGGGCAACTTGCCCCATAAATCGTTATCCGAATTATCGCGAAAACACGGCCCTATCATGCTCCTAGACCTCGGCTACGTCCCGACTCTAGTAATCTCCTCCCCCGACGCGGCTAAGCAAGTCCTTCGTACCCACGACCTCGATACGTGCACCCGTCCTAGATCTCCGGGTCCCGGCAAATTCTCGTATGGGCACTTAGACATTACGTTCTCGGCTTACGGCGATTATTGGAGGGAGATTCGGAAAATATTCACGCTCGAGCTGATGACGGCGAAACGAATCCATTCGTCGTGGCAAGCGCAAGAGGAGGAAGTAACGCGTCTAATCGAGTTCCTGTTGGAGAACTCGGGAAAAGAGGTCGAGCTCGATGCGAAAGTGTACGAATTTGCCGACGGGGTTGTGGGAAATGTGGCTCTTGGTAAATTCTGCGGTAGGGACCATTTTGGAGGAAGGAACTTCCAAGATGTGCTTAAAGAGTCCATGGAGATGCTAGGTATAAGTTTGAATAAGTAGGCACTAGAAAGATATGAATCTGCACACTTTTATACCATCTGAAATTTATAGACTAACCCCTTCATCGAGTTGAAAGAGTTGAGAGCAAAATCTGGTAAGGCATAAAAAATTTCAAAACCAAATCAGACCAGTTCGAAAAATTGAACCGTAAATATATAGTTCAGTTTATAGTTGGATTTTTTTTGTGTTTCATTGATTTTTCTATTTTTCCTCGTACTCTAAAAACCATAAAAGTTAAATCACACCAATGTTATTCAATATTATAATATAATATTATATATATGGTAACTAAAACCTTTTATAGGAAAATTAAATATTTTCTCTTTTCATAATAATAATAATAATTAATTATTATTAGTAACTACATCTTTATTAACAGTAATCAAATTACCTTACTCAAAATTACCTTACTCTTGATTCTTTTATATTAAAATTATTTTTTACGCTTCAATTCACTCGAGTTTCAGATGTTTTTACTTGAATTTTGAAACTTTGACTATATTTTTTAAGTATAAGTTGTATGAACTTTTATTTATATTTTACATAATTTAATAATAGATATTTTAACGTGGTCTATCTATAAAAATTAGAGATATTTTAAATATATTAATTATTACTTTTGAATTTTATATTTAAACCAAAATAAAAAAACTGCACTATACATAAATAGTTAATTTTTCTATACAAAATTTGTTTTTTAAAATAATTGAACCCCGACAATTGAACCTTAATATTAATGTACCTTAACCTTAAGATTAAATGTGTAGTTAAGGACCTTTCTACCATGCTTTGGGAGCACCATGCTTTTGCCACTAATTTTTTTATTTTTCTATTGCCCTAAAGGTGAACCCCATAGGGAAATTGATATTATTAATAGTATGATACACATCTTAAGTGTAGTTAAAAAAATTCATATTTTTTCATACTTTTAAAGTTTTACTTATGTTACAATTAAGTCCACCATAGTATTAAAAAAACCAAAAGCATGGTGCTCCCAAAGCAT
This sequence comes from Clarkia xantiana subsp. parviflora, assembly GCA_036873135.1. Taxonomy (NCBI): domain Eukaryota; kingdom Viridiplantae; phylum Streptophyta; class Magnoliopsida; order Myrtales; family Onagraceae; genus Clarkia; species Clarkia xantiana. The sequence goes on from JAPTYO010000014.1 coordinate 6,660,204, forward strand.
GGTAGAAAAATCCTAATTTTTTATTCGTTAACAGGTAGCTTCTCGGCGGAGGACTTTTTTCCGACTTGGTGGGGTCGAGCTATCGATAGGATCGTTGGCCACGGTTCCAGACTCGAGAAGTCGTTTAATGAGCTGGATCGTTACTTCCAAATGGTGCTGGACAAGCACCGTAGTCCAGAGAGACTAGCCCACATAGATCGCGAGGACTTTGTTGATGTATTGGTGTCACTGCAGAGGGATCCCAGGAACTATCTCACTCTCACTGATAGCAATATCAAAGCCGTGATCATGGTATATATGCTACAACCCCAATAATTTAAGCTCCCTATAATGAGCTGTGTTTTTGGTTTATCATCAGCTTATTAAACAATTTAGAAGCTGCACTTTTTTTGAACAAATTAAATCTGATTAATTTAATGTTAAATGAGAAACTTTCATAATATTCAACTAGTAGATTATAATTTGTTTTCTTATGTTCACATATTGTAAATTTTTAAAACTTCAGCATTCAAATTTCCCAAAGCTTGTTAGTACAAAAAAAAAAAAAAAAAAAAACAACACACACACACGATAACAGATTTTAGTTTAACCGAAAAACAAACAATATACAAAATATCGTCATGTAACAAAAAAATTAGACATAGATAACATCTAACATATTGTCACTTTATATAAGTTTAGTTAGAAACGTATCCAAAAGAAAATTTATTTAAAAAATTATCCGAACTTTAAAGTTGCTGACACCAAAGTTTAGTAAGCAACTCAATAACCTACACTTATCTATGTTCTCTACTCATAGAATTAATTAACAAATTACTATATAATTTTTAGCCATTCCAACAAATTGTTAGGTGTTCTTTTGTTTGAAAATTTTGGTATTTCTAATTGTACACATGACGAATATATAAACTAACAATTTGTTCGAGCGTCTGGCATTGAGTAGCAATTTATTTCACAAATATCAGCTAATAATTTGTTGTATTTTACATGTAATTCACTCACTTTATTTATATTAGACGGAAAATCTAATACAATTTGCAATTTATACAGATACGAAACTTAAGCTAATTTTTATTTTAAATAAAATAGATAGCGATTTATTCAACCATTTGGACTAGTTCATTTGATTTATTCAACCATTTGGACTAGTTCATTTGATAATAAAGTTAAAGTGAAATGACAATTGCAGGACACCTTTCTTGCAACAACAGACACTACACCGATCACCATTTTATGGGCAATGTCCGAACTGATCAAAAACCCTAGAGCGATGAACAAGGTTCAATCCGAGATCAGAACCTGCATCGGCCGAAAACCCAAGGTGGAACCGCACGACATTTCGAATCTGAAATACTTAAAAATGGTGGTCAAAGAAACGCTTAGGCTACATCCAGTACTCCCCCTTTTGATCCCCCACGAAACCATCCGGCAATGTCGAATCGGCGATTACGACGTCCTTCAAGGCACCCGAATCTTCATTAATGTATGGGCAATCGGCCGGGACTCGAACATCTGGGATAGCCCAGAAGAGTTTAATCCGGATCGATTCGTCGGGAAGGAGATTGATTTTAAGGGACAGAACTTTGAATTGTTGCCGTTTGGAAGTGGGCGGAGGATGTGCCCGGGGATTACGATGGGGGTGGCGGCGGTTGAGTTCGCGTTGGCTAATTTGTTGGGTTGCTTCGATTGGGAATTGCCGGAAGGGATGAAGGTTGAGGAGATGGCGATGGATGAAGAAGGTGGTGGAATCACCGTGCATAGAAGAGATGCTCTTCGCGTAGTCCCAATCAGATATCAGTGGAATATGACTGACTGATAATAAGAAAATTCATCACTTCACGGTTGTTAATAAAATGGGTTAAAAATGGTTTTCGGTGCCATATATTTGGTTATATGTTTGAAGAGTATTCATCACTTCACGGTTGTTAATAAAATGGGTTAAAAATGGTTTTTGGTGTTATATATTTGGTGCATCATTGGTCAACGGTTAAGTTTGAATATTAAATAGTTTTATTATATTTAATGTAGTTTCTAATTTTTTTCCGACCGCCGCCCAAAATATCCGATCGCCACCCAAGGCCGCTGAAACCCATTCGGGAGCCGGACGGCTCCAATTAGAGCCGTCCGGTCACGATTGGGCCACCGAGGGCTCCGATCGGAGCCTCAAAGCTTCGATCTGGAGCTCTGTGGCTCAGGTCGGGGCCACAGAGCTCCAGATCGGAGCTTCGTGGCTCAGGTTGGAGCCACAGAGCTCCGATCCGGAGCCACAGAGCTCCGATCCGGAGCCACAGAGCTCCAGATTGGAGCTTCGTGGCTCAGGTTGGAGCCACAGAGCTCCGATCCGGAGCCACATAGCTCCAGATCAGAGCTCTGTGGCCCAGACCGGAGCTACAAAGCTCCACTATGGCTTCGACCAAAGCCACAGATCTCCGATCGGAGCTTTGTGGCTCCATCTGAGCCACGGAGCTCCGATCGAGCCCTTGGTGGCCCAATCGGGGCCGGACGACTCTAATAGGAGTCGTCCGGCCCGACTGGTGGTCATCGATGCGCTTGGATGGGTTCCGACGGTTTTGTGTGGTGGCCGGAATATTTTGGGCGGTGGCCGGAAAAAGATTATGGACTAAATTGAACAAAATAAAACTATTTAACGGTTAAACTTAACCATTAACTAAAGAATGCACCAAAAGTCTACAAAATGCAAATATATGACACTTAAAACTTACAAAATAAAACATGTGGCATCGAAAACTAACATTGGCAAACAAACATATGACAAAAAAAAACTCTTTTAACCCTGATAAATTTAGGAGTTGAATAAAATGGAGTTCATTTTGATTTTGGATTAAGAAAGAGAACTAATAAAATTTTAGTAGAAAAGAATTGTTCTTTTATACCGATTTTGATATACATAATCTAACAAGAGTTGAAATAAATTTAAGAGTTAAGAACATAAGAAGGGCCTGAATTTTGGCACATGTTGACGTGAGAGGTCTGAATGTTCAAATGTTAATATTAAGAGCATCCACAATGGTATTACGTAAAGATTACGTAAACGTGGGTCCTACATGTTTATTTAAGTAAAGCAACAAAAACTATCTACAGTGGTTTTACATAGCATTCCTTAAAGATGGGACCCACACGTAAATTTATGTTTTTACATAAAGCATTCCTTAAATTTAAGTAATGCACTATGTATTACGTAACCAATTTTTTATTATAAATTAATTCATTTTATAATTAATGCTAATATCTTATTGGTGGTTGTTGGAAAATCTAATAATAAAATATATTTAAGGAATATGTTTAAGTAATACGATTGCAGAGAAAATATTTTTTACGTGTGTCTTAAATTTACGTATTACTTAAAGTGTACATAAATGTCTACGTGGCAACTTTAAAGAATACATTTTATGTAAAACCATTGTGGATGCTCTAAGGGTCTGAATTTTCAACTTTGTTGATATAAAAGGTCTCCATCAATTTTTGCCTTTAAAACTAACGGAATTTGGTCACATGCTTGGCATGTGACCGAAAATAAACTGAAATCCTGAAAATGCCCTCCGACCAAAGTGTGCCCCTCACATGTTTGACCTAAAAAGACGGAAATGCCCTTAAAGCCACCACAGCTCCGACAACCGCCACCCGGCGACCACCACCCCAGCTCCGGCGACCACCATCCAACTCCGACGACCTCCACCACGGCTCCGGTTGGGCCCAAATCGGAGCTACCAGTCCCGATTGGCCCGATCGGAGCCAAAAAAGCTCTGATCTGAGCTTTTTTTGCTCCGATCGGGCCAATCGGGACCGGTAGCTCCGATTTGGGCCCAACCGGAGCCGTGGTGGCGGTCGCCGGAGTTGGGTGGTGGTCGTCGGAGCTGGGGTGGTGGTCGCCGGTGTTGGGGTGGCTTTAAGGTCATAATTAGTGGGCAGGGGTATTTTAGACATTTCATATTTCATTAATTAAATTGCTAAATTGTTACAATAATTGCAAATGGGTAATTCCGACATTTCACGTGGGTCTGTTAAATTTAACAGAAAATTTGGACGGAAAACCGAAAAACAACAAACATGATAATTTAGACCCTTAATATCAACATTTGAACATTCAGATCTCTCCTGTTAACATGAGTCATTATTCAAGCCCTTCTTGTATTCTTAACCCTAAATTTAACTCCATTTTAATCTAAGTTACAAAATTCTAAAATGGTGAGGGTTAAAAAACAGTCAACATAATCTTATTGATTTGATAATTGATATGGTGTAATCTACATTTCATATAATTGATGATAATGATTGATAGGGTTATCAACTTATCAGCACAAAACTGGATTACCTCAAGAGTGTTTTGTTTTTCGTCATTAACCCAAATATTTATCTTAATAATCACATGATCAATTGAGAACCAGTAACTTATATAGTTCTCATTTCTCTGAGAACCATGTTCGATATATATATAATAAAAACTTAAAAGAGCATGAATGATAATAATTCCAGGAGATGATGCATTAACAATCAGCCATGCAGTTCTCCCTCTGTTCTGTTGGTTCGGTCGGGATCTAAACACGCCTCAGAAGAACGACCATGACAACTAGAACAGCCAAACCCATGAACGATGCACCCACAGTTCTATCGAGCAATATCGATCCAGTTAGTCCGTTGTTTTCTTCATATTTCTCCGACCCAGGAAGGCCGAAGAAGTTGTTGAGGTAGCCTGAGACAGTGGTCACCATCTCTGTCACACTGAGTTTGATGTTCTCGAACATGTTCTTGAGACTATCTTCAATTTTTGCAAAAGCTAAAGGATTGCTATCCTCTGTCATGAAAGAATCTGCAAACTTGGGGGATTTCCAATCCTCGGAATCAGCTACTTCGCTTGTTACATCGCTTGGACCCTCGCCCTCGATGACTGCCCCTGTAAATATTAAAAAAAATATAAATTTCATCGATGAAGGATTCATTAGTAAAATTGTATGAAGATCTTACTGTTTCTCTGTGACTGAACATAATCAAGGAATGCCTCATTCTGCAGAACGGCAGTCCAAACATTCGGGTCGCTTGCAATCGATGCAACAATACTCTGCAGAGAGTAATTTAGAAAATTCATTGAGACAGGTTTTCTCAAACACCAATCAAGCTTATCATGATTGTCTACTTCACTTGGATATCAAGGTTTCTGAGAAAGTGATACCTTAGCAGCAGGGTTTTCGCTGAGCAATGTAAAAGCCTGGACTGCATGTTGTGGGATTGGAGAAGCAAGAGATGATTCAATTGGAGCATAGGATTGAGTGCCTGATCCGTGGTTAGGAAAGACGGTGGACAGGATAGACTGTTGATTAACTGGAACTGAATCTCCGGAATTATCGGATGACAAATACACCCTGAATCAATCATATTGCTTTTCAAATCAACTTGGAAAAAACCATGAGATAACCAGATATATGAAAGTCTTGAGATTCTGCTGTTCTGAAATGGAATTATGGAAAGAAATGAAGAAGCTAAAATGAAGCACCTTTTTATCACATTGTACATCGTTAAATCCAGATAAGCGATTTGGTTCAAAATTGAACATATGAATCATTTTTACAAACCGTAATTGTCCATGAAAATGTGCACTTAGGACCAGCAGTAAACCATATCACTCGATTCAAATGATTTAATTTTCCTCAATCTCTATGAAAGCTCTACAAATGTTTCTTTTCAATTTTTCTAATGATAACAAACCATATTGCACATAGCAGATATGAAAATTCGATATCCATATGCACTAAAACTGAAGCAGTAAACAGTGTCGACTATACAATTCAAAGCTTGGGAATCGATGATCAAAGCAATTCAGCATAAAATCAAAAGCTTACTTCTGAACAGCATCCTTCAATTCAGCAGTTGCGGCTTCAGCCTCCTCGTAGCTAGGCGCGCCTCCAAACACAACCCTAGAAATCGGCTCCGCAGAGCTCCGGGACGAATCGCTGTCGCACTCCGCGAATTCCCAATCATCGACCTCCCAGTCCCACGCGGCCGCGGACCTGTGCGCCACCACGCCTGGCGCATCGGGAGCATGAGACGAAACAATCCCCATGGGCACAACGCGCGATGCGCTGCCAGCAGAATGCTCCGATGAAAGAGCAGAAGCAGAGGATCCTCCGCGGAGGCCTCCCCTAGCGGCGCCGAGAGCAGCCACCTTGCCCGCGGCCCTGGTTATCGTGGCTCCGCCTCCCATGGTGAAATCGCAACGGAGGAACGGATGAAATCGAAAAGAATATTTATTGATGGAGAGATTGATTGAAGAGAGAAGACTTGCGGATTAAGATTGCATGGATGTGGGGTCAACCAAACGTCGGATATGTACGGCCTTACTTTTCGCGATCCTCTTCGCGCTGGTTCGATGCTTCTCCGTAAATAGAAGCTAACCACTAAGAAAATGGGTCGTCTATTTTCAGTCAAATGATTTTAGTTTCACTATGGGCCTTTATTGGGCTTGAAACAAATAAACAGTAGAAAGGAAAAACCCAATACTTAGTCCAGTGGATGTATAAAGCCCAAGAGTATATGGTGTTCAAGTGGAGACATTTTACAAGAAGATATGAAACACATTTTTGTCTTCATGTGATAGAACTATAGAAGGCTAGGGTTGGTAATTCGACCCCTGTCTAATTATGTCGTGTTAGTCTGTTTATGTGTCGTATTAAAACACGTTAATCTTAAATGTGCTCCAGATTGCGTGACATGGAAGCAAACACAAAAAAATTTGGCTAAGAATACACCCTTCAAAATTTGGCTAAGAAAATTCACATAAAAAATAATTAAGCTATTATTTTGTATGATCCAACTTTATTATGTTAATCAAAGTGCACACTGAACTAGGCGAATACTATGTTCCATGAAAAACACTCCTCGTATCAGGCAAATTGAAAATATATATATAATATAAATATATTTAACAGAGTTGCCAAAGATAACATAGTACAAACAAAACATATATGATCAAAGCTATTTATAAAACATATAGTATGCTCCATTATATTTACACCAAAATCAGTATTTCCTTTCCTCTATTTAATTTTTTATGTATATTATATACCTTTATAATTAAAAACTAGTTTCCGTTGGCCCCTTTCAAAATTTCCGTTAAATTTGAATGGAAGTCACATATGTAAATGTCACGTAACCATTTAGATAAGTTTAATTTTGAAAATACAATTTAGCTCCTCAAATTTCTGCTTATTCATTATTTCATTCATCTTCTTCTCTAAAACAAACACGGAAAATTACATTAATTTCTCCTCATTTTCTTCTTTACTTTAAGAGTTCTTCGATATCCACATTTAGAAGAAAATCATTGGCCGCAACTCTCATGTGATGGATTGCGCAATTGAAATTTTAATATGATCTGAAACTCCAAATTAAAGTGCGCATCAAATTAAACCAAGTCGAATGTCAAATCTCTTTTTTTCAGTAATGATCTGGACATGAAGGAATAAGTAAGTAGAGACTACAGTAGTAGTGAGGAGATTGAACTAACCCTAGGACTTTCATGAACGACCGATTTAGAGTAGATTCGATGATAGGGATCAAGAAAAAGTAGTTGGCCGAATCCTCTTCTGTTGGAATTTTATATTGGTAGATTGTAATATATGATATTATCTATTATTATATTACATGCATATATAATGCATTGGGACATTGACTAATAAATCCTCTTCACATGAGCAAAGGATGATGCAATGTATTTGGCTAAGAAAGCCATTTTCCGCCAAAATTGAAGTGAAATCTTCTAGAAATATTGTTTGGTTTTGGCGGGAGATAACTGAAGCAACATGATACTTCAATATTTGCGGTATCTAATGTACCATTTCGTTGCCTATAAATAGGCACATAGTATAGGCCATTTACTTCATCCGAAAATCAGCTTACTATCTATCTAGTAAGTATGATTCTTATGTATCATGCGATGTCCCTCATTATGTCGGTTTTGTGAGAAGTTCTTAAGTAGGTCTTCGAGTTTTGCTATTTGTATACCTAGTTAGTGATTTTGTTGTATTCTCGGAGATGATTTGTTAGTAACCCGTTAGCAAAACTTGTATACGAGTGGAGGCAAATATCATCATTCGGAAAACCAATATATTCGATGTCCCGTGTCCCGTATCGTATTACACGTGTTGGATAAATATATGTCCAGCATCGAACAATTCATACTCGAATCAATGTCCCGTACTAATAATATATGTTGACTTATAATATATTTAAGTGATTAGTTGCTTGTACTCCCAACATCTTCCATATTATTGGAGAACTTCATGAACCCATCATCAATGGAGTCACAACCTGTGTCACTGCTGCTGAGAACTTGCTTGTTAATTGGTCACGTTTAAGTGTGTGACATCTCATCCAAATTTAACGAAAATTGAAAATGTGGCTAATTTTTTTTTAAATATATATAAATGACGTATTATACATAAAAAAAGAAATGAATGCAATAATAATTTTGGTACAAATATAAGCGAACAAAAGTTTTGGATTGGAATAAAAACGTTTTTCATAACACTTTTAAAATAAAAAAAAAATTAGACAGACTTAGAGGAGTCCAAGATAAACTAGGTTCTAGTCCTAACAATTTCTACTCAATTTGGATAAGAGCCTCCAAGCGGAGCCTACCAAGGTTCTTAACCAATAGTAGAAGTCGTAGGCGAGCGAGAGCGCGCTATCCAACTCATGTTTCAACGATATTTTCTTAATTTGTTTTAAGTCGCTAAAGAGAGCTCGGTTAGGGACATGACACTCGCCAACTCGTTGGTTGGCGGAGATCCATTACTCCTAGTCAAGCTACTTATTTGAGTCGACCTGTCTCTGGAGATGAAGTTAAAAAAAGCCACATGAGAGTTAAAACCTTTCAAATATCCTGACCCAGATGGTCTTCATCCTGCTTTCTTCTAAAAACTTGGCATTGCACATGCTCCTCTCTTTTTCAAGCAGTGCCCAAATTTTTTGAAACTTCGATCATCCCACCATGTTGGAATGATAATTTGCTTTGCCTTATCCCAAAGTGCCAAAGTCCTGCTAGCGTCAACCAATAATGTCCTATTAGCCTATGTAATTCATTTTATAAATTGTTTCAAAAATATTGGTTAATCGAATTCGTCTCATAATGAATGACTTAATTTCCCATTTCCAATGTAGCTTCATCCCAGGCCGGAGAATGACGGATAATGTGGTCATGCTTAGGCAAATTCTTCATTTTACTAAGAAAAAGCTGAGTAAAAGTGGTTACATGATTTTAAAACTTGATTCAGAAAATGCTTATGAAAATTTGGTGTGGGACTTTATTAGGAGAAATTTGTTCTTCTTTGGCTTCCCGATTTCCCGATTTCCCGATTTTTAATGTTGAGGGTCTCTACAACGGCAGTGAGCATGTCTCAGTATTCAGTTATTTACCCATTTCCCATTGGCGGTGGTGATTTTTTAGGGGAGATTTGAGACGATCTCGATCGAGCCTATATATATATATATATTACATTACATAAATAAAAATATGTAAATTCAAATGTGTCCTCATTTTGAAATTGTCCTCACAAACCAGAAAATGGCGCGCTCCTCTTTCTCCCAAAGGTCCTTCTCACCATAACACCTCTTCATGTTCTTCCCACTGATCAAAGCGCTCCGCAAATGAATCACCCAGCAAAACAAATGAAAAGGTACCTACTATCCTCAAATTGTCTCAGAAACATCAACGGTACCTACCATCCATTCTCTCGCAAACGACTCATCAAAATCACAGACATTGTTCTTCCCAGTGCGATCGTTGGCCTCATCTGCGCGTCTCCATCATCAAATTCCAGGACGATAGCCCGTCTTCATCTGTGCTACTCTACTACTCCGTTCTTGCCCACCTTCACGCGTGTGCTCCTTGCTTTGCAAATTCTCAGGTAATGCCCTACAAACTCTCGTACTCTTCTACCCTCTAAATTTGTGCCTTCAAACTCTCGTACTCTTCTCCCTTCTAAATTTTTGCATTCTAAATATGCCTACTTACATATTCATTAGTAACCAGCAAACACAGTTTTACTTTTCGCACATCACGTGCTCGGCAAAATGCTTCAACGAGTTTCTGCTAAAAAAATGACAAATAATAGATGTGCTTGCATGATACGCTCCTTACATTCTTTATGAAAATTGAATATTATTGATAATATTAATATGAAAATTAACTGAAAGTAATAATATTGTTTTCCCTAAGAAGCAAACATAAAAAGCTTGTTATGGAGAAACAAAATGGTTATATGTGTATTCGTGAACATCTCCATAGTTGTAATCTATATTGTATCGTAGTTGCTATAATCTGAAGTTTCATAGATATTCATACAACCTAATTCTCTCATATAATTTCTTACTCATTCGTTTTTGTCTTTTTGTTCTCCTAACAAAACGTCTTTTGACATGCCCTTCATCAATGGCAGCAAGACATTGACGCTTCATCTTCTGAATAACTTTCATTTTGCAGGTTCCTCATTAAAAGTACAGCTGTACAGATGTATTCATCCATCTCATAGAAAAATAGTTTTTTATAAATGGGGAACTAAAAAAATTGGTTAGTAGGAAATAAAGAATCAGCAGTTGCCTTTTTCCTCTGGATTTTTATACCATTAAGAGGTGGGTATAAGTAGGCAATACTCCCCGCTACAACTAAAATTAACACCTAAATATTGATATGCAAGATGTAACCTGGCTTAGACCATAAATGCCGTGAGGTTTGTCATTTATTGAAAAATTATAATGTAAAGTGGGAGCATATATTAGTTGAACATAGACACTTCAGTTCTTCATATATGCACTCCCTTTTTAAAGAGATTTTGTTGTTGTTATGTTTGTTTCTAATTCCTTTCTTAATAGTTATATTTTTTTCCTTGGGTTTCTTAGTTATATTTTTTTCCTTGGGTTTCTTGACATGTTTTGACGAACCATTCCACAAAATCTCATTATCCCAAGATTGGAGTTGTCTTACCATGTCTCAGTGGAAAGCAATGAAGGATCACAAAGTACGTGTACAGGCATATGGTTATCATTATTTGCTTATATTTATATATCATAATGGTAGGTACTCAGTACTTCTTAAGTTTCATAGGGAGTTCACTTACTGAGTATGAATGAATCTCGGAGTTAGGGGTGCTTCTGCAGCAACAACTTCTGCAGGATAAATGTGTAACTCTTTGCTTCAATTCTAGCCAAATTACGTTGGAAGCTATATGACAAGGTACGGCTGCAAATTAACCCCTGCAGACAAGAAAACAATGCCTAAAGTGTACACTAGAAATGGAAGCGCGAAGAGTTACAACACGAAGCTATCGTTCAAGAGACACAACTAGAAATATCACACACACCCTCATGTGCAAGTATTCTCCTACACCATTTCCCACTAATTTCAGTTTAAACTTTAAAACATGAGATAGCTTTAGTGGCGCACCCTCAACAATAGCTGGTTGTAGACAAACGTACCTCTTAAAAACTGTTATTGGATCACACACTTTGATTTATGTCTTGATAGTTTATCGTCCTCGCATATTAATGAGCTATGCGCCTATCTAAGCATGCAGTACTGTCTTGAGGAGACAATGCCTACGAGCAATGTTATTATCCTGGCTAATATTACCAGTTAGCACGGCATGTGTGTGTATCCATCTAATCCTGTCAAGGTGGGCACTCCTGTCAAGTTCTTTTGACGCACCACCAATTTCCATCTGATCGTCTCTCAATTGACTCTGAGTTATATGAAAGGTAATTACTTCTCCATCTTGTGTTGGTACTGACTTGCATAAAACATAAAACGTGATTAGTTGCAACATACACAATCTTTAATTAAGATGGAGGATGGTCTGCCGTATTATCCATTTTCATTTTGGGGTATGAGTTAGAATATGGAACTAACGGTCACTATTCTTCGTGGTGTTGGCATACATATGTAATCCACAACATTTGTGGTCACTATTATTTTAACTTAATTGTGCTACACTATTACTATGCGCTCTGTAATCTATCTTTTAATAAATATATATATAAAGCAAATATTTTTTAGTTGGACACGTATCGCGCGTACAACGCACGTGCTCAAAATTCTAGTATGTATATATATATATATATGTTCTATCTTGAACGAATCTAGATTTGGATATAATAGACGTCAGATCTGGGTCAACTGAACACAAGCACGATGTCTATAGTTTCCATCTTGAACTAAAAGTATATTCAACACATTTAATCTTGTTTACTCCTCGGTTTCACCAAAGCTTTCGTAACCACCACAGCAACGCAACTGGGTCTCAGTCTCATCACATGAATAATCTTCAATAATTCACTCTAGTACGCCACAGCTTATTACAATCTAGGGAAAAAGTCAAAAAATATATATTACATAGTCGATCGAGAGAACATAAATATAATAATAAACAACTAGCCAAACAATGGCAATTTCTCTGCAATACACGTGGCCCTCGGAACATATAGTGGAGAATTGCATCGTAGAGCAATTATGGTCGGATCCCAAATTCAAATAATATTATAGTGTATATATATATATAATTATGATACTACTGGGATGACATGCTTTATGATGATAGAATTAATAAGTTGCATCCTATTGATTCAAAGGTGGTCTATCTTAATATTGTCATATTTTTAAGAATTTTTAAATTTTTAGTTAAATATGTAAATTTTTGTGCAGTCTAAGTTTTTGCAGATGTTTGGGGAGTGGTTTTTTCCTGGTTTCCCTCCTAGTTTGTAACCGAACAATATAATCTTTTTTTTTTGTGAGTTTACCAGAAAAAAATATATTATGATACTACTTTATTAATCTTTGTTATGTGATATTCTACTTATATAGAAACTTAGGTTATAATAATATCATTGACTTGAATATTAATTTCCCTTTTTTAAATTGATTCATATTAAAAAGAACATATTCATCTTATTGTTGATTCATAATTTTTTAATATTTACTTTCACATGAAAAAATACTTTCGTAAATCCGAGTGGCATAGAAAAAAGTTAGGGCTAGTTGATTACGATATTTAAGAGTAAATAATATTATAGTAGATTAAATAAAATAAATATACTTATTAGAAATTAAAATTATAAACGTGAAGAGGCTGATATAACACCTCATTGATTTTAATTTATTTTAAAGTTTAAAATCACCAAGTTCGCCATACGTATTTTTTTAACTTAATAATCCAGTAAAACAATACTGAATTATAACTCTTTAGATTTAATTGACTAGATATATGTGTAGATCATTCTTAACCACTGAATTTGCTCTCTCTCTCTCTCTCTCTCTCTCATGTATGTATTTGTGTATATGATGATGATCAAGGGTATTGTACGTGCTTGACTCTTGAACGGCCAGAATTTGGTTAACTAACACGCGTGTCCGTTTTTATCAATTCACATTCATCAATTCTCTACGTACTTCCTAAAAATTATTATTGTTATCAATTTTTTATATTCTTCACTCGTTATTATAATAAAGAATAATACACATAACACTTATACAAAATGAGTAATTGAAAATTATCTCATAAAACTGTACAAAACGTTTCAATTAATATAATTTTAACAGCTATGTGAATTTATTTTTAATATTTCATAAAAACACCGTACACATTAAACACAACGTAAATTTTAGGAAGTAAGTTCTTCTCAAAATAAATATTAGTTTTAATCTTATCATATTAAGATATAATATACTTTTTTATGGATTAATAATAATAATAAAGTTACATTATAATATACATTACAAACATACTAAAACACTGTAATATAACATTATACTTCACATTACATGGCAAATAAGTACTGCAATTTAACATTACATTTTATTATTTAACTCACATTACTTGTAATATCATATTTTAAATAATCTCACATTATATTCATTCAAAAATCTCCTAATACTATAATTGTGGAGAGACACTTCCTGCCTACCGTCACGCGCGTTAATCAACTTTCCTATAAACTAAAACTTATGTGTCAAAACATAATTAAACCAAATATTTTTCTACAAGCATTGCCATGCATATCTTAGAAGTCGGATATGTTGAGGAGTAGGCTGATATTATCTTAGCACGTGTAAGATGTCAAAACATTTTCCACCTCTAACCCACATTAATCACTCTTATTCGAATCTGCAAGTATACATACATATACGGCGTTGACCAATAACAAATAATCAACCCGACTCTCCTTTAATTTAATTTAATCTTTTGGACATATTGGTAATAATATTCACGTGTTATTTGGAGATTGGAAAGACAAAATGTCAGCGTTGATGCACGTGGTTTGTACTGTCGTGGTGTTCTTGCTTTCAGTGTTGAAAATATGGGATGCTGGGAGTCCACGCCTTAGCTTCGTTCACATTCTTTCTCTAATTATAAATTAATAATCTACATTCTTCATCATTACCAAAATAAATAAAAATAACAAAAATCTACATTCTTTTTTGTCGGCTTGTACAATATGTAACCATCACCTCATCATGACCTCATCATTTCTTACTTCAACAATGTTTTCACTCTCCACCAACCACTGTTTCGGTAAAATCGGATCAACATGCTATTGCTATATTTACACGGTATGTATTTACACAAACCAAGTCAAATCTTTCTCAAATATATACATGTAATAACTTCATTTTCTTTACTTAACCTAAGCTACAAGCAAAACCAAGTTTTCAGGACAATATGTATGGTTTATGTTAATATGTATTATAAAGGTATGTTGAATGTCTTCATCCATATGTTCGGACTTATGAGATAGTTGGTAAAGAAACACGTCTTTTTATTGATATATGGTATTAGAACGCACGAGTTCGATTCCTAGTGATGCTATTTTAAATGAAAAATTGTTACCACCTATTAATAGAGTTTAAAGCTCATTATGTTTAGTTAGACTCGATTTAGGCCGAGGTGGCCCATTATGTTTAGACCAGAATGAGGTGGCCGGGCTGAAAACTCGACTCAAATGTTGTCAAGGTCGAGATGGCCATGGGGGTGTATGTGTAGTATAAGAGTGTGCCGATACATTTATTCACAAGTTCGAACTTATGAGACTTAAGAACGCACGTCTTATTATTAACAATATAAGTTAATATATATTTATTATGGAGCAAATATAGTATTCATTTATAAATTAAGAATAAATACTTTTTCGAGAGATAGATCCGAGATATTTTTTTCCACCACAATAATAAATTAGACTAATTTTGACAGGCCTAAGCTATACCACATTAATTGTTTATAAGTAGGGACAAAAACGCCATGTGTAGATGGAGCAATTACCCTCTCAACTTATAGCGTTGTGCATTTTTTTACCATAAAAATGTAATTATTGTTAATATGGTTCTTTTTAATCTTACTTTTTATTTCCACCCCTAATTTTTTTTTTTGTTCACACCAAGTTCAACTATTGTCCGTAAACAGAATTTCTTGCAGCAAGGCAAAACTCGTTCTTTTCCACCTAAAATTAATACACTAATCAAAATGACGGTAAAATATACAGTTAGTGGTAACTACTTTACAATCTTCTCCTTATTATCCCAACATTTGAATTGCTATGTCTAGACATTTAATTACCATGTAGCTTACAAAATGAATGTAAAATAATATAGTGTTTAGTTGCCATATCATATTATTGTTAGAATTGCGTTCACATTATTGTTTACAAAATGGGCATAGGGGGATGATGGTTCATGATGATGAGATGTATGAATATTTTCAGTAGGGGTCGGGCCGGAGAGTAGGCTGAATGATTATCAAGGGAGAAACACAAATATTTACCTTTTTTATTTACTAGATACTAAATATATAATATCAAAATAAATATATAAATTATGGATTGTCACTGCCCATCTCTTGAGTTTTGTTAAAATTACAAAATAAAACAAATTACATATATAGAACAAAGATAACGTAAAATTAAAAAGCGGTGATTATTATTACATATAAAGATAAAACAAATTCTAAAAATTTATGAAAAATAAATATTTTTCAAAGATTTTTTTAGAATGAAATACATATAAATTTATTAAGAGATTTACCTCAAAATTATGCTCATCCAACCGTAACTCAACTTAGGAACCCCATCTCTCTCTTCGATTCGACATTCGATGCACCTTCACATACTTCCGACAGACTCAATTATTGGTGTCCCGACGTGGTCACCTTCATTAGGGGTGGGCGCGGGCGGGTTTGGTCGGGAAATTTGAAGAATAATTCCCGCGCCGCCAAAGTTCGGGTTTTTTTAGACTCGGGTATACATAGTCCAACAAAGTCTCGAAGACTCTAACCAAATCAAAAGACAACTTCACTACATCATCCAACAACAACAACAATAATAATAATAATAATGATGATAATAATAATAATAATAATAATAATAATAATAATAATAATAATAATAATAATAATCGAACAGGTTCAGGTGAAACGAGTTTTTCAGCTCAATACCCGAATCCGAATTTTCGGGCATGAATTTTCAAATCGAGCTCGGTTTTTCAATCGGTACGGATTTTTTCAGGACGGTTTCGGAACGGGTTTCCCCGGGTTTCGGGTTCCCAATTTTTTACGCCCACCCCTAACCTTCATCCACCTCTAAATGTATGATAAGATATTTGTTATATATAGTTTATTTGACATATTGCGAGTTTTTCTGAAAGTGAACTTTATATAATGTATTTATATTTAGTTAAGTAATAGAATATGAACATAATTTTATTGTAATTATTTTGTTACAAATAACTTTTGTGGTATAATCTCATTGGTCTTGCTCAATAGAGCTGAGATATCAACTCAGATGTTTACCGACTCGTTCACCTGCAAATAGAATTAGTATAGATAGATATTTATTAATTAATCTTAAAAAAAAAAAGAGAGAACGGATCGGACTCATTGGATTGGAGTCATTTTCTGACTTTTACCACCAGACTTTAGGCACGCGTGTAAGCGCGTGGGCCCCACTCGTTGACTCTTTAGTAAGCTCCATAAGCATGACGTCATAGAGTCCTCGCTAGTCGCTCTACTCTAATCCTTTGCCGCCTCAATCATCATTAACTCAAGTCAAACCCTGTCTTATCAGTTCGGTTTAGGGTTTATTTTAAGTGATTAATTAATTATTGTTTTTTAGGGTGTCCTAGGAGTTTACATTAGGAAATAAGTACTTGCAATATATCTGTTTTAAATCTAGAATAATTTAGACTCACAACAAATTATTATCTCATAAAAGGTAAAATATGTGATGTTTTTTTATTTTCAGTGATACCTAGAATTTCAATGGTGCGACCTAGCAATTAATTAAGGATCTCTTGAACCCCTACCCAATAGTTTTACATTTTCTCATACAAATCGCTACTCAGAAATATTTGAGGTCTTACTCGACCTTGAAATCAAGACTTAAAAGAGGAAGCTATAAAATTTTGTATCAGGGAAGTGCTTAAAAATAATAATATGGTGTAGCGGTTTAACGCTTAATCCATTAACTAGAGGGTATGGGTTAAACTTCGTCGGTGATCATGAGAATATAAATATATTCATGGCTAGCACATTACCCCTTAAGGACTGACTCTGATGCGAGTGAAGATTAGCGTGTGGAGCAAGCATGCTACGGTAAGTCCAGAACCTGCAAAAATAAAAACAAAAAAGTATGTGAAAAAAATTTAAACAGACGTTTTGTAGGAGGGACAAAAAGTGAAGATTTAAAGGATTAAACTGAAAATAATACTAATATAAGCCTTGAAAATAACATTTTCTAAAAGTTTAGGGGCACACTCGTCTCCAAGTAGCTGATTTTTGAACCAACGCAACGCTAGAGCATGTTCACGGTTTATCGACCTTTCTTATTTTCAACAAATATACATAAATTGATCTTGTAAATATATTATTGATTGGAAATTAAAAAAAAAAAAATTAAAGGACAAAAATCTTCATGAAAGAGTAATTAATCCCACACCCACGATTATCGTTATTACTAAAACAGTTATATTAAAAGTAAAGATGAGTGAATCACTCATGGGATAAGATAAGGCATTTCCTTTTGACGTGCATAAATATATATATCGATATTTACTGATTTAAAAAAATTCTTATAGATTACGTACACGAACAGAAATGTGACACAACAAACAACTAAGACAAATGAAGCACGACCTTAGTTATTTTCCTTTCCACCCCTCAATTGTCGTTTTGACTTCAGTGCACTTGTCAACGGGGGCCTAATTATTTATTGTCATTAGTCCATCTAGTAGTACTTGACTAATAATTAATTTTATATTTTATTATAGTAATCACTAATCAACTATATTAGACCTTTTAAGAAAATCAAAATCAACTATGAGTCAATACTTACAAAATTTGTCCTGTAATTTGTATATCCTTAATTATATAATATAATGATTTATATTGACTAATCTCACCGTTAATTAAACAAATCACGTGTTAATAAATTTAAAGACTTATTAAATACGCGATAAACTTATTAATATTCATGTTCATAAACACGACCGACAATTTTTTATGTGTGCTCATTTTTATCGTGTTAAATTAATAATGGTATATGTCCACATGCAAAATTACTAAAAAAAAGTTAAAATCTCCTCGTAAAATGTAGAATTAACAAATTTTAAAAATTTAAAAGTTCAAGCTTTAAAGTTACACTACAACACATTAGGTTAAAGGCTACGTATAAAAATGATATTGGCAACGCATATAAACGTTAGCTAAATCTGGTCGACGTTGTTCTCAACGCTTACGGAAGCGTTGCAATTGATTGGTGTGGGGAAGATTGATGGCAACACAACTATATACATTGACAATGTTAATAGATAGGTGACATTTTTTTGCGTTGGCTAACTAAGTTAGTAGTCGACGTTTTTTCCGTTGCCAAATTAAATAGAGACGTGACACTTTTTTTGCGTTTAATTTGCTCGCTTTCACAGGCAACACAAGTGATCGTTGGCAAACTTAAATGTACAGTTAAATGCATAAATTCGTTACTGGTCTTTATATAAACGTAATACATTCGAACACCATCAATTTGAAAATATAAACGACACACATATTTGTCATTGATATGCATATATACATGGCGACTAGTTAGATCATTGAGATACATTAATAATTGACTTCGTATTTTTTTTTATGAATTTCGTATCGAATTATTAATTAAAGAATAAATTAATAAACGTAACTGATATATCAAATCAAATTATTTATTCATATTATAATAAATATAAAACTATTACAAAGAGAAAACGATAACAAATAGCTGAGTTCATTACGAACTAATATAAATTTTGACTACATTTACAATACAAAAAATTTAGTTCTTCACTAAAATTCTTTATTACTGGATATCCAAAAAAAAAAAAAAAAAAGGGACGAAGATCAACTATTATTCTTTATCATTTGTCATCTCCCTGCAATACAAAATACATTTTAGATCATCAGTTTATACTTATGAACAAAATGACTTTATATGCAAATTCAAATAACATAAAATAAAATAACAAAATGACTCATGTGTTGTCTATCTCTATTTCAAAATTCAGTTCATCTCAATTGCAGAAATGAAGCACGGTAATCGAGTTGAAGTGTCTCTTGGTCCTCCGACAGAAACAAATTTTTATGAATGTAAGTATTAGAAGAGAGAAAAAGAGAACAAACCAGGATGAATTACACTCCTTCGCCAGTGCAATTGATTTTTGGCTTGGTGATTTATCACCGCACTATAACTTGCCGTCTAATTATCAAATAAAACACACACATTAAGAACCACAAGATCTTTGCAAGTTTCTTTGTTTGACACATTAGTTTCCAAAGTGCACACACACTAGATTAGTAATTAATTGAATAAGAAATTTGCAAGTTTCTTTATTTAGCACCTCAGTTTCCAAATTGTACACGCTAGATTAATATAATTAATTGAATAAGAAAGTTTTATTTTTGGTAAAAGATTGAATAAGGAAGTTGTACGACATTAAATCCTCAACATTGAATTAACTTAAATATGTATAAGGAAATAAACTCTAAACGTTGAAAACAAAATATGATTAACAACGCTTAAGATGAAGTGTGGAGTATAACATTTGTCTTTCTCAATGAATTATAATAAACATAGGAAAAATGTAATTAAATCTCTATGCTTAAGTAAAATGTCGGCCTTATACTTTAATAGCCTATAGTGGCCCACATATTGCAAAACGTTGGCATTTAAATGTAGCCTTTAACCTAATTTGTTGTAGTGTTATTAAACAAAACCTTGTTAAAATAAGTACTCAAGAATCAAACTTAGTATCACGTACTCTGTACAAATTAACGAATTACCTGAACAGAACTGGAATCGAATTTTAGTAGGGTAGAGTTTTCTAAAAATAAATTAGGTTTTATGTAGCATAATTCATTACCTTATGAATTTGTTCCTGGTTTCTAGGGTGGAGCAAAAAACCCGACAAACCAAATTCCCGAAAAATCCGTCCTAGCCCGTCCCGAAAAGCCTGTCCCGAAACTGGGCCCGAGCCCGTATGGGAGGGACTTTTACTCCCAACTAGGGCTAGGCCTTTTTTAAAAAAAGCTCGAAAGTCCCTAGTTATATACCCTAATTCAACAATTAATTTACAACTTAAATAATCTAATTATACTTATACTAGATGAATATAAAATAAAGCATAATTAGTAAGTAACTAACATAGCTTCATTTCTTTCTTCGTCAAGGTATCTTAAACTGTCTGGACATTCAGTTTTAGATTTTCCTTTAAATATTATTTGCACTAGAACATTTATTTATAGGTTTTAGATTTTACCATTTAAACCTTCAACTCTTTTCAAGTGATGAAGCTGACTTGGAGTTGATTTGGAGCTTACTAGGAGTTGGAGTTGATTTGGAGCTGCGTTGAGCTTGAATGCTATTGTTCGTATTGTAGAACTTAATCTACGTGTGCGAACTTAATGAATTGTTTGTGAACTTGATGTATGTGATCGTGAATTCGATGTATGTGTTGGTGAATTGTATGTGTTCGTGAATTTGACGAATGCTTGAACTTGGAGTTGTATTTGAGTTGAAAATTAAGGTTTATTTTCATTCTTAGGTGTAAACTAGGGTTGTCCCTAGCCCGTCCCGAATTTGAAAAATCTCGACCAAGTAGAGACTTTTTCAAATGTTTAACATAGGGCTAGGGCTAGGAAGAGTTGTGGAAAATCCTGAAAACTAGGAATAAAGAAATTTTCTTGAAAAATCCTGCCCGTTTGTCCCGAGCTCACCCCTACTGGTTTCAGATAGCATAATGAAAAATGATATATTTTTTATGTATGTATAATATATATATATATATAAAATCTAGACTAGATTAAAGAGTCCTGACCTGGCAAATGCTTTTCAGCATTCCACCATCACAAACGTTTCTTTCGGCAAAATGGCCCGACATGTACAAGTTGTTTACTTCCAACAATAAAGAAAGCTGGAAAAAAAAATAAAGAAAGAGAATTACCAATTTAGTGCTTTAGTACACATGAAAATAAATTAAAAATAGAAAAAAAAATATTCAATTGAAAAGAAAGGTCAAGTAGTCACTCGATCGGGTGAATAAATGTAAGGGCAACAATATACACACTTCTCGTTACGTAAAATTCAAACTAGTGCAAACATATCAAACCAAATTAAATAATAAAAATATAATTATTCGCTATGTTTAACCGAACCAACAATTTATAGGAGGATGCATGTCATTCTGAAATCCAAGCTTAGAGATTTTATTTAGGAAAGGAGTTATCATATCTCAACTTTTGGGTGATGTATAATTTTGATCTTAAATAGTGCAATTATTATCAATTTGGTCATTTAATGCCTTACGTTGCCCATATAATTTTCACGCATGGACAAGTTATACTTCGTCCCCGATTCTATTCACGCGGATTGTTTGTGACACATACTGTTATGGAGATTTGTACGTGGGGAATTTGGTTATACCAACAACAATCTAGGAACCAAAATGGGATATCCGAAATGAAAGCAAAATTAATTAGCGCATAATTAATTAGCAAGACAACATAATATAAGCTCAACTTTTAATTTCTATATATATATATATATACGTATTGCATTGATTACCATACAAGAGATATACTTAAGATTATTGAACGCACTATATATGTATGCATTTTAAAAATGTTAATGTGTAGCTAGGTGCGCGGAATTAAATATATATAACTAGAAATGATTTGGCCTACCATCTATAATAATAATAATATATCTTAAAGGTAGAATATTTGTCCTTTAGCTATAATATAATAATAATGTAAACCATTCTTTAAGCTAAATTTATGCGGGGGTGATGATAATAATCAGATCAAATGTGTCCGCTCAAATCAGACTAGTTATCAATTATGAATTAACTAGGGTTAGTGTGTTGAATTTTAACGGATCATAAATAAATTTTACTATCTCTCCACAGTCATAGTCAGTGTAGTTCGACCAATAAAACATTTCTTATAAATCTTTACAAATGTTGGAGTCTTGGAGAAGGATAGTGTAAAACATCTTTCCCTGCATCTAATATGAGATTTCAGATTTAAACTCAACGGTGTATATTCAAACACTTTTTGTTTTTTATGGAGATCTATTAAGAAAACAGCATTCGTAGCATGCTTCCTCTATATTTAAAATTATAATTCTCACTCACATCATAGTTAGTTCATAAGAGGTAAAATATTAATTATGAATATTTTTTATTGAATCGCTACACCATATTACATAAATTATTTCCTCTGTTGGAATGACATGGATGATACGAGTAATAATGATTATTATAGTGTAAAATAAGCATATTACAGATGATTTACTCACATGTAACATCGGAAAAAAAAATCTCCATATATATTTATTATTATAAAGGAACGGACACAAATTGGGGTAAGATAACTTCAAAACCAAATTGACTTGCCTCCATTTATGTGTCTAATCAGAGACTGAAATGTCAACCAAAGAAAGAATACTTACCTCTCCCTCTCACACACCAAACAATTGTTATAGCTAGCACCTTTCTTTATCCTCTAAATAAATAAATAAATATTATATTATAGTATAAATACAAGTAGATGCACCATTGCATCTTTTATCATTTTATGCACTTATAACCCTCCCAAAGAAAGAGAGAAATTAGGAAAGCAAAAGACACACAAGAGGGGAAGAAGCTAGCTAGCTAGCAACTGTCAGGCAGGCTCTATTACACAAGTTAGTTAAAAGTAGTTAGTTATTACAGAGAATATATATATCTCTCTAAATTAGCTGCCATGGCGGATGAGTATACGAGCAGCGGCAATTGGTGGGAGAGGAACCGGTTCGAGGCTGCCACGCCGTCATCGACTTCATCGGGTTTGACTTCGGTAGGAAGCTTCGGTTGGCTGACGGACATGGCGCCTGCTGCTCATGACATGAAATCAACATCTTCTCCTAATTCTTCTTCCTTGGGAGGAGTGGGTTTCCATAACCCTAATAAACTCAATTTATTGGGTGGTGGTGGTGGTGGTGGAGCTGAAACTAACTTGCAGATGATGTCCTCTCAATCTGTGGATTGGAACCAACCCAGTTTATTGTAAGTTCATTCTTTGAGAGATAATTAATCTATCAATTAGTTCAACTATATCTTAAGAAATGAACTTTTGATTCAAGATACAGTTTTTGTTGGAAAAAGACTCATGTCCTAGCTACCCAGTTTTTCTATAAACTCGAACTTGTAAGTAAAAAAATTCAGTGTGCTCTTAAAGATACCCAACACCGCCTCTTAAACAGATTCTCATTAACTCGAACTTATGATTGAAAAACTTCGGCATGTTCTTAAACATCGTCGCTTAAATTGATCTTTGCATCATACATCTAATTGCTATTAAATGAGAGGTAAGGACTGATAATGGTTATTACCAAAATCTGAACTCTTGCTCTGATACCACTGTTGGAAAGATATCAATGTCAGAGACGACTTTCTCATAAACCTGAACATATATGGAAGTTTTCGACATGTTCTTGAACATATATGATCGATCGTTCGGCGTTAACCCTAATTTAGATATTTGTTTCTATAATAGGCGAGGCGACAAAGCTAGTGAGATGAGATTCCGGTCGATGCTGCAGCAAGACAACAACGTGAGCTCAAACACGAGCTTTCCGGGCCAAGAAGAAGTTGGCGCTGGATCGAGTCAAGTTCAATGGAGACCGGCAAGTTCAGAAAGCTTCATGATGCAAGGGATGCTAGGTTCAGAAAACCTGCAAAATCAACAACATTTAAATGGGTATTCCAATAGCTATCAATCAAACTATGGCTTGAGCTCAGATGAACAACTTTTGCCTCCTCCTAATTGGTCCAAAGTTCCTCAGTTCTTGAGAGGTCCTCCCCGGAAACCGTCACCACCAGCCAACTCCGGCCAGCTTCAGTTCTCCAATAACACGCCGTTTTGGAACGCCTCCACTGCCGCTTCCCCACCAATGATCGATGTTAGACCGTCGTTTTTCTCGCCGATTCAAACTCAGTTTTCTTCACCAAACTTTGATGAAAAACCTAACAAGGTAAGAAAAATTTAGGGTTTTTAATTGTGAAATTAGGGTTTTTTGCTGAAATGGTAAATTATATGTGCAGAATTTATTGGAAGGGAGTACAAAACCAAGTACGGCAGGGCCGAAGAAAAGCGGCAGCCAAACGACGAACAAAAGACCCAGAAATGAAGCACAAGCTCCATTACCAGCTTTTAAGGTAGTTAATAAAACATAAATCAACAAAGACAAGAAGAAGAAAAACCTTAAATTATGTTTGTCTTAATTAAATTGCGAAGTAGTGATTAAAGAAGAGTGTGTGGTTGTAATTGCAAAATTAGGTGAGGAAAGAGAAGGTGGGGGACAGAATCACTACCCTTCAACAATTGGTTTCTCCTTTTGGAAAGGTAATTTATTTATTTATTAAGAGTGTGAAATGATTTCATCAAATTCTTCCAAGATATCAATCATTCTATATATGAATCAGTGTTAATAATTTTGTTTTTCCATTTTAGACTGATACTGCATCTGTGCTCACTGAAGCCATCGATTACATCAAGTTCCTCCATGAAAAAGTTCATGTAAGTTCCATTATCATCTTCTTGAAACTTAGGGACAAATTTGTGGAAAACCCTAGAATTTTTTTATCTAATTACAGTGAATTATTTTATGTAATTTCAGGAGTTGAGCATCCCATACATGAAAAATGGAGTTACTATGCTTCATCATCACCAGGTATTTACATTTACACTAATAGCATAATTTATGGCTCTTAGGCATTTTAATTACCTGAAAAATAACATGATAAATTTCCAAATGCAGAACTTTGAAAAACCCAAGTTAGATCACGAAGGGCCGAAACAAGACCTACAAAGTCGAGGATTGTGCCTCGTGCCACTCTCAAGCACGTACCCGATCTGTACGGCTCACGAGACAAACTTCGATTTCTGGAACCCTACGCTCGGAGGAACGTTTCGTTAAATGGATTTAGGGTTTAGGGTTTATGATGGATCGGGTAACTTTCCATATCTAACAAAGTGGCAACAATCTATTACCTAATTCCGGGACAAGAAGATGTTCAGATAATACTCAAAAGGAGAACGGCCATTTGTAGGACCATGGAGAAGCACGATAGAGTACTTTGGTGCTAATAATTGATGAATCATGGATTTGATTTGGAGGGGTTGGTTGGTTTTAGGGGTTTGAAAACAAATGCTAATTAATAAAAATGACTTTACAGAAAGTTTTGTTGTCATTAGCTAGCTAGGTCAGATTAGTATAAAACAAAGATAATAATGATAAATAAAAAGGAGCTTTCCTGCTATATATTTTTCTTTATTTAATAGAGTGCCGTGTAGCTTTACTTTCATAAAAAAACCTGTGTTATTCTCTAGTTAATATATGTGTATATGATAATTTATATTAAATTTTAGGGTTAGCATGTATTTTGATTCATGATGTTTAACCACTTTTAGGTTTTGGTCCAAGATGTTTTTTTTTTTTGCCTAGTTTTGGTACCATATGTTTGTAGATTTTTCTAGTTTTGGTCCGACCGTACCTTCCGTCCATTTTTTCCGGTAAGTGACATGTGCAAGTCACGTGATCCACCCTAAACTTTCAATTTTGTTCAAATTTGGGGGGAATTGACCCATTGAACTAGGTTTAGGGTGTCAATTCCCCAAATTTGACCCATTAAACCTAGTTCAATTCGCCCAAATTGAACTGAGTTTAGGGTGTCAATTCCCTCAAATTTGAACAAAATTGAAAGAGTAGGGTGGATCACGTGACTTGCACATGTCACTTACCGGAAAAAAAATGTACGGAAAGTAACGGACCAAAACTAGAAAAATTTGCAAACATATGGTACCAAAACTAAGCAAAAAAAACATCATAGATCAAAACTCAAAAGTAGTCAAACACCATAAACCAAAAGATCTATTAACGTAAATTTTATTTAATGTATATTTTCTATAGATATTAATAAATATGAATAATAATAAAATTATTAAAAATTTCCCTATATATTTATTTGTAATAGTAGATTCATAATTAAAGTTTTGAATAGAATATTTCCACTGAAAGCAATTCTTTTTCTTTGTATTTAGAGTGAGGGGAAAGGGATATGAGACAATGATGGGATCATAGAAATTTCTAAAGAGTGGAAGAGTGAGGAGTTGTGGGGGTATGCCATCTTGATTGGAAATCTCACTTTTGATTTGTTTAAGTTTTGGAATATGTTAGTGGAAGTCAGAGTACACCTTCTATATATAATTTTTTTTTCTAATTTTATTTATTTAATTAGAATCTTTTTATTAGTTATAATAAATATTAAATATCTCTGGTAGCAAAAACTGGAGAATTGTATTGGTGAGGCAAGAATTAGATTACTTTTGAGTCACATTTAAAAAATCATACTTTCATACCAAAAGCGTTGCGATTAATCCTTCTATATATTGCATCTTCAACATGATTTGAACTCTATTATTTCTTAAAAATGTAACCTACTTTACTAATTAGTATAACCAAGTTTAAATATATCCAAATCCATATGTTGATGGAAAAATTACTCCTTTAAAAAAAATCTATCATTGTTTTTAATGTATATATAAGAGTTATTTTAATTCCAGATTCGAACTTGCTTGTAAATACTTAATTTACCAATAGCAACTATATAAAAATAATAGGTGTTGTTCCTAATGTAGGTGTAGTTATTAGAAAGAAAGCTTACTTAATTATAGAGAGGATGTCTGAACTTTATTCTCATGCTCTATATCCTATCTATACAAATAAACAACTATATATCATCAAAGAATAAAACACTAATTAATCAAAGTATATATAAATAAATAAATAAATATCAAAAGAAAAAAAAAAGTGAATAAGTATAAAGTTAATCATCTTTTATATACATCAAATAAAGAAGACAATTACTATTGGCTAGATAATAAATAAAGTAAAAAATTATATGACGCGGTCCAGTTATAATCTTGGTTTGTGAGTTGTATGACTCGAATTGGATATTAATTACTCTATTAGATGTTAATTAAAGAAATTATGATTAATTAACATTAAGATTGCATTCAGAAGCGGATCCAACCAGGTTCTTGTTACAGTGTTCTGTAACATATAAAACGAGGTAGCTAGGTTCGATATCAATTTGAGATAGTTTCTTTGACGGACGGCCCAACAGAGACCGAGACTTAAAGCTAAAATAAAATTCGGGGTCTTCATTTTTTTTAGTAGACATATTTTTTAAAAGAGCCTATCAATTAAAAATCGAAAAGAAAGAACCTGATCAAGCATAAAAAATAATGGAAAGTCATTTTTTTTATGAACTGAACATTTTTTGACACGTGCTTAAGTAGACTTAGCTATATAATTATATATATAAGACATTACTTATTTGGAGGCTTAAAGCCCTAACTTTAGTGGCAATACCCTTGGAGCGGCCTTGGTTTCTTTTATAATATCTTTCATGACATTTTAAAACAACTATATTCATTGTACTAATTAATCCGCAAATGGATTAAGAAGAAGTAATAAAATTAGATCAAGCTATCAACGAGGGAGATTCCATTAATTTGCGCGTAAAAGAAATAAACAGTTTGTAAGAGAAAGAAAATGGATTATTACTTATTAAAAATTAATTTTTAGCATATGCTATTATGTAAAAAGTGACTTTTTATGTTAAATATCGCTTTTGGTTCTATAAAAAAAGTTTTATTCTTTGACATCAAAAAATTTTGGAAAAATTATTTATAAAAATATTTTTCTATTATTAAATATCGCCTTTAGTTCTTTTAAAAATATATTATTATTTGACATTCTAAAAAGTTGGAAAAAAATGTAGCATTCTTTATCTCTAAGAAGTTGGAAAATTATTAAATATGCATTCAGTTCTTTTAAAAATGTAGCATTCTTTAACCTTAAAAAATGTTGGAAAAATAAAAGAAATTATGACAAAAAAAATTCTGTTAAAATATTGTATTATGTTCTTTTAGTTATATAGCATTCTTTGACATTTTTAAAATTATTAATTGTTGCATTTAATTCTTTTAAAAATGTACCATTCTTTATCCTTTTAAAAAGTAAGAAAAAAATGTACAGTTCTTTGGCCTTCTTAAAAAATTATAAAAATAAAAAATATAGCATTCTTTGATCTTATAAAATATATGAGCTAAGAGCATCCACAATGGTATTACGTAAAGATTACGTAAACGTGGACTCTACGTGTTATTTAAGTAAAGTAAAAATAACTCACTCTCTACAGTGGTTTTACATAGCATTCCTTAAAGATGGATCCACACGTAAATTTATGTTTTTACGTAAAGAATTCCTTAAATATAAGGAACGCACTATGTATTACTTAACTAATTTTTAATTATAAATTAATTCATTTTATAATTAATGTTAATATTTTATTGGTGGTTGTTGAAAAAATTAATAATAAAATATATTTAAGGAATATGTTTAAGTAATACGATTGTAGAATAAATATTTCTTACGTGCGTCTTAATTTTACGTATTACTAAACGTGTACATAAATGTCTACGTGGCAACTTTAAATAATACAATTTATGTAAAATCATTGTGATGATCTAATTAAGTAGTATGAGTGTCCCGAATCCTATTCGCTGAGGACACTTTAGATCCGGCGGTGATTGTATTAGGGCAGGTACAATGGTGGTTTCACGTTAGTGGGCCTCATATTTACGAGTATCCATACTTTATGGGCTAAGTTTGTAGTAGTTTTCAAGATTCAAGACTAGTAGTAACTTCCTGCTGAAGGAACTAGAGTCCTCAGAAAGATCAAATAAGTCCTCCAACTAAAACTAAAATAACATGGGTTAAGTAAGCCCACTAGTTACAAGCAAGCCTAATACGAACAAGCAAGCAATCAGCCATCATCACAAACGGTCCATCTTACTCTTAAGAACCCTAAAGATTTCATCATGTTGCCATAATCTACTGCGCATGCTTAGGTAGTCATTACTTTCTTTCAGAACAATTTCCTTTCCCATATTTATTAACTGAGAGTTAATTATCAATTGCTAGCACATGTTTCGGTCCGCGAATAAATTACTAGCTCACTTTCTTTACTGATAAATAGCTAGCTTATATTCCCTAAGTGAACAAATAGCTCGTGTCTTAATCAACTATCTCATAAGTTCGAAGTTGTGAGTGAATGCGCTGGACACGTTCTTATTCATATTTTAACATTGCCAATTCCACCCGTTCAATATAAATGTAAACAAATTGGACCTTTACTTCATTGCATGATGAAGACATAATGAAGAAGATGAAGTTGTTCAGTTGACTTGCTGTCAAAGAAAAGTTACTTGATCTGTAAGTAGTATCGACTATCGCTGCTTGAAGTGCAAGATAGCTTCGTTTTTTAAGTCTTAGAGTTAGTGTTTAGTTTCAAGAATTATTGTAATCAAGTGTGGAGTATATAACCACACTTAGAATAGGGTTAAGGATTAGATTTAGATTAAGGCACATGTTAATTTCGGTTTAGTTAGTGTTATCTGATTTTTTACTGAAATTTAGGTTAGTTGGGGAATGTTATTTAACCGGCCTTTGTACCGTTGTTTCATCATGCAATTGAATACAACTTTCATATATACAATCTGCTAGACTGTAACTTGTTCATATACAGACTTTGACTCTGTTTTGTTTGCTGCACTTCGAAGTGATTAACACCCAATCTATCCTCTATCCATTGTCCCTCCTTTGATCTTCATTCATCATCGATCAATCTCATTGTCAGCAGAATAAAGAGAGCTTGAGTTTACATTTGATATCATAGCACACTAGTAGATCCTAAAAAATTCAAGTTTTCTGATTTAGCAAAATCGAAAACAAGATAATGACAAATAGATACATAGGCTTGACAATTACTAAGTATGAAGAAAACTACAACCATTGGATTCTTTGTTGGGAGATTTAAAACTGGTGAGCAAGTGTAGATCTACTACATAAGTCTATTGAAATTCCATACTAAAACCAATTGGTAATAGTAGGAGTAGTCCACCAAGTTTGTATAGTGTTTCAACTCTTCAATCTAACAATGTGGTACAACTCACTCACATGTACACTTAACAGTCCCTCCTACATGTGAGTGCACTGTAGCTCCCCTCAGCCGAAAATCTACCCACGTTGTAACTCCCCCTTAACCGGAAGTCCACGACACCAAACTGTGGAATTTTTTTCAAATCAGTCCCTCGAACGGCCATGCCATGCACCGTGCCGTCCCCGACTTCTTGGACCGAGCCACCTGCTATGATACCAGTTGTTGGGAGATTTAAAACAGGGGAGCGAGCTCAGACCCACTACATAAGCCTAATGAGGTTCCATAAAACCAATTGAGAGAGAGTTATAAGCTACTGCTTAGGAACAATGGAGATTTGCAGCAAAATAGGTTGTTTGGTGAATCACGAACAATGGAGATTTGCAGCAAAATAGGTTGTTTGGTGAATCACCTCAAAGACACTGCCATTGTTGTGAAAATTATGAGATCACTCAGTCCAATGTATGATTTTGTATTTGTAGGATTTGAAGAGTAAAAAAACTTAAATGATGTGCTTCAAAGCTCATTAGTAGTGTATGAACAGAAGTTGAATCGAAATCCAACCTCTGAGGAATATGCACTGAAGGCTGCATAATATGGTGGCAAGAATAACGGTAGCTACAAAGGAAAAAAACGAGGCAAAAGAAGGAGATGATGTCATTCATTTTTAGGAAGAGGTGATCAGCAGCACCAAAAAAAGAAGAACTTTGAAGAGGGAAGCAGCAGTTTCAACTTTCAACAGAAATCAAATCAAAGAGGAGGAAACCAGAATGATAGAGGCGGAGGCAAATAGATTAAAATACAAATAAGAACAAACTTAAGATTTCTAACAGGTTTAAGCTTATTGGACAATTAGTTAAGGTGAACGTCTTATTCTTATTATTTAGAAAGGTTATGCATATATTGGGATAAGTTGTTGGTGTTTTTGGTGTAGTGGTCAAAACCAGATCGTGGGAAAAAATCTTTAATTTAGATGAAATAAGTTTCTTTTACCCGAATTTTGATCCTCTCTATTTGTCTTAAAACGGAATTACAAAAAATATCCAGCCAATCCATCCAAGGTGAGAAAGCTAATCGTGGAGGACCTGCAGAACAAATGTTGCATATCCTGGTAGACTTGAAAACATCATTAATGCAATATAGTTGCCTGCAAGTACAATTCCGAGAGTCACACTGAAGTTTACTAGACGGAACATCAATATATATGCAAACTATTGTCGTACAATACAAAAAGATAATGCACCCGTCAAATTGTGTAATATTACCCCACCTCCTTCCTCATTTTCCCTTATCTTATTGGATTGTAATTAGAAACAATATCTTTGAAGTATTTAATAAAAAAGAGGGTTAAAAATCTATAAACTGTCTGAGGTTTGTCCGAGGTTTGTCCAATGTGAGATTTTGGTGTCCGAATTTTAAATTGTTGATATTCGCTGTTTAAAGTTTCAACTTTGTTGAAATTTGATTTTCCGTTCATTTTTTCTGTCAAACTTAACAGAATGTTGTCGAAATTACCCCTGATACTTTTATTTTTACTCTGGCCACCATCCACCTCCGGTCGACCACCACCCTACTCCGGCCGGCCACCACCCAACTAGGGGCAATTTTGGAATTTTTCTTTTTATTGGGTCATGTAACAAGCACATGACCAAGTTATGTCAATTTTAACAGCAAATTTGAACTAAGAGTAATTTTCAACAAAGTTCAAATTTTAGACAGTCAATATCAACAATTTAAACTTCAGACACCAAAATCTCACAAAGGGCAAACTCAGACAGTTTATAGGTTCTTAAGCCTATAGTATTTGTCAAAAGAAAAGAAAAACCCTAGACTCAATATTTCTAGAATAATAGCCTTTCTAGAAGATATAGACAAGTTAGCCAAATTAATGAATGGATACACTTATTCTTTGCCTTAATAGAGAAGAAACAATAACTTGAAGAAGAAGAAGAAGAAGAAGAAGAAGGTGGGTGGTGATTATTCCCTGTTATAGCAGTTAAGATGAAGATTCGAGCATAAATATGTCTGGTTTGGTGGTATCGCATCATCAGTAATAAACTATGAAGATGGAATGTTGTTGATTCCTTAATTTGAAACACAAATTACTTTCAGAAAGGCCTACCAACTGCAACTGAGGTCACACAACTTACACACACACACTCAAGGTAAAGAAGAAGTTCAAGCAGACTCCTCTATATTCCACCCACACTTTCTGAAGAAGAAACATCATCAAGTGCTTTTTGAGTTTAATTGCGCAAACATACAAACAAACCAGTACTACAACTGCAGAAAGGGGAAAAACAATTCCACACCAGATATATTCCATACAGCTGCTTGCTACTATCCCATCCCAATTGGTTCAAACCAAACGATGAACATGTAGCAACTAATAAATAAGGAGATATACGTCTCCCCGCTGCAACTGCTGCCTGGCCCCTTTAAAACCATCATCCATCTGCACAATAACAGCCCTTAATTGATTTTGGGTACACAAACAAAGAAACAGCATTCCCAACAAAAATATGTTCAGGAAACAAAAGGAAGTTTCAAACATAATAAGAAGTCCAAAACAAAGGCATGGCTGGATGAGAGCAATATAAAAGTTCTAATGGGACATGGTGATTTGGTAATCAGCGCCATTCCTAGTGATTAAAAAATTGTAATAAAAGCACCCTTCCTATATAAGCAACCATTGGTATTCAGTACCATGGAAAGTGTTCTACTTTGAACTTTAGTACATAGCTTGTAAGTGAAGAAAGGGATCAGTAAATAGAATACTACAAGTTTGGCCAAAAAAAGTATACTACAAATAACAATCTAACTCAACAAAACTCTCAACAGATTGAGAAAATGTTTCCCAACTTAATTAATAGATATTTGATTTCGACTTTCCACTCAACAAACCTGGCTTGTACAGCCTATCAGGAACAATTACCGACCTGAACTCAATTTTTACAACCCAAAGAAGTGTAAAATTTTCTTCTTTTATGGGTTTAGACAAGGAAACTTCTGCCATTTTTCTTATTCAGAAAAAAGAATTAAAAATGTGAACTTATAACATAGCAAAGTGCTACTAGTATGGCCTTTTATGAACTAGTCATCCTTTTGTTAAACGATTTTGTGTGCTTATATCCATCCTACGAGTTTGTATGTATGACTACCAAAGAGAAGCAAGCAATCTACATATATACTAGCGGATTTATTTCACACTGAACCCTAAACAAAGGAATTGAAATTATAATCAGAGAATTACTGCTCCAGTATCGTATATGCTTAAAGAATTAAAAGAGAACTACACACAAAATAGACTTTATGATTTGACATGACATGCAGAATACAGATAACATATCATATTTGAGTGGAGAGTGGACACAGAATTTTGCAAAGATTTACATGCTACATATACTGTACGCTCAACTGTATTATTAAATATAATATAAACTATAAAGGGACCAGATCTGCTCGATGATCATATATACTAATAATAGTTCCTCCTATATAGTTGGTATAAACTATAAAGCTGTAGTAGTTTGGGTAATATTGATATACCAAATCTTATTGATAGACAATAGACAACCCATGTTTCACAAGTGATCTATCTACACTTCAGAACCTCAAAGCAGAATGTACTTCTAGATGGCAATCGATATCTTTCAAGTTAAACAAACTGGTTGCCCTTCTTTAAAGTAAGCAGAGTTCCACAACCTAATGAGTTAATTTCATAGTCTAAGCGGCATCCTTCTAGCCAACAATGCATCATTCAAGCCAGAGAAGCAGCAAAGCTTATTCTCCACCAAAAAAAATAACCCCAGCTAAATTATAATCTAAGACCATCATCTCCCAACCTAAAGTTCTTATCCATGGTAACACCACTCTACAGTGAGCTGAATACTCAGTCTGCCAACACTGACAGAGGGAGATGCTCGACAGAGCATTGCAGTTGTATCTTGAACAACTTTCCAAGACTAGTTCTACGAGAATCAGCGAGTCGCAATCCAAATGAAGGTCTACTGCTCAAAATACTTATAAAAGGTTTCCGGATCAGCCTTTTCTGTACCACTTTAACTAAATTCCTACGACACTCAGTTGATTCTATGGATGGATACCTGAGAAAGGTACATTTTAACCAAAAACTGTTATGTATTTATAGCATCAGCCATCATTGTAGGTTTTTAGCAAGAATATATCATCAACACACATAAACGCATAACAATAAGCTACCAGGTACCACAAGCAATAGGTCAATTTATTTATAGAAACAAAACGTCAAGCATCTCTTGAAGGAATTAAATGAACTGAAAAATGAAGTATTACCCTCATGAGCAAAGTTTATGCTTTCCGTTCAGGCACCTGCTCAGAAGGCTTCTCTGCTGCAGCGGAAGATTCATCGTCTTCATCATCTACTGTTGGGGGCGTCACCGAGACCACTGGTTCGCTGCCATCCTTCTCATCAGGATACCTGACAACAACCACAGGGCAAACGCTGTGATGAACGCAATAATCGCTGACACTACCGAGCTTGCCATCGCCCCCACGCTTGGCTGCACCAAACCCTCGGCTCCCCATAATCACGGCGCTAAGCCCCAGCCTCTCGACCTCCAAGCAGAGCCTCTCCCTCATATCGTGATCCTTGACGATGTGGACCTTGAAGGGAATCTGGGCGTCCTTGAGGGGTTTGGCAACATCGGCGATCTTGGAGGCGGTTAAGGCGTCGAACTCCTCCTGTGACTTGCGGAGCTCCTCATCGCGATTAGGCTGATCGGAGGCGGGAAGGTGGGGTAAAGGACCCCAATCGGCGCCGAAGAGGACGGAGGTAGGGCTGACGTGGATGACGACAACGGCATCCCCGGGGCGGATGTAGTGGTCGACGGCCCAGCGGATGGCGAAGGCGCTCTCGTCGGAGAGGTCAACGGCGACGCCGATCTTGCGGCGGGCGCCGGCGGTGGGTGTTGCGGAAGCGGTGGGGTGGCGGGGGGAGGATGGGTGGTGGATTTTGATGGTGGGGAGGTGGGGATCGGAGGAATCGAGGTGAGAATGCATCGTGGTTGCGGAAGACAAAGTGTCAGAGGAGAAGAGTCCAGAAGAGAAGAGAGTGGCAAATGGTAAAGGAGAGGAAATGGCCCAGGAAGTATATAGCTGCGCAGCCACGCACAACCAACCCGGCGATTGGTTTGGCCGGGCCTATCCTATGGTGGTTCCTTATAATAATAATTAATAAAATTATTATTACATGACATTTTTGGTTGTAAACATGAATTTCCTTATATAGAATATCCCCATAGGATACACTCACTATTATCACTTATCAGAAATGAAAAATAAGTTAGATAGGGTGGTAAATCATGCAACATATCATTTTATTATAATAAACTTGCTAAATTTAAATATGTATGATAATTTTATTTTATCATACACCATAAATATGACAAGTAATTTTTATGTATGTTCGTTTCATGTTTATATTAAATTAGAAAGTTGTATTTCACATGCATAACTTCTAAGTAAATGTCAAATTAATGAAATTATCATAGTGAAAACTATGAAATCATATATATCATATTTTAGAAATTCTTAATAAAGAATTGTAAAACTCAAAACATTAAACAATTAGTTAGTGTTTTTTTGTTGGTCTTAATCAGTTAGTGTTTTAAAAAACTATAAAATATGACTTATTTATAAAGTACTAAAAAAATTTAACATAATTTTATTGTGTTTGTCGTGTTTGATGTCTAAACATAAATGATGCGATAAAATTACATTGTGTTAAGTGTTATCGTTATCATTATGTTATATGTTTGTACGAACACAATTTTTGTATGCGTGTTTATGTCGTGTTATTTGAAATTACATAATTTGTTCAAGCGATAAAATGTGGATTTAAAATGTTTAAAATTTTATAACTATTTACAAATGTAAAATTTTACAACTGTAATGTTTTTTTATATTTCAGATTATTATGGAACAAAATATAGTAAACTAAGATAAAAATACTTGAATCAATGCTACACAATGGTACATAGTAGAGATTTTTTTTTTTTGCCAAACATAGTTTTTTTTTCCGATAAATGAATAGACTAATATTGGTAACTATGAACCAATTCCACTATGTAATATTCATATTTTCCTGCTCGAGCCTCGTGGTCTTAATTTTTCCGAAAAGACTTAGTAATTATTAATGGTTTAATGATAACAAGTTATTTTCATTTGAATCTCACCGATAATGATTCTTTTATGTACATAATTGATTCGTAATTTTGGTTGTAATTGTTAAAGTCAAAACTCTCTTCGATGGAATGTTTCCAATGATATTCGAACTTCGATCGCTCATAAGAATTCCAAATTAGTTTAGTTTCATTAGTTGATCCAACTAACCTATTATACATTCTATTTAAAATTTGAACAATAAAAATAAGTTCCGTACAAATCATAATATGATATTAATTCATTCAGAAAAAAATATTATCCGTAAAGACCAACCAATGATCCCTTGTGCACGTTCCCTTTCTCCTAGTCTACACGCAAGTGCACGCGTCATGCGGCTTCTCATAAAAAATAAACAAAGCAACGGCCATGCACGTCAATATAGCATCTTAACTTAATTCACCAAAATACTCTTCTTACCAAATTCCATTGTTGACATCATGACAGTGCATCGCAAGCACAAAAGTGCCCCGTGAGTTTAAAAAAATATATATTATTTTAATGGTATTTATGTGTTTTTTTAAATTATTAAAATATAATGTTCTTATTTAATTATGATAATTAAAAAAAAAAAATCTTCATAGCAAGTACATTTTGAACTTGACATGTGCTTTGAGTGTAATTAATTTTTAGTTTTTTTTTTTAATCCTAGTTGGACTGGTGAATCCTATAAGAAAATATTAAATTTATGGACACTTGTCAAGATCTTAACAATGAGACACGATCTTAAGCATAAAGAATGGGCCATGTAATTTGAATCCTTAATATACAATCTTATCTAGACAAGCTAATTATGCATGTGGAATAACACGTTGGATTTGGAATTTGAGTTTAATTAATGAGTTAACAGGTCTTTTTGTATCATATATTTGACCATTTTTAGCTTTTAGTACAACATGTTTGTTTTGTTTATTTTGTGTACCATATGTTTGTTTCTTGTATACTTTTGGTCATTCCGTTAGTTGACCGTTAAACAGTCATGTGGCTTGCACATGCTTAGCCCCAAATTTTCATTTTGTTCAGTTTAGCTCTCAAATTTATTATCCTAACTTTTTTATTTTTGCAATCTACCCCTTGAAAATTTTCAACCGCACTCTATGACTAAATTGAGTTACCCATAGTCCGACCAATGACTAGGGTCGCCGGACCTGGGCGACCCTAACTATGGTCCGACCTAGCCATG
The DNA here is from genome assembly GCA_036873135.1 of Clarkia xantiana subsp. parviflora. Taxonomy (NCBI): domain Eukaryota; kingdom Viridiplantae; phylum Streptophyta; class Magnoliopsida; order Myrtales; family Onagraceae; genus Clarkia; species Clarkia xantiana. The sequence continues at coordinate 6,698,210 of JAPTYO010000014.1, forward strand.
AGTCGGACCATGACTATGTTAATTTAGTTTTAGGGTCCAATTGAGTCAATTGGACCATAATGCTAATTTTACCTAGTGTGCGGTTGAAAATGATTAAGGGGTAAATTACAAAAAAAAAAAAAAAAAAGTTATGACAATAAATTTGAGGACTAAACTGAACAAAATGAAAATTTTGGGATAGGCATGTGCAAGTCACGTGACTATTTAACGGTAAACACTGTCGGTCAACTAACAGATAAACCAAAAGTATACATGTAGCAAACATATAATACAAAAATAGCCAAAAATAAAACTTATTGTATCAAAAGTTAATATGGTTAAATATACAGTAAAAATATTAACCCTTAATTAATTAATTCATCGAGTTAGTAATTTGTGTTTGGGCTTATCTTACAACTTAACACCGCTCCAGCCCATTCTAACTCAAAACTAAAATATTCAATTGTATTGGAAAGAAAATATAAAAATATTCCATTACAAATTTACAATTGTCCTAATCTAATAATCTAAGATGTGATTACCCAAAATATCTAAGACGTGTTAGTTTACCAAAATACCATTTAACAAATCCGACGGGCTGGCTCCTTAAACGCTGGGCCCAAAACCGCCCCTTGTTTCGTGTTTTCTACGGCGCCAGTTTCCGTTCCTCTCCGTAACTTCTTAATATAAACCTGTGCCTTGTTCAAATCAAAATCCATCAAAACATCGCCCTCTTCTCTTCTCTTGGATTTCTTCATCATCAGCAATCAATATGAGTTCTTCATCAGCCGCAAGAGCGTGGATCGTGGCCGCGAGCATAGCAGCCGTGGAGGCGCTCAAGGACCAGGGCTTCTGCCGCTGGAACTACACTCTCCGATCCATCCACCAGCACGCCAAATCCAATGTCAGGTCCTACTCCAACGCCACCAAGCTGTCGGCGCCGTCGTCCGCCGCCGTGAACGACGCTCTCAGGGCCCAGAGACCCAGCCGGATTGAGGAGTGCCACGGCAAGATCATGCACCTCAGCTGCTTCGGCCCTGAATCTACTAGATTTTAATCTTTTAATTAAAATGATGGAATTTTGTGTGAATTGGATCCTCCGTCACTGGTTGGTTATTAACCAGTAATGCGGACTTTACTTTACCTAAAAAAGCTTTTGAGATTAGCTAAGCATCCATAAGGCATAATCTTAACTCTTATTCCACATCGTGTCAGATTAGTGCTATCTAATGAACATGTAATCAAAAGTAAAAGTGTATTAGGCCTACATATTTTATTAACAAATTAATTAATACATTTTAATTAATAGGGTTAATAACTAAATACTGTACAATGTTTACCCTATGTTAAAAGTGGGTTCTGAAGTTTTAAATGTTAATTTGTAGTGTTCAAGGTTTCAATTTTGTTAAAATGTGGTATCTCGGTGTGATTACTTTAGAGAAGTCAATTCCGACGAAACCGACTGTTAAATTCGAGCTCAAATACACACTTCATTCCAGTCATCTCGCCGGGACCCTCACCCGCTCCACACCACTTTGTTAGAAACCATTTCTTTTGGATATTCAACTTTTGACTGAAATTTGATATTTTGTGAAAATTAATAAGTGATAAATTATGAATGGGTGATTGAGTGAGTAAGTTGATGAAAATGATTAAGGGAAGATAAAAATACGCGCAAAGACATCAAATTTCAACAATAATGAAACCTGAGACAATACATTTTAACATTTTAAACTTCACACACCTAATTTTAAAATAGGGTAAACCTTGAACAATTTTTTAGTTATTAACCCTATAAGTAAGTGTTATTATAAAGAATTTATTCTTAAAATTATTTATTCAAAACTTCTAAATATTATTATTTTAAGTAAAAAACTAAAATGTGGTCAAACAAAATTAAAAAACTAAAAAAGATAAAAATTTATGGAGAAAGAATTGCATGTAATATTTTAAATTTAAATTAAAAAAATTAAGCATCTCCTATTTAACTAAATCTAACAAACTAAATCTCAATAATACTTTAATATTTAAAAAAATATTCATTGTAAAAATGTTTAATAGAAAATTAACATAAAATAAAAATTAGAAAAAAAAAAAGTATGAATGATATGTGATAGAGTGAATCCCTCCTTGAGGGGTTAAACAAATTTATGCAAATGGACAATCCACCACATAAAGAAAATGTCCTCCAAAACTCACTTGCATTGTGGATGCTCTAAGCTATTGGTCCGTGCAACCTCGATTTCTAATTAGTAATGTTTATAAAAACAAATCATATTAATAAAAATACTCTTCATAAATCAGTAAAAGTAAGTTTATTTGAATTATGTTATTCACAGATTATTATATCTATCTATATATATAATAAATCAGGAGGAGAAATAGAGGTTTAACTTGAGCGCGCCACGTCATCATTTAAGCCTAATCTAAGTGCGCCACGTCAACAATTATCTATCTATATCATTCTCTCCATAATAAATGGTGGGTGTATCTATCTATCTATCTATTTATATCTATATATATAATAAACCAGGAGGAGAGATAGAGGTTTAACTTGAGCGTGCCACGTCATCATTTAAGCCTAATTTAAGTGCGCCACGTCAACAATTATCTATCTATATCATTCTCTCCATAATAAATGGTGGGTGTAATAATATATAATAAATCAGGAGGAGAGATTGAGGTTTAACTTGAGCTTGCCACGTCATCATTTAAGCCTAATCTAAGTGTGTCACGTCAACAATTATCTATCTATATCATTCTCTCCATAATAAATGGTGGGTGTAGGTTAAAGAATTTGAATAATGGGCCCGGGGCTTAGATAAAATGTTTTTTTTTAATCGCTAGCTCTTTTAGGCTACATTTTCCAATTTTAGTTGAATATAATAAATCAGGAGGAGAGATAGAGGTTTAACTTGAGCGCGCCACGTCATCATTTAAGCCTAATCTAAGTGCGCCACGTCAACAATTATATATCTATATCATTCTCTCCATAATAAATGGTGGGTATAGGTTAAAGAATTTGAATAATGGGCCCGGGGCTTAGATAAAATGTTTTTTTTTAATCGCTAGCTCTTTTAGGTTACATTTTCCAATTTTAGTTGAACATTAATTACAATAACATAAGAACATATCATACATTTAACAACTTTATATTATATTTAACAACTTTTCCAAATTTAATTAGTTTAACCGTTGAATGTAAATATTTTAGGTCAATTGAGAATGATATGAATCCTAACGTCATGTTACATTGATCATTAGTTATTTAATTGTTAGTGATTATTTATATTAAATATATTGTTTATAATTATCTCATTAATTTTTATTTATTGTCATTACACATATTTACATCTCCGTATACCCAATATAGTTTATAAAAAAAATATAGTTTTTCTATAAATATCCCTATTTAAATCCAAAACGACATTAATTTCTTTATGCGTAGTTACAATAATGGGTAAAATTGCATGATGTATAAGATGAAGTTGACTCTGGTTTGTGGCTATGTGTTTTTGGTACATATTCGCTAATCTGGTGTATTGCGCGATGACATTATTTATATTAAATATATTATTTATAATTATCTCATTAATTTTTATTTATTGTCATTACACATATTTACATCTCCGCATACCCAATATAGTTCATAAAAAAATATAGTTTTTCTATATATATCCCTATTTAAATCCAAAACGACATTAATTCTTTATGCGTAGTTACAATAATGGGTAAAATTGCATGGTGTATAAGACGAAGTTGACTTTAGTTTGTGGCTATGTGTTTTTGGTACATATTCGCTAATCTGGTGTATTGCGTGATGACATTTTGGGTTATACTTTTTCTTGGAATACATGAGTATATATAATTTATAAATCTGAAGAAATCACCCCACGCGCAGCATTCAAATATCAAAGACATATAACAATATATATATATATATATATCAGAGATCAAATGTCTATTGAAAACCACTCAATTTGATTTTATTCTAGATTAATCACAATAATTTAATAATATATGTTGGATCACTGGTGAAGCTCCGTTACGTCCTTGACAGAAAGCTTTGGACTCCTGGGCTCCGCGTAATCCTGCAAAAGGGGATGACCTGGGTGGTGACCCAGAATCCTTCTCCGATACTTAAATGAGTATGTGATCAATGGGGTGGTAAGCAAAAGTCTAAGTTCGTATTAGATGATGGTTTTCTGAGGTAACTTCCTCCTTTATATAGGAGGGGAAGTTACTCAGTTACCTGTTACTGCGCCTGGCAGTTTTACCCATGATTCCGTGTATCTCGCCACGATTCCGCATATCTCGGTCGGGATTAGCAGAGGTATCTCCTCCCGCCGCCATTCCTCCATGGACGACGTTGATAGTTCCCCGCCTCTCCTTGCGGGCACCCGAACCTGAGGCTTCTGGCTCAACCTTCTTCTTCTTCGGGGATCGGTCGCGGGACTTGGAACGGGATCGTGACCGTTCTGGAACGGGATCGGCACCGCCCCCTTCCGACGAACTCTTTTAGCTTCCCCTTCTGGATCAGCTTCTCAATTTCCTTCTTCAACTCCCGACAGTTTTCGGTGTCGTGGCCATTGGCTCGATGGTAGCGACAGTAACGGTCAGGGCGGCCTCCTAGGAATTCGCCTTCTTTCCTCGGGGGTATCGAGCGAGACCCTGTCTGTCCATCACAGCTAACACAGAGGTCATCGAGCTATTGATGGGAACGGCCCGACCTTCTTGGTTATCCTTCCTCGGAGGACGCTTGTCTTCTCTTTTATCGGGACGACCACGGTTCCTACTTCCTTCCGACTTGCCGCTCCCTTTGCGATCATCCGATAGCTTGGACGATGGCTTTCCTCTCCCCGATTTCGGGGGATCGAGCTCTCCGGCAGCAATCTTCGACTCCTGGACGTCGATTTGCTGTTTCACCCTCGCTTGCAGGGCCTCCATACTCCACACAGCCTTCGCGGCTACGCTGTGCATCAGGTCGGAACCGTACGGAGCGCTCAAGTTCCGCAGGAAAGTACGGATAGTCTCTCCTTCCGAGATTTCTTCATCAATCTCCGCAGCACTGGCAGTGAACCGTTGGTAGTAGTATGCCAACGATTCATCGGGTCTCTGCACCACCTAGGTCAAGGACCTCACACTCTTCAGAAGACGCCTCCGACCCTGGTACTGCTTGATGAAGCGATCGTGCATATCAGCCCAGCACGTGATGCATCCTGGCGGGAGGCTGAAGAACCAAGTCATGGCCCTTTCTCCCAGGGTTATCGGGAACAATGAACAGATGAGGTCATCGTTCGATGTTCGTCCCATACAGGCCTGGACATGCCTCTGAACATGGCGAACTGGGTCCCCCTCACCATCATACTCCTTGATGGTCGGAATACCTAGCCCGGGCGGGGCGACGGTATCTATCAGCCGCGGCACGAAAGGATGGCTGGATCGATCCCTTAGCTCCGATGTCATCTGCTTCTGATCACCCATGCAGATGCTAACGATCTTCACCACTTGATCGGGGGTGATGGGGCCATTCAGGGGAATGGTCCTATTTTGCACTGGTCCTGGGCGGTCGACCACGAACTTCTCCAGGTGTGCTGGTTCCTTACCCTTGCTCCTGGGCGGAACCTCCTGTTCCTCTGGGTCCACCCTCGGCGGGGGTGGTGGTAATTCTTCTCGCGGAGGCAACTCCTCCGCCCTCCTGGTGGCCTCTCTTTTGTCCAGCAAGGCCTCCATGGCGGCCAAGAACATGGGCATAACATCTGCTACTGCCTTGGCCAACTCCGAGTTCGAAGACGACCCTTCTTCCCTTCGCGGGACTCCTTCTCCTCCATGGCCCACCGGGTTCGGGGGAGCCTCATCTTCCTCCCTACGCGGGACATCCTGCATGTTCCTCTCTGGGTCTCGGACTGAGACCTCATAGCCATCACCCTGCCCCCCTGTCTGGGAAAGAGCGGGGTTCTCACCTTGTTCAGCAACACGTTCCGGCAACGGGGAATTCACAGTTCCTGCGGGACGAGAACTGCCAGCCTGAACTTGTTTCTTCTTGCCACCACCGGCCATTGATCTGGTAGAAACTATTTTGACTTTTTGTAAGATTCCCACAGACGGCGCCAATGTTGGATCACGGGTGAAGCTCCGTTACGTCCTTGACGAAAAGCTTTGGACTCCTGGGCTCCGCGTAATCCTGCAAAAGGGGATGACCTGGGTGGTGACCCAGAATCCCTCTCCGATGCTTAAATGAGTATGTGATCAATGGGGTGGTAAGCAAAAATCTAAGTTCGTATTAGATGATGGTTTTCTGAGGTAACTTCCTCCTTTATATAGGAGGGGAAGTTACTCAGTTACCTGTTACTGCGCCTGGCAGTTTTACCCATGATTCCGTGTATCTCGCCACGATTCCGCATATCTCGGTCGGGATTCCGTATATCTTGCCCCACGCTCCGCGTATCTTACCCGTACTCCGCGTATCTCGGGCACGCCCTGCGTATCTCGGGGGATTTATCTTTATCTCTAACTGTCTCCCACTACTCTATCTAGTAGGCGGGTTTCTCGGTCTTTATCCTCTGATCACAAGTCCCGACTCCTGTCGAAGACTCCAGAGTTGTCTCATTCTAGATCACCACCCAGGACCTTCAGTCTCTACGGGACAGGTCCAGCCTCTGCGGGGCTTTATTATCGGGGCCTTTACTAAGGTATATCGGGGCCTACTCAGATGCTTCTCATCGGGAGCATTCAGCTCATACATCGGGACCGCTAAAGTCGGGACCCTTCGTGCTGGGCCTCTGGGCCTTCTAGGCTTTTCACGGGGCCCACTGGACCTACTCGCCGTCCATTGGCTGTTAACGGGGCTAACGATTACATCGGAACCCATCAATATATATTATTATATTCACGTATAAATACCTACCAAATCACTCTGTGATTGCACTAAAATTGATATTTTTAAACTGAAACACTTAAGAGTCATCCAAGCAAGTCCACTCATAATTTTAAACTTTTCCATACATGTTAATGTTTGCGGTTTAGCAAATTTTTCCGCGCATAGCGCGGGGTCAGCACCTAGTATATATATATAACAATTAAAATAATATACTGATAGTACTAAATCTGCGCACCGGCGAACAAATATAATTTTTTGGCCACTATTGATAGTAATATTGAATAATGAAATTATCACACAAAAATGAAACTAAAATAAAATATCATATCATACAAAGTGAAATTAAAATAAGAAACTTATCTTAGGTGGATTTGTATTGGCATGTTAATCGATTATGATACTGAAAAGCTATGGAATGAGCTAATTGAGTTCATTTCAGGAAGACTGAATAAAATAAAATAAATATTTTTATATGGCTAAAAAAAATTTAAAATTAAGAACTCGAATATTATACATTTAGTGCTGGAGTCACTTGAACTTTTTGTAAGAGAAATATATTTGGCAAAAAAACAGTAGTATATTACTCATAAGCTTTTGGCCAAAAGAAAAAAATCTCGTGTTGACATGGGATCTGATTAGATCGGTGTTAGCAGAACCGATCAGCGGTCTGACCGGATTCGAACCGGAATCGGAGCCATCTACAATCTGGTTCGAGCAATTCCGGATGATGCAAGCGAATCTGGTTCGAAAGGCCGGTTTTCGATGAACCGGCCGTTCGGACATCTAATTATACAAAAAAAAAAAAAAAAAATAGGTTTCAGATTGCAGGGAAGACAGCAAACTGGAGCGCCGCCGCAGAGGAGACAACAGAGCATCCATGGAGATATTCAACACGGAGATGAGGATAATTTGGAACAATTGGGACCTCAAAGTAATGATCCTGCTGAACCTTGTGCTGCAAATTGTGTTCTGGGCACCATCATGGATTCTCGTCTGCAACTGATGTAGCCTCTTCAGGAGTTGGGTCACAAACTCACAAGACAAGTTTATATGAGTGAATTCCCAGAATAGGTTCGTTTGGCAAACTTATTCCCAAAATAGGCTTCTTCAGAAACTAATCCCAAACTAGGTTTTTTTAATTTTTTTTAATTAGATATATTTTTCATTTTACATCCCAAAGTTTATATTTTGTTACAATTGACCCTAAACCGAAATGATACGATAAATATATTCGAAAAATTGAAAAAAAAAATGGTAAATATATGTAAAAGTTAAAAACTAAAAATAATAAATTATTAATTGTGAAAAAAATTGTAAAAATAAATTATACTAAATATATAAATTATAAAAAAAGTAGTGATATAAAATGTAAAGAAACTAAATACTCATGATTTTTTAAGTATGAAAATATAAAAATGAAAGGGTACATAAACCCTAAACAAAACGTGTTAAATTTATAAAATTAGAAACCGAAAAAAAAAACAAATAAACTAATTTAAATATTAAAAATCAATAGAATGAATTTAAGAATGAATTTCAGTTTGTATATTTTTTTTCCATACTCTCGATGAATAGTTTTTATATCATTATATGTTGTTTTTTTTGCCAATTCAAATTTGTTTAAAACTTACTAATTTTTGTATGTATATTTTATCATTTAATTTCACATATTTTTTAAGAATTAAAAGCTACAAAAAAAAATATTTGTTTGATTATTTTTTAATGTATATTTTTCTCATTTCATTAATTATTTTTTATTTTATTTTTATTTTTTTCATATATTTAATCTTCTTAATTTTCGATTCTTTTTCTTGTATTATATTCTGATTTAGGGTTCATTTGTAACATAATATAAACTTTAGGATGCAAAGTAAATAATATATATATATTATTAAAAATACGAAGAGACCTATTTTGGGAATTAGTTTCTGAACAAGCCTAGTTTGGGAATAAGTTTCGAAAAATAACCTAGTTTGGTCATTCACTCAGTTTATATCAAGTAATCCCATTTTTCGGTCAGACCGGGTTCGAACCGGGTCGGACCGGCCGAACCGGAAACCGGTGACCTATCCGATTCGAGCTCCAGTCCGGTTCTGATAACACTGGTTTAGACACGCCATGCCGTGTCAAAACAGATCCCGTGTCAAATAGAACTTTATAAAAATGAAAAACTCAATTTTTTTTTTTTGTGAAAAAAACACGAACTTTACTCATCAATAATCGACAGTTTCTTGAAATAGTAAAATATATTACTTTTTCCTATAGTTTCACTATGTCAAGTTAATGTCTTTATGCAGACTTTATGCAATAAGATTGGAATTTAATGGTTTGCAGCTTAAGTAATGACAATTACGAATACAACTAGGGCTGGGCATGGTTCGGTTCTTGGCCGAACCGGTTCAGAACCGAACCGGAACCAGATTTTAGGTTTAGTTGGTTTTCTGTACCAGGTAAGAACCGAACCAGATTTTAGGTCCTAGAACCGAACCATAGGAGAACCGGTTTTGAACCGGTTCGAACCGGTTTTGAACCTTTTTTCATTTTTTTTTACTAAAATTCAAAATATACACTTTTTTTTACTAAAATTCAAAATATACGGCCAATATAGAACTATTCCTAAGTTAAGTTTCGAGTTCAAAACTAAACTCAATTGACTGTAGAACTGATATGAGCTAACATAATATATAATAACTATATATAAGTAAACAAATCTGCTACGACCACCTATATATCCAATATGAACAAAACCCATATAGTGAAGGATCTACCCTATGGGTGTAAACGATTCAAGCTACTCGTGAGCTTCTCGAGATCGGTTTGGTCGATATTCAAATTCGACTCGCTAAATTTCGAGTCGAGTTGAACTTTTTTTGATACCGAGTCGAGTTCGAGTTCACTTGTACTCGACTCGAGAGGCTCGCAAGCCTAATCGAGCTTTTTTGTTTTGCATATTCGAGTCGAGTTCGAGTTTGAGTTTTTCGATTTTTACGTAATAATATTATATATGTATATATTGAGTCGAGGAAGAGTTCGACCTCGAGCTAAGATACACCATTTATTATTTAATTGAATTTTTAACCTTATCGAGCCGAACTCGAACATGTCAAGTATGGCACCGAGTCGAGCTCGAGCTTGAAAAATTCAGGCTCGGTCGAGTTCGAGCTCGAGTAAACTGAGTCGAGTCGAGCTTGCTTGATACTCGGCTTGTTTATGGCCCTTTAATCTACCCAAAAAAAAAGATGCAAGAGTGTGTTACTATTTAACAATTTAGGCTTTATGTAATAAAAGTGGTTCTGAAAAACTGGTTCAAAACCGGTTCGGAACCTGTTTTGAACCAGTTGAAAACCGCTCCATATATTCCTTATCAAAACCGAACCATTTAAGAACCGGTTCAGTCAGAACCGGTTTGTATTGGTTCGGTTCCGGTTTGGTTCCGGTTCGGTTCGCCCGAACCGGTTTTTATGGCCAGCCCTAAATACAACTAAAACCTATTATAAGTTTTGTAGAAATATATTACAGTACTGAATAAATAGTTTGATGCTGGCGGAACCGATTAATTCTGAAATTTCGAGAATTATGCGATTTCTAGTCCCATACTTTCAACTGTCGGAATTTGGTGTGTGAATAGTGTTTTTCGGGCGGAAACGACGTTTAGATCAAAACTCACAGCTATGCAATGATGTGTGCTGCTTTTCGGTCAAATTCCATTATTTCGAGAATTAAAATCTTATTTTAATGTTATTTCTTTTTTTTTTGTAATTTTCTATTAATTTGGGCTTTGTCGTTATATTCGGTTATGTCCTCAAATCCCGCGTCTGATTTCGTTATTCTTTCGATTTCTACGCGTCTATCCCCCATCACGCAGCATCATAGTTGCAATGTTTTACAATTACTGATCTTTATAAATATAAATATTAAGTTTCAGATTAGTCGTGTCGATGCGTGTCTATCGTTGGACATACAGATCAGATCTACACAGACATCCCTAATTACGTGTCTAGTCGTGTAACAAATCTATCAGACATGGTACATATTTTCGTATAGATCAGGATATGAAAAAAAGCAGGTCTGTTACAGATCGTGTCTTCGTGTCGTGTCAGAAATTGTCACCCCTAGGTTACATACTGCAGCCATTTATTTATGGTTGCAGTCACCGACCATTGTCAAGGGCTAATTTGCAATTACTTTTTTAGATGGATAATTTGTTAATAGTTTCTATAAATTTGGTTTTGAAAATTTTAATTTTTAGACTATAAAAAGGAATAAGCAATGAATAAAAAAAAGCTTGATAGGAAACCTGAAAGGCCACTACACTATCACTGGCCTAATGTTAGCAGTTGTCTTCGTAACGAGCACTTTATCGCTTAATGATCTATCTAGTGTGCCTTAATCTAGATTTGAAGTAAACATACTTTGATTATTGTTGCACTCTAGAGTTTAAGACCACCCGCGAAAAAAAAAAAAAAAATTTAAATAGTTAATTAGGCCAAAATTCATTATTTTATGCGCGGTCATATAGTAAGTTTCCCTATGCATAAAGTAACTTAAATAATATTATTACTATAGAATATAACTCATATATATTTAATAAAATAATATATACCCTCTCTTACGTCTTGGTCTGAATGTTTTCCTAAACTAGAGAGAGTATAATAATATATTATTGAGTATGTGAAATTTCTTGTGAAAATTATTGTGAAAGTAAAAGAGAAAAAGTTGGTGTAGTGTAAATGTAAAATATTGTTGTGGACCCATTCCATTTTTTATAAAAATTTCATAATAATTTTCACATTTTGTAACACCACTCTAATATATTATTAGTTATACAATATTGTGAATATACAATATTTGTATTTATAAACATTAAAATAGTAAATACTGACCATTACATTTTTAATTTTTAATTCCTTGGTTATGGCTGTACTTGAGAAATATTGCGGAAATAAGAATTGATCCGATAACACCATTCTATAATACTATAGTTTATTTGTTAATTAATCAGTCACCACACCATTAATCTATTTGGATTACAAATTTACTATGCCGTTGTAATTAATGAGTGTGATTTGATGCAATTACATTTGATTGGATCGGTTCTAAAGGGTGTAAGTTGCATGTTCAAATTGTCCGATAACAAGCTATATCAAATTTACCAGTACGACAATTCCGATTAATATAGACAACCTCAACAAGACAAATAACTAAACATGCAGGTGGATAAAATTATGTGCTTAACCTGAGGAACCGCAATTGAACATAATCGGAAACTCGACAACATCTCTGAGGACTCGACAACATCATTACTTTAATACGCAACCCAAATAGATGCACGAACTAGAGTGCCACTGATTTAGAAAGGAGATATGTTCGATTAATTGAATCCCGCTACCTCATCTACTCTTATCTCACTTATTTTGCGAGTTAGTCCCACTTATAGATTATAAAAAGACGGTTGCTTGAGTGAAAACGGCTGAATATTTACATACTAACTAACTGCTTTCTATTAGCAAAAAAAAAAAAACTAACATGCTTTCCAAAAAAAAGAACTAATTGCTTTCCTAAGCATCGGTCACTTATTAACAAAACCTAAACTAATAAATACATGCACAGACACTCCCGCTGCCTCTTTTCGATGTGCCACTAGCCTCCGCATTGTATATCTATGCTCCAATCTCCATTACCTAAATATCAAGTAATTGCAATATAAGATCAAAACATCTTAGGATTATTATCAATAAGAGTTAAGAGAATGCATACAAATACAGAGCTATGATATAAACTTGACATAAACATTCTGAAAAGTTTCAATATGAGACGGAATGACATGGGCGGTAATTTTTTAACAACTTTTGAAGTTTCAACTTTTGAAGTATTTAACAACTTTGGAAAGTTTATTATTTCCAAGAAATAAATGTATCTACAAATTTCATTGTACTTACTTAACGGAAGGTACTGTTTCTTTCTTTTTATGTTTCAAAGATAGATGGAGCCGATCAGAGAGAGGTGTAGGACACCTTGTCAATCGATCAAATCCTCGTACGCATATAAATCCTACAACAATAGAGGGACATATATGTAACATGAGCTATAGTTGGGACATTGATTAAATTATCTAATTAGATTGAAAATATATGTAATACGTCATAAATACTATCATTGTTCATACCTCTCCTAAAGCATCCACTGATGTCCGCAAGTGATTTCCCTACATCATGAAATAGAACATAGTCAAATGATTAAAGTTAAGTTACTTTAAATTTATTTATTGCAAGTATAAAGATGGTTTATTACATTTGAAAATACTTGATGCTGAGGTTCCTGCATAGGTGATTCTCCTAGTCAAGTTCCATATCAAATCCCTCGGGACATCAATCGGATGATTAGTGGATCGATAATCAGCAAAAACCTACATCACAGCCATTGTCGTTATAATAATAACTATAGTATACATGCCAAAAAATCATTCGAATGAAGATAATTCACCTCATTAAGTTGTTGAAAATATGTTCCGTTGAGAGGAAATCTAGCTCTTGTTGCTGTTCGACATGGAATCTGTAAAATTTGTTACTTTAGTCAAAACAAATATTTTTAATGTAACAATACCAGTGTTTCATGGACCCTTAATTTGAAGAAATTTTGGTTTTCATAACAATACCCACCAAAATTGATCCTCGTATAGTCTCAGTCGTTTTCTCTTTAACATGGATAGCAGCTTCATGCATACTTGAAGATTCATCTATAAAAATGCAATATACTAAATAAATCGACATTAAGAAAAAACTACGACTAGAATAGTGTCCAATGAATAAATAAAAGTATACCCTAAATAGATCTAGATGAGCCAGATCTGTCTAATAGCTGAGAAAACGACTAAAATTTCAGTCAATACTATTTTAGAAACCCGATAAGAAATACACATACCTGGCCAAATAACTAGAAGATATGGACATGGATCATCTGGTACACGTGGTTCAAACTAAAATATGTATAAACAAAATAACTTAATTGGTATGTTTACTAAAAAAACTGAATTTGCATTAAACTCAAATAAATAAAAATAATAAATTATACATACCTCTGCAATAAGAGGATGTCCATCCGGAAGTTCATACCTAAAAAGTTGAGTTCTTTGTTTAGTACTTGAACAATAATATTTATAACGTTATAAAATGGTCATTATATATATAAATCAACTTACACTTGATGTTCTGTCCTTAGACGACTTTCGGCTTTCAGTTTAGGCGTAGGGTATGAGGCAACCTCCGGTGGTAGGACAACTAAGGCTTTAGAATCTTCTGGATTGATTCTTCTGTTCTTAGAAACCTTGGGCTGTCTTGAAGTTAGATTAATACCCGGGATCCAATCATCCTTGCATGAATCTTCAATATCTTCAATATCCATATCTAATAGTGATAGTGACTGATTTTTCGAGCAAGGGCTGCTTGTGATCTCATCTATCAATGATAGATCCTCTGAGCTATGTCTTAATGGACTGTCTGGCATTTCAATAATGGGTTTACAAGCATGTTTGGAATCCACTCCCGCTACAAATTCAATAGATCCACCCTGACAGATTGATGAGTTTTTATCATCAAACGGCCCTCCCGCTACAAATTCAATAGATCCACTCTGGTAGTTTGATGATTTTTTATCAACAACCGGATTCGTTGAAGCTACCACCCTTTTATCGACCGGAGCAGGAAGGGCATTTGCACTACAACAAAAAACAATATTAGAACTTACACAATCATATACATATCCATGACATTCATAATATAAGAAAAAGATAATTCATAGTTTTGAAACCAAACCTTGCATGAACACTCGCAAAATATCTACACTCCCCCTTAAGTGGACATGCTTGACAATTTGGCTTCTTCTTTGTACAGAAAACCTGCACATGTATTTCAAATTAAGCATGTAAATATATTCCAATTGAAAACAACACAATACTCATGATATGATATTGCAAATACCTTTCCAAACGTAATCAAGTGATAATGTAACTCATATCTGAAAAAGAATCGATCTATTGTTGTAAGATAACTAGAAAATTGCATTTCATAGGATGTAGGAAGAAATAGAAACATTTTACAGTGTTTGCTGATCCATAGCACATAAGCGAGGCCACAAGTACTTCTGAATCTCATCCATTGCAGGATACCTACAAGTTACATTATTAACTCCATCAAATACTTCACTTCATCTCTAATTTGGTGCTTCCAGACAATGAAAAATCATGACAATAAACAAACAATACATTCATCATATAAGTAGTATTTTCGTACTCATCTAAAAGATGAAACTGAATTTCTGCCATTGGCTCAAGGGGAACCCAACCAAGACGTACTGCAATTCTCCCAACATTTACATCAACCTTCACAACAAATAAACCACCAAATTTTAGATTTTCATTACAATACCAATTATGAGCTCATCATTTTGGTAGTTAAATCTTACCGGAAAGGCCACATGTTGAAGTGCCAAAAGTCGCACACATTCGACGCTTTTCAGTCCTAGCCCATTTATTTCTAGCAAGTAGTCTCTGCACAATTCATAAAAGAAACAATATAACTAACAATGTAACGGTCTTATAAAAGCAAACTCATTTAGTTAAAATCATATGGTTTAGTTAGGTTCTTACTTTACTTTCAAAGGAGGACAATGTCTGAGCCACTCAAGATCAATGTTACCTTGCATGCTTATTAATCGATTAAGGAATTCCTGTAACAATGAAAGAAAGATGAGATGACTGAAACAAAGTGATAATAAGCTATGTAATTTTTGGAAGTTGAAATATAAATGAATTTTAACATACCTGAATTTTTCTAGCAAGTTCATTTTGTTGACCACGCTCTTTGATGGCATCAGCTAATACGTCCTGATGAACAGTCCTCACTTTTTCCCAATCGACAGTATCCATATGGTCTTCGATTCGTGGTTCATGAGCGAACAATTTCATGATAGTCTCTCTTAGACTTTTCCAGTCAACGGGCACTTTTTTATCGGCTTTCTTTTTCTTCCCTTTTGGCTTCTCTTTTGGCGGTGTCTTCAGTTCTGCAGCTACAGATGCCGATGATGTTTTCATTTCTTCAGTTTCTTCAATACTAGAAGATCCCGACCTTAGGACTGTGTCTTCTACTTTTTCAATTTTCATATTTTCTTCCTTGACACACATCTCATCTTCCAATTCCTTGCTTTCCTTAACTTCCTTAGGCTTTAGTATGGATCCTTCGTCATTTTTCTTATGGGATTCTTGAGTTCCGTTCCACACTTCTTCTCTCGATTCTAATTTATCTCCCAACATCCATCCTTCATTTTCACTTACTTTAACATTTTTGCTTTCTTGAGCAGGAAATTTCGCGCAGAGTGTTAGATAGGCATTACTGGAAATTAGTACATGAAATCGTTAAAAGACAGCTCGTTAAAATATAAAATTTGAAAGTAAAAGAATGGATCATTCACCTGGAGAGAAGATCAGATACATTTTGAGTGAGAAATACTCCAACAATTGAATCTACCACTGAGCTCTTCCATGGCATGAAATGCCTCGATCCTGCAATGCAATTTAATTCTTGTGATTTATATGAGTAAAAGATGAAGCCACTTTTATTTTTCCCCATTACATAAGTAAGAAATGAACAAATGTAAGATCATCAATTCCATAATAAAGATTGTATCTTTTTTCAGTGCATACAGTTGCAAAACAAACACATATAGTTCCACAATAAACAATCAAGTGAGTTTATTCGTCAAGAAAATACCTAGAGTTAAATGCATTTTGGCAATAAACGATTCAACCCGTCCATTAAACAGTTCTCGTTCACTCTTCCACTGTTCCTCTTCATCAGGATCTAGTCCTTCTCCATCTTCTGGGAACATAGTTCTGTTCCATACTTTAAGTGTCTGCTCATCAAGAAGAACCTTTGGTGGTTTTAGCTTTGGTTTATAGGGAACTATCACGCCGCATTCAATCCCATCATCGATCTTCAATGATTTGAGTTTCTGAACAAGTATCTCAGTGGCCGCCTCAATATCCATATCAAGAAAGTTTTCCAATTCATCTGCAAAAACGCATAAGCAGTGAATAAAATACTTATCAGTCATATATATTTTTTTGGCCAACTTATCAATTATATATTGAATAATACAAATGTATTCACATTTCACATTTACCTTTCTTCTTGGATTTCTTGGATTTCTTTATTTTCTGAGAAGTTGCCTCTTTGGGAGCCTTTTTTGCCTCTTTGGGAGCTTTTCCAGGCGTAGCCGAACTCGGAACTTCTTTACGATCGGGAGCGAGACTTTTTGTTTCCTTCCTAATACGAGCTCGCGGCGGCTTTTTGGGAGTTTTTTTTGGCGCAACCGAACTTGGCACTTCATCACCACTTGACATAAGATGATCTGGTTTTTTTAGTGCATCGGAACTTGGAACTTCATTAGCACCTGCATCGGATGTCTTCTTATCTATCTTACCAGATCGGTAAGATATCAGTGCGGAACAACAAATCTTGACACTTTTCCGTCGGCTAGATCTCTTTCTCTTGCAATATCTTGGCAAGCTAGAAATCATCCAGTGAGCAAGCAACAAACTCTTCCTTATTCTCGTTTTCTGTATCCTCTTTCTCAGACATGTCGGAGATAAGATCGGTTCCATTCTTCGAATCTCCTTAAGGCATCCGTACTTGCATAGAGCCGAAACGACTTCATATCCACTATCACGACAATCCTGAGTTTCTTCCTCACTAAAGTACAAGCTACGCCTGCACGATCTCTTACGCGGTCTAAGAGCATACCTTACATCTTCGGGTTGTGCATTCTCATCTGAGACGACCCTTTTATCATCTGTAATTGTTGATTCTTGGCTTGATCTGATAATGCTTTCGTAAAAGATATCCGGAGGGGTGGATGGATCTAACTCAAGTTCTGCAGCTGAGGGAGACCTGGGCCTCTTTCTTGAGATTAGTCCAACTTCTGCAGGTTCTGCAACTGGTTGTATACCAATTGAGTCAGCCAATATGTTCTTATTGCACTGATCTTGATCATGTGTATCACCTGAAATTATGTGTAATCAACTTATTTGCAGGTATAATAATAATAATATATGAAAAAGCAAGTTGCTCTATCTATATAGGCTTGATTACTCATAAATAAGTTTCTTTATTCTTTAGAGTGTTTTACTTCAAATTCATATTTAAAAAATCAAGTTCATAAACTAACCACATTTGTGGATGTGCAGCCACCCATGATCTCCATCCACTACAAATTTGCTAAAATTTGCTAAAAGATACACAAATTTGCTAAAAAATTCAGTAATTTGACAAAGATGATGATGAACAACACTTAACTATCTATCTCTGTAACCTATGTATAATCAAATAATCCATGAACTTAATTATCTATATCAGTAACCCATATGTGTTATTATTATCTAATAAAATACAGAAATTTACTACTCTAAAACAAGAAAAACGCAATTTTTATCAAACATCACGAAACTTTAATAGACAGAACGGAAACTCACCCTGAGAAGTGGCCTGAGAAGTGCAAGATTTGGGCTTCAATCGACGCCTTCTTGTATAAAATTTAAAAGGATTCTGCTGCTGGACAGTGGGTGGCGGCTCAACTCCCATTGCAGCCTCAACTTTTACAACCTTTGATCTTCTGTTGAAAACCTATTACAGTAAGTAGTAAATCAGAGTGAAATTGCGATCAATCAAACTCAAAATTGAATTAGCAAAACAACAGTTTGCATGCAAATCCTTTCCAATTAAGAAGCGAAGAGAAGAGAAGTAGAACTTGAAATTCGAAAATATTTACCTGATTGTACCTCAGAATCTCCATAGCCGTTACCTGGTTGGTTGAGAATTGGGGAACATGGAGAGAAATCTGGAGAGGAAATTGCTTCAGTTATTCCGTGACTCGCAAGTTCTCTCTCTCTTTAAGTAGTAAAATAAAACTTTGGCTAAAAAAAAAAGAAGAGTAAACTGTGTGCCGATATTTAATTACAGAATGCACCCAATAAATATGTTAATTCAGAATTAACCTACTTTTTACTTAATGTGAAAATTCTAAAAGCATACTTTTCCGATAAATGCAGAATGCACCCGATAAATATCGATTACCAATGTACAAAATATATGTTACAAAAATGGTGGTAATTGATATCTTCATATAAAATTGTGATTAATTTTTTAATATTTATAAAAGGGTTAAGAACACAATAGGGGCCCGAATGTTTGCTCATGTTGCCAAAAGGGGTCTGAATTGAAAAAACGTATTATTTAGGGCATGAATTTTGAGTTTTGTGTATAAGTGAGGTCTCCGTCTATTTTTTCTGTTAAAAGTGACGGAAAGTGGTCACATGCTTGGCATGTGACCAAAAATAATTTGAAAACCCGAAAATGCCATTTGACCAAAGTGTGTCTTTCATATGTTTGACCTAAAATGACGAAAATACCCTTTAAGCCACCACAGCTCCGGCGACCACCACCACCCCGACTCCGGCGACCACCACCACCCCGACTCCGGCGACCACCACCGGCCTCCGGCGACCACCACCGGCCTCCGGCGACCACCACCGATCTCCGGCGACCATCACCGGCCTCCGGCAACCACCACCGACCTCCGGCGACGACCGAAAAGCTCCGATCGGAGCCAAAAAAGCTCTGATCGGAGCTTTGGAGCTCCGGTCGGAGCCACAAAGCTCCGATCGGAGCTCTGTGGCTCCCGATCGGGGCCACAGAGCTCCAGATCGGAGTTTCGGAGCTCCAATCGGAGCTTTTTTGGGTCCGATCGGAGGCCGGTGGCGGTCGCCGGAGCCGGGTGGTGGTCGCCGGGCGGTGGCCGGAGCGTGGTGGCCTTAAGGGCATAATTAGTGTGTAGGGGTATTTTAGACATTTCACATTTTATTAATTAAATTGATAAATTGTATAATAATTACAAAAGGGTATTTTTGTCTTTTTACGTGAATCTGTTAGATTTAACAGAAAATTTGGACGGAGACTTGAAAAAACACAAAACTCAAAATTCAGGCCCTTAATAATACGTTTTTTCAATTCAGACCCCTTTTGGCAACATGGACAAACATTCAGGCCCCTATTGTGTTCTTAACCCTATATATTAATCAAATATTTCTTTAAATAACAAAATTAACTCTAATAATTTATATTAGTGTTACAATGAAGTCCTTATTCGATTAGGAATCGATTGATCCACAAGCGGATGAGTTAAATTGGAATCAATCATATCATTTATAAGTCATTATGACTTAGTTGTAATATTTAAATCAACAACATTTAGTTAGTTTTGTGTCATTGGCGATCTTAGCCATGTGTGGGTTCAACTTCGACTAACGATAATTTATATAGATTACAGAGTGAAAAGAAAGAACATGTGGTAGTATACACAGTCAAAACATGTGGTATACACAGTCAAAATAAAGAACGTGACTAGGGATTTCCTAGAGATCTA
Source organism: Clarkia xantiana subsp. parviflora (assembly GCA_036873135.1). Classification (NCBI taxonomy): domain Eukaryota; kingdom Viridiplantae; phylum Streptophyta; class Magnoliopsida; order Myrtales; family Onagraceae; genus Clarkia; species Clarkia xantiana. Next base: position 6,718,542 of record JAPTYO010000014.1, read on the forward strand.
AGGGTCCCTAGAGATAGAAGGTGGGATTAATTAGCAACATTAAATATTCTTTAAAAATTTGGCATGTGATGATGTATAATATTTAATTAGAAATCATCTGTTAATTCTAGATATCATCATTGTATAACATAATATATTTTTAGAGCACTTCTAGTTTTTAGTTTCTAATTCCATTTTGTAAATTTGTCATGGTAGAGAGTTTCTAGTTCCTAGTTTCACTTACTATTGGTTCCTACTTGTAATGATTAAATATGAACTTTGCATTATAATGGGAGTTCCTACTTCCAAAATGAGAGTTTATAGTTCCTAAATTTGCCACTGGACGCTGACTAGGCGCCACTAGGCGTGACTAGGATTACTTACCATTTTACCATTATAAAGTGAAGTGGGACAGTTCCCACTGGTAGGAACTCCCCCGTTACTGTTCATGTCGGTTCCCACTCTTTAATATTATTTTATTCAATTGTTTTGCTTTTCTTCTTTATTATATATATATATATATATATATATATAATTATGCTACGCTAAGTCGAACAATGACAGGAGCCGTAATAAGTCGTTTTTAATATTAAATAAGTTAAATAATGACACGAACCAAAATTACTACATTTTAACTTCGAATCAATTTCAGATTTTCAGACTCAATTTGTTTATATTTTACCATGTAACACAACCGTCAATTCTAAATTTTGAAAAATAGTATAGAATTCCATATTATTAAATGTGGATTTTTATTACAAAATATTATATTATTTTAATGCATATATATTTATATATAATCTACTTATTATATTATTATTCTTTGAAATAAATATATTTTGTATTATGATACATTATATAAAAATAAATATTTTAGAATGATATACAATATATTTTTGTTTTATGTATATTTAAATCATTAGTAAAAACACACAAGGCTTCACCTTTAACTGATTTACTATATTTTTTTTTTTTGCTAAACCGATTTACTAATATGTATCTAATTAATGTGCATAAACGTGATTATGCTAACGACGATGAATCAAGACATGTCAATCGATGAATAACAGATATACACCGATATGATGAAATAATATTGATTCAATTAATTTAATTAATCACTATTATTATATCAATAATTATATTTATCAATCATCATGCCAGCTGAGTAAAGACTGCACCTATTAGTAATATTACTATAGTAAAGTAGCGTATAATTATTGAAAAGATTCAACCCCTCTAAAGTTATATATATAATATGTTTATTTTTTAGTTGACAAATTTAACATATTATTTGTATTTGTTTTGTAATATGATTTTTAAATTATTAAAATGATATTTAAAAAAATTACGTGCTTATTTATATATTATGTTTGTACTTTTTTTATATAATTATTTAAATACTAAAATAATTTTGTATTTATAAATATTTAATTTATCTATGGAGTTTTTTTGTACAAAAAGTTATATTGTGAGTATAGAATTATGTGGTTCCCAATTTGGAAGTGGAACTAGGGCTCCACCACTGGAGAGAATTCCAATTTTAGTGTAACAGTTCTCACTTCGATGAGTTGGCAGTAACGTGGCAGTAATTGTGAGAGAACTCACAATTGGAAGTGCTCTTATATTCTTATCTATAATATATATATATATATATATATATATATATATATATATTTATATATATATTACTTATGTGACCACCTATAAAACAGCTTTCGCAGTCAAATTGTATAGATAATAAAGTTAACTATTTTTTTTTAAATTATTTGTTTATTTATTTTATGTAGAGCTTAAAATATATTGACAACATTTTTTTTTTCTTTCTAATTAATTTACCGTTATTCCATATTTATATTTATCAAAGTTATTCAATATTTTATATTAAAATTTTTACATTAGGAAAAGATGACAGAAAAAAACGTAATATCAATTAAAAAATGTCCGATGAATTAATATATATTATATATATATATTATATATATATGTATATAAAAGATAGAGGCAAGTAGTTATCATCAATATTTATGAAAGCTTTTATATATATCATTCGGATAAGAATTTATACTTCTGATTACGTTTATATGTATGTTTTTTTTTGTGTGAATTGAGTGAACATCTCTATTTTATATATATATATATATATATATATATATATTTATATATAAAAAAAAAAAAAACACATCAAAGACCTGTTATGTAATCTTGGAGTAACCCAGAGAGTTTGGGAAATTTAGGAAAAGCACGAATACGAAGATAAAATGGAAGCGAGAAGCAAAAAATAATTCAACGTGGACGGCAGGATTCGAACCTGCGCGGGCAGAGCCCACATGATTTCTAGTCATGCCCGATAACCACTCCGGCACGTCCACCCGATGGTCTTCGAGACGCAAAATTTTGAGATATTAAATTTATAGTTTTGGACATTTTACAGGTCGCGCTAAATATCTCCCGCTCTCTCCTCGCCGTAGCCACACCATTCTCCGCCATCACTGCAGTCGAAGTTTGGTCGATTTCAGCTGGAGACTTTCTGTTCTGCGATTGGAGTACCGATGACTTTCTCGATGAGCAGCAGCGTCGGCTATGGCTTCCGCTCTTGCAGAATCTGCTGCTACAAAGACGGCAGCAACATTTCTCCTCGTAAGTTTGTGAAAATACTGTTCGATATAGTTCTGGATATGTAGAGATATGTTTTTTCTTTGCTCCGTTTAATTGAAGTTTGAATTTCTCTTTTGGTGTTGAAGGCAAACATAAGGTGCCAATGAACTTGGGGAAGATAGCTTCAGTTGGTGAGAGTCGTGGACCAATTTTGAGTACCGATTGTTTCGAAGATGTGGGGAAGATGACAGTTTGGGCGGCTGTTGCAGGTATTATTCTTATTTCATGATAGGGCTAGTTGAATTTTTGGTAATATTCTCCAGTAGAAGACGTTGATATGCTATCTATTTAAAAATTTTGCTGCACGCTCTACACTGGTTTTGCTGAATAGTTTGTTACATTATCTTCTTGTTTAACTTAACAACTGTGAGATTGCTGTGATGAACAAATATTCGTCGCTATTTGCCTTTCAGCATCGAATTTGGTTGCAATAGATGCGGCTATGGCTCTAAGCGCTGAGAATATTTCTGTAAGATCATTGCACCTTTTCTGACTCTGTGATTACATAATTTTTTCTACAAATTATGTGCTTTGCTACTAAATATTTGTATGCGCTGTTAGCATTTATGTCGAAACAACTTTTACACTAAGCAGAAAGATCTTATTTGTACCCATTTGAAATTTTATGCATCATCAAAGTTTGATTTGGGGTCCAAAGTTGCCTATTTGCAATCTAAGTAGTTACATATTGTTATGAATGTGGCCTATAATCTCACGACATAGAATCATTTTCCTTTGAGTCAGGACATGGCTGCTTCTCTATATACCATAGCGGATGGAAGCTCAGGAGATTGGTTCGGCAGCTTGATGTATTCTGCTGGACAACAGGCCAATGAAGCAGTTCAGGATCAATTATCAGCACTCAGTTTTACTAGGTCGATCTCTTTATCTGCACATTTCTGAAATCTGGAGCCGTGATGAAAACGTTTTAAATATAAAGTTCCAGTCCTGTTAGTTAACACTTAGTGTGTACTATACAGCTTGGCAGTAATTTTCGGGGCAGGGCTTGTAACTAGTCTTTCTCCGTGTACTCTGAGCGTGTTACCTCTGACCCTCGGCTACATTGGTAAGCATTCTGTTCTGCATATTCTTGTTTCATCCAATGCTTTTTCTGCTACCTCATGGCCCCCTATTATCGGTATGCAGGAGCTTTTGGTTCTGGAAAAAGCAGAGCAGAGGTAAGAAATTGTGGTTGATTTCCTGCATTTGATTTTACTACTATTGTCAGTATTAGGGATCTTGCTTCTTGTTTATTACATTAGTTTTTTTTTTCCCAAGTAAAATCTCATATTATTCCAATATTCTTCCAGGTAGTTGGAGATTCAGTTGCATTTGCATTAGGATTAGCTACCACACTAGCACTTCTAGGGGTAGCTGCGTCAGTTGCAGGGAAGGCATATGGTCAGGTAGGTCAAGGATTACCTGTGGCTGCTTCTGGCTTGGCTGTTGTCATGGGGCTAAACCTCCTTGAGGTAGTACTTATTGCCCGACTCATATTTATGTCATCTGCATTTTCTTTTATTTTCTGTTCATTCCCGTCTATATTGTTGATTTTTCCTCACAATAATTTGCTTACAGTTTGAGATCAAATGCAATTGATGCAGTTAGCTACATCAGAATATGTGTTTACTGGGAGTCAAACATAATCATTAGAATCTCTGTATCAACTACATTTTGTATATAATGTACCGGATTTATTCTAATGGCAAAATTTTGCAGGTTGTTGAGTTGCAGCTACCTTCCTTTTTCGACAACTTTGATCCTCGTGCTGCTGCAGCCAATTTCCCATCCAGTAATCATTTTTATCTATTTGAGTATCATGGATACTTTTGAAGGGAAAAAAAGAGAGAAGAAATTGTGATTTTCGAGCTGAACTGCTATTTTTTTTTTCTGCAGGTGTTCAAGCCTATCTTGCAGGACTCACCTTTGCACTGGCAGCTTCTCCATGCAGCACGCCAGTTCTTGCTACTTTGCTTGCATATGTTGCTACTTCTAAGGTAGGTTAACCCCAGCATCACCTCAGCTAAGAACTTCTCATGTCCATTTGCATTTTTTGCTGAATAAATCCGGGTATTTAGAGATTATAGAAACTTAGCAAGTACTTGAGGCTGGTGCAGGATCCATTAGTTGGAGGAAGCCTACTTTTGACTTACACAACTGGATACGTAGCTCCTCTTCTTCTTGCTGCTTCCTTTGCTGGAGCACTCCAGGTGATTATTTATTTACTTATTTATTATTTCCATTCAAAACTTTAAACAAATTAGTTCTGGGTGCAACATAGGATGTGAAAATTCTTCTTGGCTTTGAACTATCTTTTATGCTCCAATTTTTTTATGGGGTTATAACCTTGTACTGCGTCTTGGTTAATGCAGAGCCTTCTTTCATTCCGCAAGTTTTCGGCTTGGATCAATCCAGTGAGGTAACTAGTTTGGCATTTTAACTTTATTCTTCTCACTTTCAACATTGAATCCATTTTTGTTTTCCTTGAAATGTTTATTTCTATCTAGTCTAAACTTGCTGTGATCTCAAATGCGACTACTATTTGTTGCAGTGGTGCACTTCTGCTAGGAGGCGGGATTTACACTTTTCTCGATAGGCTTTTCCCTGCTACCTCAATGGTCATGTAGGGGGTTCTGGTAAACTCCTTTCTTGATAAATTTCCATGAAGTATAGTACAATACAGAAGAAGATAATGGAGATGGAGAATCCATTAAAGGGTAAGATAGTAAACCAGTTATGATGAAGTTATTACACGGTGAAGAATTCTATTAGGAAGTTGGTCCAATGTATAGTTTGATTATTCCAACTGTTCTTGATGGTGATTGAATAAACTACCATTGATTCAATCTGTGAACTGTATCATCCAATTACATGAATTTAATGAAGGGGCTTGTGAACCCTAATCACAATGTACTCATAATATACATCTTTTCCATAGCTAAAACTCGGTTGAGAACAGACATCACTGACCTGTAAACTTCCAACTACTACATGAAACTGACATTCTCTATACCTTAGCGTTTTGTAAACATTCCTTGTGTTAGTGACGAAAAATCGAAATCCTTGGTTGTGTGCTCCGGAGGAGGAGAAGCAGCAGGGGTTATAGAAGATGACAGGGGCTTCTTCGCCTCACCACTCACCAACCCATTAGCCGAGGTGGCTTGACCCATTGCAAAATTGCTGTAAAATGCCATATCAGTAAGTATCCCGCATTTTTCGCTAAAGCAACCACAATTTCAAATGTATATATGAAATATAAGCATGAAGAGAGAATCTATGAAGTAATTCACCTAGATGTTGAAAGCGGCATTGAGGTACCCACTGGATGTGCTGCTGTAACGGTCATTGCCTACATATACAAACACATTATGAACTAGGTTCAAGGTATTAAGTAAAATCAATGCTCCAACTTATTACTCACCTGCATTAGTTTGTCTAGCTCAGGTTGTCCATTAATTGGAATTGTCGTGCCGGGAATTTGATAGCCAACATTCGGCCAATTTGGAACAGGTAGCTTACATCCATTAGAACCAGGCTGCTCTGTGCTGACAGAAGAACTTTGGTCTCTGGCTGCCATGAGAAGAGATTGTTGCTGCGCTAGCATCATCAACTGTTGTTGATGTAATGCAAATGGTGATACTATGTTGGACTGCTTAACAAATTAACCTAAAATCAGAACTTGAAGAAAGGGAGTTAAAAATATAGAATTTAACCTGCCATGTTCAAAATAACAATTACCTTCTCAAAAAGGCTCATGATATCGTTTTTCAAGTCCTTTTGAGGCTTGATGCCGTTGCTTAAGTCTTTATCAGGCTGTTCTGAACCCAAAGTCACTGCAGAAGAATCTGGAGTCACTTTAGAAGAATCCTTAAACAAGTCTTCAATTTCAGACGGCTTCTGGGTGCTACCGTTGGTGGCAAACAGATCCTCAGTGTTCAATGGCTTTTCGGTGCTGCTATTATCAGTAGCACTAGATTTTCCTTTATCATCTGTAGATTCTGCTCCAGCAACTGCATGTTCAGTTGAGGTGGCAATAACATTTAGTACCAAAAGATTTGTACACTACGGCATTACTCAATACTAATCTGTTTGCAAATATAAGACGATCAACATACATTGGAAATTAGCCCAATCATCAGTTGGAGCCGTCTTTGAAGCATTTTCAGTTGGAGCGTCCATTGATAGGATGTCGAAAAGATCAGTTGCAACAGGCATAGAGACAGATGGTGCTGTCTCTCCTACCTTTTCTGTTGCTTCAATCAGCGTAGCAGCTACTTCTGGTTTTGGAACCGTGCTCGTTAGCTTTCCAACTGGAATAACCTATTAATTTTGAAAATTTAACTCATCAAAAGGTTGAGATTCAAGCAATTTATATAATTTCCCATAAAATAGTAACAAATCAACGATAAATACTTGATTAGAGAGGTCAAAATTAGCTAGGGATAATAAGCTAGAATCTACACATCTAATTAGGTTCCATTCATAATGTTAACAAAATGGAACTTTTATGCAGCAAGCAAACTTTTGGCAAGAAGAACCGGAACATACCTGCACGACTCCTTTAGGAGGAAGAGGAATACTAAACTTTGAAGTCGATGGACTAGGTTTAGTATTCTTTCGCTCATCATTCTCAGAGGTACTTAGTGCATTCACCGCTTCAGGTAACACAGTAGATGGAGATGGTGGCGTCCCATCCCTAGCAACCCAGCGTTTATCTTCATATCTATTGATTTGCAAAAGAACAGAAAGAAATAAAAGCCCCATCATTTTGCAATAAATATGCAAAGAACAAAAAAAAAACATCAAAAGCACCAAACTTCTTGCTCTTGCATGAGCCAAACAAATAAGAAGTTGAGAATAGTTGCACAGCAGAACAGGAATGACACTTGATATCCCAACTCCAAGAACATACTTGGCGCGAATGAAATGCTCAATCCCGACTCTATCGTACTTTCGAGGTAACTCTGCTTCCCAGTAGCTATTTGCCTTCTCATTTCCCACAGCTGAAACACAAAAAGAAAATAAAAAACAAAAAAGTACAAGTAATCAGCAGCGTTCCTCCAAAACATGAACTGGAGATATAATTCCACTTAAATTCAGAGGCTTACATTGTATAAAAGCAACTTGTTCTGGGAGCCATGTGTCTAGTGTAGCAGACCGCACCTATTGGATGACAAGCCATATATAAAGCTCTCCTTTATTTTCCATTCTACAAAATATGTTTGATAAATATCAAGAACCATTATGACATGCATACCTTGGATATGTGTACCCCGAGACTTCTGTGGATTCCAGAGCATTGCATGCAGATAAAGATGCCCAGATTCACACTAGCCCATCTTGGAGCTCTGCAATGGTGATAACAATATAACTGTTACTAATGTAAAGTGCCTCTAGAGATTATGATTTGTGAACTATATATTTTGCAAAAACAGATGGAATATACATACTTTGCTTTACAATCAGCGCATTCCTTGTTCTGTGGCAATCGGAGAAGACCTTCCAGGATCTTCAGATGTCAAAAACAAGAACCATAAGAATTAATATACTAACAAAGTTAATATTCAGTTTGGAATGGGAACAACATCCTGCTGAATCTAAAAACAGAAACCCTTTCATGCCATTTCTATAAACAAACTAAGATCATTAAAATGTGCCTGTTTTAAATTGTATGTACAGAGAAGATGATATTCCTTTGGAAGAAAATTCAATCCATCTCTCTGCTGCCCAAATTGGAACCCTTCTAAAACATCTCCACAGCTAACATGGATATAATAAAAAAAAAATTAGATTGCTTTGGTTGTGTAAATTCAGCATAACTTATATGCAGCAATTTATCTATTACAAGCCAACAATACTTCAGATTTTTTTTTTTTTTTTTTAAGTTGTGTGTAACGTATGATCATGGTGGTATGGCAACAAACACAAGTTAAGAGACTGCTTCCACCTAACAAAAAAGTTTTGATCTAAGTAAAGAAAATGTAAAAATTTCTATTAATCAACACTAATCCTTTGCTATGGTCCGGATTCGGAATTTCGGAAATTGCAACTCTCCGGAAATCCAGATCGCTTTCCTTTAAATTGAAAAGGAAAAATGAAATTTCGATCGCAATGAACATGCCAAAGCTCGAGGCGGTGCAGGTGAGATGATTTCAACACGATCAAGCATCAAAAGGCAGATGGCGCACGGAAAAACCATAGTTAGAGATCAAATCTGGTAAAGATGGATGAAGAAGATTACCTTTCTGTGGCGATCATTCTGCTCTTTGGAAACGTTAGCCTTCTGGTTCATGATGTATACTCCTCCTCCTTCTCCAACTAACAGCTCCCGATGGAGGGTGGAAGGGGAAGGATTTGTAGGTGGTGAGAGGAAAAGGGGAGGCTGGCAGAGAATTGAGGTCTCAATTTGGTCGTTTCATAGTCTCTCCATTTCTCTCCTCCTCTGGCTCTGCATCTGGTGATGGGATGAACTGGGTCTTTGGTTGGTTGGTTCTGCCCATGAAACGCGAATTCATATTTAGGATAAAGTCTATTTTAGTCCTTAAGTGCAGTTCATATGAATGTTAAGTTTCATCATTAAAATATGATTTCATTTGATTTCTTCATCCAATAATATATTACTGTTTATATTCAAAATGGTTTTATATAAATTGTATTCTTTAAACTTGTTATGTATATATTTATGTACACTTTAAGAATTATGTGAAGTTAGGATACACATAAATAATATTTGCTCTCCAATCGTTTTACTTAACTATATTCCTTAAATATAATTTATTATTAACTTTTTCAACAATAAGATATTAACATTAATTATAAAATGAATTAATATAATAAAAAATTAGTTACGTAATAGATAGTGTATTCCTTAAATTTAAAAAATATATTACGTAAAAATAGGTAGGTCTCACTTTTAAAGAATGCTATGTAAGTATTTTTATACATATTATATAAAATATATGTATAACTCACATTTAAGTAATACTATGTAATATTATTGTGAATGCTCTAAACACTATTATAAACACATTTATGTTTTCAATTGGAAAATGAATATGTTGGTGAAATTAAGAAAATGCCTCCATTTAAAGGCGTCTTTTGAGCTTAAAACGGTGTATAGAGTCATTTCCAAAGAAGTTAGATCGATTTTCCGACCAATCAGGACCTTTGGTAAGGAGGACCGAGACTAAATAATCTAGAAAAAAAAAAAAAAACAAAACAGATCAGACCCACCAGTATTAATAAGATTCACTAAAAGACAGTGCTTATAGTGGTCCGTAAAGAGATCATGTGTTTATGGACAAAAACACTACATTTCTTCTCTGATGAAAACGACAACAATTCCTCCGACGACCCGTCTTTCGATGACCCCTCGTCCGATGATCCATCAATTCAGTTTAAGCTCACTGAGACTACCCTCTTATTGCTAGCATCAGTGATTGTGATGCCTAATTCGAAGCACATAGAGAAAATGTATGTCTTCGGTTGAGCATTAATAACGTTCCTTTTCCAAAATTAGTGTGCTTAGCGAGGTTGCTATTGTAAGACATCGTGTTCTCCAAGTTCACGGTCAGTTAGTTTGCGTCCAATTGACGGCTAATCCGTCTCTCCGACGAATATCGCCAATTCATTGTACCTGAGACACTTCATAGACGAGTAGACTGCGTCTAGCTGGGCATCCTTGATGGTAGCAATCAGAGGGTGGGTTTGGTGAGCTTGGCTGAATTAAGGGGTCGTCGGCATTGTCGTCGAAGCTGAAGAAGGAGGAGTAGAGTACTTTTGTTCACAAGTAATCACATGTCAAGCACATGATCAATTATCATCCCAAATGGACGGAAAAATTAACGGTGCAACATTTTTGAACTTCTGAGTTACTTATAAGTCACAAAAATTACAGCTATTACTAATTTGTCAATTGTGTTTCTCATGTGCCTAAATAATTTCAGTCCCTCGTTTTAGCATCTCAATTAAGGATTAACTAATCATTATCAACACTTTTCACAAGATTCTACTTATATGAAAATTTAGGTTATAATATCATGTTATAATATCGTTAACTCTCAAACTCGTTTATTAAATTAATATATATTTTAAAAATACATTCATCTTATCGTTGATTAATTTGCTAGTAATGTAAGTAAGTTAAAATATATAATGTCATATGTCATTCATAATATTTTCATATATACTTTCACATAAAAAATATATTCGTAATCAGACTACCGTGTATATATATATATATATATATATATTATTTTTTTATTACGATATTTAAGAATAAATAATATTATTATAAGTTAAAGGGAATACGTATATTCATAAAATAATATAAAATTATAAATAATGATATGACGCTTTATTTTACATTTAAAAAATTAGAATCACTCGTTCTACTATTTTAACAGAAATGCTATAACATGCGAAAGTGCATGACGAATGGCATGCGAAATTGTCCAACAATGTACATCCATTAAACTAGAGGATTCTTTTTAATTGATATATTAAATTATTTATTCAGTTTCCAATATTGCCCATAAGCACGAAAGAGACCACGATACATGTTATAGTGTTGAATGATTGGATTGGGTCTCTTTTAATTATTTATTATTAGTCATTTCCTTGAGCAACATTTAGGATTGGCTTTTTTATGTAGTTGTTAGAAGAAACATTGAAATTTAGAATATGATATTAACAAATAAAAATAATTAAGATAATAGTTTGTGCATAAAAAAAATTCATAGTTTACAAAAGGTCTTTAGTAACTTTGGATTAGATAAAAAGTAACTTAAATTTGATCTAGAAAAAAAAAATTGATTTTACAAAGCAAAACTTGTTTTTACGAAGATCCAATCAACGTTGTTTTAAGCAAGACTGATACTACCTTGTACCACAATGGTTATTATTATCAAGCTAGTAAATTTTAAGCAAGACTGCATTGGTGAACTCTTCACATAATATTCATTGGGTTTCACCGTGACATTTTCTTAAATTCCAATAAATTGGTTTACCCTTCTTATAAGTATATCAGTAAGAATTATCAATTCGAATAAATTATAGGGAAATTAAATTCGTAAATAAGAGTGCAAACTAGGTTGCTATACAATTCAGGAAGAAGATGTGTCCGGCCAATTGGGTCGATTTACCGTTATATTCTCTTTTGTCGATTATGTTATTAGATTATAATCCGGACTGAACTTGTGACTGTTTGCAATAAAAAATAATTATTTTAGATATAAAAAATTAATATATAGCACATTTTTACATATAATATAAATTAGTCTGAATTAGAATTGAAAGATCTTGATATATATATATATATATAGCAACTAATTAAAACTTATAACATCTATATTTTTAAGTTGGAGAAAACTTTTTACTAAATAACAATTGTGCAAATAAATCAAACAAAAGTATTTTGTCACCAAATAAAAGTATTTTAATGATTTTAATACACGTGTGAAGAGCCTGGCTAAAATGGTTCGTTGCCTAGCCATATTTTTATTTCTCCTGGACTATTTGACAAGTTAATAGGGCACTACTGTAAAATATTTTAAAGAATTTTATATTAATTTAATCAGAGTCCACTAATTTAATAGTTTGTTTATTTTGGACATTTTCGCAGGGTATTCGCACTCACCGTTCGCATGCTATAGCAGTTCTCTTATTTTAAAGCTTAAGTTCATCTGTTTCACCTTATGATATTTTTTAACTTAATATAGTAAAGTTATAATTTTGTAAATGTGCTATCAAGATTGACGAGACCGATTGATAAAATGAATCGAGTCATTATAGGCGAACTGAGTTTGAATCATATTGAATATTCTGCGAGTTTTTAACTTTTTCTGTCAAAATTGAGTAAGTAAATAAAATTAAAAAAAATATACAAAAAAAAGCAAAAATTGAGGTGCTGCTAACTGCTACCGTGACTGAAAAAGGGTCTGTGGTAAGGCTCGAGCTTCAATCAGATGTCAACCTAGGGGTGCCCAATAGTGTTTTCAGTTTTTTTGGGGCCGTAGGTTGTTACAGTTAGGGCTGTTTCGAGCCCAAATATAATTTTAATTCGAACAAATACACCGACATATCAGCTCAGGTCCCATGGTCTAGTGGTCAGGACATTGGACTCTGAATCCAGTAACCCGAGTTCAAGTCTCGGTGGGACCTTAGTTTTGTTCTTTTTTATTTTAAAGAAAATATAATAACTACAACAAAATTTAGGATCCTATTATATATATCATTATTCTTTTAGCCAAATTATTATATTATCCTTTTCATGTAAAAGTAACGTTTGAAGAATATGGTAAATATTTTTTTAAACAAATTACTTTAAATTGTTTTTGCAAATAACTATTCCATTTGTAGTTAAAATATAGCTTAACACAAGTTATTGACTAATTTTTAAAGAGGAATGATAGATATTCCGACAAAGTTGCGTGTTAAATTAGTCAGAGTGGCATAGGTGTAATATTAATTAACTTTTAGGGCATTTCTATTTACATAAACAGTTCGAGCTTATCGTTTTGTTTCTTTCGGAATGTAAATCATTCCTCATTTTTTTAAACCTCTACCACGAGGGATTACACAGTTAACCCATGACAGAGCGATTCGAATCATCTACTCCACTATTCTTACTTCATATCGTGTCTTACTATCGTGACTTTGACATGTTTACTAGTTGTAATTAATTTTGTAAATTTTTTAAAAAACCTACAAAATTTGTGAATCTTAGAAGAAAAATGTTAAATATTATGACATGTGTTGAAATCACAACGGTGAGACAAAATCTGAGGTATGAAGGGCGGGATAGGTAATTTGCATCCATAACAGAGACCCCGACTTCGTTCTGTCTTATTGATTTTAAAATGCAATTACATTTTGGGGAAAAAATGCAATTAAAGACCTGAGATCCAATCAATACTCTGAATCATTTAGAAGTGGTTCGAACTTTTTCCTACTTTTTCACAAAAAGAGTACTGTTTAAAGCAACCCTTGACAAAATTAACAAAGTGTTCACCCATTCTAATAGGATTTAAAAAAAAAAAAAAAAAACTACATAACAAAAATACTTAAAACTCGAATTAGAGCTCAAAACTTCAAATAGCCGAAGTGTTCATCCAATTTTAATCCTCTAGTGTTTAGTATTTAACTGTAAACCAGTTACTATTTTGTTATTTAGTTTAGTTGTTCAAATAGTGACACTAGAGAAAAAAAAAAGGGTTTATGCCGCCTGGACATGTGTAGAACACAGCAGTATCATCTAAATAAATGTTGGACAAACAGAATACAAACACCAATTTTATAAAATACAAACAGCTCGTGGCTTGTAAAGGAAACACTCAAAATTTTAGCACTAGCTCCCACAAAATCCAGTCCTTGGGTAGAATAAAAGAAGCCAGTTTTCTACCATCACACAACTCGGTTTTAGACACACAAATGAAAGAGGTAGGATTCAGATCGACATCGACCTACTGACCTGGAAGTTTGTCCTTCAAATACTTCAAAACTGCTTTGGTCCCCCTGTCTAGAATTACCCTCCGAATACTGCAATAAGAAATACCAAACATTTTTGTTCAAAACTAAGTTCACCCTGTTTCAGTACTAAACCATTTCACTGAAAAGCAAATTTATGAAGCATGCATGGACTGTGTGACTAAAACATCAAGTTCATTTCATACCTCCGTAGTGGGTTCCCATCGAGCCTCAAAACCTGTAAGGTTTCTTCAAGTAATCCCTGAGCAAACAAAAATGGGTCGGTTTAGATTTTTCAAAGGGTGAGTTACAAAGTAGCCCAGTGCAATTATAAGTGAAAATAACCAATTTAGTGTCTCAGGTTTAACCCATGTGTCAATTTGGCGTCTCATGATTAAATTGTTACTTTCGTCTGTCTCAGGTTTCAACTTTGTTGCTATTTGGTGTCTCCGTCATATTTTAGGGGTAAATTTAACAGAAACTGGTCACATCACATGGCTGAATAAATTTGAAAATTCCTAAATTACACCCAAAATGCTCGGAATCGCCGGAATCGGGTCTACCCGTAATCGGAGGTGGGTGGCACCAAATATTAACGATTAATCCTGAGACACCAAACTGACAAATGGTAAACCTAAGACACTAAATAGTTTCTTTTCCCCAATTATAATGATTCATGGTCGAGAACTGTATCTAACCAGTTGCAGTGGAAGTGACGATATGTTGTTGTCAGAAATATCAAGCTGGGTAAGCGATGTCATAGTCTCAAATCCCTGCACGTCAATTTCAAACAATTTAGAAGGAACGTCCAACAAAGAACAGCAATTGTTAAACCTGTCCCGGAAGATACCTCTGGAATTGTTTGAAGGGAGTTTTGGCTCAAGTCAAGAATCTGAAGATGCCTTAGCCTGAATATTTCTGAAGGGATCTCAGGGAGCTGTGTTCGCCTGAGAAGAAGAGAAGAGTAAGAGGAATTGCACATACTTCTGATATATGGTAAAATACGGTGCGGGGAAGGACAAGAAAGTCATGCACCTTAGGTAGAGTTCTTTCAGCTCTGGCATCCTTGAAAATGCTGGACTTGCAGGTAATGAAGTGGTCCAACTCAAATCCAGAATCTGAAGATTGCTAACAGCTTCAAACCCGTCGGATGGAATCTAAAGACAAGCACAAATTAGGACTCAGTTGAATGAACGAATGCATGAATGAACTCTTGATAAAATTAAGGCAGCAAGTGCTCATGGAATGGAGGTGGGAAGTTTAGAGGAATAGCGATTCAACAATCAATTCTTATGTTTGCACTTGCTTGAATTACTGGTTTTGACATACTTTCTCTCATATGTAAAAAAACTCGTGTAACACTCTCCTACGTCCTCTAAACCTTTTCAGTTATGAAATAAGTTTGCTTTTTTTTTTTTGTTCACAAGAAAGTTCTCATTTTGCAACCACAACATCATGGTGCAAGAGAGTACAAGATAATCAGTCTCCTGTTGTCTTTACCTGTTTGAGAGGATTATAGTCCAGCTTCAAACACACTAGATTACTAAGTGACTTCAAAATATCGCTTGGCCACTCTTTAATTTTGTTCCTGGATAATATTAAAGTCTGCACATTCGAAAGAAACGGTTATAATGAAGAACAAGCAACGTTAATCGTATAAAATAGAATGTGAAAGTGCCAAAAAAAAAAAACTGCTCTTTAGTAATTGGAATAAACAAATACCTGTAGTGGTGCACATGAAGAAAGCTCCATAGGTAGCTCTGTAATGGAATTCTTTGAGAGATTGACCAATATTATGTCACCCGCTTGCCACACTTCTGATGGCACTGCACTTAAGCCTGTTCCTTCCAAATTAAGCTCCTGCAATTGTGTTATACCGTTATCATCCTAACTAATAACTAAACTAATAAACTAGATAACTAAAAATAACTTGAATTTTTGTTTTTTTGGACATAAAAAAATAACTTGAATTTCTTGCTTATCATTTTATTCAATAAAATGTCCCTTAAATAGAACTAGAACAATGCAATCTATAGAGAAGATATTCTAGCTGATAAGAATAGAAAATAAATTATTTAACTCTATCACCAATATTGGATATAATATATTCTAAACTATCTCTAATACTAACCCTATCAATAACAATACATTCTATCTTATCAATATATCGGATGCATTTATCCTCAACATAAACACACTGTAAATTAAATGCAAGTACTTACTTTTCAGGTGGATTCTGATTCTCTCTAAACATACGATTTAGAGATCCAAAATACAAATATCTTGCAGTACATGGTTAGAAATTATGTGGAGAATTAACCATTAAATTCGCAAGTGATTATTACCACAAAAAAGAGATAATACCTTGGATGAAAGAGACAATCGGGCTGCCCTTACAACAACATTGTCCTGGGCTGTCTTTGCAGATTCAGTTTCTAACATCAGAAGATCGATAAGGTAAATTATATGACTGATTATAAGTTCATAACTCTAAATCAAGAAACAGTAGGAAATGGTCTCCTGAAAAAAATTGAGAAATAAAAGGCTATGAGGTAGCAGCCCAAACAAAAGTTGAATAGAGCACCTAAATTGGAAATTGCTAACAAAGAAGAAAAAAAAAAGCACCTAGATTGGAATGGTAAAAGTGCTTCAGAATGGAAGTGAACAGGCATCATTACCTTCATTTTCAGAAAGCCTACTTCGGAGAAACCTCAATAAAGCAGGAGTTGGTCCATTGACGAGAGCACTGAAATTGAAGATTTTTTTAAAAGGAAACTGATTATCTAAATGGGAAAAAAAAAAGACTCAGTATTTTAAAAAGCACCTTCTAAGAGTTCGCAAAGGATTCCCAGTGAGAAGAAGTTTCCGCAGAGACGTCATCTTGCCTACAGTTACATATTATAACAGTAGCATCAATTTTCCTTTATACCAGAGTCACTTGTATGAATGATGCAACCAGTTTCAAAGCAACACTTCTAATGAAAACATGGCGGATGATGACAATCAATGACTCAATATCCTTGCAGACTTCATTAGACCATATCTTGATTTTGCACACATCATAGGCGAATATGCTGGAATGAGGACTTAAGGAACAGAAGATGATCATTGTCAAAGGGTTCCAAATGAAGGAGAACTATCTCTCATTCATCTGAATGTTCAGTGTACTATAATTACCACTAATGGGTTTACTACTGCCACATTTCTTTTCTCATGGAATCCATTCTAAATTTTGTTGTTTTAGTTTATGATATCTTCTCCTTTGTGTCAAGGACATGATGATTTGCCAAATTTGACCTCTTTGTTAGAATGTGGATGAAATATAGGGTCTCTATACCACAGAGCGCTGATCTTACCGATCTCAGGGGGAAGTCCACTTAATGAGTTGTTTGATAAATCAAGAACTGAAAGGTGCAATTGACATGCTTCCACTGGGTAATCTTTCAACTGCAACATATCAAGAAAGATAGTTATGTCGGATAATAAGTGTAGCTGGATATAAAATGTAGAGACCAAATGTTTGATTATAGCTAACTTGAAAATGCAATTCGAATACAGTGGAGTGGTTTCATCTTCTTCTGGCTTCGGGAGGGTAAAATTGAGGATTTTGTTTACCTGATTGGAGTGGAGATCTAAGGTGCCTAGACGAGATAAGGCCCCAATTCCTGCTGGGACTGAAGTCAGCAAGTTATTTCTGCAGAAAAAGTTAATGCATTCTTAGTGAATATCTTCAACATAAATGAAGGATTTTCTCAGAAGAGGAGAAGAATATCAACCCCATAAAGAACTCCGCAAGGGAAGAACAACCCCTGATAGAATCAGGAATCGCAGAAATTCCTGCACAAGCGAAAGTGGTTAGGTAAATATCAGAGTTGAACAAGAAATCATGTTGCTGAAGGGTCAAACGTGAAATGGGGAACAACAAGAAAACAGAAGTTGTTTAAAGGCAGTACAAAAACTAAAATACTCACGATTCTGATGAAGGTCAAGACGAACGAGACGTGAGAGGTTCCCGATGTTCTCTGGTATAGAAAGCAGTAGATTTTTTGCTGGTGCATGAAAAATGTACGAGAAATCAGATTTAAACTAGACCAAATAAAACTAATATCAAGTAAGTTATATATATGCTTACCTGCATTGAGTTCTGTCAGCATTGACCATGATCCAACCATGTTGGAGGAGAGCACTGATAGCTTGTTTCCCTAGCATCAACAAACGACCAGGTTAAGAAAGAAGATGACAATTGCAGGTCTTAACAGCTACTAAATTGCATCCTATGTGCACATTGACTCATAACCAATCAATGGCTCAACCATTTTACTCGCCCTTTTTAAATTACTTATTGGTGCAGTTTAAGATTAAAGAAAGCTTTTCAAGTGAAGCTAGACAGGCCATGGAATAAGCAAGGACTTTATTTTTCACATAAGCCACCAAAATGAGAGAGAGAAAGCACACAGACTAGATAGTACCTCCACATCAAGTTTGGATAATTTTGAGCAGTGACCCAGATCTTCGGGCAAGCTGGAAATTACATTATTTGATGCCTAGAAAGGATATATAAAAATTATCAGAGATGCAGAAGATAGATAAGACAATATAAGCAGCAGTACCACGAAATGTATCCTATATAAGACGATATAGTTAGGAACTCAAAGATGATTTATATCTGAAGATTGAAGGTATCCCAACACACCCAGAAACAATATCAAGTCATACAAAAGTTATTGGAGAAGGACAGCGAACATGTCTAAAACCTTAGATGATTAATGCATGCAAAAGAAAAATAGACGCAGCCAACGCAGAATAAACTAGTTGTTGGTAAAAAAAGAATCTACGAGTATTAGCTATAAGCAAAATTGCACATCAAAACAGAGTTCCACCAGAATTATTATACTTCTATAAATAGCTAATACTCCAAATGAAAACTCTCAGACCTTAGTAACACTAAGTTAATCATAAATAGTACTTCAGCTGCAAAACAACAGCCTTTATTTTTTTCAATATTGTTCGAAGGATTAAAGCCCCAAGACGACTTTCTCATCAGGAAATGAACTTGTACAATTTTTGTATAGTAGGGAACAGAATTGGAAGTAATGCATAATCATGGGAACTAAAGACTTTTATGTACATCTCTAGCTTCTTTTCCCCTTAATTGTACAGTTTCACCTTCTTGGTCCTTGATTAATCATTAATGATATTACTACCTTTACTATTCAATTTGCAAAGAATCGTGTCCCACAAGATCCACAGCCAATACAGAATTGTAGATAACATATAGTAACTACTCCCAACCTTGAGGTCTGATAGATCAGCACACCTTCCAAGAGCGCTTGGAAGTTCCTTTAACTGATTACTTGAGCAATCCAACCTGTCAAAGGAAGATAAAGACAGGATGAAAATGAGACAGCAGAGAACTTTAGCCATGGTACTGCTCTTTCTATTCATTGAAGTTGATATGGTAGAGAGTTTTCTCCTTTCTCTTTAGTTGGGCAATCATTTAGGTCCCCAAGAGTTTCTATCTCATCAAATAAGGATATTTATTCAAGAATAATTTTTCCTTCCTTGGCGAGGCAATTATTTGGGGCTCGAAGAGTTTCTATCTCATCAAGTGAACATTTGTTATTCAAGAATCCTATGTTACGATAAATCCTTGGTGCACCTCACTATATAAGTCAAAGGGTTACTGCTGCTTGATACAGAGGAAGATATCAAGGTATGATCTCATGTAGCATAGACCAAAGATCTCAAATCTTATGGTAACATTAACAGTCGCCTACTTCATGATGAATTTCCATTGATCTCCATTAACTTATAGACATATTAACATAAATAAAAAGGAATACATTGACAGAACATACACATATACTACTGACAGAAACTAAATACTAAAACTCACTTAATCAAAGCAGCTGCAGACCCAATTGCCTCAGGGATACTTGAAAGTGCATTGAAAGAGACATCTAATGACTTCAGCATAGGAAGCCTGTCAAACGACATAAACTTTTAAGCAAGAAAAGTGGGAGTAGAGATGTGATGACAGCCTGGGAGGTAAGAAGAAACCCCCCATCAAGCTTGGGAAAGAAAAGGTTCAAGGTAACTCACTCTCCTACAGCAGCAGGAAGTTGGGTAAGCTTGTTATGGCTTAAATTTAGAACAGTGAGCATACTCAAGCTCCGAATCTCTTCTTTAAGTGTTTCAATCTCATTGTGAGCCAAGATAAGCTTTTGTAGTTCCACAGTCTGCAGACAGCAAGTTTTAAGTTGCATCATACTCATCACGTAATAAGAATGATCTTTTTCTGGAAATCTGTTGACCAACAGAGCTGGATTTACATTAGAATTAGTACCTCCCACCAATTTTCACCTTCACCAACTGCATCCAAACTCTGATATATCTCACTAGGAACATCTCTGAAATAGAATCAAAGTGACATCGTTAGTTGATGTAGAAGCTACTTCATTTTATTAGCCTGTTTGTATAATAGTCAGGCGCCCATGAAAGGGAACCCCTAATGCCCTGAACAAAATACTACCTGGACTGAAATATTTAACAATATGGAGAAACCCAACACCATTAATCGAAAGCCAGGCTCTGATATCATGATTGAATTGGCCTAACTCGAACCCAGAAAACTTGATTGCCAGCCATTATATATTGGCTCCCGACCAAATTATGGTTGGCGTGTTACTCAACATTCTCTATGTTCCAACTAATCTAAATTACTGGAAGAAAATGGATAGCCCAGAAAGAATCAGCTTCGAAATGCTTTCTGAAACGAACTAAACAAGCACCGTAACATGAACAGTTAAAAATCATTGCACCCGAAAAACCAGAAAGCTGCGCAAATCGGCGAGCGTTGTAGCATTTGCGATTAAATCATCGAAATGAGAGTCAAAACGAGGGCGATGCATTGACAACGGAATAGATCGGACTTACTTAAGAGAACGATTGGAGAGGTTGAGAGAACCGGAACTTCTAGCAGCTCGAAGCAACCGTTCCATGGTGCTGCTGCCGAATATGTTTTGTTTTGTCTATCAATTAACGGATCTCATCCATGCATCTTTTACTGGAGTTGAGCTACTCTTAATGAAGAGGAAGAACCGAACATCCAGCAGCAACGGGGAGAATCAGCCGTCTCTGTCACCTTCTTGTTTCGTAGGGAAATTCTTCGATAAGGTTAACAGTTTTTTTTTTTTTTTTTCTTCAATTTGCCTAAATGGTAGAGTAGATATTTGCATTTGCCTGTACAGAAAGAATACAGATCGTGCTTGCCTTACGCTTTTTTTTTATACTATATTTTTTTTAATAATATAATAATTAATAAAATAAATGATGTTCGGTATACCACAAATACAATCTATCTAACATGTTAATGTTTAATTAATGTTAAAAATAAATATAATTTTTTTTTGGTAAAAGAAATATAATATTTGGTATACACATAAATAAATGTAAAATATAATGTTAGATTAAGATGTTTTAGTTGTACACAACTTATAAGGTTTATTGGACATTCGACCTAAATATCCCACTAATTTTTTTTTTCCAAATATCCCACTAATTTCAGTTGTATCATTATTTCAATACCAAAAACATTAATTATTGGTAATGTAGTAAAAACAATATTTGAGCTAAGTTGATTTGGCCCCAACAAAATAAGCTAAGTTAGATCGGACCTGATTAGTAATTAGGGTTTTTATATCGCAATTTAAGTCAATTTTCCACCATTCGGTAACTTGATTTGAGTTTAGTTAACATCTTACTGAGCTAAGTTTTCTTTTAACTTGTCTATCCTTTTGAGATTCCTCTTTAGAATTTATTAAAAAAATCACAAAATATTATGACATACATGCATGTCGGTATTTAGTAACACAAAATCACCAATATTCCATGGGCATGCTCATCCAATAGTTTTTCGTTAAATAGTATTATTTCATAACTTTTTTAGGCTAGTTACTAAAAAGTAAATCGATTTTTGAGCATTTTTGTAAAAAATAAAAACTGAACTTTTTCATTGACAAAAAAACAATATAGACTTTAAAAAACATAGCAAAAAAACATAGCAAAGTGCAAACAACGTTCATTTTTCTATTAAAACGTGATAAAAATTGAAAGCGTAATATGCACATAATGTACTTTTCTATCGTACGTCACGTAAACAAACATGATTAATGTAATTTTCATATGTGCACTTTGAGTAACTTTTTAATGAATAGAATAATGTAGTTGCAATTTGCTAAAAGTTTATTTTGATTTTTTTTTTTAAGAAAAAAAGGAAACTGCTAGCCCACATTTCAACCCACGAACAAATTACCATTTCACGTTTCTTTTCAATAGTTAGCTCAGGTTTCCCTAAGTGAGCAAATGTCTAGCTCCCTTTACTTTTTCGTTATTTTTTTTGGAATTGGTACATGCAGGATATGTGATTGCATTAGTTAGTTTCATTTGAAGATATGTTCATTTTATTATCCACATTAGTTTTAAATATGAAGTATTGCCTAAGAAGTTTTAGTATTGTAATAGGTTGACGAAGTTGAAGAAAAGCCTCGACAAATGTTTCTATTCCAAAGAGGTTGGGTCAGCAATAATAGAAGATGATGATTGAGAGAATTTTGGTTATTTTGTATAATCACGTGTCATGCACGTGCCGATTCCGTAAAAAAATATTAAAAAAGTAAACAGAGCTAGTTATTTGCTCAGTTAGAAAATCTAAGCTAACTATTTGTCCGAAAAAAAACGTGAGCTAGTAATTTATTCGCGTGCCAAAACGTGGGCAAGAAGTTTGATAATTAACCCTAACAAAATTAGCTAATTTGTTACCAAATGCTAAACATTTTTTTTTGGTTAAATAGATAGTATATATATATATATATAATAATTAACCTAATTTTAAAATATAAATATATATAAACTAATAAATACAGGCCGCAACAACAGGTCGTTCTATTGGTCGTGACAAGCAAAAGGTCTGGCCCTTGCCAATCTATAATCCGTGTTTGGGTCGGACCGGCCCACTAACCAAAATCTGTTTCAAAGTCCAATTAGGGCAGTCCAGAGCTGGTCCATCTCGAACCGGCTAACCGTTTATTTGAAAGGGCGTACATGAGCCGGGTTTATCTTATTCACTACAATCAAACTTTACATTTCGTTCGTTAATATATGAAACCCTAGACTCCCATTGTATTTCCCTTTGGCGGCTTATCTCCTTCTTCTCCGCCCTCCATCTCTGTTCTGCCACTGAAAGCTATTACCCTCGTTTGCTCTCTGCTCACCTATCGGCGGCCTTCGACGTTAGTAGAGATGGGAAAGATGAGGGAGAGAAAAGTGAACACGTCGGGGAAGCCGAAGCACTCCCTGGACGTGAACAGAAAGGATGGAAAGACCGACAGTCGTTCCGCCGCCACGGTGCGGCGGCTCAAGATGTACAATTCTCGACCGAGGCGTGATAGAAAGGGGAAGGTCCTGAGCCACGAGCTCCAATCCAAGGAGCTCCCGAACACTCGTATTGCGCCCGATCGCCGCTGGTTTGGTATGTTACCACACCAACTAGTTATTGTGAGTTGTCTTGCAATGGTACTTGTCTATGAAACTTGACGTTCTTACACCGTGAACTTTAGGGAACACGAGAGTTGTAAAGCAGAAGGAGCTTGAGTTTTTCCGTGAAGAGCTTCAAGATCGTATGTCAAGTAATTACAATGTAATTCTGAAGGAGAAGAAGCTTCCTTTGTCCCTCTTGAATGATACTCGGAAGGTATGATGAGTTGCCAAAACGTTCTCTTTTTTCAGCCTGTTGAGCTTAAATGGTGGCTCAGTTGGATGCCCGATTAACTATCCCGTAAACCCGATTGACCAAACTTAGTATCAGGCGGCACAAGTTGCATGGTTGGGTGATTTTGTTATCTAGGAATGCTGAATCATTTTTCATACTTAGTAATCTTGCGTAGTAGGCACACATCGATTTAGCACCCGTTACAAATCTCGAATTTGAAGCCTAAAGTTCATTCCCTGCTGTATTTGTAGAGTTTAAACTGGTCATGCAGATTGCTTAACACTTGCTAATTGTTCTCTTCATTTGTTCCAATTATGTACAGCAAACAAGAGTTCATCTCTTGGACAGACAGCCTTTTGCGGATGCATTTGGACCCAAAAGTAAGAGGAAGCGCCCCAATATCTTGGCAGCAGATTATGAATCCCTAGCAAGCAAAGCTGGTGGATCTCAGGGTATGAGAACTATTGTTTTGTCTGTTGTTCTTTTCTTTTGGGGCTACAGAGGAACTGGCATCAGCTGTCGGAGTTCGAGGCCTCAACAATCTTTTCTTTTTCAATGATATATATATGTTGAAGGTAAATCAGTAATCAGTCGTTCCATTCTGCAGATGCCTTTCAACAGAAGTTTGATGAATCTTTTGATGTGAATGAAGCCGATGGATTCAGGGATTTGGTCCGTCATAACATGTTTGATAAGGGTCAAAGTAAGCGGATATGGGGTGAACTCTACAAAGTGCTAGATTCTTCAGATGTGGTTGTTCAGGTAGTTCATTCTTTTCCTCCTATTTCATTTCAGTAAAAAAATACCTCTTTTGGTTAGTAGGAGCAGTATCAGATTCATTCTGTTCACAGATTATGTTTTATAGCGTGCATTTCCTTTGCTTATTTTTTTGCAGTGCTGAATTTGTTTGCTTACTTTTTTTTTCTTACTTATTATTGTAATAGCTTTGTAGTATGGCATAGTATGATCTGTTGTGGATGTGGCTTGATAACAACTACCAACTACAACTACCAACTAGTAATTTTTACATAGTACATACAGGTTGCACTTTAATTGCTATTGGTTTCTGCTATGGAAAGGTTGTGTCAATGGCTGATGTGCTGTTGTATCTTGACATTTGATATTTGCCCATTCTTTTTAGGCTTTGATCAATTTAGTTGTTCAACTATTTCTATTAGGTTTTGGATGCTCGGGACCCACAGGGTACGAGATGTCGTCATATTGAAAGGCATTTAAAAGAGCATTGCAAGCACAAGCATATGATTCTGTTATTAAACAAGGTAAATTATTAGATTTTAAGACTCTTTGCTTCAGATGATCCTTTTTTTATTTTTCTCACTGCTGAGGATTTCTATTGATCTATTTATTTCTATTCAGTGTGACCTGATTCCAGCGTGGGCAACAAAAGGTTGGCTTAGGACCTTGTCCAAGGAATATCCTACTTTGGCTTTCCATGCGAGTATAAACAAATCATTTGGCAAGGTATGCATCATTTAGCAATAGCGAGGATACTGATTTTTCCATTCATGTAATTCATTTGTCTGATATTTCTTCTCCTCTTCGTCTCAGTGTTTCTATACATGTTTCTATTTTACACTGCTTTTATCTTATTCATTTGTGGGCACAGATAAGATGAACTAACTCATGTTCTGTATATAGGGGTCTCTCCTATCTGTATTGAGACAATTTGCTCGCTTGAAAGCCGATAAACAAGCCATCTCTGTTGGATTTGTTGGATATCCAAATGTTGGAAAATCTTCTGTGATCAACACCTTGAGGACGAAAACTGTAAGTACCTCATTTTGTAATTATAGTCATGTGATGTTTTATGCATGTTCTTGTCCGGACTCTGCTTGCACTCGTCTCCTGCTTGTTCTAGTTTACTGTGAGAATCTATGGTTAGTACAATGATACTTTTATGAGCTTGAAAAGAAAGCTAATAGGACTACTCCGTGTAATTACTGCGGATGCCTGATCCATGTGTTGGTTATTCCTGTGTCCACGAAAAAACTCAAATGACTTGGCATTTTAGGCCTGCTTTAATTAACTACAGAGTACAGCCTGAATCACTGCTTAAAATCTACTCAATGTGGTTAATCTCTGTTGTGTTGTAAGATGGTAATTGAAATGTGACTTAGCTTATAAGTCTTTTTTCTTGGTTTTCATTGTAGGTTTGCAAGGTTGCTCCTATTCCTGGGGAGACCAAAGTGTGGCAATATATAACATTAACAAAGCGTATATTCTTGATCGATTGCCCCGGTGTGGTTTACCAGAGCCGTGACACTGAAACGGATATAGTATTGAAGGGAGTGGTATGTTGTTATTCTTGTTTTCCTTTGCCTCTGTATTGTTTCCAAGTTTAGTAAAAAAATCGGCATATGATATATGATTGTATACACTAACTAATGTTGTTCCAGGTACGAGTAACAAACCTGGAAGATGCTTCGGAACATATTGGAGAAGTTCTAAAGCGTGTCAAAAGGGAACACCTACAGAGAGCATACAAGATAAAGGAGTGGTACATCTCGGTCTCATCAATAAATTCTTCGTTTTCTTGTTTATTGATGATTTTGGGCTTAGGGTAAAAATTGAATTCTAAATGCCGTCTGAACACAACAGAGCATACAGTCAGTTTCAGCTAGAAAACAGCGTCTATCTACTTGGAGAATTAAACCCATTTCTCTTCATGGTTTCAGGGTAGATGATAATGATTTTTTACATCAGTTGTGCAAATCGTCTGGAAAATTGCTCAAGGTACATACATTGCAACTTTCCTAGGACTCGGCGGGTCATTGTTTTTCATCTTTATTCATGATGATGATGTCTTTTTCTCTGCTTATGTAAAGGGTGGTGAACCGGACTTGAACACAGGAGCTAGGATGATCTTGCACGATTGGCAAAGAGGTAAAATACCCTTCTTTGTCCCTCCTCCCCAACAGAAAGACACCAAATCTTCAGAGGAGGCCGAAGTGCCCTTCAACACCGAAACAGATGGAGCAGTTGACACAAACAGAGCTTCTGCAGCTCTCAGAGCCATAGCAGGCGTGATTGCATCTCAGCAGCAAAAGAGCGTCCCTGTCCAAAGAGATCTCTTCACAGAAGAGGAGCTCAAGGGTGACGAAGAACTGAAATCAAATGCAGAGGAAGTCGTCTCCTCCGAGGATGATAAGTCTGAGGATGATGAAGGAGACTCCGAGGCTGAAGAAGAAGAAGATGATTCTGATAATGAGGAAGAAGATGATACCGAAACAGCAACACCTGGTTCAATCAAATCGTAGAGCAAGGTTTTGCGCTAAAACATAGATACTAAATTTTGCAGTACTTATGGTCGTCGTTTTTGTAGTCCTGTCTTGTTCTATATACTCTAGTTTGTTCTGTTGTCAGTTCCGAACCTGCTTTTAGGTGGGCATATGAATTTGCATCAAGTGTTGTTTCAATGTTCCAATTAACCTGCCTGTGTAGGTAATAGTTTGTTCTCGAATAAGTTCGTCTTGTCCCAATTGTTCTTTTTTCTTGTGGGGGTACCCCTCTACGGCTCTATGGGCCTATTAGGATGGCAAAACTCATAATATGATTGTTTTACTATTAGAATATTTTATAGGGTTAAGTCTGAAGTTATTTTGGTGTCTGGATTTTAAAATATTAAAATGGACAGTCTCATGTTTCATTTTTATTGAAATTTAGTGTCTCGGTGTGATTACTTTAGAGAAGTTAAACCGTCAAATAGGAATTCTAATGAACGCTCCCTTCTCGTCACCTTGCCGGGACCCTCACTTAAGAAGGTGGCCACATCCGCACAAGTAAATCTCGCTCTATTGTCACTGAAAATCTCAGCTGGAAACATTTTCGTCGGATGTTCAAGTTTTAGGAGAAATTTAGCGATTTTATAAAATGAGTGGTGGATTATTAGTAGGTGAAATGGTTGATGAAAATGTTTGAATTGAGAGAAAAAAACGCCCGAAACAAATTTCAATAAAAATGAAACCTAGGATTGTTCATTTCAATATTTTAAACTTTAGACACCAAAATTTCAAATGGAGTAAACTTTCAGACAGTTTACAGGTTCTTAACCCTATCTTTATACTTGCACAGGTCGGTTTCCGTATAGTGTTGATCTAAGATAGGGTCAATAACCTGGGAGAGGTCTGAAGCTTGGCCCTTGTGAATTTGAGAGGTCTGAAGTTTGAAATGGTGATAACAAAGGTCTGAAGTTTGGACTTGTAGATAATA
Organism: Clarkia xantiana subsp. parviflora; assembly: GCA_036873135.1. Classification (NCBI taxonomy): domain Eukaryota; kingdom Viridiplantae; phylum Streptophyta; class Magnoliopsida; order Myrtales; family Onagraceae; genus Clarkia; species Clarkia xantiana. Next base: position 6,746,644 of record JAPTYO010000014.1, read on the forward strand.
GAGGTCTCCGTTAGTTTTTTCCGTTAAAACTGACGGAAGTTGGCCATGTGCATTGCATGTGACCAGAAATAAAAAAAAAATTCCAAAAATACCCTTCTTGCATCTCACATGATTCAATGAAAAGACGAAAATGCCCTTAAGGCCACCACCCAACTCCAGCCACCACCACGGCTCCGGCCGGCCACTACCCAACTCCGGCGACCACCACTCTCTCCGGCGACCACCACCCTCTCCGGCGACCACCACCCTCTCCGGCCGGCCACCACCCTCTCCGACGATTGGGCCCAAATCGGAGCCACAAAGCTCCGATCGGAGCTCGGTGGCTCCGATCGGAGCTCTGTGGCTCCGATTTGGAGCTCTGTGGCTCCGATCGGAGCTTTGTGGCTCCGATTTGGGCCCAATCGGGGCCGGTGGCTCTGATTTGGGCCCAATTGAGGCCGTGGTGGCGGTCGCCGGAGAGGGTGGTGGCCGGCCGGAGAGGGTGGTGGCCGCCGGAGAGGGTGGTGGCCGGCCGGAGCCGTGGTGGTGGTCGGAGTTGGGTTAGGTTTAAATTATGGACAGGGGTATTTTTGTCATTTCATCTTTATATTAATTGAACTTTTTATTAATTCAAATATTACAAAAGGGTATTTTTGACATTTCACACGGTTCTGTTAAATTTGACAGAAAATTTGGACGGAAAACCTAAAAATCACAAAGTCCAAACTTCAGACCTCAGTTATCACCATTTCAATCTTCGGACCTCTCAAATTAACAATGGCCAAACTTCAGACCTCTCCCAGGTTATTAACCCTCTAAGATATTTTTTCATTTCCAAATTTGTTGGGTTTGAATTTGGATCATCTGGTTAAATGATCTAGCACTGAATTGGTTAAATGATGTAGTATTGAAATACTATATACCATAATACACGTTGCCATTATTGTAAACATTTGCAGAGATATTGCATTTTTTTATGTTTTTTTTTACTGATATTTTCTTCATGAATGAGGTAATGACTATCGATGTTTTTCTTGTTGATCATGCATTTAAGGTGACCGTGCCTGATTTTTACTATTGTGCATTTTATCTATTGGATATTATTCATGTCATATGACTGGCTGGCTACCAATTTCAATTAATTTGAGTGACGGTCATAGCTACCGAATTTATGCTGGTTAATAATTTTTATTTTTTTAGTTAGTAAAGTCAGTTAAATAATTAAATTAAAGGTTTTTACTGAAAATCTTTATGCTCTAGCTGCATGTGGTAGGTGGGTTGTTGCATTGCATCCAAGGTGGTGCAGTGTAGAAATAAATATATATTTCTCAAGATTCGCAACCCATGAATGTGCAGAAGTCGGTTCTCTTCCCCCAATTTTTTCATCCAATGTTACCGATTGCAACTTTGACCATTCAAGTTTTGATACATACAAACCGTAATTAATTAAACTCTTGTATAAAAGTTGAAATCAGAAAAATTATTTCTTCGCCTTGATGTTTGGAGTTTGACATTATCGTTGTAGAACGAAAAAGAAATGACTTTCATGTGATATCTGTTCTACCTAATTAAAAAGTGGTAAATGATATCTTCTTCAATAAATTAAAGGGATTTAGTACTTTAAAATAGACTTTTTTGTTTTCTTTTTTCATCCAGCGAAAATAGAGGGAAAGAAAGGTAAGCACGTACGTAGGGGTAGACATTGCATTACAGATCTCTCTTACCGTAACCGGGTAAGAATCCAATTCCAATGAAACAAAAACGAAATTTTGAAATTGTGTATGCTTGTCCTCCTCGTAATGGTAATGATGTCTCTTGTTGAAGGGGATTGATTCACTTCAAAACCCCACATGCCATTTGGTTGCTTTCTCCATCACCATCAGACCCCTCCTTGTTAAGTTGTTAACCAACACAGTTGCTGTCAAAATCAAATGCAGACGGATAATAAAAAAGGGTTCGGTCTCTCTGCTGTTGAATATCAGGTTTTTTCTTGATTTCGAGGAAATGGTGTGCTGAGAAGAAGAAAGTTCAAATATTTATATACCAAGACTGTGTCATCTCATTGGTAGGAGATTTTAGCAACCTTCTTTATCTTGGTTTAGGCTGTATCATTGCATATTTTACTGCGGTTGACAGCATTGAAGTAAAGGGAGCGCCTTTTTTGCTTTGATGTTCGTACCAGTCACACTTCTCCATGAATGCATCAGAAAGATGGAATTTTGCAGAATAAATTCAAGCTGGAGAGCAGTGTTATCATTCAATTGCCCTTGGTTATGGCATTGAAGGGTATTTCTTGAAACTCCAATTTCTTTATCTTCAAGAACTCCAGTAAATTTGTCACTTTGCTAGTCTTTCTGGGCAGTTCAAGAGCATTACCTTCCTCAATCCTCAATATAGTATCATAGAGGAGGATAAATTTGTACTGTTCTTCTGTTCATGAATTTGGTGTTCCTAAAGGGAACCAATATTAGGTTTTCCTCAACCTTGGCACTACAATATGGATTCTATTCCACTTCCTGATTTCGGTGTTGGAACTTGTTGAAGATAGTTTCCTTTTCTAAGCTCAAAGTTCATATTCTCCAGCTTCTAGCCTTCAAAATGGCTGAGGAAGACAATCCAGAAGAACTTAGATCATTGGCCCTGACACCAACATGGTCTGTTGCAACTGTATTGACAGTATTTGTTGCAGTTTCAGTGATTGTCGAGCGCTCTATTCATCGCTTAAGCACTGTAAGTGATATTCTATGTGTAAAAGCTCTCATTTTTCCTGCTGCTGAAACAATTTCATGTAATCGCATATTTTACTTTAAAGTTCTTTCTTAAATTGAAGAGTTTAAAATTTAGGATTTTTGTGTTCCAGTGGCTGCGCAAAACTAAACGTAAGCCGTTGCTAGAAGCTGTGGATAAAATGAAAGAAGGTATTTTGCTCAACTTTGTACAAAAAAAAGCATTTTACCTTGTCATCATGCATTCTCATAAAGACAAATTATTGATTTATTGTTGGGCTATTTACAGAGTTGATGCTGCTTGGATTCATTTCTCTTCTTCTGACAGCAACCTCAAATGTCATATCCAATTTCTGCATTCCATCAAAGTTTTACAATCTTAGGTTTGCTCCATGCTCCGAAGATGAGATTGATGAACAGAAAGAGAACAGCAATACTAATGAACGTAAACTTCTGGCAAAGTATGTGAATCACTCATTCAGGAGAATACTGCAGAGTGAGATTAAGGAAACCTGCAAAGAGGCACGTGACTGATTCAGCTTGAGATATTGCAAAAGTGAAATACTTGTAGTCATAGATTGTCATCCATATATCTCTTTGCAAGTCCATGCTAAAAGTTTTAGCTTTTATGAAAAAATGAATCACATAATATGATATCGAAACGTCTCTTCAAGGATCAGTAATTCATTATCATACGATTCCCTTTTCACATGATTTACTGCTTTTCATCAAATCCTGCTATTTTTCCCTGATTAGTTTTATGCTTTGTAGTTAAAAAAACATATATTTTTTACAGGGGTATGAGCCATTTGTTTCATATGAAGGTCTTGAGCAGTTGCACCGATTCATCTTTGTGATGGCACTAACACACATAGCTTACAGCTGCTTGACAATGCTGTTGGCAATAGTGAAGGTGAGAGGTCACTAACTGCAAGTCAATCTTGCTGAAACTCAAGCACTCAGAGTAATTAGATTATTTTTTTGGCCAATTAATTAGATTTTGTTTAAGTTTGAGGAACTTGGATAGAAATTACATAGTCTAATATTATAATCTGACGAAACTTGAAGCTGTGGACAGGCTAAAAAAACACACCTTTATCTTGCAACACAATTGTATGCTAGCATAGGTATCTTAAGTGTGTGTGTGTTTGATTGTGAAGCATATCGTCACCTGATTAGTCACTTGATTAACAAATTAAACTTATGATACTTTTGCCAAAGATGCTCGTTCATTGTTACTTAAACACGGTTTAGTATTGCTCAAGGGTCCCAACTCAAATGTATGACACCAGACACCTCATGTTTTCAAGGTAAATCTGACAAATATATTTTCTTTCTTTTTTGTCGAACCAGGTACATAGCTGGCGAGCATGGGAGGATGAAGCTCACGTAGATCATTCTTTATCAGGTTAGTTCTTCCCGTGTACTTTATCAGTGTGCCATTAGAAAAATTGCCACTTTGATATGTCAGTTCTCTAGTTGGTTGATTTTTATCATCGTTCTCCTCCCAGAAATCGCTAAGGCGACAGTGATGAGGAGACAGTCAACCTTTGTGAAGGCTCATACTTCGAATTTTTTTGTCAAGAACAGCTTTCTCACCTGGGTGGTGAGTGAAAGCTTTATCTTTTATTATTTCACATTTACTTCTAAAATTATTTTAATCTTAATTTAATGTTGCAGACTTGTTTCTTTCGCCAATTTGGACAATCTGTTATTCGAGCTGACTACTTGACTCTTCGGAAGGGCTTTATCTTGGTAAGGACAGTTTTCCAGTTCCTACTATATTAGAAATCACTATATCAGTTTCTTGTTATTTATTCTTCTTGTTTGTCTCATTCATGGCAGAACCACAACCTCACGTCGAATTATGATTTTCACAGCTACATGATCCGCTCTATGGAAGAAGAATTTCAAAGAATAGTTGGTGTTAGGTACTTAAAAGTTTGGTATGTTCTATATAAAATCATATAGTAAAAACTTACCTATTCATATCTTGCAGCGGTCCGTTGTGGGGATTTGTGGTTGCTTTCATGCTTTTTAATATTAAAGGTTGGTCTTTTAACCATTGATTTCGGTTTATTAACATACTCAGTTAAACAAAATCCATAACTTTTTTTACTGACATTAGGTTCTAATCTATACTTCTGGATTGCAATGATTCCTACTACTGTAAGCTTCTTCGCCTTAAATTTCATCAAGATTTCCGTTTCTATATCCAATTTTTGAACTTGAAGCAATGTTTAATCATACATTTTTTTAATAGTAAAAAGTTAAAATGTATGATGCAGCTTGTTCTTGTGGTGGGTGCAAAGTTGCAGCACGTCATTGCTACATTAGCACTTGAGAATATCGATGTCCATACGGGATTAGAGCTAAGGCCACGTGATGAGCTCTTCTGGTTCAAGAAGCCTGAACTGCTTCTGCGTTTGATCCATTTCATTCTTTTCCAGGTTTTGCTTTTATGTGTTTCTATTAGCAGATATAAATTGAATTGCTTTTCATATGAGTCTGTCCAATTAAACCTGTGGTCGATGCATATTGCAGAATGCATTTGAATTGGCTTCATTCTTCTGGTTCTGGGTAATTTAGTTCTTCCATGTTTTGGTTTCTTATTTGTTATATTGCATTTTAGAGATTATAATTGCCTTCGAACTTCTGCTTCATCTCTCTGAGTTTGCAGTGGCAATTCGGATACAATTCGTGCTTTATCAGGAACCACTATCTTGTGTATTTGAGACTGGTTGTAGGGTAAGGATATATTTCTCTTGACGATATTAATTATAGAGATAATTACCAAATTGCAAACCAAACTTCAGCTAATTTTGTTTATAAATAGTTTTTGGCCAAACACATTTCAAAAGACTTGCTGAACTATTTTTTTGGACAAATAATAAACTGAACTTAAGCAAATCCGCAAAAGTTCATTACCTTTTCCGTTAAATTTGGCAGATTTTGTTAAAAATAAATAAAATATAAGTACCCTTATTTTGCAGCTCGGTGTGCAATTTGGTACTACCTATTGATTATATGATATGAAGAATAAGTACTGTATTGTGTTTTTGCCATTGTGATTGCAGATTTTCTGGGCAATTTCTCTGCAGCTACAGCACACTCCCTCTGTATGCGCTTGTTACTCAGGTATGCGAGTATCATTAATAAATGCCTCTACTGAATTTTAATTTTCTAAAGGAAAATTCTACAAAAATGTGAAATTTAGTGAGGAGCTTTATGAGAATGTCAAAATATTTTTACAAGAAGATGGTGATTCTGTGAAATTACAACTGTTTCCTAAACTAGTAAAACGCAGTTACTTTTCTGCATAATTTCTTGTTGAGTTTCATATGTTATAGTATTGTTCCAATACATTTTCTTAGCCTTATGAGAACAAGCTTAAATATCAAATTTGGAAGGTGGTTTTCAATTTTGAGAAAGTAAAAATGTCAACTTTAGTCAGGAACTGTACCAAAAAAAGTAAAAGAATTACCTTTTTCCGAAAATAGTGATTCTGTAAGATAATCAACAGTTTTTTAAATAGATTAAGACTTATACTTGAAGAAGTTTCTTGCATAGTATTGATCAATACATGTTGTTGGCTTATGAACAGATGGGAACGAACTATAAGGCAGCGATGATTCCGCAAAGGATAAGAGAGACAATACATGGGTGGAAGAAGACGGTGAAAAAGAAGCGGAAGCTTGGGCTCACTGACGATTCAACCGTCCACACAGACACGAGCACAGTGATTTCACTCGATGATGATCATCATTTTAAGATCGGTGAATCATCAGTTCATAATAATGTTGCACTGACAGGAACTGGAGTTGAACTGCAGCCTGTTGGAGCTGTTGCTCCTAACGAAACTTCGAGTAGAGTTGGTACTCCGCTTCTTCGCCACTCTGGTTCGGTTTCTTCTTCTTCTTCTTCATCATCGTCGGCTGGTGCGGCGCATTTTGTCAGAGGGGATGTCACAAGATCTACTTCTATGCCTTCTAGAAGAGATGTTCACAAGCGATGATCATACTAGGGACTAAAGAGAATGACATATATGTAGTTTTTTTTCCTCATTTTATGTGTGTTTTGGGTTTCTTGTCATGAAATATGTAGAGATGTTTGGGGAAATTTAGGTGGTATTTGATAAACTTTAGTAGATGTTTCAAGGATATTGGAAAATACAAGATGTTCAGCACATCACCCTCAACTAAGAGGGTAGGGATTCAAACTCTTTGAGATCCAATATTCACGGTCAACACTTTATCCATTACTGACTGATCTGGTGCGACGAATTAGTATAAGTGAGGAGCAAACATATTACTGATAGGTTTGAAATCGGTCCGGTCGGACCGATTTTTAACTATTTCGGTAGGGGTCTGGTTATTTCGGACCGGATTTTTGCAACAAAAGAATCCGACCAAAAAAACGTATAGAAGAAAATAAACTGTCCATATTTAGTACGGATTTTTCGGTTCGGAATTCGGTTCAAACCGAAAATCCGAAAATAATAATCAATTTTTAAAACATCTCCAAATTTTACACATAGAACACGTTGAAGTACCATTAATCAAATTATGTAGAATACCAAATAAATCAAATTTTACTTAGAATTTAGAAAATTAATCATCACATAATTATGAGAATTACGAAGAAGATTTTAAAAAAAAAAATCTTCAAAGATTCGTACGTTATTTACTATTTATATATACTTGTTAAAAAAGGCACACTTTAATGCATTGCTTCCTAGTCACGCAGAGTTCTACCTTGAGAAGAAGTCTACAAAATGAAGTGAGAGATAGGGCTTGACACAAATCTCGGTGATTGGTACGGCTGTTAGTTCGACTGAAATGTTAGTCGTTATATTTTAGCCGGTTTTTAATATATAATATATATTATATATATCGGATAAATCGGTCTAGTTCGGTTTCACGGTTTTTAGAGTATGAGGACCGAACCGATCCGAAAACCGGAAAAAATCCAACCACACACCGAACCGTTTATTTACGGTTTGGTTTTTCGAACCGGTCCGGTTCGGTTTTTGTCGTTTTTTCGGTCTCCTCGGTTTTTTATTTCAGCCCTAATTACTGGTATTACCTCCCTAGGTAGAATCACCCTGCGGGGACTCAAATGTTTTATTACCGGCGAACTATTTATTTTCAACGTGCGTAAATGTTATCTTAGATCCATTGAATGTCTGTCTATAGGTGTAAGTTGTGCAATGAAATGATGTATCATTCTGCTACCAAGTGAAGCATGGCCGTCTCATTACATGCTCAGTTTTGCTCAACCACTCTCCTCCCACCCCCATTCCCTGCTACCTACATTAACCAACCTATGGCCTAGGGATGGCAACGGGTCACGGGTAATCCGTGACCCGCGGGGCCCCGCCCCGATTTTGACCCGTTGATCCGCGATCCGTGACCCGTGGGGCGGGTACGGTTTTGGGGTCGTCCCGCCCCGTTGATCCGCCCCGCCCCGTATGTGGATAATTTATATATATATTACACATATTTATATAAAACTATATCGGTAATATAATACATAGTTAAAATAATTAGGATTTGTGACTTGTATTTGGATTTGAAGTTAAATTTATTATTTGTGATTTAAATTTTAAATTGAATTTGTATATGGTAAATATATAATTTAGGGTTTAAATTGCTAATAATATATAATATACCACTAATAGGTGACCCGCGGGTCGACCCGCCCCGCCCCGTGAACTGTGTGGGGCGGGTACGGATCGACCATCTCGACCCGCGGGGCGGGTACGGGGCAAGCGATACCCGCCCCGACCCGCCCCGTTGACATCCCTACTATGGCCTAGCAAAAACGGTCCTGGTTATAGAACCGATCAGGATTATCTAAAACCATTTGAATATGGTTATCTTCATATTAGTTCAGTATCTAGCCAGACCATTTGGATCATTTAAAATGGTTTCGATCTTTTTTGTCTTGATTTTAGTTTAGATCATTAAGAGCATTTTTTTTTTCAATAATTTTAGGTGACACTTTATATTTCATATGAACGATTCAGATTATATTGTAAAATTAAATAAATGAATCGAAATTCGAATGTATCTAGTGGATTGAATAATCTTGTTAACCATTCATTAAGAAGCAAATTTATTGATTTATGACTATTAAAATATAAGTTCTAACTTATATAAATTGTCTATAAAGTACAAATATAATTTTTACTTTTATATTTATTTAATAATATATAATTGCTCTAATTACGCTCATAAGTTGAGGTAGCTTAAGTGGTTTTCTCTTTACTTTCTTTTCCAAATAAAGTACAGACACAAAAAAAAAAAAAAAAATTTAGTGAGAAATAATAAAAAAAGTATGTAACTACATTACACGCATAAATAATAAAAATGAAATTTGAATTAAAGTACTTGAAGATTTAGCATATTTAGCCCCACCATTCGGGATTCAGATCTCATGCCCCACTCTTTATGTTCTAGATCATATATCACCGTTAAGATTTTAACATGTATTCTTAGATTTAATATTTTCCTTCTAGAGTTCACCAGTCCTAATAGAGTTTTATAAAAAAAAAAACCACAAAATTAATTGCACCCAAGACACATGCCTATATCTTAACAGGGAGGCACGATCTAGGATATTAAGAGTGGGGCATTAGATCTACATCCCACCATTGGTGCCCTGCTACACCTTTGTACCTCGACCTTCCATAATATGCCAAGCACTCCCAATAGGCACTTCTGCACCAATTAGGTTTAAATGGGTTTTAGATGGTCTTTAATAGTCTTTTCGATTTTAAACCGAAATCGAGATCAGAACCATAAAAGGAGGACCAATAGTCTTTGACCAAAATGGTCCTGACTTTTTGAGTTTGGTCTTAATCGATCTTGATCCTGGTCTTAATACAAATAGAAGAATGCGATCTCCGGAGGGGATAGTCACGTTGATGCGTGTCTAGTCTACAGTCATTACGAAGCCAATGCGAGCACGACAAAACGTGACACCTCATTGTGGGAGCCTTAACAGCGGTCGCCTCAGAAGTTGGGGTGAAAGGTGGAATCCATTGGGAAGAAACGTAGTCGAGAGCCTCTTATGAAAGAAGGAGCGTTACCAAGCCTGGACATGTATAATTACCATAATAATTTTGTTGAAGATTTCTTGAAGAAGAAGAAATAGTTAGTTAAGTTAGGTAAGTTCCGAACCGGTCGACTCAACTTCAGACGGTTCTCTTCCGGACCAGTCTTCAACGGTTCAAATCTGGTCCAGACAGCAGCAAACAGAATGAAGATACGCATCAAGATCTTCTCGATTTCGATTGCTGAATTCTATAGGTTTTTAACTAGATAAGTAGTGGGCACTTGATTAGAGGTTAGTTAGCTAATTTTTTGTTTCTTCTCGTTGTAATTTGTAGCTATTTAAGTCGATGTAATCTGCTTTCTTATTCATCAAGCAATACAAGTTTTTTCTTCTTCAACACTGCATGTTCATTAAGTAACTGAGTATTCTTATTAATTCCTTTGTGTGTTTTTGTTTCAATCAATCCCATATACATCAGAGAGGCTTAGACGATTTAGGTGAGAGAAATATAAATCCCTACAAGTGGAATCAGAGCTCAAGGTTAGAAGAAAACGTAAAATTCTTATGCATTATTGTGAGATGGACAAATGCAGTAGTAGAGCTTCGTGGGACTGATGATTCCCAGATATGAAGGAGATTATGGATACTGGAGTACCATAACGGTGAATATCATGAGAGCCAAAGAATATTGGGAGGTGATTGAATACAAAATTGGAGACTGAAATGATCGAAACTACAAGAAGAGGAAGTTGTTTGATCTGAATGCCAAAAACGTGTTGTTTTAGGCCATTGACAAGGCTACACTCTAAAAATTATCTACAAGGACATTGCAAATGGTAAATGGGAGTCTGCGAAGAAAAAGGGAGCAGGCTCAGCTAGAGTAAAGAGAGCTCAGTTGCAAACTCTGAGATTAGAGTTTGAGCTCTTACAAATGAGAGAATGTGAGAAAGTCTTGGACTATTTCTATGGAATCATGGAGACCTGCAGCAAAATGAGAGTCATGAGAGAAATCATGATTGACAAGCAAATCGTGTAGAAGATATTGAGATCATTGACTCAGGGTGTGCTAACCACGTGACATGAAGAAATGAGGCATTCTCTACTTTTGATGAACACTATAAGTCAAAAGTAGTGTTTGGCAACAACTCAAGCATCACAGTTGAAGGCAAATGAATTATCAAGTTCAGAAGAAATGATGATTCAACTGAGATAATCTATGATGTACTCTATGTGCTTCAGTTAGTAACAAACTTGATAAGCATTGGATAGTTACAAGAACATGGTTACTCAATGGTGATTGATGATTGGGCTTTCGATGTGTATAATGATAAACACTCTTGTGTTTTTCAACCAAAATAACCTCTATCCTGTCAAACTTACGTATGAGCATTACTGTCATGCTATCAAGGAAGGAAGTGGTGCTTGAATGACAAGTCCTGGTTAAGGCATATGTGTTGGATTTAGGGGGATAAAATACTACAGAAACAAAACACATGTACATGTCAGGTAATCTAATTACGCAGCGGAATAGAGGCACATATCAGTAATTGCTTTCCTGTTGTCCCAAGATCTTCAAGGGGAGTTCCGATCCGCCAGACGGCTCATGTAAGTATTATTGTTAATTAATCACCTACACGGAATGGTCTTCACAACAAAGCCTCTTGTCGATTCCTAGCAGGGACGGATCTCTGGGGTAAATTGCTCAAAGCAATTTGGAACCTAGAACCCTAAGGGTTCGACCGAAACTAGAGTAAATAGGGAGAGGGATTTCTTTGGTCTCAACACTTAGGAGAAGAGAGTGATTAACTTCTAATAAATCCCCGACAACTCCTATTTTTAGAGGATGAGGGATAAATCACACCTCCTTGCTCCACAAGTAATTCAGCCGACCTAGCTATTGGGGAAACCCAATTTCGGGCCTCTCAAGTCAATTGAGATTTTAGGCTTAGCCCTGATGGGCCCCGGCTAAGGCCGTTAGGCCCCTTAACGATTGACAAACGGCGACTAGGCCCGTTGGGCTAGGAGCTGGGTTGCTGGAAGGCTAAGGGCTCCGACGGACAGAGGCCCCGACAGGGAATAGCCCCGAGTGAGCATAGCCTCGATAGGGGAAAGCCCCGAAGATATCGGACCTGGACGTGGTCGGTCCCGATATGGGAGTTGACACCACTCCCCGACACCGAATCCTCAATGATGCAACTTGGGGGTCTCCGATAATGATCGGGACTCGCCAGTAAGAGCACAATCCCGGAAATCTCGCTACGATTACAGTAGTGATATAGTGGGCGAGATATGTGGGATACGCATAACTGTACAGATACGTGGCGAGATATACGGCGAGATATGTGGGACAGTGGATAACAATCCAACCGCCTAATCAGGTAACTGGGATAGCCTTCCCCCTATAAAAGGAGGGAAGTTATCCCAAGTTAAGGTTACGTTTTTACACACATACACATACTGCTTGCTTGCCCTGTTGATCACCGTACTTACATTAAGCATCAGAGAGGGATTCTGGGCCACCGCCCTCTATTCCCCTTCTGCAGGATTGCGAGGAGCTAAGGAATCCGTCACCGTAACCGGAGTTCCTGCCGTGATCCAACATTTGGCGCCGTCTGTGGGAACGCAACAAAAGCCAAAGTAAGTTTGCTTCCCTTTGACTCCATACCATGGCTGGCAACAGGCCGCAGCGATCAGGCAAGCAGGTGCAGACCACCAGCAATCCCCCTGAGGATGATCAGGATCTGAGAGACGATGGCGACAGCACTCACCGAGATGACACCACCATGGAGGTTGTTCCCCCGCGTAGAGAAACCAGGTCGATGACCAGGAACGAGCTCCCCGGTGGATCCAGGAACGAGGCGCCTTCCCAGAGCCCAGAGCTGGCCAGGGTAGTGGCAGAGGCCATGCCCCTATTTATGGAGGCCATGGAGGCCCTCTTAGACCGAAGAGAGGCTGCCAGAAGGCAGGCCGTAGATCTACCGCCGCTCCCTCCGCGGCGAGATGCTTCCAGAAGGCAGGTGGACGACAATCTGCCGCCACCTCCCCCGTTGAGGGAACAGCCCATTCCCCCCAGGCATCCGAATCCAGCACCGGCGGAGAATTTTGTGGTCGATGGACCAGGGCCAGTACAGCAAAGGACTATTCCCCTGAATGGTCCCCTCACTGCTGATCAGGTGGTGAAGATTGTGGGTATTTGCATGGGAGATCAGAAGCCCATGATGTCGGAGTTGAGGAGTCGGGAGACCCATCCCTTCGTTCCCAGGCTGATCAATACCCTGGCCCCTCCAGGCTTGGGTATCCCGAAGATAGAGGAGTACGACGGGGACGCGGACCCGGTCCGCCACGTACAGAAGCACCTGACAGCGTGCATGGGCAGGACCCCAGATGAGGATGTTATCTGCGCGTTGTTCCCGAGTACCTTGGGAGAGAAGGCTTTAACATGGTTCTACAGTCTGCCCACCGGATGCATAACCTGTTGGGAGGATATGCATCAGCGATTCATCGCCCAGTACCAAGGGCGCCGACGGCTGCTAAAGAGTGTTCGGACCCTGCATGAGGTGGTCCAGAGGCCCGACGAATCGCTGGCCCAATACTACCAGCGTTACACGGCTGGCATGACCGAGCTGGATGAGGAGATATCAGAGGGCGAGGCCGTCCGTACCTTCTTGAAAAACCTCAAACCCCCCTACGGCTCCGACTTACTGCACAGCGTCGCGGCCAAAAACGTCTGGAGCATGGAGGCGCTTCAGGCGAGGGTGAAACAGCAAATCGACGTCCAAGAGTCGAAGATCGTTGCCGGAGAGTTGGCTCCTCCCAAGGGGCGCGGAGGAAAGCAGTTGTTCAAACCATTGGACAACCAAAACAAGAAGGATAACTCCGAGAGTAGTCGGAGTCGTGGACGCTCCGATCGAAGGGAGGATAGGCGTCCGACAAAGAAGGACAGTCAGAGGGAGGAGTTTACCCCCCTCAACAGGCCTTTGAGAGAGGTCTTGGCGGTAATGGAGAGGCAAGGCCTCGCTCGGTTCCCCAAAAAGAAGGAAGGCGAAAAGTTGGGCTCCCGCACCGACCGTTACTGCCGATTCCACCGGGCCACTGGTCACGACACTGACCAGTGTCGGGAGCTGAAGAAGGAAGTAGAGAAGCTTATCCAGAGGGGTAAGCTGAAGGAGTTTGTGGGACATTCGCGCTGCAGGCCCCATTCCCGATCTCGGTCGAGATCCAAATCTCGATCGAGATCCCCAAGGAAGAGAAGGTCCGAAGCAGAGCCTTCGGAAGGCCCATCAGGGTCCCGACAGAAGAGGGTCATTAATGTGATCCATGGAGGGTTTGCTGCGGGAGGAGACACATCGTCTTCTCGGGAGCGTTACGCCAACCAGGTGCCCGTAGCAGTGGTTTTGGGGAAAAGGTCCCGGACATGGACCCCGAAGGAGGAAATGGAGATTACCTTCTCGGCGAAGGATCTGGAGGGAGTAGAGACCCCCCACGAGGATGCCCTAGTCGTGACACTGGATGTAGGTGGATTCGAAATGAAGAGGATCCTCATTGATGGAGGAAGCTCCTCCGACATCCTCTTCTCCGACGCCCTGGAGCAGATGGGGAAGAAGAAGAAAGACCTACGGGAGGTTAACTTCCCAATGGTAGGATTTTGCGGCACAACCTCTTATCCGTTGGGAGTTATTACGCTGCCTGTGTGGTTCGGCAGTGGCTGGAAAATGGAGAAGAGAGATGTGGAGTTCGTGGTGGTCGAATCCACAGGGACGTACAATGCGATTATTGGGAGAACCACCATCAACCCGCTGATGGCAGTAGCCTCGACTATCCATCAAAAAATGAAGTTCCCGACTGAGAATGGGGTCGGTGAAGTAAAAGGCGATCAGGTGGCGTCAAGACGGTGTTATGTCAACGCCACAAGGAGATCAAGGAAGGAGGCTATGTCGGCTCTCCAGACAGACACTGATCCTCGAGAGGAGTTTGGGCGCCCCGCCCCCATGGAGGACCTAAAAGAAGTCGAGATAGATGGGCCCGAGAAGAGGGTAAGGATCGGATCCGCCCTAACCGAGGAGAGGGCTCAGGAGTTGATCGCGCTCTTGAAAGAATTCAAGGAGTTGTTTTCCTGGTCCCCGAGCGATATGCCAGGAATCAGCCGTGACGTGATCGAACACGAACTGAATATCGACACTACGATCAAGCCGATCGCGCAGAAGAGACGTCCGATGGGGACAGACAAGAGGATCGCAATCCAGCAGGAGGTTGGCAGGTTGCTCGACGCTGGGTTCATTCGGGAGATCCGATTCCAGACTTGGGTAGCCAACCCAGTGCTGGTGAGGAAAAGCAACGGGAAGTGGCGGATGTGTGTCGACTTCCGCGACCTGAATAAGGCTTGCCCGAAGGACTGTTATCCGCTCCCGCGGATCGACCAATTGGTGGATGCTACATCGGGGCATGAGCTGCTGAGCTTTATGGATGCTTATTCTGGCTATAACCAGATAAAGATGGCGAAAAAGGATGCCCCACACACCGTCTTCTACGCGGACAGTGAAGTCTTCCAGTACGATGTCATGCCTTTCGGCCTGGTGAACGCAGGGGCGACCTATCAGAGAATGGTGAACAAGCTGTTCGGGGATATGATCGGAAGTACCATGGAAGCCTATGTAGATGACATGCTGGTGAAGTCCCGACGAGCATCGGACCACGTTGGTAACTTGGCAATGGCCTTCGAGAGGATGAGGCTCCACCAAGTCCGCTTGAATCCAGCCAAATGTGCCTTCGGAGTACATTCAGGGAAGTTCTTAGGCTTCATGGTGAGCCAGAGGGGGATCGAGGTGAATCCCGAAAAACTAAGGGCGATAGAGGAGATGCAGTCCCCGACAAACCATAGGGAGGTGCAAGTGCTGAACGGTCGACTGGCTTCGATGAATCGCTTCCTATCCAAGGCAAGCGACCGGGCGATGCCATTTTTCAATGTGTTGAGGGCCAACCGACAGTTCGAATGGACCGCCGAATGTGAGGAGGCGTTCCAAACGCTCAAACAACATCTCCGCACCCTCCCACCACTAGCAAAGCCAGCCCCAGGCGAGCCGCTCTATCTTTACTTGGCTGTTTCTTCGTTTGCAATAAGATCTGTTTTAGTTAAAGCTGTCGAGGGCAATCAAATCCCCGTCTATTATGTAAGCAAGGCGTTTGCCAAGAGTGAAATGAACTACCCTCCGATTGAGAAGTACCTCTTTGCGTTGATTATTACCGCTAGAAAGTTACGGCCTTACTTCCATGCGCATGAAATTACGGTGTTGACTGATCAGCCATTGAAACACTTCTTGAACCGACCTGATGCGTCGGGGAGACTAGTGAAGTGGGCCGTGGAACTTAGCGAGTTTCGGATTCATTTCGCTCCGAGAACCGCTATCAAAGGGCATGCATTGGCCGACTTTATAGTTGAATCTACTGTTCCCGATCCTGAAGCAACGGAAACAGTAGAGGGGCAACCGGGAATACTGAAGGGGTCCCGACGGCGGAGCAGTCAGAACAGCCAAATAAGGAGAACACCTGGGAGTTATACACGGATGGCTCCTCAAGTTCGGATGGATCGGGTGCGGGGTTCGTATTGATTCCGCCAGGTGGGGCGGAGCCACTCCGATATGCATTGGCCCTAACATTTAGAGCCACCAATAACGAGGCGGAATATGAGGCTCTTATAACGGGGCTGAAAATCGCAAAGGGCACCGGAATTGAACATTTGAAGGTGAAGTGTGATGCTAGCCTGATTGTAAATCAGGTTCGGGGGCAGTATGGAGCAAAGAACCCGATCATGAAGAAGTACCTTCAGGAGGCTCGGACCTTGAAGGAGAGCTTCAAAAGCTTTGATATCGAGGAAATTCCGAGGGGAGAGAATGTAGAGGCTGATGCCTTGAGCAAATTTGCCTTGGGGGCACCTTTGGAAGAGAGTCGGAAGGTACACTTCTTGAGGGAGTTGCATGAAGGATTTTGAGGGAGTTGCATGAAGGAGTCGCGGCATGTCACGAAAGGGCTCGGTCTATCCTGAGGAAGGCGCTGAACTTGGGATATTACTGGCCCACGATGAATAAGGAAGCAACGGCGCTTGTCCGATCCTGTGACGCGTGTCAGAGATATGCTCCGAATATCACAGCCCCCGCCGCCGATTTGATGCCCATTGGGAGTGCTTGGCCCTTCGCACAGTGGGGCATTGACCTGGTGGGACCCCTTCCGAAAGCAAAAGGCCAGTGCACGCATTTGCTTGTCGCGATTGACTACTTCTCGAAGTGGATCGAGGCTAAACCGTTAGCCAAGACAACAGCGGGACATATTATCAAGTTCCTTCAGACCCGAATTTTGTCGAGATATGGGGTGCCGAAGGTGATAATCAGCGACAATGGTCCTCCGTTTAACGGGGCTCAGGTGGAGAAGTTCCTGGACGAGTTTGGCATCGAGCATCGGACAGCATCCGTCCGTCACGCTCAGACCAATGGGCAGGTGGAGGCCGCCAATAAAATCGTGATGGAGGGCTTGAAGAAGAGGGTCTACGCTTTGGACGGAAAATGGCTGGACGAACTGGAGAACGTGTTGTGGGCGGTCCGAACGACACCCAAGCGGTCAACAGGTGAAACCCCGTTCGCACTTGTTTATGGGACGGAGGCGGTCGCTCCCGTGGAAATCGCTGTGGCGTCCCATCGGACCAGAAGCTATGAGCCCTCGACAAGTCCAGAAAGAGCCAGGATAGGACCTTTAACGAATGACGAAACAAGGCGCTTGGAGTTATCCTTGCTAGAGGAAAAACGGCTGGAGGCCGACATATTGCAAGCTCGGATGCGCTTGGCGACGGCCAGGTACTATAATCGGAAGGCCTAAGGTTCGATTAAAAAGCGTCATAGGACGTCCGAAAAATCCTTAAGTTTCTAAGGTTCGATTAAAAAGCGTCATAGGACGTCCGAAAAATCCTTAAGTTTTTTAAGGTTCGATTAAAAAGCGTCATAGGACGTCCGAAAAATCCTTAAGTTTTTAAGGTTCGATTAAAAAGCGTCATAGGAAGTCCGAAAAATCCTTAAGTTTTTAAGGTTCGATTAAAAAGCGTCATAGGACGCCCGAAAAATCCTTAAGTTTTTAAGGTTCGATTAAAAAGCGTCATAGGACGTCCGAAAAATCCTTAAGTTTTTAAGGTTCGATTAAAAAGCGTCATAGGACGTCCGAAAAATCCTTAAGTTTTTAAGGTTCGATTAAAAAGCGTCATAGGACGTCCGAAAAATCCTTAAGTTTTTAAGGTTCGATTAAAAAGCGTCTTAGGACGACGGAAAGCCTTAAGGCTCTTAGGGTCCGACAAAAGCGTTATGAAGAACACAATGTAATCGGAAATGATATTAATAAAAGGCTCGAAGGCCTAAGAAGTTCAATACGAGAGGATAACGATAAAGGACTACAAGGACTTAAGTTATAAAATATTAAGCTCGGTCCTCGGACGCTTTAGGGTCGGATGCTGGATCTTCAGAGGGCTTCGGAGAGGTAGGATCGGAGGGATCTGCAGGAGGGTCGTCGGCATCTTCAGAGGAACTCTCCGACGGGAGGCTAAAGTACCTTTCTGCGGCTCGGCCGAGAATCTTGGACTTCCTCAGGTCGATGGAGTCCCCGTAAGTTTCGTTAAGCTCTTCGACAATGTCAAGGAAGGCATTCTGCAAGTCTTCCTGACAATGCTTCGCCGCATCCGCTTTGAAGTCCTCCGAGCTCCGATATTCTTCGCGGCCCTGGACCTTCGCGTTCGCTATTTGGGCGGAACGGTCCGCCTTTTCCTCATCCAGCTCCGCGATCGCCCTTTGCTTCTCAAGCTTCAGCCGATCAGCAATTTCCTTCAACTCCGCTTTATCAAAGGCAGCCTGATTCCGATCAGCTAAGGCCGTTTGCTGCTCCCGCCTAAGCGAGCTCTCAAGGCTTAGAATCCGCCTTTGCTGGGATTGAGCCTCTTGAACAAGCCTGGCCTTACCCTCCTCGGCCTGCTGCCTACCTTCTTCGGCTTGCCTTCTGCCCTCTTCCGCTCGGAGCCTCGACGCCTCGGAGGTGGCCAGGTCTTCCTGGAGCTTAGTCAAGCTCTCGAGGTTGGAGTTGGCCCGTTCTTGCTCCAAAGCCTCCTGCAGGGACAGGATGTAGCCGAAGCAACGATCCTGGTCCGCCATTTCCTGAGGACGAATACAGCTCAGTATTTAAAAGTCGGAACACTTTCAGATGAGTAAAAGCAAAGTATAACCTACCTCTATCCGACGGACAGCCATTTGACGGATGTCCGCCTTGATGTCCTCCCCTTCCAGTGAAAGGGGGCGCCTCAGTGATGGCGGGATCGAGCCCGACACCAAGTGCAAGGCCAGGTTCTCCTCCTGGCACCCCCGATGTAGAGAAACCTCCCGTAGAGACTCCACCGGTCTCCAAGGCTCCGCACTCTGATCCGAGGAGAAGGCCTGGTAATAGTCTCCATCCAAGGGGACTGGGGGTACTACCAGACGGGCTCCCCCATCTTCACTTGACCGAGCTTCGGGGGTCGCGCCCCTAACTGGTGTCGATGGTAGCGCGAGGGGGAGTGGGGACGCCTCCTTACCAGATGACTTAGCAGGAGTCGACCTCGATTTTCCTCGGAGGATTAGGCCTTCCTCCTCAGCTTGGTCCTCGGAGGGGGAGTCCTCCAAGCTAATCACCCGACCAAATTCGCCACGGACTTCCGTCCGGGCATCATCCACCCCCGGCTCCGCTGCAGGCACGGGGTCTGAGGCAGGTGCAGTAGGTGCGACGTCCGTGTGACCTGCAGCGGGGCGAACAAGGTGAGGAAGTAAATTGATATCGGTATACCAAATTAGACAACGCTCCACATATTTCTCGCAGCCGAAAAAGTCGTAGTAACCCGCTTCGAGGACGTGTGGAGTTTCCCCTCGAAGGACATTCTTGACATCCCTGATCCGCCCTTCCATGTCGGAGGCCTGAAGGTCTTGAGGAACCAACTCTCTATATCTTTTTATAGCACGAAAAACTTCCTTACCTTCCTTTTCGGAGCGGACACCGAAGGCGGCCCTAACCACGTCCGCATTAGTCTGCCCCTCGGGTGTGGGGGCAGACCTTGGTGCCTCGGAGGTCTTCTTTCTCTTCTGAGACGGCTCCGACGTGGCGGAGGACTTTCTCCTGGACGAGGACTTCTTCTTACGTTTCAACGAGTGGGAGGCATCGGTATCCTCCCGAAACAGATGGGCGGTCAGCGATGATCGATGGGCTGTAAGCAGTAAAAACAAGAAATAATTAGAAGATTACCCAGAAAATTACATTGGAAAGGCCATCACGAATTTTTCCCCCGGCTTCGGGATCAATCAGCATGATAGATATTTTTATCCGCTGTCGGTCAGTAACAGAAGTGGCCTCGAAGGGCTGATAAACCTCCTCCCAGCGACGGGCTTGGATGAGCATCAAAGCCCTCTTAGTCTGCTCCGACCATTGACGGAAGGGCACAGGAGGATCAGCTTCTACGGCGGTCTTCGGCCATTCGATGGGACCAGGCTTGATGAAAAAGTACTGTTCCTTCCAGTTGGCATTGTCATGCCCCTTATCGTGGATGATGGCCCGTTCCTTGCAAATCCTCCAGGACACCTTCCTATCCCAGCCCATCTCCTTATATTGCTCGTCGGTCCCCTCGGGTTGGCGGGGAGTAAAGGAGCAGATTCCATCTTTGTTACAGGTCATCTTGTAGAGGACCCGCCAAAGCTCCAGGGTATAGCTCCAGTCCTCTTTGTTAAGATCACACCATACTTGAAAGGCAATCCATGTGCGGATTGCGTGTGGAGAGAAGGTCGTGGGGTAAGTTTTGTAGTGGTTGCATAGCTCCACCCAACTCGGACAAAAAGGGAGTCGGATTCCCGCACGAATTTTCCCTGGGGAGATGAACACCTCGTCTCCTTTAGGGAGCGTAACCCAGGTGTCGCGAGGATTGAATTTGAATTGCTCATAGGGATAGCGAGCCCCGAAGGAGGATTCGAAGATACCACATTCTACGCAAGCCCTATCGTAGTTAATAGGTGCAAGCGAGTTCTTGAGATACTTGAAGACAAAAGGTGGTCCATCAGGGGAAGACCCGCTGTTGGCGGCAGATCCCTCGGCTGAAAATCGTCGATGGAAGGAAGGAGGGGAAATTGAAACCTAAGAAGATCAAAAATGGAGGAAAAAAGGGTAATAAGGTGAAAAATCTTACCAGACATGGTGACTGAAGTCTTGATCGGAAAAACTTGAGTGCTTGAAGCGCCGGTGAAAACTTGAGGTATGGAGGATCAAGGCTCTTGGGATCGCAGAGAAGAAGGAGTAGAGGAAAAGTGAAACAATGTCTGGGTTTAGGGTTTTATAAGAGAAGGAAAAGAGAACGGAAGAGGCGGGCAATCTGAGCCATAGAATTCAAAATGATTCAATCGGAATCGTCCAAAGTGAAACGTGCTAATCTGAAGAAGGCGAAACGATTTTGATTCGAACCGTCGGGACGCATGGAAGACAGATAAGACAAGAACGGTGACGTACCGTGGTGGTTGAAAAGTGCTTTTTCAGAAAGCAGGCGTGCAGAACCCGAGGCGCTCATTCACCTTCCATCAGCATTTAATGCTGGTCTGATCAAGAAACCCTCTCGAATCCAAGCAGGATCCCAAAAGATCTTGAAGAGATCCGAGGCAAAGGCCTCCGACGAAAGTAGGGCAAAGGCCTCCGATGTTTTAAATAAAGACCCCCGACAGGGAGGTTGAAGGGTCGATATTGGAAGACGCGACGCACTATAAAGTCCCTCACGTCTTGGGGGCAAATGATGGGGCCCGGCTAAGGCCGTTAGGCCCCTTAACGATTGACAAACGGCGACTAGGCCCGTTGGGCTAGAAGCTGGGTTGCTGGAAGGCTAAGGGCTCCGACGGACGGAGGCCCCGACAGGGAATAGCCCCGAGTGAGCATAGCCTCGATAGGGGAAAGCCCCGAAGATATCGGACCTGGACGTGGTCGGTCCCGATATGGGAGTTGACACCACTCCCCGACACCGAATCCTCAATGATGCAACTTGGGGGTCTCCGATAATGATCGGGACTCGCCAGTAAGAGCACAATCCCGGAAATCTCGCTACGATTACAGTAGTGATATAGTGGGCGAGATATGTGGGATACGCATAACTGTACAGATACGTGGCGAGATATACGGCGAGATATGTGGGACAGTGGATAACAATCCAACCGCCTAATCAGGTAACTGGGATAGCCTTCCCCCTATAAAAGGAGGGAAGTTATCCCAAGTTAAGGTTACGTTTTTACACACATACACATACTGCTTGCTTGCCCTGTTGATCACCGTACTTACATTAAGCATCGGAGAGGGATTCTGGGCCACCGCCCTCTATTCCCCTTCTGCAGGATTGCGAGGAGCTAAGGAATCCGTCACCGTAACCGGAGTTCCTGCCGTGATCCAACAAGCCCAACATCTCTAATGTGACATAACCCAATAACCTTAACTATTGGGCTGATATTAAAAAGGGCTCCTATTACGGTGGTCCATTCACCAAATGCCAACAGCTCCCACTCGCCGAAATGGGAGGGTGCCTGTTAATATGTTGTCGACCAACACATCAACATTTAGTCTTCGATCTAGTCCTTACTTCGGAATAGTTTATACGAGGTTTGCCGCGCGACCGGCAAAAACAACGGACATCCTATAATCAACCTGCATACATCTCTGTGCCGCGTTGTATCCTTGGTCAACTGTTATTCTCAAATTGCCTAGTTTCCACATAGGAACACTTCTCCAAGGCATCTGTACAAGTATTCACAACCTTCAACTAATATCTGGTTGGTGGCCACCTAGTGAGTACAAGAGTCAGAGAACTACAGGTGAATTTGACCATCCTCATAGCTCATACCCTTAGTCAAACTCAACCGGTTTCCAAAACGTGATCACTGGGCCGTTTTTTTTAGCACTGCGTTCGTACACCTGAAGCGACCGTTGATGTTGACCTTAGATATGAGTTCTGAGTCCGTGAGGATACTTCAGGTGCTCCTTCATAAGCACCCGAGATCAGTCACACACTCAAGATGAAGAAGTTTGTGCCAGTCTGAATCTCAAGGATTCTATCTAGCACAACCGAGTCTGACCCCGTGGTCGAACATGGCACGCGCAGTATGATATGCGCGTCGATAGCATAACCTGAGTAGTCAGGATTGAGAAATGTCATATGTTATCGCAGATTCTCATCTGGCCCAGAATGTGGTTTCCGATGAACTGAGTTCATCACGACAATATGCAAAACAAGATCATGTCGTGTTACCCCGAAATCAAATGATTGTTTTGCTTAACCAGGTTTTTCGAAAACACCGTGTTTCTTAGCCGGTCTTGACATGGTGGAGGTGCCTCCTCCGTCAAGACGACCGAGCATGTGTGACGAGGCTGGGCCCACATTCGACATACCTTATTGGGAGGTTTTACACTCCGACGACTATGACCGGTTTCCAATGTCCTGGTTGTTATCGGTAAGACGTAGCACGTCTTTCGAGACCTTGCTGGTTCGGGAGCTAATGTCACTTTTCTGATGATGGTCAAGGTAGATCGAAAACCATTCAAGCTGCTCTTAGGAGCAAGACCCTCTAACTACGACCAGTTTGTCTGTATGCACAGTACGAGTCTGGCTTCGAGAACTTATCTTAGATTAAAGAAAACCGATCCGACTTTAGGAAAGTTGGATACCCCGCGTGTGCCAAAACTCTAGACACGTAACACTAGTATTGATATTTAAATTCTAAATAAGGATACGGTCTCACTTTAACATTAGAGAAGGATTGATAGGCTAAACTCGGATCATCTTTTATGCAAGTTTAAGAGCGGCATAACCCATGAACCCAACCACTACCCACTCGCCAGAATCCAACAATTACACTATAATTTAATGAGCACATTCGTTAATTTTGAAACTAATGACATCCAAAATGAGAAGCCAAATGGATGCAGACAAAGGGTGTTTGCCACGATCGGACCTGTCCTGTCCTCCAAGGCTCAGTTTTGCTTCCATCTCTTTGCCACCAATTGCCAATTGGCCTGCGCGTCGGACTTTATCACCACACGAATAGATAATACTGTTTATACAGATAAACTTAAACGGTGCCGCCGTCAAGTAGATGCCATAAACGTTACGGTGAATATACCCTTCTGCATCGATCAAATTCGGAACCGACATAATGCCGTAAGTTCATAAACGGTGCCGTTTCCGAGTAAATCCATATTCCGTTTCAATATTCTCTCAATTTCTCACGCGCCTGGCCTGCCTGACTTGATGCGAAAGCAGCTTGCCAGTTTGCTGTCATCTCCTCCTTATAACACGAATTTGAAATCTCCCAATTCTCCATAACTCCAAGCCCTAACCCTATTCGATCGATCCATCTTCAATTTCTCCTCTTTCCAAGCTCAATTTGATGGCCTGCTCACCTCAATCAACCACCACCACAACCCTCACCACAACGACCAAGACTACTGTCACCACGCTCTCATCGGCCTTGACGGAGATCTTCAGCTCCAAGCTCCAGAAGCCTGCGCTCTCGAGCAATTTGGAGTCTGAATCGACGATTACCACTGAGGACAGCGGCAATTCGACCTCCGCATCCGACGCGGCTAAGAAGCCCCTTGCTGTTAGGGTTGTGCGGATCTCGGTGACTGACAGCGACGCCACCGACTCATCCAGCGACGAGGATAACGAGGGAGGCGGTGAGAACCGCCGCCGCAATCGCAGGGTCAAGAGGTACGTCAACGAGATCAGGATCGAGCCTGCCAAGTTCTCGTCGGAGCAGCAGTCACCGCCGGCCAAGAGCTGTGCCTCTAAGCGCTACCGGGGAGTGAGGCAGCGGCCGTGGGGGCGGTGGGTGGCGGAGATCAGGGATGGGCGGGTGAGACAGTGGCTGGGAACCTACGATACCGCTGAGGAAGCAGCAATGGTGTATGATAGGGCTGCGATACGGCTCCGAGGGCCCAATGCGCCCACTAACTTTGAGAGGGACTGTGGCTTTGCGTCGCTGGCTGCGATCCCGTTCAAGAAGAACAAACTGTACAGGTGCTGTGCTTGATTCTTAACTCTGTAAATTAGCTAACTGGAATTTGGGGGGTAGGTTTTCATTTAGCTCAATGTTTCATCCTTTTGCTTTTGTACATGGTGGATCAAGACGATCTTCTGTTAATAATGTTGTTGTCTGCTTTCATTGTTCATGTGGGTATATTCTTCGCTCATGAATTCCCAGTTGAAGCTACAAAATTGGTCTCTGAATTCCACATTCTTTGTATACGTTGGGATCATCATTGTTCTTGATTCAATATTGAAGAACAATTCCAATTAGGAATTTCTTCTTCGGATGTATTCTAGATTTGAGGAAATTGATAGATAGGAATTCTCTCCTTAAAATTTACAAGGAGAAGAGATGCGTGTTTGCGATTTCTTTATTAATTTTCATGTGGTTGTGATTCAGCTGGTTTGTGGGTGTTGAAATCATTTTATTTCTCTTCACAATAAAATTTTATGTTTTTGAGTTCAGATAAACCATTTGAATCATTTGGTCCAGACTCTCGGATGGCTCTGTCAAATCTTCTTCTATTATTATATTGTTGTTATATTTATATTTATATTTATATATATATATATATATATATATATGATAATTATTTGGTATTTGATTTATTTATCATTGGATACCAATCAAAAGAAATCTAAATCCTTCCCTTTCCTAATTTCCTTTGAGTGAGGTAGACGTTTTGTAATTTGATTTAATTTTGGATAGAAACTGATAATATTTTTTTTATTGGATCTTTATAATAAATAAAATTAATAATAAATTAATAAAAAGATGGCTTCGAACTGTCACCACCGGTGGTCACCTGAATTTCAAGCAAAGAGAAAACAGATGACGAGATCTGAATCCAATCATCCAAAAAAGTGTTGACATATATATATATATATCATCATAATGGCACATGTATGACTATTTAATTAATATATATATCTAAGAAGAAGCATCTTTAAATTATTTCTTATTGATATTCTTTCACATATATTACTATATTTGAATTTAGATCTTACATCATTTTCAATAGTGATCATTAAAAATTACTAGTGCTGCAACTGGGTATATAGTATACATAGATGGTGGTGGTTTGCTTAGGAAGGAAAAGAATGTCCGCGTTTGGGTGGTAACATGGAGACGCTAAAGTCCGACCTAATTAAAAATAGTAGAGGTTGCGATCCATCCATCGGTTGGTTACTTGAATGAAGCGTAACCATAAATGAATACATCCATTTATTTAATTTAATTTAATTAATTCACCTAAAATCCAATGGCTGGCTACCCTCCTATATGGTAGGCTGGCATAAGCCCAAAAGGCATTTACTGCATTACGTGAGCCATTTCATCATCATCCCATCGGTTACCCAATCAAACATCTCACGGATCGAAACTAATATATAATAAATATATCGTATCAAATATAATTAGTAAATACATGGATTAAAAACATAAAAAACGGTTTCAAGTACACGACATGTTGCGACTGTCTAAGCTTTTTATTTTTGCAATTGGTTATTTCAACTATTTTTTTATATTATTTTTTTGTTTTCCGTCAAAATGGACGGAAAAATAATATATGGCACGCACATAATATTAATAACTAATTTAGCCTCTAAAATTGAAAAACAAAAAAAAACAAAAAAAAACAAAAAAAACAAAAAAACAAAGAGAGCCATAAACTTGACCAGGGCTAGCTCATTGGTTAATTAGGAGAGCTAGACGCTCGCCCGAGCTCCGGCCAGGGCGATTCCTCTATCTCACCAAATTCATGACGATTGTCAACATTTTATTCTCTTTGAATATGTAGGGATTAAATTGATTGTAAATAAACTTTAAGATGTAATTAATACCACATACATGACACATGTTATTTTGGATTAAAAAAAATGACCAAAACTGAAAATATATAATTAAAAAAAAAAAGTTAAGACAGCCAATCGAAAAATAAAATTGAGACAGTGAATCATTGAGATTATTTTTAAGTTCTAAACCCTAAATGAATATGTATGATTCTAGTTCTCTAAAACAATCTTAGAACTGAAAGTTTACCTCTCTATCGTGAACATACCGTATTATAAAATATTACTAACCTACTATATATATATAGATATGGGTTTAAAATCATTTAAATACTTGAGTAAATACAAATTGACAAATTGATATCATAGATAATTTCGTAATTTTTAGATAACTCGGAAGTTCACTATTACACCGTCACTTTACCTATCTATTTGGATGGAAAATGATCATGTGCGTAGCGCGTCATATGAGGACACTTGAATAGACAAGTATACAAATGTCTTGTTCTTCTTGCCTGATACAAACGACATAATGTGCATTATAATGTAATATACATTGTAATATGAGATTACGTCCAAACACCATTCACTGTAATGTGATATTACATCGAAAAACGAATGTAATATGAAATTACGTCCAACATTACAGAGTGTTATTATTTTATTATTATTTATTGAATAAATAAAATACTTTATATTATCTTTATTATGATATTATTATTATTAGATTTTATTTTTATTTACTTCATAACTCATTATTATAATAAAGAATAATGCACATAATGTTCGTATAAAATTAGTAAAGATTTTTCCGTACCAATTTTTTTAATGAAAAATACCTTATAAAACAATATAAAATGTTTTAATTAATAGACTTTTAAATATTATGCGTATTGTGTTTAAATATTTACTTTTTAGAAATGATTATATTATTAACCACAAATATTAAATTTAAGAAGTTGGTTGTTGTCAAAATATATACTCTTTTAAATCTTATCATATTAATATATAATATATTCTCATATAAATTAATATAATAATAATAATAAAATCACATTACAATGCACATTACAACACATACCAAACATTTTAATTTAATATTACACTCTAAATTACAACACAATTAAACATTGTAATCTCACATTACATTACGTACTTCAAATTATCTGTAATTTCACTTTGCGTCCATCGAAATGATCAAGGAGTCGAGTTTTGATAGAATATCAGCAATTTGTAAAATGACAGTGAATTTAGATTCAACTTCTAGGGATCTTATAAAACGATCTTATCCTTATCCTTATACCTTCCACTTTAGGACTATCGATTTTTTATTTTTGCCAAAGGATTATCGAATTTAGGATATATATGGATAAAATAAACATATTTGTTAATGAAATGCATTAATTACTAGGATTAATAGATATTTTTGTTACAACATGTTTAACTAATGTTGTATTTTGGTGTAATATTTTTTTTTTCTGCATACTTTTGTGCAAGAACGTTTGTAATTTGTACACTTTTAGTTCATTTGTTAGTTGACCGTTAAATACTTGTATTAATTGCACGTGATTTACCCTTAACTTTCATTGTGTTTAGTTTAATCCCCCAATTTATATTCCTACCTTTTTTATTTTTATAATTTAGTCTCGAATATTTTCTATCGGTTAAGTTGCCCAATAAAATTTGCGCGCTAATCGAGTGCAAGTCACATGAGCATTTAACGATCAATTAACGAATGCACCAAAAATGTACAAGTTGCAAACTTATAACACAAAAGTTATGTTTAAAAAAAACAGTGTTGCACCAAAAGCCAATATTTATGAAACATATTGTACGAAAAGATTTATTAACTATAATTATTAATTAGCTCAAGAGAAAGAAGGGTTAATGACTAATGAGTCATTTCCTTAAAAGAAGCATTTTTTTATTAAGCATAGAAGCAAGCTAAGTACTCCTGCCTGCACACTGCGGTCTTCCTACTTTTGGGGCCCATTCTAAGCCCAAAAACTTGGGCATTTTCCCACGTGAGAAATGATCAAAATTCCGACTAAAACAGTCCTACAAGTTCCGATTGTAGGCTTTAAAATTGATAATAATTACCTGCTCTGCCACTGAGTCAGAGATGGAGGTTGACGGAATGTTAATTTCGAATATGTATCAAAACTCTTTCCACGTACGCCCACAATTTTCTGCTCAGATGACTCGACTGCTTTATGTAATGGAAGATTAGGATCACAGCGTGCGTGACAACTGACAAATATAACTAAAACTGGTAAATTGAATAATGCCTTGTATTTTGAAAAAAAAAAATATATCTGTTACAGCTCGACAAAGAATATATTTATATTATAGTAAGTTAAAAATTAATATTTTTATTTGAAAATATTATTTATATTTGTATACTAAAGATAGCATATTTTTTATTTTTTATCTTTTTTTTTAATAATAATATACGTGTCGGGTTTCGTGTTCTGATAGACTATTTGCAAACTTCAATTTTCTTTGTGAATTGATATAGCACTATCGGGACTTTATGATGAAATGAGTTTCTTCATCACATGCCATATATATTTTAGACTAATAATGTTAAGTCCAAATTGAACAAAAAATTGGGCTGGGGTGATGACAACATTTTTGTCAGGCTAACTATTTCTACTTTATATTTATACCTCTCTGTCATTGGATGAAATAGTTGAATTTATTAAATAATATAATATACTAAATACGAGGTTGCTAAACTAAATACGAATGTAAATTTTCTAGCATGTTTCATAAACACTATATATCTGTTCTTTTTAATGTTAACGTAGATTGTAATATAAGTTAAATTTTAAAAGTATAAATATTTTAAAAACACTAAAAATTTGCATCATATTATTTAGGGTTAATCGGTCTTTTGGTCCAACATGTTTGACAACTTTTGAGTTTTGGTCATATATTTTTTTTTTTGCCTATGGTACCATATGTTTGAAAACTTTTGGTTTTTGGTCAATCCGTTAGTTGACCATCAGTTTGACCGTTAAATAGTCACGTGACTTGCACATGCCTAGTCCCAAAATTTTATTTTGTTCAGTTTAGTCCTCAAAATTATAGTCCTAACTTTTTATTTTTACAATTTAGCCCTAAACATTATCAACCGCACCCTAAGAGTAAATTGACTAGCCATGGTCAGACCCATGGCTAGGTCGGACCATGACTAGGGTTGCCGGACTTGGGTGACCCTAACCATGGTACGACCTAGCCATGAGTTGGGCCATGGTTAGGTCAATTTAGCATTTGGGTCCAATTGATCAAATTGGATCATTGGGCAAAATTGACCTAGTCATGGTCCGACCCATGGCTACGTCGGACCATGGCTAGGGTCGCTGGACTTGGGCGACCATACCCATGGTCCGACCTAGCCATGGGCCGGACCATGGCTAGGTCAATTTAGTCCTAGGTGCGGTTGATAATATTTAGGGGCAAAATTGCAAAAATAAAAAGTTAGGACAATAATTTTAAGGACTAAACTGAATAAAATAAAATTTTGGGACTAGGCATGTGCAAGTCACATGACTATTTAACGGTCAAACTGACGGTCAACTAACGGATTGACCAAAAACCAAAAGTTTTCAAACATATGGTACCAAAACTAGGAAAAAAAAAGATATATGACCAAAACCCAAAAATTGTCAAACATGTTGGACCAAAAGATCTATTATAATGTCAATTTTCATAGGGTTTCACATTTAGGAAATAAAGAATTAAAAATATGAATATGAAATGATGAACTGTCATAATTGTTATAATTGTTATAAGATAGTTAAAAATAGTTATTCCTTATTTCAAGCCATATTTACAGCATCTTACTTATGATTTCAAAATTTTATTTATCATGTATTTACACAAACAAACCGCACCGAAATATATCCGTACTTTCTTATGCTCATACCGTCATACGTACAAATCTAGCTAGTTGGAGCCATTTGGACTACAATTTTATCTTTTACTTTCATAATAAATATTCCACACATCTTGAACATAAAATATTATTAAATGAAGTGTTGTGACAAAATCACTTGAACCAACCAACATTTTATATATGTATATATAGAAAAATCAGATTATATGTGTGCTTTTGTATCAAGTTCAAAAACTCTCCTTTCTCATATAACCTTCAATATAATTGAGCTTTTCTTAATATCACAAAGCCCAAAGACAATTGCAATTTGCTAAAAGCCCAATCTTTCCAGCATATTTGAATACAAATAAAATCACAAAATATGGTACAAAATGATATTGGAAATGTGTCCTACTTAAGGACCGCTATTACCTTATTTTCATTTAGTGAATACAACATAATTAATTAATGGCAGTTCATTAATATTATGCCATTTTCTTTTCCTCAGTAGTTATCTTATCGCGCGTGCTTAATTAATTAATTAATTATTTTCCAAACGCTCTTAGTTAGCTAGGAAGTAAA
This sequence comes from Clarkia xantiana subsp. parviflora, assembly GCA_036873135.1. Classification (NCBI taxonomy): domain Eukaryota; kingdom Viridiplantae; phylum Streptophyta; class Magnoliopsida; order Myrtales; family Onagraceae; genus Clarkia; species Clarkia xantiana. The sequence goes on from JAPTYO010000014.1 coordinate 6,777,755, forward strand.
CTGGTTGCGGGACGAAAATGTTTGGCCGAACTTCCAAGAGCGAGGGACAACATTGGAGAACACCATAGTTTTGCCATCCACTAAAGTAAGCATGAAAGAGAGTGGCTGTCCACGTAGATCTACGCTGCTCTGCCAATTGGCACCCCAGTTACGATGCATGGCGGTCCACGACCTTGACCTTGACCCTTTGACCCATGCAGCTTTCACGTCACCGCTTCCCCCGACATTCGACACCATCACCATGTGGAAGTTTCCTTGCCCTTTCAGTGTGAAATGCACCCCACCTCTTCTTCTACATGAAACCCTAGAACAAATATTCCATTTATACTATATTAGCTAGGAGACATATATATATATATATACACTATAAAATTAAATTTATTTAATTTTTAATATCATAATTACAAAAAGTACAAAATTTTCTATAGTAATATTATTTACGATCTATTTTTTTATATAACATATATGATTAGAGCTCTAGATCTAAAGAGATTATGTCATTTATTTTGAAATTATATATGTAAATTAGTGTAACATTAGTCAATAATAAGCTGCATATGTTCTTTTAGCATATTATATCATTTAAGTAAAATTTCGCGCATTATTAACTAATTACCTTCTATATTGAACCGGCACGATACCCTCATTGCCTTGCCTAGCAATCCGAAAAAAGGCCGGCATGGACATGTCGAAATGATGATGTGGCGGGTTGCACCAGCCCCCGTTATTATTAGAAGGGCAGAAGTTGGTAGCCGTCACGGCCACCGCTCGGCCCCTCAGACACCACTTTGGATCGACTCTGTAATCGCACATTACCTGGTAACACGCGCCACACGCCTGACCACCTCTGAAAAGCACTGCACTCACGGCCGCCGTGTTGGAGCCAAAGCCAGCATGGTAGGTGTTGTCGTAGCCGCAAGCTCCTCCTAGGGTGGCCGGACTTTCGTTGGCTCCATAGAAGGTTGCATGTGCTGGAATCCAACCACCATAAGCTCTCTCCAAAACAACATTACCACACAAGCAAATGACCAAAAACCATATCCACATTTTCATATTCACTATATATATAAAGCTGAAACAATGGATATATAAGAGAATATATATAGAACAAGTTTGATCAAAGGAAACCCTAGAAAGCAGATGTATTGTTTTTGAGCTATTGGTTGTGGTTGTGGATGTATATATTGTTTCCAAAGTGTTATTTATAGAGAGAAGCTTGAAATGCAGTTTATGTGTGTATGTAACTATGTATCAATCATGAAGGCATATAGTTTTTCAACGACGGTGATTAATTATGTGGTCGGGGTGTGCATTATAATGGAAATAAATGAGAGTGGAAAGACGCGTTTTCCATATAGAAAGAAAGAGGGGTACGGAAAAGAATGTGTAGTGTACTTACTAGTTAGGGTTTAATTTTGTGACAGACAAGAAGAAAGCAACTGCATGTGCATGCTTACATTTTATATTCTCTCCACCTTCGTTCTTCTTCTTTCGTCAGAACCTTCCTGTCGGTGATTCTTCACGGATATATCATATCCATTATTTTCGGTGCTTCACTTTTCTTTTTTTCTTTTTAAATAGAAATATTTGTAGTAACTCTGCAAGGGTTTTTGAAGACATGGGAGTGTAATTAATAAATAAAGTACCTAAAAATCATTATGATGTAAACATATATATATATATACAACTTATGTAACTAACTTCTCTTACTTAATTAACTTCCATCAGGACACAAAGTGTGTGTGACACTTGTTCACAGTAAGGGTTTTTATTTAGGGACACAAAGTTGAACTAAAAGTAAATAAAAATAAATAAAGGGAAAATGTAAGACATTAAAGAGCTAAACTGAAAACAGTTACATTTTTAAAAGTAAAAAAAATTACATTACCAAAAGTTAATGGAGAGCAATTGTCCCTTTAATCCTACATATAGCTTAATCTCTAAATGTAGCGTGTATATTAAGGGATTATGCTTAATCCTACGTAGGCGGACACGAAATTATAGACAGGGGATGATGCTATTAAGGGCTGATGGTGTAATTATAGACAGTTAACTGTCCCTTAATTTTTGACAATGTGTAATTTTGACCTTTGAAAGTGTAAGTCTTATATTAATTTTTGAAAGAATATTGTTACTTTAAAAAAATTGGTTTCATCTTGCAGTTAAGTTTTACTGATTTAAGATATATATATATAGTACAGAACTCTAATGTACCTAGAAACATATATTTTCAGATAAAATAGATTAAAATATTGGCCATAACTAGACATAATTGAAATCAAATAACTAGACATGAGAGTATTTTAATCTCCATTTAGTCGTATACGAAATCAAAGAACAAACGTTGCCAGAGAGAAGAGAATTTCTATTATAGAAGTGGAGTGAGCTGTTTGATTCAAGTAATTAATTTCCTTGTATTTCGGATCTTCGAGACAGATCGATTAGAAGAGAATTATTAGGTGCTCAATCAACAATATATATGTTATGTTTACTACGTACATTTAAAAGATATTATTCTGCTATATGTGATCGTAGGCCAACTTAATTATATTATTTCCTATTCCCACATCCCTAATATATAATAATATAAGTTGGCCTACTATCTTACAACATTAACATGATGATATCTTGTACATAGATATATACGATTATTAACTATTAAATTGGTGGGCCAAATCAAGTGCAAGAACTGACAATTCATTCATGGATTTGCAACCTATATATTGCTCTTAAATTTTAAGCTAAATGCGAACCACAATTTCCACTTATCCAATTTTCAAATATTTAACCATATGATTAGCCGCTTTCATTTTTTTTAAATACGGTTTCGAACTTATTTAATTCTTGTAATCTACTTTTCCTTTAAGATAAGTTGAGTCTTTCTTTGGCACACCTAATGAACAGTAATTATCGAGTATTTCTCGTTTAAGGATGTATTGATATTTGACTTTGACCTTGTCTACCTTAAAAAAACTTCTACCATTTTCAAACCCCTTAATTAGATTGTCTATAATTTTGTCATATTTAGTGCCATTTCTGGTAATGTATGATCGTCACGCAGGCTTCTTCTAACTATATCTTCTTTTAATGGAGTCTCAATTATTTTTCATGATTTTAATCGTTTTGTTTAATCATATCTGGTCCTCCCTCACCATGTCATTGTCTTTTGTTTAGGGTACCATTTTTAGACTGATTATGTTTTTTTTACTTTAGTTATTACTGTTTTTCTGAATTCATACCATTCTTTGTTGTTCTACGTCTTTTGGCTCACGACTAAACTATTTGTACGAATATAGATTCATCCAAACATCCTGCAGTAACTTTTTTTTTTTCTTCTTATTTTTGTAATCAATATAGGTTTTAATAATGAATATGGATCATTCTTTATAAAGAACTAAATGCTAATCGGTGGTGATAGAACTAGCTAGCTTACCTGTCATACATATTCTTAAGCACATAGACTTGTTATAATTAATAATAGACACTGCATGTCTTTGATTTGGACACGACCCATGTATACAGGGGGACATTCATCCCCCTTTTTTTTACCGTTTGTAATAACATTCTAATTTATTTTTAAAGAAGAATTTATCATGAATCTTCATTTTTTTATTTAAATTCTAAAAGAACCTTGTTCATTCTAAGACACTGACACTTATATTCATAAAATTAACCACCCGTATTAACCCATCTTAATATGAACCTCTTTAGGTCAAGGACCTCAAGGTTTTAAATCTTTCATTTTTTAAAAAATAAATAAATAAATTACTCCGACTGGAATTTAACAAAAAAAATTAATAAAAATTGAGCTGCGGCCTGCGGGCATATGGCAAGGGCTGCGCTCTGTGAATAACTATATGAGGAACGGGTAATGTAGAACTAGAAAACAGTAGTAGAGTGCAGCTCAAACAGATACTGCAGCATCGCTAACATTGTCATCAACTATACACATATCCTTACACCACACTGACTACAAACATGGTGGACATGAGTAAGCACAACAACCCATCTAAAACATCGTTACTCTTATTTCCTGTTCAGTTCAGAGGGCCACACCACAGACCTCTTTACAAGTACTTCTCGATGCTACTGGTTAGTGTGGACTTGGGAACGGCTCCAATAATGGCGTCTTTCTTCTCACCGCCCTTGAAGATGATCACAGTTGGGATGCTCCGAATGCCATACCTTGTTGCAACTGAAGGGCTGTCGTCAGTATTCACCTTGTAGCACTTGAGGTTTCCTGCGTACTGCTTTGCAAGCTCATCGATCACAGGGTGGATCATTCTGCAAGGTCCGCACCACGGTGCCCAGAACTCGACTAGTACAGCAGTCTCTGAGTCCAGAACAAGGGATTGCCATGTTGAGTCGGTTACAGGGGGCACTGCATCAGTTGAAACCATGAGCTGACTTTACAATGACAACAAATTAAATGTCCAAAATGAAGGTATGATAACTAAGGTGCAAGAAATCACAGAAAGAACCACAATTTTTCTGTTTTGGTCAGAAGGTCTGTTAACATTGGATTCAGGTTAACCACCCATTCACCTCTGTAACTGATTTGCAGACTTAAACTCAGGAATTGCTCATAACTATATATATACTTATCACATTTGCTCTGACTCTTCACATTTGAAGCGTACAATAGTTTGCAATGGAATACCAAAACAAACGTCAATTTTAAAAGAGATTGTATATTAAGTTCAAAGGAAAATAATAAGAACTAAAAACCGAAAATCATGTCCCCACCCTTAAAGCAAGTGAAATGCAAATCAGAAACTTTTCAAGATGGAAATGCAACATTAAGCTGAGCTAAGAAAAGTGCATCAACAACAGTAGTGAAAGAATGGAAGGAAATGAAAGAAGAAATCTCTTTACCTTGTTCGGGCAGACCTCATTGTAAGAAAAGAAGGATTTAACTAACTTCCATGCTGGTTTACCTTCATATATTTAGCAAACTTCTACACTAACTTACCCTCATAAAAGCTATGTAATAAAAATATCAGGATACGGTTGTAGTCTATAAATAGGCCTACACCCCCTCCAAATCTCAATCCTCCCACCTGAAGGTAAACAAGAACCTCACTACAAGCGATTTGGAGGGGAAGTATATACGTCCATTTACTTCATCCTCCAATTCTATGCGTATACAAACAGCCGAATACCACTTATCTCCTTTCCTTTCCCTTCCTTTTGCCTCTAACTAACTACTTTATCCAAACAAACCTATAATAAAAAAGATGTTCTATTCTAGAAACCAAAACTAAAAAAACTAAACATCTGCCAGTCATTTACCTCATGTACAACCATTTGCTTCTTCTAAAGGATAACTTACAATCACCCAAACTAGTTCATAATAATTAATAACCTTCTGTTTATAGTTAGACGGGCATCTGTAGGTATCACTTTAAAAAGATATATTGATACTGATTATTCCTAATACCATTGCAATGGAAATCCATTATAAGCTTCCAAGACAATCTCCATAAGCACCATAATCACTTAAATTAACATATACTGGCAAGAACAGCGAGGTAGAATGCATAGCAAGTAACAGAGGGGTCTGAAATCGTCACACAGGAACGGCCAGGTGAAATAGCTAACGTTTCAACGAAAGAATCGAAACACCGATTCAGAAAAATGACATTAAACGATTTGATCGCGGTCCATACCGTCCACAGTAATGTCCGGAGCCTCGCAAACGACGGCGCCAACTCTGCTCCGTGACCGGCTGGAGCTCTGGCTGACGAGGCGACCAGCGGAGCGAGCGGCGGAGACCGGCTTGATTCTCAGGCCAGCGAACAGCGGCAACCTGGCTGAGACGCGATGGGCAGGGCACGGAGAAAGAGCGGACGATGCCGCGATTGGGGAGTAAGCAGTGGCCATCGCCGGTGAGAGAGAGTCGGATCTCAGTGAACCGTGACGGAGAAAGAGAGCGGAGGAAGAGATAAAGATTGGGAGAGAGTTTTGAGGAAGGTGTTTGGTTGATGTGCGTTCGGAGCGAGCTTGGTCAGCAAATGCAAGTGGATTCACGCTCTCTCTCCCTTGACCTAAAGATGGTTCGATCGAGTCAACTAGATCCTATGCCAATGCGCCAAGTGTAAGAAATCTATTCGGACCGTTGACTAAATTATTGGGCTGAATAGTTTAGCGAAAGTTGGGCCTAGGACAAAGTTGATTCGGCACCTTCTAAACCCAAAGCCATATACGGTGTGATTAAGCAAACGTATTCTAAATGAGGGTAAAATATCAGATTGCTACTTGGAATTTGGGATTCGAACAAATCATTAGCCGAAATTTTTGGGACAATCTAATTAAGATTTCGCTTATAAAAAAAATTGCTAACTCTATTTAACAGTCTGTTTAATTTAAATGCACATCGTTTGATGTGGTTAAAAAAAATTAAGAAATTCATATGAAATTACGGAATCGTTATTTACATAACTGAAATTTTTTCATAAATATTTATATAAATGTAATTACAAAGTTAAATTGGCCAAAAAAAAAATTACAAAGTTAAATCATATCAAAATATGAAAAATATTTGATGAATTGCCTTTTCGATAAGGAAATTTTCATCATTATAGGTCAATTTTCCGATGTTTTTTTAGTCATTCGCAAATTACATAATCAATTTTTTCATCTAAAGGAGAACGATTCAATCACATTATGCTAGCGAAATTTTTTATTTTATATAAATCTTAATATGGCGAGAAATAATTTTCTTTGGCCATTTGAGAAATAGAATTGAAATAGAGTCAACATAATTTTATTTCAAAATATTTAGACAGAATATTTAATGGAGCTAACCATTATTTACGAATAAAACCTAAACTATAAAAAAAAAAATTATACCGTTAAAACTTCAACAAGCAATTTTATAATCCCGCTTCTCTACTGGGGGAGGTGTTTACAACTTCCAAGTGTTGCAAAACACTGGAAAAAAAAATGTTACAAAACATGTTTATGGTTAATTAGCTTTTTGTTAAAAATAATTCAGCTACCAAATTATACTTATGAGTGTTATGAGTGTTGCTACAAACTGTGAAATTTCTATAGAAACTGATATAGGGTCCCACCAAGTACCAATACATTTGTTCATTTACTTTCTCTTTCTTACTTTCTATTGAAATTTCACAAAAAATTCCACATTTTAAAGATTTACTCTATACTTATAAATTTCAGCTAGAATTTTTTTTAATTGAAACATTTTACACTGTCAAGCTGGAGCCAAATGTAAGCCAATTGTGGAACAAAACTCAAACTTGAATAAAACAATGCCAGAACAAGAAGATCATCACAGCAATAACACGAAAGAGAGTCGAAATAACACCAATGAGATTTCTCAGATAAAAGTATTTCTTAATGCAATGTAGACCTTAATAAAGTTGTAAATTTGATCCTTACGATCCAACACTATGTCCTACTTCCGCCTCATTGGCACGTCATCATCTTCTTCCTCCGCCTCGGAATCATCTTCGTCGGCGCTATCATCGAATAACGTACCATCATCGGCGAAATCGTCGCTATCATAATCAAATTCATCCTCATCGTCATCAGATGCTTCCTTCCGAGGCTGCAGTCGCATATCCTGGATCAAAAATCCAAACTTCGGGTCCAACAAATCGGCGGCAGTTGCCGGCTCCTGAGTTCGATCGGAATCGACGGTCTTGAGCAACTGACCGATGCTCAGCTGATCGAGCGACAGTGAAGGCGCAAATAGTAATTTCTGGTCTGATCTGGCGAGATTGGCGCCGGCGCGGTTCAGCAGTGAGGCGCGGATGAAGGGGAGAGCGGCCTTCGCATTGTTGACAATCACCCGAGAAGCGGCGCTGGCCATTGTCTTAATCTAGGGTTTCAGAGAAAAGATCACTCTCTCACGTCTTCTGGTACTTCTGGAGGGAGGCGACCACTGGTGTTTAATTCGGCTGTAGGGTTTAAGGATTTATGAGCGGGCGAATTTAAAGACTTCTTAATAAGCTTACGCGTGTATGACGTATCCCTCTTTTGTTGGGCCAGGTCCAAACTCCAACGTTTTAAAACAAAACAACAAAAATTGACAAATTTTTTTTTATTTAAGTCCGTTCCATTACATATTGTTCGAACACTTTCTGTTTACGGTTTCAATTTTTTTTATGATCAAATTTAGTGAAAAACTAATACATACATTACCAACTCAATTGTAGCATGTTACAGTCTAATATAGTCGATAAATCAGTCCGTTAAGCACATTCTACTCGGCACCTCTTATACTTGACTTAGTAGGTCTGGGCATGTGTAAGGTCGAGTGGACTTTTTGTATAAAAAAAAAATATGAATATCAAAATTCGGTTTTTTAGCATCGATTATAAACACAAATTCTGCGAAAATAGAGAAAGTAACCCGACGAACCTCTAATTTTAAGTTTCTCAGGCAGGCTCGGTTTAAACCAATTACACAGATGCGTCATTGAATAACTTAGACCACATCAAATAGAGAAAATAACCAGACCAACCTCTGATGTCAGGACGATCGGTAGACGGCGACCAGCAGACGACACAATTGTAACAAGACGACCAGCCAAAGGGAGCAGGAGCAGCAGCGAGACGACCGCAACCAGCCAGTGATGAGCTGCGAGACAACCGTGATAGTAGTTCGTCTCGCAGTTGTAGGGTCGGAGGCGAGAAGAGGGTTGTGTCATGACTTACGTCCATTCAACAATTAGTAACTTTTCTCGAAACTAAATCCTCCATTGGGAAACTAGGATTTGGTTGTTTTTTAAATGTAAGTATTTTTTTTTAAAAATGTGTTCAATTTGGTAAATAAAAATTTATCATTTGTTAGAGCTGAGTATTATTATTAATATTGAATTCATTCAGCATTAAAAAGCTTAATTAACTTGAACTCGGCTCAATTTGGAAAAAAAAATAAAAAAATCGCCTCGATTTGAAATTTATTCGACACAAATTAGGGTCCGACGATCTTGACTCATTTTCCCGACTCTGTAGCCCAATCAGGTTGAGAGTGAATCGCATTCGAATTCGATAGCACTTCCTCCGCCTCTAGGCTAGGGGGTTTAGATTGGCAGAGAAATCATCGCTAGTTCCCAGCTTGACGTCTCCGACATGTATCGAATAATGAAGTTTTCGCTCGATTCCTCAACCACAATGCAGCTCCTCCTCCGTTCTTCAGCAGGATCTCGATTTCTATGCTCACATACTCAAATCTCCGATCAATCCGCAAAGCCGCCTGAAAAAGATCCAATTAATGCTGAAGAGAGCTCAAGCTCCGATTTTTCAGCTAAGGGCTTGACTATCTCACCGTCCAAGGTGACACAGGCTCTTCTGGCACTCAAAGACGAACCTAAATTGGCCTTAGAGTACTTCCGCGAAATTGAAGGACGGCAAGGGTTTGTAAAAAACTTGGACGTGCTTTGCATTTTGCTCAATGTGCTGATGAAATCGAATCGGTTCCACAAGATGGCGCAGAATCTTCTCAACGAAGCCATTTCTGATGGTATCTTACCTGATTCGAGCTCATTGGTGGATCGCTTCTTCAGCTGCGCAACTAAATTTGGGTACGAACTCGATTCTAGGGTTTTCGATTACTTGCTGACTAGTTACATTCGAGCAGATAAGATAGAAAAAGCTATAGTTTGCTCTGATAAACTGATTGAGAACGATGTGATTCCGTGCAAGATAGCTACGAAGAATAGGTTATTACGCTCATTGGTGAGACGTGATTTGATTGGTAGAGCTAAGGAACTTTACAAGAAGATGAAATGCGATGCTGCTTCTGTTAGTATCATGATGAGTGGATACTTAAAGCTGAGGAAACATAAGAAGGCATACCGTTGTTTCGTCCAAGCGAAAGAAAGAATGATAGAACTCGATCAGCAATGCTATGAACTTGCTATATACATTCTCTGCAGAAGGCGAAATTCAAAATTGGCTTTCGAGTTGCTGATGGAGATGAGAGACAAAAAATGGGTACCATACGATAATGCATATACGGATGTGATAGGGGCTTTTGTGAAGCAAGGAAACATAGTTGGTGCTTTAAAGGTTAGGGATGAGATGTTGAGTTCTGGGCGCCGGATGAATATAGTGGCTGCTACCAGTTTGATTAAGGGTTATTGCATCTTGGGAGACATTGACCGTGCTATAGACATGTTCGAAAATCTCGGTCATCTTGTCCCAGATGTTGTAACTTTTTCGACTTTGATTGAAGGATGCTGTAAAAACAAGAGGGTCCCAAAAGCACACGAAATTTACTCTCAGATGAAAGCCATGAATATCCAACCGAGTGTATTTACTGTAAATTTGTTGGTTCATGCATATTTAGAAGAAAGCTCTCTTGAAGATGGGTTTAAAGTTTTTGAAGAAGCAGTGAGTATGGGGATCGCTACCCTTTTAACCTACAATTGTGTTTTGTCATGGCTATGCAAAAAAGGCAGAGTAACCGAGGCACTAGATTTATGGGACAAGATGGTGAGTCGGGGTGTGGCGCCCAAAGTTGTATCCTACAACAATTTGATTTTGCTCCATTGCAAAGACAATAACATGGAATCAGCAGTTGGGACATTCTCAGACATGGTCCGGAGAGGACTAAAACCCGATATTGTAACTTTATCGGCTTTGATTGAAGTATACTGTAAAAACAAGAGGGTTGCCAAAGCACATGAACTTTACTCTCAGATGAAAGCCATGAAGATCCAACCGAGCGTATTTAATGTAAATTCATTGATTCATGCATATTTAGAAGAAAGCTCTCATGAAGATGGGTTCAAAGTTCTTGAAGAAGCAGCCGATATGGGGACTGCTAACCTTTTCTCATACAACTATGTTTTGTCATGGCTACGCAAAAAAGGCAGATTTACCGAGGCTCTAGATTTATGGGACAAGATGGTGAGTCGGGGGATGACGCACTCAGTTGTATCTTACAACAACTTGATTTTGGTCAATTGCAGTGACAAGAACCTGGAAGCAGCATTTGAGACATTCTCAGACATGGTCCGGAGTGGACTAACTCCTGATGCCTGCACATACTCTGTTTTAATCAATGCGTGCTTCAATAATGGCGAAACCGAGCAGGCCCTCAATTTCATTAACCAAATGAAGCTTTCTGAGACTGTTCCCTCCAATAAAACAATAAACTCCGTCATAAACGGGTTATGCAAATCAGGACACTCAATGAAAGCCAAATCCTGGTTGCAAAATCTCGAAGGGTTTGTCCCGATTTGCCAGACATACAGCCGCATCATCGATGGATTCATTAAAGAGAGCAATATGGAGGCTGCAATGAGTACCTTTGGGGAAATGTGTAAAAACGGGGTTTCCCCAAACCAAGTCACCTACACAACCTTAATCAAGGGTCTCTGCAAAGAAAACATGGATCTTGCCCAGAAAATGTGGGACCAGATGAAGGACAACGGTATTAAGCCCGATCTGAAAGCATACAAAGTCTTAATCGCTGGTTATTGTCAGAATCGGGACATGAAAACTGCCATCGAGCTTTACTCCGAGTTGCTTGAAACTGGGCTTTCGCCAAATACGGTGATATACAATTCTCTGATGAGTGGTTATCAAAATGTCAAGAACATTGATGCGGCGATCCTATTACACTCGAAAATGATCAAGAACGGAGTCCCTTGTGATTTAGTAACATACGCGATCCTAGTTAATGGGTTGGTCAAAGAGGATAAACTGGATCTTTACTCCGCAGTGATTTCTGATGGGGTAAAGCCTGAAGATGTGTTCTTTATGGTTTTGATTAACGGTTTGCGCAAGAAAGAGCAGGTGGAGTACGCGAGACGGGTTTTCAAAGAGATGACGAAGAGAGGGGTTGGGCCGAGCGTGAGGATGTATCACGCGTTGATTGTTGTGTATTTGAAAGAAGGTAATATGGAAGATGCGTTCAGGTTACTGGATGCAATGCTTGGAAGAGGTGTTCAGCTTGATGATACTACTTATGACGTTTTGAATTATCATAATGGGGAAAGTTCCTTGCCCATAGCTTCGTATCCTTAGGAAAGGGTGATTTATGAATTTTTTCATGGCAAGCCTTATATATAAAATGATAATTATTAAATGATAGCTCAATTAAATGATAATGGGCTACGTTGACGGGCAGTGCGTGCGCTGGTTAATCGCTAAGTCTGATTGGAAAAATTCAGATTGTGAACAAGAGAGTTCGAATATTACGTAGCGGGATGGGACTAGCGTCGCCACCACTAGCCTATTCCTTTCTTTTGGGCAAAAAAATTGTACCTATAAAGAGAAGAACATAGCAACGAGATGATATCAAAGATTATTAACCATGTAATAATTAATATGATGTACTGAGTTAGCGTATTTTTTAACTTTTGAGGTCTCAGGTATTTAACCATTTGTGATCAAATTTACTTTTTACAAACTTATTATTTGGTGTAAAGTATGATTATTTTAAAGTTAACACTTGAGAAATCCTATTAAAAAGAACAAAAAGCATTTTTAAGCAACTAATTGTCGTGGCAAACGAAAATTTAAGATTAGGGTCATGTCTTTCGATTAAGAGCATCCACAAAAAAAAAAAAAATTGGAGGACAACTACATGTGGTAAGGTGAGCCGTTCATTTGCATTAGAGATAGACAAGATTTTTTGTACAATCTCTCAAAAAAAATTCAATCTCTCACATCTCATCATTAATATACTGATATAGTATAAAAGAAAAAAAAAATATATGAATTTTATTAATATTAAAAGAACATGTAGGGTCAACTTTGCAGACATTATTAGAGTAGTGATAGACGACAACTTTAAAACATTTTTTTTAAATAAAATATATTGATTATGTGGCGCTGAAGTGACATTAAATAGGATGTGAGTTGAGTTGTACATGTACATTGTGGATGCTCTAAGCGAAAACTAGAAAAAGGAATTATGGTTTCTCTGCCAGCTTCTTACTTGAGTTTCAGAGGGGAATTACCGGACCAACCCTGACCTAACCCTTATTGCAGGTCTTTGGCGCAGTAGTCAAGCTCAGATCCGTGTGAGCAGGAACAAACAACTATGCATGTACGATATAATTATATGATATCATATGTCATTCATATAATGCATTAACCTTTACTTTTATATGAAAGAAAATATTCGTATTGTAATTGTTGGATCGCGGTGGAACTCCGGCACGGCGCTTGACGGTGGTCCGAACTCCTTAGCTCCACGCAATCCTGCAAAGAGGGGATAGACCGGGCGGTGGCTCGGAATCCCTCTCCGATGCTTAAATGAGTATATGGCAAGAGTAGGCAAGTATGTATGTAAAAAAGATCCTCTCAAACCTGGGGAGTTTCCACCCTTTTATAGGGGAAGTCCAACCCCAGTTACCTGATTTATCGCCTGGGCCGCTGGCCCATATCCCGCGTATCTCGCTCATTTATCTGTTACTCCGGATATATCGGCCCACGATCCCGCTATCTTAGCGGATGCGTATCTTGGCCTTATACTCTTGTCGCAAGCCTCGACCACTGTCGGAGACTCCAGAGTTGTGTCATCACTGCCCGGGGCCTCTCGCCATCATGACTTGGCCCATTCTTCTCCGAGATCTTCCATCGGGGCCTGCTCACAGGCATCGTGGCCTATTCATAGGCGTGTTCGTCGGGGCTAGCTGTTCAGCTAACTGTTCACTTCACGGGTCCGACTCCGTCGGGACCTTTCCTTGTCGGGGCGCGTACCGTCGGGACCTTCTCTCTTGGGCTTTTGGGCCTGATCCAGGGCCCAGTGGGCTGGGCCACCGTCTATTCATCGTTAAGGGCCTAACGGCTACGCCAGAATCCATCATTTGCCCCCAAGACATGAGGGACTTTAAAGTTCGTCGTGTCTTTAACTTCTGACCTCCCGATGAATCGGGGACCCTGGCCTTCTCGATAATTGTCTCCACGTGGAACCTCCTTCGTTGGCCTCCCCGCTGCTTTGAGGGTAACTATTAACTTTGCTGAGAAGGCTCCTTGGTTTCTAGCTCACGCCCTCTGGGCGATTTTCGTCGGAGCCTACCCACTTAAGGATCCTCAGCTCACGCCCTCTGGGCGATTTTCGTCGGAGCCTACCCACTTAAGGATCCTCAGCTCACGCCCTCTGGGCGATTTTTGTCGGAGCCTACCCACTTAAGGGTCCTCAGCTCACGCCCTCTGGGCGATTTTTGTCGGAGCCTACCCACTTAAGGGTCCTCAGCTCACGCCCTCTGGGCGATTTTTCGGAGCCTACCCACTTAAGGGTCCTCAGCTCACGCCCTCTGGGCGATTTTTGTCGGAGCCTATCCACTTAAGGGTCCTCAGCTCACGCCCTCTGGGCGATTTTTCGGAGCCTACCCACTTAAGGGTCCTCAGCCCACGCCCTCTGGGCGATTTGTCGGAGCCTACCCACTTAAGGGTCCTCAGCCCACGCCCTCTGGGCGATTTTGTCGGAGCCTACCCACTTAAGGATCCTCAGCTCACGCCCTCTGGGCGATTTTTCGGAGCCTACCCACTTAAGGGTCCTCAGCCCACGCCCTCTGGGCGATTTGTCGGAGCCTACCCACTTAAGGGTCCTCAGCCCACGCCCTCTGGGCGATTTTGTCGGAGCCTACCCACTTAAGGATCCTCAGCCCACGCCCTCTGGGCGATTTTGTCGGAGCCTACCCACTTAAGGATCCTCAGCCCACGCCCTCTGGGCGATTTTGTCGGAGCCTACCCACTTAAGGGTCCTCAGCCCACGCCCTCTGGGCGATTTGTCGGAGCCTACCCACTTAAGGGTCCTCAGCTCACGCCCTCTGGGCGATTTTGTCGGAGCCTACCCACTTAAGGGTCCTCAGCCCACGCCCTCTGGGCGATTTGTCGGAGCCTACCCACTTAAGGGTCCTCAGCCCACGCCCTCTGGGCGATTTTGTCGGAGCCTACCCACTTAAGGGTCCTCAGCTCACGCCCTCTGGGCGATTTTGTCGGAGCCTACCCACTTAAGGGTCCTCAGCCCACGCCCTCTGGGCGATTTGTCGGAGCCTACCCACTTAAGGGTCCTCAGCCCACGCCCTCTGGGCGATTTTGTCGGAGCCTACCCACTTAAGGGTCCTCAGCTCACGCCCTCTGGGCGATTTTGTCGGAGCCTACCCACTTAAGGATCCTCAGCTCACGCCCTCTGGGCGATTTTTCGGAGCCTACCCACTTAAGGGTCCTCAGCCCACGCCCTCTGGGCGATTTTGTCGGAGCCTACCCACTTAAGGGTCCTCAGCTCACGCCCTCTGGGCGATTTTGTCGGAGCCTACCCACTTAAGGGTCCTCAGCTCACGCTGCTTCGAGTGATCTCACACGTCGGCGAGGATGTCTGCACTTAGAACAATTTGATTAGAGGCAACCTGTTTATCTATTGATGGCTAAAACATTTTGCGTCACCTAGGGCGACTTTATTACATCACTACGTCCCTGAAAGCAATTCAATCACTGAACATGACACTTTTTCAAGTGTTCCCCGCTAAAGGCGAGTTTCAACTTCCTGCCCTCGAGATCCTCCAATTTGTATGCGTTCGGGGCGGACATCCTCACAATTTTGTACGGTCTCTCCCCTTTCGGAGACATCTTGTCCATCCGATCTGAGGAGAATTCGTTTCGACGCCAGACCAGCTTCCTGACAAAGAATTGGCGGGACTTGACTCGTCGGTTGTAATACCTGGCCGTTGCCAGACGCATTTGAGCTTGGACTTTGTCGGCTTCCAACCTCTTTTCCTCGAGCAGATCTAACTCCAAGCCTCTCATGTCATCGTTTGTCACAGGCTCGTAGTACCTGGCCCGATGCGACGCCACGACTATCTCCACGGGGGCGACCGCCTCCGTGCCATACACGAGGCCGAACGGAGTCTCTCCTGTTGATCGTCTGGGTGTTGTTCTGACAGCCCAAAGTACGTTCTCCAACTTGTCGAGCCATTTGCCCTTCAAGGTGTGGACTCTTTTCTTCAAACCCTTCCATCACGATCCTGTTGGCCGCCTCCGCCTGGCCATTAGTCGGAGCGTGACGAACGGAGACTGTTCGATGCTCGATGTTCAGCCCTTCAAGGTACTCCCTTATCTGGGCTCCATCGAACGGAGGGCCATTGTTGCTGATTAACGCCTTCGGGACCCCGCATCTGGACACGATACGGGTCTGAAGGAACTTGACAACGTGACTCCCCGTCGTCTTCGCCAACGTCTTGGCTTCTATCCCTTTCAAGATATAATCAATTACCACTAGCAAATATTTACACTGACCTTTTGTTTGCGGGGGAGGTCCCATCAAGACGATGCCCCCACCGCGTGAAGGACCAAGCACTCTTAGTGGACGTCAGGTTGGCTGCGGGAGCCACAATGTTCGGGGCGTACCTCTGGCACGCCTCACAAGTTTGGACTAGCGTTGCTGCATCCTCGCCCATCGTAGGCCAGTAATAGCCCAAGTTCAGCGCTTTCCTCTCAGTGGATTGGGCCCGATTTGAATCAGCCAACATTCTATCATCGGGGAGTGCCCCCGTAGTCAGGTACACAACTATCGGGGTCATCCAAGTGGGCCCCTCCTCAGAGCCTGCTTCTATGGCACACGCCTCCGATGGATTAATGACGAGATCACTCTCTCCAGGAAATGTGCCTTCCGATCTTTCTCGAGGGGTGCCCCCAAGGTAAACTTGCCCAAGGCATCTGCTTCCGCGTTGTCCTCCTTCGGGATTGCCTCAACGTCGAGACATTTGAAATTCTCTTGCAAAACTTGTGCCTCATGAATGCACTTCCTCATCACCGGGCTCCTTGCTTCGCACTGCCCTTAGGCTTGACTCCCGATCGGGCTAGCGTCGCACCTCACCTCCAAGTGATCTACTCCCGTACCTTCAGCGATCTTGAGGCCCGTGATGAGAGCTTCATACTCAGCTTTGTTGTCTGCGGCCCTGAATGTCAAGGCCCACGCCTGTCGAAGGGGCTTGCCTCCACCGGGCGGAATCAGTACGAACCTCACACCTGATCCTTCGAAGGGCCATCCCCAAGTATTCTCCTCATGAGGCTGTTCTGATTGCTCTGCTATTTCTGGCCATCCTGCCATCGGGACCTCTGCCCCCACTGTGGTTCTTGATGCTTTATCAGGGCATCTTGCCCCCGCCGCTCCGGGCGAAATCGTGCGTCAGACCTGACGCTTTGTCGGGGCTTCTTGCCCCCGTCACAATTGCCTCCTTCCACAGGACCCGCTCCTTCATGATCGGGAGTGTAGACTAGGCTATACAATCAGCCAACGCCTTGCCCCTTACAGCCGCAAATTCATACGCATCTAAGCTATAATCACTAGCGCAAAGAAGCAATTCTACCAGGCAACAATCCAATCACATCAAAAACGGGGAACCTGTCCCCCTCCTAGTGCTATTTCTTGAATGAAAACTAAGCAAAAAATGATCAAATAGAGAAAGGATGGCTCGCCTGGACCGAAGCAAACGACTCCGAGATGCTGCAACGTCTCCTCCCGCAAAGAGCCCTTAATGGATCAGTTGATGACTCTTCTCTTTTCTTGTCGGGTCCCGGAAGATGTACCTGCCGCGGGCTCCGCCTCGGGTTTCTTCTTCTTCGGGGACCAATCACGGGATCGTGAGCGGGATCGCGATCGAGATCGGGACCGATCACGACCTCACTTTTCAGCAATGAACTCTTTAAGCTTCCCCTCTCGATCAGCTTCTCTATCTCCTTCTACAGCTCCCGACAATAATCCGTGTCGTGACCGCTGGCGCGGTGAAACCGATAATAGCGATCGGGTCGCGAGCCATAATACTCTCCATCCTTTCTCGGGGGGAACTTGGCGATGCCCTGTCGCTCCATCACTGCTAGCACCTCTGCTAGGGAGCTGTCGAGAGGGGTGTGATCATCCCTCCGCTTTTCCTTCCTCGAGGGCTGTCCCTCTCGTCGGTCGGAGCGGCCTCGATTCCGATTGCCCTCAGATTCATCCTTCGACCTTCGGTCGTCCACAGGCTTGGAGGACTGCTTCCCTTGACAGCTTTTACTAGAGCAGAACTCATAACAAACACAGGAGTAACCAATCACAAACACAGAGATAACCAAATAAAGGTGAAAGTTACTCGCCTGGAATTATTTACCACAAGCTTGACAAGAATCTGCGAAGCATACAGCTCCCGGAATGTCACGGTATTTCCACCCACGAGGAGCCCTCAATGGATCACGTTAATGACCATTCTCTTCTCCTGTCGGGGCCCTAAGGGCGAACCAGCCAGAGGCTCCTCCTCAGGCTTTTTCTTCTGGGCCGGCCCTTTGTCCACCAACCACTCGGACTGAGCGAGCTCCTTACCTTTATCCTGAGCCCCAGGCGGGACTTGCTCCGGCCTCGGCGCGGAGGTGGCGGCAGCTCCACAGCCTGCTTCTCGGCGGCCTCTCTCCGGTCCAGGCCTCTCTCCGGTCCAGGAGAGCTTCCATGGCCTCCAAAAACGACGGCGTGGCGTCCGCCCCAGCCTTGACTAACTCCGGATTTGGAGGAGCATCCTCTCCTCTGTTTTCCCTGGGCTAGGAGACAGATCCCACCGGTGCTTCCTCATGCCCCCTGTCTGGGAGACGTTAGCAACAGGTGGAGGATCGTCTCGAGCCTCGCTGTGCTCCGGCAGCCTTGAAGTCTGTCCTTGCTTGGTTTGCCTAGCAGGTGCCATATGAACGAAGTAGAGGTTACCTTGGCTTTTCGTTCAAGGTTCCCACAGACGGCGCCAATGTTGGATCGCGGTGGAACTCCGGCACGGCGCTTGACGGTGGTCCGAACTCCTTAGCTCCACGCAATCCTGCAAAGAGGGGATAGACCGGGCGGTGGCTCGGAATCCCTCTCCGATGCTTAAATGAGTATATGGCAAGAGTAGGCAAGTATGTATGTAAAAAAGATCCTCTCAAACCTGGGGAGTTTCCACCCTTTTATAGGGGAAGTCCAACCCCAGTTACCTGATTTATCGCCTGGGCCGCTGGCCCATATCCCGCGTATCTCGCTCATTTATCTGTTACTCCGGATATATCGGCCCACGATCCCGCTATCTTAGCGGATGCGTATCTTGGCCTTATACTCTTGTCGCAAGCCTCGACCACTGTCGGAGACTCCAGAGTTGTGTCATCACTGCCCGGGGCCTCTCGCCATCATGACTTGGCCCATTCTTCTCCGAGATCTTCCATCGGGGCCTGCTCACAGGCATCGTGGCCTATTCATAGGCGTGTTCGTCGGGGCTAGCTGTTCAGCTAACTGTTCACTTCACGGGTCCGACTCCGTCGGGACCTTTCCTTGTCGGGGCGCGTACCGTCGGGACCTTCTCTCTTGGGCTTTTGGGCCTGATCCAGGGCCCAGTGGGCTGGGCCACCGTCTATTCATCGTTAAGGGCCTAACGGCTACGCCAGAATCCATCAGTAATGTCGTAAAAAATGTTATGACTATTTGAGTACGATATTAAAGAGTAAATAATATTGTAGTAAAGTAAATGGAAAAAACAAATATTTGTAGAAGTTAAAATTGAATGTTATTAATGACATTAATTTTTCGGGTAATTTTTAAAGCTCATAATCACTAGTCTGGTTGTGACATGTGACACGATACTACACATTTATTGTTTAGACGTTGTATAATTCATTTACTTTAAAATTGTTAGTTTCATCATGTGTCATTATATAATTTAATAAAGTGTAGTTATAATTATTTAGTTAGATAAATAATGTATTCCATCATTTCATACTTCCATAACTAAACTCAAAAGTTATTCCATTAGAGCACTTTCAATGGTAGTTCCTAGTTCATACTCTCATGTTGTAAATTTACCATTATTGGAAGTTCCTAGTTTCTAATGTCATTTATTGTTCGTTCATATTAGTAATGATTAAATAGGAACTCGACATTCTAATTGAATTTCCTTGTTTCAAAATGGGAGTTCCTAATTCCAATATATTCCACTAAACACTACTAGGCGCCACTAGGATTAAAAACAATGAGAAATCATTTTTCCAAAATGGGAGTTCCTAGTTTCAATATTTGCCACTAGATGTCACTAGGCGTGACTAAGATTAAAAATATTATTGCTTTGCCATTAGCGAGTGGAGATAGAAGTGGTATAGTTCCTACTAATAGAAACACGCCTCGTTACTATTCATGTTGGTGTCAACTTTTTAATGATTTTTTTTTAATTGTTTTGCTTATTTATTTGATAATATGTATATAATTTTAATAATTAATTCAAAATAATTAATGAGACGAGTCGTAGTTAGTCATTTTTAATATTAAGTAAGTTAAATAATGATATGAACCCAAATTAATACTTTTTAACTTCGATCCATTTTAAAGCTTCCAATTTTTTTTTTCATGGTCACAACCATCAATTATACAATTTGAAATATTAAAAATTTCATATTATTAATTAAAACTATTATAATATTTTAATGCATATATATTTCCATTTAATTTACTTATTATTTTATTATTTTAGCATATGAAAGGAATATATTTTGTTGATGACTTATTGTGGTAAAAATTATTTTTTACAATGACGTATAATATATTTTAATTTACGTATGTTGGAAATCATTGGTAAAAATACACGATTAATGCCCCTAACTAATTTATCAACATGTATCTGATTAATGTGTGTAAGCGTGAATCTGATGACGATGATGAATCACGATATGTCAATCAGATAAGAACATTTATAAGATGAAATAAGATCTATTCCCACCTCCATCAAATCACTTATTATTTATCTACGAAATACTGTCAGTAAAATTTAACTTTTAGTTTTATATTTTTTAAACTCAATTTTTATTTTTAATATTTAACGAAAAATAAAAACTAAGTTGGATAAAGTATCATTTGACGACTAAATTTTATTTCATCCTTGAAATATACAAATCCTTACAAAAATCGAATTAGTTATTTTTCTTATTTGTGGTATTCACTTCGAAATTAGAAGTTGATGGTTCGACCAGGTTGAAAAAAAAAATAAAAAAAATTAGAAATATGTAACTAATTGGAAAAAAATCTAAATTGATTTATGAATTTTTTTGTCATTTTTTTTATTAATTAGTCAACTTTAATCAATCACATGTCAAATATTTTAGATTAACATTTTTACCGACATGTATGGTCATTTAGAAACTCAAAAATCGACGTTGTTTGTGTCGTCGAGTTGGAATCCAAATATTTAACGTATAATTAACAACACATTAGTTAAATGTGCATACATTTTTTATCGATTTTTTATTAATCAAACCAGTCAAAATCTCCAATTTCATTCATAAATTGTGTCGTTATTATTTTTAATTTAAACTTGAGCATTTAAATTATATGTATATATATAATGCTTTTAAAAAATGCTTAGCTTGATCATAATTAGACAATGAAGATTGTTAGATAAGCAAGTTTGATCAAACATGATAGAATTCTTGTTTTTTTCCAAATAAACCAAATAACAGTACTAAAAACAAAGCTCCAGTCCAGTTTAGATATATGGGTCAAAGTATTTTTACATTTTAACTCAAGTCAAGGCTTCAGACTCGCAGAAAATAAATTCTGACTATCTCGTGGGACCTTTAAGTCTAGCCAAACCTTCTTTGCATATTCAGTATCTCTGAGGACATGTAAGTTATCTTCAACTTTAAGATCACATATTGAGCATAGTGGGTCAACATTGATACCACTCTTCGCTAAGAAATTGGAAGTGGATATTCTGTCATGATTACATAACCATATAAAATATTTCACTCTCGGGATCATGTTACAATACCATATCAAATTCCATTCCTCCCAGTCAAGGCTAAGATCAACCAAGTTCTTTTCTTTGATGCTCTTGTGCACTAAAGCCACTAAGAGAATTCCAGAAGTGGAAACCAATTTGTCTATCCAAAGTTGAAGAATCCATAGCCAAATGATGACACTTATAGTTTCTATGATGAAATTAGGGAGTTTGAAAGAAATACCAAAAAAATCTCAACTCCTCAAAGATGTTAGAATATCATTTACTCTCATATTCTCTTCTCCACAATTTAATGAACTCTGAAATTGTGCAAATTGGAAGTTCTAATCCATCTATCAACCCATGGATTAATATGATTTCCTTCGCCTATAATCTAACCAAGAACGTCACTAATGACACTAAGCCTCTCTTTGATATTATACAAAGTACAAGAACAAGATTTATGCATCATTCGACAAACATCAGCTTCATACTTTTTTTACGTCAAGTAAAATTGGCAACCATGACCTGGTTCCTCTCTTTTGTAGAAGAGATTCCCGAACCACCATACGAGAAAGTTTCATTGTATCCCAATTGATAGTATGAACCTTTCTTTTTTCATCAATGGAGCCCCATAGAAAATTTCGATTGATTTTGTCTAACTCATTACAAACAATAACAGGCGGGAGAGTACATTGCATGATATGAGTAGGAATGGAGGTCGTGATTGAATTTTTAGGACATTTTTTTACTGATATAGACAATAGGTTTGATCTCTACGCAAGTTTCGACTTGACCTTATCTACCAGAAAATTAAAAGAGTTTTTTTTTTTTTCTACATGACAGATCTAACGGAAAATTCAAATATGAAGTTAAATGTTCCAATTTTTTTAAGATTGAGTTGACAAGCAAACTGATTTGCAATTAGTGAGGTTTTTATTTGACATACTTTAAGGGGGCGTTTGGATGAACGCAATGTGAGATTACTTGAAATGTTAGATTACAGTGTTTGGTTGTGCTGTAATGTGGAGTGTAATGTTAGATTACATTGTTTGGTATGTGTTGTAATATGACTTTAATATGATAAGATTTAAAAAAGAAAATATATTTTGACAACAACTAACTTCTTAAAATTTATGTTTTGTGATTAATACTATAGTCATTTATGAATTCTAAAATAAAATATGTAAACTCAATATGCACAACTATTAAAATTCTAATAGTTAAAACATTATATGTAGTTTTATAAGATGATTTTCATAAAAATGCATTGAAAGGACTTTACTCATTTTATACGAACATCACGTGTATTATTATTTATTATAATAATGAGTTATGAAGTAGATAAAAAACAAAAAAAAAAAACTACTAGTGATAACAAAATTATTATCATAATAAGCTATAATTACAATACAAATTATTTTATTTAATTTTTTTTTTGCCAAAGTATTTTATTTAATAAATATTAATAAAATAATATCACTCCGTAATGTTGGATGTAATCTCACATTACATCCGTTTTTGGATGTAATTTCACATTACGTTAAATGAAGTTTGAACGTAATCTGAGATTACAATGGACATTACATTACAATGCACATTACATCGTTTGACAAACCAAACAACGTAACGTGAGACGTAATGTGAGATTACATCCCAAATTATATCCATTCAAACACCCCTAAGAGCATCCACAATGGTATTACGTAAAGATTACGTAAACGTGGGTCCTACATGTTTATTTAAGTAAAGCAACAAAAACTATCTACAGTGGTTTTACATAGCATTCCTTAAAGATGAGACCCGCACGTAAATTTATATTTTTACATAAAACATTCCTTAAATTTAAGTAATGCACTATGTATTACGTAACCAATTTTTTATTATAAATTAATTCATTTTATAATTAATGCTAATATCTTATTGGTGGTTGTTGGAAAATTTAATAATAAAATATATTTAAGGAATATGTTTAAATAATACGATTGCAGAGAAAATATTTTTTACGTGTGTTTTAAATTTACGTATTACTTAAAGTATACATAAATGTCTACGTGACAACTTTAAAGATTACAATTTATGTAAAATCACTGTGGATGCTCTAAGCGGTTTTGTGTCTTCACGTCAAATATGCAGAGAATTCTTGTGTAGGATTGATTATTATTTATACCGAACTAATATAATTATACTAAAAAACTTTATCATAATTAAATTATATTGTGATTTGTGTAGCTGTAAACAAGTCTTAACAATAATTTTTCCAAATGTGGCAGTATTCTTCTTCCTCCTAAATCTCACTACTTCACCCGTTAGCCACTCCAGAGTCTGAAGTCTTAAGCGTCAACTCTCGACTCTTAATTCTCAATCCTCTTAAACCCTGGGTGTGATATCTCGGACTCTGAGCAACCGTAACAGCAGCATCCCACTGCGGGTTCGCCTACGTAATCTGCCCTTCATTCTGCAAATTGGGGTTCTGATTTTTCAATACCGAAACAGGAAGACGCCTAGCATTTACAGTTTCCTATGCATATGCACTCATCAGCGAAAGGTGCGTACTCCGGACTTGACTCATCTGCAGAATTGATTTTCTGAACGCCGATTGACAGTATCAATATTGGAATGCGGAAGTATTAATTAATTCGATTTCTTTAGCATTAGCAGTATCATTTGAGATTAGGTCTTCAATCCTGACAGGATTGAAATAGTATCGTTTAATCACGTGCCTTTCGATATAATAATTGTTGACCCGGACTTTTTTACTGGGTTCTGCTGTTGAATTAAGTATAAATTAGTCTCCACTTTGTGTTGCTTTCAATTGTTTATTATTCTTGACTTAATCCCTCCACTTCCCCAATCATTAGGGACACAAAACTAGTAATTTGGGGGAAGAGCAAGCTGGATTAAACCCTAATTTGGCATTTACAGTGGAAAGGGTGATATTTAAGTTATTTCTTAACCAATTAAATAATGAAGTTCATGGCCCACGGAGTTATCTGTTATATTTATATATTGTGCTCCGAGTGTTCTCAGACATGTTCAGTTGAGGTCATGGTGGTGCCACGTATTCCACTGGGAATAAGCAAGAAGATAAAGCATGAGTGGATGACTGAAGACTTTATTGATCTTTGGGATGTTAGAAGCAAAAATAGTAACATATATACATAAAGTAATATTTTTTAAATTATTTTTCATTCTCAGCCGGATGACATATTTTATTTTTGACCATTCACCTCTTGATAGTTGGAGAAGGTTACAATCTTCTTGATAGTTGGAGAATATATAGCACTAGAATCCAGTTTATTCACGGAATATTGCTATCCGAACTGATTGAGAAGGCTATTTGTTATTACCTTCTTGCAGAAAGTTCTTTTATTATCATGTGGGTAGCAGGGTGGGTATTTGTTTGCTTCATTGTAATAAAAATGAGGTGGAATTTGTGAGGTTGTGGTGCATCACCGGGAAGGGGTGCAATAAAGGCTTTTGTTGTGTGGCTCTCTTCTCAGGTTGGCCTAGCAAGAACAAGAAAGAAAGATCATTCTTTGGTTGTTGATTCGGCCATACGGGGGTGCCTCCTTCCCTTCTCACTCCTTTAACATCACACGCAGTCCCTCCATTCCTCTTCTATCTCTCTCCCTCTAAGCGGTGCTTGTCTGGTTGAATTTAGGTTTACCCACATGAAGATGTCTGCATTTAAATGTTTCTTTTGAGTGACCCCTTTAACTGAAGTGTATAAAGGTACATCTTTTGCTGCTTCTCTGTGTTTCCTTGTTGCTTTCCGATAATTCTACTTGCATATCCCATCCGGGGCAGCGTATTTTAGAGTAGCTTCTACACATAGGTTGTTTCGGTTGTATGCACAAAGGCTGATCTCATTTTCTCTCTCTTTTGCAATTCAGGGAACTTTGCCATTTTCAGGACAAATTTTCGGTTTGATCTGTTTGTCTTTGGAATGAGTATTTGATCCGAAATGGTGATGGTGGAAGTACAAGTGTGCCGTGAAAGTTGGAGAACCCTTTCAGTTCTTGGATGTGTATGTTCTGGATTTCATTCAGCATTGTGTGGATGACAATGGAGGGTTCATCTGACTCTACTTGGCAGAAGCCTAACAGTTCTGGAGGAATATCTGGTCTTTCAAATAGGAATAGAAGGTTACTTCAGAGTGGTAGAATTGGCTTTTTGGGTGATGAATCGCAGGACACTGGCTTTGGAAATGACAGAGATAGAGCTATGTTTGCTTCTTTGGACAACCTTAGAAACCAAATGGTTTCATCTCGGGGCTGCAACGAGTGCGATGATGTTAGCTTGAGGCAGTGGTTGGACAAACCAGAAAGACATGTTGATGAATTTGAATGCCTGCACATATTTAGGCAAATTGTTGAGATTGTCGATGTAGCCCATTCACAAGGAGTTGTTGTACAGAACGTGAGGCCCTCATGCTTTGTTATGTCTTCCTTCAATCACGTCTCTTTCATTGAGTCTGCTTCTTGTTCTGATTCCGGATCTGATTCTTTAGAGGAAGGCTTAAATAGTCAGACTGACTTTAAGGACTTTAAGGATCAGATTCATCAACAAAGGAGCAGACTAGAGAATGATGGTTTCCTGATTGTTGGAAGTTCAACAAATACATCATCAGGAACATGTTATAATCGGTTGAGCTCTCCCTACGCTGCACAAGCTTCTTTTGTAGAATCAACCAGAAATAGTAAATCTAAAGAAGGCAATACTGAACAAGATGAAGAAAAGACAGAAGTCTTCCCTATGAAGCAGGTGCTGCATATGGAGACTAGTTGGTATACAAGTCCTGAGGAGGTGGCTGGGGCCCCAAGTTCATGTGCTTCAGACATTTACCGACTAGGCATTCTTCTCTTTGAGGTGTGTAATTAGAACTATCAACTGACTGTTACCAAC
Source organism: Clarkia xantiana subsp. parviflora (assembly GCA_036873135.1). Classification (NCBI taxonomy): domain Eukaryota; kingdom Viridiplantae; phylum Streptophyta; class Magnoliopsida; order Myrtales; family Onagraceae; genus Clarkia; species Clarkia xantiana. The sequence goes on from JAPTYO010000014.1 coordinate 6,804,342, forward strand.
TGTATTTAATGTTTGATTCTTGTAAATAAAGGTTCTTAGCTACCAAAAGTCTTTTTGTTTCATGGTATTTCTGGCCATATTGATGGAACTTCTTTCCATTGATGCAGTTATTCTGCCCTTTTGGCTCAAGGGATGAAAAAAGTCAAACAATGTCTAGTCTAAGACATCGAGTTCTTCCGCCTCAGTTGCTATTGAAGTGGCCAAAAGAAGCTTCGTTTTGCTTATGGTTGCTTCACCCAGAGCCCACTGGTCGACCAAAGATGAGGTGAGACTGCTTTGTTTGGCATGAACTGTTGTTAAGATTATTATTGAGAAAAGATTATTTATGGCTTGGCATCCTTGATTTAGACTAAGTTGAAATTTGAAAAAATGAAACACAGATTTTTTAGTTCCTTTACATGTGTTTGATGCTTTGTTCACCCTATCTCATCTATGTCAGTCCTTATCCCTTGAAGCCAAACTATATTTAATCAATTGATAAAACTGTTAAACAAGGTCAGTAGTGAGAGGTTTCATGCCCTTATCTTTTGTTTTTTTGTTTGAGCTGTATCTCTTCTCTTATCTGCTAATATGACGGTGGTAAGAAAGCTTTTTTTTAATCCTTTTTTAAAAAAAAGAGAGTTGTGCAAATCAAGGCAGTGGTGCTCGGTGGGAGGTGCTGGTCTTTTTTTCTTCTCGGGATTTTAAAAGGTTCGGAATTAGGATTAATATGCTGCATAAAGAGGGTGTCAACTTATCTGCCATTTAGTTTTTGTTTGATCTATATTGTCATTATACTTTATTGTTGAAGCATTTTGGTGGTTAAGAACTTATCATTATGGAACTTACAGTTTGGCTATTAGTTATAACTTTTCCAAAAGTGAATGTCGTAATGTTTTTTTAAGCAATTACCATGATGCTTCTTAAACAATAAATCTAGTTGTTGAAATTGTTCCAATAGTCAATCCGCAAAAGAGGAATTAGTTCAAGAAAGATCAATTATGCTGGCAATATCCTGAATATAATAAGCATTTAAAAGACAACTCTATCTGCACTAAGCACTGTATAAAGATGGATCTATATAAGAAGAATATAATCTTCTCCTTATCAGCTGGCTTGGTATATTCTCTGACAGCTTTTTCAAGCGCCTTGAACATTTTGCTGTAACCTTCGCCTAACTAATAGGTTGAGCGTCATAACCAATTTCAGCTTCCTTATAATTGGACAAGGTGGCATACATGCTTTTTTGAGAAAAAAATAAACATAGGGTAAGGGTAGTCATTTTCAAGCCCATCAAATTGTAACCATAGAGACAGAATATGTGATCTGTCAATTGGTATGCAAATGCACACCCATGGATCTTTGGCTACTGATTATTTATTGGCATTACAAATATTAAGTTCACAAGATATATCTAAGCTTAGTGTTCAAGCACACATGACTTGCATTATGATTGTGCTCTCTCAATACCTATTCAGATATGATTATGCTAAGAGATGTAAGTGGTGCAAACTGTGGTATAGGGATAACCTTACCTTTCGAACTATATGTTTTTTACTGCAGTGAATTGTTGCAGAGTCAGTTTCTTAATGAGCCAAGAGAGAATTTGGAAGAACGTGAAGCTGCTTTAGAGCTCAGAGAGAGAATTGAGGAGCAGGAATTGTTGCTGGAGTTTCTTTTGATGATGCAACAGAGAAAACAGGAAATGGCTGATAAATTGCAAGATACAGTATCTCTACTGTGTTCAGATATTGAAGAAGTCAAGAATCAGCAGACAATTTTGATGAAAAAACTGAAAACTTGTGTAAATGTGGGCAATGATGACCGCGTTGCTTCAAATCATCCGTCAACTAATGTCATGTATAATGACGATTCTGCAAGTTCTGGGTCCAGGAAAAGATTCAGGGTAGGGCTGCAGATTCAGAATCCAGAGCAATGGAATGATGCTCTAGACGATTGTCAAAAGTCAGATGCTGTTTCTGAAAAGCAAGACAGTTTTCTTCAGAAAAGTTCGCGGCTGATGAAGAACTTTAAGAAGCTAGAGTCAGCTTACTTTATGACAAGATATCGATCAGTCAAGCCACCTGGGGGGCCTTCTAGTAGACATGCAGCTATAAGTAGTGATGGCAAAGGATCGATTGTTTTAACAGAAAAGAGTTCTGTCAATAACTCGGTACCCAAGGAGCAACTTGATGAAAGTAGGCAAAGTCAATGGATCGGCCCATTCCTTGATGGGCTATGCAAGTATCTCTCTTTCAGTAAATTCAAAGTGAAGGCTGACTTGAAGCAAGGAGATCTATTAAACTCTTCCAATTTAGTGTGCTCTCTCAGTTTCGACCGTGACGGGGAGTACTTTGCAACTGCTGGTATTAACAAAAAGATAAAAGTATTTGAGTGCAGCACCGTATTAAATCAAGATCGTGGTATCCACTATCCAGTTGTTGAAATGGCATCTGGATCAAAGTTAAGCAGTATATGCTGGAATACATACATTAAAAGCCATATTGCATCAAGCAACTTTGAAGGTGTAGTACAGGTATAAGAACATTGAAGGATTATTATTATTAGTATTTTCCCTTTCCAAATGGTTATGTAACAGCTTGCTGTTTGTATTTAGGTGTGGGATGTTACGAGAAATCAGGTGCTTGCTGAAATGAGAGAACATGAAAAGCGGGTTTGGTCTGTTGATTTCTCATCGGCTGATCCAACAATGCTTGCAAGTGGTAGTGATGATTGTTCAGTCAAGCTATGGAGCATCAATCAGGCAATTATTTTTCCACTTGGTGCATGTCAGATTTGAAACTTAAAATGTACTGCATTAATATAGTTTGATGTAACCTTACTTGCTCAAGTTGTATGATAATTGTTTTCTGTTACATGGGTTATTACTGCAGGGGGTAAGCATTGGCACCATCAAAATAAAGGCCAATGTCTGCAGCGTTCAGTTTCCCTCTGATTCAAGTCGTACAGTGGCCTTTGGTTCCGCAGATCATAAGGTTTACTACTATGATTTACGTAACTCCAAGAGCCCTCTATGCACTTTAACTGGGCACAACAAGACAGTGAGTTATGTCAAGTTCGCAGATTCATCAAATCTCGTGTCTGCATCAACGGATAACACACTGAAGATGTGGGATTTGTCAATGTGCACTTCTCGGGTTCTTGATGCTCCCCTTCAGTCCTATACCGGTCACACAAACATGAAGGTAATTTATGAATTCCTTAATGATGGAAATATTAGGGATATAGTAAGAAAATATATTTTAATATATCCCTAATAGGAAGGAAAGTTATTCCGTTTCGTTTGCTCTTCTGCATGGGTTATATATTGTCGAACCATTTATATGGCGAAGCTACACCTTTGCAATCAGGCACCGAGCTATAGTGGGTTGCCCCCTCAACTTTTGGTTTTGTGTACTTTTGGCTCTAAGAAGTGTACTTATTCTCGATTTGGCCTTGTGATTGTTCGCCCCTAGTTCAGTTCTTGCCCCTACTAAAAAAAAATCCAGACTTTTTCCATGTTTGCAATAATGATGGTCTAAAGCTGAGAGGTGGCTTTGGTAGATTGCTGTCTGTTATTCTAGACTTGTTTCTGGTGTACATATTTTCTCATCTTGGTAATCTGCTTGTTGGAATTATAATGCAAATGCTTACGCGTATCGTTCTTGTTGTCACAGAATTTTGTTGGCTTGTCAGTGTCTGATGGTTACATTGCAACCGGCTCAGAAACAAATGAGGTATATTCCATTTAAAGATCTCTATTCAGAAAATGAGACATGCATTTCAGATTCTGGATGTAAACATATTTACCCGATTCATACACTAAGCGTTTAGTGGATTGATTCAGGTTATCATATACCACAAAGCATTTCCGATGCCGGCTTTGTCGTACAGGTTTAGTAGCGATTCAGAGTTGCCAGCAGGCCACGAAATGGAGGACGCGGATAAGTTCATATCCTCGGTGTGTTGGAGGGGCCAGTCTTCCACTTTAGTTGCTGCAAATTCCACTGGTAATATAAAGATCCTTGAGATGGTATGATATGATGATGATGATGATTTCTTCCCTTAAAACTTCAGAACAAGTCATATATATCTATTCAGATTCAGTGGAACTGATCCTATAGTAGGAAGGAAGTGGAAGAAGAGGGTTTGTGTAGCAGTAGATGAGATGGGTGGGTATAGTATAGAAGTTGGTTTCAATTGAGCAGTAATTTTAATTATGGCTCTCTAGTCTAGATGGATAGTTGATGATTGCAATACTTTGTAAGAGTACCTGCTTACATCCTTCTTGTAATGATTTCTGTAGATAATTATTCAAAAACCGATTAAAGCCAGTAAATATTGGTATTATTGGATCAGTGTTGCTTGTTTTCTATGGAAATGTTCATGATATTTAAGTAGATACCATATATGTTTTAGCAAATAGGTAGCCAAACCTTTCGAAAATTAACAATTACATAGCTTTGTTAATTTTCTAGTTAAAAAAAAATGGAATTCTTCACATGAACGATTGAAATTAACAACATATTTTCTTGAGTTGACTAAAATAACGTTGTCCTTCAAATTTTTTGGTTGAATGCGCCTTATTTTTACCGATTAAACTCTTTTAAATTTCAGTTGGCTTCACTTAAGGTGTGTATTCAGCTTCTAAAATTGAGTAGTTCTCCATGGTCGTCGGTGACAAGTGTACAATGTATCATCAAGTGATTTTCACGTAAGAAATTCTGCTACTTTTTAATCGGAAAATTAATGACCCTACCTAATTGCTAGTTTTCAGAAAATTCAACTAGCTTTTTTGCTAAAAAAAAATTTAGTCAACTATTTGCATTTCTGTGAAGAGTACAGTAAGTTTTTTTGAGGCAAAGCCCAAGTCTTCTCAGCGAGAGACCTTACAATGGAGTTTCCCAAGTATGGCCAGTGAACATAGAGGGCCCAATTTTTGTTATTGAGCGCATTTTCATTTTTCAACGGCTCTCAAGTAATCTCCCTCCTCCCCAGTAGACCAAACAATTCAAAATTTCAAAAAGCCGATCTCTTTCTCTCTCTCTCACTCTGTGTAGCGCGAGAGCTAGCAATGACGAACACTAACAGCTTCCTCAACACGCCCACCAAAACCCCTTCGTCGCAGTCCGCCGCCACCAAGAGGCCCCACCACAACATCACCTCGCTAGAATCGTCCACCAACCAGCGCTCCAGATTCGAGGCCTACAATCGCCTTCAAGCAGCAGCAGTGGCCTTCGGCGAGAAGCTCCCCATCCCCGAGATAGTTGCCCTAGGTGGCCAGTCCGATGGAAAGAGTTCCCTTCTTGAAGCCCTCCTTGGGTTTCGATTCAATGTTCGGGAGGTCGAGATGGGAACTCGGAGGCCGCTCATCCTCCAGATGGTCCATGATCCCTCCGCTCTTGAGCCCCGCTGCAGATTTCAGGTCAAATTGTTTATCCGATTCTGCATTTTACAATTTGGATTAGATGGGTAGCTTTTATTGTATCGTCGTTCTTAGCGTAGTCATGGAGTATGAGTTATGCTGAAATGATTTTTAGATTAAAATCACTTAATTTAATTTAGCAAAAAGTGTCTGTTTTTGAGCTTCTCGGTGGAACCATCCGATGAGTTAAGAAAGTGTAGGAAGCTAAACGCATTGTTGGAAGAGCCTCTAATTCGTTTTAATACTATTTCCATAATGCTATATGGTTGTGTGACAACAGGAGGAGGAATCTGAAGAGTACGGAAGCCCTGTTGTTTCAGCCTCTGCAATTGCTGATATAATAAAGTCCCGGACAGAAGCCCTCTTGAAGAAGACTAAAACTTCAGTTTCTCCAAAGCCAATTGTGATGAGAGCTGAATATGCTCACTGTCCTAATCTTACAATCATTGACACCCCGGGTTTTGTTCTCAAGGTGTGTTGAATTCAGAATTGGACATGATGTTTGTATAAGTTGTTTCAAGTAGGATATTTTATCATAAATGTATCGTGATGTTTCGGTTACTTAAATACAGGCTAAGAAGGGAGAACCTGAGAACACCCCAGAAGAAATTTTGTCGATGGTGAAGTCCCTTGCTTCTCCTCCTCATCGTATCCTGGTTTTTCTTCAACAAAGCAGTGTAGAGTGGTGTTCATCCTTATGGTTGGATGCGATTAAGGAGATTGATCCATCTTTTAGAAGAACCGTTATAGTTGTATCCAAGTTTGATAATCGCCTGAAGGTACATACTTCTACTCTTTTCCTAGATAAACAGGAGAAATTATTGATAGAGAAGTTAAGTAATCTAACTTTGAGTATAAAACAAGTATACTTCTATGTGAAGCTATTGTACTCCATCATGGCTCCATAGCATTTGTAAACCCTTAAATGTGAACTTGAGGGTACCTTGCACACTCTTTTTCATTCAGCTTTGTTTTCTTTATAACAAATGCCATTGATTCAGGAATTTACTGATCGGTGGGAAGTAGACCGTTACTTAAGTGCCAGTGGATACCTTGGAGACAGTACTCGCCCATTTTTTGTTGCCCTTCCAAAGGACAAAAACATTGTATCAAACGATGAATTCCGTAGGCAGATATCTCAGGTGGATACAGATGTTATGCGTCACTTGCGGGAGGGTATCAAAGGAGGATTTGATGAAGACAAGTTTAAGACTCATATAGGATTTGGTTCCTTGAGAGAATATTTAGAAGTTGAGCTTCAAAGGAGATATAAAGAAGCAGCACCAGCAACTTTGGCTTTGCTTGAACAGCGCTGTCTTGAAGTTTCTCATGAATTATCTCGATTAGATTCCAAGATCCAAGCAACTTCTGATGTTTCTTATCTGAGGAAATCTGCAATGTTATATGCTGCCTCAGTTAGCAATCATGTGGTAAGCACTCTATCAAAATTTTAGTAGACATGATAGCTTTAGCCTATTAGAAATTACAACTTATCTTATTTCTGTCTTCTTTAAATGATCAGGGAGCACTGATTGATGGAGCAGCAGATCCAGCTCCAGAGCAGTGGGGCAAAACAACAGTTGAAGAACAATCTCAGAGTGGTATTGGGAGTTGGCCTGGTATTATTGCGGAAATAAAACCTGCAAATGCTACTCTTCGTCTCTATGGAGGAGCTGCTTTTGAAAGGGTTATGCATGAATTCCAATGTGCAGCGTATTCCATAGAATGCCCTCGATTGTCTAGAGAGAAGGTATACATTGGTAGCTATATACAGTGAAAAATCAGTCTTTAGTAGTAAAGAAAGAGTTGTAAGATCATGGCTTGCTCCTCTCTTGATCTTATAACATCAACTTGGTTTCAGGTAGCAAATATATTGCTAGCCCATTCAGGAAGAGGTCGTGGAAGAGGATTGACTGAAGCAGCAGCAGAGATTGCTCGAGCTGCTGCAAGATCATGGCTTGCTCCTCTACTTGAAACTGTTTGTGACCGCCTTTCATTTGTTCTATTGAATTTGTTCGATATTGCTCTTGAGAGAAACCAAAGTCGCGACTCAGATCGTAAGTCAAATTTGGTTCCCTTTGCATTTTCTTGAACCCTTTTCACAGTTCAGTTATTTTGATCTTGACCGTTTTTAATTGAACAGATGGAAGGAAAAATGGGGACATGGATGGATATGTTGGATTCCACGCAGCTCTAAGGCATGCCTATAGTCGCTTCATTTCCGAAATAGCCAAACAGTGCAAGAAACTAGTCCGACACCACATTGATTCTGTTACAAGTGCATACTCCGAGGTCTGCTATGACGAAGAATACCAAACTGGATTCGGTTCTTTTGCCTCATTTCCAAAATTCAACCATTCTTCATCAAGTTCTCTATTTCTTGAGCTTTCTGACAGCGTAGCTGCTCCTTCCATAGCCAACCAAGAAAACATACCACCAGCTGAGAACCACAACCAACAGCAAATAACTCCAGGAAAAGGTGACGGTGGAGAAGCTCTACGTGAGAGCCAAATCACGATTCCTGAAACCCCATCGCCTGATCAGCCTTGTGAAATGGTGTACAAGGGTGTGAAGAAGGAACACGGAAATGTGGTTGAGTGTGGGCCAAGAAAACGAATTGCAAGAATAGCGGGAAGTACTAGACATGATGTGAAGGTTCCGTATGGAGCAAGTTTGTTTGGAAATGGGGAGTCGGGTTCAAAATCAGCTTACAGCGAAATCTGTTCATCTGCTGCACTGCATTTTGCTAGGATTCGAGACGTTCTTGTGGAACGATGCGTGACCTCTACTTTGAACTCCGGATTCCTGACTCCGTGGTAAGTAAACTAATTATTTGAACTGAATCTTGAATTATTTTCAGTTTATATTCTGCTCAAATGAAAAATTATATCTTCTTGTTAGTATACAAAAAAAGCGCTAAATGTTATGGATTAGTTAATTAATCCTAGCTGGGAAATTGGATGTATTCTGTTGAATTGTATATAACTTGGTTGTTCGGGCGATGTGGTAGCCGAGAGAGACTCGTGGTGGCTCTAGGGTTGGACCTGTTTGCTGTGAATGATGAGAGATTCATGGACATGTTTGTTGCGCCGGGAGCGATCGATGTTCTGCAGAACGAAAAGCAGAACCTTCAGAAGCGTTTGAAGATGCTCCAGTCTTGTTTGAGTGAGTTCAAGACCGTGGCTCGGACACTTTGATAACCATTTATATATGGCTTCACTGCTTGTGAAACTTTAAAAAAAAATTGTGTTGCCAGATTGTGTGGAACATGTTTTCTTTCTGTAATATGTGATGGTAGTGATATTACTACGCCACTTTGTAATTGATAAGGTCGTCATGGTTTTCTGTAGTAGTTGGAAACATAAAACCATACATACAAATCATTTTACAGAAGTTTGCTTTGTTTATTGGGTTGATAACCTATAAACTACTGTCTGAAGTTTCACCCATATTGAAATTTGGTGTTTGATGTTGAGTTTTTGACCAAAATAGAGCTATATGGACAATCAAATACCATATAGGCTAGAAAAAAAACCAATTACAAATATAGGGCTGGTCGGGTTGGGGGAACCCGGCCAAGCAAAAAAAAAAAAACTAATTGGCCGGGTTGTGGGGACCCAGCCAAGTTTTTTTTTTTTTTTTTTAATTTAAGACAAATTCGATTTTTTTTTAACTCGTTATTTCTATCTCTATATATACATAGAACCTTAACTATCTAACTCGAAACCCGCCGGAGACGCCGTTTTGGGGAGGGCTTTAACCTTAACGCTCCCGGCCCGAAATTGCGAAAGTAATGTAAATATATTAAAAACTCATGGCCAATATCGGTGGTCAAGGTTCATGGGCCAATACGAGTGGTGATGCAAGCGGAATCGATTAGACTTCGACGATTTTTTTCCGTGAATAGTGTTTTTCGGGCGGACTTTCGGATTTTGGCACGTGAATAGTGTTTTTCGATTGGAAACGGGGTTCCGGTTCAATACACTGCTTTGTGGCCAAATTCCATCATCTGAGGACTCAAAATCACGTTTTATGTTATTTCGGGTCATTTTTGCATTTTTCAATTTATACGGGTTGTATTTATATAGTTAAGGTTAAGGTTTTCAATTTATTCGGGTCATTTTATGCGAAGTTATATAGTTAAGGTTGTATATATATAGAGATCGAAATAATGAGTTAAAAGAATCGAATTTGTTTGAAATAAATAAAAAAAATAAAAAAAAATAAAAAAAAAAAAAACTACTTGAACTCTCTATTAGGGGAGGAAATTTCTCAAATCAACGACTTTAGATATAATGCATAAAGACAATTTATATAGGGTAGAGTAAAACCTGATGGCTTAACTTATTAAGCCCAAAAACCATAGTAGTTAATGAGATTGCCCAAATGGGGCGGGCCATATTCACCCCGTAATTTCGGCTAGGTATCAAAATTACTTAGATGACTGAGCTCTAATTAACTGCCACATTGTTGAATTTATATTAACGGACTCTTATAAAGAGCGGCTCAATTACCCAATCTCTACAAAAATAAACATCAAATCACACCTTGGTAAAAAAAAAAAAAAAAAAAACTCAGGCGTATCATATATTATCCTAAATGTTCATTATGTATATATCCTGGATCCGAGATATTATCTCGTACAATTATTGATATAATAACGAATTATCCTATGCAAGAGCTGCATGATTCCATAATTTTAGATAGATGTAGATATATGTTGAATGAATCTAAAGTTTACAAACGGCGGCAAGGGGTTTGAAAAATCATATAATATTAGTCTATTACGACATCTTCAAGAGCAAACATATATACCTACCTAAATAATATAGAATAGCTTGTGAATCCGTCCATGCAGAAACGGTCAAACAAGGCAACTTATCCCACATTCCCGAAAACACCCTCAGCATTCTAGAAACTCGCCACACTTTTCAGAGGGTTAATCCCGTAATTTAAATACAGGACAGTCAATCCTCAACGGTTATAACAAGGTTGAAGAAGCCGGCCATTGCTTTGAAGTTTGAACGCTCTCTACCAATTAAATCTCTATCTCTATATAATTTTTCTCAGCAACAAAAACTAAGTTGCAATATTCCCTCCAAGAAAGAAGAAGAAGATCTAGTATAGCTGCGCTAATGGGAGGTCACGGAGAAGATGACAGTTGCGCTTGCAGACCGCTAGGGTTTTTGATCGGCCTGCCATTCGCGTTTCTTGCCATCATACTATCCCTTGTCGGTGCCATCGTTTGGATCCTCGGGTAATTAATTAACTTCCTCCACTCCATTAATTACATGGTTTCTTTCTTCAGTTCATTCTTACCAAACATCCCCTTATTAATTATGAAGTAATGTTGTTGTTTGAATTGGCAGTACCGTGTTGAGTTGCTTATGCCCGTGTTGTATATGCTGCGCTGGACTCGCCAACCTGGCAGTCAGCCTTGTGAAGCTCCCTATCAAGATCCTCCGCTGGTTCACTCACCAAATTCCTTGCTGACTTCACTTTATCATCATTATCATCTTCTTCTATATTTTAATTAAATTAAATTTAATGAATTACTCTCTGTGATATGATATGATATGATGGAGCTTAATTATATATGTTATACAAGACAGTGTTCTATTCTATTCTTTTGAATGTATTTCATTCCGTTATTATTTTATAAGTGGAATTAGAGCCAACAATGGTGCAGTTAACATCCCAAAATTTAGAACAAAAATTTCAGAATATGGCTATACCCATAACCGTGGTGAAAAACCGCAGTATAAATAAATATTTAAAAATGTCATGTAATTGTTATGTTGGGTGAGTCAAAATATGGTGCGGTTATAGTCTTTACATGAACTAAATTATATTTAAAAATGTCATGTAATTGTTATGTTGGGTGAGTCAAAATATGGTGCGGTTATAGTCTTTACATGAACTAAATTGTTAATATTAGCTGTCTGAATTTTGCTCTAAGTGAGATTTTGGTGTCTGAAATTTAAATTGTTAATATTAGCTGTCTGAAGCTTCAACTTTGTTAATATTTGGTTTTCCGTCCATTTTTGCTGACAAATTTAACAGAATTGTGTGAAAAGTCAAAATTGCCCCTGATACATTTATGTTTACTCTAGCGACCACCCAACTCCGGTCGGCCACCACCCAACTCCGGCCGACCACCACTCTAGGATAATTTTGGGATTTATTTTTTATTGGGTCATGTGTTCTGTCAATTGTAACAACAAATTTGGACGAAAACATCAAATTTCAACAAAGTTGAAACTTCAGCCAGTCAATATCAACAATTTAAATTAAAACACCAAAATCTCATGTAGGGCAAAACTTCAGACAGTTTACAGGTTCTTTGAATTGCAAATTCACAAAACCAACCCACCTTTATTATCAACTTTAAACAAACTAGACATGGTATCTAAAGTTACAAAGATATAGAAACGTCGTGTTCCTCAATGATCCAAACATCCGAATAAAGATCTGACAAGACAAACCCGACAAGATACAATAATCAAAATCCCCTAGATAATGCAAGAAGAAACTAAAGAAGCTAACTAATCAAAGTATACCACACGAAATCAGATGAATTTGAAAATCTGCTTCGGCATGGTCCATCACAGATCAATCCTATGGGCAGCAGCTCAGTCCACACCAAATCAAGAGAGGTGAATCTTCCACAATATACTTTTTTACCTCAAGAGGAGCAGCAGCCAGATTTGACTGCAGATACGTCGTCCTTTGACCCGACATTGATGGTCTGTCCTTTGGGAAGGGCAGCAGAGTCGTTACCAGCTTCAAGAGCCTTTCTACTCACGACTCGGTAAATCTGAGTCAGTACTTCAGTGAAGGCGTTTTCGACATTGGTGGACTCCAGGGCAGACGTCTCCATGAAGAAAGTGGTCTCTCTTTCAGCAAAGCCTTGTCCTTCTTCAGTGGAAACTGCACGGAGGTGCCTCAGATCAGCCTTGTTCCCTACAAGCATTATCACGATGCTAGAGTCGGTGTGATCACGCAGCTCCTTCAACCATCTCTCCAGATTCTCGAATGTCACATGTCTCGTGGTGTCAAAGACGAGCAACGCCCCGACCGCCCCTCGATAGTATGCACTAGTGATTGCACGGTATCTACAAAACATTAAAGTAAAGAGATCAGATAAAACAGTCCCCCTTTGATAGAATTCATGTTTTACCCTTAATATAACGAGAAAAGGCCATATATACCAGTAAAAAGACCGTCACAAATTTGACAATTGTGTCGGATGATTAGATCTTCTATTTAGGAGAACATGGTCCTTTCCATTGTTTGGATTTGGATACCCATTAACTTGGAGGGGAAGTAAATGGAGAAAAATTAAGGATTGTTCTTCCGTACCCAAATATCTTTTATACTTGTGAAGATGCAGGCATATATATATTTATGTATATGACAATTATAATGATATCCTATTATTCTTTAGACAGATCATTTCCTCTCTTTTAATGAGTCCAAACAAGGAGAAAATTAGCATTATCATCTCCTTTCCTTAAAGGAGACGTATCCACTATCCAAACAAGGAGACATCCTTCAATTTCAATCATTGTCTTTAGTTAAATGTATCCAAACAAAGCCTTATGCTCTGGATTCTAAGGTAGTCTTTCTAAGGCAACCAAAGAGCAACTTAGATTTTAACGTGGCAAGTCATCATTCTAGAATCAATGCCAAAAGTCGTCTTAAATCAGACTATATGTTCCTTATGGAGGATTCGACAAAGCATTCTGCAGCCAGATCTATCTGGCTGGAGTTGAGCTTCAATGCAAGAAATGGATAAAATCCAGTGTCAACAGATCTACTTAATCCAAAATGCAGCAAGAAATTATCACAATTCAGGAACACGATCTCACATTCTAGGCATTTATCTAATCTAGCTGGCGACGAAGAGTTATAACAAGCTCAAGATCACACAGATCGGTAGCATGAAAGAACAATATAGCAAAGAAGCGTCACCTTTCCTGACCAGCAGTATCCCAAATCTGAGCCTTGACGACCTTATCATCGACGCGGATGCTGCGAGTGGCGAATTCGACACCGATGGTGGATTTGGACTCGAGACTGAATTCATTGCGAGTAAATCTGGAAAGGAGGTTGGACTTGCCCACACCGGAGTCGCCAATCAGCACAACTTTGAACAAGTAATCGTAGTCATCCTCTGCTCTGTATGCTCCAGCCATTCAGCACGTCGGGACTGATGGCGGATCTTGATCCAATTTTGGAGATTTCTTCCTTAATGGCCAGGGAGAGAGAGAGAGAGAAACAGAGGGAGAACGTTAGATTCGATTGCGTGAGGATCTAATCAAACTCAAAAAAGAGAGAAGGAGCGAAACTGTAGATCGGTTCAGTGGGTGCTACTTTTTGGGCCTGCCGATGCGGCCTACTTCTTTAAATGCAGCCAGCTTCCTTTACAGCAGCAATTAAATAATTTTTTTGCCATAAATTAAATAAAATGGTTAATAACTGAATGTATTCATAAATTTTGACCAAATCGCTTTCTCAATTTTTATTTTTCAAGATTTGCTTGCCGAAATTTTAATTTCTGAGTAAATTATTACTTCTTTTTTCAATTTTTATCAAATTTGACATAAAATGAGTATGTTCTGACTACATGAGTTCTTTTCATGTGTACATAAATTGAAATGATTATAATGAAATACCTTCAATTGGACAATCAATTGGAAGATATCATTGGAGCTAGGCGGAATTCCAATTGAAGTTATTTTGCTGCAGTTATTTCAATTTATGTCTGGATTTATATAGGAAAGACTTCATATGAAAAGACTTCATATGGAATTTTTTTTAAATTGGCTACCCGAACTTTTAATTTATTATCAAAGTACTATCTCTATTTCAATTTTCGTCAAATTTTTACAGAAAATGAGCAATATGAAATTATGAATTCCATATGTAGCGGTTTTATGAAATTATGAATTCCATTATGAAATTTGACGAAAATTGAAATAGAGATAATACTTTGATAATAAATTAAAAGTTCGGGTAGCCAATTTTAAAAAAATTAAAATCCGGGTAGCGGTTTTTAACTGAATCAAAGTACAAGTAACAATTTGATTATCAAGTATCAACCCTAAATAAAATCTTTTTTAGATTTTTTTTTTCAAAGTCCGAGTGTCAGAGCCTAATTTAATATTTACTTGCACATGATCAGGCCATAAGGAGTAAAATGTTGGTCATGAATATTTTTTCATTTTTAAACATAATATATATATATATATATATATATATATATATTTTGTTGAACCATCATACAAATTACATTTGTTGTTTGAATATTAATTGAATGACATTAAAAAAATATATATATAACTTATATCTTAGACATAAAAAGAAACTTTTATATCTTAGACATTTCTATGATTGTTTGTGTATCTGATTAGAATGGTATTTCGAAATATAAATGGGTCGAATTAGAGATTCAAGTAGTTTTTCTTATAAGATGTCGAGCCGCATAAGTCGGTCGTATGATTTATCATCATGTAACCCGTACAAGATCCGGAAAGTAGATGAATGATGGGCCAATCACCAATTTAGGCCCCCGTCATATATATCATTAGTGCTAAATGGGCTTGAAAGGACTTGGTCTAAATTTATTTAAATCGGCCTAATACTCCACTTTGACACTTTATAATCATATATCTCTCTAGATCTGGTTGTCCTTGTAGACAAGTAATTTTTTCTTTTAGCAAAGTAAAATATAATTTTATTAACACTAAATGTAAGTGCTCTGATTGACAAAACCAAAAAAAAAACGGAAATTTAATAAGATAGTTCACTTTATAACATATCTCATAGTCGGTCGAGTTCAATTATGAGTATCGTCACCCAACAAATATTGGTTGATTGGAGAGTATCATCATGATTGAAGAAAAGAAGAGGGACAGAAATATAATTACCTTTTAGAATGAATGAATTAATGGTTAAGATCTTATAAACTGTCTGAAGTTTCATTTTTGTTGAAATTTGGTGTCTTCGCGCGTATTTTTCTATCTCTTCAAACATTTTCATCAACTCACTCACCCACTCATAGTCCATCACTCTTTACTTTTCACAAAGTCGCCAAATTTTCTAACAAAACTTAAACATCCAAAAGAAAAAGGTTTTCAACAGAGTGGTGTGGAGCAATTTCCAGCGACAACGGAGCGAGATTACTTGAGTGAACGTGGCTAGCTTATTAGGTGACGGTATCGGCAATGTGACAAGAAGGGAGCGTGCATGGAAGGTCGAATTTGACAGTCATTTTCATCGAAATTGACTTTTCTAAAATAATCACACCGAGACACCAAATTTCAACAAAAATGAAGTCTGGAATACTCTATTTTAATATCAGACACCAAATTTCAACATTCGTGAAATTTCAAACAGATTATTAACCTCTTTTATATATAAATGGAGAGGAGATGAGATAAGAGGAAAAGTGATGAGCCCCCACTCCACATGTTGATGTTGTTCGTTTTAAGTGTGGTGCAAGTCCACTCCCTTTTTTGTTCTTCTCTTCCTCACCTCTCATCACTTGCCATGCTAGCTAGCTAAACCCTCTTTCTTTCTTTCTATCTATAATCTATAATATATGCACATAACATTAAAAATATACCCATGTAGGGATACAGAGCCCCCTCCCCCACGTGCAATAATGCTCTGCATTTTCTTATCTATTCCCCTTCCTCTTCATCCCTACCCCCAAAACCCTACCTAGCTAGTGCCAACATATTATTATGTTTTCTTTAGAGTTTGTATTCTAATAAATTTTGACAACACTTTGTGAAAAAAAAAAAAAAAAAAAAATTAGATATGTATTCAAACAAAGAAACTCAGTAGGATAAAATATGAGCAATTCATGAGATGTACTTGTGTTGTTTTGATAGATCTAGATTTTGTAAAAGATCTTAAGATTAAGAGCATCCGCAATGCAACTAGATTTTGAAGGATAGCTTCTCCTTATATCAAGTTGTCATTTCTCGTTATATATAAGAGATGAGTTATTTTTCTTGTTCAACCCTACTAACGTGTGAAGTTTACTTTCTCACATTCCACAATTAATTTTTAATTTTTTTTTTCTCCATCTATTTTTGGTTTTTTGTTTAAACTTGGGAATATAATGAAGTCATGAATCAAATTCCATAATATGACCATGAGGATAAAAGTGCCACATATATTGAAAATTTTGAAGATAAAACTAAGTTATGACGATGTTGGCAATGGTATACCACTAGTACTGGGAGAGGAACCAAAAGAAGCTTACACGAGGTACATTCAGAAAATTATATAAATTCATGATAAAAATGTTTATCAAGAACTACAAAGAAACTTGGTGGATCATGATATAGTTATTCAATAATGTGCGTGCACATCTAATTTAGTTTAATTTTATTACTTATGATTTCTTTTAAGTTATTTGTTGGATCTTCAAAAGTCTGGCTAAACATGTATGGAGGCTCTTCTGGTTCTCGCCTGGACATCTCGCTGAAGTTGGAAGTTTTGTGGGCTATAGCTTGTTCTTCTTGGTGGGACTGTCTTTGGCGAGACCTGAGAAATGTAGGGTTGTGCCCCAGATTCCACTCCGAATCTTAAGTTAGTATAGGTCCATCGAAAGTAGTAATCTTGTAAATGTTTTACAGTTTATAGAATTTTTGTACCAACTCTATGACGGCGTTACCTTTCCACGGGGGTTTGCTCCGTGGCGGTGACAAGTAGGTCGCCACTTCATTTTTATTTAAGAGGGTGGGTTTTCTTATGACGAAGTCAAGCAGGTGACAAGTAGGTCGTCACCTCACTTTTTACTTAGGAGAGTAGGTTTCCTTCTGTGGCGGTGTCAAACATGTCGCCATCTCACATTCCTTAAGAGGATAGGTTTCCTCCAAGTCGGTACTAAGCTGGTTGCGACCTCATCATTTCTTAATAGGGTAGGTTTATTGGTGGCGTCGCTTTTTTGTACTGTTCTTGTGAATTTGCGATTTTGACGTCGCCTAGAATACCTTCTTTCAGAGTACCTCTTCCTTAAGCTTATCATAGTTGTTGCATTTAGTTTAATATTTTGCCATGGTTCCAACAATATTATTGAAATTTTGTTGGTTATATTTGTTGAATGAGAAATGTATATAAACATTTCTATTCACATTTTTAATATATTTTTTTAGTTTTTAATTTAATATTAATATTTAGAAGATTTAAATATTAAATTTTATAAAATAAATTATTTATTATGAAATATTATTTACAAAATGTATTGGGATAATTATCCCAATACAACAAAATTAATATATAGGACCAACGTTGGAAAATATAGATATTATTAAAATAGTGATAGATAATTCATAAACATATTTAGTTTTTATAACATATTAATTAGTTGATGTGACATAGATAGTTGGGTCTAATTTATTATAGAAGCATTCTGTTGCCAATATATTATCGGTCAGTTAGAAACAATTAGTAGAATGTAATATGTTGTACAGTTGTACTTTCAATTTCATACTCTCTTTTCAGATTATTTTTTTTAAAAAGTTTAATTTAATCATCTATATTCTATAGACAGGGCAAAGGAAGGTGGGGTCTCAGTGGATCGGAGGAAGTTCACATGGAGGAAACAGGAGGACAAATTATTCGTATTATACAACTTTCACAGCTCATACGTATCCTCTTTCCTAAATCCCCTATCTATCTAATCTATCTATATATATATATATAATAGTATATATATATATCCCTTCTTCGATCTATCATTATATATAATATTCTTCCTGTTATTTAGCAACTCTTACTCTTAGTGCCTTGTCTTGTCATGGTTTCCTTATGATACAATCCATATGCACGATCCCACGTTACAATATACATTCATGTACTTAATACTTGTCAAATGTCAATTTTACGCTATATTTTTTCTTATTATGTTTTTTTTTAAATTGTATACTGCAATTTTGGATTGATAGCGTTACAGTTAAAATCTTTTTCAAGATATGTTTAATTGGTTATAGTAATGACAGTTAACTGTTATCTAAGATAACTCATAATGTGTAATCCAACTAGGCTATGTGTTATTACAATGATCACCATTTTGTTCAGGCACCTTGAAATTATTTACAATTAATTATAGGGTTAACAGGTCTTTTGGTCCATAATGTTTGACCATTTTTTGGTTTTGGTCCATGATGTTTTTTTTTTTTCTAGTTTTGGTACCATATGTTTGCAGATTTTTTCTAGTTTTGGTCTGACCGTTACATTCCGTCCATTTTTTGACATGTACAAGTCACGTGATCCACCATAAACTTTCAATTTTGTTCAATTTAGTCCCTCTAATACTTTTCTAACCTTTTTTTTGTTCAATTTAGTCCCGAAGTTTCAAAAATTCAATTGGACCTATTGTCCAATTGAGGTCAATTTTGAAACTTCAGGACTAAATTGAACAAAAAAACAAGGTTAAGAAAGTATTAGAGGGACTAAATTTAAATTTTAGAGTGGATCACGTGACTTGAACATGTCAAAAAATGGACAGAATGTAACGGTTAGACCAAAACTAGAAAAAATCTGCAAACATATGGTACCAAAACTAAGTAAAAAAAACATCATTGACCAAAACCCAAAAGTTGTCAAACATCATAGACCAAAAGACTTGTTAACCCTTAATTATACTGTACAGTGTTCTTTTTCATTGCCAAATTATATTTATGAATTAATTTAAAATTTTCATGTTAATGGATTGAAATTGAATAATTAAGTTCCCATGTTAGTTCGTGGCCAAAAAAAAGTTCCCATGTTAGTTATATCAAAGACTAATTAGAATCTATATATTGATTTGATTTATAAGAGAGAAGAATTAGATCGTACATAATAATAAACTACGTAGTGATGATAATGTGTGAGGGAAGACTATACAGCACGTGGTTGCTGATTCCCGCCAACCATTTTAGCATTTTCATTAAAAGAATTATTTGCCTTTTTGAAAATAAATAAATTGAAGGATAATAATAAAATATATAATGTCCGCGTAATCTTAGTTTAGGCTACTTGGTTACTTAAAATCTTGCTTAAGCAGCGACACAATGTTCATGGAAACTGCCCCCTTCAATTTAAACATAATTGAATATTAACTCTTAGAGGGTATTTAAATGAGTTAAATGTGAGATTATATATACAGTGAATTAAATAATTCAGTGTTTAATTGCAGTATTGGATTGTTGTGTTATAATATACAGTATAATGTTAGTTACATTGTTTGATATGTTTATAAAGTACAATGTAATATAAGTAAATTTATTATTATAATATAATATTAATCTATATAACAATACAATTTAATTTAATACGATAAGTTTTAAGCGAATATTTATTTTGAGAACAACTGCTTATATTATTTTTTTAATGTAAATGAACTACAAAAAATTCAAATTTGAAAATGTATTAGAACTTAATTTCACATTGTTATTAAAATTATATTACTTGAAATATTTCGTATAATTTTAAAAGTTAATCCTCATTAAAAAAAATATCACGCAATTTTTATTTATTTATTGTATATAAATATCGTGCACGTTATTATTTATTATAATAAATTATAAAATGCATAAAATAATAATAAATAGCATAATTAAGGACCATATAAAGTTAATTTATTTATTTAATAAATAATAATAAAATAATTTAATAATCTAAGTTGAAATTTCAAATTACATTTTTTGTTTTTAGTTTTTACCCACAGTATAAAATTTGATACAATTACAAAAAATCGATAAAATTAAATTATAAAGAAAAAAAATATAGCGTGTAATTAAATAGCGGTGATTGTTACATATATATATATATAACGAATTTTGAAAAATTTATGAAAAAAGAAAAAATTAAGTGGTTTTTTCTTTCTAAAATGGAATTTGTATAGACATATAATTATTTCCCCAAAACAATTTGCAATCATTTGAACATGCATGTATGTTTTCATATCCTATACTCAAATATTTGATCAGTTTCTTAGCATCACACTAAAAGAATGAAAATTTTATTTCAGGACATGCAATTTTTAATATATCAAACAACATATTCAACGACTTTTCAGATCAAACACCTATCTATTTCACATTGTTATTAAAATTATATTACTTGAAATATTTCGTATAATTTTAAAAGTTAATCCTCATTAAAAAAATATCACGCAATTTTTATTTATTTATTTGGTATAAATATCGTGCACGTTATTTTTTATTATAATAAATTTTGAAATGCATAAAATAATAATAAATAGCATAATTAAGGACCGTATAAAGTTAATTTATCTATTTAATAAAGGATAATAAAATAATAAACACTATGTAATCTCAATTGAAAATTCAATTTTTTTTTTGTGTAATATTACATTACGATTAAGGAGTGCAGTCGTAATCTCATAGTACAGTACAATTCACTTTACAATGCACATTTTATTATTTGATTTAGCACACAACAAAATATAGAGTAAAGTGAGACGTAATATGAGATTATGTTATAACCAAGTATTTACTCTTCAATTTTAATTTTCTCTTACCCGTTAAATTATTGATTAGTCATCATTTTGTGTTCCCACTGTTTTTTCATTTAAATTATGAGAAGTATTTAAAAATTAATAATGTCATATATAACTCTTGTTTTCGCATCATCAATTGTACTTCTAACTTTGTCCATGTGCTTAAGTGCTTGATGAAAGCAATTAGATACTTTTTAAGGTTTAGAGTTTGCTTACGTAATCACATACGATGAATAAATTTCCTTATTATTATTTTTTCAATTAATTTTTTTTTTTGGTGAATAATTTAATTTTCTTAGATAGCCATATTCTATTACATCTGTATATATTAATATTAATTAAAAAACAAATTTACGAAAGTTGAGTGAATAAAGAAAGGATCGACTTCCCACTAGCTGTCGCTAGCTGTCCCAATCAGCTCCCCATGTGACCTCCTCCCCCCTCTGCACTTCAAAAGAATAAAAATGATTTTAGAATTTTTTTTTATACAAAGAACACAAATGATGCAAATAATAATTGTACAATATATAGAATATATAATATTCAACGCAATTATGTGTACAAATTAATTTCCCGTAACAATGATTTTAGTAAATAATATCGTTTGACTACGAGAGTATGATTAGTATGAAACCCTACCTATACAATGATGGATTTGATTGGTTAGACTGAATTCTAGCTCTTGCACTTACTAATCAATAAAAACTTGGGTCGAAGTCCTCCAATTTACACGCTAACACGTTCCCAGAATACTTTGAATTGCCTCTCTCGAATAAGATTCTAAAATTACTTGATTCAATCCCTGAAGAAATCGAACCGGTCGGAACGATTTTTTGCTTGTTTTATTCGGTTATCTAAAATTTCGGTCCGGTTTATCTTAAAAAAAAAAACCGACTAAAAACCGTTTGACGAAAAATAAACCGTCTATTGTTAGTACGGTTTTTCGGTTCGGTTTACGCTAAAAATCCAATATTAGCAATTACCATTTAAAATTTTCTTCATTTTCACGGATTATATAAAATCGAAATGATAAATATATTCCATTATTATAATTAAATAAATTATTATAAAATAAAAAAGTGCATCTTTTACAATTTATATTAACATAATTAATTAATTATGTTAATTAATAGAAACTAATATAATATATATTGTATATATTTAATTAGCATAACGGTCGATTCGGTCATCGCGGTCCTCAAAACATAAAATCCGAATCAGACCGAAAAACGAACTAGACTAAAAATCCGACATAAAACCAAACTGACTATTTAGGATTCGGATCGGTTTGGTTTTCACCGATTTTTCGGACCAACCAGATTTTGGTTTCACCCCTAGTTTTTAACACTCGGAAGGAAGCAAAGTAGTTGCACATAATGAATTGGACCATAGAACCGAGACAAGCGAATCGCTACGCTAACTGGATTGCGATCCAAGCTAGAAAGTGGTTGTGTGTTAGCAATTAGGTGTCCTCTTTATTATCTTTGATTGTACTAGATAGAGAATTTATTCCGCCTTGACTCTTTGTAATGTTTGGTGTTTCGTTATAATATGCACAATCTTTGACAACAAAAGAAGATCGACTGAATCAATTTGATTAATCATTATTATTATAGCAATAATTATACATACTAACCATCCTGCGCTGCGTGGGACTGCACCTAGTAGTAATGCAAATATTACCCCTAGTAATAATATCCAACTACGCGATAAAGGGAAACATAACAAGTTCTTAGAGGATTTGGTCGAACATCTCTAATCATTTGGTAATTTGTGTGTCAATTATATGTAGTCTCATATATATATATTAGTTTTTATTTTAGTTGTCAATTTTAACGTACTGTTTGTATTTTTTCTATAATGTAAATTTTAAATTATGGCAATCATTATTTAAAAAAAAAAAAACCACATGCTAATTTATATATTATATTGGCAATATTTTAAATATTTTTTTTAAATACCAAAAGAATCGTAATATTTTTTAAAAATTATATTAGATAATAAATTTAACTATTACTATAACAATGTCGAATTTCTACTTTCATGATAATCACAGACGTCGGTCAAAGTTGGAATCCATATATTTGACCTAAAGTTGACAAACTCTGACAAATTTGAAAATAAAATAATGTAATAAATACTTAAAAAATCAATTAGATTTTTATGATTTTGTTCAAATTTTTTTTTTAAAATTAAGCATTTCCAAGATTATTCACTAGTTTGTTCATGTACGTATTTTAAAAATAGAATATTTAATTTATCTTCGGTGTTTTTCTAATAAAATCTCATTTCGAGAGTATGGAATATTTGAATCCCAATATATAATGAAACTTGTTATCCACCATTGAAGAGAGTTACGGTTTTATTGTAGGAGTTATTATAACAATTCAATTTTAAATTTTAATAAGTTGACAGTGAATAATGAACTGACAGTTAAAGTGAAAAAACTAATAACTCATTATTGGAAGTGCTTTTATACCCTCGTGACTTTCGCACGGACTATGACGATGAAATTCTTGTGTAGGGTTGTGTACGTTTATCCATTGGCAGTTGAGACACTATTAGAGAATTATACATTTTCAAATAAGATAGTTTTATTTAGAAAGGAAATCATCTAGCTTAGAGAATTTGAATAGTTAGAGTTTTTATTTTTAAAAATGATTATTTATTCTACTTTCTAATCCTAACGCGTAACTTTAAAATAAAAAGCAATACATATATTTTATTATTTAAATAATAATAGTTTCAGATGCAATGATTAGTATCTCGGTTCTCCACCCATAAAAATGCAGCCGCATTGGATTTCGAAATGGTCGTTAATTAGTTACACTTCCTCCTCAGCTACACACGTCTCACCCTCTTCCGTTATTATACATCTTTTCTCTCTTTCATGGCACAGCTTCCGCCGCCACCGCCGTCCGTACCGGACATGTACCCGGCCTGGCAGTCCCCGCCATTCTCCCACCACCAGCACCACCGCCTCCCCCTTCCTCCTCAACCGCCATCGCACCACCCTGCATCCTGGATCGACGATTTCATAGAATTCTCCGCCGTCCGCCGTGGCTCCCACCGCCGATCGGCCAGCGACTCCATTGCCTTCCTCGAGGCCAACGGCGCGGTCGACATGTCGGCGGATCAAGACAAAGACGGTGGCGAATTCGATCGGTTCGACGATGAGCAGCTGATGTCGATGTTCTCCGACGACTGCGCTGCTGCTCCGCCGATGTTACTAGCCTCCGGCCCATCCACGCCGTCCGACGAGAACAGCAACAACGAAGAGAAGGCGGCTGCAGCGCCGCAGCAGCTGCCGAAGACCGAGTTGCTGGAAGTGGAATCTGAAGGTCCGCCGTCTTCCAATGGTGACACCGTCACCGATCCGAAACGCGTCAAGAGGTATTGAAATCTCAAATTAACCATAATTCGATTGTAGATTCCACATCTGTGAGCTCAAAAATTGATCGCGTCGTTCAAATCTCAGGATATTGGCGAATCGGCAATCAGCTCAGCGATCTCGAGTGAGGAAATTGCAGTATATCTCCGAACTCGAACGCAGCGTCAGTCATTTGCAGGTACTGTACCGAATTAAGCACACTTGTATCTTCATTTATTGAGCAAAAATTAACATCAGTAAATTAGTTTGCTCTGGATTCTGATAATCGTTATTGCACTGCACGGATAATTAAAGACGGAAGTATCGGTATTGTCGCCGAGAGTGGCTTTCTTGGATCATCAACGGCTGATCCTCAATGTCGATAATAGCGCCCTCAAGCAAAGAATAGCCGCCTTAGCTCAAGATAAAATCTTCAAAGATGGTATATATTTTTTTTAAAGGTCAAATTAATTCATTTTTCTTCTTCTTTTTTGGTAAAACATTTTTCTTCTAAAAATTAAATGTGAGGGCAAGTTTCATTATTTTATATGTTTTAGATCTGATAATAATGTCATTGTCAAGTTTCCTGAAATAGATAAATTGGATATTTATTTGATGAAGATTAATTAATAATGGATACATGATGAATAAATAGCTCACCAAGAAGCTCTGAAGAAGGAGATAGAGAGGCTGAGGAAGGTGTACGAACACCAACAGAGCAGCCTAGACAAGATGGAGAGATCGGACAATGAAGAAAATCG
Source organism: Clarkia xantiana subsp. parviflora (assembly GCA_036873135.1). Taxonomy (NCBI): domain Eukaryota; kingdom Viridiplantae; phylum Streptophyta; class Magnoliopsida; order Myrtales; family Onagraceae; genus Clarkia; species Clarkia xantiana. The sequence goes on from JAPTYO010000014.1 coordinate 6,829,403, forward strand.
CCAGACGAACAAGAACAACGGCTTTTCCGATCCAATGACAAATTAGACACATGATATCGATCGATCAGATCAACTCTATTCAATATATTCATCAAATGTATGTATTTTTTTAAATATGTAACAGTTAATTCAAATATCGACTATATGTTGGGGGTTGTTATTGACAGACATTGTTTGTTCGCATGTAGTAGTAGCATAGATGAAATTTAATGTAATGTGATTTGATTGTTAATTGAGATTTAATGTAATGTGATCACATGAGAATATAATTTATATCATCATGTGATCTCATGTTTTATCTAGCTGTGGTAAAGTGACACGTGGTCAGATTTGATTAGATGGTGTAGATTCATTTAGCCTTTTTTTTTGCCAAAATTTAGCCAGGTCCAGGTGGGTGTTTTACTAATGAATGAATGTATTATTCCCATCCAAAACTGTAGGTTGGCAAGCACTATGTACTGGATTTTTGTTTAATAACTATGTATTTATTAGGTGGGGTTTTCCTCCTTTTTATGATTTCTTTTTGGGTTATAAACAACATTCTCCTAGCAATCTATTATAATAATATTTCTCAATTTCAATGGCCGATGCTAGTATAATTTGCATAGTTACGGTTTTACTATTTCCGTAGCATCTCCATATATGTTCATTTAAATCCAAGAGTCCTTGAATTTGTAGATGATCTGCCGCACTTGTAAGATTGATCAGTACTTAGATATAAGCTCATAACAGAAATTGGGTCTAAACCCACTTTCATAAAGAGATCGAGTCCTAGAGTAAGTGGCCAACCCATTTCATAAAAGGAAGCGAAGTCCGGTAAAACGAAGCAGGCAATCCTTAAGAGAATAATCGCGCTAGATGGGGCTGATCAATGGTCCATCAAGACCAAGAGAAGACCAGGACCAAGACTGTTCAAGACCGAGCCCAAAAGACTAAGTCTATTTTGGACCAAGATCATTGGTCCTCTTTTTTATATTTTATTATTTGGTCATACTCTCAATTTTGGTCCAAAACCAAAAAGCCCATTCAAATCCATTTAAGACTAAAATCGGATAAGTCTAATTTAAGTATAAATTTACATGCTTCGAATTTATTTATTTTTTCAATCAATTATCATTATTTGATTAAAACTGAAATATGCAATGATTCTTAACATATTTATATTAAACTTCTATGTTTAAAAAAAATTACATACTTCGAATTAATTTTTTTTATTCAATTATCATTATTAGATTAATAATGAAATTTGTCGCAATGATTCTTAGCAAATTTTTACAATACATCTATGTCGTTGCGGCTAGGGTTGATATATTGCTATAAAATAACAGACGGAGGATTATGCAAAGCAGCTAATAGGCTTCCATTGCTAGAGGATCTTAAGCTTTCCTACTATGACAACATAACTGCAACGACTTTACAAAGATTTGGTAAATGCTGTCCTCGTCTCAAATCGCTGAAAATTTATTGGTTTGGACGTCTCAAATCTCCATATAGTGAAACATTGGCAATAACAAAATACATGCCCGGATTGCGCCATTTACAGCTATTTAGGAACTGGTTCCTGAGAAAATATAACCTAGATGACATACTTTAAAGGCTGCCCTAATCTAGAATGCCTTGATTTACGAAAGTGTTACATTATTTTTGAAAGCTCATATTTTATTAAAATGCGTGATGAGGATCGGATCAAGGACTTGCACTTGGGAAATGGCTGCACAGATGATCATAAACGCTCTTCAGGTAGTTTTTTTAATGTTTTGCCGAAGGAAAACAACATATTTAGTGTCTCAGGTTTAACTCATGTTTCAGTTTGGCGTCTTAGGATTAAAGTGTTGATATGAACTGCCCCAAGTTTGAATAGTGTTGCAATTTGGTTTTCTGTTAAGTTTAAGTGTTTAACAGACTTAGATGAAAAGACCATACTGCCCCTAAACCCAATTTCGGCCACCCACCTTCGATTCCGACCCACCCACCTCCAATTCCGGCCACCCACCTCCAAATGAGAAGATTCCGGTCTATTCCGGCCCGATTCCAGCCGATTACGGCTCGATTCCAGTTGATTCCGGTCGTTTTAGGGTTCCTGCGGTGAAGCAACTGACCTGATTTAGGGGTTTAGGGTCCGACGGTGGAGCAGCTGACCGATTTAGCGTTTAGGGTCGGGTCTAGTACGGCCGATTACGGTCTATTCCGGCCAATTCCGGCGAATTATGATTCCGGCCGACTTAGGGTTCCGGAGGTGGAGCAGCTGACCTGATTTAGGGTTTAGGGGTAATTTGGGCATTTTCAATTTTATTTGGTCATGTGCTGGTCACATGACTGAATTCTGATAAATTTAACGTCAAAATTTGACGGAGACACCAAATAGCAACACTATTCAAATTTGGGACAGTATAAATACGCGTTAGACACCAAACTGGTAAACTTGAGACACTAAATAGGTTCTTTTCCCTTTGCCAAATGAAGAAACTCTACTAGATTCTGAGGACGACTTTCACATACATTGGTTCAAGAAGCTTTCGCTCCTATTAATTTGATTGATTTGTCTTGGTTTGTTTATTATAGCAATTAAGTAGTTCTGATTGTTTCCTTCAGGTGGCAAAACAATCATGTAAAGCCTAGTGTTCCTCTGTAACTAACCCAGAAAGTACAAAATTGGTTGATAGCGATATCGTAATGTGATGATCATGACAAATCTAACAGGCAAATGTTTTAATTTGAAGTTCTTGTTACGCTATCCTTGAACTAAATTATTATTCTTTTCTTTTTTTCCATGCTAACTTTTCTTATGTTTTGAGTGTTCTAATTAACAGTTCACAAACATGCTGCATATATATTATTAACAATAGATGTCAAAACATATTGAGACACATTATTAACTTACCTAATTTAGTAAAGCTTTTGGAATCTGTAAACTTGTTGCAAGTGGGAGATTTGATGGCCGATTAATAAAGCAGATCCATATATAGCTCAATAATGCCCGTTTTGACGGGGATTCTTTACCGTGTTTGACGACCATTCTTAAAATAAAATGCATCAATCAATTAACAAACAAGTAAAACTTCTCAACATTTGGAAGAATAACACTGTATTCATTGCTAAAGGGCGAACACGCCACTGGAAGAAAGTACTACTACTACTGCCTAAGAAAGGTAAGAAACCATTAGCATAGAGCAAGATAGGGGCTTCTTCACAAGAAGACACTGCACGTTATAAGGAGTTTATAGTATGGTAATGTAAGGTAGAACCCCCAACAAACATATCATGAATGGATATGGGAAAGCAGCAAAATGATCAGTGTGGCCCGCAAATTTACATGATTTACAGTTTCAATCTTCTGGAACGGTTTTGATGATGATACTAGTAAAAGACTTGTAGCGCCTGCCTCTTTCAACTGTCCCGGATCAAGTTAGTTGGTTCACTCAACACGTACTTTGGCAGCTCGTATTTTGCACCTGTACAATAGTATATCATCATTGAGCTATTGTTTATGTTGCAAAATGAGGCAACTTATTAGAAATAAAAAAAAGATTTCACGTTAAGTAAGCACCTCTTTCATCATAGCAAACTGTCAAATCCAGATTCTGCACAATGACCCCAGCACTGTCTACAATTGCCTGTGCCATACTTAGTTCAGCTTCAGCTGCAGCTTTCAGCGCATCCCATATCTCTGCAAATCAGATCAAAGCAAATCATAACTATTTTGCAATCAGAATTATCTGCAGCTATATGTATATAGATTAAGCATAACCTCACACAACTCAAACAGATCCAAAACACACAAACAACTTCCAATAGATAACCATTCCTCACGGCAGCAACAATCCGAGTGCAGCATAGAGCATTCAAACCCTAACAGGAACCAGTAATTCATATGCTAAATTTAAGACATCATTTTCCTCATATAGTGACAAACACTTGCCTTATCAAATGGTACACACACAAAAACTTGACAGGTAGATTATTTTATCACGTCAATCTTCAAGTTACTCGGGAACATTCATTTTGTCCATTCAATCTTCTTAGTCCCACCCCACCGTAAAACATGATGTGCCATTAGTCCATTACTAATTATGTTTAAGATATAAAAAAACTTAGTCACATTACAAGTAACTTTCACATTGAATCTCTACACTATGCACACACAAACCATCCAACACTCTATACATATCTGATGGAAGTAAGTGGATAAGGGAAGAGCCACATTGGTGGAATAATACCTTTCCGACCACCATAATGAGGAGCAGTGTCCCAAAATTCATCACGCAACTGCGCGAGCTGCGACCTTGTTATTGGTTGAGGATGCCTCCAGGGTTTTGGTTTGCGGATCCTTTTTGCAGCCCCTGCCACAACAATGAGATCAAACTTTGTACAATCAGAATCTATTCAGCAGAGCAAATTAGCAAAGTTGACACTGTAACTGTTTTACAACCCCAATAACGCTGTAAACCCAAAGCCCTGCCCAAGTTAGACCCATGGCATGTAATATGACCGAAAATCTGTGATTGGGATGGCGACTTGAGAATCACCACCCAAACAATTACGTAATCTTCAAATTAAAGAGAATTTGGGGATGATCATAAACAACTTCATTAAAGGATAACCGATGAGCTTGACATATGCAGCTAAAGAACACTTCCTTCAGCAAAAGGAAAAAAATTAAACTATGGCAAGATTCGAGTAGAAGAGATTAACTAGTGACTAATCAAGAGAGCGTTTCCAATATGCAGCTAAAGAACACTTCCTTCAGCAAAAGGAAAAAAACTAAACTCTGGCAAGATTCGAGTAGAAGAGATTAACTAGTAACTAATCACGAGAGCGTTTCCAATATGCAGCTAAAGAACACTTCCTTCAGCAAAAGGAAAAAAACTAAACTCTGGCAAGATTCGAGTAGAAGAGATTTTAACCAAAAAAAAAAAAAAGAGTAGAAGAGATTAACTAGTGACTAATCAAGAGAGCGTTTCCAATATGCAGCTAAAGAACACTTCCTTCAGCAAAAGGAAAAATACTAAACTCTGGCAAGATTCGAGTAGAAGAGATTAACTAGTGACTAATCAAGAGACCGTTTCCAATGTGATTCTCTGAGCAGCATATTTCCAGCGGAAATGGCTTCTAAACATCCGCCACCCCAGCCAACCAAACAGAAGGACAAAATCAAGGGCGAATTCACCATCCAATGACTCCTATTGACTCCGCTACCATCGAAATTTCCTTCCACTCATAAACAGAGGATCGCAATCATCTCCAAACATCTATTTCCTAAAAGAAATTGATTCGCACTATCTTTACCGACGATGTGCGTTAAAAGCGAGTGCGAATCTCCATCCAAACTGATTCTAAGCAACTCAGTCGATATTGAAACTACCTTCATTCACAGTCGATCTCAATTATTCACAATCCTCGAGACTAAATCCAGCAAACAGCGCACATATTCTAATGAACGAAGCTGCAAGAAAGTGTTGAAATTGCGATACGGAAAGAGAGAAAGTGACCTCACCGTCCGCTTTTGCCTGCGAAGATCCAACACATCCCATTTTCGGCGCAGAAAGAGATAGATCACCGATTAGCACGAGGATAACTGCGGAGAAGCTTTAACGGTGCTTGGCTATAAAGAGGAGGAACCGAAAGCGAGAGAAGAAGCAAGAAGCTCCTTCTTGAGTGTAGCCTCACCGTCGGCTTTAATGAGGTAAAAGGATGGAGAATCGGAGAGGGGGAGTCAAATATATATATATGATGGCTCCATTATGAGAAAGAAAGAAAGCTTCTGAAGAAAGAGAAAAAGATTTCAATTGAGTTTCTTCAACTTTCTCTCTCCAGTCCAGCCACAGCACAGCGTCACTGTAGTGGTTGGCTGTCAATTTAGGAGCTCGTGAGACTCGAGAAGAGTCCTTCTTTAACTTGGCAAAGAAGAAATGGAAATTAATTAGTCCTTTTCCTAATTTTGTAGGGGTTGTTTGGTAGGCTTGTAATCCTAATCCAAAGTTATAACCATACATAATTATTCCATTCCATATATATAATGTTGTGAATTGTGATAAGTAATTTTGAGTCGGGTAATGTTTAAACTTGATTACACATTCCTATTGAATGTTCTAGAGTTGTCTCGAATAAAGATATAATTTTAGATCACCGTCAAAGAACTTACAACATCATGTATCCCGGAGATACTGCTAAAATTACGGATCTAGATCAGATCAACGACTTTTGGAACCTGCCAATAATGCTGGTGTAATCGTGATAAATGTTTTTTTGTCATACTTATTACACTGAGTCACGAAACTTACGGTGTGTTATGATAATACTGATAGTATTGTGTATGAATATCACCGTCAAACAACTTACAACATCATGTATCACAGATATACTGCTAAAATTACGAATCTAGATTGACCACTTTTGGAACCTGCCAATTATGCTGGCGTAATCGTGATAAATGTTTTCGTATCATACTTATCATTCATTGAGTCACGAAACTCGCGATATGTTATGATATAGTATTGTGTATGAACTTCGCCGTCAAACAACTTACAACATCTATACTGCTAAAATTACGGATCTAGATCGACCACTTTTGGAACCTGCCAATTATATTGGCGTAATCGTGATAAATGTTTTCTTATCATACTTATCATACAGTGAGTCACGAAACTCACGATATGTTATGATATAGTATTGTGTATGAACATCACCGTCAAACAACTTACAACATTATGTATCACAGATATACTGCTAAAATTACGGATCTAGATCGACCTGCCAATTATGTTGGCGTTATTGTGATAAATGTTTTATTATCATACTTATCATACAGTGAGTCGCGAAATTCACAATAAGTTATGATAATACTGATAGTATTATGTATAAACAAGTAATGGTAAAATTACGGATTTAGATAAATCACTTTTGAAACCTGCCAATTATGCTAGCGTAATCGTGATAAACGTTTTCTTATCATACTTCTCATACAGTGAGCCGCGAAACTCACGATATGTTATGATAATACTGATAGTAGTATTGTGTATGAATAAGTAATGGTAAAATTACGGATCTAGATAAACCACTTTTGAAACCTGCCAATTATGATGGTGTAATCGTGATAAATGTTTTCTTATCATACTTCTTATACAGTTTCTCATACAGTGAGTCACGAAACTCACGATATGTTATGATAATACTGATAATATCGTGTACGAACAATACATGTATTTGCACAACAAAACCGATAATAATACAACATTTCTAATAAAACCCATGGTTACATATAAATATCCATTTTAAGTTGGTTCTATTTAGCGTGTTTAAGAAAATGTTCACACATTTTGCCATTTGTGTCAGTCATATCCCCTCATTCACTGTTCAGCATGAGATAGGTCATTTATTTAGATAGGTCAATGAGAACCTTATCCATAAACACTACTACAGTCTACAAGTAGGTAGATATCAATCAAAGCCCATCTAACCGTCAACTTTCTTATTCAGTCACAAGAATAATACTTCAACTATATATGATATTAATCTTGTGCTAAAAGAAGCGCTATATATTTCGTAATCTCCATAAGACTTCTTGCTCAAATATTAAATAATTCTTAAAATCATTCACCAATTCACCACCACATATCAGAAACCTAAACCTATACACACAGCATGATTCAATAACAGATTCATCAAAATCATTTTACTATATATATGTTACTACTCACTGAATCAAAACCGGAAGGTCGAGTCATCAGAACCGTACTTGTTTCTGACATGGTAAGGCCCGAATTTCGGGTTCTCATACTCCTTAGGCTTCACCTCACTTGGTGGTTTCTGCTCTGCTCCAAACACCACTTCTCCACTCTTATGCCGATGCCTACTACTTCTGTCTTTGTGACTCTTTATCTTATTGTAAGGAGGCGGCGTCTCCCCCAGACCGTAAAACTCTGCGTACTCTTGCTTCTTTGAAGAACGGTGCTTCACTGAAGGGTCTCTGAAGCTACTTGATTTGAATTTCAAGGGCTTGGATGTCTCTGAGATGTTGATCTTATCAGTAATAGGAGGAGGGATTTGCCGTGTTTCGGAGAGTGGATTCGGAGTCCTCTGCCTTTGGATCTCTTCATCTTCAGGCATTTTGAGTTTATCTTTCAATGGAGTGAGGCCTTTCTTGGGGCTCAAGGTACTACTAATTGACAGCTTTGAGGGGACAAAGTAGAGGAATATAGCACCAAGTGCTTCGACTGCAAGTTTTGAGAGGTCAAGGATAAGTTGACCAAAGGATGGCCACCCGGGTTCTTGATCTTTCAAATTCTCGACTATTAGGTTCGGCTTTTTCTCCTCCTCTTCCTTTGGTTGAGCTTTGAGATCAGTGTGTGAAGGCTGTTTCTGCAAAGGTTATCCAAAGATGGAATCATAAAAAAGGTTAGTGTAAAATCATAAATTGTTCATAGCCTAATGATTCAAATTAGCTGGCTATAATGTTTAGTGTTTACCCTTCTTAAAGAGGAAAATGGCCCGTATCCCTGATGCAGAAGGCACGCAACGTATCCAACCAAGACAGCCCCAATAACCATAAGAAAATCTATAAATAAAAAACAACCATTTCTCATGTCAGAAAAACATAAATCAAGTTTGGAAGCTTAAACGATATAGTTACGCATATTATATACAAGTTTATTATTTTGGCAGCTATATTCTATACAATTGTTCCGACACTATGCTGAGGCTTAATGATTTAAGTAGTTGGACAAAACAAAATGTTGTTATTTAAGTAGTGTAAACATGACATATGTTGCCAAGTAGTCTAAAAGCTCTAGCTTGTAATGATGACAAGATCAGTAAGAGATTTAAGAGTTCAAATTAAAAATTCACAATAAGATGCAAGACATATACGCAGTTCTATAATATAGAAGTAAAATCATGAACAAATTCCTCACTAAAATGCCACTCAAGTCCTATTTTCACCCATTCACAAGAAACTGTCCTTTAGTATATATCTGAATAGTATACCTTATAACCCACCAAACAAAACACCATAAGGCAAGTAACTGCAAAGAGTCATGGCAATTAGGGTGGTTGATACAAGATTACTTAAAGTTAAAGGCACACATCATACAGTTCTTGACAAGTCAAAGTTAAATGAAATCTCTGCACAGTAAAGCTGATTTTTCTTCTTCTTTACTTTATGCATTTTAATTGGTTCAAGCTAGTTTGTTGGAACCTTGAAGGTAAAGCCTAGTCATAGTCAGTAGAAACCAAACCTGCAGAAGATACTGAATCTTGCTGACGATCACAATCTTCCTCGCTTAAAGAGATTTGACGAAGTGCTGCATTTCCTCTATCAACCACTAGCAAAGAACAGGTGGGTCTAATATATACAATGTCAAAGTCATTTGAAAACTTAGCATCCTCACTGGGTCCATCCCTGTAGCCTGCTGTATTTGATTTTCCTCCAGCTATAGTTGTGACACCTGCAAAGAGTTACGATTCAATTCCTCTGTTTGTTACTATTCTTTTTTTTTTCAGGTATCAGTAGTAAAACAAAATGGCCCAAATATTATGTAAGAGAAAAAAGTTTCAATCAGCTCCTATCAAACTGGGTAAAACTGAAAGAACCTGAATCTCCAATTTTTCTGATGGCCAGATTTGTGGTATCGGCAACATATACATTGCCTTTATCGTCCATAGTGACACCTTGAGGATGATTGAAACGAGCATCACTCGGTTTCCCATCCACATGTCCTGTGTAGCCTTGAAATGAACCAGCAACAAGCCGCCCTCTACTATCTGTAGCAACCCAAGCCTTGTTTATGCATTTGACATTAGCAGAAAATTCCATACAAATTAAAAGATGGCCTCAGAAATGATCAGATCTTAGCTGCAGTGTCCATATGCTCATCAAATCACAGATTCTCTTACTCATCCGAAAAGAAGCAATTATTTGTTAACAAATTCCGAAACATTGAGAGCCCTCAGTACAAAATGAGGTAAGGAATCAGAAAACCTACACTGTGACAGTGGTGGAGTAATCTTGACAATGTTGCTATTTACTTCATCAACAGCATAGAGTTCACCATCATCAGAGACACGGATTTTGTAGGGAAGTACACCGATCTCATTCCCTTCCACAACGGTTTCAACTAAATAACCATTCTCAAACTGAACAACATTTCCATCTGTAATAACACCAACACCCTATAATCAGATTTTCTCCCATACAAATAATAATATATCTATCTTCTAAGTAGATCTTTCCAACAGTTTTTACCAGACTGAGGCGCTCGTGAGACCGGACTTGTCCATTTGAGAAGAGAAGACAATTGTCTCATCAACATCCCTGACCACACATACAATCAGTTGAAGCCAATTAGCAGCAAAATAAGATCATATACGATATCCTTATTTAATTCAACTTCCTATCGGAGGAATACTGGCCTGAAATATTTATTTTCTTTTTGTTGGTAATACTGAAATGTTTATTTCCACCCTGCAGACCTCAAACTCATTTCTGTTCTACTCAATCCTTAAATCAGCCAAAACGTGGTCATCTGAAACTTCGCAATCCACCAGTTCAGTAGAACAGATCAAGACTAAATGAAAACACAAAAAGTGCGTATCTTAGAAATCTGGGCAGTGAGTTAATGAATCCTCAATTGATTGAGTAATCGAAGTCTCAGAGTTCCAATGAGCCGCACTAAGTAAGCCGTAACAGTGAATATAGAGCATAGCTAGACTACCAAATCTCAAAACCATAAGAGGGGATTTAGATTGAAAATGAAGCATAAAGGCTCTCTGGTACCTGAAGGAGCTGCATCAGCCTGATATCTGAGGCAGCACAACACCAAAATGGTAGCAACGGCGACGGAGAGGGGTAAGTTTCTCATGGCGCAGTGAGAAGCGGCGATGGGGAGAGTTTTGTGTGGGTTATGGTGGTTGTAGTGGCATCGCTTCAGTCTTCAGCTGCTAGCTAGCTACTTGAGCTCTTCACAACAAGAAAGAGAGTACCGACCACTGTTCTCATTACATCTTTATCTTCTCGTGACAATTTTTTTAATCAATTTAGTTATAATATTATATTTCTGCCAAAGGCAAAACTGTATTAAAGACTCGAGTATATCTTGGCCAAAAAAAAAGACTCGACTATATCTGGCAAAAAAAACCTCGAGTAAAAGAATGACATTTTCAGGGAAAAGTGTTAATTAAAGTTTAAATTTAATTTTCTATTTATTTACATATTCCAATTAAATCTCTTCAACTCGACTTTAACCTTTGCCTTGACTTTCACATTTGAATTTGGAGTTAAAATTTGATTGAATTTTTAATGTACTCTTCACATCGCGATCCATTGAATTGTTGTCATTCGTTCATAAAAATAAAAACATTTCCACATCATACTAAGATAATATTTGTAATTTGAACCCATTTTTTTGTCCTGAAAATCAAACAAGTAATACAGTTGTTAACTCACAAATACTGGATTAGTTGTTTTGAATGGCCTACCTTGCCAATCACGTAAAGATTACATCACAAATTTTATTAAATTTTAATATTAAATTAGATTAAATACCTAATAGCTCATTCACTAAGATCTAGCTAACTATTTCGTTAAAAAATTCATATAACTAGTTGCATTTTTAAATAAAGTTTATATAATTGATTGGTTATTTATTATATATATTGCATACATACACTTTTTTAATAGGGTTACGAACCTAAAAGTAGTTGTAAGTATAGTTCATGTTGTGATTTGTTGATTCAATTTTTTATTCTTTTTTATTTTTTTTGGAATTCAATGTCCAAAATATTAGATTGTTACTTACCACTTTTTCATCTTGACATAACAAGTAAGCATAAAAAACATAAACTATAAAGAATAATTATGATATTTCAAAAAAGTGTAAAACATATTTTATTACTTAAAAACAATAATTTTAATGTCTGACGAGCAACAAATTTAACACTTTTGGATATTAAATCGCAAAAAAAAAAAAAAAACCAAACAAACAAATCACAACATAACATACATTTCATAATGCATTTAGGTTCTTAACTTTTTTAATATAATAATATTATATAAAGAAAAAGTTGATTAAATAAAAGGAAATTTTTTCCTTTACTCAGCAAAAGTGTTCTTTAAAGAAGAACTATTAATTATTAAAGGATTTCTTTTACTAAAGGCTCTTGTTGCCTCATGGTAATACAACAACAACAGGAAAACTGGATAGCACCATACCAAGAAAGGCCAATCAACCCACCCAGCCAACATTTTTCTCACTATAAAACTGATAAGCAGTAACACAATAACAGACTGGAGATCAAGGAATGTCAAAAGGTGCACATTCATATCTCTGTATTGTTATTATTATGTGAGGCAAAACAGAAGACAAAACAACACCCCATAGCATAGATATTATGTCAACTAAAAGACCACACTTATGTCCAGTAACTTCATCAGCTGTGAGACAAATTCTGGATGCCCAGGCCAAGCTGCCCCAGTCACCAAATTACCGTCTGTGAAACATCGATGTATCGGTTCCGGTTCCAACCATGTTGCCCCAGCCATCACCACATTCAGCTTCACAGCTGGGTATGCAGTGCATTTCTTCCCCTGCATTTGCATTTCCATCCAACATTGTAAATATATATAACCATCTTATGATATGTAATACAGATATCTGTATCCTCCACTCTGTTTAAGTGAAAATTAGCTGACCTTAATAACATCAGCAGCAGCTAGAATCTGCTGCCCGTGGCAGATGGACGCAACAGGCTTATTTAGATTCATGAATTCCCTCACAAGAGCAATGACTGTCTTATCTAATGCCAGATATTCAGGTGCTCGTCCTCCGGGGATGACCAAAGCATCATAACTTGAGGCATCTGTACCTTCAAAGGTCGCGTTCAGGGTAAAGTTATGCCCAGGCTTTTCACTATAAGTTTGGTCTCCTTCAAAATCATGAATAGCTGTTGGGCAAGTATCACCACTCTTCTTCTTTGGGCACACTGCATCAACTTGGCACCCTAGGGCTTGAAGAGTCTGGAAAGGCACCATTACCTCGTAATCTTCCATGTAATCCTGAGAAAAATGAGAACGGATTATAACTAAAATCAGATCAGATATTAGTAGAAGCTAGACTCCAAATCTTCATTTTATGTGAAATGCGTGATAATGTGAAAAATCTTCATTTTGAGGCAATATGTTGAGCTTGGTTTAAGAATTCTAACTCTTACCCCACAGAGAAATAGTATCCTTTTATGGGGTCCAGATATGGTTCCTCCCAGAGCCTTCACGAATGACCTGATCATCTCAGGATGCCCAATATATGTAGCCGCAGTGATGAGATTCCCATCAACAACAAATGCATTAATCTTTTCAGCTTCAATCCAATCAGCTCCAGCAGCAATTAAAACAGGTCTTACAGCAGGGTATGCTGTACATTTCCGACCTTTAACAACACCAGCTGCTGCAAGAATTAATTGTCCATGGCAAACTGAGGCAATTGGCTTTCCAGCATCTGAAAACTTACGCACCAAGTCAGTAACAGAAGGATCCATTGCCAAGTACTCTGGAGCTCGGCCCCCAGGAATGACCAAACCATCATATTTGCCAAATTCGATCTCGGCAAATGTTGCATTGAGGGCGAAGTTGTGACCAGGTGACTCAGAATATGTCTGATTAATGGAGAGGAAAAATAATTAGCAATTACGAAGCATAACATAGATAATACATACCCAATGGTTCATCTCCATGAAGATAGTACTCAATAGTTCAATGAATACTGACAAAACAAAAAGACACCATATACTTCTAGGAGAGTAGTATATGGAGATCACAGCAAGGAAGCAACAAGGAACTTGTATTACACTCTGATATTCATTAGATTTCCACATAATTAAGGATGGTTGGACTAAATAAGTGGGTTGTGATTTCCCAGTTCGAAATTGCAGATGCAATTCTTGTGCACAAAACATTTCAACATGTTAATCAAATTAATAGCAGCAGCATCTACAATAGGAACTCATGAAAGTAAGCAATAGCAGGAAACAGCAACATGAGACTGCAAATCATCTTTTCATTACCATAGCTCTTTCATCTATGATCTATGTGTTGATAGATCTTTCTGATTAACACATTTTCAATCATTCAAGAGTGATATTTAACTGGAATTAGACGAATTTTCTAAATATCTATCCTAAACTCACATTCCTTCCAATTCCGATCAATCAATCAAGAGAGAGAGAGGGGAGACCTGGTGACCGGGAAATTGATGGACGGCGGTGCGGCAAATATCGCCGGATTTTTTACCGGGACAAACAGCATCAACTGAAACCCCATACGCTTGCAGTGCCTGAAACGGAACCATTGCCTGCACTTGCAGAGAATTAGGGGAACAATTACTGATGAGGAAGAAGAAGAAGAGCCAAGATGAAGGGAACATGCCTCGTAGTCTTCCATATAATCCCCGCATAGCAACAGAACACTTCTCTTCGCCATCACCTTGATGACTTGGCTTTCCGAATTCGATTGCTCTACAATTGCAAAGCTGGTGGTTGATTACAGAGAGGGCAGCCACAGAATGATGGAGAGACTCGGAGAACTACGAGACAACAAGACAATCTTGGTTCGTATCGGACGACTGTAATATGATTTAGTCGGATAGATTAAATAGTGGTGTCGTATGCTTTAGTAAATGTTTAAGGTGAAGTTCAATTAAAACTTAGAAGTGTACCTTGTCGAGTTTTCGGTTAAAACATAATGTGTGGTCGAGAATTTTATAGGATTAGGCTAAAATGAGTCGAGATTGTTTCAACTCGATTTCTCAACCGTTCAACGGTTAGATTATATGAGTGAATCAATCGAAATTCACAGATCGGAATTCAGAGAGATAAAAAGTATTTCTTACGCATGCATAATCCGATGGCTGAGAAATCGAGTTGAAATAGGCGAACCCAATTTTTATATCTTTCTAGAGAATGTTGGCGCATACTAAAAATAGTAACCTAAATAGGAAATGAAAGTTTGTTATAATACATTAGAAATTAATTTAATTATTTAAATTTATAGCCTGTCGAAAAGGTTAATTAAGACAAAATAATAAGTGTCTTAAAAAAATAAATATCACATCCAGTTTTTTTGAAAAAAATAAAATTACTTTATTTTATAATATTATTAGTTATATTATGCAAAAGTATAAATTAAACCCAAGTTTATATTATTAATAACTACATATATTAATTATTTTTATTAATTTTTTAAATCAAACAATGACTAATTAATACAAAATTATATTTGCATATAATTAATAATTTTGAGAATGTTTAAATTTATATTAAAATTTGAATTTGATATTATATATACATTACTTTGACAAAGTACTTATATGCAAAAGTCTTTATAAGATGTATAACTTAACAAAAATTTACATATACCATAATATATCTAGATGGCATAAACTATAAAACATAACGTGTTGTTGGAGAATATATATAATTTATTAGGTAATAATTATTGAGAAGCTTAATTAAAATTCATTAAATAATAATGATATAAAATTCAAACACTATAAAAAAAATAAAACAAAATGTTAAATTCAAATGTTACTGATACATAGGGTGTAAACGAGTCAAGCTACTCGGGATCGACTCGGACAAAATTCTAATTCAGTTCGAAAAATTTCGAGTCGAGATGAGCTCGAGTTGAACTTTCTGGTATGTCGAGTCGAGTTCGAGCTTGATAATGCTCGGCTCGAGTATCTCGCGAGCGTAAACGAGTTTCGAGTATATAAGTCGAGTTGAGCTTGATTAGTTATTATATAAGACAATCGAGTTCGAGTTTAGTCGAGTCAAGCTCAATTTTTTCAGTTATGAGAAATATTAATTTATTGTGATATATAATTGACTAACGAGTCAACTCTAGCCGAGTTCGATTATATCGAGGTTGGATTTGAGTCGAGTTCGAGTTCTAAAATTAGAACTCGATCGAGTTCGAGCTTGGCAAATACTAATCGAGTCGAGCTTGACAGATACTCGGCTCGTTTGCACCCCTACTGATACATATATGTAACATTGCGTCTTGATATAAAATATCAATAATAATAATTTTTACAGCTTTTTTTTTTCAACCATATGTAAATATAAAAATATTTTTCTTTAAATAGTTTTTTTGTAAGCATTGTTCCGAATATACACGTTACATTGATTAGTTAACACTTGATTTTTAATTGAGTTGTAAAATTCGAAGCGTTAAGAACATAATTCAAGCATGTATTTTTGGAAAAATATGAGAACTTGGTACTTGTGAGTCAATTGTGACTTGTGGGTCTTGAATTGAAGCTCGTAAAATAATGAATGCAACATAACTAACCTTGAATCATTTGATCACATAAAACGAAAGTTATGGTCAATCGAAGCCTAAAGTGAAAGAAATAAAAAAGTGTAAAATCACGTAACATGCTGAGTAGGTAATAATCTATTTTTATTTAATTTTTAATAATTTAAAACATTGTAACTAATTTTTAATATTACTACTATTATAGGAATGCGGCATCAAAGCGGAGTCCCACATAATTTTTTATAAGAGTAAATAATATTAAATTTTATGTATAATTTTATAATATAGAGTGGTTTGTGAAACATATTAAAATTGAGTTGATTACCAAATTGCTATTTATAAATGTACATTTTGTTAGTCGAACTTTTTTTAGCAAATTGTTAGCTAAACATTTTATATTGTGAAAAAAAAAACTTGTCTCTCTATACCTTTCATTTAACTTTGGTGGGAAATACTTTAAAAAAAATTGCTAAAACAGCCTGAATATTTATTATATTGATATAATGATATAGAGTTTTATATAAAATCTATTATTCATATAATGCAAGTTAAAAAAAAATTAAAAATTGTAGCCCAAAATTAAATTTATTAAAATATTTTTAAAAATCTATAAGGAGGTATCATTTTAAAATTAGTATTTAATTTTAAATTTTGGATTTTGTTGGTTATATAATTTTTTTATAATATGTATTATGCTAATATTTTTTATGAATTTTCTTTTCTTTTATATAAATGTTGAGGTTATTTTTAATCATAGTAGAACTTTAAGTGTTTTTTGAGTAATTTTAGAAATTATATTTTGTCTATAATTAATTAAAATAATTGACAAAACTAACTACATGTACGTTAGCAAAAATTCGGCTAGCAATTCGTTATAAAAAAATAATTAAAAATCGACTGCCAAATTATAAATTCACACAAAGTTCATCTAGTAATTTGGTAATTAATATTTTAAAATTATTTTATAACGGAATAATGTTATGAATTAATTCATTAATATAATTTGTCGGTTTATTCAAAACTTATATTAAAAAAATAATAATTTTGGTTTTTAATCAATTCTAGATTTTTTTGTCACATATATATATTTCCATGTAGCTTAATTATCAACTTTTTTAACTTTTTTTTGCCAATTTTTTTTAACTTTAATAAATGTATTTATGTAAAAGAAATATTAATCAACAAATGATAATATTTTAAGCTATATACATTTTTTTCTTACATATATATTTAAAGCGTTATTATATTATTTAATATTATATATATTATTATTTTTTATTATAATATTTTTTAGTTTAAAATCTCATGCTCAGAATTAGAGTGTTCTCAGTGTCGTTACAGAATTGTGTTCAATCATCATTTTGGATAACTAGTGTTGGCGGATTTAGGATATGAAGATAAGGTGTGTTAAAGTAGATTGTAGAGTGTAAGTGAATAAAGTTGCTTCTAAGATATTCGGAATTGATACGGTCAAAATTTAAACTCGATTCGAAAAATTTCGAGTCGAGTTAAGTTTTTTGGAATGTTAGGTTCGATCTTGATAATACTTGGGTCGAATTACGCGTTATTCTAAACGAGCTTTATAATATATATACATAAGTCATTCGAGTTCGAGTCGAGCTCGATTTATGTGGTCATGACCTTAAACGAGCATTATAATAAACATAAGTCAACCAAGTTTAAGTCGATTCGAGACAATCTCGATTTTTTTAATAATGAGAAATGTTAACTTATTATGATGTATAATGGACTTACGATTCGATCGAGTTGAACTCAATTATGTTGAGTTTGGATGCAACTAGGGCAATTTCGAGTTTGACAAGTTTGAAGTCGATCGAGTTCTAGTTCGAGCTATATAGTTTTTAGTCAAGTTGGTTTGAACTTGACAAATACTCACTTCGAGAATATTACCTAAACTATTTCACATTTATTCTTCATTTAAGCATATAGATCTTTCCAAGCTTTTTCTATTAATTGGTTTATTAGAGAGGGGGGGAAAGAAAATGTTCCTAAATGGGTGTCTAAACTAAATAAATGAGTCAAAAACTCCCAAATCTTAAAATGGATGGTTTATTTTTGGGTTTACAAAGTAACTACGAGTCATGTAATTGGAGTAGTCTTCATTTTGATGTCTCATTCCTTCTTAAAGGGGTTTAGTCTCTCTCATCCCACTGTTACTATTTTATTATTTTTGTGATATTCTCTCATACTTTTTGATTTGTTGATTTAGTTTTTTGAATATATATATATATATATATATATATATATATATATATATATATATATATATATATATATATAATTAAAGTTGGGTTGAAAAATGTAGACACCATTGGAGTAGTGATGAACAACTTCTAGACACTCCTATTTTTATAACAAAATAATTAGGTGGCGCTGAAGTGGCAGTAAGTTAGGGTAGAAGTTGGGGCTTTACATTGTGGGTGTGCTAAGGCCTGAGGCTACAATTCTTCCGAAAATCCATGACTCGTGGTCGGAGTTTCAAGCCTATTGTTGTAGGCTCAAATTCTACAAAAACAAAGCTCATATAATCTTTATTGTATGAAGAGCGGTGATAGGGATTCCGACATCGGAATCCCTAAACCTCCGAATATAGTCTAAGTGGCAATAACACCAACTCCTTGGACATTAATTGAGCTTCTGACAATCGGAGGTTGGTCTGATTCCATTTTCGGAATCCCAAACATTTCCCTTGTATGAAACCCACAACAGTAGTCACGGTCTCTCACTACCTGACAAACCTTTGCTAAGATTTTTTTTTTTTTTAAGTTTTAATGATTAATTGGATAATGAAACCCCCCAGTTGTCGATTTTGAAAAGAATTTTGTTAAAACAAAGTCGAATGTAATTAAGTTGATGTCTCAATCATTAAATCATAAAAAATAATGCATCGGATTTTAGGATAAATAAATAAAAAAAATTAAAATTTATTATACCGATCTCGATGTGCTTTTATTTTTGTAAGAAAAGAAATATAACAAAACTAGCAAATAAAAAACGTGATAGTAACTACTTAACTACAATTCTAGACTCGGTTAAACCGTACATAATAATCGCTATCAACTCCGACTGGGGCTCTAAAAGAGTTGTATATGTCTCTTCCAAGTTCACAACATATTTAGCCAGAAAATCAGCTACTTTGTTGGCTTCACGAAACATGTATCTGATTTTGTATCTTCCGAACTCCAACAGAGGTTTCCTGCAATCAAGAATTAAATGCATAAGTGGTATGTCCTCACTATCATCTTTGACGATCAAGTTTATTGCTTCTTGAGTGTCGGATTCCACGTGTATCGCATCAATTACCAAGTTCTTAGCAAACAAAAAGCCATCACGAATAGCTCAAAGTTCAGCCACTAAGTTGTTTGTGATCCCTATTCGCCTTTGGAAACCTTTCACCTCGTTCCCAAAGTTGTTCAGTAGCTAGGACACCTGCACAACCAACTTGGTCGGGGTTATCAATAGAGGAACTATCAGTATCAATTTTGTCCATTCCTGAGCCGGAGGACTCCATCCTACTTGAACAATGTCTCTTTGGATAGTGTCACTACCCATAGAGATACAAGTAGAAACATCTCTTACCTGATCAAGAACCAAAGCATATATATTCCTACTTATAATCCATTTATACTAATTTAAGTTTCGGAGTAAAATTATGGGAAAAACCCCGCATATTCCCTCTTTCAGGTTGACACCAAAAGAGCTTAAAACACTCAATAGAGCCTAGAAATTCATAGAGATGCCCATGTGATGCCAAAAGAGCCACCTCCATGCTTAGCCAGACTTTCGTGATCCAATATGAAGTTAACTTAATAAATTTACATGTGTTAAAGTTAATTGTACCCTAGTTGGTGCAGCTGACCATGATTAGCTAACACCAGAAGGGGTCACTTTGTGATGTCGAATCCGGGAAGTAGTGCAGACACTTGCTTTTAATCTATCTTGGGGAGTGGAGGCGGCCACCACAAAATTGTATGTATGCGAGTTGGACTTCGAGAATGATCCTTGGACCTTTTGAGGGCAGATCCAGCCTCATGAATGTCTGGATTCCTAGCGGGGCGATTCTGCGGGGAGCGTCAAACTCCAGGCCCGTGACAAGTGGTAATTCAATCCCCAAGACAGATTCAAAGAAAGTGTCCATGATACTTCCCCGATTCGACATCAATAAGTGATCCCCTTCCGGTGTTAGCTAATTATGGACAATTGCACCAACTCAGGTACAATTAACTTTAACCACGTGTAAAGTTATTAAGTTAACTTCATATTGGATCACGAAAGTCTGGCTAAGCATGAAGGTGACTCTTTTAGCATCACATGGGCATCTCTATGAATTTCTGGGCTCCATAGAGTGTTTTAAGCTCTTTTGGCGTCAACCTGAAAGAGGGAATATGCGGGGTTTTTCTCATGATTTTACTCCGAAAATTAAATTAGTATAAATGGATTATAAGTAGGAATCGTGTAAATGGAAGTAAATATCTTACTATTTATAGGGACTTTAACCCGACTTTGAATAACGTCAGTCCTCATTTGTGATTGGTTTTTTAGAGGCGGCAGTCACATTTCTTAATTGATGGAGATAAGAGGTAGGATGTTAGTCGAAGACAAGCAGGTTTCCACCTTCTTTTACTAGGAGGAATGATTTCCTCAAAGCAGGTGATAGTCTGGCTGCTCCTTACCTCCTTAGGAGGAAATGTTTTCTATTTAGCAGGTGACGAGCTGGCTGCCCATTTATCTTCCTTATGTTGGTCGATTCGTCATTAATAGGTTGAGATCAACAACTTTCATTGCCAATAAACATTCATACTATTATTCTTTCATGCACATTATGAATCATTCTCTACAGTTCAGTTCTTGAATTCTTTCGACTAATGACTGTTTAAAGCTTCGGAAGGGGATTGTTGGGGCCAACCTCGACTTAATCTCTTTATGTAGGTTTAGGAGCGCCATGATCGAACACAAGTTCATCTTCGAAGACCAAGTTCCAACAATTTAATCAAAATAAATCTGCGTATAATTTAGTTGTTGTTATGAATTTGGTAATATAAAAAAACCACTAACGAAACTTAAAGCAACTGTATAACAAAAATCTTCGAGAACCAAAACTTCGGTCAGAGTCAAATTGAGAGTTTTTTTTTTGTAAGAAATCAACCCATATATTAAACAACACATAAACATACATAGGAAATCAATTAGGAGGTGTTTAAGCAAGAAAAGTTGATGGGATATCCGGGCCAAATCAAATCCCAGCTAAGGATCTCACACAAGCTTTCTTGCCAACCTAATGTGCAACATGCACTAAATTCCGCCTCCTAAAGATAACAGAAATACCAGTATAATTACAAAGTTCTAAAATATATGTAAACACACCAAATAATACAAAGGGACAAAGTTCAGTTTACCGAATCATGTCAGCCAAAATCAGGGAATCAGTCAAAAGTGTAGTGGCTCCGTCGAAAGGAGCAGCCATACTCAGTCCATTCTTAACTGCAACCGCTTCTGCTGAAATAGGAGATGTTCCCGTCATTGTCGTAACCGAAATTCCAGCTATGGAACGACTTGCATCCAACAAAACAGCAGCCCCATATAATAAATGAGAAACCAGATCAACAACACCATCAGTTATATATATATATTTACTAAATTAAAACACTTACATAAATAAAATATTAGCCATTGAAATGAAATTACCTTAATTAATTGCCCCCAAAAATTCAAAGTTAGGGTTTTAGATTTGCTCACCCTAAATTTGCATAATTAATCAAAATATACTTATAATTATTTATTTATAATTTTTACAAAATCAAATAAAATACTAACAATTAAAGAGAGTTTTATGCAACAAAATAATAATAATAATAATAATAATAATAATAATCAAGGTCTCGCTTTATGCTAGTTTTTTTGCCCAAAAGGTCTCGCTTTATGTCAAGGTATCTCTTTAGACTAGAGTGAGATATAGCCCTTTTCAAAATTGGATAACTGGGTGAATTCGCCAATTAATTATTGAAATTTGCTTTGTTTCTAAATAAACCCTTTTCCTAATACAAATATTAGCTGCGGCTTAGCTTGGGAGATAGTACATCTATAAATAAATATATGAAAGCCAAAAGTGAGAAGCTGAAAAAAATATAAATGTAGATAATAATAGTTGGTGAATTTTAAACGATGAGGTGTTTCACAAAATAACTAGCATTTTCGTATCGCTATAGTATAAATGCAATTTTTTTGTACTTACCGGTAATCACTAGATCGGAGAATAGCAAAGGCCAAAGAGAGCCAACATAACAATAATAATAATTAATTGTGACAATAATAATAAATTATAGCATCGAGATGCTCATCCTTCATAATGTGATAGTCCTTGACACAACATGGTTGCGATCCGATCAAGTCACTATATTTGACCTTATTAAATATTTGCACGAAACATTCTCGTCATCTGCAAATCAAATCATATCAATAAGCAGATGCATGTCATCATCTTGAAATTCATTGAAAATGATTCTCTAATAACACGTAGAGCGTTATATATATATATATAATTTTTGTCTTACTAGTTATAAACTGTAGAGCGTTAGAACTTAGATGTACCAAATTTAAATGTCACTCGAATTTTAAAAGAAAAAATAATTGTGCATATCAATATACTATTAAATTATTTCAAGGGATGATACTCAGATTACGAAAAATCAGTGAAAACAAAAAATAATTATAATTTTCACGGTACTTTTCAGTAGTCATACTCATACCACATCTATACATAATTTAGCATTTTAGTAAAGCCAAAAACTATATTTTATGTAAAATTGAGAAATTTAAACTAATAAAACACTAAACTTTATCTTCTGTTCATGCATATTTTATTCATGCAATGCGATATATCGTTTCATAATGTTGGAGTACAAATTTAAAATCAGCCCTTATCAACCCTTACACTACCGTGTACCGTCCTAACAATATATATATTATATATATAAACACTAGTAACAACAATAATAATTAATAAATAAATAAAGAAAAGAAAAAAAGATTCTTGCTCTGTAGTCTGTACCCAAAACCACTATGGTCCACACGCATTGCTCTTTCCCAAACCTTTCCGCTAAACTTTTCCCACAGACGACGACTTCTCGACATAAAGCACTTTATATTATTAAGATATTGAGTAGTTGCCAGCTCAGCTTCGGGCACCACATTGGGGAAGGTTTTTTTTTTTTTAATAACCTTAACATTGAGGAAGTTCACTTCTTCTTCTCTCAATTAGACATGTCCTTACAACAAAATCAGTGACATAAATTGGATCTCATCATACATTATCAAGATCCGTTTCTTAACACCAACAATCAACAACACTTTGTTAAATGTTAATAACCTATTTATGATCTTGCCGTAAGCACTAGTCTCCCCGAACCACCACGCGCTAACCGCGGCTCACCTTAGCGCGGCGTAATTAGACAGATACACTTGACACTGAATTACGGTTTTCCCGATCCTGAAACCCGGTACCACCGAGAACGCCACCCGAGGATCGTACTCGATGGGGTTGTTGCCCGGGACATCTTCGGCGACTGTCTCCATATAAACTTCGGAGAATCTGCAACCTCTTGCCACCTGAAAGATCGAGGCTTCGGGCTCGAACGAGAAGGCAAGGCAGTGCAGCAGCCAGACCCGCCTCGCCATTTCGGCAAACATCGCGAAGAATGTTGTTTCCGGAAAGATTCCGGAATCTAAAAGATTCCTCTGATTCAGATTCCCGAAGAATGCAGATTCCATCTTCGGGTGGACAAGCCGGAAGTATTTGACGCGGCAGAATTTTGCGAAGGTTGATCTGGGGTTTTGGGCGAGATATTCGGTGGCCTTGAGTGGCTTGAGCTCCAAGAAACGGTCGAAGGAGAGGTTCCGGAACTTTCTGGAAGGGATCGATTCGTTCGGGAGGGAGAAGTTTGGGTTCTGGAAGGAATCGAACATTTCCCGACAGACAAAGGATTCGAAAGCAAAGCACTTGTGGTCCGGTCTCGAGTAGGCAACACCGGGCTCGATAGCAGCTGCGGCAGCATCGATGTTCCAATCGGCCGATTTCATCTCGTCGATCAATAACCGAACGAAGCTCCTGACCGACTTCATTGCATGGTCGAGCATCGTCGATAAATGGTTCGGAGCCAGACCGGAGAGGTGGAGGTTGTCAAGGACCGATAGGGGTCCACTTTGATGTCGAGGCTCCATTCTCCGATTCGATTCGTTTACCTCCTCGAGTTTCTCCCTCAAGAACATGATTTCTGATTCTTTGAGCTTCACGTGGGACCCGAGCCTCTTCGCGATTATCTCGTACGTTTTCGAGAGACTCTTCTGCTCTTGAATCTCAGCTAGGGCAAAGGTGGTTTGTGGGGAAGCATCGAAATGCTTCTTGACGAACGACTGCTTCAACTCCGATAAAGACTTCAATTCCAATACGATTAATTTATCAGCAGATTCGATCCCATCGGCATCGTACGGTGATTGTGCGTACTGTAACTGGGCATATGAAGCTTTGACCGATGAAACGCTTGCGAAAATTTTGGCAAGAACCGCCTCGAGAGCTTCTCGCTTGGATTCTTCATCTTTCTTGTCATTCAGTGACTCGATCTTGAATTGAGCTTCTATGGATTTCGATTGGGGTGGTTTGGTGTTCTTGATTCCATCAAGAGGGGCGATTCCAGTCGCGACTCGGATGTGGAGGACTTTTGCAAAGGTTCGTGCCAGCTTGCTTTTCGAGGAAGTGACTGAAGATCGCTTCATGGAGTCCATCTAAAAGGAACAAAATTGGCACAGAACATATAATTAAGAAGGGTGTATCAAAGTTAAAGGTTTTAAAAAGATAGAAAAATTAAGGAGTGAAGGAATAAAGATGGCATCAACAAGGGCAATGATGAGTGCAAAAGAAAAAATTTAAAAAGATGGATACTTTAGATGCTTGGATCTATAAACTTAGATCACAAAGTTCTCTTTTTGTTTTTCTCCTTTGGCAAAAAAGAAGAAAACAACAAAGAAGCACAACAAAAGCAACATATCCCCAGGTCGGCGAAGGGTTCACGGAGTGTCTCATTACCAACCTTTTAGAATCTCTAAAACTACCACTCCAAAACAATTTCTCAATAGGGTTGAGTTTCTTATAAAAGAGGAGCTCAGCAAGAACAAAACCCTAAAAACTCCACAAACTAAATCAAGAATCAAACAAAGATGTCTCTTTTGGTCATTTTACCACACTTTGGACATCAACTAAACAATCATATAGTTGAGAGCAATGGTTCAACAGTTATCCATGTGCTCTCTTGGTTGATAATGCATCTTTGCTAAAGCATAAAGGCAGAGCAGGGCATTAATCATCCAATTACCAGACATAGTTGTTGTAAAGCAACAACATTGTACCTCAAATTTGTGTATTATTTCCCACATTTCCTATTATATCCCATCTCCCCACCACCAGAAATGATCAAGTCTATGGAAACTAAGGCCAATTTATTCATTAATTAGGAGAAAATGACCTAGAATGGTATCTTTGCTCTTTTTCAGAGCAAAACCAAAATGATAAGCGATCTCCGATCATTACTCGTTCAATTCCTAAACTACCATTCCTTCCTTACTAGTGGATCCTATCCAAGAATCACAAAAGTAGCTATTTGGGTTTGGCTTCAGATATCTTGTAGACCTGGCAAATCTAATACTCCCAACACCATGTTTAACAATATAGTAATTATTATAATTATTATAGTTAAAAAGGACAATTTGCATATTCTTTTACTTTACCTAAGAAAGATCCACCAATTCCTCCCAAACAGCAAAAGCAATCCAAAAGTAAACAAAAAAGCAAGAACCAATTGCAGGGTAAGGACACCAACTAGTGGTTTAATAGTAACACTTTCAGCCTTAATATCGAAAAGAAAAGAAAAATAATACTACCTTTATCATGAAATCAAGGAAATGAAACTCTCTTTCCTCAGCTCCTCATTTTATATGTCAATCTATGCAAGTTGAGCCAGCAGATTTCACAAAGGAACTTCTATAAGCTCTGCAAAGCAATGGAGATTAATTATTTCACCGACCCATGTGATGTTGTACAAAGAGCAAATTGAACTGCAGAAGGCAGGAAGAAAATGAGAGCAAGTTACTAAAAACAGAAACACAGCAAGGTCAAAGCTTAAGAAGCTCACGTGATACTGTTTTTGCAATTTTTTTTTTCCAGATTCTGGTAATAAGTTAATTTACAGGTCTACCAGACTACCACCCATTTCCCCAGTTCTGCAAAACTGGAAACTTTATTTTTTGGAAATAATCTGAAGCATTTTTCTGGAAATCTTGTATGAAGCCTGCCCTCCTTTCCAAGGCTTTGAAAAAAAAAACAACTAATCTTAGAGATATTAATAGTAGCAAGAACAGCCAAACACGTTTGATTAAGAACAAAATTAAATAATCAGGTGTACGCTGTCCATGAATCTCCCATTTCTGTAAATGACAAAGACTTGAAACAAAAACCAAAAACCAAATCATGGACAAGGAGAGGTTTTTATTAAACATATACAAAACCAGCCGCACTAATTATAACAAATTAGGCATTCATGGCAAAGCGTTAATTTTAATTTTAATTTGTAACATTTCACAGAACTTCGTACTTAAACCCAGAAAAAACAGAGGCACTTTGAACACATGATCATAGAGGAAGAATCAGTTATTTTTTTACCCTTTTAAAAAAATCCATGATAAAAAAAAAACGCAGTTCCCAAATTGACTACACACTTGTTAAAGGGACCCCTTAATCCTGAAACCCCAATTCTGCAGACGACCAGATACTGGAAGAAATACGCAGTGGTGCATTAAACCCAGCATTTTGGCCGCCATTTATTACAGTAAATACGAAGAAAACTTAATCTTTGGAAGGAAAATCAATCAAAAAATGGAATTAATACACAGAGAAATCCCTAAATCTGCTGAAACAGAGTTAAGGCAAGCAAGAAATGATACCGCGCAAAGAAAAACTCAATCTTGCTGAAACCCCTTCAGTGTGTGGAGACGATTCCGGCTCTAAGACAGGTGGAGAGCTGTGAAGATTCCCAAGTAGCAGTGCAGACGATAATAATTAATGGGATTTGGCTGTTGAAGGATGGTGAGCACAGAGGAGTTAAAGAAGAAAATCAGAAATTTGTGAGGGAGAATTCAAAGCCGAACAGAAAGGTCATAAAAAGACGATAAAGGACAAACTGCTAGACATCAGAGGGGATTAAAAAGCCCTAGCTCAGGTCGCCATCAACATTGTGAATGACGAATATACCCCTACTTGTTTGGCAGAGTAGTGTTCCGTTGTCAGATCTGGGATGAGTAATTTTGAGAAATGTATGAGGGTATTTTGGGCATTTAGTGTATCTCGTGTGTATTATGCTTGCAGATTTCGCAGGTGGACTGTGGAATGGAAGAGGAACGAACGGTCCAAATCGGCGATCAGGGGGATGTATAGCCTGTGGTCGGTCGCACCATACCTCTGGAGTCGTGTGGGTCCTACGTCCACGTTGTGTGTGAGCCAGTGGGGAGACCACTGGATCGTTGTGCAATAATTTTTCTTTTGAGTAGTAGAAAAAAGGTTGTACCTGGCTTGAAGTGACAAATTGATAGGAAACACTCTTGGTAAATTATGAAATCTAAACGAGATTCTTATATTTCGTACATCTCCAATTATATCATTTGTATTCATAACTTTCGGATAACTTTTTTCCATGTATATATGAGATTTCATGTTTTAACATTAATGTAATATAATATAATAGTTTAACAGTTATTTATTAATCAAGACGTTAGGGTTTAAATCCTGCTGAGCTGAATTTATTAAAATGGAGAAATTGATTTTTTTTTTTATACGCTGACTGAGTGATAATTAATTTATGTATACAATAAGTATTTTCATCTTCGGGTGCTCCTCTCTTGATTTTTTTTTTTTTAACCGCGAAGATGGAAAAAAAACACTATTTTCATAGTGTGAATAAGCATTTTTAGGTGTTTTCCTTTATTTTTTCGCGCATGGTGGTCATAGAAGGGTCATTAAGAGGGTAGCGAGTGTAATATGTTTGCTCCACAATTAAACGAATTCTCACACACACCGAGTTAAAGGGTAAGTGATAAAATGTTGGTCATGAATATCTTTTCATTTCTAGAGTCACTAACGGGTTCAAACTCTTAATTTCTAATTAACCAGTAAAGTGTTGAACTGATATACCATATTATATGGTTTGCTTTTCTCTTGATGGTCCTCGTAGCTAGAATCGCCCGAAAAAAAAAAAATAAATTCATAGTTTTTTTTTACTTGTTTTTTTT
The DNA here is from genome assembly GCA_036873135.1 of Clarkia xantiana subsp. parviflora. Lineage (NCBI taxonomy): Eukaryota > Viridiplantae > Streptophyta > Magnoliopsida > Myrtales > Onagraceae > Clarkia > Clarkia xantiana. The sequence continues at coordinate 6,858,057 of JAPTYO010000014.1, forward strand.
TTTATATTTCTCGCAGCGTGGTCTTAGGAGGGTGTCCATCTTAGAGGACAGTATCTATAATATGCCTGCTCCACATTTAAACTAATTTCTACACATCAGTCGGTCCTTAAAGAAGTAAAGAGAGGGGGTGACATTTGTTGTTAAATAATGTTTGGTATTTTGTATTAAACATTTTATTTTTGTTTCCTGGTAAATTTAGTTGGACGTTCAATTTAGTATATATTTTTCCTTTTATTATTACATTTTGTTCTTTAATTATCAAAATATTTGTTTACAACAATAAAAAATATATTTAAAACATTCAAATATGTTACAAGTTACAACAACTAACGTGTTCCGTGTTTTTTTTACTAGCGTGCTATGTTGTAACCACTAACCAGGTGATCGATGGAAATACATTATGGACATAGCTTAATTTTCAGCACAACGAAAATTTGAATAATAATCAGTTTTATTTGGTGTATAATTCTTATTCATAGAATATCAATTGTTAAAAAGTAATTAAGGCTTGAATTTTCCAATATGTTATTTTGTTCAATTTAATTCTTTAAAGTCTATTTATAATTACTTTACAAAATTTTAGAGTTTTGATTGATGGCTCGTAATTAAATTTTTTACCCTTAAAAAGAATAATGACTTCATCTTCTTGGCTTGGTCCCCTCTCTTATTATCATTTAAGTACGTGCGTAGTAGTTGGACTTAGAAAGCGGCATGTAATTAAATGAAATTATTTTGTAAGTCGTGGCAAAGCTTCCCCACGCCATTTCCAAAGGGACTGTTTGGTGAATTGCATGCATGCAGACAATTTGTGGCTCGTTTATTAAATTTAAATGATTTTTCCTAAGCTATTGGTGGGGAACAAAATTAAATTAATTTGTATCAATTAAGATATTTAGCTGTCCACATCATTATCAATAGTTGTTACAATAAATAAGGTTTAGCGAGCAACTTCTTAGGAGCTGCATTTAATAATTATCTGATGATTAAAATATTACAGAATTAATTATTTGTTAATTAATGATGCTTAGACTATATTTTGAATAGATGCGTTAGGATTTGGTATAAATTAATCAATTAATTAATTAATTCAAGGGGATATAAAAACATAATTAGTAGGTGGCTTCAAGGACAGTTCATGCCTGGTCATATTGCGGAGTATATGGTTGGATCCTTCTAATTTTATGTGCCAAACTCCCTTTGTGTATTATTATCTATTTTGTGTACCAAATGTACCTATCATAGTACACCTCATATTATTACTGTAAATGATTTATATGGTATTTTTTTTCACATGCTATATGACGTGTTGATCACTAAAATGAATACTGCTCATACTGAATCAGTTTGTAATGATAAAAAGTTTTGAATTATTGAAAATGCTTAATACCGCTTACTAAACTTGAAGTTGTGGTGCTATACCGAAAGATCGTGATATAATTTGTATATAAGTATACACAATGAGTCTATAAAGAACCGAAGCTTGTATATGCAATATACACTATATAGTATACATACATGATAGCTAGTTCTTTAGCCAAAAAATATATATACATGATGCTATTAATACACTGATCACTTGGATCATTCCAATTTAGGTAATTTAATTGACCTAATTATACCCCTGAAGTTGTATCATCAGGCCATTCACGTGCAAATTAACCAATAAAAAGTTGATTAGATTAGAGAATTAATTAATTATTATTTGTCACATGCAACAATTTAATTTGGCTTATATAGGTAATACTCCTAGCATAATTAAAGAACACAAATGGCTCTGGCAACACCTAAATACATCAAGGTTGTTGATTTGTATTTAATGGAATGAATTATTGTTTGGTAGATAGATAAGAAGAAGAGGTCATATGATTTTCAGTCTATTTCCAAGGACAATGAGACGGTTCATGTCTTTAATTGTGTGACTGCGATGTGATGAATGAAGGTCTCAATGTTGAGATTTGTCTGCCCTACTTTCTTTGTGTGGTACTACTATTCAACGGTTTTCAGAGTTATTTAGAATTAGACTTGTATATTTAAAACCTATAAATGTCTGAAATTTGCTTCATATAAGATTTTATTGTATAAAGTTTAAAATGTTGAAATGAACAGTTTCATGTTTCGTTTTTGTTGAAATTTGGTGTCTTCGTGTATCTTTTCTTCTTCATTCAAACATTTTCATCAACCCTTTCACCCACTCATTATCCACCACTCTTTACTTTTTATAAAATCGTCAAATTTCTCCCAAAACTTGAACATCCGAAAGAAAATGTTTCCAGCAGAGTGTCGTTGAGTGATTTTCAGCGACAATATAGTGAGATTTACTTGTGCGGATGTGGCCACCTTCTTAGGTGACGGTACCGGCAAGGTGACGAGAAGGGAGCGTGCATGAGAGCTCCTATTTGACAGACAGTTTCGTCGGGATTAGCTTCTCTAAAGTAATCACACCGAGACACCAAATTTCAACAAAAATGAAACCTGGGACTGTCAATTTTAACATTTTAAACTTCAGACATCACAATCTCACATGGAGCAAACTGCAGACAGTTTATAGGTTCTTAACAGTTTTTGCACTTTACTCCATAGATTTATCAATCTTAATAGTTTTTTTTTTTTTTTTTTTTTTTTTTTAACAATCAACAATGAATAGATGGTTGTTTACTCTATAGATTTAAGGCCATTAACCACCATGAATCGTAGCCGGCCAGCACCAAATCGGGGTCGACCATCACCAATTGGGGTCGGCCACCATCCCAAAGCGCGTTTTCAACTTCTTCAAGTTAATCACGTCTTCACGGCTGATCAAATAGCCGATGGACTGACGAAACCCCTTCTCAAAGCGCGTTTTCAACTTTTACGGTTCAAGATGTGCGTTTCTGATGGAACCGTAATCTAGCGAGGGCGTATTAGAGGATATACCCTAGATATTAGGAGATGTAATCTTAATATTAGAGATATACCTAGATATTAGGAAAGGTAATGATGCAGCGTAATGGAGATAGATGGTGATCAAAAACTCGTTGATTCAAAGGAATGTCGAGAATTTGTTGGATAGAGGCGCAAAAATTCGTTGATTCAGAAAAATACCGAAGAATTGACGCAGGGTTGAGGAAACCTCAGTTTTTTTTCATATATCAATTAACTTCTGTAAAATTCAGCTAACAATGCCTTAAATACTGAAAAGAAAAACCCTAACCCTAGACAAAATTCGAAATTAACAGAAATTCTCAAACAAAACCGACAAATTATAAAAAAAGACCGAAAGAAACATAAAACTGCGGATTTGACCCTCTAAACGAAGGAATTTGGCCTAAAATTGTCAAACTCCATAGTATACTATGGGTCTTTCTAAGATCGCCGTTTCCACTCGAAAATCTATATTGATAGGGCAAAATCTGACACTTCAACCACATCATTCTCTCATGGGAAGAGAAGACTCGTCCTCAAATCTGGATGCCACGAAAAAGAAACTCACGATTGCGTATCGTGATCTTGTTAATAGCTCGTTTTTCAGCATACATACACCAAGTGTCATTAACCCAAACATGTTTTTTCTGTCCTCTACCCGTTTCTACAACATGAGAAAATTCACCATATTCCTTATAAACAGAAATTTTGTTGCTTCCTGACCGGTCCACGAAGAATAGAGCAGCATCATCCTCATCCAGACCTTGATCCTCCAGGGAAGCATCTTCAAATTTTTCTTTATCTTCTTTTCCGAATTCAAGAGGTGGATACAGAGCACCGAACAAAAAGTTATCAAGTCTCTGCGTTTCTTTGACCTCTTATGTGCTGATTGGAGTCCCACTGTCGACGGCCGTAAAAATTGACAGGGGAGAGCCAGCGACGGATTCCTCATCCAGTTCATCAGTATCATTATAATCATTATAAAAAGGATTATAAAAAATAACAGAATCTACATCGACATCATCATAAATAGGATTATCGAAAGGGTTCACATCTGGGGTGTTCTCGTCATCCTCCTCAAATTCGAACTCATCCTCTTGAAAATCATATTGACGTTGTTGTTCTTCGATTTTCTGTTCCATGAACTGACGTAGCCGTTCTCCGTTCTGTTGTATTTCTTCGAGCAAACGCCGCAGTTCGTTCTTCTCAGCAGCTGTTATACGTCTTCGGGGTGGCATCTCGCAGGACCGAATGGCTCTGATACCAATCTTATGCAGCGTGATGGGGATAGATGGTGATAAAAAAACTCATTGATTCAAAGGAATGCCGATAATTTGTTGGATAGAGGCGTAAAAATAGAAGAATATACCGAAGAATTTACGCAGGGTTGAGAAAACCTCAGTTTTGTTTCATATATCAATTAACTTATGTAAAATTCAGCTAACAATGCCTTAAATACTGAAAAGAAAAACCCTAACCCTAGACAAAATTCGAAATTAACAAAAATTCTCAAATAAAACCGACAAATTATAAAAAAAAAACCGAAAGAAACGTAAAACTGCGGATTTGACCCTCTAAACGAAGGAATTTGGCCTAAAATTGTCAAACCCCATAGTATACTATGAGTCTTTCTAAGATTGCCGTTTCCCTCGAAAACCTATATTGATAGGGCAAAATCTGACACTTCAACCACATCAGGTAATCTTAGAATATATATATATATATATATAGTATTTCTATCTACACTATCTATATCTCTACTTGTATTGTACTATATATATGTACCAAGTCTCATGTAATCAATTCAAGTCAATATACAATTTACATTCTCTTATACCTAATTGGGGTTGGCCACCACCAATTAGGGTCGACCGACCCCGATTTGGGCCCTAGAGGGCTCCGACCGAGCCCTATTTGGCTAAATCGGAGTAGAGCTGGTGATGGTGAGGGTACTACTAATATTATACCATACCATATTTTTTCACTCATATCATAACTATTGTGGTTATGATTCTTCGTACCATAACTATGGGTTTTCACCACGATCAAAAAATTTAACCATAACCATTCAAACTAATAAAACACCATTATTTCATACACGAAATACAAATTAAACCAACATTCATTGTTTCATACACGAAATCCAAATTAAACAGAGTTTCATTGTTTCACTTAATTAAATAACCCTTCTTCAGTTGCCTATCACTTGCAATCCAAATTAAACATAATTTCATTGTTTCACTTATTTAAACAACACTTCTTTAGACGGTGAGGCAGCGATGCTTGTCGGAGCAGGAGCTAATGCATAATTTGTTGTCTGTAGACCTATGGCTAGCGTAGTGTGGCTAATTGTAATGAAGTGAACTGAGACTGTGAGTTTTACAATATTATGTTTTTCAAATTGGAATATAAGGAACGGACCATATATTTAGGATGAAAAATCAATGGTCATGATTGAATGGACGATTTAGACCGAATGAATGGTGGGAACTGGGAATAAACATTATAAGATTGGATTAATAATTATAGTATAATAATGTATATATATATATATATATATATATATATATATATATATATATATATATATATATCAGTGATGGTTATAACCGCGGTTATAGACTTAATACTATAAACATAACCATTATGGGTACAAAACTCATCATCATAACCGCATCTCACCATAATGGTATGGTTAACCATTGCGGTAAATAGTGCGAAAAACCATGGTTATTTATTTTTCACCGCACCATTGCCGGCCCCAAATCGGAGCTAGAGGGCTCCAGATCGAGGCACTAGCTCTAGTTGAAGCCATAGAGCTCTTACCAGAGCCATAGAGGGCTATGACCGAGCCATCTCTGGCCCAAATCGGGACCAGCAACCCCAACTGGGGCTGCTGGCCCCGATCGGGGTGGTGGCCACCACCAGTCGAGGCCAAACACCACCAATTGGGGTGGTGACCGGCCCCAATTGGTGGCTATCAACCCCAATTTGTAGTGGTCGTCTCCGATTTGTGGTGGTCGACCCCAATTCGTGGTTGCCGGCTCCGATCTGTGGTGGTTGACGACTTTGGGTGGTGGCTGGCGGATTTGGACGGTGACCGGAGAAAATAATAGAGATTAAATTATAAAAATCAAAGCTTGGGAATATAAATTTGATGACTAAATTGAACAAATAAAAGTATTTAACAGTCAACTAACAGATACACCAAAAGTCTACAAAATGCAACCATATGACACAAAAAGTCTACAAAAAAAAAGACACCAAAAGTCAACATTAATCAAACATATGTCTCCAAAAGACCCTTTAACCCTTAAATGTTAATCATTTTGAGGCATTTTTGAACTTGTGTACTATGTTTCACAAGTAACATTATATCTTTTTTAATGTTACAATAACATTCCCATTTTTTAATTTTTTTTTACGGATATCCGCTCAAATCCAACAACAATTCAAATTCAATTGAGCTCCAATGAAATACCTAGGATTCTAAGAAAAACCGACTCGACTAGGGTTCGATTTTGAGCTCAACCAAATGTTCTATTTTTTTTTTCTCACATGGTGACTTAAGGAGCCCACATCACGAGGGTGCGGCGCCCATTGCATACTTACTAGGGTGTCAATGGGGTGGATATTGTCAGTTCCGGACCAGCACCGCAGGTCGACATGGTCGATCCGTACCTGCACCGCAGGTCGACCCGTACATGTCCTATACATCTCGTGGGTCGTCCCATGAGGGACACAATCTATTATTACAAATTCTAAACTCTATGTTAATCTAATCCAAATTGAACTCCAAATTCTAATGACAAATTACAAATCTAACTCCAAATTAAAATCAACAAACTCGTTTGAACTTTTGACTATGTGTTATACAGTTATACTACCCATATAGTTTTATATAATATATATAATACATGTGCGGCGCGGATCCACAGGGCCCACGACTCCAAATCCGGACCAGTCCCATATCCCTCGGGTCACGGGTCGGCGGATCGAAATTGGGGTGACCTTTCGCGGTTTGGTGGGTACCCGTGACCCGTTGACACCCATAATACTTACCTACACTTTAGAATGATCTACAATTGCACTGAATGAGTCTATAAATAATAAAATATTAGTCATAAATATTTTTAAATCCTCATAAATTCCAATAAAATTTGGACGTAAAATCTTTAGCTAAGGGCCTTAATCTAATCCCACACATATAAACTTGTGCACGAACTTGTAAAATAACCTACTAACTCATGAATCATCAGTTAATCCCAAACTTAAATTTAAGTGAGACAAACAAAGTAAGGTGAAAATAAAATATAACGCGACATTAAAATGCCACGTCAATCATGAATTTAGGCAAGAGTCTTTATCTGCCAAATTTATACAAAGTTCATACATTTTTAAAAAAATCTACCATCTTCATTAAAAAAAAAATAGAAAACAAATAGTCCAATCAAAGAGGTAGGATCTATCATTTTCTAATATAAGGTGTTTGGATGGATGTAATGTAGATTATAATGTGAAGTTCATTATAATTTGAGATCACGTCATATCTTCATTCACTATAATGTGAGATTACATAAAAAACGAATGTAATGTGAGATTACGTCAAACATTACGACGTGTTTATTATTACATTATTATTATTTATTAATTTTTTATTATCAATAATTATTATCTATTAAATAGGTAAAGTATTTTGTATGCTATTTATTATTTATTCTATTATATTTATCAACTTCACGATTCATTATTATAATTAAAAAAATGTAAATGATATTCGAACAAAATGAGTAAAGTTTTTTTCACGACATTTTGTATGGAAATTATCTTATAAATTATAAATTTGTTTCAATTAATAGAATTTAATAGCTATGCGAATTTAGTCTTAATATTTGTTTTTTATATTTATAAACAGATTATACATATCGAACATAAAACATAAAGTTTAAGAAGTAAGTTATTGGTTTTCAAAATAAATATTCATTTACTCATCATATTAAGATGTAGTTACTCACATATAAATTAATATAGTAATAATAAAGTCAAGTTATAATGCACGTTAAAAAACATATTAAACATTGTAATGTGATATTACTTCATAATACATTTCAAGTAATCAAAATAAATTCAAATACCTCTTAAACCCTTGGGAAGACAAAAGTTGAGATAATCAATGGAGAATTGAGAGTCTCTAGAATATTCACCCATTTTATGATCATATTCTCCTCTTCATTGTCCCTCTATATTTAGATGCTTATTATGTTCTGTAGCATCATCATTCTCATTCCCTTCTTCAAGTAATATATGATTTTCTTCCATAATAAACATATCTATTAATAATAAATTATATTAAAAATAATTTAGATTTTTTAATATAAATAAAATTAAACAATTTAAGTAACACTTATATTTTGATTTTTTAATATAAAAAAATACATTAAAAAAAGATTTTAATTATCTAATTTTAAAATAAGGATAATAAAATGACTATAATATTTTTTGGATTGGAAATCCATGCGGCATACCAGGTATATGTCGTACTTTGGTTGATTAGCTCAAACACAACCTGATATGAAAGTGTGTTAATTTAGTTTGACACAAATATGACAAGATATGTAAAACTTGATATAAATTAAATAAGAAATTCAAACATAACAATTTTTTAAACTAACAATTGAAGATTACTTAATATAAAAAGTTCACTCAAAACTACTGCAAGTGCTAGTGCAAACTGAATACAAAACCCTAGAAACATTCAAGTGCAAATAAAGTATAACAATTATTTAAGTATAATCAATATCAACCGCACTAAGAAAAATCTTAACAATTTAGTACAACACAATCCAAATTCGTAATTCTTTATACTTTTAATCGTGTCGAATCATCGTTTTGCAGGAATTTTCAGACTAGATAATACGCTATCACGATTGGCTCATACATTTGTCAGGAAAATTCACAGAACTTATTTGTTTTAACTAAGTAAATATTGTAAATAACATTTTGATTTTTTTTTAATATAAAAATAATTACACTTAGTTGGCCATGCCCTGCACGTGCATTGCATGGCCGATTGAGACTCTGAGAGGCCAACTCTCTTGTGCATAAAACGGAGTTAGCCGTTTAAAATAAACGGAGTTAGCCCTATTGCTATCATATTCCTCTTGTCTATAGCATAAAAAAACTATTTAAAAAAAATTAAAATGTAATTAGCATAATCAATGATAATTTTTTTATTAAATAATTTAAAACTATATATATTAATTAATGAGTTAACAGTATTTCATATTTATTTATATACTTCATGAGTTCATCATTTATTGTCGTTTGTAGGAGGATACGTACAAACCACTGACTAATTATTATCTCTAACAATTATATAGACATCATCGTGGACGGCGGGCAATCTATAATAGCTCAAGATAACCTAACAGTGTTTAATAACAACTAGCTAGATAGCTCTCTCTCTATATAGTATATATATATATATATTATCAAACGTGTAAAATGAAAAGTAGAAAACGACCTGCCATGTATGTTATAATGCAAAGATTCAGGTTTAATAAAGAAGTCTCAACTACCATACCAAGCCACGGGTTTCTTTCCATTTGACTGAAGGATGAGAAAATTTATAATTATTATTATGATGCCGATTAAGCAAGCTAGCTCTAGTGGACATCGCTTTAGTGCCGAATCGATATGGTGCCGCATTCATAAAACAACAAGTAGTTACATTTGTTTTAAATCTTTAAAATAAATAAAAGAAACTATTACCTATTCGGCGGGTTACAAGTTAATTACATATTTTTATATTAAAAAAATGTTTCATAGAATACAAAAAAAAATTAATAAACTCAAATAAAAAATATTTAATATAGAAATTTTTTTTAATTTTTAAAAACATATTATATTTTGATAATATTAAAAAATTAAAAACACTAAAAAATTGTAATGGCAATTTAAATATACAAAAAAATATTACAGAAACTAAGTAAAACAATATAAAATTTGTCATAAATTTATATATATATATATATATATATATATATATATATACTTTTTTTCAATTTGTCGTTATATTTGTACTTTTAAATTACTATTTGAATATTTTGATATTATTTTGTAAAAATTAAGTATATTATTTTTAGATTTTTTTTACAAGATGTTTTGTTTTTTTTATTTTTTTTTAAAAAAATTGTGACAAATTTTTTTATCTATCTTGGTAACTTTCTTAGCAGGTTACATGTTTTTAAGTTTTGATGTATTATTAAAAAAAAATATCAGTTTTTTATTTGAAATTACTTTTTTAGATAAGTGACACCATTCTGCCACGGTATTTAAGAAATTTCCAACTTTAACTAGAGCTTTCCATTTTCATGAATTTTTTTTTTTGAAAATGATATTATTAACAAAAACTTTCAAGGCAACATCCAATGATGGATACTTGGATAGAACCAAGTTCCACTCACAATGCTATTGGCGGCAGCCGACGCTACAAAGTGCGAACTGAAACAATAGACCTTTTAACAAGACAAAGTTCCAAACCCCGGAATTGACTTAAGAGAAACAACATCCTGGAGGACCTCAAACAAAGAAGGTAAACAAGCAAGAAAAGCGTTAGGCAATTCCGTCATAACAACCTTAAAATCTGAAAGTAAGAAACTAACGATGACTAGACCATACATTGCATTTCCAAATTAAAAAACTCAGTTAATTGGTCACTTGTCCAAATGAGTCCCATTTTAATGCAGCTTTGAGAGTAATACGTTATATTGCAAGGAACCAATTAGATCAAGGCTTATTTTCCCAGCAAACAATCATATGGATCTCGTTACTGCTTATTATGAATGTGATTGGGGAGTGTGCTCCTTGACAAGGAAATCCATCACATTTACTATGTTCTTAAGCTTGGAAATGCTCCAATATCCTGGAGATCCAAACAACAAACGATTGTTTCATTATTCAGTGCAGAAGCTGAATATCACAGCATAAGGATGACAACTGCAGAAATCATTTGGGTGAGAGGAATTCTTGGAGAGCTTGATTTACAGTAACACACTTCAACTTGGTTGTTCTGAGATAATCAGACAGCTAATCAAATTGTAGCAAATCCAATGTTTCACGAGAGAACCAAACATATCGAAATAGATTGTCATTTTGTTCGAAACAAAATCGTAGATGAAATAATTAAAATAGATCATAAGGAAAGTAATGACTATTGAGTTAACCTTTTGGGAAACAACGACAATATCAACTCCTTGAAGGCATGGGAATTAAAGATTTGTACAACATTAAGAAGAGAGAATAAGAAGAAGTGAAAACTAAAGGAGACAAGAAAATCAGACGAATGTAGAAGTATTAGAGTTCAGTGACTCATCTGCATTACTAGATACTTGGAGGACTATTTTGTACTCTTATAAAAGTTTGTTAGTTAGAGTTTGGATTGCTAAATATCATGTCGTTGTATTTCAGAACCTCTTGAGTAACTGAGATATCAAAATGAAGTTTTCTATTGATATTCTTTTTTACATTTCATAAGTTTCATACTAATACACGTCGTATTAGCTAAGTGTCGATTAAGATGTTTCAGTCGGTGTTTAGTTAATATTATGTTTGGACGAACTACTATATTCGGATATTCTAATACAAAGTTTATACAAACATTAGTTGTATTAGAATATCATAATACATGGTTCGTCCAAACATAATATTACTAACCACCGACTATAATAATATCTTAATCAACACTTAATTAATATGTGTATTAGTTAATACTTACAATCAAACGGACCCTTAGAAATGAAGTTACAAGATTTAGGGTTTAGATTTTGTGACGGTATGATGTAGATTGCGCTAAAACTATGCTCATAATTCATATAGTCCTACTGCATTTAAATTGAAATTTGATTCCGCTAAAGTAAATACATACAGAATTAAAGCAACTACACGGATTGGACCTATCGATGTAATGGACTGTGGCAGTGGCACTCAATAATGGCTAGTTACTTCCAAATATATTCAGACTTTAGTTTTGTCAGTATTTTTCAAATATATTCAGACATATATTCGTCTTTTTTATTTATTATTTAAGTTAATTTTCTTTAGTGAGTGCAAGTTAATAACAACTTTTTTTCGTTGAAATAAAATACGGCTCTATATGATGTTCTAGTTAATTAATTTTGTTTATGTTAAATTTTGTATCGGCTAAACTATGTCCACATTATTTATATAGAGATTTCATCTTAAAGACTTACTAATTGATATTATGTTAAATTTCGCACTAGCCCAAGTCATGTTCAGCTAGTTTATTTAGAGAAATCATATACAAAATGAGATTTTCATTTTAAAACTAATTAATTTATTCAGTTTTAAAATATAATAATAATCTTAGTTATATAAATATTTAATCTTATTGCCATCTCGGACTTGACTCGATAATACAAATGTGTGATGGTATCATATTCATATATCATATATATATGTCATTTCAGTTCAAGCTCCGCAACATTAGCTGACAAGCGGTGTAAAATCTAAAGCGAAATTGAGAACTTAGGGCACCATTAGTGTGCTACATATATATTCTCTTTTATAGATTTCAGACCGTCCTAGTGTGTTTACCACAAACGTCCCTTCCAAAGAATGAGTGCCATTGGTTTTGGAATCCAAAGATTATCAGTGCGCTCTACTGCATACTCGATCGACACAAATTAAAACGTACGGAACGTCTCATAATAAACGTGGTTTTAGTTCAGTAACACATTATCTAAACAAATTTGGTATAAACAGTTGCAGGATTTTTTTGGCCAAAAAAAAAAAAAAAATAGCTCCGTTCATTAACTTTTCATTTCCAAAGTAATATGACCATAACATATAACCATATTTATGCCAAACATATATGTTATCCATTAGATTTTTGTGAATTTATACTAAATAAATAAAGATTTCCTTCGTATTGTATCAAATTCAGATCAAAACAAACCGACCTTTTTGAGTTATATGCAAATTGTGAACAATACACGTAAACAAAAATTTGAAGTCCTTCCCTTATGTGACTGGATCAGGATTGAATAGAAAAATATTTTTTTTTTCTTACAGTCTGGTTTTGGAGCGATTGATGATTATTTTAGGCCTAGAGCAAAATGCTAAGGACGTCGACTTCCGAATGATGGTCCCCTAAAACATCTCGTACGAAAAAAAAGAAAATAAAAAGGTTATGACATTCGAATGATTGTTCATTAGGAGGGCAGCATCCATAGCTTAGATTAATCCCCTACTTGCACCGAGTCAGTCCCTAAGGTGTAAAGTGCTGACCGTAAATATCTTTCTATTCATGTAGTCACTAGTAGAAATTGAAACTCCAATTTTTAGTTAAATGATGAAACATTAAATCGCTACATCATATTACATGATTTTTAGGGTTGAAAGACCATGTCTGGTGTTTAAAGAGCATCCCAATGCAATAAAAAAAATCATAACGTGAACATTTTTCGGCCTTGTTTGTATTACGTGATGAAAATGAGTCCAACAAAGTACGAATACGACCATAATGGGCCCAAATTCTAATTACATAATCAACACACCTAATGGGCTTTCAGTCCAACACCGTTACATCTTACTCCAATATCTAATTTTGGATATGCAACCCACTTGCGAATTTTGCTTACCATCTGACAATGAAGTTAAAAGTAGGATCTAAACCGAATGGTAGAACAAATTATTTATTGAATATAATTATTAACTGTGACTGACCAAATCAATGAATAATCATATTATAAGAATTAATACATCAACAAGCTTGTATTACATATATAATTGTTTACATATAACATTTTATGTGCGTGGAAGCTATATATATATATATATATATGACGTAATTATTTAGTTAATTACCAACTCCCGGACTAGGATGCGAAGTCTCTAGCATCCTTTCAATCCTACCAAGGTGGAGAAGCAAGAGCTGCTGCCTCTTCTCCTCGCCGGAAACCGCCTCAGATGTACGGCCATTGCTGGCAAAATTAGAAGCTGGCGGTGGTGTAGGAGTCATGTTCTTCTCCATTGTCGTCGCCGGAAAGCTTCGAGCTTCTGAAGGTGGAAAACGGCAACCAATTATCAGAGCACAGAGGAAAATCGATGATAGTAGGGGAAGAACGAAGCTTATAGCGCGAGCCATCCAGAAACCCTAAAAATAATTCAGATATATATTGGATAATTAATTTTGTTGGAGTTTGATTGTTGTGTTAATAATGTATGTATATGTGTTTGTGAAATGTGTATGCATGGGTTTTGATAAGGGAAGAGTCCATGCATTTATATAGTGAAGTTAGGGTTTAGGGACACATTCCATTTTACGCGTACGTCTGTCTCTCATTATAATAAGATAATTTCGAAGAATATTTGTCATTAACGTTAGTCATTATTATGTTGATATGTATGAATGTATTGCCTAAATTACCCAGACAATTTGGTTGATAAGTTTGTACATATCTCTTAATATATGAACAGACCATGTTATAGAGTAATTTCCTACTATATTTGTTCAATCAAATTTTAGTTTATGAATTTTTAGGAAAACAGATATTATATTTCATATGGCCGCGGGGCCGTTAAACTTTAACACGGTTAGAACTAATGAGGTGATAAAATACATAACGCGAAATCTACGAGTTTTGGTCACGTTTTAGAAATGTGCCAAAATAGTGCCACTACAACAAATTAGGTTAAAGGCTACATTTAAATGCCAACGTTTTGCAATATGTGGGCCACTATAGGCTATTAAAGTATAAGGCCGACATTTTACTTAAGCATAGAGATTTAATTACATTTTTCCTATGTTTATTATAATTCATTGAGAAAGACAAATGTTATACTCCACACTTCATCTTAAGCGTTGTTAATCATATTTTGTTTTCAACGTTTAGAGTTTATTTCCTTATACATATTTAAGTTAATTCAATGTTGAGGATTTAATGTCGTACAACTTCCTTATTCAATCTTTTACCAAAAATAAAACTTTCTTATTCAATTAATTATATTAATCTAGCGTGTACAATTTGGAAACTGAGGTGCTAAATAAAGAAACTTGCAAATTTCTTATTCAATTAATTACTAATCTAGTGTGTGTGCACTTTGGAAACTAATGTGTCAAACAAAGAAACTTGCAAAGATCTTGTGGTTCTTAATGTGTGTGTTTTATTTGATAATTAGACGGCAAGTTATAGTGCGGTGATAAATCACCAAGCCAAAAATCAATTGCACTGGCGAAGGAGTGTAATTCATCCTGGTTTGTTCTCTTTTTCTCTCTTCTAATACTTACATTCATAAAAATTTGTTTCTGTCGGAGGACCAAGAGACACTTCAACTCGATTACCGTGCTTCATTTCTGCAATTGAGATGAACTGAATTTTGAAATAGAGATAGACAACACATGAGTCATTTTGTTATTTTATTTTATGTTATTTGAATTTGCATATAAAGTCATTTTGTTCATAAGTATAAACTGATGATCTAAAATGTATTTTGTATTGCAGGGAGATGACAAATGATAAAGAATAATAGTTGATCTTCGTCCCTTTTTTTTTTTTTTTTTTGGATATCCAGTAATAAAGAATTTTAGTGAAGAACTAAATTTTTTGTATTGTAAATGTAGTCAAAATTTATATTAGTTCGTAATGAACTCAGCTATTTGTTATCGTTTTCTCTTTGTAATAGTTTTATATTTATTATAATATGAATAAATAATTTGATTTGATATATCAGTTACGTTTATTAATTTATTCTTTAATTAATAATTCGATACGAAATTCATAAAAAAAAATACGAAGTCAATTATTAATGTATCTCAATGATCTAACTAGTCGCCATGTATATATGCATATCAATGACAAATATGTGTGTCGTTTATATTTTCAAATTGATGGTGTTCGAATGTATTACGTTTATATAAAGACCAGTAACGAATTTATGCATTTAACTGTACATTTAAGTTTGCCAACGATCACTTGTGTTGCCTGTGAAAGCGAGCAAATTAAACGCAAAAAAAGTGTCACGTCTCTATTTAATTTGGCAACGGAAAAAACGTCGACTACTAACTTAGTTAGCCAACGCAAAAAAATGTCACCTATCTATTAACATTGTCAATGTATATAGTTGTGTTGCCATCAATCTTCCCCACACCAATCAATTGCAACGCTTCCGTAAGCGTTGAGAACAACGTCGACCAGATTTAGCTAACGTTTATATGCGTTGCCAATATCATTTTTATACGTAGCCTTTAACCTAATGTGTTGTAGTGTGCTAACAAGATTAGTATGATATTTTTTGTTGTCTTGTATATATAGTAAGTTACTACATTCAGTTAATATGCATTAGACAACCAAATTGTAGTGTAATCCTTAATGTCTCATCATGTATTATAATTATGCCGCGTTGTGCCAACACTGCAAGACGTTATTTTCTTACCATAAATAAAAGTAAAAAACCATTTCACATCTCACGCATATAATTACAAAAATATAAAATTGAAGGATAGAATATATAGTCTATATAAAAACACGGCGACGCTTTATAATGTCCGTAATATTAAAATAGGTGAAACCTTTGATTAAGTCGATAATGGTTGGTTGTAAGTGGCAACACTACTAGGCTCGTAGGTGTGGTGGTTCAGCGCCTCATCCCTTAATCAGAGGTCAGGGGTTCAAACCCTGCGGGAAACCAAAAAAAAAAAAAACTAGGCTCGTAATACTTTTTTTTAAGAGTTATAGAATCATATCGATTTTTCTAAAAAAGTATAAAAATAGTACTTGAAAAAAAGACACTACTAGAAAGCTTAATATAATTCGGATATTGCTTAGATATTTTTTTTTTGGTTTCCCGCGGGGTGGTCCTAGGGGGCCTTCATCAGGAGGGCAGCACCCGTAGCATGCTTGGATTGAACCTCTGACCTCTGGTTAAGGAATGAGGCACTGAACCACCACATATTTAAGAAACTTGAACAAGCATCAAATACCATAAGTTACCAAGCTAAACTGTTTTTATAGTGACCCAAGGAAAAAGATTTCTGGAGAGCAACTCATGGGCCCAATTGGACTCTTCTGGTTTATGAGTCCATGCTAGAACCGAGTGATCAATCTGGTATATATATATAGATTGGACCCAGAGGCCAGATAAGCCTAATTGGGCCTACTGAGCCTTGAGGTCGAGAAGTCTTTTAGCTTTCTCGACCTGTAGTGTAAATATTATACTAACTCTGATGGTTTATCTAAGAGGGTGAATGTGAGCTAACACATCAGATTAGCCAACCAATTAGAATTGAACAGATCATCACTCATCTCCAATTTACAATCCATCAACGAAGAAGATAACAGCTTAATAGAAAACAACAAGACGCAAAGCTAACAACGGTGGGTCCACTTTATCTCACAACTTCGCATGTAGCAGTTATCCATGTAAACGACGTCGCTCAAGTTCGATTTCTACACAACATAGAAAACGACAACACTTTAACTGGAAGCTCTCTAAAGCTGATGGTTTAAACTAAGATGTTAAACCTTGGCTTGACACGTCGGCAGCTATAACCATTAAGAATCTTATCTTAAATCAGAATTGTTCAAAGAAATTAAATCACAACTGTTACTAGAAATTAAATCGGATATTAATAAACCAATTAAAGGAGAAATGAATTCAATCGCATCAATAGATGGATTCGCAGCAAGGAAGAAACACCAAAGTAACAGAGAAGAATGCCAAAGACCTAGCAGTTACAGTGAATTCTTCCCTATATATGAGCCTAATCAGAACATGCAGCAACCTGTTCAATTTCCGCGACTATTCAGTTTCCATGACATAACACAACAACATTCATGTTACAAACAATAAATTCACTGGTGAGTATCTAAGTTTCTTCAAATTCCTCTTTTATAAGAGGGGGTGTATCAACCGAATTCGAACAGAATCATACATCTGCAGAGACATGCAGCTTAGATTATACGTTGAGTGAGATTTCTTCTTCGACTCTCGATGTTGCAGCGGGATCAGTCAAGCTGGCTCCCAAGTTGATGAATCTGGGTCATTTGAATACAAACTCATCTGCCGAAAGCTAGATTTGCGAGTTCGAGTCCAGATCTTTAAAGACCGGCCTCATTCGCTTCCTCTATGAGACCTCATGTTTACATGTGGCCGAAGATGACCCATCATCAGATCGTCTTCATCATCTCTGCTCTGTTTTAGCGTCGGCGGATCGGCCTAGAGAAGGTTCGACAAGGCGACGTGTGGCATGGCGGTAGTTTCTAGCAGACCGATTGGGAGCTCCGAAACCATCTCCTTGAGGCAAAGTGGCTGCACAGTCAGTTCCGATATCTCCGTGAGAATTTACACATACCGTATGCACTAGGGATTTTAACGGAGATGGGCTTGGCCTAATAGATTCATTGGATAATAAATGAAGATGAGTAATATAATAAAATATATATCCTTTATGTGTGGTGGTAATATTGGACAGCCGATACAGAAAAAAAAAAAAAAAAAAACTGGTCCTCACCAATCATTTTCGGTTTGGTTTTGATACTTCTTTACGTTATTATTTTACATTTTTCATTATATATATATTTAACACAATATAAAAAAATTATTATTATTATTATTATTATTATTATTATAATATATAATATATCACCTTGTTTGTTTTTTTTTCTTTTTGGCCAAAAACCATATTTGTTGGCAGATTTTTTTTTATATTGAAGTATTTTTGTATACATTCATTTTGGAAAATTTATCTTAATTTATTATATTACATTATATATAAAACTCAGTTAGATAGATATAAAGAAAATATTATTTTTTATAATAATATATCAAGTTACCCACGATGTGCGCGGGTATGGCACCTAATTTTTTAAAAGTTAAAACAATAAGAATATATATATTTCCTTGTACTTATAACACCGTTTATTTTTGTACTATTTCGATATTTTTTAATGTACATATAGTTATAAAGTTATATGTTGTGATTTCCGCGAGACTTTTACGTGTATTGAATTAATCTTAATACTATTTTTATTTAAAATGATAGTTAATAATATATGTCACTTTTTTGTTTATTTTAACTGTGGTTAGAAATGATATATATTTACGTCTGCAGAAGCGTAGTTAGTTTAAATGTTTAATAGCGGTATATTTTCGCATCGTGAGAAGTCAATTTTAATATAGTAAGAAGTTTGATTTCATGTATTTAAATTTACCCTTGAAAGTTACCTTTTGGCTTCGATGCTAGCTATCCAAGAAGAATGACATTAAGCAAGGAAAGCATAATCTTATTTACAAAGACCAGGCTCACCACACAATATTCAAACACTTGCACACCAAACTCCATATACTTTATTATATGCCAAAGGATTATGCACACAAAACCCCTGAGAAGTTACACTAGGCTAGGCTAGGCTGCCTTGGCAAATCCAACTCTGAGCTTCCTAGAGTCGAAAATGGTGTGATACGGACCCATAAACACATCTCCTAAGATCCAAAATTGACCATACGAAGGAGAAACCTCGAGCGGCATGAACCCACTTACGCACTGAGTCGTGGACCCGTCGCTTACTTTGAGTATGTACTCTTGTGGGCTAAGGTCGAACACTTTCCCTCCAATGGTGAAGGATACGGTCGGCATGTTTGGGATTTTGTCACAGTCGACGCCTGATTGTCCGAGCTGGTTCGGGACCATCTCACATAGCTGAAGTAATAACATAGGGTTATGACAACACCATTCATAAACATAACCAATACAACATGTGTGGTACAATAAATGCTTTGAGGATATGTCAGCAAATAGTGTAGAAAAATCCATCATTGTTTGTCAAAAATATTTCGTTGGTGCAATATGTATTTTTTGACGGTGAATCGTGAAACATGTTGGCAAAACGATGATAATTTGTAATTTCGTCAATCCTCCGTCCAAATTTGATGTTAACCACTTTTTAAGTTTATAAAATTAAGAAAATAATTTTCTAAATGTCACAATTAAGGATTAATAACTTATACTGATATCACAACTGATCGGAACCCAATAAGGTGTGGATCCCAATTGAGCCATTGACCATACTTTGATCACAAGAAGAAAATCAGGCCCTATTGATCGAGTTTGGGCTCAATTATAACGTTAATATATGTTATTAATTGTGGCATTTGTAAAACATACTTGTTTAATTTTGTAATATTGAAGGACAATTTTATACGGAAAAATAATGTAACTACCCTACTATCGTTTGACAATGTGTTTTACCATTTAAAACAATTTTAGTCAAATATGTTGCACTATATTTTTCTTCTAATGTTTTACGGTTTTACCTGACTGATATAGTCTAGTATCTGCTCTTGTGTCTGGTTTTTCTGCAGTTCATTTTGTGTCCAAGAGACTGCCATTTCACAAACACTGCATACTGCATCGCCGACTATCCCGTTAGATTTGCTTGCTTCTTCCACCACAGACTTGATTCCCGAACTGCACATTAGAGAAAAGTACTTAGCCAAATTGCTATTAGAGTAAATTAATTAATTATACATAGATGGGAAAAAACTTTTTTTTAGAAACTGACCTGACTCCTCGAGTGCCATCAAAACTGCATACACCAATTTGTGAGCAAATCTTCTTCGGTTGAGCCTGTTATTCGACATCAAGGAGAGTTACTCTATGAATTATATGTTAAATTGCACATCGGGCTGAGACAGACCTTACCAGTCAATTGTACATGCGATGTTCTATTCTAATATCAATTGATTAGCAAGAGTGGAAGGGTATTCTTAAAACTTTCTTGCACCGTGATGACTTTTTGATTAAACAACATTTTTGTTTCAAATCTGGACGAGCTGAGACTAGTTTAACAAACTCATTTTCACGTGTAGGCTCAACTGGACAAATCCGGAGCAGAGTTAATGGAGAGCCAACATGATCAATCAGAATCGAACTCCGATACTATGTTAAATTCCACTACATTTCATAGGCCTGTGTCCTAGTCAAACGTTCATTGTGTGTGGGGTATGGAACCCCACTTGTATTAACAGATGTTCATGATGGCCGGTCAGTCTAAGCTCAACCTAATGCGAAATTTAACAGGTATCGTATTATTGTATCTTATACGAGCATCACACAAACAGAGCATTATAGAAAACACTGAGGCAGTGCTATCAGACACTAGACCGAAGATGTTAGGTAAGCAACAGTGATGCTTACTTGTGCCAAAAGTAAGTCCATTATACGTTGCCCATACTGTGAAACAACCTCCTTGCACTGGCGACTCGCCACTCCTTCGGCTCCAATAGCACTGTTTAATTCGCTAATCACTTCCTGAGACATACACATTCATGAATAAGAGACAAGCTCAACGATTTGAACCTAAAAACAACCACAATATCCATTCTTCTTTGCCACTACTGTCTCATTCCTTTAAAAAAAAAGTCAGAATAGATGCCATACAGAAGGGCCACCGATCAAAGTCGTTCCCGAATCTGCAATTGCCGTGCACTCTTTATCACCAGCGCAATGTCCTATGACGAAACTATCGATTCAATACAATGCAAAGATACAAATCAAGCTTAAAAAAGCGACGTGGAACAAAAAATTACCACTTGGCTTCCCGTTGATAAGTACTTCACCCATGTCGAACTGATGAACAAACAAAATAATAATAACATCAAATGATTTACAAATCAGGCTCCAACTGTAAATTTTGTTGAATTTTCTGATTCAAACAGACCTACCTGCCAATAACCTTTCTTGGTCACAGGAACATAAGTATGCTCTCCCTCGAAGTGCTTTGGATCAACCCCACCGAACACGAGTTCGCCTCCTTGTTCTGCTTCGGGGTTGCGGTTAAGCCAAAAGGAGAACACTGGTTCCTTAACAAGTCTTTTTTCCACCATATTGTCCCTGCAGAAACCAATTAAAGACACTTCAGATAACTTGACTGAGGAAACTTGATGAACAAGTTATCATAAGAAGTTACAGTTTATATACCAAATTGGAACAGCGCCTCCAACTGAGATCTCTTTGAACCCGAGGCCAAGTATGCCGTCGAATTTGGCAGCCAAGAACGTAACTCCGGGCTCTTTAGTTGCCTCGATAAAATCCTACAACATTTATCAGAGCACAGACAAATAAGAATTGTTATCTTTACAGGATTGAACAAAGAAAGTCAAAATTCCATCTGCAAAAATGAAATTCCGTCTGGGAAATTCGAGAAGTATATAAAGTGTGACAGGTTTACCTGATCGTTCACTACTAAATCTCCGACTTTGACATTGTCGTTGCTGAAGAAACCAGAGATCGATCCAGTACCGTACTGAATGGCAGCTTTGGTTCCTGCATCATTGGTTATAAGAATAAGAAAAATTTCTACTTTTGAAAATATTTTTTTGGAAAGATTATGTAAAATGAAAAAAAGACAAGAACACAAACCGTTCTCCTTATAAGAACTCGATGAACCAGACCTATACTTGGAATGGAAGTAACAGGGCAGCTGCAGCAAATAAAATTGTGTTCATTTTATTTCTATCTTTCCATACATAACCAAAGAATGGAAAGGAATGTTCAAGAATCTCAGAGCGAGTTGAACCTATTATACACGACGAAATCAGGATTATTATCTTACCGATGTAACGCATCGAGATGAAGGCACCCACAAATTAGAGCTGCCTGTATCGAAAACAACAGTGAATTTTTGAGGCGGAGTGCCGATACTAATCTCACCATAGTACTGAGCATCCAAGTAGTTCTTCAAGGCGACGATGTCACCGGAATCTCCGTGGGAGTTGCCGACTCGGTATTCCTTGATTGATGTTCGTAGAGTCTCTCTGTCTATTGATTCAATATGAGACGCAACTCGATTTTCTTTGTCGAATTTCACTTTTTTTAGTCCTATCCTGAAGAGCCCATCATCGTCTTTCGATTCAGAAAGAACGAGCGAGAAGAGTGCGGCTGAGAGGATCAAAGATAGCAGTACCACTTTCATGTTGTCTATATATTATCTGCAAAGTGCAAACCATTTTAGCAGAAGTTCCGAAGATGTAACTTGAACAACAAGAAATTGCAGCTTGATCGAGATCAAGAAAGAAGATACCTTGTAATTAGCAGGAGAAGGGGAAATGAATGAAGCTGAGATTTCGTTGGAAATGTGAAGATAAAGAAATGTTTGGAGGAAAGTTGGCGAAGATGAAGGTGTGTGAAGAGTCCGTGTATTTAACGTGAAGGGTTGAGTGAACCACTATACAATTACCCACCTCCTCTTGAAGAAATGTTCTATTTTATTTAGGAAAATAGTTATTTTCTATTATTTCTGCCAATGTTAGAATTTTCTTTAAAGTGTAATTTTGATAATTTTTCTGGAAATTATACATATATCCGCTATATATATTTTCACCAAATTATCGCAACAAATATGTGTATTTCATGATATTTTTAATTTAACAAATAATATATATACATGTCGAAATTCAGCTAAGAATTATTTAAAGGATCGGACCGTGTTTTAAAATTAAAATAGCCTCTCGAGGTAAGAAAGCCTTTTTGCCATTTTGCGTGGGAAGGTATGTATGGCTTCCAACGTGATCTGACATTTGCTTCGTAAGATTAGTAACCCTAAACCAAACCACTTTATCCATTAACTTCTCCAAATGCACCCACTAAAATATATATATATATATATATATATATATATATATATATATATATATATATATATATATCAATTCTCAACTCTCAATGACTGTTATAGCTTTGGCAAATTATATACATCAATTATTATATAGGTTAATTACCTAAAGTACCAAGTAACTGAATTGTTACTTTTCATTTTTAATATGATTAAATAATAATTACGTTTTAGAATGTGATAGTATAATTCAAACATATTTTTTCAATCAATGTTATAAAATGACAACTTTACTCTTATCTTTAATCAACTTAAATATATTTTGTTGAGTTCTTCATTAAAAAATATTATTATAGAAAACTTCCATTTAAAAAAAACAAAAAACCGAACCCGTGTTAGAACTCAAACTCTCCTCGTTCTTGAAATTCAATTACGAAGCTCATTTCTGGAATTTCAGATGAGTTCGGTTCGAACCAAGTTTGATTTCGATTTTTAAGAATTTTTTTATAGAAGAACACGACGAAGAAGAATATAGTAAGGTATTTTGGGCATTTCATCTCATTATAACTAAACGGTCATAGCAGTGTAAGTAACTAAATCACACGTATTTAAATTAAAGTAGGTACTCAAACGATTTATATATAACCTCATATACATATTTGCCATTTATCCACTTGTTGCACATGATTCTACTTCAATAAACACTTATATAATGATGGTCACTAACTCGCTTTCAATTAAAATTCATTTAAAAAACATATGCATCTTATTGTTTATTACAGCACTGTACGTAAGTTTGAAATGCATAATCCTTCGAAAGGTTTTTCAGCACTACTTTTACTAGAAAGAAAAATTGTTCGTAAATTGCTAAATCGTAGAAAAGTTTTGAATATTTGATTCATTATTTAAGAGTAGATAGAATTATAATAAATAAAATTAAACAAATTGTTTTATACATAAAAATTATATAATAATGTTTAATGACGTGAATTAATTAGTCAGTATGAAGCTTGTAATCACCGGTTGCGCTAAGTCATACAAGAATACACATTTAAATAAAAACAGTCTAAAATTAATTTTAAATCTTAGAATTGTCTATTTTCACTATGTTATGTCATAATTTAATTTAAGGAAAGGTAATTAAGGCGCACATCTTATTCTTAATATGGTATCAGAATGCACAGCTTATAGTCCTAGTGACACTATTTTAAATAATAAAATATATTTTCATAATATATTATTCCTTAATAATTATAATTCTTTATTAGAAATATACCTCATAATTTTGTTTTATTGTGAATATTTTCTATGATATTATACAATTCTTAAAAGGACAATTGTTTGTTTTCTATACCAATAACAAGTAAACCTTAATGACTAGTAAACAAATATTTTTTGGCAGAATAAAGAAAAAAGAAGAGGTGTTATTTGGTTTTATTTGTGATGAGCCCCCTCTTCCTCGTATTACTATCGTCATAAACCACTAAAAACATGTATTGTCAAAGATTGCAGATGTGTCGTCAAAGCTTCCATACGTACTCAACCAACACTGTCGGTCACATCTGCTGCTTGCACGCAAAAAACTACATAGCCTTTGTTTGCACGCTATAACCCTCCTAATTAATATGCATTAACTAATTATATTGGTTATTAACTAATACCATTAACAATAGAGAGAAATTCGCATAGTAACTAACATGCCCTTTAATTTACAATTACAACATTGAAAATGATTTTCGACAATTAATATTTCTCAAGTAGCACTACTAGATATATCGGAACTGACAACGAAAAATTCAGTCAGTAAAAAAGAAATTGTGTCAGTACAAATTTATTCTATCAACGAAGTAATTTTTTATTGGTAAGGTATGATATTTACTAACAATAATTTATTAATCGTCGGAACTAAATTGTCATTATTGTTTTATTTTTTCGGTAAATAAGTGTTACAATGAATATCATACTTTCATCAGTAAAAATGGCAATTACTAACAAAAATGTTTTATCTAGGTAAACATATCTCTTACTGACAAAACTCGTGAGTTAGGTTTACCGTCCAAATGTATTATTTCGTCAGCGATACATTTAAGTTTAATTTTTAATTATTCTTAATGCTTACTAACGAATGACTTTATATTGGTAAAAAGTATATATATGTACCAACAATATTTATTTTCCTGTGTGTAAAATGTTATTAAAGACAAAAAGATATTTATTATCGGTAATATATGTTATTGTTACTGATGGATCAAGCTCGTCGGGGTTCTGATCTTGGCGGCCTTACGTCGAGATCACTTCCTTACTTGTATTTCGCTCTCTCCGTTCCTTTCCTCGTTTACCTGCACAAGGGGTGAGCCGGGGGGTGTCCGGCGAACCCTCTCCGATGCTAAAATGAGAGTTCGGTTTTAGAGAGATAAACCTCTAGAAAGAAGTCAAAGCACTCAAGTCAAAACTAGAGATCAAGTTGTAAATGAAGGATTTAAGGCCCTATTTATAGGGATTGTGATCTTGGCACCGGAGGCCCACATATACGGGTAGGACCCGTATAATATTACTGTAGGTGTGTCGTGCACGTAACCTGGGTGTCGATCACCCGGTCATCAGGGGCCGGATGCGGGAGGCGTCGGCCCCGTTACGACCGGACTGGTCCAGTTTTGTGACTCCGGACTAGTCCGGTCCCGTTGGTCCGGTCTTGTCCTGTCCGGACTAGTCCGGGCGGAGTTTTTCGGGAGGACTAGCGCATTAACCTCGGCATGGGCACTTACCATGTTCGGGGTCGACGATACGACCAAGTTGAGTCTTAGTGAGGTCCAATTGGGTGTATATTCATCATTTCCCCCCGAGTCAAGCATTGATTTTACCTTTTCTTGACTCTATTTATTAGAAGGATGCACGCCCAATTGTACCTCGGCTATATTTTACCTCTTTAATGAGTATGTCATTGTCGGTTCGTGTTGCCCGACAGTCGTTCCTTCCGTGCTAGGAGGGTTTTCGACCTATATAATTGTAGATAGAAAATTCACACAACTATGGGGTGATTCATAAATGTGTTAGAATGTTATTTCATGGATTGAATCATTGATATGGATAATACGTGCTTGTAATGGATCCTAAGTAATATTGCAAGTGAATGCGAGCATATCAACATGGGTACGTGCATATGTACGTAATAGAGCATATATGAATGAATGCTTGTATGTCATGATGTGTGCCTGTTTGAGTATGCCAAAACTGTGTCATATGATTCAGGTGAGTGTACACATGTAATGATCGTGAAAAAATTCTAAGTGTTGGTCAACGACAGTGTTGACTCATATGGATGCAATCATGTAAGGTGGGGTAGGCATTGATGCTTAAGATCGGGTAGGCCTGCCCAATCTCTCATGGGAGAGGTGTGGTAGCCTACCCGACCCCTCCTAGGAGGGATCGGGTAAGGCCACCCGATCACTCCTAGGAGAGACCGGGTGAGACCACCCGATCTCACCTAGGTGAGACTGTTGAATGGGCCCGGACGAGTACCTAAGTTCTGGGCCATTAATGCTACTGGTGGGCTATTCAGGTCAAAGTTTCGATTTACAATCACAAGTGGGGTGATCAGAATAAGACAGTCCGAACTAAAACGGATTCCAATTGGGCGTATATCCATCATATACGCTCCAACTTGAGGAGGAGTGTTAAATATAGATGTATATCCTGTAATAATAATTTTCCTAATTTAGTTTTTTCCTAGTTTAGCTTGTTTCCTATTATAGCCGATTGTATTCACTATATATTCATGTAATACTGTTCAGATGAATACACAGAATTTATCAATTATTACATATCTTGTAGCTAAGCCTGAGGAAGGCAGACGCCAACAGATCACCAAGTCTGTTTGTTGCTCCAGGTTGCAGACTGGGGTAACTCCATTACAACTGCGTTAGTACCTAATAAAACACCTTCAACATGGTTAATTATGTCTACCACACCTCTCTCATGAGAAGGAAACTTGGTGTCAACACTGGATGGATTGCTGAAGACACAGAGCTTGATGATACAAATACATAAATTTGCAGTAGCTTATGCATATATGGTTTAAATGATGTAGTCACACATAGGAGACGAATGTGTTTGTAGGACCAACAGTATAAGTAGGTGTTTAAGTGATGATTTGTTTGTAGTTCGATGTTTTGGATAAGGACAATAATGTGGGTTAGTTACCCTTGTTTCTAGGAGTGATTATGTTTCAGTTTCTTGTTACTTGTATTTAAAGAATATTTGTAAGTTGGTTATGTTGGTTGAATGAGTAAGAGCAACAGCAGTTGCGTTAACTGTTTGTTGCAATATTGGTTGTCGATTTGATATTTTTCTATTTGTGATTGATTGATTAAGTATTTGGTTGTGACACAAGATCAAAACTACTATTTACATTGGGTATCAGAACAAATGGTCCAGCAGTTTCTGGAGAAGGAAAGTTTTGGGCCTATTTTGCAAGTTGTACTTCGTATTGGGCTTGTTAGTTGTTGGGCTGCTTAGTTTAATTTATAATTATTAACATTATATAAAATAAAATAACTACTCTAATTATTAAAATATAAATTTTGTTAATTTGACATAATAACAAATTAGCTGTGCAATGCGCAAGTACAACATAGTATCTATATACTAATGTGAAATTGGTGAACGAGAGTATGTATGCCACGTTAGCGATAACAACCAATCATATAATATCGAATAATTTTTTCAATTTTCTTTTCGTTTCGAAGCTCAATAGTAGTCACTGAAATGAAAGACAGCGACTGCAATTCGATAATGTCTGGTGACATCTCGTATTTGAGACGGTTTGTGGCGACCCTAATGGCAGCAAATTAGCGATACAATTTTGGCTAGCAATTAAATTATATTTATAGTTAACAATCAAGTTATATTTTATCGGTGAATTCTAAAATTTGTTAAATTAATAGGCTCTTTTTTGTGTTTGGTATATACCTTCATAATTATAGATTTTTTTTTTTTCTCAAAAAACCCAATTAATATGTATGTAATTTATAATAAATAAATTGATATTACTTCATCGAATAATGTATTATTATTTATGCTTGTGTACAAAGTCATATCATGCAAACGAGACAACACCCTAGTTAATTTTTTTTTTTTTTTCTTTTAAAAACTATTTAGATTGGTGAACATTAAAAAAAGTGTTAAAATCTTAACAGAGATACACGATCTGATGTATGAAGAGTTGAATAACTAATTTAAACCCATATGTATTCGAGATGCTCTTAATTTCAAAGTCATTTTTTTTCATTTTTTAAAAGGGAGATTTTCTTTTACCAAATTGGCTTTTAAGTGCAAAAGTTTGCATCTTTCTCCTCTTCAACTAATTCGTCTTTCTTTCTTCATCATAATTGAAAATAGGTGTTTCCACATGGCTGCTTCTACTTAATATATATAATATATTCTAAATATATAACCCCGAAGTTAAAAAATACAAATTAAATAATTTGTAAAATATTTTAATACATTTATTTTTAGAATTTTCGGGTTACATTTGTTGTTTATATATTTTTTAACATGTGTTATTTTAAAATTTTATTTTATATAAAATCTATTGTCGTTGTATCATTGTAGCTAGATAGTAAAATTTTAGGTTGTTTTAGCAATTTTTGTAAGTATTTTCCATCATTGTTATATAAAGATAGACATAACTAGCTTTTTGTATATATATAATATAAAAATTTAAACTAGCATTTCACTACAAAAAGAAGTCCAGGTAGCAACTAGCAATCGGTAATTAACTACTTATATAATAATTTTTTAGCAACCTCAACTATTGACTTATGACCCTTAGGAGTCTTCAATTTTTTTTTAGGAGATTCGGGTTCAAAAAGTGTTACTTATCAGTTAGGCTTAACTCGATTTACTTAGTAAAGAGGCTCACCTTGGTCCGAGCCCATGTCAAGCATATATTCACATAGTTGTCCCACCTGCTGCACCGTGAGTTGTCCCACCTGGTGGTATGTAGAATAATAGAGCACTATATAAGCAAGTGAGCTACCTCATCTTATTACCAATTGGTTTTAGAATGGAACCCCACTTGTGAATATGGTTGCTCTATATTGGCATGTTGAGTTTGACTCGGCACAATATGGAATGTGGAATCTAACCGCTACATCAAACATGCATGACCTCATACACTATGATTCTGTATAGCCTAGTATCTAATTTAGGCATATATTATTAGGAATATGAATAATTAAGGAAATAGTATCTTTTAGATATGTGATATATTATGTAATATTCACATAGATACACTTACCGTATCTTTGTAATTGAGATGTATATATGATGTATCTATTCACAATACAAGAATAAGACAATTTACAATTCCTATAAGCTCTTTATATATAAGCAATAAATATAGTATAGTGTGATTAACATATATAGTCCTTACACTTACGTACATAGGGATGATCGATACATATATATACACCATGATCAACTTAAACTTTAATTAACATATATATATATATATATATATAATGGACGGGGGCATGCACGCAGGCGTATATAATGAATTAATTGCCAGCTCCTGGACTTGGAACAGACCAAATCAACTTCCTGTCAGTAGACGACACAACTGCCACCGTGGCATCCAAGTTTTTGGCCACAACAGAAGAAGAGGTGTTATCGTCGTCGACCTTGTCGGGGAAGCGGAAATGCATCGTCGTCGTTTTGGTGAATGTAACGAGGTTCCGAGCTTCTGCAGATGGTGGAAGCTGGTTATAAGCTACAAGTAGCATGCATGTTACAATAATAAAAGCAGCTGCCACTCTCGCCATTAATGAAGTTTTGTTTTTTGTTTGTTGAGGAATGAGAGTATTTATTTATAAAGGTCCGGGGATCGAATTTAAGAGAAGGAGTCGTGAGGGGTGAAGCAATAAGGTTGGCACAAATTCAATATCAAACCCTTTTAGTAGTGTTAATTACCTATCTATTCTCCATATTTCAACTCTAGTCTCTTTCTTTCCAACTGTGGAAACAACGATAGTGATCGATCATTACCTCTACTTTCATATAAGAGTACACTATATATATAAAATGTTACGGCTCTTTAATTACTATATTTAAGAGTATATAGTAAATAGAAATAAACAAATATTTTTAAAAATTAATATTATATATAATTTGTTAATGACATAGATTAATTTGGTGCGTTCTGAAGTTAGAATTGCTGATTGCATAATAATATGTATAATGTGAAAATTTAGAATGTGCTAAAGAAAACATGGTGTAAATATAAGAATTTAAATTACTAAATAATTACACTTTTTAATTAAAATTGTATAAGCTAAAGGTAAGGGGACAATAATTGACCCCACCATCCTCACTTAGTATATGAGATCAGCGTGGAAGTTGTTGGTTTTGGGATTAGCCAAGTTAGGTACAATATAATTGAAGCAAAACATTCCTATTTCCAAAAAGCTAGCAGGGTCAAATGCATGTCATCTATTGATTAAGTTAGAAATACTTCCCTTTCTCGAAAAGATATATCGTATATATATATATATATATAAATTCCACATGATTCATTCATACATGATAATCATTTTAGTTGTTATTTTGTGTGATAATTATGTGCTAGTCTTGAATTGATTATTAAGATTAATGATTTTCAAGGATGTGTCATTTCATAAAGCATCATGGTATATGATACATATTACACATTTAACATTAACATAGTCAAATAAAACAACTATATATGCATTCATGCATGTATATATATATGATAATAATTAATTTTATAAATGACCCAAACAATACATATATATGCTACATTATGCATATATCATAGACAGTAGAACAGACCTGCATGCATGGCTGCATTATACACTATTTGAAGCCTAGAACAACACCACAATTGTAAATACTACTACATACACACACCCACGTACTTAATTATTAAGAATTATCATATTAAGATACAAATATCATATTATAATTAATTTTGTGTATGTGTTTCTGTCTTAATTAATTTGTGTTTGATTAGATTAATATGGACGTTTATGTTTTAGTTACCGACGCCGGGACTGGGGTGAGACGTCTGCAGCATCCTTTCGATCCGAGCGAGGTGGAGAAGGAAGAGCTGCCTTTCTTCTTCTTCGGATCGGCCACTAGTGTCGGCCGCCTTGAGAATATCGAGGTTATGAGGGTTAACAATGGCACCATACTCGTCTCCGCTGACCTCCATTGTTGGAAAACTCCGAGCTTCTGAAACTTGAAAATGGCCGCTAAAAATTAGGGCACAAAGGAAGAATGATAGAAGGGTAGGAAGACGAAGGTTAAAGCGAGCCATGCAGAATGGAAGGGATGGTGTGGTTAATTAAGATGATAGAATATTCTTAATTATTTGATGTCTTTAATTTGCATGTGCATGTGTTTTGGTGAAGGGGACTAAGAGCCTATTTATACATGCATGGATGGATGATATCAAGCTACGGTTGGGAATTCAATCCAAGTACGTCATCACAATATATATATATATATATATATCAATATATTAGGGTTAATAATCTATAAACAATCTTAAGTTTGACTCATATTGAAATTTGGTGTCTGAAATTTCAAATGTTAAAATGAAGTGTCCCAGGTTTCTATTTTTTTGAAATTTGGTGTCTCCGTCCAAATTTGTTGTTCAATATGACATAACTTTGTCACGTGTTTGTCACGTGATATGTTTAAAAAATTAATCCAAAAAATGCCCTTCACGTGCCGCAAGGAAATGTCGAAAATACCCATGTGTCCTAAATACCAAATTCTCTACACTTTTACCCAATAATTTGAAACTGGGGGTATTTTCGTCATTTCATATTTCATCAAATAAGTTATTAAAATGAACAAAATAGTGTAATGTGCAATTTTATCATTTCACATCATTCTGTCAAATTTGACAGTAAATTTAGACAAAAAATCAAATTTCAACAAAATTAAAATCTCAAACACTCCATTTTAACATTTGAAACTTTATAAACCAAATTTCAATATGGACAAACTCCAGACTGTTTATAAGTTCTTAAACCTATGTATTATAAACGTGAATGCCAAATATAAAGTTGTTAGGTTAGGATATTCATATTTTCTATAATTAACATTCATTATACATATATATATACTTGTGTTATATAAAAGATAATATGTTCATAAAGAGAAAAATTATCATTTCGAACCTTGCTATCATCTCTTTTAATTAGGTTAACTTCACTTATATTTTTTAGTTTATTATTTACTAAATGTTTAAATTTGAAAGGTAATTTCATAATATGTACAAGTATATTAACCACTAACATTTCTATTATTAATTCGACTGATAGACATTTTCTGAGTGAGAGAAATACAATTTTCTGAGTCATGATTAATATAATTATAGCTTTAGATATAAAATACTAGATATCTGCAAATTAAGAGAATTTTTTATATATATTTTAGTCTCTACGTAAAATAAAGAAATTATCTATATAATATAAGTAACAAATAATTAAAAGGAAATATTTTAATAACATAACTATACAGTTTAATTGTGAAACATTCTAACGTCGTCACGTAAGTTGTAAGCGTTCCTATTTTTAATTAAAAATATATAAGTATAAAATACACTAACATTACACAAATATAATAAAAAAATTATTACGATCAACTACAAAATATTATATATATATATATATATATATATATATATATATATATATATATATATAATAAACTTACAAAAATTATCAACTATATATACTAGATACATGATCGTACTGCGCGCGCGCTCTCTGCTAGTGACCATGAGAATTGAAAGATATTTATGGACAAGATTTTAGCCATTAAGGGTTGAGGAGATTAGTCTAGACTTGGAACAAGTATGTTATGGTTCATGCCCTCCTGATGGGGTGAGGGCCCTCATAGGACCACACCACGGTATACCCAAAAAAAAAATTATACAAATATTCAAATTATTTTTATTTCTCAAATTCAATTGTTTACGTTTAAAAAAAAGGAAAAAAAAAACTAAACACAATTTTTAAAATTGATTTTATTACGTACATCACACGGTGCGCAGGATTTAGCATCTAAAGATAATAAAAGTAACAAAGCATTACACTTTTTCTATTTAAATATATCTATACAGTTTGACTTTGAAGAATTCTAATGTCAACACGTATGTGTTTTTATTTTAAATCAAATAATATATAAATATAAAATATAATATATATATATAATACATAATTTTACATAAAAATAAAATATATATAATATTTAATTTAGTTAGATTAAATCTAATATAATATATATATTTCAATTTTTTTAAGTTAATAGATAAAATAAATAAATTTTTTAGTATTATATTTATGAAAGTCTTCAAATTATTTCTATTTCTTAAATTCAACTTCGATGGTTTCATATTTTTTTTAACGTTAAATTCAATTTTTTTTAGTTTTTTTTATCCGCCCAATACACGGGGATTAACATCTAGATTCTAGGTAACTATTAAGTTAACTTCCGTGTACATGTCTTGGAAAAAAAAAAACTTTAATGTAAATATATATATACTAAAATACTAGTGTATTACTATAATTGATATAATTTTTTTTTTTGTTATATATAATTGCTTCCGCACTTTCAGACTAAAAGTATTAATGTTAAAACCTTCCTAAAGTGGCGTGTGAGATTCTACACATGGCACATTTGACTCTCAATTTATCTAAATGATAATCTCTCAAGTCTCACCTCCTTATTGCAAAGCATAATCTCTTCTCCATTTGAGGAATAATAATAATAAAATAAATAGTAACTACATATCGGAAACGAAGCACTTAGCAGCCGTTCTTTTTGCTTCCACGTAATTAATTCCATGCACTAACGACCTCTGTTCTTTGATAATAACTCACCGATAACGACATTTATAGCGGTTAATTATAAGTAACTTCTTTTTTAGACATTGACCTATCAGTCACTGTGTTTCCAACCTATTATAATCTAATTTTCACAAAAAAAAAAAAAAAAAAAAAAACTATACCCTGATGATTTAACATAGCTCACCGCACCAATAAGGGTGGTAATTTAAACACGAAATTAAATATATGATGAATTTGAGCCTATTATTTTTTTCTGTCCTGTCAAATGTCACGAAATTTCTCATGTGTCTAAGTTATTGTGATACGGTTCTTTTGTTGTATGACATAGCACGACACCACTTAAGTCTATGTGTCATGGACTCATGGTCCTCATGGCTTAGTCTGATATCTTTTAGCAGTCTTAGTTTTTTTTTAATTCGGTGTCTCAATTATTCAAAGTTTATAAGTCACACTTGAATAATTGATGTTATTAATTGTTTACAGTTTGATTTTGTGTCTTGATTCATCTCGTTAAGATGTTTGTCTTAGGACAAGTCTATATTAATCTTAATTAATCACCTGATCTAGAAGATCGTGTCTAGAACGAGCCTTATAACTCACCCCATTGATCAAAAATATAAATTGACACATGATTCAATTAGTCTAGTCAGTGGACCCGCCCTGACCTAAACTCTTGCTAGACATGGTCTGCTAATGAGTGTCGGACACAGTCAGAAGGAGCCCCTAACTAGAAAAATCGAGTCATGAATGACTGATAAATCACACTTCAGATAATATACTCCACTTAATATTTTTTTTAAAGGGAAAATGTTAGATTGTCCCATTATGTTTGCACCAAAATCATTATTGTCTGCATTTCAATTTTGTGTGTATTATATATCCCTTTATGTTTGTAAACATGTACTATTATGCCTTTATTGTTAAAGTCATACGGAAACCATTAAATATTTTGTAAATACGAAAATACCATCGTTTATATTTGGAATCAATATGAAATTTGACCTCTAACTTATACAACATGATTAATGTGGTTCTCAAACTTTTTCTCTAAATACAAATTCAATATTTTTATAAATTTGTGTAAATTGGTTATTGAAGCTTAACCCATGACCCAGCTAGGGTTCGAATCCCTCAATTGAAGGGTTCAAACCCTAAAATTAAGAAAGTTTAACCCAACAATTAGATGGGTTCGAACCCAATGCCAGGGCGACCAAGTCTGAATTCGCACTGACAGCCATGGTGACCATTCAGACCCACAACCAGAGTGAGCCCAACAATTGGAGGGGTGACCATTCAAACCCACTGTCAGGGTGACCAAATTCGAGTTCATACCGCAACCAAGATGACCAAGTATGGCCTAACCCAGGCTAGGGAGCCACCCTGGCAGTGAGTCTGAACCCCCTCAATTGGAGGGCTTAAACCCTCCACAATTGAGGGGTTTGAACCTACGACAAAGGCGGGACCTTGGCTTGGTTCGAACATAGACTAGGTCGAACAGGCATGAGGTCAAACCCAAGACGAGGACCCACCCTGACCGTGAGTTCAATTTTAAGGACAAAAATTGATAAAAACAAATTTTTAAAAAAATGTAGTTTAAAAAAGT
This sequence comes from Clarkia xantiana subsp. parviflora, assembly GCA_036873135.1. Classification (NCBI taxonomy): domain Eukaryota; kingdom Viridiplantae; phylum Streptophyta; class Magnoliopsida; order Myrtales; family Onagraceae; genus Clarkia; species Clarkia xantiana. The sequence goes on from JAPTYO010000014.1 coordinate 6,894,074, forward strand.
TTAAAAATCACGGTGTTCATGTTGTATAAGCTTGTGGTTAAATTTTATCTTCATTCTTAATATATAAAAAATGCATTTCCGGTATTTACAAATTATTTAACGATTTTCGTCTGATTTTAATGGAAAAATACGCAATTATACATATTTTAAACATAAATGGGTATATACACAAAAAACTTAAATGAGGTAATTCAAACATAATGGGGCATTCCGACGCTTTTATCTTAAAAAAAATAATAATAATAATTGAGACCCCTAAAAATTAGGGTTTTTCTAAATGTACTTTTCCCAAAAGTTTACTTTATTAATCGAGTAAAATACATTGGCAATTTGGCATCGGAACACAACATAGCACACAAATTGTCGCCCCTACACAACCAACAATGTTAAAGTAGTAGTAAGTTAACTTACCTCAATTGATCAAGCAAGTACAGCCACAATTAGTTACTAATATTGTTGAAAAATAGGAGATTTTGCATTGACTTGATTAAGGATGGAAAGCGGGTCATCTTTTTTTCTCCTTCCTTCAGGTACACGTCTTTTTCCCATAAAAAGTGCAGCAGCAGCAACTTCAACCTTTGGGGCAGTGGAAATGAACAATGCACCTATTTGACAATATCATCTCTTCTCAGACAGATTCATAGTACCTCTAAATGGAAGCCACTGTAGATCCTGCCTGAACCGGTATCTCTGGCCTTGCTCACAATCAAATCAAAGATGGACACATTCTGGGGATTCCTTTCCTTATCATCTGAATTCTATCACGTTTCTAATTCCATGCCTACCCATGTGGACTTTCTGGACTTGGCACTCCTCAAGCTGCAACAACATGCCACTGACATAACATCCTGACATAAAGTCAAAAGCTTTATTTCATTATCAATAGAAAAAATCTCCAGTAAAAGTAGGGTAAACTGGCAAAATTACTCTTTTTTTTTTCTTTCGAAATAACTACAAACATTTGGGAATTAAGTTAAGAAGATTAGAGCACTTTTGTAACTTTTGAAATTGATTTTATCTGTTCTTGATGGGAAAAAGGATTTAGGGGTAACAACAAAACTTGGACAATATTTTGAGAAGAGATATTTAATGGGAAATACTGAAATGGTTCTGTAGTTTAGAGGGTAATATGAATTTACCATTTAAAAATATGATCTTTAAAAAATACTTGACGAATCTTTTAAAATTGCATACTGAGCTTCAAAACTGGCTATTGCATACTGAACTTTAATACCTTCATTTGGTATTGGTACCTGACTTCTATACATCCTTGCATATTATGACTGCATACTTTCAAGCTCCGAAGATTGAAGCTTATCCTCCTTGCAGACCAAGGAAACAGCTTTCATCCAATTCTCTGCATCAATAACAAATCCATTTGCTAAACTTCTCAACACCGTTTCAAAAAGGTCGATATTGGATTCCAATAACCTCTCCAACAATTGATCTATCCTTTCTGGACGAGGCGCAAAACCCTTGAAAACCATTTCATCCAAAATCAAAGCTGCTTCCTTGAACTGCATACTATCGCATAGAGCATCAAATACTATGCGATATGAGACAATATCGGGAACACAGCCTCTTCTTGGCATATCCTCGAATAAGTCATTTGCTTCACTCAATTTACCATCTTTGCATAATCCTCTGATAATCACATTGTAGCTGACCACATCGGGTTTGCACCCTTTCTCTTCCATTTCGTCTAAAATCCGATAAGCTGCAGCAAAATCTTTATTTTTACAATAGTTGTTAATCATAATGTTGTAAGTCACGGTGTTGGGTTTGCACCCTTTGTCTTGCATTTCGTCCAATAGCTCAGAAACCTCATCTTTCCTACCAATCTCATAGAGTGCATGGATCAAAGTACTATATATTGCAGAATCTAATGCAATTTCAGCTTTCTCCATCTCATCTTTGAGCTCGAATGCCAATTTCACATCACCGATTCTACATGCTGCTTTGATTAACGGCGTATAAACATAACTGTTAGGGTGAATCGCGTAAATATCGAGCATCTCTTTCTTCAGCTTCAAAGCTTCATCCAACTTATTATTTGAACATAACAAGTGGACAAGAGTCCCAAAAGTTGCAGCATTTGGTAAAACAGCTCTCTTGTGCATTTTGTCGAACACCTCCAATGCACCATCCAAGCATCCCCGAACACCGTTTGCGTTGATTAGTATATTATACGTACACGCATCTGGGTAAACATATTCGTGCATATTATCAAACAATTCCACCAATCGTTCGTATTCTTTGCAATTCAAGAGGGCGCTGAGCAGAGTGTTAAACGACTTAACTGTTCTCCGGCACCTGAACGAAGGGATGGACTCAAAGAATCGTATCGCTGGGTCCGGCAGCCGGGCGCGACCGTAGGACCTGATGACGTGGCAGAGGAGGGACTCGCTCGGGGAGAAAGCGGTGTCCTGCTTGAGCGCGTGGAGGATACGCTCCATGTCGGGGAACATCTTGGCCCGAGCGAGCTTCGTGATGATGAGGTCGTAGGCGAGGAGGGAGTGGCGGAAGGACTTGGAAGAGCTCTGCGGGTTAGGGTTTTGGAAGAGCTTAAGGGCGAGTTCAGGGTCTTTTTGCTCCCGGAGGAGAGAGCAGAGCCGGAACGGAGATACAGGTTTACGGGAGATCATGTTGGCCGGCGACGACGGCTTTTGCGACAACAGAATAAAAGCTCCTTCCTCCACAGAGTTAGGGGTCTAACTATCTAATCATGAAAACTATAGGATCGGAAGAGCATAACTTTAGCCGTTTAGCGTCTTTAGCCCAACTGCAGAACTGAATTAACCTTCCCCACATTTGATTATGCCCCACTAAGGCCCAAAAATCTGGGGGCCTGTTCAATACAGCCCACCAAGGCCCACATGGCCTTTACTAGGCGATCAAGAGTTCATTGAGTTATTTATTCAAACTATTTGTGAGCAATTTGAAATTATCGTTCAAAATTTGAATTTGAGTGTTGAGTATTTTTTTATATGTTAGTATTCGAACTTTTTGAACTTGTGAGCATATTTGAACTTTTTAATATAGATAGATAAGTCATTCGATTTTCGAGTCAATTTCAACTCGAGTTTTATAATCACGATAAATGTTAATTCACTTTGGTGTATAATTAGTTTACAAGTCGAGTCGGGCTATTGTATGAGTTCGAATTTGAGGTCGGTAATTATTATTCGAGTCGAATTTAACGAACACTCAACTCGTTTGCACCCTTAATACTAAGATTATGTCTAAGATAACATTCAAATGTCGAAATATGTTACAACAGTTTTTAAATGCTTCTAATAAATGAGTAAATATAACTAAACATATCAAACAATTCATGAACATTATCGATGAACATGATATTCGTTTAAATATTATCGATTAAAATAATATATAATATAATATCATATATATTAATATTATAATAATAAATTTATATTATAATGAATCTTACAAAACATATCAAACAATTTATGTTACGGTAAGTCTAAACACTACAACCTAAAATTATATTACCGAGCTTAAACTACTTGTAATGTCACATAAGTAATCTTACATTACGTCAATCCAAACACTCTCTACTATAGACAGAAAGTCGCACTTTTTAATTTGAGGTTGGCTAAAATGTAGTCGGCTGCAAATGAATTCAGATTTATAGTCATTAAATTAAGAGAAAAAATATTAGAATTCAAGAGAGATAAACTTAATTAGATTTTAGTTGTTGCACAAATCTCGATTAAGATGATTTAACGACTAAAAATTCAATTATATTTTAAGCAAATTCTTTTAGTTTTACCATTAATAATTTTTTTGGAAAAAATTATAAAGTGAAATTTCGACCCAATAGAAAAAGAAAACACAATTGAAATTTGAAAAAAAAGGAAATTTATAGGATTTTTCTAATATGCTTCATGCGTCATGTTTGTTATTTTTTACTACTGTGAATTACTACAAATGACTTAATTATTATATATGTAAAACTTTAAGAATATGATCCTTTAACTACATTTAGAATTTGCATGACATTGTTTTTAAAGTTAATTTTTCTATAGGATTTTCTTTAGATAATAAAAAATGTAAAAATAAAAAAATAAAAAAAAAAATACTACCAACATGATACTTTGAAAGTTCCGAAATTTCAATGGGGAGTTTCACAGTTCACACTTCACAGCAAGTCCAGTAGTAATGGCGCTTTTAATTATTTTTATTTATGGCCAACTATAACGGCGCTTTCGAATTCATTCCCTCACTTTTTCTCTCGTTTTACGGTCAGTCTTAGTACTTCAGTTCAGTCTTCATTCACATTGGCAATGCCACCCAGCTAGTTCTCTCTAGTCTTCTCCTCACTGGCACCGAAAAAGTGCTTTGATTCAATTCAATAATATAAATCTCTCTTCTTCCTTTTCCTTTCTTCCGCAAATCTCACTCCTCCAATCTCACTTCAATGGCGGGTTACAGAGCCGAAGACGACTACGACTACCTCTTCAAGGTGGTCTTGATCGGCGACTCCGGCGTCGGAAAGTCCAACCTCCTCTCCCGCTTCACCAAGAACGAGTTCAACCTCGAATCCAAGTCCACCATCGGCGTCGAGTTTGCCACTCGCACCATCACCGTCGATACAAAGGTCATTAAGGCTCAGATTTGGGATACTGCTGGTCAAGAAAGGTTCGTCTCTCCTCTCCTCAACTTGTTCTTCAAGTTCTTGTACTGGATTTAGACCTCTTGATTTGTATTAGGAAAATCTACAGTTTACATGAGGATAGATGTTCTTGGTGGAATTGAACTCCAAATCGTGCACTCTGACTAATTCCAAGCCAATCTGATAACCATGATCTGCATACTAGATAGTTGCATACTGGAATTGAACTATAGAGCAAGTGGAAGTACTTAGAGTTTTTTTATTAAGACCTGAGAATCATCATGCAATCTGATATTTCATATTGATCGTGTACCTGCTTGCATATAATAGGCCTGGATTTCTGCTACTTTCTCCAGCTAAACTTTGAAGTTATATTAGGAGGAATGTGATGCAATTGTGGATTAAAACTTGGCTTGCTTTTCTTGCTAGTATGGCTATTTAAAATGTTCCTATACTAATCGTGGCCAAAAAAAATGTTCCTCTACTAATTGTAAGACGCCACTTTGCCTCTAGTAGTTGTCTTTGCTTGGTGCTTTCAAATGCTTGCGGAAAATGATAGGTTCACTTACGCATTGCGCACCAGTTGATCTTTTAGGCTGTCCGATCAGTTATAGAGTCAACGTTTCCTAAGTGAAAATAGAAATATGTAAATCTTGAGCAGTATCCATCCAGAGATCCATCTTGTTTGGTTTTGGTAGATTCTGAAGATTTTTTATCTGAATCATGATTTAGGGGTATTCCCTTTAAGTCTTTCTGGATCTTCTCTTCTCAGTCTTCTGTAGATCAACCCCAGCACAGATAGAACTTTCCCCTGATAAGGGAGTGAGCAAACCCATATATAACGTGATCCATTGTCTTATCTCCACTCCAGGGAATATAATGAATGGCCTGGAACATTTTCAAGAACAGCGTCATGTAGGAACACAAATTTGTTAACTGCACATATTCAGATTCAAATCTTGAATGTCTATAAAAAGATTGATTTATGTGTTGTCACTTAACCTGACCCGGTTCTAAGTTCTGAACTGACACAAGCAACCACAGTATTTATCTATTAGTTTTTTTTCAATATTTTTTAAGGTTAACAGCCCTTTGATAGAGCTCGACTTAATAGTTGCATTTGAGGTAATCTTAGGGTGTGTTGCTGATTAAAGTTGCTTATTCATAGAAGTGCAAACCATTATCCCTCATTTTCCACAACACAAGTGTTTCAAATTGACTGTACAACTCTCATTACTTGATCTATGAAAAACTACATACCTTAATCCTAGTTTAATCTGCTGGATATTTACATCTGTGAAATCCTTAAAAGTACTAAGAAGCAGGATGCTATATTCATAACTTTTCTTAGTGTTATCCTTTGTTCTAATGTCATTGTTGGCATCACCTTACATGAATGGTCATATTCTTTATGCCTTTTTTGTCCAATGTGTAGATACCGAGCCATCACTAGCGCATACTACAGAGGTGCAGTCGGTGCCCTCCTTGTGTACGATGTCACTCGCCACTCATCCTTTGAGAACGTGGACAGATGGCTGGACGAGCTAAGGAACCACACCGACCCTAACATCGTTGTAATGCTTGTGGGCAACAAAGCTGATCTTCGCCACCTCACTGCTGTCCCCACAGACACAGGGGCGTCCTACGCAGAGAGGGAGTCCCTATATTTCATGGAAACATCTGCCCTCGAAGCAACCAATGTGGAGAATGCCTTTGCCGAGGTCCTGACCCAGATCTACCGCATCGTAAGCAAGAAGGCCGTGGAGGGAGATGATGGGTCTGCAGCTAATGTACCGTCGAAAGGTGAGAAGATCAACATTAAGGATGATGTGTCTGCACTTAAGAAAAAGGGGTGCTGCTCGACTTAGGGAAAATGGATGATTCAATGGTCGGTTTCGACACGGGGTTTGGAAATTTTGTTCTCCTGTGTGTCGTTACTAGATCCTGCATTCGGTAGTGTGTACTTGAAATGATTGGAGTGGTATTCTTCAAATGATGTCATGTCATTGTTAGGGACAAGGTTCCTGAGTGAGAGCCAGTATTGTAACCAATCTGGACTATGATGGATTCATTATGAGTTTATGTTTACCGTAAGCAAATGAGCGGTTCCTTCAAAGTTTGAATATGGTTTTAGATAGTTCAAAACTGGAGAACCACTTTGAAGACATGTTTGGCCAATTTATTTTTATTTTTTAATTTTATTTGTAGACATGGATGAGGGTACATTATACTATCATCATAATTTGGGGTTAATGTCAAATGTTTATCATATGTTAAAAGTAGGCGTCTGAAATTTAAAAGGTTAAACTATAGTGTCCTAGGTTTCAATTTTGTTAAATTGTGGTGTCTCAGTGTGATTACTTTAGATAAGTCAATTTCTATGAAATTAACTATCAAATTCAATCTCCAATACACACTATCTTCTCGTCATCTTGCCGGGACCGCCATCTAAGAAGCTGGCCACATCCGCGCAAGTAAATTCTGTTCCGTTGTCGTTGGAAATCGTTCCACACCACCCTGCTAGAAACCTTTCTTTTGGATGTTCAATTTTTTGGTAAAATTTGACGATTTAGTGAAAAACATGGAGTAATGGATCATGAGTAGGTGAGTGGATTGATGAAAATGATTGAAGGGATATTAAAAGACGCGCAAAGACACTAAATTTCAATAATAATGAGACATGAAACAGTCAATTTTAACATTTCAAACTTTAGACACCTACTTTTAACATAAGGTAAATTTTAAACAGTTTTTTAGTTATTAACCCTAATTTGGGGATGAGGGTACATCATACTATCATATAATTCATCCACTAACAAAAACTGTCAAGTTTGAACTCTGCAAATAGAAATTTTTTCATGACCCCTGTACGTGTGGGTAGACTTGGAGCAAATATGCTACGGTTGTTGCTTTTTAATGAGGGCCCACCTAAGATCATCCACGAAAAACAAAAAAATGTTTTACACTATAATTTTTTTACTATGTTTGTGGGACCTTTCTATCATGCTTTGGGAGCACCATGCTTTTGACACTAATTTATTTTTATTTTTCTATTGCCCTAAAGGTGAACCCCATAGGGAAATTGATATTATTAATAGTATGATACACATCTTAGGTGTAGTTAAAAAAATTCATATTTTTTTCATACTTTTTAAAGTTTTACTTATGTTACAATTAAGTCCACCATAGTATTAAAAAAACTAAAATCATGGTGCTCCCAAAGCATGTAGAAAAATCCTGTTTGTGGAGCATTAGATTTGTTGTGTTTCTTTTATATTATGATGGACTTAATTTTTGGTTTACACCGAGAATACCGGCGAAAAAAATAGTAAGTAATAAAAACTTTAGGGTTAAATTGACTAATAAATAAGTACAAGGTAGGAGGATGAAGCGCAAGAGCTTTATTTTTCATTTTCTCTTGCACCAAAAAAAAGTTTTTCATTTTCTCTAAGCAGAGAAGATCAGACTGAGGGGGAAGAGAGAGATGACCGGAGAAGAGTTTTCGGGTCCGGCAGCCCCAAAGGTTACACGGTTGCTCTATTTCGCCGGCGCCGGATGTAAGTACGATGCAGTTGGAGTTGTCGATGTAGCAATTCTTGCACGATTACCATTTCTATTGATGTGGTCTATTATCTGCTACATAATTAAGAATCTAGGGTTTAATGAGAACCTTCAATTTACACAATTCATCTTGTGATGATGTTTCTGTGCAGTCATTTGCGTGGCAGCGATCAACAAGTGGCGGGAGCTGGAGCAGAAATCGATTCAGCGGCAGCAGCAGCAGCTTAACAGTAATCAACCGGAGAATAGCCCTGCGGCTGCACTGAGCAAAGCTCTCGATTAATTGTACTTCATCCTCTTCCAGGTCCCTCTGCATTGGCGTGCTTGAAACATTAATAATCAAGGTGTCCGTTTGTTGGTTTCTATGGCATTTTGCACTAATAGATAATTTACATCTTGAAGAGCTCATTTAAGTTCGATGTGATTGCATTCTGATTCAAAATTGAAGTCTTATCGTGATTTTTGAGTTCAGTAAAAGAATGGTAGCAATCCAATAGAGTAGAACATGAAGAGAATTGTGGCAACAATCACTTCACAGATAATCATAGTATATGCATTCCTTTACTACCTTTCTTGACTTCTAAGATTTGACTGCTTTTGCAAACCAATTGAAGATCCTCTTCGGTTTCATTATGCTCTTATAAGTAGGTTTGATGTGCACAAGCACTGTTATCAAAGAAACTGATCTTGTCGACTTACTAAAGTTTATATCCTCTTGAAAGGAATGTCTTTTTTTCTGTCAAGATTTGAGCTTTTTACTGCAAAAGTATCTATTCTTCAATAATTCAAAGGATTTGAAAAAGTTTTTCCTGCCCAGTTTGATTTCAATTAAGATTTGATATGCATTCATTGTTAATCTTTTGGTGTAAAAATGAATCTTATGGATTTCTAGTAAATGTAGTTTGGACCTTTAAGAACCTAGAAAATAAAAAATGAAGTATCAAGAGGTACATGTGGTACTGGTAGCCAACATTCAAGGATGGAAGCTTGGCCAGACTGATAATTAGAAAGATATCAAATCAAAGTTGAGAAAAACACAAGCCTTTTAGCCAATTTTTGTTCAGCAGCGACCTTGCTCTTGAAGTTTACAGTGTTCCATTTCAAATTAAAACCCTTGATTAGAATGTTGAAAAGAATGTTATGCTTAGATGGTTGGATTGGAACTGTTTCTTGACCAACTTATTTATTTTAACTCTAGGTTGCCACTTGATACATTTTTATGTGGGTTATATGAATCTATTGAATTCTGTTTTATACTTGCTCAAGGCATCTATAAGTAATATTCTTGGTGGAATCTTCTGCAGGATATACCATATCCTGATTGCTGCATATTGAGCTCAACTATAAATTGTTTGATTTTTTGTTAGTTATGATCTTTATAGGGAAACAGATTTATTTATTTATTTATTTTTTTTTTTTGGGATAGACATTGTTCCATAATACTGCCTGCTTGTGTTATCTAAGAGTGAGTCACTTACTATTGTACATAATGACATGTTCCTAACAAATAACTAGTGAGTGTACTGGACTTTGTGCATGCAAGATTTTGGAGAATTTATGATTATTAATTGTGAAGAATATTTTTGTTTGAGTTGGCGATAAGAATCTGTAAGTGTAAGTACTGTTTTTTTTATAAAAAATTAAATGAAGCTCGGTACATAAGAACAACAAATACATAGTCAAATTAAGTTAGCTCCTTACTAGAAATTAAGTTAGCCCTTATACTAGGACTCTTTTAGGATCCGGAAAGCTAGTTGCATCTTTAATCAAGGACACGTAAATTGATATATGGAGAGTAACATGGATAATAAAGTTTGCTTCCTGCTTGATAGTTTTCTTTGTTAAGGTATTCACAATTTCACTTGCTTCGGTCGATATGTTTGGAATCTACACATATTTTGACACTCCTAAACAAGTTCCTACATTCAGAAATATTAACACTAGAAGAATATGATTCTCAAAAAGTAGTAATTAGCACTAGAATATGATTCTCAAAAAGTAATATCCAATAATATTGTGTATGTATAGAACATCCAAATCAACATATAATGATTGAATTGGATTTTCTTAGTGGTAAGTCATCCCCAAGTGTTTACAAACTCGGTTATGGGATTATTAGATATTTCTAGTTGTAAATTAGTAATGTTAAAGTGCAATGTTTGTTCTATATATATATATATATCTGAAATATGATGTTAATAGATGTATTTGATGTGTACAATTGTACATCAATATGCAAGTTGCATTCTTTAACTTAGTGTAATTTTAATGATTTAACGACACATTTTTTTTTTTGAAAAATATAAGACAAATAGAAAATTACAATAATGAAAAAAGATGTTTGATTGTAAATATAGTTTGTAATAAGATTTTAATTCCATGTTATAAAGAATAGTCTGTCATTCTTTACTTGCCCTAAATCACGGTTGGTTTTTGGTGCCATACGTTTTTTTTTTTTAATAGACTTTTGGTGCCATATATTTGAGAGGTTGTACGTTTTTTTGTTTTCCGTTAGTCAACAGTTAGTTTGACCGTTAAATACTTTTATTTTGTTCAATTTAGTACTCGAATTTATATTCCTAAAATTTAATTTTGCAATTTAGTCCCTAAGGTTTGCTCAAGTCACCGGCTTAGGCCGCCGGCCACCACCCAAGACCGCCGTCCACCATCGCCCAAGGAACGGCCACCACCAATTGGGGCCGTGCCACCACCCCAATTGGTGGTGGCCACCCCAATCGGAGCCGGCCACCACCAATTGTGGTCACCGGCCCCGATTAGGGCCACATAGGGCTTCGACTGACCTCTCTGTGGCTCAATCAGAGTCAGATGGCTACAGTTCGGGGCCCCTGGCTCCGGTCGAGGCTCTATGGCTCCGACCAAAGCCACAGAGAGTTCAGTCGGAGCCCTCTGTGTCCCTAATCGGGGTCGGCGACCCTAATTAGCTGTGGGCGACCTCGATTAGGGTTGTAGCCCCACCAATTAGTAGTGTCCGACCCTGATTGGGGTGGTAGCCGGTCCCGATTTGAGGTGGTCGGCCCGTTTCGTGGTTTCCGGCTGCAATTCGTTGTGGCCGGCGGCCTTGGGTGGTGGTGGTAGGTGGCCGACGGTCTTGAGTGGTAGTGGGTGGTGGCCGACGGCCTAGGGTGGTGACTTGAGCAAACAATATGGACTAAAGGTCATCTCGAAAATCCTCGCCAACAGGATGCGATCAGTAATTGCCAAGCTAGTATCGCCCTTTCAAACAGCTTTCGTCCCGGGAAGGAGTATAACAGATAACACACTCCTCGCACAAGAGTTGCTTCATACGATTAAGCAGAGACGGAGGGGAAAAAAAGGACTACTCGCACTAAAGCTGGACATGACAAAAGCATACGACAGAGTCGAATGGCCCTTCCTGAGAAGCGTTTTACAGAACATGAAATTCCCGCAACGCTTCATAGAATGGATCATGGAGTGCGTCTCGACACCCACTCTTAACGTGTCAATCAACGGGAAACCAACTGAAGACTTCTCACCATCTAGAGGGTTAAGACAAGGAGACCCACTGTCCCCTTATCTATTTATTCTGGTCTCACAAATGATGTCACAGGAATTATCTTTAGCTCAATCTGAAGGGAAGATCAAAGGTGTCAAACCAGGAAAGTTCAATGTCACAGGAATTATCTTTAGCTCAATCTGAAGGGAAGATCAAAGGTGTCAAACCAGGAAAGTTCAACCAGGAAATATCCCACCTACTATTTGCAGACGATAGTTTCCTGTTTCTCGAGGCAACACTAACCAATGCGGCACAACTGAAGCATCTATTAGAAGAATACCAGAAAGAGTTAGGCCAACTCATTAACTACAGCAAGTCCAGTATTCGATTCAGTCCAAATGTCTCAGAAGATTTAACAAACCAGATCGCTCAACTGCTGGGGGTACGTGTAATGATGCCGTCTGAGATATATCTGGGACTCCCGGTGGACTGGGCAAAGCAAAAAAGACAAGTGGGAGAAAACCTGATCCAGCGTACAACATCCAGGATTCAAGGATGGATGACCAAGCTACTTTCCCCGGCCGGTAAAGAGGTCTTACTGAAAGCCACAACAGCCTCAATCCCAAGTTATGTTATGTCATGCATGAACCTCTCAAAAAAGACCACGGCTAATCTAGAGAAACTTCACAGACAATTCTGGTGGAACCAAGATGCGGGGAAAAGAGGTATCATGTGGATTGCCTGGGATAAACTGTGCCGCTCAAAGAATGACGGGGGACTCGGCTTTCGGGACATGAATGCATTTAACCTGGCACTACTCACTAAACAGGCAAACAGAATCGTCACGAACAAGGAGTCGATATGGGTAAATTGCATTAGGGACAAATATCTAAGAAATGAGTCCTTCTTCACAGCCAAGGTACAACCGTACCATTCCCCGGTCTGGAGAACACTTGCAAAAACCAGAGTTTTCCTATGCAAATGAGGGAGATGGCACATAGGAGTTGGTAACACCACTTGCTTCTGGACCGACCCATGGGTCCCAAACATGGGCCTACTAAAGGACTGGGTGGCCGACATGAACTCGTCAGGAATAACGCAAGCCTCCATTAATATCAAGGTCTCTAACTTCATCCTAAACGGCACCTGGAACATGGATATCCTATCACAAACGATGATCCCACGGATTATCAAAGATTTAATCCATACCATACATTTACCACTATTTGATACTGAGGACAAATTCCTGTGGCTACACAATAAATCCGGGAAGTACTCTGTCAAATCAGGGTACCATTTCATAAAAGCACTGCTCAATTCAGAGCAGCAGGGGATACTTGCGTCAACCTCTTCGACTGTTAATCCGTCTCTTTGGAAAGAAATTTGGAAAGCCAAACTATTACCAAAAATTCGGATGTTCGTCTGGAAGGGGTTTAACAATGGGCTGGCCCTCGGGCAAGCCATACACAAACGAGTTCCCTCCTTCAATCCAAGGTGTCACTTCTGTAGCCATTATACAGAAGACTGGGAGCACTTAATGTGGAAGTGCCAATTCGCTCAAAGAATTTGGTTCGGAACAAATGCGGATCGACAGCCACGATCCACAATCAAAGAATGGCTGTTCCCTAGCTCCCAATCCGGTCTTAGTGTCACCATCTTAAATGAATTCCTAGTGTTAAAGTGTATAGTGATGTGGGGTATATGGGTAGAACGCAATGCAGTTATCTTTAGGAACAAAACTCCGAACTCCTCTTCCACCCTTCAGTTCATAGGAGTTGTAACTAATGATAATTATAATGCCAATGTTTGTAATTCAGGAACAGGAAGAGACACCACAATCCCCACCAGTGGCAGGTTGAGGGTCAGCGAACCAACACCATCGCACAGGAGGCCCAATGTACTATGCGATGAGGCAGTAAGGGCCAGCAGGAACTTAGTCTTTGGAGGCGCTATTTTGGTAGATGAATCGTATAGAATTATTGCGGCCTCGGTAGTATCGGCACCTGGAGATGATCCCATTTTGGCGGAAGGTTTAGCATGCAGGGCAGGATTACTGTTAGCACAGTCGTTTCCACAAGACACCATTACGGTGGCTACAGACTCGACAAATTTGCTGTATCAGATTGACTCCTCTTCTACAAGTTGTAACACATCCGTTTTCGGCATCGTCCAGGATATCCAACATCTTTTAAGTATTATTTCGGCTTGTATTTATCATGTTCCTAGAATTAATGTATCCCGCGCACATACTCTTGTTAAACGTGCGGCGGATCTATCTGTAACAGGATCTTGGGCCGCTTCTGACATCCCGTCCTCGTTACGGGAATCTTAGAAGCGCCTATATTGTTTTTTATTATTATAATATATTGCGGCAGGTTTACATTAAAAAAAAAACCTTAGGAATATAAATTCAATAACTAAATTTAACTTAATAAAAGTATTTAAAGGTCAAACTAACTGTTGACTAACGAAACACAAAAAACATTCAACGTTTCAAACATATAGCATAAAAGCCTAAAAAAAAAAAAAACTTATCGTACCAAAAGTCAACCGTAGTTAAATATATGACAAAAAAAAAACTCTTTATTCTACTCTTATCTTTTTCGGTAAAATCCAAAATTCTGGATCTTTCTTTCATGCTACAAGAGCATCATGTTTTTGTTACTTTTTTTTTTTGTATTTTTCTATGCTCTAAAGGTGAACCCTAGAGGAAAATTGATATTATTAATAGTATAATGAAATATTAAGTGTGATTAAAAAATTTCATATTTTTAAAGTTTTACATATGTTACAGGTAAGTCCACCCTAATAATAAAAATAATCCATTTTTTTATTTCTAGAATGGAAAATATGAATTTTTTTAACCAAGCTTAATATTTACCTAATATTATTAATAATATTAGTTGTTCTCTATGATTCATTTTAGAGCAATAGAAAATGTCTAAACAAAAGCACAGCCCTCTTGGTGCAGGCTAGAAAAATCCAAAAAAGTCCGTCATAAACTGTCACCTATTTTCAATTTAACTCTACAATGCATCACTTTTCTTCTCCATGTTTTCTTTGGCCAAGTTCTCTAGTCTTCTCCATGTTCGGTCAATAGAAAAATAGAAGCAGAAGAAGGAAGCAACCAACATATTCGACTTCCACTGATAGGCTTCTCTGCTCTTCGATGCTTCGTTCTGCAATGCCCTGAAACCGATCAGCACGGTGGAGGAACCATGTCCAGGCGAAACCACCTAACCGAGCTTGGCTGCATCGCGTGCGAGGACCTCACCCAATTCGGCGCCGGCAAGGAAGGCTGGCTCGTTGACAGCCCCAACCTCCTCTGCTCGCTCGATACGCACGCTCTCGCTATCGCTAATCGAACCCTTGTTATCATCCTTGGCTGGTCCGATCCGAGCTCCCCTCGAGTCAAGATTCGGCCCGAGCTGTCCCCTACCAGGGCTGAATTCATCACCGCCGTAGAGTGGCTGGTGTTCGATGAAATTCGCGTGCTCGCAATTGGTACTTCCCGCGGTTACCTGCTGATTTACTCTTTGGACGGTGTTCTGATCCACAGGCAGGTATTTGACTAGCTTTGCATTTTCTCTTTCTCGCTGTATCTCGAGCTTTGTAGCTTTCAGTAATCCATTGGAGTGTGTATACAGAATTAGTCTAGATCAGTAGATGAAAATCTCTTGGAATTTGAGGTGATCCATTCTAAATTTGGTACATAAGAGATTTAATAAATCATTCAAAGCTAATCGAGTTCGTAGAGAAAGTGGATGTATTTTAGAATTCGTGTAAAAGTTTCAGGTATGAAGTGGGGTTGAAATGATTGGGTGATAGAACCTTCAGTTTTAGCTTCTTTGTTAATAGTGACAATGAAGCTAAACTTTTGCGTATTTGGAGTTTAACCAAGCCAATAGTTGTATAAATTGTGGTTGCTCCATTCAGTTTTCTTCTCCAGTTTCGGTAAAGTGTAACCTCGTTAATGAGGTGAGACATGTGAAAAGTATGTAAGAAACTATTCTCTTTCACTTCAGTGCACATGAAGCTTAATCTGTGTTACGTTATTTCCTTTGAACAATTGCTTAAGGGTAACCAATTTCTGAATTATTGTTATACAGAGTAAATTGAAAACCATGTTTAATATGTGGATTGCAGATAATTTACACAGCACGAATCTTAAGATTGAGAGTCCGTGGAACTAAGAAAGATTTGTCCCAAGATGCTTCTGCTGAGGAAGTCTGCGTTGTCATGCCTGGTGCTATTGCCCGTTTTGATGGATCCGATATTCAAGTGAGATATCCTTCATACGGACACTTGAGATGTTAAGTATTACAATAATCTCATTCAGAGAATAAGTAATATTGAAACCAATCTGGAAATTCGGTACCTATAATAAGTATAATACTAAAAGTAACTCCTCTTTCATGTTTCATGTATTGTATGGTAGAATATGGTACAACAATGGATGCAAGAAACACAAGCTCAACAATTTTGGGATGAAAAACCGGATAGGGTATCTTCAGAGGATATGGTGAAATCTTCCGATAAGCTGCCTTATCAATTATGGAATGTCAGTAAGTATGGTGTGTGTGCAGATGCAGCCATCACCGGGATAATGCCCCCTCCCCTCATGGAAGTTCAGGTAAAATGTTAATGCTTCTTAGTGATAGTAACTAGCAATCTGCAAAGTCGTTTATTGCGTAATTGATTGCCGGTTCGAACCGAAAGAGGTCCTTGACTACGTTGTTTATCATTAATTAAAGCTATGATTTCCCATACAGTACCTTTACTACATTAGTTCTTTGTATGGACAAAGAATTTATCTTTCTTATCCATTGAACAATGGAAACTATCTGAAGTTATTCTGGTATTTGAATTCAGCTGCTTTTATTGTTGGGCAGTCAAGTCAACGGTATTATTGTGCAGTCACTATTGGCGATGATGCAGTGATTTCAGCATTCAGGTACGAAATTTCTTACTTCAGTTTAGCATTTTCCCTTGCAATAAGGTCTATGTTCTCCTATTTTGTCAATCTGATTTTACTTTGGGCAATTACTCATTTTCGTTACCTTTATTCTTGCAAAAGGCTTTCAGAAAATAGGAGTCGATCCCTTGTGGGGGCTATTCTATCCAGAGTTGTACCCACAATATCATCGATAGCTTCGCTCAGCAAATTGATATGGCGGAGTGCTCAAGCTTCACCAGAGAAGGCAGAAGTGAAGCCCCAATCATTTGCTCGAGGTGAGCTTGAAATTTTTGTTTTATTGTCCTCAGAAGTGCCCTGAGAGGTTGAAATATTATCATAGTTAGGAGATACAAATCATCCAACTGGAATATAAAGCCTTCAAATGTTGATTATGTGCAATCTGTCTTGTTGTGGTAATAAAGTGTGCCTTCATTTGGATAGTCTTTCTGTAATGTAATTGCAGCTTCTCCATTGACATGCCTCAAGGATTATCCTCGAAGAGGGGAAAAGCTCACATTATCACCGAGTGGTACATTGGCTGCAATAGCAGATTCACTTGGCCGTATATTACTGCTAGATACCCAAGCATTAGTGGTAGTGCGACTATGGAAGGTATCTATTCTTTCTTCAGATTCCTTGCATGCTCAGTAAAGTGATATTTAGGTGGCAAGCATATCACATTGTTAAATACATCAATGATGATGTTTTGGTTATACAGGGATATCGTGAAGCTAGCTGTCTATTTATGGAGATGGTAGTCAATAGGAAGTCTTCAGCAAGTTCAAGTTCCTCTTACTACGGAGCAATAAAAAGTGATTATTGCCTTTGTTTAGCCATTCATGCCCCTCGAAAAGGAATTGTGGAGGTAGAATATACCTTTCTTAATTGCTTGAAAATCTCGAATTAAGTACACATGAATCCAACAATTTTTGGGTCTTTGCTTGCTTTAATCAACAACTAGAGTATTTCATATGTTTTGTTTAGCAATTAGAGCATATGTGCTAAGTTTTCATTCATTGATGCAATGAATGCAGGTTTGGCAGATGAGAACAGGGTCAAGGCTTCTTGCAATCCCATGTCCAAAAGGAAGCAGGATATTGCAGCCAACCTACAGGTTTGAATCCTCATCGTCTTCTCCATACGTGCCCTTGGAAGTTTTCCTGCTAAATGGGGAATCGGGTCAGTTAACGGTCTTGAACAGATTTCTCAATTGAAAATGGAATTGTGTTGTTCTATCAAATATTGCTGTGAAAAGAAAAATAGAAACAGTACTAGCTCCATTTAATTACAATGCATTTGCTTTCTTCTCTGTATTTTATCACATGTAATCATAATAAGCAGCTGAAGATTAGTGGTGCGATGAATGTTGACTGGGGAATTGTATCATAGCACCCGAACTTTAACTTTTAGCGCCCTATCTTTTGCCTACAGCAATGCATACCAGATACCACTTTACAGTAACTTATTATCAGCTTAATCAATATTTGTTAACGTTTTGGCGTAACCTATTGGTTCTGGTCTAATTTAAACCATGAACCTTTGACAATTGAATGATGAACAATTGAAATGGCCCCTTTGACACCTCATGAATAAAAAAAAAACCTACCAAGATGGCAATGGCGCTCTTGAGTTGCGGAAGAGGGGACCACTTACCTTGCAGGCTTGCACTCACCAGTCAATTCATGATATGATAGTGCGAACCACCATCAACATTGCATTACCTTTGCTGTTTTGTTTTATTTTATTTACTTTATTTTGTTTTTGTTTCGAGTGATGTAAGGAAATGTATTCAATTCTCATTGAAATGGTTAGAGACGTAAGCCATGGAGAGACCGAGAGAGTACAAACAGCCAAAATTTTAAAAATAAAAGAAATTAGAAACCAACTCAATGAATGAAGAACGGGTGAAGATGATGGTAAACAAAAGATTCAGCCAGGTAAGAATGTAATCCCGTAAGGGCTAAAGCGCTATATTTAAATATTTTTTTTTATTCTTAGCGAATCAGTGGATTTTGCTTCGACCATAAGATGAAACACTAATTTGCTATATCCTATTATAATTACGTAGTTGCTGAGATTCATTCTGGTGTAGCAGAACCAGTTTCAGCTGGTAACTTAGATTTTAGGGTTAAGAAACTATTTATAGTTTCCAGGTTTCATTTATGTTGCGATTTGATGTTTCAAGATTAAAATGTTAATATAGATAGTTATAAGTTTTCTTTTGGTTGCCTTTTAGTGTCGTTACGTGTTTTTTTTTTTTTCATTCAATCATTTCCATCAACCCACTCATAATCCATCACTTTTTACTTTTTCACAAAATCGTACATTTCTCCTCCTCCTCCTCAAACTTTAACATCCAAAAGATAGGTTTTTAACAGAGTGGTGTGGAGCGATTTACAGCGACAACGAAGGTGTTTTACTGGCGCGGATGTGGCCAGTTTCTCAACTGACGGTCCCGGCAAAGTGACAGGAAAGGAGTGTGCATGAGAGCTCGAATTTGACAACGGTCTCGTCGGAATTGGCTTATCTAAAGTAATCACACCAAGACACCGAAAACAACCAAAATAAAACATGCGACTGTCAATATTAACATTTTAATCATGAGACACTAAATCACAATATGGGTGAAATCTAAGACTGTTATTAGATTTTTAACCTAGATCTTATGTTAGATTCAATTCCTAGCAATTAGGTAAACAAGTGTAAGTGACATGTTATACTTTAGCCTAACAACTAGACTTAGGAAAGAGGGACTAATCTTCAGTAGGCCACCAATGGTGCGGTGAAAGTCAATTAACCATAATTGTTCGGACCATTTACATCAATGATTAATCGCACTATTATAGTGTGGTGCGGTTATAGTGATGAGCTTTGTACCCATAGTGGTTATGATTATGATATTAAGTCTACAACCGTTGTAATAACCATCACCGCTATATATATATTACTAATATTTATATACATACATTATTATATATAAGTATTAATCAAATTTCATAATTCTTATTCCATGTTCTCACCATTCATTCGGTCTAAATCGTCCATTCAATCTTGATCATTGATTTTTCATCCTAAATATTAGGTACATTCATTATATTCAGTATGAAAAACCTAATATTGTAAAACTCACAGTTTCAGTTCAATTCATTTGCAATTAGCGGCGCTGTGCTAGCTCTAAGTGAACAAACAACATATCATGCATTAGTTTTTGCTCCGACAAGCCTCGCTGCCCTACTGAGGATCGCAAGTGATAGACGAATGAAGAAGTGTTGTTTAATTAAGTGAAACAATGAAATTATGTTTAATTTGAATTTCGTGTATGAAACAGTGAATATATGTTTAATTTAGATTTATTGTATGAAACAATGATGTTTTATTAGTTTGAATGGTTATGGTTAAATGGTTTGATCGTGGTGAAAACCCATGATTATTATTATAGCTATGGTATGAAGAACCATAACCGCAATGATTATGGTTATGATATGAGTCGGAAAAAAATATGGTATGGTTATAGTATTAGTGGTACCCTCACCACGCTGACCCTAATCTTGAGGGGCACTTGAACTAGCCTACTTTGAAATTGTTTGATTGATAACAAGGTGAAAAAGACTTAAATTTACGGCTATGCCATAAAATACTTTTTTAATTGATCATGTCAATAGTGCGGTGTGTGTTTCACCGGTCCCGGACCGCTCCACGGGTCGGCTTATTAGACCCATATACGTCCTATACATTTTATGGAGCAAGTTCACATGCCATAGAGCTGACCGGACCCGCATTGTGGTAAATTAGACACGTACCCGTCTCATTCCTGCGGGACACGAATCGGCAATGCGAAATCGTCACGGAGCCCACAAGTTGATGGGTTCCGCGATCCGTTGACACCCCTAATCATAATAAAGATATGATTGCAAAATTATATTAATTCAAATAAAGATATTAATTTGCACTTATTCTAATATTTTTATTTTAAAATATCATTCATTCGTACTTTGTGCATAAATTTATTTTTAAATTTACATAAATTGAAAAAGAAATATATACGCATCTTATTTTTTATTATTATTTTTTAATAATGTACATAAATTAGAAAGTTATGCATGAATAAAGCCATGAATTTATTTTAGTGGGGTAAAAATTAGAGCAGGTGTGAATAATTAATAAAAAAAAATTAAGTGGGAAAATATAAGACTTTAAAGAGCTACATCGAATATATTTACCTTTTTAGGTATAAAACTGCACGATATTAAATTTTGAGTAGAGCAATTGCTTCCTCTCATTCTCAAGTGGCTTTGCCTGTGAATACATTTTTAGCACTTTATCTACATTAACATTGGACATTTCTACAGTGCTCTTGGAGCACCATGCTTTTGCCACTAAATTTTTTATTTTTCTATTACCCTAAAGGTGAACCCCATAGAAAAATTGATATTATTAATAGTATGATACACATCTTAGGTGTAGTTAAAAAAATTCATATTTTTTCATACTTTTAAAGTTTTACTTATGTTACAATTAAGTCCACCATAGTATTAAAAAAACCAAAAGCATGGTGCTCCCAAAGCATGGTAGAAAAATCCATTAACATTAGAAAACAAAGTTCGTAAATCAAAGTACTGTAAAAAAAACGTTTTGGCTATTTAATTATGAGATTCAAGAATAAATAATATTATTATAGTACATAAAAAAATCAAATATATTCATACACATTAAAATTATATAATATTATTTAATTACATGTATTTTTATGGTACGTTTTAAAGCTCTAAATCATTGATTATGCTACATGGTAGAGGAATACACACTTGAGGCCAGAAACTGTAAGATTAATTTTATACCTCAGAATTGGGTGTATGTCCAATTAAATGAATTTCATTGCAATCAGTTTAATTCATTGTCGAATCCATATTGGATACACGTCGAAAGACTTCACGTGGGCAGAACATTTTCACTTTCCATCCAATAAAATTATAACAAATATACAAATTTGTTATACAATTAAAAATTCATCTAGATATATTTTTGTATAAAATAATGTTCGGATATTAATGTAATTCAGTCGAAGTTCAAGTAGTGATTTGATTATTAACCCAAAATTTAGTTTCCGTTCAATATATTCATGGTAAGATTTGGCTTTTCTTTTCATGCTTATTAAGATTTAGCTGAATAATTCCATTGATCAATGTAGGTTGAATGTTGCTAAGATCTCATTGTTTATTTATTTTATCGTGATCATTTATCTCATGTTTTATAGCTTATGCATACATTTAGAACAAATTAGACCTATTTGATTATAATATTTAAAAGTAGATAATATTATTAAAATATTAATGATTCGTATTTTGCATGCAAATCCATCTTTTAAATTAATATTATATATATATATATATATATTAAAAGAACGTATAAATCTTATTTTTAATTAAAACAACTTATATTAAAAATATATAATTTTATATGTAATTTATAAGGTCTTTTACTCTTTATATCTAGTTTCTCAAAAAATATTATCGTAAATCACAATAGATAATATTATAGAAAAAATTATGACTCTTTAATATAATATTTATTTATAAGTAAATAATATCATAGTAAATTTAAAAAATAAATATATTTATAAATTTAAAATTATATATGTACTATCTTTTAAGATTTATTAATAATGAATTGATTTTTTTTCCAACTTTAGTTAATTATTATTTATTAATTAATTAATGTGCTTTGAATTTGCTAGAAAGTTTTCCTTTTTATTATCGAAAATTTAATAATTTCGTCATTGTAATTCACTCCAAGTCCGACCAACCAACGACGCAACACTGCAAATATAGCGTCAACGTCAGACTGATAGAGTCCACTCAACCTCAACCGCCATCAATGGCTTCTTCTCCTCTATCTCTCCCCACCACCTTTGTCTCTCTTATCCTCCTCCTCCTCATCTCTCTCTCCTCCGCCTCGCCCATCACCCTCCGCCGCCCCTCCCTCTTCTCCCTCGAACCCGACTCGGCCACCGACGATGCCTCGCCCTACCGCTACTTCGAGGTCACCAAACCAATCGCCACCCCGCCGACCGAGCCCTGCTCGCACCTCGTCCTCCACCACCAGTTCGGCTTCACGTACGGCAAGCCGCCGGTCACCGCCACCTACGCGCCGCCGTCGCACTGCAGTACTCAGAATTTCTCCATAGCCGTCTTGGAGTGGACCGCCACGTCCAAGGGCCGGCAGTTCGACCGCATCTTCGGCGTCTGGCTCGGCGGCGTCGAACTCCTCCGCAGCTGCACGGCGGAGCCACGCGCCACCGGCATGATCTGGACCGTTAAAAAGGACGTCACCAAGTACCGATCCCTCCTCACGAAGAACAACACTCTCGCCGTATACCTAGGCAACCTCATCACTTCCACCTACACTGGAGTCTACGATGTGAACATCACAATCCACTTCTACAACGAGAATTCCCAGCCCGATGATCACAATTCAGTACCGGGATTCGGTTCCGACGCCGATTTGATCCTGCCCATATCTCGAAATTCGCCCTCCAATGACGGATTGTGGTTCGAAATCGAGAACGCCACCTCTACCGAAACAGCTCAATTTAGGGTTCCTGAAAATGTATACAGGGCCGTTCTTGAGGTCTATGTATCGTTCCATGAAAGTGATGAATTCTGGTACACAAATGCCCCAAACGACTACCTCGAGGCCAATAACCTCACGAATGTCCCCGGAAACGGCCCGTTTCGTGAGGCCGTGGTGGCCCTTGACGGAGATATAATCGGCAGTGTTTCGCCTTTCACTGTGATCTTCACCGGAGGGATCAATCCATTATTCTGGAGACCCATCACCGGAATCGGCTCCTTCGATTTGCCTTCATACGACATCGAAATTACGCCTATTTTGGCTCGAATTCTGGATGGAAAGCCGCATGAATTCGGTTTTAGCATCACAAATGGTCTCAATGTTTGGTATGTGGATGCAAATTTGCACCTCTGGATTGATAATGGAAGAAGTACAGAAGCAGGGGTGTTGAGCCATTTTGCAGCCCCTCTTGAATTTTATTCGAATTCGGGTTTCAAGGGCTTGGATGGGAACTTCTCCGTCGGGGCAAACCGGTCGATAACTTCGATCGGGTGGGTAAAATCGTCATTCGGGAACATTACGACCCGATCGGTGCAGAACTTAGGATACACCAACACGATGGTGATGGGAAACGAAGGGAATATGCAGATTGTGGATCAATTGATTCATTACAACACTAAGATTGACGCCAAGACATCTTCTAAATCGTGGACTAAATTGATCGATTCGAGGAAGAAGTTTGAATTTCAAACATACTCTAATCTTTTGGAAATGGGGAACGGGACGGAATCGTTTGTTGCGGATGTGTTGTTGGGATTCAACGAGAAAGTGAACAAGGATGTCGGGTTCGGGATGAGGAGAGGCGAAGTTAGGAATGTTCAGAGATCGAATGGATCGATGACGGTGAAGGATAATTTGGTAAGGAGTGGTATAGGGAGTACGAAGCAAGTGTATAGGTGGTACAATGGTAATGAGTTGTGTTATTTTAGGAACATTGGTAGCACTAACTATACCATTCTGTATGACAAGGTGGTGGATGAGTGCGGCGGCGGTGGTGGTGGTCGGAGGTAGTTGTTATGTCCGTTAAGGATTGAATGTGAAACCACACCCCTTATTCTTGGATTAACTGAATAATAAATTGTATCGGGGCTATAATTGGAAAATTCATGTGAGGCAAAATTATATAACGCTACAACTGTATTGGGGCTATAATTGGAAAATTCAAGTAAGCCAAAATTATATTGGATTAATTACCTAAAGTAAACCAACAGCCCAACTTTGAGTTTAAAAAGAAATTGAACTTTTTTTTCCTGTGTAAGAACAAATTTAGTTTTATAAAGAATACCATAGTGCAAACTATAATAATTTTTATATTAAAAAATTATAGGAACCGCATTCATACAGAAATTGCACACATAAGAAGCAAATCATGCTTGTTCACGTGAAGTATGATAGACAAATTAATATAAGTTCCACTAAAATACACGTGGATATTAACACATTCAATTTTTTATCAATTTATTTAAATGGAAAAATTATCGTAATTTACAACTATTGCTATAATTTATAAAGTTATGTTTGTTTTTTTTTAATTAAATTAATTATATAAGACTTCGACTTTACGGAAAACTGATCACCGCTTAATATTCGTAAATGTAGAAAATAGAACAATCTAAATCTAGAGAAGGTTTGGCAAAAAAAATCTACAGAAGGTTGGCAAAATTATAATGCATTTATTTACTTTTATTTACATAATATTATTTATATTATATTATATAATTAAAAGTTGCAACTTTTTCAAAGTACTTTTAACTTTGAATCGCAAATATTTTTTACGTGAATCTTAATGAAAATTAAAAATAATTTGTTATTTAAATATATATATATAATAATAATAATAATTAACATTTTCACAGTAACATTGCTTTTATATAAGCACTTTATGAACTGACCGGTGCCGAGGCACCAAAAAAAAGTCTTAGGAGAAATAGAAGCAAATACGTTTAACTTCCATTAAAATAGAAGAAAATCTAAAATATAATAATAATAATACGGGGTCTTTTTGTAGGTCGGTTGAATACGAATCTATGTTCCACATTCTTGTTCGTTGTTTTCTGCTAATCTGGCATCATCTATCTCATCACTATTCAATAGGGTCTATACTGCGCCTGCGGTTCCTGTTACTTCCAGTATAGATTCACCCGCAGCGGTGGCTTGGAGCGGTTTTTTTGGTTCTCATTCTACAGAAGGGCATTTCCGCAGAACGGACTACGAATCTCTTGCTCTTCCTTCCGATTCATCTGACGGTACTCGGTTACCCTTCTTAAATTTTCAATCTTGGATTCTGGAAACTGAGATTGATCATGGTGAATTCAAGAATCGTGCTTCTTCAAAATGTCGTTTTCCTAGGAAATTGGAACAGGTATTGACGGTTTGGTTCAATTTCTTCTCGGTTCATACACATATATTATACATTTATACAATTTAATTAAAATGCTTAATTTAAGGACGATTGAATTGGCTGCCAAACGATATTTCTTATTCAATGATATTCGAATTATTGTGAATCTTGAGCTTATTGGTAAAACAAGCCTTTACTGCCTTTAATTTGAGAAGGGGATTTGCTGTTTGATTATTATTAGTGAGTGATTGTTTTGTTGATGAGAGAGTTGTCTGGATAAAGTCAAGCTTCTATTACAGTTATATTTACATTCCCCAGATTGGAACTAGGGTTCATTCTTCATCTATTAATAGCCATGAACCTCAAGATTGGAAGGAAGTATTGCATAAATGATCTTATTGCTTAAAAATGATTCTGCAATCTTCAATTGTCTTAAATATCTATTTCATTGTTATTTATATTCCATCTCCATGCAAATCCTCTGTTGGTAAAGGCTGTAAGAGGAGATATAGTGAGCAGACTGGAGGGTATTTGCAGAGAAAAGCCCTTCCTTTAGAGAGCGATCGAAACCACTGATCTTATTGTCGAAATATCTTTGCAGCCTGGGGAAACTTTTCGTCCAGATGGAGTTATTATTTTCTCCGACATTCTTTGTCTGCATTTAATGTCGAGGAAGTCAGGGCCCTGTCGTTCAAAATCCAGTTCGTTCTTAGGATGGCCTCAAGGTACTTCATCCAGTTGATTTGCTGATACTTGATTTTGTTGGAGAATATCTCAAGAATCTGCGCAGAGAGGTATGCTTTAGATTGTTTAGATGCCATTTTTTCTTTTATAAATTTATAATTGTGGAAGGGCTAATTATTGAGGAAATTATTGGTTACACCTAGAGTATAGATGATTTGATACTAATTAGGACTGATCACTTATTGTTGCATATTGTTCTTTTTATTGGTCAGTTTTAGTGCCTCTGTTGAAGGATGTAACCGTGTAGATGAACACCGAATTGAGGTGTTTGTGTTGCTAAAAATAAAACTTTTTATTTCATTTTCCCTGTTTATTAGGTGTTTGTGTTGCTAAAAATGAAACCTTTTATCCTCTTACTTATTTTCGACTCTTCACCGACGAAATCCACAGTTAACTATCTTCCTTCTTTAAAAGGATTTAATTTGTTATTTTTTTGGGATTATAATAAAGGTTGGTGGTTGTTGAACTATTACTTAAGATGAGCAAATCTTTGTTAGGGTGGTGAAAAGTGTTCTTGTTGGAACACATGAAGAAGCCGTGAAACGCTTTTTCGAAGCTAGGAGAAGCATAAATTTATACCTCTAGAAGAAGAACCTGCATCTGCTGCAGCAAAGCAACCTAGTAGAGTCGTTGCTTGAGGATGAAGTTATCTTTTTGGGTGAGTGTTCATCTTCTGTAGTAATAGTATTTTTGCGGCAAATTTGGTTTTACTTCTGACTTGTTTTGAGGAGCCAACTGAAGTTTTGTACTGTATAAACGAGTCAACAGGGATTTTCCTCTGATCTATAATGTCTGTAGTAACGTTTTCATATATATATATATATATATATATATTATGGTATGTTGTGAATTATTTCATGTTATTATCAGTTTAAAGGTTGTTGTGTTTATGAAGATAGATGATGCATCGTCCTAAAGCTGAACAAATGGGTGGTGGGATTAGCAGAAATCTAAAAAGGACAATACATTCTAATTATTAGTAAGGTATTATTTATTATGACCTCCTAAGAAAAGGAAGAATACAATAGCTGCTTTGATTGGTCTATTGAAGATTTGTGGGTCCTTTCGCCAAGATTTAGACTAGTGAAAGAATCCTTTTTGCTTTTGTTAAACAGTTGGAGAATCCTTAATCAATAGAATAGTTATTAAGTAATTTAATGATATTTGCATTTTTGAATTTAGAGTAATTCATTCATCATTATTAAAAATTTATGGGACCCATCTCACTTAAGTAGAGACAACAGTAAGCTACAATATATTGATGTAACAGGAAAAAAAATAAAAAATTATTGAGTGTAACAATAGACTAATGTCATAACTCCTCACAATTGAGTGTAACAATAGACTAATGTCATAACGACTAGTTAGTTTTCTAGTCACTATGTTTACTTTCTTTTTTATGTTCTTACCACCGCCTTCCCTGTCCGATACCAATGACAATGTCGACAGGTTCGCTGTATGATCTACGTTTGAACTTAATTGTGATAATTATTTGTACTATCTACCAATTACAGTGGTGAACCAAATTCTACAGAATCACAAGTCAAATTTTCGAGCAATTAACCACATGAAGTGTGCTAGTCCTCGGATGTTCTTCCTTTATGGATGTATCGTTAGATAGGTCTTTGGCATTGTTTACTCCGAAGGAACCTCTACTATTTTCGACCCCCTCATGTGGATTTTCTTGTTTGTTAATTGACTTATCTATGATTTTATCATTTTTTGTACCATTTACGTTATTACTTGTCGTGCAGTGTTACTGCTAGCTAGATTTTCCTCGAGTGAGTATCAGTTCTTTTTCATAGTTTTGATCATTTCGCTTAATCAGATCCGGTCCTTCTCACCAACTGATATCTTTTATTTGGTGTCTTTAGTTTGTTGCTTTGTGTTTCTTAGTTATACTAGCAACTATATCGTTATGGGCACTTGAATTCACCCAAAAACCATACCGTTCCTGTTTTTCCTCTTTAATTTCGTAATAGTTATGGTTTTTAATAAAATCGGATTTACTATAACAAAAAAAATACTCACCACATAAGTCATTGTTTTTCTGATTTTATGAAAAGTGCCTGCAAAATTGTATATACTATATATGTATATATATATGCTGGATAAGATATGTACTCATATGGGAAATAAGAATAAGTGAATACTAAACTACATATACTACCTAAACTTTAGGTCCAATGTCATTTCGTGGGATGATATAATTGAGTATCAATTCGGATCTTTTCTCCATTTGAAACTCAATTATTAATAGATAATAATAATCAATCACACAATATATCTATTTATGTCAAATATTTGGCCAAAAGGCGCATTCATTTATGTGAACATATTATCATATTATCTATATTATATATAAATAATAAATGTTAGAGAAAAAAGGACATGGTTGATCCTTGTACTATGTATAATAGAATACTTAATCCTTATATTTTTTTTGCAATAGATTTAATTATCTATTACACATTTTGGGTCTACTTTAGTGGTTTACTTAAGGATTTTTCTACCGTACTCTTGAAGCATCAAGTTTTTATTTTGTTTTTATTATTAGGGTGGACTTAATTGTTACATATGTAAAACTTTAAAAGTATGAAATTTTTTAATTACACCAAATATTTGCATCATAATATTAATAATATCAATTTCCCTCTAGGGTTCATTTTTAGGGCGATAGCAAAATACAAAAAAAGTACCAAAAGTATGGTGCTTGTGGAGCGTGATAGAAAGACCATTTCCTTAACGTCAAAATCTCTCTTAACGTTTTTTATGTATATATTAACGTATATACACACGTTACCACCCGCAGTAGTGGTCTAATAATTAAAAACGCTTGCTTCCATGTGATTTGACTTTGAAATTCTAAGTTCGAAACCTTTTGGACCTTAACTCGCGGTGATCTGTTTAAAAAATAGGTCTCACCTGACCCACATACCATGTCAAACAAGCTTGGTCGAGCCGTGAACAGGAAAGTTCAAACATTATGCAACGAGATGAATCTAGAGTCATCACTATTAATTCATTCTCAGTGAAAAAAACATATATACATACGTTAGAATTATACATATATACTAAATTATAGTTATATGTAACATATATTGTTATGTATGGATATTATTACAATATATTTATCAATACAAAACATTTATGAATATTCTGTATCAGCATGTGTAATAACATAATACAAATAATTTTTTTTATTTTCCTTTTAGTTTGTTTTGTTTCCCCTATAACTTTTGTATTCAAATATATGCATAAAATAAAATATTTAATATAATAATTTCTTTATATAATGTGTATATTTATAAAAATATATATAATATTAGATAATTCAATGTTTATATATGATTATAATAGATATATAAACAGTGAATTATCCATCCAATATAAAAAAAAATAAGAAATTTTGGCAAAAAAGAAAGAAAGAAAAAAGTTATGAAATAAAAACTAACTTTTTCTGACAAATTTTATTATTATTTATGATAACAAAAAATTAAGTAAAAATAATGTAGTGGTTTAGTACGTCACATTTTAACATTTTAAGCAAGAAATTAGTGTTCAAATTTCTTTAATTTCGTAGCGATCCTTAATCATTATTGAACTACACCTACACCTATAATTTTTCCTTTTATATGTCTCTAATCATCAGTCACGAGTTGTCTCTCTTGATGCCACTATAGAGTCCGCCACTCAACTTCCACACTCAACCATAATAGTTCATTGTTTCTCTAAAGTTAAAGTAGCTCGTTTCTATTATCCTTAAAACCATAATAATTTGATAAAACATGAGCTTATGTAGATCAAAATCGAGAGTTCTCTTGTTACCATTGGTTTGTTGGGCTAGAAGCGCGGAATATGAAGCTTCTAGGGTGAAATATGGAGTGGTTCATACTTGGGGGTATGAATATCGTGTTCTTTAACATTTCAATTAGTTTAACTAATAATTAGTATTTATATTAAGGTTTAGATTTCCTATATATAATGACGAGATAATTCATTTATATCGTAATTATCATTTTAATTTGACGATGAAGATTGCAAGTTGATGTTATTATTTCAGCTATTATGTCTCCATCCGCGGAAGCACAAAATCATGCAAATCCCATAAAGTGATTATCGGAATATATAAAACCCAATTAATTACTTACCGCACAATATGATCAACCACTTATTTTAATTAATAATTAACTACCACAGATTAATTTAAACTATATAGAGGACACATATCAAGAGCTATATATAGCCTAAACAGAGAGTTCAAATTAAATTCCCAAAAAAAAAAAACATACATAAAGACTGTTGTAATATTGTGTTACGACCCATACATATAAGTATAGATTTGATTAATACTACTTAAATACTGCTCTTGACATACGTATATAAAATAAGCATACTATTACTAGCTAGGGTTTGTAAGCCAATTTAGGGTTTCTACTGTAACTCAAAACAGTAATTAACCCTCCCCTTCATTTCCAGATTCAGATAACATTTAGTCTTACACTACAGTAACATAAAGAGAAAACGACCATATATAAGCGCTATATAAGGCTAGCTAGGGTTTTACTGCAGACCTTACAAGAAAGTCATACGAAAACCAAAAACTTACCGTATCCCAATCGGTCGATCGATCGATCTTCGAAGTTGTAATTAACCCATAATCGCAGCGCCGTTGGGATCTTCGAGATCCTTACCGGACTTGATCAACATCTTCCTCTTCTTTTTCTTCCTATAGGAAACCCCGCGAGCTTTCGCCTGCGATTCTCTCACTTCTCGGAGATAAACCCGGATCGAACCGCTCGCAAATGGGTTCGTCTCAGGCAACCCACCGTTCTCCTCATACGTGGCTCTAAGCCGCCCAATCAGCGCATCTAGGCTGCCCCAGGCTTGTCTGAGTGGGCAAGTGCATGGAGCCGGCGGCTCGGGCTGGCCGAAGAAGGTACAACCAAGTAGGTGCACCTTAGTCTTGCCGAATTGGTCGAGATAGCGAAGGAAATCGAGGACGTGATTCGCGGTGAACCGGGAGATTAGGATGGGGGGCTTTTGAGTAGTCAAGTACTGGCAAAAGGTGTTCCAATCCCTTCTCTTTTGCGACTCGTAGCGACTCGGACTCGGCTTGATCATGGACCCTTCTTGATTTGCAGTGGCCTTCCCTTTGTTCATGGTGGATTCCATCTTCATAAAATTACCTATCTAGCTTGCTAGAGATGAGTAATCTTCTTCTTCTTCTATTTTAGGTAGAGCTATTGTATGATATGATAGATAAATAATTAAGGAAGAAGAAAAAGAAGGAAGGGATTTCACTTTCAAATGCATTATGCTATTATGGGTCCCATGAAAGTGCTTTAATTAACCTTATTATTTTTTCTTCATACTAAGTATTCATTCATGTTTAATTAATTA
Source organism: Clarkia xantiana subsp. parviflora (assembly GCA_036873135.1). NCBI lineage: Eukaryota > Viridiplantae > Streptophyta > Magnoliopsida > Myrtales > Onagraceae > Clarkia > Clarkia xantiana. Next base: position 6,925,821 of record JAPTYO010000014.1, read on the forward strand.
TTATTATTATTCATCACTGTTAGCGTTAGATTGATTTGATTTTACAGTTCTATATATGATAAGGAGATGCTATGAAATGTGACAAGTGAAGGAAATTTAATGTGTTATTAATCTTTTGTAGATGTGGGTTCTCGAATATTTTTGGATCAAATCTTATATTTATATTCATACCAGAATCCGTCTATAAGATCTAATGGGTTGTTTATGGATATTTTTCATGTATTGAAACTTCGACATATTTTGAAGTCGGGATTGTTAGGACCAATTCGAAAACAACTAAGAAATAAAGCAATAGAGAAGACAAGATTTAACGTGGTTCAGTCAATTCGACAAACGTCCACAGATAATGGCAGATGGCGGTTATTGATTATCACAGTGGTTACACTTTTAGATAATACAACGCTATATATAGCGGCAGAGAATAAACTCATAAACCGTAGTTATTCTAATTGGCCCAACGATTATGCCTAACCCATAATCAGGATCCACAATTCAACAGTTCTCCCACTTGGATACTGATTCAACCTTCGAAAATCTCCCACTTGGACACTGATTCAACCTTTCAAGTAACCTTCATTCTCCCCAAATAAATGTTCTTCAACTTCATCATCTTCGACAGTCGCATGTCTTCTGAAACAACTACAGAAGACCGACTGAAGTTTTGCACAACCTCAGTTTTTCAACATCAACACATTTTGTCAACATGTCTGTTGGATTCTTCGCACCATTTATCTTCTCCAGACACATCTCGCTATCTTCCACTGCATTCTAAATGAAATGATATATTCTCATGATGTGTTTTTTCCTCGAACGATTGAGAGAGTTCTTCACCAACTGTATGGCACTCTGCTATCTGTGTACAGAATCTTCTCACGCTGGTTCATGCCTAGCTCTTCTAGATAATCTGCCAGCCATATCATCTCTTTTCCAGCTTCAACAATTGCCACATATTCAGCTTCACAAGATGAGAGAGGAACGCACTTCTGAAGCCTGGACATCTAACTCACTCATTTTCCATCTATTGTATAGACGTACCCAGATATGCTTTGACTCGAGTCAACATCTCCACTGAGATCAGCATCCTCAAAACCTGTAGTATCAGCTTGTCATAGCCACAATAAAGTGAAGTCTTGTACTTACCTCTCAGATATCTCAGAAGTCACTTCACAGCTTCCCAATGCTTGTTCCCTAGGTTTTACATGAACCTGCTAACAACGGGAAAAGTATGTAAAACATGCAACATGTTTGAAAAAAATGCTTTTATGGACCAATATGTTTTAAAATGTATAAAATGTTTGAAAAAGATGGCTTTATGGACCAATATGTTTTAAAATGTAAAATATGTTTACAAAATATGGTAAAATGTCATTCCGCCCACTTGTTATCAATTGTCCCGTTAAGTAGACACGTGGGGTCACGTTTTTAGAAAATAATAATAATTAATTTATACATAACAATAATTATTATTGGATGGATGTAAATAATAATTATTTAAAAAAAACGTGATCCGCACATGTTAACGAGACTATTGACAACAAGTGGTCGTTATGTCAATTTTACCATATTTTGTAAGCTTGTTGTACATTTTAAAACATATTTGTCCATAAAACAACCTTTTTCAAACATATTGTACATTTTTTTAAAACATATTGGTCCATAAAACCATCTTTTTTAAACATGTTGCATGTTTTACATATTTTTCCCTGCTAACAACCCCTACTGCATGTGCTATATCAGGTATTGTGCAGACCATAGAATACATCAAGCTCTCAACTGCAGATGCATATGTAACAAATGCCATCTGCTCTCGCTCCTCCCCTGTCTTGGGCGACTGCTCATTTGACAATTTTAAGTGATTTGCCAAGGGAGTAGTCTTGGGTTTAACGTCACTCACTCTGAACCTGCTAAACACCTTCTCAATGTACTGTTCCTGGGACAACTGCAGTTCTATATCGAGAAATCATCATTCCAAGAATTTGTTTCGCCGCACCTAAATCTTTCAGGGTTAAGGGTCCTTTTGGTACCACATGTTTGCAAAAATTACACTGTTCATACCATTAGTATTTTTTTTGTACCGAATTGGTACCATATGTTTCCAAACCTTACTGTTTTGGTACTTCAGTTACCATTCCGTAAAAAACGGCCGTTAAATGGCATGTGTTATGCACGTGAGCAGTCCAAAACTTTCATTTTTGTTACAATTTAGTCCATCTAATGCATCCTTAACTTTTATTTTGTTCAATTTAGTCCTAAAATTTCAAAACCAAACCATTTTCCCAAATTGACCTAGCCGGACCCAGCCATGGGCTAGGTTCGGCCCTTGGTCGGGGTCACCAGACCCAGGCGCCCTGACCCAGGGTCGGACCTAGCCCTAAGCTAGGTCCGGCTAGGTCAATTGGGACCTAGCCCAATTGAGTTAAATTGGGGCTAGGTCCCAATTGACCTAGCCGGACCTAGCCTAGGGCTAGGTCCGACCCTGGGTCAGGGTCGCCTGGGCCCGGTGACCCCGACCAAGGGTCGGACCTGGCCCATGGCTAGGTCAATTTGGGAAAATGGTTTGGTTTTGAAATTTTAGGACTAAATTGAACAAAATAAAAGTTAGAGAAGTATTAGATGGACTAAATTGTAACAAAATTGAAAGTTTTGGGCTGCTCACGTGCATGGCACATCACATTTAACGGCCGTTTTTTACGGAATGGTAACGGAAGTACCAAAACAGTAAGGTTTGGAAACATACGGTACCAATTCGGTACAAAAAAATACTAATGGTATGAACGGTGTAATTTGTGCAAACATGTGGTACCAAAAGGACCCTTAACCCAATCTTTCATCTCAAACGTTGAAAACAGGCTTCTTCAGATCATCAAACACCTTCTCAAAATTCTTCATCTCAAACACTGGAGGGTTACAAGACGAGACACATAGTACATGTAGAAATCTAAACACACAATGCTCTAAACCAATTTAATTATAACGCACGTCTACTTCCGAAACTCTCCTGTGGATATATCATATCCACTCTCCAATTATAGAGCTGCCCTAGTACACGAATTCAAGGCTTCGGGCCTTTGAACGTAACTTATGGAGATTGGGCTAAAGACAATAGGCTTCTTAGTTAATGGTTTTAGCACGCATTCAAGACAATTAAATCCAACAAATCTCCACCTTGATTTAAATTCTTCATGATCCACTACCTATTTTTTCAAGGCCCGACAGGCTTACCTCGATCTCCGCTAGATTCTAACCGAGCTCAACATTGTCCGGTCCCAGCTTCAGCGCACTTAGGCCACATGCCTCAAAGTCCACTGACTTGATCTGCCTCATGTCCATGTCTCGTACTAACCTATCTGTAGTAGAAACAACATGCTCTTTCTGACCAGAAAAGCAACCAACCTCAAACTCCACATTCTTCAAGACAATATGTATTCATGTATCATCATCTGTCAACAACATGTAGTGTAACGAGGGTGAATACCTGTCTAGTGGCCTGATGCTCCTAGATGATCTGCTCAACACCTACTCAGGTGTTACTGGCTCTACTACTGACTCGATTTCCGGCTCTTCATCGTCGGTGTCCGAATTTGATCGAGTTTCTTTTATCTCCAACTCAACCTCAACTCCCACTTGTTTTGGAGTCTCTGAAACCTTCTAATCTTTGTCTTTGTACAAGACGTCTTTATCAAAGGTCACGTCACAGTGTATCATGATCTTTCTATTCTTTTCATTTGAAAACCTGTAGCCGAACTTGTCAGAACCATAAACTATGAAGTAGCACGTCACAACATTCACATCAAGCTTGTCCCTCTTCTCTGGATCTACATAAGCATATGTTGTGCACCAAAAAGTTCTCTGGTGAGAATACCTGAATTCTTTTCCGTCCATACCTCTTCGAGAATCTTGAACCCCAGAGGAACTGAAGGTCCCATGTTGATCAAGTATGCATTCATGTTAACAACATCTTCCCAAAACATCTTACGCAGTTCACAATGGATTCTTCTACCCCGTGCACGTTCGTTCAATGTCATGTTCATCCTATCAGCGATGCCACTCTGTCTTGCCTTGCCAAGAACTGTCTTCATCAGTCTAATTTCCTCAGCTGCACGAAATGCGATGAATTCCGTTTTTTCATACTCCCTTCTGATGACAGACCTAGGGCATTTAATCTTCAGCCCAGTCTGATTCTCAAGCTCAGCTTTCCACTTCTTGAATATAGCAAACATGTCTGACTTATGCTTCAAGTAATAGACTCATACCTTTCTACTGAAATCATCAATGAAAGTAACATAGAACCTAGATTCGCCAAGTGATGAAACTGGAGCTGGCCTCAAACATATGAATGAACCATTTCCAACCACTCCTTTTTTGGCTCCCTTGGGATCTTCGTGAAACTAACTCGTTTCTGCTTTCCGATAATAAAACTTTCATAGAGTCTCATGTCAACACGTTTCAGACCCTCTAAAGCTTCTTTCTGCACCAGCATCTTCATCCATTTAACGCTCACGTGTCCATATCTGTTATGCCGCAGACATGAACTGGGAATCACTCTCCTGAATAGCAGCTGCGTTTATGTACCCTTCAGTGGTGTACAAGGTTCCAGATTTAAGGTCACGTGCTACGACCATAGCACCCTTCATGATCTTCTAGTAACCCTTCCCAAACTTGGTGCATAACATGTGCTATCCAATTGACCAACCGAGATCAGATTCTTCTTGAGACCAGTAATATACCTAATATCTTCCAATGTCCACTGATTTCACGCTGGAGTGTGAATGCAGACGTTCCCATTCCCTTCGATCTCCAATGCTATATTGTAGCAAGATACACATTTCCAAACTTTCAGACATGAAATTTCGGAACAACTCATTGCTTGGAGACGAATGAAACGATGCTCCATAATCCAAAATCCAGGATTCAAGTGAGTTATCCACACTGAGGATTAGGGCGTCCCCAATATCTTCTGCTGAGTTCACAGAATCGCTATCATTGCCAGATTTATGATTCTTCTCCTCTGGTTTTGATAATCAGATCGAAAGTGGACTTTTTCACCACAGTTCTAACATTATCCTTGTGGTCTACTTGGAAATTTTTCCATGTTCCTTGATTTTGAACGTCCATACTGATTTGGAAACTTTGATTTACTCCTCCCTCTTTTGTCAACGCTGAGAGCACTCCCTGATGTCTCACCAATTTCTCATTTGCGAATGATTTTGCTAAGGACAACATCTCAGGTTTCATCAAACTTCAGCTTCTCAAATCCACGAGAACTACTAGTCGTGAAAACAATAGTATCCCACGACTCGGACAGAGATGACAACAAAAAAAAAGCTTTAATAATCTCATCCTCAAAGTTAATCTCAAAAGAACTCAGTTGCGAAACAATCATATTAAATGCATTTTTATGTTCAGCAACAAAACCACATTCAACCATCTGTAAATTGAACAATCTACGCATCAAATATACATTGTCCATCGCCGATGGTTTCTCGTACATGTTAGTCAACGCCTTTAACATGTCCGCCGTTGATGTTTCTTTGACGATGTTGAATGCAACGTTACTGGACATACACAATCGGATCAGCCCCAGGGCTTGTCGATCCTTGAGCTTTCACTGCTGCTTCGTCACAGATTCCGATTTCTCCCCAGAAAATGGTTCGTACAGATCTTTCTGGTACAGATAATCTTCAATTTGCGTATTCCAAAAACCGAAATAGTTTTCACTGTACTTCTCGATTCCAGCCTTCGACATCTATATCTTCAGTGATCGTGTTGAATCTCCTTAGCTCTAATACCAGTTGTTAGGACCGATTCTCTCAACACTCATGAAAATGACTAAGAAAGAAAGCAATGGATAAGACAAGATTTAACGTAGTTCGATCAATTTGACCTACGTCCACAGTTAATGTCAGTTATTGTTTATTGATTTTCATAGTGGTTGTTACACTTTTAAAGAATACAACATTATATATATCAGCAGAAATAAAGACCATCAGTTAGGCCCGACCAAGAAACAGAATCCACAACTTAACAGTGTAACTCTAATTAATCGATGAACACTCTATTATATTATATATATGATTAAAACTATTTTTTAAAATTTATTTATATTATCTATTGTGTGAAAGCTATTTAACGTACCATGCCACGTGGATTCTACTAAGGAAATGAAACAAAGTCAGAAAGATAACAAAAGTGTCTGTAGTTGTTATTGTTAATATTATATTATTATTGGTGTAATTTGAATCATCGTTGAAATTTTGGAAACTTTAGGGGTGTTTGGAATTTGGATGGACGTAACCAGATTAGTTAAAATATGAAATTATAATAATATAATGTTAAATTGCAGTATTTAGTTGTAATATAATATACAATATAATATTATAGTAACTTTATTTTTATATTAATTAATATGAGAGTATATTATATTTTAATATGATAAGATTTATACGAATATTTATATTAAAAACAACTAACTTACTTCTTAAATTTTATATTTTGTGTTTAATATCATACCCTTTTCATGAACTATAAAAATCAAATATTAAAAGTTAAAACTAAATTCGCATAGCTATTAAAATACTATTATATGGTTCTTTTAGAGGATATTTTTCATAAAAAAATGTAATGAAAAAAGTCTACTTATTTTGTAGTAACTTCACGATCATTATTATTGATTAATTATAACTAAGTTATGGAGTAGATAAAAAAAAAATAAAAAGAGATAGTTATAATTGCATAATAAATTATAAATATCATATAAAATATTTTATCATATATAATATTTTATCTTGGATGTTTTCTCATAGTACATTCATTTTTTTTTTTTATGTAATATCACATTACGGTAAACGAAGTTTGAACGCAATTTTATATTACAGTAGACTTCATATACAATACATGTTAAACATTTAATCAAATAACATAATGTAAATATAATGTGTGACATAATCTGAGAACTTATCCAAATTACATATTACATCTATACAAACAGTCAAACACCCTTCTTTCTAGCACTCTTTTGAGAATTGTGGGAGACATTATATTATTTTAATTTAATCAGCAGTGGGATTTATTGATTGATCTTAAAAAACCAAAGAATATCAGTGGGATTTATACTGATGTGTAACTCTAATTAGCCTTTGTTAAAGGAAGTCTATATAGTACACCATCATCACTTACTTACGCCACAGGCATACTAAGATCACAAATCGGTTTCTCTAATATCCTTTTAAAGTATTGTGCTTTTATGCATTTTTTTTAAAAATTATTTTATTTATGATTTAATCCTTCAATTTTAAGAGTATCATACTTTGTCTCAATTTTGCTTTCATCACAAATACTAGGCCCACTCATAAGGGGTGCTTATTTGAAATAGATTAACGGCAAAGGACTATAAGTTGTAATTTAATTTGTGGAACTACTAAAAGGAGATCATTTTTTACTTTCTAAAAACAACAAGGTGTGAATTTTATAAATTTACGCTTTAATTCATTTTTAAATTCTAAAATATAGATAAGTGAACTATATTAAAAAAAATACAAATATGTTTTTTTTTTTACAAAGAATTTATTAGTTTTTATTTACATAAAAACCTCAAAGGTTCGGTTTTACTTTAAAAAGATCTGTTATTTATTTTTGTTTTAATTTATTTTTTTTCGGACTTTTAAATTTTTTTATTTATGATTTCATTTTAAAAAGTAATAAGAATTCTGGATAAAATTTGAATAATCCTAAATTGTAATTTTTAGAAAGAATGAGCTGGTTTTTATATATAATTTTTGAAACTCTAATCCTAAAACGGATAATAATTAGTTGGTAGATACTATTAATAAGGGATAAAAGCCTTTTAGGGGTATTTGGATGGATGTAATGTGGGATGTAATCTCACATTACGTCCCACATTACATCTACATTACGTTATTTGATTTGCCAAATAACGTAATGTGTCTTGTAATGTAATGTGCATTGCAATATGAGATTACGTCTAAACTTCGTTCAACGTAATGTGAGATTACATCCAAAAACGGATGTAATGTGAGATTATGTCCAACATTACAGAGTGTTATTATTTTATTATTATATGTTTAATAAATAAATACCTTATGTTATCGTTATATATTATGATAATAATAATAATAATAATATATTTTTTTTACTTTTTATCTAATTCATAACTCATTGTTATAATAAAAAAATAATTCATACGATGTTAGTATAAAATGAGTAAGTCTTCTTCGTTGCATTTTTTTTTTTGTAAAAATAATCTTATAAAACTATTGAAATTTTTTAATTAATAGAATTTTTATAGATATGCGTATTGATTTTAAATATTTAATTTTTTGAGTTCATAATTAATTATAGTATTAAACACAAAACATAAAGTTTAAAAAGTTAATTGTTGTCAAAATATTATGCTTTTAAATCTTACCATATTAATATATAATATACGATCGTATATTAATATAATAACAATAAAGCCACATTACAATGCACATTACAACACATACCAAACACTGTAATCTAACATTACACTCCACATTACAGCACAACCAAACATTGTAATCTGACATTACATTACGTAGTTCACATTACTTGTAATCTCACATTACTTCCGTCCAAACGTCCCTTTAGTTTTGTAAGTACATTTCGTCAAGTTAAATTTACTTTCCTATTTTTTGGTTTTTCTTTTCAGAAAAACACATGCATAGACTAATAAACGATGTGATCTCACCAATCGAGATAGGTAGTTTTAGTCCACACACAAGCTAGCTATAAATGGATTGTGATGGTTTATATATATGAATTAGATAAACTCTCCTCAAAACTAAATAAGAAAATATTTTTATAATAAACTCTTTTATCACTCACGAACTGATACGATGTGAATGAAATTTAGACTAGTTATATGTAGAATAAACATGTCAACAAGCGTGTTATTCTTTTGATTAGCCCCGCCCCCTAAAGATCACCAAAAAACCAAATATAATATATATATAAAATTTTCGTTTTTAAAATCTCATTTATGCATAAATTAATGTAATAGCATACACATATGCTTCTGGACAATTACTTTAGTTAGTGATGATCGTCTTCCATTATTTTTATTGAAAATAAACACAACTTAGGGATCACCGGGTCAGTAACACAGTACTTTTTTACCATTAGAAAACAAAGATATAGATGTATCGGCGTATACTATAAATAAATAAATAAATTTAGAAAGATGTAATAAATGATGCAATTCGAATAATAATCGACACCTATGTTGAGACTAGTTATCACCAAAAAAAGAGCAATGTTGAGACTAGCACACTGTGAAGTGTGAAGCATGTGAATGTACAGTCAGTAGATCGAGCAGGTTTAACGTTTTACCCCAAAAAAAGCAGCAGGTTTAACGGAGTTTTGATTGTTCGTATAAAAAATGGGTAGTGCGATGAATAATACGTATTAACTATTTTCTAATATTTTGGAAAAAAAAAATATTTAAATAGATAAATTTTTCAATATTATATCTACATATATTTTCATATTATTATTTCTTAAATCTAATTTGAACAATTTTATTTTTAAATTTGTTAACACTAAACTCAAATTTTTTAATTCGATTTTTTTAACCACGCGTGAAATTAGAATATATATATATATATAGTTGAACTAAATGCGCACTATATAGTAATAATAAGAATGTCTTCCATACCCGCTTTTGTTAATAATAATATATAGCTTAACTTTAGTAATAAGAGCATAATTGCTTAGTTCGTACATGTATTCATTATTACTTTCCTCTATATACAATTTTATATATTAGTACACATATAAAATAGACATTTTTTTTTTAAATAACGTATCTCTTAACGTCGAACGAGGGACAAAGTAATGTAAGTGTGAATTGTCCCATCAATTTTTTGGCTTAAAAAATGTAATTATTTTCCATTTTAACACTTCAAAACTCTATATTGCCCTGTAATCAAAAATTCAAATTTCATCCGTGGTTCAAAACAAATACTTAAGGAGATTTACAAGATGTTGACTGGCACGATTATGCAAACTTTTCCCATATTTTTATGAAGTCACATAAAAGAATGCGAAACAAATTATTATTAAAACATGGGAAGTACAATAATTGAAATGCTAAGCTGCCATTATATATTTTATTTTAGTATCCAATTTCCAAATATTTTTATTGGAGGAAAAGGACATGCATGTAGTCTAAATCATACTATTGATCGGACAACACCTGTAATCATGAGTGGTTTTTTATTTTTGAAAAAAAAAAGACAGAAAAACCTGTTGAGTTTAAAAACGCTAAAACCCTTTATAGGAGGATAATAAAACAATGGGCGATAAAATGTATGGTTTTATTATTATGAAGATATGTCAAATGCTAATATTGATCCTTCACGTATGCTGAATGGCGGATTCGGACCTGAAGTCATTATAACTTGGTATGATTTCATCCTCAAGCACACCCATTTTATGCGAATTTTTGTCCTTCACTTAATAAATAAACTTAACAATGTCATCTTCAAAGTTCAAACACACACTTTATGTGAATTTTTGCTCTTCATTTATTATTTAAACTTAATTATAACTTTCAACTTACGTGGTAATGTATGATTATAAAAGACTCTTTAATTATGATATTCAAAATAAATAATATTATATTTAATAAAAGTAAATAAATATATTTATATATATTAAAAAATATATAATATTATTTAATGATGTAGATTAGTCTAATACGCTTTACAAGTTAGAATAGGCGGTGTGCCACACAACAGAATTCTTCACACCTGTATCACACCATTTTGTGATAGTCAAATACAGAAATAAAGAATTTGTAAATCTGTTGACGAAAATACTTATATACTGGACTCTCATTCTCGTACGGGGCTATATGTGACTACCATGCACGTCACTTGCTCTGTTTAGTAGTAATTAACATAATTACAAACAAAATAAAAATACCTTAATGGGTACACAAATGGCAATGTCGTAGGTTTTTTTTTTTTTGCAATTTCATTTTTCTAATTGATTTTAGGTAGTATTAGGTTTAGGTACTTTTATCTTTTTAAGGAATTTTTATTTTATCTTAAAAATATATTGGATTGGACGAACGGTTTGACCGGGTAAACCTTATGGGAAAATTGGTTGAAAAAGTTATATCATCTAGGGTTAACCCATTCAAATCGTTCCCCTACCCTAAGAGAGTTTTAGAAAAAAAAAATCATGAAATTACAATAAGGTTTCTGATTTATTGTTGTTTTATGATATTTTTTTTTTCTAAAACTCTATTATGGTGGGTGAACGATTTGGTCGGATTAACTTTAAATGATAAAACTATTTAAACCAAATTTTCCTCAAGGGTTCATCCGGTCAAACTGTTCACCCAACCTAATATGTTTATAAAAAAAACCGTTAAAACTATCTAAAACTTAAAACTAAGTAAAATCAATATAAAACAAGTGTACACGAATGCCATTCACGTAGCCAGACATATAATTTTTGTTTTTAATTATGTTATTTACGTTAACTACTCATGAACAGAGTGGCGTGAATATTAGTTGCATAGAGTCTCATACACGACTAGACGTCGAGTACATATGTATTTTCGTCAACGGATTTACAACTGATATTTATGTATTTAATTATAAAAAAAATCGTTATATTATTGAAAAATTTCACATAATAATATGCATTTGAGACTACAAACTCTATTTATTTTAAACCTCATCATTGCTGATTTCGTCACGTCTCATTATTAAATAATCATAATCAAGCAAAATTATATTTCCTTAGAGTAGATAATAATAAAAGAATATGATTCATGCCTGTTACGTCCTGATCCACGCGAGATAACGTGTTGTCGAATGTACGGGTTTTGTGTCGCGCAAGGTCCTCAAGTCCGCGCTGCCTGCTCCGCGCTTTCTTTTCAATCCTGCACACGGGGCAATAACTAGCACACGAAGAGGGGGTGGTGCTAGTTGAACCCTCTCCGATGCTTCAATGAGAATCTAGAGAGATAAAACTAGAGAGAAGTCAGAGCTCCTAAGCCACTCTCAAAACGAGTTCCCCCAGAAATGGGCGACCAAGATTCCAATATATAGGACCTCTTGGACCCTAACCCGGTTTTGTGCGGTTCGAATCTAGTTTAATAGAAAAATATGAACCGGAGTCGGGTTTCAAGGTTGGCTACCGGGAAACTCGGACTTAGTGTAAAAACACATTGGTAAAATACGCACGTCAAGGGCGGCAATCCGGACGAGTCCGGTCCGGACGCGCGTGTTGCCTGTCCGAACCATTTCAACTCGCGGGTTTAGCGTTTCGATCTGTTTTCGTGGGTTTAACGTGTTTGTGAGGTCCGAAATATAAATACGAACCCGAATTGGGCATATATCCATCAATGCCAATAACATTTATGGATTCACAACCCTGGAACTCGAGCCTTAATCTAGTCATACAAGAAACTCTCAATTCCACGTAGCCAAAGTGGGGTGAAATTGGTGTGCAAACAAATATACACACCGATTCCAAACCGAGAAATTCGGTATGAAATTTATAGGTGGTAATTTTGTTAGCATATGGTGACGTGGCACCGTAATTGGTAGCCCGCTAATATATGTGGTTACCTAAGATAATTAGGTAAATGTCACATTAGGGCTACTTGGGCCAAACCCAATTCACATGTGACATGGGAGGCCTAAAATTGGGCCTCCCACCCACATAGTAGTTCGGCCGAAACCCTAATAGTAGGGAGGAGTATTTTCTCATCCTCCCACTATATAAGGAGGTCTTGGGGTCACTCCTAAAACACACATTGATCACAACTCCTCCTAAGTTGTGATTTGAGAGAAATCCCTTTCTATCTACAAGCATATTTCGGCCGGTCCTCTAACACCATCATTGGTATGCCAAATTGCTTTCGAGCATTCAGTCCGAGGTTATGTCCCCGTTGAAGGGGAAATTCTTGTGTAGGGGCGGTGTTTACACCGCCCCAATCACAGAGTGCCACGTGTTAATATACTTTTTTTTTATAAATCAATTTTTCTCACTCCGTCAATTCCTTTCCGTCCCGTAGATACTGTCCCGTTCACTTCTACTGTAAATTTGACTAACTTTTTTTTGTAAATTTTCTCTCTCCAATCAAGTATTCTGATGTAAATGTAACACGTACAAGTACATGTACAACTACACCATTTTACTTTTGATAAAAAATTTTTTATCTTAGATTAAAAAAGAATTATTCATTTATTGTTATGTATACTTAGAATATAAATAATAAATAACAAGACTTTTTCTATCAATAATTAAGTCGAGTTCAGATAAAAAACTTAAATAAAAATATCACTTATGATATTCAGTTAAGATTTAAATTTAAAAGTTTGTTTTATTCTAAATGAAAGTTTTCTTTTATATATAATTGTGTATATATTTTTTTGCCAATAAAAAATTAAATGTTCCGTTTATACATTTTTCACATAAGTAAATTCTCTTATTAATAGATTAATGTCATAATTAACCCAATAACTCAGGATAAGTCATTTAATTTCACTGGGCAATATTTTGTATTAATTTTTTTTTCCAAATCTGTGGACTTTACTATATATATTTCTTTATATAGTCTATGAAATAAATTTTTCTTCATAACTATTGACTATTGTATATATTTTTTTTATTAATATTAACATTTTCTTTTATTTATATATTATTCATTTGGTGGTCATCACGATATACATTATTTATCATTTATTATTTATAAATAAAATATAAGCATTATTATTATTATAAATAATAATAATAACACAAATAAATACTAATAATTTTATTTAAAATAAAAAGATATTATTTTTAAAATTAGAAAATTTAATTTTGAGAAAAAAGTTGAACGTAATAATTAAAAATTAGTTTTGCTTGCAATTAGATTAAAAAGTAGTTTCTACTTTGTTTATTGATACATGTTATTTATTTTATTATTGTTAATTATAAAATAAGAGAATGCATATTTTTCATTCACACCTTCAAATTTTTTTTTTGGTAACAACGTCATCAAATTGAGTAAAGTATTATGTTGGCCAAAAAAAAAAGTAAACGGAGATAAATTATTTACAATTAAAGAAAAAACAAAAATAAAATTGATTGCATCAGAATTCAGTTTTGATTGGAGAGAGAATATTTACAAAAAAGTTGACTAAATTTACTGTGAAGTAAACGGAAGAATATCAACGGGACCGAACGGAAATAAACGGAGAGAGAAAATTTGATTTTTATCTATACAAAATATGCCGACACTTGGCCAAAAAAAAAATATATGCCGACACGTGGCACTCTGTGATTGGGGCGGTGTAAACACCGCCCCTACACAAGAATTTCCCCCGTTGAAGAATCGATCAGAGGATTTGCTGTGAAGCTTATACCGCGAAGGACTTCTTCTCACGAAGAACTTGTACTGGTTTCGACCGGAGGCCATTGTAAGTTATTTGGCCCAAATACTGTATGCAAATTGATTGGGCCTTATCGAGTTTTGTTGCTAGTCTATATTTTTAGCGACAGGTGACTACTCCTGTCGTTAAAAGTCTAATATTATCAGCGACATGCATGTATCCTGACGTTAAAATGAGCTTTTAGCGACAGGTAATCGTTCCTGTCACCAATAATCTGTCTTTGATGGCTGGATTTCTAGTAGTGACTCCTAGGTTGCGTTGCTCCAAGACCTGCACAAAGAAACAATAATCGTTGACTTTTCTGACGTCGCCCGCATAAGGTGGAGAGTATATGTGGGTGGTGGTGGCTCCACATCTCTACTCCTCCCCAATTACATTTTGACCGAGATTCTTCATTCAATCGTCGCCATACAGGTCTTGCGGTAGGTGAATGCGCACTGTGTGGCTGAGTAATCATCAGGCGACGCGATTCCATGGGTCAGATCCTCGATAAAGTTCAAGGTTTCTTTCTCTCCTTCTTTATCTGTTACTGCAATCAATTTCAATTGCGTTATTGTTGATGAAGATAGAAATCGATTCAGTTGGACTGATTTCACGATTTGTTTCATTTCGATTCTTCGATTTTCGATTGAATCTCATTATTTATGATCTATTGCTGGAACTAATCATCTGCATGTAGGCAGCATCAGTGAATTCTTCAATGGTTCAATTGCTAGTTAGTACTTCTGCTCTGCCGTAACTGTACAGAAACAGAAATGACAAAACACTTTTAACTAAGCGTGACTTTGGATTACAAATGGTTGCTTATCGCGTGTCATTTTTGTAACCACTTCATTCATGAATTTCAATATGATTAGGCAGTTCATAAACTAATTTGCATTCGATTTCGTCTCTGATATTATCGGAAAATGCAACTTCTTCATCATCAACGACTGCTTTTGAAACTTAGCTAGAATCACTCTTTATGCTTGCGTTTTTGTCAGGTATTGATTTAATTCACTGTAAACAATTTACAGGTAAGGAATGGAGGAAGAATCAGATAAGGAAAATAACAGATAAGGTTTTCGATTGCATCACAGATCAACAAGGAAGAACCACTTTGACATTTGAAGACCTTTACATTGCTGTTTTACTCGTCTACAAGTAAATTACTCTCTATTGAACTTCTTTGCATTATTGTTTATCATTTTGCTGGTTTCGCTTAGAGATTGATTTCTGTTTGTATCATTTGCTGCAGTGACATTAACAAGCGTTTGCCTGGTCCCCATTTTGATCCACCCCAGAAAGACCAAATTCGGTCAATCATGGAGGTAACACAAATTGTTAATTGACATTTAGTTCAACAATTTTGCCTACTAACCAATACCAGAATGAACCCTTGTGAATTTTGTTATTTGTTTTTATGTCTTAGACTTACATTTAAGCTTCATTTATTAAACACATGATTTCCTTTGATAGCCCGAGGATAGTTTGCTTAGTCAAGAGACTTCTTGTGCATATTCTTAAGTTGCAACTGCTTTCTTTCTAGTCTTTAACCTACCTAACTAAGATTTCTTTACACTGTTTCATATTCTCTGTGATTCTTCTGAATCTAAATTATGTAATGGCATCAGCCTCAAACTATACTAATTTCATGTCTCATTGCTTCTTTCAGGAATGTGACATCAACATGGATGGAGAAATCGACAGAGAAGAATTTGTTCGGTTCATTCAACGTCAAACATCAGAAACATTTATAAATGTGAGTCAAGGACTGATCATCACACTGGTGGTTGCACCCACGGTCGCAATGGCAACAAAGCGGGCCACAGAGGGAGTTCCTGGTGTAGGCAAGGTGGTCCATAAGTTGCCTAACTCTGTGTATGCATCGTTGGTCACTCTTGCCGTTGTGATGTTCCAGAGATCTATCCACAACGTCTAGTATTCTTATGAACCGTGATATTGATAATCTATAGTTGCTAATCTGCTTCCTCTATTGAAGACGTATGATATATGACAAATTTACATTTTCCGGATTAAAAAGTTTGGTTGTATTCAGATAAAGATGTATGCAGATTGTATTGGGTTTTAGCAGATAATAAATCTTCTGTGTTTCTTTTGTCTATCTAATCTAACTAAATATTTACTGCTGCTAGTACTCCAATTTGAAGTTCTCACAATTGTCTTTTAACTTTTAAGCTTAGAGCAAGTTCTTTAATTGCCGCACTTGTTATGTTCAATTTTATAAACATGATTTTCGACGTTTCTTTTGGGTAAAAATACGAACTGACGTATACAATTTCAACAGTAACACACGATACAATAACTCCAGTAACACGATACAACATTAACATCAGTTATGACTTATGCCCGACAAGCTAGTTCTTCAGCCAAAAGTGAACGAAAGCTTAGAAATGGAAACTGCAATGACACTATTTTTTTTTTTTGGCAAAGAACTGCAATGACACTATTAAAAGTATTAAGAATAACCCAAACATGATGAGGTGGGATGTAATTTCTCATTCATAGTTTGATTCGGCTGTGGAGCCCTGTTGTGTGTGGAACAAGAACATGAGTATTAACATTATCGTTACAATCCAAATTAATGAAAGACATAACAGATTAAGCACTAGGTAATTTAACACTGAAAATATTATTTCGTTCAAAACAAATCATCCATGTAATAAGAATCTTCATTACAAGCAAAACATTACTATTTGACGTATCACCTAACACACCAAAAGACCATTGCAAACCAGTGGTAAGAAGCGTTAAATTAGCACTAACACCAAAACTAGGTACAAATGTGATGCTGATTCGAAGAAATACAGAGATGGGCGTAGACCAACAAATCAAGTTATCTCTCTATATCTGATGTTTATTGAGTCAATTTTCGTCATTGTTCATATGATAAAGTGCTTAGGCTGCCCCAAATACGATTACCCAATCAACTAGCCAACAACATCTATCAAATCCTTGAGCACTATGACATGCACGTTTGTAATGCTATTGAAGTTAGTTTCTAACTTTTATAATATTTTGCAGTTAAATAACATGTAACAAAACGCCCAAAAAACGTCTTGCCCACTTCTATAACTAGAACGGTTATTGTACATTGATCGGATAACTTTTTTTTTTTTGCCATTTATACCAAATACGTTCAAGACTTTTAGAACATGAGAAATCATTACTATGAAGCTGGTAGCTTTACAAGTGTAGCTTAACTCCATAGCCTGTAAATGATAACGAAAGCCCAATTGTCGAGGTGAAATTTTTATTAGGCAGGACAAATATAACCTTTCAAAAAATAATCATAAGAAAGAGACACTTATAGACGACTCCTCATCACTCATAGTCGGAGATGTTTTATCAATCTATTTCCTTCTTTTATAATTAATGACTGAATCAATTAAATGTTAATGAATGATTATTGACTCGGCTAACAAGAGATACAACCTCTAATTTGTTAGACTGCCAATCTTATAACTAGCTTCTGCATCATATATAATCGAAAATCCTAAAGTTGATGCTTGAAATATATTCAAATATATTAACACTTTTTACACGTTTATTGTAATTTGATGATCATGTTATTCCGTTGCAGATTGATTCGTGTTCAATCATGATAACACGGAAGGGGGATTGACCGAATGATTTATCTCACGCGCTAAAGGAATTGAAAAAATGTTCTAAAACTTTTTAATAATATATATGTGCCAATAACATCTGCCTCTATTTCATCCTCTCCTATAAAATAGTTCGTGCGTTAATTTTACACTTAAAAACAATGTCTATCTATTATCTCTTCCGCAGAGGTTTCACTATATGAAGAAGATCATTACTTATGATGAACTCGAACTCGAATCCTTTAAGCTTACAATAATAAGACAATGATGTACCGTATTATCAACTTTTAATATATATATATATATATATATATATATATTATGTCAACGTGAACTTCATTGTATACAAAACAATTGAGGAAGGGAGCACCAAAAATAATTTTTTGGTTAATAACTTAGGAAATGTCTGAAGTTTGACCCATGTTAACCAGAGAGGTCTGAAGTTTCAAAAGTTAATATGGAAGGTCTGAAGTTTCAACTTTTTTTAATTTAATGTTTCCCGTCCATTTTTAGGGTTAAATTTAACAGAATTGTTTGAAATGACACTTTTGCCCTTTTTAATATTTTTTTATATTTAATATCTTATTTGAGGAAATGTGAAATGACAAAATTAACCCTGAAGTCAAATTAAAACCACCCTGGCTCCGACCACCACCACCCGACTCCGGCAACCCGACTCCGGCAACCACCACCCCGGCTCCGGCCACCACCACCCAGTTGTTGGATTACGGGGACGTAATACTACGGAATGCTAGACGTGTACATGCAAGTAATCTAACTACGCAGCGAAATAATGTACACATACCTTTTAGCTTTCCTGCCCAAGAACGTCATAGAGGGAGTTCTGATCCTCTGGTCTGAACCACGTACAAGTTCTTCGTAAGAATAAGTCCTACGCATTGTAAGCTCCACAATAAAGTCTCTGATCGATTCTTTAACGGGGACAGAACCTCGGACTAAGATGTGCACTGAAAATCACTACTAAGGGGTTGAGAGGGTTTCTCTCAAAGTTCCTCAATGGAGGTACTTCTTATTATGAATGAATTGTTTAAACCCCTTAGGTGAGTCCCCTATATATAGGATTGGTGGAGTGGACAAAAGTCCCCTCCAACCAATGTGGGACAAGTTTTGGCCGAACCATGCTATTAAAGGGAAGGCCCAATTTTGGGGCTCCCATGTCAATTAGGCTTAGGGTTTCCAATTACCCTAATTAACTTAGGTAATTTCCTTAGTATTAACGGGCTACCAATTACGGCGCCACGTCACCATATGCTAACACCAACTCCGGCGATCACCACCTAACTCCAGCGACCTCCCCCATGGCTCCGATTGGGCACAAATCAGAGCCACCGGCCCTGATTGGGCCCAAATCGGAGCCACAGAGCTCCAGGCTCCGATTTGGGCCCAATCGGAGTCGTGGGGTGGTCGGAGTTGGGTGGTGGTCGCCGGAGCCGGGGTGGTGGTTGTCGGAGTCAGGGTGGTGGTCGCCGGAGCCGGGGTGGCGGTGGCCGGAGCCGTGATGGCTTTAAGGGAATTTTTTTTCTTTTCACTTCAAGCATGTGAGGGCACACTTTGATAGAATGGCATTTTTGGAATTTAATTTTATTTCCGGTCAAATGCCAAGCATGTGACCAGCTTCCGTTAGTTTTAACGGAAAAAATTAACGGAATTCTCTTATATCCACGAAGTTGAAACCTCTTAAATCAACATTTGAAACTTTAGACTTTTCCGATTAACATGGGCCAAACTTCAAACATTTCCTAGGTTATTAACCCTATTTTTTTAAAATATTTCTAACACGACGTAACTTGATATTTTCAAATTACATACATAAAATTATAAATAATATTAGTCACATACTTGTTAGTGACATGCATGGGTGGTTACAAACAAAACAATGTACGTTATTAATTAATCTGAATGAATTAGTGAGGGAGGAAATCCTCAGGGAGGACACCCATTTCCAGAAGAATTTTAGTGCAGTCCGGAAGAGCCTCCTTGGTGGCAAAGCTAAGTGCGTTAGCAAACCGTACGTAACCGTACACACCGTTCTTAATAGTGAGCGGCACACGGTCGCTTCGGATCGAACCCGGGATGACTTCCTTGCACTTAGGGTCAGTGCTCTCTAGAAGGGCCACCTCACAGATCTCCTCATCATGGTCCCCTGGGACTTTCATCTTGTAGGACCCGTTCTTGTCGCTTTCGGCATTGGTTTTGAAGGTCACCTCCTTGGTGGTCTCGTTGTAGCACTCTAGCCCGATTTTGACGCCGGCGAGAGGGTACGAGAGGTTGGTTTGGAATTCGACACGGCAGGTGTCGCAGTATGTGTAGCCTGAGATGGTGAACTCTTCTTCGGCTTGAGAAAAGGCGACGAGGCCGGAGATGCATATTGCGAAAGTGAGGAAGGTAGCAATGCCGAAGGCTTTTGCCATTTTGTTTTATTGGTTGTTAGTCCTCTTTGTGAATAATAGATTGGACTGAGATATCAAGGATGGGATGTGTAGGGGTTTTTTATATAGGTAATCTCATCTTTCTATTTATGGATTTAACCGATCTTTTCTAATTTAGGGGGGTATTGTCTTTTGAAACATTCAAATGAGAAACAATAACATGGAGTATTGTTTTTTTAGGTAAATTGTTGCATGTTATTTAGAATAGAGAACAGGTCGATCGAGTTGAACCTTAATAACGAGTGCATCCAAATTATAATTAATAATTTATGGTGTTAGACTTGTCAAATATGAATATACAACCCGATACAGAATTTTTTTTTATACATATGTTTATTTCCTGTTACATTTTGTGTTAAGTTAGTTGTATGTCACACGTAAAATCTTATAGAAAATATCGTACAATAAAAGTCTTTGTAAGAACTATGAATTTATATATCTCAATTTTTCATAAATCTTTAACGCAGAATTAACAACTGTATGAGTTAAAATTAACGGTTGAAAACAAGACGTGCGCCTTAACCAACTGTCTCATAAGTCCGAACTTATGAGTGAAGGTATCGACACACTCTTATACTTCAACATCCTCCCGGCCACCTCGGCCTTGACCAACTCTGGGTCAAACTATGGATATTAGCTCGGCCACATCGGCATTGACCATCTCTGGGTCAAATATAATGGGATTCACCATTTTTAATATGAGGTTTTTAATTTTTCTTTAAAAATGGCGCCGCGAAGACTCGAACCTGCGTGCTCTCTGATACCATATTAAAAACAAGACGTGTGCCTTAATCAACTGTCTCATAAGTCCGAACTTATGGGCGAAGGCATCGAAACACTCTTATACTTTAACATAAACAACCCTTGCAAATTTTAAAACTATTAAATAACTTTTATTCAAAAAAAGCGTTCAAAAATTAGATTATCGGTATAACTTTATCCTATACTTTTACACATGTCATCCTATATGCAGATGTTAGCAAAATGGTTAGGTTATTTCAATGATACATTAACAGAAACACGACATAAAAAGTACCACATGTCCTATTTGTGATATCATTCTGTCATATCTATGCACGGTACCTCATATTGTTTTTTTAAAAAATTTACTCGTTGTCTCAACCAATTTTTCCATTTTACGGTCGAAAAAACCGCTAGTAACAAACGTTGGAGTGTGATGATCTGTTCATTGATTTGTTGCCATGCATTTCGTGTAACTAAAATTAGAAAATTGTTGAGACTATCGATCTTCTCCATATAAAAGGTGGTTTAACCCTCTTCATTGTTCATCACCACCCTTTCTCTTTCTATAGAACCCACAAGACAAGAGAATAATAAGGTTTACAATCGAATAAATAAAGCAAATGGCGAAGGGCTTCGGTCTTTCTACCTTCCTGGCCTTCGGCATTTGCATCTCGGCCCTCGTCGGGTTCGCGCACGGCGTGGAGAAGGAAGAGTTCACCATCTCCGGACTGGCGTTTTGCGATACATGCCGTGTTGAATTCCAAACTAAGCTCTCCTTTCCTTTAAGCGGTACTATATATATCATCTCTCTTCATCCCCGTTCTTAAAGAATGCTAGTTAACCCTCAATTTTAACCTTTAAAATGTCTTTTATTTTCGATTAAGCAATCTTAAATTATATTGTCCTTAATTTTTTTTAGATAATAACCTAATTACAGTCTCAAGTTTGTACTATATCACTTTTAGATACTATGTTTAAATTGTAGCTAATAGTTGTCACGAGTATTCGTTTTCGTTGCTTCCGCCCCATTTTTCTGCTAAATTTGACGGACTTAGGTATGAATTTTCTTCAATTCACGTATATTTATATGGAACTTAAGTTAAATTGAACCTCAATTTTGTATAAGTTATTCAATTTTTTACTATATACACACACTAATTGACATAAGTTAAAAAGAAGCTGAAGTGCCATTTTGTTTGTTTCTTTTCTTTAAATGTTCCTACTATTGATTTTTACGGAGTCGATGGATCAAAAATTTGTCAACTTTAAAAGAAAAAACGGACGAGAAACTAAAAAAATAATGAAACCGAAATCTAAGACACGTAATATAGCAATTAAGATACAAACTTGATACTGTAATTGATTCTTAACCCTAAATATTTTAACTATAGTTATTTACCCGGCCATACTCTATTTCTTATATTCACTAAAATAAACTTGCGACATGATCAATTTTAGTAGACTTTAAAAATCTATAAAGACGTATTTTCCCCTAAGTTTTTTATTATAATTATTTACCCTATTTTAATTATTTTCCACATCTGCGATAAATTATTGGCTTTGTAACTAGTTAATTAGAGTTCTCCGACTAAATTTATTGACAATGTCTGAGGTTATATTTCTTTATATAAAGGTGTGAAAGTTGGGTTAGAGTGCTTCAATGAAACCACCAAAAAGGTGAGCTTCAAGACGGAGACCCAGAGCGACGCCAAAGGATCCTACAAAATAAAGGTACCAGGCGACCACGAGGAGGAGATCTGTGAGGTGGCCCTCCTAGAGAGCACCCACCCTACATGCAACCAAGTCGTGCCCGGTGCCATTCGCACCGACCGTGTCCCCTTAACCAATAAGAACGGTGTTTTCGGCTACACTCGATTCGCTAACGTCCTCAGCTTTGCAACCAAAGACCATCATCCTGACTGCACCAAAGTTCTTCTCGAAATGGGTATGCTTCCTGAGGAGATCCACATGCACTAAATTGTTTGGGGGTCTTTTATGTAATCTGCAAAAGGACAGAGGGTGGTGATAAATAAATTGATTTATAAGGGGTTAATTAATTGTTCTGTATTTTAATTTAAGGTATGGTTTGGATGCTGCAATGATTAAGTTTACCCTTTGAAAAATTAAAGTGGCGTGCCATAATTTATGATATTTTTTTTTTCCATATCCATCTATTAAAAATTTATCGGGCTTGGGCTCGGGTCGGACTATTAGATAATGAGTCCGTCAAAGGGTCTAGATTTTCTAGACATCAAACATGTCATCAACTACGACATGTCATGAGAGATTGAGAATTATGTGCATAGAATTGGAAGAACAGGATGGTGTGTGAAGACGGGAATTGCCACCACTTTTATAAACAAGAAGCAGAGCAAAACAACACTGCTTGATTTGAAATATCTGCTCTAGGAGGCTAAACAGAGGATTCCGCCTATTCTTGGAGAGTGATCCTATGGAGGATGTGGAGGCGATTGTTAACGCGAGTGGGGTAAAAGGGTGCGCATATTTTGGAGGGTTGGGTCACCGTATTAAAAATTGTCCTAAGTTAGAACATCAAAAAAGCCAGCAGATTACCAACTCTAAAAGGGATTATTTCGGGTGGAGAGATTTGAGTTCGATCCAAATAAGTATTAATCGAGTATAGTCTTGGTTTGGTTTCTAGTTTGCTAGATTAATAGTAGATGACAATAGTAGTTCCAAGAGAGAAGACAGGTTAGTAATGCTTGGGCTGAATACACGTCTATAGACTTTGTTTCTGTTTAACCAGACAAGTTGTTAAATATACGTATGAATACAGCAGGCTATCACTTACGTATATAAATTGTAGTAGAATGTCTCAACTCAAGCAACAAAATGCGATTTCATATACCTGATCCTTGTGGATGTATATACAGCAGGCTATCACTTACGTATATAAATTTTAGTAGAATGTCTCAACTCAAGCAACAAAATGCGATTTCACATACCTGATCCTTGTGGATGTGGATACTTCCTATTATTATATATATAAGTGGCTACTTTGCCAGCATAGCTTTCTGAGTATAAAAAGTGTTTTTCACATGTTGATCGAATGTGTTTTAGGTAGCAAACGTTTGAAGAAAAAAAATGTGGCTTTTGGTATATCTGTTAGTTAACTGTTAGTTTTGGCCGTTAAATGACATGTGCAAATCATCTGACCGACCCTAAACTTTTGATTTTGTTTAATTTAGTCCATTAAATATACTCATAACTTTTATTGTTGTTTAATTTAGTCTTAAAACTTCAAAATCGAACTCATTAAACCAATCAAACCCAACTGACCTAGTCGGACCTTGCCTAGGCCTAGGTCCAACCCTGGGTTGTCGGACCCAGCCAACCCGGACCTAGGGTCGGAGTCGCCAGACCCAGCCGACCCTGATCCAAGGTTGGACCTAGCCCGAGGCTAGGTCCGGCTAGGTCAATTGCGTTCGATTGGTTCAATTGGGTTCGATTTTAAAGTTTTAGGACTAAATTAAACAAAATAAAAGTTAGGAATTTATTTGAGGGACTAAAATGAACAAAATTAAAAGTTTAGGGTCGGTCACGTGACTTGCACATATCATTTAACGGCCAAAACTAACGGTCAACTAACGGGAAGTACCAAAAGCTACATTTTTTTCAAACGTTTAGTACCAAAACTATATAAAACCAAACATCGAGTACTAAAAATCACATTCGGTCAAACATGTGGCGTGAAAAGTATCTTTAACCCTAATATTTATGATAGTATAATAAATAGATAAATACAAATATAAGAAGATACACGGACAATAATAATAATAATCAACTAAAAGAATATATGTAATATTCTAAACTAATATAATCTTATCATCTATGCTATTACTAGATACAGCCATAATATATTTTGAGGTTAATGTCGTTTTGTCGTTTGCACTATATAACTGAATGGTTACTTTTTATTTTGTGACGTGATTAAACTGTATTTAAGTCAGAATTTTACCGAATGATTCAAACTTGTTCTGTTTAATTAGTTACTTATGTTTCATCAAAATGTGATTAAATAGTCATATAATGATGGTATTATTTTTACATTCAATTAATTAAAATGTTCTTCATCATATTTTCCATCGCGTTCTTCACCGTATTATTCGTATTCCTCATCGTGTTCTTCTTCACTTTTTCATCAAATTTATTAAGTTTTTCGATGTCTTTCATCACGTTATTTGTATTTTTGAAACTCATCACCGAGTCACCGTGCGATGACTTGACTAAGTATTAGCTTCCGTTTGATCATATAGAGGAGGTGAGTAGAATAAATTTAACCGACCCACCTATTGACTATATCAGAATGCTATTAGGCTATGTTGACAGGGAATAATTAAATATATGCTAATAAATATTATCAGTGGCGCACTTGCTGGAGTCTTGGAAAAATGCAGTCTAGATCTTAAATACAAGCCCCAACTTATGGTTAGGCCATTCCTTTTACCGATTACTATATATAGATATGATGAATCAAATGTGGATGACTGTGTCAAACTCAATACCCCACATCCTAACAAATCTATAAACGGCATTGAGAAAACGAATGGTTCTCGGTTCTTTTCGTTCACCTATAAATATAAACCTATTTACTTTGTTCTTCATTGCGAATTCACCCCAATAACTAAAGCAAGACAACAACAATAATAATCAAGAAATGGCCAAGGTTTTCAATATCGCAGCAGCTGTCGCTGCCACCATCTTCATCTCCGCCCTCCTCGGTTCCACCCTGTGTGAGGCTGCCGAAGACTTCGTCGTCGAAGGCAAGGTCTATTGCGACACTTGCCGAATTGGCTTCGTCACCCCTCTCAGCCGCCCCATTTCGGGTATGTTTTTTTGGATTTCAAACAATTTGCACACTACTAGAAAAAAAAATTATTGTAACGCACTTAATTTTGTTGCCACTTAGTCGAAATAACTCATTAAGCTTATATAGTGTTCTAACTCTTCAAAATAACCGATAATAACCGATGTGGTACTATTCACTTAGATGTACACCTAAGACACTTATGTGGTGGGTTATAATGTTGATATATAGGTGCAAAGTTGAACTTGAAATGCGCAAACGAGACGACGAATAAGATCACACTGGAGACGTCGGCTCAGACGGACAAGAGCGGGGCGTACAAGATCGTGGTGGGTGAGGACCACGACGAGGACATTTGCACCATATCTCTGGTGGAGAGTGGGGACCCTGAGTGCAGTGAGCTTCTCAAGGGAATTGTGCACACCGACACCGTGTCGCTCACCAGGAAGAACGGCATCACCCAGCTCGACCGTTACGCCAACCCCCTCGGCTTCGCCACAAAGGAGGCGCTACCAAAATGCACCCAAGTGCTTCTGGATATGGGGGTCTACCCTGACAGCTTCTTTGCACACTACTAAATACCCTTTGAGCAGTTCATAATTATAACGTTATGAAGGCCGCCGGGTTATCGTATTTTCCCTCGTATTCTTTTTGCCTACAAGTATTTAAGGTGTTCTTTGTATTCAGTTTTTTATTGAATTATTATTAGTTGCGGAAGGTCGTATCTTTAGTGAGAAGAAAAATAAAATGTAGAACCATAACAACTCAGTTACTGGGTTCATTGTATCTTTGGTTCACACGAAATTAAAGGAGTTGATAGAGAATAAATGACAACTGTACGGGTGTAAACAAACTGAGGTTCGACTCGACTTGATCATTTTATTCGAGGTCGAATTCGTCTAAACTTAATTTTTTTCAAGCTCGAGTTCAGCTCGGTTTCATACTCGACAAGTTCGATCTATGTTTGCTGCTCACCAAATTTAGATTATTATAGTTAAATAATATATAGTGTACTTGAGCTAAGGTTTGGCGAGCCTCTAGGTTTGGTGCACCATAGAACTATTTTTGAAAGGCATAGAATCAGATGGGTATCTAGTTTGTGAGTCTTCAATAATATGAAGCTTGAATAAGCTCGATCTCAATTCGAATGGGCTTTTGCAAATAAATATATATATAAAAAGAATAAATGGATAGACTAGGGAGTCTCTCAAGTTGAATATAAATGAGCTCGTAGTCAATTCAGTACCAAAAAAATTTAGGCTTGAAATTTAACGAATCGAATTCGAATATCAATAGAGCTAATTTGAGTAACTTGATTCACTTACTTACTCTACTTCATACCATATATATATAAAGTGGTTATTAGAGTATGTAACTAAGTAGCACACTCATAATAAAATTTTACAAAAAATAACACCCATGATAAAATGAGGTTTGCTGCAGTGCAAATGCAATATACATATATATATATAGGTATGGACAATCTTCTTTTAATCTAGGTTTTATGATGAGTTAGTTAGGTTTACCTTAGGCTGAGTTAATTATGTTCAAGTATTTTTTTATATAGGTTTAAGTCTTTATTTCACACATGAAATCAGAGCTTGGTTAATTATGGTTTTCTGCCATATTAACGGCGTGAACAATCCTAAATTTTATGTCTATATTTTTTTTTATAATGAATAAAATAAGTAAAATTATAAAAATATAGTCAAATAAAACCCAACAGCAGGTGAGATCGTCGGTGCCGGGAAATTCATCAACTTTTCATACAGACAATACCTGACATTCCGGCGACCAAACCCTAACAAGCCGATCATAAAACGAACAAGTAGCCACTACACTCTTCTTGTTCCTTCCACATTTCTGCCAATCAGCACCATATGCAAGCGAGTCATGCCTCTTATACGTCTCCACCACTTCAATCTCCTCTCCTCCAATCTTGACCACACCAAACCCATTATGCATACATGCCGCCAAAACAAGCTCACCCACATAAGGATGCTGCTTGATTCTCCAAACACCACCCCCGAGCCCAATCGAGGTCTCGTTCACCGGTTTAGACACCAACCTTACGTCCCAAACCCTAAGCTGTTCATCGTAGCTACCAGTGAACAACATGTTCGGATTGTCATTACTCTTTGTGATGCAGCAGATGCCCATGCTATGGGTTTTAGAGTTTTGGAAACCCCGATTTGGAGGGCAGTCCCGCAGATCCCAACAAGTGAATTTGCAGTCGTCGGATCCGCTGTATACTAAATTTGGGTGGTGGGGATCGAACGAGGCAGCCCAGGTCTCGAAATCGTGGGCTTTCCATTGTTGAAGGACTTCGAGGCTCGAGTCTGTGAAAGAGAGTATGGAGACCGAGCCATCGGAGAGACCCACAGAAATGGATGTAGCTGAAGGGTTCCAATCTAAACACAGGCACATAGAAGAACCTGTGTTTTCGCTGCTCGTCTCTTTGAGAACAACTCCTGCAGAACAACCAAACGATCCGACTTGTGTAAGAATCAAAGGTTTCAACAATTGCATACTCAACTTTTATATCTTTGTACTTTTTTTCATTTGTAGCCACATTATAGCAATTTGTTAACTCTGTCCATTTTTCACAGTTAAGCTACTGATGGAAGATCCACAACGGTGCAAATGTTATCATCTAGTCTGGGTGCCAGGTGTTTATTTTCCATCCAAGGGAACAGGAATATTGACAGAGCTAATTTGCAAAAAAAATAATTCATTTATTGATCAGCTAATCAGAAATAAATTCAGATGGCAATTTGGTATTTTAGGCCAAAACTGAGCCAACCATCCTTTGAAGAAAGTGCAGTAGCTCACTGATCTAGGTCTATGGCACCAGAAAGTACCAATGGTAACAAAGTGAAGTTTCCTAAGCAAAACTATATAGGCGTAAAAGTCAACCACGCATCAGTGTAATTAACTCAATCAATAGTTAGGCAAATACCCTTTTCTTCTGGATTATCTGAAAGTGACTGTAAATCATGGATCCTAACGTAGCCTGCAGAATCTGCCTGTGCCAGCATCGGACCTGTTCCAACTGGGCTCCACTTGATATCAAAAATACCAACAGATTCGACGTGATGCAGCAGGTCAAGTTGATCCGAATCAGCATCGACATTGAAGAGGGATATGCCACCTGCCCGACTAGGGTTGTCACCTTCTTGTAGGGTGTAGGTAGAGGCAGCTAGGATGTGATGGTAAGGATCCTCAGGACAGAACTCGACTGCATCAACATTTCCATCCAAGTAGCGGTGTGCAATATCCATGCCTGCCTGAGATGATCATCAAACTACTCAGCTGAAGGAGAAATATTGTTCCATGAAACCCACCATGAGTATTCTAATCTATCTATTGAACAAATAATCTTCACCATGTTGTGTTCCTAATCAATATATATACAAAATAAAAAAAAATAAAAAAAAACCATAGACACGGGGAGCAACACATACAATGTAATTCATTTTTCATATGATGATTTAGTTGGCATTCCAATTTAATCTCAAACATCTGCCGAAATAGTTTTACTTAAATGTTTGTATTGGTCAGCTGCACAACAAGTATAGAATTGAAGATAACCAGCCTCACAGACAGCCACAGAAAACCTAAAACTAAACGACATGACAGTTGGTTCAGACATTACAGCACACAGGTGGTACGCATTCTGTCGATTGCTTAAACTACTTCATTATACCCCAGAGAAAATAACGAATAATCAGTGGAATGAATACTCAGACAACCAATTCGAAAACAATATAGAACCTAGAAGAAAATACTACAGGGGAGAGCTACACTGCAAAAATAGCTCAATTAACTATGTATTTCATCTGCACAATGTAAACGAAGAGTTCAATGATCAGAATCTCTAATGTTACTTACCGGAATCAAATGAACTAGCAGTTATCTCCTGAAGCTGGAATGGAAGGAGGGAGGGAGCTGCACTCAAATCTATCTTTGCTCGAGTTGGGAAAATTGGTGGAAGAAGGTTTCAGAAACGGAGGGGGGCTCAAACATTTAACCAACCAATGTTTTGAATCGGACCGGACTTCGAACCAGAAAGGTGTCTCGGTTTCCAGTCTGACCGGTTTGATGTTCGGTTTACTGCAAAATAAAGCAGCTTTTAAAATCTCCTTCACATATCATATGCCTCGAAGTCGAGGGAATGGATCTTCATTCTTCAATGGTCAGCACTACTTTTTTTTTAAAAGTTTTTGAACGGTGCTTTCTGTTTATAAAGTTATTACTTATTAGTCATATTGTATGACATATATCTCTCATTTTATCTCCACGATTTGTCTTCAACATAGAGGAACACTATTTACTTGATAGCACGAAGTTTGAAATCTCACCTTATTCGCATTAAGATGGAATGTTCTCACCTAGAATTGTAGGATATGATGTCTTTTAGTTCATGCTACTGTGAATATTTTCAAACAATGAATATTAATTATCACCCTTTACGTAGTACTAACTGCCATGCAGGATATGCATTATACATGCATTTGTGGGGTGAAGAGGGGGCAAGAAGATTTCTTAAGGGTGTAAAGTGTAGAATGATGATGTGTGAATCTCTCCGGTCTCCATATTGAATGCACCTACATCATTTGGACCTTGAATACCATAATGCCCATCCTCATAAGCATCATCAGTGAAGTATATATCCAGTTTGGCTTATAATACTCCCGCAATTCCCCACAACACAAGCACATCGAATGACTATCTCCCGCAAATATAACCTCATTATTCAAACTCTTAATCTCCACCCATCGTACGTGGTTCCTCTTCGCTTACTAATTTGTAAACCTCGATTCCTACTGTCAAGTAAAGATCAATCTCATCCGACGGAATCTTATCGTACCTTGGTCGTTGATGGAATAAAGAAAATTACATTGGTGCATGTGATCAAATAGTATATCGTACATCATTGGATCCTCCGTGTGATCATCAACGTAGGTCCAAGTTTCATCTTCATGAAGGCTATGTATCCGTCTGGATAGTAGAGAACTGTGATGGTACACGTCGGCGGAGACAATTCGGGGTCATCGGACAGTATAACTTTGCTGATAAAGCCAATATAATCGAACACCTTATTCTTCAATATTTCGAGTCGTGATTGTGAAGAAGTAAAGCACTTAGGTCCTTATTTTGTATCTTACAGAAGTTGAGGACATAGTTTCACCTTATCAGAAATTTATCTGTTAATTCTGTTACAGTTACAGCTTTCTATAAATAGTTGTTCCTTGTACCGAATCATTAATCGAAGTTTAGAGAGCTTAAGTAATGGAAGATTCTCTGCTTCCTTCTTGCTAAAAGGTTTTGTACAGACTCATGTTAGAAGATCAGACAACGGATTTGTTTACAAAGTCGTTGGCCACTAAATAGCACTACCATTTGATTGGCAAGCTTGGAATGTTGAATCTGTTTCAAGAAGCTTGAAGTTTGGAGGAGATGAAGAATTGATGTTTCCTAGTGTCAAGAGCTTCCCAGGGGGAGTGTTGATTTTTAGGCTTATTACCCGGTTTAGGTTTACTTGCAAGCTAGACTTGCTTTGTGTATTTGGGCTTTTTTGTGTTTTGTTTATAGCCCAGCCTTGTGGACCTGCTAGACTTGTTTGTTGCTTTTGTTGTTGTTTTGGTCAAGTTCCCTTTTGTGTAAAACTGTGGGGTTGAATTGAACTTTTCCAAAAGGATTAGTTCCCTTAGTGTTAAAAGGGATCAAGATCCACATGAAGGAACACCTCGAAATGACCCGCAATTGCTTGTATCTGATTTCTTCCATGGCGATTCTAGGGTTTGCTTCCTAGGGTCCCTTAATTCCACAGAATCCTTCCATGGCGATTCTAGGGTTTGCTTCCTAGGTTCCCTTAATGCATGAAAACTCAATGATTCCGCAGAATACTGAAAATTCAACGCGATATTGAGAAAAAAAATTTGATTTTTTATAATTCAATTGATAATGACTCTTTTTTTTTGGTAGAAATTGATAATGACTCTCAATGACATCTAAATAGAGTTTTAATGATAAAAAGATAATGCTAACCTAGAACAAAATCTGAAATTAACAACTAATTCTAAAAAAACCGGCAAATTGTAAAAAAGACCAAAATAAACATAAAACTGCAGATTTGACTCCTAGACAAATAAATTTGGGCAAAAAAAGTCTAACTCCATAGTTTACTATGGATTTTGCTCAGATCGCCGTTTCCATATGAAAATATGCATTTGAATACCCAAGTCCAACACTTCAACCACGTCAAAAAGTTCGAGCAATTGCTATAGTTCTTTAATAGAAAAGGTAACGAGTGCATTTTATAAGCTTAATTGATTAATATGAAAAAAGTATACTCTTCAACGACATAATAATAATCCAAATCCGAATTCCAAAACAATAGACAGAGCCTAAACTCCGGATGGATCTCAACCTTAGACTCCTCCAAATGCTGCAATTACAGATGAAACTAGCACCGAATCAACCATATTTATTATTCTAAATTTACACCAATCTTTAATACCTGACCAATATTACTTATTTGCTGAAAGCAGAAGAATTCTCAAATTGTGAAAAAAAAAAAACAACCAATCTTGTCACCATCATGCAATATTGATCGTGAATGAGACGTACGGATGTGAATCTGCATCACCTCCAAGCCCAGCCATGCTTCCTCCATCATCCTCAGATTTCCAGTATGCACTGCACATTCCAATATAAGGATGGAAATTATGCACATGAAGAACAAATTGAATACTGCAGATTCATCCTATCGCAGAGACGTCGATTCTGTTCTCGAATTTTTAGATTAGTCTACTTTCATCTTAGAACGTATCGGAAAAATAAATAAAATCTTAATTCGGTTAACACTGTTATGAAGGATAAATCTTTTTCGAATTTGCATTGAAACGCAGCATATGTGCAAATATTTAGTGGCTTGCCTGTGTGTGCTGTCACATAAACCCTCAAGGATCGAGCGCACTTTCTTCTCACTCTTCACAGACGGAGACAGAACAGCTGACTGAAGTTGAAGTAGCAATTACAGCTTCAGTGATGTTACAATGCAAAATAATAATAACTGTGATAATTACGAATTCCTTACCAAAAAGGATGGGGGCAAACCATATCGCAGAATGCTCTCTGTGTAGACACGGACGGCACAAAAGTGCATCCAAGAACTAAAAACCTACCAAAACGAAAAAAACATAGTCAACAACTAATCTCAATGAATATATATATATGAAAAAATTGTTGCTTACCATTGAGCACAACAGTAATGTAAGTTGGACTATAGTAATTATTTGAGATATTTCCAGAGTGCATTTTACAATCAATGAGATACTAACTGGTTTTAACTGGTGAGTAAATCAGTGCATATATACCTCTCCATAACTAGCATAGCACCATTGCAAGAGAGAGCTTCTGAAGTTTTCTTGATCTTGCACCAACTTCTCCAGTTCCTGCTTCCGACTATCTTGAGCTTCTGGACTGTACTCAAAGTCACGAATCTAAACCCAAAAAAAAAATGCAGATTAAATCCCAACAATCCATTATACAAACCCCCTTTTTTTAACAGAAGAACGCACCTGAAACCCTCTTTCACGGCAAGTAGTTCTAAAATTGTCTGCAACGCGCTGGAAGAGGGTAACAGTATATAGAGCATATTCATTGTCCTCATACAACTTCTTCGAGGACCTAGGGACCTGAAAAATAAGAGCATTATTGAAAATATGAATTCACATAGATTTATTTTGTTCCATGTTTCAAAATTTTCCAGCAGAGTTAACACTCAAAATTAATGTCCTTACCACATAGTTTGTTAATGTCTCGTAAGAGGTCAGCCAATCCTTTTGGGAATACTTAGGAACAATTGCCAGAAGAGTAGTCAGATTTTCTGACAGGATGAGATCCTCAGGTTTTACTAGGTTGGAGAGATCACGGACAGCCAAACTGAAATTAGACAAATATATTACACAAGGGTCAGCAGCCATCATCACCCAGTTATCATAATCACATTCATGAAACACGCAGCACAAAAAAAAAAGATCTCACCTTCCACTCTGCTTCCTATTGATAGCATTGAGCTGACTGCGCACATTGTTATACTCAGCAACACGAACCTAATGAACCAGTTGAAAATTCAACATCAATATGATGCAGAAAAATATCATGTATAGAATGCCTGAAATCTTAAACACTGAAAAACCAAAGTAGGATACTTTTTCTCCAGCGAAGTTAGTGCAGGTGATCTTTGAAATCATGCCAAGAAAGGCATGA
The DNA here is from genome assembly GCA_036873135.1 of Clarkia xantiana subsp. parviflora. NCBI lineage: Eukaryota > Viridiplantae > Streptophyta > Magnoliopsida > Myrtales > Onagraceae > Clarkia > Clarkia xantiana. The sequence continues at coordinate 6,960,163 of JAPTYO010000014.1, forward strand.
AGTTCTACAAAATTGTCCTTGACAATCTATAGTGGTGACCTTAGATTCTACGTTAGGATAGGAACTTCTAGAATAGGATAACATATATGTCATGGCTTATATTTCACAGACATTCATATTTGTACTCGATCCCTGTCATGTTGGAATAAATACATTATCCTAAAATGCCTTGTCCATTTTCAATGGCTGATGATAAGACCTATGCATTGATCAGAATATCCAGAAATTGCACGGCAAAAATTGGAAACTGTGGTCCAAATAGTAAATCCGCACCATGGATTATTTTCCAAATGCATTAGAAGCATAAATTCATGAAAGATATAAAAGAGAGTTGATGCTACATAATATGGAACTCTAATTCTACTGTACATATTAGATATGTTGAATGAACTGTATTGAATAAGGAATTTCAACAGTCCTACCTAAATAATCGTCTAGAACAGCAAAATCTCGTAAAACATACATATATATATTTGTATGCACTTAAATATACGAGTAATCACATTCCAGTAATGTCATGGAATGATGGAACGGAAATAGTAATGTACCTTCAGATCATCCTCTATCTTTGCTACCTGGCCTTGAAGACCATCAACAATTTCCCTCAATGGTGACATTGTTGGATACCTGGCCTCATCCCAAACAAATCTACAATGCAAGACGAATGTTTAGTACTTGTAAGATCATCTCATTCGGGACATAAATGAAGAAAATCATTACTCTCCGAATACATAACACAGTTGCAACAGCCATATTTACCTAGTGAGGTAAGAATCAACTGGAACACCATCCACTGTCAGAGCGCTGCTCTCTACACCCGACACCCTCTCTAGTTCCTCAATCTGACGCCTGATCTTGTGTGATACAGCTTCCATGAAGTTATTCGACTGTAGATAGCCAATATTGATCCGTAATTATACATCAGAGGTAGATCTGCAGTCTAGTTGGAATAATCAAATGCAAATTACACAACTAATTAACAAATCAACAATCAGTTGTGACCGCAGGATTCTTTCGTACGCCCAGCTCAGATTGATCTTGCTCAACCACATAGCTAAAGATTTAAATGGTCGAAAATTGAGGTTTACTTATTGCTGGAGAAACGAATTTCGGGCTGCGAAACGCATACCAGAAACAAGAATGACTAAGCAACCTTCAATCAGTTTCACAGGATCCTTTCATACGTTCGGTTCAGATTGAGATATCATTCATCAACTGATCTAGTTGAAACATATATTCTAAAGATTTCAAAGGTCAAAATTGAGGTTTACGTATATCACAATTGATATGGGCAAAGCAGCATTCAGTCGAGTTCGCACGTTACTTGCTTTCCAATTCATATTAAGCTGCCATTATCAACTGATCTAGCTCAACTGTATAGAATATAGATATTAAAGATTGAAATGTCGAAAATTGATGCTTGCTGATATCTATATGGAAAACCCATATCGGAAATGAATAGATTACCTTCAAGAGATCATCGCTGAGTGAGAGGAGAGAGTCCAGGGTCCCAACGCGGAGATTGGGTATATTGAACTGCGAAAGTCGGCGGATTTAATCCAAATTCAACCAATTTTGATTTTAAAAAAGAATAGAAATCCGAGGAATCGGATCAGAACGAGAGAGTACTCTGTAGAGAGGAGTGTCGAAGGACTGCCGGGAGATTTGCTCCTGGAGACGGTTCCAGAGAGAGGAGGCTGATGTGGAGCTTTGCACCGGAAGAGACACCACCCAGTATCTACTCGCCATTGAATCGCCAGCCAGAGATGGGAAGAGATAACACAGTCGGTGCGAGATAGAGAGGAGATGTATGAAGATGGGAAGTATGGCGGAGATCGGAGTTGCAATGGATCGATGAAGCTTCGTGTTTAATTATTGGCAAAGAGACAAATCACTTTATTTTTTGGTTTTTTCCCTACTATTATTGTTATTATTATTATTAATATTTTACTTGTCATTAACATAAATTTGCGCAAAATTTTAATAAAATTAAAAAAAATATCTTAAGAATATTATTTACTCGTGTTTTATTTTATAAAAAAAATTAAACTAATATATACTAAAATATATATATCGATTATTGAATAAATAAATTGTTACAATATTGTGTACACAAGTTAAAAATATATTATATCATGTCATTCATAACGTCTTCGGTCTTCGGTCTTCACCACTACTTTTACTTGGAAAAAAAAAATATTATGAATAAAATACTGCATAAAAAAATATGGCTATTTAATTATAATAATATTTAAGAATAAATATTATTATGATACAATAAAGTAAACAAATAAATTTATGCAGAACATAATTATATAATATTATTTTGTAAAATGAATTTTTCAGAAGCGTTTTAAATATCAGAATAATCACTTTTATCACATGGCGCAATACTACGTATTTATGATTGAAAGTTTTAAAAATTAATTATAGATCTCAAAATCACTAATTTTGACACAGGCCGTGTATATAAACTTATTTGAATGTAATATATATTTTTTAGATTATTATGATTATTGATAAAAAAAAAAATCAAAATTATTTTAAAATACATTAAAATTTAAAGGAAACAGTACAATTTTCACCTATATTATTAGTTCACTTTCAGTATTTCCCCCTATGGGCATGAACCTATTCGACCTCAAACAGGTTCAAAATTGGACTAAAACTGTTTAACTAAAATAATTCAGTTTTTAACTAGGTAAAAGAACTTAGCTGGTTAGAAACTGATTTAAACTTTAAACTGTTTAACAAAACAAAGATCCTCATTTGGCCCAAAAAAAAAAAGAAAAGAAAATCATTGTTTGCATCCCTCTTGTAAAAATGGATCTTTCTATCATGCTTTGAGAGCACCATGCTCTGGGTACGTTTTTTTGTATTTTTCTATTGCCCTAAAGGTGAACCCTAGAGAGAAATTGATATTATTAATAGTATGATGAAAATATTATGTGTGGTTAAAAAATTTCATATTTTTTCATACTTTTAAAGTTTTACATATGTTACAATTAAGTCCACCCTAGTAATAAAAAAACCAAAAGCATTGTGCTCTTAAAGCATGGTAGAAAAATCCTGTAAAAAATCCACATGAAACCACCTCTAGTCCTCTACTTCAACATTATTTCCACCCACACCATCCTAGAATTTCTTCTAGTATACTCATATGTTTGTGTTAGTTTTACTAATGGGAGCATCTTAACCTAGTTTCATACCTAAATTATAGGAGATTTCTATTTTTATTACTAGCTAGGGATTATTTAATTGTAACATAGGTAAACTTTAAAGTTTGGTTTTTTAAGCTAAACTTAGAATTTGCATCATTTCATTATTAATGTCATTTTTCATATATGGTTCACCTTAGGGTAATAGAAAAATGAAAAAAATAAAATAAAATTACCACAAGCATGATGCTTGTAAAATATAATTCTAGGTGGTTATATTGTTGTAAAGAAACCAGTCAAGTTGGTGAGAATATATGGAGTAATTTCTGTAATTTAGAAGCTTGGGATTCATTTTCAACTTAGAAATGTTTAGGCCCCCGCATAAAACACTAGGGAGTAATTTCCGTAATTTAGAAGCTCAGGGTTCTAAAACACTAGGGAGTAATTTACGTAATTTAGAAGATCCGGGTTCGTTTTACAACTAAAACCGAAAGGGATAGGGTAAAAATAAAACGCCCACCGTGGGGCTCGAACCCACGACCACAAGGTTAAGAGCCTTGCGCTCTACCAACTGAGCTAGACGGGCAATGCTGAAAGCCACATTCCACTAAGTACTATTATTCATAAAACGAAAACATTAATGTTGATTGCATTGAGACTTTCACATCCTCATATATAACGATTCAATACATACATATAATGAATCAAAACATATCATAAGGTTTTTGGGAGTTATTATTTCCCAATTTCTACATAAGGTACATTACAAAATGAGCTTGTTCCGAGGACAAGCATAATTTATTTGTAGCACTTACATATATATAACAACGGACGCAGAAATTGAAAAACAAAACTTCAGTTACGTCCACGCGCATATTTTGAAACCCATCGACTCTATGGTCCCGCTGCAATTGACCTTCTTCTTCATGATCATGTTTCCCAAAAGCTGGACAATCTCAGTCATTATAAGTAGAAATCATCAAGGGAAAAGTTGTCGACTGACCCAAAGCTCTCAGTCGGTCCAATCCGAGCAAAGTTAGTCATGGAACCTCCTAGGAAATCAAGTGGAGAGTCGCTTGAGAAAGTTGTGTCGTAGATGAAGGACATTCCCAGGTCATCGATCATGGGATAGTTCACACAGTTGAAGGAGTTGTTGATCTTGCTCGAAGGGTTGTAGCCGTCGTTGAGGCATAAGTCATCAAAGGTGCCCTTAGTTATGTCACTATACACATCTTCTTCTGAAGCCTTCTTTGCTTGGATGACCTAAATAGAACCATATTACACAAACAATTACAACACATTATTGGATGGTCATACTAATATAGCATTGTTCTAGATGAGGAACAGTTTTCCAAACATATAAGGCAAACGCGATGTAGCTGCGATCTAAGACCAACAAACTTCAAGATATATTGATTCCCAAATCTGGCTAGCTAGAAGAGTCTAATAACTTACATAATTTTGATTTTCGTCGTCTTGGTATAACATGATGAAGTCTCCGACCTGCAAACCATGTGCATTGACGAAATCTCCTACAATTTTATAGTGCATGATTGGAATTGAAATTAAGGCTTATGTGTATGCATAATTTTGACAATGGAATCACAACAAAAATTCAAGATCATGTACCTGTATTTTCTAGCACATACATCCGACTGTTGTTGTTAGGCCAAAATCTGTTTGTTCACAAGATTAGACAAGTTTTGGAACCGAAAATGGAACATATTGTATAATATTCTGTGTTATTATCATTAAGTAGTGCAATACAAAATATGAAAAATTGAAATAAAAGGAGTTTGATTGGACCTATACTTGAAGCTCCAAACATGGAGGCCATCTGAGTCTTGCATGCTAAGATGTATTCCCTCCTTGGAGTCAAGAGCAGGGAGGTGAGCTTCAGCTGCCTTCTGTAATTAAAGTGGAAAAAAGCTTGTTAATTTCACTAATTAAATCTAAATAGGAAATGATCAACTAATTAACCTTAGGTAGAATCATTCTCCTAAGAGATCCGACATCGCTGTTTTTGAGCTCCTTCTGGAAGAGGAATCTCAACCTCCTTGGATCAATCTCCTACAAAAACATATTCATTAAACTTTTGCTCAATAAGACACTAAAAATAAGTCAATTTCTCTTAGCATATACTAATCTAGCCAAACAAGGATAAACCTCATGCAAATGATTATGTTTCTCATACCAAACCTCAAGAACATTTCTTGCACATCTTAGTAAACATTATAACTTGTTTTATCACTTAACTCTTGACAAGATAAAATCCAAGCAGAAAAACTAGTTATTAACTTAACTTTATTAATAGTGAACTAACTAACTTTTCAGTTGCAACCAATGATTGCATTTGATACCATAACTTACCTAGATGACAACTAGCTAGCTAAAATGTCATTCCAACAATGAACTTATGTTAGTTGAGTAAGTACAAAACTTGTATAAGAGCGGCCTTAACCAATCACAGTTTGAGATCAACACGTGTTAAGACATCGAAAATGTTCCATACATGTAAAGGTACGCGTCTTATAAGTACAAAATGTCATCTTTACACGTGTTACGTATCGGCCCCACAACCCATGGACGTAAATGGAAAAAAAATCAGATCGTTCCTACTAGTAAAAACTTTTGATGTTCACTTCACACACAAACCCGCATCAAATTAAGCATACAGAATCTATCCAAACCAACTTCCTAACATGGAAAGGTCAACCAAAGATAGAAAATTATAGATTGACTAGTTAGATCTGCATTCAGATTGTCAAGATCTCCTATTGATTGATCTAGTTTGACCAAAATCAATTGAATCGAATCAGACCGTGTCAAACCCATAAATTATTTAAAGACTAAAAAAATTCCCAAGACACAAGTACGGAGAAGATCAGCGCACGACAACCTCAGGAACTCCGAAAAGCTTAATTCAGAGCTCTCTGTCTCAGATTTCTTGCAGACATTGTTGGGATCAATAGATCCAGACCCAGATCAATCAAAATCGAGACCAAATCAAGTAAATTTAAAGAGAGTGAGAGGGAGCTCACACGTGCGGGGACTGGAGAGAGGAGAGGAGGCACGTGCGAAGAAGATGAAGAAGAAGGAAGAATAGCAGCAGCAAGAGAAAGAAGCTTGATGGCAGGTCGTCTCTGTCGAGCCATCCTTTTCTTTCTGTGGATACCGAAGGTCATGACTGCTGCAGCGAGCGGGTCTCGGGTCGGATCCGATGACGAGCCATGACCACCACCTGCCACTGCACCACACGCCTCGTTTTTCTGCAAAACCTCCATTCTTTTTGTTTCTCTCTCTAAAAAGAAAAATAAAGTTTTAGAATTCAGTGAAGAGAAGAACTACTGGTGAATGGGTTCTCAGAGCTTGGTGGCTGACGGACGCTCGGCATTCAACGACACGGCTGGGTAGATGTGTTTTGTGAGTGTGATAAAAAGAAAAGGCTAGCTAGCTCTTCACTATATAACTTGTGTGTTTTTCTTTTTATTTACTACTTTTAGGAAAAACAGGGTTTGGTGATGAAATAAGGGAGGAGGGATCAGGGTTTGGATGACAAATGTGGATTGGGGATTCATGGTTGAGGCAATGCATGCATGTGAAAGGGTGTTTTTCGTAAATACGCATTTTAACTGGAGTTGAGTTTCAGAGCTAGCTAGGGTTAGTTAGGTTTATTAGCTAGGGTTAGCGTCGGCGTCGAGGGACGAAGAGGTGAGTGACGAATGGAGGGTGGATAAGGAAGCCATGAGAGGATCCAGGTGTTGCTAAAGTTCTGCACCAGCTCCCTTATTTCAATGGCGTTTTCATGCCTCATTGGCTTCTCTCTCTTCTTTCTCTCTCTCTCTCTTTCTTCTTGAGAATAATAAATGACGAAGAAAATTTTGAAATCTACGAGAGCTGACTTGATATAACTGAAAGTTTTGCCTCTCCATTACTTTACGTGGAGGAAGAGAGAACAAGTTTTGGAGGGAGGGAGGGAGGAAGAAGAAGACGATGGGTTTTATTTTTAAATTATTTCTTATCTTATATAATTTTGACTGAAAAAAATAATATATTTGTAGAGCAAGTAAAAGCAACCGAAATTCAATCTCAAAATTAGGGGATTAGTTATTGAAAAATGAAAATAATAACTGTAAAAATATTACTGAAGTTTCCATATTTTCAAATATATTATTCGTGCCTATATATTACATGTAGTTTTAAGGGTTTTTTTTCCTCGTTACGTGTATTTTTAAGGTTAATTATCAAATTTATAAATGATATTTTGACAGTCGAACCAAAATTTTACTGATATTTTTTTAAAAATATTTTACTAACTTTAGTTCACATGTTTACTTAGCCAAAATTACAAATTGCTAACTCTGTTATAATTTTCGTTAAATTTGAATTAATTTGGTTACATGTCCAGCTAATACCGGAGTCAAAATTTATCAAATTAAATAGGAGGTTTACTATTGAGAAAATTCATACATTTGAATTATAAAAAATTTAAATGGTGTTAAAAAACGTTTATACCATAATTCATTTTATTTATATGTAAAATACATATAAGTAAAAAAAAAAAAAAAAAAAAAAAGATAATTAGTTTTGTTTTGGTTCATCATCTGTTGAACACATGATTTATTATGTACAAATTAAATGAGAATTTTAAAAAACCTAACAATTTGTAAGCATGTGAAAGTTAAGATAGTAAAATGTTTTTTTAATAATTTGTTTGAGTACCGAAGCTTGCAATTTGATTATCAACCTTTAATTTTAGCTTAAAGTATGTAGTTACAAACTTACAATGTTAATCTTATGGAAAAAATAATTAGGTTAATTTAATTTCTTAAAAGACCGAACCATGAATATTGGGCAATAGGTAGTGATGAACGAGAAAGGTCATTTGATATAATCGACTTTTTCTTATTAGTTAGAGGGTTAAATTCTAAATAGCTAGCTAAACTTTCATTAAAAGTGCAAATAGTTAGCTTAAATTTTTTTTTTTAGCAAATAGTTAGCCAGACTTTTCCAAAAGTAGCAATTAGATAGCTCTGCTAATTTTTTTGGTTAAAAACTAACCAAATTTCTCATGTGAAGAGCATATGACAGACTGAAGTACTAACATATTTTCATAACCAAATTAGATCAATTCTTTTTTTCCCCGAATATTCATTTTTTTTCGACGCACTTCAACGTTTTTTTTTTTAATCGATTCACTTTCTAGCGGTAGATTCAAATGTTAAAAATGCTGAATTTGACATAATTTTTTAGGCCAGCATTTGAGATTTTTTTTTTCGTGGGGTTGTTTTAGATAGGGCTCTATCAGGAGGGCTGCACACGTAGCATGCTTCATCCACATTTAGACTAATTTCCACTTGCACCGAATCAGCCGTAAGATATAGAGTCATGACTGTGAATATTTTTACATCCTTGTGTTCACCGGCGGGAATTCAAGTGCTTTTATTTTTTTTTACTGATAAGATATAATAATTAATTGAGCTAATTATCAAATTGCTAGCCCACCTCTGGATACGCGAACAAATTGCTGGCTCTAGTTTCCCTAAGTAAATAAATGGCTAGCTCAAGTTCACTTTTCCGTTATTTTTTAACGGAACCGCATGTACACGGATGCCGTGATTATGCTAAATGACTCAAATGTCCCAACCCATCATGTTCATATTATAGAGACCAACATGCTTAAGACTTATCCACTATTAAATGTGATCACTTGTTTTTTAATGTGGATAATTTATTTTAACCTAAAACATTACATATGTAGGTTGTGTCAATAATATTAGCAGATGATTGGTTGGGGTATTTTGATCATCACATGTCGTTCACGTGTCGATTTCGTCAAAAAAATAGTGGGAAAGTGAATGGAACTATCAATTTATTCACTTAAGAGAAAATGATCTAGTTATATGTTTAGAAAGAAACGTGACTTAGCAATTTGTTCGCGGATCCAAATGTGGGTAGCAATATAATAACTAACCCACCCTAATTACTTCTATTAAAAGATCAAATGTAATGAAATTAGCAATTAATGATCATTAAGTGATAAAATCCAATTTATTCTAAATTTGAAAGTAGTCAAACTGTAGATAGATGTTACCCAAAAAAAAAAATCTTAATTCGGATCTCTCAAATTTAAACTCTCTTCATAGTCCCTGAATATCTTCTATTTTTTAAACACTTCTATTAGTTGGTATTAGTATTTGAAGCCAATTAATACTTCAATCTGAAAACCTGTGAAAGTTTTCAAAACTGGACTTTCTCTATTTACATATTTATTATAAAGCTCAAAATCAATTCTTAAAGTGACGACATCGAACCGCTTGAGCCAACAACCTAATTTAGTCCATATACGTCATTTTGCTTAATTCGAATGATATATATATGAATTCGGTTAAAATAAAGTTGAAAATTCGATATCCCAGCTATTGGATTATACCTGTTTAAGAAACACTTTTTATGTTCTCTGAATTTTTATTAATTCTCTCTCATAATCTAACAGAAATCAAGTTGTAATAATCTCGACTGCATTTTAGTCGGCTAATTTTCTCTTGTTATTATTATTATTATTACAACTAACTTCATCTTATTATTTTCTTTTTTTTTTCATATGATTTATTTTTTATGTTTCATTTCACTAGAGTTCCAAATTTCTCTTTTTTATTTATTTTGAAACTTTGAATATATTTTATAAATATGAGTTGTATGAAATTTTATTTATTTTTCTACTTAATTTAATTAACGGGTACTTTATTGTGGTCTATTGTAAAAATTGAAAATATTTTAAATATTGATTATTATATTCGGATTTTTGGTTTAAACCGAAAACCGTAGTAAACATGGACGGTTTATTTTTTTTCTATATGGATTTTTTGAAAAAAAAAAAAAAATTCTGGACCGAAAAAATCGGACCCCGTCCGAAATAGTTATAAAAAAACCGGTTCGACCGGACCGTTACCCCTAACCCACAACCCTAAAAATTGGCAAGAAACGCACAATTCCCGGTCGCCGCTTAAGTATATTGTTTAACTAAACACACAATCTGTTATACCTGTATTTGAGTTCTAAAAACTGGTTACTTGGGCGAAATTCAGTTTCAAGGGATAAAGTTGTGTTACTCGATTATATTTACACTAAAATTAGTATTGTCCACCTTCTCGTGTATTATACTTTTTACGTTCCAAAACATGTCATTTTTTTTTATCTCTTTCGTTAAAATCAAACAGAAACTGTTAAAATATTTGAAAAATGACAAAAAAAAAATTTGTTTAAATTTTGAATGAATTTAAAATTTAACTTCAAACTTATACAAGATGATTAATGTGAAAGATTCCAGGGGATAAATAATATTGATTAAACCATAGGTACATGCTAGTCAACTAATTACGTAACAGAAAGGGTGGACATACCTATTATGCGATCTGTGGCCCAAGGACGTCAACGAGGGAGTTCACGGTCTGCCGGAAGGTGTCCTACGGGAACTCTGGTTAGGGAGCAATCTGCAGGCAACGGTCTCAACAACAAAACCTCTTCAATATGGTCGTTAGATGGATCTCCGGGGTGAATTGTATCGTACAATTGGCACCTACTTCTTGGATAGAAAGTTCCGGTCGAACCCTATAGTGTTTAGGGAGAAGGGATTTATTTTCTGACAACTAAAGGGAGATAGTGACCAACCCCAGGAAATCCCTAACACCTCCTATTTATAACATTGGATTCTTGATCTAGGTGAAATTTGATTTTGAAATTTGACCACTAACCCTAATTACATGTTAGTTTCGGCCAGACCCTATAGGAAATTACAAAGTAGATTTTTTAATTTCTTAGACCCCAAGTAATTGTAATTTCGGCCGAAATACTTGTTACCATATTTTTTAAATAAATTTTTGGTAACAATATTGCATGTAATTAAACAAGATATGGTTAGATTCAAAGGATAATTGTGGTAATTACTATCAATTTTAATGACATAATTTACGAGCACCGTGATCTCTAGCAATTTTAATGCCCAAGATGTAAGCGGTCTCGCCCATGTCCTTCAACTCAAATACAGATACTAACCTGGACTTTGACTTCTTCAAATAACTCACATCGTTCGCGGCAATAAGGATGTCATCGACATATAGCATCAAGATAACATACTTTGACCCTGAGGTCTTCGTGTAGCCGCAGAGATCCTCGTGAAGATTCACGAATATGTTGCCTCTGATTTCCTCGTGGAACCTGTGGTACCATTGCCGAAACGATTGTTTAAGACAATAGATCGATCTTTGGAGCTTATAAACTTTACGTTCGTTTCAAGGGGATAAGAAACCCTATGGTTGCTTCATGTAGATCTCTTCCTCCAAGTTTCCAAGAAGGAAGGCAATCTTAACATCCATCTGGTGTAGCTCGAGATCAAGGCTAGCAGCCAAGGCCAAAATGGCTCGGACTGTGGTGTAATGCACAGTCGGTGAGTAAGTCTCATCAAATTCCACTCCGTGGAGTTGGGTATATCATTTCGCGAAAAGTCGAGCTTTGTACCGCTCAACATTTCCATCAGTAGTGAGTTTCAATTTAAGAACACACTTAGCCCTGATTGCTCTGTGATTATCAGGCAAATCAACTAACGTCCAAACAGAATTGGCTTCCATTGAGGCGATCTTTTCCTCCATTACTTTCCTATATTCTTCGCTTGAGGACCCTCCAGAGCTTGTTGAACCGTTATCGGTTCATCAACCGAAGTCATAGTGAATAATTCACCATTCTCGATGAGATACTTCTTGGGAGAAGTTCTTTACATTTGAATATGTCTAGACTCGTTATTCCCATATTGAACTACGCTCCCACTAGGAATAATGCTCCTACTAGGAACAATACTCCCACTAGGAACCATACCGTTACTGGAATCTTCTCCTACAACCTTTCTTGGACGACCTCTTGGTCTCGGGATTCTACCTCCAAGATGAATTTCATGATTACTCTGACCAGGAACTAAGTTGGTTGTCCTACTCCCTTTGTTGCCAGCAGGTAGTTGAGGAATTATAGGATTTTCATCCAACAGTTTAGCAACTGGATTATCAGGTATTACTTGATTCGCACCAGGAGCAACTATGATTTTTGTGGTTGGATTTACTATGAAAATGTTCTCATTCTCATTTACCATTTCATTCACAGTTGTTTCTCATTCGATTCTCCCACTCAAAGTAAGTGGAACCTGATTATCCTCGTCATGTTCAAGTTCTTTTAAGACTTCATTCTTGATGATATCACCAAGCTTAGGAAATCCATCATCAATAAACGTAACATCCCTGGACTCATGTTCGACCATACCACAATTTTCCTCAACCGCCACAAACATGTATCCCTTAGAGTTTTCGGAGTATCTTATGAAGACATTTTTCAATCCTCTAGGTCCCAACTTGCCGAATCGGCTGTCGTTCTTATGCGTGTATGCTGCGCAACATCAATGTCGCAACCTGGTAAGATCCATCTCTTTACCAGTCCACAACTCATATGGTGTCATGTCTATTTTGTAGGAACACTGTTTACTACATGAGTAGCAGTCAACATCACATCGTCCTAAAAGGAGATCAGAAGTTGAGCTTGCGACATAATGGTTCTTACCATGTCCAAGAGTGTACGATTACGTCGTTCGGCACACCATTATGTTGTGACGTATAAATGATCTCCGTTTGATGGAGAATTCCATTTCATTACATAACTTTTCAAATTCATTCGAGAGGTATTCTCCACATCTGTCAGTGCGCAAGGTTTTTACCTTTCGCTCCAGCTGATTTTCTACGAGATTTAGATAGATTTTAAAGCACTCAATAGCCTCGGATTTACGAAAAATCGGATGAGTGATCCCATAACAGGTAAAATCATCAATGAAAGTTAATTTAATCTTCAAATAAATGCATTTTTATATTAAATATGTACTTTGAATTGACGTGTTTCAATTTTATGCAGAACTTGCATGTGCCACTTAAATATTACTCTAGGTGAAATCGTTTCGTTTCCATAATTTAATTATCGGTTTCATACATGTTCGTCTTTACGATATCAATTATATTTATGGAGTACTAACAAACTATTTAAACAAAATCGTTCGTTTTAGTATGCAATATATGAGTTACTAATGATGTTGTAATATGTGTTTATCGTTTCTTTCATTCGACCCCTTGTCCTGGCCGAAAATTTGGGTGTTATTCCACATTAGTGAATTGTATTCGGATCAAACCTTTGACCGAGTCGATTGATTGATAAGTAAATTACACTTCAAATTGAATTTCATTCAATCTTAATGACAATTACTTTATTCAATTATTTGAAACATAAACACCCAAATCTTTTATTCAAATGAACAATGAAAGATAAAACGACAATAATAAGGTCTAGATCATAATGCAGCAACAATCTGAGTGAGAAGGTAGTCGAGAACTTTGAGTCATGCCGAGCACCACACCTGAAAAAATTCACAAGTGAATCACATCAGATGATCTGTGTTTGAATAAAACGTTTTACGGCTGTATAAATGACAAACGAGGCGTACACGAGACACGATTTATTAACAGTGCTTTGACCCACTGAGTTTTCGTTTAACCTTTTGTTGCTCAATTCTTTCAGCAGCTTGCACATATGAGCGAAGTTGTCCTTCAACTCATGGGATTCTACTGAAACGGAGGATTCTCTATCGTAGTCACCTTCGAATAGATCCACAATCGTCTTGATCGATTTGATCAGACATGTGAGTCCATCGTCGTCGGCGAACCACGAGAAATGAAACCTTTTCATTATGGGATGTATTCTCTTCCACGCACCCCTTCATCATCAGGGTCATGATCAGTTGTTACATCAGCATCCATGCAAAGAATACCATCATATTCGACCATGAGGTTTCTAGATTCAGCGGTCTTTCCTTCGCCGAAACGAAAGTGTAAGACACACCAAATGTGTAATGCACTGATGTTCATGAACTGCTCCTCAATTTCAGCTTTCAAGGTTGAAAAGATCAACCCTCTTGCAATTTGATACTTACGTGACCTTTCGTCGTCAAAGGAGTATGGAGTACCATATTCATCTGTGGGAGTCCTCTCCGCTTTTGGATTTATACATTCCTCAACATCTGCAGCGGAGATGAGTTTCCACACATATTTCTCTCATTCATCATATCTCATACCATCAAGATTGCGAGGCATATAGAATCGCACTTTATCAGCCATCGAAACTAACACATAGACAAACATGTGAAATCATGATGACAATTAAAAACATTTTGAAAAGAACTGCTTACATCAGATATCTATGAGATAGAGGCGACAAACAATGATCCCTCACTCATCTAACCAACCTGACTACCGGTAAACCAATAGAAGGAGGTCGTGTAAAGAGTTTAAATTGTCGACGTCTCCTTTCTAATAGATCATTCTATTTGAAAACGGTTTAATCGCTACTTTAACCGGAACAATGAGTTTTTACATATATCTGATCTTGGCTTTCTCAATGCCCTTTTTAAAATGTTTCGAGGATTTCTCATTCAAGCATACTCAATTCTACTACACAAGTAAATTATTGCATGCGATCACATCCTGAAACTATCACGCTTACGCATCATGCGTAGTCACTCCACATCAATCATGCATATTTGGCGACTGAATATCATTTTAAAATATTTGGGGATGACTTGCAATTCATGTTATAACAATCATGCGAACTTCTAGACATGCATCCTAATCAAAATCACTCAGCACAGATGTCTATCCTAGTGCGCAACTCGTTAATTGACAACACGGCTCTGCCCCCAACTTGTAATATCCAACTAGCTTGATATAGTCAAGACGCAATTCTAACATGCATTCATATCAATATATTACAATTGCAATTCAGCCCACATAATGATTCAGTCCCATAATCATGCATTTTCCAAGATCCATCCTCATAACCGAAACTAGGCATTAGGTTTGATTAAAACGTTAAAATATCAAACCAACTCGCACTATGTATGTAATTTTAAAGTTAAAAACACTTGGATTTAAAATTTGACCGACCTATTTTTCAGTTGACCCGAACCCGGTCCAGTTCAGTCAACCTGGTTGGGTTTAGCCAACCCGGTCCGACCATTCCAGACCGATTGGCCCAGTCCGACCGGTCCGGTTAGGTTAATTATATTCAATTTTCTCGAACCAGGTTGGGTTTGACCCGACCCATTAGTCCACCTAGCCCGATCCGACCCGATGCGGGTTAGAACGATTGAGAAAACCCTGGTCGGTCGACCCGACCCGGTTGAACCAGTGGAACCCGACGCCGAACCGATTGGCCGGTTCGGGTCCCACTAGTTATCCAGGTCGGTTGATCCGACCTGGTTGTGCATTTGTATCCGGCCCATTAACCCATAGGGTCCGGCAGAAATTATTACTTGGTGGCTAAGTATGGTTTTAAAATCCACTAAAAACTTAACTTAGCTATAAAGTAACAATAACTATAATAAATATAATTTACAAATATATTACATTATATATATATTTCGGCTGCCCCTCGCACAGTATATTATATAATCTACTATATCTACTATATTATATTAATTCGGTACCGGAAGCCCTCTGGTCGACACGTGGACAGTCCACGCAGTCACCGTTTCCTAATTTAATCGGAATTTAATAGGGGTTCTCTAAATTTAGATACATAACATTGATTGATTTAAATTTAAGAAGTATTTTTATCTCCTATTTTGGTCTCTACGCAATTTATAGAAACAAATTAATTAAAAATTTCCTTTTAAATAGTAAATCTATACAGTTTGGTTCCGGAAGACCATAGGCCGCCACGTAAGCAATATATATTCTTCTCCTAAAAAATAAATTCAAATATTGAATTTTTCCTAAAATATATAGGTATTAAACTTAATATATACGTATTAAACAATATATATTTAGAATAACAAATAAAATAATATATATAGACAATTATAGGAAGCAACGGGAAACATATTAAGGCAATGGTATTTTACAAGAGGAAATTAGGAAGTATAATTAACGGGAAACATACATAAGGAAATGGTATTTTACAAGATGAAATTAGGAAGTATAATTAATTATATAATATTGGGGCAGATCAGAAGATGTGTATGTATAAATAAGGAAGAAACATATAATAATATACAATATAAAGCAACATGGAACATATATAAAACAAAGTATTTCACGAGAGAAAATTAACACTACATAGTACATATACGTAGAGAACCCACCCACGCCAGTAGTTAAGGAAACTCTTCATTAACAAAGAAAAACCCGAGCGCGAGGCCTTCTTCGTACCGAGCTCGATATTCCGATTTTCAGACGAAACCTCTATTCAGTGGCGGATCTAGGGTCTTGATAATGTGGATACGCTATGTAGAAGAAATGTTTTTTTGAACATTTTACTTATTTTTTAACAAAATTATGTAAAATATATAAAACTTATTTAAAAAAATTATTTTTGATACTAAAATGTTTTAAAATATACATATTTCAAAACGATGATAATTGATACTTTCTTCAATTATTTATCCAAAATTGTCGTTAAATATATTTTAAATGTACACAGTATTATTCAAAGTATCAGAAGTAAACCATATTTGCTTATACAAATGTTACAATTGAGTCAAATCCGACCAGTACCAATTGTGGATGAGTTCAGTTTTAATCGAGTCATGACACTATTGTAACACTAAAATAATTATTTGGGTTTGATTTCGATATTTAGAAAAGTATTCGTTTACTTTGTAAATTTAAAATGTATTTGATAACAATTTTGGACATAATAACATGGTCTTAGTGTCTTGCACAAAATAATTTAGATGTTACACTCAAATAATGAGGATCTTACATTTAAATAATGAGGATCATAGTATATTTTTTCTCAGAAATAAACTTAGAGTACCACTAAAAATACTCGATAATGTGGTTACGTTCGTAACCACATTATTACATATCCATCCGCCACTGCCTCTATTCTCCTCCCCGGTGCTCGCTCTGGAATCGACAACCTTGCCATGGCAAACAGTAAAATTCAGCTTAGGCAGCTTTATTCGTCTGTTTCGTCCAAGTAGGTAAAGCAGTAATGCAGTCCATCTCTGAGATTAGAAGGTAGGTAACATGGGAACAATTTTTTTTTTTTTTTTTGGCCAAACATGGGAACAATTGGGATAACTAAAAAATCACTCGCGTCATTGTGAAAAAAATATTTCTTTAAAAACTAGATTCTCATTTATTTTTTCTAATGAAAATCTTCAACCATACACATGTAGGTAATCTCGGGATCATCAAGATTGTCAACAATAGTACGTGGTGTATTGAGAAAGACAAAAAAAGACCTGGAGGTAAATAGTACCAAACCCTAACTCTTTTACACGACCATTATGGTTCTTCATTCTTTCGTTATTTAAAAAGTTTCATCATGAATTCTAAACAAAAAGAATTCACATATTTCTATTATTATAATGTTGGTTATAACTATTTTTTTTTTAATTTTAAAAAAGTCAATTGTGCAAGTCTGTTTAATCATCTGGAAATTACTAAGTGATGTGAGTACTACATCGATTAGTTTAAGCTGATTACTACTGACCTAACTAACTAATTATATTTTCTCTTCTTCGGATTTTGCATTGACGCAGTTGTGGTAATATGCAACGATTCTGTATTTTGGAAAATACTACTATATATATATGCAAGGAATGCGGTCTTCCTGCAAAATTAATGGTAGGTAATTTAAAAAAAAAAAAAAAAATTAGTTATCAATGTATATACACATGTAGCATCTCAGCCTTACCACAAAATAATTGTTTTGTTCCTCTTAACTAACCACGTAATATATTTCATGGGGAAGAGCATGAGAAGAATGGAGAATAACTCTTCGATGTGGTGAATCATAATGAAGTGGACCATTTCTTTAGGGTCTTTGAAGGATCGGGGATCAACTTATCGTCATGGTTATGAAGCGAATAGGAAAACAAACGGGTTTGTGACTTCTACTATATAGCTTTTATGTTTTGATCGTGGATTATATGATCTCTCTTTCAACTGTTTATTTTGAATTGAGAGCATCGTTAGTTAAATTCCATCAATAGTTATCTATAATGTAAATAAACTAAATTGAGCATGTTTCAACATTATATCAATGAAGAGAGTAATAAAAATATATCTATACATTTTAGAACTTTATCTAAATATATTCTATTTTGTTAAGGCAAGTTGTGGAGCCTTTCTTTAGGGTCTTCGAAGGATCGGGGATCAACTTATCGTTATGGTTATGAAGCGGATAGGAAAACAGACGGATTTGTGACTTCTACTATATAGCTTTTATGTTTTGATCGTGGATTATCTCTTTCAACTGTTTATTTTGAATTGAGAGCATCATTAGTTAAATTCCATCAATAGTTATTTATAATGTAAATAAACTAAATTGAGCATGTTTTAACTTTATATCAATCAAGAGAGTAATAAAAATATTTCTATACATTCTAGAACTTTTTTAAATATATTCTATTTTGTTAAGGAAAGTTTTGATACTTTAATATACATTATAATTATATGTCTTAAACGTTAATTTCTTAACAACACTTATGTTAATACTAATGATTGAACAAATTTAAAGTTTGTAGAACATGAAGAAAAAAAGTTACGTGCTAAGTCTTACTCAATATATATGAACAAGAAAAAAATGTATTAAGTTAAACTTTACTCAAGATATGTTAATAATTTTATTTCTGTTGCCAATTATTTAGTTTTTCTTTTGGCCAAGTTAATTATTTAGTTGATTTAGCTATACTTAAAAACAATTTTATTTTATGTGGATTACATATGTACGGAAGATACACCCAAACTTTTAGCTATATATTTCATAGTGCCTTGAATTGAATTTGGAAATTTTAATTTATTTTTAGCTAATTATTTTTTTAGAGCAACATAAATTTTCTTCAACTTTAATTATCTCTCCCGCGCGGTGCGCGGGATTAGCATCTAGTATTATATAATGTAAGAATAATAATGACTTTCCGGCTTTCCCCTCGGCGAATCTAGGTTGATGAAGTGCTATGGTTGAAGAGTCCAGTGGTGACATGCTCGGGCTGGGCGAGCTTAGTATGGGCCTTCAGCCCAAAAGTGGCCTCGATTGATAGAAATAGAAATCCAAGAAAATTAGGAGCTGGCCCATTAAAAACGGGCTTGCAGGTCGGAAATGACCGACCCACCCGGTATTGTCTTTTGCATACAGTAGCAGACACACCCTTACCTTGTTCTTAGTAGAACAACAAACTTTAAGAAAAGACAAAGTAACATGCGAAAAGGAACCTCGGGTCGGCCTTGTCTCTGCCAAATGTTATTATGGTCCACAACTCGGTTTTCTTTGACCTCATCTCATCTCTTTCCGTTTCCACCAAGTCTTTTGTTTTGTCTCTATATATTTCGAAGCTCACTAATGTTGCACTTGCACCTTCCTTCCAACACTCTTTTGCACTATTGTTGACACATACTCACCTTCATATGCAGGTTGTACATAACATTCTTATTTGAGGAGGGGGAAAAACCCACAAACGTATAATCTAAGATTAGGTTTTTGTTCATTGGATGTCCAAATATTTGTACTGAGACTGAGAGACCCCAATTAAAACAAAGCTAAATTACACCAATACATCGATAGGCATTGTGTGACAGTTTAACGTGTCATAAAATGACTAGAGATCTCTGGTACAAACCTTATTGGATTCTTAATAAAGAAAAAATATCCATTGTTAACATTTTACTCCTTATCAGCGATGATTATTTTAGACGTAGAACAAGTATGCTACGACTATTGTCCTCGTGATAGCGCTTAAAACACATATGATAAACATTTTAAAAAAAAATGGTTGCTAGAGACGTTGGAAGGGGTACAATGGTCATTGTAAAAATAATTATTTTTTTATTAAAAAAATGACAGTACATAACTAGCATAATAGCACGCGAGAGATTAACGCCAAAATTGGATGAGAGTCGGACAAAATTATGTATTGTGCAACATAACAGTACATAGTGGCACATTGAATTAATTATTGAGTTTGAAACGAGTATTTTAGAAACTAGCTGAACTTTAATTGATCACAATCCGACTCATATACAGGATCCGACTAACATGCTTAAAGATCATCCATAAATAAGTGGAGAACTCTTCAAATAATTGATATCAAGATGAAACTTGTAGATGGAAGCAAAATGTGTGTGAAACGGGACCATGGCATATGGATATGGATATGGATATGGATATGGAGCTGCAATCATGCTGCCACTTTATGTCATTGAATCTTTTTAACCAAAGGCATTGCGCGTCACGTTTTTGAAGAACTAGTAGCTTCTATGTGTAATGTAAATAGCTAGTGTTGTATCATCACTAATAGAATAGTAGCTTTTTTGCCTCTACAATTATGGGTAGGGTAGGATAGGATAGGTATACTACATATATATATAGTATAGCCATAGGGATACGAATTACAATAAATTGACAACATATATACCCAAACAACACTAAGGACCACGACGTCGTGCCATGCGTTATGATGCCGCATGCTAATTATTCTCTTCACCAAGCTTTATATATACACATGTTAATTTGTTCAACTTCCGTAAATCCTCGTCCTTCCTTCACAAAATATAATTCTTATAATAATATTTATTAATTGATCACCCCATGTAAATTAGCAATAATACATTCTACGGCCATATATATATTATGAAACATTACGGATAATACTAAATTAATCTCAATGTTGGGCGATATATTATATAGATGGATGGGACTGTTGTGCTTGTTGGTAGGTCATTCACCTTAGAAAAATAATTCAGCACTGCTATTGTGAATGAGTCGGCTTTGAAAAATCTATAGATTGTGTTTATATATTAATTTCCATGGAACTTAAAAAGAATTTAGAGGTGTTTGGATGGATGTAATTTCACGTTATTGTCGTGTAGGGATGGTGATAAACATATCATACATGTACCGGTCTAACCCATATCGGAAATGTTTAAATCAGTTAAGGTTTAACAATGGATTAGTTATCAAATTACCTCTGGTTTATGGGTGAAGAAGTAAGCATTTAAAAAAAAAATTCTAAAGCCAATTCTGATCTGTTTTTAATTGAAAATATTTATGGTTTTTGTACTAGTTTAGCCTTTAAGAATGGGACTGCTTGGAACCGACCCATTTCAGTTCTTAACGGTTCGGTTTTGAACTTGTCTGGCCGGACTGGTTTTAAATTTTAATGCCCAAACCAACTGTCGTGGGAACTTTTGGCAGTTTTTTTTCGCATAAAGATTCTGTCTGTGTAGCAGCAGCACTCTTCAGCTTATAGAGTATGCTTTTTTATTTTCAGTTATATATTATTAACTCTAAAAGTCTAAAAGGGCAATTCGAGGTTAGTGATTCAATTAACAATAATATCGATATATAGTTCTTAATTAATGTACTTCCTCACATGGCAGCTATTCTAGCCAATGATGCAAGAGTTGCGTATTTAGAGGTGTGGAAATAATGATGAAGATTATGATGTTTCCATTAATCAAAGATAAATTATTAATTAATTAACTAACCAAATTGAAGATATCAGAGCATTCATAATACAAACATTTTTTTAATAACTCTTATATGTGACATCTTATATGTGACAAGTTGTCTTGTCTCATTGCATTGGAAAATACCTTATTTTGTTGTTCAGCACTTTCATCTAGAGATTCACTATTTCACATCTCACTATTAATTTTTCGATTTTTATGTTATCTCTATTACTTTTTCTATTTACTTTGTTTTGTTTAATATTTATTGATATAATAAAAATATATATCATTAATAGATGGGGTTGAAAAGTGTAGACATCATTAATAGATGGGGTTGAATAATATTAAACACTCTTAAACACTTATATTTTTGATGACATGTTAATTAGTTGGCTTTTATGTGATAGATAGTGGGATAGGAGCTGGGTTCTATATTGTGGATGCTCTTATTTAATTATGTTAAATCAGATGCTTTTTTTTACTAAGTGTAGAACATTTAGTAAGAGCATCCACAATGGTATTACAATTTACATAGAATTATTTAAATGTGGATCTAATATATATTTTTTTAATGTAAAATATATATAAATGTGCTACAATCGTTTTACATAGCATTTCTTAAAAGTGTGACCCACCTATTTTTACAAAACTCATTTTTTAAATTTAAAGAATGCACTACGTATTACATAAACATTTTTTAATTATAAATTAATTTATTTTATAACTAATACTAATATATTATTGGTAGTTGTTGGAAACTCTAATAATAAAATATATTTAAGGAATATAGTTAAGTAAAGTTTTAGAGCAAATATTATTTATACGTGTTTTACTTTACATATTACTTAAGATGTACATAAATATCTACGTGACAATTTTAAAGAATACAATTTATGTAAAATCACTGTCATACTCTAAAAGTGAGTTATTAACTAATAAGTGATACTCAATTTCACTTAATTTTACGTCTGGTTCGAGGTAATAAAAAATTGGAAATTTAAGAGTTGAAGAAATCAAATAAATCACAAATAGGCAGCATTCGGAGTTTCAGTTTCAGATTCATCATCTTCTTCTTTTAAACTTAGTCATGAATTGGACATACAGTCGTCAAATAATAAAACTTTTATTGAACGTCTTACTATTTGAAGTGTTACAGTTTCGTAATAATTAATATCACATTTGATTCTGATCAAATCTTAAATCAAAGAGAGGAATTGAAGAATACGAACTAAATAGAGAGTAAATGATTTTCCTAACTTGTTCATTCATTCGATCAAGCTCAATTATAGAAGTGTTTAGTTCTTTCCTAATATAGTAACTAGTAACATAATTGTAACTAATAAACTTCTGCTTATTAATAAAATGGTCCTTCAACTTTAGAGAAGATGAACTCTGGTCCTTGAACTTGTTCACTTCAACAATTCTCTCTGTGGAGAGGTTAATTGGAAACTTTTTTTTTTTTTTTTTTATCTACTAATTAATAAGTTACTAATATTTTGGTCCGAAATAAACAGCTCTAGCAGCCCTTTCGTAATTTCTAAGTGCTAATCTGGTTGGTGGCTGGCTGAAGCTTCAACCCAAACGTCATCAAGAATTAGCATACCCTATTTTTAATTAATAATAACTACGATTATTTTCGCTATTAAGACAAAATTGCCAGCTAAGTATATACCGTACGTAGAGAGTGCCCTTGTATTAATTTAGTCCAAAAGGCAATAGCAAAAGCTATTTCTTTATAAATTTGCATCACATGCAAAGAAATTTCTCATTCCTTAATTGAGTTGAACTTTGCGTAAAATTTAACGGAAATAAAAACTTATATTATAGTATAAATTAACTTTTCTTTTATATTTTTATTTATTTTAAATTAATATAAAATAAAAAAATTATTTTTATTTATTTTGAATTATATATAAAAAAGATATGATATTGAATGTTATTATGAAACTTTTCGCATCTATTTTCACATAAAGCTTCTAATTCGTAAATTAGAGTATTGTAAAAAAATTTCAACTCTTTAACTATATTTAGTAAATTTAAAAATATATGATAGTAAATAAAAATATACTTATAAATATTAAACACTATAATTCTATTAAATAACATGTTTTTTTTCGTGTTTTTTAAAACTTATAATTATCGATTCTACCGTGTGGTGAAGTATAAAAAATTGAGTTCAAAAATTAATTTTAAACTACTTAATGTTAATGGTCGGTTTCACCACATGTCGTTATCTGATTTAATAAAGTCAAATTATTCTTTAAACTAGTTCATTGAAATCGTGTGTTGTTGTGCTTAAATTTAAAGAAGTTTATTCTATAAATTTACTAATATATTATTTAACATGAATCTTTTTAATGTGCGTCTTAAAGTTCATAATTACCAATTGTTCACGTAGCACAAATATTATATACATTTGATGTTAGAAACTCTATAATTATTCTTAAACTTTAAAGTTGACGCTTTCACCCGTATTATTATTTAATATAATCAAGCAAAATAATATTTCTTTTCCAACGCTATTGTCTAAGTATTCCTATTATATAAAGGCCCTCCTCCATATGTATATCGATGATGATTGGTTTAGACTAAAAAAAAGTGATACTAGAACATGTGGAAAAAAAAAATTTGAAAAATTTATAGAAAGTACTTCTAAATCCACATGTCAATTATAACAACATTTTATTTCTATTTTATAAATAAATATTACTTGACATGTGTCACTGAACAACTTTCTATAAAAAATTTACTAAATATTTTCATTTTAAAGATTTACTCTTAAGAAAAACTTTCAAACCATGGTTTTCTATGATACTTTTCAAGGGCCTCAAACTAAAATAATGGTAAAAAAATGGCGCAATTAACTCAAATAATAATAGTAGAAGTATGATAATAATAATTATAAAAAAGTTTCTCGAAATAATAATAGTAGAAGTATGATAATAATAATAATAATATATAATTCTAAAAAAGTTTCTCGGTGAGAATCTTGGTTCAATTTCATGTGATGTGTCAATATCATCACCGATTGCTTAGAGATTATCCAAAAGGAATACTATGATTTTTTTTTATTAAACAAGGAATACTATGATTACTATCCTCACAGCCATCCAAATTCATCTGGCTAAGAAAAAACCCCAACTTTTACTAAAACCCTAACTGGAAATACCAAAATAACCTATATTTTTTTTTAGTAATTTCATCCTCAACTTTCTATTTATTAAAAAAACGTATCACTCTTGACTTTTTTGTATATTTTTTTTTTGTATATATATATATATATATTCCATAAGACATAAACAATACAACATTATGACAACAACAATGCAGAATATGAGGATAGAACCAAGACCTCACAATATCTGCTGCTATCGAAATTAGATTATGCGAAATAAAAATGACATTTCCAGAAATAAAACAAATGTTCAACAAGGGAACATTCCCTAATAACGATTTAATATCTGAAACAACCCCAAACAAAGAAAGCGGATGTCATCTAGGGCAGAGTCTCCTTTGAGTAGCTGTCTCTCTCCCTAGTAGTGTTGTACGAATTTGTCCATTAAGTCTATCCACAAAGCTATGGATGCTTGTGGGAGCCCAAAAAACCAGTATCAGGCATTACCCGTGAGGATAGTCGAGAAAAACAACGTAAAGTGATCATCATCTACAATTCTGCCGATGAAGGATGATTCATGCTTCTGGATATATTGAATTGGGTCCCCCCCCCCCCCTCCTTCATAGTTTGGTATTGTTCTTGGAACTACCTCTCGTGGGAGTATTGTGTTTAATAGTTCTGGGATGAAGGAGTGGGATGCACGATCACGTAACTTGCATTGTTCTTCCATTTGACTCTTTTAGTTTATTTTCTACTATTGCCTCTACCTGCTCCACAGTCAGCACAACTGTTGCTATGTTTGGTGTCTGTTGTTGTGGTAGTGGAGCATACCCTTGGTTAGGGTAGGCTCGGTAGTGGGGTTGTAGCTTGCATTACTTGGAGGTGTCAGCTTCTCTTGGCCATTGTGGGAGGTTATGAATGTTGGGTTTTGACTACCTATCGATTGTGTGGGAGGTGGGGATGTTCCATGTCGGGGCGCTTGGTCCATTTGAGTTCTTATATTCTCCCTCATTTCCAACAAATCTTCGATGCGACCATTAACTTAGGGGTAATATGGTGTTGCACGCCTTGATGTGTTTGCTCTTGTTGTGGCTGGATTGGTCTTGGGGTGGTGGCATATTAGCTCTTGGGTGAGCTGTTGATGAAGACTCCCCATCCTCCAGTATCACCTCTTACGTTATTGGGTTGTCTTTCCTATTGCATTGGTGACTTCTAGCGTGTTGGCATGTTGGTGGATGGGCATTTTCGCTGGGAACCACCCATCTGACTTCGTTGTTAGTTTTTGCTTGATGTCATCGATCCCAGGAAGTAAGCCACGACTTTTGTTCGTATCTCACTTGACGACGCCAATGATGGATCTAGTGCTCCATTTGACGCGGTCTTGGTTGCACTGATCCACTTCGGGTAGTGTTCATCGCCTTAGTCACCTGCAAGAATGGGTAGATCGGGGCGTGTCCCGGTGAAACATCTCTGATGCCTAAGTAAGTTTCAGAGCGATAAATGAATAGAGAGAGAGAGAGAGAGTTTAACCCTTGAATGAGAATGACGGGGGGGGGGGGGGGGGTGAGGGGGTATTTATAGGGATTTCTGCCAAATCCCGTTCAGGATAGCGTTATCCTTCACTAATATGATAGGTTAAACATGTTTGTCAGCGGGGTATTGAGGGTGTCGCACTTCATTAGGGCCGACTTGTCCTAGACAAGTCCGCCAAACTCCCTTTTCTTAGATGTGACTAATCTTGCACCTTGCTCAGGGTTTAAGGCTATGAGTGATCCGTTCCTCAATCGGGTTGCTCGGTTGTGGGTTATTGCCAAAATTAGGTGCAAATCCACCACCAACCATAAAAAGTCCACTATTAGTCATTTGTCTTTAGTGTTTAGTATTTTTGCATGCTCTTAATCAGAAATGAATCCATAAATTATGTTCAGAAAGTAAGAATTGAGATAAAAACAAATAAATAATATACATTTTTTTTTAATGAGAAAATATAATTTAAATAACCAAATTGATAATAATGACGTTAGAGTAAAATTTCAAATCACAAAAAGTTGAAAGAGCAATTGCCTCAGTCCCAATCCCTAATCTTGATTACTAATAATATTATTTGTGAGAAAGTATGAATCCAACTGTGTCAACCTTTATTCATAAGTTCAAGTTGGTTAAGATACACATTTATTTCTAACATGGTATAAAAAACGTATAAGTTTAAACCTCCCTATGGCCCGCCCAATTAAACACCTTAACATAACAAATTACTCCTGAAGTGTCGAAGTAGATTTTAGAGCACATCATTTGTATTTCTTAAAATTGTCACATATGATATTTATATATACTTTAAAGACTACTTAAAGTTAAGAAACACATAAATAATATTTATTTTTCAATTTTTTTACTTAACTTTATTTCTTAAATATAGTTCATTCTTAAACTTTTCAGCAACCAGTAATAACATATTAGTATTAATTATGAAATAAAATAATTGATATTAAAATATTGATTATGCAATGATGCGACAATATTGTATGTTCCTTAAAATTAAAGGATGTACTATGCAAAAATATGTATGTCTCACATTTAAGGAATACTATGTAAAACTACTATAACAACTTTTTTTTTTTCATACATTATATAAAAAATGTGATGATACATTTATTTAGTAGTGCATGTAAAATCATTAGGGATTCTCTTCTAATATATCAAAATATATGATTATAAGTTAAGAATCTAATTACAGTTCCAAGTTTGCATCGAGTTGCTACTAGGTGTCCCAAATTTAAATTGTTAATAATAGATGTCCCAAGTTTCGTTTTGTTTATTTTTTGTTTTCCGCC
The DNA here is from genome assembly GCA_036873135.1 of Clarkia xantiana subsp. parviflora. NCBI lineage: Eukaryota > Viridiplantae > Streptophyta > Magnoliopsida > Myrtales > Onagraceae > Clarkia > Clarkia xantiana. The sequence goes on from JAPTYO010000014.1 coordinate 6,987,806, forward strand.
AGTTTTTTCTGATAAACTTGACATCTATTTAGTACAATTTAAACCTGAAGCATCTAAAAATAACATAGTGCAAACTTGAGACTATAATTAGGTTCATAACCATGGTTATATGATGAGTTGAGTTGACTCATACCAAACCAATATATGTATCTGTAAAGAAAAGAAAAATGTAAAGAATGAAGGGAAACAATTATTCTCTCGAACCCTATGATCTATACCGCGCACTAATTGGTTCTGTTGGAATCTGGATTTGTCGGGAAGATTTTTGCGGTGTCTTCGAACTCTTTTATTTTCGAATTTCGGGCACGCACCTGCAAAAAAGGATAAAGTCATGCGAACATCGACGATCTCTCTTCGATGGTCAAATTAGTCACCGTTCATATAAAAGAGAAATGTCATTATATTCATTTGTTATATGTCTCAAATGTTAATAAGAGACTTGTCAATATAAAATAATGGGTTAAGAACACAATAGGGGCCTGAATGTTTGCCCATGTTGCCAAAAGGGGTCTGAATTGAAAAAACGTATTATTAAGGGCCTGGATTTTGAGTTTTGTGTTTTTTCAAGTCTCCATCCAAATTTTCTGTTAAATCTAACATAACCAAGTGAAAAGACAAAAATACCCTTTTGTAATTATTATACAATTTATCAATTTAATTAATAAAATGTGAAATGTCTAAAATACCCATACGCGCTAATTATGCCCTTAAGGCCACCACGCTCCGGCCACCGCCACCCGGCTCCGGCGACCACCACCGACCTCCGGCGACCGCCACCGGCCTCCGATCGGAGCCAAAAAAGCTCCGATTGGAGCTCCGAAGCTCCGATCGGAGCCAAAAAAGCTCCGATCGGAGCTTTGGAGCTCCGGTCGGGGCCACAGAGCTCCAGATCGGAGCTCTGTGGCTCTCGATCGGAGCTTTGTGGCTCCGACCGGAGCTCCAAAGCTCCGATCGGAGCTTTTCGGTCGTCGCCGGAGGTCGGTAGTGGTCGCCGGAGGCCGGTGGTGGTCGCCGGAGTCGGGGTGGTGGTGGTCGCCGGAGCTGTGGTGGCTTAAAGGGTATTTTCGTCATTTTATGTCAAACATATGAGAGACACACTTTGGTCAAAGGGCATTTTCGGGTTTTCAAATTATTTTTGGTCACATGCCAAGCATGTGACCACTTTCCGTCACTTTTAACAGAAAAAATAGACGGAGACCTCACTTATACACAAAACTCAAAATTCAGGCCCTAAATAATACGTTTTTTCAATTCAGACCCCTTTTGGCAACATGGGCAAACATTCAGGCCCCTATTGTGTTCTTAACCCTAAAATAATTATTATGGTATACGACCATTTATGGACAATTACAAAAGAATATTTTAGCAATTATTATTATGATAGTTGAATATTAATACCTGATATACCAGTATAGTATCAAACTATTTATAGTTAGGGGCTGGCTAAAATGCAGTCGAGTTTATTTCAACTCGATTTCTCAGCCGTTAGATCATGAGAGAATCAATCGAAAATCATAAGAAATAAAAAGTGTTCCTTACACATACATAATCGAATGACTAAGAAATCGAGTTGAAATAAATTTGAGTTTATTTTAGTCGAACACTTACCATTAATAATATATGTTATGACATCAATCAACCTATTATATCAATATTCATGTGCTTATGTTATGTCGTCTATTATATCAATATTCATGTGCTTATGTTATGTCGTCCAAGACAACCTATGTTCCTAATACATGCATATGACCTTCTTGCTTACGCATAATATAACTTGCGACAACTATAACTTTAACTAACAAGTCAAGTGGCGAAGATGCAATAATCTTAATTACATACGTTTCAAGCTATGAAGTTGATGAATCCGCGCTGACTTCCGAAACTAGTGAATGTTTATTAAGAAAGTAATTAAATTGAGATCCATGGACCCATAAATTAATTTTGACAATTATTTATATTTTCCCTAGAATAAGTTAATAACAAATGAAAAATCTATAATCTTCTAGCTTTTTATTACAAAACTATTTTGGATCCAAAGGAATAATGCTAAAACTCTATAGTCTATATATATATATAATATATTATAGCTAATAAGGTATTTTTTTTACTCAAGAATCTAGCTAGATATAGAATTTTTACATTGGTGTACATTAGATAGGGTGTCCAAAGAAAGTGCAAAGAAGAGTGATGGTGGGAACATGCCCTGCACTGCACTTACTGTGCACCCACCAAAGCGAATCATTTCATTTAATATTCTCATTATGATTTCCATTTTGCCTTTTTTACTTACCACCCAATCTTCACGTCACTACCGTACCAATAATGAAATAGTAAAAACGTAAACCTTCTTTTGTGTGCGACAGAAATAGTAATTTGCAAATTCTGATGCACTGCTCTGAAACTGCACTGTCAATTTATTTTCACTAATATAGGCCACTCTTCAGAAAAATACTTAAATAAGTCGTTTTATGTTTTGGCCAAAACCAAGTCATTTTTATTTGAAATTGACCATTTATTTTAATTTTAATTTTTTATATTTATCCTCTTAATTTTTTTTTATAAATTAATTGTTTCAATTTTTGCCCATAAATCAAATTCTGACTTCAATCCTAATTGTAGTAATAAATAATTTCAAAACATTTTTATTTTTTATGACGTATTAATTAGGTGATGTTAGTGCAACAGAAAATGAAATAAAAATTGAGATTGTACAATATATGGATATGGATGGTCTAATTGATTCCACCCATTTGATGAGAATCGAGCCTTACATCTATAGCAATTCTAACCTTACTTTCGAATCTAATTTGTCAACCAATATGATTGCGCTATTAGCTGAGTCAATTGAAATGACGATTATTCTACATAAAATCAATATTCTTAAAAACAAAACTTCAAGAGTATAACTGTATAACACAGAGATCGAATAAATGAAACACTTTTAAAGTTAACTACCTTATCTTGAATTTTAGGGCCATTCTTGAATTTTAACTCATATTTTTAGAGCCCCCCATTCTGGTTAAAAGACGCAAGTCCCGCGAGTTTACTACAATCGCGCGCGTGAAGGAAATCCTTGGATCTTATCTAATGTACAGAGTATATAAAGAGTAGTAGCAACAACGTTAATTATACAAAGTTCAAGGGTAGTTTAGGAATTCAGCCAATTTTATTTTATATATATCTTTTTCTTACTGTGTGATGACTTTTGCAGAGGGCTCTCTCTCATCGAGGCCAGGGAGATAACGACACATGCATGTTACATCACTGCCCACCCATCGACGGCAGCGATCCCATCCACGGTTTCTCTCTCATCATTCATGGCCGTTAGATCTAACCACGGTTGGAAAAAACAGTGAAATCCGTTAACCCTGATTGATTAGTTCTTCTGTGACCCTCCCTCCAAAGCTCCATACACAAGCAGAGACAGAGTATGGTCGAGATGAGGAAGAGAGATGTCTGTTCCTCTCTCTTTATCATTCATTGTTGGTATCATGATTCATGATCGAGCTCCACAGCATCTATCTACTGAATATCTTAGATTCTTAGCTTCAGAATGCTTCTCCAGCCTTGTATCGTAGGAATAATTAGGTTAGGTGTGTGAGGAATAATAAAGTTTCTAGATTTGGTCGGATATCTTCTGTTCTGTAGATCTGTTCTAGAGAGAGAGAGAGAGTAATGCCATAGATTCTCTTACTCAGCCTCATTTCCGAATGAATCTCTCTTAGTGTAGATCTGTGTAGCTTTTTCTGTGTTGTTCTTGTAGGAATTTCATTTTTTTACCCAAATAGGATTAGGGTTTCTGTAAAAAATTGTGTGTTTGTGATAAAGATTGCGTGTTTTGCTATCGGGGTTTCAATTTTTCTTGAAAAGTTGTGTTTTTTTCTTTTTCCACTGGAGAGTTTAAGGTCAGGATTTAAGTGCTTTTGAGGATAAGATGAATTACTTTCCAGATGAGGTAGTGGAGCACATCTTTGACTACGTGACGTCACACCAAGATCGCAATTCCATCTCCCTTGTGTGTAAATCATGGTATAGGGTTGAGAGATTTAGCAGGCAGAGAGTGTTTATAGGGAATTGCTATGCAATTAGTCCCGAGAGATTGATTTCGAGGTTCCCTGCTGTTCGATCCCTTTCGTTGAAGGGAAAGCCCCATTTCGCTGATTTCAATTTGGTGCCACATGATTGGGGTGCCTTTGTGTGCCCTTGGATTGAGGCCTTAGCTAAGAGCAAGGTTAATCTGGAGGAGCTTAGGTTGAAGAGGATGGTGATTACTGATGATAGTCTGGAACTCATTGCAAGATCGTTTTCGAATTTCAAGTCTCTTGTTCTTGTTAGCTGTGAAGGGTTCACCACTGATGGATTAGCAGCTATAGCTGCCAATTGCAGGTAAGATTTACCATATTTTAGCTTACTTTAATCTGATATACCCCCACATGAAGATAGTTGCATACTTAGTGCTGAATACATTCATACCACTATTTAAATGCTTTCATTTTGATCTAATTTATGTTCAATTATCATATTGCTAGCTGAATTTGCGAGCTACATTGATGTCTGTCTGTAGGAATCAAATTTAATAGTGTGTTGATTTGCTTTGTCCCAGTTTAAAATTTTTTCCTTCCCTCTTTTTTACATTTACTTCTCTACTTATCTTAGTTGTATTTTTGGATGACAATCTGGTGCTCGTATTATGTTAGGTAATTCTTGTTGATGCTATTAGTTGTAACATACCAATGTCTTGCTTCGAGATTACTCTATTTGTCCAATTCTTTTAGCCATTATCATGATTAAGTGCGATATTCAACAAACTTACTATACTCCAAACTCTAACAAGCTGCAATATTTTGACAAAACTAGGCACCTTAAAGAGCTAGACTTGCAAGAGAATGACATTGAAGATCATAGAGGCCATTGGTTAAGCTGCTTCCCTGAGACCTCCACATCTCTCGTGTCCCTAAATTTCGCATGCCTCAAAGGCGACATCAACATAGCAGCTCTTGAGAGGCTCGTGGCTAGATCCCCAAACCTCAAGACTCTGAGGTTGAACCGAGCTGTTCCGATAGAGGCACTGCAGAAGATTCTGATCCGAGCTCCTCAGTTGATCGATTTGGGCACTGGGTCTTTTGTCCATGACCCAGATTCTGAGACGTACCAGAAGCTGAAGAACACGATCCAGAACTGCAAATCTATCAGGAGCTTGTCTGGGTTTCTAGAGGTTGCTGCTTATTGTTTACCGTCCATATACCCCATTTGCTCGAACCTGACATCTTTGAATCTGAGTTATGCACCTGGAGTTCCAGGCAGTGAGCTGATTAAATTGATCCGGCATTGCTATAACCTCGAGCGATTGTGGGTATGGCTTCGTGGACCCTAAACTTTACAGTTTGTTCTATCTTTATTTTGTGGTAAACAAGTAAATAAGCTAAACCCTTTTGCTTTACTAACCCAAAATAAAAAAACCACATTTTCATGAACCAAGATAAAGTGAAAGTACGATAAAGTGAAAGTAAACTTTGGCCTGAAAGAACAAAAATTTTTCCTTTTTAATGAAAAGGGAATTGACGCCCCTTTCATCCTTTAGTACTCCGTCACTCCTTTTTGGAATGAGAAATTATTGCTTGGCTGGGATTTACCATGTGGTTCTGACCTGGTACCCCTCGAACCAATGAATTTGTACCAATGAATAGTCCATGTAGCACTTACATGGATTTTTTTTAATAAGTTGTCAACCTTAGTAAGCTGGTGTAATATGATGTCACCAGAATCCACATAACTCAATTCAAAACCTATTGAACTAGTGGAGTTTTTTTCTCCCCAACTTGCGTTCAACCCATTTTAAACGTGTATTGGTTAGTAATCACCATTCCAGTGGGTTGCATTCGTGTTATCCGATGATGTGGCATTACTAGCTTGCTTAGTGCCTTGTTGGATATTTAAAGGGGGTAAGTGTTGATTTCTTTAACAGGAGTATCTGTGTGTGTAATACAGCATACTCAAAGGGGTCCGAATATAATTTCCCTTCATAGAAAAAAAGGCATTTTCAACTATTACAGACGGTCATTGAATTCGATGATTGGAAAACTTGTTAGATGCCGGCTTTTTCGTACCCTGACATTCAGTGCCATGTGAGTCAAGAAATGGTTGCTGAAGGTGATGTTTTTTTAAGTGAACATGAATAAAACATAGATAATTTAACCAACAATTCTGCTGTGCAGATACTGGACTGTATTGGAGACAAAGGGCTCGCAGTTGTAGCTTCAAGTTGTAAAGAACTCCAAGAGCTTCGAGTCTTCCCATCCGATATCCTTGGAGCTGGAAACACTGCTGTAACTGAAGAGGGTCTTGTTGCCATATCCAGTGGCTGCAAAAAATTGAATTCACTGCTCTACTTCTGTGAGCAGATGACAAATGCAGCCCTCATTACAGTCGCCAAGAACTGCCCCAATTTCATCCGCTTCAGGCTGTGCATTCTCGAACCCACGAAACCCGACCCTGCTACAATGCAGCCTTTGGATGAAGGTTTCGGTGCGATTGTCCAATCTTGCAAGGGCCTCAAGCGCCTTTCTCTCTCTGGGCTCCTGACTGATCAGGTGTTCCAATATATTGGCATGTATGGAGAACAGATAGAGATGCTCTCAGTTGCATTTGCAGGTATATATTATGATATAGCAATCATCATCTTGAAAAGATAGTCAATGTGCATGATACAAGCTGAATTGGTGCATAACATCATCATAACAAGTTCATTAGTTATATTTTAGGGTTGATTACCAAAAAACCAGACCAAATTTGAGCTTTTTGCAAGAAGTAAATCGAATTTTTTTATTCACAAAAAGCAAACTGAACTTTTAAAGTTCAACATAGTTCAAACGGAAATCAACATAGTCTGCTATGTGGCTGAAAGTTCAAAATGTTTTTTCTTTAAAAAAGAGTTTGGTTTATTTATTTACTACTAAAAAGCTCAAAGTTTAACTTACTCTTTTGGTAATTAACCATATATTATATCTCCTACACGTTTAAAATGCCCTTTTTAGGTCTAAAAGATGCGAAGATTTTCGTTTTAGTCCATTCAAGCTTAAATAAATTCATGGCTTTGTCCCTGATTTCATTCAGGTGACAGTGACAAGGGAATGATGTACGTGCTGAACGGATGCAAGAAGCTGCGGAAGCTAGAGATCCGAGATAGCCCCTTTGGTGACGCGGCTCTCTTGACAGACATTGGGAAGTATGAAACAATGCGATCCCTTTGGATGTCGTCGTGCGAGGTTACCCTAGGAGCCTGCAAGACGTTGGCAAAGAAGATGCCGATGCTTAATGTGGAGATCATTAATGAAGACGAGGAAGAGGTTGGGTTTCATGACAAGCACAAGGTGGATAAGATGTTCCTCTACAGGACAGTAGCTGGGCCGAGGAACGATGCTCCTGACTTCGTGTGGACCTTGTAGTTTTTCTTTCCTTGATGTGTAAGGTAGGTGTTTGTCTTAATTTGCAGAATTTTTGGATGTTGATTTGTTAGGTGTACTCTGTTTTAGATTTGGATGCTTTATCAACTTGGATGGTGCTTGTTTAATGTAGAAAGGATCTTATGTTGCATTGAACCCTGATCTTTTATGAATAGATCCGCCTTTTTTCAGTAATTTTGAAGGAGTTTGTTGCAGTTTCTGCTGAAGAGAACAGAAGCCCAATGCAATGGAAGAAGCTCTATAATTTTTTGTTGAAAAGCTCATTGTTATGTACAATTTTTTTTTTTAATAATATATATATATAAGAAGATGAAATGAAGAGCATACACACCACGAGATATTCATAAACAGAGGCAACAACCATAATATCATTCCATAAAACATAACAAGGTCTCTGTCATGTAGCAGAAGCAAAACCAACTTGCTGCATCATTTTTCTAGACACTCATATAAACACAATCATACGTTCCAATTTATGATGTCTTCAACGGCAGAAGAAGCAGCATTCCTCCATCATACAGCAGCAGCAGAGGGCAGCCAAACTGCATCATCAAGAATGAAAAAAAAAATGTCATTTTTTTCCTGCTTAGATCAAGTAAGAGCCGGTAAACAAATTTACTTCAATGAAGTAATTCAGAAAGAGATGCAAACGCTTAAGCTCTGCTATGATCAGCTCAGCAAACAACCCTAATTTGCAATTTTATATGCAAAATCTACAAACAGCTTGCCATTTCAATTTCAATTTTCAACCATATAAGGGCTCAAGCACACATTTTTCCTTCTTTTCCAAATCGATGATAGGCAATATTTGACCATGTGATCGAGTTTCAAGTTCTCAATATACACTATGAGCAGAGCCTATCTAATTGGGGCAATAATCAAGATAATCAAAGAATTTTTTTTTGGAAGAAAATAACCTATATAGCATATTATGAGCAAATAAACACAATACATAATCAACGCTTTTACCAGCCTCGTAGGAAGGAGCCGCACCCAACCTCCTCATGGTGGTGGTGGTGATCGTAGTGACAGTGCTGAGGTGGCGGTGGCGATTGACCGAAATATCCCTGGTAACCTTCGAAAGGGCGAGGCGGCGGCGGGTACGACGGGTACCCAAACGGCGGAGGAGGGTACCCTTCGTAAGGCCCCGGCGGCGCGGACGGGTATCCAGGCGGCGATTGGCCTGTCGATCAAAACTATAAACTTTTAGATGGTCGGAGCACAGAAATTGAAGATCGGAATATGAAATCGAAGTGAAATAGTTCAAATATAGCACAAATCTAAAGACGCAATTCACCTGGGGGAGGGTGCGGATCATGAGAGACATGGGATACATGAGAAACGTGCTGGTAGCTCATTGCTTCGTCGAGAAGATTTAATGAATGAGGCGCAGATGTTTGAATGAAGGTGTTTATTGGTGTCGTGTTGTTATATATCAGACATGTTGAGACGGTGACAGAAGAAACTGCAGCTGCTAAGACCGAAAACAATATTTTTGGCCCATAGCCAATCCAAGTCCAAACACGTATAGGGTTACCGCGTTTCTTGTTTGGTACATCATTATTGACATTGATTACAAGTTTTTTTTGGCCTAACACATTGATTACAAGTTTTTTTTTTTGGCCAAAACATTGATTACAAGTTTAATCGAAAGATTACGCATAAACTTCATCACAAACATAAATATCCAACACATATTTTTACTTAGTTAAATTTATATTTTTATGTTAATCACTCATGTTTTACATATAAATTTATTATTATTAAATATATATACTAGAATTTTATGCACGCCCGTTACATGTGCGTCACATATTACATATAATATGTTTTATTAGTATAGATGCATTTATATACAATGAAAAAGAGATATCCTCGTGGTTTGTATTTGAAATATTTCCATCATTAATTATGTAAGTAATTCAAATCGGAGTTGAAACGAAGTCAAACGCCGCAGTTTACAGAACTGTAATCTCCTTCGCTAGATTCGCTAATAACTTATCTATTTCTAATTTATGCATGTTATAATTTAAGGTTAAGAACCTATTTATAGTCTCATGTTTATTCGATGTTGCAATTTAGTGTCTCATGATTTAAATGTTGATATGGAATGTCTCAGATTTCATTTTTGTCGCAAATCGATTTTCCGTCCTATTTTGCAGTTAACTTTGATGGGACTAGGTGAACTGACAAATTTTCCCATTTTACTCAAATATGGCACTCACGTGCTAATTTGTGGTACAGTAAAATGACAAAAAAAAAACCGATTTGAAATTATAAAACACATGTATAGGCATGAGATCTTCTTTACAGAAGAAGAAATTTGTAAAGATTTGGAGAGAAAAATTAGGATTCTTGAGCAAAGCTTAATGAGAAACAATAGTGGCTTCGTCATCTTACACAATACACATCGAGCACATGGAGTTGTGAGAATTTTCAGACATTTGACAACTTCAGCGGGAGGCTTTATGGATGTCCGTTTAACAATGTATGCTCTTATAAACTCAAGTTAGGTCCGGATGTTATTCGATTATAGTTGATTAATGCCAATTAGGATGATTTGAACAATAATGTATGTAAAAAATTCTTCAATTTCAGTTCAATTAGGGTAAGTTCAGTGCAACCCTAACCCTAATTTGAGCGGAAAAAATGTTTATTTTTAGTACAATATTGTTCAATTACAGTTTTATGTTGTTCAAAAGTGAAGTAATTTTTTTTTACAATGTTGTTTAATTTCAATGTTATCTCGTTTCTTGAAGGGTTTAGTGTTTAGGTTACTGACATTTGAAAGTTGATAAAAAAAAATGTATCAAGTATTAGTCTTTTTGCTTTTAGATGTCCGACATTTGGAAGTTGTTAAATAAAGAAGGTAAGAAGTATTATTTTTGTTGCTTTTAGGTGTCTATTAATTTCAGTCAATTGGGTTAAGTTGTTCAACCCTAATTTGTAAAAAATTGAAATAATTATTTTACAATGTTGTTTAATTTCATTGTAATCTCGTTTCTTGTCGAGGAATGAATTATGATGTGGATATTTCTTGTGGGTTTCCGAAGGAATGTGTTGACATTCAACTAGAATGGCAACAAGGGCGAAAAGAATGATTTCTGAAGCCGATGCAAAATTGAAGTGACTTGAGAAAATGTAACGACTTGTCATATCCTGCTTGTGTTTGGCAGTGATAGGAGCTTTATTTGTATAAAAAATGTATCTCTAATTATAATAACCGCATTGTATGTAAACGACATTCGTAAGACAATTTATGTAATTTGCTACGTCTGTCCTTTGTAAGTTGTTGAAAAAGTAATTATGAAGTATTACTGTTGTTGCCATTAGGTATCTGAAATTTGTAAGTTGTTAATTAAGAATGTATAAAGTATTATTGTTGTTACTTTTCCGTGTCTGACAGTTGTAAGTTGTTGAAAAAGAAAGTATGAAGTTTTATCGTGTTGCTATTATGTATCTGACAGTTGTAAGTTGTTGAAATAAAAGTATGAAGTATTATTGTTATTAATTCTCCCAAGTGTCCGACGTCTTCACCACATCAATTAGTCCAAAAGTGCACTTTTATCAATTTTGTGTGACCATCAAATTACGGGAAAACATAGATTTTAGTTAGAGATTTAAAAAACTAGAAGACGCGCTTGTGCTAGATAGAGAGCTAATAAATTGAGTTTTTGAAATCCTAACACTCAAGTAAAGTGAATAGAAATGAACAAACATTGAGTTTTGTAAAAAATTATATTCGAACTGCCTTTTAGTCCATTCAAGTTAATATATTTTTGAATTTTCGTCGTTAGTAATCATGTGAGTGACACGTGCCTATTTTCCGTCTAAATGTAAAGGGTGACCTAACAATACAACAATATAAACTTTTGAAGTACCTAAATATCACAAAAATCTACTACCTACTACTTATAAAGGTTGATGGTGGCTCACCACCAACCATCATAGGTTCAACTGTTAAAAGTATTTCCCTTGCTATTGGTTAAACATAAACATCAGTAGAGTGGATGTTAAAAAATAAGAACGTGTTCTAAGAACGTGTCCAACGCTTTCACTCACAAGTTAGGAATTATGTGACAGTTGGTTAAGACTTGCATCTTATTATTGACATCAACAAAGCGGCAGAGACAACAAATCTCTTTCAATCCGTTTGACGAAGTTTTGTGATTTTTATATAAACATGAGAATCTGGGTTTAGGTTCAGTCTCTCTCAGGTCGGTTATCACGTATTCTGTTGGACAATTGGACTTAACAGTGGCCCAATAGTTATAGTGAATGACATTTGGGTCATCACATAAATTGTGAAGAATAATTGGAATAACCCGTGTGGGTCCGGTTGTGCTAAATAGAAAATTAATTGTTGCCTATTTATGCAAACCGAATTATTTCTTCTAATTGTTTTCAAATACATTGCACGTTGTGATTTATGGAATAATATATTTTGTATATGCATAATATATTATGTATATTTATGGACTAATAATCTTGCCCTATTAAATGGTTGTTTATGTTTTATATATCATCTATATTACCAATATATTATTTGTGTTGGGTCCTCACCCCCAATAGACATCTTTAGCACCTTTTCATTTTATTAACAAAAAATAAATTATATTTAATTCCTATATTTTATAAAAAATAATTTAGTCATTACTATATTTGAAAAACATTTATTTATCTTTAATATTATTACTAAATAATTATTTAAATTTTTGTTATTTTTCTAAGGTCGCTTAGTCGGCAAGTCATAGTAATCATAATTAACTTACAATTCAATATTCATATCAATTTAAGTCAGCCCTATCATACTCATTCCGTTCAAATTTCGGAAACATGTAAAAACAAATTATTCAATGAATTATATAGATCGAGTGATATATGTTCCGCCTGTTGAGATTTTTCTATCACATAGATCAGCCACTTACCAAATTATATATATAACAAGTCAAAATATGGGTGAAATGTGGTTCTTGAAGTTTGACCTCGTACATATAATATTTTACTCATCGTCCAATATTTATGGACTCAAACTATTAATTTAGTTCTTCTATTTGTTAATCCAATCACATTGTGTAGAACCTAATTAATGTTAACTAAATATTTTTGTAAATTCAAGTCTAAACTTTATATTTTTGTGATTTAATTTTATCTTTATTGTTAAATCGAAATTTTTTGGTATTGTGATATTGTATATAATTACGTTTTTATAGGTCAAATTTGTCCATTGATGACTCTAAGTAGTTAAGAACAAGTTTACATTCTTGACACCTCAAGTTGATGAGTTAGATACAATTGAGCCGTTAATGACCAACGTAATGCTCGACCCAACTCATTTATATATCTAACTATAAGGCTAACTTAGTATCGTAACTGAAGACATTAGTTAATTTTTTACTTAATTATCCTATTCTCTTTCTCATGTTTTGAATTACGTTATGTCGCTCTTATCTATCGCATAGATTCTTTTCTCACAACGAATCAACTTGCCCCTATTTTACTTTGATTAATTATAAATATTAGTAAACTTAAGATAGACTATATATCTTAAAATTTAAATGATCGATGCGCGTGCAACGCACGCGTTAATAACTAGTATATATATATATATATAGTCACCACCGATTTTCTTTCACGGTGAGAAAAAGAGATGATCCATAACATCTATATAAATTACAAAGTCAAAACAAATCCCTGCCAGGAAAAAAAAAACCCACGTCAAAATTCACTATCTTTCCTTCCTTTGGAGTCTGCATCTCTAGTCCAAAGCAACATCTCATTCATGGCTACGAAGCGAGGATCACATATCGGTCCACATCATCTAATATATATGGGTCCAATTATATTTCGTGGAACGGCTGGTTTGGTTAATTTCGTGACTTGGATTTATTCAATTTGATTATTTTTCATTCTTACAATCTTGTTTGAGTTCGGTATTGGTTCGGTTGAACGAATTGTGTGCCCGATTCGTGTTAATGACATTGTTGTATCTGACATGATCTGCACGTGCCTCAGTTAAAACTCCGTCTTTCCCATTCGATCGACGGATCGCAATTTCGGTTTTCATACACATACAAATTACTTGTTAATTGTATATTTATTACCGAATAATAATTAATTGAACTTTAGTACTACATATTTCAGAATTACTGTTTTACCCCTGTATCGACCAACATTTTTCTAACAAATTCTTCATTCTTAAATTCCACATTAAGCCGAGTCAAACTCAACGGGCTGACAGAGAAACTACTTTCACAAGTGGGGAGGATAGGCCGAGTCAAACTCAACGGGCTAACAAAGAGCAACTACTTTCACAAGTGGGGTTCCATCCTAAAACCAATTGGTTATAGTAGAAAATAGTCAACTTGCTTATATAGTGCTCTAATACTCAAATTACCACCGATGTGGTATTATTCTCTCAGTGGGATATTCAACATTCATCTCATCTGCGCCGCCTTCGTCAGGTTCTACGTTTTTTGGATGCCACCGACGATTTAAAATAATGAAAAGGTTGTTCAACATATGATTGATCAATATGTTGCTGAGACAACTGCTGCTGAAGACCTCAAATATATCTCTATAAGTAACTGCATGTTGAATTTTTTCTAAAATCTTCTAAAAAAATTGACCGTCTACAAACTGTTCGTGGAAATTCATGTCAGATTTATACTACACTTTCAGCATTTGTTGTGTAAATTATGTTCTAGGCACTTTAATCTAAGATGGAACAGGGTTCAATAGCGAGGAGACATGATGAATGTATATTACTATCTTTTGAAACAACACTATACGTGAGGATATACAAGTAGTTTCAGTAGAATGATTATCGGTAGGCTGAAAAGTGGAATATGATTTTCCTTCTCTGTTAATTCTCATGTTGTATTTTCCAACTACACAAGAGAGGCAAGTTGGAACTCTTTGACTTCTTTATTTAATTGTTTATCTTAAAGAAATTTTACTCATTGTGTGAGTGCACTAATCTTGTGCCCATTCATTAGTGTTTATATTCTTGCTTAATGTGTCCTTTCCTAATCTGATTTGGTAATACTACAAATGTTTTATATCTATATTTAGGCATACAAGCTGACTGCTTATGGTCCAAATAGCCTTACAAATTTCTATTTATGGCCAATTTACAATAAGACATGAAAATTTATTCATTATATTGAACACCAAGCCTTTTAATTGCTATAGAGAATCTGATTCTGAAAAAAAAAAAATCAAGCAATTGGGGATGTGTTTTTATAAGTATGATGATACAAGATAGATTCAACATTATGCAATTCAGAAGCCTTTAATTGGTGGATAGGGTTTAGGGTCGACTTATCCTACCAACTTATTACTGAAAATTTTGTTGCGGCAAGATGTCAAATTATCAACTCTAGGATGTACAATCTGTTTTCATTTTAACAATGTTTGATTTATTTTCAACGGAGTCTGAGGTTCATGGTACCCTAATCTCTGTTCAGCTAATTCTTGCATGATTGTGTTTATCGTATTTGTATGTTGTAGATATTATACGATCATCTGCTTATTAACATAGTTGATGTTGTCGTTGTTGTGGTAGGGCGGTTCGCAATCAAAGTTCCTCACCAGAAAGTACTCCAAAGAGATCTATACTAATTAGGCCATTTGAAGTTGGTAGGCTAGATTTACATTCCAATTCTATCTTCTAGAGCTTTAATTGACTTTATCTAATTAGGGTGTTCTGCAAATTGAATTTTGATTGTGGTTCTGTCTGAGTGAAAGAGATTCTTCCTTAGGCTACTACATCCATTTCATATTCACCACCTATTTTTATAAAGTGTTTGTTTGAATGCTCTCATGTGTAGAATAATGTTACTATGTACTTGTTCTTGATAGAGTTGTATATATCTTACGCATGTCCCTACGCGCAAAAACGGTGACCCGCAACGATTCAGTTTCGGTTTCCTATTGTTTTTCATTCATGAACTAAGATATAGATAATAAAAATGAAGAATGCTTCTTATTAGAGATAATGATATTACAAATGAAATCATTAGTTTTTCCATGACAAATAAATGAGAGAAATTTGGCCAAAAAAAATATGAGAGAAACATAGTTGTTAAATGCCACAAATAATCTTAATAATAACTAGGTGCTGACCTGCGCTACGCGCAGGGTTATATGTCATGTACTTATTAGAAATTATATATAAACGATATTTTTTTTGTATAAGAAACTTAATGAGTTTCAGAAATATGAATATTATATAACAAATAAAGTCATTCTTTATAGGGTTAATAACTAAAAAACTGTCCAAGGTTTACCCTATGTTAAAATTAGGTGTCTGAAGTTTGAAATGTTAAAATGGACTGTCCCAAGTTTCATTTTTGTTGAAATTTGGTGTCTCGGTGTGATTACTTTAGAGAAGTCAATTCTGACGAAACCGTATGTCAAATTCAAGCTTTCATACACACTCCCTTCTCGTCATCTTGCCGGGACTGTCACCTAAAAATTTGGTCACATCCGGGCAAGTAAATCTCTCTCTATTATCCTTGGAAAATGGCTCTACACCACTCTTCTGGAAACTTTTTTTTTAATGTTCAATTTTTAGGTGAAATTTGATGATTTTGTGAAAAGTAAAGAGTGATTGATTATGAGTGGGTTGGTGGGTTGATGAAAATGATTGAATGGAGATGAAAAGACGCACAAAGACACCAAATTTCAACAAAAATGAAACTTGAGACAGTCAATTTTAACATTTCAAACTTCAGACACCTAATTTTAACATAGGGTAAACCTTGGACAGTTTTTTAGTTATTAACCCTTCTTTATATATAATGCTAAAAGTTGGAAGTATCTCTATAAGCCAATTTCAGCAACACACACGTTATAGTTATTTTAGCAAAAGATGATTATCGATAAAGCATACATATACAGCACTGAGTATTGCAACTTCTCATTGGAATGTTCAATGGTCTATGCAAATTTTTCACGTACAACTTCATCATATCTTTAGGGTACTGCTAGCAACACCAGGTTTACTGCCTGCAAAACCTGCAAACCTCCACTGAGTGCTCGTTTGAGAGATTTCTTCTTCGGGGCATTCGCTAGATTTGGATCTTTACGAAAATCATCACAACCAGACTCAAGATATATGAAACCCTTATCATCTTCCTGCTCCATTTTATCCATGCTCTAGTGTTGACTTGAACAACACAAGATAACAACCTGGGCAAATGCAGGATGCTGAGTTTTCAAAACAGTTTAAATGTTTGATTTTACATGACTAATAAGAAAATTCAGCATTTGGATAATTGCAGTTCTAAGCTGACTGAGCTGCCCAACATATGTAGATCCAAAATCGAATCTAGAGAATTTTAGCAGATGGGTGTCCAAAAGCTTGAGAATTTTAGTTACCTAGAAAAGCAGCTCAGCTTAAGTTCATTATGTTCTTTCGCAAACCACTGAAAGTTCAGTGTTATTATTGGCAATGAACTCAAAGCAGAAATGAAATTAGTGCATCAAAAGATGACTAAAGTTATTACCGAGTGCTAGAACTGATATGATTAGCATCACAATTACAGCTATAATCAATGTCACCCTCCTGCAAAATGAACAAATCAATAGATTTCTAACAGAGAGTGACGACGGTTAAATGCACAAAAAAATAATACTGAAAACGGTGGCAGATACATATATAAGGCATCATTATGTTAGAGGTGAATAACCAGTAGCAATTGGATCCAATTCGAGTGAACTCAGTTCAAATTAATCGTATTTAAAAGATTTAAAAAGCGATTGCAATAAATATACCTGGCTATATCAACTAAACAATGATGAGTTAATGAAGAACTGGAGAACATATCAGCAAAACATATACGCATATCAGCCCAAAAATCCGCCCGAACTTTATAATCATCGAGAAGAAATCACCGAACGTGAATCCCATCTCAATTTGAAATCACAGCTTTGATTTCCGAGGTGCCTTGTACGTGCAAAAAATGAGAAAATAATTCCACTCGAGTTAATCAAATCACAGAGTTTGATCTTACCAATTCAACTAATTTTATCTTATAGAGATAATTAAAATTAACACAACCATTATGAAAGAAAATTCAACTGCTAAGCTTCCAAAACCAAGGCAGTATGTCGTAGAACAAAATTGCTTAACCAAGCATTATTGTCACGAACTCGTGAACAAAATGGAAGTGGCTGACATGAAAGTAATTGTTTAATACTGATTCGTTTTGATAATTACTGATGAGACGCATGAAAAACAACAAAGAAATTCTGTAAAAGGAAAGTACCAAATTGCAAATTCAAAGTAGAACAATTTTATGCAACCCCTAGCGAAACCGAGCAATCCGTCCGGCTGAATTGATGTCGGCGAGATTGAGTTGGAGGTAAACGGTTGGCGTGACTGAGTTGGAGTCCAGCAAGAGGAACAAAAGCTTGAATCAAGATAATCTTCAACAGAATATATATATACAAAAAAAGTACATACAAACAGATATTTGATAACCAGCTACTAACAGAAGAAGAATGTGAATCCATCAATTGATTCACCGGTTTCTTCATTTACCCAAAAAAGGACAGGGCTTCATTTACCAAAAGAGGACATGAAGCAATATTAGGAAGTTGATGAGAGCTCAAAATCACCATACAACATCCACATAAGCATGTGGATCATCAATGTTAAGTAAGATTCGGAGTGAAATTAAAATCATAGTAAATCATTAGGAGTGGCAATCAATCTCTTACCAATCTGGACCTGATGCAAGAGAGTCTCTTCCATCGGAGATCTCTCTCCGCGGTGGTGAAGAAACGGATTGAATCAACGCTTCCAATGTGAAGGAACCATCTTATCTATTTAATTTTCTCATCCATCTCCAAGCTCTTTAAATAATCAAACTGCAGAAAAAGAACATAGATGCCCATAAATAATTATGATAAAATCCAGTCCATAATCGTGAGGGTTGTGTAGAAAACTGTCACATGTAGCATCAAGTGTATAAATATATTACTTTAGATTTATAGCTCTGAGCACCACTGAGTTCAATATGGCGTCGAATAAAAAACACAAATGCAAATGATTCAAATTGATTCAAGTACTACTCATCTACTTCTCCGAAGATTTGGGTCCCCTATTCTTCTCAAATACAACCCCTGCAAATCAACAAAACCCAACGACTTTCAGAATTATTTGTCAAGTAAAGATATAACTGCAGAGAAATCGAGGCAATATTTACATGCGGTGACGGAACGGAGGATGTGCTTACATAAGAGAAGTACCAGCATTGTTGAGCCAATTAGCTGAGTAATCTGCGCAAACATTAAAGCAACAGTAGTTCTTTGAATTCCTAAAATAATATATTAATGACTAACTAATATAGTATCCAAAGCAAGAAAATGATGAAAGATCCATAACACAACTTACTTGAAGATGTTTGCACAATGCCGTTCCTCTTTGAGAAAGATGGTTTATATAGTTTCACAGTGGACTTCTAACTGAGATGAATGCTCTGTCTTCAGTTACATTTTCTTGAACATCTTCTTTGGCAGTTAAGTTACAATCCTGATATCTCCATCACATTCTTCTAAACGATGCAAAATCCACTAATCAAATATTCCAACAAAGTTTCAATAAAACAACAGTGACAATTTTATGTATATGTTATTCAAAATAAAAAATTCCATGCATATAAACAAATTTTGAACTTTAACCTTAAAGAGAACTTCATTTATAGATAAAACTTTGTACGCAGTAGTATATATACCTATTAGACAAAATATTTTAGCAGCAACATCCCCGTCTTTTGTCTCCTTAATTAACTTCCATTAAGCCCATTGAGAAATTATTCATATGCCAAGTTAAAAAAGTGGTTATAGACCCCATGTGCATGTCATCTTTCATGTTAAAAGCTCTTCATGAATTTAAGTATAAGAAGACCTGTAATTGAGAAGAAGACATGTAATTAACCTTAGCAGCTCGTTTTGTCCCAGAGAAGAAGACCTGCATCTATAAAAGTTTAGGTACTAAATACATAGGAGGATTGTGATTAAAACATACATACTACAAACATGAAAGATATAAACTTGTCATTATTAATCTGAAAGAAATATCTGTTGTTGAGCTCCATTGTACTGTAGAACCGGACGGATAGTGCAACAGAGAAATTATGATATCTCAACGGCTCTGCTCCAATTTTCTGAATCCAAAAGAAAATTTTCAAGTCCAGTTTTGTAAATCACGGAAACAGAACATTCGATGAGGGTTCGACTAAATAAATTTAGTTTAAATGAATTCACTAATATTACCAGTTTACTGGGATAAGAAAAAGAACACGAAATAAACCTTAAAAGGAATGCTTCCAATTTCCATGGAATAGCCAAAGCAGGACTCCAATTTTACATCTCAGCCTCAGTGGACCA
Source organism: Clarkia xantiana subsp. parviflora (assembly GCA_036873135.1). Taxonomy (NCBI): domain Eukaryota; kingdom Viridiplantae; phylum Streptophyta; class Magnoliopsida; order Myrtales; family Onagraceae; genus Clarkia; species Clarkia xantiana. The sequence continues at coordinate 7,007,668 of JAPTYO010000014.1, forward strand.
TTCAAAAAGATGAAGAAATTAGGAAGAACGGATAACACTTTTAGTAAAGTTGATGAATTCTTCAATGTAATAAAACCCTAAGCGGTAGTAATCTGACTTGACTTCCACTGCAGGAATTGAATAATACTTTCATTAGCAAGCACATACAATTTCAAACCAACCAACAACCACAGTATGTGTGTCCATGTCGTGTGCATGTAACCACCATGATAAAAAATGGATTGCCAATTTTTTTGTTCTGATCTCACCTCATCCGATCTCAGCTTTCTATGTCCTGCCGTGTCGACCCAACCTTTCGATTCTTCACCTCCGGTGCTGGGGTTTCTCCTGGGAGCCTCCGAAGACGACGACCTTCCACCTTCTTCCTCATCGCAGCCTTCCGTTCAATTGGAAGGAAGATATTAGAGAGCCCTAAGAACTGAAATGTCTGCCTCAGTCTATTTAACTCTCAGAACTGAAACGCCAGTAAGAAGAAATTAAAGAAATCAGAGTGAAACGTCACTGAATAGAGAGAGAATAAAAATTGGTGAACATAGCACGTATAGCCATCTCCAAAAAATTGTTTAGGGTTTTCTTTTTTTAGGTCTAGATAAACGGCGTGGGCCGAGAGTAGGTGAAATGTGTTGATGGGCCGAAAGTGAAAATGAGTAAACAGACTGAGCGTGTAGAGGGGTAGGTTTTGAATGACGTGGCATGCTATGGCAACTCAAAATTGCTGACATGGCAGCTCAAAATTACACCATTCTCTTTCCTCCTCCCTTAGATGATAATAATGAAGTAGTAGCCACAAATTTGACCTTTCCTATTTCCTCATGTAAGTAGCTCAACCATTCATCCCTTGGTGTAAATGTGATGATAATGAATCTTCATGCTATAAACATGATATCATTCCACAGAGTTTGGAGAATTTCACTTCAATAATGTTTAGTTATTTACTTATTTTCTCCTTTGGGTGAATGAGATGAACATGCTCGTACGTACGAGAAAAACCTCAGTTCTACAATTGTTCATGACATAAATACACTTAGCTAAGAATAATTGTGGAAATAAGTATGCCATTAGGTGCTTTTGATGAAATTGAGAGCTCTAGCCAAGTTTGACTAAAAAAAACATATACCACGCGCCAACGCAAACGCTGATTACTAGTTTTTTTTTTTTTTCATTATTACTAGTTATTTTAAGTATCAGATTGTCAATATCATGGGCAATTAATAGACCTCGAGGAGTTAATCAAGGGGAAAAGCTAGACGTGACCACATATCTTGGGCAAATATAATTACTCAAGAAACTAGGGAGGAAATCTACTCGGATTTTATCTGTATTTTTATAACTTTTATATTCATACTAATCAAGTCGATAATGTATCCACTTAATTAGCTGTTCTTGTACAAATATATTAAAAATTAACAGTTTTCGGTTTTTCTAAATAATTATTATTATTTATTATCTAATATAAAGAATTATAATTCTGCTTGATTTCACTAAAATTAAGTTAAAAAATAATATGTGACGAAATTGGTAATTTCAAGCTTTAAAATATGCTAGAATTAGCGAGATTGTCACGTTACCTTCCATATTATTAAATGATATTTTATCATTTTAATATTTATAAAAATATACTTATTCTTTTAATTTAATATAATATTATTTACTATTGAATATCGTAATCAAATAATTATAATTTTTTTACGGTAGTCTAATTTGTGAATATATTTTTTCATGTAAAAATGAAAACATTTTGAATAGTCTAATTTGTGAATATATTTTTTTATGTAAAAGTAAAAATTATTAAATTTTGAATGACATTTAACATCATATTTTTCTCAATAAGATGAATATATTAAAAACAAGTTTAGGAATGAATCAATTTTACAACCTTCATTCATATATATAGAATTTTGTGTGAGGTGCGGGTTAGTGACTAGTTGATATATAATATGCTTTTAAACCATGAGACGTGATGTGTTAAAAACTTAAAAGATAAATATCTCTTCTTTCATTTAATAATTAACAGTTAATATAAATTTTGCATGCAAATGATAAAAGCCAAGATATAGATATAGTACGTACCGTCAAGTCGAAGTTCCAAATCAAATCCAATCGCAGAAAAGAATGTGTGGCCAATTAATCTGGTCTAGAATCTATGATAAACTCGATATGGATTCAGTAGAAACTAAACAATAATTTTCATAAACCGTTTACGACGCAAATTTTTTTTTTTTTTTTTAAAACACGTAGTTGCACCAGAATTGCACACATGCGGGAGACCGAACCGTATGTTGGTTCTACTAATAAGGTGCAGTTAGATGCACTCATAATAAATATAAATGGTGTTCTTGGTATTCGTTGAATAATTAATTGTGTAGTTAATATGGCTAGCCTCTTATGAAATAATAGTCAAGTTGAGGGCAATTTTAATCGATTCCAAATCAGTATTTTTTCCTATTTAAGATCATAGTTCTGAATTAATTGTTATTTTGAATTTAATTAGGCAAAATTATTAAGGTATTTATTTTTGTATTTTTAAAATTGCAGAAAATTATGTAAAAAAGTATATATCAAAAAAATTCACCGCTTTAAAATTCATTTTAAATATAACCAAAATTACAAAATTAATTTGCAAATAAACTTAAAAAAAGAAATAAAATATTAAAATAATGTTGGATTAAATGAACATGAGATATAATTAACCGGGGACCATCTCCAAATTTCAACGCCGATCGACCACCTTTATCTAACGCACACGGCACACCCCAGTTCGTGTATATTATCACTACTTCAATTCCTACAATTCAGCCATGTGAGGACTTGTCTTGGTCCCTGAGCTTCTCTCTCTACTGTAAAAGAAGAAGATGAAGCTTCCTTCTTATATATATAGTTATATATATCTCCATATATATGTCTACAGTCCATCACCGTCAGGCTAGCTAGCTATTTGCACAACTGTCTGTCGTCTCTGACATCTCAAAATTCAGTAAGCCATGTTCCACGATCTCTTCAACTCCTATTTCTTCAACTGTATTTTGATTTCACTCTCATTTATTATCCATTACGTATCTTTATGCATATATATATGTTTTTCCTTACCTGTCCTCTTCCTTCTCTTTATGAAGAAGAGAGATGGGGTGCTCTATTTCTATTGTTAGGAATAAGAAGAAGGTGAAGAGCATCCCAGAAATTGCGGTGTTCGTGCCGACAATTCGAGTGCCGATACAATCCGATCTACAGAAAGCTCTCAGGGGGGTGGTGCCTAGAACCCTAGTCGAAAGACTTCATTCTCTCAGGAATCAGATTCTCTTAGTTGCTGATCATACCGGTAATTTAATTATATATTCTAGCTTAACCAAACTATATATATATGTTATTCGATTCTTATAGAGACTATACAATTATAATAATGAAGTGAGATCGTTCATACTTGTTAGATGGATCTGCAACTGCTCAACTGCTCCGACTTCTAGAGGAGTACTTGCCTTTTTTGATTGGATTGACAAAGAAAGGTTTGGTTTCGGATCCATATAAACCCGCCTTTCGATTATTTATTTTTTGTTTTTATAATCGGCACTTTGTTTAAAAAAATTACTTCACGAATATTTAGATATTTGGAAGTTTAGAATATAATAATTACCCATTAATAGCATTCATACCCTTTAAAGAATTAATCTAATGAGTTGTAAGTCTTTCCTAATTACATATTACATTGGTTTGGCAAAATTAATCATTATTGCGTAAACCCACACCATTTTCATTTACCTACACGTATCTAACATTAATTCACCTTGCTTGCTCAGCTCAAGCTTGTATATTCCGGTAAATCGAGTCTTCTTATAAGTTTTTTTTGTTTGTTTGGACTTGAACTTATCCAACATACTTTTATTGTATGGGTCCAAGTTTGTGTTTGTGCGAGTATTAATACCATTTAGAAATTTAGATTATACAAATAAGAGAAAACACATATTCAATACAAAAATCTAAACTAACCATCTAAACTTGCCTTACGATTTTTATTTATTTAATTAAAAAATGTAGGTGTTGAGGACTTTCGTGAATATTTATATTTGACTGACGTTGCATATGGCGTATTTTAATATTATTTGTTGACAGAACATGGTGTGGAGGAATTGGTTGAGTTCCGTTGGAAATACCTCGACGGACATCATCACGTGAGACATTCTATTCTACTCCTAGTTAGTTGAAGTGATGATGAATTATCATTCATTATATTATATAATATATAAAACTGAGATGTTGATGAATGTATATATAGGAAGCTTCTGTGTCGGACTCTTGGTTTGAATTGCTATCAGTTGTCCATATGATGGCCATGCTCACATTGTCTGAGGCAAACTCTCTTATGCTCCCGCCCGACCATAGAGGCACGACCGAACCGAGGACCGTGTCGTCAGGTCTAATATTTCCTTCTTCCACAATCTATATCAAATCCACATTATGCGTTCTAATTGATCGATTGATTACATGTCCATGAATGTACTAACAGATTGCAAGAGGGAATCCGTCGATTTACTTCTAAAGGCATCTGGGTATCTCGATTTCTGCATTCAGGAGATACTGAATCGCATCCCGTTCGACCACAAGTACGCCGATGCTTCGTTATGCTGTTTTTTTCGTACGTAACGTTTGTGTAGTGATGATTTTAATTAATTAGGGAAAACATGTCAATATGGTAGGAAGAAGTTGCCAAAGGATCTTCAAGAAGGCGTGCTCCAGGCCATATCCATCCAAGTCCTTGCTCAGGTTAAACATAATAATGTTGTTTCTGTATGTATAAGAGTGTATTGAATGCATTCACCTGAAAAGCGTATATTATTATTAATACTGTGTAGAAAAAAGATTAAGCCAATTGTTATGATAACATGCATGGTTTTAGCATGAACGCGATAATACGCATGATGCAGGGAACCGAAATTCAATTGGGTCTGGCAGTCGAAAGCCAGAAAGCTAGTCTATCGGTGAAGAGGCGGCTCGCTTGCGAACAATTAACTTACTTTAGTCAGGTAATTAGAAATGTCTTATTGTAATTCTAATTAGGCAAATATATATAGTTTCGTATATAGTTGAATTTGATTAATATTGGTGAATCAGGCGCACGGGGCATTATCAGGATGCGATCTCAGCAACGGGTTCGGGAAGAAGCATATACGGTTCATCAAATGGAAGTTCCTCGAATCAAAGGTCTATGTTAAACCCCGCAAAGTGTTTAATTAATTACGTATTATCGACTGTAATTATGTAATGTGATTTACAGGCAACTGCGTACTATTACCACGGCCTAGTCGTCGACAAAGGAAACGACCCATCGGACCATATAAGCGCGGTATGTTGTTTTCTTGCGGCGCAAGAATTATTGGAAGAAAGCAAGAAAGCTTGCTTAACCTTTTGTCTAGCTGATCCTGTCTCAAGGTCAGTCCATTATAAAGAACAAACATCCATCATTAAACTGTTTGTATTCCTATTTATATAATTGTGTCGCTTTTTCGGGGTTCGGGTTTTTGGTATAGGATCCCTCCGTATTGGGGTGCCATGAAACATCTGAATCAGAAAATACCCGAAGCTGCAGTGAAGAAATCGCAGATGTACGGTTACCTTTTAGAACAAGAAGAAAAGTAAGCTTCAGTTATAAATCGAGCTTTTAAAACAGTTAGTCAAGTGATTAGTTTGATTTTTTTTTATGAAGTAAAGATTATAAATTTAATCGGTTTTCGGGTTATGCAGGGTTTTACAGACACTGCCTGACCTTCCAGAATTCGAACTGTCATTAACACCTGATGACTATGTTTTGCCCGAAATGGACCAGTCATGGGATCGCGAAAAATGGGAGATCGAAAGCCATTCCCTCAAAGACCACCTCAATGATTACGAATGAGACCGGATCATAAATAAAAAGGGGGATTAATTATATATAGTTAATAACATCTGTATATGTCATATTACACCAATGTTGCAAGTTGAGAGATAATAAATGTATATTACTAATTCTTATGTAATTGTTATACAACTTTATTTAACGTATAAAGTACGACTAGGATGTAATCGAGCCGAGTATCTGGTCATTTTGACTTGATTCATTTTACTCGAGCTCGAACTCGACCAAGACTAACTTTTTTAAGCTCGAGCTTGACTCAGTTTCATATTCGATGAGTCCGAGCTCGGTTCGACTTAGCTCGAACTCGACTTGAACTGAATATATATATATATAAAACCTCAAGCTCGAACTCGACTTGAATAGGCAAAAATAAACTTTAATAGGTTTGCTAAGTATCTCGAGTTTAGTACTAGTGAACTCGTATCGACTCAAAATTTAGGGAGTTGAATTCGAATATCGACCGAGTCGATCTTGAGTAGTTTGACTCATTAAAACCCTTAAGTACGTCCAATGGACGACAAAATGTTGAGTGGTATGTATATTATTTGGAGTGGGAGAAAGTATAAAGAAATAATGAGATAATAAAAATAATATTTTTCCTATTTATTATTTATATATAGTTTTATTTTCTCTAAATTACCCCAGTTAATAATATATACATAAATAATAATAATAATATATCTATATATAATAATAAAAATATCATTTTCATATCTAATAATTAATTAGAAGGAAAAATTTAGAAATATAAACTAATATATATTTATGAAATAAATAGTTCTATTATTTTTAGAATTTTTTTAATAAGTTAATTTATTCTTGATCTAAATGATTTAAAATGTCTTTTTGGTCTATGACTGAAAGCGAGATCAGGACAAAAAAAATCATAAAAGGAGGAATAATGATCTTAATCCTAAATGATCTTGATTTTTTTGGTTCGGTCTTAGGCGATCTTGATCCTGATTTTAGTCTTAATGGTCTTTTTCTCAGGCCTATCACAATGCTAGTATTAAAATTTTATGATTCTACCATTTGAATTAAGTAAAACTTTCAATCGTAATAACCTTGTTGCGCGAGTTGGTATAAATAAAACTAAACGCCAAACCCAGTATGATTATGGGCTAAGCTTATAAGGCCCTAGCTATATTCTTAATTGGTTATTAGGCCTATGCCCAGTATGATTCTATCTATAATAGGGCTATAAGTTACTAGGCCTGACCCATCTCTAATGAAATTAGCATGTTGTGGCCATAAAACTATTTAACACGTCGTCGTTAAGAAAAATCAGTTAGTTTAAAGGCCATAAACCGCCAAGTGTTTATTTACATCATAGGTTCATTCGATCTAATAGGTTTTAGAACTTTTTTTTTTTGCAAAACTATTGAACACTTGTGACGTAATAATTGATTGATGTAAAAGACCATGCTCACCTGAAATTAGATCAATCAAATAGATTTAATAAAGACCAACATTATAAACGGTGGGGATAACAATTAATATTTGCATGGTTTACGAATATACAGGTAACAGGACTGGAGCCCACAACTCATTCAAATCCAAGGTTCATTCGACAATAATAGTTAGTTACACGCGTTAATTAAAGTGATGGGACGCTAGATTAATTAACTCTCTAATCATAGTTTAATTATTTAAATTGGCGCCCTTTTTCTTTGTGAAATTGATTGATGTAATTACTCCATGTTTGCAAAATTAAGGCCGCGAACCCCACATGTCAAGAACCTGCATTTTCATTTCATTTGATTTGAGGAGTACATTCTAAAATTTAGAACTAATTAACTTAGAGGAAAACAAAAGGAAGTTATATTATTTTACAAAACTAGTATATCATAAATTATTTTAAAACTACTTTTAGTATATTTTACTTTCTCACTAAGTTTCATTACAAAAAAAAAAAAATTCAACTTTTTGTTTAGAATTTTCCATTATATCGATTCTTGGATGTTGGTGTTTGATCGGATGTCAATATCCCGAATATTATCCCAAAGGCATGCTCTCCTTTTGAAGAGACCCACAAGTTCGAACTTATATTAAAATTAATTAAGATGTCAACTCGTTTTAATAGATGTATTAGAACATATATGATCGAATCCACCGTTTGAAAAATTGAGGCCTTTTTTTTGGCCAACTTTGAGGCCTCTCTCTAAAAGTGCTAAAGATGGCAGGAGTAAGTCCATATATAGTATGTCGTCGAAATCAATCCATGAATGCAACATGAATGTTTTTTTTTGGCCAAATGCTACATGAATGTTAAGTAGCTAGAAAAAGGCGTTAATTAGTGATTATTGGATTTGCTATTTAAAGTGTTACTCTAATTATGCAATGATCCCTTGAAATTACACGATGTCGAAGCTAAGGGCGGCAAGCCGTCGGCTATCCCCGCAAACACAATTACTCTCGTACTATTGTCGGTTGTTGTTTTCGGATGATTTGATTCTTTGATAGATTCTTTCTTTTCCACGTCGAGTTTGGTTTCAATAGTAACTTGTGCTCAATAATTTAGGCAGCTGTGTACTACTAGTCTATTATGGTAAGCGCGGGCAGTTCAAACGGGTAGGGTTGGCGACGGGTCACGGGGTAATCCGTGACCCGCGGGGCCCCGCCCCGATTTTGATCCGTTGACCCGCGATCCGTGACCCGTGGGGCGGGTACGGTTTTGGGGTCGTCCCGCCCCGTTGACCCGCCCTGCCCCGTATGTTGATAATTTATATATATATTAGACGTATTTATATAAAACTATATAGATAATTTAACACATAGTTAAAATAATTAGAATTTGTGACTTGTATTTGGATTTGAAGTTAAATTTATTATTTGTGATTTAAATTTTAAATTGAATTTGTATATGGTAAATATAGAATTTAAGGTTTAAATTGCTAATAATATATTATGTACCACTAATAGGTGACCCGCGGGTCGAGCATCTCGATCCGCGGGGCGGGTACGGGGCAAGCGATACCCGTCCCGCCCCGCCCCGTTGACAACCCTACAAACGGGGTTTTTAAGTAAAAAAAGACGTCATCAAAGGCTCGGACAGGAAAATATTAATTTTTTAAAGACAATCCTTGATTTTCCGAGTGGGCTCGGTTTAAACCAGTTTTACACACATTTAGTATTTTAAAAACTTTAGACCATATCGAATAACAATTCGTTACCCGAGCTAAAAATTCAAAACACAATCTATGACATTATCCAAAACTCTAATCATATTCAAAAACAATCTACATAGTTCATCAAAGCACACACGACAATACATTACATAATTCAAAATATATATAAATTTAGGATTTAGCAACGAGTATCAGAATATTTTAAATATCCAACATCTAATTATTCATTAAAATTTGTACATATTATACATCTAAAGATAAATAAAAAACACCAAAAAAAAATATGAACGTCAACAAATAATTATCAAATACTAAGATATTGTTGGATTATACAAAAAGTGGGCAGAGTCCAGGGACGGATCTGTGTGTATCCATATGGGGTCACGGGACACCGCTTAACTCGACCGAGTTAGAGCAAAAAATTAGCCATTACCGATAAGGACCCCATATAAATATTAGAAAGGACCCCATATAAAAATTAAAAAAGAGAATAAAAGCATATAATGCTTAGTAGCTTAGTTGGTTTTGCGCGCACCCATTAACTACTTTATCCATGGTTCAAATCTCATCATCCACACTTTTACCATTATTAAGTATAGTCTTGTCCATTTTAACTTAAATTGTTATATATCTAAAATCCTCCATTTTATGCCACATTTTCACTTTTAATATTTTTTTCTACCTTATTTAATAGTTGTTTTCATAATTTCATTATATTAGGTTTTATCTTAGTTATTATATATCATCTAATACCTTACATCTTATGACATCTTTTCAATTTTAAGCTATATTAAAAAATATATTAATGTAAAAAAAAAACTAGATTAAAAACTATTATTACTTTACTATTTAATATATTTTTCTTTTAAATCTTATTATTTTTCTCCATGTCATTGAAAAAATTTTCTTGCAAATTTATAAGCTTTTTTACAAAAAAAATGTTATTATTTTTTTTAATTCATTCTAATTGATTATTTATTTCTTTGATTGATCCGGACCAAGTGTAATTTTTTTTTTTTTTTGTATATTTGTATTAGATATTATTAATGTTTAATGTTTTTTATTCATTATTATGAGTATATGTATAATTGTACTTTAACAATTAGTAAGACAAAAAAATATTTGTTCGACCCGAAAATATATTTGACCCGATCGACTTTTCTTAGCTATATAAAATTTATTGTGCACCCACTGACCATTGGGTCCTGGATTCGTCACTGGCAGAGTCTGTTAAAATGAGAAATTATTCAATAAATCGAAGTCAATAGCTGGCTTTCAGCTGGTGACCCGTCAGCCAATGGTAGAATGACAAGCGAAAATTTATGGACAAAAGTAAAAAAAGTAGTAACAAATGTCACTCTTTTATTGGTTGGCGGTTCAACACCTAGGTGTCATCTGTTAGCACCGAGCTATGTAATAATTTTTCCTAGGTTTTGGATCTAATATAGAGTTCGGGCTGAAATTTTAAAGAAAAAAACGCGACTATTCAGGCTCGGTTTCCCTCAATTTTCGGATTTCCGATTTTTTATGTACACTAACCCACAGACCCCAAAATAACTCTATAATAGCATGTTGGAGGAGTTCTTCAATTTATCTAACCAGTTATTTGAGTAACGTACTATTATACATATATACAGCAAATGAGCTCAACCTATACGGGTGTACGAAATATGGAGTTATCAAAAGTATAAACCTTGTCTCTTTCTTTCTTCTCCTCTAAATAAACCGCAGGTGACATCACCAAACATAACTATTTATTGGCAACCCAATATGGGACTTTTTGAGTATTACGCGATCATATAATCATATTTATAATATAACCTCCTTTTTTAAAAAAATATTGTTTGTTATATTATCATAATAACTTCTCATTTTATTACCAAAAAAAGGTTCTCATTTGCAAATATATTTGTTGTCATCAATTATATATCAGTGGAGACTACATATAAATCTATTTATGATATATATAAATATAATTTATATAATAATAATCGTTAAAAAGGAATATATGAATCCGTTACATCTATTTTGTCAAAGCGATTCCGTTGGAAAGGCATGTTCAAATATACAAACAAAACGTTTCAACAATGCATGAGTATTTTGTCTTCTACCGAAAGTTTCATTTATTTTAAAGAATAAAATAGAAATTACAAGAAATTAAAAAGTGTAGGCTGGGCTTAATTATAAATCATAATCAAAACCTAGGGTTTTTACAAACACCATTAATCTTTACTTCTTGTTTTTTTTATTCGAATCTTTGCATCGAGTGAATATATACGTAAACATATGAATGAAAATCATCATCATCTTATAATATCGATCATCATCGACATTATATCATCTCTCCAACATTCTCTGCACGCATTAATGGCATCATACTACGTTCACCCGTACCACTCTGTAACTGTACGGACACACCCACACTTCCTGTTAATTCTTTGTCTCCACGTGTAAACAGAGACAGATACAGAATCGCCATTTCTATATTCCCTATTTATAGAGACGCATATAATACATACGTATATATATATAGCTAAGTGTTCATCAAAACTTGACGAGATAAAACTTCAATTTCCATTGATATTAAATCAGATATAAACATAACATCATGAAATGGAAACTCTAACTGGAAATGACTTCTTACTCGATAAGATAAATTTAGATAGATTTAAAACTAGAATATTTTTTAACGACGATGTTGAAAAGCATGAACCCTAACTAGATTAGTAAAAGATAAACCTTTCTTCTTCTTCTTCCACTTGGACCCTTCTTTCATAAATGGAGCGACAGGTCAATATCGTAGCCAGAGGCGCCGCCGTTGGGAGACATGCCGTCCGGCGTGGTCGAATCCTCCTTGAATCCGCCATGGAAAGACATGGAGGCTGGCTCAGTAGAAACGTACGGATCTAGCCAGCTGTCGATCTGTGGAGGAGCGTTCTGAGGGAAGTAGGAGCCGCCGACAACCTCCATGCCCTGTCGGAGGGCGGCGCGCTCCCGCTTGTGGGCGTTCTGGTGGCCGCCGAGAGCTTGGGAAGTGTAGAACTTCCGGGGACAGAACTGGCACTGGAAAACGCGCGGTGGGCTCGCGGCGTAGGGAGGGTGGTGGTATGGGTACTGCGGCGGAAGAAACGGCGGCGCCGCCTGCTCGTGCTTCGGCTGCTTCTTGACTGCGGTGGTTGGGGAGGTGGTTATGGACGCGGAAGGCTCCTGCTGGTTGAGGAAATCGTAGACGTAGTAAGGATCGGCCATGGTTGGGGAGAGAGAGTGAAGCTAGCTTAGGAAGAAAGAAGAAGAAGCAGGTGAAGAAGTTCAGTAATGGCGGACAGGGTTTTGTGGTTCTCTCAGGTGGATAGATGATCGAAGAGTGAGTAAGAGATGGAGAAGATATATAGGTTTTAAAGAGGTTCAAGGGTTTGTCCTTATCCATCAGAAGCTTGGAGGGCCATGATTGGTCAAGCCTCATTTTCAAAAGACAGTTATGCCCCTTAACCGGAAAAATATTGAAAATTATTTCACGTTAGTTTTAAATTTAAATTTTCTTCAAATTATTTAGGCCCCTAAGATTACACCTAGAAAAATACACATAAAAAACACTCTTTGTGCAAGTATATATATATATATATATGAAATGTTAATATGAAAGCAAAAGCACGATTGGTATGAGTTAATTTTCGTATAATATTTGTATTTATATATTACAATGCAACAAATATGATAAAACATGGGATGGTAAGTCTGATTCTAAAATATATTTGTTTACACAAATCTTGTTTAATAATGGTTAAAACTTGCAATTATTCATTTTTAAACTTTTTAAATTCTACGTGAAAAACTTGTGAATTCCGATATATAAATTCATAGTTCTTATTATAAGAAGTTCAATATTTTTATAATTGCTTAATTAATGATTTTGTATATAAGCAGATATACTACTGACAAATTTAATAAATACGCTGAAAATTATTATGTGTATTTGATAAGTTTAACACACACTCATGCGCATACAATTATACATTCCTAACGTTATTAATGTAAAATTAGAAAATGAGAAGAGAACAGAGGGAACCGGAAAGGAGGGAGAAGAAGGTGGTGGTGCAGTGCAGTGCTGCTTGAAGAAGTGTCTCTGAGCCAAGCCAAGAAGATGAGCTGTGTTGTCGTACAGTTGCTGTTAAAGAGAGAGAAATGGACGGCTAGAGTACGACGCGTGGCATAGCATCCATTGGCTAATATTCATCGTCTCTCTACACTTTGTCACTTTCTGTTAAAAACTTCCGTCTGCGGGCCCCACTATATATTACAATATTTATTAGATTTTATGCTAAAATTAAATTATATATATGGCTCATATATTCAAACATGACACGTTTTATTTGTTATTAAGATCGTTATGGTTGCCTTAATTATTAAGATTGCTTCATTTGCCTTGTCTATATTTAATTAGAGTTGAAGAACTAATCATATATATAGGCAGTGTAGGAATATTGGCGTCTGATAATTGAATCGGGGATCGACTAACCTGATGCAGTATGATGGTGGGATAGGAGCGCAGAAATGCGTTGATTCTATGAATACCGAAATCAAACGCAAGATTGAGGAAAAACTTCGATTTTCTGATTTATCAATAACTGAATGTAAAATTCGGCCAACAATGTCTTAAATAGAAAACCCTAATCTATGAAATAACTGAAAATAACGAACAAGTCTCAAATAAATTGAAAGCTATATAAAAAAAAACCAAAATAACATAAAAACGCGATTTTGACCCCTCAGATGATGGATTTTGGCCAAAAAGCAGCGCAGTGCACGGCGTAGCCGTTATTTTGGACCGGAACGCTGTTTTCGCCCGAAAAAACACTATTCACGCGCCAAAATCCAAACGTTCGCCAAAAAAACACTATTCACTGCCGAAAATCTTCGAAACTACTCGGTTCCGCCTGCATCAATACCATATTTGAATATATGCATAGTTTACTTTTTTTCTTTAATTCCTACTTACACAGTTTAACTGCATATATCATACTATCAATGTGTCACTTCTAACCGTAAAAGTATTTCTGTGGAAAGTAGACTTAAATAATGTTCATTGGTACATTTTTTTTTAAAACATGAGATCTTAGTTGGAAATAAATGAGAGGTGCTAGATTCAGACACATTATAGAAGATAATGGTATAAAATACACTGTTTGGTTTATACACTAACACTACTATGGATAGGTAATCTTAAATTAAGATTTTTGGTATGTAGAGTAATAAAAAAATAAATGTTTATGAGTTTTTCAATTGATTGCTTGCTCGTATTATACATGGCTTAATAGTGGTCTCAACGATCCTATTTGAGGACTATCGAGATCAATATTACATTGTTCGACTTATTAGATGTAATCGATAGGGATGGCAACGGGGCGGGTCGAGGCGGGTTTTTGCAGCCCCGGACCCGCCCCGCGGGCCGGCTTGGCTGACCCGGCCCCCTGACAAATGTACCTCTCGGGGCGGGGCGGGTAAAAAATCCAGCGGGTAGATCCGCGGAGGCCCGACCCGACCCGCCGTGAACAATTATTATTAATTATTTTTTTTTCACTTCTCAATATTAAATATACTTTTTTATTTATCAAAATATTACATGATATATAAATTCAAAACATAAATCTTACACCAATTAAATACAAACAACAAACACATCAAATTCATTATAAAATACAAATTCAAATCCAAATACCAAATTCAAATTAACAAATCCTAATAATCTAAATATACATTTATTTGTAATTTGGCCCATGTTATTTATATAGATACTATCAAACCCGGATCTGGGCCCGCGGGTCAGCGGGGCCCGAGACCCGTTGCCATCCCTATTCCCTAGTAATCGATGTATTAAAGTGCGGCATACCAAACGTTCCCTCCTCCCATTATTGGGCTAAGGCCCATGATTGAATAATGACACGAAAACTAGTTTCCAGTCACGTTCTTCAAGCATGCGAGCTCACTCTCATCGAATATCCATATATTTATTGCGGCATTGCCTATGAGACATCTACATCCGTAGGCATTGAAGTAACTGTTTTTTTTTTAACCTAGCAAAAAAAAAAGTAACTGGTTTTCTTTTTTCATAATAATATAACAATAATATAGTAGTGGAAGATAACATTATATCTTTACACCAATTTGTGATCTAATGGTGTAGAGTGCTCACTCATATATAGTTTAGTTTCAGGGTTACGAGTTCGATTCTCGTAGTAACTTGATTAAAATAATTTTTTGGGTGAAATGAGGATTAGTGTCCAACATACCAGTATCTCGACTATTATACTAGGTTGTTGGTGGTGATACATTAACGGAATAGTGCATTCATTGGTTGTTTAAATATAATATACTTGCAAATAAATATGAAAATTCGATCATTACGTAGTGAGATGAATTTAGAGTCGTCACTACTAACTCATTCATTTTATTCTAAAATAAACTCATTCTTCCAAAAAAAATAATTAAGAATTCTCTTTCATTTGTTTGCATGGCCACTGGCCATACAAAGAATCGAAAGGCCAAAGTTCTTGCGCCTGGTGTAATTTCTGCCTAGTAAGATATATCCATACACGATATATATATAGGGGCAGCTAACATATCATATATGAACAGATACCACGCACGTTCTCTATTTATATATGAGAAATGTTGTTTGTCGCTTCATGTGTACGGACGACACTAGCTCGTAGCTCGATCCATTGATCCATTTGTAGGGTTTCAAATCATACAGAGACATCCAAAACTTGTAACTAAAATCTTGCTGAAATAATGATGTCCGCCACCCCCACAGTATAATATGTATATATATATATATATATATCCTACAATTATAAACCTATAGCTAGCTAGCATCGTTGACCATGTCGTCTCAATTAGGAGAATTAATAATACTCAAAAATGCAGTAATATAATTAATAATAGAAAGTGAAAATTACATTTTAGTACTCAAACTATCGGGATGTGATCATGTGAGTCAACTTATTATTATTATTTATTATTTGGAGTCTCAACTATTTGAATTTGAAGTGCGACTTACTAGTTATTCATTGTTTGATTGACCTAGTTAGGAGAGTAGCTCTGACTTGAGTTTGTGCAATACCTAGCCAACTGGTCTAAGAGACCATGTTCGAGACGAGCCCGGACCTGAGCGAGCTCCATCACTCACTTGAACGATCGAAACTTTAAATCAATTATAACTTAATTGGTCGAGACAAGGAGCTCGCCCTATCCATCCTCATGCTAGAATGATCTCGAGCTCGGACTAGGGTGAATTCCCTAACTTGGCGAATCCACATACTAAGAGTACAAACAGTCTGAGTCCTCGACACATATATATTAACAGATACTACCTTTTATATTTAATCATTTACATAATAGCTAGCTCTATCACTTAGTTATGATATTGCCCCTAGCTATACACTCAAGCTAAGATTATGTTGAAAATGATAAATTAAATAAGTATATATATACATGTTATGAGTTACATTCGAATGTACATATATAGATGAGATATACTCATTCTTGTGACGATGTAAGCAAGGGACGCAAATTAAGTGTGGAATTGAAACACATGGACAAAAGAAGGTGACGTGGCAGAGTTCTGAGTTCTGGCTAGGTGGGGGCAAAAATAATTAATTAAGCTTATAATAAAGGAGAATGAAGAGTCATGTCATCAAGTGACCAAACTTTATGTTGTACATGACAAAACAAATGTACGTACGTTATAAAGCGCCATCTTTGTGTGGTGCAGCGTGCGATCCATCCAATTACAACTTCTTTAAAAGATCTACTATATCTATACTATAGGGGTTAGCTAGATAGAACAGTAGAACAATAATAATGCCATAACAGAAACTTCCACTCAGGAATGTAGCCAGGATTTCGTCTTAAAATGATGACAATGAGCGAACGATTACAACAAATATTTTCGGGTTAAAAGGTCCTTTTGGTACCACATGTTTGCAAAAATTACACTGTTCATACCACTAGTATTTTTTCGTACCGAATTGGTACCATATGTTTCCAAAACTTACTGTTTTGGTACCTCCGTTAGGGTTCTGTCAAAAACAGCCGTTAAATGGCATGTGCCATGCACGTGACCAGCCCAAAACTTTCAATTTTGTTACAATTTAGTCCATCTAATACATCCCTAACTTTTATTTTGTTCAATTTAGTCCTAAAACTTCAAAATCAAACAACATCCCCAAATTGACCTAGCCGGACCAAGCCCTAGGATAGGTCCGGCTAGGTCAATTGGGACCTAGCCCCAAATTGGGTATAGGTCCCAATTGACCTAGCCGGACCTAGCCTAGGGCTAGGTCCGACCCTGGGTCGGGGTCGCCTGGGTCCGGCGACCATGACCCAGGGTCGGACCTAGCCCTAGGCTAAGTCCGGCTAGGTCAATTTGGGAAAATGGTTTGGTTTTGAATTTTTAGGACTAAATTGAGCGAAATAAAAGTTAGGGATGTATTAGATGGACTAAATTGTAACAAAATTGAAAGTTTTGGGCTGGTCACGTGCATGGCACATGCCATTTAACGGCTGTTTTTGACAGAACCCTAACGGAGGTACCAAAACAGTAAGGTTTGGAAACATATGGTACCAATTCGGTACGAAAAAATACTAGTGGTATGAACAGTGTAATTTTTGCAAACATGTGGTACCAAAAGGACCTTTAACCCAATATTTTCCGGTTACGAAAAATATTAAATTTTGATGGATTAATTAAAAAGTTGCGTATTTTCTAAGCCTAAAAATACAATCATTTCACCCCCTAGCTTATTACTAACTAGCTAGGCATATATTTAAGTTAAAAAATCGTATACTGATGTATCTTCGTATCAAACAGTCGCAATAATCCCAAAATAGGGTATACTATATATTGTATTTTTGGGGAGCACTTTTAGCCCAGGAAATGGATTTCAAGATAAACATCTCACAGTAATAAGGCAACTACGAAATCATATATATATATCAGATTTCACGAGTCCTAATTGTATAGTTGACAACTATTAATGGATGGAAGTTTTAAAAGCTGTTGAAAACAACATCTGTTCATAAAAGTACATAAAAATCAAATCTACTAGTATTGCGTTCTCTTGTGTGATATATGAATAAAAATACGACATGGAAATTCATTTGTATTATATTCATTATATTGTTCTGTACTTCTATTATATATTTATATGCATGCACATATTTTTTTTCTTTTTGCGTGTATTTGTTTAGTAATATCGTATTGTATTAGAAATTTTAACTCGGGAGATACATTTATAGTGTCAAATAAGGTTAAATATCCAGCCAAGTTTAATCAGGTTTTGAATCATTGATTAATCAAATATATATATAGATAGATAGCTAGGAAAAGCAGATGCCATTCTAATCCTCAGGAAAAGATGAGACGGTAGATTGATTTGATCCTCTTGCATATATATATATATATATAATAGGGCACGAAACCAAGCCAAAATGGAACCTCTGCAGAGCATCTCAATGGAGGGCTGCAACTCTCGAGGTTTCCAAATAAGGCAACTCATTCATCAAAAGAAAGACACACCATATATTTATAGACGGAGATTCACATAATGAATAAGCTTAATTAAAGTTAAATATGTACGTCTCTGATCTGATGTTGGAGAAAGAAACAAGACATGTCTTGCTTGACCACTAATTTCCTGAAATGGGTTGGTTTTAGGATGCTTGGGTTCCAACTTCCAAAGACTAGTTGATGAACAGATTGCTACTCTATCTTTTTGTTTATCCTAGCTAGCTACTAGGTTACCAATTAATGTCTGAAGAAATATATATATAAGCGGTCGAACAAATTGATAGCTGAAGTTTTTTTTAATATTCTAGTCTAGCTCAAGTTTCATAAGTGTACAAATTACTAGGTTTGTTAGAATTTCCGTCTAATTTGAATGGAATGTGTCACGTACCCAGCAGGTACGTTATGAAAAAAAAACGTGACAAATTACTATATGATGTTTGGGCAAACGAACAAATCGCTAGCTACTTTTCTCATCATCACGTGCCCAACACATGAATGATTCCGTCCAAGTCACTTAGGCAATTTGATAATCAAGTGTGTATATTATCATTTCTATCATCAGCATCATGTACGAGATGATGAGATAAGACTACTGCTCGCTAGAGTTTCTGACTTTTCACTTCAGCCACCATATATAGTCCAGTATAAGGGTAAACGGACTAGAGGATTATAATTATTCGCTTAGTGTAATTACTGATCAACATACTTCCCTTACGTACGAATGATGAAATATTAATTAGAAACTGTATTTAGCATATTATGTTAGAAATATTAGTTTAGAAGATTAGAATTAATGAGTTCATTATATAGTTTGTTAGGTGTCCAAGATTTACACCACATTTCAACAAAATTGAAACATTGGACACTACAGTTTAACATTTGAAACTTCAGACACCTAATTTTAACATAGGGTAAACTTTGGTCAGTTTTTTAGTTATTAACCCTATAATTTATAGTATAGGGGATCTATTGAGTAGTAGGAATATATAGTCTAATGTACAGTCATATATATCATGTTATATATATGTATCTACTATATATATAGTCTAGGGAGTAAAAGGGTTTTAGGGTTTAGCTTTATGTTCCATTACGGGAAGAACATACTGCAGCATATACTATTCAACACGATGTTAGGTTAGGTGTTGGTCTATTTACATTCAATGCATCGTTTTTTTATTTTTAAAAGAGTTGGGTTTGGTGGGGGTCAATATGGTACGTAGTATTAGGTAGCTGCAATGGAAGTTGAAGAAATGGGGGGAAATGGAATCGTGTCACCAAGCAGGCAGTTGTTTGATGCTCACACGCAATCAGGGCAGGCCAGGCCAGGCCAGGGCCGAGCAAAAGTATAGTCTTCAGGTGCTGGCATTTGGCCCCCTCCCTTTCCACCAATTTTGTTTTCATTTTTGATTTTCCTTCTCATTCGCTCGGTGTTCTATTCTACTAGTTGTACCTTAACATGTATCTCGTACGACACTACGAGCCAACCAGAAGGATAGATAATGCTCCTACTACATTTACTCCATATCTAAAAATAATTTTTATTTGCACCGGTTCCATAATAATTTTACATAACATTCCGTAAAAGTGTGACTCATCTATTTTTATGTCTTATTCTTTAAATTTAAGAAATGTATTATGTATTACATAACTAATTTTTTATTATAAATTAATTTATTTAATAATTAATATTAATTTCTTATTGATGGTTTTTGGAAAATTTAATAATAAAATATATTTAAAGAATTAGTTAAGTAAAATTTTTGCAAATCAAAAATTATTTATATGTCATTTTTAACTATATGTATTACTTAATATTTATATAAATATCTATATAACAACTTAAAAAAAATACAATTTATATAAAACATGGTGATGCACTTATTGTAAGATTCGTGAAACAACCTCTCAAAAATGAGATTGACTCAAATGTGGATAAATTAGGGCACATGCATAACGACAGAAGTGCTGAGTTAATAATTGTCGTTTTATATTTGTAAAATGTCCGTAATATCATAATATACAAGATAATGAAATAAAATAATAATTACATAATGACGACAAAAGCTGCTTGCAATAATCGCGATACAAACTTAGTTGTATAGTAAAACGAGAGTGAATTCACAAAAAGTTGATTTCGCTCAAATCAAACTTGTTCTAAATTAGTTACCAAAAAAAAAACTTGTTCTAAATTTGGTTTTCTCTATCCTATAGGCATCCATATCGCTTAACTTGTTGCTTTATTAATCTTTATTTATTTGTAATTTGTATTCTAAGAAGTTACATGTGAAATTCGACTCGCTAAATTTCAAATCGAGTCAAGTTTTTTCTAGTACTGAGTCGAGTACGTATACTCAACTCGAGAAGTTAAGATGTTTAATCGAGTTCTTTTACAAAATCTTTTCGAGCTGGGTTCGAACTTTAAATAATATTATATCTATATATTCACATACTAGCTATCTGTGTCAAGTTCGAGTTCAAACTCAAGTTAAGATATAATCACATAATAGCTATATGTGTCAAGTTCGAGTTCAAACTTAAGTTAAGATGAAATATTTATGATTTAACTAAACAATTTTAATGCATAGTTTATAATTTAATTAGGGGTTAATAGGTGTTTTGGTCAGTGATGTTTGACAAGTTTTGGGTTTTAGTCATAGATGATTTTTTTGTCATAGTTTTGGTACCATATGTTTGCAAATTTTTCTTAGTTTTGGTCCGACCGTTACATTCCGTCCGTTTTTTTCCTTTAAGTGGCATGTGCAAGTCACGTGATCCACCCTAAACTTTCAATTTTGTTCAATTTGGTCCCTCTAATACTTTCCTAACTTTTTCTTTTGTTGAATTTAGTCCCGAAGTTTCAAAATTAAACTAGGTCCAATTGACCAAATTGAACAAAAAAAAGGTTAGGAAAGTATTAGAGGGACTAAATTGAACAAAATTGAAAATTTTGGGTGGATCACGTGACTTGCACATGTCACTTAAAGAAAAAATGGACGAAATATAACGGTCGGACCAAAACTAGGAAAAATTTGCAAACATATGGTACCAAAACTAGGACAAAAAAAACATCTATGACCAAAACCTAAAACTTGTCAAACATTACTGACCAAAACACCTATTAACCCTTTAATTAGACAATTTTAAACTTAGGAAGCCGAGTCGAGCTCGTTGAGTATAATACCGAGCAAGCTTGAGCTTGAACAAAATCAAGTTTCTATCGAGTTTGAGCTCGAATAAAATAATTCAAGTTGAGCTTGACAAATACTCGGTTAAACTTGTTTAGATCCATAAGATGACTCGCAAATAATATCAATAGTAATAAAAGAAAAGCATTACATTTATTAACAATTGGATATACTGTACAGATGGTATGGACTAGTGCTGAGTTAAGTCCATTTGGAATGAAATAAATAAAACAAAAGGGGATGAACAAACAGCACAAGCCCATAAGTTTATTTACACAGCCTCCCTCCACCTACTGGGAAGACCAATTTGCAGCCCATAAATCTCCTGCTTCAGTTGTCGATGTCGAAATATTTTGGATCTTCTGGGTAATGATATTCAACCTTCAACTGCCATTCATCAACACAACAACATTTCCATCATCACATCATTAAATTAAATAATAACTACAGATAAAAGTAATCAATTTTAGTCTTATTATTCAATGATTCATGCTGTGGTTCCCTTTCCAAATCCAATTGCCAACTCATTAGCCTTCTACAGATAACCAGGTAACAGAGTTATACTGCATCTAACAAAATGGCATCATAACTCCGACACTTTTGTAAAAAGAATTGCATACCTTGCCTTCGTCGGAATCTGAATGTCTTTGAGGGAATACCACCCTCATATCATTATACAAGTAGAATCTTCTTTCCCCTGAAGTCTTTTTCTTCGACACGGAACTGTTGTTGGATTCAGATCGGGCTTTTGAACCCTTTTTAGGAGAAGGGCAAAGGAACCGAAGATGAAGTGCATAGCGAAGAGCACCAGAGCCCGTCATGTGCTCATTAACCTTTGAGCACCCAAGTGATGACTTTTTGTTGGATCTGTTGAAGATATCATCACATATGCAGTCCTTCTCCCCATTCATGCACCCAGTTTGATAATTTGGAGAGGACGACGAATCAGGTTCTCCATCCGCTATTGAATCAGGGGCTTCATTTCTCTTCATGTCATTGCTCTTGTTAGAAGCTGAATATCCATTTTTCTCTCCTAGTCCATTTGAATTGTTGATACCAATGTTACCTTTCGGGGTAGATGACGCCAATGTGACCTTTTGGCGTAAGAATGTCTGTTCCAAAAGTAAAGGCACGGTTCAGTAAGGATAAACGGAAATGAATAGCTTCTTCTACTCAGCAAAAGAAAAATGGAATAAGGTCACACACTCAAAGTACTCAAGCCCTGTTTTATCTCCTGGGCTCTAAGGATTGAAACAAGGCCAAATGATAAGAAATCATTCGATTCAAAAGGCAAATGAACTACTGCAAAGGATCCATCTGTGTCCCATGAACAGCTGTCATCATATATGCTGGTTGGACTTGGGTTCAGATGACTTATTGACATCCTCAAAAAGGCGCTCTTAAGAGTGCTTTTATTAGTGGCAGAAAATATATGATGGATCTCACTCATCAGATTAAAAGCATCTACCACAGCTTCTAACAAATTAATATTGACAGATAAGATCCTTTCTTCTAGGTGAAGTAAACAAGTGAGGACCCAACAAACAAGAAGTACCGACTAATATGGCAAGAATATTCAGACAAAATGCATGAGCTTGGATTCTCCTACCTTTGTACCAACTGGCATGTCACTCAAATCATAGTTGCAAAGAAAGGTGTGCACTGGTGTCTTCTCTGGATTGCTAAGAACCTATATAAGAAGAAGCAGATTTAACAAGTCAGTTAAGAAGTCAATAGAGAAAACACAATAACATACATAGTAAAACATCAAAAAATACTGACAAACATGGCCACCTTATTAAAAAAGAAAATCAAGAGCATCCCACCTACAGGAGATTCTCAGACAATACAACATTCAAAAACATTTAAGGGAATTAACAAGTTCAGAAAAGCAAATGTCTGCCAGCCAATTAAACAGAATTGAATACACTGTGATCAGATGCATTAAGACTGGTATCATGATAGGTAAGATCCAAGTACCAGCTGAATACGTCCTTTCATGGGGACTCGCATACGGCTCTTGACAGCTTGTGGATCATCACAAGGGAGACCTTTCCTTGAATTGTGCCCCGTAGACTTATTTGCGGAAGAGCTTCTAGCTAAATCTATAGATGCAAAGTACAGCAAGAAGCAATCTTCATCCACACTACTCACAGAAAAAGGAAGCTTCTGTGATTGTGGGGAGAAATTCCCGCCAGTAATGCTTAGGACAGCGAGAAATCCATCAATTTGCTGCACAAAATAACACAATGTCAATTCATGAAAAGAAAATGCTATTAATACTGGATACAGTTACAAGTATGATATTGGTGCTCACCTGATTCATTTTACCAAGTATAAGCCGACCGGATAACAAAGACTCCTCAAACGAACCAACCAACGACCTCCGAACAGACAATCCACTCAAGCTCCTCCTGAATGCACATTTTGAGACAGTTGCTGCTTCATGACACAAATTAACGGACATTTCATTCATGCTTCCCAAAGTAGGCTGGAATTCATTATTTATATTTCCAGTATCCTCAAATGATAAAGATGATACATTAAATTCATCCTGCTCATGACTAAGAGCGTCATTTGCATTAGTTTTGTCCGATAAATCCTCCAAATTAATGAATGCGGGATAGCAATTTTCTGAGTCATTCTTCCATCCTATTGTGCCTTTTATTCTTTCAGGAAACTTTGGACCAAGAGGTGACAGGGAAAGTGGAGTTGCAAATGCCTTTTCACTGGCTATTGATATTGCACCACTTTGGGATCCTATATAACTTGGTTTGGTAAAGCTATTAGGAGTTGTTGAAGATAGCCTGCCGCTGTGAGCCTGTTGTTCATTCTTTTCGAGCAAAGGACCATCAGTAAAAAAAATGGATCCTGCCCTTGTGCCACTATAGAGCAAGTTCTTACCTCCAACGCTACTAGATAAGGCCAAACCAGGGACAGTAAAACTATTTTCAGTGCCAACATTAGCTTTCTTAGAGTCTTGCACCCTTGACAACCTAAAGTTCTCAGTCAAATTGAGGGAATTAGTCTGAGAGCTGCCGAAACCTATGTCGATAGAATCGCTTCCAACTTTTTCTGAAAAGAGTGCACGGCTCAAAGGTGATAATAATCTCTTTCGCACAGCTGACCCATTTAAGTCTTTCTCATCAACCCCAGCAGGAAAACGGATACTTTTTGATGAAATCAGCTCATGTCCCTGAGCCACACATGCAGATTCAAAGCCCACTATTCTTGATATAGGATAATGAATATTCCTTCCCTCGCCGCTACCAGTAATCCAACCATTCCCAACACCAGTAGCAACATCCATCCCACCTTTACTTGATTCATCATGGAATTTTTTTAGTTCCTGCTCATTTTTCCTTTCACAGTCTCCTAAGCTACACACCCTACTCACACCACCTCCATGCATTCCATCCAAATCGCAGGCACTGAAACTGGTGAACTGGGATGAGCCTTGAGCAAACACACTTAATGAAGCTGCAGCTTCTTCATCAGCAGCCTCACTAGAGGAAACTTGGGGCAAGCCCATAGCCAAATTGCACAAAAGCTAATGTACCTAAAGGACAAAGCGATTCCTTCTTTGACTACTTTAGAAGGAATCGAATAAGTTCTCCTAACTTACTAACTTAACTAAATACGAAACTATTTACAGGGGACATTCTCCAAGGACATCGGTTTATGCCAAACGAAGATACCAAACCGCCAACTGAACCCACAATCCCAACCAACAGAGAAACCGTGGTCATGTATCTACCACAGGCATCCAAATGTTAACCAAGTTACCATCACAAAAGTGCATACTTGTCCTCAAACTAGCCGACAGAGAAGTGGTTGCACAAATTATGGAGCATCTCCCCCAGCCCACTCCCCAGTAGATGTGGTTCATGCTTCCTTGATACCAATCCCAGAACCTGTTGCAATCAAAATTAGCTTAACTTAGTAAAAGCACACTAATAAGGCATATGCAAGTGTATCTTAGTTAAGTATTTAAGCCCCAGAATCCGGCTAGTGCTCTTAATCATTATCATTGAGCTAAAAAGACGGAAAGAAGCATTCAGCAGCGCAAACTATGCTCCATAAAACATATTCACTATAGAACTACAAAATGAATAGAAGAAGATTGTGAGGAAGATCATCCAACACACGAACATCTCAAATAACAGATTACGCTCCTCGAGCATTAATACAAGTGAAGACAGTGTAAAACCATTGACAACGACAAAGAAAATAAATGCAAACAGCAGCTGATGAGAAGACATTGCTTGTACGCGCATACAATCAGCAGAAAACACCTCCATCAATCCCCAAATTCATATAATCGACTTGGAGAAGCCCAAATCTATCAAAAACTAAAACTTCCGCAAGAGATGAAACGCGACGATAGAAAACGATGAATCAAAGTGATTACTAGACGCACCGAAAACGGAGTTTGCGATGAATAATCCGTAACAAAATTCATTCCAATGATCTACCCATACAATTCAGAGACTGACAGGCGCTTACGTGATTATCAGGACCACCGAAAGATGAGATTAAGGAAAGCGGCAGCCAAGCGATGAAAATCGGAGGGGAGAGAGAGATGAGGGGAGAGAGGTCAAGATAAATTCCCAATCTCGAATGGGTGAGGCTTCCAATTTATACTATACAATTCAATACATTCACATTATCTCTTCTTCCGTTTTAGTCTTTTGATGATTTATTTATTATTATTATTATCCTTACTCAATCTGGTTAACTTTTGTTTTTTCTGTTTAGTTTAGATGAAGTATTTTCTTAAGTTAGTAATAATTTTATTGCCAAAAAAAGCTATAATTGTATTTATATATTGAAAAAAAGTTATAAATACAGTAGTTTAGGTCTTTTCAGATAATGGCTTTATTAGACAGAGACTGAGAGACACCTACCTATTTCTTAGTAGATCATTGCTAACATTTTGTTAAATAATATATATATAACAAGAAAGAAACCCATACTTTATAATATATATATATATAACTACGGGCTGCCCACGCGTCGGTTGGAATTACATTTTCTTATATTTTGCAATGTAAGAAATAAAATTTTCTTTTTACTATAAGCAAAAATAAGTTAATATTTATTATCTGCAATATGAGATCAAATCCGAACATCGATTTGAATAATTCTACATTTAATAATTTTCATATTCTCCATACGCATAATGTTATTACAAAGTGTATGGTAAATTATGTCGCCGCGAGCTGCGCAGGTGACTTGTTACATAGATAGAACTTTTATGGCTAAAATAATATATGTGTAATGAAGTAAGTTTAATGAAATTTCCAATTTTTTTTGTACGATAAAATATTAATAAACTACGAATAACAAAGAGAAATAACAAAAAAAAAAATGAAACTTTGGAAACATCTCCGGATAAATCTACATCTTACATAAGTATTGAACACCAAAACATGCAACGTACGTTTACCCAAAAAAAAATAACTTTGTTACTACTTTTTTCTTGGGCTTCAAAAACAATTTTGAGGTGGGCTTGGGCCAATAGTGGTGACAACACGATTGTTAGGTCCATCTCCATCATTGTATTTTTTTTTTTTTGTTCAAACAAAAACTATCTTGGCCAAAAAAAAAAAAACAAACAAAAACTATCAACAGATCTAATATGTTTTAGCAAAAAAAAAAAATCTAATATATATTTTCAACAAATTGGCCCAAAAAATTATTTATTTTTTCAACAAGAAATATATTTTATATCTACAAGGCAAATGGAATAATACAATTAATAAAAAAAAATAAAAATTGTATTTTTTAAGAAGTAATGAGTGATCTTCATATAGATCTCTCTTATTATTATTATTGTTATTATTATTACAATTAAGAATCTTTAAGATAATTATTTTATCAAGTTGCAATTTTCTAATTTTTAAAATATTATTTTTTGGCCAACGCTAGTTTCAAACTTTTAAAATAATATTTTTCTTTAGTTTCAAAATTTTAAAATATTAATTCTTAATAACTTAAATTTATTATATATTATATAAATAATCAGTCGTGTTCTTGACTATTTTTAATCCTTTATTAACTACTAGGGTGCTATTTTCGCGCGGGGTGATTTCGTGTATACTATAAATAATATAAATTATCATTATGTATTAAATATGAATATATATATATATATATATATATATATATATATAATGATTTTTATTAAATCAAATAACAAATTTTGTTAGTAAAAAAGAAGTTCGATCTAGTTTAAACAAAGTCTACCACGATATCTACCTACAACAGGAATTATTATTTGTAAAGCCCATTTCAATTTAACCCTAATAATATTCAAATAAGAAAATATTCATCGTCCATCTGATTGATTGATTAACTAATCATTATATATACATATATATAAGAGAAAGTAAAAAATGGTGAATATGTGGAAAAAAAGAAAAGGAAAAATATACTTTTGGTGCTTACGCTTTGGTCGCTTTCATGCTGCTATCTACACGGTTATCGTCTAACCGGTGACTTGAAGATTCATTCAAGGTCGATGATGATTGAGGCGGCCTTTCCTTCAGCGCATCGGCCTCTCCTCTTAACACCCAACACACATCCTTGTTTATATATGAATAGAATAAGTAACTCTGTTATGAAAATTAGAGAATTCGAGTTTAATGCATGTTTTGTTTATCTAGACTCATTGAATGTTGCATGACATCTTCGATTCACAATCCATCAATCGATGTGAAACTCTTCGATTGACGACATATGCAATAATGGAAACGACTGAACCAAAAAACCTCGAAACTAAAGAAAAATATTTAAAGCTCATGATAGCTGTGTAGAAATCAACCCCCAGCTTAAAATTGCAAGGCTTTAAATTTGAGACCCTCAGCTCATTATTCACATCTTGAAAATTGCAACTTAAAACCATCAGCTCCTCATTCACTCTGTTATTATATTTCCTTCATAATTTATGTAATATCTAGATTATATACTGTTAGATTACGGAGAGTAATCACTACGGGTACTTAAACAAGGTACATGCTAGTAATCGGAATTACGCAGCGGAAGATTTCCACATACCTTTAAGATGATCCGTAGACCCAAGATCTTCTCTGGAGGGAGTTCGCGATCCTCCGGTCTGGACACGTAGATGTTCTTGCTAGAGAAGCCCTATGTGGTGCAAGCTCTACAGCAAAGCATTTGATCGATTCTTGGCACGGGGACAGATTTCTGGAGAGTTTGCTCGAAAGCAATTTGTCACACCCTTGGTGTATGTGGTTCGGCTGGCTCTTGTGTGTTATGGGAGAGGGTTTTCTCTCAAATCACCACAAGGGAGGAATTATGATTAACCCTAAAAATCCTCTAACACCTCTTATTTATAGGAGGAGTAAAGTGGACTTTTATCCTCCTTACTTATTTCGACCGGCCATTAGTATAGGGAGGCCCAATTTTGGACCTCTCATGTCAATTGGGATTTGGGTCTAGCCCAAGTACCCATTTACCCTAATGTGACATTTACCCAAGTTCATTATGTAAACTATACATATTATGGGCTTCCAATTACGACGCCCATCACTATATGCTTACATATACAAATATATTTTTAATATAAATTTCTAAATTATCATCATCATATAAAATAAAATAAAAACTCTAATTATTAAACATTATTTTAATTGACATAATAACAAATGACCCGCGCGATGCGCAGGTACATCATCTAGTTTATATTTTATATATATATAATTGGCCGTAACAAGGTTCTATATTATATTCATATATATTATATTTATATAATGTTAGTGTCTATATATAGTTGGACTTGTAATTTTCATATAAGTTTATACATTTTGCTTATGTATATATTATAATATAATATATATTTATATTATATTTATGTAGTTGGTCGTAGTAAATCTTTATATTATATACACATATTTAAATACTTATTATTATGTAATGTTGGTTTATTTTATATTTATATATTGTTTGATTAAAAAAAAAGTGGTGATCTTAGAAGACTTCACAATTATATAATTAAATAGAATTTTTATTTTTTATTTCTTTATTTATGTAGAGAGTTTCTTTATTTTAAGTAGATACTAAATTATGATAGAATTTTGTTTCTAAATTTATTGTTAGCCAATATTTTATAACAAAGTTTATAGAATCTTGAACGACCTGAAATTTTAATTGCGATTAATTGTATACATTGAATATTGAACGGATCGAAATCATCGAAATTTTTTGCGATTAATTGAAACTTAAAAATTATCAGCTCCATAGTGCAATCAATGTTATGGAGTTAATGATTACAAAACTCTTAGTTTAATTATTATAAATATATCGATTAATGTATAAAACAAAATCCTCAACTACACATTCACTTTTATTATTTATTTTTTTTAGAATTTATAATATAGGTAGATTAGAAAGAAGATCAGGTCAAAGTCAACCCAGTGACAGAGAGACGATGAGATTGTATTATCCTCAACCGAAAAATTATCTTATAGCACCGACCGTCGGCGCAAGTGAATAAAAGCTCATCCTCAACCTTGTTTTCTAGTAACGTATTCCTTTTAAAGTTTATAAACGCGTCTCTTCTATTCCTTGTCTCCCTCTACCCTTTTATCTGCTTCAACAAATCCTCTTCTCCCCACCATCAAGTTTCCGTTTTGATCGAGAACCCAGGCGTTGCGGCGTGACGCGATGATTAGGTCATTGGAGAGCCGCTTTGGGAGATTTAAGGATCTGAAGCCTCACAATTACTCAATCCCCGTTGTCCAGACAAATCCTTACCTTGAATATCTGGGCGAGGACTCAACGACGCCGTCTGTTACCTATGTCGGGGTTTACGACGGCCATGGCGAACCGGAAGCTGATAGATTCATCAGGGAGACGTTTTTTCATAACGTCATCAATAGTATGTTCCTCCCACCATTTCAATTCCTCTTTTTTTTCTCTGTTGATCGATATACGTTGCTTCGTGGCCTATGAATTTGATTTTTTTTCAACAATATATTTATTATTGTAGATGCAATGGACTGGGGTGCTGTTATCTCTAACGGATCATCCTCATCAAGTTCTGTCCACATGGACAACCTAACTTTGGCTGCAGAGAGACCCAATGAGAAGAAGCCACCTGGGCTCTCTGAGGATGCGATCGAAGCCCTTCCTTTGGAAATCTTTTGTGGAGAAAATAAAGTGTCTAATGAGGAATGCGGTTTCTGCTTGGAGAGCTTCAGGGAAGGAGATAAACTGATGTGGCTGCCCTGCAATCACAGGTTCCACTCTATTTGCTTGGATCCATGGATTCGAGCTTGTGGGAATTGTCCCTACTGCCGTACAGCTATTACACAAACACGTTCACCTTGAACAGTGGGTGCATGCATGGTAGTGATCAGTGTTTTGTTGTAGGGCTTTTGTGATGAGAGTGGATTGATTGATTGATTGGTGTGTAAGCTTTGTTTGTTGTGGTTTATTATTTGGGTTAAAGGTCCTTTTGGTACCACATGTTTGCAAAAATTACACTGTTCATACCACTAGTATTTTTTCATACCGAATTGGTACCATATGTTTCCAAACCTTACTGTTTTGGTACCTCCGTTAGTGTTCCGTCAAAAACAGCCGTTAAATGGCATGTGCCATGCACGTGACCAGCCCAAAACTTTCAATTTTGTTACAATTTAGTCCATCTATTACATCCCTAACTTTTATTTTGTTCAATTTAGTCCTAAAACTTCAAAATCAAACCATTTCCCCAAATTGACCTAGCCGGACCTAGCCATGGGCTAGGTCCGACCCTGGGTCATGGTCACCGGACCCAGGCGACCCCGACCAAGGGACGGACCTAGCCCTAGGCTAGGTCCGGCTAGGTCAATTGGGACCTAGCCACAATTGAGTTAAATTAGGGCTAGGTCCCAATTGACCTAGCCGGACCTAGCCTAGGGCTAGGTCCGACCCTGGGTCGGGGTCGCCTGGGTCCGGCGACCATGACCCAGGGTCGGACCTAGCCCATGGCTAGGTCAATTTGGGAAAATGGTTTGGTTTTGAAGTTTTAGGACTAAATTGAACAAAATAAAAGTTAGGGATGTATTAGATGGACTAAATTGTAACAAAATTGAAAGTTTTGGGCTGGTCACGTGCATGGCACATGCCATTTAACGGCTGTTTTTGACAGAACCCTAACGGAGGTACCAAAACAGTAAGGTTTGGAAACATATGGTACCAATTCGGTATGAAAAAATACTAGTGGTATGAACAGTGTAATTTTTTGCAAACATGTTGTACATTGGGATCGAGTTGATGACATGGGACTTGAAAATAAGTATATAGATAGATACATGTAAGAATATGTTCTATCTAAAAAGTATGTTGTGTAGGGTTGTCAACGGGGCGGGTGAAAATGAAGTTTATGACAAAAACTATAGTTTTCTAATTGTGAAACGCTTAATGAATCGAATGTATCAACGGAATCATTTGATTATTTCGGCTAATGCTAATGGTTCTGTTCAAAATCCATTTTGGGGCCACAATATGAATTTGTATTCGAAAATTCTATGTTATGCTGTTGAATAACAAGCCCTCAATTATCTATTTCTAGATAATTCGTGTGCTTGGGAGTCCCTGATGATTAAATAAACCAAGATTTTGCTTCTTCTCCGGGAAAAGAAGTTCATGACCCGTGGGCCTTCTACCTCCACGCGGCATTGCTCCGTCAGGCTTTCGCCCATTGCGGATCACTTGCCCCGTACCCGCCCCGCAGGTCGACCCGTACCCGCCCCACACAGTTCGCGGGGCGGGGCGGGTCGACCCGCGGGTCACCTATTAGTGGTACATAATATATTATTAACAATTTAAACACTAAATTTTATATTTACCATATACAAATTCAATTTAAAATTTAATTCACAAATAATAAATTTAACTTCAAATCCAAATATAAATCACAAATCCTAATCATTTTAACTATGCATTATATTACCTATATAGTTTTATATAAATACGTGTAATATATATATAAATTATCCATATACGGGGCGGGCCGGGTCAACGGGGCGAGGCGACCTCAAAACCGTACCCGCCTCACGGGTCACGAATCGCGGGTCAATGGGTCAAAATCGGGACGAGGCTCCGCAGGTCACGGATTGCCCGTGACCCGTTGCGACCCCTAACGTTGTGCTTCAAAGTGATTGATGAATCAAAATGTAATTTGTACTTTAGTGCATATATATATATATGGAGTGATACCGCTTTCACTGCGAATAATGCTTTCACTTCATTAACTGAATTAAAACCTTAGTAATACATATATAATTTAGACTTTATTCTTTAATAATATTGACCATTACCCCACTTTTCCATCATTCCATGTTTACGTAATGAATGTGGCAAAATTAACATTTTAAATATAAGTAATATTTTTCTACATATAAGTATCCAAAGAGGGAAACTAATATATCTTTTAATATTTTTCAACATATAAGTTGGTTCCACAAACAAATTGCTAACTCACGTTTTTTTCTGGACAAATAGCTAGCTCATTGTATAAATAGCTAGCTCCATTTACTTTTCTACTATTTTTTGACGAAATCAGCACGTGCACGACATGTGATGAGCAAAAAACCCCAACCCATCATCTTCTAAAATTATTGACTCAATATTCGTATATAATGTTTTAGGTTAAACAAAAGTACCCACAGTCAATTAAGTGATCACATTTAACAATGAATAGGTCTTAAGCATGTTGATCTCAATAATATTAGAAGATGATGGTTGAGACATTTTGGCCATTTCGCATAATTACATGTCGTGTTAAGACCGATTCCGTTAAAAATAACGGAAAAATAAACGTGAGCTAGCCATTTGTTTATTAAGAGAAACATTAGTTAGCTATTTGTCCGAAAAGAAACGTGAGCTATCAATTTGTTCGCGGACCCAAACGTGGGCTAGCAATTTGATAATTAACCTTTAATATACACAACTTTGAGCATGTCTGTGTAGCTTAGAGCTGCATGTCTACGACTAAGACCGAATAGACATGGTTTCAAAACTAAACACGAATATACACGGGTATTTAAAATTTTAATATTTACATATAGATCTCATCACTTTTAATATTGCAACTAAGCCCTTAAATTAATACATATTTTAGAGATTGGCAAAAAAACCGGATTTGTTTCAAACATACCAGGTTTTCAAGTAAAGAACTTGACCAAGAATCTTTAGAATACTTCTTTGAAACCGGCCCTAGACTGGACTAGTTTTGGACCGGTTTTGAACTGAACCAAAATCATTTTAGACTGGTTTTTTCTATTTATTTAGTGTGAATCTGTATATAATACCGATTTTGACAAAACAGTTTATTAGCCATCCATAATTAGATCAGTTTTTCTCATATATACCTTAGCCAATACAAAATTTGGACCAAACTAGACCAGAGCTGGTTAAACCAGTTCCGATTTGGGTCGGATCACTTCCATGCCCATCCCTAATCTATTTACAATATTATCTATATTTAGTGCACCACAAACCCACAACTTTATAACTAATTAAAAATATAAAAATGATGAATTTCTTTAAATTGAATTTATTTATCAAAATGCGATGTTGGTTAATTTTGGATCATTGTAATATTTGTAAAAAAGTGTCAAATTTATAATATTAATATTATTGATTTTCATGAGATAGCAGTTATCATGTCACACACATATCACACGGACATGACACGATAATTTAGTGGCACAAACACGATAGGACACAAAAATAAAATCGATAAACACGTTTTGACATAACACGAATAAACACATATATCACCAGCGACACACAAAATCAATATCTATCTTCTCGAGATATAATAATAGGATTTTTCCCGTGATACAAATTGGATGAAACGCGTGGATTAGATGGGTTGAACATATTCTCCTAGTTTTGCTGGAATTATTAGGGGTGTCACATGTTGAGACGGGTATCATATATCTCGGATCCGTCTCGCGGAGCGAAATAAAAACGTTATCTCATCTCCGTTTCATCTATCGCGTAACCTCGCTGGTCGCCCCGCAAGAAATATAATTTATTATCACAAATAATCCTTAAACCCTGATTTTATTATATCTAAATTTAACTCTAAATTTAAATTAAAATTCGAACACAAATCATTAATTATATCGCAAATTCGAATAACATATTATAAATTCAGCTCCAAATCAAAATCCAAAATCAGCAGACACAAACTTATAACACTTGTTTTGATTAAGTGTTATAGTACCCTTATAAGTTTATATGATATATAAGATACATGCGTGGGCGAGCAAAAGAGTTATGCGACCCAAAATTCAGACCCGTCCCATATCCCGCGGGATGCGGATTCACGGGAAAAATTGGGGCGAGGCACTGCTGATTCGCAAAGCCCCCCCCTCCCATAACCGTTTTTTTTTTTTTTTTTTTTAAGAAATGTCATTTAGTTATTAACAATAAACATCCTACTACAAACAACTAAGCCTAAACAAAAAGAAAAAAAAAAACTACGGGAAAGGTCCCACGCCAACAAGGGTAGTCGGGTCATCCCAAGAGCTCGTCAAGTTAGTTGAGGCCACCCGTTGAACAAACCGATGAGCAGCTTTAACAACTTGACGGTCAACATGTCTAATAGTAATATGCGAGAAAGAAAGCAGTAAATGTCTAATGTCATCCAATATCCCAAAAAGATGTAAAAACAATACAAGAAGGGGAAACCAACAAAGTAGATAACACAAGTGAATTAGTCAACACTTTTAGGGGCAGTGTCAGCAGACCACGATGAAGCCAAAATGAGACCCGTTCTGCAAGCTAGAGTCTCTGCCAAAAGTGGGTTGGAGCCCGGAAGGGATCGAGTGGATGTAGCCAAAATAGTAGAAGGATAAACACCCAATAACGCTCCTCCAAAAACGTGATATGTGGATCCTCTGACAGCACCATCCAGAAGAAGAAAGAAATCACCTTCTGTAAGGATGTCAGAGATAGAGGTGACTATGGGTTTGATGTGGGGGGAACACGCGATCCCTGTATTCATAACAGTAGACATAACATTATCAGTACAAACACGTGAATAATTTAGAAACACATTATCGGGAGAGGGTACTGTTGCATTGAACACAATGCTATTCCGTTCTAGTCAAATGCTCCACATGATTAGACACTTCGAAATTAGTAACGAATCTTTATCCTCATGTGGTAAGTTGTGAGGAGTATCGTGGTGAAGCCACGACCGTCTGAAATGACGTGCGATCGGGGTGGATCCCTAGATATGAAGCAAACCAGTTTCTCGAATAGAATGGGCAGGATCACATGAAGTGATCCCAAGTTTCAGGGTTCGTGAGGCAAAGGGGACATGCAGGGTTTACTAGGATGTTACGACGAACTAGGGCCGTGCCCAACGGGAAACGGAGTGACAATCTTTTCAGATGAACATCTTTACTTTTTGTAAGAAATTTGTTTCCAAAACTTCGACCAAAAGCTAAGACTAGCGCTCGTGAAGGATGTCGAGGTAGTTCCATGGTTTCGCTATTATCCCCCATAACCGATTGACACCTCTAGAGATATGTCTATTTATTTATTTTTATAATGATTGGCAAAAAAATATTTAAAAAAGGAATAATATCTCTAATATTTAATTGCCTGATAATATTAATCTTAGGGTAATAGTCGCGTGGAGATCCGCATCATATATATATACCCCTTAACTTGAACCAAAAGACGAAAAGAAGAAGATTGGAATAAAGGGACACGGAATACGACCATACAAATGCAAAACAACACGTTAAATACAAATTACATAGTAAGAGAAATATAATATAACAATAATAATAATAATTGGGGCCGGCACCACCAATTGGGGTGGTTTCCGGCCCCAAGTGGTGGTGGCTTACCTTTTTGTGGTGGTCGGCGGCTTTGGGAGGTGGTGGGTGGGTTGTGGCCGGCGGCTTTGGACGGTAACTTGAGCAAACAATAGGGACTAAATTGTAAATATTAAATTTTAGAAATATAAATTTAAGGACTAAATTGAACAAAATAAAAGTATTTAACGGTCAAACTAACAGTTGACTAACGGAAGAACCAAAAACACACAACCTCTTAAACATATGACACAAAAAACCTACAAAACTAAATATATGACACCAATAGCCTACACCGGTCAAACTTGTGGTACAAAAATTACGTTTAACCCTTATATAAATGAACCAACACAAGTTGGTTGACCGAAAGGATAAAATAAGTTGCCTTAAAAAATGAGTTCCGTAATTACGTGGCTAACCGAGTTTGAATTTTGCTGGAGACATTGTCGTATGATAGAGTATTTACCTTAACTCATTTGGTCCAATAATAAAGGAGTCAATTTATTTTAAAGTAATAACAAGTTAATTGATCCAGGCATGAGCAAGGTCTCCTGCAGGTTGAGCTAAGACAAAGTGGATCTTGTCTTGTCCGGAGGGTGTCTCATCAATCAAAAAATTTAAGTTTGTGGGCATTCTGCTGTTTTGAATTTGTTGATGGGCTTTGTGTAAGGCCCATATTAGTTTTCGGCAAAAGAGGCCCATGTTAGTTAAAAAATGCAATCTTATGAAAATCGATTCGGTATAATTAGGGATGGCAACGGGTCTCGGGGCCCCGCTGACCCGCGGGCCCCGACCCGGTTTTGACCCGAGGACTCGCCGACCCGCGGGTCACGGGTCGGGTTCGGGTCGGGTCGGACCCGGGTCGGGTCGGGTCCGGGTCTAGGGACACTGGGTCCCGTTGACCCGCCCCGAAATGTCTATGTATATATTTTTTACTTTTTTTTTTTTAATGTTAATATAATGTAACATTTACTAAACAATATGGTTAATATTGTACCTATATAAATAACATGGACCAAATTATAAATAGATGTATATTTAGATTATTAGGATTTGTTAATTTTGATTTGGTATTCGGATTTGAATTTGTATTTGGTGATGAATTTGATGTGTTTGTATTTAATTGATGTTAGATTTATGGTTTGAATTTACATATAATGTAATATTTTGGCAAAAAAAATTGTATTTAATATTGAGAAGTGAAAAAAAAAAAATTTGTTCACGTCGGGTCGGGGCCCCGCGGGATTTTTGACCCACCCGGGAGGTACACTTACCCGGGTCCGGGTCAGCCAGGCTGACCCGCGGGGCGGGTCCGGGGCTGCAAAAACCCGCCCCGACCCGCCCCGTTGCCATCCCTAGGTATAATCCTAATAAACAGGCCGATTGTCTTCAGACTGACCAAGCCCGACAAAATGACATGTAGTTTTCACCATTTTTTTAAAAAACAAAATTGCTGGGGCGGAAATATCACAAAGTGAAATTGAAAACTTAATAGGATTTGAACTCGCTTAGTCCTAAGTGTCATTTTATTGGTGGACCAACAAACCAAGGTTTTGATAGAATCCACGAAACGTTGCTTAAGCAGTTGCAAAATATTTTAATAACAGACTCGAGGGATATTTAAGACATTTTTTTTTAATCTCGTTCTTATTCTCCTTAAATATTAAACTCTATTAGATTAGAAATAATAAAAGTTACAATATAAACAAATTAAGTGAAGAAACTCATGTTACAAACAATATGTAAAGTAACAACCATTAAAATTACACGACTATTAAACAAGCCAAATGTTCACATTGGACTCGATCTAGAAAAAGTGTCTACCATAACTCAATAACTTGTTTATCCATTCTTCCATTACTTCTCCTCGATACAAACTTTGATAAATGTCTTTTAGTATCTTCTTTATCAGATTGAGATGTTGATGCTTACCGAAGGCCTTGCTGATGCAAGTTGGTCAGAAAACTTATGATAATTTATTTTAATAATACATGTAGTAACCAAACAACCCACAATATATTATGTATGTTTTTTTTTTTTTTTTTTGGCCAGAATATATTATGTATGTTAATATATAGAATTTCCTGAAATCTGATATTAGCCTTGTTATCGTAATATAAGATAACCGACTTATCATGCTCAAAATCAAGTTTTTTTAACAAACATTTAAACCGGATAATCTCAAAAGATGCATACCTCATACTACGATACTTAACTTCTATAGAAGATTATAAAACAATGGGTTCTTTCTTAACCTTCCAAGAAACTAGAGAAAATCACCAATCTTAACAGACTAACTACAAACATATCTTCTAGTTACAAAACAATTATCCCAATATCGCTCTTAAAACACAATTTATTTTATCAGTTGTAACAACCTTAAGTTTACGTATTTTGTTGATGGGCACACACGAGTGATCGAGTTGATAATGTCCTATATAGGTAGGCAGCTAGCCTATATTTTACGTGAATCAGTAGATATACGAGGTTGGCGTATATATGAAGAAGTGGAATATTATGTCTCAACTTTGTCACTATTGTGATAATAATAATAATAGTAAGGAAAATAAAAATAGAAGAATCAAGTTCTTGTTCCGAGCTAAAAGGTTTTCTTCACCTTGCATACTAAGTAAGCAATATAATTGACGAACATCTTTGTTCCCTTTCCTGGCACAACTCAAACCCTTCTTTGGGAGAATAAGATCCATCCATATTATATATTGCTGACTCATTTTATGCCTAGAATCCTATATATATATCCTAATGCGAAAAATTGGCGTTTTTTTTATAAAAAATATATTTACGTGTATAAATTGTGATATATATCGAAATATAAACATAATTGTAGTAGTAGTCGGATGGGTAATGTTTATTTTTTCTTAATATATATAATATTCATGAAATTAGTATGGTTCCATACATCTTTCTCCGTAACAGAAGTATTTTCACCGTAGCAGAACTATCACCCTACTAAATAATAATAATTAAATTATTTTCAGTAAATAATATTAATAACTATATATATATGAAAAAAAAAATAACCGTAATAAATATAGTTTGGGTAATTATAAACATTTATATACATCTCCACTATTAAAAAAAATCCCATTTATAAATTAGAAGAATTATTTCATTTCATAATATATATTTCTTACAATTTGATTAGTGAGAGAAAGATTGCTTTTATTGTAAATTTGTAGATGCGGGATACGATAAGCATATATGCGGATGCAACGTAAACCAAAATGTTATGCATCTTTTATGTTACTTAAAGATCTTTTATATTACTTATAAAGTGTATGAACAACAAATAATGATATGTGTGGTGTATCAGTGTATGACATGTTTAATAAAAATATAAATTAAGTAAAATAACTGTAGATACATTTCAATATTTTGAGAATAAAATATATAACTTTTTTGGTAAAAAATAATATATTTTTTTTGCCAAAATTAATATATAATTGGGAAACACCTTTTTAGACATCTAACTTTTTTTAACATTTACATTCTAATTTTGACGCTCTAGAATATATATGACTTTTCCCCCCTTAATTTAATTAATAGATAATTCAATTTTGGCCTCATTTATTTTTTTATTCACAAAAGAACAAGTTGCAGCATGATTTTTTTTTTGGTAAAAAACAAATGAGTTATTAGTGATCCGTATAGGTTCAAATTTATCAATGTAGCACTATCATCGGCCTATTATATTTAAGAGGACGTTTGGTTAGACACTAATCCTTATTTCCTTAGAGAAATAATTTTGATCGAATCACTGGACTATTCAAAATCAAAGTATAAAATTGACAACTAATTTCCACCACTAAATAACACCACCGGTGATATTATGAGACTCGAGTAAACGATTTTCTATCCAATTTAAAAATGATATATATTCAATTTTGACCTCATTTATTTATTATTATTTTGCCACAATTATTTTTTGAATAAAAATAACAAGGTGCAGCATGAGACACGGTAATTTTCTATCCAATATCAGCAATCATACGAATATATATATATATATATATATATATATATATATATATTAAAAATTAGGTTCAAATCAAGTAATATGATGTAACGGTGAACGTTTCATTAAATACTTAATTAAATGTTTTAGTTAAATGTTAGGAGTTCAAAATCGGTCGGTGAACCTGAGAATAGAAATCACCTCCGTCAACAGAAGAAAAATTGTTTTATCTCTATCACGTATTGATGATTTCTTGATTAATTAATTAAGGGTATGTCATTTACAGCATTTATAATAACTAAAAATCTGTTACAGGTGTATTATATGTTAAAAGTAGGTGTCTGAAGTTTGAAATGTTAAAATTAATAAAATGGATTGTCTTAAGTTTCATTTTGTTGAAATTTAGTGTCTCTGTGCGTCTTTTGCATATCCCTTCAATCATTTTCATCAACTCAGTCAACCACTCATAATCCATCATTCCTTACTTTTCACAAAATCGTCAAGTTTCACCCAAAAATTAAACATCCAAAAGAAAAGGTTTCTAGCGGAGTGGTTTGGAGCGATTTCCAACGACAACGGAGCGGGATTTACTTGCGCGGATGTGGTTAGCTTCTTAGGTGACGATCCCGGCAAAATATGACGAGAATGGAATGTGTATGGAGCTCGAATTTGACAGTCGGAACTGACTTCTCTAACATATAAACCACATTTTAACAAAATTGAAATCTTAGACACTACAGTTTAACGGTTAAAACTTCATACACCTACTTTTAATATAGAGTAAACATTTGTAAGTTTTTTAGTTAATTTTTAACCCTTCATTTTACTTGCCTATTTGCATATGAAATTATTTACTTGTAACTTGAATGTTCAATCCAAGAAAAGGTAAGAATATTGATGGAAACTGATACAAGCAACAACGTAGGATATAACGTAAGAATGATTATTCAGTGAATGAAGATTTTTAGTGATTATTCGAGACTAAAGTTTCTTTCGATTGATAGAGTGTTTATCAATTTTTGTTTGGTAACATGGTTAACAAAGTTGTGACCTATAGTAGTAATGTTATCTTTAACTTTTAATATCGGATGTTATAAAATGTTGTCACGTTGATGATGAAGTTATTTTCAACTTTAATATATAGGTTATAAGGGGTTATAAAAGTTATGACTATATTATAGATAAGATCACTTAGAATGAGCAAATTTATATAAACATTTACTTATATATATATAGTATAGTTAAAAGAATACGGTTTATTATTGATGGACATACGCGTGATCCGGGCTCGGTTTTAATTATTCGGACCTCGTACACGTACGGGACTCACCGTTCCTCCCCAATTTCAAGCTAACCGGGGAAAACCGGGCAAGTTCGAACTTGCCCGGCATCCCCGGGGGGCTTACCCGGAATTTCCGGGTAAGCCTAAGCTTACCCGGAATTCCGGGTAGGCCTAGGCTTACCCGGAATTCCGGGTAAGTTCCACACCCGGGGGGTGTCGCGCACACCCCCCATTTTATCTCGGACGTATACGGAGACCCGGTTTTTACATTAACTCCTATGTGTCCGAGACCTTTGTTTCAGAGGCGCGCGCGTCCCGTCCATGACAGCCGCCTGAGACGCACGTCAGAACCCTTTTCCCGAAGCTTACCCCTACATCCCGGTTCACATTTCCCCATTGAACCGGGTCAAAACCGGTTTACGGTCCAAGGTTGCCTATAAATAGCCACCTTGGGGGTGAACATTTTCAAGTCAATTCATTTCATTCCAAAATCACTTTGGGCAAGCTTGGGAAAAAGCTCTGGCTTCTCTCTAAAAACCCTCTCTTTCTCTCTCTAGAAAACTACTAATGTTGACCGTCGGAGTGAGCACGCCAAGCACCCCCCCCCCCCTCTCCACGGGGACTGCTTGGTAACGCTCCTTTGCAGGTGCCGACGGACGTCCCGTTAGAGACCCAGAGAGACTTGCCCTCATTTGGAAGACAAAGCTAAAGCCCACGCGCGACACCAGAAGGCGGACTTAGCTCACATCCAACCCGAAGATCTCGACAAGTTATCCAGCGGACAGCCCGCAATAACTTGGTCGAAACACTGGCGCCGTCTGCGGATCACCCACAGAACAAACAGCATGGCAAGCAACGAGCAGCCACCGCCGACTAAGACGAAGAGAAGAGGACCAGGACGTCCAAGGAAAACTCCGGCTCCGGAGTCAAGCATGAGACCTCCTCCGCAGAGAGCTCCCCCGCAGAGCCAAGGCGAGGCCTCAGTCGCCTCGTCTATCCCAACTAGAAGCGTACACTCTCGGAGTAACGCGCAAGGGGGCACACAGCAAACCAACGCTCCTCCAGGTTTCGCCCACCAAACCTTCAACACGCAGGAGCAACCATACGGAATGCCAAACGCGGGAGCATACAACCAAGCACCAGGGGCACACACTGCACCCACAGTCACCCCGGAAATGATGGCAGCACTCGAACAACTGCTTCATCTAAGAGAAGCACTGCGCAACCAAGGATTCGGGGCGCCACCGCCCCCTCCCGCGCATCAAGCAAATATGCCCCCGCCACCAAGGCAAGCGCCTCCAATGAATGCACCTCAGCAGAGAGGCCCTACAATCTCAAAAACCCCGACTTTCCACGGGAATGCACAGCAGAGCAGGCAGTTCCCCCAGCAGTGGACAAGGCAGGAGCCTTCGCACTCACAAACACCCTACCAAGCAGGGCCATACAGTGAAGGAGCCTGGAGGCAGCCATCCCAGACATTCCAGGGATATCAAGGTGGATATTCTCAGTATAACCCGACGCAGGCGCAATTTCCCCAACAAGGCGCAAGCATGGGCCAAGAAGCATACCCCCAGAATCAGGATAACCCAATCACCGGGTTGACGGAAGAGATGCTTGAAAAGCTGATTGAAAAGAAGATAAAAGAAAGGAAAATGAGAGGGATGAACACATTGGTGGACACTACATCCCACCCTTTCACTGACGAACTGGTGTACAGTCGCGTCCCAGACGCACTGTATAATCTAAGACCAGAAAAATACCGAGGCAAGGGAGATCCAATAGAGCATGTGCAGCAGCATGAGGTAATGCTTTTGGGAAGGACAGACAACCCTCACCACATAGCCATGACGTTCCCCCAAACGTTAGGCGGACCAGCCGCACACTGGCTCTTCTCCCTACCAAAGAAAAGCATAGACTCATGGCAGTCCCTCAAAGAAAAGTTCATCCAACGTTACATGGGAGAACGATCGATTATCAAAGGATCAAATGCCTTGGATGACGTCAAGCAAGAGTGGAATGAGTCCCTCGCAAGCTACTACATCCGATTCAATCAAAACATCTCGGAAATCCAAACGAACATCGCAGAGACAGAAATCATCCATGCCTTTGTCAGAAACCTGGGTAGGCACGGGTACGACCTAGGCCAAAAGCTTTCTACAAGACCTGCGGAAACAATGGAAGAACTCGTGGCAAGAGTTAAAGAGTACATTGATGCTGAGCATTACAAGATGACAGCACGGGACAAGTGGGGTAAGCCCGGCAACAAGAAAGATGAAAGCAAGCCAGGCCCCCCGAAGCAGAATCAAACCCCCCAACAAAAACAATGGACTCCGCCCCAGAGAAGAACATTCAACATTGAAGAAGACAAGAATGCAGATGTCAACACCATCGAGCTGATCCCTTTGAATGCTCCCCTGAGCGTCATACTGAAAGAAATGAAAGAGCAAAACCTCTGGAAAGAGCCATTCGGTTTCAGAAAGGGTCAGCTAGGGAAGGAGCAAGACAAGTGGTGTGAAAGCCACGAAGTCAACGGC
Source organism: Clarkia xantiana subsp. parviflora (assembly GCA_036873135.1). Lineage (NCBI taxonomy): Eukaryota > Viridiplantae > Streptophyta > Magnoliopsida > Myrtales > Onagraceae > Clarkia > Clarkia xantiana. Next base: position 7,052,077 of record JAPTYO010000014.1, read on the forward strand.
CATGAAACAGACGACTGTAGAAGCCTTAAGTTCCAAATCAATCGAATCATACAAGAAGGCGGACTTAAGCACTACGTCGATCAGGGGGGAAAGATCGAAAAGGTGAAGAGAAAATTCACACCAAAGGAAAAAGGAAAGGAGAAGACCACTGACAACCCTCCTCCTAAAAAGAGGGGAGTCATTAATGTCATTCACGGTGGTCCAGCTGCAGGAGGACAAGTCTCCAACACAAGAGATGTCTACGCTGCGCAGGCAAGCACACTCCCCAAGTATGGAAAAAGAAAGAAACCAGAAGAGGAGGACCTCGTGATAGGATTCTCGAGAAAAGACATGGCACACATCGTCTACCCACATGATGACGCGTTAGTAATAACGATGGAAATCAACGGGTTCGATGTCAAAAGAATTCTAGTCGACGGAGGAAGCTCGTCAGACATCCTCCATATTAACGTCCTCGAACAGCTGGGAATGAAAAGAGAGGACCTGAAGCCGGGAAATTTCCCGTTAGTAAGCTTTGCCGGAGCTGCTACATACCCACTGGGAATGATCACCCTTCCCACTGTGATAGGAGAGGGGTGGAACGCTATGAAAATCGACATCACTTTTGTGATCGTCGAAAGCCTCGGCGCTTACAACGGAATTCTCGGGAGAACAACGATAAACCCCTACGAGATGGTGCCTTCAACGGCACATCAAAAGCTGAAATACCGCTTAAGGGGAGGAATCGGTGAAGTCTTGGGCGATCAGACAACAGCACGAAAATGCTATGTCAACGCCCTAAGATGCAAAAACCGCCTGGACATTGCAGTCATTGAAAGGGGACAGTGTTCCAAATCTGAAGTCGAAAGGCGATTTGACGAGATGATGTGCAAAGGAGAAAGACTCCCAACACTTCAAACCCCAATGCTCCCAAGCATATGGGACATTAAACAAGGAGAGTCAGAATCCATCCAAAACTACTTCAAGCGATTCGCTATTAACGCAACTGCAAGTTTTGCAGACAAGTCAGCCGTGATCAATGGATTTTTCCTGAACATGAACTCACCCACATTTCTCCTGTTCGGACGAACACATGGGTGGAGGACAACCAAGTCTATGGCTGACCTAAAGGAGAAGATGGAAACGGCAATCGAAGTCGCAAATGAGCTGGGGTGGTTCAGCCCACCTACAGAACACGAGGAGGCGCGCAAACAAGAGCGTGCAAGACAAGACTTGAACAACAACCAAGATGGAGAATATACACCTCTAAACATAGAGGTGGAAGAGTTGTTCAGGACCATCCTGAAGGATGTTTTACCCCCTCCAAGCGAGATCCGAATTGCTTTCCTCGGGAAGAATCCAGAATTGTGGTGCCACTATCACAACAAATGGGGTCACAGCACAAATGGCTGCCCCTCCCTTCGCAACAAAATCGAGGACCTAATCAAACAAGGAGCTCTGCGCTCCCACATTGCATGCAGGAAGCCAGCTTTATCAAACCGTCACTAAGGGAATAACCCTTCCCTTATGACATGCACATACTCTATCTTTACTTTTCAAATGCTGAGTAGAACATTTAGGATGGGAGATCAGTTGACTCCATCCATGCACATCCCTTGTAAATAAACAAGAAAACTAATGAAGTTCACTCCTTGCGTAGGAAAAATCACTATGTAATGGCAAGCTCCCCCGGTCCAATACCAGGAACAAGCCACATACATCACCAACAAAGACCCTAACCCTATACGCAGAAAGGGCAACCAACAAGAAAAGCCATCAGAAAGACATCAAAGCAAGTCTAAGCGAAGCTCATCACGACAAACTAAAACAACGGACGTTAAACGCATACAAGGAGTTAAAGTATACTCATTACAAGGATGTGAACGTACTAATCTATTCACATCCTTGCAAAAAGTCGGGGATAAACGGATCATTGGGAATCCTTCCTCGCAAACAAACGCAAGTGTCGGACGTACTAATCTATCCACACTTCGCCATATTACAAGGATGTGAACGTACTAATCTATTCACATCCTTGCAAAAAGTCGGGGGATAAACGGATCATTGGGAATCCTTCCTCGCAAACAAACGCAAGTGTCGGACGTACTAATCTATCCACACTTCGCCATATTACAAGGATGTGAACGTACTAATCTATTCACATCCTTGCAAAAAGTCGGGGGATAAACGGATCATTGGGAATCCTTCCTCGCAAACAAATGCAAGTGTCGGACGTACTAATCTATCAACACTTCGCCATATTACAAGGATGTGGACGTACTAATCTATTCACATCCTTGCAAAAAGTCGGGGGATAAACGGATCATTGGGAATCCTCCCTCGCAAACAAATGCAAGTGTCGGACGTACTAATCTATCCACACTTCGCCATCATACAAGGATGTGTACGTACTAATCTATTCACATCCTTGCCAAAAGTCGGAGGACAAGCGGATCATTGGGAATCTTCCCTCGCAAACAAAAATAAGGGTTGGACGTACTAATCCATCCTCACTCAGCCACAACATCAAATATGTGAACAAACTAATCTGTTTACATCCTCATAAAGAAAGACAAGCACTTCAACGGAGATCATCCTCCCTACAAAGCCACAGACGACGGTAATACCAACTCACCCACAACCGTCACCAACAGAGATGCAGTTTCCTAAGGAAAACCATCGGATCAAGAAAATCAACCATTCAGTAGAGCAATACTCTTACAAAAAGAGAACAAGTCACTGAGACAACAATAAAGAAAGAGGCAAAATAATACTTAGTATTATATCTTTCTAACATCTCATGTCTGGCATATATATATAATATAGCAGGACTCAAGAGTAAAGACATCCAGCCAGCTTAAAAGTCGAGCCCAAGATGCAACCCGTCAAAATCTCACCCATGCAAGGGGAGCAACCATATGTACACATGGAAAAACAAAGAAAAATCAACCTGACCCAACGTCAGGAGCATCAGAACCAAAGACATCAGTCATAAAAACATCTTGCGCTGGGCCTTTGAAAGCACCCCGGCGATCATCACCAACAGGGACGGACGCCTGTCCCGTCAAACCACTCGCTCCACCACTCGCTCGGGCCCCCGCAATAGCCCCAAGGGCATAGCCAGCATATGGACCAGCACTCTGGAAAGGAAAATCGGGGGCAAGGGAATGTACCCTCCTGAAGTAATCCACAGAGAAGGACTCCATGCGATCATCACGCGCCTTCTCGAGAAGCTTGGGATAATCAGCTGTAGTAGGAAACTCGATCATTCCAAGCTGATCACCCAGGGCAACATGAGACTCTTTAGTCTCCCTCAGCGCCACAACATGCGTTTCCTCATCAACCTTCTCCTGACGTAGTAGGGCAAACAGCTCCACCTCCAGCTGAGACGCATAATCCTGACTCCTCTTAAGATCAGCGGAAGCCTCGGAAGAAGCATCTGAATGTGCGCGCGCCTTCTCCCTCAACACGACAACGTCCTGAGACAAGTGCTCATGACGATCCTGCAGACCCCTCGTCTCCTCAACAAGCTCAACAACGAAAGAGGAGAGGTTGGTCATCACGGCATTCACCTACAACAACAACACAAACACATCATACACAGAGAAGTCAGACAAACATGATAGATCCAACATAAAAGGAAAACAACGTACAGGAGCAAAGCGCGCGAGCGACTCCTCAACACATTTCAACGCAGCCTCAGGATCTCGGGGGCACGTCTTGCGGTCAGCCGGTGGAACAGACCGCTGAACCACACGCACACCAACAGCAGGCGTACTCAAGGAAACATCCTTGGGAAAACGGACAGCAGACTGACAATACGGAACCCACTCACTCCCAGAAACATCCCGATCAGGCCGGCAAATCAAGTCAGACTTGCGAAGAGCCGGAGGAGTAGGGACAACTACACACCAATAGCAAACACATTAGAAGAATGCAAACCATACTAATACAACAACAAGTCAACCACAGTTACCTGCCAAGGGAGGCACCTCCTCTGAACGCCCGCTCCCCGACCGGGGGACATGCATGGTCGAACCGGCATACATAGGCCCTTTCCCTTTGTCGCTGGAAGGAGCAAGAGGCATGCCGTCAGATGTCAACCTCCTAGGATCGCTCGGGGAGCGGACGTCAGCATCATGCTCCCCGACAGGAACAACTCCCCCCGCCGGCGGAAAGTCCAAGCCTACAGAGACAACCACAAAGAAACCTTTAGCGTGTCGGCATGCGAAAAGCCACAACGAAACATTTAAAAGGCACAAGTCCCATACCCGGGCCAACAGGAAGCGTATCGTCTAGGCCGGGAACAATCTGAGAAGACCCGCCTGCAACTCCACCCTGTAAACAGGGGCGTCTGTTAAGAAACCAACCTACAAGAAAACAAGAGCAGATGTTACAAAACTTCAAAACATACCAACTCATCCCCCGAAGGACGTACGTGAATGCCCGCCGCGAGTAGCTCGGCGTCAGAAGCACGATAAAGGGGGCTGTACTCCCCCGCCCTATTCGCCGCATGGATCTTCTTCAAAGCGACCTTATCTCTATCAGAGAACTCCTGAAATCGTGGAACGGGATCGGCATCCAATATGTGAGAAGTCGCCCAAGTCGTGCCTGCATCCTTCACAAAAAAGTACTGACACTTCCATTTATTCTGGGAAGTGTCCGACCGTTCGCAGAACCGCGCTTCAGTATTCCACCCTGCCCGACGCAAACCAAGGGAAGAGAATCCCTTTTCGGTCATATGAGGCCAACGTAAGCTGAAGGTGCACATCCCAGACTCATCTGCCTTACCCAGGCGGTAGAAGGCTCGAAACAACACTATTGAGTAATCCCAGGAATTCAGATGACATTGCACCCGAAAACACGTCCAAGCCCTAAACCCTGGAGGGGTAATAGAGACAGGGGAAATCCTATAATATCGACAAAGGCGGACCAGATCCTGACAGTAGGGAAACCGCAGTCCTTCTCGAAACTGTGAAAGGTAGACCGCCTCATACTCAGCTGGAGGAACGGTGGGCCGACCAAATTCAACTCCCTTCACAACATCCCAAGGATACGAGACCTCTAGACCGGGACACCAGCCCCGGGTTAAGACATAGAGGTCAAACTTGGAACGCGGAAGCTTGTTTGGAAAAAATATCTGAGTCTTCTCCAATATCACGCGGTCGCCCGACGGTCCCAAGAGTACACCGCTTTGAGGCTCAGAATCGGAATCCATGGTGCTTTCGCCAACCACACCCTCAAAGTTATCCGAAACAAAAGGATGAGACTTACTCATTGTGCGAAGAAGTGGAAACCGTTTCCTATCAAAAATACTCTAAGTATCAGAATCGGACGCCTGCAAGCTCGTCGACCAAGCCCTGCAAAAGCCATACACCAACCCAATCAAAAAACCAAAGCAACACATCAACCACACTCATCAAAATCCTTTGCAAGGACATTCAACCCAACGGACCGACTGTCCGCATGCAAACAGCTAGGGACCCTCCCGCTCGGGAGTCAAGAATCCTTACGCTCATCAAAGGCCTAGGCCACCTACTAATCAAATTTTCATATATTTGTGCAATATGTCACAGGTATTCAAGCCCTCCACAAAACAACAAGTTCAAGAGATAAAGAAATCAAAGGCATACAAAGTTGGTAATAATTACCAAAATGCCATCCGACCACCTCTTGATCAAATTTCATCCTTAGAATGGTTCAAGGCTCCGGGGGCACATACGAGCAGCTCAAACGCACTCAAACAAGCCCCTTACATGCCACGGAGGGATTTACCCCTCCCCGAACAACCCGAAAAACACTCGGGTCAACTAAGCCACTAACGAAGGCAAACTACCAAGCATTCACCTAAGCTCCGGGGGCATGGCAATCCACTCACAAACAATCAAGGGGGCTTTATCACAATAGGAAACATCATTTCAAGTTATCCATATCAAGAAACAAGGGGTCAAGCTTTTCGCTCGAAAAACTCCGATTTCGAACCCCCGCGATTTCCCCTCGGTTGATCGGAACCTAGGGACCACTTCACAAAGGGAGTTCGCTATCCCTAACTCTATCTATCTATACTTAGAGCTTAGCCAAAAGCAAAATTTGAAAATCAAGCAAAAACTTCACTCATGCATTTTATCAAACACCTACAAGGCACCTCATTGGAATTCAAATGTGCAGCCCTATAGGTCTATTTAACCTCAAGAAAAGTGAGTAGAGGACGTTACCAATCGATGCTCAACAAAAAGGACTCGAAATCGGTTCGAATCGGGCTCAAAATCGGACCACCAAGACTGCAGCCGCCGCCGCCGCTCCAGCCGTCCCCGCCGCTGTCGCCGCCGCCTCGCCGCCGCTGCTCCGCCCTGGCGTCGCCGGTGACTCTCTTGGTGGTGGCTGGCCGAAATGGTGTCTCCCTTGCACCCAAAAGTGAGTTCCCAAAATCCCTACCTTAGCTCCTCCAAAACTCTCACCACAACCAATTCAAAAGTTGATAGTTTTATAAACTATCATGGAAGAGAGGGGACTACACAACATGGTAAGTACCATACATCAAGGATGTACATTCCTATCCACCATTCATTTTTTTAAATTGTTGATGGCTTGGGTTCTTAACTATCAAATGACTTGGATAATTTTATCTAAGTCATTTCAAATACCCTCAACTTTTTGAAAACGTCGAAATTATGATTTTTTCGTATTAGGGCCGTTGCATGTGATTTTCCAAAACTCGGCCCTATTTCATTCACTCAAAACCGTCGTCTCGCCGTCAAGACGACCGTCTCGGACGACGAGCTCCCAAAAACTATCGCACTACACGAAAAACATTTTGTCAAGACTTACGTGATTTATTATCATTTTGATACATTTAGTCCTATCATGAACATTCCGTATTTATTAGCTCATCGTACGAGCTCGAAAAATTTCGTGCGTGCTCGCACCTTAATTCTCCAAACGATCATATTTTTCATATTATTCGTAGTCTGTTATGCTACTAACCCTTCATGCAGTTACCAAGCATGACCATCTCAAAAACTGAGGCAAGGAATTCGTCGGAGCCACGCGTGTCCACCCTTGGTAGGTTAAAACTCAAGGTGAGCGGACGGCCCGACTCACGCATATGCCCTATCTTATAATAGAGTTAAACAAAGGTCAAGCCATTGTTTAACTCGGGGGCAAGTGATGGACATACGCGTGATCCGGGCTCGGTTTTAATTATTCGGACCTCGTACACGTACGGGACTCACCGTTCCTCCCCAATTTCAAGCTAACCGGGGAAAACCGGGCAAGTTCGAACTTGCCCGGCATCCCCGGGGGGCTTACCCGGAAAATTCCGGGTAAGCTAGGCTTACCCGGAATTTCCGGGTAAGCTAAGCTTACCCGGAATTCCGGGTAAGCTTGGCTTACCCGGAATTTCCGGGTAAGCCTAAGCTTACCCGGAATTCCGGGTAGGCCTAGGCTTACCCGGAATTCCGGGTAAGTTCCACACCCGGGGGGTGTCGCGCACACTCCCCATTTTATCTCGGACGTATACGGAGACCCGGTTTTTACATTAACTCCTATGTGTCCGAGACCTTTGTTTCAGAGGCGCGCGCGTCCCGTCCATGACAGCCGCCTGAGACGCACGTCAGAACCCTTTTCCCGAAGCTTACCCCTACATCCCGGTTCACATTTCCCCATTGAACCGGGTCAAAACCGGTTTACGGTCCAAGGTTGCCTATAAATAGCCACCTTGGGGGTGAACATTTTCAAGTCAATTCATTTCATTCCAAAATCACTTTGGGCAAGCTTGGGAAAAAGCTCTGGCTTCTCTCTAAAAACCCTCTCTTTCTCTCTCTAGAAAACTACTAATGTTGACCGTCGGAGTGAGCACGCCAAGCACCCCCCCCTCTCCACGGGGACTGCTTGGTAACGCTCCTTTGCAGGTGCCGACGGACGTCCCGTTAGAGACCCAGAGAGACTTGCCCTCATTTGGAAGACAAAGCTAAAGCCCACGCGCGACACCAGAAGGCGGACTTAGCTCACATCCAACCCGAAGATCTCGACAAGTTATCCAGCGGACAGCCCGCAATAACTTGGTCGAAACACTTATTTTTTTAATAATCGTCTATCTTCAATTTTATTCTCTCCTTTCTAAATACACGCAACTTTTGGAAACGATGATAAATTCTTCGAGCCAAACTCTTTTGGGGGTGGATTTTTTTTATTATCAGTATATTATTAATTACTTGAAAAAAAATTGTCTGACTTATAATAATTGATATATCATACTAGCCCGACGGTAAATCTGCCATCTCATCAGTGAAAATGTTATTGTCTAACGAAAATTTCAAGGAAAGTGGACCAAAATAGCTAGCTACTAGCTAGGACCTCGTATTTAAGATAATCTTACATGTTTAGAAAGAAATGACAAATTGGACCATAACAAAGCTAGGACCATCCTTTTTGTCTCAAACATCATTTTCCTTTATTTTTCTATGAAGCCGACCATAGAGATTATATAAACATTAATTTCGTTCATGGTACCACACCTAGCAACACAGTACCACACGTCACTGTATAACTACGGCATAAAAATAATTCTTAATTATATATATTGATTAATTGCGATACATAACAAAATTCGACTAATATTATATTTAAAATCAAGGTAAAAATTAGTATAGATGTAATTGTAAACCTAATTATATTGGTAAATTTAAATATTCAAAGCTGAAAATAAAATTTAATAACTATGTAAGATAATGTTTATAAATTATTAACTCCAAGTGCTTAATTAATTGTGTCGCCATATTACGATGCATGCAGTGGACCAAATAATTGCTTCAAGATAATAAAAATTGAACATAAATTATTCATTGAAAACTGATCGTATTAATGCGCCGGAATATATGACTTAATTATTACAATAAAATTATATGTGTATCGATATTCGAACATATATATATATATATATTGTCTTCTATAATGCACTACACCCAACCATAGTTCATCCATTTTATAATGATATTATATTATGGAGCTCCTTTGTGAATTTTAAATCTAACACGAAAGACTTATACGTACATACAAAGTTTCGGAACCCACATGGAGAAGATGGATGATGCTCTGCGACAGAACAAGTAGGACCGTAGTTGCTAGCTAGTATTGATTAATTAATCTTTCGTAGCATTTGATTGGTTAACTATCATCATGCCATAAGACTATAATTTATATATGTTATAATAGTAACTTTGAGCATTGCAGTTACAAAAAAAAAAAAAAAACTTTGAGCATTGCTGTATAAATTTAAGCTGGAACATCTTGAAACATCCAATTATTTTTCCATTTATAATAATATTAATTAATCATGTAGTTTCATAATTTTCCCAACAATTGTAGATTTCAGCTTAACCCCTTTTTTTTTTAGAATTTCACATTTTATAATATCATATATTAGTTTATAGAATTTCACTTTTTTTATATATATTTTAATTTCACATTTTAAACATATTATTGAAAAATGTTCATAGTCAACCGTTTAACCGTGGGAGTATATATATATATATTAGTTTTTAAATGTTGTTTCAAATCATATATATAGCAAAGATATATTGTAACAAGAAAAAGTATGACTTGCTTTTTGCTATCATAGTTTTCTTGAGGAAACTCTTTTCTTCCATGGAACAGTACTTGAAGAAGAAGATATGAGTTAAAGCTATAACTTGTTAATGAAAGGTAGGTAGCTAGCTAGTTGTTTCATCTTGGTCAACAAGTAAAGGAGAATCGTGTTGCATGGTGAAGCTGGAGCATGGTGAACAAGGTGGAGGAGGGTCCGACCTTGCTGAACCGTCTTCTTCACCCCTAAAGTCGATCACCGTCGCAATATTACTACTGCATATCACCTCTTTGCAACGATGCCGTTTTGTTTTCTTCTTCTTCTGGAATACTCTGTACACTGCCCATTCTCCTAGCTCCTCACTTCGAGGCATCTGCATTTTTTTTAATTATTATTATTAATTAATTAGCAGAATATATTTTTTAAATTGTTCCAAGTGGCCAAAAAAAAAAAAAATTAAATAAAAGTTCAAATTTTGGAAACAGCAAACTTGTGAGAAAGAAAGAAATCCATGGGACCTTGCATGTGCAATGATTAATGAGTTACTGCAAAAGTTGCAGTATGGTTAGTAAACTCCATTTTACTACTGGCTTGCTAGCTAGATAGTCATTATTAATAAGTTAATATTCAATGAAGGTGATACGATTCAACATGTGGTTCATTTTGCTTGAATCGATAAAACTCGACTATAAATGAATGAAATAACCATAATTTAAATTTGAGAAATGATAGACAATCCTACCGGATTACGGTCCGACTCTGTCTAAGTGAAACGATTTGTAATTTCTAACAACTTACATAACAATTAGTTTGAATCGTCTGCTTTTGTATCATTTCTCAATAAATTTCCATTTTTTGGTTTAAAAGGTCTCATATGTGGCCATGCATTATATTACTTATTCGAGTATAAAAGAATAATCCCATTAATTGAGGTTTAGAAATAAAGAAAAATGATTTAACGATCTGTTTATAAGCATATGCAATTGCAAGACTGTAAATTTTAAATCCTACGATGATACGAAGAGAGTTCACATAGTATCTTCAAGTTTAAATGAATATATATATATATATATATATATATATATATATATATATATATATATATATATATATATATATATATATATCATAGTATGAAATAAACTATTATCTTGAAGTTCTAAGAAAATTTTATGACATGTTGATGAGAGATATGGGTATTAATTCGTACCGTGAGATTATCCGACAGAGTCAAACATAAAGGGCGGCGTAGGCCGACAAGTCGGAGCTCATGCAGTATCCACTGTTTTTTCACGATATTGTCGGAACCTCCTCGTATTTGTCGGAACACGAAAGATTTTCGCACTCCGATGGGGTGGTGGTAGTTGCTGCCGGAATATGCAGCTATGATTTGCTTCTCATTCCCAATCGGCCTCCAGTAACCTGAACCAGAAGCTACAACTCTTCTGCTGACGTCACTTCCATGGAGATTCTTACTAATTCTGCTGAAGAAGTGCCTTCTCTCCTTCAAATCACCTATAAACATATATTTATCAAGTAATCGTCAATATAAGAAGTAATATTAATTATAACAAGTTCATTAGTATATATATTTACCTGGTAAATCGAGTGGTTCGGATCGGAACACGTCGAGTTCGGTAACTGCAGGGGCAGGAAGTGGAAGAGAAAGAATCTTGCGTGCCAAGTAATGAACTATGAGCTCTTCGTCGGTGGGTCGGAAACGGAACCCAACTGGTAGCTTGAGCCTCAAATCTCCATTGATGACCTCAGTTGAGCAAAGTTTCTCCATGACTAATTAATTAAGCTCTCTTCCTCTTGATGAGTAAACTCTAGCTATAGCTAGTAGAGCCCAGCAAGAGGAAGGAGAAGGAGCTAGTTACTAGATAGATCTCATAAACATATATGTATATATAGATATATGTATGGCAATGAACCACACACTAGAAATCTCAAAGGACAAAGAGAAGTGAGTCTTGACTTCTTGAGAGACTTTATATATAGTTGAGTCTAGAGAGAGGGAGAGAGGGATAAATTAGTATACATACACACAAAGTATGGTTGATGTTTTTTTCATTAAAAAAAGATTGGACTACTGTTAGACCGTTAGCGGTCCTAGGTGGATCCCGCTATGTAATGTCTAGATTCTCGTGTTCATTTGTATGGTTAATGTTAATATGATGCTTCCTATTAATTATATATGTATGACTTTATATGTGATGCATATCCTTTTTATGTAGTGATAGTTGTAAATCAATCACTAATGATAACAATTTTTTATGCGGGGCTTGCTTTGGGAGCATTATTTAAGGAACACATGTATTATGCTTATTTTATACTTAAAATAATTTTCACCCCACGCGCACCTAGATTATCTCGTAAGAGATAAATTGGTGATTATAAATATTTTTAAATTTAGGACTCTAATAAATTTTGAATCTAAAATATTTGAATAAAAGATGAATGACATAATTGATAAATTATTATTATTCATGATGGATATAAAAAGGGAATAATGTAGCTTCCATTATTGACTTTTAAATAATCATGTATTGGATGATACGGCTATACGAGGAGAGGAGAAGAGAAGAGAGGGGAAGTCATTGATGGGGTTGACGGTCTTTTCAGCAAAAAAAAGCGTGTGGGAGTTGAATGAAAGTCTTTGCTTTATTAATTTTCCGGCTGTGGAAGGATGGAAGCTTAAAAAGTCCAAAGGCTTTTGCTTTTCGTCAAAGACACGCTATGGTACGCGCCGGCGAGACCTCGTGCACCACATGTGTCCTACACTTTGTCTTATTCTGTCCCAACCCATACCCACGACGGTCTTTCCTGCCGACCAACCAACCAAACCAACGCATCAACCCAATATTTAGAAGCCTAAAACTGCTACCGATGGAGAGATTATTAAACATGTTGTTAAGATTGTGCTTCAAGGGCGGGATTTGTATTGCTACCAAATAGATTCTACTTTCAATACATGTGTACATACTTTGCATCTATTCAAACTAAAATAGTATAATATACATGCATGTACTATAACTTCTTAACATACAATTTACATTAGGGAAAAATATGTAAAACATGTAACATGTTTGAAAAAGATAGTTTTATGGACCAATATGTTTTAAAATGTACAATATGTTTTAAAAAAATGGTTTTATGGACCAATATGTATTAAAATGTACAACAAGCTTACAAAAGATGTTAAAATGACATACCGTCCACTTGTTATCAATAGTCTCATTAAGTGGACACGTTGTGCGGAACACATTTTTAGAAAAAAATAATAATAATTAAAGCAATAAATTAATTTATACATAGCAATTATAATTAATGAGTGGATGTAGATACTAATAGGGAAAATAATAATAATTATTTTTTAAAAACGTGATCCGCACGTGTCTACTTAATGAGACTAGTGATAACAAGTGGACGATACGTTATTTTACCATCTTTTGTAAGTTTGTTGTACATTTTAAAACATTTTGGTCCATAAAACCATATTTTTCAAACATGTTATACGTTTTAAAACATATTGGTCCATAAAACCATCTTTTTCAAACATGTTACATGTTTTACATACTTTTCCCTTTACATTATATTATATACCATAATAAGATGACGAAGCAATTAATCTATTCCTCCACTAAACGGTACCAGACTGAGAAATTATTATATGAACCTAGTCTACCATGTCAGCAGTGAACTAGTCCATTTAAAAATTGACAACTTACTTAAGTGGGACAATATTTTCAGCTGTGCATTTACATAAATAATGTAAAACCCTGTAGGCCTGCCATACGCAGAGGATGAGTATCATCTGTCTCCTTAAAATAATAATAATAATAATAATAATAAAACGCAAACCATCGCTCCAAAGATTTCAAAGCCCAATATGAAAAAAAAATATATATATAGACCGAAACCTACTAAATATACCTGGGTCCGAAATTTTCCTAGGCCAGGCTCTGCTGCCTAACCTAGGAGAAATGGTTCCTAGGCCCAAATTGGTATATTCCCCCCAATAGCAACTAGAGCATACCCCCTTAGGCTAGTTCTTAACTTAACCAATATATATTTTTTTTTGGTTAAAGTGAAATATATATATGATAAGTTTATTTGTTTTGTTTATAGAAACCTATTGTGCTGTGTGAATTATACGTGACAAATGAGAGAGATATAGAATTGTGATTAACTTAAGTAAACACTAATATTAAACTAACATAATAACATTATTCAGTTGAACACACCATTCATACATAATAACATTATGCATATCGATATTTACATTCAGAGGCGTAGTCAGTGGCACTTGTACATATATTCCAATTCTGTCAGCAAAGTTAAGGTTTGAACAACACTACATTACATTACATCATGCTATGGTACAACAATACACACATTCTACAGATATCACCGTATCAATTCAAAGCCCTAATCGGAGATCCAGATTCAAATTAGTACCTGATACATCCTTCGCGTCAAAGGAATTCACCACCAATCGGGTTAACGTAGGCTCCCCCAATTGATCCTCTCTCAACTCCGCGTTGCTCGAACTACTCATCATCGCAAAACAGCCCTTCACGTTCTTGTGGCTCGCTCGGTGACCACCAAGCGCCTGGTGGGACCCGAACACCTTCTTGCAACTCGAGCACTCGAACCGCCCCACCTCCTCCACCACATGGTCTGTTGCGGGATCCGATCGGGTCGGGTTGTCAGGCGGGGCGCTATTGGCCAACATCATCAAACACTCTGCAACTTCATAATCCTCCTCGGTCATCGTCAGCCACGGGTCGGGTTCCGGGTCGGAGAGAGGTGGAGGATCCCCAACGGGGCGGAAGTTAGTTGGCGGGTTCATGCCCCGCCACTGCCGCTCAGGGTGGCACCTCATGTGGCCAAACAGAGCCTTCCACGACCAGAACTTCTTCCCACACTCGCTGCACTCACGCGCCACCCTTGCCCCTCCGCTGCCACTGTACTCTTGCTTCTTGATCCTCAGCTTTGGCTTCAGTTTCGGGGCAACCCGCAAGTTGGGAGTCTGATCAGTGCTATAAATGCGGCTGCTAGGGTTTGGACTACTCGAAGTCGAAGGGGAAGCGATTTGTGCGAAGATTTCCGGGGCGGTAGCTTGGAGGAAGGGGAATTGGTCTGCAATGTTGTTCATGGTTGCACAGAGAAAGAAAAGAGGAGTTGCAGAAAAAAGTGTAACAATGGGAGTTGGGTTGGTTTTGTATGAAGTGGGGTGTGGCGGTTACTCTTCTACGCGTCCAGCATTTCAAATGTGGCAGTTATTTTCGGTTAGTGGCCGCCATCGTTATCCATTGCTCTTATTATGTTTTTTTCTTTTCCCTCCTTTTGCTTATCCAGTTACATTAGGTTTTTTTTTAATCAATATATAGTTATTAGAAAGAATATAAGCTATGCATAGAGTTTGTAAAATCGGAAAATTGATAATCACCATTAGTTTCCTCGTAAAATTAAAGCATGTAATGTTATTCACTAGAAAAATTGATGATTTATACTGAAAATCACAACTCGCTTTACTATTTGGTATTAAGTTTTGGTATCGTAACTTGTTTTAATAGTTAGTTCTACCAATGCCAGTTACATAACTTAATGATGAAGATTAAATCTACTGCATTTTTTTTGTTTTGTTTTAGTACTTTAGTATATCCTGATTAAATTATATATTTCATATGATTAATATCTAACCATGTAATATGGTGTAGCGGTTTAATGCTTCATAACTTAACCAGATGTCAGAAGTTTAAACCCAACTAGCACATTACAACCTTATAGGACGATCCGGTGCGGATGGGGATTTGTGCAAGTGTGGAGCAAGCACAAAACAAATAAAAATATGACTAATATCTAGTTACAAGAAAAGCAGGCCCCAAATAGAGCTTCCTGGATTTGAAAAGGTTTCGGCGCCAAAATACATCGTCATACTCATACTCACTTCTTGCACATTATGATTATTAAAGGTTTCCATTCCCAATCTTAATTATCAGCTAAAAATACAGGTATATATTTATTGAATGAATAAAAGATAATTTTAAATCATCCTCAAAATCCATATGATTATGTCCTTATTATTTCTTACAAAAACAACACGTGCATAACACGGATTGGTGTTTAGTATTTTTAAGGCGAAGCATAGTCCAAAGGTCCGTAGGGTGTGAATAAGTCAGCAAAGAAGCCTTTCTTCCTCCTAGGGTTCCACCCCATGTCCTTGCAGAGTTGGTCACTATACCATATGTGCAGAGTCGCAATGCATGATCGTCTGTAATCGTCGTGGCCCGAGTACCTCTTCAAGAACGTGTTCCAATTCGCCACATCTTGTTCCATCTCCTTGATGCTCGGGAGTTTGAACGCGCCGTCTAGGAACTCAAACACCCACCGACACCGAATCTCAGAAGTGTACAAATTCACGAGGCTCTCGGAGAAACCGATCACCGCAAGTTGTGGGATCATTGGATGAATTATTTGCCTGGCGATCACCATCATTGACTTATGAAACAATTAATTAATGCGCACATCTTATTACTTCTTATACCATATGCATTGCATATGTTTAACTATCAACTTGTCAGTGAAGTGAGTATATACCATATATTAGTATTTATTTATGCATGCATATAGAATTTACCTATAGAGAGGAACTGAAGCATCTCGAGGGCTGATAATGCGTTCACGGAAAATGGGCGATCGGAAAATCCGTCTGAGCTTCTCGTCCCCTTTGAATCCGGTGGCAAAAATGACGACATCAGTCTCCAGTGGCGAATCGCTGCCGTCGAGTAACACCCCGTCCCTGCAGAAGCTGATATTTTGGGATTTGGTCAAGTTGATGCAGCCTTGTTGCACCCGGTCAAAGAAGTTGTCTGGCACCGTGGCGATGACACATCCGCTGAGATCTTCTAGAAAGCTGTGGTTGGGTATCATTCCCAATTTCTTCAGGGGAAGCTTCCATTTTAAGTAGGATTCCACCACCATGGAAATAACCCGTCTCTGGTGTTCAAGGAGAGTCGTTATAGAGTAGACAACAGGTGGAATAATGGTATAGCACTATAGATTATATATACAACACATGACATGGTTGATTTTCAAATCACATTTGAAGACTTTCTATAATAACTCATTTAGTTACTTTTTTTTTTCTATTGTGTGACATTTTATAATGATTACTTATGTTTCATAATATAATTACTAAATGATTACTTCATTAATTTTCCATCTAATTTTATATTTTTCGCTGACGAAGCAGTGCCATGCTAGCAAAAAATAATAAAGATATGTAGATAAAATATATTTTTGCTTTAATCATATATAATTACGTGTTTATTATGCTTTTCATCAAGCTCTTTAAAAAAAAAATTTGAATCCAAACACAGCAAATTGACCCCAACAATAACTGAACTCGGTAGCAGCTTTGCTGAGTTCAATCGAATTCAGCAACAAGCATACTCTATTTATTAATAGCGAACCTAGCTAGTAGAGTTCATATTTAAACCTTTTTTTAATAGAAAAAAAAACACAATAAACTTGATGGAAATTTTGAAAAACATACGTCAGGTCACTTTTCCATAAATAAGTTAACATTTTGAATCATAGATAATCAAATCAAATACTACAAGGAATAAAAGAGTAACAATGTAACATGGACAAATATAGATATAACAAGGGGTAATTAACCATTCTATTTTTCATATGTATATATTAAGAAGAAAATAAATGTCATTTTCGCATGAAAATATATACTCATTGTGATTGTGTTGCTTAAAATAATTTCGTATTTAGAGTGTGAAGGAAAAAAGGGAATTACTAAAGGAGAAAGGGCGTCGGTCGCAACGCTGGTGAGCCAACGTTGGCCAGGCTTGTGAAGTAGAAGCTCGGCGAAGCGATTGAAATACAGAAACGCAAAGATACTCCACGGTAGATCCATGGGGAATTTCCAGTGGTCCCTCCGATACACCAACCTGCAGGGGAGATCCGCGCCGTTGGCTATGGAGCACTCCATCGCAACATCGACGGCTGATTTCTGCACCCCGACCACCACCACCCGTTTGCCTTTGATAAAAGAACGAGCGGATTCGAAGTCCATGGCAGCATAGTCCATCGAGTGGATCACTTCCCCTCCGAACACTTCCGGACCCTTCCCCGGTGGAAAGTCGGGGAATTTCGGAACCCCACTGAATCTTCCGATGGCTAAGACCACAAAATCCACTTCGTGAACCTGCATGCATTTTTCGAACACGTGCATACGTGAGTAAAATGGGTAAAGTAGTAACACACTTCGTAAGTTAAAATAGTTGGATCGTTTCGTAACCTACTTATACTATTATTATCAAAATGAATTTGTATACGTAGTATATTTGCAGCTCACTCAGTAGCTTATCTTCCCGACAAATTGGTATCAGAGCTAATGATTCTATTTCGTATGGCACAAAACTGATCAGCCCGTGGAAGGGTGGCACGTACATACATATATGCATGATGAAACATGACTCGAGGCATGCCCCTAACCATTGAGAGGTTTGGTTGAAAGAAAAACAACACACACATGACTAGTAGTGAATTATTCTTATTATTACCGATTGGTTTTATAGTATACAATCAAACTGAACTTATATAGTAAGTCTGAACTCACCCAATTTTTGTTTTAAGCAAATATCTTCTATCTAGTGTGTCTAGACTCGCACCTTGATTTTTATTTTTCAACAAATAAGTTCAATGTATTATTAGCTCACACTTTCAAGTTTCAAGTTAAAAATTTGATTATTTTTTAAAATTTGAAATAATAATTAATCATATATATAAGTAAAAAAGACCAATGGTTTGTAAGTTTTTCTATTTATATATTACTTCAACATAGAATTTTAAATCAAAGTGAGACATATCTGAAACCTATCACATATACTCTTAATAACACCATCAATAATATAGAATGACCAAGTTGGATTTAATTAATATGTTATATTCTTAATTAAGTAATAAGAAGCAGTTAACCTTTGTATACACAACAACATTTGTATCCGACAAATATGTAACATATAGTTTATTATTGTTTGTCCATATATATATACCTCGACCACAGATGGTCCTCCGGCCTCCACAGTAAGCTCCCACTTGCCTGCTTTCTGCCCAAATGCGTCTCCATAGTTACCACCCCAACCCTCTTCTCGGCCAGTCTCTTCACCTCTATACTCGATTCCGACAACATTGGAGTTGAACCTCACGTGCGTCACCAACTCAAAGTGGTCCGCATACGATCGGATATAGTCCAACACCTGATCATGCCCCGGGAACTCACCGGTGACCGATTCGGGCCACGGGAAGTCAGAGAACTGGTACATGGACTTCGGAGACTGGATCTTCGTGGTTTCTAAGGGTGTGGTCCACACGCCTCCGATGATGGGTCGGGACTCGAACACCACGGGGTGGAAGTCCTTTGAGAGCGCGTATTTGCACGCCAGAAGCCCGCTTATTCCCGCTCCAACTATGCCTACCTTCTTCTTCTTCATGTGGGGCTATCTTTAAGTGATAGAGGGATGGTGATTGAATTTCTATGGATGGCGATTGAGATGCTACCTATGGATTCATTTGTATATATATATTATACAATAAAATGTATGTTACGTTAAAATTAATTATTTTTATTTTATTTTATTCTATATACGCACAAGAAAGACTGACTAATAGGAGAAGGTTGAGTAAGTTAATTTGCCAACTTTTTCCTCACGGCCGGCGGAAAAACAACAATGTGTCATATATGTCACGCTAAGAAATAATAAAAAATGAATACCTAACCTGAACTTTTTCTTTGCTCATGCTTTTAATTTTTCAACATATATAATAAAAACTAAAACATTAATTTTTTTTACTGGTCCACAGACCACGATTTAGTAGTGATGCCCGTTGCACACAGTAATCTCTTAAATAACCGCAGCAAGTTAATCTAGTCATTATCAATTAATCTAACCTCTAATTTAACTTAGCAGTTGATAATTATTTGTTAACATTTATATTGGGTTGGTGTCTTTAATATGTCGTTAGATGTATCACTACAAGAAAAACATATTATAGTGACTTTAAAATTAACTTGTCGCGACGCTAAATTGTGCAGCTATGAAGTTAGCAACGCTTGCAGCGACGCTAAATTGTGCAGCTATGAAGTTAGCAACGCTTGCAGCGACGCAAATTGATATGTCGTTTCTGATTACCGTCGCAACAAACTCTACGACGCTTGGGAGCAGCGTCGTTAAACTCTCACAAAGATGACGCATGTTCGCGTCATTAGTGAATTTAGACTGCAACACTCAGTAGCGTCGCCACATGATGCTGACTGCAACGCTAAAAAACGTCGCCATATGATGCAGATTGCAACCCTTAGAAGCATCGACATATAATGCAGATTGCAACGCTTAGAAGTGTCGCCATATAATGTCGAATACAACGCTTAGAAGCGCCACCATATGATGCAGATTGCAATGCTCAGAAGCGTCGCCATATGATGCAGATTGCAACGCTCAGAAGCGTCGCCGTGTGATGCCGATTGCAACGTTTAGAAGCGTCGCGATGTGATGCGAACTCCAACAATTAGAAGCGTCGCAATATATTTTAAACCAAAATACAATTTTTGCATTTATTTTATTAATAAAAAGCCACAATATTAAGACACTCAATAATAACATAATAAATCATATTTATTTCAACTTCTGAACATAAAAATATATCATTACAATTAAGAATACTGACTAGTACTTAAGCCCTTGCGATGCTTACACATAACAAAACTCAACATAGCAAATCAGTTGTTTTACTAGTAGTACCTAGCCCTAGCCTGAAACCGCCACAGCAACCACTTCTGCCAGCAAAGCTACCACCACTACCTCCACATCAACCACTGCTGAAACCTCCACTTCTACCACTGCTGAAACCTCCATTAGAACCTCCACCTCTGCCACTGTCGCCACCTCCACTTCTACCCTTATTGACCTTCACCTCCCGGCCGCTTATATAAGAAGTGCAAATTTTAAAAAATAATTTAGATGTTAAATGCTTAAAGTTTGATATTCGAAGTGTTAAACTCTAAATTTATGTGTTATTTAAGTTTTGAATTATGTAATGTATTATTGAGTGAACTTTGAAGGACTATGTAGTGAAATTATTTTTGGATGAGATTAGATTATTGAATTATGTTATAAATGGTTTTTTTTTTTAAATCTTTGGCTCGTGTAAAGAATTATTACACTACAAGAAAAAATCGTTTCCCTTAGATTCGAAATCGATCAGAGACCTGATGAAGATGGCATGTTACGTCCGTTTTCCATCGGATAAGGCTTGTGGGAGAATCGATAGTCGGAACCCAGTCGGAAACGTTCCTGACAAGCAAAATCGGTCGGAAAACTTTGCCTACTGAAAATATCCGTAGGGAAGAGGAGGGCACATAAATCCGTAGTTAAATTTTCCGACCGATGCCCTACCGATGTATGGATGACCGCAAAATTTTCAGTCTTTTGTTTACTTTTTTAAATTTTAAACTGATATTTTATTTAAAAATATTATTTCAACATATTACAAATAATCAGTATAAATTTCATCAAATTAGTTTGTTAACTATACATATTTAGTAAATTACTCCGCGCGATGCGCGGGAAATGCATCTTAATGCAACCACATTTGGATACATTTTCAAAGTGAATTTTTCGGAAAATTCTCGTGACGATTTTTCTTGGACTTTTGGTTTCTGATTTTTGTGCCCACCCTTAATACTCTCATAACAGCCTAACATGTTTGCTCTATATTCAAAATAATTATCAGCTGTACCGGAATACGTCGGTAAAAAAGTTATAAATATGTTTTTCATTAATAATAAACTCTAACAAATTTAAAACCTTTTGTTTTGCCAAGTAATAAATTTAAAACATAACAACTCTCGTTAATGAAGCGATTTTAGTCCGACCTTGGTTTCCTTTGCATGGAGCATTTCTGTATAAGTCTTGTGTTTACATCAAACTAATACAATATTAGGACGGTTTCCAAATTATTATTGAATATAGAGTTAAAGATACTTTGGTCCTATATATTTGACCATTTTTTGCTTTTTCTACCATATGTTTTTTTATCGTATATTCTTTATACCAAACGATTGGACTTTGTATACTTTTATTCCATCGATTAGTTGACCGTTAGTTTTGAATGTTAAACGGTATGTGCAAGTCACGTATCCCACCATAAACTTTTGATTTTGTTCAATTTAGTCTATCTAATACATTATTAGCTTTTATTTTAATTTAGTCCTAAAATTTCAAAATCAAACATTGACCTAAAAAACTTAGTCGGACTTAATTCATAGTTAGGTCCAACAATCCTGAATCGGAATCTCTGAATTCGGAGACCCCAACCGAGGATAGGAGCTAGCCCTAAACTAAGTCCGGCTGAATTTAAGTAGACCCTAAAGCAAAAAAAAAAAAAAACTGTCAAATAAACAAGACCAAAAGTATATTTTAAGTTTTAACCCTTGAATATATATGTTGCACGTGTCAGGAGAGCTGTTATTAATGTCAATAAAATAATCAGGGAATTCTGTATCAAGGACACGTTGTTGCCAGTTCTAGTAAGTATATTAATTATATACTGAGGTCAACGAAGAGAAATTATTATTTAGATAGTTTTAAAACAGAGAGATAATTTTATTTAATTTTTGTCAACATAGAAAATTAGAAATAATTTGAGAGACGGCAAGTGTTCAATTTCTATAGTTATCTTGAAGATAAGCGATGCTGTAAAATCACTGCATTCCGAATATTATATTGCATGTATCATGTATGTATTGTCTGACACACTAGCATGTTATTTTTAATGAGAGTTAGTTAAAATATACAACCATATCACAGCTCACCAGATTTATTTATTTTTAAATATATCCTAGCTCACGAGGGTAATTTACTACCCACGACGTTCAGAGCGTACCATGTTTTACAAACAGTTCAAAAACATATATATAACTAAAATTACTAAATAACTAAAATTAGACGAAGAGTTCAAATTTATTTATATCTATCTATAGCGTGTGTCGATATTAATTATAAGCATTAGATAAATGGTTAATTATCAAAAAGTAAACTCAACTTTGAGTGTTTTGCAAAAAAATTAAAATAAACTTTCTTTTTTTAGCAAAACACAAACTCAACTCTACAAAACTTAGCAAAGTGCAAATTGAGTTGATTTTTATATTAAAAAGTACAGAAACGCACACATAAGGATCATGTTACACATAGGGATAAATCAACATAAATTCGCTTTAAATACCTTATATAGATTTTACATGTTCAAATTTCGTAGTTAAATTTGTTTTTCTTGCAAAGAAAAAAAAAGTTTAATTTATTTTTTTACAAATCACTTATAGTTGATTTTGCTTTTTGATAATTAAACTTTGGATAAATCCTCTGTCCAAATATAATTTGTTTATTATAGATAAGGTAGATGTGCACATCATGGAAAAAGACAAAAAGTACTCTCCAGAGTCTCCACATAGAATTTTACATTGACATAAATAAATAAATGAGAGGTGTGAAGCTACCGAAATAGCCCTCACATCATGTAAGCTTCCATCAATCATCCTTCTTATTTATACCAGTACTCGTTTTTCACTTGACTACACAGTACACACACATTCAGAAGAAAATCATTCGCCCATAGAAAAAGCAAAAACAGGGAGTTGAGTTCTACCCACCGCCACCGCCACCGCCGCCATGGAGGAGAGAAAGAAGAAAATAGGGATCGTAGGGGCTGGTCTGAGCGGCCTTCTGGCATGCAAATACGCCCTCTCAAAGGGCTTCCACCCACTGGTCTTCGAATCCCAGGCCACCATCGGAGGCGTGTGGACCACTCCGGTAGAGACCACCAGAATCCAAACCCACAAGTCTCTCTATCAGTTCTCCGACTTCCCGTGGCCTGAATCCGTCTCCGATGACTTCCCGGATCACGAGCACGTGATGGGGTATATCCGATCTTATGCGGACCACTTCGACTTGTCGAGGCACGTGAGGTTCAACTCTAAGGTGGTGGAGATCGATTATAGATCAGGAGTGCAGGGTGAAGAAGAAGAGAAGGAGAGTTGGCATTTCTGGGGTGGCAGTGAAGATGTGTTTGGGTCAAAAGCAGGCAAGTGGGAGCTCACTGTGGAGGATACTAAGGCAGATTCTCAAGTTGAGGTATTTTATGCCTAATAAGCTCTAATTTTGTTTCTAATCCAAACTATCATAAGTTTTATTACTTTCGGGTGCGACCAGTGGGTGACGGATCTTGATTGGATTAGGCATATTCTGAATCACGAATCATTTTATCGATTCTAGCTACTCGAGAAATTGGGTTAGCATTTCGGTCCTACTTTTTACCAACATGTGATTTTTAGGAGCCATATAGATTTTTAAGTTTAATTTAGACTCTCAACAAGTTTGGATTATTACTTATCATGTAGTTATTATCCGATTCACCTAGTTAGGACTCGTCCAAACCAAATCTGTGCCACGATTGGTCACATTCATCTAGTTGTTCTTACTTGAACAAAATGTTAAATCTGGCCACCTGGTCTAAGAAACCATGTATGAGACGAGTTTCACCTTTCATGACTCTTCGTAGTCAATCAAAACCCCAAATCAGTCATAAACCCCAAATCAGTCATGACTCCATTGATCAAGTCAAATGGCTCACATTGATCTAGACTTATGCTCAAATATGGTCTACTACATTGGTATGTTTAATACATACATACTCAGGCTAAGACGAGTTTCCTAGGTGATAATAGTCTCTAATAATGATAAAAATTTCATAATGCTTCTAAAAATCATTTTCTGGTAGTTGACTTGAGGCTCTTAAAGATTATTTTCACATATAAAAATTAAAAGGAAAAGTAATATATTAGAAAGTAAATCACTAGACTTGCATAGACGGGTAGATGGTCAATCGGGTAGATGTATGATAGACGGGTAGATGGTCAATCGGGTAGAGTGTATCAACTATCATCTAATTAGGCTCAGAAAGGATTATAATGCGGGTTGATCCATGGTACTTACTCAAGTTGTGTTTGGATCTTGAAAATTGACCAATAACTAGGACTAGTCTAAGTTTAAAGCTATTAAAACAAGAACTTTGAACCCTGAATTCTAAAGAGGCCTCATATGTGATAGTGGCATTTTATATTTGATTGAATATCTTATGTAATTAAGTTTATAATTACAAAAAATAGCATAATTGAAAGCTTAATTAAAAATAATTTTTAATAAAAATATTATGTTTAATTATCAATTTAAAGTTTGGACTAAGATAATATTTCTAATAAAAATGCCACAAATTAAAATAGGGTCAATAACCTGGGAGAGGTCTGAAGTTTGACCCTTGTTAATTTGAGAGGTCTGAAGATTGAAATGGTGATAACTGAGGTCTGAAGTTTGGACTTTGTGATTTTTAGGTTTTCCGTCCAAATTTTCTGTCAAATTTAACAGAACCGTGTGAAATGTCAAAAATACCCTTTTGTAATATTTGAATTAATAAAAAGTTTAATTAATATAAAGATGAAAGGACAAAAATACCCCTGTCCATAATTTAAACCTAACCCAACTCCGACCACCACCACGGCTCCGGCCGGCCACCACCCTCTCCGGCGACCACCACTCTCTCCGGCGACCACCACCATCTCCGGCCGGCCACCACCCTCTCCGGCGACCGCCACCACGGCCTCAATTGGGCCCAAATCGGAGCCACCGGCCCCGATTGGGCCCAAATCGGAGCCACAAAGCTCCGATCAGAGCTCGGTGGCTCCGATCGGAGCTCGGTGGCTCCGATCGGAGCTCTGTGGCTCCGATCTGGGGCCACAGAGCTCCAAATCGGAGCTCTGTGGCCCCAAATCGGAGCCACAGAGCTCCGATCGGAGCCACAGAGCTCCGATCGGAGCCACAGAGCTCCGATCGGAGCCACCGAGCTCCGATCGGAGCTTTGTGGCTCCGATTTGGGCCCAATCGTCGGAGAGGGTGGTGGCCGGCCGGAGAGGGTGGTGGTCGCCGGAGAGGGTGGTGGTCGCCGGAGAGAGTGGTGGTCGCCGGAGTTGGGTAGTGGCCGGCCGGAGCCGTGGTGGCTGGAGTTGGGTGGTGGCCTTAAGGGCATTTTCGTCTTTTCATTGAATCATGTGAGATGCAAGAAGGGTATTTTTGGAATTTTTTTTTATTTCTGGTCACATGCAATGCACATGACCAACTTCCGTTAGTTTTAACGGAAAAAACTAACGGAGACCTCTATTATCTACAAGTCCAAACTTCAGACCTTTGTTATCACCATTTCAAACTTCAGACCTCTCAAATTCACAAGGGCCAAACTTCGGACCTCTCCCAGGTTATTGACCCATTAAAATATAGCTTTAAATCTCAAATTCTGTTAGTCGGCATGCTAATAACGACTTAGCTTTGAGCATAGTTGACACAACTCTTTTCTGACATGATCTGTTGAGGGTCCCATCGACACGAATTGGCATCCTGATAAAAGAAATAACATATTTAACTATCATCATCGACAGTGATAACAAATTAATATCTATTGGTTTGTACATGATGAGGTTGTAATGCAAATGTAGGTTCACGAAGTAGATTTTGTGATTCTAGCCATCGGAAGATTCACAGATGTACCAAACGTCCCTGAATTTCCTGCTGGCAAAGGCCCGGGAGCCTTTGGAGGGGAGGTGATCCACTCGAAGGACTATGCAGCCAAGGACTTTGAATCGGCTGCCGCTTTTGTAAAGGGCAAACGGGTCACAGTTGTGGGGCTGCAAAAATCGGCACTTGACATCGCAATGGAGTGCACTGCAGCTAATGGGGTGAACCTTCCGTGCACATTGGTGTACCGAAGGGAGCATTGGACAGTTCCTAACTATATGCCGTGGGGAGTGCCTCTCGCACTTTTGTACCTAAATCGCTTTGCTGAGCTTCTACTGCACAAACCGGGAGAAGGTTGGCTAAACAGTATAGCAGCTGCACTCCTCTCTCCTTTGGTGAGTCTCTCGTTTATTTGCTGGCTTGTCAAGCATAAAAGCACTTATCAACAAGTTTTGGTATGAATTTGGATGTTTTTTTAAGGATTTTTTTATGTGGTCCGGACTATGATAGTATGCTAGTGCGATACGAGAATTATACTTTAAAAAAATATTTGCTAGGAATATGTTCTTAATGTTTAAGTTTGTAGGTTTAGTTCTTCTAAAATTACCTTTAACCTTTTATTTTGTGTAATTTAGTTCTTAAATTCTGAATTTTGTTTTAAAAAAATATAGTCCAAGATTGGACCTTTGGCTAGGTGGACCCAATTAGAATCGAGTTTCTGGACTAGGTACAATCATAATTAAGGTAGCCTGACCCGAACAACCCTAACCAAGGTTGGACTAGCCCAGGTCTCATCCTTTGATGGATCAATTCAACCTAGGTCGGTTTGGCTCCAATACGACCTATATTGAAATTGACCCAACCAAGGCCGAGCACAGGGCTTGGTCCTAGGGGTGTTAACGGGTTAAGGGTACCCGTTGACCTGCACATATCCGCTCTGATTTCGCCCCACCGACATGTGACCTGCGGGACGACTCTGGGTTTGGAGTCGCGGGGCCCTGCTGCCCCAACCACCCGAGATGTAGGGAACGGGTACGAGTCAACCATGTCGACCCGCGAGGCGGGTCCGAGACTGGCGATACCCGCCCCGCCCCACTCCGTTGACACCCCTACTCGGTCCAACCCTTTATTTGGCTAGTTCTGAAATTCATTTTTAACCAAAACAGATTATCAATTGTACTTGTACTCCACAAAATTAAACGCCTGAATAAGCCAGTAGTAATTCGTACTCTCTGTATGTCTTTGGCTAGTCTATAACTACTTCTTCCTTTGAACATTAGAGATGGGCATTCAGCAAATTCGTGGAATCCTACTTAATATGGAAGCTTCCATTGAAGAAATTCGGAATGGTACCGAAACACAGCTTCCTTGAGCAGATAAGTGCCTGCCTCGTCTCCACTTTGCCGGAGAAGTTCTATGATCGGGTGGAAGAGGGCGCCATTAAGCTTAAGAAATCACAAAACATTAGCTTTTGTAATGAGGGGATCATACTTGATGGCAGCGATTCACCTCTCGAGACTGATCTCGTCATTTTCGCAACTGGCTTCAAAGGCGACAAGAAGCTTAAGGAGATCTTCCGGTCGCTCACCTTCCGGGACTGCATTACCGGCTCCGAAGATGCTTCAGTTCCTCTCTATAGGTACTACTAATTAATTCATAAAAGTTAAAATGTCACTTATTAGATTGCTTCCGCAGTTTCGGACAAAAAAAAAACGTTAAGCTTACATTTCTGCCATGGTAACAAAACTCGTTTTACCTGATTGTCCATCCAACATTTGCTGGGTAAAATATCACTTTTTCCCCTTAAGTTTGTCATTTTGAAGGAATCACATTTACTTATTCTTAAAATTCGAACATTTTTTGATTGTTAAAGTATGAATACGAGCGTGACAAAAACTTTCACCCATAAACTTATGTTTATATGGCAATTGCTTAAAACGTGTGTCTTATTTTTAACAAGTGTTCATCACATCAGCCAAGTTTTCAATCTTAAACCTACGAAAAGTATTGTCCTGTTACTAATAGAAGATGGTGTTTTCTTGTTCACATGGCCATCAATCAGGCAATGCATCCATCCGAGGATCCCGCAGTTAGCGGTTATCGGGTTTTCCGAGAGCATCTCAAACCTGTACACGTCAGAGATGCGGTGTCGGTGGTTGTTCGAGCTCCTGGACGGGTCGTTCAAGCTCCCGAGCATCAAGGATATGGAAAAAGATATTGGAATGTGGAACAAGTTCTTGAAGAGGTACACGAGCAGCCATGATTACAGAAGATCGTGCATTGGGATTCTGCACATATGGTACAATGACCAACTGTGTAAGGACATGGGGTGGAACCCTAGAAGAAAGAAGGGCTTACTCGCTGAATTGTTCGAACCCTACGGCCCTTTGGACTACGTTTCGCCTTGAGAAACCCATGTTTTGTTTCCTTCGCCAAGTCTACGTGTTTCGTAGATATAATCATTTCATTGAATAAGGCCGTGCAAATTAAACGCGCGCATAACTCATGCGAATGTGTTAAACTATCAATAAATTTGTATTGTATTTGAGTATACGTGTGCCTTGTTTGCTTATGTCTAATTGTGTGGAGCCTTTTGTAAACTAAGCCAAATATACTTGGTCCTATGGATCATTTGGAAATAAGGTTAAACCATGTTTGATGAACCGGATGTAGAAAACATAACCCCTAAACTTGCAAAAACTCTAGAACACAGAGAGAAAAGCGTAGTTGAACTGATTTGTGGTCAATCGAACTGATTTGTGGTCAATCGGATTATGTCTCCAAAAATGGCCTAAACTCATATATATATATATATGGGTGGAGTCCTGAGTTAATTACTTAAAAGTCCCTTAGTAATACAACCGAGCAAGTTGGTCGCAGAAAGAATAACTTCTCTTTTGAAAGAATGCATGGAGTTGTTTGCTTGGAAACCCAGCGACATGTCAAGAATTAGTCCCATCATCGTTTCCCATGAACTGAAGATGGATTCGGCGGTAAAACATAGTCCAAAGAAGGAGATTCATGGGTGCTGACAAGAAGGCGGCGATACGCCAGGAGGTGGGAAAGCTAGTCGACGCCGGTTTTATAAAGGAGATACGATTCCAAACATGGGTCATCAGCCTAATTTTGATGAAAACACCCAGCGGAAAATGGAGAATGTGTGTGTATTTTCGAGATCTTAACAAAGCATGCCCCAATGACTCATATCCGCGGCCAAGAATCGATCAACTGGGGTCAACGCCACACCATGACATGAACTCCCCTAAGCTTCATGGATGCCTATTCTAGATACCAGATATAAATACATCCTAAGGATGAAACTCACATTGTTTTTACCACCATAAGGTAATGCCCTTTGGACTCATCAATGCTGGGGCAACTTACCAAAGGATGATTAACAAGCTCTTTAAAGCTATGCTAGGAAGTAATATTGACGCCTACGTCGTTGACATGATGCTTGTCAAGACCAAAAGAGGTCATGACCATATTCAAGACTTACAAGAGGTACGATTAACCCGACTAAATGCGCCTTTGGTGTCTAGGCGGGGAAGTTCTTGAGTTTCATGGTGAGCCAACGAGGATTGAGGAAAATTCAGAGAAAGTTGCTGCAATTGAGGGGATGTTATCACCCACCTGCCATAAAGAAGTTTAGAGCCTCAATGGAAGACTGGCGTCACTAGGAGGATTCTTGGCACGGTCTGGAGATAGCTCCTTACCTTTCTTCAAGGTGTTGAGGGCCAACAAGAAGTTTGAACGGACTCTGGAATGCTTTTGAACAATTGAAAAAGCACATACACTCCCTTCCCGCTTTGCAAATCCACTCTCTGAAAATTCAATTTTCCTCTACTTAAGTGTAAGCTCAGCAACTGTAAATTCTGTACTAATAAAAGAGATGTGTAATATCCAGATTCCAGTCTACTATGCTAGTAAGCTCTTCGGCGTCATCGAGGCTAAATATATGGATATTGAGAAATAGTTATATGTCTTGCTCGTAGCGGCAAGAAAGCTCTGACCTTATATTCGTGCTGATAAAATTACGGTTATGACCAACCAGCCTTTAAGCAATTATTGCAAAAACCGGATGTCTCAGGACGAATGGTAAAGTGGACAGTGGAGTTGAGTGAGTTTCGTATTCATTTCGAGCACTTTCTACTAACACAGCACAATAGGCTAATGGTCCTGATGTAAAGATAGCCCAATGAAATGCCCAATATCCAGAGTTAAAATCGGTGCTGGAGGCTCCTGAAACATCATCCTCTTGAGACATCCTCCTCCTCGCTTCCATTGGAAGTAACTAACCGATGATGATTCTGGTTGTGGAGTTTGACTTGACCGCCAAATGAAAGTACGATAAGATAATATAAAGATAAAATGATTAGACTAACTAACAGAGACATATTGTGGCCAAAAAAAAAAAATAGAAACATTCTCTATTGGCAAACTAAAAATGTGGGGCCTAAACTGTTGGGGGCCCAATTAGGCAACAGTTTCACTTTTGCCTTCCCTCCAGCTGGCCTCGATGGTATAAAGGAATGGGCTCCATGGTTGTGTTAGTTCATCATATAATGTTGCAATAGGAATAAGAGGCACGCCTACTTAAATCGATCTTATTTAATAGATTTGTTTCAACTTTAGACAATGGAATTGCTCTTAAACATATTTCAACACACTATTAAATTAATATTTTTGAATAATACAATTAAATTCAGTCCAGTCACCTCAACCTTAAATATATAATATATGATTATGTGTCTTTACGTTGTATCGAGGGATAAATAGACTCACTTAATCGTGTGTTGCATGTATTAACATTGGCGAAGAACGTCATATGTCCAGTCATGTCCAGTCATGTCCGACATAAGGATCAAAACAACCAAATTTATAAATGGGATAATATATCTTTGTACAATATTTTTAAACCATATTGTGTTTTGGTATATCATTTGTTTCTATACTTTTTGTGTATAACGGTAGGAACTTGTTGTCTTTTTGTACCTCTTTTAGTCAACCGTTAATTTTGATTGTTAAGTATTTACGTTACTTGCACGTATCTAGATACAAACTTTTATTTTGTTCATTTTAGTCATCATATTTATATTCCTAATTATTTATTTATTTTTGTACAATTTGGTCCATCAACTTGTTCCAATTGAACCATTGGCTCAGTTGACCTAGCCTGAATAGAGCCAATGGTGATTAAATTGAACAAAAGTTTGTGACTAATCACGTGAAAATCACGTGAGTACTAAACGGTATAAAAATTCGCTAGCGGATGCGAAAAAACAATAAGTTTTAAACAAATGTATCCAAAAGAATAACCTACCTAAAATGTTTTAAATAAATTATTAAGATGTACGAATTTACAAATTAATTATTAAACAAATTGAAAGAAAAATATATTCGGTAGCATGATTTTGTTGTCGATCGAAGTTCCGACAGCGAATGTTTTCCAGACGTGACTTGTTTGGTAGTTGGTTACCTTATTATTCGCGCCGCCACTCTACCTATGGTTTCGTCTCCAATCACACTCCTTACGCCTCCATAAAAGGTCAATGTCAAACTTCTACCAAATTTGGGCTTTATAAGAAAGATTTGAAAATTTCGCACCGTGGGCCTCAACTCGTTTCCCAAACTAGGTGAATTTATGAAATTTATTTTTAAATTAGACTTTTTAAAAATTATTTCTCAAAATATGTTTACAATGCATTTACATCACTAAAAATATATTTTTTAATCATGTTAAGTTTTTACTATACATCCTAAAGTTTTCATTATATTACAAATGATTCTAGAATAATATAATTAAAAAAAGGTAATGGAAAAAAAAAGAAAAAAATTAAGGAGGATAGATTTAAAACAAATAATTACTAAATGATAAAATTATATTTAAAACAATATATTATAAAGAAAAATTTAAAATGTAAAGAAATAAATATAGTTAAATATTTTTAAAGTATGAAACATAAAAATAAAAGTAAAAATAAATTATAAAGAAAACATTTGAAATTTATCAATTCATAGAAAATTGGTGATTAGAAAAAAATTCATTACAAACTAATATTTTTTTCTAATTATAACAAAATAATTTTAAAAGTGAAAAATCAAAAGAATTAACATTATTCAGTTTTATCTTTCATATTATTTAATTATTATTTTTTATTATATACATTATTTCTAATAAATATTATTTATATGGTGTTGATTTTTATAATTTATTTTCAAATAGTTTTTTTTAGAATTTAAATTTATAAGCATATTTGTCTTTTTATTTTTATTTTTTCAATGTGCATTTTCATAACTTAAATTAAGGAAACAAATTCTATCCAGTTTTTCATTTATATTTCTTACATTTAATCCCCTTAATTTTTCAAAGTTTTTCCTTATTTTCTTTGTATTATATCTTTTTAGGTTCATCATTTATGTGACATCATGTAAACTTTAGAATGTAAAGTAAAAATATAGATTATTAAAATAATATACTTTTAATGATGTGGCCCCCTCGTATGATTAAGAGCACTTCCAATAGGAAGTGCCTAGTGCCTCCACATCAGCAGCCACGTCACTGCCAACTCATCAAAGTGGCACTGCTACAGTATTTGCTACAGTAAATGACACTGTAAAATTGGCACTCTCTCTAGTAGTGGAGGCCAAGTTCCACTTCTACATTGGGACCCACATAATTTCATAATTAAATATAATTTTTGCATTATATATAAATTATATATCATTATATATAAATTATATATTCATATTTTTTTACAAATACGGACATGAATAAATAATGAGATTCAAGTATTAGATGTTTTAATTAAAAAAAAATAGGGAAAATATATACAAAATTATAAAAATGTAATCGATTTTTTTAATAAAAATTTACATTCTATAGGGATAAGAAAATTACCGGTCCGGTCGGTTCGGAACTGGTATAGACTGGACCGGTTCCAAACAGACCAATTATGCGAGAGGAGAACCAGACCAAAAACCAGTAATATACTTCTCAAAAAATTGATTTTTGACTGGACCAGACTGTTTTGAACTTGTTTTTAACCAGATTTGTCGGAGGATCGGTTTTTCGTTTTTTTTTTTTTAATTAGGGTAAATTTGTATAGGAAAATGGGTCGGACTAGTTTTGAAACGAACCAGACATTTTTTACAGTTCCAGTCCAAAATCGGTCCAAAATTTTTAGTGCTAATTTCAAATTCAGTCCAGACCAGACCATACTGTTTTAATTAGTACCAATCCAGTTCGGAACATATTCGGGCCCGACCGGTTCGTGCATATCCATAGTTCTTTATTGTCAATTCATTGCAATAATTATACGTTACTTGACCAAGGTAAAATTACTATTAGGTGCAGTCCCCATGCGGCATGCAGAATGATTGATAAGTATAATTGTTGATATAATAACATTGATCAATCAAATTCATTGAATCTATTATTTCACCATAATCAGTGTATATCTGTTATACGTTGATTGACATATCTTAATTCAACATCATCAACATATTCACGTTTATGTACATCCATGATCATATTAGTAAATTGACTATTGCATTAATCATGTGTTTTTATATATGATTTCCAATATATGTAAATTAGAAATATATTATATATACATCATTCTAAAAGTATAATTTTTATAATAATTTATCGTAAAAGATATATTTCTTTCATAATATAATATAATATAATATAATATAATATAATATAATATAATATAATATAATATAATATAATATAATATAATATAATATAATATAATATAATATAATATAATATAATATAATATAATATAATATAATATAATATAATATAATATAATATAATATAATATAATATAATATAATATAATATAATATAATATAATATAATATAATATAATATATAAAAATATATATGCATTAAAATAATATAATATTTTGTAGTAATTATTTTCCATATTTAATAATTTGAAATGTTATACTATTTCAAAATTTAGAATTAACGGTTATTCAACATGGTAACATATAAATAAATTAGATATGGAAATTTCGAAATTGATTCAAAGTTAAAAAGTAGTAATTTTGGTTCGTGTCGTTATTTATGTTACATAATATTCAAAATGACTGATTACGGCTCTTGTCTATCTGACTTAGCGTAACCGAATATATATACAATCAAAGAGATGAGCAACACAATCGAATAAAATAATATTAAAAAGTTGGCACCGACATGAACAGTAACTTGGGAGTTCCTACTAGTAGGCACTGTCCCACTTCACTATTCACTCAATAATGGCAAATCAGTAATATTAGTAATCCTAGTCACGCCTAGTGGCGCCTAGTCAGCGTCCAGTGGCAAAAATTGGAACTAGACACTCCCATTTTGGAACAAGGCACTCCTATTGAAAATGCAAGTGTCTATTTAATCATTATCAGTAGGGACCAACAGTAAATGGCACTAGGCACTCTCTACAATAATAAATTTACAACATGGAACTAGGAACTAGGCACTAGACACTACTATTGGAAGTGCTCTAAGAATCCTAGTTTTAAAAATTAGTTTCAAATCAAATCTAGTTTGAGAATTAATTTGGTTAGTAAACCTATTATGGGAATTCGCTCTCAGTTTTTGGGGGAAATGTTACTGGTGAGTTTCTATGTAAGCAATATAGAAAGAATAATGAATTCGAAATTATAAAGAAAATGTCCGGCACAAATAAAATTCGAAATGAAAGTTCTGAATTCTAAATGTACAAAGAATAATTATTTTTTACTATCCTCTAAAAAGAACCATTTATCATTTTCATTTTATATTTTATATTTTTATTCTCTTTTCTGTTTCAATTTACCAGGTATATTCCCAAGGGTTTGTAATTCCCTATTTATATACAGTTCAAATATATAAATAAAATTTAAAAAGAAGAAAAATCGCATAGTACTAGTAGAAAACGTTTCAATAAATTTAGTGCAAACACACAACGAATCAATCATGAACTCCTAAAAGTGGTATGACATATTACATTAGAATAAGTCATTCAAATATCTACCGACGTTTACCACACAAAAAATATATCTACCGACATGAAAAAGTGTGTAGTCCTTTCTTTATAAGCCAATAATATATACATATAATAACTTTTTATATAAATTATTTA
Organism: Clarkia xantiana subsp. parviflora; assembly: GCA_036873135.1. Taxonomy (NCBI): domain Eukaryota; kingdom Viridiplantae; phylum Streptophyta; class Magnoliopsida; order Myrtales; family Onagraceae; genus Clarkia; species Clarkia xantiana. The sequence goes on from JAPTYO010000014.1 coordinate 7,087,419, forward strand.
TAAGCCATATATATATCTGTTTTGGAAGTTTGTAGTTTGTAGTAGTGTGATATAGAGAGAGAGGCTCTGAGATGAGTCAGCAACCCAATTGGAATTGCAAGTTGCAGCTAATATATATGTTAGCAAAACAGATGAAATAAATAGTTAGTCAGGTGATGAGCAGAGTACTTACTGTCCACGGCTCCAGAGTTTCATTATTTCTTTACTATATTATTATTCTTTAATTTAAATTAAATAAAAGACAGATTTATGAATATTCTAATATAATAATAATAATTTATGTCTTACCATAAAAAAGCCCAAACAAGTCCAAATTTGGCATCTGATGATGTCTTGGTCTTGAGAGATGGGCTAGTTATTTGAACAAAGCAGATTGTCTGCCTCTTTCCTTATGTTCAATGAATAACATAATAATATAATGGGATTTAAATCAAATTGGTACCTGGGTTAACAGCCCAAAACGAATTTGTACCTCCACTAAATTTTGTGACAAATTGGTACCCGGGTTAACCTGGGTGTTGCACCGTTAGAATTTCTGTTTAAAACTAACGGAATCTCATTTTTGGCGCATGAAAAGACTAAAATACCCTTATTGCAGAATAGCTACGTAATAGCAATTCAAAACTTTGGAACCCAATATCTCACTCATTTCTTCATCTTTTAAGCGATTTTTTTTTAAAACCACATAATTTTTCGAGATCTATGCAACTCAAATAGCCGTAAAGTGATTTTCCCACTTTTTTTTCAATAAATATCGTTTTCCATGTTAATTCATTCTTTTTTGTATCAAACTCCACCGCATTCTAACACTTATCACCCTTGATCACCCAATTTTTTTACTAATTGGATTCCAATACTACAATCAAACCGTTGCTTTTAGATTCCAACACTTCTGTTTAAAAACCAAATTGATGTTATACCTTTCATCCAAAAGATAACCAAAAATGAAAGTTTGTCGAATTAATTGTTATGCAATCTATAACTTACTGGAATTTTTCTTGATGTCTCCAATAAACTATACTGGTGTGTCTCTAAATCAATAAACGACACTGCAAGAGAACATATGGATCTTAGATAGATAAATATGTTTCATACTTGAAATAGAACAATATGAAAAGTACTTTTAAGGGTATTGGAAGAACTTTTAGAATGGACACCAAGAAGAAATAGTTTATTTTCTCATTTAATCTACATGTGGAAATTGATACTCTCAGTATCCTGAGGGATGACTATAATGTGAGAAAATAAGATGAATTTGCATTAAAAGAACCACACAAAGAATTTTACCACTATGTGGCTAGAGACAAACAATAAATTTTCTTTCGAGATATTGCGAAAACTGTTCCATTTGCAATTTTATGTTGGACCATGTCAAGCTTTTAAAATCGAAGACCTACAGAACTTGTCAATTTTTCAGCATGTCCAAAAATATATAAACAAAAAAATTGGTAGCTTATCATGCTAAGATCCATATATTCTCTTGTAGTGACGTTTATTGATTTAGAGACACACCAATATAGTTTACTGGAGACATCAAGAAAAATTCTAGTAAGTTATAGATTGCATAATAATTAATTCGACAGATTTTCGCTTTTTGTTTTCTTTTGGATGAAAGTATAATATCAATTTGGTTTTTAAACAGAAGTGTTGGAATCCAAGAGCAACGGTTTGATTGTAGTATTGGAATCCAATTAGTAAAAAAAATTGGTGATCAAAGTTGATAAGTGTTAGAATGCGGTGGAGCTTTATACAAAAAAGAACAAATTAACATGGAAACCGGTGTTTATTGAAAAAAAAACTACTCAAATCACTTTAAGGCTATTTGGCTTGCATAGATCTCGAAAAGTTATGCGGTTTTAAAAAAAAATTGTCCAAAAAGATGAAGAAATGAGTGAGATATTGGGTTCCAAAGTTTTGAATTGCTATTACGTAGCTATTCTGCAATAAGGGTATTTTAGTCTTTTCATGCGCCAAAAATGAGATTCCGTTAGTTTTAACCAGAAATTCTAACGGTGCAACACCCAGGTTAACTCGGGTACCAATTTGTCACAAAATTTAGTGGATGTACCAATTCGTTTTGGGCTGTTAACCCAGGTACCAATTTGATTTAAATCCCTAATATAATTCAAAAAACAATAATATAATATTTCCACAGTTGCATCCAAACTTTGTTGTTCGTCATGTCTGTACTCTGTAGATCAGTTGTTAGATTAGCACTTTTTATTTTTTTGCCGTAGAGCATTCCTTGTTAATATATATAGTAGTGATGCCAAATTCTTGTAACATTAATGTTACGGAAACTTGATCAAGATTTCTAATCCTGCGATGCCTAGCTATGTGTGTACTCCCAAACACTTTGTAGTCTCGGCTATAAGGGAATAAGATATATTATAGATAAATATATCTTATTATATTAGATAAATATATCTAGATTAGGAATAGATATTTCTTAATATATTATCGGATTATGTTTCTTATTATATTGCTATAGATATAGTCTTGTATCTATATATAGGTACATGTACTCAACCCTAAATAAGATCAATAATACAATTCTCATTCTTCTATATGGTATCAGAGCCTTTCTAACTCCAACGAGTACAACTTACAAGCCGCCGCCCACCATCGCCGCTGTCCAGGGGCGGTCGGCACCGCCGTCAACTATGAAGATGTCATGCCGACCGCCCCCTGGCCAATTCTAATTTCAGTTTTTTTTTCTTTCTTTTTTAATAAGACAATAAATCTCTGCTTCCGTATCGACGATTTCTGCACCGATCTTTTGGTACCCGCTCCAACGAGCGTAATTTTTTTTATCGGCCCATGCTCATGGCGGTATTTCTATCTACCAGCATCCTCGATCCTACTAGCTCCAAACGAGCGAAAGTATCTGATCACTACACATGAGGACTCTTCCGTGGCTCCGTGACTAGCTTCAAGCTTTCTGATTGAGACTTGCTGCCTTTTTGCTGCCTTTTTGTTGGAATTAAGAGGTTTGCTCCAACGAGCAAATTCACCTCCGCCGTTTGCTTATCGTTCACCAACGTGAACATCGTGACCAGCAGCATCCTGACCGACTGGACTTCTCCGGGTCTCCGCCATTGCCGACTGGACCTCCGGGCTACCGCCGTGCCGACTGGATGGATATTTCCGGGCTACCGCCGTGCCGACTGGACATCTCCGG